>OY728130.1:582560659-587360659 GCA_963277665.1 Viscum album
AAGCAAAGGAAGCATTCGGATATAAGGTAAGGGGAAATTCTGGAACCCAACTTTCATCTTTCGGGTTCTCCCTCTTTCACTCCTTTTTGATATAGTTACTATTTAAAAAATCTTTTTTTAATCATTTTATTTCCTTTTCTGGGATATAAAATTTTTTCACTTGTATTTATGTCAAACCAAATGTTTTCCAAAAGAACTCTTCTTTTAAGAACACGCCTTTTACTTCTCATTCAAGATTGACGGTTCTTGTAACATGTATGTTATTCCCTCTTTCCTTTGGGAACACAATGTTTATGAATGTGTTCTTATGAGATGAAACTCATTCCTTTTCATGGGTTAGTTATGTTAATTCTTTTTTATATGTTCATTGTGTCATTCATGATAAATGATAATGTTATGATGTGATGGGTGCGCTCAGAATTATATAGTGCAATATGAATGTTTCAATGTGACGGGTGCGCCTAGAATTATACAGTGCTAAAATGCATTGGTTAAAGTTATTAATCTCATGAGTAAATTTTAAATGATGTATGAACAAGATTCTATATTTTTTCACAAGTATGTGTGGTAGTTAACCACTAAGACATGATGTTTCATTTTTATGCATTGCCACGTTTCAAGTCTCGTATTTATGCTTCCTCTCATGTTCATGATCCTTTGCCTATGTTATGATTATGCTCACCCCATGCTATATTGTTATGATCTATCCCCTTACTAGGATTTTATCTCACCCATTTTGATTTATATCCTCAGGGGGATACATGTACTAAGGATAGGTCAAGTGCTAGTAAGAAGCTAGAGAAGAAGAAATTGAATAAATGTTTTGATGTTGTAATTGTTATGTATGGTCCTAGTTTTCCCAATACACTAAACCTTTGGATCCTATATGTGTAATACTATTATTTTATTTATCTTTAAAATGTTTTAATATTAATTTAATAAAATTTTGGGTCGCTATAGTTGGTATCAGAGGCAAGGTTTAGTTAATTTGGGAATTAGGATTAGTGAACCCTAGAGAAAACCTCTAGCATGAGACTAAGTAAAAATATGCACATAAGAATCTTTACATAGGGATCACCTATATTATGATTTTACTATAAATTGTTTAAATTAATAAGTTATTCATGACTTGTTGACTTATGTTCTAACCTTTTGAATTTTAGAAAATGGTGGGAACCCGGAGAAACCAAGCCAACAACTCGTGTGAGGGCCAATGCAACGATTGCCCGAACGACATCCCCAATGATTTGGGAGGTGGAGTTCAAAACTTCATGGATATGCATACCCAACTATCTAAGTTTATGAACAATAACCATAATAATGGAGAACGTCCTCCTTCACCAAAGAGAGAGAAACTGGCTATCGAATGTTTTATGTGGCAACGACCACTAACATTTAGTGGATCTTCTGATCCACTAGTTTCAGAGCAGTGGGTCAACTCCATGGAAAAGATCTTTTATGTTCTTCGCTATTCTGAGGCAGAGAAGGTGACACAAGCCGTTTATCATCTATATGGAGAGACCGATCAATGGTAGTATTTTATTAAGAACACCAAGCCAAGGGAGGAAATTGAAGAGATGGAATGGGAAGACTTTAAGATAATGTTTCTTAACAAGTATTTCCCATGAACTCTTCACACAAAGATGGAGAGAGAATTAATAGAGATCAATAAAAAAGTAAGGATAATATGTCACAACCTATGAAGAGAATTTCACAAGTATTTAAAGGTACACTTTGGGTTTTTTTATCAACAATGATAAAAAAATTGATAGATTCTTTAGTGGATTAAAACCACACCTTCGAAAGGATCTTGCAATTAGAGACTTTGGGAGTTATGAAGAAGTTGTTCAATGTGCTCTCAAAGTGGAGATGGAGTTTGGAGAATGGTCCCATGGATATGGTGATAAGAAATGAAAGATGGAGTTTCCAACCAGTGGATATAATGACAAAGGTGGGAAGAAAACTCAATGACCCACATGCCAAAAATGTGGGAAGTTGCACCATGGGATTTTCCTTAAAGGGACAGGGAAATGCTTCAAGTGTGGGAAAGAAGGAAACAATGCTCAAGAGTGTCAAAAAGAAATAAAAATAAAGGATAATATGACATAAGTAAGGAGAGAACAACTCATGGTTAAATGATACAATCGTAGAGAGCTAGGGCACTATGCAAGCCAGTGTACTAAACCTCGAGTTCTCGAGGGTAATCAGCATCAGCAGCCACCAATGCCAAAGGAACAAGGGAAGGCTTATTCTATCACTACTTTGGAAGTGGATCAAGATAATGAAGTTGTACAAGGTACACTTCCTATTCACTCAAGAATGGAAAAAGTCTTATTTGATTCTGGTTCTATGCATTATTTTATATCTTGCAAGTTTTCTAGAACTATAAAATTGAAGCCCTAAAACCTTGAAGTAGGGATATCTGTAAAAACACCAAGTGGTGAAATCATTGCAACCCAAGTGTTTGACTCTTCTCCTGTTGGCATATGTGGGAAGATTCTTCCATAAAATCTTGTAATAATTCCCTTGGTGGAATTCGATGCTATAATCGGAATGGATTGGATTTCATTATATAGAGAACATATCAACTGTTGGGAAAATAAAATATCTTTTCATATTCTAAACCATCTCATGCTCCTCTATAAATGAAAGTAATATCATGAATCTCCTTTGAAAAATCCTTCATCTGTGTGGGTGTTTATTTCCTATGAAGAAGCATACCTATCCCAAATGGTTGAGTCAAAGGAAGGTTCCAAACTTACATAAATTCCCATTGTGAGGGAATAAATTGATGTATTTCTTGAAGAGTTACCTGGAATTCCCCCAGATCATGAGGTAGAGTTCTCAATAGAACTCATACCTGGAGCTAATCCTATCTCAAAGTGTCCTTATAGGATGGATCCTATCAAACTGGAAGAGGTAAAGAAGCAACTACAAGAGCATCTGGACAAAGGGTTCATACGCCCTAGTGCATCACCTTGGGGTGCGCCAGTGCTCTTTGTGAATAAGAAGGATGGAACAGTGCGGATGTGTATTTATTATCAGGAACTCAACAAGATCACCATAAAGAACAAGTATCCTCTTCCAAGGATTTACGAATTGTTCGATTAGTTAAGAGGAGCTCAATACTTCTCAAAGGTGGATCTTAGTTATGGATATCATTAGCTAAAGGTGAAGGAGGATATTCAGAAGACTGTCTTCCGTATAAGGTATGGGCACTATGAGTTTCTGGTTATTCCCTTATGACTTACTAATGCCCCTGAAATATTTATGGATTTTATGAATAGAGTCTTTAGACATTACCTCAACAAATTTGTGGTGGTGTTTATTGATGTTATTCTCATATAATCCAAGAGTAAGGAGGAACATTAAGAACATCTAAGACTTGTGTTGGAGACATTGAGAAAGGAGAAGTTGTACACCAAGTTCAGAAAGTGTGACTTTTGGATAAATCATGTCACTTTATTGGGACATGTGATCACAAGTGAGGGAATTTCTGTGGATCCTTCAAAAACAAAGGTGATTGAGGAATGGCCCAGTCCATCTAGTGTCACATAAATCCATAGTTTTCTTGGATTAGCTGGGTACTACCGAAATTTTGTGAGAAACTTCTCACGATTTTCAATCCCACTAACTAAGTTAACAAGGAAAGGGGTAAAGTATGTATGGACGGAAGAATGTGAGGGAAGCTTCAAGGAGATAAAGAGAAGGCTGATCACTGCACCTGTACTCACACTACCAAAAAGTGGAGAAATTTTTGTGATATATAGTGATACTTCAAAGAAAGGCATGGATTGTGTACTCATGTAAAATTATAATGTGATATCCTATGCCTCACGGCAGTTGAATATCCATGAGCAGAACTACCCGACGCATGATCTAGAGCTGGCAGCTGTGATTTTTGCCTTGAAAATCTGGTGGCACTACCATTATGGAGAAAAGTGTGACATATACACTGACCACAAGAGCCTAAAGTATATATTCACACAAAAGTAGCTCAACATGTGTTAAAGGAGATGGTTAGATATAATCAAGGATTACAATTTCTCTATTCACTATCATCCTAGAAAGACGAACAAGGTAGCTGATGCTCTAAGAAGAAAAGAACCTACTACTTTATCCATGTTACAGATTGAGAAAGACCATGTATTCTTGGATATGCAAAAAATGGATTTAGAAATCATAAGGGTCGGGGATACATCCTACCTTTCCCAAATGATTGCGCAACCATCCATCCAAGAGAAGATTAAGGAAGAAAAAAAGGGATGATGTGGAGATATAAAATAGGATGAATGCAGTAAAGGAAGGGAAGATGCAAGAGTTCCATATCGACGATAATGGTGTGATTCAGTTTGGAACGCGGCTTTGTGTGCCTTCATCACCCAGTATAAAGAAGGAGCTATTGGACAATGCACATAGCTCAACATTCTTTATCCATCATGGGAGTACCAAGATGTACCGTGATCTCTGAGAACACTTATGGTGGGATAACATGAAAAGGGAGGTCACGAAATATATCTCAAGGTTCTTGGTATGTCAGCAAGTTAAAGCAGGGCAAAAAAAGTCCAAAGGGTTGATGCAGCCATTGCCTATAACCATGTGGAAATGAGAAAATGTTACTATGGACTTTTTCATGGATCTCCCAAATACGTCAAAGAGAAATAATGTGATATGGGTTGTGGTTGATCAACTCACCAAGACTGCCCATTTTATCGCTATTCGGGAGGATCTATCACTTGAAAAACTTACAAAGATATATGTGAAGGAGTGGTGAGACTACATGGAGTTCCACTCTAGATTGTCTCTGATCGTGACCCGAGGTTTATATCTAAATTCTGGAGGAGTCTTCAACATGCTTTGAGTACTGAATTAAATTTCACCATGGCCTATCACCCCCAAACTGATGGACAATCTGAAAGGACCATTCATACGCTTGAAGATATGCTAAGAGACCGCTCTCTAGAATTCAAAGGTGGATGGGATCAACATATCCCATTGGTTGAGTTCTCATACAACAATAGATTCCACTTGAGTATTCAGATGGCTCCATGTGAAGCTCTATATGAAAAGCAGTGTATAACTCCATCCTGTTGGGATGAAGTTGGAGAAAGAAAGATACTTGGACCCGATCTTGTGTAAGAGATGACAGACAAGGTTCAAGTCATCCATAAACACATCAAATCTTCTCAGAGTTAGAAAAAGAGTTATGTTGAAAACCATCGAAGGGACTTGGAGTTTCACGTTGGAGATAAATTCCTCCCTCGAATATCACCATGGAAGAGAGTCATGTGATTTGGGAAGAAAGGGAAGCTAAGCTTAAGGTACATTGGCCACTTTGAAATCCTTGACCGTATAGGAGTTGTGGCCTATTGGCTTGAACTTCCACCGAATATGGTTCAAGTTCATGATGTTTTTCACATATCACTCATGAGGAAGTACATACCTGATCCCTCACATGTACTAAACTCAGAGGTGGTACAGTTGGAAGACGATCTCTCTTATGAGGAGCAGCCGGTAAAGATTTTGGACCGAAGAGATTAGATTCTACGCAACAAGACAACCCACCTTGTCAAAGTGTTGTGGAGGAACCATAAGTTTGAAGAAGCTAATTGGGAACCAGAGGAGGCGAAGAAGGAGAAGTACCCTCATCTGTTTGTGTAAAGTGAACTTTTGAGGGTGAAATTTCATAAGGGGGGAAGAATGTAACTACCCAAAGTTTTTCAATGGAAATTACCTTCTTAAAAATATGTCATAAAATCACATGAAAACACAACATAATGAACTTCTAAGTGTTTAGTGACCTTTAAACATAATTTTTTCACTTCTGTGTTTAGAATTTTAAAAATCTGACATACATGGTTGTGTTCAAGATGTTTTTTGGAGTCTAATAGAACAAACATAATTTTTGGTGAATAGTAACCTACCCTTATGAATAGTAACATACCCTTATGAATAGTGATATATCCTAATGAATAGTAACCTTACCTATGATAGTATAAAAAAAATATTCAAGTGAAAGTATGATGTGCCTATATTTTAGAATAAGTAAATGAATGTTTTAAAACTGGTTCTTAATAATAAACTTTGATTTTAATTAAATATTAAATTAATCACATTTAGAAAATTATTTTTGAAAAATGGACTTCATTTTTGGATTCTACATGTCGAAAAATGGTTGGGGTGAAATTTGGGTATTTTTTTGAAATACTTGAATTGGTGATGAATAGTGAAATACCATAATTTACAAAAAATAAGCTAAATAAACTAATTATAGAGTCATTTATGATTTTATTCTGATGTAAGCCCACTTGGTTTGAGATCCCATTATAAAATTACTATTCTTGGTCATGGAATAATCATTATTCTTTATCTTTGGGGGAAATAATAAACTAATGAATTTTATATTGAGAAATCCACTCTCCCCTCCACTATAAATACCACCCTTCACACCCTCATTTCCTCACACCTCTCAAGCTTCAAGCCTTGTCTAAACTCTTCCCATTAATCTTCCCTAGCCCCTCCCCCGTTTCCAAGATCTTCTGGTCTCATCAAAATACCAAGCCTAGGTCTCTTAAGGAGGATCTCAAGAGGAGGATTCCAGAGGTAATTTCTCTTCCTCTTTCCTTTAATTTCCTTTAGATTTCAAGTTCTTTTCTTATTCTATCCCCACCTATCTTGATCCACATGGTATGGTAACTCCATTATCCTAAATATAATGGAATTTTATGATACTAATGGGATATTATACCATCCAACCCCATTTCCCTCTTCCTTTTATTTTACAAAATAAAACGTTGTTCGTGAGGTGTTAATCTATCACCTTCAAGAACGACATGTTTTCTTTTTTCCATTTCTACTTTTAGATATGGTCATGAAAACATTTTTATTGTTGAAAAAGAATATTTTATGTGTATTAAGTCCTATTTAAAGTTCTGGAACTAACTTATGTACATATTACTAAATGATTAATCAAAACAAGTTCGTTGTGGTCGAAAAACCACCCAAATTAACTCAAACAACCATCATTTAATTCTTATCTAATGATTCATCCACATGGTATACAATGTAATTCATTATAATATCATTTTAACTTATGAAATATCATTAATAACATGGAATATATATTCTAGATGTTTATCCATGTTCTACATGAACTTCAATTCATGAATACATGTGAAACGCTCAAGAAAACCATAAAAACGAACATACCCGAACAATGTTTTAAACTCTATAACTCATAAAAAGTCCCATAAAATAACATAATGAAACCAAAATGACCCCTATTAATTTTTAAAAGGTTATTTAATTTCTAATTAATTAATATAATGTCATTATATAGGACATTAAAGCGAAGGAATCGTTTGGATATATGGTAAGGGGAAATTCTCAAACCCAACTTTCATCCTTCGGGTTCTCCCTCTTTCAATCCTTTTTGATATAGTTACTACTTAAAAAATATTTTGTTAATCATTGTATTTCCTTTTCTTATATATACATGTTTTTTACTAGTATTTATGTCAAACCAGATATTTTCCAAAAGAACTCTTCTTTTAAGAACACACCTTTTACTTCGCATTCAAGATTGACGGTTCTTGTAACATGTATGTTATTCCCTCTTTCTTTTGGGAACCCAATGTTTATGAATGTGTTCTTATGAGATGAAACCCATTTCTTTTCATGGGTTAGTTATTTTAATTCTTTGTTATATGTTCATTGTGGAATGCATGATAAATGATAATGTTATGATGTGACGGGTGTTCCCGGAATTATATAGTGCAATATGAATGTTTCAATGTGACCAGTGCACCTGGAATTATAAAGAGATCCAATGCATTGGGTAAAGTGATGAATCTCATGAGTAAACATGAAATTATGTGTGAAAAAGATGCTATATTTTTTCACAAGTTTGTGTGGTATTTAACCACTAAGACATGATGTTTCATTTTTATGCATTTCCACGTTTCAAGTCTAATATTTATGCTTCCTCTCATGTTCATGATCCTTTACCTATGTTATGATTATGCTCACCCCATGCTATATTGTTCTGATATATCCTCTTACTGGGATTTAAGCTCACCCCTTTTGATGTATATCCTCAGGTGGCTATATGTACTAAGGAGAGTTCAAGTGCTAGTAAGAAGCTAGAGAAGAAGAAATTGAATAAATGTTTATGATTGATGTTGTAATTGTTATGTATGGTCCTAATTTTCCCAATACACTAAACTTTTAGATCCTCTATGTGTAATACTAATATTTTATTTTTCTTTAAAATGATTTAATAGTAATGGAATAAAAGTTTGGGTCACTATAAAACTGGACACAATGTTTAAAAGAAAACTTACAGACAACAGACTCTTCTTAATTCCCACAATTTAGGGGTAAAAATCTATAATTTAATCATATAAAATATATTTTAATTCATTTCATTACTTATTACTTTTTGTTTTTTAAGAAACATTGAATACTCATTACAGTAAATTTTGATACTCCAAATATTTATTTTTTGGATTCAATGCATAAATATCCAACAAACTGACCACAGGTGATGAAATTTATCAATTTGTATTGTTTTAATGAAAAAAAGGATAGGGAAGTGTTTAAATGTCATCAAAATCATGGCATAAGGATAGTATATGAGAATAAGGATCCTATAAACTTCTACATGTGGGTAAGTTTTAAAGTATATATAATAAGATTTCACTATCAAAACATATATAAAAAATTTAATTATTTTCCTCAATGTTTCTATAGTTTCTAAAACAAACTAATGGAAAAGATTATGGTTATTATGTTTTAAAATTTATGAAATATATCTCATACCATCAAAAAACTAGCATACCCAAAGTGGTATTTTCCAAAAAAAAATACAATTTCATTTAAAATATTTATTAATCCTTTTTTTATTTATATTTTTCTAGTATTATCAAGACTGTTGACAATCCTCATATTCAAAAGAGGAAATATATTTGTTTAGAAATGAATGGGCAGTATACCTAGTGGTAGAATTCATATAGACATCATGAAGAGGTAACTTCTTACAAATTATTTTGTTGATTTTCTCATCATTTTATCTAATTTATTTAGTTAATTTCCATATAATTTTTATCTGATATTTTAGGATAATGATTCATAAGTCATTTATGACATGTATGAATCAACCGCACCTCAATATGATACACGGTGTGTTTGGTATGACTCAAAGTGTGTGTTTCCAGTTTAAATATTGTATTTTAGTTCAAAACACGTGTCACATACTCAATACTGAGGAAACACATTTGTATTATTTTGATACTTTAGAAAAATGATCCATTATTCATTTTTGATGTATAGGAATCAGCTACACCTCAATACAATACATGGTGTTCCTGGTATAACTCAAAGTGTTTGTTATCAATTTAAAATTGGTGTTTTAGTTCAAAACATGTATCACTCACTGAAAACCAAGAAAATGCACTCAAATTGTCTTTATAATTTAAAAAAATGATTTATAATTTATTTTGTGATGTGTAATAATTATTCTCATGTCAAAATGACACACGATGTAACTGGTATGACTCAAAGTGCATGTTTTCAATTTAAAATGACGTGTTAGTAAAAAAATACTAGTGTCACACTCAAAATCGAGAAAACACATTTGGATAGTTTTGATACTTTAGTAAAACAATCCATAAGTCATTTGTGATGTGTAGGAATCAGCTGCATCTCAATATTATGTATGGTGTGACCGGTATGACTCCAAATCCGCGTTTTTGAAGGTTCTGGGCGCAGCGGAAGCATAGTTAGGACAACACCCAACTTTGATTTTTACCATGATCAATGATTATTCTGGGATCAATACGATGATGAAAGTAAGTCTCCACAGAATATAATCAAATATTTAGATAAATAAGAAAGAGGCCTGAAACCTTAGAGAGGATCTTGCACATCATGTTTATAATTAATTTAATTAATTTCATAAAAAAAATACCAGGATCTTCAGTATTTTCTTTGTTGATGATGTTGATCGTCCAGAATGACCCTTCCGAATTATCCCGTTGTGCTTATAAGGATCTAAACTAGAATCCTTATAGTTGTGATCCACACGTACTTTGATGGCCTCCGATCGACATCGCTCGTTCTCCGGGTGCTAGCACGGCGAAGCAAGTGTCTTGTGTCGGTCGTTCTTGATCGCTTGTTCTTTGGTATTTAAGAACGTATCTCGTTCTTTAGAGGGGAGAGAAGATGATTCGAGAGAGAAATTGTTTGGCTCAACAATTCTCAATTCACCAGGCGTGTGGTGTGGTGTATCACACAATAGGCGTACTTGTCTATTTATATACATGGAATTTCAGTTACAATATTTAATTGGATAGAAATAATTAAATACATTCATGAACTTAGAGAAAACCCATGCATTTAATAATAATACCGTGTCATTATTTATGGTGCGCCAACTTGCACAAAATGGAATTATATATAAAATTCTGCATCACAAAATAATAGGAGCATTATTTTAATTTGTGCCAACTAGTTAAATAATTATTTACCATCTTGAAAATAATTATTTTACTACCAGACCGACCTTGGTCCGCTCAAACTCCACTTCCATTTATTGAACACCCGAATAAATAAATAAATAATTTATTCTCTTAAATAAATATTTTATTTAAAAACTAGTAAATAAATATTTATTAAATGTTCAATAAAATAAATAAATATATTTTATTTTATTTATGCAATTATTTTAACTTGAATAAAATTATTCCATGGTCTTGAGAATCATATTTATTTCATTAATTAAATTCAAATAGAATTTAACTGAGACCACCAAAAACACTTAGTGTGTGACCCTCTAGGATTATTTCTCATTAGCATTAGGTAAGCTTGCCTAAATTCCAAGAGTACTGTCTAGAAACGGGTCAAGGAACCCAAGAGAAATAACATAAAGTCACAACAATGACATCCACATATGAATGCTCACTGTGTAATATGATCCCTTTTTCGCAATATCTCATCAAGAAGGTTTCATGATTGTGTCATCAACTTTTATGCTTGATATGTCGTTCTTTGACTACCTAAAATAAACTCGTCCTTACACCATGGCCATGGAATTTCACATGACGGTTCTATTTCAATCAAATGGATGAGATATCAACTTCCATAAATGGAAGGGACAAATCCTTCCTTGACTTATCCATTAATAACATGTAACTTGTGATGCACCCAATGTACCCTACTTCCCGCCAACTGTTTGTGTGATGGTTTTTGTCAGTAAATGAAAGTGCATAAGTCATGAAATGTATTAATGATAATATTAAAGTATAATTATCATTACACACACTCGCAGATAGAAATATCAGATGACACCAAAACATTCGGAATTCCTACTAGCGGGTCTGTTCTCATAATCTTCTATCTTGGAGATTACCAAGTTCGAACTTCATGAGAGGAAGTCACATATGCTTACGAGTACTCACATTGGATGGTATGCATGCTATGTGTCCCATCATAGTATTCCATCCAACCATAGAACTATATTTAAGAATATTGTTATAGAATTTCAAGGTTCTCATCATAGCGGGGAACTGCCTGTTGGAGTTGGTGGCCTAGAACCAACTACTTTGTACTTTATTCATTAATAAATACCTTATCACATATTGATTGTTCTTCTACATGAAAATTCATGTGATAATGTCCTAAGGATAGCTGTTGCATTAATGGGTCATAGCATATCCCTGCTATGATGAGAACCCGTAAGTTCCATAACACTGTTCTTGAATATATGTTCTGTGGCTAGATGATGTAATTTGAGGGACACAAATAATACAGTCCATTAGGGGTGAGGACTCATAAAACTTTGAGGAACCTTCTCATGGTGTGCACCCTTGGTAATATCTAGGAGGATATTATGAGAATGAGACTCGCCATTAGAAAATACACATTTCATAGTGTCATTGGATGTTCCTATCTGCGAACATGTGTATCGATCCTTAAACTTTAAGATTGTTATTAATGGGTATTACAACTCATTCACTTAGATGTATTGACAAAAACTGTGATGACACGCTGTTCTCAGCGAGGTAGGATACGTTGGGTGCATCACGAGTAATACTACATTAATAGATAATGCAAGAAAGCATTTGTCTCTTCAGTTCCATAATGGAAGTAGATATCTCAGGCCCTTTAATGAAATTGATATAGCCTAAATAAATCCATGTCCATGGTGACGAATGGGAAAGTTCAATTCTAGAAAGTCAAAGAAATAATAATCGAGAACATGGGTTGATGGCACTAGCATGCAACCCACTTGATTCGATATATCGAGACAAAGGGATTATATTACATGATAAGCATTCATAGGAGGTGACACGTCATTGCGGCGTTAACTTCTTTCTCTATGGGTGCCTTGGCCTGTTGCTAGATGCTAAACTTGGACTTTAGGCAGGCTTCGCCTAATGCCACTAATAAAGAGGTCTAGGGGGTCACACACTAAGTGTGTCCAAGTATCTCAGTTAAATATTAATTTAACAAGTTAAATAAATATTATTCCCGATTTTTTTTTAATAATTATTTAAGGATGCCTGATCGCATTTATTTCAACACTAATTATTTGAGATAATATATTGTGGGAAAAATAAAATATTTATTAGCGAGTAATGTAGTGATATTTATTTTAGAAATAAATATCCTTTACTCAAGGTCTAATAAATGTGGTGGAGGAAATAAAGAAAAATGGAAAAATAAAAGTACATGCTGTGTATATTAAATACACACACCGTGTATTTTTTTCTGGGAATTTATGAGAAGTAAATATTGTTTATTTAATTAAATAATATTAGGTGTAATTCGTTGGGTGCATGTCAGGTAATAATAATAGTCAACTGTTATTATTAGACATGGGGTATTACTAAGAATTAAATGAAATGAATAAATGCTTTTGGGTAATTAATTCATTTTATTATTCTATGTAATTAAAAATCCCAATTATATATTTCTCATTAGCCTAGCCATTTTTTTTGTAGTTGTGCACAACGAATTTGGAAAATCTCTCAATCCAAGAGAGAATTATTTTTCCACCGAGAACGCTCTCAAGCTACGAGAGAGAGATCCACCTCCACCAGATCAAGGAGATTGAAGGCAGAAATCGCAAGCAAATGATCTTCCATGCTAGAACCCGTAGATCCCTTCGGCGACGTCCAGAGATACGTGGAGCATTTGTGAATCACTGCTAGAGGAATCCTACACTTGGATTCTACGACATAATGACGGATCACATCGGATCATGACCGGAAACATCAACGAAGAAATAATTCCATCAAGGTAATTATTGTAAATTAATTAAATTAATTATAACCAACATATGATGATCCTATTTATGGTTCTGGGACTCCCCTATTTCTTTTTCGTTCTTTGTTCTATTCTGAAGATCCGGTGTTTTATTATCGTGGTGGGTCTCAGATTGATCATTGTTAACGCTAAAATTAAAGTTGGGTACACCCACCAATGCACTTCTGCTGTGCCCAGAACCTACAAGTGGTATTAGAGGGGTCATATCATTAGTTATAATTATTTAAGCTTTTTTTTGGTGATTTACGCATTTAATAATTTAGTTTTTTCAATTCAAGTTAATCATTATTTAAAATCTGAATCTCGAGATCTTTTCCTCCTCTCACGTTTCTTGTTCACCTTACAGAAACGATTATTTCTTTTAATTTTGATTAAAATAAAATAGAGGATCACATCTGGAGGTTCCAAACATTCCTGGACATACAACACCAGAATACACGGTGTGTATTCGGAAGTACACACCGTGTAGTCTAGGTTCAATTCATCAGACTGATCTGCCAAATCAAGCCATGTGTTGGAG
Organism: Viscum album; assembly: GCA_963277665.1. NCBI lineage: Eukaryota > Viridiplantae > Streptophyta > Magnoliopsida > Santalales > Viscaceae > Viscum > Viscum album. The sequence continues at coordinate 582,574,506 of OY728130.1, forward strand.
TATTCCTAAGTCATAAATGACACCGTATGTTGACCAGGAACAGGTGGCACATGGTTTCCAGATTACACATCGTGTGGTCCACTGAACACGGTGTGTAGTCCCTTCGAGCTAGGGTTGGACTGTGTACCCTGTACACGGCTTGCCTGGCTGGAAACTGTGTAACGCGGATACTACATGACGTATGTCCCACTGAACACACTGTGTACTTCGAAAATTTCTGAAGTACATCTACACGCCATGTCCCTGGGCGTGTACTTCAGATGGACGGTGAACAAAAGTACATGCCATGTAGTCAGAACTACACGTCGTGTACTCATCCAAATTACACAGATTTATTAAAATTTATTATTATATTATACAAACCCTTGAGACGTGTACCATAGTGTAGGCGTAAAGCTAAGGCACAACATGTGATAGGTGTTTTATATATATGTGTTTAATTTAACATCTGTGTAATGTTTATTTCTACTCATTGGGTAGTTATGAACCGGAATTCACTGGGTTGCCTCCAAGGTACAAGTTACATACAAAGATAATTTTAAATGAATTTATTTGTTTAAAATTATGATGGCTAAGAATCTCAAGGAAATTCAGAAAAGGGTTTAAGATAAAAGGATTGATTAATTAAAGATAATTAATTGATTTGGGTGTGATTTATCTTAAACAAGAATGATTAAAGAATAGAACGCTAGCTTTATTTATGCATAAATATCATTGCATGTATGGATGATCATGATCTAAACCAAGACCTTTGTATTTAAATGGTTTCTTTTAATTTATTTATTTGGATTAAATTTGTTGGCTTGTGAGCCTTCTCCTCATTAATATATAGGGTCTACCCGCCCAAGGTTTATTTTATGTAAAACCCCATTTTACCCCTCACTTGCATATGAGATAAAAGCATATGTAATGGATAGAGCTCCCAAGATGGTAGAGGCAGCTCAAGATTAGAAGCCAAGGTGAAACCAATCCAAGGAGATACAAAGATGGATAGGTGGAAAGCTGTAAACACGAACCCAAAAGGTTCATGGTGTTTCTCCCCTAGGTCTTGGGTTAGTTTATCAACCACTATATAAAGTAACCAATAGAATAAGCTCATGATTATACTATTTATTTTATTTTTCTCAGTTGCATGATTTATTTATTGTGGGTGTGTTGTCACAATCACACAATTAATGAATTAAACAAACATGCAAGATGGAACTAAAATAAGACTGGCTTATGCATAAAATATTATCTAGACATGATTAATCACTTAAGTATATCTCACTTAATATTAACAAGCATGTAATCAAAGACAATAAAATGGAAATTTAAGTATAAGGATAAAATCCCTCAAAGAAATATTAAGTCGGTATAGCCTTCCATAATCTTGGTTAGAATCGAACCATAGTTCAAAGTGCTTGAACAACCCTAGTTTGGGTGCTTTCAATTATCGGGGAATTCTAATTCAAGGTTTTGGGTTGACTTGACTTGGTTCGCATCAAGGGTTGACTTCCATAGCAGGACTTGGTGTGACCAAGAGGCAAAGGTTGAGGAAATCCAAAAATAAAAGGATTTCAAGATTGGGGAGTCCACTCAGTGGATCAAGGAGTTGCAAGTTAATGCAGTTGGAATTTAGAATGTCTACCTAAAACCCTTTAAGTTGCTTGACCAACCCTAGTTGGGGTAATGCGATGGGAAATATGGATCCTTGCCACTAGAATATTCAGGCAACAGAATATTCTGAAGTCAATGGTGAGGGCTATTGGATTTCAATAAAATAGTGGGAGACTAATAAGTATTAATTTTATTTATTTGTCTCAGTTTTATCATAGTAAAGTAATAAACCTTTTTTCATCTTAATTTGTAGAAACGGAAAGAAAAATGAATTCAAACATATCATTGTGAACCATAATCGAGAAGGAAAACCTTCTCACCGGCACCAATTTCCAAGAGTGGTAGAGGCGTTTATGCGTCATCCTTCACCACGAGAGGAAATTGTATCTGCTGGAAGATCATATTCCAGTTGCACCTAGAAAAGAGGTCAGTGGTGAGGAACTATCTGTCTATATGAAACACATGGATGGTGCCACAGATGTACAGTGTTTCATGCTGTCAGCCATGTCTAATGAGCTCTTGAAGCAACATGAAAACATGGATGCATATAGCATGATGTCTCACCTTAAATATATCTATCAAGGGAAGGCGAGACAGGATAGATATGAGATCTCTAATGCTTTGTTTACAACTAATCATGGAGATTCTGCACTAGCTGGGCCTCATTTAGTCAAGCTCATTGGCTACATTGAACGCTTGGACATCTTAGGGATTAAGTTCCCAGATGAGTTGCGTACAGATCTCATCCTATCATCACTACCCAAGACCTTCTCTAGCTTCATTTTCAACTACAACATGAGCGACAATGAGAAGAGTCTATTGGAACTTCTGACCTTAATTCGTCAAGTATATAGGAACATGGGGCATGACAACACCGTAGTTCTTATGGTGAATAAAAAAAGGAAGGACAAGGCGAAGGGGCTAAAGACTTATAAACAGTCAGAAGCCCACGAGCATCGTCCCTCCAAGAAGTGGAAGATCCAAAGGCAGGGAAAGGAATGGGAGGTAGTATGTTTTGCATGTGGCAAGAAAGGCCACTAGAAGAGAAACTGCACCCAGAAGAATGGGGACGCTAAAGGTGTGTTTGTTATCGAGTGTAATCTTTCCATTTCTACACATTGGGTATTAGATACAGCTTGTGGGGCTCACATCTATATTCAAATGCATGAACCAAGTAGATTTAGAAATATTTCCAGAGGAGAGGTGGATCTTGGAGCTGCCAATGGCACGAGGCTGGATACATTATCCATTGGTGATTACCACCTCTCATTTCCAACTAGGATGGTTTTGGTTTTACATAACTATTATTACGTGTCTAGTGTTACCAAGAATATAATTTATGTGTCTTGTTTGTATATGGATGGATTTATTTTCAAGTTTGGAAATAAGGGTTATCTCTTTTATAAGAACAATGTATGTTATGGTATAGCGCATTTAAATAATGGTTTGTATGTATTAAATTATGAAAACCAAGTGTTGGCAATCGATAACGAAACAAACTCACATGAATCATACATCACCCAGTTGTGGAATCACCATCTCGATCATGTAAATGATAAGCGATTGAAAAAGATCTGCCTAGATGGCTATTTAGACTCTACTGAGCTAAAACCACTTGATAGATGTCACACTTTTTTATAAGTAAAAATGACCAATCCGCCTTTCGGTGGACATGGTGAAAGGGCCACAAAGCTTCTAGGATTGGTTCACATGGATATGTGTGGACCATTTCCAGTAGAAGATAAAGGTGGATATTCTTACTTCATTGCTTTTACTGATTATTTGAGTAAATATGGATATGTATACTTAATGAGGTATAAGTCAGAAGTCTTAGAGAAATTTAAGGAATTCAAGAATGGAGTAGAGAATCAGCTTGGTAAGAAGATAAAGAAGCTTTGATCGGATCGAGGTGGAGAATATCTGAACCAAGAGTTCATCAATATTCTAAGGGAGTTTGGGATTCTATCTTAGCTCACTCTTCCTTATACACCACAGTGGAATGGTGTTAGTGAAAGGAGGAATTGTACCTTGTTGGACATGGTGTGGTCGATGATGAGTCATGTAGATCTTCCATTATCCTTTTAGGGATATGCATTACAGACTGTAGAATACACATTAAACCGAGTACCAACCAAGGCAGCAAATGGAATTCCCTCTGAGTTATGGAATGTAATGAAACCCATTTTTTCACACACACGTGTATGGGGATGCGAGGCATTTTTTAAGGCCTTCTCAGGCAACAAACTAGCACTCTGGGGCACGAAGTGTATCTTTATAGGATATCCCAAGGAAATGAAAGGATATTACCTATATAACCCTTTAGACAAGAAAGTGATTGTTGCCAGACAAGCCATCTTTCTTGAGAGGGAGCACATCCTCAAAAAGGATAGTGGGAGAAAGATTGACTTCGACGAAGTTGGTGCTCAAGATACACAATAGTTGGTACAGGAACAAGTTCTACAGGTCCCTATGGAAGAGGTTCTAGAAACACAAGTACTACATAGGAGCTCAAGAGATGTAAGGGAACTGAAGAGATTTAGTTTCCTAGTCACTGAGGACGGTGAATCATTATTGTTGGACAATGATGAACCTCACTCATACAAGGAAGCACTAGAAAACTCAGAAGCTACAAGATGGCTAAAAGCTATGAATTCTGAGATGGATTCCATGTATCAGAACCAAGTCTGGGTTTTGGTCGATGAGCCAGTTGATGTAAAGCCTGTTTGATGAAAATGGGTATTCAAGAGAAAACTGGACATGGAAGGTCAAGTTACCACCTATAAAGCAAGGCTAGTGGCTAAAGGATTCAGAAAACATCAAGGAATTTACTATGATGAAGCCTTCTCGCCAGTTTCCATGTTTAAATCCATAAGAATCCTACTTGCCATAGCAGCTTACCATGACTATGAGATTTGGAAAATGGATGTCAAAATAACATTCCTTAATGGGATCCTTTAGGAAAATGTCTATATGATACAACCAGAAGGGTTTGTGACACCAGGTGAATCCAAACGGGTTTCCAAGTTGTAGAAATCCATTTATGGATTAAAGAAATCATCCAAGTCATGGAACATTCGATTTGATGAATCCATAAATGAATTTGGTTTCATTAAGAATAAATGTGAGCCATGTGTTTATAAGTGGTTTAATGGGAATGTGATCGTTATCCTAGTAGTATATGTTGACGACATATTGCTTATTGGAAACGATGTACCAGTCTTATAGTCAGTTAAGGACTAGTTGAACAAGTGTTTCTCTATGAAGGACTTAGGTGAAGCAGCCTATATTCTAGGGATCAAGATCATTCGTGATAGATCTAAGAGGCTTCTTGGACTAAGTCAGGGTACATACATTGACCAGATACTAAAGATATTTAGTATGGAATAACCCAAGAGGGGATTGGTTCCAGTGTCACATGGTCTGCATCTTTCTAAGAAAATGTGTCCTCAGACACAACAAGAGAAATATATAATGAGTAAGATCTCATATACTTAGGCTATAGGATCCATCATGTATGTCATGTTATGTACCAGGCTTGATGTTCCTTATGTACTGAGCATGGTAGGCAGATATCAAGAAGATCCAGGAGAACAGCATTGGACTGTTGTTAAGACTATCCTTAAGTATCTGAGAAGAACTAAGGATATGTTTCTGGTGTATGGATCAAAGGGTATGTTGATGCTGGTTTTCAGACATATCAGAATGATCTGAAGTCACAATCTAGATATGTTTTCTGTCTCAATGGAGTAGGTTTGAGCTGGAAGAGTTCAAAGTAACCAGTTGTCACTAATTCTACAGCAGAGTCTGAATATATAGCGGCTTATGATGTAGCCAAGGAAGCCATATGGATCCGGAACTTTGTCCAGGATCTTAATTTGGTGCCTAGAAGTAAAGATCCTATCACGTTGTATTGTGATAATACTGCAGCGGTGGATCTTGCAAAAGAACCAAGGTCACATCAACAGATAAATAACATACTCTAGAAGTATCACCTCTTGAGGGGTTTCTATCAAAGGGGTGAAGTTGCAGTGAGCAAAGTGTCCATAGAAGAAAATGTGGCATACCCCATGACTAAAGGCCTATCTCAGTAGAAGCATGCATATTATGTGAGAGCTAGTGGGTTAAAGGTTGTTAATAGTTGTCTCTAGTCCAAGTGGGAGTCTATTGGAGTTAGTGGTCTAGAACCAACTAATTTTTACTTTATTCATTAATAAATACCTTATCACATCTTGATTATTCTTTAGCGTGAAAATGCATGTGATAATGTCCTAAGGATAGTTGTTGCATTAAAGGGTCATAGAAGATCCCTGTTATGATGAGAACCTAGAAGTGTCATAATGTTGTTCTTGAATATATATTCTATGGATGGATGATGTTATTTGAGGGACACAAATAATACCGGCCATTAGGGGTGAGGACTCATAAAACTTTGAGGCACCTTCTCATGGTGTGAGCCCTTGGTAATATTTAGGAGGATATTATGAGAACGAGACCCGCCAGTAGTAAATCCACATTTCATAGTGTCATTGAATGTTCCTATCTACGAATGTATGTATTGGTCCTTAAAATTTAAGATTATTATTAATGGATATTAAAAATCTCTCACTTAGATGTATTGAAGAAAACTGTGATGACACACTGTTCGCAGTGAGTTAGGATACGTTGGGTGCATCACGAGTTATACTACATTAATAGATAATGCGAGAAAGCATTTGTCCTTTTTGTTCCATAATGGAAGTAGTTATCTCAGGCACTTTGATGGAATTGATATAGCCTAAATAAATCAATGACCATGGTGAGGAATGGGAAAGTTCAATTCTGGAAAGTCAAAGAAATAATAATTGAGCACATGGGTTGATGGCACTAGCATGAAACCCGCTTGATTCGAGATATTGAGACAAAGGGATTATATTACACGATAAGCATTCGTAGGAGGTGACATGTCATTGCGGTATTAACTTCTTTCTCTATGGGTGCCTTGGCATTTTGCTAGATGCTAAACTTGGACTTTAGGCAGGCTCCGCCTAATGCCACTGAGAAAGAGTCCTAGAGGGTCACACACTAAGTGTGTCCAAGTATCTCAATTAAATATTAATTTAACAAGTTAAATAAAGATTATTCCCGATTGTGGTTTAATAATTATTTTAGGATGTCTAATCACATTTATTTCGACACTAGTTATTCAAGATAATATATTGTGTGCAAAATAATATATTTATTAGTGAGTAATGCAGTGATATTTATTTTAGAAATAAATAGCCATTACTCAAGGTCTAATAAATGTGGTGTAGGAAATAAAGAAAAATAGAAAAATAAAAGTACACGTCGTGTATATTAAATATACACGCCGTGTATTTTTTTCTAGGAATTTATGAGAAATAAATATTATTTAATTAATTAAATAATATTAGGTGTAATTCGTCGGGCGCATGTCATGTAATAATAATATTCAATTGTTATTATTAAACATGGGGTATTACTAAGAATTAAATGAAATGAATAAATGATTTCGTGTAATTAATTCGTTTTATTATTCTATGTAATTAAAAATCCCAATTATATATTTCTCATTAGCCTAGCCTTTTTTGTGGTTGTGCACAATGGATTTGTAAAAGCTCTCAAGCCAAGAGAGGATTCGTTTTCCATTAAGAATGCTCTCAAGCTACGAGAGAGAGATCCACCTCCACTGGATCAAGGCGATCGAAGGCAGATATCGCAAGCAAAGGCTCTTCCATGCTAGCACCCGAAGATCCCTTCAAAGACATCCAGAGATGCGTGGAGCACGTGTGGATCACCGCTAGAGGAATCCTACACTTGGATTCTACGACGCAATGACTGATCACATCAGATCGTGACCGGAAACATCAACGAAGAAAGAATTCCATCGAGGTAATTTTTGTCAATTAATTAAATTAATTATAACCAATATATGATGATCTTATTTATGGTTTTAGTACTCCCCTATTTATTTTTCGTTCTTTGTTCTATTCTGAAGATCCGGAATTTTATTATTGTGATGGATCTCAGATTGATAGTTGTTAATGCTAAAATTAAAGCTGGGTACACCCACCAACGCGCTTCCACTACACCTGGAACCTACACTGCCATGACCTTATCAATATAAAAAATACTCTAGGATATTATTACATCATAGTCATGCAGAAAAATGAAAAATATGTAATATTACATTAAATATCCATTTAATCAAAGTAAAACCAGTTGGTTCTAGGACACTAACTCTTACAAACTCCCACTTGGACTAGAGACAAATGCCTATGACTTTCAGTTCGCTAGACCTCACATGATGATCATGTTTCTGCTGATTCAAGGCTTTAGTAAAGGGGTCTACCACGTTGTCTTATGTGTAAATACTTCTCACTACAACTTCACCTCTATGAGAAAAATCTCTCAAGAGATGATACTTCTGAATTATGTGCTTCGTCCGCTGATGTGACCTTGGCTCTTTTGTGAGAGTCGCCACTATAGTATTATCACAGTACAATGTTATGGGATATTTACTACTAGGTATCACATCTAGCTCATGGAAGAAGCTTCGCATCCAAACTGCTTCTTTAGCTGCCTCAGAAGTTGTGATATACTCGAACTCTGCTGTAGATTATGTGACCACACTCTACTTTGAGCTCTTCCAGCTCACTGAACCTCCATTCAAAGTGAATATGTATCCTGTTAGCGACTTCATGTCATCTTGATTAGTCTGGAAACTAGAATCTACATATACTCTAATGGCTAGTTCATCATCTCCTCCATAAACCAGGAACATATCCTTAGTACGACTTAGATACTTTAGCATAGTCTTGACTACCATCCAATGGCGGTCACATGGGTCAGCTTGATATATGCCTACCACACTCAATGTGTAGGCGAAATCTATCCTAGTACATATCATGGCATACATGACTGATCCAATCACTGATGTGTATGGATTCCTTTCCATTATCTTTCTTTCCTCATGTGTTTAAGGACACATTTTCTTGGAAAGATGAATGTCATGTGACGCTGGCAACAATCCCCTCTTGGATTGTTCTATACTAAATCTCTTCGGTATCTTATCAATGTATATACTTTGACTTAGGCACAACAATCTCTTGGATCTATCACGATGGATCTTGATCCTAAGAATATACGTTGCCTCTCCCAAGTCTTTCATGGATAAGAATTTATTCAACCATGTCTTAACAGACTATAAGACTGGTATCTCGTTTCCAATAAGTAATATGTCATCAACATATACTATTAAGAAAACGACTACACTCCCACTAAACAATTTGTAGACACAAGGCTCACATTCATTCTTGATAAAACCAAATTCTTTTATGGATTCATCAAAACGAATGTTCCATGACATGTATGCTTTCTTTAATCCATAAACGGATTTCTGCAACTTGCATACCTTATTGGAATCCCTTGGAGTCACAACCCCTTCAGGTTGTGTCATGTATAAATCTTCCTGAAGGTTTCCATTAAGGAATGCTATTTTGAAATCCATTTTCTAAATCTCATAGTCATGGTAAGTTGTAATAGCAAGTAGAATTGTGATGGATTTCATCATTTCAATTGGTGAGAAGGTTTCATCATAGTCAATTCATTGACGTTGTTTAAAACCTTTTGCAACCAGTCATGCCTTATAGGTAATAACATATCCTTCCATGTTCAGTTTCTTCTTTAATACCCATTTTCAACCAACAGGCTTTACATCAACTGGAGGATCTACCAAAATATAGATTTGGTTTTGGTACATGGAATCCATTTCAGAATTCATGGCTTCTTGACACTTGGCAACGTCTGTGCCACTTACTTCTTCTTTGTAGGTTAGAGGATCATTATTATCAACTAATAATGACTCACCATCCTCGGTAACTAGAAAACTGTAACATTCCAGTTCTCTAACCTCTCTTGTAATCCTATGTAGTACTTGTGTCTCTTGAACAGATTCTTCTTCCACAGGGCTTTGTGGAATCTATTCCTGTACCAAATCTTGTGTACCTTGAGCTTCGAATTCATCGAAGTCTATCTTGCCCCCACTATATCTTTTGGAGATGTTATCCCTCTCTGTGAATATGGCGTGTCTTACCACTGTAACATTTTTGTCTGAGGGGTTGTATAAGTAATATCCCCTTGTTTCCTTGGGGTATCCTGTAAAGGTACACTTTGTGCCTCGGGGTGAGAGTTTGTTACCTGAAGAGGCCTTAACAAACTCTTTTATAGCCCCACACATGTAAATTTGATAACATGGATTTTCTTCCACTCCAAAACTCGTATGGAATACCATTTATCAATTTAGTTGGTACTTGGTTTAGTATGTGTGTCGTTGTTTGTAATGCATACCCCCAAAAGGATAATGGAAGACTTTCATGACTCATCATTGATCTCACCATGTTCAACAAGGTGTGGTTCCTCCTTTTGCTTACACCATTACATTGAGGTGTGTAAAGAGAAGTGAGTTGGGATAGGATCCCAAACTCTCGTAAGTAATCAATGAAGTAGTGATTAAGATATTCCCCACCTCGGTCTTAGCAGAGTTTCTTAATCTTCTTACCAAGATTGTTTTCAACTTCATTCTTGTATTCCTTGAACTTATCAAAGGAATCTGACTTATACCTCATTAAGTCGATATATCCATATCTACTAAAATCATTAGTAAAAGTTATGAAATATGAGTACCCACCCCTTGCTTCAACTGGAAATGGTCTACACACATTGGCATGAACCAATTAAAGAATCTCTTTATCCATTTCACCTTTCCCACCAAATGGGGCTTTGGTCATTTTTCCTTGTAAACATGCATGACATACCCCAAGTGGTTTTAGTTCAAAATAATCTAAATATCCATCTTGATGTAACTTTGTCAAGCATTTCTTATTTACATGACCTAGATGGTGATGCCAAATTTGGGTGTGGTATGATTCATGTGAAGTATCATTATCATCAATTTTCATTACTTGGTTTGTGTAATCCAACACATAAAGTCTGTTGTATAAATGTGCCCTACCAAAAAAATGCTATCTTTATAAAAGATGCAACATTAATTTCCAAACTTGAAAAAAATCCATTTATATCTGGTCTAGATACAGAAATTATGTTTTTGGTTACAGAAGGCACATAAAAACAACTCTTTAACGCCAAGATCATCCCAGTTGGCAATGTGAGGTGGTAGTCCCCGACAGCTACAGCAACAAGTCTGGCTTCGTTGGCTGCTCGTAGATCTACCTCCCCTCGATCAATCTTCCTGAATCTACTTGGTTCCTGTATTTGGATACATATGTGAGCACCACAAGTTGTATCTAATACCTGATTTTTAGAAACAGATAGAGTGCGTTCGATAACCAACGCACCTGAAGCTTCCCCTTGCTTCTTAGGCTGGGTGCAGTTCTTCTTCCAATGTCCCTTCTTGCCACATGCGAAACAAACAGCCTCATGTTCCCTTGCATCCCCTTTGATCTTCCTTTTCTTAGAAGGTCCTGAAAAAGATTTGGGATTAAATCTCTTCGCCTTCCCTTTCCTCTTATTCACCATAAGGATAGAAGGCTTTTCGCGCTTCATATCTTTGTCCACTTGGCGAATGAGGATAAAAAGATCAGATAGAGACTTCTCCATATTGTTCATATTGAAATTGACAACAAAGTTAGGGAAGCTCTAAGGGAGTGATGCGAGAATGAGATCGGTGCCCAGTTCTTCGAGGAGTTTAAACCCTAGAACCTCTAGGCGCTCAATGTAGCCAATGAGCTTGACTACATGAGGCCCAGTTGGGGCACCTTCTCCAAGCTTACTCTGAAAGAGTGCCTTAGAGATCTCAAACATTTCTTATCTTTCTCTCTCCTGGTAAAGACCACGAAGGTGCTCGAGCATGCTATAAGCATCCATATTTTCATGAGACTTCATGAGATAACTATACATTGATGATATCATCAAACATTGAACGTCGACCGCGTTGTTCATATGTTTCTTATAGACCGATAAATCCTCATCACCCGCCTCTTTGGCAGGCGGATCAGGTAATGCTGACTCCGTCACGTAAGACTTCTGTTCATGACGTAGGATAACCCGAAGGCGTCTAAACCATTCCTGGACGTTACTACCGGTGAGGATGTTGTCTTTATCCAGAATTAATCGCAAGGATAGTGTATTTGACGAGCTTGTCATTTTTATTCTACAATTAAAATATCAGATCATTAGTACTTTCTTGATTACATTTTATGAGAAATAATAAATTTTATTAAGTCTCTCACTATTTTATCAAGTCCCAATGGCCCTCACCATTGAACTCAGAATGTCCAGTTTCTATGACATTCTAGTGGCAAGGATCCATATTCCCCTTCGCATAACCCCAACAAGGGTTGGTCAAGCTATTAGAAGGTATTTAGGTAGGCCGGTCTTTGCCAACTACGGGCTTGCATCTCCTTGATCAGTTGAGTGGACTCCCCAATCCTAAAATCATGACTTTGGATTTCCTCAACTCTTGCCTCCAATATTACACCAAGTATATCAAGGGTTACTCTTCTTGATGTAATATGGTTAAGTCAACCTAAAACCTTTCATAAGGGCTTCCTGTATAAAAGTAAGTGTCCCGACAAGGGTTGGTCGAACACATAGTTTTATTGAGTTTTTCCCTTAATCAAGTAATAGAAGGCTTGTTCTGACTTAATATTTTATTTGAGGTATTTTTATCACTTATGAGTGAATTTCTTATTATCATTATCACACGCTAGTTAATATTAAGTGGAACTTGCTTAAGTGATTAACCACGTCTTGATAATATTTATGCATAAGTTTGGTTTATTTTAGTTCCATCTTTCTTGCTTGTTTAATTCATTAATTATGTGATCGTGACAACACATACATAATGATAAACCATGCAATTGACATAAATAAAATAATGTAAATGGCATGATCATGAGATTTTCTAATGGTTAGTTTATCTAGCGGTTGATAAAATAACCCTGACCTAGGGGAGAAACACTTTGAACCTTTTGGGTTCGTGTTTACAGCTTCCACATATCCACCTCTGTATCTCCTGGGATTGGTTTTTTCTTGGCTCTAACTTGAACCACCTCCACTAGCTTGGGAGTTTCATATATTACATATGCCCTTTTTTGACTCAGATGTAGGTGAGGGGTAAAAGGGGGGTTTTACATAAAAGAAACCTTGGGCACGCAGGCCCTACATATTAATGAGGAGAAGGATTGCAGGCCAACAAATTTAATTCAAATAAATAAATTAAAAGAAATCATCCACATATAAAGGTCTTGGTCTATCTCATGATCATCCATACATGCAACCATATTTATGCATAAAAAAACTAGCAATCAATTCTTTAATCGTTCTTGTTTAAGATAAATCACGCTTGAATCAATTAATTATCATCTTTAATTAATCAATCCATTTATCTTAAACCCTTTTCTGAATTTTCTTGATATTCTCATCCATCATAATTTTAAACAAATAAATTCATTTAAAATTATCTTTGTACGTAACGTGTACCTTGGAGGTAACCCGGTGAATTCCTATTCATAACTACCCAATGGGTAGAAATGAACATTACACAGATGTTAAATTAAAAACATATATATATATAACACTTATCACGTGTTGTGCCTCAGCTTTATGCCTGCACGATGGTACATGTCTCAAGGGTTTGTATAATATAATAATAAATTTTAATAAATCTGCATAATTTGGATGAGTACACGATGTGTAGTTCCAACTACACGGCATGTACTATTTTTCACCGTCTATCTGAAGTACACGTCTAGGGAAACGACGTGTGAGTGTACTTCAGAAATCTTCGGAGTACACGGCGTGTCTAGTGGGCCACACCCCTTGTAGTTCCTCATTACATGGTCTCCAGTTGGGTAATCCGTGTATGGGGTACACGGTCCAACCCTAACCCGAAGGGACTACACGTCGTGTCTATTGGTCCACACGACGTGTAATTCGGAAACCATGTGTCACCTGTTACTGGTCAACACACAAAGTCATTTAAGACTTAGAAAGACTCCAACACACAACTTGGTTTGGCAGACCGATCTGATGCATTGAATCTTGACTGCATGACATGTACTACCAAATACACGTCGTGTGTTCTGGTGCTATATGGTCAGAAAGTATTGGCACCTCTGGATGAAATCCTCTATTTTATTTTAATCAAAATTAAAAAAAAAAGATAATTTCTATAAGGTGAACGAGAAACAAAAGAGGAGGAATAGATCTCAAGATTCAGATTTGCAGAATGATTAACTTAAATTAAAACAACTAAATTAGTAAATGTGTAAGTCATCAAAGAAATATTTAAATAATTAAAAACTATTATGTAACCGCTCTGATACCACTTGAAGGTTTCGAGCGTAGAGGAAGTGTGGTTGGGACGGCACCCAACTTTGATTTTTACTATGATCAATGATTATTCTGAGATCAATACGACGATGAACGTCAGTCTCCATGAAATATAATCAAAGATTTAGATAAAGAAGAAAGAGGCCTGAAACATTAGAAAGGATCTTACATATCATGTTTATAATTAATTTAATTAATTTCATAAAAAAAATACTCGGATCTTCAGTATTTTCTTCGTTGATGATGTTGATCGTCTGGAATGACCCTTCTGGATTATCTCATTGTGCGTATAAGGATCCAAACTAGAATCTCTCTAGTGGTGATCCACACGTGCTCCAATGACCTTCGATCGACACCGCTCATTCTCCGAGTGCTAGCGCGACGAAAACAGTGTCTTGTGTCAGTCGTTCTTGATCGCTTGTTCTTCGATCTTGAAAAACATCTCTCATTCTTGAGAGGGGAGAGAAGAGGATTCGAGAGAGAAATTGGTTGGCTCAACAATTCTCAATTCAACAGGCATGTGGTGTGGTGTATCGCACAATAGGCATACTTTTCTATTTATATACATGGAATTTCAGTTACAATATTTAATTGCATAGCAATAATTAAATGCATTCATGAACTTAGAGAAAACTCATGCATTTAATAATAATATCGCGTCATTATTTATGGTGCGCCAACTTGCGCAAAACGGAATTATAAATAAAATTCCGCGTCACAAAATAATAGCAGTGTTATTTTAATTTGTGTCAACTAGTTAAATAATTATTTACCGTTTTGTAAATAATTTTTTTACTACCGGACCAACCTTGGTCCGTTCGAACTCTACTTCCATTTATTGAACACCCGAATAAATAAATAAATAATTTATTCTCTTAAATAAATATTTTATTTAAAAACTAGTAAATAAATATTTATTAAATGTTCAATAAAATAAATAAATATATTTAATTTGATTTATGCGATCATTCTAACTTGAATAAAATTATTCAACGGTCTTGAGAATAATATTTATTTCGTTGATTAAATTCAAATAGAATTTAACCGAGACCACCAAAAACACTTAGTGTGTGACCCTCTAGGATTATTTCTCATTGGCATTAGGAGAGCTTACCTAAAGTCTAAGAGTACTGACTAGAAACAGGTCAAGGTACCCAAGAGAAAGAACGTAAAGTCGCAATAATGACATCCACATAAAAACGCTCACTGTGTAATATATTCCCTTTATCGCAATATCTCATCAAGCAGGTTTCATGATTGTGTCATCAACTTTTATGCTTGATACGTCATTATTTGACTACCTAAAATAAACTCGTCGTTAAACCATGGCTATGGAATTTCGCGCGACGGTTCTATTTCAATCAAAGGGTTGAGATATCAACTTCCATAAATGGAAGAGACAAATCCTTCCTCGACTTATCCATTAATAACATGTTATTCATGACGCACCCAACATACCCTACTTCCCTCCAACTGTCTACGTGACGGTTTTCGTCAGTAAATCAAAGTGCATAAGTTGTGACACGTATTAATGATAATCTTAAAATCTAAGGATCATTACACACGCTCGCAGATAGAAATATCTAATGACACCAAAACATGCGGAATTCCTACTAGCGAGTTTGTTCTTATAATCTTCTATCTTGGAGATTACCAAGTGCAAACTTCATGAGAGGAAGTCTCATTTGCTTACGAGTACTCGCACCTGACGGCCTGTATGCTATGTGTCTCATCATAGTATGTCATCCAATCGTAGAACTATATTTAAGAATATTGTTGTAGCATTTCAAGGTTCTCATCATAGCGGGGAACTGCCATGACCTTATCAATTTAACAAATACTTTAGGATATTATTACATCATAGTCATGCAGAACAATGAACAATATGTAATAATACATTAAATTTTCATATAATCAAAGTAAAACCAATTGATTCTAGGACACTAACTCTTACAGTTTTCAGTTTAAAATGACATTTTACTAAAAAACACAAGTGACGTAGTCAAAACAAATAAAACGTATTTAGATTGTTTTAATACTTTAAAACAACAATCCATAATTCATTTTTCACCCCAATTCTCAGTGGGACTGATATGGGTTCAAGTGTTTCTTTTTATTTAAAATTGACATTTTAGTAAAAAAGACAAGTGAAATTCTCAAAATTGAGCAAACACATTCATATTGTTTTGATACTTTAGTAAAATGATCCATAAGTCAATTGTCACATGTAGGAATCATCCACACCTCAATCTGATACACGATGTGTCTGGTATGACTCAAAAATGTCTATTATCACTTTAAAATTGACAATTTAGTTCAAAACATGTGTCACTCACTGAAAGCCAAGAAAACACATTTGGATTGTTTTGATAATTTATGAAAATGATTCATAAGTCTTTTTTGATGTGTAGGAATCTGTCTCACATCAAACTAACACATGATGTGATCGATATTACTCAAAGTGCGTGTTTTCAATTTTAAATGACATTTTAGTAAAAAAAATACAAGTGACATACTCAAAACCGAGCAAACACATATGGATAGTTTTGATACTTTAGGAAAATGATCTATGAGTCAATTGTGACGTGTAGGAATCTGTCACACCTAAATCCAACGCGCGGTGTGACCGATATGACTTCAGGTGCGTGTTTTCAGTTTAAAATGACATTTTAGTAAAAACCACAAGTGACATACTCAAAACCAAGCAAACACATTCAAATTGTTTTGATACTTTAGAACAATGATTTAGAAATCATTTTTGATGTGTAGGAATCAGTCACACCTCTTTCCAATGCACGGTGTGACTCGTATGACATCAAGTGTGTCTTTTTATTAAAAATTGACTTTTTAGTAAAAAAGACAAGTGACATACTCACAACCAAAAAATATATTCGGATTGTTTCAATACTTTAGGACAAAGATCTGCAAGTCATTTGCGATGTGTAGGAATCAGTCGTACCTCAATCTGATTCACAGTGTGACCGATATGACTCTAAGTACATGTTTTCAGTTTAAAATAACATTTTAGTAAAAACCACAAGTGACATACTCAAAACCAAGAAAACGTATTCTGATTGTTTTGATACTTTAGAACAATGATCCATAAGTCATTTGTGATGTGTAGTAATCAGCATCACCTAAACTCGACGCACGGTGCGACCGATGTGACTCAAAGTATGTCTTTTTATTTAAAATTGACATTTTAGTAAAAAGGACAAGTGACATACTCAAAACCAAACAAATTTTTTTGAATTTCTTCAATTTATAAGTCATTTGTGATGTTTAGAAATCAAAAAGAAAACATCAATTCAATACACAGTGTGCCCGATATGACTCAAGGAGTACGTTATCAGTTTAAAATTGACATTTTGTTCAAAACGTGTGTCACTCACAGGAAACCGAGCAAATGCACTCTGATTGTCATGATAATTTAGGAAAATGATTCATAAATCATTTTTGATGTGTAGGAATCAGTCTCACATCAAATTGACATACAATATGACCAGTATGACTTAGAGTGCGTATTTTCAGTTTAAAATGACATTTTAGTAAAAAAAATAAATATCATACTCAAAACCAAGAAAACACGTTCAGATTGTTTTAATGCTTTAGAAAAACAATCCATGAGTTATTTATGAGGTATAGGAATACGTCTCACCTCAATCTGACACACGGTGTAACCGATATGACTCCAAATACGTGTTTTCAATTTAAAATGACATTTTAGTAAAAAAACATGAGTGGCATGCTCAAAACCAAGAAAAAGCATTCAGATTGTTCTGATACTTTATAACAACGATCCATAAGTCATTTATGACGTGTAGGAATTAGATGCGCCTCAACTTGATGCACGGTGTGACCGTACGACTCCAATTGTGTTTTTATTTAAAAATGATATTTTAGTAAAAAAGACGAGTAACATACTCAAAAACTGAGAAAATGTATTTTGATTGTTTCGATATTTAAAAAAACGATTCATAAGTCATTTGTGGCGTGTTGGAATCAGACGAACCTCAATCCAACACACGGTGTACTTAGTATTACTCAATGTGTTTGTTATCAATTTAAAATTGACATTTTAATTCCAAACGTTTGTCGCTTACTGAAAATTGAGCAAACGTGCTTGAGTTATCTTGATAACTCATGACAAAGTTCCAGAAGACATTTGTAACATGTAGGGATTAGTCTCACATCAAATTAACATGTGATGTGACTGGTATAACTCGAAGTGCTCATTTTCAGTTTAAAATGACATTTTAGTAAAAAAAAACAAGTAACATACTCAAAACCGAGCAAACACATTCAGAATATTTTAATACTTTAAAACGATGACTTGTAAGCCATTTGTGATGTGTAATAATCAGTCACACCTCAATTCAACGCAAAGTGTAACCGACAAGACTACAAGTGTGTCTTTTTATTTAAAATTTACATTTTAATAAAAAAAATACAAATGATATATTCAAAACCAAGCAAACACATTCAGAGTGTTTTGATATTTTAAGAAAATGATTCATAAGTCATTTGTGATGTGTAAGAATCAGACGCACCTCAATCTGATACACAGTGTGTCTAATATGATTCAAAATATCCGTTATGAGTTTAAAATTGATACTTTACTTCAAAACATGTGTCGCTCACTAAAAACGGAGCAAATGCGCTCAGATTGACTTGATAATTTACGACAATGATTCATAAGTCATTTGTGATGTGTAAGAATCAATTTCACGTAAAACCAACATATGATGTGATCAGTATGACTCAAAATGCATGTTTTCAGTTTAAAATGACATTTTAGTAAAAAAAACAAATGACATACTCAAAACGAGTAAATGCATTTGGGACGTTTTAATACTTTATGACAACAATCCATATGTTATCTATGATGTGTAGGAATCAGCCGCACCTCAATCCGACGCACGGTGTGATCGATGTTACTCAAATTGTGTGGTTTTAGTTTAAAATGATATCTTATCAATGTATTGTTTCATATTTATATTTAATTTATTTTTTTATAATATTACTAACATATGGATTGTTTTCTTATACATGTTGATTGTTTTGATTGGGTTGCGGTGGTTTGTTCGGCACCTGATGTCATGATCAGACTTTTTTAATAAGGGGTTAGGTGCCAAACAATAAATCCATCGATATTTTTGAATGTTTGTGATAAATTGTACATGTTACTATAATTGTGCAAAACAATGTTTGAAATGTCTATAATAATATATATTTTTTATATTTGTAATGAAATTTTTATTTCAATTAAATTATTAATTTGCTATATCATATATTTGTTTGTATTTGTTGATGAAGTATGGTATAAGGACATTGCAACGGTGCAACCTTTATCAGCGATTTGGAAAGAGATCTTGGGACATTAAAGTACAAGTCCACCCGATCGGCTGATTGTTATTAAATGAGTTAAAAATTGTAAATGTTTCTAATAAATTGTACATATCAATATTAATGTATTAAAATGTTTGTAATGTAAAACTATTTGTAATTATAATTTATTTTGATGTTTTCTTCATGTACCATCACGATGGTGTAGTTGATGGATTTTATCATTAATTTATTTAACGGTGATAAATCCAAATTTACAGGGCGATAAAAATCGGTTCCGTAACAATTTATTGTCATTTCAGATATCATGCACTCATTTGCCTTGAATAGCCAGAATTTAAATTGTAAGAGTTTTTTGCATGCTATTTTACAAACAGAATAAACAATTTGATTGGACACATAAAATAATAGAATACCACTTGAATGACTAAAGAACAATATTTTAAAAATTCGATCAATTAAAAAAAACATTTAAGGTTCATTTTTAATACATTGATAATTAGGAATTAATTGGACCAATTTGAAAGAAGGCAATTATGAATGGTGGGAGCGGGTGGGGCGGAAGGCGATCACATCAACGTCTACGTCCACTCCCCCTTGAATGATAACGATTCCGAAAAGGCTGCCCCCCCAAAGGGCCGCTCCATTGGGAAAACGCACGCCGCCATCCCATCCAACCGGCTCGTCCGGCTCGCCCGTCGGTTCCGGTTAATTATTTTCGAGCCGCTTTAATATTTTTAATGAAGAGTTGCGCCGGTTTTATTATATATTAAAGGTTGGGGTGGGGATGCGGTGATGATGAGATAAGATTCTGAGAGGACAAGGGTGGATGTGTTTTGTCACATCCTCTGTGTATTGGTTAGTAGGTAGGTCATGATGGACGAGTATGCATCCGCCTGTCCCTTGAAATGACCCTGTCCTTGCATCATCTTATGTTTTATTTTTATTAATTTTATAAGTATAAATGTATAAATGTAAATGCATACATAAAAATATATTGTATTATATAAATATATAATTATATACATATACATGTAAATATATAAATAGGTATAATTATATAAATATCTAAATACATATATATACATATGTATATATAAATATATAAATATAAGGAGTTTCTATGGATTATTCTAACGATGAGGAGTTGATGACACGTTAATATACAGATATATATGTGTGTGTGTTTTGTAGTCGTGTCTTGCAATAATTCTTCAGGCTCAAAGTTTGACGTAGCGAATGAGGTTTTTTCAAAGGCATCATCATGAAGTTTGGAACATCTTTATGGGTGGTGAAGAAAAAAAGAGGAAGGTGTGGGGTCTTGTGCTTAAATGATTTCATTGAAGCGCATATTTGGGAAAAATCATAGCACAATAAACTTGTGTCACGTGGCAATGTACGCATCGTTACACCGCAATGAGGAAGGTAGTTCATGCACAATACATAAGCGTGAAAACAAGTGAATTTTCAATTTTGATCACAAAATCTATCGTAAAATCTTTTTAATGTGAAATTTATCAATCAAAGACGAAGCGAAACGAAAGTGTATAACGATGTTGAATGCTTTGGATGACGATGGTGAAGTAAAACGTATCAGCCAGAATAGAATAGAAAAGAAAGAACTCAAATATATGGTCACACTAAATCACATTCAATTCCATTATCATGTCACGTATTTATAGACAACAAAAAGGTTGATCCAACGAACAAAATTAATTCCAATGAATCAAATCTAACGATGAGAATACAAAAGGTTTGACCATACGAACATACTTGTTGGGAAATGAATAGATCTCATTCATTGTGATTTATGACATCCACACAATTAATAATAATTCATAACACTCCCCCTTGAATGTCATAATCTCATGAAATCTAATATAAATCTTCACTTAAAAAAAAACCTTGTATGCAAAACAAGTGAAACCAAATTAAAATGATTTCATGCTATGTTGCCTCATTAAAAACCTTATCAGGAAACTCAGTGGAAAAAACTAATTAAGGAAAAAAGAGTACAATGTTCCCAACTACCCCTCATAAAATCACGATAGACTTTTCAGTCTTCACATTCTAATTTTATAAATCAATTTCTCAAATGTTGAAGTTGAAAATGGCTTTGTAAACAAATCTGTAAGATTGTCAAAAGACCTTATTTGCTCGACATCAATCTCACCATTCTTTTGGTCATAAGTGAAAAAGAATTTTGGTGAGATATGTTTTGTTATGTCACCTTTAATAAACCCACCTTTCAATTGTGTTATGCAAGCAAAATTGTCTTCAAATAATATGGCGGGAATATTATTATTCATATTTAATCCACAACAATTTCTAATATGATGAATTACTAATCTCAATCAAACACTTTCTTGACTTGCTTCATGAATAGCAATCAACTCTGCACAGTTGGAAGAAGTCGCAATAATGGTTTGTTTTGTAGAACGCCAAGAAATAGCAATTCCACCATATGCAAACACATATCCAGTTTGAGATCTTGTTTTGTGTGGATCAGATAAGTATTCACCATTAGCATAACCAACCAACTTTGGTTATGAGGATTTGGAATAAATTAACCCCCAACCTTTTGACCCTTGAAGGTATCTTAATACATGTTTGATATCATTCCAATGACGACGAGTAGGAGAAGAACTATACATTGCCAATAAATTCACATAAAATGATATATCAGGTCTTGCATTATTTTCAAGGTACATCAGTGCTCCTATAACACTCAAATATGTTACTTTAGGACCAATTAGTTCTTCATCATCCACTCGTGGTTTAAAAGGATCGTTATCATGATCAAGAGATCGTACAATTATTGATGTACTTAATGGATGTTATTCATTCATATTAAATCTCTATAGGACTTTAGCATTATATTGTGATTGATGAATGAAAATTTCATCCTTAAGATGTTCAACTTGTAATCCAATGAAAAACTTTGTATTTCCAAACTCTTTCATTTCAAATTCTTTCTTCAAATATTCAACTGTCCTGAGAAGTTCATCATTAGTCCCAATTATATTTAAATCATCAACGTATATTGCAAGAATCACAAATTCAGATTCAATATTCTCAATGAAGACACATGGACAAATTAGATCATTTTTATTACATTCATTCATCAAATTTTTACTCAGACAGTTATACCATATACACTCTAACCACTTTAATCCGTATAATGATTTATTCAGCTTAACTGAATAAAGATCTCGAGATCCATGATATTTTGCCGACAATTTGAATCCTTCAAAAATTTTCATGTAAACATCATTATCAATATCACCATAAAGACATGCAGTCACTACATCCATCAGGTGTAATTCAAGTTGCTCATGAGGTACCGAAAAGTTATTGCATCCATTACAGGAGAGTATGTTTCATCATAATTAATTCCATGTTTCTGTGAGAAGTCTTGAGCAACCAGTCGTGCTTTATATCTCACAACGTCATTATTTTCATTCTTTTTTCTCACAAATACCCATTTGTATCCAACATACTTAATCCCTTTAGGGGTTTTCATGATCGACCCAAAAACCTCACATTTAGAAAGTAAGTCTAGCTCAGATTGGATTGCAACTTTCCATTGATCCCAATCTGGCCTTTCACGACAATCATTAACTGTTTTAGGTTCTTGATCCTTATTCATAATTTCAAGGGCTACATTGTATGAAAATGTGTTATCAACAATGACTTCCACTCGGTTCCAACATCTTCCAGTGTTCATGAAATTTATTGATATTTCCTCTTGATCATGCTCATGTACTTCTGGTACATTTACATTCTCTTCAAATTCATTCATATATTCAACCAACATAGGTTGTTTTCCCTTTCTTTGATGGAGATTTTTATCTTTTGAACCAAGTGGTCTCCCACGCTTCAGGCGCGAGTTGGAAGCATTGTTGGTAATACCATCATAATAACCTTCTGGAACATCTATTATTACCGATGCATTCACAACAGGTATATATGATTTTGTAACCCGTTTTGAATCATTGAATACATCAGACAATTGATTTGCTAAATTTTGAAAATTAATAATCTTTTGAACTTCAAGTTCACTCGTATTTGTATGAGGACCAAGCTGTAATAATGAAGTCGTCTTCCATGATATTTCTTTTGAAGTCGATTGATTTCCCACTTTGAGTGTTGGAGATAATTTTTCATCAAAATGACAATCAGAAAATCTTGCTGTGAATACATATCTTGTCATAATCTCAAGATATTTAATGATCGAAGGATATTCAAAACCAACATATATCCCCAATCTCATTTGGGGTCCCATTTTTGTTCGTTCCAGGGGTGCTACAGACACATATACAACACAACCAAATATCCTAGTGTGAAATATTTGGTTCATGCCCACAAGCTAATTCCAAAGTGGAATATCCTAGTGTGAAATATTTGGTTCATGCCCACAAGATTGCACATCCCCATGCTGAAATGGACAATTTAGTTTTCATAAGGAATGATCTAGCGATAAATTGTCATCGCTTTATAAATGATTCAGCTAGACCATTTTGTGTATGAACATGAGCTGCAGGATGTTCAACACTTATTCCCAATGATATGAAATAATTATTAAAAGCATGTTATGAATATTCACCAGTATTATCAACCCTAATATGCTTGATTGAAAAATTAGGGAATTGTGCCCTTAATCTTATTATTTGGGCAAGTAATTTCACAAACGCCTGGTTGTGAGTGGACAATAAACACACATGAGACCATCGAGTTGACACATCAATCATGATCATAAAATATCTGAATGGTCCACATAGTGGATGAATTGGTCCACATATATCACCATGAATTCGATCCATGAACATCGGGGATTCGGTCCCGATATTTGATGGTGAAAGTCTTATGATTAATTTGCCTTGAGAACAAGCAGCACATGAGAAATCATGGGGTGTAAGAAACCTTTTATCAACCAATGGATGGCTACGTATACATTTAATTATGTTTGCAGTGACCCAGACCCTCATGACCCCGTCCTTTGCCAATTATCGGTGCGACCGATCGGTGAGACCGATCTGCGCGACCGATCGGTGTCACCTAGCCTTGGCGGGTTTTTCTCCTGCAACCTCCCCCGTAACCCCACTTTTAGGCCCTTTTTACTTTTTGAACTGTCTCAAGGCCGTTTTTAAGCCATAATTAATATCTAAAAATCCAGAGAAGCCTCCCCATTAAATAACAATTAATCAAGTCGTGTGTAACCACCCAACCGCGTGGGATAACCACGGTCCGACTTCCAAGGTGTTCAAATTTCTTATTCCGTAACAACAGGATTTTATCTATATATCGTAGAAGAAGTTCTTCTCCCCCCTTCTTCCCTTCTTGGCCGACTTCTCTCTTCTCCCTTGTGCGTTTGAAGTCCTTTGTTACCGAGGCAAGTGGTGCACTTGTGCCGGAGCCCTGTAAGTCGCACATCCCCTGTTCCTAGGGCTTGGAGGAAAACTTCGATCGTTGATCAATCAGGTAGGGTTTCACCTTCATCTCTCTTTTCTGTGTATCATGCAGGGTGGGTATGCTTTGGTTTCTGTAGAATTGGAAGAACCAAACCTTAATGAAGATAATGAACGGACCTTTAAAGAATGAAAGGGGTGTGTGACCGATGTTCTACTGTATTCCTAATGTTGTTATGTGTTGTGAATTGTACGGGCCTATGCTCGCTGAAAATCATGGTCTTTGGTGGTCTTTCTCTGTGCACTAATGAACCTCGGTGCTCCTGGATGTTTAAATAACCGTAACATGCAGTTGGTTAATTACGTACACTCGGTTAAATAAATTGAAAGATCCAGGATCAACCCTTTTTCTGTGATAACCCCGATTAAAGTACAGTGGAATTGAAACCATGGAGTGTGTTAAATCTTTTAAATCTGAAAATACCTGCATGGGTCTACCTTGTGTTGGTGGTAGCGGTTTGGTTGTTTCTTTTGCGGGCCGATTACTGGGACGATGCGGGTGGGGATAGGATCCCCTGTTGTCATACTTTCGCTGGTTGTGAAATTGGAGGCTGTGTGATTACTCTGCTTATATCACGAATTGGGGTGAGATCCTCTGTTGTTGAGAAACCGTTGGCTCCTGGATTTTGGGAACATGGGGTTGTATCTTGGGGTTTTCTTTGGTTCCAGTACATCGAGGGATCTCACTTGTCCCTTTGTTGTTGTGACTTTTCAAGAGAACCGGGTGTGAATGTTTAAGTTGATGTTTGACTGTACTCGCTTACTAGTTGCCCAAGTAGGTGCAGAAACTTATCTAAACATTATTACTGAACATGAAAATAAGGATGGAACAAATGGGTTTGGGTTTGGTATGAGTTGTGACTTGACACGGGTGCTAAGTGTGTTCTGTAGGCTGTCTGGAGAAAAACCTAGACTGGGTGAGTGCTTGTTACCTATACATATACTTGTAGTTTTTGTGTTTCTTATTCGTGCCCCACCCAAGTTGAGAACTTAGTGCCGAACACCCCCATTTCATGGGGGAGGGTGTTTTTCCCAACACTCCTATGAGTGGCTGGTTATTATCTCCTTTATGCTCCCTTTCCCGGATAACTCAAGTATCTTCGGGCAGACTGTGATGGCCTGAAGTCCATTATTAGCCCAAGAATCTCCGGGCAGGGTAGTGTGGTGGTTGGCCCAGGTGTGTGCGGGTAGGTGGTTTCCCAAGTATCTTTGGGATGAGGCCCAGGTGTCTTCGAGCGTGGTAGTAGTTCTTCTAGCCCAGGTGTCTTCAGGCGTGTCAATAGTTCTTCTAGCCCAGGTGTCTTCGGGCATGACAGTGGTTGTTCTGGACTAGGTGTTTGCAGGCATGGTTACTTGTGACAGTTGTGGCCCAGGTGTCTGCGGGCGGGTTAGTGGTTGTGGCCCAGGTGTTTGCGGGCGAGATGTGTGGTTGAGGCCCAGGTGTGCGTGGGCGAGGTTTGAGAGTGGGACTGTGGTGAGGTTGTGGCCCAGATGTGTGCGGGCGGGGTATGATAGTGGGACTGCGATGAGAATGGCGGGATTGGTTTGATGCGTAGGATGTCTTCAATAACCAGTGGGAAAGTGGCACGGGGTACCCGAACATCGATGTTCTATTACTATACATTACTTGACTTGCGTTATTTGGGGAGTGTGCCTTGGTGAGGCTTGGGTGGTTAGTTTCCTTGCTAGGTGTCGGGTTCTCTCTCTCTTCTCACAGGGCATTAGTATGTCTCTCCACTTGTGCATGAGAGTCTTGGGTTTTTCTCTATGGAGTATACTTGTATGCTCACCCTACGTATGTAAAACTGCTTTCAGATTTCCAGGAGGACTTCGGGGATCATGCTGGGCCGTACTAGCTCAGACCTTGTGGCAGATCATTGCATTTGATGTCGTTCTTTCTTTTGGTATTTTTTTTGCTTTGTAGTCCCCTTTTACATTGTGGATTTAACTTTTGTCACATGCATTGAGAATGGTTCTTTGCTTCACTTTTACTTTCAGTTTGGTGTTGTCGGATTTACTATCTTATCTCCTGATCCTATTAAAAGAAAAAAGGGTAATGCCTTCCATTTAGTGTGTGATTTCATACGGTTGGTGCTAGTCACCACTCCGGGACCTATTGAAGGCCGGTTTCGGGGGTCATTATCTCTCCTTCAACTTAAAGAAGGAATGACCTGAAAATCTACTGACCCTTCCCTACTTCTGGTGAAGGCGGATCGTGACAGAATGGTATCAAAGACAAGTTTGAGAGATAGGATGGAGTCTGGGGTTAGGCACAGTGAGGATTGCATGGGATGGTAGGGCGACAGTGTTGGGTGACCTTGGTGTGTGAATTAGGCCAGGGAAGACCGGCTAGGACACGAGATTTTAGCCCCCCCCCCCCGTGATCCGATGCAAGGACTCTGGACCTACTGAACGACCAAGCGAGGCCACACTGATTGCAGGGTTGAGACCCTAGGAAAGGTACATGCAGCATAATGACTTGTGTTCTCGTGTTTCATGGGTGGTTTAGGAATTGGAATCAATAAGAAGTTTAAGAAAATTTAAGAACAATATTCTGCACTACTTGGGCTTAGGTATTCCTTGTTTACCTTTCAGCTATGACACCTGGGAGACGACCACATGTAGTGTGGGTGATCGAGGCCCAGAAGACTACCTTGGACGATCGGAAGAGAGCTGATCGAGAGGAGGAGGATGACCAGTGGAAAAAGACACTTTGGGCCTTCCAGCGATAGACCCTCGAGAAGTATGAGGGCAACACTTCTGACATGAAGACGGAGAGTTGGCTAGAGAAGCTGGTGATAGCCTTCGGCCTGATTTGGGCCCCGACCGAGTACTGGGTTCCTCTGGCCATCAGCCAGATGCGGGGAGCGGCACGTCAGTGGTGGATGCTTTACCTGGGGGAGAGGAGAGAGGCTGAGGTGGCATGGGCTGTTTTCGAGGAGTTCCGGGCAGAATTCCTCTCTTCTACGATGAAAGCGGAGAAGAGGCAGGAGCTACTCTCCCTCCAGCAGGGGAGTATGTTAGTAAGGGAGCTGAGGATCAAGTTCAAGGACCTCCTACGTTTTTCTCCGGACCTCTTTCCAGACGAGGAGTCTCGGGCAAGACGTTTAGAGGAGGTGCTCCGACTTTCCCTCCAGTAAACTGTTACCCCCTTCACCTTGTCGACATACTTGGAGGTCCAAAAGAAGGAAGAGGTGGTAGAGAGGATGCACACACTGGGCGGTGTGTTGCGAGAGGGGATTCAGCTAGGCCTGTCAAAGGGAAATACTGTCAGCACCAGACCTCTAGCATCGGGACCCTCTAGGTTCCGACCAGCAGGGAGCAGGCCGTAACAGTTCCAGTTCTGGTCCCCCGGTCCTCGCCCTTTCCCTTTGGGCCCAGGACCGAGGTGCTTCGTCTGTGGGAGCCATGGACATCTCCGGAATCAGTGCCTGGACCGAGTTTAGTACGACAATGGCGGACAGGCCCAACACCAGCCCCAACAACATCTTCCAGCTAGTCCCCTCCAGTAGCAGCAGTAGGGGCAGCGAGCTCCCGCTCCTCTGAGGACAGACGTTGCAGGAGGAGGCCGACTTCAGGGCGCTCCTCAGGGACCTCGACCAGGGCATGGTCGGGGAGGTGGCCGACAGCCGAGGGGCAGAGGAGCTGGGCGTGGGAAGTTGCACGCCGTAGAGGCAACAGTTCCAGCGGGGACAAAGGTTGTTCGAGGTACGGTCAGTTTGTTTAGCACCCTTGCTCATGCCTTGTTCGATACCAGAGCTTCGCACACCTTTGTTGCACCCAGTCTAGCGCATGCCTTGGGTCTAGGTGCCGAGAGACTTCCAGTGCCCCTGGTGCTGAGCACACCAGTCGGAGGTCAGACCGACTTGTTATATGTTTGACGAGGATGCAGACTGATGATAGGGCCACATCAGTCGGTCAGGGATTTTCTATTGCTACAGACACAACCATACGATGTCATCCTAGGCATCGACTGGCTGTTCTCTGTGTGTGCCATCATCGACTGCTTCCAAGGAAAGGTTGTGTTCTCGGACTTGGGTGACCGGCGTGTTACTTTCACCGGCGAGTGAAGCAGTCAGAAGGGCAGCAGGCGAGAGGAACCCCTCCTCTCCTTGTTAGCCGAGCTGTCAGTAGAGTCAATAGATGCTGAGATGGTGGAGGTGCCAGGAATCTTCAGAGAGTTTATGGACGTCTTTCCTGAGGAGGTAACGACTCTACCCCCTCGACGTGATATCGAGTTTGGGATAGACTTGCAGCCTGGTGCTCGTCCGATTTCGATGAATCCTTACCAGATGGAACCTTCGGAGCTACGAGAGTTGCAGATTCAGATTGACGATCTGATGAAGAGGGGGTATGTTCGACCAAGTGCGTCACTGTGGGGTGCTCCAATACTGTTCGAAAAGAAGGCAGATGGTGGTCTCAGGTTGTGCATAGACTAAAGGAGTCCGAATCAGGTAACGATCAAGAATCGCTACCCTCTTCCGAGGATAGACGATCTTTTCGACCAGCTGAAAGGGGTAGGATGGTTCTCGAAGATCGACCTGCGGTCTGGATATCACCAGTTGAGGGTGAAAGAGGGAGACATCCTGAAGACGGCCTTCAGGTACATATATGGACTCTTCGAGTTTGTAGTCATGCCCTTCAGTGTTACGAACGCCCCAGCTATGTTCATGGGGATTATGAACTCCATCTTCCGAGAGTACCTGGATCGGTTCACATTCATGTTCATCGACGACATCCTGATCTATTCAAGATCAGAGGAGGACCACGCGGAGCACCTGAGGACGGTTTTGGAGGTCCTCTGACAGCACCATCTCTATGGGAAGTTGTCAAAATGCAAGTTCTGGATGCGAGAGGTGCACTTCCTTGGGAACATAGTGTTCGAGCAGGGGGTAGCGGTGGACCCATCAAAGGTTGAGGAAGTTTTTTCTTGGGCAACACCCAAGAATGTGGCAGAGGTTTGCAGTTTCCTCAGGCTGACGGGTTACTATCGGAGGTTTGTACCCAATTTCTCCCGAGTTGCAGCCCCTTTGACAGCTTTGACCAAGAAGGACCAGGTTTTTATGTGGAGTGAGGAGTGCGATACAGCCTTCAGCTATCTGAAGGAGAAGTTGGTTAGTGCCCCAGTGATGAGACTACCAGAAGAAGGGGCGGCGTATGAGGTGTTCTGTGATTCTTCAGGGAAAGGCTTCAGATCTGTGTTGATGCAGAAACAAGGAGTGATCTCTTATGGGTCTAGGCAGCTGCTCCCTCATGAGTGTAATTACGCCACCCACGATCTGGAGCTTACAGCGTTCGTGTTCGCTCTAAAGTTGTGGCAGCATTACCTCATCGGAGAACGCTTTGTGGTCTTCATGGATCACAAAATATTGAGGTATATCTTCTCCCAGCGGGACCTAAACTTACAGTAGCGAAGGTGGATGGAGTTCCTCCAGGATTACGATTTCGAGATTTCCTACACCTCAGGGAAAGGAAACGTTGTGGAGGATTCCTTGAGCAGGAAGTTGCAGAGGGATGCAGTCCAAGAGTCGGCGGACACTTGGAGGGTGATGGAGGAGTTGGATGCCCTTCACCTGGATGCGAGGACGGATAGTGGTAGAGGTTGCCTGTATCAGAAGATAGTACAACCATCTATGCTGCGTCAGGTGGAGGAGTCTCAGTGGGGAGACACAGAGTGCGAAGTGATGCGTGATCGAGTTGACCAGGGCAATGCTCCAGAAGGGTGGACGGAGGATGGTCAGAACCAGATGCTTTTTTGAGAAAAGTTGTTTGTTCCAGAGGCGATGCACGGCCAAGTACTTAGTGAGTTCCATAGCTCACCCCTAGCAGTACACCCAGAAGTTTCCAAGATGTACCATGGTCTGAAGAGACAGTTTTTGTGGCCCGGAGTAAAGCGAGGAGTAGCAGGGTTTGTGGCCAAGTGCCTAGTGTGTCAGCAGGTGAAGGCTAAACACCGTGTTCCAGGTGGGTTGTTGCAACCTTTAGATGTCCCCGAGTGGAAGTGGGACGACATCTCGATGGATTTCGTCATGGGACTACCCAAAGTGCAAGGGGGCTGCGACGCCATCTGGGTAGTAGTGGACCGGTTGACGAAGTCGGCTCACTTTCTGGCAATTAAGGAGTTGAGTGGAGTGGATGCTCTAGCACAGAAGTATGTGGACGAGGTAGTGCGGTTGCATGGGGTTACGAGTTCCATAGTCTTGGATAGAGATGCATGGTTTACCTCACGAGTCTGGAGAGGATTTCAACATGCTTTTGGCACCCAGCTACATCTTAGCACTGCTTTCCATCCCCAGACAGATGGACAGACAGAGCGCACCATCCAGACCTTGGAGGATATGCTGCGGGCATGTGTTCTGGACTCAGGAGGATCATGGGTGTGACACTTGCCTCTGGTAGAGTTTGCCTACAATAATAGCTATCACTCTATCATTGGTATGTCCCCGTTTGAAGACTTGTATGGGAGGCCATGCCGCTCACCTGTGTGTTGGACCGAAGTCGGAGAGGCAGACATCCTTGGCCC
The DNA here is from genome assembly GCA_963277665.1 of Viscum album. Taxonomy (NCBI): domain Eukaryota; kingdom Viridiplantae; phylum Streptophyta; class Magnoliopsida; order Santalales; family Viscaceae; genus Viscum; species Viscum album. The sequence goes on from OY728130.1 coordinate 582,605,793, forward strand.
GGAGGTGGTGCAGAGCACGACGGAGAAGGTCCAGCTTATACGGGAAAGGATGAAGGTGGCCCCGGACCGACAGAACTCGTATGCTGATACCAGGAGAAGGCCCTTGGAGTTTGAGGTTGGAGACCACGTGTTCTTGAAGGTCTCCCCTCGGCGTGGACAACAGAGGTTCGACAAGTGGAGTAAGCTTTCTCCCAGGTTCATCGGACCCTTCGAAGTGTTGCGGCGGGTCAGTGAAGTGGCTTATCAGATAGTATTACCACTGCCGCTACTGAGGATACATGACTTCACTACTAGATTTTTGAGTTTTTGCGCCTGTGGAAATGGGCGACCGCCGTTGGCGGTTGCTAATCCGGAACAAAAAAATCGCGGGATTTTTCCCGCCCCTTTCCTCTTCCTTGTCATTTTTCCCCGCCACCACTGCAAATTTGGTGTCGTCGTGCCGATGTCCCCGCCGCCGCCCCCCACCTCATTCCGGTCACCCTCGGTGTCATGTGTGTCACCCTCTACTGCCCCCTCTACCATCGCAGCGTCCGCCTATCACCCCGCCTCCGCCCCCGCCTATCACCATCACTTGATAACCTACCGGAACTCCCTCCGGCCGCTGCATGTCCGCCATTGATGGCCACCGAAGGTCACCCAAGGCCCCCACATGCCTTCTGCATTTCTCCGGTATCATTTCTGCGTTTACATGAGGTACAACGACCGCCATTGGTGGTCGCTTTTGCTCATTACCGACGGAGCAACCGCGACCGCCAAAAGCGGTCGCTGGGCGGCCGGTAAAGCCCTTTAGCGATCTCTTTTGGCGGTCGCTAAAAGCCCTTATTTTAGTAGTGCGTCTTCCATGTGTCCCAGCTCCGTCGGTATCTGTACGACGATTCACACATCCTCGACTGGGGAGAGCTAGACATCAAGGACGACGTGACCTTTGTGGAAAGACCAGTGATGATCGAGGATCGTGAGGAGAAGGTGCTTTGTGGGCGAACCATTCCCTTGGTACGTGTGTTATGGAGACATGGTGGGCTTGAGAAGAGTACGTGGGAGAGGGAAGCACAGATGTGTGCCCAGTACCCTAAGCTGTTTTGAGTTTTGTACTGTTCTATTGATACTTGTGGTGGAGCGTTTTACCATGTTGGCTATGAAATATGTGGTTTTTCTTTCCTCTGAATATGTGTGAAAAGTCCTGGCTATGGGGAGGAGAGGACCCGACCCCTAATCAAGATGCATTAAGGTGGATGCGATTAAAATCGTGCGGGCGAGTCAGTGCCGCCCAAAGCGGATAGTATCTTGACATGGGGGAAGAGACTCCCCAACCCACATGACTGGGCAGTTTGACATGGTATGTTTCTTGGTTCTTTAGAGGGAGTTATTTTCAGTCAATAGTGAGGTTCACTCCTGAGAGGTATCTTTCGAGGTGGTTGTTTGGACCCTCTCTTTCCTTATGGGTTTTTGATTCTCGAGGGAGAGAATGGTTTGAGAGGTATCTGATGTAGTGACCCAAACCCTCATGACCCCGTCCTTTTCTAATTATCGGAACGACCGATCGGTGTAACCCAGCCTTGGCGGGTTTTTCTCCTGCAGCCACCCCCGTAACCCCACTTTTAGGCCCTTTTTACTTTTTGAACTGTCTCAAGGACGTTTTTAAGACATAATTAATATCTAAAAATCTAGAGAAGCCTCCCCATTAAATAACAATTAATCCAGTCATGTGTAACCACCCAACTGCGTGGGATAACCGCGGTCTGACTTCCAAGGCATTCAAATTTCTTATTCCGTAACAACGGGATTTTATCTATATATCGCAGAAGAAGTTCTTCTCCCCCCTTCTTCCCTTCTTGGCTGACTTATCTCTTCTCCATTGTGTGTTTGAATTCCTTTGTTACCGAGGCAAGTGGTGCACCTATGCCGGAGCCCTACAAGTCGCACATCCCCTGTTCCTAGGGCGTGGAGGAAAACATCAATCGTTTATCAATCAGGTAGGGTTTCACCTTCGTCTCTCCTTTTTGTGTATCATGCGGGGTGGGTATGCTTTGGTTTCTATAGAATTGGAAGAACCAAACCTTAATGAAGATAATGAACAGACCTTTAAAGAATGAAAGGGGTGTGTGACTGATGTTCTGCTGTACTCCTAATGTTGTTATGTGTTGTGAATTGTACGGGCCTATGCTCACTGAAAAACATGGCCGTTGGTGGTATTTCTCTGTGCACTAATGAACCTTGGTGCTCTTGGATGTTTAAATAACCATAACATGCAATTGGTTAATTACACAAACTCAGTTAAATAAATTTAAAGCACCAGGATCAACCCTTTTTCTATGATAACCCCGATTAAAGTATAGTGGAATTGAAACCATGGAGTGTGTTAAATCTTTTAAATCTGAAAATACCTGCATGGGTCTGCCTTGTGTTGGTGGTAGCGGTTTGGTTGTTTCTTTTGTGGGCTGATTGCTGGGACGATGCGGGTGGGGATGAGATCCCCTATTGTCATACTTTCGCTGGTTGTGAAATTGGAGGCTGTGTGATTACTTTGCTTATATCACGAATTGGGGTGGGATCCTCTGTTGTTGAGAAACCGTTGGCTCCTGGATTTTGGGAACATGGGGCTGTATCTTGGGGTTTTCTTTGGTTCCAGTACTTCGAGGGATCTCACTTGTCCCTTTGTTGTTGTGACTTTGCAAGAGAACTGAGTGTGAATGTTTAAGTTGATGTTTGACTGTACTAGCTTGCTAGTTGCCCATGTAGGTGCAGAAACTTATCTAAACATTATTACTAAACACAAAAATAAGGATGGAACAAATGGGTTTGGGTTTGGTATGAGTTGTGACTTGACATGGGTGCTGAGTGCGTTCTGTAGGATGTCTAAATAAAAACTTAGACTGGGTGAGTGCTTGTTACCTATACATATACTTGTAGTTTTTGTGTTTCTTATTTGTGCCCCTCCCAAGTTGAGCACTTAGTGCTGAACACCCCCATTTCATGGGGGAGGGTGTTTTTTCCAACACTCCTATGAGTGTATAGTTATTAGATCCTTTCTGCTCCCTTTCCCGGATAGCCTAAGTATCTTCGGGCAGGCTGTGATGGCCTGAAGTCCATTATTATCCCAAGAATCTCCGGGCAGGGTAGTGTGGTGGTTGGCCCAGGTGTGTGCGGGCAGGTGGTTTCCCAAGTATCTTCGGGATGAGGCCCTGGTGTGTGCGGGCGAGGTTTGGCAGTGGGACTACGGTGAGGTTGTGGCCCAGGTGTGTGCGGGCGGGGTATGACAGTGGGACTGCAATGAGAATGGCGGGATTGGTTCGATGCGTAGGATGTCTTCAATAACCAGTGGGAACATGGCACGGGGTACCCGAACATCGATGTGCTATTACTATACATTACTTGACTTGCGTTATTTGGGGAGTGTGCCTTGGTGAGGCTTTGGTGGTTAGTTTCCTTGCTAGGTGCCTGGTTCTCTCTCTTTTCTCACAGGGCATTAGTATGTCTCCCCACTTGTGCACGAGAGTCTTGTGTTTTTCCCTACTGAGTATACTTGTATTCTCACCCTACGTATGTAAAACTGCTTTCAGGTTTCCAGGAGGACTTCGGGGATCGTGTTGGGTCGTACTAGCTCAGACCTTGTGGCAGATCATTTCAGTTGCTGTCGTTCTTTCTTTTGGTATTTTTTTGGCTTTGTAGCCCCCTTTTACATTGTGAATTTTACTTTTGTCACATGCATTGGGAATGGTTATTTGCTTCACTTTTACTTTCATTTTGGTGTTGTCGGATTTACTATCTTATCTCCCAATCCTATTAAAAATAAAAAAAGGGTAATGACTTCCATTTAGTGTGTGATTTCATACCCTTGGTGCTAGTCACCACTCTAAGACCTATTAAAGGCGGGTTTCAGGGGTCATTATCTCTCCTTCAACTTAAAGAAGGAAGGGATTGACAATCTGCTAACCCTTCCCTCCTTCTGGTGAAGGTGGGTCGTGACAATGTTCCTCATCATTATTAATCCAGGATGACCCAAATGATCATGACACATGATAAATGTATCATGGTTGGTAATCTTAGGGTTTACCATGTTTGATTCAATTGTACAAATACTGACAAAGTACAATCTGGACAGAAATCTCAAAAGTTTCTCTTGAATTAATTTGTGATCATTTTTAATGCTTGTTATATAGAGGTATTCAACACCTCCTTCATCCATTGTCTCTATATGTGATATCCATTATTACGAATATATTTAAAACTTAGCAAATTGAATCAAAATTTGGGAGAAAACAAATCACTGTTTATCAAAATTATTGTACCACAAGGTAGGCATATTCTTGCTCTTCTGGAGCCTTCGATTAATTGCACACTACCGGTTAAAGTACATGCATGAGAACTACCCACTTTAATGGTGATAAAATATTTCTCATATTTAAGAATTGTGTGCGTCGTTGCGTTGTCGATGAGGAAAATATATTCATTGTGGAAATTATTCCCAACGGACCGATTTATATCATCCATTTCTAGTAAAGAAAATAAACATGCATATAAGGAATAAAATAAAAGAAACCAAAATTAAACATACAATATTTTAAAATATTACAAAACCAAAAAACCACAGTTCATTTCAACCAAAAGAATACAAAAACCAAAAATCAAACATCAATTCCATCATGAGAATTCAAGCTTGATCTATATGCTCATCACCTTCAAGGTGTGAAAAATAATCTGAAATATAAAATTTTGTAATATCATCATCATATTTCAAAGCTTGGTTAGAAAAGTTTGCTTTTAGAATTCTTTTCCTCTCCTTTGATAGATTGTTGATAAAGATCAACAAAATCATTTGGCGTACGACAGGCATGTGACCAATGCCCCTTCATTCCACATCGAAAGAAACTACTTTCATCACTCTTTGCTTTATTCATTTATGGTTGTTCATTATTGGACCACTTCTAGTGGTACCCTTTCCTCTTCTCATTTGGTGTATGAACACCTTGAGAAAATGACTTTCCTCAGCCTCGATCATGTCGATTCTTCCCACGACCTTGATTAAAAGTAGTGACATTCACTTCAGGGAATGGAACCACACCAATAGGTTGGGATTCATGATTTCTCATCAGGAGCTCATTATTTTGTTCAACAACAAGAAGGAAATAAAGTAATTCTGAATATTTTGTAAAACTTTTCTCACGATATTGTTGTTGTAGAATGATATTTGAGGCATGAAAAGTAGAATAAGTTATTTCAGACATATGGGTATCAGTGATAGTATCTCCACATAATTTTAGTTGCGATTTTATTTTAAACATTACAGAGTTGTATTCACTTACCGATTTATAATCTAGGAATCACAAATGACTCCACTCAAACCTTGCTCTTGGTAGTATTATAAGTCAAAGGTGATCATACCACTACTTGAGATTCTGCCATAGCACCAAAGGATCCTTCACCGTGAGATACTCATTTTTCAGATCCTCATAGAGGTGATGGAGGAGGAATATTAGGGCTTGGTCACAGTCTTGAGAGGAAGCGTGATTGCCAACTTTAATTGCCTCACCAAGTCCGTTTTCATCAAGGTTCTTCTCCACATCAAGAATCCACGATAAGTAATTCTTCTCAGAAATGTAAAGAGGGAGAAATCCATACTTCTCAATATTCTCCATGAAAATTTTATCTTACCGGTATGACTAACCTTTTTACTTCACAGAGCAGTCGTGCTGATAACATATTGTGAAATTTGTTGATTGAAGGCGAAGCGAACTGAAAGTGTATAATGACGTCGAATGCTCAGGATGATGATGGTGAAGAAAAATGTCTCAATCACAATAGAATAGTAAAGAAAGAAAAAAAGTATATGGACACACAAAATCACACCTAATTCCATTATCATGTCACCGTATTTATAGATTACAAAAGGGTTGATCAAACAGAAAAAATTAATTCCAATGAATCAAATCTAACGATGAGAATACAAAAGATTTGGACATATGAAGAGACTTGTTGGTAAATGAATAGAACTAATTTATTATTATTTATGACATCCACACAATTAATGATAATTCATAACTTTTTTATTTTAAGGCAAAACTCATATTAAAAGAGAACAAAGGTCAGACAAAACAAAAGAGGACAAAGAAAAAAAATCCAACGATATAAGGAACATCAGAGAGACTCCTAGTAGCAAGATGGTGGACCACTATATTCCCCTCCCTTATGATGAATTAGAATGAGAAATCCAAGAAACTATACTGGATATTCGAGATAAGGACCCTGAAAGATGCACTGTCGTGGGCGCTTTCAAATGATATTCAGTTTTAGGTTACTTAGGTGCAACAGAGTGGCTGACCAAGGTCGTCTCTCAAAGGAGGAAGTGAATTTAACATCTTATTAAAGGTATTCTAAAAATAAAATAGAATAGAATTAAAACACTAGTTTAAAGGATGGGTATTTTTTATATTTTATAAATCTAGAAGAAGTTTTCTGGAAGAAGATTGTATTTTTTTGTTTTTAATTTTGAAATATAAGTTGATTAACAAAGAACAACGAGAAGATGTTTTTTTAGAAAACTATTTAAAAGAAGTAATCGATATAACTCTACCTCTTCATTTAATTTTTAATCATTATCATTAAAATTAACATCCAATTAATTATTATCCTCTAATTTGTTAACCCTCTAACCCTATGAGAGTTAACTTAACCACAAATATGAAATGAATTAAACCCTAGGCTAGTTTCAGAATATGCAATCGTAACACCCTGCTTTGATTAATGTTCTAAGTTTAGTTTATGGTCAGTGGTTAATTATGTCACAAAGACACTCTATAAATAAGGATTAATTTATTTTAGGGATGATATTTGAACTCTACAAATTTATCCCATGTGACTTGGTTTCACAGATTAAGTTTGCACTCTGATAATTTACACAAAATCTCGACCTCACATGTTTTTATGTAAATTGTTCAATTGCTTGCTTAATTTCCTTTAAATTAAAACTCAATTAATAGACCATATTATTATAATTACAGTAGTTCATTGATTCAAAATAAATGAATGAATGAGGTGATAATTAGATCGATTACATAAAAAACTACTCTTCCATGAGCGGTGTAGTCATCGTAGAAACGTTTTGCATTTGCAACGGTTTAGAAAGGGTATAACCCAATCTCATTTCCACTATTGATTTCCAACCCAAATAGGAAGATTAAGAGAATAAGAAAATTGAAAATAACAGAATAAATGGAAGACAAACTAAGAGTTTATTGAAAGAATAAAAGCATTACAACATGAAGAAGAAGAAGGAGAAGAGGAGGGCTTGATGAGGGGATCCTTGCTTCAAGAGATAACCCTATTACAATGGTTTGAGAATTAGAGTGAAACCTCTTATCTTCTGCCTTCAACTTCCCAATGCACGTCCCAACCCCACCAAATGAGAAAAACACCAATTTATAGAGTGGTGGGGAGGCTAGGTTCAAAGTGGTTTCAAGTGTGAATGAGGAATCTCGTCCAAATATTTTATTCCAACTAGTACCGCCCATTTGACCACCAAAACGTGTGAATAATCTATCCTTCCAGAAGGATTATCCGCGAAAAAATGAGTAATGTATCTCCTCTCAAAATTTGGACCAGATCCAAGCAAGGATGAAGAAGTTATGACCCAAATACAGAACCTATGTCTATTCTGCCGAGTCCAGCCCACCATTGATTTAATGACCCATTTACTCCAGCCAAATGCACTCTTTAGCTCTAGTGTCCTGAATAAAACTTTCAGAAAATTACGTTAGGAACACTCTTTCAAAATATTAAGTTCAAATAATAAATATTAAAATATTTATCTTTAAAATACTACAGTACATTTTAAAAGGGTAAAACTGGAATTTTCATCAAATTTTCAAATGAATGATCTAATCCCAAATATTTCATAATTGAATATATTTAGCACAATGTGGAGAAATTATATCATTTATTATCAATAAAATATTCAAAAAATAGTGTTTTATCAGACCCCAAACAGTTGGAGACCGAACTCTGAGATCAAGACTGTGTGAATGGTTGAGTGACATTTTGATTCCAACACAACGGAGTCCCAACCTTTATCCAAGGAAAGTTATACACCTAGGATGATCGTCTGTGCTTACACAACTACAGGAGGGAACACAACCTTGAGAGAGGACAGGTTGGCCATGATGATACATCCAACCAAGTCACGAGCGATCACGCCAAAACCAATGATGCCTCTATCCAAGAGGGATGCATCCATATTGATTTTCAAGTTACCTAAAGGAGAGAGGCACCATGTAAAGTGGTCACATGTGGGAGTGGGGCCTTCAAGCTGGTACTCATAGTGTTTCCATGTTGATAACCAGTGGGTTGTGTGTATGATCCATGTGGGAGGTGGTTTTTGGATCTGGTTAAAGATAATGTTGTTTCTCATAACACATAAGATCCATGAAATAGTGCATATAAATGGAATATCAATGGTTTCATAGAGAGAATCCCATTTATATAGGAGTGGTGAAGATGCATGTCAATCCCAAGTGTTCCAAAGATGGGCTGATGGCGTGCCACACTTGGCTTCGGGACAGTGAAAGATCGCATGTATGTAGGATTTGGTTGTCAAAAAGAAGATTGAAAAAGTTGGATTATTTGTTACATGGTGAGAAGAGGGGAACTCTAATGAGGTAAGGATCCTAGAATAGGTCTACCACCAGAAGTACTACGCTTTGAGTGGTATTAGGAGCCACTAAATAGTTTTGCAGAGAGCATTGTCGTCCATGGTCTCCGTACTGGTAATCAGTGCATAATCTGATTTAACTATATAGGTGCCAATGGTTTCTATGTTCCAACATATGCTATCTTGGCCCATACCTCTCACAAGCAGGATACTCAAGATAATTTTCCTATCCCTTTCACTGAAATAGGAGGAGAGATTATCATGCACCAGCCATTTTCAATCTCTTTGAAAAGAGTGTGCACTTTTTCTTCTTCAAGGCCTTCAGGGGGAGACGACGAGGATGAACGCTCCTCCTCATCAATCAACCATAATTATTTACAGATCTTGATAGAAGCACCATCTCTAATTCTCCAAGAGAGTCCCCTCAGAAGGGTATTGCGTGAACCCCACATGCTACACCAGAAGAAGTTGATGTGGAGGCCAAGGGAGGCGCTATAAAACTCAGCATAGGGGAAGTATTTTGTGCTAATAACCATTGTGCAAAGGGATTTAGGATGCTGGATAAATCGTCATGCATGTTTGTAAAATAGTGTGTCATTGAAGAGGCAAATATCCCTAAACCCCATATCCTCATGAAGGTTGGGTCGGCAAAATTTGTCTCAAGAAATCTAGTGGGTTTTGTTTTTACCATTGTTGATCCCCCACCAAAATTTGAAAAAAATTGAGGGGAGTTGATCAGTTACAATTCTTGAAAACTGGAAGAGGGTCATGAAATAAGAAATAATAGACTGAGCAACAGATTTAATGAGGATTACTTTGCCTACGTTGGATATTTTTTTGAAGCTGCACCCTTGGATTTTTTTTCCACTATGTCAAGGATGTTGGAGAAAATTTCTTTTTTTGAGCAACAAAAAATAGCAGGAAACCCAAGGTACTTCTGATATTTCTTGACATTTGAATACTGAAAATCCTGTTGGAGATTTCTCTTCCTGCAAGGGGGCACTCCTGTGTTGAAATAATTTCTACCTTAGAAAAGTTGATCACTTTCCCAAATGCATTTTCATAAATTTGGATGAGGAGATTAATGTGATTTCATTTTTATAGTGTGACCATAGATAAAAGGAGACAATCATCAGCAAAGAAGAGATGAGTGATGCCCCCCACGACAAGCTTTCACTCCATGCACAAAATTTTCTCTGACTGCTTGCACAATCATGTGAGAAAACACATCAACCATAAGGATAAAGAGGGAAGGAGAAAGGGGGTCTCCCTATCGAAGTCCCTTGGAGGGGTAAAAGCTCCATGAAAGGACTCCATTAATACAAATCTTGAAGGAGACAACAGACACACATTGCATGATTATGTCGACCCATTTAGTGTAAAATCACATCTTGAAAAGAAAAAATCGGATGAAGGGCTATTCCACGATGTCAAAGGATTTAGTCATATCTATTTTCCAGGCCATGATCCATTTTTTGGACACATTTTGGGTCTTAATGGAGTGGAAGGTATCATGTGCGATGATTTCATTGTCTGAAATAAGCATGTTGGGGACAAAGGTGCTTTGATTTTCTAAGATAACGGAGGGGAGCCAGGCTCAGAGATGGTTCACTAGGATTTGAGATAATTATTTTTAGATGACATTAAAAAGGCTAATGGTACTAAAATCATCTACTCGTGTGAGTTTATAGGTTTTGGGAATGGGAGTGATGAGAGTTTCATTGATATAGGAGAGACTAGCCTTTCCATGCCACATGTCTTTTATCAAAGCTGAAACATCTGGCCCCACAATATGCCAGTATTTTATAATGTATAGGGAATGATAGCCATATGGGCCTAGGGATTTTGTGGAATGAATTTGTTTAAGGGAAATGAGGGTTTTCTCATTTGTGAAATCGAGGGTGAGTTTGAGGTTCATAGTCTCTATCACCACAACCTGGATGCAAGAGGCAATCTCAGTAGGGATGGAAGGGTTACCCGCTAAGTATAGGTCCTAGAAAAAACTAAGGATAAGTTCCTATATATCACTCTCATTCTAGATCAACCTCAATTTTGGCATGCAAAGTCCTGATATGATGTTCTTGCATCGCCTTCCAGATGCTTTCTGGTGAAAATAATGAGTATTTGAGTCACCCTCTTTAATATGTGTGTCATAGGCACATATGAACCAATGGATTTATTTCCTTCTGAGGACTTCATTAAGGTCAGATTATAGGGTCGTAATCCTAGAAAGGGTTGTGAATGATGGTTGGTGAGAGCAATTATTTTTGAGCATTTTCAAGGTCTTTGCACTACCAATCTGGTTGGTAGAACCGACTAATGCTCCACTGCATGAGAGAGGATGTATTATAGTTGATTTTGGTGTGGATGTCATGCCCATTTGAGTTCCATATTGATTTGAACATAGTTTCTCATCCCTTTTTCTTTCATCTAGTAGCTCTTGAAAATAAAAGTTTTTTTTCGCATTTTGGGCTTTTGTGGTCAAAAATTAAGTTGATAAGAATTGGGAAGTGATCCAACATGTCTTGGGGGATTTGAGATACATGGGAGAGATTGAATATAGTGAGCCAGTTGGAGGAGGAAAAGAATCTGTCTAGGTGTTCCTTAATTCAGGTGTCCTCTAAGAAACAACTGGACCATGTGATGGGGCTACCCACATACCCCAAGTCATAGAGGCCCAAGAATTGAGAAACCTATAAAAAGTCTATCATATGGGATGAAGGTCAAATATTTACTCCTCTATTTTATTTTTGGGACATGATCTCGTTAAATTCTCCACCCATAAGAAGCAGTCTTAGAAGTCCATATCTAATCATCCTTAGGAGTTCCAAGGACTTCCACTTTTCATTTTGTGTGTGCCGGCCATAGAAACTAAAAAAGGTCCACACAGGCGTGTTAGGATGATGAACTAAGGTAGCTATATGGTTTTGGGAGAAACCTTTGATTCTGATATCCATATTTTACTTCCATAGGAGGCAAATACCTCATGCATGGTCGACACGCATGACTGGGAGACATCCTTCAAACCCCACTTTAGAGGCAATTACACCTATTCCCTTACTTTTGATATTGGTTTCGAAAAAAACCATACTGGGGAAACTTTTGGTGAATCTGCACTGAAGCATGCGAACTGTACATGGGTTGCCAAACCCATGGTAGTTCCATTACATGATTCTCATTAGGGTAGGTGAGGATGGGAAAATCCCACCTCCACCTATGAAATTTCAAGGAATGATCCATCATATGTTTCCTTACATATTTTTGGGAGATTCTTTCCCCTGTGGGATATTCTATGCTTCTTTTGGGTCCGCAGGGTTCTATAGTGGGGGGGGGGGGTCAATGCTCAGGTCCCCTCTAGTGATCCTTCTCCACATTTGGTGCTTTTTGCACTTGACAGTGTTAACCCCTATATGCTTTCTCCTACCTGAGGTTTGGGATGTGAGAGATCAAGTTCTTGGAGTGAGGTTTGATCTATAAGGCTAGAACATACATGTTTAGGGTTTGCAGATGGTTTTGGGAAGTCCTCTGACACATGAGGTAGCTATGCAGGTGATATTGTACTTTCCAAATTCACATAATCAAGTATAATAGATTCCTTTGTGAGGATTTGGGGGGGGGGAGATCTTGAGAATATGGTTTTACCACTTCCCTTGGTTGGATAGGATTGTCTAAGGTAGGTGGGAATCACGACCGTACCAATATGATAGTTATGAATTCATCACTGGAAACATGAGAGTTCAAGGATTTAGTGAGTTTGTCTCCATATTTTCTTTTATCTAATTCTAAAACAAAATATATTCTTAGTTTTTTAGCATGGGGCCAGGGGCCATATTACATGATGATATTTCCTTCTTCATCGTCCGTCTTTGAGGTACAATACTTCTCTATGTGGATGATATGTCCACAGAAGAAACAAAAGATCAAAATTTTTCATATTCAAAATTGATCCATAATTTTGAATTTTCAAAAGTAAGGAATGTACCCCTTTGCATGGATAAATTGATATCAACCAAAACCCTTATCCATGCAGAGGACCCCCATAGAACAGGTTCTGACCTATCACATTCCAGAAAGTTTCCAATGTGATAACTGATATTTATCATGATGAGTTCCGATCTTCCCCCCAAAAAAAACTCCCATAATCTATACCTAGAAGGGTGATTTTGATAAGGATATGTTCTTTATATCTTTACCATTATCCAGATCCTCCATTAGGATAAAATGGTTGTCAAATTTCCAAGGTCTTCCTAGGAGAACCATTTATTTGTATTTATCATTGAAAAATTCGAACACCAAGTGCCCATATATGCTCTCATATATGGCTACTCCTCCTTATAGACTCGAGAAGGACTGCAGCATGTTTTTTAACACAGGTAAATTGAAAGGCTAATTCAAGATGAATTTTCCTATGGCCAGGAGACTCATATGATGAACTAGGAAGGAGTCACCATCCTTCGCTACTTTGGTCGGTGCCTTTTCCTTTTCTATAAGGGAGAGGAATTTCCATTTTTTGACTAAATCATTCTCCATGGAAACACCAAGGATGCACTCATACACAATTCGCCAAGGAAGATCACATTGTCGATGAGAAGGGCTCCATAAGATTTCGCAGTCATGAAAAATTTGACCAAGATTCATCGATCCAAGGAAACCCCAAGGGGAAGAGTGCTAGCCAAGATCCATTGATCTGAGAAGGCGAGATGAAGATCCGAGAAAGGTAAAATCATAGTTACCTCAACACTAACCAAGAAGGAATGACGTCATTGAAACGAAAATGAAAATATGTGAAGGGGGAGTTGGATATTTAGATCCAAGAAGGGAGGGATCAAAACATAGATATGAGAAGGGAAGATTTCAGTGAATTACTATCATAGTCACCACAGATATGGTCAAGATCTATCGATCTAAGGGATCCCCAAGAAGGGAGGATGTTGGTGAATCTCCTTCATGAAGAGGAATCCCAGAAAACTCTAAGACTTAGTAAAACCTACGAGGAATCACTATCACAGTGGGAGATAAAATTAAACTCCACTGGCTAGAGACAAAATACTATCATAAGATAATTTATTTAAAAATAGTGATATCCAATTGATGTCAAGGATCTCATATAATTCAATTGAAGCATGAAAAAAAATCAATACAATACCTCATTGGAATGACACAACCCTAGTGATGTTTGCTCATATCTAGATTTTCGTAGTTCAAAGAAACCAAAATAGATTCCATTAAAATATTCTATATGTGTACCACAACCCCTCAAATGGGGTACTTTAATTCTCAGGTGTTAGAGCAAATGATCAAAGTCCCTATAACACTCACATGATATTTGTGAGTGATCACGCAATCAATCTCCAAACTTGGATCGATCTATTCTTGATCCTGCCTCAGGTATCTCTCTATAGAAGATTGAGAGAAAGGAGAGAAGTGGAGAACACCAAATTCATGAAAATGTCCTCTATTACTATTGATGACCCAAAATGATTATAAATAGCTAGGTTTAAATTTCCAAAATTTCACTTAATCCCTTGGACAAGTTGAACCACTTAAACCATCCCATAACGACACACATAAATATGTAAACAAAACGTCTTGTCACAAATATTTCACCATGGATAGTGACATTATTAAATGTAACATAATGAATCATGAGCCATCAACTCAACTTATCCATTCTGTAATTATTCAAGGAACCTTGAATGCGTAACATTCATTTGGAAAATAATACTTTCTCATATTCACTTTTAAAATTGAATAACTTTATAAATAAATTCAATTCTTAATATTTTAAACTAAAATAATATATTTGAATTAATTTACTTATGATCATTCACTGGTCACCGTATGTGGGGCCCACTTCATCATGTACTCTAATTTCATCTGAATTGATGGAACTCGTGAATACACTGTGTGTGACCCTCTAGATTCTTATCTTGATCATAGTGAGTCATACTCATAAACTAAGAGGGATATTTAATAATTCATCTTGAATCCTAAATAGAGAAAAATAAGTTATAACCGTGATCACCTCCCATGAACAATCACTATATAATATAATCCATTTGTCTTGACGTCTCATCAAACATGTTGCATCACTTGTATCATCAACCTATACATTTGATTTATTTTTCTTTGAATTTTTAGAAATGAACTCGTAGATAAACCACCAAAAACATGAACTTAATAAGATATCTCCATTTCCATCAAAGGTCCAAATATATTTCATTCCATTAACTCAAAATGGATATATCATTTCTTAACTTATTCATTAATGTTAAATCACCCGTGACACGCCCAATATATCTTACCTCACCATGAGTATACGTTGTTATGATTTTCATCAATACATCAAAGTGTGTGACTTTTGATATGCATTAATAATAAAATCAAGCATAAGGACTAATACACATGTTTAAAAATAAGAATATCCAATGACACATAAAACATGTGGAATTCCTACAGGCTATTTAGTTCTCATAACCTCTTCTATTAAAGATTACTAAGGGTCAACTTCATGAGAAGAAGTATCAATTCCTTATAATCCTCCTACCCCTAATAGCCTGTATCATTTTTGTATAGTCAGTTGATGTCTTCTAACCATAAAACACGTATTTAATAATATCATTATAGGTCATCAAAGTTCTCATCAAAGTGGGGAACTGCTTTGAACTTTCTATGTGATAAATAATTTTAAGGAAATTATCACATTAATTTTACACAAAAGAATAATTATTATATGATAATATACTTATTAATATCCAAAACATTGAATATACATGGAATTGAAAGTACAAAGTCAGTTAATTCTAGGGAACTAACTCCAACAAACTCCTACTTGCACCAGATATAATTACTAACTATCTAACTGGTTAGCCTCACATGATAAACACACTTTTTCTGAGTATGGCTATAGCTTATGGACCTACCACGATTCAGTGTATTCTTATTTTTTTGACTTCATCTATCTAAGAAAATCCCTCAAGAGATGATATCACTGAGTATATACATTTTTTCCTATTCCATTCCGGACATTATAGATAATTTCATAGCACAAATTTCATCATAATATGATTACACTTTATTATCTTGGAAAAATTCCAAAATCCAGAAGAAATCATTGCTAAACCGCTTCTTAAGATACATCAGAAGCCTTAACATACTCAATTTATATAGATATGACATCAGTTGGTTGTCATATGTTTTTATCTCCCATATTACCTTTTACAAACTATGATGTTGGATCAAAGTGATCTATAAGAAGATTAATTTTGTACCCCCTAGATTACCGGTATTCTAATTTCTCCAATACCACATACTCATCTAATTTTACTTTATTAAGAACCATCATACATTTTTGACTGCCAGTCCATGAAGTTCACCTGTGTTTGTTTGAAGTTTTCTCTTTATGCTTTACACATAAGAAATATCAAACACAGGTATATATCATGAAACGTGAGATAGATTACCAAAACATTATTAGGAATTTGTACTCTAGTCATCACAATAATCTCTTCCCATGTTTTCACACATCAACTAGGTAGATTTCATACCACGTGACACTAGTAATAATTATGTTATGATTGTTAAATCTTGTATTTTTCAATACCATTTCAATTTATATATGATTACATGAACTAAGAAACCCAAAATATCCACCTATATAGGTCCCATTCCATATAACTTGGTTGTTACTTTTAAGTCATTTTTAGAGAAATTATCTTTAGTATTATCTTTTAGACTAATAATTTTTTCCACATGTTATCAAACATATCTATCTAGGAAAACTATATCACTTCTACTAACCTCTTATAGACACATCGCACACATTTTTCCCAAATGAATATTCTATGATCATTATGATTTCTTTATTCCATAAAAGGATCCCAAAAAAATTCATATATTATTGTATTTATTTAGTGTCACCAAACCTTTATGGTCATATCATACAGAAATATTCTATAAGGTTTCCTCCAAGGAAGGTGGTCATGAAATCCAATGACCAATATAAAAATTATATAAAATTACCATGACAATTAGAATTCAAATATACTTAATTAGGAAAATTTGAAATGACCAATTGATCCTTATTGGTACCATGATTGTACCAACCATATCTAGTTTCTATTGAATACCCACCAATGGATTTACATCAACTAAAGAAACTACCAAAATGCATAACTGAATTTTGGTACATAGAATCCATCTTTGAATCCATATAAACTTGTCAATAATTTCTAGTTGCAACTTACTATTTCCTATAAGATTCATTACTCATACTGAATAATATATCACCTATATAGGTGAATATAAAACCACCCTATAGTTTTAACTTTCCTACCTATTATGTGCCTTTCACCGATTCTAGTGGAGTTTAGTGTTCCTATGCTAACTTATATACATTAAGAGCTTAGATTTTATTAAAGTATATCTTTCTCCCATTTTCTAAAAATATGTGTGTTTTCCTCATAGAATTATAGTTAGTTTTAACTAATATCTTTCTATATTGGGAATGTTATTATCCCGAGTAAATATGAGATAATTAACTGAAATGCACTTTGTATTTCCATTGATGTATGTTTTTAACTATAACTAACTTTAAAAAAATGGTTCTCATCAATGCCCAAGGATGGGGGATAATGATCCCCCATCATATCATAACTTATATTATATCCATTATTCAATTTAGTTGGCATGTGGTTAGCTGTTACATTTTCATTAGTAAAGCATATCTTGAAAGACTATAGAAGAATAACAATACATATAAGACTCCTTATTGATCTACCTTATACTACCAGCACTATTATGGTATGAATAAGGCACGACAAGCTTAAGAAAACCATCACTGTAAATTTAAATGATTAATGAATATTTGGTTAAGATATACTATGAAAAGGCTGCCTGGAGAATCCTATATCTTATTACCAAGTGAATTCATTTTCCACCAAGCATTCAAAAAATTTCTTAAAAAAATCTCATGGTGTATATGAATTTATCTTTAGTATCTCCTTAGAATATCCCACACAATAAGTTTGAACTAACTCTCTAAGCTTCGTGACTTACCAATATTTCTAAAAGTTTCTTTGTCTAAACTTAACAAGTAAGTATGTCAATAATACCAAAGGATTTTAGTTCCAAGGATTATAAATACCATTCTAGGTATATCCTTGATAACTATTGAATAAAGAATTATCTTTACATAACTGGGTAAGAGTCTTATATTTTATATTCATAATTTATTGACATTATTTGATATTTATTATTCAAGTATCACTGAACTATTAATTAAATATGTAATACCAAAAAAACATTCATTTTGAAAGAAACAGTGCCTCCTTGTGTCCAATAGAACACTGTGATAAATGTTTTGTCAACACTCAATATAAATAATAGTTAGAAAAGAATCAATTCACTAAGAAATCTAAAGTCACATGTTTCTCACTTTTGACATAAGAATCACCCTTTATCAACCACTGGATTAATTCACCATACTTATTGTAATGTTTTGGAACTTCCTTGGTTCCTGTATTTCAATAAAAATGTGTAAAAAACATGTTTTATTTAATACCCAAGAAGTGAAACACATTCAATAATGAATATATCTGAAGTAGATAAAACTAATTTACTTTTCTTAAATTCCTTATAGTTTTTATTTTAAATACCTTTATGTTCACATGAAAAGAAAATGACCACTTGTTCATTTCTATCCACATAAATCCTTTGTATCTTTAATGGACATTGTAAAGGCACCATTTACTTTGATCCATTCATGGGATTTTCAACCTGGTTTTTCATTTTCTACACCATAAAGGATGTGGAATAAAGTTCCCTCTAATCATTATCTTCCTAGAAAATCATAGTTAAAATATTCATGAGTGATTCATTAATATTATTTATCATGTAATTCATGGTGGATATAGATAACCTGAGAGGTAAAGACAATAATATGTTATTAATGAATAATTTATTATCCATATGGAAACCTAACCTAACTAAATAATTAATATACTCCAACACTTTGAAGGCATGAGAAAAATCCAGGTCCACATATTCTATTTTTTACTGGTATAGTGTATTGACAATATCAATTATATTAATCCTCTCATTCTCTATTTCTAGTCAAAGGATACGTGTTTTCAGGGTGTAAGCATCCCTTTCCTTATGTTTCATTATTATTTATATGGATATAACTGATGGTATGGTGAAACAAACATAAGAATTATCCACCATGAATCTCTATTAGTCTTCTTTTTCACCTTCTCTCACTCGGTGAGGTGGAAGAACATGCAACACATAGTATAAATGTTTTTACAGTTTTGTAGTGTACAAAAAATTTACTAATCTTGGAAATTTGTATTGGCGATGAAATTGTCTACATCTAAAAATTATCTTAGTGATAATGTCGAGGGCATGCTACTTTCCATTTTTTCTATAATAAAGATTAAAGTATATTTTAGTACTTTAACTTTATTTCACCCTACACGTGGATAGGGTGGCATGGGAGGGAGGGGTTGGGGGCGCAGGTCGCGGGGTCGAGTCCCCGAGCCAATTTCTTTCACATGTTTCTTTGTAGTGTCATGTGCTACCATTGACAACTATAACCCACATTTTAGCACTTTATATTTATTACCAAAATATAAAGTAATAAATTTTATTTATTGGTCTCCTACTATTTTATCATATCCCAACAACCCTTAACATTTGAATTAGAATATCCTATAATGTGGATATTCTAGAGATGAGAATCTATGATTCCCATCTCATAACCCATATGAGGTCCTGACATAAATTAATCGATGGTATTTAGGTAGAAATATCCCTAAAACTGAATTAACTCACAGTACCTTGATTCATTGAGTGGACTGCCTGATCTTGAAATTACGAGCTAAACTTTTCTCAATAATTTCCTCCAAGATATACTATGTCTTTTGAAGGTAATAAACCTTTGTTTCTAACTTGGTTAAGTTAACCCAATACTTTTATTATAAATCCATGATAAATGAAAGTATCCCAATGAGGTTTAGACCAAAAACATTGATCTATGTTTAAATTTTAATTCAATTAATGTAAGACAATACTAACTTGATATTTCTTTGAGTTTTTTTATATCTTATGCATAAATATTCTTTATTTTATCCTTTTACATGCTTTTTAGTATTATGTGCATTTTACTTAATTAATTAACCAAGTCTATATAAATTAATTTATGCACAACCCATTTATATTATTTTATTGTGACTAAAATCTTATTCTATTTATCAAGATTGTTAATATATGATCACAGTCACATTTTTAACCACACATAAATAAAAAAAATTCATCATGATATTATAAATTGATCATGATTTGTTTTTTATTGGTTGATCCATCAAGAAAACAATGGATTAACCTATACCCTATGGGAATTCCTTGAGTTATATCCTGAATCAAATTGCAACACCCATCAAAATCCACTGAATTTTACTTCATTGGTTTCATGCTAACTCTCGACTTGAACCACATCATTTAGAACTACTCTAATGTTTAAAAATAATACTCATACACAAGTGATGGGAAATCATGATGAAAAAATTACATTTTATCACTCAAATGTGGACACACATAACCTTATACATTTAAATATGGAGGGAAAATTTTCATATCATAAAAATGATATTTAACAAACAATTATTAAAATTTTAAACTCAAATGAAATAATTAAATTAAATAAATAATTCCCAAACATGCACGAGTTGGTCTTGGAGACCAGTTGAGTTTTTTTAGGCTATTCCCATCCTGGTGCAGATGTGGGATGAGATCTCTATGGATCCTGTGATCTATATACCACACAATCCAAGTGAGAAAGATTCTATATGGTTGATTATTGATTGTTTAATGAAATTATCCCACTTTATTCTCATTAGGGAGTTTATGAATATAGATGACCTCAGATTCCTATATGTTCAATAGGTTGTTCAGCTTAATCAAGTACCCTAAATGATATTTTTGGATTGGGATTCCTATTTCATTTCCCAATTCTATAAGGTACTCTAAAAATCATTAAGAACTGAGATGAGGTTGAGTATCGTGTATCATCCACAGACGGATGACCAGTCTGAGTGGATTATCCAGAACCTTGAGGATATGTTGCGGGTGTGTGTACTTGACTTTGGAGGTTAGTGGGAGAGGAACATACCATTTTCCAATTTTGTTTATTATAATAGTTATCAGGATTTGATCAAGATGAACCTATTTGAGACATTATATTGGAGACCTTCCTGATGTTTTGGGATGAGGTGGGTGTACGTTCCTTGGTTGGACCAATCCTTATCTAGAAGAAGACATAGAGATTATTATTGATACAAAAAAGGTTAGTGATAGATTATAGTTTCCAGAAGTCATATGCCAATTTAACGCATCATCTATTGGATTTTCAGGTTGGTGATCAGGTGTTTCTTTGGGTATCTATTTGATTGGTACACTTTCACTTGGGAAGGAAGGGAAAGTTAGATCCATGTTATGTTAGGATGTTTCATGTTGTGAAATGACTTGGGAAGGTATCATATCATTTGGAGTTACACCACAATTGAACTTGATCTAAGATTACCATCATTTTTCCCAATTGAAAATATACCATCCTGACCCATATAATGTGTTAGAGTGGGAATATTTGGAGTTACAGCTTGAAAGCACTGCCGTGGAGTTGTCCATTCATATCTTGGATTATTGAAATAAAGTTATTTTTGGTTAGTCCATCCCGTTGGTCCTTGTGATATGGAAGCATGGTGGAAATAGCCATGAGACATGAGATCATGAGGTTTTGGAGATGGTGTAGTGGCCTCACCTGTTTTATTCTGAGGAAGCCTAAGGAAGTTTTGAGGGTAGAAAGTGGAATAATGGGGAGTTTGTGACACCCTTTGGGTTGAAGATACATCTAATTTTATGTTTTATTTACCTTTTGGTGAATTATTGGAGTTACTAGGTATTTGGGGTTGTGAATTGATGTTTTTGGGCAATACAGACCTAGAAGAATGGTTGGAACACAATTTGTTTAACCATGCAGCTAACCGCGTGAGGGGGGATAGTTTAGGGACAATTCACTTTTCCATAGTTTGGGAATGGTTTCCCAAACCATGTAGATCCCAAGGGTAACTTTTTAGCTCATATTGGGTGGGGGGGATAGTGGCACCATCATGGTTGGCACACAGTTTTCCTAACTATATGGCCAAACCGTGCATGTTGTCCAGCTTAATAAAATTTTGGTTATTTTACCAAAATGCCATTTCAAATTATTAACCCCTGGGCCCCATTTCTTCTCCATTGTGTGAGAAACCCCTATCCTTGGATTGGAAGATTACTCTTCTCTATTATTGGTGTAATCTCCTAGGATTATAGGTGGTTTGGCTTGAGTTAAGTCCAAATATTCTTGGTTTCTTTCTCTTTTCCTCATTCTTACCTTTTTTCTTCCATACGCATGGAAGGTGGAAACCCTATAGGGGGTGTTGGCCAAATATAGGGTATGCAATGAGGGATTTGGTTTGTTTTCTTGCAGATTAGGTGTGTGAGGCCATCTTGTCCCTATTCTAGGTGGTTTTTGTCAAAGACGATGAGGTTGGAACCAATTATGAGGTAGGTGTATCTATTTAAGGGAAGTTTCTAATACTTACCATTAAATTATTAACAATATTTGGTTTGTGTTTTTAAAATTTATAATTGATTGATTTATTTTTGATTTTTATCCCATGATTATTGTGATGCATAGTTTTTATTGGAAATTTGGTGGTTTAAAGGGGGTCTTCCAAATGGGAGTGGCTTTTGTACACTCCAAGTGTTTAGTAAAATAGATCAAAGAGGTTTTATGGTTTCAAATAGATTTATAAAATTGTTTTAGAAATAGTTTTACCTTGATAAAGGTGGTTTATTAAAATGGTAATGTTTTTTTATAAAATTGGATATTGAAATGGATTTTCATGAAAAACACTTGTGATATGATTGTGTTCAACATTGAGTAACACATAAGTTAAATGTGGGTGTGAGAATGTGTTTCCTAATTCACCATGAGTGACTTTAGGAAGGAATACCATGAGAGATTCCATTGGTTGTCCAAGTAACCATGAGAGACTTTGGTAATAAGACTGAGAGAGCTTCTACTTGTTTGTTGAGAGACTGAGAGAGCTCTTGGAGATGGGCCTGAGGAAGACCGCGAGAGATTCCACTTTGTTTAACTAATTAACAAAATTTGTTTATATTAACTCACATTATAACCATATGGTCAGAGCCTTAGGTTCACATTACTCAAGTTGGGTTCATTTATATTATTTGTGCATTTTATTAGTGTCTTATTTGATGTGATATCTTGTTCCATGACCATTCTCACTTATTTGGTCATATGATGGTGATACTTATGCTTATTCCTTATTATACCTTGTTTGGGGTGGGTTGAACTTGTTTGTGCAATGTGGAACTGTTTTCTTTATTTAAACTATGTTGTAATTTTTTTTAAAAAACTTGTAAATTTTAAAAGAAAAACCAATGGGATTTTAAAAGATTTTTAAAAAGGTGTAATGATTTAAAAGTGGTTTTGTTTTTAAAAGTTCATTCAAACTAGTTTTATTGGTTTTCATGGTTTAAAATCCTTAAATAGATTCATGGTGGTATCTTACTGGGATTTGTGTCTCACACCCTACATACGCCATTGGGAATATACATATTTATTTTTTTAAGACACGGGTAAAGGAAAGGTCACCATGTACCCAAGTGGATCTTCTTAATTACCATCATCTGTCATTTTGTTGGAGGATATGTGGTCTCACCGGGTTATCCTAAGGAGGAGTTTTTTGGAGTTTTGGGAATTAGGATGTATGTGTAGGCCTCATTATGTCATGTTCCCATTCTTTTTAGTTTTGAGATTCTGACTTGAGATACCATGTATATGTCCTGTTATAGAATTTTTTGTATATGTTGTCACGACCCATCCCATAGGGCCCAGACGTGAATACCCCAATCCCTCCTTCCATAGGCCAGGGGTTGGTGACTAGCACCTGAAGGCTTTTACCAAATAGGGAAGGAATTTACTTAGAGATCTGAACACACTCAAAAGGGGAAACTGAAGTAAACAACCATCAAAAGTAAGGTATAACCATGAGAGTAAAGTACAACCACAAATACAACTGTAAACTGAAAACAATGGTCTAGAATAAAAACCCTAGAAACTGAAAACCAAGTAAACAGCTGTCGTATTTGCCTTGGAGCTCTACCTAGAGGGTAGTAGCTTTAAGTCTAAAGTTGAAGAAGAGGATCTCGACTGCTCCCGTCGCACTAAGCTCCACTAAGTCCCGAACCTCCAAAGTCTGCCTTAGAGCGTCACTAGTCTGCACCAAACACACACGTGCGGGTGGAGCTCGTGAAGGGGTGAGTATAACAATACCCAGCAGGGGAACTCGAGACCCTCAAAGGTCTCTCAGTAACCCCAAAAGGAAAACATCAAAAGAAATACCACAAAGTAAATATCACAAGTATGATCTAAATCATGAAGCACAAAGAAAAAGAGACAGCTCACTCTAATGGTATAACTTCAAGGTTACTGGGA
This sequence comes from Viscum album, assembly GCA_963277665.1. Classification (NCBI taxonomy): domain Eukaryota; kingdom Viridiplantae; phylum Streptophyta; class Magnoliopsida; order Santalales; family Viscaceae; genus Viscum; species Viscum album. The sequence goes on from OY728130.1 coordinate 582,629,999, forward strand.
TAGGGATGACTAGTCATAAATCCAGATCATCCAATCTATAGTAACTCTACTACTAACCCATATAGGTCACTATATGCTGACCCGCATTGGTCACTATATGCTGACCTATATTGGTCACCGGTTCTGACCCGTATTGGTCACTAGATGCTGACCTGTATTGGTCGCTGATGCTGACCTGTATTGGTCGCTGGTGTTGACCCGTATTGGTCGCTGGTTCTGACCCGTATTGGTCACTGGTGCTGACCCGTATTGGTTGCTGGTATATGGGTAGGGATGATTAGTCGTACAACTAGATAATCCTACTATGGAGTTTCTAATACTGACCCGTATTGGTTTCTCTTCTTCTTCATGTTACAGCCAGCCACTGGATTCCCACTCATAGTACGCTTGATTATGGGATAACCGCTCCTCAAGCCATCAGTCATATTTCAATAGGAATGAAGTCCCATGAAGAAGTAAACCGATGATCCGTCAAATCATTAGGGTTCCAACACAACAGATGATACATCAACCGGATGCCCGGTCTGTAAGTTATTGGCATTTTAGTGCCGAGGTCCTGGTTGGATTTGGAGTCGATCCAAACCGGCCATACTCCAACTTTCTCCAAAACCCAAGTGGAGTATGAAAAAATGACCATCTCTCTCTAAGGATCCCAGCGCCATAGAAGGTTCATCAAACGGATGTCTGATTCACAAGATATGACCATTTTAGTGTTTCTGGGCCCGAGAGGGGTCCGAGTCCGGTCCTACCCAACTCGGTTCGGGTTGACCCACCCCGAACTGATTGGTCTGGGCGCGGCTTGCTGGCTAGCACGGCCTGTGCGGTTTTCTGCACCCAAACCACTCTAAGGATCCGTTCGACTCCCGTAATTGGAGGCACCACATGGTGCCGCCTCGTCACTCATGGGACCCTTAGGAGGCGAGTCACGGCCTTCACCACTACCGCGACTTCAATGCTGCGACCCTTCAATGCGGTGTGTGATGGCGCACCGTCTCCACCTTCGAGGGCGGCCGTTGCCGGCCGCCCTTCCGACCACAATGACGCCACTCTTCCACCACGACCGGCATTTTCCGGTTGCCACCCTCGTCCACCGGTGCCGGTCTCCGGTGTCGCCGCATCGGTACACTGGCGTTTCTTCCGCAGGCCACCGAGTGAGCCTTGATGGTCTGTTCCGCCTTCCGGATGCACCTACGGTCCTCTCGGGATGTCGTTGTTGTTTCGTAGCCCTCAAAAACGCCTTGCCACTGTGTTCGTTATTCTGCCACGAAGAAAAAACTAAGGATAAGTTTAGCGGAGGGTCTGGACCTTGTTGGTTTCAGCCTGCGCCCTCCACTTTAGCATTTTAAACATGAAAAAAATTAATAATAAATAAAAGGAAGAATAATCCTCGAATTTAAGATCCCGAAACAACCACCTGGATGATTTGACGAGACGCGGATCAACCCATCAGTCAATTGATCTGCGTTCGTTATATTTTTCAATAACGGGAAGAGAGGTAACATCAAAGCATGTAAACCCCCTACCTCGAGATTTGTTGGAGGTGTCTCAGTTATGGTGGCAGGAGATTCTACATTGGATGGAGTCTTTGATGTTCGTCGATCCCAGATCGTTGCCGCCTGTGCTTCCATCCTCCATCGGTGGATTTTTCCGTAGGACTTCGCTAGAGTTTACTCGCTTAAAGAAGCCATTCCCAAACCCCCCCTCGATCTCCATTTAAATAGGATGGGGAAACATGAGCAACGCCTTGAGGAATTAACGAGATTCATTAATTGATGTAATTGATGTGCCTCATTAATTGATGTAATTAAAGTGACTCATTAATTGATGTAATTAAAGTGCCTCATTAATTACGCGAAGGGTGGTTACGCAACCAGTGTAACCGTGCAATTAACACCCCATAATTAAAGGTCTTACCACCTCCGTGGTCCCCTCCACCACCGCTCAACAGGTATTAGAAGAAAGAAAAAGAAATAAAATAACAATTACATGTTATTTTACTTTCCTTTAAAAAGTCTAAAATTTAACCTTTTCTCCCTACCTACTGCGGTTGAAGTGAATCTTCCTTTAAGTGAATCCTGGCGCTATGGATTCAATGGTGCCGTCATATTTTTAATCCGAGCACCAGTTCAAAAGATACAAAACGCCGCCCGCACATTTACTGAACGTTCCCAGAAAAAAGTTCAGAAATTCATTCCGGGCACACCGTGCCTCAGAATTATGCGCTGTCAATTTTCGCAGACTTGTAATAATCCTAAATAATAATAAAAAAATTGCATGTAATTTTCCAGGTCTTTATATATGTTGTTGTTTTTGGTATCTATTTAGTCTTTATTATGATGCTCTAGATGTTGGTTATATTTTCTTGTTGAATCTGATGATGTTGGTGTGTTTTTACCATTCCATTTATGGGTCTTGCTAGTTTACCTTGGTAGAAACCATTCCCAAGTAGTTATTTATTATGCATAGTGCCTATTTCCAGCCCATGGTGATCGAGAATACAATTCGGGCCTTGCGGTACATCGACCTGAGTGGCAAGTTAGGTTAACCTAGGTCAGTTTATTACATGAATTTTATGTGAAAATTAATTAAGTATTTAATATCATATAAAACCTATCATATAACATGTACATGTTAATAAATGACACACAACACACATAATTATGAGGTTTAGGGAGTAACAAATTATTTTTTATTTTTTACGTGTAAATTAATTTACATGGTGTATAGCCTGGATTGGAATGTATTCAGTGTAAACAACTATGAATTAATTATGCCATGTGGATTTAATTGCATTTCATGTGAATTAAATATGTGAATTAAAATTAATTACATCTCGTGTAAATTAATTACATTGCACATATATTAACCACACAACATGTGTATTAATTACCCAGTATGTGAATTAATTATGCATCATGTGAATTATGTTCACCATGTATAAATTAATTAGACTGCATGTGAGTCAATTACACATCATGAGAATTAATTACACAACATATTAATTAATTACACCACATGTAGATTACTTACACGACATGTGAATTAATTACACTATATGTAAGTTAATTTCAATGCATGTGTATTAATTGCACCATGTGTGTATTAAATTCACTCTGTGTAAATTAATTATATTGTGTGAGATTTAATTAATTACTTCATGTCTATTAACCACATGACCACTGCTTTATGAGGCATTACATGGCATGTTGGTGAGTTACACATCATGCAACCATGCAAATAGTTTTCCACCTCTGGATGGTTCTTCAGATTTTCTTTATATATTATTAACTGATTTGGGTTTTATTTGTAAGAAACAAAGAGGATAATAAGAGACCTCGATAGTCATATTAAATGAATGAATTCATTAAAATTAAAACTATCTTTTAAATACATAAAGGGTAAATAATAAATTAATAATTATAAGTTGAATCTGGCCACTCTGATACCATTTGATGGTTCTAGACATAATAGAAGGGTCTATTGGGTCTATGGAAAACTCATCTTCTCTTAGATTCAATAGATCCTTCAAAATATACTTGATTATGAATGTATTTTCCAATGAAAAATTCTACAAAAATATTGAAAAGTTTTGCTATAACCCAAAGAGATGGTCCTTTCCATGTTAATTTATATTTAATTTAATAGCATGAAGAAATACCTTAGAATTGAGTTCTTTCTTAGATGTAGGTGTTGAGAATGTAAAGGTTGTTCAGTTGTATCTTCATTATGCTGATGAGGACCCAAAATAGAGCTCCTCAAATGGTGATCCACATGCGATCCTTTGATCTTAGAATGTCACCGAAGGTACTTTGGGTGCAAGTGCGGTGGTATCGATCATCTTGTGTTGATCCCTTAATCACTACCATGACCCCTTCAGTTTGGAAGGATTGTATCTTGATCTCTCCCTCTTGAGATGAGTGAAGGAAGGATATATAATCTCTTGAGTTAAATATAAAACCCTAGAGCCATTCTTCATTGAGAGAAAATTCTATAGGAAAGATAATGTTGTGTACAACTACCAACATCACACAATTCTCATAATTTCCAATTTATATATCCATGGTTAGAGTTTCATATTAATTAATTGTGCAAAGTTACTTAATAATATGTTAAATATGAAAAGAACCTCATGCCATGTAAAATAATTTTAATGTGATTTTATTCAATGGAATGCGCTAACCCACATAACAATAAATAGTATTTATAGTATGGTAAATAACTATTTATCACCGAACCAATAACCATGTCTGTTCACCCTCCTTAACATTTATTGAATTCCCAAAATATTTATTTATATATTACAAATAAATATTCTATTCATGGTCTAACAAATAAAATATTTATTTTAATATTCACATAATTAAGTAAATTATTTATTAATAAATAATTATTTTTCACCTTTTGAATAACAAATGATAAATATATATATTTAATAAATAAATTAATGCTATATTCATAGCCTGATGAATAAATATTTATTTTAATATTCACATAATTAAATACATTATTTATAAAAAAATAATTATTTATCAATTTTCAAATTACAATAGATAAATAAATATTATAAATTCACATAATTAAATAATTACCTTACAAATAATTATTTATTAAATATTTTTGACCAATTAATCATGAATAAATATTAGCTCTCAACCTGAATAATAATATTTATTCCAAATGTTATAAATAATATTTAATTGAGTTTAATGGAAACACTTTGTGTGTGACCCTCTATGATTCTTCCTCAGTAACATAAGGTGGGATTGGATAAAGTCCAAGATTACTATCTAGTAATGAGTCAAGACACAGACATTGGAAAACAAAATATGTCACAATGAAAACAACCACATACGAACCCTAATTGTGTAATATAATCTCTTTATCATGATATCTCATCAAGCAGGATATATAACCTTGTCATCAACCTATATGCTTGATATATCTATCTTTGAATTTCTGAAATAAACTCTTCGTTACCCCATGGACATGAAATTTAATGTAACAGTTCCATTTCAATCAAATGATTGATATATCAATTTTCATAAAGATAGAATGGACAAATCCTTCTTCGACTTATTGTTTAATAACATATCATTCCTGATGCACCCAACGTACCATGCTTCTTTGAAGAATGTCTCATCATGGTTTACAAAAATACATAAAAGTTCACAAGTTATGACATGAATTAATAATAATAAAGTCTAAGGGCCATTACACATGATCGTAGATAAGAATATATGATAACATGTGAACATGAAAAATTCTTACTAGTGAGTTTGTTCTTGTAATCTCCCATTTTAAAGATTATAAACTGAGAACTTCATGAGACGAAGTCTCATAATTTTAATAGTAATAACACCTAAAAATAAATACACTATGTGTCCCATCATTGAATTTTATGCGACTGTAGAACTAATTTTAAGAATATCATCATTGTATATCAAAGTTCTTATCATAGAGGGGAGTTGTATATGCCCTTTTAAATGGGACATATATTCTAGGAAATTATCTCATTAATATCATGCATAATAATAATCAATATGTGATAAAATATTAATATTCAAATCCATGAATACATAGAAAATCTAAAGTATAAATTAGTTTGTTCTATAGGACCAACTCCAACAGAATGTACCTCAAAATTTGTTTAACTTCTATCTGGTGCTCTTCATTTGGGTTTATTTGAAACTGAGCTACTAAACATGTTTCATAAAAAATTTCCAACCATGTTTATTTCAAGTAAAACAAGTTTTCAATCATTCTCTAGTAAAAAGTTGGATCTATAAAAATTCCATTTTTATACTTCCCACGTTTAGTTCCAATATTTATTGGTGTTGAAATTAGTTTGAAATCTTACATTTCAAACTTCTTTTAAAATTTTACTTGTGAGAAAAAATAATCACCCTTTTTATTGACCAAGGGCCCAAGAAAGTTAGTGAGTTCACCTATAATAGACATATCATACTCCAATCACATCATTTTTATAAACCATTCCAATAATTCATTCTTCTTACAAACAAATATGATATCGACAACTTATATGATTACCATGGATTGTTCTTTCATTGATTTATTCAATAGAGGTGTTGATTAACACCACATATATTGAACATTAATTTATTCAAGTATAAATATAAATGAGTATACTAAGATCATGATGCTTTATTTAATCCATATAAGTATTTATTTAAATGGAATACCTATACTTCATCATCACCAATTTAAAATCCCAATGGTTTTTCAATGTAAACATCCACTTGGTAACTCCATTCAATTATATTATGTTCATATACAATTTGTATATCTTGAAGCCTATTTTAATTATAACCACTAATAATAGAAGATGTATCCTCAGTATCCATGCCATTTTTTTGAGCATCTCTTTTTCATACCAAACTCTATTTTTCTTGGATCACGCTTCTATGATCATTGTACTTATCCTTAAACACCCATTTTGTTCCAAAGACATTATTATCATTCATCCTATTCATATGATCCTATGTTTTATTCTTCCCCATTTAATTAATGTCTTCATTCATGTACTTAAAAAATGATTCATATTTTTACACTTATTTAAATGATGACAACTCCACTATTGATAATAAAGCACCATGCTCGATGCTTCTCATTAACTAATTTTTTAAATAAATATTATCACAAATAATTTTTGACTTATCATTTTTATATATCAATTTACTTTTTTATTTAAGTGATTAGATCACTTATCCTCCCATTTTTTATTTTTATTGAGTATTATAATCATCCTCATAGATGTTATTTAAGGTTCTCCAGAATTTGTTTCACAACTTTCCTCTTCTTCAAAAATTTTATCTAGATCGGAATTTAAAAATTTGTTTTCGGATGTTTCTTAAATAAATTTGGAATCATTACCTAAAAAAATCACATTTTGTATCTTATTAAAATATTTATAAGTTTTATTTTTTTTGTAAAACCAATATACAAATCTTCATCTATTGCATCACCATATTTACTATTTGTTCCTTATTTATTTTTAATAATTCACTTAATCCTAAAAAATATAAAATGTTTTAGTGTTGGTTTTAATCCACACCACATATCTTATGACATCATATTTTCTTTATGATTTAACAAATCCTTGTTTTGTTTATACGTTACCACTTGAATTTCCTCATTCCTATAGTGCCTTGAGATACCTCCCTCAATAACGGGTATCTTCACCATTTTTTTCATTATGTGGTTTCAACTTTCATAAAATATATTTTACTATGGTGTTAATTCTAAAGAAACTTCATGCTTGATTGCTTGTTTTTCTAAGTAGTTCTATACTTCAATAGAGGTATACCCCGTGTTATTATCTGATTATAAAATATTGTTTGTTCACCTTATATCATTTTTAGAACACCTCTAATATATCTTAATGCACTCCATTAATTCTACATTTTTTACATAAACATTATTCATCCCATACTATTTTAATCACAAAAAAACATAGAAAAATGTTTTTCCACCCATGTTCTTATTTTTTCTCATGGCATCACACACATCAGTATGAAAAAATTTAAGAAAATGAGAAGATCTATTATTCTTTCTAATGTAGGATTTTTCAACATACTCCCTTTCATATATGTGTCACATGTATTTTCCATATCTATTTTTAGATTAGGAATATTTATCATTTCCTTAAGCTTTGTTTGATTTTCCTTAATTTGTTATCAAATGCAGGAAACTTATCAATTGAATAGTTTGTTATCCTCTTCAACCATGAAGAAACATGAGTTTTATTTATTTTTCACTTAATAGTGACTATTGTTTATCCTTCATCCTTACATTAATGAATTCTTCATTTTTTTTCCTTTAGTAAGGTATATGTTCCAATTGAATGAGTCTTTGAGTCCATAGTTGCAAATTTAACTCATGCACAACAAATAACATTGAATACAATAACATGAAATAAATTAGAATTCTAGAACTCTTCTCTTGGAAACACTTTTTACCTGTTCTCTAAATCTTTAAAGCTCTATTATTATTATTATTAGAATAGTCTATTTAATATACATGATTCCTTAATTTTTTTCCAATAAGATTTCATTACCAGTCATGTAGGATGAATACCCATGGTTAACAATCCATGTGATTTGTTTCCTAACTTGAGTGTAATTTTATCAAAAAATAACATTCTCCTACTTCTTTTTTCTCTCTCCAAAAGATTTTGGGATGAGTTGAGACAAAAGTGAGTCCTTGCTTATTCCTTTCAGCATATGAAGTGATATAATCTTCCTTCTATTATAATGGAGAGAATTTTTACTCCAATGGGATAAATTTCATTACTTGAATTTCCATTATACTTGAGGCTATATTTAATTTTTTTATAGTTTTTATAAAACTACAACCATAAATCTTATGCCCAAAATTGGATTAGTGAAAAAAACATCCATAAAAATAATTTCTTCTTTGAGGAATAATATATATTCTCATCCCCTTTAATTTATTTCTAAGAGCTTCTATATGTAGGTAACTCTTCACCTCATTACAATTAGTTATGGTGTAAGTTAAGTAACCGTAGAATCCACACATTGTTAGGGGTAGTATCTTGTTACTTTCACTCCAAATGTTTGTTATCTCTGAGTAGCTCTAGGTTTTTTAATAAATCTTAATGATTGATTTTAAAAATTTTCTCTAATATTTTTTTCCATTTATTCATCAATATAGTTGTCTAAGTTTTGGATGATTCATCTTTAAATCATGATTTTAACTTGACCATGGTTTTATAAATGTAAAATTTTAATAAATTATCAAATATTCTCTTACCACTTTTAGAAAACCCTTTAATAAATACATTTGATAACTTACCAAATTATAGTTTCTATTGAGAAGCTTCAAATTCTAATTCACCATCATACTTGTTATTTAAGGTATATATCTCCTTTTCAAGAATTTCAATCTTATTTCCTTATTCCTCAATAAAATAATTAAGTTCATTAACCACCTTATCATGTTCCTCAATCTTTGTCATAAAGTTAGTAACATCTCCATGTTTTCCTTATGAAATTGCTTGATATTCCATAACCTTTTCTAATTAAGAAATTTCAACTTTGATTCAATAAATATATTTGAAAGACTCTTTTAAAAATCCTCTAATATTCATATTTTTATTTCTTTATTTATCCAAATATTTTTTACACCTTCAATCCACACTTTAAGACCAACTACATCCCCTAGTTGATCTTCCTTTAAATTTCATATTATGTCTAATCAACCATAACCATCATACATTCTCTAAACATAATTTTAATTCCTTCACCTTTGACATATAAAATATAATCATTGTTTTCTTACTTGATCATAAAACTCTTCTTTTAGAACTTATTTATAGAATAGTTTATAGGTTTTACATTTTATATAGGATAAACTTATGTTTCTGAATTTGTAAGTAATTAAACACACCACCACCATCATCTTGATTCCTTGATCACCTCACTAAAATTTGACAAAATTTTCCACAACTAAAGTAAGATAACACGATATTTACCTCAACCCTTTATTTTCCACATATGAACTTACTAGTAACTAGTGAGGGAATTATATTAATCATAACTTCTTTAACTTCTTAATCATATTTTTTTGTTAATATTCTCTATACATTTGATAGTTATCCCATTGAATTAGTGACATTTTGATCCTTCAGTTTCACACGCATCTCGTAAGACACCAAGAAACTTTTCAAATCATGAAGTGAAATTCCACCAAGTTTCTCATTTTAAGAATCAATACATTTGGATTATATAAAGGTTAAGATTTATGATACATGGTTTTATTGAAGGTTTTATTTATTATTTACTAAAATCATCCATCATTTGATATATAATTCATGGGTTAAGATTATTTTTTTATATTTTATTGCAAATTTAGTTAATAAAATTAAATTTTCACAATTATATTATTTTAATAATAAAAAAATTAGTTATAATTATTTTTTCCAAAATGTAATGTATTTTTAATTTTCATTTGAATATAAATTCTAAAAATACACTTGTTTTTATACCCTGGATATTTTTTAATTGAATTTATAATTCCTGTTTAGATTAGAATTTTAATATTTTGAATATTAATTTGAGATTCCTACTATTATAATGTGTTTGATTAGGTTTATGTTGGTAATCTAATGAAAGAATTTGGTTATGATGAAATTGTTAGGCTGGACTTGGACACATAAGTCTATTGGACCATGATATTTTTCTAGGCTTGAGAGGGTATAGTTTGGAATAGATTATGCTTGATATGAATGCCTGGAAGTTGAAATCCAGGGTTTAGGTTATTTTTCATTTCTAGTTCAAGTGTTCAATGGAGACTGAGCTGGATGTGTGACTAAAAGTTTCTACTAGAGTTTTTTTTCATGTTTTTTTGATTTTGTGGGGATATTATGCTCAATATATGAGCATGGTTACAATTGTTTCATGTTCTATAGAGGTTGTTTTGATGCTTATGATTTTTATTATTTGAGATGAAGGGGATGAGTTAGGAGAACTAATAATTTGAATCTAGAATTAGTGTTGTGTAGAGCTATTGAGATGGAAGTTTTGTTATATGATTCATCATTAAAATTATTTTACATATGAATAAATTTTCGAGATCATGTAAGGGAAGTTTCAATATCCTTGTGTATGATTAAATCAATTTTTCAAAGGGGTTACTTAAGTATTTTACAAGGTCTATGGATCATGTAAGAGTAAATAGATTGTGTGGGTGATAGAGAAAGAGGATAAAAACTTGTATTTATGTATGAAACAAACTAGAAAAATACAATGGAGGAGGTATCATAAAGTGCTCGAGAGATATCCTACCCAATCTAGAAGGATGATTCCAATCCTAATAAAATTACTCCATCTTCTCTCATTCCAGCTCTTCCTTATAACAATATTTATGTGGGGTCTAGATGGCTTAACAACCCTCCCTCAACTGATTTTATTATTCCTCCTCAAATTATCCCTAATAACCCAACACATGCTAGGAATTTTTAACCCTCAGTAAAAGACTCTCTAATGTGGTTCCTTACACTCACCACCCCTTAAAATAGCTTTGTACTCAATACTGAAGAAATGGATCATCATTACCACCTTCTTCATTTTCACCCAACAGTATCACATGCAGTTTGGGATCAGTACATAAATGCATGGGTATAAAGGTCTTACCACACCTAAAACATAGTCCTTTACTCCAGAAGTCTTCTCATTATTGATTTGTTAGCTATCAAGCGCTGCACCCACCAAGAGGTGGTTGATTTGGAGCCTCCCAACAAACTCCTATCCTAGTATCCTCCCCTTATTTGATCTATTGGGGATGGGTCCCAATTGGTATATTTTTCTCTAAATGGTATGATGGTCTCCATAGTTCAACACCACGTATCCGATAAGGAGTCAACAACCCACCACCGCGGTATAGGGTGCCCACACCACCCATGAAAGCAAGCTCTAAATGTCGATCTAAGCACATTACTTTTAGTCGTTTTTTTGGGGTTGTGGACATAAACCAAACTAAGAATTCCTTATTAGAGACCATGTAAGAAATAACCAACATATTTTTGCTTGATTTAGTGGGGAATTAAAGATTCCAAATATTTGAATTGATCAACATAGTCCTAGATCGACCTTGTCTTGTGTAGTGCGATCGATTCCTCATATGGATTTTTGGATCTCGAGTACGCTAAACTATTCCATGTGATGCTCTTTGAAAGCTGGAAATGAATCTCTCATATAAATTTCCCACAATATATTTAACCAATGGAATACAACTCCATACATACTAATCTACAAAAGTGGTACCTTAACATTTCATGGTGCCTAATTTACGCGAAAGTAATGTTTGATGTGTGTGATTCATTACTTAGGGTCCCTGCCATCGAACAATGGGAGTTCCAACTATTTGGAAGCTATGTGATGATTTGTTACCATGTCAACAAGGAGTGCGGGAAATATGATTTCCATACTTAGTGTTCTCAAGATGCCTTTTTATGGTTCGTGCAAAGATAACGGCGTAGTAAAAGACGATTGAGGATATGCCTCCAGTTGCGGTGCCTTGTCCAACTGGTGCATAATTACAGTAATGTATGTGCAGATCTATGCTGGTACTTTACTATATTTTGACATCTCTAAGAACTACTTTTCCCAAGAATTATTCTTTATAGTGATACTCTCTATTCTCGACATCAGGTTAGAGACAAGAGTTTCGAGGCGGCCTTATCGCTGGTCGATGTCATCTTGGCGAGGCTATTTATGAGTGTCTATGTAATGGGTAGGATGGTTGCGAAGTTTCATTAGCACCTTTAAATATTTTATTTTTTTTGGGTTTCCTCCCCAAATAGAAAAAAGTAAGGTAGTCTCTCTGTATTTTATTTCGTTTCATTTTTCTATTTTTTTCTCAAAAGAGTAACATGGAAGTGCAAGTCACTCCTGCAAGTGCAACCAGTAGTGTTCCTCCTCCCCAAAAATGATCTAGAAGAGATAAATCTTTATAATTGGAAGTCAGTGACCATGGATAATTGCAGCATACATTATAAGGATAATTGGTTTTCTATGTAGCGTTGATGACGTCAACTGGTGGCGCAGACCTTCATGGAGAGAAAGTTCTTTCTTGAGCATTTGATGAAAGTTGGCGGTGCATGACTATTGAGTGAAAATCCAACCAGTGATGCCTCCATTTAATGATAAATCCATAGTGTGTTCTACCACTTAGAGAGAAATATTTGATCATGTCACATGGCTAAGATGAATCCAACAATGCACATCATCATGAAATTGAAGTTGACGGGGGAACACATAATAATAAATTAAGTGACATATGGGAGTGAGGAAGATAGTAGGATGGACCAATTGATAAAGATATATGACAAACACTTGTATTTATGTATGAAAAATACCCACAAAATACAATAGAGGGGGTATTAAAAGATGCTCGTGAGGGATCCCACCCAATCTAGTAGCTCTATTCTAAGCCTAAGCTGATTCCAATCCAAAGGTTTATTCCCAGTATATTATTCCCCCTCTTCCCTAATTCTAGTTCTCCCTAATAAAAAAATTTACATGGAGACCAATTAGCTAAAACATCCCCTAGGTGGATTAAAAACCATCCCCCAATTGATTTTTTATTCCCCCCATATTCCCCCTAAAAACCCAACACATGCCAGACATTTTTACCCCTCAAAATATGAGACCCTCCAACTTTAATTCTAATTATGGGATTACCAAAACTAAAGATAGGGGAAGAAGCCTGTCTAAATTGAATTAATACAAGATGAGTTTCTAAATGATTTCTATTATAGAATCACATATTTAGGAGTGTTAGTTAGTTAGAGATAAAGATTGTGTCAATGGAAGTTTAACATAACCAAGACGAAGATTACTTAATGAGCTACCATGTGGATAGTGATGAGGAATTTCAATTGTTTTAGTATTTATATATAATTTTTAAATATTTTTACTATTAAAAAAATATTCCCACTTATTTTGGAACTATACATTAGGTTTTTAATTTTTATTTCTCTTAGATTTCAATTCACCATTCTATCATGTGTTTAAGTGTTGTGATTTTCTTCCTACTATTCCGTGATTGTAATATTTGTTGTTTTTTGGAATGTTTTTTGATATTAAAAATTAAAATATTTGTTTTTTAGTTTGTTTATGTCTTTTATTTAATATCCCATTTTCATGTTGATTTTTTTGTTAATGAATATTTCTATTTTAGTTTTATTATACTATTGTTGTTTGAAAGACTTATATTTCTACTTTTTTTACCCTAATGTGAAGGAAACTTAACTTTATGTGAGAGTGGTTTTACCTTATTCTAGGAAGACCTACCCTTAAGCAAGGGGTGTGTTACACTTATCATAGTTTCTATAAAGTATATTTTACCCTTATGTAGATTGACGGTTACCTTTACATGAGGGTGGCAGGGAGTTCTGACATTTACAGGAGGGTCGTATAACCTTTAAAAGTGCCTGACCTAACCTTACATGAGGTAGTGATGATCCTTATATGAGTTATTTATATAAAATATTAACCTTATATAGATAGATCCTAGGAGTTCTACTTTAACATAGGGGGTCATGTTACCTTGATGTACCTGGGGAACTATATGACTTACCCTAATGTGGGGATCTCTTTACCCCTTCATGGGTGGGGTGCTGGTCATGCCACCCTCATATAGCTGGATAAACAGACTTATTACCCTAACATGTGGAAAATGAACCCTGTGTGAACATGAAACCATGTTACCTTGAAACAATGTGAAGAGGAACTCGTGTAGTAGGTGAGCGACCCTAGCAAAACTGTTGTCTTACCTTCATGCAACTCTAGCTGTTTGGGTTTGTTGCAATGAATTCTTCTATAAGCCTTGTGACTAACAAATGTACTTGATGAGACATCCTTAAAATTACAAGGTATGTTAATTTATGTTTTGACATATCTTGATTGTGATTTTGAGTCATGATAGAGGTGTTTGAGGGATAGGAATCAGAAGCGAAGGAGTTGGGGGTACCAACTAGTATCTTGGAGCTACTGGTGTTCCACTTACTAGTCAATATAGTCCCACTAATTATCCAGTGGAGGTGGAAGTATCCCATATTGAACCTGGGTGCCACTAACCAACCAATATGAATCCACTGGCCAACTAGCTGGCAAGAACCAGCTGATTGATTAGGCTCACATGCCAGCTCATGGTTCCAAGATGACCCAATCATTAAGGGTATTTTCATAAACTTGATATAATGATCCTTTTTGATATTATCCTCACTAGGGTCGAACCCCATTTATCCAAAAAGACCATAGGAGCTTTGTTTCAATATAATTAGCTCTCTCTATCTTCTATCTTTAATGTTTCAAGCTTGGACTGATCCGTTAACTCTTAAATGATGTCAAATATAGATAATTCCAATTATTCCATTGAATAGATCTATATCTACCATTGGTTTTGGATCCCATTGGGAATCATTGGTTCACAGAAATAGTTTGGCGAAGGATCATGGAAATTGACATTAAAACACCAAATTAAGGAGTCCTTACCACATTGTGCCTTTATATAAAGTTGATTGACATGATTGAAATGTGTGTGCTTGCATGATTAGCTGTGAGAACCATTGTGTGATATGGTATTCTTGTGAGTTTACATATGGTGTTCATGTGTAGCTCATGAGACCTATAAATTGTGTACTATGATTTTTCCTTTTTTACTATACCCTTCTATGTGAGAGTTCTTGGCTTGTGGAGGTTTGTATCTAGTATCAAGGTGACATGTGGATCATCGTGGCTTGGTTATCCCCTAGAGGGGGAACATATGCTAGTACAAAATTGTGTCAATGATGATGATGGGACCTATAGATATAGAAGGGGTACAACATCCTTGTAGACTAACTTGAGATAGAGGATGGGGTATGAAGACTATGTTGATTGACCCAAGGTTGAGTCAGGGGTGTGACGACCTTGGGGCCAAACCAAGTAGAGAAAGGGGAATTGAAACCTTATGGACCAACCCAAGGTTTATCCAGGGGTACGACAACATCATGGCATAACATGAGGCTTGATTTGATATGGAACTTGATCTAGGACATGTGCTTGCCTCATGGACCGACCCAATACATGATGATGTTTGAGGCATTCCTTTTTTACATGGAGTTGAAGTAGGTATGGTTGGGGCCTGTGGTAGTTTTTTTGGAACGTGATCACCCAAAATATAATTGGCTGCATGTTTATGTTTGTAATTACCAACATGACATACAAACATATATAAATGTTCACTTTTTGTTAAGTACACATTGGTGGTGTCCTAATGGTTTTATATACACAACCTTCATGAGCATCTAGGTGTGTGTGAAGATTTCATGATTGGTGATCCAACTAAGGGTAAGGGCCCTATGTTCAGAAGTTGAGAAGGTAGATCTTAGAGGTTATAGGTAATGCTAGGATAAAATCCAGATTATTACTTGAGTTCTTTAGTTTATTTTTATTGGTTATCATACATCAATTGACTTACCACATTTTAATTCTTTTTGCTTATTTTTTATAACCTGAATGCCATTATATTATTACATGATGATTTCCACTATGTTATTCTAGAATGTTTTTATTACTTGTTGTGATATTAGTGCATGGATATTTTTACTGAGGGTACAATCTCCCCACAAAACTATCCAAATCCTCACTACTAGTCAACAACCTCTTACATATGGGAAGATACGCACAAGGTCACGTTACACATCAGTCGGACTCTATGATTTAGTTAGGGCTTTACAAAGTGGTATCAAATGAGATTTTTTTCTTTCTTCTTAACTATGTTTGGGGAAAGGTATATATGAGGAGATAAACTATATTGAACTCGGTTAGGGGATTCATTTAAGTTCCTGAATAGCTCTTATGTAATGGAAATCCGAGTTAAAGGTGATGAAATTTCTATTAAAGATTATGGTATTGTAGTCTTGTGTTGAACCTGAGTGCTATTGTGATGTCATAATTTATGGGATTTAGGTGAATTAATGCATAATGAAAAGAAAAATAGGTTCACATGTCATGAATATGATATCTTTTCATACACAGTAATTCAATTAATTAAATATCATTGGCGATCTATAACCTATGATTCTGTGATATATCTGTACTAAAATTTTAATTAATTTAACTGATCATGCTAAGTTTTCTTTTGTGTATATGACTGTGACTAATGTCTAGGTGTGAAATATTTGTCATAGGCCTTCAGTATTACTAGGGGGTTTGTGAATTTTAGAAATGGGTATCCTCTTAGGATGATTATTACTATAGTAATCTATCACGTGTGCCTATAATTTCTTGAGTGGTGTAGTTATTTAAGTCATTGAAGGTGTTTCTAAGAGTTGGTTTGAAATTTCATATAACACCACTATGATGTTGTATTATAGGACCACATAGAGAAGTGGGTCATGATTCTCCTGTAGGGAAGGTATATCTTGTAATTCCTCAAGATGTACAAGAGAGTGCAACTGAGCATGTTCTAATAGTTTCTCCATTGGTACAGGTAGTGGAACTGCTTAAACCTAGAGTCTTCCACATAGTTCCTATTCAATGTGGAGGATCTCACAGGATAATGGTCAATTAGCTTAATATTTAAAAATTTAACATCCTCCATCCATCTAGGGTATTAAAGGACCCTATGATGCTGAATATTGGATCTATATCATCAAGGTAATCTCTGATCTAGTAGAGAACCCTGAGGATCAACAATTTAAGTTGGATTTTTTCATGATTCAAGGACCCGTGAGGAGAGTGTCATGAAATAGGTGGGGAGAAATGATGGAATGAATTGGGATAAATTTAATAATATATTCCTTGAGGAGTTTTTCCTAGATACACTGAATATGGATCGATCTTATATGTTTATAGAGCTTCAGTAAGTAACGATGTTGGTATCTTCCTATTCTAATAGTTTCATGGAGTTGCTAAACTTCGCTATTCTTTTGGATGAGAATGAGGTGTACAACACCCAAAAGTTCAAGATTAACCTTTGACTAGAGTTGAGGCAATAGATTATGAATTTTGACTTGATGATGTATTATGAGGTTCAACATAAGGTTCTAATAATTGAGAAGGGTCTAGAGGAGGAAAAAGAACCAGGTCCTCTTCCATCCCTCATTGAATGGTGAACAAGACTCCAAGCAATGAAATGATCAACTTTTCCGATTTCAGAAATAGGAAGGCTGAGCCGGCATTCCAAATTGGTAGTATCCATTTAGAGTGGAGTAGGTTTTCTTTAGCACCCTCTAGGGAAAGTGGTGTCACCCCATGCTTCAATTTTGGACATAAAAAAACTATAAAATTTTCCCCAAATATTAAGAATAAGTGTCATTGATGCGATAATAAGGGACTATTTAGTATTTTTGTTCAAGGGAATAACAATTGGGATTCCACAGAGGTTCTAGGAAGACACGTACTACTAGGAATGAGATTGACTAGGGATCTTAGCACCCATACCAAAATCTCTACGGGTTAGTGAATTAGTTGAACTTGGGGTCTCGAGAAATAGTCATGGGACTGACATAGATAGAGTATATGTTCTGGACTATATTTTAGTTTATGGTGTAGATGAACCTTCCATAGTTATAGGCACAGTTCTAATTACTTCTACAATTTCTAATACCTTATTTAATACATGAGCATACTATAATTTTATTTTTGGGTTAGACTTTCCTATTAAATTATCTTCTAAATTTATTTCTCTTAATAAAACCTTGGGAAAGAAGTTAGACCATCTCCAGAGATGTCCATAGTTTCTAATTGTAGTTACTGGTTACAAAAAATTTATTAGATTTCATGATCTTAAATATGACTAGCTTCAATATGATTTTTTTCATAGACCGGTTGACTAGTTATATGAAACACATTAACTACTATAGGATACATGTATCCTCTATTACACATACGGGTGAGAATTTTATTTTTAATGGAGAATGATATTTTGAAGTAGGAATAACGAGAAGATACCTAAGTCAGCTTGGGAATATTACATCATTGGTAGTGAGCATGGTTATTATGGAAGATCTGGTAGTAAGTCCATTCTCTTTTCCTCCAGTAGTGGTCTATTACTAGGATGTATTCCCAGATGATTTCTTAGGACTTCCACTTGATATAGGAATTTAATTCTAGATTGAAATCATGCTAAGAACATAACCCATATTGATCCCTCCATATCATATAACACCATATAAGTTAAAGGAACTCAATGTGTAGCTTGAGGATCTAAAGGAAATGGGATTTATTAGATCAAACACTTCTCCTTGGGGTGCTCAAATTTTTTTTCTAAGAAGACAGATGAGATATTTTGGCTGTGCATGAACTATAGAAAGTTGAATCGGGTCATGGTGAAGAGCATGTACTCATTGAATAGGATCAATGATTTGTTTGATCAGTTAAGGGGAGCTCAGTGGTTCTCTATGATTGACTTATGATCTATAAACCAACAACTTTGGGTCATATAAGAAGATATAACTAAGATCATGTTTTGGAGATGATATGGATTATATGAGTATCATTTCATGCCTTTTGGGATGATGAATGTTCTAATAGTGTTTATAAATATCATTATAACACCCCAATATCTTAATATATTATTAACTTTAAATAAGTCAATATAAGGACCCAACCTTAAACATTACATAATCTTGAATTATAAGTCAAGAATTCATTTTCTTACATTCAGGTTTAGAAAATTAGATAATTAGGCCATAACTCATACATGAAAAAACTATGAAATAAAAAATGGACACTTACAATTAGTATCCATTTTTAACATAATATAAAACATTTAAAATAAATAATAATTTCCTTTCATGGAAAATATCCATGAATTTAAACTTGACTTCTTCATTTCCCTTACCCATCCTTAAACCCTATGAAAAACATTTATAAAAACTTGGGATGATCCCAAAATCTTAGCAAGGGATATAAAAAGAAAGGAAACCGTTAGTTCATTAAAAACATGAAAACCCATGAAATATTTACCTTTAAATCAATATTATTTGAGAGAAAGAAATATTTTTTTTCACAAGAAAAACACACACATTTTTCTTAATGAAATCCTTTAAAACCCTTTAGAAGTAATTAAAACTCTTTTTCGGTGACTTAGGGCATCATATTCATAAAAACCTTTCAAAACCCTTTTAATTGGAATAAGCATATAACCAAATTCCAATATAATCATTACCCAATGCATTGGAGATATATAATGGGGATCACCCTTTATATAATATATATCGGTCTCACTCGTTTCTCATGAGCTATAATGGGGCTCCAACCATTTGTATAATCTATATCAAGCTCACCTGTGATCTATAATGGGGCCGAACCCTTCATGTAAGCTGTATCAGGCTCACCCATTTCATATAATTATCAAGTACCATATCATTAATAAAACAATTTCATCATAAAACCATTTGAAAAAATATTTTAAACATATATGAAAAACACTTTTGAATAAAAATTCTATATTATTTTAAAACCACATTTTCAATACCAAAATACAATTTCTTTGAAAAACCATTTTTAATATCGAAATATTTAAAAAATGTAAAGGGTTTTCCTTTGAAGAAAATATAAATGCTCTTAAAGTAATCTAGAAATCAAATAATGGTCATGAAAGCAAAAAATTCATTGTCTCCATGTACATTAAAAATATAACATTCCTTTTTTCATTTGTTAGAACGTTCTATATAAAACAGAAAAAAATATTCATTTTGAAAACATTTGAAAATAAAGTAAAAATTTAAATAAAATGAAATTTATAAATATTTTATTTCCATATAAAAACATTTCAAAAATTATTTTAAAATCATTAATGTGGAAGAGAAAGATATTTTGAAGGAAAACTTTAAAAGAAGATTTATTTAGAAGAAAATTCCATTATCACTTTAGAAATATTTAAATCATAACCCCATAAAATAATAACAATAAAGAAATTAAATACCATGATAAAGATAAATTAATGATATAACATATCAAAAGGCCTGTATATACACCTTATAAAATAATAAAGGTGCATAACATCAAGATGTACCTCAATAAAAGGAAATTGAGATGAAGTCCCTTACCTTGAGTTTGATTCATCACATGTATCTTTATCTTCCTCAATAACAAAATTATGTTAATTATTTAATTTATTGAGAAATTTTTTCATTTTAATTTTTACTTTTATCTAACTTATTAAATTTTTTTATACAATTACTTAATCAATTAATTTTAAATCGTATGTTTTGACCATATTTGGCTTATGTGTCAAAATAAACTTTGGTAGGTTGAATATGGTCAAAGAGGCCATTATATAAACATATCAAAAATAATAATCATGAAATAATTATCATATTTATATATAAATTAAAATTTTAGAATCAATCATAAAATATGATTATAAAAAATGAACTAACATTACGATCATGGAGACGGTAGGCCGTACTACGCAGGCGTAACGTTTCCATTTTTCAATGATCATTATGGAAAGAAGATAAATAATATTTTATCTTTAAATAATGATAATTATATCACAAATAACATAATATTTAATTCAATATAATTATATATATCATTCTTGTGACGTTCTTATAAAAAAATGAATCACATTACTTCAGGAAGCGGTAGTCCTCCGTATACACGAGTGATGTTATCATATCGCTTATGGAATGGAATATAAAATCGTAAATATGATATAATGAATCTAGAGGTATAATTATGTTATATATATAATATATAAAATTTATATCCATCATTATACCCAACCTTGAGAGGTGGTAATGGAAAAATAAATTACATCATTTTACAAGGCAGTAGTCCGTTGTACACACGAATAATGATTTCATAACCCATTTGATGGAAGTGTGTGTGGTTGTAGGTCATAAACTTAATATAAAAAAATATAATTATATTTAAAATAAGGAGGTTATTATATCATCATGGTATAATAATAATTTAATTAGGTTGATAAAGAATTAAAATAAATACACTTGTTGAAGAACATTACATCTTCTTCGGGTATCCTCCTTAGGTTTGAACTAAAGGCCTTCCTTGGTTGAATTAATGCCCAAAGTAAGGATTCTAGGATGAGTTAAGGTAATTTTAAAATTTATTTTGGTAGGTTTGCGTCGATAAAAATGGATTTATAGGTGTGAATAAATGAGGGCGAGTGAATTCCCTTTTATAATGGAGGAGGAGTGACATTCTTGTAAATACCCGAAAGTATTCACTATTGGGAGGTATCCCTTACCTCATGTGCCTCCAAAATTGAATAATAATGGAGGGAAGTTTTTATTTTCTCTATAAACACCTCCAAAATACAAAAATAAACATATTATTATCATGTTATTCCTTAGTCTTTAATTTTACTCAATTTTACTCTTTTAATTTTTTACCATGGTAACTTGTATCTTTTTATTTACCTAGATAATTTTTACTTTAAGAATATAATTAAAATAAGTTTTATTAGGTAATTTATACCTAATGATTATAAATATGAAATTAAACTCATTAAATAAAAATCACATGTTTCTATGAAATTAAATTTAAAACAAAATCATTTAATGCACAAAACCATTTTTAACCATAATCGCGGTAATTAATTTTAGCTGCTTTCACTAATCATTATGATAAAAAATTAAGTTGAACTTATTAGATAATATAAAATATTATTATTCCAAATATTTAATATATTTTTTAAAATTCAACTTACATAAGTGGCATAATTTAATTTAGAATTAATCCTGTTGACGTGGTGAGATAATAAGTTTTTAAGAAGAGTACTTTTTTTGAGAAAAAAATGATTATATATTAACTCCATGAATAAAAATAATATTTAAATGAAAATAAATTCATATTTACTGAAATATAATATATAAATTTAATTTAAAACAATCCTTATTTGGTATTATTTCAATTAATCAAAATCAAGAAACATTATTCATTTTAAAACAGTTTTTAGAAAAACCATTTTTTAAACTGAAAAATAAACTTATACTAAAAAATAATATAAAGTTGATTAAAAAGTAATTAATTAGATTAAATATAATTAAATAATAATTAGTTTACTTTAAAACATATTCAAAACATATTGGGACGTTTAAATTACTCAATTTATTAAAAAGAAAAGACTTTTAACAAAAATCAGTATTTTTTACCATTCACTAAAAAATCAATATTTTTCAAAATTCCCAAAATTTCACACAAATTAAATTTTTATATTAAAATTAAAAAAATGATATTTATTTTTTCAAATAAATTATATATATTTTTTAAAAATTATTTTGGAGATAAGTGCGCTATAAAAAGTCCACAAAACTATTTTTTTTTGAAAAAATACATTTTTAAGCGTAAAATTTAATTTATTTTTATCTATTGAATTGAAAACACATAGGATGAATGTTAAAAATTATATTGAATATATAATATATAAATATCATTAATATAAACCAAAAATATTAATTTTTTTTTAATTTATTGGTATCGAACACACTTGTGCGTATTAAAATATTTTTTCAGAAAAAGATTTCCTTTTATTTTAAAAGGGGTTTATTTTCATTTCTAATTAATTGGTCATAAAATAATTCAATATATATATATGTAAACCATATTTTCATAATTCATTTAGTCCTATTAATACTTTCCATTCTAAAGGCTAGGTGATATCTATAATAATAATAATAATAATGTGTTTTTTTAAACTCAGTGTTGCGTACAACAAAAGCTAAACGGAGTGTTTCATGTAATTCAAGATGAACATAATGTTTCATTTATCTGAATATAAACTCTATTTCCGTGTTTTTTCCATCTATAAAAAACAATTTTCTTCTTTTAAAAATCTCAGGATGTTACATCCCACCTTTAATAAATTGCGCCCTTGCAATTTGAACTTCATATCGGTAATCAAAGTTTGGAATTTTGAAAATAATATTATTGTAAACCCACATCATAAAAAGGGTTAATAAAACTTCCTATTAATAAGAGAGAAAGGTAAGTACCAATTTCATATGGAATAATACATAACTAGGTTTCCAAATATGAGAACAAATTTGGGAATGAAAGAAAAGCGTAAATAATTACAAAGAGTGATTGAAGGCATTGATCAAAAGCAAGTGAATAATAAATAGAAAGTTGAAGACTCAAAAACATAAATCTATGATGATCTAAAATACCATACGATTCATCAGGTTTGAATTTAATATGACATCATTTTTTTCCATATCATTTTCCTAAAATTGAGAAATTATTTTACTCTCTAAGGAAATATACTTACTTGATATGTTTCTATTTAATAAACACAATTTAATCCATTTATTGTGCTTCGATCAATTTTCAATTCACCCCTTACTCCAAAAAATGAATATCTAATTTTTTTTTATGATTTAAACACTAAAATTCACTTTTAATGGATCATAATATCCATAAAACAGTGACAAGTCTTTCCATATTTCTCTAAATGTTTTCCGAAACAAAAATAGTTAGCACAAGTTATAATGAATGAATCTCTAAACCTCAAAATTAACACCACTGGTTCATCTTTTGTATTTATCACTATTTTTTTCAAATATTTTAACATTAATGATCATATTAACCCTAAAGGTTATTAATACCTTTAAAATTATTTCTATAACATGTAAAGGAATTATTCCTAAAATAAATTTTCCACTAAAATATATACTTGAGATATATATGAAATCTCAATAAATGTCTCAAAGAATACTTCCATTACTTAAAGAAACAAAATAGGTTTTCCTAAGTCACTAAGATTTTGTTTAACCTTTGAAAAATATAGATCTCTCAGGAGCTGTCAAAACTTCACAAGATGGATCAACATCAACTGTAGAAGTAGAAAATGATTTTTCCACCTTTTTTTGCTTATGATCATGATTATTTCCACCCTGAGTAAGTATCTTCAAACACACATTAACATAATGTCCCAAATCATTATATATAAATAATCTTACAGTTGAATGGCTATCTATAATCTCATTCTTGGATTGTTCAAGACTCTTTTCTTTGTAGCCACGAACCCTATGACCAAACTTACCACATCAGTAACACTTTACAAATCCTAACATACATTCCTCAAAAATGTATTTTACCTCAATCCGAACAAGTTTTGGTCTTAACTCTATAATTATTAATTGGTTTCTTCTCCATTTCTTACTACCGTGACCATTTATTACTCTTATCATCTGATATAATTTAAGTGTCGGTAAAATCCATCTCAAATTTCTCAGAACAACAAAAAAATTTCTTATACCTTTTAAATTCTCATATAGAAAATGTTCTTTATAAGCATTATTTTAATCATAATTAAAATCTATTAATTTTACTATTAATATCTTGAATAATGTCTGGCACATACCTGATTAATCTTGTGAAGTTTTCTTCATATAAAACCATGTAATCTTCATCTTTTCCCAATAATTCTAGGAATTGTTTCTCTATCTGAAGCCGAAAAACCTTAGGAACATATTTATCAAGGAAAATATTATTAAATATGTCCCATTCCATAACATCAAGATAATATTTATCTATGGTATTCTTAACAAATTACAACCATCGATCATCCTCACCTTCAAAATTATAGATGGAAAGAGTTGCCTTTTAATTTTATGAATATCCCATGACTTAAAATATGTTCTCTAGGGAATTGATACATCCTTCGACTAGCACTGGGTCAGATGATCCATTGAATTATAGTGGCTGTTTCCTTATGAAATGCTCCACTATAAATATTATCCTTCATAGTAGATCAAGTTCCTCTTTGTTATGGATACCACCACCTTTTATATCTTTTGTCAACTGATCCATCACTACAAAAAACTATTTTGTTCCAATTCAAACTATATCAAGATGCTAATTTGGAAGGATATTTTCCTTTAGGTGCCTTCTCACTATAGATTTCCTACTTCCTCTATAGAAAATCATTCTGAATAGAGACAGTTTAGATGAATAAACATGGAAATCATAAAATACTATATCATTTAAAACTCAACCATAAAGTAAAATATTCGAAGGGAATGATATTAACACTATCCTAACCTCTAAAGTTTTCTAAAATTTAATATGATACCAAATATAAGGACCTAACCTTAAACATTACATAATCTTGAGTTTTAAGTCAATAATTAATTCTCTTAGATTTGATGATCTTTTCAGGTTTTGAGTTTTAGAGAATTAGGCCATAACTCATACATACAAAAACCATGAAATAAAAATTGGAAACTTCTAATTAGTTTCCATTTTCCCCATGATATATAATTTTTAAAACAAATAATGATTTATTTTCATGGAAAATTTCCATGACTTTCAAACTGACTTCTTCCTTTCCCTTACCCATCCTTAAACCCTATGAAAAATATTTTTAAAAATATAAGATGAGTAAAAAAGATCAGTAATGGATATAAAAATAAAGGAAACTATTTTTTTAGTAAAAACATGAAAAACCATTAAATACTTACCTTTACATAAATTTTCTTTGAGAGAAATAAATAAAATATTTTCATAAGAAAACACACACACGTTTTTCTCATGGAAATCCTTTAAAACCCATTGAAATCAGTTAAAACTCATTTTTGATTAATTAGAGCATCATATTCACAAAACCCTTTCAAAAACCTTTTAATTAGGATAACTATATAGATGAATTCCAATATAATAATTACCAACTAAATTGGAGAGATATAATGTGGCTCAAACTTTATATAAGCTATATCAATCTCAACTATTTCTCATGATCTATAATGGGGCTCAACCATTTTTATAAGCTATATTGGGCTCACCTGTAAGCTATAATGGGGATCAACACTTCGTATAAGCTATATCGGGCTCACAAGTTTCATATAATTCTGCAGTAACATATCATGAATAAAAAACATTCATCATAAAACTTTTTGAAAACACTTTAAAACTCATATGAAAAACACTTTTAGATAAAAATACTCTTTTCTTATAAAAAACCATTTTCAATACCAAAATAAAATTTTCTTTTGAAAAATAAATTTCAATACCAAAATAAATAAAAAAAGAAAAGGGGTCTTATTTTAATAAAACATGAATTATTTTAAAGTAATCTAGAAATAAAATAATGATCACTGTGGTAGAAAAGTCTTTGTCATAGTGTATGTTAATAATAGAACATTCCTTTTTCCATTTGGAAAAAAATTTCATATAAAACATGTAAAAAGATTCCTTTTGGAAAAATTTGAAAATAAAGTAAAAAATGAAGTAAAATTAACTTTATAAATCTTTTATGTTCATATAAAAACATTTCAATTTTTTTTCAAAAACATGAACATAGAAGAGAAATATAGTTTTAAGGAAAACTTTAAAAGAGGTTTTATTTATAAGAAAAGTCCCTTATCACTTTGGAAATATTTAAATCATAAGCACTATGAAATAATAACATTAAATAAAGTATTAAATAATATAATAAAAGATAAATTAATGATATAACATGTCAAATGGGATATATATACATCTTATAAAATAATAAAGGTGCATAACATCAAGATATTCCTCGACAAAAGGAAATTGAGATAAAGTCGATTATCTTGAGTCTGATTCATCACATGTGAATTTATATTTATGAATAATAAACTTATGATAATTATTTAATTTCTTGAGAACCTTTCTCAATTTTATTATTACTTTTATTTAAATTATTACAATGTTGTATACAGTTACTTAATCAATTAATTTTACATTGTATGTTTTGACCATATTTGGCTTATATGTCAAAATAGACTTTGGTAGGTTGACTATGGTCAAAGTGGTAATTATAAAAAAATAACCAGAATAATAATAATGAAATAATTATCACATTTATACAGAAATTATTCTTTTAAAATCAATCATAAAATATGGCTATAAAAAATGAACTAACGTTACGATCATGAAGACGATATAACTAGTACGTACATATGAGTAATGTTTCAATTTTTCAACGAACATTATGGAAAAAAGATAAGTAATATTTAATTTTTAAATAATTATAAATATATATTAAATACCATAATATTTAATTCTATATACTTATATATATCATTCTTATGATGTGGTGATGAAGAAAACAAATCACATCGCTTCGCAAGGCGGTAGTCCTCCGTTCACACGAACGACATTATCGTATATCTTATTGAATGGTATATAAAAAACATATATATGATATAATGAATCCATAGGTATAACTATGTTATACATATAAGATATAAACTTTATATCCATCATCATATCCAACTATGAGAGGTGGTAATGGAAAAATGAATGACATCGTTTTGTGAGGAGGTAGTTAGTCGTACACACAAATGATGATTTCGTAACCCATTTGATGGAAGTGTGTGTGGTTATTGGTCATATCCTTAACATAAAAAATATAATTACATGGAATATATTGAGGTTATTATATCATCATGGTATAATAATAATTTAAGTAGGTGTATAAAGAAGTAAAATAAATACGCTTATTGAAGAACTTTACCTCTCCTTTGGGTATCCTCATTAAGTTTTCACTAATGGCCTTCTGTGGTTGAATTTATGAAAAAATTAAGGCTTATAGGATTAATTAAGGGATTTTTATAAGTTATTTGTTCAGTGTTTGGTTGAACCAAGTAGATTGATATGTGTGAATAAGTGAGGGTAGTGAATTCCCTTTTACAATGGATGAGGAGTTGTATTCTTGTAAATACCCAAAAGTATTCACTGTTGGGAGGTCTCCCTTAGTTCATGTGCCTAAAAAATTGAATAATAATATAGGGGAGGGAATATTTGGTTTATAAACAGCTAAAAAATAAAAAAATAAACACATATTTATCATGTTATTCTTCAGTACTTCAGTTTACTCAATTTTACCCTTTTAGTTTTTTACCCTAATAAATTGTATCTTTTTATTTACCTAGGTAATTTATCCTTTTAGAATATAATTTAAATGTGTTTTACTATATAATTTATATCTAATTATTTTAAATATAAAATCCAATTCATTAAATAAAAATACTATGTTTGTGTAAAATTAAATTTAAAACAAATGCATGTAATGCGCAAAACCCTGTTTTAACCTTAATTACGACAATTAATTTTAACTATTTTCACTAATAATTGTGGTAAAAAATTAAGTTTATATTATTATATAATATAAATAATTCTTATTAAAAATATATTATCAATTTTTTTAAATTCAAAAAACATAAGTGGTAGAATTTATTTTAAAATTAACCCTGTAGATGCGGTGAGACAACGAGTTTTTAAGAAGAGTTTTTTTGAGCAAAAGATGATTCTACATTAACTCTAAGACTAAAAATAATCATTGAATGAAACTGAATTAATATTTAATGATATGAAATATATAAATTTCATTTAAAACATTCCCAATTAGGTATTATTTTAATTAAATAAAATTTAAAAACATAATGCATTTTAAAACAGTTATTAGAAAAACCCATTTTTAAACCCAAAAACAAACTTATACTAAAAACCAATATAAATTTGATTTAAAAGTAATTAAGTGGATTAAATATAAATAAATAAAAATTAGGTTACATTGAAACATATTTAAAAAATATTTTTAATTTTAAGTTACCTAATTTACTGAAAAGAAAAGACTTTTTTACAAAAATTGGCATTTTCACTATTCCCTGAAAAATCAATATTTTTCAAAAAGTCCTAAAAATCCACCCAAATAAATTATGATATTAAAATTAAAAAATAAATATTTTTTTCAAATAAATTTTTTAAAAGTGTTAAAAATTAGTTTTAAAATAAGTGCACCAAAAAAAGGCGACAAAGGTATTTTTTTTTAAAAAAAATACAGTTTTAAGCATAAAATTAGATTTGTTTTTATCTATTTTCTAGAAATAACACAGTATGAATTTTAGAAATTATATTAAATATATAATAAATAAATTTCATTAATATAAATTGATAATATTGATTCGTTTAATTTATTGGTATACAACACACTTGTGCACATTAAAATAGTTTTTTAGAAAAAAGATTTCCTTTTATTTTAAAAAGGGTTTTATTTTCATTTCTAATTAATTGGTTATCAAAGAATTAATTATTTATATATAAGTAAAATATATTTTCATAATTTATTTAATCCAATTTATTCTGTCCATTCCAACAACTAGGTGATAACTATAATAATAATAATAATAATAATAATAATAATGTGTTTTGTTAAAACTCACTATTGCATGTAACACAAGATAAGTTGAGTGTTTCTTGTAACACAAGTTGAACATAGTGTTACATTTAATGCAAGATAAAATTATTAATGTGTATTTTTTACAGTGTCAAATACAATTTTCTTCTTTTAAAAATATTGGGATGTTACATTCAATGTCTTCGATAGCTTTCTCTACACCCAACACTGAACTTAAACAAAACTATGAAATATATCAATAAAATATAAATATTTAAGTATGAGCCTTAAAAATATATAATTTTAATTAGTATAAATGAATAATATTAATCTATTTATGAATTATAATTATATAGAAAATAAATCCACTTTTAATATGAATGAAATTCAATTAGTTTACCTAAAATGACAAGTAAGATCATTTATTGTTTATAAAAGTATTTTTCTAAAAAATATATCCTTTATGCGATTAAAATTTATATTTAAAGAAAAAATTAATTAATGATAAAAATTGTTTGATATTAATAATTTTCTAACACTAATTTAGTTGGAAAATAATATGAAATAAGAACAATAACAGTTAATATTTGAAAATCACATTTTTCAATAAAAACAATTTTTAATTATATTTTATGATTTTATTCAAAAACCAAATTTATAAATTTTGTAATTTAAAATTAATAAAAATAAACTAATTTTTTAATTCCTTATATAAAAATTGACTTATTATGAATTTTTAAATTTTTTCTTAAAAGGTTGGTTTTTAGTCGAAAATACGGTTTTCATGAAACTTGTAATTTTTTCTGAAATTATCATAATAAAAGAATGATATATAAATTTAAAAAGTATTTTATGTGATAAAATATGAATATGTGGAATAAAATTATGGATTTTAAAATATTATTTGATCTTATAATTCCGATGTCCATCATTTTTAGGACTATTTAAAATGTTACTCTAATAATTTTTTTCGGTATTTTTTTAAATCAATTATTATCAAGGGAGATTAAGTTTTGGATTATCTTTAGATCCTCATACCCTTTATTTTTTTATAATAAATCAATTTATATCATTAAAATTGGTATCCAAAATAATTTTATCTTATATGTTAATTTAATGTTTAAAAAATGTTTTTTACGTGATTAAGTTTCTTTATTTTAAAATTAACTTTTCATAACTTTATGGATTTTATTTGAAAAAATTATTTTCAAATTTAAAATCTGAAGTATCAAATTTTTTAAAATGGGAAAAATTAATCTTTTTCATTAAAATTAATTACCAAGGTTAGAAATTAATTATTAAATTAAAAGTAAATTAGGGTAAAAATTGAGAGTTAAAAAAACCCTAAAACAAAAAATGTTATCTAAAAAAGGAGTGATTGAGGTGATTTTATACCTATACTCACTATTACCACCTATGTTTTCTATTTTTTTCCAGTGAAACTTGGATAGAAACCTTACATTATTGAAAATTTGAGGGTTACTCCAAAAACTACCCTTCTTCTCACTTATAAAAGGGTAACATTCCCACTACTTCAAGACTCATATATCATTATAATTTACTCATGAAACTTTTACACATTAATCATACTAAAACCCTCTCCCATTTTCAAAATATTCTCATCCCCATTAGTTAGCATATGACCTTCATTTCCATGGAGACTTCCAAGGAAAAATAAAGTCCCGGACGTGAGTATTATTAACTACTTAGCCTTTTTCATTCATTATTTTCTTTCAAATTAATTATACACACACAAATATAATGATATTATTATAATTTATATACTTTAATGCAACTATATTAAGGGTATTATAATCGTCTATTCACTGACCATATCCATTAAGAAAAATTAAATTGTCATTTGTACGTATGTACTGACTGCTGCCACCATGGAAAAAAAAATTCATTTTCATCACCACCCATAATTGATGATTCCTAGAATGGTTTAATGAGAAAATATTATTTTTATAAAATCATTGAGGTTTGTTTATAAAAAATTTGATAACTTATTAATAATATGATCAACAAACTTTTATCTTTAATTTAATCGTTTAAAAGGAGCAGACCAAGAGGAAATGATCTATTTTTCTAAGTAATTACTTTACATAAATTATATTCTCTTTATAATTATTTCGAATTATGATATATAATAATAATTAATACTAAATAATATCATTATTATTTTGGTATTATGATATTACAACTAAACCATCTCATAATCATCCATTAATCATGGTAGGTTCATGTTTGGGTCAGTTTAACCAGTTATTTAAACAATAATATAAATTTATGTCATATATGACTAGGAAAACTTATTTAATAGTGTAATATGATTTAAATATTTATATAATGTATTTTTTTTGTTAAGGATATATCAATATTTTACTCATTAATTAAGAAAACACCTTTCTTTCGTTAAGAATCACCAAAACATGATCATCGCCGACTTCATCTTCATGGATCGTTATGAAAATTGGCATGAAATGAAATTATATATTTTTAAAATATCTTGGAAAATATATTAAATTACCTTATATGATCTAACAGTGATGTAATTTTGAAAAATAATAGATACCAACATGACTTTTATGAAACTAGTTTATAATGATAAAAATTACTTACACATGTTGTTGAAAATAAGTAAAAACTGGATAATATATATATATATATACACAATATGATTATAAATGATTATAGTTTGGATAATGTTCTTGGGTATGTATTTAATGAGATTAATTTAATTATTCAGGAGGTTTGGTGCAAGTGCATAACAGATCAGGACAATATAAGAGTTTCTTGTCTCAATTTTCACCCCTTGAGACATATTTCTTATTATACATCGCATTTTCATTGGAATAATGTATCTAATTAACCTTACATATTTATTATAACTATTATCTAATTTTTCATGATATTTTATTTTTCATTTGAAATTATATCCTTCAAGGGGGTTTTGATTCAAAATCTTCTAAAGCCGTAAGAGTTTTTTATCTCAAATTTTTTCTTTGATTCATGTTTAGTATTATGCACCCAATTTCATTTATGTGGTGTATATAATTGCTATTTGATATATCATGTCATTAATTATAATTTATTATGGTATTTTAAGTTCAATTAAAAGATCTCTCTTTCATTGGGTTTGACTCATAAGTTTCTAAAGTTGTAAGAGTTTTCTTGGTCGTAATTCCCATTCTTTGATACATGTTACATATTATATACCATGTTTAATTTATATAGTTTTATATTTATTTAATATATCATGAATTTTATATACCATATTTCCTTTTATTTCATGGGATATTCTATCTAAATAATGTTCCCTTATTCAAGTGGCTGCTGATTCATTAGTTTCCCTAGTAGTGATGATTTTTGGAAACTCAAATTTTGTTCATTGAGTTATGATCATTCTCTTGAAATTATTTCATATAATTTGTTCACATTATTCCCTATGATTTTATTATGTGGTATTATCTCATTGTTTTATTATGAAATAAATTCCCACCACATTAACCCTTTGATAAATATTATCATTTCTTGGGATATGTTCTTTTACAACTATTAACTTTTTTTCCTTGGATGGATTATGATCCTATTATTCTAGAAATAAATCACTTGTATTATCATTTTTATATATGAAATGAACATCCAATTTTACATAAATTATATTGCATGATGTACACTAAGAAATAACGTTATTCTATTGATAAGGGAAAAATTATTAGCATTATTTACAATATTATTCTAATTTGAATAATTATTGGAAAGTTGTATATGTATTTTTTAAATATCCACCATCTTTATATAGATGGGTTTTTATCATGTTATCCATTTTATTGACACGAGAAAAGTATTTTAATTCTTGATGATTATTGGTAGACAACCTAGGATGATCATGTATTGATATTCCACATTCTTTTTTATATGGATAACCATGTTTTTATTCAGCCAAAGGTTCCTTATGTAATGGTATGAAAGGTATTATTGAATCTTATGGTGAATAAATTGGAATTAATTAGGTGATCGGTGATGCCTGTAATTATACATCCCATTTATTCATTTTCAGCTCTCATGAGACAAAACATGTTTGGGTATTTGGTGTATGTCGGCCCAGTTTAGCAAGATGTCTCAATTGTAGTTTTGTTGATAAGTAAATGTCATGGTACAAGGCCTTGAAAGTTGGTTTTTTATATCCAACATTATGCATTCCATAAATATGAGATCATTATTATTGATATCCATGGTTTCATTTATTGTCAAGGATATATAATTCACTTAGTTTCATTTTTATTATGGATTTATATTGTTTACTTATTCCTACCATAATATTTATGAAATTTTTATGACATAATTGACTCAGTTGTATGTTTTCCCTTATCGAGCATTTGAGGTCACCCCTTCATATGTTTCCATTTTCCTAGGTTATGAATAATATTAGTACACATGATTTTTTTAGAAGGATATAATGTGTGAATTTATAGGATATGTAGAAGCCACATTATGGATTAAGTAGTTTCATATATAAAATAGATAATTATATCTACCTAATACAAAGAACTTAGGCCTTGTTAGTTATTGTTTTGTCCTAATTATCTAAATATATAAACTAGATAATATCCTTATGATTTAAGTGATTCAATTGTTGTTATTTATATTGTAATTATGGTTGGTTACATCCAGGATTTTACAACTAGTATCAAAGTAATTATCCAAAGTATGTGTTTATGGCACCATAACTGGGAGTGTGGGTCTAGGGTGTCACAGTTGATATCAAAGAATTTTTTTTGATAAATATAGAGGCTAGGATGATAGTTGAGAATAATTTAAGGGTTGAAAATTTAAGGTTGATCACAATTTCAAATCTATGTATGATCTTTTGGGATAGTATATGATTTAATGCTAAGGTAACAATACACTTTTTATTTGGGGATTAGGATGAGATAAGTTTAGCGAAAATTCTAAGAATAAGTCTAAGTATAGTATGAAATACTAAAGTTTTGGTAAAGTTTTGAGTATGTGGTTTTCCTAGAAATTACATCCCGGTATGGATAATGAAAAGTGGATATGGTTCTAGCATAGATATACATAGTGGTAATAACCCTGAAGAGGGTGTGTTGGGTATTAACTCAACTGTGACCTAGCACACTATAAAGAGGCCTTACTGCAAACCTATCTAGACACTCCCAAGGGATATGATTTGGTTAATCACATGCTCCTTATGAATCATTATGAGGGATTGGATATTTTTGGGTTAGACAACCAAATAGAAAAATGACCACAGATAACCAAGGATTAAACAAGGAGATTCATAAGTTGATCTGAAAGTATAATTTTTTAAAAATAAAGGCGACATAAGGGAAGACATTTTTAGATTTATTTTTTCACATCCTTATTTTGGATATTATCATAACCATTTTGGTTTTAGTATTTGGTTGAAATTGGGTCACGAAAATGAAGCTGATAAAGGTATATTCTTAGAAACCACAATATCTTATAATTTATTAAGGGAGTATACTTAAATGGTTTAGAATATTTTTATATTCCTATTATGATTAAAAAAGTGAGTTTCCTAGTCTTACCTAAGGTTTTGTGATTTATTTTTTAATAATCATAAAACTCATAGCTATTCTCATTAGTGAGTAATATTTATTGATGATATTATGGTATATTTTAAAACCAAAATCAGTTTACCCACCTCTTTTTCCATTTTTTGGCCATTTACCATTTAATAGTAAACTTACATTATTTAAAATGTAGTGGTTTCTCCTACAACAACCCTTCTCATCACTATTTAAAGGGTAACATATCCACCACTTAAAGACTCACATATTCTTTGAATTTAATATTTAATATATGCCATTTTTTTCCTCCTAGAACCATAATCCATATTAGAAATATTTTTCTCACCATTAGTTATCATAAGGCCTCCATTTACAAGGAGACTTCCAAGGAAAATTCAAGTCTCCAACGTGAGTATTATCAACTACTTACCATTTTTCTTTAATTAAATTCTTTAAAATTTATTCTATACACATGAATATAATGATATTATTATAATTTATATTCTATAATTCTATAATATTATTGTTATTATCAATGTTTATTCGTCTACTATATCTATTAAGAAAAAAGAAATCGTTGTTCGTGCGTACGTGTAGAGTACCTCCACCATAAGCAATGAAATTCATTTTCATCACCACCCATAATTGAGGGTTACTAGAATGGTTTAGTGAATAAATATTATTTTTATTACATCATTAATGTTTTGGTATGAAAAATTTTATAACTTATTAATGATATTACTAGAAAATGATTATCGTTAATTTAAT
This sequence comes from Viscum album, assembly GCA_963277665.1. Lineage (NCBI taxonomy): Eukaryota > Viridiplantae > Streptophyta > Magnoliopsida > Santalales > Viscaceae > Viscum > Viscum album. Next base: position 582,665,968 of record OY728130.1, read on the forward strand.
CCTTTTAAACGAGAAAACTGAGAGGAATATGATCTATTTTTTTGAAATAATGAATTTATAAACATTATATTTACTTTTTAATTATTTAAAATTATAATATATCACAATAATAAAGACTAAATAATACCATTATGCTTCTGGTATAATCATATTACAACTAAATGATCTCATAATCATCCATTAATCATGGCGGGTTCATGTTTGGGTCAGTTTAACAACCTATTTGAACAATACGATACATTTATGTCATGTATGAATATGATAAATTATTTAAAAATTTAATATGATATAAATATTTAAATTATTATTATTGGTTATACTAGGGATATATCTATATTTAACTCATTAATTAAGAAAACACCCTTTATTCGTTAAAAATCACTAAAACATGATCATCATCAATTTCATCTTTATGGTTAGTGACCAAAACTGTCATGAAATGAAATTATATATTTTAAAATATCTTGGAACATATATTAAAGTACATTATATGATCTAATAGTGATGTAATTAGAAAAAATAACTGACACCAACATGACTTTTATGAAACTACTTCAAAGAGCACCCGATGTTTAAAATAAGTAAATACTAGCTAATATATATTATATGATTATAAATGAGGAGAATAAATGGTTATAGTTATGAATAGGGTTCTTGGGTATTTTTTTTAAAAAACTCTTAATTATTTAGGATGTTTGGTGAAAGTGAATAATGGATCCAAACAAGGTAAGGTTTTCTTGTCTTAATTTTCACCCCTTGAGATATATTTCTTATTATATGACATGTTTTATTTGGAATTATGTATCTACTAACCATTTAATATTTTTTTATAATTATTATCTCATTATTAATGACATTTTAGTTTCTATTTTAAATCCTATCCTTCAAGTGGGTCTTGATTCTAAAGCTTCTAAAACCGTAAGGTTTTTTCATATCAAATTCATTTCTTTGAGACAAGTTTGGTATTGTGAGCCTAATTTAATTTCTACACTGTATATAATTCCTATTTTATTTTTCATATCATGAGTTATATTTTAATCACAGTATTTTAAGTTCAATTACAAGCCCTCTATTTCAAGGGGTTTGATGCCGAATTTTCTAAATTTGTAAGGGTTTTCTTGGTCTCAATTCTGATTCTTTGAGACATGCTACATGTGATGCACCATGTTTCATTGGCATGGTGTTCCATTGATTTACATTAAGGAAATTTTTAATAAATCCATTAATATATATATATATATGATATATATATATATAAATATGATATATATATATATGAGGCGTATCATTTTTCATGAAAATCTATATTTACATGCATTAAGGGTATATCATTTATACTGGATGTGATAATAGTTATTATTTGGAATTTTGATCATCCACATGACTATCAATTAATGTATCATTTAATTTGATTAAATTTTTGGGATTAAATTCATATAATACATTTATATATTCTTAAAATGACCATGGTATTTATTCATGCCTTTCAACACATGAATAAATGCAAAAATAATTAAGGAGAATCCTTAATTGATTATTTAAACTATTTACATGTAATGAAAGTGGGGAAGTTCCTCCGTGTAGGATTGTATGAGCCTCCATGTATCAAAAAAACATCCTTCATCTTCATCCTTTGCACTGTAATATTCTAGTATGTCACGGAGGTTGGTGGATCTTGCTCGAACATCGAGTGGTTCAGGCGCAGCCCATGGATACATTATAGAGGTGAGAAGGTTTTTATTTCCACTTTGTGATATCTATCAAAATAATATAAAGGAAATAAGTATTGATGTATTGTATCATCATTGTGAGGTACTCTAGATTTATAGTGTTTCTTCATTTCAATATTTTATGTAGTTTCATACTATATTACTTAGAGATCCTCAAATAAGGGTTTTAATCAATTTTACTTCATCTGAAAATGGTGATTAGAATATAGAAAAACCCTTCAATGGAATTAGAGGAACAATTATTTAGAATTGTTAAATCATATGGATAAGATAACTGAAAATAGATATTTATTTCATATTCTAGAATTTCTATTTTTTAAATGGTCTACCATTATAGAGTTGGGCTGTGTAAAGGTAATCTGAACCTTATACTTATGCAGCTAATATTCATAAGGGTAACCAAGGATTTAACCTTATATAGAGTGGTTTACCAAAGTTTAACCCTTAACCTTATGTAGATCAGTCTATATAAAGGTTACATGATCTACACAGACACATAAAGTGTTATGTATGGGTATGATACTATTTACCCTTATGTGATACGATAAAAGTAAGGGAAATATTTTTTTTATAAAGATGTGTAAAGGTTACAAGTTTATTACCCTTATACAAAACATTTCTATGTAAATATTTTCCCTTACACAATGAGGTTTCTCAGAGCTGTGTAAAAGTAAGATAGTGTCTAACCTTTACGCAATGGTCCCAGAAGGCCGTGTAAAGGTATATCATGACTTACCATTATGTGAAGTGTTCATGAAAGGATATTAACCTTACATAGAGTGTATTAACAATGGATGAGGGTGTATACCCATATGAAAAATATGGATTATATGTAAGGGTAAACAAAAATTATTTTAAAAATTGTTTCTAAATTCTTAAATGATTTTAATGGTTTATAAAATATTTATAAATCACTATAAAATATATTTTGAGATATTTTAATTTATAAAAGGTTTAAAAATTAATTTATTATAAATTTTTTATAATTAATTAAATGTTTATAAAATATTTTATTCCCAGATATTGACTATCAATATTTGAAATAACTTTTAACAAATTATATGGAATAAATTATATTATATAAATAAAAGTGTTTATTTATAAATATCAAGTTATAATTTATAATGGATAATAAATTATTAAATAAGGACAAAATATAAAATGTTTATATTTAAATTATGATTTTTTATAATTAATTATTTTGAATTGTTTAAAATAAAAGGGTTCCTTTTTTGGATACTATTTAAACCACATAAAAAATGATTTGATTATTGATGTGATCAAGGTATAAATAATGATTAAGTATATTATATTTATATAATGTAAAATGTTTGCATAATATGTTGAGTCAGTAAGGTTTCCTTATGAATTTTCCATTCCTTCATGTTTTGAAAATCACAAACACTCTATCTTAAGGAAAATTTATTTTCCCCTATGTTTTATCCTTATCATGTTTTCATTGTCCATATCATAATTTCTATAAACCAAACTCATTTTATTTCTAAGTATAAAATTAGGTTTCGTATCTAAAACCTAAGAATCTTATAAATACTTATACATAGAGCATTCTGTTTTCAAGATCCTAATTCAGGTTCCGAATTCTCTAAATTCAGACTCCGAACTTTCCGAGTTCAGACTCCGAATTCTCTGAATTCAGACTCTGAACTTTCTGAGTTGAGACTCCAAATTCTCTGAATTCAGACTCCAAACTTTCTGAGTTCATACTCTGAATTCTCTGAATTTAGACTCCGAAATTTCTGAGTTCAGACTCCGAATTCCATGAATTCAGACTCCTAATTCTATGAATTCAGACTCTAAATTCTTATAAATCCAGACTCCTAATTTCCTTGAAATTCAGATTCCATAATTCTATAGAATTTAGTTTCCAAATTCTTTTGAAGACATAATCCGAATACCCATGTATTATAGACACCAAATGTGATTGTGGTTAGACTCTGAACTTTTATTTTTCCTTACACTCTAAAAATGGATTTGGTTAAGCAACCATATTTTTTATTACTCTTGTTATAGTTATAAAACTATGTCGTGCTTTTTTTTTCTAACCAACCATTGTTTGAGTGACACGTGTACATGTCCCTCTGAAATTAAATGAAAAATATGACTGTTGGAGGAGGGAGCCGACCGTTGAAGATGTGCCTATAAATAGAGGCTCATATGAATGAGATCACAACTGTTCTATAACTCTGGAGATTACATGCTACTGAAGTGATTTCTAGAGAGAGACTTTCATGCTTTGTGCGTACTGAACATCTTGTTCAGAATTGCATTGTGCGACTCTGAATGTTGATGAGTACATTCGAGGGCTTCCGGGGATAGGAAGACAGAGGTACCGACTACCTTGAAGTTCGAGGGCTTGTAGGGATAACAAGACATACTCCAATATTCATATCGAGGGATTACCCTAGTGTGGGTAAGATATACTTTCTTGAAAGTATTAATCAAGGGACCTTTTTCCAAGGTTTTTGGATACCCTAATCTTTAGGTTAAAATATTTACTACTTGTTACTTGTATTGTTTCAAGTTTTCCACTGCATTTTGATTATTAAGGAAAGTATAACTATATTATACTTTCTTATACTTGTACTCTGATTAGTAAGATTCTATACGCTTTAATATAGAATATTTATCTTTGTAAACTTTTTTTAAGTTTCATCTTTGGAACCAAATTTTTGGAATCAAGCAAGTTTGTAGAACTAAGAGGTCTTGTGAATTTACCTTGTTTAAATTTGTTAAACATTACCATATTTAAAAGTTCCTAAGGTTTTTTTAAAGTATAAAATTTACCCCCTATTGTATATTGAGCATCTATATTAATTATTTCAATCATACAATTTGTATTAGAGGAGGTCTCTGAAATACTTATATTCATATATAATTTTTCTTGATCAAGTTTTTCATTGTTCTATATTTTCCATGCTTAGTATATTTTTATCCTTGTTTACAAACTTCTATTACTGAAAAGTTTGTGTGGAAATATTTTCTTTAATATGATAGGAATGAATGTTGGTTCAATTGAAAATATTAATCCTACTAGACCACTTATTTTTGATGGGAATTATTATGAATGTTTGAGAGATCATATGAATAATTTTGTTATTAACACTGGAGTTGAAAACTTTGTTATGTTGACTGGAGATTACAAGATTCCTGATAAAGAAGTAAGAACTTTTACTAATAAAGAGAAGTCAGAATATAAACTAAACTACAAGGTATATAATACTTTGTTGTGTTCCATGACCATGAATATATATAGCCAGATTTTTTCTTGTGAAGCAGCAAATTGTATTTGGAAGAATCTTGAAGTTACACATTTTGGTATTTCTAAATTTATTGAAACTAGAAGTGTTATACTTAGAGATGAGTACCATGGTTTTTTCTTTCCTTATGGAGAACCTATATGTAAGGTAAAAAAGATATTTATGACTATTATAAATAGATTACAATCCATGGGTGAAAAAGTTTTGGATGATGAGGCACTTGTAGAAAAGATTATAGACATCATGCCTAATGAGTGGGAATCCAAGAGAACAACTATATATGAGAATACGAAAGTCTCACAGATTACTCTTGATGAAATTTTTGGAACTCTTCTTCAACATGAGACTAGAATTAAGAGAGATGCTGACAATGTTAAGAAGAAGAATGGGAATGGAAGTTTTGCTTTTACAAATACTTCAAATCATATGAAAGCCAAGACTCCTAAGAGAGTTACAAGATCTAAGTCTAAGAAGGTTACCGTTTTATCTGAATCAAGTGAAAGTGAACATTCTGAGAAAGAACTAGCTAATCTTTCTCAAAGGATGAACAAGATAGTTGGGAAGAAATAATTTCAGTATAGATATAAGAAGAAAGAAAGAAAGGATAAGAAAGGCTCTGAGGTGACTTGTTATGAATGTAAAATAACTGGAAATATAAGGCCAGATTGTCATATGATTAAGAGAAAAGATAGAAAGGAAAATAATTTTGAAAGGAATAGAAATAATTACAACAAAGATAAATATAAGAAAGTTATGAAATCTAATGACATTTGGAGTGCCAGTGGTGGAGACTCTTCTGATGAATCCTTAGAGTACGAATCTTATGGATAGAAGAATCTTGGTTTACTAGCCAAGTTACCTATTGAAAATCATTGTTTAATAGCTAAGGTACACAATGATGAATCCATCACCAATGTATCATTGAATGATAACTATAGTGATAGTAAATATTATGAATCCTCGAATGAAGAATATTCTTCTGATAAAGATAATACTTTACCAACATATAAAGAAGTTTCTAGGTTTTCTAAGCTTCTTGAGAATGAAAATTCTAAAGTCAATAAAAAGCTTGATAAAGAAAATTCTAGAATTTCTATTCTTACTAAGGAAATATAATATCTTTCTAAAGATCTTGATAAGAAAACCCTTGATTTTGAAAGAATTTAAAAAAAACTTGAGGAAGTTAATTTTGAGAAGGATAAAATTTCTAAGGATCTAGAAAAAGTAATTTCCAAGAAAAATGTTTTCGAGCATAATACTAGTATTAAAAATGATGTTTTTGAGGATAAGAACTTAGTTATAAGACTAAAATCAGAAATATTTTCCTTGAGGAAGTGTGTGTCAAACTTTACCTTAGGTAAGGAAAATTTTGATAAAATGTATTTACAAATTCGACCTCTAAGGAATAATTATGGTTTTGGTTATACAAGTTCAAAACCAATTTTTAGTATCAATTATGTTTTTCCTCAAAGTGATCCATTCTGCACTAAGTGTCAGTGTGGTGGGCATTGGGAAAAAAATTGTTCCTTAAAAAAAACTCAGTCTTTAGGTTTTCATTAAGCTTATTTTTTAAAGAAAATGTGGATTCCCAAAAGTTTTCTTTTTGAAGTTTCCAGATCCAAGAAATTTTGGGTTCTGAAAGTCTAATACTCTTATTTTCAGGAAAATAAAGAAAGTACCAAAAACAATACTTGGTATATGGATAGTGGATGTTCTGGGAATATTACTGGTAACAAAAAATTCTTTTAAAATATTATCAAGATAAAAGGAGGAAAAGTAACTTTCAGAGATAATTTTACGGGAGAAATTATTGTTATAGGTAACATTGTTCTTCTTAGTAAAAATTTTATTTCAAATGTTTTATTTGTTAAGGTTCTTAAGCACAATCTCATTAGAATTAGTCAATTATGTGATGAAGGTTACCTTGTAAATTTTAGGAATGACAAGTGCTTAGTTCACAATTCCAAGGAAGAGTTTATTCTTTCTTCTCATTGGCAAGAGAATGTATACACACTAAACTTAGAATACCTTAGGAGCTAAGATCTACCTTTCCATAGGGTAATGGAAGATCATTCTTGGTTGTTTCATAGAAGGTTAGGACACTGTAACCTTAGGAACTTATGGAAACTCTCTAATAAAAGACTAATCAAGGATCTACCTGAGCTTATATTTGATTCCTCAAAAGTTTGTGATCATTTTCAATATGGAAAGAAACATAAATCAAGTTTTAAATAATTTGGAGAAGTCTCAACTACTGATGCATTACAGTTAGTGCATATGGATCTTTTTGGCCCAACACAAACTGGAAGCATTGGAGGAAAATATTATGTATTTGTCTTAGTTGATGATTACACTAGATTTACGTGGGTCTATTTCCTAGAAAAGAAATATAAAGATTTTTATTATTTTAAAAGTTTTAGAGCCCAAGTTAAAAATGAGAAAAACCTTCCTTTGATAACTATTCATAGTGATCATGGAGGTTAATTTCAAAATTATGATTTTGAAACCTTTTGTGGTAGAAAAGGCATTACTCGTAACTTCTCAGCACCCAGAACACCTAAAACAATGGTGTTGTTGAAAGAAGAAATAGAATTCTTCAAGAGATAATAAGAACCATATTGAGTGAATATTTGGTAGCCAACAATTTTTGGGCTAAAGCTGTAAGTATTTCTTGTTATACTATAAATTGGATTTTGATTAGACCTTTTCTTAATAAAACACCTTATGAGTTATAGAATGGTAGAAAACCTAGACTTTCCTACTTCAAGGTTTTTGGTTGCAAGCTATTCATTCTAATTACTAAATATAATCTACACAAATTTGCACCAAAATATAATGAAGGAATTTTCTTAGGCTCCTCCACAACTTCTAAGGATTATAGAGTTTTTAATAAAAATACTTGTACTGTTGAAGAAACAGTACATGTAAAATTTGATGAAACTGATCCTTTTGTTTTTAAACAACCTGTCAGATGTGTTTTCAAAAACTGATTATCAATATTTTTTCGAAGATCCTTCCGATAAGGAAAATGTTCAAGAAAATATTTCTGAAGCATTTACCCCAGAATACTTCCTACCCTATGTTGATGAACATGTTTTACAAAACCCAAATCAGTTGTTTCTAAAGAATCATCCCAGTGATAGTATCATTGGTGATGTAAATCAACCTGTAAGGACTAGAAGTTCCTTAAGAAATGAATTTGAACATCTATCATTCCTTTCCCAATTAGAACCAAAAATCACTGATAAAGCTTTAGGTGATGATGATTGGATAAAAGTTATGCAAGATGAGCTAAATGAATTCGAAAGGAATAAAGTCTGGACCTTGGTTGAAAGAACTAAGTAAACTTATGTTATTAGAGTAAAATGGGTCTTCAGAAATAAATGTGATGAAAATTAAATCATAGTAAGAAATAAAGCTAGATTGGTTGCTAAAGGCTATAATCAATAAGAAGGAATGGACTATGAAGAAACCTATGCTTCAGTAGCTAGAATTGAATCTATTCGTATTCTACTTGCCTTTGCAACATTCTTCAATTTCAAACTTTTCCAAATGGATGTTAAATGTGCTTTCCTTAATGGATTTGTTCAAGAGGATGTTTTGTCGAACAAACTCTTGGTTTTGAAGATAAAAAATATCCCGAACATGTTTACAAACTTACCAAAGATTTTTATGGACTTAAGCAAGCCCCTCAAGCTTGGTATGATAGAATTACATGATTTTTTCTTCAAAATAATTATGTTAAGGGAAATTTTGATCCAACCATTTTTATAAATAAAGATAAGAAAAATGTTTTGATTGTTCAAATTTATATTGATGACATTATATTTGGTTCAACTCAGCAATATTTAACTAATTCCTTTGCAAATCTAATGAAATATGAGTTTGAAATGAGTATGATGGGTGATTTAACATTTTCCATGGTTTTTAAATTTCTCAAAAACCATAAGGAATCTATATATCCCAACATAAGTATATTAAATATCTTCTTAAAAAATATGAACATGAAAACACTAAGAGCACAAGTACTCCCATTGGTACCTCAAATTCACTTGATCTTAATGAAGCTGGGAAACCAGTAGATCAAACATCTTTTAGAGGTATGATAGGAAGTCTACTTTACTTGAAAACTAGTCGTCCAGACTTAATGTTTTCAGTATGCTTACGTGCAAGATATTAATCCAATCCTAAGGAATCTCATTTAAAGGCAGTGAAAATTATTTTTTGCTACTTAAAGGGAACCATGGATCAAAGACTCTTTTACACTTCTGGAAATGATTTTGTTTTAAATTTTTTTTCAGATGATGACTTTGGTGGATGTAGAATGGATATGAAAAGTACACCCAGAACTTGTAATTTCTTAGTAGATTCATTTGTTTCTTGGTCATGCAAAAAGAAACACTTAGTAGCACTTTCCACTGTTGAAGCTGGATATGTAGCAGATGGAAGTTGTTGTGCTCAAGTGTTGTGGATATAACACACACTCACAGACTATGGTATGAGTTTTACCAAAACACAAATTTTGTGTGATAATACTAGTGCCATTTCCTTAAGTAAAAACCCTGCACATCACTCTTGTGAAAAACACATAGATATTAGGCATCACTTTCTTAGGGATCACACACAAAAAGGAGATATCATTCTTTAATTTATTGGAATACAAGATCAACTTGCTGATATTTTCACAAAATATTTACCCTCTGGTAGATTTGAATATATTGAACAGAAGTTAGGAATGATAAAAGTAAGGTAATATTCTATGTTAACTTTCTATTGAAACCAATCTCCTTACAGTAAGGAACTCCTTTTTATAGGGGGAGTACATTTGTTTTTTATATTTCTAATTTTTTTTCATAGTCTAATTTTTTTTCATAGTCTAAATTTTTTTCGTAAGTCTAAATTTTTTCATAGTCTAATTTTTTTTTCATAGTCAAAATTTTCCATTTTAAAAATTTTCATAATGAAGATTATCATACTTAAAATTTTCGTAATGAAAATTTTCGTACTTATAATTTTCGTAATGAAAATTTTCATGCTTAAAATTTTTTTAATGAAGATTTTCGTACTTAATATTTTTGTAATGAAGATTTTCGTACTTAAAATTTTTGCAATGAATATTTTTGTACTTAAAATTTTCGTAATAAATATTTTTGTATTGAAAATTTTCATAATAAAAAATTTTGGAATCTAAAGTTCTTCAAGAAGAATTTTCCTCATTACGAATAATATTTCTAGCAATCCGAAAGGTATGTTTCCTTTATTAAATTTTCATAATCATCTTTTACCTGTTGGTATTTTTATCTGTTTTTAAAATTATTGTATTCTCTTGAATCCGAATGTTTTTATTAAAAACATTAAAAGATCGGAATCCATCAAAATGATTCTTTGGTCATCTTTTTAAGCCTTCAAATCTGATCAGAAGGATTTTCAACTGTTGGATTGAGTATGGAAGCTGAACCGTCACCTCAAATGCCTATATAAAGGACCCCCGATAGTTTTCCCACATCGAAACTCAAGATATCATGTGGTGAAGCTCTGAACCTCCTACATAAGCTCATTCCAGATCTTCAAGGTTTCCTCATCTCTAAATGTTTATTGTCAAAAATAAATGTCATTCATAAAGGAAATATCCGAATGGAAGGTTTACATAGAAAGGTTGGTTCATCTGAATTTCTTCACTAAGTATGATTCCATTATCTCTAATATTATAAATATGAATGGGTGGGAGAGTGTTTACATTTCGAAACCGAAAGCATAGGATCTGGTGTATTCAGAGTTGCTGATTGAATTCTACAAGATAGTAACTTTCTTTAAGGAAGAAGGCAGGAGAAATTTTTCTTTCAAGTATTACGGGAAGACATATTAAACTTCCTACACCAAGGCTGCAAGCTTGGTTGGTATTCCTTATAAAGGAGAGGCAGAGTTCTACTCACATAAGCTGCCTGATGTTCAAGGAAGTTTTATTAAAGAAAAATCCTTGGCTTGTCTTGGTCTTTCAGAGGTAAAGACACCAAAGATTCTTCACCTTTCTACAAATTTTCGGATTCTTGAATTGTGGGTTCAAGGATTCATCATTCCGAGAAAAAGTGATAAGGATATATTAAAGAAGAGTGACATCTACATTCTAGATTTCCTGGTAAACTTAGGAAAGATAATCTTGGTTAAACATATCTTGGTTATGATTGAGAACATAAATAATGGAAATCTGAAGGCTCATATTATTATGTATCCAACCATTCTGTTAAAGATGATTGTTCAGTGTTTAGAATCCTTCAAAATTCCTTGAAAATATAAGTCAAGAAATTGCAAAGTCATGTTTCTGAGTGATGACACCTTGAAAAGGATGGAAGTTGGTTTTTCCAAAGAATCTGAAGAATTCTATGATTTGCCTGAAGAGGGAGTTGATGTTTTTTCAAAGAAACAAGAGGTGGCTGAAACCTCTAAAAAGGGTGGAAGGGAGAGGAAGTTAAAGGATGTGGAAGATAAGTGAAAAACCCCAATAGAAAAGGAAACTCAATATGAACCACCAAATCTAAAGAAACAAAAAGCCTATCCTGATGAGGTTGTGGCTAAGTGGCGGGAACACAAGAAAAATCAGAAAGAAAGAGAGCTTAAGTTTGTATTGGACCCTACTAAGGCAAAATATTTGAAGGAAAAGGCAGCTGAAGTGATTGAAAACCAATAGAAAGAGAAGAAGTAGAAGAAAAGTTATTTGAGGTAGAGATAGTCCAATAAAATTTTAAGGCTACCGAGAAAGCATCCGAGAATATTCTAGTATCAGAATCATTTCTGATAGAATAATTACCAGAGGCTCCGGGAAAGAAGTTTGTGACTCCAGAAAAATTCTAAGAAAAAGAAGTAGTAGTAGAAGAAGAAGAACGTAGTGGTGATACTGAAGATTTGATAAAGCAAGTAGAGGATTTTCATGGGAAGGAAATCCCTTATGAAAAATTACCATTCCAAAACTCTGAAGCTGAGTCTTAAAAACTTTCTACCCTAGGGAAAGATGAGAAGAGTGGAGAAGAAGTCAACAAAGTTTCTGAAGAAGAAATCTCCAACCATGATTTCATTTAGCCAGAGGATGATGAAGTAGGAGCTGAGAAGGAACAAGTAGATGAAGATAAAATTGTGCAACTATCTGATAGTGAACAAGAATCACCCAATCAAGAAGAAGTAATTCTGAAAGCTGATAAGAAAAAATAGGTGGTTGTTGATACACCTAGCAAAGCAATGGTGAATAAAAAAGAAGTGGGTGCTTCATCGAAGAGGAAAGATGAAGATATAGAAAAAGAATCCTCACCAAGAAAAATCTCTGATTTTGAATCGTCCTCTCTTGGACCTGATTTTGTAGTATAGTCTTTGAAAAGGCTATTTGGAACTATCCCTCTATTTCCAAGCATAGAATCCAGATACCAGATGCTTCATCATTCCTTAAATCATAAATTAGATTCAGTATCCATGGTGATGGATAAGTGCATCAAACTTGAAGCCGATTTCAAAACCTTTTACATAAAATATAAATCCCACAAAAGATATTGAAAGAAAATAACTAGATGGTCAAAGAAAACTATAGAAGACATGATAATTCTTGATCAATTCCAAGAAAGTGTCAAGGATTCATTTGACACTGAAGATGTGAAGATCAAGGATCTCACAAATAGTTTTGAGGAAAAGATAACTCTGGAACAGAATTCTCGGATGCAATAAGTGAAAGATATGAATGGTAAATTATATTCATTTGCTCAAAGTTGGAAGAGGTAAAAAGATCTTAGAATCAAACTTGAGGAAAAAATTTCTAAGCAAGAAGAAGTTCTAAAGGGACAGGCAGAACCTCTTAAGGATCAGGAAGAAAAAATCAAATCCTTAGAGAAGAAAATAGAAGATCAGGATCAGCTTCTCAAACGTGTAGAGGAGGATCACAAGGAACTCAAGAAACACAAAACCATAGTGAAGAAGTTGATGCTGAAGGATATGGAAGGATAATCTTGTTCAATTCTGATCTTTTGTTGCATTTTTTCCTTGTATAAATATTTCCAATCATAATGAATTTTTTAGTTTCTCATCTTTTGGTTGTTTAATATTAATATTTTAGGTACCATATTTTCTTTTACATTCCCTTTAATACTTTTTGAAAATCACAAAGGGGGAGAAAGGATTGTTAAAAAAGAATACAAAGTAAAAGAAGAAATTTCCCTATGTAAGGGGGAGTTCATCTAAGGTGGAGTTCTTATCCAAGAAGATTTTTGTATGCAATAAAATTCTAAGTCTCAATCTGGAAATCAAGAATACTATCCTTAGTGTTTCCAAATACTAAGGGGGAGTTAGTCGTATTAATAATTTACCATGTGTTAAGGGAGATAAGTTTTATTTTCTAATTCCTTAAAATCTTTTTCATAAGTATGTTTGTTCTTTCCTAAAAGGGGGATATTTTTGAGTCAATAAGGTTTTCTTATGACTTTTCCATTCCATCATATTTTGAAAATCACAAACACTCTATCTTATGGAAAATTTGTCTTCCCCTATGTTTTATCCTTATCATGTTTTCATTGTCCATATCATAATTTCTCTAAACCTAACTCATTTTATTTCTAAGTATAAAATTTGGTTTCGTATCTAAAAACTTGAAATCTTATAAATACTTAGACATAGAGCATTATGTTTTCAGGATCCGAATTTAGGTTATGAATTCTTTGAATTCAGACTCCGAACTTTTCAAGTTCCGACTCCAAATTCTCTGAATTCAGACTTAGAACTTTCTGAGTTCAGACTCCAAATTATCTGAATTTAGACTCTGAACTTTCTGAGTTCAGACTCCGAATTCTCGGAATTCATACTATTAACTTTCTAAGTTCAGACTCCGAATTATATGAATTCAGACTCCGAATTCTATGAATTCAGACTCCGAATTCTTATGAATTCAGACTATGAATTTCTTTGAAATATAGACTCCATAATTCTATAGAATTTATGTTCTGAATTATTTTGAAGATAGAATCGAAATACCCATGTATTATAGACACCAAATGTGATTGTGGTTAGACTCCGAACTTTTATTTTTCCTTACACTCTGAAAAATGGATTTGGTTAAGCAACCATATTTTTGATTACTCTTGTTATAGTTATAAAAGGATGCCATGCTTTCTATTTCTAACCAACCGTTGTTCAAGTGACATGTATATAGGGCCCTTTATAACTCAAGGGAAAATATGACCGTTGGAGGAGGGATCCGACCGTTGAAGATGTGCCTATAAATAGGATCTCATTTGAATGAGCTCATAACTATTCTATGACTCTAGAGATTATATGCTCCTGAAGTGATTTCTAGAGAGAGACTTTCATTATTTGTTCATACTAAAAATCATGTTCATAATTGCTTTGTGCGACTCCGAATATTGCTGAGTACATTCGAGGAATTCTGGGGATAGGAAGACAGGGGTGCCGACTACCTTGAAGTTCGAGGGCTTGCTGGGATAGCAAGACAGACTCTGATATTCATATCAAGGGTTTACCCTGGTGTGGGTAAGAAATAATTTCTTGAAAGTATAAATCAAGGGACCTTTATCCAAGGTTGTTGGATACCCTACTCTTTGGGTTAAAAGATTTACTACTTGTTACTTGTATTGTTTTAGGTTTTCCGCTGCATTTTGATTGTTAAGGAAAGTATAACTATCTTATACTTTCTTATACTTGTACTCTGATTAGTAATATTCTATATGCTTTGAGGTAGAATCTTTATCTTTGTAAACTTTTCTTAAGTTTTATCTCTAGAACCAAATTTCTGGAATCAAACAAGTTTGTAGAACTAAGAGCTCTTGTGAATTTACCTTGTTTTACTTTGTTAAACATTACCATATTTAAAAGTTCCTAAGGTTTTTTTAAAGTATAAAATTCTCCCCCTCTTTTATATTGATCATCTATATTAATTATTTCAATCCTACATAATCGAACTGTAAAATGGTTATAATTTATATAATATCATATATTTAAAATTTAAATTATATATCATGATTAATATGAAATCATTCATACTAGAATGAATATAAAATGTTTACATTCAAAATCATGAAATTTCCATAATGTTAAAGATAAAAATTATAAAAGTTTTTTTTAATTAGAATTAATTTATGAATTTTTCATAAATTTTTATCTCATGTTTAAATATATGAAATTTTCATTCTTTTAAAAGTTATTCCAAATTTTATTCATATTTATACAATTTTTATATGAAAAATGGTGTATTATTTTTTGTAATTTTTAAACTGATACCAAATAGAGCCTTTCATTACATGCTATGAATGACTCTATAATAAATTTAGTTTTTCATCTGCATTGAACTTAGTTTGTAATTTAAGTTATTTGCTTAAATTTAGTTGTTGAATATAGTTTGTACATATTAGGTGTTAGAGTTATAATGAATTTCATTCTATCTTAAATTAAGTATCCCCATATATAGGGACTTGGGGATGGACTACCTACCTACCTAGAGGCTTATTCCTTATCTAGGCTGGTGAATTGGGTTGGCTATGTATCACTATAGGCTTACTCATGTGGATAAATCTATGAATTTACATGAAATGTTCATATAACTTATACATATAATGCATTCAAATATTTATGAACATACTTGAATTATATTTTTAGGTGATTAACACAAACTTTTGGGTTGTGTAAAGGGTTACACATCAATATGGTTCAAATATATTGATTTGGTGGAGGGAATAAGATTCCAAAATAAAATACTATAATAATTCATATATTAAAGGGAATAACATGAGGTAAGAAGATGAGACTTAAATACCCATCAAATACACTGTGTAATATTCCTTCTAAAGTGGCACTTTTCAAGTCCTATATCATCAAAATGTATAGTTTCACACCAAATATGAGTTCTTATAGATTATCTTATGTAAGGAAATTAAGTAATAAATGACATTGGATTATCCTTGGATAGGTTTTTCCATAACAGTTCTCCCATGGGTTATTGTTTGTTAATATGTTTTTGATGTTTACATTAGGTTACAATTAACTGGTAAACCCTTAAGAAGGATACTAGAGGAATAAAGTTGAGCTTATCTATATGATGGATTAGACAAAGTTTTGTCCACCCAGCTATCCAAGAATCACAAATGATATGATTAGGATGATACCGAACTTAAATAATTAAGTGATAATATTAATACCCCAACTAACTCATTTCATAGTGAAATAAGGATCTTGGTCTTCTAATATATATGATGCAAAGGGGTCATAATTTTAGTGGGAGACCATTTAATAAAATTCCTTATTAAAAGGTTAATAATACTTGATATTCATCTGATAAAATTTTCTATTGTAGATAATATCAGCACCACCACCACCATCAAGATAAAATTTATTGCTAATCCTTGAAATGTAGAAACTTAATCTAAGTAGTTCTTATTGATGGAAACTTATAAAAATTTATTAAGAAATATTAGCGATTTAAAAAAAGAGATTATGTAAAATTCTATATGTCAGAACAGATCCTTACTCACTAACCAAGTGTCAAAGTAGTTCAACAAGTGAATCTAGATGATTATGGAAGCATAGAGTGATCCATTTAAAGGATTCAAAGGCATTAGATGAAAAATGACCAAAGAAATATTAGTCTCTACTCATGTACTCAATATGAATGGGTACATTGATATTATTCTCATACACTCAATATGATTTGGTATGTCAAATCATTTTCAATGTGGTTGACTATATTTATGACTTGATGAGACTAAATGTCTCCTTAAAGATTTATGGGTTATAAAAAACAATTCTATTATTCTGATAGATATATGATATAAACTGTATGATTTACAAGTTTTATAAATATAAAAAATGTCATAAATATAAAAATAATTAATGTTTGGGTAGAAAGGTTAGGGCAGAGCCCTTTATATTAAGGAAAAGAAAAGACAAAGAGAGATGGATGGGGTCATACAAGTAGTCATGCCCTCGTGCCAATCATAACTAGAGGAAACTCAAATGTAAAAGTCACATTCATAATCACCATACCAATCCGAATCATAATCTAGAGGACCTTGAGACCTGGTAATCATAGTTGGATTCAGATATGAGTAATATTTCCTACGTCCTGCTTTCTTAGGTGGAACAGGTTGAAAATATTCAGCATCCACAACAATTTTTTTTCCTTTGGACAAAACCTGACTATATGTTGGCTTTTTTGGAGAGTCATCCTCTACATCATCCCACCTTACTTGGATGCCCTGCGTCTCCTTTAGTTTAATAATTTCCTCTTGAGTTTGTGAAAGATTTGTACCATCACTCGTAGATTGTTTCTCCTCGATCACAAGACCAGCACCTGCCTGTGTCTTCCCCAAAATCACTCCTTATTCCATGTTACCCTCAGTTTGGTCATTCACACCAAGCTCATGCACCAAAGTCGGGGCCACCCTTGTCCCATATCCAGTCTCAGGACTACACTCCTCTGTGTGCACCAGCAAACCGTGTTCGGTATCCTTCACCACTTGAGGCTCTTGTGCAAGCTCTTGGGAGCCATCATCCACTACTTTAGTACTCATGTACTCATTACCTCTATCAGTAGTGGATTGTATTCCACCAACAGACTTATGCTGTGTTGTTTGCCTCCTCATCTTCCTCCTACAGGAAGTCTCAAAATGCCCTTTTTTTCTGAATAGAAAGCACACACAAAATTTTTACAACACTTATCTTTATCATGGCCAATAACTTGAAAGTTACTAAAAAAGTCAGGTAATCTTTCATATTCCACCTTTAGGGAGATATCATCATCCAATGTAGAAAAAACTATATTATAAGTCAGGCAAGAACTTAGATCAACTTCCACCAGAACCCTAGAATAATGACCAAATTTCACAGCCTCAGTGGTCCTATCCATTTTAATTGGAATACCCACAACAGAAGCAATGTCAAAAGAGATCTTAGAATGCCATAGGATCCAGTGAAGACCAACAATTTTGACCCAGACTTGAGCCCGAGTGTTTTCAAAGAGAAAGGATTGAAACAGAAATCCCATTCCTGAAAGAAAATCATACCTAGCTTTAGAGAAATTGATCTGATCCCCCAAGCTCTTCGCTTGAGACCCTATGATGAAAAAATAAAGAGAAAAAATCCTCATCCCATTGGTATACATCTCCAGTCACAAAACCCCCATATAGAAGTTAAATTTAGAATCAAATAATCTATCTTCCAAACTTTTCCTCCAATAGGAAGAACAAGTCTCGCGATTATTGAATGCTCACAAAGCTTAAATTTGCTAAGAATAGCCTCCCTGCTGGAAACAACACGGGCAGTGTAACCCTTTCTCACGATTTGCTCAGTAGAACCATCATGCACAAGATTGAAATGTCTTCTATTAGAAACCCCAATCATTTCAATTCCTTTAAGGCCTCTACTAGAGTTCCTCACATCTATCAAATTACCAGATGGAGGTCTCATCTCCACATTATCCAAAGGGTGATTTCCCACCCTCCCAACTGTAGGTCGAGGCAAATCCAACTCATCCAAAGGGAAAACAACAGTTTCCTTGCCCACAGATCATCCATCCTCCTGTAAATCAGCCATCATCGCTGTAACACCATTCATCTCTACAACTGAAGTCTGTCGCCGATTGAGTGTAGCATTCACCACCAGGATCCCACAAACATCCGCTTCTTCCTGTCCCACCATATTCACATCAACTCCCACAAATCTATGGGATCTTTCATTCTCAGCATTCACTGCTGCATTCCAGCACCGATCTTTCATCTCAGCACGCACGGAGGGTCAGCAATCATCAACAGATTCGCTCGCTACTGTTGTATTCAACTCTCATGAAGATCTACAAGATAAATCCCTCTCAGTAGCCACAAAAACCCTAATAGAGCACCATAGACTAATATTGGCATTATAATCCGCATGAGGATCCCTTGCAGGTAGCTCTCCTCTAGCGAGAAGGATGGAACCAAGAAAATGGGGGAGGGGGTGAATCAGTGATATCATTTTATTTTATGTTTCCTTTCTTTTGAAACAACCTTCACCTCCTATTAAATATTTGTAACCTTTATGAAAACAAAATAATCACACACCCAGAAGAACATAAGAATTTACAAGGTTAACTACTCAAACAAAAGTATATATGCTCTTGATAAGGTTTGGAAACAATCCAATACCGCACGATCCACTAGAAAAAAATCCTTTTGTGTGGATACAATGAGTAGGATATTCCCTTTAACTCTTGTAGAACTATGTACAATTAAAAAATTCATGTGATTCAAGTATCATGAACTGATGTAATATAATTTATGTAATAAGATAAGAAACTTTCACCAATTTCTTCAAAAAAAGTTACTATTATCCCTTTTAATCTTTCAAAAATATGTTCTTCAAAAAAATTCTTCACGTTACTTCCCATAAGTATGTAAAAAATTATCTCAACTTTCATAATAATACTTAGTCTGATACCTAGTATAATTATCCAGTCTGATTGCTCAGTCCAATAATAAAACTCTACCAGAATACCGCTAAAACAAATATGAACTTCTTCTTTTTGAGTCTAAAATTACTAGTTTGATTTCTCAGTTCGATCAGGAAAACTCGGATTATGATCTTTTATTTTATCCCTTACTTCATCTGTCCAGAAAAATTCCTCAAGTATGCTCGATCTGGAAACTCTTTCTCTCTAGAAAATTTCAGTGCTCTGCCTTTTCTCTTGAACAATACATTCTTTTCATAAATTACAAAGTACTTCTTCCTTTTATAAGTGATCCAAATGTGGTTTAGGTAGGATTATGAAAACTTTTACCGCTAAACCAAATTTCACGAAACATAAACCTTACTTATATTTTAGATACATATTTTAGTTCTTCATCACTTCTCAACTCTGATCATTTCTTCTTTAACCTTCTAAAATCTCATCACAACATCATCTTGCTTTAGAATTTTTGAATATGCTTCGGTTTTATTCCAATTATCACTCCAATTTTATCATTAAATAGATACATAAGGTCACTACAATTTTCTTGACCCACTTGAAAACAAATCAAATTTGAAGACTTATCATTATTATGCTTAGTACCAACTATAAGTCTTTGGAAACCATTCTTCCATAAAACATTGTTGAAACTTATAAAGATTCAAGTACTTCCTTAGAATCACCTCAACATCGTCTTAAAACTTCTTCAAATTTAAGGATCCCCTTGACAACAATTTTTTAATTTCTTTAAGAAATTATCCATTTTATTCTTTTCCTCACACCGATGATCCTACACCCTATGATGTTTATCAATATCATCCCACATCTGATGGATCAGTCTCTTCTTCACTATGATGTAACAGTGTCATCGGCAGTCTGAAGACTCTTGTCCCAGTTGTTAACATATCAGAGTTTCCTTCTCTATTAACCCACTTAATAAAGTAATTAAACATAATGAAAATGGTTGACTACATTGTTGATTGATCTCTGAATACATTTTATGTTGGTATCAAAAACTTCAATTTCTTCAAAGGTCCCAATTAACTCTTCTTACTAAACTGATTCAATAAGCCTTCCTACCTTGGATTTTCCTTTGAAAACACTACTATTTTTGATGACTGGTGGCACACTGTGTCCGATGGAATGGAACCAACAAATTCAACTTCAACAACTTCTTTCCTTTTCTTATTATAATTTACATCAACTTATTTCTCTAGATATTTGTCTATTATGCCTTATTGGTCTAACTAAAATCAGTCATCTTCATCTTCTTATGATATGATCAACCTTCCCATCCTTCAAACAAATATGTGTCTGGTAAACTCGCAATGATGAACTAATACTAAAAAATTTCATCTTCACAAACTTTCTTCTTCTACAAAATTCATCTGGTAATCACGACTTACTCATGAATTTGAATACATTTAGGATCAGTATAGAATTTTATGACTTACATTGGGAAGTATTGGGACTCCCCATCCTTCAAGCAACTTAATTCTTTCCAATAAACTTTGATATGATTACCAACACTTATTCTCTCCCATTACTTCATAAGGATTTCATCATAAGTTCACAGAAAACTTATAACTTCTTTGAAATAAAAAATAGAAAAGCATCATTATATTTACATTAGATCCCTTCATACTCTAATTCACTTCTGCATTACGATCGAATCTTTATTCTAGACCAAAGGTGAGTCTGATGATCCCTTTATTCTAGAAAACATATTCTCAATGCGATAAAATTTATTAAACATTTAAAGTATGATTGTCTATATATGATGGTCAGTTCGATTATCAAAGCTTTATAATTTGAATTGATTTATTTTCATTGACAAAAAAAGACAACACCTTCAACAAAAACTCCTTTCAGCTTCCAAAAACAACTTCTTTCCAACTTGGTCCAAACAATATACCCCTTTTTATTTTGTTTTAAACCAAGATTTATAAACCACTGAAATTTGTAACATCAATATATGGATTAATTATCAATAATAATAAGCTTACGAGAGATAAATCATTTCCAGAAATAAGAATTATTGACTTAAAACCATGCTGTCCAAAAGTAGTGACTCATGAAAACTTCCCCAGCTATTCTTCACATCTTTCTTTTATAATTTAAATTTCTTATAAACAAAAGTTTCCTAAAAAAACTCCAACAAACTATTAGAATAGTTCATACACTTACAATCTGAATTTACAACTTACCCACAACCCCCCTATATACATACTGTTTAGCACATATCAATGGATAGATTTATGAATCAATTATCCCCCTTGAAAACACTATCCAATGAATATAATTGAGAAAAAAACACATACGTCAACCTTGATGAGAAAGTGTTTGTATGGCCTTTTTCAACCTCAATTTATAAAAATGTTTGTTTGGTAAAGATTTTGTGAAAATGTCAACAACTTATTCTGATGTAGGAGTATACTCCATCTTCAATACATTCTTATCTACATTCTCTTTGATGAAATGATATTTGTTATCAATATATTTTGAATGAGAATTTTTTACTGTATTTATAGTAAGTTTGATGGTACTATGACTATCACAACCCAAGAGAAAGTGTAGCCTTACTTCAACAAGTAAGTCTTCCAACTAAGTTTTCATTTATATAAGTTGAGTAACAGATTGAGTGGCAGCAATATACTCATCTTTATCTGTACTTATAGTTACATATTTTTTTATTTGTATGCCAAATAACACAACTTTCTCTAGAACAAAAACTCCACCAGATGTGGATCTTCTATCATTTATATTTTCTTCCTAATCGGTATCAGAATACATAAACAAGTCAATAATTTTTGGGATTTTATAACTAATTCAATTTTTTGTGCCTTTGATATATATAATAATTCATTTTTGTATCCAATAAATGTTATTATTTTGGAGCACTCTGAAATATTTCACATAATGTAACACCATAAACAATGTTGGGTCCTTAGGCAGTCAAATAAAAAAACATCCAATCAGATTATGATACTCTTTAGACCCAACTTACTTACACTCTCCATTTTTTTTCAACTTGGTTTGTACTGAAATTAGTGTGGAAATAGGTTTTAAGTTTTCCATTCCAAACTTTTTAGTAAGTTCCTTAGCATAATTTTCTTGGTAAAGAAAAATTAATTTCTTATTCTGTGAGATTTGTAACCCAAAAATGTATTTCATTTCACCTAGAATGGACATTTAAAACTACTTTTTCATTTTTTAGAAAATATTTCACAAGTTCTTTCATCATTATCAACTAATATAATGTCATAGAAATAAAAAATTTCAACGAAGAAAAAATCTTGACACTCTTTAACATAAAGATTACTACTAATCCTTCCTTTATTGGAACTCATCTTTCTTAATTAGGTATATAATTTGAAATACCATTCCCCTAGGGCTTTTTTTATCCCATACAATGATATTTTAAACTTTTGCACATAAATTTCATCTTTCCCAATAATAAATCCACTTGGTTGTTCAATGTAAACTTCCACATCAAGATCACCATTAAAAAATGATAATTTTACATCTATTTGAAATTTTTATCAACTTAACTATGCAATAATAGAAAGAAATATTCTGATAGTTTCTATCCTTTACACTAGAGAAAAAGTCTCATCAAAATCAATGCCTTCAATTTGTGAGTAACCTTTTCACACCAATCTTTCTTTGTTTGTTATGACTTCACCATCTTCATTCAGCTTGTTTTGAAAAACCCAATTTGTATCGATAAAATTTTTGTTACTTGGTTTAGGTATGAGTTCCCAAGTATCATTCTTTTCTATCAGATCTATCTTTTAATTCATAGCCTTACCCCATTCCGAATTTTTAAAATCTTCATTATCATATTTTTGGCTAAACTTTTGAATTCAAGGAAATCTATATAATAACTTCTAATGTTATTCCTATTTGAACCCTTTAATGTTTATCACCAATAATTTTTTGAGCTTCCACTTGATTACTTAGCCTAGAATAAGATTTTTGAGATTCTTCCTCATCACTTTAAGTAGTTGATTTTAATTATTCATCTTGAGTAGGATTACCATTGTCGGCATCCTTATTTGAATTTTTATTGGAAATTTATTTATCCTATTTATCTTCCTTATCAGCATGAATTTGTTTACATTCCTCAGTATTTTTAATAAATTTCACATCAACAAAGTCAAATAATATTCCTCAATCTTTGATAAAACATATGTATTATGTTCCTTACAGTGTATATCCAAGAAAAATTTCATATTCACCACTCTGATCTAACTTCCCAAGGTTTTAAACTTTCATATTTATGATGCATGGACTCCAAAAAACACTTAAGTGTTTCAAAAATTGATTTTTTCACAAAAAAATTTCATATAGAGTCATATCTAAATTTGGAATGTAGAAAAATTGGTTTTAAATATAAACAAAAGTGATCATAGATTTCCTCCAAAATTAATAAGAGAGACCATGTTAAAGTAACATAGTTCATGACATTTCCATCAAACTTCTATTCTTCCTTTCCGAAACACCATTTTTTGAAGAGTGTATGGTGTAATGAACTCATAAAAAATTCCATGCTTCTCAAGATAACATTCAAACTATTCATTTTTGTATTCACCACCATTTTTAGTTCTTAACTTCTTCACTAAATAATTATATTCTTTCTCATCTTTCATCTTGAAACTTTTAAACTTATTCAAATCATCTGACTTATGTTTCATATACATAACACAAGTAATGAAAGTAAAGTCACCAATGAAAGTAATGAAGTAATTATCTATGTGAGTTGACTGTTTTCTAATTGGCCCAAAAATATCAGAATGAATAAGTTCTAAGGGTCATTTTGAACAAATGTCAACTTTCTTATGCATAGATTTTTTTGTCTTTCCCTTTTGACAAATCTAATAGCACTAATATATTCTTCTTGACATATCAGGAATACCCCAGACACTATCTATCTTTGATAACTTACACATGTTTCTTTGGAACATGTGTCCAAAAATTTTATTCCAAAATTGATTCTATTCCACCATTCATAAGCAATAAGAGTTTTGAGCCTCACCAACTTAGAACAAGTTTCTTTTTTACGTTGGGTTCTTGCAACTACATTTTCAATATTCCCCACTTTTAATAAAAAAACCTTTATTTTCTGGAATTAACTTTGTTTCCTTCATTAAAAAGTTGTGAAACAATTAGTAAGTTGTGTTTCATCCCATAAACAAACAAATCCTTATTAAATTTCAAATTTTTCTTACCCAATGATGTCTGATCCAACACCTTTTATTCTAAGAGACTCATCATTTCCAAATGTCACTATTCCTTATTTATGTATTTCACATTATTCAAAAATTTTACGTCTCATATGATAAGAATAACCACTATCCAAAATCAATGTTTTTTCTCCTTTTGTTGCTTTGAGAGAAGTTTCTATAACATTATATTTTCTTTCCCTTTATCTTTCCTCACTTCTAGCTTCTGAGAATTGTTAACAAACCTTTTTTGTGCTAGTAAGAAAACAAAAAAATTATTTTTCCAGGTGTCCAATTTGTTCACATCTTTAATAAATAGTTTTTATAGTTGGAACCTATTTTCAAATTTCACACCAAACTTCTCTTATTTCTTAACAACACCCTTATAAAACTTCTTCCTTTTATAGGATTGAATCCCCTTAAAACTATACCTTCTATAATTCATGGTATAGTAGTAATGTTGTTGGTTAAACCAACACATATTTTCCATATATCTTAATCCAACAAAATAGAAACAGTGTCCATATAAAGAATATTTTCTTCTAAAACTAGTGACCCTATGCTCAGCTTTAGAAAGTTTTTGTTGGATAAGTTCCGAATCTTCTTATTTTACCTTCAGATTAACTTTCAGATGTTCATTATGATTATTTTCTTTCTCAAACGATTTATTCAATTCATCAATCATTTCCAACTTCTTAACTTTATCATCAGAAAAACATTCTTGATTTTTTATTGTAGAATTTTCATTTTTAAACTTCCTAATTTCTTTCTCAAGCCTCCCAATCTTTCTCAGACATTCTTTCAATTCTTCTTTTATATGTAATTCTAATTGAGTTTCTTCTTCTCTAGAACTGTTGCTTCTAAACTCTTCATTGTTAACCATTACAATAAAAGTATTCTCTCAAGCCTTTTAAATATAGTTTTTGGATTCAGATTCACAGTCTTCTTATTCACCATCTTTAGATAAGAAACTTTTCCTTTTGGATTTGGAGGGTTTTCTATCCTTCCCTTTAGAATAATATTTACCCTTATCACCTTGTTTATTCTACGATCTTCTTAGGAATATCTCTTCTTCATCACTATCCTCCTCTATTTCTTTGAGGACAATTAGCCAAAAAGTTCCCAATGGATCTTCATTCAAAAAATTTAATGGAAAGTTTCCATTTATATTTACCTATACCTCTTTTCACATTTTTATAATGAAAGGATAAAAATTCATCAAAATTCTTACATACCTCATTTTTGGAATAATAATCACCAGCTTATTATTCCTTAATAATCTTATTAAGTTTTTCTTTATTTGTAGCTTGGAAATACATTTATTGATCAGATATTTTTTTTATATTTCACAACTTTATCCCTTATAATTTCTTAAGTAATGAGAGAGCGATGAAAATCATCAAAAGATAATATTTTTAGATATCTATCTTCCAATTAGGAAACAATGGTATTGAACTTATCAGGAAGAATTATCCTGATCTTTTAAACAATAATATAATATTCCAAAATTTCACCAAGATATCTAATAATGCTAATAATATCATTCACCCTGGTAAAGAAGTAACCAATAGATTCATACTCATATATCTTGAGATCTTCATACATCAACCTACATATTTTTACTTGGTCTTCTTCAACTTTTGTATTGCCTTCATAAATATTCTTCAGCTTATCCTAGATACCTTTAATAGTGGAAAAACCTTTTACTCTTAGAAAAACAACTTCAGAAATTGATGAGATTAAAACATTCTTATCTCTTCCATCATTCTCATGATTCTTCTTGTCAATAGATGTAAGATGAAATTTTTCATCAATAGGGGGAAATACATCTATTTTAGCTTCAAGGATATCATAACCAAGAGACATAACATATGGAAACATTATATATTTCTAGATATGATAATTATTACCATATAAGACTATGATTCTTTTATTGTTTACACAATTCAAATTCTCCATCACAAATTATTCTTCAAAACATTAGTAAAGAGTAAACAAAGGGAACCATGCTCTGATACCACTTGAAGGTTCCCAACCTTGATCTAAGTATCACTGAAAGGGGGAGGGGTCAATCAGTGATATATTTTTCTTTTAAGTTTCTTTTCTTTTGAAACAACCTTCACCACTTGTTAAATATTTGTAACCTTGCTAAAAAAATCACACATCCATAGGAACATAATAATTTACAAGGTTCACTACCCAACAAGAGTATCTAGTTCCTTGGTATGGTTTGGAAACAATAAAGTACCACACAATCCATTAGAAAACAATACTTTTGTGTGGATATAATGATTAGGATATCCCCTTACACTCATGTAGCACTATATCTAATACAACAGTGCATGTGCTTCAATTAGAAATAAATGATGTAATAAAATTTGTGTAACAAGTTGAAATAATTTCACCAATTGCTTCAAAACAAGTTACTGTACTACCTTGTCAACTTTCACAAATATGTTCATCAAAAATAGTTCTTCACTTTACAACCTAGCAGCGAGTAAGAAATTTTCTAGACTTTCATTTTGAAACTTATTCTGATACCCAGTCCAATTAACAGGTCCTATAATATAACTCTACCAGAATACCGCTGAAACAAATATGAACTTCTTCTATATGAGTTCAGAAATCCCAGTCCGATTTCTCAGTCTGATCCAGAAACTTTGATTATGATCTTCTCTCTTCTCTTTTACTTCATCTATCCAAAAAAAATCCTTAGGTATGCTCTACCTAGAAATTCCTTCTCTCTAGAAACATTCAGCGGTCTTCCTTTTCTCTTTAATAGTACTTCCGTGTTAGAAAGTAAAAATTACCTCTTCCTTTTATAGGTGAGACAAGTGTTGTTTAGGTAGGATTATGAAAACTTTTACCACTCAACCAAATTTACTAAAACATAATTTTTACTTATATTTAAGATACATCTTTGAATTTTTAAAAACTTACCAACTCTTCTCATTTATTCTCAAACCTTCTCAAATATTCTCACAACTTCAGGTCGCTATATACTTAATGAACATTCTTCAGTCCAATTCTGATTGTCACTTTAATTTTATCATTACGAAGGAGACATAAGGTCACTCTAATTTTCTTAACCCATTTACAAATAAATCACAACTGAATAATTCTTATTATGATACTCAGTACCAACTATAAGTCTTTAGAAAACGTTCTACCATAAACATAGTTGAAAGTTATAAATATTTCTGTACCTCCACGGTATAACCTCACCATAATCTTCAAATTTCTTCAAACTTCAAGATCCCATTGAAAACACTTTTGTAATTTCTTTAAGAAATTATTGCTTTTCTTCTTTTACTCAGACCAATAATCCTATGTCCTATGATTTTTATCAATATTAGCCTGCATATGATGGATCTATCTTTGCTTCACTCTGATATAATGATGTTAATGCTAGAATGAAGACTATATTTCCAATTTTTTACATATCAGAATTTTCTTCTCTCTTGACCCACTTTACAAAGAAATTTAACCTAATAAAAATGGTTGACTATATTGTTGATTGATATCTGATTCCATTTTTCATTGGTCTCAACAACTTCAACTTCTTCATCAATCCCAAATAACTCTTCTTATTTAACTACTTCAATAATTATTGTTTCCTATAATTATTTATCTCACATTGGATTTTGATTTTTGATAAGTAATCTATATATTGAGATTATAGATTTTAGCGGTTTATAAATCTTGGTTGAAAAAAAAGACAACACCTTGAACACAAACTAATTTTAGGTTCCAAAAACAACTTCTTTCCAACTTATTCCAAATAGTTTCAATCTTGGATAAACTTTTCATATGACGTGTATTTTTATCTCATTTATCTCTTGAGAATAACATGTAAATAATATTTGTTTATATGAAATGAGATTTGTGTTTTTAAAACACATGGCTTATGATTTGTTTAATTCTATAACATTCTTTAAGGGGAGACTAGAAATGTCTTGTTCTCTTTATAGAATTTATCCTATTTCCATATATAGAAATGTTCCAAAAATATGATTAAACTAAAATAATGTTTACCCAATATTCTCAATGTGTTGAGAATATATATGAACTAGGCATATTATGTCAAGGTTCTAAAGTACTATATAGATAGTATTAGTACGTAAAAGTTTAAAAGGGAAGAATAAAAGTTAGGTGAAAAGTTTAACAATGTTTTTCAAGATTTCAATCAAGTTCATTGAAACCTAGGGTTTTTAGGAAGAAGAGTAGTAATTTAATATGTTTGTATTATCCAAGATATACCTATAGGAGTTTGTGAAACTCCATGGAATATCCATGTCAGGTATGGATCTTATAAGAATTAATTATTTTATTTTGAATGGTAAATGACACTAAATGTATATTTTACAAAGTATTGTAAATGTACATGAGATCAAAATCAAAGGAATAATTGATTGAACTTGTAGTTTATATTCACAAGATGAAGAAAATAGTTTCTACTTTGAGGACTTGAATGAAATGGATTTTTTCAAGTTCAAATGAATATTAGTAAAATATGTGTATCTTCATCTCATTTCCATTATGTGATAAGAAAATTTGTTTGATTATAAATATTTATTATGAAAAAGTATGATATGATTAATTTTATACACATGGTTTTTGATTCATCAATCTCTATAACATATATTGAGAAGAATATATGGATAAAAGTTTATAATCTAGGGTAAAATTTTTATCCAAGTATTTGTTAAAATATGTGGGAATGACTTACCACCACCCATCGGTGGTATATTTTAATATTATCTTCTTTTAATTTAAAATTTTCCAAACACATAAAAAATTACATATGATATGAAATCAATAGTTAATTTGTGTAATATTACCACTAAAAGGAAATAAATGTTTTTTCATAACATAAAAGTTTTGTGTTGTTTCTTAAAAATATCTTCCAAAAATAATATAACATCTAACAAAATAGTGAGAGTATGATTGAAATTAGAGAAGTTTGAAATTAATGTATAAAGGATAACACCAATCCTAAGTAAAGTGTTTGTAACTTTATCTTAAAATAGTTTTAGAGGGATGGAAAATAATAATGTAATTAGTTAAATTATTTCAATGAAAATTTTGATAGACTAGGGTTCCATATATGATGACTATGAACTTAGAAATAATTCTAAATAGATAGTAGAAGTTGACAATGTAAAATTTGATGTTGTGAAGTTAAGAAGTTTGAATATGTTCAAGAGGTTGAAATGTTAGGAATATGATTTCTAAATATCACCATTATTCAAACTTACTTACTTTATATATATTTCTCACAAAATATTTTAGTGGGATAGTTTTATCATTTGGTCACATAGAGATGTGACATGGATTACATATAATGTAATGTGTTATCAAAATCAGAAATTATAACAAACATAAGGATGATCTAACAATTTTAAATATATATTAAGATAAACTGGTTCTTATATTAGTTTAGTTAAATATTATTAATGAGGTTAAGAATATTAAATTGTATCATATTAAATGAAACATCAATTTAATAATTCTTTCACAGTGGCTAAATAAATTTATGTATAGATATACATTTTGTGAAGTGAAATCAAAATTTACCTCTCAAAGTTTGACATTGAGTTTATCCCTAAATTTTGTCTATCATGGTGTATTATAGGATGTGATGAAATGTTAAGGTTAAAATGAGTAGGATTATTGAATAGACATACATAATATGATAATGAGGTGCAAAAGAAAGAATAAGTTTTTGTGTGTTCATTGGATGACCTAATAAGTATACCATATGGAGTGTCATATCAATATATTTGGTATACTAGTGTTGGATGGATCATATTTGAGTCCCCATTACCCAAGGTTGGTGAGATACCTAGAATGATAACCTTTATACGTTGATACCTTACTTACACAAGTCTACATATTGACTCAAATAATATAGGGGTAGTTGGTTATGTTGTTGATCATGTCATCAATTGAAGCTAAAAAAAGATGGGATTAGTCCTCCTTTATGATGAGTATGGAATTGGGTCACTAGATTGAGATAGATCATGGGATTGGGTGACCACACCTAGATAATATATATATCTATATGGATAATGGACATGTGATGTGCTTATCCAGAAGGATGAATGAAATGTGATGTATTCATTAATCAGTTCATTCTACACTCTCAGAATCGAGAACATGTGAGATGACTATATGGGATTGACATGTTCCATGTTATGTGGTCACTAGATGCCTTGGAAAAAGAAATAATACGAGAATGCATGTTTAAATATAATGCATAATGGTGGAAGAAAGTATAGAGATACATGTGTTTGATAGAGATCATGCCAGACCCCTTTATATCTTGAGTAGCATTGATACTTTGTTAGAGTCCACTATTTGATTACATATATGGATATAGATATTTGTATTTGGTTTCAATGATATAAAGTCCCATAGGGTCACAATTTGTGGTTGTCTGAATGGGAACTGAGTTTGACTCAAAGAGTTGCACTGAAAGCGTTTAATATTTAATTAAAATGGTATTTTGGATGGGTATTCAAATAGTATTACATATATTGTGATACAAGGTGAAGATAATTATATCTCTCCAAAAGTGTTTTGGAAGATATCCAAAAGGAATTTTTGTATATGGTTTCACAAGTTATTGTATATGGTAAATATAAGGTGAAATGGCTCAAAGACTATTAGGATTTAGTGAAAGTGGGAGATTAAAGGAGATATTCTCTAAATCCATGAATATATATATATATGATATATATATATATATATATGATATATATATATATATATATGAGGTGTATCACTTTGAATGAAAATTTATATTTTCATTCATTTTGGGTATATCATTTATACTTTCTATGATAATGGTTATTTTTTTCTAGTTCAATCATCCACACAACTTTCATTTAATGTAAAAATTTCATTTGGTGAAATTTTTTGGGAGTAAATTCATATGATGAATTTATATATTCATAAACTATTCATGTCATTTATTCATGAATTTCAATAAATAAATAAAAAAGATAAAAATTTAGGAGCATCCTTAATTACCTATTTAAACTACTCTCATGTGATGGTAGTAAGGGAGTTCATCCTTATAGTTTAGCTAGATCCCCCTATATGAAAACAGATTCCTTTATCTTTCTATTTTCACTATGATATTCAAGCACATTGTGGAGGTTTGGGTATCCCACTAGAACGTCGAGTGATTCAGGTACAACCTATGGATACACTACGGTGGTGGGAATATCTTGTTTTCTATTTTGTGATCTCTCTCAAACTGATCCACAGGAGATCCAGATTGATGTAGTAGTTCTTCAGTGTAATGTGTTCTAGATTTATAGTGTTTCTTTATTTTAGTAATTTACACAGTTTCATACTATCTTTCATGGAGATCCCCAGACATGGGTATTAATCATTTATGCATCATATGATAATTGTTATTAGACTATAACAAAACCATTAATCACTATCCCATTAATTTTCTATACCTTATTTCCTTATATTTCATGGGATTTACTAGTCAAATAATGTTCCATTATTCAAGTGGCTATTGATTTAGTTGTTTCCCCCGTAGTAAAGTTTTTGGATAACTCAACTTTCATTCATTGAGTTATGATCATTCTCTTTAACTTATTTTATATAAGTTGGGTACATTATACACTTTAATTATATTATGTGGTATTCTCTTATTTTTTTGGTGATATAAATTCCCACCAAATAAACACTTTGACAAATATTTCTCACTTCTTGGGATATGTTTTTTTGAAACCATCCGCTCTCTTTATTCAGTTGGATTATGACCCTGTTATTCCAGTATTGACTTAGACATATACTAATTGCTCTATATGGCATGAAAATAAAATTTTACATAACTCAGATTGGATTATGTTTACCTAGAACAAATGTTATTCTATTGACATGGAGAAAATTATTGGTGTTTCATATGTTATTATTCTAATACAAATGATTATTTTCAAGATGAAAATGTATTTTTTGACCATACACCATATTTATTTGGATGATTTGTGACCATTTTATCCATTTTATTGACATGGGGAAACATATTGAAATTATTAATTATTATTGGATAATTATACAGGATGATCATGTATTGATATTTTTTATTATTAATTATATGGATAAACATGATTTTATTCTTCCAAAGGTTCATTAGGGAATAATTTTAAAGGTATTATTAACTATTATAGTGAATGCATTAAACTTAATCAAGTGATAGGTGTGGTTTGAAATTATACTTCCCCTCGATGAATTGAAAGGTCTCATGATACAAAACATGTTTGGGTATTTGGTTTATTGCTTCCCAGTTCAGAAATATACATTGGCTACAACCTTGATGAAAAGTAAATGTGTTGGAATAAGGCCTTGACAACAGGTTTTTGATTTCTGACATTATGAATTCCATCAATATGAGATCAATTTTATTTTTATCTTTGTTTTAATATATTATCATGGATACATCATGCTCTCTTTTTCAAGTTAATTATGGTTTTATGTTTTTTACTAATTCCTTCCATATTATTTATTCCATGTTTATTCCATGATTACCTATGTTGTATGTTTTACCTTACTAAGTGTTTTATCTCACCCTTTCACATGTTTCTATTTCCCTAGGTTATAAATAAAATTAGTACACATGAAATGTTTATAAGGATAATATGCGTGAAATAATTTATGGGATATGTTTAAGACGTATTATTGATTAAGTGGTTTCTTATATAAAATAGGGAAAAATTTCCACCTTATAAAAAGAACTTGGGCCTTCTTATTTATTGTTTTGTACTAATTATCTAAAACTCTATGCATAAGAAGATCCTTATAATGTAATATATGAAATAATTATTATTGATTATCTAATTAATGGTGGTAATATAACAGTTTATATAGTTTGTATCAAAGTAAATATTTAAAGTATGTGTTTATGACACTATATTAATGAGTGCAGGTCTAGTGTGTTTCAATCATGAACATGATATTCCATTCATATACTGACTCTTTTTTCTTTGTATTCATTACTGATATCCTGATATACTCAAGGACCCCTAAAATACATGCTACGCACCTTGATATTATGTTAAGTACACTTTAATCACATCATCTATATGCCAAGATTTCAAAATGTTATTTTGGATTCAAGAGGAGTGCTTCCTTAGTCATGCGACTTTTGAGGCAGGAATCTCAATTGATCTAGAGAAGTTAGAGGAAGCGATGTCTTGGGAACACCTTAGGAACATGTTCAAGATCAGAAGTTTCCAAGGTTTGATTGGATACTACAGAAAGTTCATTCAATATTTCTCCCATTTAGAAAAACATATGTCTAGGCTTATCAAGAAGGGGGTAAAATTTGAGTGGATAGATTAGTATTAATAGGTATTCTTAAAGATGAATATGATATTGAAAAAATATCCGATTTTGATCTTACCTGAGCCTGGGATTGGATATTTGGTTTATGGTTATGTATCAGGTATTGGTTTTAGATATGTTTTGATGTAGAGAGATTAGGTAGTTGATTATGGGTCTCATCAGCTATGACCTCATGAGTGGAAATACCCTATACATGGCCCATATTTAGAAGTTATAGTCCATTCCTTGAATTGTTGGTGTCATTGTCTCTTTAGTGAGACGTATATATACTATACAAACCACAAGAGTTTTTGGTATATATTATTTCAACAGAACATGAATCTTCAGTAGAGGCATTGGGTTAAGTATCCTCATAATTTTGACATTGAGAATAATTATTATACTAAAAAGGGTAATGAAACTGCAAACACTGTGAATAGGAATACACAGAAGATTAGAGAGAATACTTTAAAGTAAGAATGGAGATTGATGAACTTATAGGCTGAACAGTTGTGGGTGCATTTGAGGATCAAGGGTTGATGATATGTGCCCAATTATTTATCACATCTTCCTTGGTGAACTAGGTGAAAGATAGATTAGATACACATTCCCAGTGCTTAGTGATTTAAGAATGGTTGGTGGGTATTGATTCATTTCTATAATGGTCTTTAGATGGAGAAAATGTTATATATGTTCATGGGAGGTTTGTACTTCCTACTTACATGATGGAATACCTAATGAGTTACTCTCATGATTCATTGTGGGAAATGCTCCCCAGATCAATGAAAATGTATCATGACATCAGACAATGATTCTAGTGTCCAAGTATGAAGAAATACATCAATAATTTTGTCTCTCATTATCTTACCTATCATAGGATTAAGGTCGAGCATTAGTGACCATGTGGTTTCCTTCAGCCTCTTCCCATTCTTTCATGGAAGTTTAATGAGGTGATGATGTAAAGTTTTATAGTGTTTTCTAGGACCTTGAGAGTTCTAGATGCTATGCGGGTTATAGTTGATCGATTGATAAAGGTGAAAAATTTCTTACAAATCCGAGAGACTCATTCAATTGATGAGTTAAGAAATATCTATGTGTGAGAGTTTTTATGACACTATAAAGGGACTATGAGGATATTAAAAAACTATTATTCTCATTTCACAACATGATTTTGAAAAGGACTAAAAGAATCTATGAGTACTCAGTTGAATCTGAGTACTATGTATCATCTATAGACCGATGGAAATTCAGAGAGGACAATCTATATTTTGGAGGATATTCTTTGGGAATTTGACTTGGATTTCAATGGAGTATCATATGTTCATCAATAATTAGTAGATTTTTTTTACAATAATAATTATTAGACTTCAATTTAGATGTAATCGTTTAAGGATCTTTATGTTTGGTCATGTTATTCATCACTGTATTATCATGAGGCAAGTGAAACAATTATTGTTGGTCTGAGTATGGTGAAGGAGACCTCTGATCAGGTCTAGTTGATTCAGAATAAATCAAGGAACTCTTAGAGTAGACATTTATCATTTTCCTACCAAAGGACATGACCATTGGAGTGTTATGTGGGTGACTGGGTTTTCTTGTGGGTGTCAATTTGGTTGGGGCATAGATGATTGCAGAAGCAAGGGAAGTTAGAGTCATGGTTTGTGGAATTGTTTGGGATAATCGAGAATATTAGAGTAACATACTACCAATTGGAGCATCAACCATAGTATCGAGTAATGAATAACATGTTCTATATTTCTACGATTTGGTGGTATGAGACTTATCCTGCACATTTGGTCCACAATGAGGATGTTGAGTTGGAACCAGATGCATAGTTTGTGGATTGACTGATACTGATTATTTATAGTGACCCATGATTAATATACATGGATATTACATCATTTTAGATGAATATTTATCACATTACAAAAATACATGTCCAAGGACCATAATAGTTTAGTGTATTTGGAAACATGGAAACATAATATTCTAACTTGGTGAAAGATCTTCAATATATACCATAAAGATCTTCCCATTTATTACCCCTACTTAAAATCTTTATTATTAACTTGGGTAAAGGAAACATATAAAAGGGGTGAGATTAGATTCATAGTGAGGGTAAACAAGGGTGATACATAAGTATAATCATGAATGCAAGGGTATGAGAACATGAGAATAACATTATAAGATCATACCCTACATATCAAATATCATATACATGATTCACGGAATAAATATTGGCAGTTTAGAAGACATTAATCATGTGGGAATAAAGAGAATAATCCATGAAAGTATAATATAGGAATAAGACATGGAATTTTGGTATAAAAATGTAATATAATTTCATATAAGCCAAGGATCATTTCCAAAAACTTCAGGGAACTTCATGAAGAATAAACCTACTGGGTGGGACACACCAGTATCTCCAGTCACAGTCCTTTCTTTATAATGGACCGAGTTTCTCTATCTTCCTATAGTGGATCAGGTTACCCCATATTCCCACAGTGGATCAAGTTTTCCTATCTTATCATTGTGTATCAGGTTTTCTCATCTTCCATAGTGGATCAGGTTCCCCATATTCCATAGTAGATCAAGCCTATTGACTTGATTTCCATCATTATCTTATGAGATATAAATATTTACCCAATGCATTGGAGGGATATATAGGTCCCACCCATCACATAATAAAATCAGACATACATTTGTCATAAGATAATAAAACTTGCATTATATCATGACCCATAAAAAGAGTTGGGTTTTATGAACATCATATTATAAACCATGAAATGAAATGGGTATCATAAAAATTTCATCATATCATTACCTATGAAAAATAGATAGGTGTTATAATCATTTAATCAAAGAATAACCTATGAAAAGAAGTGGGTTTCAAAAGCATATAACTCATGGAAGAGAAACAAGTGTCATAAACATCATTCCATTAAAAGAAAAACCATTCAAGAAATAATATGAATAATATTATTGGATTATATCCCCAGTAAACCACAGAATATAAAAAATCATGTCATCTTATATGGATAAGGATTTGAAAGACCACATGAAACATTTATTAAAAAAATTAGCCTTTCTTTGAAAATAATTTTCATAAAACCATTTCAAAAATCCTTTTCTTATAAATAAATATTTATAATTTCATTTCAAATATTTTTTAATAAAAATAACTTTTTCAAATTTAAAAACTCTTTTTAAAACATAAATCATTTTTAAAATTATTTTCTTTCAAAATAACTTTGAAAACTTATAAAGGAAGCTTGAAAATATTTTGAAAATATTTTTCTTTGAAAACACCTTGAAAACACATAAAGAAAGCTTTAAAACTTTTTGAAAACCTTTTTATTTTAAAATAATTTGAAAACATAAAAAAAGGATTGAAATCATTTTG
Organism: Viscum album; assembly: GCA_963277665.1. Taxonomy (NCBI): domain Eukaryota; kingdom Viridiplantae; phylum Streptophyta; class Magnoliopsida; order Santalales; family Viscaceae; genus Viscum; species Viscum album. Next base: position 582,703,413 of record OY728130.1, read on the forward strand.
AAAACCCATTTATTGGGAATTAACCTTTTGGAAACATACAAAGGAAGCTTTGAAAACCATTTAAAACAATTTTAAAAAATAAAAAAATTTTGAAAACCTTTTTATTTAAAAACCACATTAAAATAAAAAAAATCTAGAATATTCAGAAAAATTTTATTTAAAAATAACCTTGTAAAATTAAAAATTAATATTTAAGGAAATTATGGTTATGATGGAGGATAAGTCTGTACATGCAGAACATTCCTTTTGTACATTAAAAGTTTAGAAAAGTTCCTTGATTAAAAAATGAGAATTATATTCCTTTTAATTTTTTTTAAAAAGTTTATAAATCAGTAAAAAATGTTATTTAAACATCACAAGATAATAGTAAAAAGAATTTCAAATCATTATTATAAAACATGGTTTTGAAAGAACATAGATTTCCAACCGAAAAGAGAAATAAAGTCGAGTTTTATAAAAAAACTTTCTTATTTATCTTAAGTACCAAGGAGTGAAAAAATGTCATCAATACCAGAAGATATAATGAATAAATATAAGATAAGAAAATTCACAGGTGTTTTTTATATATGGAGCATAATATTTTATTAATGTAATCATAATCATAAACAATCCTAATAAACAGTTAGATTGTAACAATAAACTCTTACGACATTGGTAACATTGAATAATAATCCACATGAGATAATAAAATTAAATAAATATTAAAATATCATGAAAGTAATATATTCATGTTGTAACATGTCCAAGGGCAGTATATACACCTCATATAAAAATATAGGTTTGTAATATGACATGTATCTCAAAGAAGGAAAATTGAGACAAAAAATTACTATACCGATTTGGTAACTTTTGAACCATAAAACCCATGAAATAAATATCATAAAATGGATATGTAAATACCCATAAATATAGTTATAAGAATCATATAATGAATTATTGGGTAGTATATACACCCAAAAAATAAATTAGTGGTGAATAAGGCATAAATCTCACATAAATAAAAGTGAGACGAGAAAACCCTTGCCTTAAGTCTTGAATTTATTCGTACACATTAGAACCTATTGTATAATAAGTATAAGTTTATTATAAATCCAAAAAAGAACCATATTATTATATATAATAAAATATATTATTTTATTATTAATTTATATTACCTTTTATTAACAATTCCATGTTAAGGTTACGTTTCAGGTAATACCTATTTTGCTTTTCATATATATTTTGACTTGTTATTCATGATCCTATTACTTAGATAATGATTTAATTATTTAAATAATGTAAAAAATTATATAAATATCATAAATATTAAGTATATAACTATTTAAAATTATATATAAAGTATATAAATATGAAATGGAATACATCATTCATGGAGACGACAAGACAAACGTACGCATGAACACTATTTCCATTTTATTGTAGTATTGAATGAAATAAAGTAAAATACATTTATGGGAATATATATATATATATTATAATTACATTAGATTTATAATTTTATATATTTTATATATGTTTACTAAACCTATCCTTAATTCATTCCATGTAAAGTGTGAACTAATTACATCAGTTTGAGGAGGTGGTAGTCCACATGTCTACAAACCAAGTTATCATATTTACAAAAAAATGGAAATCATGAAGTTATGTTTAATATAATAATTAAATAATCATAAATAATTAAAAAATATTATATATATCATATAAATATAGCATGTCCATCATAATTACCAACCATTAGAGGCGGTAAAGGAAAAAACGAATGACAACATTTCGTGATGTGGTAGTCCCCCGTACACACGAACAGTAAGTTCATTACCCATTTGATGGAAGTGTGTGTAAGTGTAGGTAAAACCCTTAACTAAAAACATATCACTATATTTAGGATACTAATATTATTATATAATCATAGAGTAATAATAATTAAGTAGGTGTATAATGAAAATAAAACAAAGGAGTTTGTGGAAGGATGTTACATCTTCTTTGGGTAACTCTTTTTGGTTTTCACCAAAGGGCTTCCTTGGTTGGTTTTATTACCAAAGTGAGGCCTCTAGGATGAAGGGATATAAGTTGGGAGATCATTTGGGTAGGTTTCTTATGAGAAAAAGTGGCTTGATAGGTGTGATGAATGGGAATATTGAATGCCATTTTATAGAGGAGGAGGTGTGTCATTTTTGTAAATACAAAAAGGTAAACACTATTGAGAGGTTTACCTTACCTAATGTACATAAATAATAGGAAAATAATGGATTAAATTGTGATTAAATTCAATGAATCCCCCCAGAACACAAAAAGTTCCTTTTTATAATTTTTTTCCTTAAATTCTAAGTTTCCCCACTTTTATCATTTTGGTTTTTATTAAGGTAACTAGTTTTCTAACCTAATTAATTTAACAATTAAGACTAAATTAAAGTTAGATTTATTAGAAAATATAGACCCCCTAAATTATAAAAATTAAATATAATTTAAAAAAATAAATCCCATGTGTTTTGGTAATTAATTGTAAAACGAGCACATGTAACGCACAAAAGCACTATTTTAACCTGAACCATGATGACAATGTTTTTACTATTTAAAGGTCAATATGTTCATTATAAATGATAAATTGGTCCATTAATAGAACATATTTGATATTTATTAACATTTAAAAATCATTTTTCAGAATATATTACCTTTATTATATTTTAAATATTTTAATGAAATATCATTTATTATAAAAAAACATTAATGTCAATTTTGACATTATTTACTTTATTTAAATTTAAATAATATCAAGACAAAGATAGAATTTGAATATATTAATACCATAGACGTTTAACATGTTATATTCATATAAAAACAATGGAACACAATAATTTGTTAAATTTACTTTATTTTTAATGTTTTTATCATCATTTATTTTATTTAATTAAAAACTAAATTTTAACAACCCGAATCCGGAGCCCTTGCACTGGTGCCCCGTACCCGGTTCACCACATGATCTCAGGCACATTACCCCAAACGTCAGAGGCTGCCGACTAGCAGCGAGGGCCTTGGTAAGTTATTGGGGGAAACTATGCCCTCATTTGGTAAGGTATACAAGGCAGGAAATCAACAGTCAATGGTGGAAGCAGTAAACAGCATACAAACACTGAAACTAAACAGCAGAAGTAATGAACACATAATGATAATGATAATGATGCAGTAGGTACAAGTATCTAAGGAAAGCAGCAAACACAACAATGTGCTAGAATACAACTGAAAACAAAGTACAAAAGTAATAGAAACTCCAGCAACATCGCAAGCCTAAGCTCAGTCCTATGCTCTCCAGCTCTAACTAGCAATCACATACCCGAAGTAGAAGGGCCACAATCCCTATCCACACCTACAACCATATAACCTATTTGGGCCGAAAAGCAGGACCCAAATAGGGTGTGAGACTAATCCCAGTAGGCAATCACCACAAGATCCGTGCCCTGCTGTCAGTGAGTAATATAGAAAAAGTAAAGGAAATAAATGCCTCAGAGAAATATAAATACACTAAATTAAACAATCCTATAAATCTACATTCACATTTATTTAGCAGTTCAGTACAATCATTTAGCTATCAACTAAGAAACCTAGCAACAACTCTATACTCCCAAAGCAAGCAAGTAATCACAACAGGTAACTCAGCAGTCTACCTAAACAGCACGCAGTACAAACCCAAGCTTGTTCTTTGGCTTGGTGGACTCGTCACAACCAACCAAAAAATAAAGCACTGACTCTCTGGGTGTCTCCTACTAGCAAACCCCTCTAGTCAAGTAAACGTACAAAGGCATAGACACTCTGGGAAGCTCTCACCGTCAATTCCCCTGTGGTCTTGCAACGAAAGATATAGACTCTCTGAGGAAGCAATTACGTCTAATTCCCCCTATAGTCTTGCTACGTAACTAAGGACACTCTGAGGAAGCACAAAGTCCCATTCCCATAGGTCCTACGATCGATAATAATTATAACAGAATCTCTAGGGAATCCCTAATCGTCAATTCCCCCTTTAGGCTACCACACTAGGTTCACTCAGCCCTGAGCAGTTTAGTCGTACGTAATCGACTGTTAGCAGCCTAAGTAAGTTCAGAAACTACTTGGATAATAGCTACAAATGCATCCACAAGCATATACACATCAAGAAATACATGCAATCAAGTCAACATGCATACTAGAAATATGCAAAAAGGGTTGCCTCATAGGCAAACCATGCCAAGCGAAAATCAATATCCAAAATAAGGGGAAACACCCGTGGGGTGATCCTCAAACATGATAACAAGAAATTATTAATCATCTAATAACCTCAAGCATACAAGCAATCTAAGGCAGATAAAAAAACAGGATCAAAACCCTAACCCGAGATACCCGATACATGGGTATCCAGCACTTTTGCACCAAACACTCAAAGAAATTCAACGTAGGGAAAAAAACCACCTTCCTTAATCCTTGTTGTTCGATACTCTTGAAACTCGGCCTTTGAATCAGCCTAGAATGGAGTAAATCTGCAAAAATGTCTAAAACGTTCAACCTCAGATAACTCTCACAAGAGAAGGAATAAGGAAACATGGACAAAGAAGAACCGAGAACTCACCGCTGTGATTCTATCGCACCCGAAGACATTCGATTTGGACAACCGGTGAAGGATCGGTGGCTCGGAGAAGAATTGGCCCTCTAGGTCGCTCTGGACGTAATTAGGTGGAGAAGAAGATGAAAATGGGGATTAGGCGCGACCCCGGTCCGATTAATGAAATAAAAAGAAAAGTACATGGTGTGTACTTCTTGAGTACACGGCGTGTAGTCCCCTTTTCCATACGCCGTATTAATCAGACTCCACCTCATCGCTACACCCCGTGTGACTGGCCTGGACACGGCCAGCACACGGCCTCAAGCGGAAGAGAAGTACACGGCGTGTACTTACAAAATTTCTAGATTCTCCTTTTTTTCTAAAAAATGGCCAGAAAAGGAAAACATACCTGAAAAAGAAGGTCCGGGTTCTTAAAAACCTACCTCCTTAAAGAAATTCATCCCTAAATTTCCCTAGTAAGGTGGAGAAGAAGAAACCTCGAACAACTCTCACCACTTTGATCGCATATCGGCCTCCCTCTCCCAAGTCTCGTCCTGCACACGGCCGTGCTGCCGTAGCACCCGTACCAGAGGAACAGACCGACCACAAAGTGCTTTTGTGCTACGATCAACAATACTGATAGGATGATCCTCGAATGATGCGTACTTATCCATCTCAACCTCGTCGGGTCGAAAAACATGAGACGGGTCTGAGAAAATAACATCGAAGCTGAGAAACATGGAAGACATCGTGTATAGCCTGATATCTCTGAGGTAACTGCAACCTATAAGAAACCAGCCCGACTCTCTCTAGAACCTCGAACGGCCTGACATATCTCGGTGAAAGCTTACCCTGTCTCCTGATCCTCTTATGTCCCAACCTCGGGGTAACACGTAGGAAAACCTGGCCACTGACCTCGAACTCCAGAGGTCGTCTCCGCTGATCAGCATAAGACTTCTGTTGAGACTGCGCTGTAGCCATCCTCTTCCGAATCAGCTCTATCTGCTCTGAAGTCTCCTGAACAAGATGAGGTCCCAGCAAAGCTACCTCTCCTACCTCCAGCCCGCATAAAGGTGATCGGCATGAGCTACCATACAAAGCCTCGTAGGGCGCCATTTGAATAGTCACTTGAAAACTGTTGTTGTAGGCGAACTCTACCAGAGGAATATTCTTCTCCCAAGAACTGCCAAAGTCTAGGATGCAAGCTCGGAGCATATCCTCAAGCACCTGGATCGTGCACTCAGACTGGCCATCAGTCTGGGAATGGTATGCTATACTCCAAAGTACCTGTGTACCCAAGGCCTTATGGAGTCCCTGCCAGAACTGAGAGGTAAAGCGCGCATCACTATCTAAAACAATGGAGTGTGGAACTCCAGGAAGATGAACGATCTCCTGGATGTAAAGTCGTCCCAGATCATCGACACTGAAAGTCTCCTTGATTGTCAAGAAGTGAGAGACCTTCATAAGCCTGTCGATGACAACCCACACCGCATCGTTTCCTCTTGATGATCTCGGTAACCCTGTCACGAATTCCATCGCGACATCGTTCCACTTCCACTCTGGAATGGGTAGCTGCTGCAAAAGCCCCTCTGGTCGCTGATTCTTTGATTTCACCTGCTGTCAAGTAGAATATCTCATGATGAAACCAGAAACATCCTTCTTCATACCTGGCCACCAGTACTGGCGATGAAGATCCCGATACATATTGGTGATGCCAGGATGAACTGCCCAAACTGATGAATGGAAGTCTCACATCATCTCCTTGCATATATCTGCTGGCACCCATACGCGTACCTGGAAATGCAAGATCTCATCCTCGCCAACGGTCCACCCGGGAAGAGGGTGCTCTCCTGACATGTTTTCCCGTAGGAATATCCCTTCTGAATCTGCCAGCTGCCTCATTCGAACTCGGTCCAAAAGTGCAGAGGTAACAGTCATAGAAGATAGGAAAGTCTGCCCCTGCCTATCATGTACCTCCAAATGCATCTCCGAGAACAGATTCATCAGTTGCCACTCACTACTGGCCTCCTGAACTGCCTGCATATGAGTTCTCCTGCTCAGTACATCAGCCACTGCATTGCCTTTCCCAGGCGTATAGGCAAGCTCGAAATCGAAGGACTAGAGATACTCAACCCACCTCCCCTGTCTCAGATTCAGGTCACGCTGTGTGAAGATGTACTTGAGACTCTTGTGGTCAGTGTATACCACAAAATGTTCTCCTAGAAGGTAATGTCTCCAGAAACGTAAAGCATGAACAACCGCAACCAACTCCAGGTTGTGCGTAGGATAATTCCTCTCACGAGGCCTTAACCACCGAGATCCATACGCAACCACTCGATCCTCCTGCATAAGCACTGCTCCAAGTCTGATTCCAGATGCATCACAGAAAACTACATAGCTCTTGCCCGACTCCGGAAAAACTAGGATCGGTGCTGAAGTCAATCTCCCCTTCAGCTCCTGGAAGGCTGAGTCATAGGCTTCTGACCAAAAAAACTTCACCCCCTTCTTAGTCAAGCCTGTTAGCGGTGCTTCTAGGCATGAGAAGTCCTGTATAAACTACTTGTAGTAACCAGCCAGCCCAAAGAAGATCTGTACCTCGAAGACGTTCTTCGGCTGCTCCCAAGTAACTACTGATATCACCTTTTCTGGGTCTACTGATACTCCTATCTCTGAGATGACATGACCCAGGAAGTGAATCTCATCCATCCAAAAGTGGCACTTCAAGAGTTTAGCATAAATATGATGCTCCCTTAGTGTACTCAAAAAAAATCTCAAGATGGGTTGCATGGTCGTGTCGAGTGTGAGAGTACACCAAGATATCGTCCATGAAGACCATGAAGAAGGAATCCAAGTAAGGATGGAACACTCGGTTCATCAGTGCCATGAAAACTACTGGCGTGTTCGTAAGACCGAACAACATAACCGTATACTCGTAGAGGCCATACCTGCTCCTGAAGGCTGTCAGAGGTATATCTGAAGGTCTAACGCACAACTGATGATAACCGGACCTCAAATTGATCTTTGAGAACACCCGAGCTCCTCGAATCTGATCGAAGAGATAATCAATTCTCGGTAAGGGATATCGGTTCTTGACCGTCAACTGGTTCAACTTCCGATAATCCACGCAAAGCCTAATGGTACCGTCTGCCTTCTTCACGAACAAGATAGGCGAACCCCAAGGAGAAGTATTGGGTCAGATGAAACCCTTTTCCTGCAACTCCTCCAACTGCTTCTTGAGCTCCTACAACTCAGGTGTATCCATCCTATAAGGATAAATGGACACCGATGCCACTCCTGGAACGAGCTCAATTGAGAAGTCTACCTCACGCTCCGGTGGCAAACCTGAAAATCTTCTGGAAAGACATCTGGAAAGTGATAAACCACTAGAGGAAAATATAACTGAGAAGTCCCATGGTCATCCAGATAGAGACTAGAAATCTGGGCCGTAACTCCTCCTATCCCATGATGCTCGAGTCCGGCTCGACTCGCCTGAACGTCCCACTCGCCTTTATGAAGGAAAGATTCACCCTCTTGTGATATGAAACTCACCCTGCGACGATAGCAATCGACGACTGCCTGGAAGGGAACCAACCAGTCCATACCGAGAATGACGTCATAGCCTGTCATCTCCAGGACATAGAGGTCCCATAAGAAACGATACCCTGCAACCTTGAGAGGGCACCCCTTGCACTGATGTATGCTAGATGTCCTCGCTCCCAAGGGCGTGTCGAGCATCAACATGTCAGCAGATAAAAAGACACAGAGCTCAATGCTCTCCACGATAGCAACAGAGATAAAGCTATGTGAAGAACCAGTATCAAAAAGGGCTGAAGATAAAACTAAGGCTACTAAGATCGTATGTAACGCCCCGACCCCAGCTACCCAGAGTCGGTGCATTACTTTGTAACATTGGAATGATCATAAAAGATCAAGTCTCGAAAGACCGATTAGTTTAGTAGCCTTGGAAACACTAGATACATTCATAAGTCTTACATTACATCATAAAGTGAAAAACTAATAACAAAGTATTCATAGTCCACACTCATATCCTCTTCTGACTATCCCTACAGGTCATTCATAAAATACTTCTTCACATCCTGGAAAATATTAAAACATTGAAAGGGGTGAGCTCAGATGCTCAGTAAGGATAACAATATTGCGGAAGCTTTCATAAATAAACATAAACATTTAAGTCAATGTATAACTAAAACAAAAGCCTTTTAAACATGAACATCAACATAATATGGAAAAAGTAAAATGAGATAATGCCATTTACTTCTTCACATGGATATTCTACTGGTCGAATAATCACATGCAATATCAATAACCACTTTCATAATGAGGGAATGTATAATGTCGGACATTCTGAAACATTTTTTCAAGGCCTCAGCCAAGACGTCTAAAATTATTACGGCCTCGGCCAAAACCATAAATCAAATTGGGAAAGGGCCTCGGCCAATTCCACGTCTAGTTGTCTCATGAGACCTACCGATGCATCGAGGAGATATAGCGGGCTCCACCCGTCACTTATTAAGTCCAATACATTCCTCATATGAATAGGTTTAAACATATCATAAACCATAACATAATCGTATCACATAAAACATGCATAAAGGAAACATAACATTTCCACATTTCAATCACAAGATATCAATACAACACATTGATATAATAAAAACTCTTTCAAAACCATTTTAAATACCAAAATAAAAGAAAGTTAAAACTTTGTATTTATTTTTCATTAAAAAAAATGATGGCTTGTAGAGGAAGACGAAACTCAAATAATGGTCACGGTGGTGGAGAAGTCATTGTCGCCGCATAAGTACGGAAAGAAAAACATTCCCTTTTGTTATTTATCAAAACGCTTCGTATAAAAAAGATTCCTTTTGAATAAACGTAAAAGTCAAAGGGGTTTATACACCGTATAAAAGAAAGTTGTGTATAAAACCAAATATGCCTCAATGAAAGGGGATTGAGACGAAGTCCTTAAAAAGATCATTTTTTTTAAATAAAGTACATCTATAATGTGTATTCACTATAAGTACACATAAATAATGTAAAAATACAATATAGGACATAATAATATCATGAGATAATTTGAAAGTAGGAGATTAACCCAAAGAATAGAAATTGGGTTAAGAAGTTCCCTTAAAAGTATCATTCTTTTTAAATAAAATAGATCTATTATGTGTATTCACTATAGGTACACATAAAGAAAGTAAAAATACAAGATAGGACTAAATAATATCATGACGTAATTTGAAAGTAGGAGATTAACCCAAAGAATGGAAATTGGGTTAAGAAGTTCCCTTACCTCGTGTCTGACTTGACTCAACCATTATTTAACCTCCTGAATAATAAACTAGAGTTAATATATACCTTATTAAGAACCATTTTCAATTTCATTATCCTTATTATATCACTTATTACAATGATATGAACACTATGTAATTATTTAAGTTAATAACGGTCGTTTTGTAGATCTTTGGTACTTGAGTCAACAATAAACTTCTTATAATTACAAGTTGTTTATGTGGTAGAATATCCATTATCTCCAGAATTATATTCATGATTTAGATGTCATATATATCTTATATATCCAGTATATACATTCATTTATAATATTACGTAACATTTAGAGGTAAGAAATGAAATGCACCGTTCATGGAGACGGTAAGCCGTACGTACGCATGAACGCTACTTTCATTTCAATTTAATGGAACGAAATCATAATGATATAAATGTATAATATAATTAAAGTATAATATAGTGTATAATACCATTTACTCCATCATTTATACATCCCACATATGGCATTAACGATTCAAATCACTTTGAGGGGGCGGTAGTCCGCACTTCCTAAAATGAAATTATCGCGTTTTACCCATAATGGAAATCATAAAGTATGCCATAAATGAGAAATAAAGAAGCATAAGTAAAACATAAACATATTATATATCATATATAAAAATAGTGACATCTTAATGGCCACCTTTGAAGGTGTTATATGAGTGTTGAACAATCATCGTTTCGTGAGGCAGAAATTCTCCATCCACAGAAACCGTATGTTCTTTAACCATTAGATGTAGGTGTGTGTAAGTGTAGCTATAATACTTATTATAACAACATCCTAGTATATTGAGTATACTATTTTTGTTACAAAAGAAATTAATAAAAAGGGTTTAGGGGGTTGGAGAAGAAAAATAAAACAAAACAACATTAGAGAAGACATTACCTTAAAAATAGGGTAGCTCTTTTTGATTTGAGCCAATGGCTTCCTTGGGATGAATTCTGCCCAAAGTGAGGCTTATAGGAGTAAGGGAGGGATGTTGGGAGAGTATTTGGGCAGAGGTTGGCCGAGCCAAATGGCTTGAAGGTGTGAATAAGGTGGGAGAGGTGGGGGCCTTTTATAAGTGGAGAGGAGGGGCTCTTTTGGAAAGATTGAAATGTTACATTATTACACAATGATTTTCGGATTCTAAAGGTCCCAAACTTATATAATTCGTGGCTAAGGTGATAAGGGTTCTAAATCTACCCATCCAATAGTCTTTGGACAAGTGTAAGCCTTGGAGTTTACATTATCTTTTCATTTTATTAAAATCGTTAAATAATGAGGTCATCGCTGCATCATAATGATGTCATAAATAATTTAATTTATTGAATGTATAAAAATTAAAAAAAAACTATGATGTAGGAAATCTTTTTAGATTTCTAATGAATATTTATAGTCAAAATTTGGACTTGTGTAACCCCACTTAAAAACTGTTTTAGTAAAACAACTCATGTTTGTGTCAATTTAATTTTAACATTAAATAAATATATATTAATATCATTTTCCAACTAAAGTGGCTCCATGGGGTCCCCAAGTTGACCCATGGGTTGTGTTGGTCGGCCATGACTCATCCAATAGGAGTAGTACAAGTGTCATGCTCATCTCATATTATTAAAACATTATTTGTACCTTAAACTACACTAATTACCTCTAATCGCGATTAAGAACTTAAAAGTTACTATTCACCAAAAAATTATTTTAATCTCATTGAACCACATTTTACTTCTGAATGACAACCATGTATGTCGGATTTTTGAAAATCAAATCACAGAAGTGGTAATATTTCATTTAAACGAAAAATCAGTTATTTAACTACCACTTAGTGGTTTCACTATTCATCAAAAATTGAAGTTTTTCAGAACAATGCCAAAATTTCACCCTAAGCTATAATTGATATTCCGAGTTCAAAAATGATGTCTATTTTACAAAATTCCAAATATATAAGTTGCATTAATAAATTTTATAATTAATTCCCACTGTCACAACAAATAGCGTGTTTTTAAGAAACAATTTAAATCAAAAGATTGGCAATTGTTTATGGCCAATTTTAATGTTAAATTAATTCTAATGACCACCATTGGATAAAATGGTAAAAATATATTCTAATTATACTTTAAAACCACTAAATTGTATAATTTATCACTATAAATTATTTTGATTAAAAAAGTTGTTTTTAAGTAATTTTCACTATTCATAAAAAATTGGAAGTTCTCAGAAAGTTACAAAAAATTCAACTTAGGATAATTTCGATATTACGAATACAAAAATGAAGTCCATTTTGAAATATAAAATTTATATAATTTTAAAAAGTGGTTATTACTATTCATAACGGCTACTTTGATTAGTCGCCGTGTTTTAGAACTCAAAGTTGCGTACAATGCAAGCTATTGCATTATTGAATGAGAAGCGTATCGTGGAAGCTCGGGGTGTTACATTCTCCCCTCCTTCAATAAATTGCGTCCTCGCAATTTGAAATTTTTCTTTGAAAGTAAAAGGTTGAAAAGAAAAAATACCTTTGAGGAAAACCCACATCGGAAATAAGATTAATAAATATATAACATTAAAAGAAAGCAAGATAAGTACAAAGGTCATCCGATATAGCCCATTCTAGGATTCTATGAAAATATGGATATGGAGGAGAAACAAACCATCAAGGTCTGATGGAGAGTTATAGAAAACGGGATTAGGAGAAAGTTTAACCACAAGAAAATCACAAACTTGTGATTGGTTAAACGGTCATTGAATCCCTAGTTGGAAAAGTTAACCGACAACATTTTTGTTTTAAGTTACCTTTTATAATGTTGAGGAATTTATTTAGGAGATTTACTAAGAACGTAAGGGAATATACATACTTGTTATGTATACTTTCATTCGTTAATAAATTTTTACCACAAACCCAAATTTTACTCCAAATGGTAACAGAACTCAAAAATATTCTATTTATCCTAATTGTATAAGGTTCCAAATGTTAACACATACCATTCAGATTAGTAAAACTATTTTGTAATAACCAGGGACTTCCTGTAGGCTAGTGGTAGGAAATAAAGGCTTGTCGCACTATGGTTGTGGGTTCGATTCCTGCAGCTTTGTCCGACGCGACGGGTTATTCCCCACCCTACAGGTTGTCCTTTTCCTAAAACTATAGTATCATAATATTCCAAAAATAATCTTCATAAATGATTTAACCTTAAACAATACTATCCATGGTTCAACTTAATCCATTCCAACCTTAATAGTTATCCAAAATACCTCCGTCCAGACTTTCTCTAAAAGGTCTCTAAATTCCAAAATCAATTTATCCGATTCCCCAAACAAAGTAAAGTTTCTCTTATTGTCACATACTAAAAATATGATTACCTTAATCATATTAAAACCTTACTGAAACAACAAGTACTGCAGTACAATCCTTATATATATATATCACATTATTCTAATAACCATAATCTAGTTCTTGAGTCCAAAAACACAAATACAATAATTATTAAACTTCATCTGTAGTAGCAGCATAAGCTTGGCCTTGATCCCTTGGCCTTTTCTGAGGTAAGTTTTCTTGATGCTTAGGACATTCATTTGCATAATGCACCATTTCCCTACAATTGTAGCATTCAACATTGATAGCCTTTTTCTTTCCCTTGCAATCACGCGCCTGGTGACCTTTTCCTCCACATTTATAACAAACTCTCATTCTTTTTAGGCAAGTACCAGGGTGATTCTTCCCACAATTATCACATAATGGAAAATCCTTCTTTCCCTTTTTCCCTTTATCTGTCTCTTGTTCCACCGTTCTCTTATTCTCTTGATTTACTTTGTTGTCATAAGACCTAGAGAATTCCTTTTCTGTCTTGATAGCACATGAGACTATATCCTCATATGTTGAGAAAGATTGTGATACTAAAGCTCGACGGAGAAATGGTTTTAACCCATCAAAGAAACGATCAATCTTACCTCTTGGGTTACGTATATAATCTGCAGCATACCTTGATAACCTTGTAAAGTTGGCCTCATACTTTGCGACATTCTCATCCTCCTTTTGTCTCAGACTCAGAAATTGCCTTTCCATATCTGCTCTATGGTCACGAGGAAAGTATTTTTCTAAGAAAAGATCTTTGAACTCTCTCCATTCCATATTTGATACTTCTTCATCTTCCTTTGTGTTTTGAATCAATGACCACCATTGATCGGAATCTCCAGTGAGGCGGTAAACTGCCATGATAACCTTCTCCCTTTCGCTACTCCCCAAGGCGTGGAATATTTTCTCTAAGGAGTTTATCCATTGCTCAGCTACTAACGGATTTGTACCCCCATTAAATGTTGGCAGTTTTTTCCTCATGAAGCGGTCTAACATTGATCCTCCACGTTGCGGATCAGGGTGCACCATACGAGTAAGGTTATTATTCATAACCTAAGTGAGTTGTCCTAGTATGGTAATAATTTGATCAGCACCAGTTGTATCTCCAGCTCCACAATAATTATCTTGAGCAGGAGGGAAATCCCTACACGGAGTGCGTGCATTGATACAGTTTCCATTCCTTCCACTAGGCGCCATTTATAAATAATGGCATAAACTAGATTAGTTTATGAATCAGAATACATAATTCCATACTTGTAAAACACTTAACATAAATTGAACTAATTATGGATATAATCCATAATTATAAAAATGTATTCTTTGAGAAAGTATATACTTATAACCCTTCATAGTGGTTTGTAAAGAAAATGGGAATTATCCTAAGCATATCCCCCGGGAGTGTTGTATCCAAGAGTGCAGCAAGGCCCGTTGTCGTGCACCAGTTCCCGTTCGAGTCTAGCTCAAAGCAGTGTTTTCGGGTTTTACCCCTAGGAACATCTGTGCCAGAGCCGCCTCTACCTGCTCGTATCCAGACAGAGATGTATTTCTCGGAAAACTCACAAAATCTCTACAATACCAAAATTCTAGGAAGTTCTTCTATACTAATCCTCAAAGTCTATCTTCGGGCTATGTGCTCTAATCAGAGTTTATCTAAATCTAGCTTCCAAGGTTTGTACTAAACTTCCTCTGATACCAACTGTAACGCCCCGACCCCAGCTACCCAGAGTCGGTGCATTACTTTGTAACATTGGCATGATCATAAAAGATCAAGTCTCGAAAGACCGATTAGTTTAGTAGCCTCGGAAACACTAGATACATTCATAAGTCTTACATTACATCATAAAGTGAAAAACTAATAACAAAGTATTCATAGTCCACACTCATATCCTCTTCTGACTATCCCTGCAGGTCATTCATAAAATACTTCTTCACATCCTGGAAAATATTAAAACATTGAAAGGGGTGAGCTCAGATGCTCAGTAAGGATAACAATATTGCGGAAGCTTTCATAAATAAACATAAACATTTAAGTAAATGTATAACTAAAACAAAAGCCTTTTAAACATGAACATCAACATAATATGGAAAAAGTAAAATGAGATAATGCCATTTACTTCTTCACATGGATATTCTACTGGTCGAATAATCACATGAAATATCAATAACCACTTTCATAATGAGGGAATGTATAATGCCGGACATTCTGAAACATTTTGTCAAGGCCTCAACCAAGACGTCTAAAATGATTAAGGCCTCGGCCAAAACCATAAATCAAATTGGGAAAGGGCCTCGGCCAATTCCACGTCTTGTTGTCTCATGAGACCTACCGATGCATCGAGGAGCTATAGCGGGCTCCACTCGTCAATTATTAAGACCAATACATTCCTCATATGAATAGGTTTAAACATATCATAAATCATAACATAATCGTATCACATAAAACATGCATAAAGGAAACATAACATTTCCACATTTCAATCACAAGATATCAATACAACACATTGATATAATAAAAACGCTTTCAAAACCATTTTCAATACCAAAATAAAAGAAAGTTAAAACTTTGTATTTATTTTTCATTAAAAAAAATGATGGCTTGTAGAGGAAGCCGAAACTCAAATAATGGTCACGGCGGCGGAGAATTCATTGTCTCCGCATACGTACGGAAATAAAAACATTCCCTTTTGTTATTTAGAAAAACGCTTCGTATAAAAAAGATTCCTTTTGAATAAACGTAAAAGTCAAAGGGGTTTATACACCGTATAAAAGAAAGTTGTGTATAAAACCAAATATGCCTCAATGAAAGGGGATTGAGACGAAGTCCTTAAAAAGATCATTTTTTTTAAATAAAGTACATCTATAATGTGTATTCACTATAAGTACACATAAATAATGTAAAAATACAATATAGGACATAATAATATCATGACATAATTTGAAAGTAGGAGATTAACCCAAAGAATAGAAATTGGGTTAAGAAGTTCCCTTAAAAGTATCATTATTTTTAAATAAAATAGATCTATTATGTGTATTCACTATAGGTACACATAAAGAAAGTAAAAATATAAGATAGGACTAAATAATATCATGACGTAATTTGAAAGTAGGAGATTAACCCAAAGAATGGAAATTGGGTTAAGAAGTTCCCTTACCTCGTGTCTGACTTGACTCAACCGTTCTTTAACCCCATGAATAATAAACTAGAGTTAATATATACCTTATTAAGAACCATTTTCAATTTCATTATCCTTATTATATCACTTATTACAATGATATGAACATTATGTAATTATTTAAGTTAATAACGGTCGTTTTGTCGATCTTTGGTACTTGAGTCAACAATAAACTTCTTATAATTACAAGTTGTTTATGTGGTAGAATATCCATTATATCCAGAATTATATTCATGATTTAGATGTCATATATATCTTATATATCCAGTATATACATTCATTTATAATATTACGTAACATTTAGAGGTAAGAAATGAAATGCACTGTTCATGGAGATGGTAAGCCGTACGTACGCATGAACGCTACTTTCATTTGAATTTAATGGAACGAAATCATAATGATATAAATGTATAATATAATTACAGTATAATATAGTGTATAATACCATTTACTCCATCCTTTATACATCCCACATATGGCATTAACGATTCAAATCACTTTGAGGGGGCGGTAGTCCGCAATTCCTAAAATGAAATTATCGCGATTTACCCATAATGGAAATCATAAAGTATGCCATAAATGAGAAATACAGAAGCATAAGTAAAACATAAACATATTATATATCATATATAAAAATATTTACATCTTAATGGCCACCTTTGAAGGTGTTATATGAGTGTTGAACAATCATCATTTCGTGAGGCAGAAATTCTCCATCCACAGAAACCGTATGTTCTTTAACCATTAGATGTAGGTGTGTGTAAGTGTAGATATAATCCTTCTTATAACAACATCCTAGTATATTGAGGATACTATTGTTGTTACAAAATAAATTAATAAAAAGGGTTTAGGGGGTTGGAGAAGAAAAATAAAACAAAACAACATTAGAGAAGACATTACCTTAAAAATAGGGTAGCTCTTTTTGATTTGATCCAATGGCTTCCTTGGGATGAATTCTGCCCAAAGTGAGGATTCTAGGAGTATGTGAGGGATTTTGGGAGAGTATTTGGGCAGAGGTTGGCCGAGCCAAATGGCTTGAAGGTGTGAATAAGGTGGGGGAGGTGAGGGCCTTTTATAAGTGGAGAGGAGGGGCTCTTTTGGAAAGATTGAAATGTTACATTATTACACAATGATTTTCGGATTATAAAGGTCCCACACTTATATAATTCGTGTCTAAGGTGATAAGGGTTCTAAATATACCCATCCAATAGTATTTGGACAAGTGTAAGCCTTGGATTTTACATTATATTTTCATTTTATTAAAATCGTTAAATAATGAGGTCATCGCTGCATCATAATGATGTCATAAATAATTTAATTTATTGAATGTCTAAAAATTTTAAAAAAAAAATACTATGATGTAGGAAATATTTTTAGCTTTCTAATGAATATTTATAGTCAAAATTTGGACTTGTGTAACCCCAATTAAAAACTGTTTTAGTAAAACAACTCATGTTTGTGTCAATTTAATTTTAACATTAAATAAATATATATTAATGTCATTTTCCAACTAAAGTGGCTCCATGGGGTCCCCAAGTTGACCCATGGGTTTTCTTGGTCGGCCATGACTCATCCAATAGGAGTAGGACAAGTGTCATGCTCATCTCATATTATTAAAACATTATTTGTACCTTAAACTACACTAATTACCTCTAATCGCGATTAAGAACTTAAAAGTTACTATTCACCAAAAAATTATTTTAATCTCATTGAACCACATTTTACTTCTTAATGACAACCATGTTTGTCGGATTTTTGAAAATCAAATCACAGAAGTGGTAATATTTCATTTAAACGAAAAATCAGTTATTTAACTACCACTTAGTGGTTTCACTATTCATCAAAAATTGAAGTTTTTCAGAACAATGCCAAAATTTCACCCTAAGATATAATTAATATTCCGAGTTCAAAAATGATGTCTATTTTACAAAATTCCAAACATATAAGTTGCATTAATAAATTTTATAATTAATTCCCGCTGTCACAACAAATAGCGTGTTTTTAAGAAACAATTTAAATCAAAAGATTGGCAATTGTTTATGTCCAATTTTAATGTTAAATTAATTCTAATGACCACCATTGGATAAAATGGTAAAAATATATTCTAATTATACTTTAAAATCACTAAATTGTATAATTTATCACTATAAATTATTTTGATTAAAAAAGTTGTTTTTAAGTAATTTTCACTATTCATAAAAAAAATTGGAAGTTCTCAGAAAGTTACAAAAAATTCAACTTAGGATAATTTCGATATTACTAATACAAAAATGAAGTCCATTTTGAAATATAAAATTTCTATAATTTTAAAAAGTGGTTATTACTATTTATAACGGCTACTTTGATTAGTCGCCGTGTTTTAGAACTCGAAGTTGCGTACAATGCAAGCTATTGCATTATTGAATGAGAAGCGTATCGTGGAAGCTCGAGGTGTTACATAGTACCTCGAACTGTAGAGGGTCCGGGATCCTCCTCCTGAAGAATTTGCTCTACAGCAAAAGTCTGGCCTGTACCGCGACCCTGTGTAGCAGCCTAAAAACCCTGAGCAGCTCCTCCTTGAGCCTGACCACTGCGTCCATGGCCTCTACCCTGACCTGAACGTCCTGCAGAACTCCAACTCCCAGTCTACTGCGGAGCGGGTAATCTTGCTCCTATGCGCGAGGTTGAAACTGATCCTCCTTCACTAGCCGCTGGAAGGGGAACCTTGCAGAAACGCTGCAGGTGACCTATCTTGCCGCAGGATCGGCACTCCACTGGGTCCCTCGGGCACTGGGGCTTCTTATGCCCACTCCTACCACACTAATAACACACCACTTGGGTGACATAAGGGGCATCTCATCTACCAGAAGGAATACCTCGCTTCCTCGAGTCACCTCGGGTAGACTCTCGGTGGTATTTCCTGCTGTCTGTCTGGTGGGAATCAGCCATGGATGCTCTACCGCCCTGGTCCATAGCTCCATTCTCCCTTAGGTTCCTCTCCATGATGAGTTCCTGGTTGACTATCAGAGTAATAGAAGTCACCTGAAAGACATTCACCTGCGATCTGATCTCTGGTCTGAGGCCTTCCTCAAACTTCCTCGCTAGAAACAGCTCGTCATTCCCAGGACGGGAGTGAATCGCTGTAACTCAATGAAGTAGGAGGAATACTCCATAACTAAGAGAGTACCCTGATATAGGCTCATGAACTCCCTGTCTCTGTCAGCCCTCAGCGTCGCTGGGTAGAATAAGTCGTAAAACGTACACTGAAACTCATCCCAAGCCATAGCCTGCGGGCACCCCGTCTGAGAGACTACGTCCCACCATCTCTTGGTGGAATATCGCAGAATATACATCGCGAGCTTCACCCTACTCTTTGTAGGCCTCTCCATATTCTCGAAGATGGAAAACATGTCTTCCAGCCATGACTCTACAGCCTGAGGTCCTCCATCTCCTGTGAAAGTGGGAGGATGCTGCTGCTGGAAGACCTGCGTCAGCTCTGCCATAGAGGGGGCAGGATGCTGAACTCCCTGGAAGGTTTGCATGAATCTCATTAAGCCCTCTCTGAACTGAGCATCGGTACCAGTGTCTGGAATCACTGTAGGTGTCATGTCCAGAATGATGGGAGGAACTACTAGCAGTCCCTGATCGGTCGTATCAGGCGTATGATCGCTGCCTGGTTCCTGGCATGCAACAGGAGGACGTCTCGGTGCCATAGCTCTGAAAGTCCAAAACACACCTTCATTAAAGACGAACACAGTTGCAACATAGGAGAGTAAAACAGAACAGGAATGACATACCTTTAAATCTGGAAAAACATAACTACACGGCATGTAATACCGATACACAACATGTTTCTAGAAATCCTACCCTGGGCGTGTACCTTGGCCATACATGGCTGTGTAAACTACCCAGCTACATGACGTGTTCTCAAACTACACGGAGTGTACTGACCCTTTTCTCCCTGCCCGATTACTCCTACACGACTAAGTCACACGGACCGTCCCAGACGAAGACTACATGGCGTGCTTTGAGGTAGACACGGCGTGTGCGGGACATGCCTTACCTGGCCCGTGTTGTTAGCGACACGTCCTGACACACGGTCGACACTACACGGAGTGTTCCTACGAGACACGACATGCACTTTAAGGGAAACCTTAGCCTATGTTGTTTGTGACACGGCTGGGTACTCGGTTGATCCTTACACGGTGTGTTCCGAACAGACACAGCGTGTATAGGAGAAGTAACACCGACCCGTGTTTTTCAAGACATGACCGGGTACCTGGGAAAGGATACACGGCGTGTGCATACCGAAAACGACGTGTACTAAACATCCATCACCTGGCCCGTGTTGTTAGATACATGGCCGAGCTCCTAGTTAACCCCTACACGGCGTGTTCCTGAAAACCATTTAAAGCTCCGTGTCCCTGTCCACACGGTCAGTGACACAGCCAAAAACTACAGGGCGTGTATATATAAAGTACACACTGTGTATTCTGGGTTTTTCTGGACAGTAGCCTCAGAACTGCACCGGAGCCCAAAAAACACAGAAAAACAAGGGTTAAGGTGCCAAATTCCGATCCGTGGGGGCCCATACTCCCTGCGAATCAAAGCTTGGAATCCTAACAATGCATATAACAAGAAAATAGTACAAGAACTCACGACCCACCAAATTCCAATACTCGAGGGCCCATAACACCTCTAAGATCAAAGTTTGGCGTCCGTGATAAGAAATCTCCAAACAATGATACCCTATCAACATAGTAGGTATTCTATCACAACAGCTATCACAACAACATGAATTGTCTATCACAAATCCTATCACAACAGCATGCAATCTCTAATGCAACCTAGATGGCATGGAAAGATGCATGGCATGTGATCTTCTAACATGTTCCTATATGATGCATGAGATGGCATACCCTCATCTCATCGGGTTGCAACAAAATAGAACTGCAATCACATAAACAGTAATAGCACAAAACAAGTGCATCACCCAACGGTGAAATCAATTAAACTGTAACTTTAACAAAACTCAAAACATGCAATAATTGAGGTAATCTGGATTTTTCCCTATACACGAGTTCTAGAATTCCCGGGCACAACTATTTACCATTCACCTATTCCTTCCTATCCTTGTCTAATGTCGCTAAACAGTAAGTCAATAGAAAAGGAAAGAAATCCTCGGATACCACTTTGTAATGACCTGAATCCGGAGCCCTTCCACTGGTGCCCCGTACCCGGTTCTCCACATGACCTCAGGCGCATTTCCCCAAATTCCAGAGGCTACCGACTAGCAGCGAGGGCCTTGGTAAGTTATTGGGGAAACTATGCCCCCATTTGGTAAGGTATACAAGGAAAGAAATCAATAGTCAATGGCGGAAGTAGTAAACAACATACAAACAATGAAACTAAATAGCGGAAGCAATGAACACATAATGATAATGATAATGATGCAGTTGGTATAAGTATCTAAGGAAAGCAGTAAACACAACAACGTGCTAAAATACAACTGAAAACAAAGTACGAAAGTAACAGAAACTCCAGCAGCATCACAAGCCTAAGCTCAGTCCTATGCTCTCCAACTCCAACCAGCAATCACGTACCCGAAGTAGAAGGGCCACAATCCCTACCCACAACTACAACCATATAACCTATTTGGGCCGAAAAGCAGGACCCAAAAAGGGTGTGAGACTAATCCCAGTAGGCAATCACCATGAGATCCGTGCCCTACTGTCAATGAGTAATATAGAAAAAGTAAAGGAAATAAATGCAGCAGAGAAACAAAAATAAACTAAAGTAAACAATCCTACAAATCTCTATTCACATTTATTTAGCATTTCAGTACAACCATTTAGCTCTCAACCAAGGAACCTAGCAACAGATCTATACTCCCAAGGCAAGCAAGTAATCACAACAGGTAACTCAGAAGTCTACCTAAATAGCAAGTAGTACAA
The DNA here is from genome assembly GCA_963277665.1 of Viscum album. NCBI lineage: Eukaryota > Viridiplantae > Streptophyta > Magnoliopsida > Santalales > Viscaceae > Viscum > Viscum album. The sequence goes on from OY728130.1 coordinate 582,725,767, forward strand.
ACCCAAGCTTGTTCTTTGGCTTGGTGGACTCGTCACAACCAACCAACAAATAAAGCACTGACTCTTTGGGTGGCTTATACTAGCAAAACCCTCTAGTCAAGTAAACGTACAAAGGCACAAACACTCTGGGATGCTCTCACCGTCAATTCCTCTGTGGTCTTGCAACGAAAGATATAGAATCTCTGAGGAATATCTTACGTTTAATTCCCCCTATACTCTCGCTACGTAACTATGGACACTCTGAGTAAGCACAAAGTCCCATTCCCATAGGTCTTGCGATCGATACTAATTATAATAGACTCTCTAGGGAATCCCTAATCATCAATTGCCCCTTTAGTCTACCACACTAGTTTCACTCATCCCTGAGCAGTTTAGTCGTACCTAATCGACTGTTAGCAGCCTAAGTAAGTTCAGAAACTACTTAGATAATAGCTACAAATTCATCCACAAGTATATAAACACCAGGCAATACATGCAATCAAGTCAACAGGCATACTAGCAATGTGAAAAAAGGGTTGCTTCGTAGGCAAATCGTGCCAAGTGGCAATCAACAGCCAAAACAAGGGGAAACACCCGTGGGGTGATCCTCAAACATGCTAACAAGAAATTATTAATCATCTAATAACCTCAAGAATACAAGCAATCTAATGCGGATAACAAAACAGGATCAAAACCCTAACCCGAGATACCCGATACAGGGGTATCCGACACTTTTGCACCAAACACTCAAAGACATTCAACGTAGGGAAACAAACCACCTACCTCAATCCTTGGTGTTCGATACTCTTGAACCTCGGCATGTGAATCGGCCTATAATGGAGTAAATATGGAAAAATGTCTAAAACGTTCAACCTCAGATAACTCTCACAAGAGAAGGAATCAGGAAACATGGCCAAAGAAGAACCAAGAACTCACCGCTGCGATTCTATCGCACTTGACAACGTTCGATTCGGACAACCGGTGAAGGATCAGTGGCTCAGAGAAGAATCGGCCCTCTAGGTCGCTCTGGACGCAATGAGGCAGAGAAGAAGATGAAAATGGGGATTAGGCATGACCTCGGTCCGATTAATGAAATAAAAAGAAAAGTACATGGCGTGTACTTCTTGAGTACACGGCGTGTAGTCCCCTTTTCTGTATGTCGTATTAATTGGACTCCACCTCATCGCTACACCCCATGTGACTGGCCCGGACACAGATAGCACACGGCCTCAAGCGGAAGAGAAGTACATGACGTTTACCTGTAAATTGCATGGCGTGTACTTACAAAATTTCCATATTCTCCTCTTTTTTCTCAAAAAACGGCCAGAAAAGAAAAATATACCTGAAAAAGAAGGTCCGGGTTCTTACATAAATAATCACTATTTTGGTGTTTCTTAAGCATATAATGCAATTAAACAATCTATAAAAATTAAAGTTAAATTATCATGATAAAAAAACTCATTTAACTTTCAAAATAATGTCTATAATCGAAACTATGTATCTTATTCCATATTCCAAAGCATTATAAGAATTGAAATCAAGGAAGGTAAATTTTTTGTCTCTGTCTTTATTTGACTTATTATATGGGTCAAATTTTTGAAAATGTGTCCCATGAACACATAAAATTCAAAAAAAGTGGGAATATGGTTGAAATATTGGTAGAAAATGGATTTTAGAAAATTTTCTAGGTCATTTTTACTCTTAAGATTAGAGTTTAACCTCTAAGTAAACTAAAATCTCCCTCAATCATTGTAATTAATTTTAATTAATTTCACTCATATTTTTGTAAAAAAATTAAGTTGATATTATTAGAAAAAAAATTCATACTGATTCCAAATAATTATACCCTTTTTTAAAATTTCAATTCACAAAATTGGATAGAATTAATTTAAAATTAATCCCGCAGACGTTGTGAGATAGCGGGTTTTTAAGGAGAAAAGTTCAAAAGTATGAACTATTTTTATATCCAATTTCAATGTGAAATTGGTTCCAATGACCTAAAATGGATTATTTTTTGTATAGTTGATATAATTACACTTTAAACCAAATTAAAATACAATTTATCAATTTAAATAAATTAGATGAAAAAGTAGTTTTGAATTGAAATTTAGTATTTTCAGTATTCATCCAAAGATGACATTTTTTAAAAAAATCCCATAAATTCACCCTATTATAATTTTGAAAATTTGAATTATAGAATGAATTTTATTTTATCAAATTAAATTTCTAAACATGTCTAAAATTAATTTTATTATTATTTAGAAAAGGACATAAAAAGCAGTTCATTTGAGAAAACAATATTTTCAAACATATAAGGAAATTACAAAAAATTATATGTTTTATTAACAACATGTTTGGTTTATATAAATCCATTATAAATAATATTTTAAAATTAGTTATTACTATTTATATTACTTAGTTTAATTTCTATTTTCTAACTATCTCATTTAAATAATTATAATAATAAAATGTTTTTTGTAGAAACTCAGTGTCATGTGTAATGCAAGATAAGCTAATGTTGCATGTAGTGAAAGATTAACTTTTTATATCATATAAATAAAGGTTAATTTTGTGTATCACTCAATGAAATACATCATATAAATTAAATTTTTCAAAAAAAATTTCATAAAAACTCAGGGTCTTACATTCTATCCCCTTTAAAATGAACTTCACCCTTAAAATTCATCTAGGTTATCAAAGGTTTAATACTTGAAATATCTTTTTATAAAAATACATATCATAAAAAATAATACTAATACATCATTTTAAAAAGAAAATTTGGAAACATAATAGTTACCCAAAGTAACACATATCTAGGTTTCCATATAGGAGAACATAGGTGGGAAGTGTAAACAAGGACATGGAAGAGAAATCTAACTATCAAGTTCTGATGGAGTGTGATAGAGAATATGGTTCAAAGAAAGTTAAAAATCACAAATCCATAATTCAAAAGTCTTGAAAATGGTCATTTATATCGTAAAAAGCGATGATAACAGAACACAATTTTATTTCAATACCCTTTTCCTAAATTTTGAAGAATTAATATAATAAGATACACATTATTAATTCCAAACAATCTCACCCTTTGGCCATGCCTTGATCAATTTCCAATTTATCTCTTACTCTAAGAAATAAAGGTGAATTTTTTATTTCTAAAGCATTAATAAATCACGGTAACTATAACTAGGATGATAAGTCATTTCATCTATCTTTAGTTATTATAATTGTAAAATGGTTATCATAGGTTATCCAATATGCATAAATCCTCATATAGCGAGATAATAATTTAATATCTAAAACCCAATATGATGTTTAACTTAAACCATTTCAATAATGGTCAACCGTGTAACCCTTGTAAATTATGAAAATCCATAACTTTATAAATATATTTACTGAATCATCTTAACATTGATCCCCTATATATCATAAAGTAGATCTTCATTGTCACATTCTAAACATGTGAATACCTTAATCATATATTCTCTTGAAACATAGTAATAACCCAAATTAGTATAAATACTTTTTGAAAACATTCATGATTCCTTATTTCAAATATTACTAGATATATTCCTTAAATACAGGAGTTATAAACTTCATCCATGATGACATAGACCACTTTTTAAAAAAATACTTAATCGGTTCTAAGGTCATTGATAATATCCAATTTACATTATCCAAATAAATCATATCTTTATCAAAGATAAACAAAATTTTATCTATATATTGAACACATTAATGGTTACCATCCCTTAATCAAAATACAACCTTTTCATTAAATCACATATCTATGTCATTAGAACCATTTAATATATCCTTTAAAATCCTTAATGAAAAAATTATACTAAAATTACTTATATATTTCATGATTCATATAACATAATCATATATTTACAAAACATTAATAATTCATTCATCCAACTTTATTCTTAAACCATTACTCCGACTTCATCATCTAATTCCTTAATACCCATTTTATAAAATATGAAATATGAATGATGTATTAAGGTTATTTAACTTCAATTTAATCATGATTCTTATGTTTAAAGTAAAAAATACAATTATAACATCCTATACATTTAACATTTCATTTAGGACCTCATAATATTTAAAAGTATAACCAATAGTTGTACCATCTTCCTGGTTCTCTTCAAGAGATTTCCACTTAGGAAATTGGTTTTTATAAATCCCATACTTTCCACATATGAAACATTCAATGTTAAGACAGTTCCTTATAGTCCTTTCCATTGACTAAAACTTGAAATCATAGTGTGATAAATGATTATCATGGTGGAAAACCATATAATCAGGAAAAATTATTTATAAGATGTCTAAATCATGACACCTTATTTAGTCTATGACACCTTAAGTTTATAATATTTTCTTCACAGTCATCTTTTATTTAAATCATTTTTATGGTTTGTAAAGTGTTTTTGAATTTCCAAGGCATATCCCCCAGGAGTGTTAAACCAGGTGTGCAATAAGTCCCATTTTCATGCACCAGTTCCCAATCAAGTCTTTTTTAATATAGTGTTTTTAGTATTGTTTCCCCTATGTAAATCTATGACATAAACACATCCACTTTTAGTATCCGGACATATATGTAATTTCCTGGAAACCTCTCTGTCAATCTTTTACCAAAATTTTAGGACATTTTCCTATACATTAACTCTTCCTTATACTTATCCTTAGATACATCCCTAGACACATCCTTAGAAATATACCAAGGGATATCACTAAATTTTTATCATCCCAATTTCCAAAGGTTGACCAAACCTTTCCTTTGATACAATATGTAGCAACCTTGTCTTAACATACGTGGATATTACATCATTTTAGATAAATATTTAGAACATTACAAAAAAACATAAATGAGGTCCATAATAGTTTAGCGTATTTGAAAACATGGAAACACAATCTTCTAACTTGGTGAAAGATATTAAACATCTATCTTAAGAATCTTCCACTTTAGTAATCCTACTTAAAACCTTTATTCATAACCCGGGGAAAGGAAGCATAAGAAAGGGGTGACATTAGATGCTCAATAAGGGTAAACATGGGATATACATAAGCATAATCAATGAGTTTCATAAAATCATTCCACTTTAGTAATACTACTTAAAACCTTTATTCATAACCCGGGGAAAGGAAACATAAGAAAGGAAACTTAAGGGTTCTCAAAAGCATATTACACCTGGAAGAGAAATGAGTTTCATAAAAATCATTCTGTTAAAACATAAAACATTCAATAAATAATATGAATGGTATTATTGGATCATAAGGTAAGGCATACAATATAAAAAAGTATGTAATATTACATGGATAATGATTTTAAAGATCATATGCAACATTTATTAAGGAAAATATAATTCCTTTAAAAATACTTTTCATAAAAACATTTCAAAACTCATTTTCTTATAAAGAAAGATTTAAAATTTTATTTAAAACATTTCTTTAAGAAAATAACTTTTCATCTTTGGAAAATTATTTTTAAAACACAAAGCAATTTTAAAACCTTTTTCTTTTAAAATAGTTTTGAAAACTTATAAATGAAGTTTGAAAATATTTTGAAAACATTTTTCTTTGAAAAAAACTTGAAAAATCATAAAGATAGCTTAATTTTTTTTAAAATATTTTTTATTTGAAAATAATTTGAAAAATGAAAAAGAAGGATTGAAATCATTTTGAAAACCCTTTTCTTTGAAAATTTCCTTTTGAAAACATATAAAGGAAGCTTTTGAAAATCATTTAAAACACTTTTTAAAAACATTTTTTTAAATTTTTTTATTTCAAAAAAAAAAAAATAAAAATAAAAAAATTTCCATAATATTATAATAGAAATTTCTTTAAAAATGACCTTATAAAATTACAAAGTAATATTCAAGGAAATGGTGGTCATGATGGCGGGTAAGTCCATAAATTCTAAACATTATTTTTGTACCTTAAAAGTTTAGAAAAGTGGCTTGATCAGAAAATGGGAAGATGATTATTTTTAAAACCATTCTGTAAAAAGTTAATACATGGGTAAAAATGTACTTTAAACATCTTAGGATAATAGGAAAATATTTTTGAAAACATTTTTAGAAAACATGGTTTTTAAAAATCACACCTTTCCGACCAAAAAGAGAAATAAAGTCGAATTTTCTTAAAAAAGAATTCTTATTTATCTTAAGTACCAAGGAGTGAAAAATTGGTACCAATACATGAATATATAATTAATAACCATAATATCAAAAATTAATTATTGTTATTGAGTTATATATCATAATATTTCATCAATGGAAGCATAATCATAAACAGTCCCGATAAACGATGAGATTATAGTAATAAAATATTACTAATTTGGTAACTTTGAATCATAATAAAAATGAGATAATAACCTTACATGAAGCTTAAAATATCAATGAAGGATTATATTCATTATATAATATGAAAAAGGGTAGCATATACACCCCATACAAAGCATAACATGGCATATATATCAAAGAAGGAAAATTGAGACAAAATTACTACACAGATTGGGTAACTTTTGAACCATAAATCCCATAAAATAAAGATAATAAAATGGATATGTAAATAACGATAAATTTAATTATAATAATCATATAATAAATTCATGGTAATTTTGTACACCACAAAAAATAAATGAGTGGTGAATAAGACATAAGTCTCACAGAAATAAAAGTGAGATGAGAAAACCCTTACCTTAAGTATTGAATTTCTTCATACACATTAAAAAATACTGTATAATAAGTATAAGCATATTATAAGCCCACAAAATAACCATATTATTATATATAATAACACATATGATTTTATTATGCCTTTATATTACCCATTTATTAATAATTCTATGTTAATTTTACGTTTCTGGTAATACCCGTTTTTTTGTATATGTTTTGACTTGTTATTCATGATCCTACAACTTAGATAATTATTTAATTATTTATAGAATGTAAAAATTGATATAAATATCATATATATTCAGTATATAAATATTTAAAATAATCTATAAATTATAGAAATATGAAATGGAATACACCGTTCATGGAGATGGCAGGCCGTACGTACGCATGAATGATGTTTCTATTTTATTATCACTTTGAAAGAAATAAAGTAAAAGAAATATATGTGAATATATATATATAGTCATTATATTAGAATTATAATTTTATTTACATAATATAATTTTACTAAACACATCCTTAACACATTCCATGTAAAGTGTGAATTAACCACATCGCTTTGAGGAGGCTGTAGTCCATACGTCCAAGAACGAAACTATCTTATTTACAAAAAAATGGAAAGCATGAAGGTATGTTTTATATAATAATTATTGAAGCCTAAATAAATCATAAATATCACATATATAATATTAAGGCAATATATATATCATAATTCCCAACAATGATAGGTGGTAATGGAAAAACGAATAACATCGTTTCGCGAGGCGGTAGTGCTCTGTACACATGAACGGTAAGTTCATTACCCATTTTACAGAAGTGTGTGTAAGTGTAGGTAGAACCCTTAACATAAAAACATATCATCATATTTATAATACTTTTTTTATTATATAATCCTTTAATAATAATAATTTAGGTGGTGTATAATGAAAATAAAACCAAAGAACTTGTGGAAGGATGTTACCCCTTCTTTGGATAAATCCTTTTGTTTTCACCAAAGATATTCCTTGGTTGGATTTCTTCCCAAAGGAATAAATCTAGGATTAAGGGAGTAAATTTTAAATCTTATGTGGGTAGGGTTTGGATGAGCCAAAGTGTCTGTAGAGGTGTGCGAAAGGGGAATATTTAATTCCTTTTTATTGAGGTGGAGGGGTTTCATTTTTGTAAATACCAAAAGGTAAACACTATTAGGAGGTATACCTTACCTAATATACTTAAAAAATGGAAAAATAATGTATCAAAGGGGAATTATTCTGGATAAAAATCTCCACCACACAAAAAAATGAATCTATATCTATTCTAAAGTTGGGTAGTTTCCAGGTTTGGTGTCACACTCTCATTAATTCTCTCCCATTTACCGTATTTTTTCTAATTTCACTCCCACTAAAATAACCCGATTCTACTCATGATCCTATTTCTTTCTAGTTTTACCTCCCTCCATAACACTCCACTCCAGTTCGTTCTTTCCCTCTCTCTAACCTAGTGTTACTACCAATACTATACTCCTCCCTCATCGACTCAGATTCTTGTTTCATCTTCGATAAATTTCTTCTCCAACATCTAGCACCGCTTTCAGGTTGTTGGAGAAACTTGATTCCTCTATCATATGCTGTGACATTTATTTCATCCTCAACCATTGTCTACTTAAACGTCTATGACCCCTTTCGGGTATCCTAGCACTACAACACAAATTGGTTTTCGCGGTGGGTTTTTAGCGGGGGTTTTGGTAACTGCCACTAAACATTTTTTTAAAATGGATTCGCGGCGGTTTATTATAAACCGTCGTGAAATTTTTTTTAACGTGCCGACCCTTCTCCCACCCCACCCCAACTCCGCTTCCCCCACTTCCCCCACGAACCTGGCCCTCCGCGACCTCGGCGACCCTGCGACGGTGATGACCTCGCGACCCCGACCCCCCGCGACCTTGGCGACCCCGCGACCCCAGGTGGTATTGAAGATTTTTCTCATAAATTTTATGTATTATGTGAATATGTGGTTGTTCCAATTTACTTCTTTACTATGTTTTGTGTTCCTGAGTAAGAAAAGTGATATTAGGACTCAGATTAATGTATGAAACCCTCTAAGGACTCTGTTGGGTCCGTTGATGTTTGAGATCGTACCTAGGTCTAACCTTGGGTTATGAAAACCCCTTAAGGTTGGTGAAATATTTTTTAAAATGTTGCAATAATATAATTATGAAAGTGAATGGGTAGAGAATTGTAAGTTGGTATGCAGTCAAATTTAACAGGATATTTGAAATATGGAATTGGTATTTTTTTGAAATGCCTAGTTGGATTCTGAAATGGATTAAAATAAGAATTTTTCACTTTGATTTGGTTATGGTTTTCCATGAAGGACAACAATGTTTTAAAAGTGGGTATTGTTTCGAAAAGGAGGTGTTGACCTCAATGTTATAGTAAAAAAGGGTTTATCTTAATAGATTTAAAAGGGTGATTAGAATTAAGGGTGTGGTTCCCCTTTTTTGAAAATGATTTAAAATCCCCTTTTATGGTTGTAAATAGAAATAAAATTCTTGGGACATGTTGAGTTTTTAAAAGAGGAATACTTGTTTTTTGAAGGATGGATTCAAGATTATTTCAATTGAGTATCTTGAATTGTGTTTTATTCCATGATTTGATTTTAAATATATGTTGAGAATATAGTCATTTAAATGATATATGGGTTAGTGAGATAGAACCCATGACAATTATGTTGGCATGCTAACTTGTTTTATTAAGTAAAATAAGTGATAAATGTGTTTTTTTGATGACATAACATAAGGTGTCATTTGGTATAATGTGATTGTGTTAAAAGGGTTAAGGTATGGAATTGATATATGTGATAAATGAGTTGCGATTGTAAATGGAATATATGTTAATGGATTATTAATTATAAATGGGATATAAATAGTCAGTTATGGGAATGATCATTTAAGTAGATTAATATAATATATTATTTCATTCTTGGATGGTAACCTATAGAAATAATTTGGAAAGATGTTGGTGTGTCAATCCACTATGATAGGAATAGTTACATTTCATGTTTCATTAGCATCAATCAATTTTTTTAACACTAAGTAGTCCTTTATTTTTCCAACCACAATTAGTATATCTTTAATTATAACTATATTTAGAACTAAATCCCAAGTGAATTCATGAAGATATCTGTATAGAGATGTGAACACTACCTAATAATCATGGTGGACTATACCAGCTTTAAATCCCACCATGTAGTTCATAAAATAGATTAAATCAATGAAATACATGTATATGATCTAAATAAACTAAATAAATTATACTGCAATAATAGTCATGTAGAATTCTATCCATTTCAATCCTCCTCTCTACCACTATCTATGAGGTGTGTTGACACTGATGGTATGAGGAATAGTTTTCACATGTTAATTAATAATAGAATAATGATGGATGTATCCAATAAAAAAATATCATACATGATATCCATAATTTCCATATTTAGACAAATGGTACCCCAAACCATATAGGAATTATGTTTCTTGTTCATTTTATCCTTCACTTATGTATAAAACTACTTCTCAATTGTCACAAGATAGTTATTGATTCTGTAATGAGGCCCATCATAATAAAATTAATTCTTCCTAGATGCCTATTAGTTGTCCTAAGTCTTTTGTTAAGAACTAGTCTAATAGTACTATTCCATCTGAGCATACAAAACCAGAGGTAGAGTTGATCTTATTGCACCAACTGGTCATAGAATTTTATGAAAATATTTTTTAAGATTCCCATTTATGGAACAATGGTGTAAATTCTATAGTGGTGATATGAATTAATTATTCATGTGTAAATTATAGATGCACTGTAAAAAACCTGGTTAATTTATGTGATATGGATTATAAGAAACTCATCCCATTGATTGATTTTCTCTTATATTACTATCATAGGACTGGATCTACATATTGTGTTTAAATCCCATGTTGATGCTCCTAGTTTCACATAGCTGAACAGTGGTGTCTCCTACACTAATATTCTATCCAAAGTCTCTTCCTCCAACCAACTCCTTATTATCTATTTCTAGGTGGCATGTAATATAGAACATTAAAAATATTGATAGATCCTTAGTTTGGATACCTTAAATAATGATCTATTCATTCAGTCCTTTTCTAGGCGTTGCCTCTCATGAACAGTGAACAAGGTGAGTGAATTTTGAAGTATATTTAATCTCTTATACACAAACATTTTCAAATGTAACAAATTATTCTACATTTATTACCCCAATGGTTTTCAAGAATAATTATTTTACATTACATGTATAAAAATAATTTCCAAGTGAGGTATTGAAAAAAAATATCCTAGAGCATCTACATTCTTAGTTTCTCTATCTTTTGGTTATAGTGGCTTCATGGGGGGATAAAAAAGGGAGGCTTCTACATTATCGTTAGCTTCCTACTTACAGAATCAAGTAAATAGTATTTAGATCCCAATATCACTGTAAAAAACTAAGCTGTGATAAAATGTGTCTGGTTCCAATTTTTTTCTATCACCATGGGGATAGAGGAGAATATTGATAAAGTGGAGTTTATTCTCCAACTCTTTTATGGCTTGGGCATAATTGGGTTCAATTAATGGAACTTATATGCTCTTATCCATCATTTTCTCACTTCCTGAGAGGAATAGGTAGTCCAAGAATATAGTCTCTTCATGAACTGTGATTCCAATCAAGTTATGTTTATGTTACTTTTTGTTATCTAATATTATATTTTGATGCTATAAAGGATTTCAAAAGTCAAGGGTTGAAAATTTGGAGATTTTGGATAAATATGATAGGAATACTGTTTAGAAAAACTTTTAGTATTGACCATGTGGTAATTGAGTAATATGGTATTGTTATCACACTATTTATCTTTACCAAATAAACTTCCCCTATCCCAAATAATATAGGATTCATATCTAACTCAGAGGATCATCTTTATTATATTATGTTTCTGTAATCTTACATTATCGTATATATGAATATATTTCTCTATTTAGTAGTAACTATGTGTTTTAATTTTTTTTATTATTGTGCAGACACATTGTGATATACATGGATAAAAGTTGGATCACATTACCGAGGAACACACCTCAGTATGTTAAGGGTTTGAATGAGTTTTTAGATTTTCAATTTTAATCGATCTGTTGAAGGGAGAATAAGATGTCCATGTCATAAATGTAAATTTAGAACATGGTTGAAGAGAGATGAAGTTTATGAACATTTAATACTGAAGCAATTCCCTGGTTAATATTTGTGTTGGGTTTGGCATGGAGAATCGAACATTACAGAAAGATTGAGTACTGATGTTAGTCCACAGAATGAGGTCCTAAGTTCATCAACAATGGAAAATGAAATGCAAAACCTCATAAATGATGCATTCGGCACTGCAAGACACCACTATCAGCATCAAAACATATCAGAACAACCAGAAGAGGGTGCTACAAATTGCAATGTGACAAATGATGTTTTTGAGACTGTAACACAAGCAGATCAAGATTGTAACACATCATTGGATCCTCCTCTTGATTTTGTGAAGCCAAATGTAAGAGAAAACTTCACTGAGAAAAATGTGTTTCATGATTTAGTTGATGATGGTAATCAAGATTTGTATAGTGGGTGTTTGAAATATTCAAATCTTTCATTTCTACTGAAGTTGTACCATTTCAAATGTCTATATAGAATTACAAATAAGGAAATGTCAATGATATTGGAATTTATTCGTGATGTATTTCTAGAAGCAAAAATTCCAGAATCTTTTTATGATATGAAAAAAGTTGTTAACAAGATTGGTATGAATTATACAAAAATACATGCGTGTCCCAATGATTGTATGCTTTATTGGGAGAGGATTCAAGTAGACAGAATTTCAAGAAATGTTCTTCTTCTAGATGGAAGTTAAAGGGTGATGTTGTAAGTCTGAATGGACATAATTTCATGAAGAATAAGAAAAGTGACACACCTGCAAAGGTTTTGCGTTACTTTCCCTTGAAGCCTCAATTGCAAATATTATTCATGTCATCGAAAACCGTTGAACACATGAAGTGGAATTCTGTAGATAAAAACAATGATGGGTTAATGAGACATCCACGAGATTTTCAATCGTGGAAGACATTTGATTCATTACATCTATATTTCTCAACTGATCCTAGGAGTGTTCGATTGGGATTGACTGTCGATGGATTCAACCCATTTGGGACTTTGAGTACCAGTTATAGAATTTGGACAATTGTTTTGATCCATTATAATCTGCCTCCGTGGATGTGTATGCAACAAACATATTTTATCATTTCAATGATTATTCATGGAGAAAATTTTTCTGGAAATGATATTTATGTATATTTTCAGCCTTTGATTGATGAATTGCAGGAGTTATGGAGCAACAGTGTTGAGACATTTGATGCTTCTTCTAAAACAGTGTTCAAAATGCATGCTGCCTTAATGTGGACCATTAGTGACTTCCCTAGGCTTGGGAATTTATCTGGTCGGAACACTTACACAAGTTTGTATTGTCCCGTTTGTAACTTTGATTTTGAGCCCAAACGACTACCTCATAGTAGAAAATGGTGCTTCTTGTGCCATCGAAGATTTCTCGATACATCTCATAGATTTCAGCTGAAAAGATCAAAATTTAATGGTTCCATTGATCATAGACCACCTCCAAAGCTTTTAACTGGTTTTGAAATATTGACACAACTTGAAAATGTTGAAAAAGAATTTGGGAAGGTTCATCATTTTAATGATAGCGGAAAATGGGTCCGAAATGCATCGTCAGGTGAAATCAAAACGTAATAGTGGAAGAAAAAAAGTATATTCTTCACACTCCCGTATCGAGAATTTAATTTTTTGTGACACAATCTTGATGTGATTCATATTGAGAATAATGTCTGTGATAATTTGATTTTCACATTACTTAATGATCATGGAAAGTCAAAGGATCATCTCAATGCACACAAAGACTTACAAGTAATGAACATAAAATGTGATCTATGGCCAGATGAGAATAAAAAGTATGCTCTGGCCATTTTTGCAATGAAAATAGGGATAAAGATACATTCCATCGAATTTTAAAGAATTTGAAGGTATTTGATGGCTATTCGAGTAACATCTCGAGGTGTGTTGACTTTAAGAATCGTAAGTTACATGGATTGAAAAGTCACGATTCACATATTTTGTGACAACAGTTACTACCATTGACATTGAGTTCATTATTAGCTGAAAAATTTACTGCAGTTGTACTTAAATTCTGAACATTTTTCAAGCAATTTTGTGAGAAAGCTCTACATCCATTTCAGCTTGAAAACCTCTAGGAGAGGTTTGTATTGAACCTTTGTGTAATGGAGATGATATTTCCTCCATCATTTTTTACTGTCATGATGCATTTAACTGTGCATTTGGTTGAGGAAGCTAAATCAGGAGGCCCCATTCATTATCAATGGATGTATCCAATTGAGAGGTATTTTATTTATATATTTTTCATTTAAGTAATTTTTTTTGTCATTTAAATAAATTCATAATATTATTATTTTATTTCACAGATATCTTTGGAATTTGAAAGCATACGTGAGAAATAAAGCTCAACCAGAAGGCTCTATTGATGAAGGCTATTTGGCGGTGGAGTGTCTTACCTTTTGTTCCAGATATTTGGATGATATTTAGACAAGATTGAATTGAGTTTGACGTGTTGAAGACACATTAAATCAATCTAAAATGCATCAGAAATCAAAAATATTTCCTACTATTGGCCGATCAGTTGGAAGGACCTCAAATGTGACACTGACAGAATTGGAAATATTACAGGAACAAATATATGTGATGCTGAATAGTGAAATTGCAGATCCATTTACTGAAGAGTTGAGGATACAAACAAAGAGACGAATGAGAGGCCAAACACGAAATGAGAAAGATATAATGAAAGATGTGAATAAAGAGCTTGTAGAATGGTTTTCACAATGTGTATGTTCATAAATATTTCAATAAATACAAATATTAGTTTGACACATAAATTTTGTAAATCTATTAAATTATATTTCTTTTTTCATATTATGAATAATGATACTCAAGCATAATTTTTAGAAGATTTGAAGTTTCTTTCTAGAGGTCCTATAAAACAAGTTAGAAAGTTCGACACTTAAAATGTGAATGGATTTAGATTTCGTACAGTAGATCGAGAAGTGGGTTTGAAAACATAGAATAGTGGTATATTTACATTTTCTGAAGTCGGATACTATGGAAAGTTGCATGATATTATTGAATTAAACTACCACAGACATTTTTCTGTTGTTTTATTCAAATGAAAATGGGTTGATATTATTAGAGGTGTTAAAAGAGATTCCTTCTAATTTACTTCTGTGAACTTCTCTCGCTTGATGGATGTTGGTGATCGTGAACTACATGATCCATATGTCTTATAATTGCAAGAAAAAATGATATATTATGTGAATGATGTTGTGGATGAAGGGTGGAGTGTAGTTGTTCACATAATACAAAGAGATTTGTATGATATGGGTGATGAAGTGGAATATTTGTCCTCTGAAATTGAATTTCATCAACAACAGGAAGCAGAATTATTTATCCATCATGATATTGAAAATATTAGTCCAGCAAGGATGAATGAAGTTTATGAAGCAATAGAGCAGGAAACTGACATGATTGAGGGGGAAAATGATTGTATGTACAATTATTTATTCATTCAGCAACCACTTGTTTCATTTCTGCAGTCATTCATTATCATTGTTATATATATTTTGTCTATTAGTACTGGGAATCTATTATCATTTTTAATTTTTTTTATGCATAATTTTTTTGAAATATAAATTCTGAACTAAATTTTATTTGATTAAATGGTAGGAATGAAAAGGAAAAATCGGTACACTATTTTATCTATTTCTGCGACATATGACGATCCATCTGGTTCCCTCCCCACGACATCTGAGGCACCGACTGCATACACCCCTGCATCATCTCCCCCTACACCATCTATCACACCATATGTGGGTGTCCCATTAGAGGCTGAGTCGTCGACTCCCCCTTCAGAAGCCTCAGTAGTGGGGCGGCGACACGCCCCTACCAGTTCATCACAGACATACTGGAGTGTCACTGTCATAGGTACAAATTTTAATTAAATAAATTTATTGAGTTTTGTTTATACTAATTGTTTGCGCATTGAAGATGAAAAAAATGAAATCATGGAAAAAACATAAAAATTTAAGATTTTTGGAATATGAATGGAGAGAAGATAGTCATGCCATTTGATTCTTATGGGGTCCCTATGGATGATGCCGCGGGGTTACTTGGCCAGATTCTAGGTCAGCTGGCAACGAAGCCCATTTCCCTTCCGATTTCTTATGATGATTGGAGAAATATGACTCCAAGCTGGAAAAATGAAGTTTTTGATTCCCAAATAAAGGAAATTTTATTACATTATGGTTTAATTAAATGTCATGTTACTAATATGTTCAAAATGAATTTCTGTATACAGATGTTCTTCCACTTTACAGTTGCTGATGTGATAGCACAGAAGTGGATGTTGAAAAATCTTGGTAAGAAATGGAAAGATTTCAAATGGAGATTGTGGTGTGATATCAACGATACTTCATTGACCTTGCAACAAATGTATGAGAAGCTACCCAGTGGGGTACCAAAATAACAGTGGAAAGTTTTTGTTGACATACATCGTGATGAAAAGCGGATGGTATTGAAATATATGTTATTATATGATCCTCATTTTAAATTTATACATGTATATGAAGAGTATATGACATTGAATACATTACTGTTAAATTTCATTTTATTTATTTTAGGATCTCTCAAGACAGAATGCATCAAACCGGGCTAAGCAAGTCATTCCTCACACTGCGGGCTCCAAAATCTTTTCTAGAATCCGAACGACATTGGAAATATTTTAATTATTTTAAATATTTATAAGACAAATATTATCTGTTTAATATATTGAATTTTTGATTTATCTTTGCTTAATGCAGTCACAGAGTTTAGGGCATGAAGCATCCCGAACTGAACTGTGGTTGGATGTTTACAAAAAATCAGATGAAAGTTTTGTTAATGAGCCTACCAAAGAAGTTGGGGTATGAAGTCATTTTTTTATTATAATAACTTATTATCAGTTTTTACTGTGTTAATATATATTGATATTTGATTTATAGGTAAAAATTAAAGAAATATGGGATGCCAATCCTAAGCAGTCCTACTCAGTCTCCCAGGATGACCCAGTTGCTAAAGTTGTAACACCCCTGAAAAAGTGATACTTAAAAGGCTAAATGTTACTACCCATGTCAACAAGGTGGACCTTCCTTTTTAGGAGCCTGTTTGATTAGAAATCCACAGTTAAGCATGATTGGCCTAGAGTAGTGATCAGGATTGGTGACCTTCTGGGAAGTTTCTAGGATGTGTGTGAGTGAGGACAAAACACACTGGAAAGGACATGTGTTGGCCTGTGGGGACAATCATTAGTCTAATAAGCGACCCTAGTGAGTAATAGACTATAGTGTGCTAAGAAGGAAACCAAGGTATTACAAGAGACCCATGGGGTCAGATGATAAGGTTCATGGCTCAGGAGGCGGGTCATGACAAATGGTATTAGAGCCAATACCCAGCCGGAAGTGGTTAGGCACTGCCTGGGTTTGAGGCTTGGGGTCCACAACGAGGGAATTGTGCTTTAAAGGGGTGGATATAGTAACACCCCTGAAAAAGTGAGACTTAGAAGGCTAAATGTTACTACCCATGTCAACAAGTTGCACCTTCCTTTTTAGGAGCATGTTTGATTAGAACTCCACAGTTAAGCGTGCTTGGCCTGGAGTAGTGATCAGGATGGGTGACCTGGGAAGTTTCCAGGATGTGTGTGAGTGAGGAAAAAACACACTGGAAATGACATGTGTTGGCCTGTGAGGACAGTCATTAGTATGATAAGAGACCCTAGTGAGTAATAGCCTATGGTGTGCTAAGAAGGCAACCGAGGTATTACAAGAGACCCATGGGGTCAGATGATAAGGTTCATGGCCCAGGAGGCGGGTCATGACAAATGGTATCAGAGCCAATACCTAGCTGGAAATGCTTAGGCACTGCCTGGGTTTGAGGCTTGGGGTCCACAACGAGGGCGTTGTGCTTTAAAGGGGTGGATATTGTAACACCGCTGAAAAAGTGATACTTAAAAAGATAAATGTTACTACCCATGTCAACAAGGTGAACCTTCCTTTTCAGGAGCCTGTCTGATTAGAACTCCATAGTTAAGCGTGTTTGGCCTGAAGTAGTGATCAGGATGGGTGACCTTCTGGGAAGTTTCCAGGATGTGTGTGAGTGAGGAAAAAACACACTGGAAAGGACATGTGTTGGCCTGTGGGGACAGTCATTAGTCTGATAAGCGACCCTAGTGAGTAATAGCCTATGGTGTACTAAGAAGGCAACCAAGGTATTACAAGAGACCCATGGGGTCAGATGATAAGGTTCATGGCCCGGGAGGCGAGTCATGACAAAATTCCTTGGGAAGGAGAATGCTAGTAGAGTGTGTGGGATGGGTTTCAGACCCGTACCATATGAGGTCTTTGGCATGCCACCGGGGATTCCAACTACATCTACTCCTGGTTATAGTGAGTCCATACCCTAATATGCTCATAGGGAGATTGCTTCTCTACGAACCACAGTTCAAGATCAAGGGGCTCAGATATCTTCTTTGCAGAAAGCGATGACTGATATACATCAACAGATGAGCAGATTTTCCACCGGTTGTAGTATATCGACTGGTGGTCAGCAGGTAAATCACAAAAAATAAAAATCATTTATTTTTCAAACTTTCATTGGTTTTAAGTTTTAATATAAATATGAAACAATATTTAATTTTTAATATAATGTTCTTACAGGTGAGATCAGAAAGTGGATATGGAAGTGGAGAGGGTGACGATGCATCATCGAACCCTGGGTAGTTGTATTATTGATGTGTTGAACAAATATGGGAACAGTTGGTTTATATATGTACTGTGTGTGGCACATAATTTCCACCAAACATTTTAATGTCCTAACATTTCCTTGATTTATCATGTTTCCTTTTATGCATTTTATTGATTTCTGATGTTTCCTTTTATGTATTGATTTCTCGAGTGTGGTATACATCATTCCAGTTAGGCCTATGTTTGAATTGGTAGTCGAGATTTTGGATGACTAGGAGTTAAACCCATTATTGATGTGTTGAATAAATTCTCGATGCCAAATATTATAATATGTAATTAATCAATATCATCATCCAAGAAGGTAAACCCTTATGGCGTTGGTATCCTATGACACCGTGAATCAAAAAAACATGTGGATTGATAACTCTTTATTAAAGGTATTTTCTACGAAACCAATAGAAAATGATTTTCATTTTCCATAACACAAACATAACCTTGTTTTCTATTTGAGCCTAATATGATTCATGTTATATAAATCCTGATTTCCTAAAATTATTCATGAATATATAAAAAATTACATGTCGTTCCATGAATTAAACCATAGAAAACAATAATATCTCACAGCTAGCGTATCACCCAAGGTGAAATAACATCCAACTATAACATCAAACAACAAGAACAACAATCCCACACCGAGAACCTGGGTTTCCCCCCATATATGGGTTAGATAATCCCACAAAAAAACAAATTACCAAGGACTGAAACACCTTAATATCATTTAAAACTTTCAAAAAAATTATTCAATAGAAAATAAAATGGCTTTGATAAAACATTGTGACACCATTACCTAGGTTCCACTAAACTGGTTCCCCAAACCAATGTGCCACATGACCATAGGAATGCCTCCTCATATACAAGAGGATTCCTACTAGTATTGAGGGTCCAATGAGGTATGTGGGCATAATATACCATCTTTAATAGTGTAAAACAAGAGAATAAATCAATTTAAATGATAACAAAGTATGTTATAAGAATAATCATGCATGATGTATTCAATTCCAAAAATTGGGTAAATCCCCGCAACCAATACAGTAAACATGTCAGTTCATACAAGTGTAATGTGTTAAGGAAAAAACAAAATAAAAAACCCCATAAAATTCCTAAAATGGGTCTTGATGTCCATCCAGTTCCCTCATACATGCTCCATACCATATCCCAAACCAACCATCTATCAGAAGGATTTTTCCCTTATACTTCCCTACAACCATGAGATCTACTCAGGTATCAATGGAATCCTAAAAAGGGTGTGAGTATAGGTTAATAGGACACCACCAATAGTGTCTAAACAAATAAATATTATACTAACAATAATACTATATACATAAGTACAATTAAATAATGAACAAGGAAGAAAAAGTAAACAAGTTCCATAAATAAATATCAAGCATTTAACCCTGTATATCCTTCGATTTTATGATGACATCAAATCCCACCAAACCTTCTTCAGCCATGTCAAAATTATATTCCATTAATATAAATTGGTTTTACATTTTTATTAACAACAATGTTAATTCATTAATCATTTCAATTCATATACTATGATTCACTAATTAGTTCACTCATATCATACACATAGGCTTTAGTGCCTGGAAAGCCACGTCAATACACTATCCAAGCATAAGAAACTCCATATACATCATATCAAGTCCATTATGTCAAATTTCATGTCTAGACATCCTACATCAAAGATAAGGAATTCCTTGTAAAAAAATTCTTATCCATGGGTGGGATCTACTGTGTCCCTCATCATTTACTAATCCATCAATACACACTCCACAAGGTCAAACACACTTGACCTTTTTAACAAATTACAATATCAAGGGTGAACCTATTTCATTTCACCAATATTCACATAGTTTATCACTTTCACTGCGCTTAACGTAATTCCATAAATATTCTATTTTACTATTCATTCATAACAAAAACCATTGTATATATTTTCAATTCCAACTTATAACAAGGATATTCCCACATTTCCCATTCATTATTTATCCTCTTAGTTTTCTCACAACCGATTTAACCATAAAAGTTATGATAAACAACCACTTATTCCATTTTAACATTCTAAAAATATACATAATTGGTTTAATCCCATAAACCCTTCAATTTATCATTTAATAACTAAATTCACATGTTCAAGGGATTGACACACCCTAAGGGTGGCCATAAAACCAGTCCACTCTTCATCAATATATCCAAAAACATCCTTTAAAGGTCCTACACATAATTGAGTTGATGTTATTTTATAAGATTGTGTCTGGATTGATTTGTTTTTCAGGGCAGTGGTGCAGTGGAAGCAACATTTTTTTTGGTCATCTTTTCGCGACGGTTTTAACCGTCGCTAATAGTATACAGGTAAGACAGTAGCGGTGGTTAAAACCACCAAAAAATGTAAGTATTTTTACATTTAGCGGCGGTTTTAACTGCTGCTACAGAGTCGCATCACCCGCGTGCATTCACGGCGGTTCTAGTGACTTTAGCGGGGGTTTTTAATAGCCCGGGATTTTATTTTATTATTGGCGGTTATAACCGCCGCAAATAAAATAAAATCCCGGGCTCTTAAAAACCGCCGCTAAAGTCACTAGAACCACCGCGAAATGAGGCAGCCATGACGCTTTTCTTAAAACGCCGCTAAATGGAAAAAACCACTGCTAATAGTTTGCTAACACCAAATTTAGCGGTGGTTTCTGCAAACTGCCGCTAATCCATGTAGTAGCGGTTTAAATCGCCGCTAAACACAAAAATAATCGCCGCTAAAGGGTGATTTTCTTGTAGTGTAGTAAAACCAACTCCTCTATCATTACCTCTAATTGTAGTTGAATCATCAAGCCACCTGTTCAGATCTATCTAGAACCTATCTGTCTATTTAGAAACCCTACCGTTGCATCTCATGACTTCCCTCAACTTTTACTTCGGACCCATTTTGCAATAGATTTCAGTTTGGCTTCCCCATCAACTACTTTGGAGGTCGCCGATAAATACCTTCATGAATCCATGTATTTACAATGATACCTACATTATGTACATAACTATTTTTTTACAGTTCACCATCAACCGCCATGGTGGTCGCCGATCAACATCTTTACAGACCTATTTCCCAATGCTGATACCCTCTTCAAATAACCTATATTTGAAGATCTCTGCAAGAGGTATGTTGTTAAAAAATCATGGCATTAGTATCCTTTATTTCCATCAATGTTTTTTACAGTTACACACTATTATGTCAAACATTCATACTATACATGTTGTATTATGATACTCCAAATACTCTTTGTCCTGCTTCTATTAGGAAATTGTTTCATCGACCATCAATCTTACCAAGATTTATATTGACTTCCTATACCGCATCACAGTCTTCTGTATATCAAATATGTATAAAAAAATCATTCAATAAATAATTTAACCTTTTTAATTCTTGATAAATTCATATATATTTCATTCATGTATGTATTACGGTCTTCGATTACATGCACATTCGAGTTATTGTTTACCTCTACAAGATCAATTACATGTAATCTAATAATAATAGTGCGTAATATGATTATATTTAACTACATGAAAATTACATAAAAAGATAAAAAATACAATCATGAAATCCCTATTGAGATCTAAATATGTGAGGTTTCAAAGAATACTACTAAGGAAATAATGAAAAATAGGGTATCATATTTGTATTATCTTTACTTGAAAAGTGTTTCATTATTTATTGATAGATGTCACAAATTTAAACATTCAAAACTATCACCGGTCTTTAAAACCGAACATGTACAAAGTTCTCTTTATAATTGATAATGAAAATTATATCAACAATTTTCATCAAAGATTTGAAGACACCTAGGTAATAGATATTATCATTTCTTAAATTCTATTAATAATAATAAAAAGTTCAGATGACAAAAAACTTTTAAACATTACTATGTAGGATCGTTATAGTAGTGAATCTTCACGAGTTAATATTACCAATGATCATAACCCGGTACTATTGTTTTTACTTTTTTGATTTCAATTTATTAGAAAATAAAGGCCACTTTATTGTAATATTAATTTTATCCTTTAATTAAAGGAACATCAAAGTGATGGATCTTTAGTAGTCAGTTGAAACACTGACACTGGAATTGTTGCAACACCTAAAAAAAGTTAATCTACTCAGGTATATGTTTTTATATTAATTGAATATTATTTTAATGACATCATTGGAACTTACAATACATGATTTTTTCATGACAATAGTATTTTTTAAATGATTATAACATCCAATGCATTTATTCTTCTCAATTGGAAATTATTAAACATAATATTTCTTCTTTAATAATTTATGCTGACACTATTAACTTTTCATTAATCATTAAAGTCAATTCATTATTTTATAAAAATCTCTTACGTGAGTTTGATGTTGACGATACGGTCCAATAAACTATTACAATGTCTTAATGCTCTGCGACAACATCAATCCATTTCAATGAAGTGCATCCCCATATGAAGGATACCTTAAAAGACAATACTGAAAACATTCGCTGAAATTTTGTGATGTACTTACAAGGTAATCGATAAACCTACCTACTTATCATATTTTCAAATTACATTTTTAATATTTCTTTCCACTATAAACTCAAAATTTATTAGAGTTAATGAAAATTTTGTTTCAACAAGTTACTTTTATTTTTTTTAAATATGACTATCCACTGTATACAACATAAATCATAGTTCCCCCATACTAGGTGTTGTAGGGATCTACAGTGCTATCAACCCAACATCCAAAATAGGGCATCCAATGCAACAACAACTCAACCCACTACTATCTGCCTTTTACTAACAAGGACATACAACCAATTACTAACTAGGATGTGGATGAAACTGTATCTCCAAAGGACACACCAACAAACTATTAAAAGATAATTCTATTTAAGAACAAATCTACCTTCTTTTCTGAAATAAATCCTTTTGTGTATACATTTTTTATGTTAACGTTCTTCCAAAATAACTCTTTTTCGGATTTCTTATACAAATATTTCCTAATTTATCATATATAGTGTTTTTAAATATTTCTTATGAATAACTATATCCATATTTCTTATGAAAAACTATTTATGTATTATTTATGGTCACCATTGTAGGTTGATATGAATAGATTCATATCCAGAATTAGAATGTACTGAATGATTCTCTCTATGATATCCAGTTTTTTTAATTTGGATGGTCCACCTAATATTAACAAACCCTCACTCATATGGTCGTAAACAACATTTTATTTTGTTAATATTTTTATGTTTTTGTAGTGCATCCTGTATTTAGTTGTTTTCAAGTTTTCATTCTATTCAAGGGATGATTTCTCTTTTAGTAAGGGTGGATCTTCTAGGAATTGTGGGGATGCCAACTAAATTCTATTGGAAAATATAATTCTTGTCCTATAAAATCATTTCTATAGGAATGTGTTTCAAGGGAACCTATTATCTTGTATATGGCTTCATCCCCACTGACTTCTTTATGTGGTTATACAAACCATGTCAATGTAGCTCTTGGAGATAGATGTTTGGTTCACCTGCATTCAGATGGAACTAAAATTTACATAATTTCTTATAGGTTGTTGAAACATAACTGTTTCTAGATATTTATATATAAGTGAATCCCTATTACTCATAAGTATATATTTCTAGATTTCTTATTGAAGTGTTTCCCAATTGTTCATACATAGTGTTTTGATAGATTCCTTATACAAATTTCTGGATTTCTTATTGAAGTGTTTCCCTATTAGTCATACATAGTATGCATTATTATTTTTAAACATTATTATATCTATAGAAAAATATATTGGATGTATGTTTAGGTCCTCAACTCCTGGATTATTACATCTTAGTGCACCACTATAACTCCTTCTCACAACTAAAAAATAGGTACAAAAACATCTTTATTTTCTTGAAATGTTTTTATATTGGTCATCAAGAATTTAAATCCAAATTTTATCAGTTAATTTTTCTTCTACTAAATCTGACTTGACATGTTTTAGATCATTTGATTATTTTTTATAGTAGTGGATCTTGTATTTTCTTTTAGTAGTGGATCATTTATTTTATTTTAGTACTAGATCATTTTTAGAGCAGTGGAATAAGTTTTTTCTTTGAGATTTTGAATCATGCATTTTGTTTGGGTAGTGGATCATGTAATTTTTTTGAGCAGTGGATAATGTTTTTTATTAAATCAATGGATCATTTTTAAGACCAGTGAATCATGTATTTTAGAGAAATGTATCATGTATTTTAGAGAAGGGGATTATGTATTAGAGAACTGGATAATTATATTAGTTGAAATAAATATGACTTGACATTTTGTTGGATAAATGGATCATTTTATTCTATTTTAATTTAGTTATTAGTTTCTCTAAGAGCATTGGATCATGTTTTTCTTTATTTTTTACATCTACAAATGAAATTTCATATGTCTTCATAATTACTGATTTCTACTATATTGATTATGTATAATTATTTTAGATTAATGTTCATTTTTCCTTAACATATTTTTTTATGTGGATTGATTCAGTGAATTACTTGCACCACCATTGCAATGAATAAAGTCTTCCTTGGTACCACAACATGGTGACACATTCTATCATAAGATATATTACTAGCATAGGAATATATGATATTTTATTTTCTATTAGAAACATGCTACATGATTCATATTCAATTGAAACAATAATGTTATTAATAAGTATAGAACATATGGTCATTGGAAGATGTTTTCTTCTCCATTTAATCTCTATCATGCATTAATCAAGGTATCTAATGGTTTTTTCTCAAAGGGTTGGATAAGATGTTTTGATTGAGTGAATTGTTTCCAATTTAATATCCTATCCTAACTGTAACATCATGTGACTGATTTCTTCAACAAAAACTTCTTTCCTAGGTTTATTACTATTTAGAGAGGAATGAAGGTATATTGGGAGGTGATTCATGATTTTTGATTGTGACTATGGTTGGATCAAAAAAATCCACTATGATATTGGAACTCATGTCATTCCTCAACATTTTCCTCAAATTCCTCAGTACCATCTCATAGAAACAGTGAGTATATTCATATTTCTTCACCTTCTAATGGAATTAGGATCACTTACTGAAAATGTATTATAAAACTCATCACTTACAATAAGAATATAGATACAGTAATGGTTTTTAATATTTTTATTCGAACCATGTAGACAAAGTCCACTAAGTAGGTGCTCGAGAAATACTACCATGAACCAAGGAAATAAAGTCTTCTTCCATGGTGCCTAAATGGATCTTCGATAAGAATCTTTTAGGGAAATAAATATTTCAGTGATGAAGGATATAGGGTATACTATGAAACTGAGCATGAACTATATAAATCAATGTTTATTGACTGCCTTCTTCCACCATTTATGCAAATTCTATTCTTTCATTATGTATTTGTCATTTTTGTTTTACATATTCTTAATATTAATATGAATTATTAAGTTTGATAAATGGTATTATATTAATAATAATAATTTATATATAATGTTGTGTGAATGCATTGGAGGAGTACTATTGTTTATAATTTTTTTCCTTAACTTATAATTTCCCCCACTTTTATCATTTTGGTTTTTATTAAGGTAACTAGTTTTCTAACCTAAGTAATTTAACCATTAAGACTAAATTAAAGTGATATTTATTAGAAAATATAGATCCACTGAATTATAAATATGATATATAATTTTTTAAAAAATAAATCTCATGTGTGATGGAAATTAATTATAAAATGAACGCATGTAATGCGCAAAAATACTCTTTTAACCCGAACTATTCTAATAATGTTTTTACTATCTAAAGGTTAATTTTTACATTATAAATGATCAATTGGTCAATTAATAGACCATATTTAACATTTACAAATCATTTTTTTTTTCAGAATATTGGATATTTAGTAAATTTTAAATCCTTTAATAAAATATCATTTATTATAAAATAACAATAATGTCAATTTTGAAATTATTTACAAAATTTAAATTTAAAAAATACTAAAGAAAACATGGAATTTTAATATATTAAGTTCATTGCTATGTAAAATGATATATTCATCTATAAAAAATAATGAAACACAATAATTCATTAAATTTACTTTTAATATTTTTATCATCATTTATTTTATTTAATTAAGAACTAAATAATCAATGTGTTGGTGTTTCTTAAGATCTTAATGTAATTATATCATATATAAAAATTTAAGTTAAATTATCATGATAAAAAAAAACTTATTTAACTTTAAAAATAATGTTTATAACTGAATCTATTTATCTTCTTCCATACTCAAAAGCTTTATAGGAATTAAAATCAAGCAAGGTACATTTTTTCCTTTTTCATTTCTTAACTTATTATATGGGTTAGTTTCATGAACATGTTTTCTAATAACTCATAAAATGAAAACAGAGAGGGGATATGGTCAAAAAATGGATACCCAATGTTATTTGGACAAGTTTCTAGGTCATTTTCTTCTTAAGATTAAAGTTTAACCACTATGTAAACTAACTTTTACATTAATCACTATAATTAATTTTAATTACTTTCACTAATTTTTTGGTCAAAAATTAAGTTGATATTATTATAACACAAATTTCATACTAATTCCATATATATATATATGTATATATATATATATATCTATTTTTCCAAATTAAATTTACAGAAGTGGCTAGAATTAATTTAAAATTTATCCCACAGACCGTGTGAGACAGTAGGTTTTTAATGAGAAAAGTTCAAAAGTTTGAATTGTTTTTATATCCAATTTCAATGAGAAATTGATTCAAATGATATATATTATATTAATTGATGTAAATTTGATCTAATTAAACTTTAAAACCAAATTAAAACATAATTTAATAATATTAATAAATTAAATGAATTTTTTTTTGAATTAAAATTCAGTATGTTTCACTATTCATCCAAAGATGAAGTTTTTTCAGAAGCATCCCAAAAATTTTCCCTAAGATAATTTTTGCATTATAAATTAAAAAATGATTTTTTTATCAAATTAAATTTCTATAATTGTCTAAAATAAATTTTGATATTGTTTACAAAAGGTCATAAAAAGCAGTTCATTTGAGAAAATAGTATTTTCAAACATATAAGAATTTTACCAAAAATTATATATTTTATTATCAATATGTTTTACTTTTATAAAAATTTATAAATAATATTTTAAAATTACTTATTACTATTCATATTACTATTTTTAACATCTATCTTATAACTATCCCATTTAAATAATTATAATAATAAATTGATGTTTTGTAGAAACTCAGTGTTGTGTGTAATGCAAGCTAAGCCGATGTTGCATGTAGAGAAAATGTAACTTGTTGTATCATATAAATATTTTAAATTGGTGTATAATTCAGTGAAATACATTATAGAAATTAATTTAATAAAAAAAAGTTCATAAAAACTCAGGGTGTAACATTATAGACCAGAGAGAGAAAGAATTACGATCGAAGATGGTGACACTTTTTGGAGTGTTGTGGAAACACAGATTAATCCAAGAGGAGAATTGGGAGAGATATCCATATTTCTGAGTGAAATTAATTGAGTTTTTTGAGTATTCGGTCACATAGGCTCACCAGTGGTTCCCATACAACCCGATTATTGAGGGTGTTTTTATAAAATTTCATCAACATGAAATTTTGTATTCTCATCACTAAAATTGATCCAAATTTGACCAGAAAAACCCTAGGAGATATATTTTGACATGAATGAATGGCCCGAAGGTCGAAATTTTTATTGATTTTGGATAAACACCCTTTTAAGGGTAATGGGGAAAAACCAAGACATCAAGGACATAGATACATTGACAAAATTAGATCTATCCTTCCCTTATATTTGGTGTTTTAAGATTGGATCGATCTATTGATTTGAAAATGACATCAGATCTAGAAAATTTTCATCCTTCCCTTGAACGGATCTTGATTGACAGTTAGTAGTGGATCTCATTAGGAATCATTAGAATACAAAAGTGGTTTGGTGAGGAATATTGTAAATTGAAATCAACACAACAAGTGATTAGTTCCTTACCACATAGTGCCTTTATATAAACTTGATTAGCATGATTGACATGTGTGTGTATGCATTCGTAGCTGTGAGAACCATTATGTGATATGGTATGCTTGTGATTTTTCATATGGTGTGCATGTGAATCCTATGAGATCAATTCACTTTATGATATGATTGTGACTTATATATTTTTCTCTATTTTGTTTCAATGCTTGACCTATGTATCTTTTAATCTAGTATCAAGGTGGAAAGTGGATCATCATGGCTTGGTTAGCATGTGCAGGTGCAATGTGGTGATGATGAAGATGATGGGACCCGGAGATAGGGCATGGGTGAGATGGACTTGTGTCTTGAATCAAGACAGTGGATGGGGTATGATAACCTTATGGAATAATACATGGCTGATCTTGGTGTGTGATGGCCTTACGGCCTAACCCAATAATGGTAGGGGCATGAAAAAATTATATCCTGACCCAAGGTTGATCAATGGGTGCAATGTTATTATGTTCCAACCCAAGGATTTATTAGATATGGTCCTTGATCTAGACAAATTTTTTATTTCCAACATGAGTTGATATGTGATGACATGTGAGACATTATTTATAGTACGGATCTAAAGTAGGTACGACCGAGACTGATGGAAGCCTAGTTAGCACACGATCACCTGACATATAATTGGTTGCGTGTTTGTGATTTTACTTACCGTCATGACATACATCCATCTATATATGTGAAATTTGTGTTAAATAAGAATTGATGATGTTCTAATTGGTTTATAATCACACCCTATATTGGTATCTTGGTGAACATGTATATTTCATGGACAAATATCTAGCTAAGGTAAAGTGCTATATCAGGGTGCTGGGTCAATGTAGCTTGGAGGATAAAGGCATTGACAAGGAAGACTCCAGATAATTTCTTAAGTAATTTAGATTATTTTTCTTTATTTTCATAAATCAATTGACTTAAAACATTGTGAGTCATTTAGTTTATCACATATGACATGAATTCAATTATATTGTACCATGATTATTTGTTCTATGTTGTTTTGAGATGTTGTTATTTCTTTTTGTGATATCGGTGCATGGATATTTTTATCAAGAGTATAGTCACCTAATGATATTTTTTGAACCCTAACTGCTATTCAGAAGCCTCTTGTGTATGGGGAGACATGCATGAGGTTATGTGACACACTGGCTAGACCCAGTGATTCAGTTGGAATGCTACACTCAAGTTTTTGATTTTTTTTCTTTAGATTCAATTTTTTGGGACCTTCTTTTTAGAGGATATAGATTAAAAAACTCAGAGAAGGGAGAATCAAGAGATATTAAGAGGATAAGAAGATCATCCATATAGGGGAGGTCTTATTTGAGGGTCTATTATTGAAGCCACTAATTATTGACTCTAGGAAGCTTGTTCTGGAGGAGAGATCATGTATTGTAGGTTCTAAGAAATCCCAAAGGGATATTAGTGATTTGGAGGGCCTTCGACATGTGATAAATCCATAGTAAGGGGTTTTCAATCTGTTTTTTATTTTTATTATCAAATTGGTTATCGTGGTTTATTTTTTTTGTTTCCTTTTTATTTTTTGTGGAAATGTATTTTGTTTAGTCATATGATTATATGTTCTTTTTTAGTATTTTTTTTTATTTTTTTATTATATAATTCCATTTGATTATTTTCAACAAAATAAATAGTTGGGTGATGTTCTTTCCATGGACTAAGACTACTATGGTTTGAAACACATAAATTTATGGCTTTATTTACTTTTTAAAAAATTATTTTGTTATAGTTTTGGTTTATTGTTGTTTTCATTATGCTCATTCTATGTTTTTTCTTATTTTCTAATTGAATATAAATGTTTTATCTTATTTTTATTTCTATCATATAATGGTTTGTTGATTCACATCCTTTTTCCTAGGGATATTTGTGAGTCTCTTGGATACCTTCCCATAAATATTTGGATCAAATATGGTTTTATTGAGTCTAGAGATGTATTTGAAATGTTTGAGGCTGAGAAGTTTAATGGAGAGAATAAATTAAATTTTTAGATAGTTGGGATGTGTACTCTTCTTGTACACAATAGACTTGAAGATGCTTTAGACAGATCAAAGAAAACCATCACCACCCTTTGTTCCATTGGTAATACTTTGGCCTTTTATAAAGATATTGAAACTACCATTTTAATGAAACCCAAGTCATTATTATTGATCTTAGGAGAAAATGACTAGTGAGAAATGGTCTAGGAAACCTCTTGTAGGGGTATCTGGATTAATATTGATCATATTTATATAACTAATTCTCTTTTAGTTAGGTTTCAAAAATAAAATGCATCTTTATATTTTTAAAATGGTTCCTAACACTCCTATATAGACTCATTTAGTGGAATTTTATAAGATGGATATAGAATTATCCAACATGGATGTTCAAATATTGGATGAGAACCGGGCTTATTTACTATGGAATTCCTTATATGAACATTTAATCTTATTAAATATTCGATGGTATATTATAGAGATTTCATCACTTTAGAGGAATTTAATCCCATTGTCTTGTCTGAGGATATTCATATGAATGGTTTGAAGATAGAGGGTAGTGAGGTGGAATCTTGGACTGAGTTTCTTAGTGTGAAGGGCCAACCATAAAGAAATAAAAAAGTAAATAAGAATGGTAATCTGTTTAAGAGTTTTAATTTCTATAAATGTGGAAAATCTTCCACATTAATAGATACTTCCCTGAAAATACATTTAGTGATAATATGTCCCAGAATAATGTGGTATGCCCCAGTTATTATAGTGATATGATTTTGTGAGTTTTTTAGATTACATTAGAGTAGAGTATGATATTGATCTAGGTTATATTTATTTTGAGATTCTAAGTCTCGATCTATATGTTATTACGGGGGTGTCTAGTTGGAAGAGAGTGTAAGAGTGGGGCTGATGTCTAAGCTATTTGGGATTAGGTGGAGACTTGTCTCCTATCATCTTGTTGTGACTTATTACTATGAATTTGTTAATTCCTTTATTGATTTAATTTGAGTATTTATATATTTTTGCTGTGTTTCTATTTTTTTTGTTTTTCTTCCAAGTAAATGTATACTACTTCATATTTCCTATGTTTTATAGGTCCTGCGAAGTGTTTGTAAGATATGATGCCACTGTTTAGTGGATATTCATAGAAACCCATCACTTTGGGTGGATATAGGCATATAGTTGGTAATATTTTTTAATTCTATTTATTAGGGTATGTTATGTTTCTAATAATGTTTTAGTAGTTGATAACTGTATAAGTGTTGGTATGGGTGGAGATGTGTCACTATGGTATATGCTAAGTGATGATCATATTGGGATGATCATGATTAGACATAGGGTTTTATATCAGTAAAAGATATCTAAAATAGTTGATAGGTTAGGCTAGTATATGTTTACAAGAATATTGGAATCTGTTTTAGATTTTATTTTTTAATGTGGAGATTTTTTGTTTTTGGCATTCTATTTGATATTAAAAGATATATTTTTTAGCTTGTTGATGCCTTGTGTTTAATCTCCTATTTTCATATTGATTTTCCTATTTATACATCTTTCTATTTTAGTTTTATTATGTTATTTTTTTGGTACCCTTATGTTTCTATTTTATTTTTCCCTTATGTGAGGGCGTCTTACCTTTAAGTGAGGGTGGTTTACCCGTACGTGAGGCAAGATTACCCGTATGTGAGGGGTGTGTTACCCTCATGAGAGTTTCTATGATGCTAATTTTACTATTTTATAGGTTGGATGTTACCTTTACATAAGTTATATGAGGAGTTATGACCTTTACATGGGTGTCCTATGACCTTTATATAGTGGATGAACTACCCTTACATGAGGCAGTGATGACCATTACCTAAGCTGTTGCTGCCACATCTTACCCTCACATAGCCAGATCTTGGGTGATCTACCTTGATGTATGGAGTCATGCTTCCTTGATTTATATGAGTAACAAGATGAATACCTTGACGTGGGGATCCAATTACCCTTCCATGGGTGAGGTGCTAGTTGTTCTACCCTCACATACAAGAAAATCAGGTGTGTTACCCTAATATGAGATGGATGGAGCTTTATGATTGTAAAATGAGTTTACATTGATGAAATGTGAAGACAACCTTTATGTAGTGGGTGAGTAACCCCGATAAAATAGTTATCTTAACTTCACACATCACAAGCTGTTCGAGTTTGTTACAATGGATTCTTTTGTAGGCTTGTGACAAAAAATGTTTCCTTGAGTTTATGGAGTTTTTTAAATTTTAATTTAAATGCATGAGGACATTATTTTTAGAGTATATATATCAAAAAAAAATAAAAGAAGGTAAAACTAAGAGAAATGAAGAGGATAAAGAGATGATCTTGGGGGGGGGGGGTCTTGCTCGAGGGTGTATTGGCGACACTTTTTTTGTATTTGACCAAAGGGATGAAAGTTTTTTTAAGGAGATTAGACAAGTGATACTAAGAACTATTAAGGGGGTTTTAGTCTGGAATTTCATTTTATTATCTATGATGTCTTGAACTTAGTGCTACACACTTGTGCCCTGAGTTGGACTGCCACATGACCTCATGTGCGCCTCCCTATATTCCAACGAGTACTGAATAACAGTGAGGGTCTGATAAGTAAATCATGGGGAGAATATAACATATTTTATCAGAGTACACCAACCGAAATAAATAAACAACAAAAGAATAATATACTACTATAAAAAATACCAGAAACTCATGATATTCAAAGCAGAAAATTCAATGTCCAGCTAAAGTAGAAAAATTCCATGCTAATGTACATGTAAATTGTCTAAAATTAAACTCAAAAGAAAGAAACTGATGACTCTCCAAGTTGGTCCCAAACCATATTTGGTTCTCTCATCCAAGCTCTATACCAACTCAACCATCTAATGCAAGGCCTTTTTCATTAACCTACCCAGAAAACATGAAGTCTATTCAGGTACTAATTAGATAGCCTAAGTAGGACATGAGTACAACTCGGTAGGCCACCACCAATGAAATCTAAAATAATATCCAATTAAACAATAGCATACGAAGTTGTATAAAGAAAATAATTACAATACACAAGTTAATAATCATCACATTATCAATTAATCTTTATTTAACAACATAACTCCTAGGTTCTAATAGAAACCTATTCCTCAATCCATACTTAAGCTCATGCAGGAGCCCAGAGTATACGCAAGTGATATTATATCTAAAAAAGAATTCCATTGTTACAATTAATTAATTCATACTTGAATTACCATATTAACATTCACAAATTAAACAATATAATAACCATGTTCACATTCTTAAATTCACAACTAAATTACCATGTTACTTTTTATACATTACATAATAGAATGACCATATTACCATTAATTAATTCACAACTAAATGAGCATGTTACAATTCATACCTTATTGACCATGTTTTCATTCACACATCACACATTATAATGACCATCTTTCTATTCTTAAATTCAAAAAAAATGACAATGTTAGAATTCATCACATAATTAATTCAATAATTAATTATCGACATCAATTTCATTACTAATTTAAAACCTCCCCTTAATTAATCCCCCATCTAATTATGTGCATCGATCCCATTAATTAATTTATCAATTAATTAATCAATATTCACAACTTAAAATCCCATAATTATTTCCAAAATTAATTTTCTAAATTATCGTATCTCAATATCCCATAATTAATTCATCAATTAATTACATCCAATAAAAAATCTCTACATCTCATAATTAATCCAATAATTAATTATATTCAAATCCATAATTCCCAAAATCCCCAATTCTCATCTCCTAAATTAACAAATTCTCTCAATTAATTAATTGAATCAAGAAAAAAAATCTAAAAATCTAATAGAAATCCTATAATCACATGCACGAAATTTAAATCATGAATAAATGATTTTAATTATAGACCACCTACCTCAATATGTCGATGAATAATCACCTAATGAAATTCCCTAAAAATTGAGTGGCAAAATGATATAGGTCTAGATCCAAATCTCAAAACCCTAAATCAAGATTAAAGAAAACAAGATCTATGAATTCTAAACCTAGATCCACAATCCTAGATATAGATTCACCAAATCTTTATCTAGATCTTGAAAAAAAATATTTCTTACTTCCAAAGAATGAGAGAAGGTATGTGGATGAATGAAAAAACAATGGGAGAAGATCCACTTAATAGGAGAGGATAAGATCTTCGTTTCGGGCTTCGAATCGTGAGAAATAGAAATTAGGAGGGCTTAGAATTCCTCAATAGAGGTCTAAAATTGTGAAAGATCACCTAGAGTCGAATTTGGGTTTATTTTGGCTAAATTAGGGGGTTTGGGAAATTTTAGAATTATTTTTCGTGTTTAATTTATTCCCACGCATGGTTATATGGTAAGTGAAGCACAATTTGACCTAACTGTGTGCCAACCATGCACCTATTTTTTTAGGGGTGCACAATTACTCCTAATAGGCTGTACGGTTTGGAAAACTGTGTTCCAACCATGAAATTACCCACTGTGCAAGGTTACACAGTTTGTTGGGATGGGGTGCACGGTTTTCCCTAACCATGCATCAACTGTGCATAACCCTCTTTCCTTTCATTTTTCTCAAAATTACACCCAAACACACCCCAAGTTATAACAAAAAAACACTCAAATAAGGACATAAGGGTATTTGAAAATGATTTTGAGACAAATCATTAAAATCTTAGGATCTTACAATATCCCCACCTTATAATATCTCATCCTAGATCTTCACTCCCAATCTTCCCTAAGATTTAGAGCCAAAAATATTGGTCCATTGAGCCATCATATCTACTTCTCTTTCCAATGTCTCCTCCTATATACACCCATGTTGCCGCTACACATGAGCTATTAGCACAATATTTCCCCAAAACACTTTCTCACTATGACCCAACACACATATTGGATGCTCCTCAAAGGATGAATCTACCTTAAGCTCAACATCATACACATAGATCACATGAGAAGGATAAATATGATACTGTAGAAGTTGTGATACATGGAAAAAATCATGCATAGTGTTGTATTTTTTTGGAAGAGCTAATCAGTACTCCACCATCTCAATTATCTCCCAACCTCAAATAGTCTCATGAACCTGGGCACCAACTTTCCCTATCTCTATATCCTGCAGTGTCCCAGTCTAGGCAACACTTGAAGGAATACACAATCATCATCTGTAACTCTAGGGGGTTTCGACGTCTATCAGCACATGACTTGTATTTACTTTGAGCTATAGCTATACATTTCTGAATTATCTACACTCTTTCTGATGTCTCCTATATAAGACTCAATCCGAATAACTCCGACTCACCTGCCTCTATCCAATATAAAGGTTATCTACATAAATACCATAATGATCCTTATATTGTGCCATCTATATAGTTTCATGATAACTATTCTTATAGGAAAACTCCACCAAAGCTAGGTTATTCTCCCATGACCCACCTAAGTCAATTATACATGCCCACAACATATTCTCATGTACCTGTATTGTATGCTCTGACTGCCCATCCATCTTTGGGTGGAAGTCTGTTCTCAATAAAACATATATACTGAGAAAATTTTATAAGCCCTTCCAGAAGTGAAAAGTAAAATGTGATCCACGGGATGAAACTATAGTCTATGGCACCTCGTATAGATGGACTATTTCCTATACATTCAAATCTCCCAAGTACTTCACTAAGAAAACATCTCATATAAGCAAGAAATGCACAATATTTGTTAGTATGTCCACAAAAACCCAAATAGAATCATTATTATGAGGTGTATTTAGGATACCCACCATAAAATCAATTTTCACATCATTTCCATTGCATTTCGAAATGGGCAACGACTGTAGAAATCCTCTAGGCCGTTGATTCTTTGCCTTCACTTGCTGACATATGTAGCATATTTTCATGAATTCTACTATATCCTTTTTAATGAAAGGCCACAAAAATTTTCTTCGTAGGTCATGATGCATTTTGGTCATGCTTTGGTGTACCACCCACTTCGAGGCATGAAACTCATGCATCATCTCCTATTGCATACTCATAGGCACAACAACCTTATTCTTGAAATATATGATTTAATCCTCATCTATGCTCTAATATTAATGTGACTACCCACCTTCAAGTCTTTCTCTCAATTTCAAAAATTCTAGATCCTCATACTATCTATCCCCGATCCATCTCAAAAGTGTAGACTCCACTAAAACTGATACCAGAGTCATCTAATTTTGAATCTCCTGAACCAAAACATGCATCTCAGCCAAAAAATACATTATCTTCCACTTAGTACTAGACTCCTGAACCACCTAAGTCTATGTTTTACTACTTAAAGCATCATCAACATTGTTCCCCTTTTTGAGTGTATATGCTAGCTCAATATAAAATGACTATATATACCCAACCAATCACTGCTATCGAAGATTCAATTATCACTGTGAAAAGATGTACCTTAAGCTCTTATGATCAATATATATAGTAAATATTTCACACAAATAGATAGTACCGAAAAAATTTTAGGTCATAAACCACTATATCCAACTCAATGTTGTGTGTAGGGTAGTTTCGTTCATGAGGCCTCAACTTCCAAGACCCATACACCAAAACTAGGTTCCCTTGTATTAACACATACCCAAGTACAATTCTAAAAGTGTCACAATACACCATGTAATCCTCACTTGTCTTAGGTAGGATCAAGATTAGTGCTAATTTCAAGAGATTCTTTAAATCCTGGAAGGAATTCTAATATTCTTTAAACCATTCAAACTTTATCTCTTTTTTGGTCATGCCTAAAAATGGTGTTTCCAAATGGAAAATTTCTTAGATGAACCTACTATAATATTTAGATAACCCCAAAAGCTTCAG
The DNA here is from genome assembly GCA_963277665.1 of Viscum album. Lineage (NCBI taxonomy): Eukaryota > Viridiplantae > Streptophyta > Magnoliopsida > Santalales > Viscaceae > Viscum > Viscum album. The sequence continues at coordinate 582,763,331 of OY728130.1, forward strand.
ATATCGAACATGTTCTTGGGATGCTCCTAAGAAACCACTGCCTTCACTTTATCTAAGTTCATAGACACACCTTCCTCTAAGATGATGTGACCCATGAAGTGTTATTGATTGATCCAAAATTGGCACTTAGATAGCATGGAATATTGAAAATTATCTTTAATTATAATTAGGAAAATGTCATGACATTGGGAATGATAATCATGAGTCTTAGAGTACACCATTATTTCATACACAAATACTATAACAAACTGATCCAAATACGGATGAATGATTTTATTCATTAAGACCATAAATAGTGCTGGGGCATTCATTAACCCAAACTACATTATGAAGAACTCATATACACCATACCTAATTTTGAAATAAGTCCTTGGTATATCAGAAGCTGAAATACTAATTGATGATACCCCAATCTCAATTCAATCTTTGAGAATACATAATATCCTCTCAACAGGTCAAACAAATCATCGATATAGGGAAGAGGATTTTGGTTCTTCACACTAATATGGTTTAACTTCTAGTAATCAACAAATAATCACAAAATCCCATCATCCTTATTTGCAAACAACATATTTTAACTCCAAGGAAATATACTTGGACAGATAAATCCCTTATCCTATAACTCCTCCAACTGAGTCTTGAGCTCCCGAAGCTCTATCAGTTCCATTATATATGGTGGAATAGAAACCAAATTATCCCCCAGTATGAGGTAAATGGTGAATTACATATCTCTCTCAGGTGTCATTTCTGAGAAGTCTTCAAAAAAACACCCTAAAACTGGTCCACTACAGGTGGAAGGACATCCCACTCTACACCTACTTTATCCTGTAATAGACTAGAAACTTGGGATGTGATCTCTCCCAGTTGATAAGTAATTATACTTGCATGACCAACATGGATATCCCACTCTCTATGGTGAATATAGTTATCACCCTTATGATACATAAAGTATACTCTCCTCTGGTAAAAACCAATGTGAGCTTGGTATGTGGCTATCTTGTCCATACCCATAATTAGGTCTAAGCTTGAAATTTCTAAGATATAGAGGTCCCACATAAAATGATGCTCACCTAATTTGAGAGAAAACCCCTTATATAAATAGATGTCTCTAGACTATACTACCAACAGTGTATCTATGATCATAACCCCACTCACAAACGCTACCGCAAGTCTCAAATTATTCACATGTTTTATAGAAACAAAGTAACAAGAGGAACTAGTATAAAATAAGTCACTAGATAAAGTAAAGGCTACCAAAATAGAACCGATCACTATCGATGGTCTAACCACTCTATCAACAAGTGTAGGTTTCACTGCACGTAACTGTCCCACCCCTATTCCTTATGCCACAATCTAACTTCCCTGTGCTACACTACTCTACTGGTATGGTTTCTCCTTCCCCGAAGTTCTATGTCCACTGCCTCTACCTCCCTATCCAAACTCTAATCCTACCTAGCTATACTCTCACCACCTATCTATCACTGGGTCCTACAGATCCTCTTTAGATGTCCCATATTTTTTTAATACTAAAAATCCATTGGTGTTTAGGGTAATTGTCTCTAGAAGTGTCCCAACATATGACACTAATGACGTATCACTTGAGTAAGGACCTACACAACTAATCCCTCAGTATGGGTAATCCGTTTGCCACTTCCCTGGACGATGGTATCGAACCGAGGATTCCTACTCTTGGAATCTATACCTCTTATTCATCCATATGGAACTATCTTTCCTACACTAGAATCCATCTTCAGGTTCTCCTTAGCTATAAGATCTGGATCCACTACCTCAGAAAAATTATTTAACTAAAAAAGGTTAACTTGAGACTTAATCTCACATTTAAGACCATCCTGAAAATGACTCACTAAAACTATCTTGTCCCCTTACAATGTTGGAGAAAAGAATCAAAAATCTATAAATTTTAAAGTATAGTCCATCATGAACATACTCCCCTGAGTCAACCTCATGAACTCAGCTGATCTCCCCCACCGTAGTGTCTTTGGATAGAAGTGCTTAAGAAACTTCTCCAAGAAGTCTTTCCATAACATATTTTCAGCCTGTCTAGTCCGTGCATGAACATCCCACTAGTGTTTTTTTATTCTCTTAGAATTTAAGTAGTTGAATTGACCCTCCTATATGTAGAAGTATTCAAGTGGTCAAGTATAGTCTAGATGGACTCAACCCAAAACTCATCTCCCTCAGGTCCACCCTCTCTAGTAAAATTCGAAGGGTACTGCAACTTGAACCCCCTTGTCAAATCAGACATACTCTTCAAAATCTACCTCGAGTATCTTCCCATGAATTGCGTGATGCAAGTAAAGTTATCTTGGAACAAATATCCTAATTCATCACTCAACACGATCAGTGCCTCAGGTTCCAAAACTAGAGGATCATTCCTAGCCATGCCCTCTGGTCATCCTCTCAACAAGCGTTGTCATGTAGGCATACTCTCTACGATGTCAAACATGCACCTTAGTACACAGTTCATATAAAAAACTCATTTATGTATAGGGAAACACAATAACCCTTAAAAATTATTTTCCCAAACCCTCACCACTCAATCAAAACCAAGGTTCTAACACTAACCTTAACCATCCTACTCCTAGGTCCTGGTTAACAAGGAAAAACATTCTCAATTATTCAATTTTCTCATTTAGAAACTCATTTTTTGTCATCTTGAATCATTTTAAAATAATAATCAATTTCGTGTTAGGTACCATTTCTAGTTCAATTTTCACAATCAAGGAAAACAGTTCAAGTTCAAAAACCTAACCATAACCCATTTTCTGTGCATGGCTAAGATGATGCATGTCACAATAACCCTGAGTGTCTATAATGATGCATTTAAACTCAACTCTTTTTCCATACCAGGTAATGAGTCAGATATTAAAAATATCAACCTTAATAATCACTACACAAGAATAATTACATCATCCAAGGTGAAATAATATTCAAATATAACAAAAAACAATAATAACAATAATCCCACCCATGGTACTTGGGTTTTCCCCCATACATTGGTTTCAATTCCCATGAACCAGCTCATGTCCAAGCAACAACTCTTCCCAGTGTCATGTCTACCTTTCCAAAATAGAAGGAAAAAAGAAAAAGAAAATAAAATCCCTCTGATACCACTTTGTAAAGTTCTGAACCAGGTGCCACACACTAGTTCCCTAATCCAGACTTCCAAATGACCTTAGGTTCACCTCAACGCACACTAGAGGCTCTCCAATAGTAGCGAGGGTCTGATAAGTCAATCATGGAGAGACTATAACCTCTTTTATCAGAGTAATACACTATCATAAATAAATAAAAAATAGGATAATAACATATTACCATAAAAAATACCATCAACTCATGATAATCAATGTTGGAAATTCAATATCCAACTAAAGAAAAAACATGAAATTCTAATGTACATGTCAAGTGTCTAAAATGAAACTAAAAAAAAGACACTACCGACTCACCAAGTGGGTCCCAAAACACATCTAGTTCCCTCATCCAAGACCGATCCATATTCATCCATCTAACTCAATGCCTTTTCCCTTAGCCTGTCCAGAAAACACAAAGTCTATTCAGGCACCGATTAGGCATCCCGAGTAGGGTGTGAGTAAAAATTAGTAGGCCACCACCAATATCTTCTAAACTATATCCATTCAAAAAACAGTGTATGAAGTTGTATAAATAAAAGCAATTACAACACATAAGTAAACAATGATCACATTATTGAAGGACCTCAGAACACCCTGAGAGGGAAGGGGTGAATTAGGGTGTTAAACTTTTCTTTTTAAAGTTTTGTATCTTGTTACCACATTGGTAGAAACTTGTTAAATCTTTTAGTCAAATTAAATAAAGGATATGAAACATCAATTTTACTTTGTTCACCGCAAAGGGATACGTCCAAGGAGCATACGCCGACAGTGTGTCGGTCATACCTAAATCCAATAATATTCACTAGTTTGTGGATTACAAGTTTCAGTCACAATCACTCTGTGTCAGGCACATTTCCTTTACAAAGGTTTAGGTATAGCTCATTGCTTACCTCGGACCACTTCCATCAACTCCCCCTAGCTCACTGCCTTGAGAGAATTCTAACTCAGTTTATCGACTTGACGGTTACTTTAGTAGATTTTTATTGATGTCTTTGTATTTGTTCAACACGAGACACTACTTTCATCAAAGTCCTAAATTTATGCACTTGAAATCACTGAACAAACAAATCGGATACTCAAAACATGTAAACAGCTTATACTGACAATTGTATGCAACACCTACGCTGTGCGCACAAGATCTTACTTTTGCGTGCAAGATTTTCCTTTTTCACACAAGATTTTCCTTTGCGTGCAACAACCACTATTGGTGTATAAGATTTTACTTTTTCATGAAAATACTTTGCACAACTACAACCTTTACACAGAACCTCAACTTTTACGTGAAACTTGAATTTTTCCGTGCAACATTTATTTTTTTTCATGCCTCCCTTTTCATGAAATTTTTACGCGCTTCAAAGTTCGGATATTCTCGAAGTCTTCAGCCATAACGAATGAGAGGGGTCACCTATTATTTATAGGTTTTGCAAAACCCCGCGTGAAAACCCACCATTTCGTGCAAAAATTCCATTATGCGCGCAATGCTTTTCGTGCAAGTACCGTTTTTCACGCACATATCCAGATTTTTCACGCACCTAATGCCTTTTACATTTTCATCATTCTGATCCTGAGTCACCTTTTGTATAAAAATTCCAACCTACTTTCATTATCTCATCTGAAAAACCAATTTTGCGCACATTCCGTGTTTTTCAGACACCACTTCAATATTTCCCACACCTTCCTTTTCTAAAAACACATCTCTCTATTTTCTAATTTTTAGGCCCAAAAATTTGGCAAACACTAGAAAATGGTGCCACCTTCAGTACTGTTGCCCACTTGAACTGTATGATCCATTTCCTAGAAAACTTTCTGAACTTACAATGAGGATGGACAACAAACACAAACCATAATCCATTTCCATCATCGATCATGGTTCCAATAATATCCCCCATTGGGTTTTTTGGAAATCTAAAGATAAATTCAATAGAGCACTATCCACTATCAAAACCTGATGCACAAGAGTCAACTCAGCCAACACTCTAAGTCTACATGAGCAGTTCTCGGTGTAGAAAACAAGAGGGGAAGCTTGAATTGGGTTCCCATATTTTAGAATTCTTAAAAAAATGCCCAAGAAATTATCTTACTTTTCCATAGAAGCATTACATGTCCTGAATTTATTCCTTCTCCTCCTAACACCGAATTCTCATCATGTCAGTATTCCTTCTCATACTAACACCGAATTCTCATCGTGTCACAGAATAATTACATGTCCTAAATGTATTACTTCTCCTCCTAACATCGGATTCTCGTCATGTCAAAGAAGCATTACATGTCCATTACATGAACTGAATTTATTTCTTCTCCCCCATTGAAAATAAACCCAAAGATCAGAATTTATTCATTGTACAGCTCAAAACACACTCCCCCAAGATACTATCTCCCCCATAAACCTGTGTCACATCCCCAAAATAGATAGGATAACTGAGGAGAGTGGGAAAATCATATCCTCCTCATGCACTAGGAGGTGGCTGAACATTGAGATTTGATCAATGTTTTTCAAACACATCCATTTACAGTGGCTTGGTCATAATGTTAGCCACTTTCTCATCTGTTCCCACATGTTCCATGTTGACCATTCCTTGTTAATGTTTTCCCTTGATATAGTGATGTCTTATTTCAATATTCTTCATATGATAATGATGAATAGGATTCTTCGTAAGATCAATTGTGCTATTTTTATCATAGTAAATCACCATTGGTTGTATTACATCAGCACCAATTTCTATTAGTTTCTACTTCATCCAGAGTAATTGAGTGCATGACTTTATAGCAGATATATATTCAGCTTCAGCAGCACTAAGAGAAGTACTCTCCTGTTTCTTACTCTACTAGCCCACAAATTTATTTCCAACATAGGATGCTCCACCACTGGTGGATTTTATATCCACTACATCCCCAACCCATTCAGTATCCAAAAATGTAGACAATTCATTATCCTTTCCTATAGAAAATAATAATCCATAATTTTGGGTACCCTGAATGTACCACATGATTCGTTTAACTACCACCGTATGTTCTTCCTTTGGATTACTTTAAAAGTAGGCTACTAAACACTTTGTAAAGAAAATATTTTTCCATGTCACTGTTAGGTATAGTAAGCTTGCAATGATTCTTCTATACATTGTGGGATCCACACACATCTCATCCTCCTGCTTTCTGAGTTTTGTTCCAACTGAAATTGAAGTCCCCATTGTTTTGGAATATTGCATATTAAATTTGTTTAACAGATCATTTGCATAATTTTCTTGAGATATGAAATTGTAATCCTTCTTCTGAATTACCTACATCCCTAAGAAGTATGTGAGTTTTCCAATCATGGAAATTTCAAATTCTGACTTCATGTGATTATAAAATTCTTCAACTGATCCCTACTTTATACCACCAAAGATAATATCATCCACATAAACTAGCACCATGAACTGATCTTTCTGAGAATTATTCATATAGAGACTGTGATATACTCCTCCTCTTTTGAATTCTGGATTCTATAGATAAGAATCTATTTGGGAATACCATACTCATGGTACCTTCTTTAAACCACAGAGGGCCTTCTTTATTTTGTAGACCTTCGTTTCATCATTTCCAAGAAAGAACCCCATTATTTGTTCAGGTTATACTTATTCATCCAAGAATCCATTTAATAATGTTGTCTTGGCTTCCATTTGATACACCTTATATCCTCTTTGGATTTCCATGGAACGAAATAGCCTGATTAACTCCAGTATCGCTACTGGAGAAAATTTCTCATCAACATAAATGCCTTAAATTTGTGAATATCTTTTACAAACCAAACACGACTTATTTTTAATCACATTTCCATGCTCATAAAATTTGTCATTGAAAATCCACTTCGTACCAATAACATTGTGACCTTCGGTCCTCTTAACAAGATACCAAGTCTGATTTTTTAAATCTAATCTAACTCTTTATTCAATTTTTTCACCCAAGACTCATCCATTTTAGATTCTTCAAATTAGGATGGTTCCACAACTAATAGAAATTCATATTTTTCATTATTCATCATTCTTCTTGTCTGTGTAGGTGAATTCCGATCCCCAATAATGTTGGACTGATCAATCTCTGCTCTTTGATTTGTCTTTTGGGGTTCGATCAAATTCTCTCCAGCTATGGATTCCTCTTCAAAATCTTATTTTGAGTCAACATCATGATATATATCCAAAGAGTTTTTTACACCTTCCTCTACCTCTGTATTATCATTTGTTCCATGTTCACATTCTTCCTCATTTTCTATCACATCAGCATAAGAATTCCTTAATGCATTCGTGTTTTTCTATTCAATGATCTTAACATCACCACTTTCCAAAATTCTTCCCAAGAACTTATTGAAACACTTGTAGGATTTTCTTTTCATTGAGTATCTAAGAAATATTCCTTCATCTACATTCTCTCCATACTTTACTTGATTTACTTATTTGTTCCGGATTAAACATTTTCTTCCAAAAACATGAAAATATTTCAAAGTGGGCTTCCTTTCATGACACAATTCATATGGTGTTTTTGTCTCACCCATATACAACCATATTCGATTTTGAATATACACTGTAGCTTGAACTACCTATTTCTAGTAATGTTGAGAAATACGACTCTCAATCAACACAGTTCTTTCCATGTTGTTTACCTATCGATTTCTACACTCAACAACTCCATTTTTATGTAGAGTTCTCACAACAACCACCTCATGTTGTATCCCATGCTTCTCTAAGTAAGTTTCAAATTAAATGGATGTGTATTACCCTCTATTGTCAGACCGGAGGACTTTGATCTTCAGTCTAGTATCATTCTCAGCAATTCGTCAGTAGGTTTTCATAAAATCAAGAACTTGTCACTTCTTGTGTATAACAGTCACACATCCCATTCTAAAATAATCATATATAAAAAGAACAAAGTACTTTTCTCAATGTGTTTCAGCAACATTTATCAGCCCACATATGTTTGTATGAATGAGATCAAGGAGATTAGATTCTCTTTTCTTCTTTAGCCAGTAGGAACTACATACCATCTTCCCACGCATATAGTCATCACATGTATTTTCTCCTTCATTCTCCAGATTTGGGATATCCATGACTATCTTTAAATTAGATATATTTTCCATGTCCTGCTGATTGATGTGACCTAATATTAGATGCCACAGATTGTTTTCCTCTTGAACTATTAGGTAAAAAATGTTCTCTTTACTGTCAACCTGATATAAGTTTCCATATATTCTATAGCCTTTCGTGAGAGGATTCCCAGACTTTCGTCTTATAGTACAACCATTCTGATTTAATTTCACAATAATACCTGAGTCACAGAGCTGACTCACACTTAGAATATTATGACGCAGACCATCCACATAAAGGAATTTAGTTTTCTTGAGCTCTCCATTAGCTAGCTCAGTACTTCCACAACCTTTTATCTTCAAAGCGACATCATTACCAAACCTCACTATTCCATCAACCTTTTTCTTGACATCCGTTAATAGGTATTAATTATCCATCATGTGGGATGAACATCAACTATCAAGAATCTAGGGGCTGTTATTATTTTTATCCTTGAGGGCTACTTCTGCAAGATTTAATTTTTCAATTTTCCTCTCTTGTTTCCATGAGTTATTTTGTTGAGTGTAGGACATTGATGGACTTTAAAATATCTCTTACATTTATATGGGTTCTTTATATCCAAGCTCTTCTTACATAGGGGAAAACTAGTTTGAAATAGAAACAAAGTTTTGTTGATGAAAATTGATTTTTCTCTAACATTGATTTGAGGTGTCCATTTCACTCCTTTGCCTGCAATAAATAGGTTTATGGACAAAGTTAGAACAACAAAAAATATCCATATAAAATTTTTATTCTAAAATAATTAGGATATGAATTTTTTCTCCTTTGTTAAACTCCCATCTCTTCTCCATTTAAATATCTCCATGCATCTGTGCCATAAGACATGGTATGGCCCAGATATCCATAGAACTAAGACTTTATGAGAGGAAATGTCTTCTCACTTCTGTTTATCCTCATTATTTCTTTTGTGGGATAATAGTTTGACAATATCTTATTCCTGGAGAATCGAGGATAGTCTTCTGTTATCCTTTCAGTTTGATTTAAGGGTTTCTTTTTCAGTACTTCTGGTGATTTTACATCATGATCAACTTTCAACTTGCCTTTATTCTGGTCCACTTTATTTGTATAATTTGATGTTTCAACATCACAACCGATTCCACTATTTTCCATGCGTGATGGTATTTGATCAATCAAAATCTTTTTAACTCCATCAGATCCTCATTTTGATCTCTCTAGTATCTCAACATCGGAGAACCTACCAAATTGTATTTTTTTTGAAATTGATTCACTTTTGAGCATAATCATAAGAGCAAAAACTTATTGTTTAAGTCCCCCAAGAATTTTGGACTTATCCTCTAGTCTCGAGGTAAGGTCATTGATGAAATTTTCCCGTTCTTAGATTCTGAGCTTCACTTCCACTACATCATCTGTCCTTTCAAGGATTGATGAATATAATTTCACCAGTTCTTCTTGTCATTCAATTTCAGCTTCAAGATGATACACATATTCTAATGATTCTTCTACCATTTAGTTCCAATTATTTCATATCTTACACTTATTCTCAAGATTAATAAAATATTACATAAGTTGTAACATTAGATCAACATTAGTTGTCTACTGGTTATATCTATCTTTATCTTTTGATGGTTCTGTCTTTTCAATGGTAGCCATCATGGAAGGATGGTTTTCAGTTTTATATTCTAGTTCTTCTTCTTCACCTAGTTCATTATAATCATCTTACTTTTCAAAGAAAAACATCCTCTTCTGTACTTTCTTTCAAGATTTTAAGTCTCACTTTTTGAAAAACCTTTTCTGAGGCTTCTCAATGTGTTCACATTTACTTTCTTCATCTTCGAACTTTCTTGAGCACTGGGAGGCAATGTTTCCAACTTTTCCAAAACGAAAGAAAGTTATAGGTAACTTCCCTTTTAAATTTATATTTTCCCTTTTGTGACTTCTTGGAAATGAGATAAAGAATTTATTTTTCCTCATCATCTTCACCACTACTATATTTCAAAATTTTCAGTTTTTACACGGCCTTGAAATCCATTTCATTGGTCACTCGATTCGTAGCATCTTCTGGCTTGAATCTTATTTCATATGCCACCAGACTGCTCCACAGATCTTTTAGAGAATGATTGGAAAGATATATTTCCTCAAGGTCTGACACCTTTTTAGTTTATAGGGGTGGAATTCTTCTCAATATTTTCTTGACAATATCAACATCTTTGATTTATTCTCCTAGACCACGAATTGTTGCAACCACTTCAGTAATTCGATTGAAGAAAGAGTTTGCATTCTAGTCAGGATGCTTCATTAGATCATCAATCCTATTGTACAAGACTTGTATTTTTGCCTCCTTCAATTTGATATCTCCTTCATAAATATTTTAAAGTTTATCCCACATTGACTTTGCTGAGGTACAACTCATCACTTTTAGATAGATCTAATCAGAAAGGGCTATGGTGAGAGCATTATGTGCTTTTACAACTGCGTCTAGAGTTTTCCTGTCTACGTCAGTCATAGCCATCCCTGTTGGATCAATGACCTGTATTACTTGAATATTAGCAAATAGGACTTCCATTCCAAGAGATCTTAAATGAGATATCATCCTATTCTTATAAATCTGAAAATTACTTTCATCAAAGAGGGGGAATCCCCTGACATTGGATGAATTCTCCATAACGGTAGAAGATAGATCCAAAACCAGTAACATGGCTCTGATACCACTTAACGAACCCCAAAACACCCTAAGAGGGGAGGGGTGAATCAGGGTGTCAGATTTTTCTTTTTTAAGTTGTGAATCTTATTCCCACATTGGTAGAAACTTGTTAAATTTTTTAGTCAAATTAAAGAAAGGACACAATACAAAACTTTTACTTAGTTCACCGCAAAGAGCTACATCCAAGGAGTATACTCTGACAGTGTGTTGGTCATACCTAAATCCAATAATCTTCACTAGTTTGTGGATTATATGGTTCGGTCACAGTCACTCTATACCAGGAACACCGACTTTACAAAGGTTTAGGGATAGACCACTGCTTACCTCAGATCACTTCTGTCGACTCCCCCTAGCTCACTGCCTTGAGAGAAGTCTAACTCAGTTTATCAACTTCGAGGTTGCTTCAATAGATTTTCATTGAAGTCTTTGTCTCTGTTCAGCATGAGACACTGATTACATCGGAGTCCTAAATTGATGTACTTGAAAACACTGAACATGAAAACTGGATATTTAAAACATGTAAACAACTTATACTAACAATTGCATGCAACACCTTCCCTATGCACACTAGATATTACTTTTGCACGCAATATTTTCCTTTGCACGCAAGAACCAGTATTGGTGCACAATATTTTCATTTTTCACGAAAACATTTCACGCAACTAAAACCGTTATGAACAACATAAAATTTTACATGCAACTTGAATTTTTTCACGTAACATTTATGTTTTCGCGCACCTTACTTTTCACACAATGTTTACGCGCATCAGAGTTCAGATATTCTCTAAGTCTTTATCTATGCCGAATGAGTGTGGTTACCTCTTATTTATAGGAATCTCTAAACCTTGCATGAAAAAACCACCGTGTTTCTCAAAAATCTCATTCTACGTGCAATTATTTTCACGCAATAACCATTTTTCGTGCACATCTCTAGATTTTTAGCGCACCTCATGCCTTTTCCATTTTTCAGCATTCTGATCCTGAATCACCTTTTGTAAGAAAATTCCAACCTTCTTTTACTATTTCATGAAAAATAAATTTGGTGCACATTTTATGTTTTCCACACACCACTTCAATATTTCACGCACCTTCCTTTTCCAAAAACACATCTCTCTATTTTCCGATTTTCAGGCCAAAAAATTTGAAATACACTAGAAAACGACACCACAATTAGTACTGTTTCCCACTTGAACTGTATGATCCCTTTCCTAGAAAACTTTATGAACATCCAATGAGGATTAAAAACAAATACAAACCATACTCCATTTCCATCATCAATTGTGGTTCCAACAATTATCAATTAAACTTTATTTCACCACATGACCCCCAGGTCCCCGTAGAAACCTATGCCTCAATCCCTACTTTGGATCATGATAGAGCCTGAAGTATTCCCAAGTGATATTATATCTCAAAATTAATTCCATTTTTATCATTAATTAATTTATACTTGAATGCTCGTATTACCATTCACACATTACACAATAGAATAGCCATATTACCATTCTTAAATTCACAACTAAATGACCATGTTACCATTCAAACATTACAAAATATAATTACTATATTTCCGTTATTTAATTCACAAACAAATGACCATGTTACTAGTCATACCTGAATGACTATGTTACCATTCACTCATCACACATTAGAGTGACCATGTTTCCATTCATAAATTCACAACTAAATGACCATGTTACCATTCATAACATAATTAATTAAACAATTAATTATACACATCAATTTCTTTACTAATTTGACAATTATTTTATCACAAAAATCCCCTTAATAAATTCCTCAATTAATTATGTAAATCAATCCCTTTCATTAATTTAGAAATTAATTAATAAATATTCATAACTCAAAATCCCTTAATTATTTCCACAATTAATTATATAAATTATCATATATCGATATCCCACACTTAATTGATCAATTAATTATCTCTAATAAAAAATATCTATATATCATAATTAATCCTACAATTAATTATCTCCAAATCCATAATTCTTAAAATCTCCAATTCAAATCTCCTCAATTTACTGATTCTCCCAGTTAATTAATTGAATAAAAAACATAATGGATAATAATATAATAAAAATACTAAAATCACATACATGTTATTTAAATCATGAAAATGGGATTTTAATTATAGACCACCTTCCTCAATACATCGAAGAATAATCATCCAATGGAAATCCCAAAAAAATTGAGCAACACAATGCCGCAGATCTAGATCCAAATATCAAAACTGTAAATCAGGATTAAAGAAAACATGATATCTTAATTATAAATCTAGATCCACAAGTCTATATATATATTCACTAAATCTAGATCTAGATTGATAAAAAAAAAAGATTACTTCCCACTAAAAGAATGAGAGATGGTAGGATGATGAACGAGAAAGTAATGGGATAGGATCCACTAACCAAGAGAAGAGAAGATCTTTGAAATAAGCTTCAAATCGTGAAGAACAGAGGTTAGGAGGTCCTAGAATTCATATTGAGAGATACAAAATCATGAAATACCTCCTAGGGTCGAATGTGGATCAATTTTGTGTTAATAATGGAGTTCATAAAATTTTGGAATTAATTCATTCTTGTGCACGTTTAGCTGGGATGGGTCGCACGGTTTTACCAAACTGTGGACCAACCACGCACCTATTATTTTAGGGGTGCATGGTTACTCCAAATAGGGAACATATTTTGAAAAAACATGTTACCACCATGAAATTACTTACTGTATCGGGTTTCAAGGTTTTCTAGGATAGGGCGCACAATTTTCTCAAATCATTAAACTACCATGCACAACCCCTTTTCCTTTCATTTTTTTGAAAATTCCACCCAAACACAACCCTAGTTATTACCCAAAAAAATTAATCAAATAAGGACATAATATTACTTTAAAACAAGTATGAGATAACTCATTAAAATTTTGGGATCTCACACTTTTTAATTGGTTTACCTAGTCTATTATTTATATTTATTTGTTTCTGTTTGCATGCGTGTCATCAGTTTGGTCCTCCAGTTATCTTTTCTTGTTGGAATTTTCTTTCTCATATTCCTGATTATATACTAGAAATTGATTGTCTTCATAATAATAAATATCACGGTACTATTCTTTCCATGGTATAGGGACATAGTGGTCCAAACCACTTTAATTCCAAAGTTCTTTACTTTCTACAAATGTTTTTTTTCTGGATTTGGTTTGATACTATTTTTATTGAATTGCTTCTGTGTTTTTTATTCTTTATCAAAGTGAATCTATATGCTCGATCTATTTTTTGTGTGTATAGTGGATTATTGATTTTCATACTCTTTCCTAAGGACTTTATTGAGTCTCTTGGAAGATTTACTATAACTATTTTCTATTCTTCATTTTCAATAGAGAATTTGTTCTTTCTACATGTCCAATGAGGTAACAAGTGATAATTATGTTGAATTATTAAACCATTTCTTTATAACTTTCAATTTCTTCCATTATGAGAATTCAAAATAAATTACATTGAGAAAGTTGTATGGTTGAATCCTTGTCCCTATCTACTATTCTTATTATTTCTTATTGGTGAAATTTCCTTATTTTCATCTCTATACTTCTTCTAACAATATATTTGGAATTTGGTGATGAAATATGATGATGTGGTTGAAAATTCATAATTTGAAGAGAAATTTCTTGCATGTGTAGGTATTAGTTCTAGGAATTTTTTATTTAAACATGAAAGGTGAGAAGTGAATAGTGATAAACTTCTCATTGAATGAAATTATAAGAAAACTTTTATTTTATTAGAAAGATGATAAAAAATAATTGGAAACTACATTGTAAAAATTATTTTTTTCTAATTACATCATATGATCCCATAAATTTTCTCATTAATTTTCTATATATTTAAATTTCATGTGAATTTTCATCTAAAATCCCCACTATTTCATTCATTTTTATTATGATTATATGAAAAATATAAATGAATAAAAGTTATAATAGAAAAATAGTTTATGTTAGTGGAATCTTCACGAGAATGATTCTGTGGTTAACATTATGCTATATTAATAGTTTAAATAATAGATATATTAATTTGAACCTCATGATAAGGATTTATATAAAATTGGTGTTGTTACCATCATGAGTACAAATTTGGCTTTTAACAGTGCTAGTGAAAGGGATTTATCAACACTATAGAAGTGCTGATAACTCGAGTGATGTTAAAGGGTTGGATTTAATAGTGCTCACAAGAAGCACTGATAAAGGCACCCTTTAACTGTGTTAACAAAAGAATTGATAATGGGGGAATTTATTAGATCTTTTTAGAACTATTAAATGACCCCTTTAATAGTTATAAAAAAGCTATAATAACCCAATATTTTACATTATGTATCTTCTTGAATAAATTTAATTTATTCGATAGCTTACTGTGATATACTATTAAATATTAACATGACCTATAGGAATAGTAATGTGTATATTAAAATAATAATCTCACATATGAAAGTATAAATAAAATTTTGGTATCTCATAAATGAAAATATGATTTATTTATATCATGGAATAAGTAAATAAATTTTTTGAAAATAATAAATTTAGTGTTGGTATTTTTGTGAAACATAAATGTTTATTTAAAATTTTATAATTAATATAATGATATAAAATAAAACTTATTTTCATAAAATAGATTCATAAAATAATATTTTTTTGTTCTATAAATATAATATAATTTTATGAGTCCTTAATTAATTTTTCAAAGTGTCGTACAATCAATTATAATTTTAAAATTAGTATTTTTCGAATAAATGATGATTTTAATTATAAAATAAATTTCTCATATTTATAAAATTATTTTCATAAAATGGAGACTATTTTTGAAATATGCATGTCTGAAAGTTGTTAGGATGAGTTTTTTGGTATTTTTTGAAATAGTTGAATTTTTGGTGAATAGTGAAATATGTTAATTTACAATATTTAACATTTTAAGCCAATTACATGGATTTTTGAGTTATGGATTATGTATGGATGATACAAGTGCCCATTAATTGGAAATTACATACTATATGTATTGTAATTAGTCACACAAATAAACACTACTGATAGTCTTGTGCCAAAAAAACAAATTAATGAATAGAATACTCAAAACACCCCTCTCCTCTCCCTATAAATACCACCCTCACCTACCCTTCTCCTCACAAATTCTAAGATTTTAATCTTGTATAAATTCTAACCAATTCCATTAAAAATCCTATTATTCATGTAAAATACCTTTTGGTCTCACCAAAAGACCAAACCCAAGTGACTTTTAGAGGTTCCCCAGGAGATGATATTCAAGAGGTAAAATCCTCATTCTTTCTCTTTAGTTTTATTTTATTTTCTTATTCTCTCCACCCCTCCCATTATAAAAAGTGTATTTATAACAAAATTATCATATATATACTATAATTTTATTGTTTTAATGTAATATTTAAAATCAAATCTCTCATATTCTCCTTTTGATTCTAAAAATTAAAACATCATCCGTGAGGTGTCGATTCACCACCTTCGTGGAAATGAGTTTTCCTTTTTAATTACTACCTTAAAGGCTGGTCATAAAAAGAATTTATGGTTAAAAAATGTTATAATATGTATATTAAAATTTATTTAATGTTCCACTACTAGTATATAAACATAATATTAAATAAAATGATACTAGTTCGTGATGGTCCTAAAAATAGCCAAAATAAACTATTCATTTTTTATTAACATTTTATCTAATGAATCATCATCATACCATTTAACTAAATTATATATGAGGAAAATTTAAAATAATATAATTATATTTATATTATTTCATTCCACTTTTATAGTTTTTTCATCTATTTTATAAGAACTCCCATAATTATACACAATGGAACCGACCATAAAACATTGAAACGAACGCTCACAGAACAACAAAATTTAACATTATAACTAATCATAATGACCATAAATGAACTTAATAAAATTATAATAAATCAATTATATGTTGAATAATTTATTTATTAAGTAATTAATTAATCTAATTTGATTATCTAGTACATTAAGTACAAGTGCAGAATGCTTTCAGATATAAGGTAAGGGGTTTCAAATCTCATTTTTATTTCTAAGAAATATGCCTTATTCACCACTTATTTCTTATGTGTGGTGTATATATAATTTAATTTGATATATCATATCATGAATCTATTTATCTTCATTTTATTTAATGTTTCATTTGATGATTATTAATTTTATGGTGTATACAATTCTATTTATTACAAGTGGTAAGGATTTTTCATCTCATTTTAATTTATATGGGACATATTCCCAATTCATAAATTATTTACTTTGTGTAATACCCTTTTATTTATTATAATCAACAATTGAAGATTTCATAAAATATTCACATTTCTTTTATCATCAATCTGATTATTTTCTAAATTATAAATGATTTTTACATACGGTGTTTACTTTGAAAGTTATTCTAAATGGGGAAATATTGATAAATCTATATACTCTAATCAATATAGATATTTTGATATGGAATATTGTTAATGAGGTAAATATATTTATGAATAATGATTTTGAATTTTAGTGATAGGTGGGTCCCAACATTATATATCCCCTCGATGCATCAACGAGTCTCATGAGTCAAAACAGTTGGAGAAAAACCCTTCACATTTTTTTCCAAGAAAAATCAAATGGGATACTACCCACAAAATTAAAAAGTCTTATGAAAGGTATTGATGATATTGGTTCATGTTGTAGATACAATATGTCTAATAATTAATTAATTTCTTCATTTATTATTCAGTTATTATAATCCATGAGATTTTCACTATGACAAAATCTATGGATGTATTTTTCTTCTCAGTTTATTGATTAAATGGAATGTGTTTTGCAGTTATTTAATTTTCTATATTGATTATGATTAACCTATTATTGATTAATGTTTATGTTTTATATAAACCTAACTGATAATTTGAGCTCACCCTTTTATTTTTTTCCTTAACCAGGTTATAAAGATATAATCTTCGAACAAGTGTCAAGGAAGCAGTTTATTTTATTTTGTTACATTATATATTTAATTATCAATGTAATAATGGAACCATGTATATATCTAGTACTTAAATATGGATAAACTTGTTAATTAATAGTGATGTGATATCCTCTATCTATTCCATTGTAATAAAATAACCACTAACTCTAGGTTACAAGGTTTGGGGTTGTTACAGTTGGTATTAGAGTAGGTTTAGTAGAAACCTATTGAACTAGATGATAAATAAAAATAAGAATTATAATAATTCCTTATATTGATTTTTTTGGCTCAATTTGCATGATGATTATGAACCAAATCAATGTGTTCCAGTATTTAGTGAAGGATCCTAGTGGAAGAAAGATAATCAATACCCATAAAAATTGTGGGGATTTCCCCATTGAGTAAGTCAACACAATTTGTGTTTGAGATGAGTATATAATAACTATATTAGGATATATTACTAAGTTTATGTTTAATAACAATATTTTAACGGAGAAATAATATGATTCATGGCCTGATACACCTATTTTGGATCATCTCACTCTTTTATATCTACACAACATTATAAGAAAATTCTATATTTTCTTTTATATTTAATAAGGTAGTTGTTAGTCAACAAACCTAAGTGAAGTATAATTACAACAAAAATGTGTTGAGAATTCCCCATCATGACACATAAAATTGATTTTTTAATGACCTTATCATCATACATATAGTTGAATTTGATATAATCCTCAGAATAGATTGGATTGCAAAATATGATGTGAAAATTTGTTGAAAGAAGAAGGAAATTGTGATTTATGATAAATATGTGGAATTCCTTATCTTTAGAGCATAAACATCATCATATGATTATTATCTAGATCCTCCCCAATAGCTCTACTAAATGAAATTATTGGGGAGGAAGAGAAAGAAAAATATATGGACGGGGAAATTAATATTCAAATTGAGGATATAATAATTGTATAGGAATACATTGGTGCATTTGTTGATGAATTACCTAGACACCCCATGGAGTGTGAATTTGAGTTTACCAATTATTTAATCCTTAATTAAATAACAATATCAAAGAATAATTAGAGAATGTCCAATATAGAGTTAGTGGAGATGAAGAAAGAACTAGGGGAGTTGAGTAATATGGGATTTATTTTCCCCAGTGTTTCTCCATGGGGAGACCCTATTTTCATTGTTCAAAATAAATATGGATCCATTCTACTATGAAATTAATATAAAGAAATAAATTCTATAACAATAAAGAACAAGTATCCAATACCTTAAATTGATGATTTATTTGATCAACTTCACAGAGCTCAATATTTTTCAAATATTGACCTTCATTCTAGTTATCATCAATTGTGAGTAAATAATGAAGATATTATGAAGAAAATTTTTTAGATGAGGTATGTACAATTTGAGTTTACATTAATTCCATTTTGATTGACTAATTAATACTCTGTTGTCATGGATCTGTTAAATAGAGTATTTAAGGAATAGGTTGATGATTTTCTGTAGTATTCATTGTTGATATTTTGGAGTATTCTAAATTCTATGAATACCATAAAAATCACCTGCAGATCATTTTTAAATCTCTCAAAAGGAAATATTTATATAGTGAATTTAGAAAGTATGAATTATGGATTCAGGAAATTTATTTTATTGTCTATATTGTCTCTAAGGATGGAATATCAGTTGATCACGTAGTGAGAAAAGAAATCCAAGAATGTCCTATTCTAATGAACATAACCAAGACACATAGTTTCATTAGTTTAGCAGGTTACTATTAGCATCTCATTCACAATTTTTCCCAATTGTCTAACCGGTTAACCAAAATCACACGTAAGGGGTTAAGTTCTTATAGAAAAAAGAATGTGCATAATGTTTTTAAGAATTAGAGAGAATGATACTATTTTAAATCTACCATAATTAAATGATTAATTTTTTATATAGAATGATGCATATAAGAAAGTAATGAGTTGTGTAATTATGAAAAATGATTAATTTATTTCATATGCATCAAGGAAATTGAAGAATCATGAAATCTAACTCATGATATTGAGTTAGCAGCCATAATCCTTTCCTTGAAGATATGTAGAAAATGTCTCTATGGTGAATGATGTGAGATATATATGGATAAAAAGAGTTTTAAATACATATTTACATAGAAAAAACTCAACATGAGTCAAATATGATGGCCCGAGGTACTCAAAGGTTATGATTTCTCAATACACTACTACCTAGAAAAAGAAAACAAGGTAGCAGGTGAATTAAGCAGGAAAGATCATGGAATTATAACCAAAATGAGGATTTAGAAAGATTATATGTTCATGAATTTAAAAAATATGGATATGAGAATGTTTAATAAAGTGGATACTGTAATACCCCAAGCTTCCACATCACACTTTCTTTTTAAAAAATTCAATAGCGTGTGTTGTACTCAACACTGAGTCCAAGCGCACCACGACCTATCAAAAAACCCATTTAAAAAGTGATTTTAAAAAGTATTAAATTTTTTTTAATTGTATATATCCCATATAATTTAACATTCATCTTTTTTTATTAGACATAATATAAGGAACAATTCAATTTTTGAGATAAAAGAACTATTTTTCAAAAAAAGAAGTTTTTTCACCTTTTAATGGAGAAACCTTTTTAAATGAAATATTTGACACTTTTATTTATTCAATTTAATGAAATTAAATTCTTATTAATAATTGGTACATAAAAATTTAGTTTGGATAAATTTTTGGTACTTTTCCGATAACTTTCATATTTTGATGAATAATAAAAAATATTAAATTTTAATTGAAAAAAACTTTTTTAATAAAAATAATTTATAGTGTTAAATTGTAAAATTGAGTGGTTTTAAAATATAATTAGATTATATCTTTATAATTTAATATAATTTAGGTCATTGGAAGTAATTTAACATTTAAATTGGACATAAACACATGTCAATCTTTTGATTGTTCTTACTTCTAAAAAACCTGTTTTTTTGGTTTTGACAACAAGAATTAATTTTAAATTAGTTACTGAAAATATTGTGTTTTTAATTTTTAAAAATGGATCTCATATTTGTAATAATAAGGTCCAAATTTTATAAATATGTACCTTTTATTTTTGGATATTTTGAATAGTAACTTCAGTAATTATTTTATTTATCATGATTAAAGGGTAAATAAGGTAAATAAGGGTAAAAAATAATATTATAATAATATAAAAATATCCTAACACGTGTCTTAAGCATATTGGATGAGATATATTCGACCATTAGAATCCTTAGGCCGGACTTTTTTCATTTGGGGACCACTTGGGTGTGATAATGACATGTTATAAAAATTAATTTAAAGTAAAGATA
Source organism: Viscum album (assembly GCA_963277665.1). Taxonomy (NCBI): domain Eukaryota; kingdom Viridiplantae; phylum Streptophyta; class Magnoliopsida; order Santalales; family Viscaceae; genus Viscum; species Viscum album. The sequence goes on from OY728130.1 coordinate 582,784,632, forward strand.
ATTATAACATAAACATATATCTTTTACTAAATCAATTTTAATAAAGGGTTACATAAATGATATCTATGACTATAAATATTTATTATAAATCTAAAAATATTTCATTCATTATGGTATTTAATTATTATTTTTATACATTAGATAAATATATTTATTTATGAAACAATTATGATGCTCTGATTACGTCATCAATTAAAGATTCAGATAAATGAATTTATAAATGTTAAAATAAATGTAATTCGAAAATTTTTATGCCATACACGAATTTTATGTATTAAATTGACATATTAGGGATTCTTTTAGGCCTTTGGTTTGAAGTAATAATTTTTTATGAGTTTAACAAAAATAAATTACTAAATAGTGTCAAAATTGACATAAATGAGTTTTTAAAACAAATACTATTTTATTAAATGATATAAAAATAATAAAAATATAAAGTTCTAAAAAAACTTATATAGTGATAAAAATGTCATAAATTATCCACTTTCGGTTCTCTTGGCATTTTATAGTAATGATATTAACCATGTAGTATAAAAATACAAGAGGCACGATAAGAGTTAACTTATTTTACAAAGGGTTAAATCTAAAAGATAAACTTAATTTTATGACATAAACATATCAAAAACCTATTGGTTGAGAGTATTTATACCCATACTCATCTTATCATAGAAATAAATCAATTTTAATCTATTATAATCCTAAAATAATTTTATAATAGATTAATATTTCAATTTTTTCCTAAAATGCCTCTCTCTTCTCTTATAAAAGGGAACCTCCCTTTCTATTTAATTAACACCTCAAAATACCTTTGGATCAGACATAAACTGACCAAATATCATAAAAAATTAACTCAATTCATCTTATATGTAAAAATTTGGGCATAAATCCAACTTAAGGAGTCCTTTTGTGCAAATGAAAAGGAGACACCCGAAGAAGAGGTAATTGTTTTATCCCTTCTTTCAAAGTTCATTTATTCTTCTACTTCCTATTACTAAGTTATTACCATAATTAAATAAAAACTACAAAATATATTATATGATGATATGTTATTAATATTATGGGACAACCATATTCCTATTTTTACCCATCCTATGAAAAACAATACCACCATGCGTGCGTACGTACGACTTAACATCTCCACACCGTGGTGTAATTTTTTTTCATTTACACTTTATTTATATGGGTATAAATATGAATCTAATGGATTTGAATAATAAATATAACATAATATTGATTCTATAAAATTAATATTCCATCCAATTACATAACATTTAATCATTAAAGGAACGATATCGTCGCTCGTGCGTACGTACGACCTACCGTCTCCAGAACGCGATGAGATTCATTCTCCACATTAACCATCCAATAATGTTTATAAAAAATATATTATTAATAATTATGAAATATATTACATAATATGTATGCTGGAATGATATATATATGTATATACATATATTTCCTTCACTTACTTTCATTCAATATGATAAGAAAACGGAAATAGCGTTTATGCGTACGTACGACCTACCGTCTCCATAAACAGTGTATTCTATTATAAATATATATATATATATTATATTTATATTATTAATATATATGATATATAAATCATATTATACATTATTTAAGTAAGTAAATCATTATATAATTAATATGATCATGATCAAAAAGTCAAAACACATACGATAAACAAAGTGATGTTACCTGAAATGTTGCATTAACTTGGAATTGTTAATAAATGGGAAATATAAATTCATAAAAGAATCATATATGATATCATAAATATTATTATGATTCTTATATAAGTTAATAATATGTCTAAAAATATTATACAAGAGTTTCTGAGTCGTATGAAGAGTATCAGACTTAAGGTAAAGGTTAATTTCTCAATCTCATTATTTTTTGAGATTGTTTATATGTAAGTATTTACTGAGACGTATTTATCATCCATGTCCATATTTCATAAAAATTATTTCAAAAGGAATATTTTATGGTTTTATGGAAGGGAATTTTTAACTACATCATCATTTTAAATGTTTTAATGATTTATTTATATAAATATTTTTAATTAATGTCCATGTTTTCAAAATGATTTTAATGATTTATTTATATGAACATGATTGTTTTAAAATGTTAATTCATTTAAAAATTTAAAATTGGTATGGGAAAATTTGATTAAAAAATCTCTTTTAAATGAAATCCTTTTTAAATCGTGTTACTTTTAAATGATTTCAGGAAAAAGGGATATTTCTCTCAAAGAGTTTTACTGATCATTTTCAACTATGTCAACATCCTTTACTGGATATTACTCTTGAATTGAGGATGATTTATTATAATAAAATATTCCATATTGTATTGAATGAGTTGTGATATGTTTGGCTATGGATGTTCTATTTTTATACCATTCATGGTTTATGGTTAAAGTATTGACATTTCGTATGCTGGTTTTAATATGAATGATTATGTCATGTTTCACCCTTTTCATATGAGGAATGCATTGGGCTTAGTAAGTTATGGGAGAGGCCCACTATATCCCCTTGATGAATCGGTAGGTCTCATGAGACAAAAAAGTGTCTTGGAATAAGGCATTGATAGAATATTTTTGAATGGTCTTGGAATAAGGCCTTGACGTAGTAGTTATTATGTCTAACATTATGCAGTCCCTCATTATGAAATTAGTTATTACATGGGATTATTCGACTAGTAGAATTTACATGTGCATGTTTACATGGAAATGTTTGATTTATTTCTGCCATATTATATTAAATTTTATTGTTTAAAATTATTATGTTTTTATTATGCATCTTTCCTTAAAAATTTATACCTTTCGCTGAATTATTTACCCTTACTAAGCATCTGAGATCACCCATTCTTATGTTTTATTTTCTTAGTATGCCAAGAAGTGTATTATGATTGATATTCATGGTTAAGCTAGGAGAAAAATGGAATTATAAATGGATTATTTATGTTGTGTTTTATATTATAAATTTTAATATGGAGTTCATGTATGTAATATATTTTCCAAGGCTACTAAATTGATCGGTCCTTCGGGACTTGAATCCTTGTAGTCATGCCAACATATTAAAATAATACACCAAATCTGAGATTATAGGGTCAGGGAATTACAGTTAGTATCATACAAAGTTTAGAAACAACCTTGGAAATAGACTTTTAAAATTTAGATTAGGGATCATAACCCTATGATTGACTTTGAGGATAAGTATAGAAGAACCCCCTAGAATTTTGGTAACGATCATGGATAAACTAGGATTAAACCTAATATGTTATATATTAAAAGTAACTTACTTTGATTAGGTGGTTTTCATCCATGATAAATATTTCTCACCCTATGATTTCTGGTCTTATTTAATAGAGGAAATCAGAAGTAATTGAATTTACATTGAGTTTGATGGAAAATCTAGTGATTTTGAGAAAAGAAATTAGATAATGACTAGAGAAAGATTTTTTGAGTATACCGAATAAGTTATCATTATATATGATTAACAATTTTATCTTTGAAGAAATTTGTAACACATTGTGTAAGTGGAAGATGAATGTTTATAAATGTTAAAATTTTAAGAAGCATAGAGGAAAGAAGATTCAGTTTCCTATATATCAAGAGGAAGGGAAGAAGAACCTTGAGGAATACCTCAAATAGAGGGGAATATGATATCTCTATAGGGAAAAGGGTCATAGAGTGACCAATTGTTATGGATTTCAATGTCTCGTCTATGAAAATTGTGGGCATTACCCAAATCAATGCCCAGACATAAGAATCTACCTCTAAACCAAGGGAGGAACTATTCCATGCCTACCAATAAATTGGAAGGATTGGAGTATTTATGTATTTGAATCTATGAATTATGATAAGTGAATTATACAAGGAGTATTAAGTTTATTTTTTTTCACTAAGTATTTTCAAGAATACGTTGAATAGTTATAATGGACAAGAAAATTGATTTAAGGGTAAGATTATATTTGGAGAACATATGATTAAGGTAAAGATAACCCTTAATATATTCCTTATGTTAAGATAATGATGTTTGGATAAATATATGTTGGATTTGAATAAGTAAATTGGATGATTATAGTTTCTTGGGAATTAATTTTGGATTTGTTGACAAGTGGGTTATGCTATCATGGATGAAGTGTACAACTTTTTGGGACTTAAGGAATAATCCACTATGTTTTGGAAAAAAGGAAACATGCATGTTTTCCCTAAGGATATTTGATAATTAAGGTTGTTACTGTGACTCAAGAGAATAAAGGATTAAGGTGTTCAAATGTTTGAATGTTACAACCAAGAACTTCTCTATGAGATATGGGAGATAAATGCTAAACTGATTTTGTACACCTCTTTTTAAATTTGTAGATTTTTAGTTTTTGGAAGGATTGTAAAGTTATCCATTTATGGATAGTATAATTTTCACTCCATTTTAAGTTTGTTATATTAATGTATTATCTCTCTATATATGGACTTATGCATATGTGATAACCCATTTTAACTTTTGTTGATATAGATGGAATGACTTAACATTCTATTTATGGATTGTGTGATCTTCCATCACTTCAGAAATGAAAAATTCAACTTCATTTCATTGAATAAGAGATGAAGTGTAAATTATTTAAGGCATGAACAATGGAGAGGTTGTAAGGAAATCAATTAAGTATTTTTTCTCATGTTCTTTAACTTTAGGGAAAGGATCTTGAAAACCACCTAGTACTTTCTTTTTTGATGAATCAAATGGTCCCTTATATCATTGCATATTTTTGGATTTTAGATTGTTAAATTTATCTTAATAATTTTCTCTATCACTATCCATAAAAAATTAATGGTTATTTTTATTTTCCATATCCATGTTTTCTTAAATGTAACCCTGTTATGTGTTATTTTTGGTAAACTTTATACCTACCTTTCTTTATTTTAAAATAGAGGTCATATAATTCCACCTTTTGATGTGGTATTTCAAATAAGATATCATTGAAATATTAAAACCATAGTTTTCAATACAGAATTTAAATTGAGAGGAAACAATTTTTTTAAGGAGGGGATATTGTGAAACACCAATCTTCTATGGTACGCTTCCTTTTTAAATAATTCAATAGCCTGCAATGCACGCAACACCGAGTCCAAGCACACCACGACCTATCAAACTACCCATTAAAAAAGAAATTATGAATATTATTAACCAAATTTTGAATTTTATATATCCAATATAATTTCAACATTCATATTTTGTGTTTCTTAGACATAATATAATAATAAATTCAATTTTTCAGATAAAAGAAGTATTTTTCAAAAAATGTAGTTTTTCCACATTTTAATGGAAAACCCTTTTTAAATCCAATATTTGACACTTTTATATATTAAATTTTATGAAACTAAATTCTTATTTAGAATCAGGACATAAAAATTTATTCTAGAAAATATTTTGGTACTTTTCTGATAACATTCATATTTTGATGAATAATGAAAAATACTAAATTTTAATTGAAAACAACTTTTTAAATAAAAATAATTTATAGTGTTAAATTGTAAATTTGAGTGGTTTTAAAGTATAATTAGATTATATTTTTATCATTTAATATAATTTATGTCATTGGAATTAATTTCACATCTAAATTGGAAATAAACACTTGTCAATCTTTTGATAGTTTTTACTTCTTAAAAACCGACCTTTTGGTTTTGAAAACGAGAATTAATTTTAAATTAATTACTGAAACTTATGTTTTTTGAATTTAGAAAAATATATCCCATATTTGGAATCAAAAGGTCTAAATTTTGTAAATAGGCACCTTTTATTTTTAGACATTATGAATAGTAACTTCAGTAATTATTTTATTTATCATGGTTAAAGGGAGAATCAAGTAAATAAGGGTAACCAATAATCTTATAATATTATAAAAATACCCTAAAACGTGTCCTAATACTATTTAATGAGATATATTCTACCATTACCATATTTATACAGTAATTTTGGCATTTTAGGACCACTTGTGTGTGATAATGACATGTTATAAAAATTAATTTAAAGTAAATATAATTATAACATAAACATATATCTTTTAATAAATTGACTTTAATATAGGGTTATATAACTGATCTATATGTATATAAATATTCATTATAAAGATAAAAATATTTATTAAAATATGGTATTTTATTTATAAATTTTAGACATTAGATAAATATATTTATTTATGACACAATTATGATGCATTGATTACCTCATTAATGAAGGATTCAAATAAATGAATTTATAAATATTAAAATAAATGTAATTTGAACATTTTTATTCCATACACTAATTTTATAGATGAAATTTAAGTATTAGAGATGTGTTAAGGCCTTTTTTTAAAGGAATCAATTTGTTATAACATTAACAAAAATCAATTATTAAATAGTGTCAAAATTGACATAAATGAGTTTTTAAAACAAGTACTATTTTAATAAATGATATAAAAATCCTAAAAATCTTAAGTTCAACAAAATGACTTTGATAGTGATAATAATTTCATAAATTATCCACTTTATGTTCTCTTGTCATTTTATAGTAATGATATTAACCATGTAGTATAAAAATACAAGAGGACATGGTAAGAGTTAACTTATTTTAAAAAGGGTTAAATCTAAAAGATAAGGTTAAGTTTATGACCTAAACATGTAGAAAACCTATTTTTTGAGAGAATTTAGACCCATCCTCATCTTAGACTAAAAAAAAATTAATTTTTATCTATTATTATCTGAAAAAAATTTCTAATAAATTAATATTTCGAGATTTTCCTAAAGTGCCCCTCACATCTCTTATAAATGGGAACCTCCCTTTCTCTTTAATTCACACCTCCAAATCCCTTTTTATAGGACAAAAAATGCCCAAATATCTTTCAAACTTCCCTAAATTAATCGTAGATGCAAAAATTTCTTCATAAATCCAACTTAAGTAGTCCTTTTGTGAAACTTAAAAGGAGACACCCGAAGAAGAGGTAATCATTTTATCCCTTCTTTCAAAGTTCATTTATTCTTATACTTCCTCTTACTAAGTTGTTACCATACTAAAATTATAACTATAGAGTATAATATATGATAATATTTTTTTAAGATTATGGGACACATATTTTCCTCCTTTTAACCATCCTATGAAAAACAATACCTCCATGCGTGCGTACGTATGACTTACCGTCTCCACGTTGTGGTGTAATTTTTTTTCATGTACAATTTATATATATGGGTATAACGATAAATATAATTGATTTAAATAAAAAATATAACATGATATTTCTTCTATAAAATTCATATTCCATCCAATTCTGTACCATTAAATCATTAAAGGAACTATATCGTTGCTCGTGCGTACATACGACCTACCGTCTCTACGACGCGATGAGATTCATTATCCACATTAACCATCCACGAATGATTATAGAAAATATATTATTCATAATTATGAAATATATTACACAATAATTCTACTGTATTTATATATATATATATATATGTATGTACATATATGACATTCACTTACTTCCATTCAATACGATAAGAGAACAGAAACAACATTCATGCGTACGTACGACCTACTGTCTCCATGAACAGTGTATTGCATTTTTTATATCTATCTATTAAATATATTTATATTATGAATATATATGATATATAAACCATATTATACATTCATTAAGTAATAAATCACGATCTAAGTAAAATTATCAAGAATAACAAGTCAAAACATGCACGATAAACAAATCGATATTACCTGAAATGGTGCATTAACTTGGAATTGTTAATAAATTGGTAATATAAAGTCATAAAAGAATCATATATGATATAATAAATATTATTATGATTATAATATAAGTTAATAATATGTTTAAAAACATTATATAGGAGTTTTGGAGCCGTATGAAGAGTATCGTACATAAGGTAAGTGTTGATTTCTCAATCTCATTATTTTCTGAGATAGTTTATTTGTAAATATTTACTGGGACATATTTAGCCTCCATGCCCATGTTTCATATTTTTTTCAAAAGGAATATTTTATGGTTTTATAGAAGGGAATTTTTAACTACATCATCATTTTAAATGTTTTAAATATTTATTTTTCTAAATCTTTTTAATTAATATCCATGTTTTCAAAATGATTTTTAGGATTTATTTATAAGGACATGATTATTTTCAAAAGTTAATTACTTTCAAATTTTAAAAGTGGTATGGGACACTTTGATTCAAAAATATATTTTAAATGAATTACTTTTTAAATTTTGTGAATTTTAAATGATTTCATAAAAAAGGAATATTTCTCTCATAGACTTTTAATGATCCTTTTCAACTATGTCAACATCCTTTACTGGATATTATTCTTGAATTGAGGTTGTTTTATTAGAATAAAATATTCCATATTGTATTGAATGAGTTATGATATGTTTGACTATGGATGTGATATTTTTATAGCATTCATGGTTTATGGTTAAAGCATTGAAATTTTGTATGCTAGTTTTAATATGAATGATTATGTCATGTTTCACCATTTTCATATAAGGAATGAATTGGACTTAGTAAGTGATGGGTGAGGCCTACTATAACCCCTTGATGCATCTCTAGATCTCATGAAACAAACTACTATCTTGTCACAAGGCCTTAAAATAATATTTTTGAATGGTCTTGGCACAAGACCTTGACATAGTAGTTATTATGTCTGAATTATGCATTCCCTCATTATTAAATTAGTTATTACATGTGATTATTCAACTAGTAGAACATCCATATGCATGTTTATATGGTAGTGTTTGATTTTATTTTTTCCATATTATGTTCAAGTTTATTTTTTAAAAGGATTATTTTTTTATAATATATCTTTCCTTAAAAGTTTATAGATTCCTCTTAATTATTTACCTTTACTGAGCATCTAATCTCACCCATTATTATGTTTTATTTTCCCAGGATGCCAAGAAGTGTATTATGATTGATATGAGGGTTTAAGCTAGGGGAATAATGGAATTATAAAATGATTATTTATGTTGTGTTTTATGTTAGAAATTTTAATATGAAGTTCTTATATGTAATTTATTTTACAAGAATGATAAACTGGTCGGTCCTTTGAGAATTGAATCCTTGTAATAATGCTAATATATTAAAACAATGCACCAGCTTCGGTATTCTAGGGTCAGGGCATTACTTATACATTAATCCCTTTTAAAATTATTGTGAAACCATCTTTACTGGATAAGATAAAAAGATCAAAATCTAATGAAGTGAATTTTTAATAGAATATTTTATCCATTTAGGATAGAATATTGATAGAATTTGTTTATGCTAATGGAATTTAGAAATTTGGAAAGAGGTTATGTGTTTCATCAATAACTGAGCTAAAAAAGGAACTTTTAAATGATGAACATAGCTCAAATTGATCTATACACCTTGTTAGTACCATGATGTATAGAGATTTGAAGGAACCATTTTGGTGGGATAATATGAAGGAAGAAATTTCTGACTATGTGTCAAGATGCCTAGTTTGTAAACTAGTGAAGCCTGAGAGACAAAATCCTAGGGGATTTATGCAACCTGTACTCATTTCTATGTGAAAGTGGAATGACATTACTATATAATTAATGACTAGATTACCAATAACCACTATAAAGAATTATATGATATAGGTTATTTTTAATAACCTAATAAAATTAGTACATTTTCTTGCTATAAGAGAAGATTTACCTCTTGATTACCTAAAAATAATCTATATAAATAATGTTGTAATACTTCATGGTGCACCTATTTCGATTGTGTATATTAAATATCTCTATTTTACCTCAAAATTATGGAAGAGACTTCATAAGGATTTGGATATTGAGCTTCATTTGAGTACTACTTATAACCCTCAAACCGAAAAACATTTTAAAATGAATAATCAAACATTGGAAGACATTTTAAGACCACAATCACTTGACTTTCAAGCTATGTAGGATTAGTATTTACCTTTGGTAGAGTTTTACTACAATAATAGTTTCCATTCTAGTATAAAAATGGTTATATATGAAGCATTATATGACAATAGATGTCATACTCCAACTTGTTGGGATGAAGCTGGTGAGGGGAAACTTATAGGCCCAAAACTTATTAAAGAGACAATAAAAAAGGTAAAGAATATTTAGGATTATATTAAAGAATCTCAAAGTAGAAAAAAGAGTTATGTTAATGACTGAAGAAAGGATTTATAATTTCAAGTGGGATTCATGTATTTCTTAATGTATCTATATGGAATGGTGTCATAAGGTTCAGTAAGAAGTGGAAACTAGGCCATATGTACATTAGAAAATTTTGAAATTATGGGAAGAATTGGAGCTGTATCTTACTAATTAGAAATACCACCAAGTCTCTCAAAAGTTCATGATGTGTTCCATATATCACTGTTAAATAAGTATATGCAAAAACCAAAACATATAATCGCCTATGAAGAAATAGATCCAGAACTTGATTTGTCTTAATGTGAAGATCTTATCAAGATTCATGAAAATAAAGAGAAAGTATTGATAAATTAGATGACTTGAATGGTAAAAGTTATTTAGAGAAACCATAAAATAGAGGAAGCAACATGGGAACCTGAGGATGTTTTGATGAATAAATACCCTCACATGTTTAGAAGGAAATATTCATGAAAAATTTCTAGGATGAATTTTTTGAAGGAGGGAAGAATACAACACCCCAAGATTTTATGGTTTGTATCTTATAAAATAAATTCAATTTTTCTCAATAACTTATCATTATATATTATTAAATATTAACATGATCGTTTAGAATATTAATATTCCCATTAAAATAAAAACATAAACTTTGAAATTATAAATAAAATTTAGGTATCTCATAAATTAAAATATGATATATTTATATCATGGAATAAGTAAATAATGTTTTTAAAAAAATTATAAATTAATTGTTGGTTTTTTGGTGAAACATAAATGTTTATTTACAATTTTATAATTAATATAATGCTTTATTTTTTTATAAGATAGACTAATGAATTTATATTTTTTTGTATTATAAATATAATATAATTTTATGAGACCATACTTAATTTTTCAAAGTGTAGTAAAATCGGTTATAATACTAAAATCGTTATTTTTCGAATAAGTATAGATTTTAATCTAAAATTAAATTTCTAATATTTAGAATATTATTTTTATAAAATTGAGTCCATTTTTGAAATATACAAGTTGAAAAATGGTTAGGGTGAATTTTTGATATTTTTCTAAAATAGTTGAATTTTTGGCGAATAGTGAAATACTGTAATTTATGGTATTTAACACTGTAAGTAAATAATTGAATTATTGAGTCATGGATGATGTATAGAGGAGGTAATCACCCATTAGTTCTAAATCGCATACTGTAGTTATTCTACTTAATCACAATAATAAATAATATTGATAGTCTTGATCCAAAATAATAATGTAATGAATAAAATAATAAAACCCCCCTATATTCTCCCTATAAATACCACCCCCACAACTCCTCCTCACACCTTAATTATATAAAATGGAAATAACCATATAACCATGAAATGAATGCTCCTAGAATAACAAAATTAAACATTATAACTCATCAGATGGGCCATAAATGAACTTAATAAAATTATAATAAATCAAATATATGTTGAAGAAGTTATAAATTAAGTAATAAATGAATATAATTTGATTATCCCAGACATTAAGTATAAGTATAGAACATTTTTAGATATATTTTAAGAGGTTTTTCATCTCACTTTTATTTCTATGAGATATTCCTTATTCAACACTTATTTCTTATGTGTGGGGTTTGTATACGACCCTTTGATATATCATATCATGAATATCTTTATCTTCACGGAATTTATTGTTTAATTTTATGATTATTAATTTTATGGGGCATAAGATTCAATTAATTAAAAGTGGTAAGGGTTTTTCGTCTCACTTTAATTTTTGTGAGATATACGCCATATTAATATCTTATTTCCTTTGTGTACTACCCTTTTGTTTATGATCATCAATCATTGAAGATATAATTAAATATCCATATTTCCTATATCATGGATATGATCATTTTCTATGATTTATACTATTTTTACATACAATGTTTACTTGGAATGTCATTTTAACTTGGGAAATATTGATAAATTTGTATCCTATACTCAATACAGATATTTTGATAAGGAATATTGTTTATGAATTAAAAATATGTATGAATAATTATTTGGACTTACAATCATGTGTGGAGACAAATATTATTTAGTCTCTCGATGCATCAAAATCTCTCATGAGACAAAATAGTTGGCGATAAGCCCTTCACGTTTGTTTCAAAGAAAAACCAGACAGGTTTCTACTCACAGACTTAAACTATATATTGAAAAGTATTAATGGTAGTGTTAAATGTTCCAGATACATAAGGTCTTATAATTAATCATTTTCTTCAATTATTATTTAGTGGTTACTATCCATGAGGTTTTCAGTATGAAAAAAATTCTATGGATGCCTTTTGATTCTCATTTTATTGATTAAATGACATGTGTTTTTTAGTTATTTACCATTACATATTTATTATACCTTATTTATTATGATTCACCTATTTTTGATTCATTTTTCTTTTGTATATAACACTTACTGATCATTTGTTTTCACCCTTTTATTTTTTTCATTCCACAAGCTGTGAAGATGAAATATTTGAATAATTGTCAAGGAAGCCGTTTATTTTACTTTTTTATGTTCTCTGTTTAATTACCTATGTAATAAGAGAACCATGAATGTATCTATTTCTTCAAGACTACTAAAATGACCGATCCTTGGTGATATGATCTCTTTTATTTATTCCATTTTCTATAAAATAACCACCTACACTGGGCTACTGGGGTTAGAGTTGTTGAAAAAGTGTTATTAAAGGCTCTATTTATCAGTGCTTATTTTCAAGTAATGATAAAGGTAGAGAAAAGTATTTTTTTTCAGACCTCTCCCCACCCCACTATTTATTACCCTTTCCCACCCCATTTATCAACACTTTTCTCCCACTCTCTCGGGTGATTACCCCTTTTTATTAGTGCTTTACATAATTTCAGCCTCTTGTGCATGCCTAGATTTGATCCCTGTACCCACCCTTTTTAACTCTAACACCATTACCATTGCACCATGTGGTTTTATTATATATTTTATGATATTTCTATTTATATATATTGACATATATATTTTTTATTCATTTATTTATAGAATTATTTTTAAATATATCTACAATATATATATTTGTATAATACACACATACACACTCACAGATTAACATACAGAAGTATAAATTTATCTTTCTCATGTACACATACAAATATTTACATAATATGTATTTATTTACATATATTAGAATATACATATACATATATATTTGTTTATTGACACACACATGTTTATATATAAACATTACTTGTATAGGTATATATATACAGATTAATGCATTTATAAGGTTAATAAAATGGATATTTTTTAATTATAATTAAATATATAATAAATATTTATTTTATATATTTAAAAATACATTTTTATATAAATATGTTGACATATATATTTATACAAGTTATTTTTTATAGGTAAATCTATGAAAATATGACTATATTTAATTATAAATGAAACTACATTTTGAAGAAGGATAAAATTTCATAACCATAATATCAAAATGAATATAATCCTTAGAAATAAATTCATTCCCCTCCCAAAAAATCCAATAAAACCCCATTAAATGAGGTTGTAATTCCATCAAATGTCAAACAAATTAGAAAACCCCTACTAAAAAATAAATTATAGAGGCCATCTAGGCCTTTTCTAGCCCTTAAAATTGTGAATGGGGTTCCCCCTATCACTAGGTCATAGAGCTCATCATAGGATTTAATTTGATAGGTGGTAGGGCCCAAATGAACATCCTGATCAAAAGTTGGGGCCTTTTGAATTTGGAGTCACGTTTTCAAATTATCTTACCACATTAATTAATTAATTTATTTTTTATGTCCTATAATTGTTATTAAATGAATATTACTTGACAATAATTAATAAATTATTAATTTATAATATTTTTTAATTATTTTATAATAAATTTTAACTAAATATCTTATATATTAAATGTAAATGCGTATTTAGCCTTATCTAAAACATATTTAATAAATATATATTATATTTATAACAATATAAATATATTTATATATTTATATATTATTTTTAATGAAATATTTTTTATGAAATATATTCTTTATTAGGGATAGATTAAAAGAACAGATAATTGGGGGCCTTTATCAGCACTTGTAAAAAAGAACTGATAATGGCCCCCCTTTATTAGTATTTTTTACTAGCACAGATAAAGACCCCCCTTTATCTGAGATTTTTTAGTATCACTGATAAAGATAAACCTTTATCAGAAATTTTTTAATAGAACTAGTAATTGGGGGGCATTTATTAATGTTTTTTACAAGTTCTGGTAAAGGGACCCTTTATTAATGATTTTAGCTAGATATGATAAAGCCTAGCACTTGATAAATCAAGTTTTTTTAGTAGTTCATGGATTCCACCAAGTTACCATTCAATGTTTTTAATTAAAACAAATTTAGAAAAAAATATCCCAAATAAAAAATCATTCAATGTGAATTGCTTAGTATGGTTGTTGTTTCATTTATTCAAATTAGTTTTTCATCATTTTAAGTCTTCTGTTGGTGTGAAACTTAGTTGATCAGTTGTTATTACTTACTGTTACATATCTTACTAGTCATTCATTACTATTTGTATATAATATTTATGAAATATGTTTGTTTAAACTACTATAATCCCTATTTAAAATTGAAAATACTTTTTTTGATATATCTGAATAAATTCAAATTGTCACCCACACACTCAATTTGTAAGTAATTCCAATTATAGATCTATTTGTAAAAATAATTCTCAAAACTAGAAACATGGTAATTAATCTTTTGAATCACATTAAAACTCTTAAATTATAGAATCTAGAAATGAGAATTAACGGAAATGCGCACATATGATTGAGTGTAGAAGTGAGTAGATCTAGGATAATAATAATGAAAACAAAAACATATTAAACTTAAATAAATAAAAAATCAAATGGAAAGAATTGAAAAATCTATTAAAGAAGTGAAGGTTCAATGAGAGGTTACAGAAAAATAAGATTTTTTACCACATACTTATTTTATTGTTAGACCTTTAGAGGATTATTTTAATGAAGGAATTATAATTTAATTTTTTTGAACCACTTCTAGGTGAGGTAATTAGATATGATTTGCCTACTAAAATCACTTTAGAATATTTATTATGTATAGATGAATATTTGGATTATTTTTTTAAAAATTAAATTTATAATTAATTCTCTAATTTAAAAAGTGATAATTCAGTACCCTAGTGTTAGGAATTTTGGGGTGCTGTCAAGGCATGGGCTGTATGGATGTGGTTGGTAGGGTTTCTAGTCATAAGGTAAGTAAGGGTAGAAATGTATTTTAATAAGTTTATATTGTTAGATATGGTATTGAGTAGGAAGGGTTATTAGATGGGATGGTGATGTAATAATAAGGTAGTGGTTTCTGGGAGTGGAGTATGAATATTTTGAGGATTAGAACTAGATACTGTGTGGGAGACTAACCTTGGGAGGTTAAGCCAGAGTTTCTAGAGGGTTGTGTTCTTTGTACTGTTATTCTATCTTCCCCTTCTTCACCTTATTCACTTTCTTCTCACCCTACTATATTTTTTAGATGGTACTCTATTTTATACTACTGTAAAATAGAAAATATAATATTGTTTCCCACTATCCCAACATGGTTTTCTAAAAATTTAGAAACTCCAATGGGTAAAATATCACAAATGAGAAGAATGCCCGATTGGGTGATTGTAGAGAAGGAACGAGAGGAGAAGATGATCATCTAGGATGGTGGT
This sequence comes from Viscum album, assembly GCA_963277665.1. Taxonomy (NCBI): domain Eukaryota; kingdom Viridiplantae; phylum Streptophyta; class Magnoliopsida; order Santalales; family Viscaceae; genus Viscum; species Viscum album. The sequence goes on from OY728130.1 coordinate 582,800,553, forward strand.
GCTACTGGTTATTTTGGTTGAGGTCAGAGTAGGATTTAACTTCTGTTCATTGAAAAAAATGACTATGGAATTGTAATATATTATCCCTCTTCAAACTATTTTAAATTATGAGACGAAACCACTAGAAAACACGAACACCGAGGGGGATAATCAAAACTAATGATCTTTGAGAGAATCACTACATTGTGGTAAGTTTGTTTGATTTCTATTGAGTCACAATTAAAGGAGATCATACAATAAGTTTTTATTTTTGTAGATGTATGAATATAGTGGGGAAGATGATTGTTGTGGAGTGAACTAAAGGCCAACTGTCGACACTGTTTGTTTTACGTGGATTGGGGATGATTGCGTAGGATATGTTGGAGCATTTGGAACCAGAGTAGTAATTTATTCTCTTCCTTTTCTAGATGTAGTATTAGGATGTTTAGAATAGAGTTGAGATTTGTTAAAATAGATTCATAACTGATATGATTTATTTATTCATGCTCAGGCAACTAACATTTTTTTAGTGTCCATTGCTTTCTAAGACCATATATGTGGATACATATATTATGGACACCAAAGTAGCCAAGACAAAAAAATTGTGCGGTTTTCCTGTATGCTTAAATATTAAGAATCCAATTCTGATTGGAGAGCTGCACATTCTTATTGTGTATAGCCTAATATGGTGTGATTTAAACCTCAATAAGGAGTATCCTATTGTAGATGTTTCTATTATACACAATAACACTAATTATGGAGAAGTGGTGAGCCTAATAACTTCACCATCTAAAATGATGAGTCTTGGCATGGTGTCCACTACCACACTTTCTTCTCTCAATGATAAGGGGATTCATATTGTCCCTGGACTACTTTAAAAATATTATACAATAAATATTGTGTATTTAAAATGAAAGAATCTAGAATAATCTATAAAGCAAGTTGAATTCATATCAATTCCTTTCTCCTTACGGTATGAAACACTTGAGTACAATGGCTCACATTTAGATTAAGTCTTGGTCTGGGGAATGTAGAGTGAGGATTGAATTTATGAGGTCCTAGTGGAGAACATAAAAGTAAATTTGTTGAAAAACTATTCTGATAATGCAATATCTGGAAATATTCTAGAATCATTAGAGGAAATTTTCAGATCTATCAGAGTGATAATAGTGAATAGGGATGACTTTTACTCAAAATGGGTGAGGTTACATCCCAATGTTTTTGGTTAAAAGGTTTATGGTTGTATCAAGTCATTTAGTAAGGAGTTCTTGTTTTCAAATAATTCATGGAGAATATTTGGGAATAAGATCATCTTAATAAGTAGAAAAATTATGATACAAAGGTTTTCTTAAAGAGTCTACACATACTAGTTTTGGGAGATAAGGAATAGGGGATAAAGAACCCTTGTATCAAAAGGAGTCTCATTGTATTTCAAATAAAATGGAATTGGAGGATATGAGAGAGATGATAGTATGTTAGTGGAATGATGTTGTATTAGCGGTTAAAATGGAAGACTAAAAACATCTGGATATAGGGAAAGAGTATAATGATAGTAATAGTTTTAATAATATATGTTGGAAAAAATATTTTTATGTGAAAAATCCAGTGGATGACATTTTTGATGAAATTTTAATGATTTTATTGACTAAAATTGATAATCAGGGGTTCAATAGAGAAGTTTGTAAAAAGGAATAGAAGAAACTTTTTGAAGCTAAAACTTCCATTATAATAGTATATGGATTCCCTTACATAGCTACTAAGCTTCTAATAGAATTTTACACACTATTTTTGGATCTGTGAATCTTGGTAAAGAACTTTACAAGTACCAACCGACTACTAAAACATTTTAGAATTCATCATGTACTAATGGTGATGGATAAAAATTATCTCAAATATATTTTAGACTTGAGACATGATGGATAGAAAGAATGCTTCCTATTTGTAATCTAGTTTGTTTATGGTTGGAATTTTTGGAATGAAACGTTTCTATTTGTTCAATTGGGAAAGATAACTCTTGGTTATACTACTACCAAGGCTGGTATATGTGGTCAAGTTTGATTTGAATATTTTTCTTGTGGGGGATGTATTATTTTTATAATGATGAATTAGAAAAATAGGAACCATAAATGGTACTAAAATAGAATTCTCAGGGGAGTGGTGGTTTCTATCATATTGTTTTGGAGGATGGAGGTTTGGAAGGGGATAGAGTTTTAGACATATAGATGGAAACCCTAATTGTTGTTTATATAATTAATCCAATTTTCCTAAATGAACTTCTTGTGTTTGGAAATATATTATTTTTATAAATTAGTACATTCTTATCAATATATAAAGTAAGTATCATGAGGAAAATTTTTATCAACGATATGCATATGTCAAAAGTATGAGAATGGTAGGTTGCTATAAAGAAAATAATAAAGATTCCATGTAAATATATCATGGGAAAGGAGATGAATGAAACCAATCCAGAATATTTTAGTGGTATACATGCTGTTGAGGGAATCTTAATAAAAAGTGGTGGAATTTTTTATTTGCATAATGTCCGAGAGGTGATTTTTCTCAAGGACGTGGAAATCACTAAAGGGGAGTGGTTATCACTCACTGGTTCTGTAGGAAAAAAGAAGCTACTGGTTTTGGATAACGAAGATACAACATAAGATGTATATTTTTTAAGAAGTAATGATGATAAGGGTGTTGGGTTTAGAAATATGAGAGTCTTGATCTTTATAACTCTATAGAAGATTAAGTTTTCAAGGAATAAGGTGATGGCTTTACACCAGAACCAAGGGTGGATGCCTTGGAGTTTTTTACATCTATTTCAACAGATCAATTTTTTAGTAGATATTAATTATTTTTTAATGTTTTCACCATTATAATGAAGGTCATATGAACTAGATGTAATTTTTGAAGAAGGAATATAGTATTAGTATCTTAGAGAAGGGTTGACCAACATGTTTCATTGACTGACTCAGCCAAATATAATATACAGGTTCCATGATTTCCCCTTTATGAAAAGGTGTTTTTTGAGGTGGGGGTAAATGTTAGGAATTTTGGGGTTTTTTTAGGTGTAGATGGTGAGGGTGGGATTGGTAGACTATACAAGCATAAGGGAAACAAGGGAAGCAAAGTATTTTAATCAATTTTTGTTGTTAGATATGGTAGTGAGTAGGCAGAGTTGTTTATGAAAACCCATATCTTTCATACACTTTATTTAATGATTTATTATGTAAAGGTAAAAATAATAAAATCCTAGAATATTGAGAGGCCTATTTTCTTTACAAAATTAGGTATATAAAACAATAACTTGGAACAAGGATACAATAATAATATTTAAAACTCCATAAAAAGCTCTTAAAATTTCATTACTCTTCTAAAACAACACGATATAACTTGGGGACGTACATAAGAAAGAGGTGAGATATAAAGCTTAGTAAGAGAATAATAAAAGTATAACTTGATAAAAGTAATACATTTAAGTCAAGAGGAATATCAAGGTGACATAAAAGGGTTAAGAATTAAAACATTAACACCAAATCATGATATAATATAATAACATCAATGCAACATATGAATGTGAAAATAAAGTAAAACATGACATCATAAGAACAATTAAAGGATAACCGGTAAGATATTATAACATATTGTGTTTAGGATAACCTCCCATTAACCTTACATGTTATCTCATGATTTAAAATCATTACCCAATACATTGGAGGGCTATATAATTCTGGGCCAACCCATCACATTCATATTATGTACATATATTTGTGTGGCACACAGATCATACAACACAAGAACCTATTTAATAAATTTAATCAAATAATTAAAGAGTTTTGGTTAAATACATTAAATTACGTAATAAATCAATTATAATTTCATCTAGGTGAATATCCTTGATTGGAAATAGATATGGGTATTCAAAACAAAAACTTTGGAATGGAAAATAATGGGATAATTTTCGAAGTATAATAGGTGGACATAAAGGTTCAAGAAAGGGTTTAATGAGAGTAAAATTCAGTCTATAATTACTTTGTAATTACAAGGAAGATAAATTAATGTGTAAAAATACATTATGACCTGAACAATTGGAAATAAAAAGGCTTAGTGTAGATAAAGTACTTGAAATCACAAGGGATATGAGAGAATCCATTACATTGAGAGGGAACTTCTAAAGTATTGGGAGGATCTTATTAAGAGATTGTGAAAACCTTGGGAGGGATTTAGAGAGGGATAGTGAAAATAAATTCATTCTAAATGGGTTTTTGGGTGAATATTAGTGTGGGTTTTGTTTGGTATTTATAGAAAAATAGAGTGAAATTATATATTAATTTATAAAACTAGGATTTGGACTCGATATGATAAAATAATAAAAACCCTAAACCTTCCAATCAGGTTTCCCATGGTTTCTATGAAATATGAGGGGTTTTAAATAATTTATAAGTCCAAGAAAAGAATATATTAAAATAATAAAATTGGAAATGTGGAAGTGAGTAATGTTTGTAATGAAACTATTTTAAAACCTTAAAATATTAAATACATTTTGGAGGTTTTATTAAAGGATTATAAAATTAATAAAATTACTTCAAAAACAAATCATTTCAAATTTAAAATATCTATTTGGTTTTTATTTCCTTTTACATAATTTATTACATCATATTTTAGTTATTATGATGTCATAATACATATCTTATATTTATACCATATTTAATTTTTACACAAAAAATTAACTGTCTTAGAAAATTATGAAAAATTCACCATTGGATAATTTTGTTTTGATTATTTCAAAAATTATATTAATTTTACCAAAATAATTTCCTAAATGTGATAATTTACACTTAAATAAAAATCATTTTTACTAGAAAATACTAGTTTTTACAACCCTAACAAATTTTTGACCATTATAAAAATTACATTGGACTTTATTAAATCACAATATCATTTATATTTTAAAAAATATTATTTGATAAAAATATTTTATTAAAATAAAAATAATTTAAAAAATCATTTAATATTTCAAAAGGGTGTCTTAATTGAAACTATACATTTCCCAAAAATATAATTTTGATTTCTTCGATCAAAATTTAATTTTCATCAAACTCATTATATAATCATTTATAAATTAATAATAAAAAGGGATAAATAAAATCATTATTATATTTAAAAGAAAATATAAAAACTCATACTACTAAGGTATAAATACAAAACCTCTTATTATAACAACATCTGTCTTAAGGGTTATTTGTGTGATGATTATTCTTAGGGTGGTTCAGTGAACATGGTTTGGTTCGTGATCTCTATAAGATTGAAATTATGCTAAAAATGGTTTTGATCTATCTTTATTTATGGAATCTCGACTTGGAATTGGTTAATGGAAAATCCCACTAATGACATCTCTCTTAGAAGGTCTGATAAATGGGATTTATAGGGTTTTATCTCGTTGTTTGAGGCCATCGCTTCTTCCATTTGTGTCAATTAGACTTTATAATATCATTTAATATTCTAATCCTAATGGTCACTACATAATAACTATATTTTCAATGGTTAATATTTTTAATTTTATTTTAAGTATGACATGATATATTTTACAATGGTCCAAAATTACCAAAGTAGTTCATGTTTTTTACACATCTACATTACTTAGTAAGAAATTTATTCATTTAAAAGGGAATTAAATTTATAAAAATTTGGGTCGTTACATTATTTCCCCATTCAAAAATTTCATTCTCAAAATTTTATTTCATATATTAAAATAGATGAGGGTAATTTTGTTTCATCACCTCTTCCAATTCCTATGTCATCTCTTCAAACTCGTGGTTATGCCATAAAAATTTGACTATGTGAGTTGTCATATATCATAGAAAATTGTCTCTAAGTTTTAGGATCATCACCAATTGCTCTTAGTATAAAAGAATTTTCTCTAAAGGTGCCACCTCAAGATTTATTAAATGTGAGGGTTCTACTATGTACTTTATCAAGAGGGACACATGGAAAATATCATGTACATAGGATAACTTAAGTGGGAATCCTAGTGAATAATCCACATATATGATGCGATCAAGGATATAAATGGGTCAAATGTTTCTCAGATTGAGCTTTACATTCTTCCCAAACCTCATAACTCTCTTCCATAGTGATATATGAAGGAACATCCTATCTTCAACCTCAAACTATAGCTCTCATCAATAATTTTATACATAGATTTTCTATTAACTTTGGGGATATTTCATATGATATGGAATGGTTTAAACCATATCTATCATATTTTGGATAAGAATAGGTCCCATAATCTTTTTCTCTTCAACTTCATCCCATAATATTGGAGTCTGACTAATCTTTCCATATAGAGCCTCATAAGGGGCCATTTGAATACTAGAATGGAAACTATTGTTATATGATAAATCCACTAGGGAAATATTATGATCCCAAAATACTTGGAAATCCATTGAACATGATATCAACATATAATTTAGAGTTTCAATGGGTCTCTTAGACTAACCATTCATCTACGGGTGATAAACAGTACTATAACTCAGCTCTGCAAGCAATAAATACTGAAGGCTTCTTTAGAACCTCGAGGTAAACCTTAGAGATAAATCAAATACAATGTATAGTGTAACCACATATATTCTTACCACTTAACTTTTGTATATCATAGTGAGTTGTTAAAGATATAAATTTTCTTTTATAGCAATGAAATGTGGTAACTTTTTAAGGAGATTGACTACCAACCAGATGGTGTTATTACCTTTAGATGTCCTAGGGAGTCCTATGATGAAATACATGGTTATGTTTTACCATTTCCATACTAGTATGGGAAATAGTTTCATAATACCCTTATAATTCTTTAATTTATACTCGACTCATTGGCATACTAATCCTTAAGATCTAAATTATACAATCTCCATCTTCATGTCATCCCACTAGAAGTTTTTCTTCAGGTCTCTATACATCTTAGTGATTCATAGATGAATAAAGTAGGATGGACTATTCACATCATCCGAAAGTTCCCTCTCTAACTCTGGTTTTTATGAGACACATATATAAGTCCCAAAACTTATAACACTGTCTTTAGTAAAGTTGATCTTTTGAATATTTTCTACCTTTTTCTATAGATCCTTGTAATCTTTTTGGCCCCCTTTGATCATTTCAAGAATAGATGTTTGAGATGTTATTTGAGAAAGGTAGGGTGAATTTAATTTTATGATTCCTATTTCCATCCTTTTCATGTTCTAGAATATTGGACCCCATTCAATCTTCATCATGGATAAGGTTGTGGGATCCTTTCTACTAAGAGCATGAACCACTTTTCTCACCTTCCTAGGATAGTAATGGATTGAAAAATCATAATCCTTGATCCAATCTAACAAAATTCATTAGTGAATATTTATCTCATTTTTTGTGAATATATACTTAAGACTTTTATGATCCATATATATGTCACACTTCCCTCTGTAGAGATAATTTTACAAAATATTCAATGTGAAGATCACTATAGACAATTCCAAATCATTAGTTCGGTAGGTCTTCTCAATGATCTTTAATTTAATGAAGGTATATGCTATCACGTTTTCATTATGCATAAGTACAAAACCCAATCCGTTTTTGTAATCATCACTGTAGATCATAAATCCTTCCCCACTAGTGGGTAATGTGAGAATTGGTGTAGTGATTATCCTTTTTTAACTCTTTAAATCTTTCCTCACATTCATCAGTCTAGACATACTTTACTACCTTCAGATTTAGATTTTTTAGTGTAAGTGAGAATCATGAGAATTTTATCATAAATCAAGGATAATACCTAACTAATATAAGTAAACTATGAACCTACTTAACGTATATTGGTCCGAGTCATCATTTAATTGTCTATATTTTGATGGATCCATAGATATCCCTTTGTTGGTAATATCTTTCCCTAGTAATGTTACTTCCTCCATCCAAAACTATATTTTTTTACTATACGTATAAATTTAAATTTTTCAAGGTCTTTAGTACAACATAAAAATGTTAACCATGTTTCTCCTAGATTTTGGATTAGATAAGAATATATTTTACAAATAATACCATAATTATTTTTATGGTAATCACTAAATACTATATTCATTATTTCTATGAAGATAAATTGAGCATTATCGATTACAGATGGAATCACATTGAACTTTGAGTTTCTGTTCATTATATGAAAAATAGTCTTGGGGATATCCTACTTATTTATATTTACTTTATAATATAGTGAACAAAGACCCACCTTATAGAAGTACTAGTCTCCATGAAGCTAATCGAAAATGTAATCAATCAATGGTAGAGGATATTTATTCTTTATCGCGATCTTGTTAAGCTCATAAAAATCAATGTAGAGGTGAATTTAGAAGTCATTATTCTTGAATAAAAGAATCGATTCAACCCATGGTGAAGAAATTGGGTGTATAAACCCTTTATCTATATTATCCTATAGTTTATTATTAATTTATTCAAGTTTAACGATGTCCATTTTATATGGAGTCTCGAATATTGGAAAATATCAGAGTATACATTTTTTTGAGATCTCAACCTCTCAATAGTAACAAGACTAGGAAATTATCTGAGAAAAATATCAGTATATCCCATCAAAATTGTTATGTATTGAAGAATTTTATTTTATTTGGTCTTAATCATTTGAGCAAGATATAGTTTCTAATAAGAAATAATATCCATATATAAGATGATGATTATAAAGGATATTCATCCTCCTCTATGAAAATTTATAGAACCGAAGGAAAATTCTCTAGACAAAGGGTGATTTACATATCTCAGTAATTTATGTTTTCTCTATATAAGGAAAAAAAATCCATACCCAATGATTCATATAATTTCGCTAAATTTAGTACCACAAAGTTCTCTAGGAAATTAAACACACAAATATGGATAGGGGAAAGGCTATATACTTAGAATGCAATAATTTCCCTTTTTTCCATTTTTACTGGTAGCTCCACTTCCATGTTTTGAGGTGGTGTTTTAATAGTTCTATTAAAATTGTGTGATATAGAATAATTCTTATAGTTATAGTCACATATATCATTTGAAGTTCATGCATGGATGATGAGGCCACCTTTCACTATTTCATTATGGTTTTAATAATTTAATTCTTCCAAAAGAGAGTTAAGGATAATTTTTTTTAAACAATTGATAATATAAAGTTAAGATATGAACATAGAAGGGATAACCCATAAGTGAAATTTAGTAATTAAACTATGAATTTCTAGGTTTCAGTCTATGTTATCCACAGTCTAATTCCTAGCATAAAATTTTATAGGAATTTTTGTTCCCTTTATAATGGGTTTTAAAGATCATGTGAGTTTACCAAAGAATATCCCAAGTGAGTCTCAAACTAAGTGTACAATATGGCCTCCTTTTTGTTCACTAGGTGACTATCAGGTTAATACCCAATGTTCCCTTTTCTGGGTTATTACCCTTAGGTACAACTATGCTAGAGCCACATCCACTTGTAGTATCTAGACATGGAATTTTTTGATTAGAAACTTATTAATTTATAATTTACCATAATTTAAGGATGTTTTCATATGTTATGTCTTATCATTAAGGATTTCACTATAGTTTTCTAATGTTAACCCGTAGAAAACTAGGCCTTCCTATGATACCAACTATGACAACCTACATCTTTTTTACACTTTATTTCATGATTTATTACATAAAGGTACACATAATATAGTCCCAAAAGGTCTATATTCTTAGTATCTTTGGTAAATTAGGTACATATAATAATAAATTGAAATAGGGATATAATAATATTATTTTAAACACCATAACATGTTCTTAAAATTCCACCGCTCTTCTAAAACTGCATGTGATAACCTGAGAATGTATGTAAGAAAGAGGTGAGAAATAAAGACTAGTAAGGGAATAATATAAGAATAAAATTATTAATGTAATATATGTGATTCAAGAGTCATATCAAGTTGACATGTCACACTCGGGTTTTCTTCTCTTATCTTGTGTTGCAGTTTTTTGGGAATCTTGGTATTTCTTTTGAGTTCTGGGTGTGACAGGGGATAAATTTTTAACTGTTTCTTTGTCTGATTTTTATCCAATGGTTGATCCAAAGTTCATTCAGGATTTCTTGGAGAAAATATGCGATTTTTTCTTAGCTATTTTCTATGCACAGTTGGCACACAGTTTGGTAAACCATGCAGCCAAACCCAAGTAACTATGCAACAATGTGACATTTTGGGAAAGAGGCATTTCGTGTGGTTTATAAACCGTGAAACCTAACCCTATGAGATGACTAGATCTTAAAAAATGTGAAATTATAATTATACCCTTATGGTATTTTAACTCCAAATCTACCAATTTCTTCCTTCATCTGGTTCGTATAACCCTAGTGAGGCATATCCTTATTTCTCCAAGATTAATTCTTCCTCCTTGGGTGTGTATCTAAGGATTTCTTCAATTTTTTAGGAAAATATATCAAGGTAATCAATTATCTTCATCTACATCTTCCTTATCCTTCAATTTCTTCTTATGTTTCTCTTATCCCATGTTCATGTCGACCTAGGATTTGGTTTTACCCTTGTTTTATGTTGGGTGTTTTGTTCTTTTAGGTTCCCAATTCATAGATATAAGGTTTTGGAACTCTTGTAGAGTGATCTTGGGCGTACATTATTGATGTTCCTTGTATTAAAGATAGGTTTACCATGCACTTTCCTTTTATAATTTATAAATATTTGATTTCATGCTTTTCACACCTTCTTTACATTCTAAATATTGTTATATAATCCATTAATATGTTGTTTGGTGTGAAAAATGGTGGTTTGTGCTTTGTTTTGTGATAAATAATGTTGTTTTGTTTTCAATATACACACCAAGTCTTTGATAAAATGTCCTGTTAGCTTTTACACAGGGTTTTTGATATTTAAAACATGTTTTGGAAATGTAAATAAATTTTTGGCTTGTGAAATGATGTTTTGGGTTCCATATATGGGTTCCCAAAATGGTTTTTTTTAAAAAGGGGATTGTGTATTTTATTTCAATGTATTTTTTCATGTGATGTTAGTTAATGTCATGTTTGGTTTTTGTATAAAAATGGATTTTCCTTGAAAATGTGACATGAGTTTTTTAAGGGGATTTTGTAAGTGATTTTGAAATAGCAAATGGAGTGTATACACTATTTATGAAAGTTATATTTATATCATTGATAAATGTTGGTTTTCTGAAAAATGATTAAATTACTGTTTAGAAACCTTGTGACAATAATAAAAGTGTTTATTATGAAAACCTCCTTTGGATGATTATCACGCCTTGTTCATATTTAATGGAATGGATTTCATCACTGCAGAATATTCATGATCCATTATTAGAGATCCCTGGTATAGACTCCTTATGTGCTAATTATCCTATTTGATGAGATAGGCCTTTGGGGTGACTCATGGTGAGGCATGTTGTTGAATTATTATTAGGATATGATTGTGATTGGATGCTCAGTTGGCATCAGTTGTCTCACACCCTTTGTACATGAGACATGGAAACCTAGAATAGTGAAATAATTTTCTGAGAATGATTGATACATTATATAGTTTACACACTAGCTGGTTTCTCATAGTAGGTGGATATATTAGGGTTTATTGCTATGTGATTTTTCCCTTAGCCTATCCAGAGTTATAGTGGCTGGAAGTGTTAAGGCATTTTTGATTTCATCGTGTGTGGAATGCTACTGGGGATAGGTCTCATGTATTAGTATGTTATGGGTCATTCATGATCTCCTAGGTTCACCCATGTCTATTATCACAAATATGCTTTCAGTGATGAATGAGATAATTGGTTACACTTTTATATTTATTTCCATTTCCCTCTTTATGTGACTGTGATAGTGATCTCTTGTGTAGTATTTTATTGGAATGTGATTTGTTGGTTTAAAAAGGTTTATGAAAAAGTTTTTCATTGTTAAAGTGTTTTATAATCTCCTATGCCTTTTGAAAATTATAAAATCACTTTCCCTATGAAATGTTAATGTTTCAATCTTGGCAATGAACCTGGTTTTGAAATGAACTAGGGAAATGGACCGTAGTTTGTTTTCAAGTAAAAATGTGGAAAAGATTACTTTTATAAAATGTATTTAAAACTTAAAGTTTATGTTTCTTTTATTTTAAAGGAATTGTATTGGGAATAGATTATCGGTCTAGCCTATTGAGTTTTAATACTCACACATATAGTTCCTTTCTATTTTTAGCCTTTGGTGTAGGTTTTAGCTTGTGTTCGACCACCTTGGGCGATGCTGGATCTTTGTGTTGAAGAGTGACCCGTGGGGTCACATGGATATCATGCGGTTGTCTAGTTTGTTTGGTCTTATTGTATATTCATTGTACCTTTCTTCCTTGTGTAAAAGATGTTCAGTTCGGTATTGTTATATGTGTTGTAATTTTTGGTTTATTTTCACTCTTTAATTTTTTATGGGGCCAAATCATTCCCTTTTTGTACTCTATTGATGGTCGGTACTAGTTTCCAGCCCATGGGGATCCGAAATTCCCTTCAGGCTACGACACAAATCAGCTCAGGTGACCAGTTCAGGTTTGACTTGGTTGGTTCATGACATGATATAAAAGGGGTAATAATAAAAAACATGAACATCAAATCATAATATAAGATGATAACATCAAGGTAACATAGGAATATATTTAGAATGTAAAACATGAAATCATAAGCATAAGTCAAGGATAACCAATGAGACATCATAAAATTATGTGATTAGGATAACCACCCATTCACCACACATAATATTTCAAGAGATAAAAACATTACCCAATAAATTAGAGGGATATATAATTCTATGCCCACCCATCACATTCATATTTTGTACATGCATTTGTGTGCCGCATTGATCATAAAAAATAAGAACGAACTTAATAACTTCAATACTATGAATAATTATTTTGTATTAAATACATGTTAGTCCCCAATAAATGTTTTATAGGTAAATATTATCCAATACCCTTGAGTTGAAATGTGGATATGTGTTCACAAACACACAATTTTGTTATGGAAAACCATGGTATAATTTCAGCTGCATTACAGGTGTAAATAAATGTTCAAGGAAGGGTTTAATGAGATTAAAAGAAGTTATATCATTAATTGGGCATCATTATTATAGAAAATTGATGTGTAAAAACACATTTCAACATGAATAATTAGAAATTAAAAGGCATAGTATAAAGAAAGTACTTGAAATAAAAAGGAAGTGGAGAGAATCCCTTACCTTGAAAGGGTAATTTAAAAATATTGGGAGTAGATTATTAAGAGACTAAGAATACCTTGGGAGGGAATTAGAGAGGTACATGGATAGTAAATTCATGATAAATGGGTTTTAAGTGAATAGGAGTGGGATTTTTAGTGGGTATTTATAGCAAAAAGAGGGGAATTATTTATAAATCTCCAATCTTAAGTTTTGTACTCTATATGATAAAATATTCAAAACCACAAAACTTCTCATTGTTTTTCTTGGGTTTCTTCTGAATAGGAGTCATTTTCAATATTTTATTAGTCCAGGAGCCAAAAATATTAAAATAATACCATTGGTGATGGGGAAGTGAGTCATGTTCACAAATAATTGACTTTAAAATCTTAAAATATAATATATGTTTTGGAGGATTCATTAAAGGATTAAAAAATTAATCAAATAATTTAAAAACACATTATTTAAAAAGAAAATATATATTTCTTCATGCATTTATTTTATATCATTTATTACATCACTTTTGGGTTTTTATGTTGTTAAAATATATACCTTATATTATTACTGTATTGATTTTTTACCCAAAAATTTGTATGTATTAAAAAATTATAAAAAATTAACCATTAGATAATTTAAAATTTAAAATTTAATAATTATATTTATTTTAATAAGTAATTTCATAAATGTGAGTATTTAATATTTTAAATAAAAAACGTTATTTTTTGGAAAAATACTATTTTTTATAACACTAAAATCTTTTTGAGTCGTATAAATATTACAATGGACTTCATTAAATTATATTATGATTTATATTTAAAAAATATTATTTATTAATAATATTTTATTAAAATACATTTATTTTAAAAATTCTTAAATTTATCAAAATATAATTTTAAATAAAACTATGTATTTCTCAAAAATACAATTTTGATTCTTTCGTATCAAAATCTACTTTTTACAAAACTCATTATATAATCATTTATAAAGTAAAAATGAAAAGGGATAATATAATAATTATTATATTTAAAATATAGTATAAAAATTCAAAATACTAGGGTCTAGATACATAAACCTTTATTGCACCAGTGTACTCTCCAAGGGTTAGGTGTGTGATGGTGCTGCTTTCTTGGGGTGGTTCAACAAAAAAGGTTTTGGACGTGATATTGATAAGCTTGAAATTTCCCCATAAATGATTTTCATGATCATTAGTTATTAAAATCCAGTCTTGGTTTTTTTCAAGGGTTAATTCTAGTGATTACAAATCTCTCATAAGCTCCAATAAATGGGATTTACATGGTATGATTTTACTGGTTGAGGCCATCACTTGGTCCATATGTTTCAATTAAACTCTATGATAAACCTTAATATACAAATCTTAAAAATCATTATACAATGACTATATTATTTAATATTAAGATCCTTAATAACATTTTAAATATGAAAATATATATTTTATAATGGTCTAAAATAACCAAACTAGTGTTTGTGTTTTTTGTTACTACATTACTTAATAAGGAATTTATTTTTTTAAAAGGGAATTTAATTACAAAATCTTAGTTCATTATATTGTTTTCTAGGATAGTGATGTAATAAATAAGGGAGTGGCTAGTGGGAGTGGAGTATGAATATTTTTAGGTTTATAGATTTTTGTTATGTGGGGGACTCACCTATTGGTTTGTCCATAACTTTCAGAGGGTGGAATTATCTGGGGTATTCTTCTATATTATTCTTCTCCACTATCTTAACACATTACTATAATTATATAGATGATAATTTATTTTATATATCTATGATATAGAAAATAAAGTAATTTTTATCCCTTTACTCACTCATTTTCCTAACATATTTCTCATTTCCATGGTTATATAGGACACTTCTATTATGTTGATCTCTTTTAAGAAAAACCGAAGGTAGGATACCTACAAACTCTCATTTTCAAAAATTTTATAGAGGACATACTAAAAGAAAAGAAACTAAAATATAAGATTAAATTGAGATTAAATTCAACAATAAATTCATTTCGGTTAGATTTAGCTAATAATTATTTTCAAACTAAATTTTCCCTTTCCTATTTTGAGAATTCATCCCATAAATGTACTTCTTTAGTTAGTGATGATCAGGAAGTATGCACCATTGAGAGTTTTTATTTTTCAAAAAATATGTAGGTTAAGCTACTTTTTACAATAATAAAAATTCTTCCATGATACATCAAGAGAATAAATTATTGGAACCAAATTTGAAACAAGGGGTTTTTGATTTTTGAGTTCACTTTCATTCAATTATTGTAAAGATGAACTAAATATAAAATTTCTCCTTATATAGATTTATAAAACTCATATACTAATGGGTTTTTATGGGATAATGAATATGAGTAAGTTATATTTGAGGTTTAGTAACTTCATTAATATTTACTATTTCCTAAACATACAAGTTTCATTCCAAAGTCAATGTACCATTTAGAGTTTCTAGATAAAACAAATCAGGGAGAATGATTTAAAAATTTATTTGTTTAATATTTATAATATTTAATTCCATAATATGTTCCATTATTTTAATTTTATAAATTCAAATTTAATTTTATAGTCCTTGGTGAAGAAAATGTATCCAGTGAAGAATTGGATGATGTTGATCATGAAGGGGAGTACCCTTATTACCTTTTCCGTCCCCCACTCAATAAGTAGCACAATCAATTTAAGGAGGAAATGTTAAAAATTATCAGGGGGTCTTATCAACTCACATTTTAAATAAAGATATTTTAAAAATATATTTTGGTGGTTTCTTTCAAAGAATCCATACCCCACTTTATACCTAGGATGGTCCATAGTCTATAGATAGTCAAACTGCAATGCACCTTTAAAGGGGTTTATCCCAATTTTTTTATCTTTCATTCACTTTTTTATTTTTTGTTTAGTTTTTAGTTTTTTAGTTTTCCTTTTTTATTTATATTTTAATAAAAAGGACAATAGATGTCCATGAGGTGGTAATTATTTGAAGCTATTATCCTTGCTTGAGTTAAGTCCTCTAGTTTATATTTTTTATTCTTAGTGTCATATTGTTTTGATTTTTTTATTTGAATATTAATGAAAAACTATTATAAGCCAAAATAAAGACTAAATGAAGTTATTTTACATCTTCAAATAATTATTAGGTTTTACATATTGTCATGACCCATCCCCCAGGGATCGTGCCGTGACTACCCCAAGCCCACCTTCCATAGGCCAGGGGCTGACAACTAGCACCAAAGGCGTAAATACCTAATCTGGGAAAGCATTTCCTTTATAAATTGTAAAGACACACAATAAGAGTACAAACTTGAAGCAAACACTAAGTAAAAAATGTATACAAATAGATTGATGAAAAGTAAAGGGGCTGGAAATACAAGCCCAACAATAAAGTACAAGGAAAATGAAAAACATGTACAACTGAAGAAAGGTAAATAGGTGCTATATTGTCCACCGGGAAGTCCTACCTGAAGGGTAGGTATAGAAAGAATCCTCATCACTTCCCATATGTTATTCTCCACCGGGTATGGACTCGTTGTGAGGTCCACCTCCAGGTACCATCCAGTCCTCGTACACTCAGCCACTGTTAGTGCTATCCGTCGTCTGCATCCAACACAAGAGGTGCAGGCATATCCCATGCAGGGGTGAGTATAATGATACTCAGTATGGACCCCAAGACCCTCAAGATCTCAGAAAATACAACTAGGATAAATCACAAAGTATGAAATAAATAGATAACCCCACTTAGGTATATGACCAAACATATACCTAAGTTATCTAGTAATCCATCTCAATCATGAGTAAAACACAAAGTTACTAACTCAGCTCACACAAGTATACAACTTTTGTAGAGGGATAGAGATGATCAGATGTAGACACTGAATCATCTATTCTGTTGAACCCACACAGGATCCAGGAATAGAAATCAGAAATGTCGAACCCACATAGGATCCAGGAACAGAAATTAGAACCATTGAACCCACATAGGATCCAGGAACAATTATTCTATCGAACCCACAAAGGATCCAGAAACAGAAGTCAGAACTCTTGAACCCACATAGGATCCAGGAATAATAGTCAGAGCTGTCAAACCCGTACAAGATCTAGGAACAGTCGTTAATGCCGTCGAACCCACATAGGATCCAGGAATAGTCGTTAGTGCTGTCGAACCCACACAAGATCCTGGAATAGTAGTCAGTGCACAACTAGCCACAAGGTTCCACACGAGGTATGCTTGATTCTAGGAGGGTTCGCTCCCCAAGTCGAATTTCGATACATCAACTTCCATGAAGTACCAAGAATAAGTATCTCAAAGGTCCGCCACATAATAGGGGTCTCAACGCAACAGACATTGTGTGAATCAAACGCCCGGTCTATGAGTTATTATCCTTTTAGTCCCGGGGGCCTGGTTGGATTCGTGTACAATCCAACCTGACCATAACTCAACTAAACCCCAAACTCCAGGGGGTATACTCAAAGGGATGGCTATGCTCCAAGATTTCCAGTGCTACAGATGGCTCGTCGAACGGACGTCTGATGCCAAAGATATGGCCAAAGAAAGTAAAGGGTCGGTAGTGGGCCTGGGTCTGGTTCGATCCTGTCGGACCGGCTCGGCCCAAACCAGTCTGGGCTGACCCGGTTTGGGTTGAATCGTGCTGACCTGATGGGACTGGCTTGGCCCGTTGGGTGGTCCGTCCCGTTGGGTTTGGCCCGACCCACTGGGCCCAGCACAACAGGCCACGAGGGCGGTCCAGCCTGGGCACGGGGCCAATTCGGCCAAGAGTGCTATGAGGGTGCGGCCCGACGTGGCTCCGGCCAGAGGGTACGGCCGCGACCGCTTCATCCAGGGTGTCGCGAAGGAGGCCGTGGGACGCTGGCTCGGCCGGGAGGCCGCGAGGGAGGCTGGGATGCCGGCTCGACCGGGAGGCCGCGAGGGAGGCCGAGATGCCAACTCGGCCGGGATGCCGCGAGGGAGACAGCTTGGGTAGGTGTGCGGGGCGTGCGCAGATTCCAACAGGTAGCTGGTTTGGGCAGGGCGCGACAGCGTGGGCTGGCGGGCAACCGGGAGGCGCGCAGCCAGGCAGTCCGGCGGCTCGGCCTTGTGGGCCGGTGGGCGGCCGGGAGGCCGGCGGCGGCTGGGAGATGTGTGGCACGGGCCGGCGGCGGTTTGATCGAGGTAGCTCGACTAGAGGGCCGCGGTTCAGCCCGGAGCACCGGAGCGCTGCAGGGGAGGCACGGTTCGTGAAGGCCACAGGTAGCACGACCTTTGTCATCGCCGCTTCCGTCGCCTCATTGCTTCATCACCAAGCCGAAGTTCAATCATAAACAAGATCGGTGGAGGGGTCGGGTCATGTTGGTTTGGCCCGCACCCTCCACGTTTAGGGTGGTATCAATTGGTTCATCAAGAGGAAGAAAGTTGAAGTTCAATTATTCTAACAATCCACCGCAACAATTCCTTTCATTCAGAGAAGAGAAAAGGAAAAAAGAATTACACAAAACAACCCCTACATTTAATCGTCAGACGTAGTTCGTTGATGGAGTCGTGGAAATTAGATGAAGAGAATCTTCGTTCGTCGCATCCGCCGCATGCTTCCAATCCCGAGCTGCATCGGATCGTGGAAGTCGCTCCACGTCGGTAGGTGTCCGGAAAAGAAGTCGAAGAAGGATCATCGCTGACGTTCTTCATTAGAAGAAAACGTTCTTCGTTGGAAGATGAGGTTCCTCGTTGAGGGATTTCTCTTCAATCACCCAAGTGAAATCGTTGTTCCAAATAATATATTAGTTAATCTATTAGTTCGTTGGCACAAATTCAAAAGGGTGAATTAAATTAAAAAGGATCCACCTCATTAATTCACGTGTTTTGGCACGAATTAATTGGGGATTTGGCACCAATTAAATTAAGGGAAAGTCAAGAGACTCTCCCTCATTAAAGAGGGAGAGTTGAGAGGTTATACTCTCCTCCCATTAATAGGGGTCGGGTGGTCCCCACGTCGTAACCTCTCGCGGGAGGTTATGTTCGGGTGGGCCCCACCACCATAACCTCTCATAGGAGGTTAAGGTTAGTAATGCGAAATGGGTGGTCTGGGGTAGGGTGGGCCAAGCCCACATGGGTTTGAGCCCACGCGGGTTTGTCCGCAAAAGCCCACATATAATGCGAACAAAAAATTTCAAGCCTGCCCCACCCTGTATAAACCCGCGGGTTGCCCGTGGGTTGCCTGCGGGCTTACCCACCTTTATAAAAAATATATTATTTATAATAATTTAAATACTGTATTTTTTATCATTCCTATAGGTATTTGTGGGGAGAAGTATGAATTAACAATAACTATATTTTTAAAGAATGTGATGGAACATTTTTTGTGGGTTAATGGTTGCATGCGATAACATTGATGTGGTGGCGAACTATTGCTATAGAAATTATGAGATTGATCGGTGATGGGTGATGAATGATAATGTGGATTTTGTGGTGATGTAAACAACTAATCCTGTGAATGAATAAAGTCTCTCCAAGTAACGATCAGTTTCATAGGAAGCTATTAGTGTTTTCACGAAGTTCTATCCAATTATCTTAATAAAAAAATAAAATAAAATAATAAAAAAATTAAATCAACCTAAAAAATAATATGATTATAATAACTCTTATAGAATTGAAACCATGCACAGGGGCGAAGAGTTCCATTTTTCAAGAGATGGGTTGACACACCATGTGAATATGGTTAATAATTACTATATAAATAATATAATATCATATTAAAACAATAAATATAGGCCTATTTGAAATTCACATATGAATAAATGGTGAATTAATATGACCATTACAGTGAGAAATCATTTTTCACCATTAACGCATAATTTTTTATTAAAAAACTAAAATGTTAAACAAACATATATTGTAAAAATAATTATATTTTTTTAAATCAGGCCCGCGGGCAATCCCGCACCCGCGCGGGCTCAACCCGCATTGGCCTGCGCCCGCACGGGCTCAACTTGCATTGGCCCGAACTCTAAACGGTAAAATGTTTTAGGCCCTCCCCGCCCCATATGTGACCCATACCCAGAAATCCAGCGGGCCGCGAGACCGCTTTGCATCGCTAGTTAAGGTGTGATGGTCCCACCTCCAACTCCCATGAGGAGGATTTAACTACCAGTCACCCATATGGAAGCATAAATAAAATAAAGTGTAGATCACTTTATTTTATTATTTTTCCAAGAAAACCCAAAAACTAAATTCTATTCTTGATTCACTACCGTCGAAGTGAAAGTATTCTTAAGTGAATACCGGGCCTCAGAATCATACGCCGTAAATTTTCGTGGACTCGTAAAATTCCCATGTATTTAAGAAAAAACTTTCTACTAAAATTCCGGGTCTTTAATTTCTCCCCACCTGAGGGATTTACATCCCCGTAAGATACAACTCAAACTAAGGGAAAAAATGGGGGTACTGAGCACACATATGAGCCTCTCTCTCCTATGTTCTCTCTTGGAGGTTTCCATGATTCCAGCATACACACACCATAGGTATCGAACGTCCACATAGGACCTGCTCCTGTCGATCCTCAATCTCCACTGGAACCTCTATGAAAGTCGCCCCATCATCGACGTCCAGTTATCAATGGTCGATGATGCGAGAAGGATCGTGCACGTATCTCCTCAGCTGAGATACTTGGAAGATTTTGTGCACCCAGTGTAACTGAGGTGGAAGATCTAGGCGGTAAGACACCTCACCTACTCTGCTGAGGACCTGGAATGGTCCAATAAATCTTAGAGATAACTTTCTGCCTCGGCCAAATCTCTGTAGACCTCATCGGGATGAGACCCATAGAAAGACGTGGTCTACATCCTTGAACTCCAGAGGTCTCCATTTTCTATCATCATATGACTTTTTCCTGCTCTGTGAAGTTTTCATCCTCTCCTGGATGTTCTACACATTCTCTGTGGTAGCCTGTACCATCTATGGTCCCACTCGTGCTGACTCCCCTGGGTTTTTCTAGTATAAGGGTGATCTTCAAGGTCGCCCGTACAACGCCTCGAAAGGTTCCATCCTTATGGTGGAGTGATACCTGTTGTTGTAGGAAAACTCCACCAAAGGTAAGTGATACTACCAGCTATGACTGAAGTCAAGGACACACGTACTGAGCATTTTCTCAAGAGTATGAATGGCCCACTTATTCCGACCATCCGTCTGAGGATGGAAGGTGGTGCTCAAATGAACCTGTGTGCTGAAAGCCTTCTGCAACCCCTTCCATAGCCGAGAAGTAAATAATGCATATTGATTGGAGACAATAGAAGAAGGTACTCCATGTAACCACACAATATCATACACATAGAGGTGTCCCAAGCTCTCTACAGAACCCTGCTCTCTAATCGGTAGGAAGTGGGCCGACTTGGTGAGTCGGTCAATGATCACCCAAATCGAGTCATGACCCCTAGATGTACGTGGAAGACATGTCACAAAGTCCATGGATATCCCATCCCACTTCCACTCTGGAACCTCTAAAGGCTGAACCAAGCCTGCTGTTAAATTGTGCTCTGCCTTCACTTGCTGACAAGTGAGGCATTGAGAGACAAACTCCGCTACTTCCTTCTTCATACCTGGCCACTAGTGCTGTCTTCGAAGGTCCTGGTACATCTTTGCCACTCCTGGATGTACCACTAGAGGGGATGTATGGAACTCCCTCAACACTTCCTCCTAAAGTGACACTGGAACCATAGTACATCCTCTGAAGAGGATGACGTTCTCCCCACCTTCAGAAAATCCATCAGGTTCCTACCCTATGGATATCTGAGCATGTCATGTCTCGAAGTCAGCGTCTCCATGCTGTGCCTCCACGACACACTGAAGAAGTGAGGGAGTGACTGTAAGAGACTGTAGAAAGGATGCTCCGTCTCTGTCCACAAAGGATATCTGTAAGGCAGCCAACTGCTTTGTCGCCTCTCCTAACAGCTGTATACCAGATCTCTTGATAAGTGCATCTGCTAAAATGTTCCCCTTCCTAGGAGTATAGACCATATTTGTAATGACCCGACCCTAGATACCCAGAGTCGGTGCCTTATTACGTATCATTGGCATGATCACAAAAGACCAAGTCTCGAAAAGAACGATTAGTTTAGTAGACTTGGAAGTACTAGATACATTCATAAGGTGTAAATTACATCATAAAATAGAAAACTACAACAACATTGTTTCCATAGACAACATTGAGATCCCATAGACTATCCCTACAGGTCAGTCATAATATACTTCTTTGCATCCTGGGAAAAATAAAACATAGAAAGGGGTGATCTCAGATGCTCAGTAAGGATAACAATATATCAGAAACTTTTATAAATAAGCATAAACATTTAAGGCAATGTATAACTAAAACAAAAGACTTTTAAACTTGAACTTCAGCATAATATGGGAAAAAAATGAAATAATGCCATTTACTTATTCACAAGGATATTCTAATAGTCGAATAATCACATGAAAAATCAATAACCACTTTCACAATGATGGAAGGCATAATTCCAGACTATCATTACCACTTAGTCAAGGCCTTGTGCCAAGACTACAAATTAGATATTGTCAAGGCCTTGTGCCAAGACACTAGTTTGTCTCATGAGACCTACTGATGCATCGAGGAGCTATAGTGGGATCCACCCGCCACTTACTAAGTCCAACGCATTCCTCATATGAAAATTTTGGAACATAACATAAACATTCATATTTAAACTAGCATACGAAATGTCAATACTTTATCCAAAATCCATGAATGGTTAAAAATAGCACATCCACAGTCAAACATAACTCATTCAATACAATATGAAAGATTGTATTGTAAAATATTAACCTCAATCAAGAATAATGAAGGATATTGACATAGATGAAAATAATCATCAATACTATTTGAGAGAAATATCCCTCTTATTCTTGAAAACATTTAAAAGTCACACTATTTTTCAAGAAGCCGTTTAAAAATAGTTTTTTTGAATCAAAGTGTACCATACCAATTTTAAACATTTAAAATGAAATTTACTTTTAAAAAATTAATGTCTATATAAATAAATCTTTAAAACCATTTTTAAAACATGGACATTAATTAGAAAGATTTAGAATAATAAATCTTTAAAACATTTAAAATCATATTTTAGTTAGGGTTCCTAACCAAAAGAGAAACACTTGAATAGAAATAATTGAGGTAATAAAAAAGTTATAATATCATGAGAATAAAGGGATTCATGATAGACTATGTCAAAGTACATTATATACACCATATAAAAGTGATTTGGTGTATAACAACAAAGAAGTCTCAATCGAATGTAAATTGATATGAAATCTATTATAAAGACTATATCCTTAGGTTAAGGATAAATAAACGACATAATTATGTTTGAAAAACATAAATAAACTCACTATGATTGGATATTCAGTGTAAATCAATCATAGGACATTCACACATATTCTTGTAAAAACAACACCAATGAATTGGACATTTAACTCAATAAATGGAGATTGAGTTAAAATTACTCTTATCAAGTTTATATTGATGACTTGAGAATTTATCAATGGAGTGATTATGTGTATAAAAAGTATATCCACAAAACGAGGAGTGGAAATTATGACATAATAAAATGAATAGTTATTTCACACATAATCTTGGAGTAAAATAATCAATGAAGTATGCGTAAAGCTGAATGAGTGGAAATTGAAATTTGTAATTCCCTTACCAATTTGGTAACTTACGAAAAATACATCCCATGAAAGATGGATCATACAATGATGATGTAAATATACATAAATTAAAGTATATTACACAATCAATACAATCATGGGAAGTACACACACCACATGCAATAAATAAGTGGTGAACAATGAAAGTCTCACGGAATTAAAAGTGAGATAAGAACCCCCTTACCTTTCACTTTCCTTTAGTTGAGGGTACGTTTAAAATAATGTATGAAGACCATAGTATGTTATTAAATTATACCATAACCATATTAATATTTATGATATCATACATTATTCATTTATGAATTTATACTACCCATTTAATAATAATTTCCATTTTAAATTAACATTTCAGGTAATAATCGCTTTCTTTATCGTACGTGTTTTAACTTGTTACTCTTGATTGTATCACTTAGATCATGATTTAAATACTTATAGAATATAAAAAATTATTTATATATCATATATATTTAGAATATAAATATGTATAATAGACATATATATGAAATTGATAACACCGTTTATGGAGACTGTAGTCCGTAGGTATGCATAAACGCTGTTTCTGTTTTCATAATGTATTGAATATAACTAAGTGAATAAAATATATGTAAGAATATATATATATATATATAAATATATATATCTTCAGTATAATTATTATGTCATATATTACAAACATTTATTAATGTATATTTTTATAATCGTCGATGAATGGTGAATGTGGAAATGAATCTCATCGCGTCGTGAAGACGGTAATTCGTACGTACGCACGAGCAACGATATCATTATTTTGATATTAAAATAATATATAATTGGATGGTATATTAATTTTATAGAGACATTATCATGTTATTTTCATTATTTATATACGAATTACTCATCATTATATCCATCTAAATAACATAGTGTTGAATAACAAATTACACCATGGCATGGAGACGGTTAGCCGTACGTATGCACGCATGGTGACATTATCATTAATAAGATGGATAGAATAATGAATAAAGTTGTGAAATATTTATAATAACATCAAAGTATATAGAATATACTAGAGTTATTATTTTAGAATGTAAATAACAAAAAAAGTAGAAGTGGAAGAAGAAAGAAACTTGAAAGAGGGTGGTGAAATTATTACCTCTTCTTCGGGTTCTTCCTTTTGATTTGATCAAAAGGGCTACTTAAGTTGGATTTATGACCAAAGTAGGGCCTCTAAGATGAATTTATGGAAGTTTATAGGATATTTTGGAGGTGTTTGTTGAGCCAAAAGGCTTTGAAGGTGTGAATTTGAGAGAAGGGGAAGTGCCCTTTTATAAGAGGGGTGAGGGGCACCTTAGAAAAAACTTAAAATATTATTTTATAATAAAATCATTTTCGTTTTCTAATGACTCAAAAATGTATTATTTAAATTATAAGGTGGGGATGGGTCGAAAACCACTCAACCAATAAGTTTTGGATAGGTTTGGGTCACTATATTAACCTTAACGTTTAGATTTAACTCTTAGTTAAATAGTTTAACATTTACCATATCTCTGTATTTTTATATTATATGGTTAATAAACATACTATAGACTTACAAGGGAACAAAAAGTTGTTCATTAATGATACACCTATCATTATATAAGTCCTTTGGCCGAACCTTATATTTTTAAGAATATAATATCAATTAATAATATAATAGTTGATTTAAAAACTCTTTTATGTCAATTTTGACACTATTTGGTATTTTGTTTTTTCAAAATTCATAAAAGCATTATTACTTCGAAGAAAATTCATCTAACCAACCATAATATGTCATATTAACCTAGAAAATTTGTGGAATTCATAAAAAGTCTCAAATTACATTTATTTAGATGTTTATAATATCAATTATTTTAATATTTCATTAATTAGGTAATTACTGCACCATCATTGTGTCATTAATAAATTAAATTATTTAATGTCTAAAAAATATAAATAAAATACAATTATTTAGGAAACTATTTTAAGTTTCTAATGAATATTTGTAGTCGAATTTATCTTATGTGTAACCCTATATTAAATTTTTTTTAGTTATTAAACTTTTATTTTAACTCTTTTAACTCTTCTTTGAATTAAATAATAATAAATTTCCTAATCTAATACAAGTGGGATAGAGGTTAATATTTTATTCCTAATGTTGTTTTTGGTCGAATTATACTTATCCAATAGAATTAGGACATGTTTTAGGGTAATAATAATATCATTTTTACCCTTAAATACCCTATTTACTTTTAACCGTGGTAAATAAAAGTAAAAAGTTACTATTAATCAAAAATTATTTTTATCTTATTGAACCACATTTTACTCCTTGATATTAACCATGTCTCCCGGAATTTCGAAATTAAACTCACAGTAGTGGTAAAATTATGTTTAATGTGAATTTACAAATTCTCCTAGGAGGTGGGTAAAAGACGGTGACAAGTTCAATAAATTTTTTATATATCTAAAATTATTATAAACCAACTCCAATGAATTAAATTGATCTTATATAGGTATTATGTATCTATTTTGACCTAAAATAAATTTAAATAAAATAAATAATTATTTAAATAAAAATTTGGTTTTAAACTATAACTTAGTGTTTTTCACTATTCATCAAAAATTAAAAGTTTTAAGAAAAATACAAAAAATTCACCCTAAGATAATTTTGATATTAAGAATTCAATAATGAAGTCTATTTTACAAAATTCCAAACATATAAGTTTCATTTATTAATTTAAAATTAATTCCCGCTGTCAAAACCAAAAGGCGTATTTTTAAGAAATAATAACTATCAAAAGTTTGACACTTGTTTATGTCCAATTTAAAAGTGAAATTACTTACAATGACCATGATTGGATTAAATGGTAAAAATATAATCTATTTATACTTCCAAACCATTAAAATTTATAATTTAACACTATAAATTATTTTGATTAAAAAAGTTGTTTTCAGTTAAAATAAAGTATTTTCACTATTCATCCAAATATGAAAGTTATAAGAAAAATAACAAAACTTTATTGAAACTAAATTCTTATGTCCCGATTATAAATAAGAAGTTTATTTTGTCAAATTTAATATATAAAAGTTTCAGATATTGGATTTAGAAAGGATTTTCCATTAAAAGGCGGTAGAATTGCATTTTTTGAAAAATATTTCTTTTATCTGAAAAAATGTATTTGTTATTACATTATGTCTAAGAAACTCATAATATGGATTCTAAAATTATAAGGATTATATAAATTTCAAAGTTCAGTTAATATTATTCATAACCGCTTTTGAACGGCTAGTTTGGTAAGTCATGGTGCGCTAGAACTCAGTGTTGCGTGTAGTGCAAGTTATTGAATTACTTTGAAGAAATAATGTACAATGAAATCTTGGGGTGTTTCATTCTTCCGTCCTTCAATAAATTGCGTCCTCGCAATTTGAAATTATTTTTCGAAAATAAAAGTTTGAAAATAGAAAATACCTTTGGGAAAACCCACATCATAAATTAGGTTAATAAAATTTTGTCTTAATAATAGGAAAAGGGAAATGAAACGGTCACGAACAAATTATGATCTTGATAAGGAGAACATTAGTGGAAATTAGAGACATATAATTGGAGGAAAATGTAAATATTAATAGGTAGTGATTGAGGTCATCAATCACAAACAAGTGTAAAATTGAGGGCCTTAAATTCATCAATCTATGATGATTTAAAATACCATCAGTTCAACAAAACATATGGTATTAGGATAAAACATTTTTGGTTTTAATATCCCTTCAATAAAGTATAAGAATTAATTTTTTCATAGAATAAGAGAAGAAGAAAAATATATACTTGACAAGTAGAGTCCCATACTTTAACTAATTTCTACCACAAACTCATCTTTCACTCTAAAAGATAATAGAACATAAAAATATTATTCTATTTATCCTATTCGTATAGGGTTAAAAAAATGTATTTATAATTCATCTACCAGATTTTTTTTTAAAAAAGACTACATTATTCATTCCAGGACATCACGTGGTCCAGTGGTAGGTGATACACCCTTGTCGGCTTTCAGTTGCTAGTTCAAGTCTCGCAGCCTTGCCGAACGCGACGGGTTGGCGCCCGACCTCCGGGTTGTTCTTTTTTGGCAATCCAAAAATAATCTCAAACTAGAATTATCCAAAATACTTATGTCCAAACTCATAGTCCAAAATTTATAAGGAAGGTAAACACAATTAATATCTTTTTTTCCACGTAATAACACATGAACACCTTTATCATGTATTCTTTTAAAACACTACAACATCCTGAATTTCCATAAAACCTTATTGATTACATTCATCCTCCCTTATTCCTTATAGAATACTGGATATACTCCTATCAAAAAATGTTGTAAACTCTAAAAATTATGGAATATACAAATCATTATTTAGTTTCAAGGTAGTCAAGAATATCCAATATAATTTATCCAAATCAATCAGGTATTATTCCCAAATCACTACCTCGACATCAGAACCATATTATGGTTTATCTTTCTCTCAACCATATATTTGCCAAAAAAATTAACCTGCTATTGAGTCACTTTTCTTGGTTTCACACAATCTCAAGTCTTTAATGAAATAGTACTGCAGTACAATCCTTATATACTCCATAATTATTATAACCAGTACATTGTTGATACAACACTCAAATGAAATAATTCTCTAATAAAAACATAAGAACTCTACTCATTCCTCCTCATCTGTGGTACTATTATAACTTGATTATTATCCAATAACATCATTTGGGGCATACTCTGATGATTTGGACATTGGTTTGCATAGTGTCCCAACTCTTTGCAGATGAAACATTGTACATTTGAAACATTTTTCTTACCCTTACAGTCACGTACATGGTGTCCTCTTTCTCCAAACTTATAAAAAATTTCCATTCCCTTCAGGCAAGTTCCAGGGTGTTTCTTCCCACAATTATCACATATGGGAAAATTCTTCCTTTTCCTGTTCCCTTTATCCATATTTATCTCTCCCATCCCTTTCTTCTCTTTCTTCCCTTCAAAGCCATAGGACTCCGAGAAATCTTTACTTATCTTATTAACACTTGATACTATTTATTCATATGTTGAGAATACATCGGAGACTATTTCCCTTCTAAATGTTGGCTTAATACCGTGAAAGATTTGATCCTTCTTACTCTTTGTATCATACATATTTCTGGAGTTTACATTCCTTCTACAAGGCACCATTTCTATACAATAGCGTAAACTAGGTCAGTTTATGAATTGCAATGAATAATTCCAAAATTGTAAAATACCTAACGTAAATTGAATGGTTTATGGAAATAATCCATAATCATAAAGATGTTTTCATTGAGAATTATATACTCATAAACCCTTAATATTGATTTGTAAAGAAAATGAGAATTATCCTAAGCATATCCCCCGGGAGTGTTGTAACCTAGAGTGAAGCAGGGCTCGTTGTCGTGCACCAATTCCCATTCGAGTCTAGCTCAAAGTGGTGTTTTGGGGTTTTACCCCTAGGTACATCTGCACTAGAGCCGCCTCTACCTGCCCGTATCCAGACAGGGACATATTTTCTTGTAAAACTCACAAAATCTCAACATTACCAAAATTCTAGGAATTTCTTCTATACTAATCATCAAAGTCTATCTTAGGTCTATGTTCTCTAATCATAGTTTATCTAAATCTAGCTTCCGAGGTTATTTCTGAACTTCCTCTGATACCAACTGGAATGCCCCGACCCCAGTTACCCAGAGTCGGTGCATTATTACATATCATTGGCATGATCACAAAAGATCAAGTCTCGAAATACCGATTAGTTTAGTATCCTTGGAAGTACTAGATACATTCATAAGGTGTACAATATTACATCATAAAATAGAAAACTAAAAAAACACTATTTCCATAGACAACACTGAGATCCCATAGACTATCCCTACAGGTCAGTCATAATATACCTCTTTGCATCCTGGAAAAAATAAAACATAGAAAGGGGTGAGCTTAGATGCTCAGTAAGGATAACAATATATCAGAAACTTTCATAAATAAGCATAAACATTTAAGGCAATGTATAACTAAAACAAAATCCTTTTAAACTTGAACTTCAGCATAATATGGCAAAAAAATGAAATAATGCCATTTACTTATTCACATGGATATTCTACTAGTCGAATAATCACATGCAACATCAATAACCTCTTTCATAATGATGGAATGCATAATTCCAGACTATCATAACCACATAGTCAAGGCCTTGTGCCAAGACTACAAATAAGATTTTTTCAAGGCCTTGAGCCAAGACACTATTTTGTCTCATGAGACCTACTGATGCATCGAGGAGATATAGCGGGCTCCACCCATCACTTACGAAGTCCAAATAATTTCTCATATGAAAAGTTTGAAACATAACATAAACATTCGTATTAAAACTGGCATACAAAATGTCAATACTTTATCCAAAAACCATGAATGGTATAAAAATAACACATCCACAGTCAAACATAACTCATTCAATACAACATGGAAGAATTTATTTTAACATATTAACCTCAATTGAGAATAATGAAGGATAATGACATAGATGAAAATAATCATCAAAACTATTTGAGAGAAATATCCCCCTTATTCTTGAAAACATTTAAAAGTCGCACTATTTGTCAAGAAGCCATTTAAAAATAGTTTTTTTGAATCAAAGTGTCCCATAAAACATTGAAACATTTAAAAGGAATTTTAATTTTAAAACATTAATTTCCATATAAATAAATCCTTAAAACCATTTTTAAAACATGGACAATAATTAGAATGATTTATAATAATAAATCTTTAAAACATTAAAAATGATATTTTAGTTAGGGTTCCAAACCAAAAGAGAGAAACTTGAATAAAAATAATTGAGGTAATCAAAACATTATAATATCATGAGAATAAATGGATTCCTGATATAATATGTCAAAATACATTATATACACCATATAAAATTTATTTGGTGTATAACAACAAAGAAGTCTCAATGGAATGTAAATTGATATGAAATCCCTTATAAAGACCGTATCCTTAGGTTAAGGATAAATCAACGACATAGTTACGTGTGAAAAACATAAATATACTCAATATGATTGGATATTATGTGTTAATCAATCATATTAAATTCCCACATATTCTTGTAAAAATAACACCAATGAATTGGATATTTAACTCAACAAATGGAGATTGAGTTTAAATTACTCTTATCAAGTTCATATCGATGACTTGAGAATTTATCAATGGAGTGATTATGTGTATAAAAAGTATATCCACAGAAAGGAGAGTGGGAATTATGACATAAGAAAATGAATAGTGATTTCACAGATAATCTTGGAGTAAAATAATCAATGAAGTATGCGTAATGCCGAATGAGTGGAAATTGAAATTTGTAATTCCCTTACCAATTTGGTAACTTACGAAACATACATCCCATGAAAGATGGATCATACAATGATAATGTAAATATCGATAAATTAAAGTACATTAAACAGTGAATACAATCATGGGTAGTACACACACCACATGCAATAAATAAGTGGTGAAGAATGGAAGTCTCACGGAATTAAAAGCGAGATAAGAAACCCCT
Organism: Viscum album; assembly: GCA_963277665.1. Lineage (NCBI taxonomy): Eukaryota > Viridiplantae > Streptophyta > Magnoliopsida > Santalales > Viscaceae > Viscum > Viscum album. Next base: position 582,832,057 of record OY728130.1, read on the forward strand.
TACCTTGCACTTTCATTTAGTCGAGGGTACGTTTAGACTCCTATATGAAGACCATAGTATGTTATTAAATTATACCATAACCATATTAATATTTATGATATCATAAATTATTGATTTATGACTTTATACTACCCATTTAATAATAATTTCCATGTTAAATTAACATTTCGGGTAATAATAGCTTTGTTTATCATACGTGTTTTAACTTGTTACTCTTGATTGTATCAATTAGACCATGATTTAAATAATTCCAGAATATAAAACATGATTTTAATGTCATATATATTTAGAATATAAATATATATAATAGGCTTATATAGGAAATGGAAAATACTGTTTATGGAGACGGTAGTCCGTACGTACGCATAAACGCTCTTTCCGTTTTCATAACGTATTGAACAGAACTTAGTGAATAAAATATATGTAAGTACATATATATATATAAATATATATATCTCCAGTAGCTTTATTATTTCATATATTAGAAACATATTAGTAATGTATATTTTTATAATGGTCGATGAATGGTGAATGTGGAAATGAATCTCATCGCGTCATGGAGATGGTAATCCGTACGTACGCACGAACGAAAATATCATTATTTTGATATTAAAATAATATATAATTGGATGGTATATTAATTTTATAGATACATTATCATGTTATTTTCATTATTTATATACATATTACTCATCATTATATCCATCCAAATAACATAGTGTTGAATAATAAATTACACCACAACGTGGAGACGATAATCCATACGTATGCACGCATGGTGACATTATCATTCATAAGATGGATAGAATAATGAATATAGTTGTACAATATTTATAATAACATCAATTTATATATAATATACTGGACTTATTATTTTAGAATGTAAATAACAAAGAAAGAAGAAGTGGAAGAAGAAAGGAACTTGAAAGAGGGTGGTGAAATTATTACCTCTTCTTCGGGTTCTTCCTTTTGATTTGATCAAAAGGGCTCCTTAAGTTGGCTTTTTGACCAAAGGAGGGCCTCTAGGATGAAGTGAGGGAAGTTGAAAGGATATTTGGGCAGGGTTTGGCTGAGCCAAAAGTCTTTGAAAGTGTGAATTTGAGAGAAGGGGAAGTTCCCTTTTATAAGAGGGGTGAGGGGCACCTTAGGAAAAATATAAAATATTATTTTATAATAAAATCATTTTCGGTTGCTAATGACCCCAAAATGGATTATTTAAAGTCTAAGGTGGTGATTGTTTCAAAAACCACTCAACCAATAGGTTTTAGATAGGTTTGGGTCACTATATTAAGCTTAACTTTTAGATTTAACTCTTAGTTAAATAGTTTGACATTTACCATGTCTCTTTGTATTTTTATATTTTATGGTTAATAAAATTACTATATACTTACAAGGGAACCAAACGTTGTTCATTAATGATACACCTATCATTATATAAGTCCTTTGGCCAAAGCTTAGATTTTTAAGAATACAATATCAATTAATAATATAATAGTTGATTTAAAAACTCTTTTATGTCAATTTTGACACTATTTGGTATTTTGTTTTTTCTAAATTCATAACAAAATTATTACTTCAAAAAGAATTCATCTAAAAAACCCTAATATGTCATATTAACCTAGAAAATTTGTGCAATTCATAAAAAGTCCCAAATTACATTTATTTGGGTATTTATAATATTAATTATTTTAATATTTCATTAATTAGATAATTACTGCATCATCATTGTGTCATTAATAAATTTAATTATTTAATGCCTAAAAAATATAAATAAAATACAGTTATGCTGGAAATATTTTTATCTTTCCAATGAATATTTATAGTCTAATTTTTCTTATGTGTAACCCTATATTAAAAATGTTTTAGTTATTAAACTTTGATTTTAACTCTTTTAACTCTTCTTTGAATTAAATAATAATAAATGTCCTAATCTAATCCAAGTGGGACAAAGAGGTTCGTATTTTATTTATAAGGTTTTTTTTGGTCGAATTATACTTATCCAATAGAATTAGGACATGTGTTAGGGTAATAATAATATCATTTTTACCCTTAATTACCCTATTTACTTTTAACCATGGTAAATAAATGTAAAAAGTTACTATTCACCAAAAATTATTTTTATCTTATTGAACCACATTTTACTCCTTGATATTAACTGTGTCTCTCAGATTTTCAAAATTACACTCACAGAAGTGGTAAAATTAAGTTTTATGTGAATTTACAAATTCTCCTAGGTGGTGGGTAAAAGACGGTGAAAAGTTCAATAAAATTTTTATATATCTAAAATTATTATAAACTGAATAAAATGGGTTACATTGAAATTATATAGGTATTATGTATCTATTTTGACCTAAAATAAATTTAAATAAAATAAATAATTATTTAAATAAAAATTCGGTTTTAAACTATAACTCAGTATTTTTCATTATTCATCAAAAATTAAAAGTTTTCAGAAAAATACAAGAAATTCACCCTAAGATAATTTTGATATTCTGAATTCAATAATGAAGTCTATTTTACCAAATTAATAACATAGAAGTTTATTTATTAATTTAAAATTAATTCCCGCTGTCAAAACCAAAAGGCGTATTTTTAAGATATAATAACTATCAAAAGTTTGACACTTGTTTATGTACAATTTTAAAGTATAATTAATTAAAATAACCATCATTGGATAAAATGGTAAAAATATAATCTATTTATACTTACAAACCATTAAAATTTATAATTTAACACTATAAATTATTTTTATTAAAAAAGTTTTTTTCAGTTAAAATACAGTATTTTTCACTATTCACCCAAATATGAAAGTTATCAGAAAAATACCAAAACTTTATTGAAACTAAATTCTTATGTCCCAATTCTAAATAAGAAGTTTATTTTGTCAAATTGAATATATAAAAGTTTCAAATATTGGATTTAGAAAAGTTTTTCCGTTAAAAGGTGGTAAAATTGCTTTTTTTGAAAAATATTTCTTTTATCTGAAAAAATGTATTTGTTACTACATTATGTCTAAGAAACTCTTAATATGGATTCTAAAATTATAAGGATTATATAGTGTTCAAAATTCAAGTTAGTACTATTCATAACCGCTTTTGAACGATTAGTTTGGTAAGTCATGGTGCGCTAGAACTCAGTGTTGCGTGTAGTGCAAGTTATTGAATTACTTTGAAGAAATAACGTACTATGAAATCTTGGGGCGTTAAAATATTGAAGTCATAGTCCTGGAAGAACTCAAGGCATCACCGCTGTCTTAGGTTCGGGTCCTTCTGAGAGAAGATATACCTGAGACTCTTGTGATCAGAGTAGACTGTGAAACGCTCGCCCATCAGATAGTGCCGCCACATCTTCAGGGCGAAGACCACTTCTGCTAACTCCAGGTCATGGGTAGTGTAGTTTTTCTCATGCTATCTCAACTACCGAGAACCATATGCGATCACTGCTCGCTCCTACATCAGGACACTCCTGAGTTCGGTCCCGGATGCGTCGCAGTAGACTACGTACCCTACTTCTTCCTCTGGAAGCCTCAAGATGGGGGCACTAGTCAGCCTCTACCTCATCTCCTGAAAGCTCTACTGGAATCTCTCTGACCACATGAAGGGTTTCCCCTTCTTCATCAAGGCTGATTGTGGTGCTTCAACTCCGGAGAAGTCTGGTACAAACCTCCGATAATATCCTTCCAAACCCAGGAAACTCCGAACCTCCATCACACTCCTGGGTGGCTCCCAAGCAAGTACCCCCTCAATCTTCCCTGGATCCACTACAACTCTAACCTCTGAGATGACATGTCCCAAAATGTGTACCTCTCATATCCAAAACTTTCACATCGAGATCTTACCATAAAGATGGTTCTCTCGGAGTGTGTCCAGTACTACCTGCAAATGGTAGGCAAGCTCCTCCTAAGTAGTCGAGTTGTCAGAATGTCATCAATGGAGACTACGACAAAGCAATCAAGGTATGTCTGGAAGATCCTGTTTATGAGTCCCATGAACACTTCTAGAGAGTTGGTTATGCCGAAAGGCATAACCAAGAACTCATAGTGGCCGTACCGATATCTGAAGGCCGTCTTCTACACATCCTCGTCTTGAAATCTGAGATGGTGATAGCCAGATCTGAGGCCTATCTTCGAGAACCACCGTGCTCCCTTCAGCTGATCAAAGAGGTAGTCGCTCCTCGGAAGTGTGTACTTGTTCTTACCAATCACCTGGTTTAGGCGATGGTAGTTGACACAAATCCTCAGGCTCCCATCCGCCTTTTTGACGAACAGAATCGGGGCTACCCAGGGAGAAACACTGGGCCAGATGAATCCCTTCCCCTGCAAGTCCTCCAGCTGTACCCGTAGCTCACGAAGCTCAGCGAGAGCCATCCGATATGCTGGTGTAGATATCGGTGCCATCCCAGGGTACAGGTCAATGTAAAAGTCCACCTCTCTTAGAGGAGGTAGACCTGAGACATCATAAGGGAAAACATCCGCGTACTAATCCACCACTACATGATAAGTCAGACTCTCCACATTTACTGCTCTGAAGGTAAGGGGAGCTAACTGATGAGTGATCGGCTACACCCTCCTCTGAGTAAGTCCGTCATGTGCTGCAAAGGCTCCCTTCTCACCAGTGAAGGTAAACCTGGTCCCATCCATGTGAGCACACCGCACTTTGCGCCTAATACAATCGATCTGAGCATGGACTGTAGATAACTATTCCATACCTAAGATGATGTCGTAAGGATTAGAAGCCACTACGAGGAGATCCCAGTCGAAGATCTTGCCTCCTAGAGTAATCTCACACTGTCGGCACTAGTGTGTAATCGTCGAGTGTGCTCCGGTTGGAGTCTCTAGCCGTAAGGATCGAGACAACGACTCCGTCAGAATCTACGAGATACGAACGAGGGCAGTGGTAATGAAAGAGTGACTAGAACCCGTGTCTATAAAAACTACATCTAAGGTGGATTAGACACAGATCGTACCTTGAATTATCTCTAGAGTGCCGCAATCGTAAGCCTCAACTACATGGATATGAGCTCTCCCCTGTCCACCTGCTCCCTATGGTCGGCGTGGACCTCCTGGTGGTGGTGGTGGTAACACCTCGTTACGCCTTCCACCGCCAGCTGCATGCCCATCTCCTCTTCCACGTCCACCTACGCTCTGTGGATCACCTCGATCGAATCTCTGCCTCTGCCTGGGAGGTCCCTCAACTGCCTTCTGATCAACCGTATGGCGGGTCAGACAGTCACGAGCCATGCGACCCTGCCCGCCGCATGTGAAACACTTCCTGTTCCTCGAATGACTGGCTCTGTCTCGTGTGCCTCGCACCACCGAACCCGTGTCCTGAGGTCATCCACTAGATGGTCTGGTTCGCTTGGAACTCTACGACATCTATCTGCTGCAAGCTATAGAATATTCTGCTATGTGACACCCGGTGGAGGTTCTCGCTGCTGGTAAATACTATGCAAGGAAACTCTCCACTAAGAGGGCTCGCTCCAACACCCCCACCTGCGTCGAGATGCTGAGAGAGATCATAGAAGCCCTGATATCTCGCTTGAGCCCCTGCTCAAAGGTTTAGGCCCTGAAGAATGGGTCACGTACCATATTTGTGGAGTAGCACGAGAGGTCAGTAAACCTCGTTGAGTACTGTACCACCATCATGCTACCCTGCTGTATATGAAGCAGCTCCTGAATCTGCACCACACGTAGGGTGGCTGGGAAAAACTCTTCCCGAAACAGGCTCTCGAAGACTGCCCAGAGTAGTGTCACCTCATCATGGACCTGGAGCATCAGGCTCCACCATCTTACTACTGCTTCCTAAAGGAGACTCGTGTCAAGAATCACCATAAGGTCTGCTGGTGTCCCTACCAGTCTGAAAACTCCCACCACAGCCTCCAGCCAATCCTTTGTTTCCTGCGGGTCCGTCTCGCCCCTATACCTGGGCAGTCTCTAGTGCCAAAACTCATGCAATGCGCTCAGGTGATGTGCACTATCTGTTGCTGGGGCTAGTGGTATCGGTGGCCCAATAGTTAGTGGTACCGCTGGAGACTCCGCTGTAATAGGGCCCTGCAGCGAGGCCTCGTCTCTCGGTTGGTTTGTATCTCGTACAACTCTCGGAACCCTGGATGTCTGTCTGTGTGGAGGCATCCTGTAAAGAAACAGGTGCACCAAAGTTAATAAGTTATACCTGGTGAGCTGACTTAATAGATATCACAAAAAAGACTCTTCAAAATACACACACAATCAGTGTTTTCAAGAACTGAGTCATAAATCAGAAGTCAGGGTCCTGGTGTATGGATACGTCGGCCGCCACACAAACACTGGAATGCCCAAACTAAAAACCACACTTAATACCCTTAACACTATTGCTTCACAGAAAATATCATAGTCCTATGTTATGTGGTAGAACAGACTCATATGATACCAATTTGTCACGACCCATCCCCCAGGGCTCGTACAAGGACTACCCCAAGCCCGCCTTCCATAGGCCAGGGGCTGGCGACTAGCACTAAAGACATAAATCCGTAAACTGGGAAGGCATTTCCATTATAAATTGTAAACACACACAATCAGAGTACAAACTGAAATCAAACACTAAGTAAAAACTCTATACAAATGGAGTACTGAAAAGTAAAGAGGCCATAAATACAACCCCAACTATAAAGTACAAGGAAACTAAAAAACAAGTACAACTGAAGAAATGTAAACAACTGCTGGATCATCCACCGGGAAGTCCTACCTGAAGGTTAAGTACAGAAAGCCTCCTCAGCTCTCCCCATCTGTCAGTCTCCACCAGGTACCGACTCGTCATGAGGTCCACCTCCGGGTACCGTCTAGTCCTCATACACTCTGCCTTGGTCAGCACTGTCTGTCGTCTGCATCCAACACAATGAGGTACGGGAATATCCCATGCTGGGGTGAGTATAACGATACTCAGTAGGGACCCCGAGACCCTCAAGGTCTCACAAAATCCAACTAGGATAAATCACAAAGTATGAAATCAACAGATAAACCCACTTAGATATATTCCCATACATATACCTAAGTTATCTAGTAATCCATCTTAATCACTAGGAAAATAGAAAGTTTCTGACTCAACTCACACAGGTATACATCTTTTGTAGATGGATAGAGATGATCGGATGTAGCCACTGAAGCATCTATTCTATCGAACCCACATAGGATCCAGGAACATAAATCAGAACTGTTGAACCCACACAGGATCTAGGAACAGAAATCAGAACTGTCGAACCCACACATGATCCAGGTATAGTGATTCTGTCAAACCCACACAAGATCCAAGAACAGTAGTTAGAACTGTCAAACCCACACAGGATCCAGGAACAGTAGTCAGAGCTGTCGAACCCGTACGGGATCCAAGAACAGTCTTCAGTGCTATCGAACTCACACAGGATCCATAAACAGTCGTCAGTGCTGTCGAACCCACACAGGATCCAGGAATAGTCTTCAGTGCATAGCCAGCCACAGGGTTCCGCATGAAGCATGGTTGATTCCGCGAGGGTCTGCTCACCAAGCTGAGTTTCGATACATCAACTGCCATAATGTCCCAAGAAAAAGTATCTTACATGTCTGCCACGTCATAGGAGTCTCAATGCAATAGTGGAAACATCAATCAGATGCCCGATCTGCAAGTTATTAGCCTTTTAGTCCTGGGGGCCCGGTTGGATTCGTGTAGGATCCAACCTGACCGTAACTCAACTAAACCCCGAACTATAGTGGGGTATACTCAAAGGGACGGCTATGCTCCAAGATTTCCAGCACCGCTTATGGATTGTCAAACAGAAGTCCGATGCCAAAGATATGGCCAAAGAAAGTAAAGGGTCCGTAGTGGGCCCGGGTCCAGTCCAACCCGGTGGGACCGACTTAGCCCAACACAGTCTCGGTCGACTCGGTTCGGGTCGACTCGTGCTGACCTAATGGGTCTGGCCTGGCCCGTTGGGTGGTCCATCCCATTGGGTTTGGCCCGGCCCACTGGGCCCCGCCTAGCGCACCACGAGGAAGGTCCAACCTTGGCTCGGGGCCGGTTCGGCCTAGAGTGCCGTGAGGGAATGACCCGGTGTGGCTCAGCCCATAGGGCACGGCCGGGGCCGGTTCGACCAGGGTGCCACGAAGGAGCCCGCAAGACGCGGGCTCGACCGGGAGGCCGTGGGGGAAGCCAGGAGGCCGCGATTGAGGCCGAAACGTCGGCTCGGCCGGGAGGCCACTAGTGAGCTGGATCAGGGAGGTGCGAAGGGCGTGCACAGAGGCTAGTAGGCAGCTGGTTCGGAGATGGTGCGACGAGCGTGGGTCGATGCGGACGGGAGGCGCGCAACCAGGTGGTTCGACGGCAGGGGGGTGTATGGCTAGGCGGGCTAGCGGCCATGAGGCGTTCGGCTAGGTGGCCGGGAGGCGTGCGGCCAGGTAGGCCGGCGGCTCGGCCAGGCGGGCCAGCGGGTGACTGGGAGGTCGGGAGCCGAGTGACGCGGGCTAGTGGAGGTGCAACCGGGTTAGCTCGGCCCAAGGACTGCGGTTTGGCCCGGAGCACCGGAGCGCCGTGGGGGTGGTGCGGTTCGCGGAGGCCGTGGGTAGCGCAGCCTTTGCCATCGCCGCTTCCGTCGCCTCGTTGCTTCATTTCCAAGACGAAGTTCAATCATAAACAAGATCGGCAGTGGGTTCGGGCCATGTTTGTTTGGCCCGCACCCTCCGCGTTTAGGGTGGAATCAATTGGTTCATCAAGAGGGAGAAAGTTGAACTTCAATTATTCTGACAATCCACTGAAACAATTCCTTTCATTAAGAGAAGAGAAAGGGAAAGAATAATTACACAAAACAACCCCCTACCTTTAATCATCAGGCATCGTTAGTTGACGGAGTTGCAGAAAGTAGACGAAGAGAATCATCGTTCATCGCGTCCGCCACACGCTTCCAATCCTGAGTTACATCGGATTGTGGAAGTCGATCCACGTTGGTTGGTGTACGGGAAAGAAGATGAAGAAGGATCATCACCATCATTCTTCGTTGGAAGAACACATTCTTCGTTGGAATATGGGGTTCCTCGTTGAGAGCTTTCTCTTCAATCACCCAAGTGAAATCGTTGTGCCAAATAGTAGATTATTTAATCTATTATTTCTTTGGCACAAATTCAAATGTGTGAATTAAATTAAAAAGGATCCACCTCATTAAATCACGTGTGTTGGAATGAATTAATTGGGGAGTTGAAACCAATTAAATTAAGGTAAAGTCAAGAGGCTCTCCCTCATTAACGAGGGAGAGTTGAGAGGTTATACTCTCCTCCCATTAATAGGGGTCGGGTGGTCCCCACGTCGTAACCTCACGTAGAAGGTTATGTTCGGGTGGGACCCACCACCATAACCTCTCATTGGTGGTTAATGTGTGGTGGCCCACCTCGAACTCCCATGAAGAGGTTTTAACTACCAGTCAACCATATGGAAGCTTAAATAAAATAAAGTGTAGCTCACTTTATTTTATTATTTTTCCAAGAAAACCCAAAAACTAACTTCTATTCTCGATTCACTGCCATCGAAGTGAAAGTCTTATTAAGAGAATACCGGTGCTGCGAGTTCAACAGTGCCCTCAAATTTTAATTTTTAGAACCAGTTCAAAAGTTATAAAAACTCACTCGTACGATTACTGAATGTACCCGAACTAAACTTCAGAAATTGATTCCGGGCACACCGGGCCTCAGAATCATACACTGTAAATTTTCATGGACTCGTAAAATTGCCATGTTTTTAAGAAAAAACTTTCTATGGAAATTATAGGTCTTTACATATATCCACACTATGATCATTTTGTTTTGTGACGACCTTATATTTTCTGTAGAAAATTGATATGTTTTCTCTTAGTTTATTTAACGAGAAATGAAAATATGGGGTTAAGAGAGATATATATTATTTTATGATGACTTATTTTTTATTTTTCATGTGATTTTGAAATTTTTATGTGTTTTTATCTTGATTTACTTACTACTATACATTTATTTTTGATCAATTATCGAAAGTATTTTTGATTCTAATATGAAATTCATGTGATTACTAATGTGATTCATTCATCAATTATTAGTTTGATATTTTGGAATAAATTTGATCAAATGAAAAACCCATTAGTATGAACACTACCCATTATTAAAAATCACTAACCTGTGAGGTCTCTACAAATTGTTTTCATCCTATTAAAATTATGTTTATTATTGAAGGAATTTGTAATATGTATGAAAATATAAAACATCATAATTTTTTTTGCTTAAAACTCCAAGAGACTTGAGATTTTAAAATGATAAGGTAAATTTGTTAATTGTTGAGACCTTTTTTTTCAATTCTGTTCACTTGAAATTTTACTTTCATTAAGACCCTAGAGACAACAAACACCTTAATAGGATGCACATTGCAAGCTAAAATTACATCCAACCTCACTCTTGAGCTAAATGACATGTAGATAGTTAGAGCTAGTTATGGGGTAGAAAATCAAGTATCACAGTGCATTGTATGTAGGGAATTTGAAGAAGTGTTTTGTTCTATTATATAAATAGGGGTCTATGATTGTACACTATTATTTTAAATTATATGGTTCCTTAATGTCTAAAAAAATATTAATGAAAAATAAATAAAATAAGTGAAATAATGAGACTTGAGGAGTAATTTATTATGTTATGAAAATATTAGTATAAAAATTAAAATAAAGAAGAAAAATGGTGATATGATTAGTGATTTAACAAAGGACATTTGAGGAGAATTTATAATGATATTTAAATGTCATTACATGTATTTTGATTAGTATTTTTTGCTTCCTTTTCATTATATTTTTTTAAATATAAAACCAAAAACTTATTAAATATAAAATAACCATTTGAAAGAAAATTTTGATTATAGTTCTCTCTTCTCAATTTAATAGATGATTTATAAATGAAACAATATTATGAAATGTTAACATTTTTTCAGGATGATATTTATCCTAAAATAATTATTCTTTTGAGGGTAAGAGAAATATAATTTTAGAATTTGGGTGTGATTATTCATGAGTGTAAAATGAATATTGAAATGAATTTTAATGATTAAATTGAGAAAAAAGGATGAAAATTAAATTACACATGATAGATTAACAGAATGGAATAAATTTCTCACTTCCACTTTGGAATCAATAGTTTCAATATGGATTTGATGTATGTTTTCCCAAGAGTAGAAAAGATAGGTGGGAGGGATTTATGATGCATAGTTTTATTCTTAGTCATCAATTTAATTTTTCCATGGTTTGATATATAATTCCTAATTTAAAATAGTTTTTTATATTTTCCTATGTTCTTAGATAATATAATGAAAATTTCTTAATTCTATGATATTAATAATAAATACTTTATTAAGAATTAAAATATCAAAGTTGGAATATATTATGAATTTTCAATTGTAGTTAAATTTTGAATGTTTACTTATTTTTATTGTTTGGATATATTTTCAATTAAATTTAAAATTCATGTTGAAATTAGCATTTTAATATTTTGAATATTAATTTGAAATATCTACAACTAGAATGTGTTTCATTTTCTTTATTCAAGTTGTTTCAAGAATGAATTGGGACATGATGAAACTGTTGGGTAGGATATTGAACTATAGGTCTACTGGACCATGATATTGGTATAGGCATGCACAATATTAATAATTTGGTTGGCAATTTAATTCCCATGGGAAAAATTTAAATGGCTATAATTCATTAATCACAACCAGATGATTATTTATCAAATGGACCTTATTCATATATCTACTTATTTTTTGAGTAAAGATAAATTTCAAGATTTCTGTTTGGAATCAGACATTTAAGCTTCTCAATAGGGAACAACATAAAAACCCTAAAATGATCTGATGTAACGACCTAGTATTTTTATTTAAATTTGTTTCATGATTAAATGTTATTTTATTATATTATACACATAAAAAATATAGAGAAACCAATAAATATTTTTTTATTTAGAAATTAAACCAATTAAAATTGAAAACATTAAAACAGGAAAAAAAAAATATAAAATAGAAATTTCAAAATGGGAAAATATGGATTGCTCCAATCTACTAGAATCATGAACCCCATTGTAAACACTATAGATAAGAAGAAAAACATTAGTAAAACAAGAATAATTATAGAAATATATAACTTTTAGAGGAATTGATTTGAATATTGAATAAAAGAATGGACAATTATAAATAGGAGGTAATGTGACCATTAGAATAGTAACATGATTGTTGGAATAGTAACCTGACCATTAGGAATAGTAACAAAACCATTGGGAATAGTAACCTCGTCGTTGGAATAATAATTTTACCTCAAATTAATTTTTATAAATGAAAATAAAATTTTTCATGATTTATTTAGGTAAATATAAATTTTATAATGCCAAAAAATAAATATAATGATTAAGTAACTCAAAGAAAATATAAGCACATTTTTTAATATACTATATTTTAAAGTATTTTGTAAAAATCATTATTTTTATATTAAAAATTAAAATTACCAATTTTATAAATTTATTTTGATAAAATTAATATCAATTTTCAAATAAGAACATCAGAATTATCTAAGGGTGATTTTTGGGTGATTTTTTGAACTACTTTAATTTTCGAGTGAATAGTAAAAAATACATTTTTCACATAACCGGTGTATCTTAAATTGCATCATTTATAATGTAATGGTGAGTGAATCCTTTATAGTTGATTTTAGACCATGATATATTTTATTTTATAAATTCATCCTTAAAATATGATAAACTTAATTTCCAAACCAAAAAAATGTTTCCAAAACCTAAAGTCAAAAGTGATTCCTTAAAATAACAATTTTTTGTTTTTTCCACCTAATATTTTAATAAATAAATTAATTTGAATAATAAATGGGATTTATGGGATTAAAATTACTATATTATATTTATATATGATATATAATGTCAAAAAGTCACTATTATAAGTTTTACCTTTGATATATTATTTTATTCAATATTTGTTTTCTAAAAATACCCATCTCCTCAAGTATAAACAACGACTCTCCCTTCCTTTGGAAAACCACTCCTCCCACCCATTAAAATTTCCAAGATCTACCTGAATCCTCCCTCTCAATACCATTGGAGTACTTAGGGACATTAGGGGTAAATGAAACTCCAACCACCAAGGAGTTTTAGTGTCATTCAAGAGAAGCTACAGTGAGGATTAAGTAAGTTCTAATCCATTCCTCTCTCTATTTATTTATTTTTCATATTTAATTTCTTTTTACACCAACCATTTCATAACCAAGAATTAAAAGAATTAATTTAATATTAATTTAATATTATATTAATTATGTTAACAAACTGTAAGTATCATTCTACTATATATATAAAATTTAAACTTATACTTCACGCACTCCCAACAATGTCTCGTCAAAGGTCAGTTAACCACCTATGGATTCATTTCCATGTTAACGTATATAATCATCATCATGGATTAATATTATAAACTATATATAATATATAAAAATTTAATTATATGAATTATAATCTTCTATAATTAATTATACTAATGTATAAATTACATTTAAGAAAATAGAGAAATCAAAATGAAACGAGAAATTAAAAAAAATGTTATATCAAAACACTTCAATTTCATTAATATAAATTAATAAATATAATATAATGTATATAATTTATAAATAGTGGTATAAATTACTATAATTGACTTCTAGATAAATGTTTAAAAAAATATAAGTTTATTATTCAAGAGTTGAAAATGATGAAATAAAGCGAGAATAAAAGTAATGGGATTCTCAAACCCAATTCCTTTGGTTATCCCTATTTCATGACATATTCAGTGTGGATATTCCTTTTAATGTTATTTAAATATCATTACATTTCTCTTACCTTTTCTTTTTGGGGATATATATGTTTCCACATCAATTTTTAAACTAAATAAAATGATTTTCCAAAAAGAGACATTTCTTTCCAAAAAAATCTTTGACACCTCATGTGTTATTTCTCATCTAAGAAAAAATGATCTCTTATTCCAATGTATGATTTCCATTTTTATTTTGCGAAGCCCAAAGTTTATTTATGAATGTATTCTTTATGAAATCCTTATGCAACCCATTCCTTTCCATGGGCTATTTCATTATTATGATTGTTATATGTCCTATGTGGTATGCCTGATAATGTAAATATTATGATGTGACATGTGGGATTAGAATTATACATCCCCCAATACATTGGGTAATGTGATGTATGTTAGGAGATAATTTGAAATATGCGTGAACATGATGATATATTTGTTCACCCTGATGATTTTATGATTATGCACATATGTTACGTGTGAACATGTTGCTATCATTATTCAAAACTATGTGTGGTATTTGATCACTAAGACACGATGTTTCATTTTTATGCATTTCCACATTCAATGACATTATCCATTGTTTCTGTCAATATGTTGATGAAAATCCTATGTTTATTTTATGATGATGATGATGTTTATGCTCACCCATGTTATAGTGATTCATGTCCCTTATTCATCCTCTTACTGGGATTTTATATCGCCTATTTCATTGATGTATATCCTCAGGTGATTATTTGTACTAAGGAGAACAAGAGGGCCACTAAGAAGATATAAAAGAAGGAATTAAATAATTTTTATGTTTTATTGTGTAAAATTTATGTATAATCAAAATTTTCCCAAGACACAAAACCTTTGTATCATAGAATTGAAATGTTATTTTGTTGTTTATCTTTAAAATGATGTAATAGTAATGTAAGAAAACTATGGTCTCTATAGTTGGTATCAGAGGAGATTTTAGCTAATTTGGGAATTATGATTAGAAAAAATGAATGAATACCACAAGTATAAGTTTATATATAGGAAAAATATCCTAGAAGAATATTTTTAGAAAAAGGCTAAACATAGGGATCCCATAATATATGCCTTTTGAGTTAATTGTACAAAATAATAATCTATTTTTCATTCTTTGTTTCCTTGGGTTTTATTCAATCCATTTATATTTTAGAAAATAGTGGGAATAAGGAGAAATCAGGCCAATAACCTATGCGAGGGATAATGAAACAATTGTATGGATGACATCCCCAATGCCATGGAGGTGAAATTTAACACTTTATTATAACACCCCATGTTTTTATGGTATGCATATTTTAAAATAAATTCTATTTTTTTGATAGTTATGTTGCACACAAAACTGAGGCAAAATAAACTGTGATATACTATTAAATATTAACGTGACTATTAGAGTAGTAATGAGACTATTAGGAATATTAATGTGAAAATTATAATAATAAACTCACCTATAAAAGTATAAATAAAATTTATGTATCTCATAAATGAAAATATTATTTATTAATATAATGGAATAATTAAATAAATGTTTCAAAAACGATAAATTAAGTGTTGGTATTTTTGTGAAATGTAAATTTTTATTTAAAATTTTATAATTAATATAATGATTTAAAATAAAATTTATTTTCATAAAATAGATTCATAAATTGATATTTTGTTGTCATATAATTATATTATAATTTTATGAGACCTTAATTAATTTTTCAAAGTGTCATAAAATCAGTTATAATTTTAAAATCAGTATTTTTTGAATAAATGATGATTTTAATTAGAAATTAAACTTCTCATATTTAGAAAATTATTTTCATAAAATGGTGTCATTTTTAAAATCTACACATCAAAAAATGGTTAGGGTGATTTTTTTGGATTTTTCTGAAATAGTTGATTTTTTTGATGAATAATGAAATAATGTAATATACAATATTTAACATTTTATGCCAAATATATGAATTTTTGAGTCCTGGAAGTTGTAAGAAACCATTATTTAGAAATAAATTTCACTATTTATTTTACTTAGTCACACGAATCAACATAGTTGATAGTCTTGATCCAAAATAATAAACAAATGAATAAAATAATAAAAAAACACTCTCTCCTTCCACTATAAATACCACCCCTCACCAGCCGTCTCCTAAAAAATTCAAAGTTTTATATATTGTATAAATTATTACAAATTACATTCCCAATACTTTTCCAAACATCAAATACCTACTTTTATTACCAAAAGATCAAATCCAAGTGTCTTAAGAAGGTTTCCAAGGAGACAACATTCAAGAGGTAAAATCCACATTCTTTCTCTTTTATTTTAATTTATTTTATTATTATCTACTTACCTATGATATCTAAAGTGGAATGGTAAATATGGTATCATATTTATAATTTTAATTTTATTATTATAATGGAATATCCATCATCAAGTCTCTTCAATTATCCTTTTATTCTAAAAACGAAAACATCGTCCCTAAGGGGTCGATTTGCCACCCTCATGGATGACGAGTTTTCATTTTTCATTATGACCTAAAATATTGGTAATAAAAACATTTTTATGGTTGAACAAGATTATTATATGTTAATTATATCTTTTTTAATATTATATAACTAGTATAGAAAGATAATATTAAATAAAACATTACTATTTCATGATAGTCGTAAAAACCAAAAAAATAATCTAATCCTTTTTCATTAACATTTTATATAATTAATCATTCACATACCATATGAAAAAATGATATGTGAGACCATTTAAACATTTTTAGTTTCATTAATAAGAAATAATTTCACTTCTGGAGTTTTTATTCTATTTTACAGGAACTCTCATAATTATACATAAGGGAATTGACCATAAAACCAAGAAATGAATTCTCTCAGAACAATGGAATTAAACATTATAAATCATTTTATTTTCCATAAATTGTAACGACCTAACATTTTGAATAATTTATTTCCTAATTTTCTGTGTCATTGTTTTTTATACTCAACAAAATTATATCCTTTAATTAAGGAAGTGAGTATAATTTAAATGAGACTGTTGGGTTTTGACTGTTATGTGACCGTTGGTCAATATGACCGTTCGAAACTATATTATTAACATTATAATTATTGTTTATAAATTCAAATGATCATGGTTAATTAGTACCAAATGAAGTTTTGATGGCCTCATCCAGTAGACTCGGGCCATATGAAGCCCGTCTGTCAGAGCTTGGGAAGGAGGTAGCACCACTGGGCTTTGCTTTGGACCAAACCCAAACCGAACTTCAACATGTGAAGCTTGAACAGAATCACCTACGAGAGAAGTTAAAGCTGATAGAAATCCCCACTCGGGAAATTTTTTCTGAGCCACCCCAAGATTCTATAACCATAACACACCTTTCACTTAGGTCTTATGAAGGTGTTATAAGGGGCTATGTTACAAGTGTTAGTTACTTTCTATAATCCTTTTGTATTAATTAATTTTTTACTTATTATTATGGTAAAATTTTTGAATTTCAAATATACAGGTAAATATAGGATGAATTTATAAAAGTTCCATATTATTGATGAAATTTGGAAAAAATGGGTATTTTAAAATATTTTTGTATTCTATAAATAATTAATAATGTGAATTGATTTTCAGAAAATGGTCTTCTAAAATTGTGACCAGTAATAAATTTAGTGTCTAATAAGATCAACTTAACTTTTGGTCAATAGTAATGTATGAATGGTAATATACCCTTATGAATAGTAATTAATAGTAAATAGATCAATAAAATAGAAACTTCACCCATGAATGTATAAATATAATTTATAAATCTTAAAGGTGAAAAAATGGGCAAAATATAAGTATTGGTATTTTTGTATTTTATAAATATTTTAATTACAATTTTATAATTTAAAATAAAAATGTATTTTCATAAAATGTAATCATAAATTTCTACTTTATTGTATTATGTTTATACAATAATTTTATGGGAACTTGATTACTTTTTCAAGGTTTTACAAAATAAGTTATAGTTTTAGAGTTGTTTTTTTGAATAAATTGTTATTTTATTTAAAAAATAATTTCTAATTTTTTATAATTTTTTTTTCATAAAATGGAGTTCATTTTTGAATTTAGAGCATCAATATTAGGTTAGGGTGAATTTTTGGGATTTTTCTGAAACAATTGAAGTGAGACAATATCACTATGTACTTCATCACTGGTCTCCTGAGAACTTCCAAAGGAAACAATCCGATATGAGTTATTGTGGACCATCTCACCAAGACTGTCCATTTTATCTCAATTCGGGAAGATTTATCTCTTGATCAACTTGTCAGGATTTACATGAAGGAAGTGGTAAATGTTGTACCTCTCGTACCCCTCGTGGTTTGATTTTCATGATCACAATCACTCACTTATTTATCTAATCCTCTTTCAAGTGTTTTTGGATGATAGGCATTCATTCAAGGTGCCAAGGAATTGGGCCAAGAAGGACAAGAAGGCAAAAAAAACCAAAATGGACTGAAATTCAGTCCACCGGCCAACCGGTGGCTTCACCACCGGCCAGCCGATGGACCCTGGACAGAAGGCTGATCCACTACCTCAGCACCGACCAACCGGTGGCCTCGGCACCGGCCAGCCGGTGGTGCCTGGACAGAAGCATCCACCCTTCTCCAAGGCACCGGCCAACCGGTGGCCCTGTACCGGTCAGCCGGTGGAGGCAGTCAAACTAGCCGTTGGGCTTTTGACCAGCCTGTCCACTTGGCCTCCAACGGCTCCGAAAGCCTCTCCAACGGCTCCAAAGGCCTCTAACGGCCATATGAGGGTTCCCCCTCTATAAATAAAGGACCTTGAAGCCCCGGAAACTTAAGGAATCCCACTGACACATTTTTGATCATTTGGCAAACCTCCGGCGCATTCCTTCCAAGGGAACCCCACTTGCTCCAACACACTTCCACATCCAAGGAGCTCCATCAAAGAAGCTTGGGAGCGCCCTTCATCAGCTCCATCAATCCATTGGCGCCCAAGTCTTCCCCATTACGGTTTTTCTTGGTTTATTTATTTTTGAGCTTAAATTTGGGGTTGTGCCTACAAACCCCTCTTTCTCTCATCTCCCTTTCATTTGGGTTTTCACACCACCTTTAAGGTGTGAAGAGGTTAGTCAAGCCTTCCCTTTAAAAGGCTTGAGTTTTAGGTGAGCTAGCCTTCACCCGTAAAAAGGCTAGTGGGTTCTTGCTCAACCAACAAAAGCAAGCTGTAATAGGTTCTAGACTAACCTTAAAGTCTAGTGGGTTTCTTGCTAAAACCATTGAAAAGAAAGCGGTAGAATCTCTCAACGGTTGAGTTGGGAGCGGAGACGTAGGCCGGGTTTTAGGCCGAACTCCGTTATCAATTCTTGTGTCTTGCCTCTTTATTTCCGCTGCACTTTCAACTTTGATTTTAAATTGTTAATCATTTTTTAAAAGGAAATTCACCCCCCTCTTGCCATCAATCTCCCTTTTTCTCCGTTCAACAATTGGTATCAGAGGGAAAATTTGAGTAATACCCTAACCGGTTTCAAATTCAAGATTTTTTTTGATGGCTTCAACCTCTTTTGCCCCCGAAGGCTATTCATTGGGTCGTGCTCCATTCTTTGATGGAACCGACTATACTTATTGGAAAACCCGCATGACCGCATTTCTTAGAAGTATAGGTTATCCCATTTATAAAATTGTCATGCAAGGTTACACTCTCTCTTCCCCCGATGAATCCAAATGGACCCAAGCCGATATAAAAAATTTCGAGCTTGATGACAAAGCCATGAACGCTCTTCATTGCGGCCTTGATCGTAATGAGTTCAATCGAGTTTCCACATGCACCTCCTCACATGAAATCTGGAAACTTTTGGAGGTTACCCATGAGGGGACCAACAAAGTGAAGGATACTCGATTGGACATGTACCGTCAAGATTTTGAGTCTTTTACTATGCATCGATCCGAATCTATTACTGAAATGTTTACACGCTTTACTGACGTTTGCAATGGTAGAAAATCTCTTGGTGATGATGTGTCCGCAGAAACGATGGTCAAGAAGATCCTATGGATCCTTCCAAGCTCATGGGCACCGAAAGTCACGGCAATCCAAGAAGCGAAGGACATCAAAAACATGCCGGTCGAAAAGCTCATCGGATCCCTCATGACCTACGAGATCACCATGAGGAGGCAAGCTGAAAAGGAAGGCAAACCGATCAAAGTTCCAAAGAACATCGCCTTCAAGGTACAAAACGAAGAAAGCTCCTCCTCCTCATCTTCTTCCTCTTCAAGCGGCGATTCCGAAATGGAGAATCTTGCCCGCAAAATGCACAAGTTCATGAAGAATCACAAGAAGAAGAAATCCCGCAAGACTCAATCCAACGAAAAATCTTGAGCCCAAGGTAAAATGTTATGGGTGTGGCGAGAAAGGCCATTACAAGCCCGATTGTCCACTCAACAAGAAAAAGGCCAAGCAAAAGGAGAAGAAGAAGGCTTTCAAGGCCACATGGAGTGATAGCTCCACATCATCCTCCTCCTCCTCCTCGAGCGACAACGGTAACACATGCCTAATGGCATTTCATGAGGTAACATCTTCCGACTCCTCTTCCTCTTGTTCTTCAAATTCAAATTCTTTAAATCATTTATCCTATGAGGATCTCTAACATGCGAGAGATCAATTGGAGGAAGGTTTTCACGAACTTTCTTCCAAATTTGTTTCTTTAAAAAAGAATTTCAAAAAACTCTCTTCCGAAAAAGAACAACTTCTTAAAGAGAAGGAAGAGTTGACCCTCAAAATCCAAAACCTTCCCGATATCGATTCCATGGAATCAACAATCAAAGATCTAAGGGAATCCCTAGCCAAGTTCACCCAAGGTGAACAAAATTTGACCAAACTCCTTGGTTCCCAACGCATATCTAGAACCACCGAAGGGCTTGGCTATTCCAATCAAGCTTCCTCTTCCCATGCTCCAACTATTTTTGTAAGGGGGAGCTCCCAATTTAAATTTTGTAATTATTGCAAAAAACCCGGGCACTTAATTTATGAGTGCAATTGCAAAAATGCCCGGTATGGTAGGCCCAAAACCATTTTCCTTAACGATGAATTTTATAGGAGAAGACCCACCACTAGACACGTGTGGATTGAAAAATCCCTTTTAGCGAGTCTTACCGGCCCAAAATTTGTCTCATTTTGATAATCCTCTCCCCGGAGTTTTGTTGTTTTTATTTAGGGGGAGTTAGGATCGTTTAAACCCTTTTAATTTCAATTACAAAATTTTCAATTCAAACTTTCAACTTCAACACTTGGTATCAAATTTTTATTTCTAATCTGATTTTCAATTTTTGATTAAAAACTTTCAATTCAAATTTTCATTTCAAAACTTTCAATTCAAATCTTCATTTCAAAACTTTCAATTCAAACTGTTATTCAATTTTCATTTCAAAACTTTCAATTCAAACTGTTATTCAATTTTTCATTTCAAAACTTTCAATTAAAATTTCAAACATTTCAATTGGTTTAAAAACTCTATCTTGTTTTTCATTCATTTCCCTCAATCAAGTTTTATGCCCCGTGCTATTTTGATAATCACAAAGGGGGAGAAATTCTTGATTTATTGGGGGAAAAATCTTTTAAAGCATGCCTTTCATTTCAGTATTTTACATTGTTTGTTTTGGTGACTGTGATCATCAAAATAGGGGGAGATTGTTGTACCTCTCGTACCCCTCGTGGTTTGATTTTCATGATCACAATCACTCACTTATTTATCTAATCCTCTTTCAAGTGTTTTTGGATGATAGGCATTCATTCAAGGTGCCAAGGAATTGGTCCAAGAAGGCCAAGAAGGAAAAAAAAACCAAAATGGACTGAAATTCAGTCCACCGGCCAACCGGTGGCTTCACCACCGGCCAGCCGATGGACCCTGGACAGAAGGCTGAGCCACTGCCTCAACACCGGCCAACCGGTGGCCTCGGCACCGGCCAGCCGGTGGAGTCCAGACAGAATGGCAAGCTACTGTCTTGCCACCGGCCAACCGGTGGCCTCCTCACCGGTCAGCCGGTGGTGCCTGGACAGAAGCATCCACCCTTCTCCAAGGCACCGGCCAACCGGTGGCCCTGTACCGGTCAGCCGGTGGAGGCAGTCAAACTAGCCGTTGGGCTTTTGACCAGCCTGTCCACTTGGCCTCCAACGGCTCCGAAAGCCTCTCCAACGGCTCCAAAGGCCTCTAACGGCCATATGAGGGTTCCCCCTCTATATATAAAGGACCTTGAAACCCCAGAAACTTAAGGAAGCCCACGGACACATTTTTGATCATTTGGCAAACCTCCGGCGCATTCCTTCCAAGGGAACCCCACTTTCTCCAACACACTTCCACATCCAAGGAGCTCCATCAAAGAAGCTTGGGAGCGCCCTTCATCAGCTCCATCAATCCATTGGCGCCCAAGTCTTCCCCATTACGGTTTTTCTTGCTTTATTTATTTTTGAGCTTAAATTTGGGTTTGTGCCTACAAACCCCTCTTTCTCTCATCTCCCTTTCATTTGGGTTTTCACACCACCTTTAAGGTGTGAAGAGGTTAGTCAAGCCTTCCCTTTAAAAGGCTTGAGTTTTAGGTGAGCTAGCCTTCACCCGTAAAAAGGCTAGTGGGTTCTTGCTCAACCAACAAAAGCAATCTGTAATAGGTTCTAGACTAACCTTAAAGCCTAGTGGGTTTCTTGCTAAAACCATTGAAAAGCAAGCGGTAGAATCTCTCAACGGTTGAGTTGGGAGCGGAGACGTAGGCCGGGTTTTAGGCCGAACTCCGTTATCAATTCTTGTGTCTTGCCTCTTTATTTCCGCTGCACTTTCAACTTTGATTTTAAATTGTTAATCATTTTTTAAAAGGCAATTTACCCCCCTCTTGCCATCAATCTCCCTTTTTCTCCGTCCAACAGTAAAGCTGCATGAAGTTCCACTTTCTATCGTATCTGATCGTGATCCAAGGTTTATATCAAAATTATGGGGAAGTCTTCAACATGCTCTGAGTACTGAATTAAATTTCAGTATGCCCTATCACCCCCAAACTGATGGCCAATCTGAAAGGAATTTTCAAACACTCAAGGACATGCTGAGAACATTCTGAATGGAATTTAAAGGTGTATGGGATCAACATATCCCTTTAGTTGAGTTATCTTACAACAAAAACTTCCACTCGAGCATTCAAATGGCACCCTATGAAGCTCTATATGGTAAGCGATGTAGAACTCCAACTTGTTGGCATGAATCTAGTGAGAGAAGGATTTTTGGTCCTAATTTGGTGCAAGATATGACATAAAAAGTCCATGCCATCCAACAACACATTAAGGCTACTCAGAGTTGGCAAAAGAGATATGCTGACAAAAGTCGAAGGGACTTGAAGTTTGATGTTGGTGACAAAGTCTTTCTTCGAATTTCACCTTGGAAGAGATTCATGAGGTTTGGGAAAAAAGGGAAGCTCAGCCCTAGGTACATTGGCCCATATGAAATCCTTGATTCCGTAAGAGCAGTGGCTTATCAGCGTGAACTTCCTCCAAATCTAGCACCAGTTCATGATGTCTTCCATGTATCCCTCTTGAAAAAGTACATACCTGACCCTTAAAAAGTACTAAATCCAGAGGTGGTACAACTGTAACATGGCCTGTCTTTTGAGGAACAACCAGTGGAGGTCATGGACTGTAGAGACAAGGTTCTACACAACAAGACTACCCACTTTGTTAAGGTGTTATAGAGGAACCAAAAATTCCAAGATGCCACATGGGAACCAAAGAAGTCTTTGAGGCAGAAGTACCCACACCCTTTCTCTTATGAGGGTACAAGTTAAAATTTTGGGGATAGAATTTCTTAAGGGGGAAGAATGTAACAACCTGAAATTTTGAATAATTTTTTTCCTGATTTTGTGTGTCATTTTAGTTTATACTCAAAAAAATTATATCCTTTAATTAATGAAGTGAGTATAATTTAAATGAGATCATTGGGTTTCGACTATTATTTGACCGTTGGTCAATATGATCGTTGGAAACTATACTCTTAACGTTATAATTATTGTTTATAAATTCAAATGATCATGGTTAATTAATATCAAAAGAAGAGTCGATGAGCTCATCCAGTAGACTCGGTCGATATGAAGCCCATTTTTTGGAGCTTGGGAAGGAAGTAGCATCACTGGCCTTTGCTCTAGACCAAGCCCAAGATGAACTTCCACATGTGAAGCTTGAACGGAATCACCTAAGGGAGAAGTTCAAGTAGATATAAATCACCACTCGGGAAATTTTGTCTGATCCGCCCCAAGATTCTATCCCCATAGCACACTTAAAACTTAGGTCCTATGCAGGTGCTATAAGGGGATATGTAACGAAGCCCTAGTTACTTTATTTAATCATTTTGTATAAATAATATTTTTACTTATTATTATCATAAAATTTTTGAATTTCAAATGTACGGATAAATGCAGGATGAATTTATAGAAGTTCCATATTATTGATGAATTTTGGAAAAAACGGGTATTCTAAAATATTTTTGTATTCTTTAAATAATTAATAATATGAATTGATTTTCAGAAAATGGTCTTCTACAATTGTGACCAGTAATAAATTTAGTGCCTAATAAGATCAACTTAATTTTTTGGTGAATAGTAAAGTATGAATAGTAATATACCCTTATGAATAGTAATGAATAGTAAATAGTCCAAAAAATATAAACTTTACCCCTGAATGTATAAATATAATTTAGACATCTTAAAAGTGAAAAAATGGTCAAATATAAGTATTGGTATATTTGTATGTCATAAATATTTTAATTAAAATTTTATAATTAATTTTATAATTTAAAATAAAAATTTATTTTCATAAAATATAATCATAAATTGTTACTTTATTTTCTTATGGTTATATTATAATTTTATGGGACCTTGATTACTTTTTCAAGGTGTTACAAAACAAGTTATAGTTTTAGAGTTGTTTTTTTGAATAAATAATGATTTTATTTAAAAAATAAATTAAAAATATTTAGAAAATTATTTTCATAAAATGGAGTTCATTTTTGAATTAATATCATCAATATTAGGTTAGGGTGAATTTTTGGGATTTTTCTCAAATAGTTGAATTTTCTGTGAATAGTAAAAATACAGTTTTTAGTTTCGGGTGTTTAATGACATAATTAATTTTGTAATCATGATTTAATAAATATGGTCGAAATTTTAATAGTAATATATGTTATTAGGTGTCCCAAGTGGCCAATACCATGGGGAAATACTATGGGAAAGCCCATGGTTTTGCAAATATCACCGATGAGGTGTCCCTTGGAAATTAATTAAATATTCATTTTTTTGCTATAAATACCAAGCTATTCCCTCATTAATTTCATCCAAAAATCCTCCTAAACGAAGTTCTAGTCTTTTTACCTTCCAATTATTCCTCCCAAGGTTCCCTTAAGCCTCCCAAGGTTCATACCTTCAAGCTTTCGAAGTTACTCTTCAAGGTAATGGAACCTTTCACCCTCCTCTTTTAAGTCATGATTTTTTTATGTTATGTCTTCTAGTTCCCATTTTATTATGTGGGGGTATGTTCTTCTATATCATTATTACTGTCCATTTCATGTTCAATTTATTATAAACCCTTTTATCTCTCATCAAATGATTTTCTAAATTTTTATGTGACGCCGTTAGGCTGCCGAATTTTAGTAAAAGAAAACTCATTTTCTCTTTTCTTTCAAGTTTCCTTTTCAAGTGGTATGTCATTCCACACCATGATATTATTTATTTCTATTATATACCTATAATATAAATTATTCATTTATTTATTGGATACACTTGTCCCCTCTCTTTTCATTGTTTTCTAAAACCATGTTATATAGCTGTTATGCTGCAGAAATTTTGTCTCAAAATATATCTCTCGTTTTCTCAAGAAATTATATTGTTTTATTTATCTGAATACCCAAATATATTTTCATTTCTAGAGGTATTAATCAAGACCTCAAATTGGTCTATTTTATTCTGGAATCAATATACATGAAACCCTCTTTCCTTTTCTATGGGTTATAAAAGACATAATGATCATGTTTCTAAGCACTTTTAAAACGTCATGATTTTGAAGTGAAACCCATTACTTTTAATCTCTAAGGGTTATTTATGAAATGTTTGATTATTATCTATGTAGATAACATGAATATAAATAAATATTAAGGATGCACCCTGACAGCGCTCCAATACATTGGGTAAAGAATTTAATCTCCAGAGATGACAAGTTTCACGATACCTTGGCGAATAACCTTGATAATTTTTATAAAACCTTGGGGATGAACCTTAGTGATATGTTCATTAATGTCTAAATGGAATGTTGTAGCCACATATTCAAGTCATAATTCAAGATCATTTCATTATTATATGCCTATACTTCCATTTCTCACGTCTTTATGTTTTCTTTTTATCAAGTTCTTATTGACATCACAAGTAAACTCATTCCCTTGTTTACCATTACTGGGCCTTCTGCTCACTCTTTCCTTTGATTTATGTCTCCAGGTTATGAGATGAAATAATTTTACTTAGTATGAACTTATGATTAAGCCTTACAAGTGGATTAGAATTATGTTTTATGTTGTTCTCATGTTTTATGTTTCTGATTTCCAAGACATTAGACTTTAAATATCCTCTGTTTGTAAAATATAATGAAAAGTTAGGTAATATAAAGACAGGATGCCATAGTTGGTATCATATGATAGCTTAGTTATTTATGGAAATTAGGCTATGAAAAATTTATTAAGAACCCTATATAAAATTTTAAATATAGGAATAATTCTTGGTATTTTGGTGAGTATTGAGTTAGTGGTTTATCAAGAAAATACATCCCTGTCTGGATACGAGAAAGTAGAGGCGAATCTGGCATAGATGTGCCTAAGAGTGAAAAATCTGACAAGGAGTTTTAGGATTGACCCATGGTATCCTGATACATGATAGTGGGCTTTGATTCAATCTTGGTTATGACACTCACTAAGGAAATGTTTGGTTATTCATAATCATTTTATGAATCATTATGAGGGATTTACAGAGAAATGTAATTGTTTAAAGCATGATGTTTTAAGACATAAAATCCTTTTTGGTTAAAAGATTTGTAAATCAATTAAGTTTCTCACTAAGGTTTTATTCTTTTAGAAAATGGAAGGAAATATGAGGAAACTTGCAAATGGTGTCCGTAATGGACCATGCATTGAAGACCCTCCGATGGAAGTCAGAATGGAAACTCTCATGCGAATGATCAACCAACTAACTCAAGTTATGGGAAATAATTTTAATCAAGCTGAGAGACCGATCTCACGGTGAAGGAAAAAACTTTCTATTTAATCCTTTATATGTCAACGACCACCAACCTTCAGTGGATCTACCAACCCATCGATTGCTGAATAGTGGATCAGCTCTATTGTGAGGATATTTTCTATGCTCTACTGTTCAGAGAAAGAGAAGGTCACCCTGGCTGTCTATCACTTAAAGGGAGAAGCTGATCATTAGTGGGAACTGATTAAAAACACAAGGCCAAGAGTGGAGGTTGAAGCTATGGAGTGGGAAGATTTCAGAGGGATATTCTTCAACAAGTATTTCCCTCGAATGATGAGAACAAGAATTGAGAAGGAGTTTCTCAAGATGAAGTAGAAGGATAATGAATATGTGGGAAGCTATGAGATGAACTTAAAAATGCTTTTACATCACACCTCTAGCTTTGTCAAAGATCTAAATGGTAAGGTTGATAGATTCTTTGGTGGACAGATACCTCATCTGCGGAAGAATGTAGCCAATCGAGATTATGATAGCTATGAGGAGATCGTGTGAAGTGCGATAAAAGTAAAACTGAAGTTTAGTGAGACACAATGGTCTCATAAATCCAATGAGAAGAAAAGTTCAATGAAGCTAATATTAGAGAGGAGCTTCGATTATGGAATATGAGTCAAGCTAGTGAAACATCCCACGTGTAATAAATGTGGGAAGAAGCATTCGAGGAACTGCCTGCTCAGGAGTAGGAAATGATACAACTATGGAAGAGATATCCATATTGTGAGGAATTGTCGTAGTGAGGTGAAACCTCAACTTTCAAACACTAACGACAAGGGGAAGTTAGTGTAGGCCCTACCTGATGTCCAATTATTTAAGTGTGGACAACTTGGGCACTTTTCCAATCACTTTCCAAATCTGAGGGTGGTGGAGGGGAACCACCATCTGCCTCAGTAAAGTCCAAGGGATAAAGGTTGTGCCTTTTCTATCATGATAGATGAAGTTGAATCTTCGAATGATGTGGTAACTAGTACTCTTGTTGTTCTCTAAAATCTAGAAAGTACATTATTTGATTCTGGTTCTCTGCATTCCTTTATTTTTTCCAAGTTTAAAAAGAATTTAGAATCAACCCCCAATTTTCTAAAAGTATAATTATCTATCAAGAATCCTGGTAGGATTATCCAAGTATTGTAAATATTTAGAAACTCTAGTATTTACTATAGTGAGCACAATCTTATCACAAATCTAGTAGTCATTCCCATGCTGGAATTCAACATTATACTATGGATGGACTGGAACTCAAAGTATAATACTAAGATCAAATGAAAAAGAAATTAAATCTTAGTAGTCTTGAATGAAATACCTACAGTTATATTCCAAGGAGAGATATCTCAACCTGATATTTGTCTAGAAGAACCTCCTATATCCTTGTTTATGGAGTTGATTGGTGAATAATAAGAAGGAAATGAGAGTTTGAGGATAGAAAATGTCCCCATCGTCTAGGAATATGTTGAAGTATTTCCTGAGGAGTTACCCAGACCTCCCCCATAAAGAGAGGTAGAGTTCAATATTGAACTTGTACATGGATCCCATCCGATATCAATGACCCTGTATTGGATAGAAAATGTGGAGCTGGTGGAGTCAAAGAAACAAATCCCAAATATTTCGGAGAAAGGGTTTATCCGACCGAGTGTGTCTCCTTGGGGAGTACTTGTTCTCTTCGTGAAGAAGAAGGATGGATCGATGCAGATATGCATTGATTATAAAAAACTAAACGGAATCACAGTAAAGAACAAATACCCTCTTCTAAGAATTGATTATTTATTTGAAAAACTTCATGGGGATCAATTCTTCTCTAATATTGATCTTTGATATGGTTATCATCAATTGAGGCTGAAGAAAGGAGATATTCTAAAAACTACCTTCTAATCAAGATATGGGCATTATGAGTTTGTTGTTATGCCCTTCGGACTGACTAATGAACCTACTATTGTTATGGATTTGAGAACTAAGTCTTTAAGAACTACCTTGATAACTTTGTTGTAGTTTTTATTGATGATATTATAATATATTCCAAAAGTCGCGAGGAGCATGAGGATCATCTAAGGGTTATTTTTCAAACTATGTGGAAGGAGATTATTTTTGGTATGTTTAACAAATGTGAATTCTGATTGCAAAAAGTTGCTTTCTTGGGGCATATTATAACCAATGAAGGAATCACAGTTGACCGTATAAAGACAAAATTTATAGAGGAGTGGCCTCAACATACAACAATAATAGAGAATCATAGTTTCCTTGGACTAGTAGGATACAATAGGAGGTTTGTGAAAAACTTTTCCCAACTTTCTAACCCATTAACCAAGTTAACTCGAAAAGGGTTCAAGTTCATCTTGACAAAGTAGTGTGAGGAAAGTTCCCAAGAGATGAAGAAGAGATTGGTTACTGCAACCATGTTAAATTTTTTCCTTCAGTGGAGAAGGATTTGTTATTTTTAGTTATGCATCTCTAAAAGGGCTTGGGTGCATCCTCATTCAAAATTACAAAGTCATTGCTTATGCATCTCGACAGTTGAATACTTATATGTGGAACTATCCTACGCATGATCTAGAGCTGGCTTCGTTCATTTTTGCTTTGAAGATATGGAGGAACTATCTTTATGAGGAGAAATGTGATATATACAGACACCATCAAAGTTTGAAGTATATTTTCACACAAAAGGTATTGAACATGAGACAACGAAGATGGTTGAAAATTCTTAAAGACTATGATTATTCAATTAATTATCATCCCGGAAGGGAAACAAATTCACTGATCCATTAAGCAGGAAAGACCCAGTTGTTCTTTCCATGATGAGGATTCAAAGAGATCCTTTTATCAATGAGCTAATAAAGCTAGACATGGGAATTATAAGGGATGGGACATCATCAACCCTAACCCAAATGATTTCTCAAAAGTCATTACTAGAGAAGACCAAGAAAGCTTAGAAAGAAGACCCTTTGTTTCAGAAGAAGCACAAGGTAGTGATGGATGGGAAGTTTCCTGAGTTCAATATTGATCAAGAAGGTGTACTGAAATTTATTACAAGACTATGTGTTCCATCTATTCTGGAAATAATGGAGCTGATGGATAAAGATCATATCTCTAATTTCACTATACACCCTAGAAGAAAAAAAATGTATAGCAACCATAGTGATTATTATTGGTGGGATAATATAAAATGTGATACTTCTGACTACACTTCAAGGTGCCTAGTATGTAAGAAAGTGAAGGTAGAGTGACAACTTTATAAAGGGGTATTGGAACCATTACTCATACTATCATGGAAGTGGGACAATATCACTATGGACTTCATCACTGGTCTCCCGAGAACTTACAAAGGAAACAATGCTATATGGGTTATTGTGGACCGTCTCACCAAGACTGCCCATTTTATCTCCATTTGGGAATATTTATATCTTGATCAACTGGCCATGATTTAAAAGAAGAAAGTGGTAAAGCTGCATGGAGTTCCACTATCTATCGTATTTGATCGTGATCCAAGGTTTATATCAAAATTATAGAGAAGTCTTCGACATGCTCTGAGCACTGAATTGAAATTCAGTACGGCCTATCACCCCCAAATTGATGGAAAATCTGAAAGAACTTTTCAAAAACTCGAGGACATGCTGAGAACATAATCAATGGAATTTAATGGTGGATGAGATCAACATCTCCCTTTAGTTGGGTTCTCTTACAACAACAGCTTCCACTCGAGTATTTTCAATGGCAGCCTATGAAGCTCTATATGTTAAGCGGTGTAGAACTCCAACTTGTTGGCATGAAGCTTGTGATAGAAAGCTTCTTGGTCTTAATATGGTGCAAGATATTACAGAAAAAGTCCATTCCATCCAAAAAAACATTAAGGATGCTCATAGTCGGCAAAAGAGCTATGCCGAAAACCATCGAAGGGACTTGGAGTTTGATGTTGGTGACAAAGTATTTCTTCGAATTTCACCTTGGAAGAGAGTCATGAGGTTTTGGAAAAAAGGGAATCTCAACACTAGCTACATTGGTCCATATAAAATCCTTGATCCCGTAGGAGCTGTGGCCTATCAGCTTTCACTTCCTCCAAATCTAGAACTAGTTCATGATGTCTTCCACGTATCCCTCTTGAGGAAGTACATACCTGACACTTCACATGTACTAAATCCAGAGGTGGTACAACTGGAACATGACCTCTCTTTTGAGGAACAGCCAGTGGAGATCATGGAATGTAGAGACAAGGTTCTACACAACAATACTACCCACTTTGTTAAGGTGTTGCAGAGGAACCACAAATGCGAAGATGCCACATGGGAACCAAAGGAGTCTATGAGGCAGAAGTGTCCACACCTTTCTCTTATGAAGGTAAGAGTTAAAATTTCTTGGACGAAATTTCTTAAGGGGGAAGAATGTAATGACCCAAACTTTTGAATAATTTTTTTCCTAATTTTGTGTGTCGTTTTTTTATACTCAACAAAATTATATCCTTTAATTAATGATGTGAGTATAATTTAAATGAGACCGTTGGGTTTTAACTGTTATATGATCATTGGTCAGTATGACCGTTGGAAACAATTCTCTTAACATTATAATTATTGTTTATAAATTCAAGAGATCATGGTTAATTAATATAGAAAGAAGAGTCGATGACCTCATCCAGTATACTCGGTCCATATGAAGCCCATTTTTCAAGGCTTGGGAAGGAGGTAGTATCACTGTGATTTTCTCTAGACCAAGCCCAAGCTGAACTTCAACATGTGAATCTTGAGCAGAATCTCCTACGGAATATGTTCAAGTAGATAGAAATCACCACTCGGGAAATGTTGTCTGAGCCACCCTAAGATTCTATCACTATAGCACACCTTACACTTAGGTCCTATTCTGGTGTTATAAGGGGCTATGTAACGAAGCCATAGTTACTTTCTTTAATCCTTTTGTATAAATAATATTTTTACCTATTATTATAGTAAAATTTGTGAATTTCAAATGTCTGGATAAATATAGGATGAATTTATAGAAGTTCCATATTATTGATTAATTTTGGAAAAAATGGGTATTTTAAAATATTTTTGTATTTTTTAAATAATTAATATTGTGAATTGATTTTCAGAAAATGGTCTTCTACAATTGTGACCAGTAAAAAATTTAATGTCTAATAAGATCAACTAAATTTTTGGTGAATAGTTAAAGTATAAATAGTAATATAACCATATGAATAGTAATGAATAGTAAATAGTCCAAAAAAATAGAAATTTTACCCATGAATGTATAAATATAATTTAGACATCTTAAAAGTGAAAAAATGGTCAAATATAAATATTGGTATTTTTATATGTCATGAATATTTTAATTAAAATTTTTTAATTACTTTTATAATTTAAAATAAAAATTTATTTTCATAAAATGTAATCATAAATTGTTACTTTATTATATCATGGTTATACGATAATTTTATGGGACCTTGATTACTTTTTCAAGGTGTTACAAAACAAGTTATAGTTTTAGAGTTGTTTTTTTGAATAAATAATGATTTTATTTCAAAATTAAATTAAAAATATTTAGAAAATTATTTTCGTAAAATAGAGTTCATTTTTGAATTTAGAGCATCAATATTAGGTTAGGGAGATTTTTTGGGATTTTTCTGAAACAGTTGAATTTTTAGTGAATAGTAAAAATATAGTTTTGAGTTTCTAGTGTTTAATGACATCATTAATGATGTAATAATGATGTAATATATATGTTCGACTTGTGAATAGTAATATATTTTATGAGATTTCCCATTTGGTCAATACCATGGAACAATACCATGGGAAAGCCCATGGTTTTGCAAATACCACCGATGAGGTTTTCCTTGGAAATAAATTAAATATTCACTTTTTTTTCTATAAATACCAAGCCATTCCCTCATTAATTTTATTTAAAAATCCTCCTAAATGATGTTCTAGTCTTTTTATCACCCAAGGAGTCCTCCCATGGTGCCCTCAAGCTTCCCAAGGTCCCTACCTTTAAGCTTTCGAAGCTACTCTTCAAGGTAAGGGAACCTTTCACCCTCCTCTTTTAGGTCATGAATTCCATTATGTTATGCCTTATAGTTTCCATTTTATTGTGAAGGGGTATGCTATTCTATATCATTATTACTGTTTTCTATATTTTCAATTGATGAGAGACACTTTTCGCTCTCATCAAATGATTTTTTGAATATTTAAGTGACACCGTTAGGCTGCCAAATTTTCGTAAAAGAAATCACATTTTCTCTTTTCTTTCAAGTTTCCTTTTCATGTGGTGTTTCATTCCACACCATGATATTATTTCTTTTTATTATGTAACTATAATATAAATTATTCATTTATTAATGGTATACCCTTTTCCCATCTTTTTTATTGTTTTTTAAAACCATGTTATATAGCTGTTATGCTGCAAAAAATTTTGTCTCAAAATCTCTCTCTCCTTTTTCTCAAGAAATTCTCTTGTTTTATTTATCTGAATACCCAAATATATTTTCATTTATAGAGGTATTAATCAATACATAAAATTTATCTATTTTATTTTGTAATTGACATACATGAAACCCTCTTTCCCTTTCCAATGGTTAAAAAGGACATAATGATCATGTTTCTAATCACTTTTAAAACGTCACAATTTTGAAGTGAAACCCCTTAATTTTACACTCTATGGGTTATTTATGAAATGATTGATTATGATCTATGTGGATCAATTAATATAAATATATATTAATGGTGCATCTTGATAGCGCTCCAATTCATTGGGTAAGGAATTTAATCTCTAGAGATGAAAAGTTTCACGATACCTTGGTGAATAACTTTGGTAATTTTTATGACACCTTGGGGATAAACCTTGGAGATATGTTCATGAATGTCTGAATGGAATCTTTTAGCCATATATTCAAGTTATGTTTTAAGTTATTTTCATTATTATATTCCCATAATTCCATTGATCATGTCTTTATGTTTTATTTTTATCAAGTTCTTATTGATATCACAAGTAAACAGATTCCCTTGTATTCCCTTACTGGGCCTTCTGCTCACCCTTTCCTTTGATGTATGTATCCAGGTTATGAGATGAAGTAATTGTTCTTAGTATGAACTTATTATGAATCCTTAAAAGTGTATTAGAATAATGTTTTATGTTTTTTTTTCATATTTTATGTTCCTAATTTCCAAGACACTATACCTTAATGATTCTATTTGTAAAATGTAATGAAAAGTTATGTAATATAAAGGCGGGATGCCATATAAATGAACTTAATAAAATTATAATAAATCAAATATATGTTATATAGGTTATAAATTAAGTAATTAGTGAATCTAATTTGATTATCCTAAACATTAATTGCATGTGCAGAATGCTTTCAGACATAAGGCTAGGGACTTCGTCTCAATCTCTAATTCATTGAGACTTACATGGTATTGTGCACCTAATCAGTTTTATGTGGTGTATCTACTAAACATTTGAGATCCATTTTTATTTGGTATTATATTTATCTTAAATATATATTTCTTGTATCATGGCTATGATTATTTTCTTAGTCTATACCATTTTTATATATGGTGTTTACTTTGAATGTTATTTTAACTTGGGAAATATTGATAAATTTGTATTCTCTACTCTATACAATTATTTTGAAAAGGAATATTGTTCATAAATTAAATATATATATGAATAATTCTTCAAAATTTCAGTGACTGGTGGGGCCCGACATTGTATATCCCCTTTATGCATCGATAGGTCTCATGAGACATAATAGTGGGAGAAAAACCCTTTGCGTTTGTTTCGAAGCAGAATAAGAGAGGTTTCTACCCTCAGACTTAAACCATCTATTAAAAGGTCATTACGGAAGTGGTTCATGTGCTAGATACATGACATCTAATAATTAGTCATTCCCTTATTTAATTATTTAGTCATTAAAATTCATGAGATTTTTACTATAACAAAATCTATGGATGCATTTCCATTCTTAGTTTATTGATTACGTCTTATTGATTATTCTAAACTTATTATTGATTCATGTTTCTAATGTTTGTAACCCTTACTGAGAATTTTAGATCACCATTTTATTTCTTTTATTCCCAAGGTTATGAAGATAAAATCTTTGAATATATATCAAGGAATTAGTTTATTTTCCTTTTTTATATTCTATATTTAATTACTAATGTATTAAGGAAACCATGTATGTATTCAATTCTTCAAGAATACTAAACTGATCAACCCTTGGTGATGTGGTCTCTTGTATATATTCCATTGTAATAAAATAACCCTCGACAGTGGGATACTGGTATTAGTGCTGTTATATTCATGGTGATGCTTACCCAACTATCGTAGGATATGAATAATAACCTGAACCATGTGGAATGTACACCTTCACCAAAAAAGGATGAACTAGATATTGATTCATTTATGTAAAACTGATCACTAATGTTTAGTGGTATTTCCAATCCACTTATCAATAAATAGGGGGTTAACTCACTAGAGAAGATCTCTTCTATGATCCATTATACTAAGAAGGAGAATGTGACTCTAGACATTCATATTTTAGATAGAGAATCTGATAAATGATGGGATTTGATTAAGAGAACCAAGCCAAAGGATGAAATGGAAGATATGTAGTGGGAATAATTTAAGAGAAATATTCTTACCAATTATTTTCCTCAAACTATTTGAACAAATAAGGAGATAAAATTTATTGAGCTAAAGTAAAAAATAGGTGGAATCTATCAGGACTTATGAGGAAAACTTCACAAGTCTTGAAAGATATGTCTTGGATTTTTTATCAACAATGATAGAAAAATAGAGAGATACTTCATTGGTTTAAAACCAAACCTTTTAAAGGATCTAGAAATATAATACTTTGGGTTTTATTAATAAGTTGTTCGATGCACTCTCAAATTAGAGATGAAGCTCATATAATGGTCACATGGTTATTGAGATAAGAAGAGAAGAATTGAGTTTCAAATGGGTGGGTCAATTGATAAAGGAGGAAAGAGAATAAAGCTATCCACATGTCAATAATGTGGGAAGAATCATCATGGTAATTGTGTAAAAGGGATATGTAAATCTTCAAGTGTGGGAGATAATTTCACCAAGATCATGAATGTCGAAGAGACATGAAGAATCTGGCCAATATGATGGAGTAAAGGAGGAAACCTCCTAATGAACGACCTATTTTTCAATGCTTCAACTGTAGAGAGAAAGGTCACTATTTAAGCTGGTGTACTAAACCTTGAGCATTTGAGGGTAATAAACATTAATAGCCACCTTAGCCAAAGGATCAAGAGAAATTTTATGCCATCTCTACTATTGAAGTGGAGAAAGAAAATTTAGTAGTTTAAGGTACACTTCTTATTCACTCATGAATATAAAAAGTTTTATTAGATTTTCGTTCTAAAAATTCCTTTATATCCCAAAAGTTTTATGGAACTATTGAATCAAATCCTCAATACCTTGAAGTAGAGATGTCTATAAAAAAACATAGTGGTGAAATCATTGCAACCCAAGTGTTGGAAACTTCTCCTATTGGAGTATGTGAGGTGATTATTTTGTAGAATCTAGTAACACTTTCCTGGGTAAAATTGGACTCTATACTGGGGATGAATTTTCTCTTATTATATAGAGCACACATTAAGTACCAGTAAAATAAAATATCTTTTCATATTATGAACCAACCAATTCTCCTCTACAAATACAAGTAATATCATGAACTACCTTTGGAAAATCCCCCAAGGTGTGGGTACATATACCCTATGAATAAACAAACCTTTCCCAAAAGGTTGATTCAAAGGAAGGTATCAACCGAGATGAAATGACCATTTTTTAGAAAAACAATGATGTATTTTCTGAAGATTTACCCATAATTCCCCCAGATCATGAGGTAGAGTTCTTAATAGAGATCACACCAAAATCCACTCCTATATGAAAATTCCCCTATAGGATGGCTCTAATCGAACTGGAGGAGTTAAAGAAGTAACTGCAAGAGAATTTGGACAAAGGGTTCATATGCTCTAGTGCATCACCTTAGGGTGATCCAGTGATCTTTTCCACGAAGAAGGATGGATGAATGAGGTTGTGTAATGAATATCAGGATCTCAATAAGATAAAAATAATGAACAAGAATCCTCTAACATGGATTGATTACTTGTTCGATCAACTATGAGAAGCTCAGTACTTCTCAAAGGTGGATCTTCATTCTAGATATCATCAATTGAAGGTGATAGAGGAAGATATTCAAAAGACTGCTACAAACTTACTAAAATTGAATTATGAAAGAGTGGAACTCATTAAAGATCAAGATAATTTACCAAAAATAGGGAAGAGAACACTTTTTAAGCTCTTTTTTACTGTTATTTTCTAAGAAATAGCTCTATCTCCTCACTAAGCCACATTTGAGGAAACTCAAGTATATGAAGCACAACCAAATGAGAAATATTAAATTTTCTATATATTATTGATTAATCTTTCTATTATTTGATTTTACATTCAATTAGTGTGTTGTTTTCCGTATTTATCAATACACACTTTCGCCTATGCTAGAACTGGAGAATACTTGATATTCTCTTATACTTATTTTTATCTTCTTACCGAAAATGTTTGTGGAAGAGGTCCCTCTGTGGCCTATGGTTTTTTTCTACCCATGTATAACTGTGGAATAGGATTTGAGACTAGAAAGATTGTAAGGTGTTGTTTGTATACCTGATCTAGGTTATGGGTTAGATTATAGTTATATAATATTCTTGGAAATCGGTGATTTCAAAGTGGTGTGGATTAGGTCTTGGATTGAGACTGAACCCATTATTTTATTCTGATGTGTGATTTTGTTTTGTTTTATTCACTTCAAATCTTTAAACTGTATTCATTTTTAATCTATAAAAGAACTTGTACATTGATAGTTATTCTTAATTAGTGTTTATATGTGGATTTTTTTCAGTAAATTCAATTAAAAAGATAATGTAATTTTCAATATTTTTTTAAATGAGAAGTAATAAATATTTGAGAAATATTTTAAAAGATAAAACTCATATCAAACCACTCTATTGATTAACTGGTTGATTTTTTTAATTGGGAAATTTTATTTGAACTTTTTTTAATGAAAAGTATTATTAGTAAATCAATTCACCCCCATCTTGAGTTACTCACTCCAACCAACATTTGGTATCAATGGTTTTTTAAATATATTTTCAACTATGATTTTAGTAATGTTTTAAAGATATAAAATGTCTATTAGTTCTAAATTTAGTTTTTTTATAAAAAATAGACAAGAAGGTTATGTTACCAATAAAAGACCTTTCTTTATTATAAAAAAATATATTCAGTGTAAAATCAAGATGAAAATGCATATTGATAGAATAGGTTTTGAAATATGGATTGCTATTGTAGAAAAATATGTAATATATAAAATCTCTAAAAATATATGAGATGATGCTACCAAAAAGTATTTTAACAAAAACTATAAACCTATGAATTCTTTTTATTTTTCTCTGGGAGATGAAAAATAAAATAAAATATATTCATGCATAATAAATTTTAAAATTTTGGATACTTTAGCTATTTCTCATGAAGGAACATCTAATATTAAGGAAATTCACCTAAATACAAATAATATTAAATTTGAAACTTATATGATAAAACCTAATAAGATTATTTCTAACATGTATCTCAGGTTCAATGAAATATTGAAAACAATTCACTCATTAGGGAATCATGTTTATGATAAAGACCAAGTCAGGCGACTGTTGAGTTGTCTTCCATAAAGATGGAGAGTAACCTTAAAAAAAAATTAGAGAATCATGTGATATTAGTAATATACCCATTAATAAGTTGATTTATAAAGTTAATGATGTATTATGAAGAAAAATAATTTCAATAGAGAATATGAAGATAAACCAAAAATGAATTATGCATAATTAAAGACTACAACATCAAAATAGAAAGAGAAAATTCAAGCTAAAAGTTCAAGTGATTAAGAATCACCAATTGATAGCGATGAAGAGATATACCTTATGGAATGAATAGTTTAAAGGTTTTACAAGAAGAAAAATATATTTATGAAACCAATCTACAAAGAAAAATGTGAAAAAAGGATAAATTGGAAGAAATATTTGAAAATCGATGACACTTAAAATGAAAAAGTATATAATGAATGTATAAGGAAAGGGTGTGTCAAAGATGACTGTACTAAGATGAAATAGAAAAATAAATATGATGAAAAGGATAATAAATATAAGAAAGAAATGAAATAAACATGGAGTGATTATGAAGAAAAATTAAGTGATTTAGATACTACCTAAGAAGAAAAACATGATAGTTCTAACATGTGTTTCAAGACAAACACATCTAAGGTTTTCAATGTATTTATTGCTTCTCCGATGCATATTTATAATCATTATAGAGATGGATATAGTGATGAAAACATGTATAATGAAGAAATTTTTGAGTACTATGATATGTTATAAGATACATTTAATGAGCTTAGGGATAAGTATAAGATTTTATAGAAACACCATGCTTTAACTGTTAATTTTAAGTCTGAACTTGCTATTGAAAAGGAACAAATTGTACAACTATAAAGAGATAATAATGAATTAATATTTTATAATGAGAAATTAAAGAAATATTTAAAGATATTTACCAATGGGAGAAGCACCGTCACTCAAATACATGGAAAAAATACTATACCTAAGTAAATTACTAGTTTGGGATATTAACCTTTACATAGAAGAATTGTCAAGAGTAGTTTCCATCCTAGTTCTAGTTCTAGAAAATCTGCTACTCGTTTTTATTCAACTAGACCTAATAAATGTTTTATTTAAAAAATCTTACAAACTTCTTATATTAAACATATTAAACAATTATGGGTTCCTAAATCATTAATTTATAACATTTATAGACATAAGAATATTTGAGTACCAGAATCATTTTTGGTATAAAACTGGTTTTGTAGGGAACCAACTTGAAGAGATACAGTAAGAGCCTATGGTACCTTCACAATGGATATTCCAGAAACATTACTAGATATTTATCAATCATCAAAAATTTAATAAATATTGATTGTGGACATTTAACTTTTTATGATGATGCTAAAGGAAAAGTCATCGCCCTTGTCTTTTTTGGTAATTCTTACCCAATTTTAATTTCTAATGTTTTATTTGTATATGGTTTAAATTAGAATAATATTAGTATCTCACAGGTGTGTGATGATGGTTTTTATGTGAAATTTGAAAATAATACTTGCAATGTTTTTTATTCTAAAAATACTTTGGCGTCAACTAACATTATAAATGAAAATGTTTATAATTAATTTGGAATTTTTATTTTCTCAAAATAATTACAGTCTAAGTAACATTCACATGGAATCTTAGATTCAGTATAAAACAATAGTTCATTAAAATATTAAATTACTTAGAAAGATCACAAGGAAAGGGTTATAAAAATATCTACCTAAAATTTAATTCCAAAATTAAAAAGTCTATAAAACCTATAAAAAAGGGATACAACACAAGATATCATTCAAATCAAAGAAATAATTTTCAAATTCTCAACCCCTAGTGTTGGTTCACAAGTATTTATTTTGACTATCTAGAGTTTGTAGTATAAATCGAAATCACTATGTTTATTACCTTTTAGATGAATTTTATAGGTATACTTGGATATTATTTCTAACTCAAAAAGAGAATCCTACTCTTATTTTACTTTGTATGCTAATTCTATATACAATCTTAGTGGACTTAGGATTAAGACCATAAGAAGTGATCATGGTTATGGGTTTGAAAATCAATTCATTGAATATTTTTTTTTCCAAAAAAAGGCTATAATCACAAATTTTATGCTCCTAGCACCCCACAATAGAATGGTGTTATAGAAAGAATAAATATGACAGTTTTAGAAATTTCTCGGACTATGTTTAGTGAATATTAATTTCTTGTTTATTTTTGAGAAGAAGATATGAATACAACATATTATACAATCAATAGAGTTTTTATTAGACCTTTTTTTTATGAAAAATCGTTATGAGATATTGAATAGATGAAATTAAAATTTTAATTACTTTCTATTTTTTTGTTGAAAAGTATTTATTATTAAAACTAAGGTTAATTTAGAAAAAATTTATTCCAAGCATGATGAAGGAATTTTCAAAAGTTACTCAACTTATACTAAATCATATAGCATGTTTAATAAAATATCCAAGACTGTGGAATAATCTATTCATTTCAATTTTTATGAAATAAACCCTCATGATCCTAATACCACTCTATAAAACATTTAGGATGATTTGGAAACTCTTAACATTAATTCAAAACCTTCTGAAAATTCTATAAGACAAGAAGAAAAATCATCCAGTTCTGTAGAGCATTATGAACCTGAACGTAAACCTGTAGAATACCATGAGATGTATAGACTTTCTTTTCATTGGCAAGTTAGGACCCTTAATTACAATACTCAATATGATATTGTTGGAGACCTAGATAGAGGTACAAAAACTAGATATTCTCTTAGGAACCAGGTTGGACATCAATCATTCTTATCAAAACTTTAACCTAACAACATCAATGATGTAATGAATGATTAATTCTGGGTGATGTAAATGAAAGAGAAACTTCCTCAGTTTGAAAGACCTAAATTTTGGGCACTTGTAGTTTAACCTAAAAACACTCTCACTATTTGAAATAAATGGGTTTTTAGAGACAAGGTTGATAAATCTAAAAATATATTATGAAATAAATCTAGTTTGGTTGCACAAGGATATAATAAAAAAAGAGGGTATTGCTTATGAG
Source organism: Viscum album (assembly GCA_963277665.1). NCBI lineage: Eukaryota > Viridiplantae > Streptophyta > Magnoliopsida > Santalales > Viscaceae > Viscum > Viscum album. The sequence goes on from OY728130.1 coordinate 582,873,944, forward strand.
GAAACTTTTACACCAGTGGATATAATTGAAGCCATTATAATACTACTTTCATATTCACCACATTTTTATTTCAATATATATCAAATGTATTTCAAAAGTGCATTCCTGAATGGAGATAAAGTTGAGTATGTTTTGTTGAACAATCCCATTAATTTGAAAATCCTCATTTTTCAAATCATGTATTCAAATTAACAAAATCTTAGATTAAAACAAGAACCTAGATCTTGGTATGACTGGCTCAAATCTTTTATAATTTATATTGTTTTTTTAAAAGGAATTCATGATCCTACTATTATCATAAAAATAATTTTGAAAGACGTTTTTTTAGTTTAAATCTATATTGATGGTATTATTTTTGTTTCTTCTAAAAATTCTATGTGTATTGATTTTTCAAAGATAACGCAAAATGAAATTGAAATGAGTATAATGGGTGAAATTAAATTCTTTCTTAGTTTAAAAATTTTCACAATAAATATGGAATTATTTAAAATCAAAGTAAGCACACTAATGAACTTATAAAACATTTTGGTTTGGATAGAACTAAAAGTAGTGACACTCCAATGATTACCACTTGTTAGTTGGATATTGATGATGCTCGAAAAATAGTAGATCAAACTAGTTATAGAGGTATAATTAGAAGCATTATATATTTAATTACTACCTAACATGATATTATATTTAGTGTATGTATGTGTTATCATTTTAAAAAAACCCTAAAGTATCTCATTTAATTTTTGTTAAAAGGTTTTTCAAATTCCTCAAATATAAAACTGATTTAGGACTGTTCTACCCTAGTGGACAAGCATTTGACTTAGTATGGTATTAAAATGTTGATTTTTGTGGTTTCAAGTTAAATTGAAAAATAACTTCTAGAACATGTCATATTTCGGGAAATTCATTAGTATCTTGGTGCTGTAAGAAGAAAATTATGTTGTACTACCTACTGTTGAAGTTAAATACATAGCTATAGGTAGTTTATGTGCTCAGATTTTGTGGATTAAACACTCTTTTCTAGACCATGGATATCAAATTTGGAATTTAACTATAAATTTTGACAACACAAGTGTGATACATATTTATAATAATCCCATGCATCATTCTATGACACAAAATATTGATGTAATACATCACTTTTTATGGACCATTTTCAAAAGGGTGATATTAATCTTGAATTTATAGGAACAAAACATAATCTTTTTGATGTTTTTATAAAACCATTGATTTTTGAGAGATTAAGGTACAACAAAAATAAATTAGGAATTATTTTTTAGGTTAGTCTTTAATAGCAAGACAAGTCACCATGGGAGAGTCACCATTGGCGAGTCACCATTGGAAAAGTCATCATTCTCTTTTTCAAGTGTTGCTGCTGTTACTAATTTTCAGGAGTAGATTTTTATTCTATTTTTTTTTTATTTTTATTATATTTTATTATTTAGAATCCCTAAATGATGTATCAGAATTATGTTTTGAATACGAGTCACTCTCACTCGCACCTGCTTCCATCGAGCCGTTTCACCTTCCCTCTTTCTCTCACAACCTTAAAAATTCTTTCACCCTTGATATAGTCTTTATTTATCTAAAATGGTTAGAGTGAATTGACCTTATGAGTCATCTTTTAAGGATTCACTACCTAAAAAGAAGTCAAGAGGAGAACCTAGAAGCACTATTATCGTTACAAGGAACCCTTAACTTAGGAATCGTGTATGAGTTGCTTAATGGTTTCATTCTAGTAAGTCATTGGTGTTAAGGGTTATCCAGGACCAAGGATGTCTAGATTGGTTCTCAAGAAATGACCAAAAGTTCTACCATATATTGGTTCATCTATTTTATCAGTATGATAAGTTCAATTTTGGGAAGAAGAAAGATTTGATTTAAGGCATGATAGATGGTAAAGAGTTTACCCTTTCTTCAAAAGATTGGGAAAATGTGTTATTGTTCATCCCTAAGGTGTTTTTGAAGATTTTAAAGGTTTGATTATGAGTAATATTGATTCTTTTGTTTACGAGGATACACTTCTTGATTTGACTAGTGATAGAACTCTAAGGAGACCTATTACTACCAAGTTGTATGGTGATTGTAAGATTATTTTTATGTTTATCCAATATATAATATGTTCCAAGAATGGGTATTCAATTCATTGAGATATCAGGATGTTTAATTTCTATTCCTTATGAAATGAGGAGACAAGATTAACTTGTGCAGATACCTTACGGTACACATGATAGAGATGCGTAAGTCTTCCTCTAGATCCAATTGTCTTATTTATTGTAAGTTAATTTCATCCATGTTGGAAACCAAATTTCTGATTGATGAAGAGGAGGAAACTGAAGTGAAATATTGATGTTTCTGTATAAAAAAATTTATTTGTATAAGGATGAGGGTAAGTTGGTACCCTTGGATGAAGAAGTGTGTTAGAGATAATTAAAACCTCTATGAGGATTTTAGTACTATAGATCATCCTATAATCACAATAATCTAGTGGACCCTAGATTGGATCTAGATGAGATAATGGAGTATTCAGGTAAGGATGAAGTTTCCACAACTATTGATGAGGAGATGGTTACCTTATTTGAGAAGTAAAGTGACCCTATAATTCCAAATATCATAGTTATGAATTTTTTCTTTCTAGTCCTCCAGTTTCTCTACCTACTAGATAAAGTATCTTAAGTGAGAGAGATGATGATGATATAGAGACAAAGGTTTCTAGAGATGGGAAAATTTGAAGTTCTTATTCTAAATCTTCTAACGAAATTGTGGAACAATCTAATGAGTAAGAGAGATATGATGATGAAAATTAAGTTGATGATGAGGATGTAAGTAGTGATGATTGTGGTCCTAATCATGATGATAGTACTAGTGCTGAGAGGATACAATCACCTCGTCCATCCATTGCCAGTTCTATTCATTTAGTTAGTTCTATGGAGAGACATGGCTCACCTATACCTACTACTTTTAAGAGACCTGATTAAGCTAGATCAGTTTATTTAGGGAAATATATTTCAAGAGAATCTTACTAGTCATGATTCATCTTCTAGAGTTGAGACCAGTGTATCTACTGAGGGGGAGTAATCTACTAGTTCTATCAAAGTCACTATTATTTTTTTGTCTCCTCTTAGTGTGAAAATTTCTATAATTTATGAGTGGGATAAGTTATTATGAAATTTTCATCTTATTTTGGACTATTCAAAGTCTAATGATGTTGATGAATTTGTTTGAGATTATAGAGATGCTCAGGCAGATGATGAGGTATCCTCTAAGGGGAAGCCTTCCCAGGGTTCCAAATTTCTTGGTCAAGTATATGATGATTCAGATTATGATGGGAGTATTCTACCAAAGTATAGTGGATTTTTCAGAGTTTGAATAGATCCTAAGGGATACCTTATTGAGTAGATTGACCATAATAGTTAGATTTAGTCTTTTGCTTCACATTCACCTCCTACCAGATCCGAGATTGCAGAGGCTGTTGTTCCTCCACCTACTGCACCAGTGACTTCAGTTACTATTTTTAGGGTAGATCTAGAGTCTTTCAGATGGAGAATTTTTGATGATTTTTGTAGTGTTTTGAGGTCTTCGGAACCTTTAGTCACACATCTCAGTGAGACCGATGCTAGAAACCTATTTGAACTTGTTTTATGTCATATACATCTAAAGATGAATTTTAACAATCAGGAAGTGGGAATTGAAAACCTATGGTTGGATGGTGAAATAAACACCATGAGGTTAGATATTGAGGAGATGAGAACCTCTTTTTCTGACAGTTAGACTACTATGATAGAGAAGTTATAGAGTTTACCTGTATTAGCTTCTATATCTAGTGCGCCACCACCCTTATTTTCAATAGATGCAGAGTTGATTCAGTCTATAGTTCGAGAAAAGGTTTATGCTATTTTGGAGATGTTATTTCTACTCATCAGGAGAATCTGAGATATATTCATTAGCACCGTGAGAACATATACAAAGTAGTAAGGGAATGTTTAAATGAGGCATTAAGTTTTAAATAAACCATCACTATGTCCAGTATATATTATCTTTCTAGGTTCTATACCAAGCATGAGTAAAATTTATATTTCAAGTTTTTGGCTAAGTATCTAAGGATGCACCCCATCACTAGGAAATTAAAGGAATAGGTTGGATAGTTGAAGGTTTTTGAACATCTTATTAAGATTTTAATGGAGGAAAAGAAAGATTACTTTAGTGAAATGGAGAGAGGAGGAAACATTATCATATAATTTTTCAATCTCATGAAGGAATTTATCTATGTCTCCAGCACTATAATGGTTTCTTCAGTGGTGATTCCCATGACAAGATTCACCTCTTATCCTTCCTTAGACCCTTTACCTCCTCAGTACCATCATTTTATAATGTATCCCATGGAATCAATCCAACATATCAGGTCAGTGATTATCTGTGTTCTACCTTAACCTCCTTCAGTACCTATTAACACTTCCACAACACCATTAACATTTATATCCATGACTCCTATCTCTGACAATGAAAAGGTCCCTGCTGATCCTACCTCTCGAAATGATAGTGACTCTAATTATAAATTAGTCTTTGATAGGGATTTTTTTACTTTTCTTTGTATCTATTTGGGATATAGTATCATATATTTTTTTGATTAGTTTCATGTCTCTATATTATTATTCAAGTCCTTGTCTTTACTATTTCTTGTTTTACCTTTTTGATAATCCAAAAAGGTGTAGATAAATTTATGTCATTTACCATTGAACAAAAACTTATTTTTTTGATACCACTTTTATATATCCCTTGATAAGTTACCTTGGAAATTTTATTTATCATTGTCACTGAATTTTCCTTTAATACAAATTTTACCTTTGTTACCTTACTTATTTGGAATCATCCTATAATCCCAATGGCTATGTTAATGTGATTAATAAAAAGGGTTATTTTATGATAATATTCTTAAAAATATTAGGGAGGAATTAATGATGAATTTAGAGTTAGTATGAGAATCCATAAGATCTCGATGATTATTCTTTGATGGGTTCATTCAGGGCTTTATATTCCCAGAAGACTCCCACATGTGTTTAGTGAAAAAATATAAAACATATGATTAAGAACCTATCAAATTACTAAATATTTAAGGATAATCACATGAGAACATGAATGATTCATACCTACTAAATTTAAACTATGAAACAGTGGAACTCATTGAATATCAAGATCCTTTCCTACAGATAGAAAAGGAAACCTTTGTAATGCTTTGTTTTACTACTATTTACATAGAAAATACTTGAGCTCCTCTCCAAGATACATCCAATGACACTTAAGCATCTAAATCACAATATACTAAGAAAAATTAACTTTTCTATATCTTATTGATTACTCTTTGGTTTCGAGGGGAATAAACTCTAGAAGGCCGACACCAGGGTTCAAAGCCTCACCTTCATTGTGGGTTACTAGGTCATCTGGGAGGTGAGAAACAACTCAAGGCATGAATGAAGTATTTTTCTCCTCCTCTTGAGGACTCGTTCCAAGAACTACATTATAGAAATCATAATTCTAATTTCAGGAATAGGTTCTTCTCTAAGGCTTGAAAAAAATGATTTCATGTGTTTTTATCAGCCTAGAAGATTGGGGACACCAGAGGATAAGGAGATGGGGGTATCCCACACAAATCAAGATTGAAACTAAATGTTGAAGGTTCATGCACACTTAGATTTATGGGAGGAGACGACATCATGAGGTACCATATTGGGTCATTGGTGGTAGGATTCAGTGTGTTCAATTGTATGGGAACATCATTTGGGGATGAGGTGAGAGTGATGACCATGAGACTCTCTTTATGAAATATTTACAACATTAATGTTATGGATGTGGAGTTATATTCAGAGGTTCTAGTAAACTTCCTCCACAGAAAGGATAGGTTCCCATGGGATTTAATTTATGTGATTAGAAATTTTAGGCCTCTTATCCATCGTGACACTATAGTCTCTCACATCTGGTGGGAAGGAAATTATGTAGAAGAAATTTTGGCCAGGAAAGGGGATGCCCATGAGGGTATCATCATGTACTATAGAACCGGGTCCTTACCTAATTACTGCAATCCCATTATTAGAGAAGATGCGTTGGGTCTTCATCATTTTCTCCCCCCATGATCTGAGTCTTGTTCTTCCCTCTACCCACCCTCCCCCACCTCGCTTAATTATTATTTATAAAAAAAGGAATTTCGAGTTAGTGTTGTTTTCTATGTTTATCAATACACACTGTGTCATGCGCTGGAGTTAGGAAATACATTATATTCTCGTATATCTCTTTTCTTATGCTTACTCACAGTGTTTGTGGAAAAGGTCCTCATGTGGCCTATGATTTTTTTCTACCCATGTATAACTCTGGAAGTGGCTTTGATCCTGGACAACTTGTAAGATGTCATTTGTATACCCGATCCAACTTGTGGATTATATTATAGTTATATAATCTACTTGGAAGTAGTTTATTTCCACTTTGAAGGGATTAGGTCTCATCTTTAGACTGAACCCATTGTTTTATTCCAATGTGTGTTTTTTTTTCTTTCATAATTTCAAATCTTTATATTATATTTGTTTTTAATCTGTAAAAAATGATACTTTGATAGTTAGTATTAGCTAGTTTTTATATAAGGATTTTTTTTGTGTAAATTGATTTCAAAAGTTAAATTAATTTTCAATATTGTTTTAACTGACTAGTAATTAATCTTTGAGAAATATTTTAAAATATAAAACTTATATAAAACTACTCGTTTGATTAACTAGGAAACTCTTTTAATTGGGAGATATTATTTGAATTTTTGACAATAGAAAATTTTATCGGGAACTCAATTAACCCTCTCTTGTATTCTCACTATGACCAAAAATGTTATCAAATGATATAACTATAGTTTATCATATGAATGATTTCAATATTATTAGATGGAATCTTGAATCAGTGAATGTAAATTTTATGGATGATTTTTGGGATTTGTTTCTTCTATATCCACTTTCATAAAGATGGAATTACTCAATGAGAGTAGTTATTAAATCTTATGAAAAGATAGATATATTATTTGATAAAATTTAGAATTTTATTTTGAATGAGGAGTTGAAGTTGAAGGAAGACCAAGCTCTATTAAAACGTTCTCTTACCACTACCATACGGGGATAGTAACTTCAATGGAAGGACCATTAAAATAATAATTTCTAAGATGATAAGACTTAATGAATAATTCAAGGTAAATCAGCTGTTACGTGTCCTATATATTGGATTTTTACAAAGAAGGGAAATATCAATAAATATTGTAGGAATCAGATAAAGGATTCAACTTTAGGATATACAAAATCTATCTATGTGATAGATGAGAGAACTAATTTATTATTAAGAATAAAAAATCTATAAAACATGAGTTATTCAATCAAGTGAATCTTTTCATTAAACTAGTGAGTGAGGGTGGAAAGTAGATTATATACTAAGAATCTTGGGAAGAGTACATCTAGTAGACGATGAAGATTTGGATATAGCTGGGAAAGAAGATGATAACATTCAAATGACAAATGAAAGTGTCTTGAGAATGAAATATGTAAGACATACTCCAGGTCTATAAAATAATCTCATATCAATTAGAAAACTTTTTGTTGTTGGTTTTAGAATGTATCTTTTAGATAGCGTTGGGAAAATAACATGAGGCCCCATGTTGATATTTTGTAGAGTAATGAATGAAATTCTGTACTTGATTGGACTCAAGGATGAAGTTTCATTGATTATAATTCCTTTATCCGATGGTCCAAAAGTCAACAACGATAGGCTTGCTCACCCCAGTGAAAAGAATTTGAATGTTCTAGTGGAAAAGGGTATACATAATATCGATCACATGGACCTTGGAAATTGTGAGAGTTACATGATTTGGAAAGATAAGAGAGTTTATTTTAACTTTTATGGTAGAAATATATGGAATAAAAAGTTTCAACATGTTCATTTATATGTTTATGGACCTTCCTATATTCACCCCAATGGAGGACCACTACACATTATGACTTTCATTGATGACATGAATTGAAATTTATGATTTTACATCCTAAAGAATAAATATGATGATTCTAGGAATTTATTAATTGTAATGTTTTATGTAGAAGATATTTTGAATGAAAGTTAAAGTTTATTTGGACAGGTAGTGGTAGGGAGTAAATTGTACACAACTTTCATAACTTTTGTTAGAGGAAGGGTATCATACATGAGGAGGTATTTTCAAGAACTCCAAAATAAAACAGAGTAGATGAAATGATGAGTTATAATTTAACATAGAAATCCTAGTGTATGAGGCTTAACTATAGAATCCAAAAGGTAATTTGGGAAGAAGATAAAAACAAAGCATCAAATTTTATGAACAAAATTTTGGCATCTACTGTATGGAAAGAACTTCTAGATGAAATTTTGTATGTTAAGAGACTAGAGGTGAACCACATCAAAGAATTTTAATGTGTTACATGTTTTCATATTAATGATAAAGATGGAAATAATTTTTAGTCGAGATCTAATGTGTGTTTTATCATTAGATATGGTGATGGGAACTTTGTATATCAATTATGGGATTATAAAAAGAAACAAATCACCCGGTGCATAGATGCTTTTTTTAATGAAGAACTTCCATGAAAGGATTATAGTTTTTTTGACAAGGAAGTTGATATTTTATCAACTATTATAGTTCAAGATTATTATAAATAGGTTACCAAATTGACTACATGTAAAAATATTTTTGGGGAAATTTTAAAGTCATTTGTTTTGGAAATTATTTTACTGGACAAAGAATGTTCAGATAGACATATACCAGACAGATAATGTTCATAAATACTTGTATGAGATAGAGAATCTTTGGAAAAATAAATATTGAAGGGTGAGGTTCTATATAATGAACCTAAGGTTTCAATAAAATATATACTCACATTAGAATCCCATTTCTGAGGTTTGAAGCTTATTTTAACTTCATACTTCTAAAGGGCATAGGAGGACCAGACTATCTAGAAGAAGAAACTAATCTCAGTGACATGAAATAGTGGGAGTCAACTTCTGAGGATGAAATAAATTTATTAAAAATCACAAATAAATTTAATGAAGTTAAACTATGAAAAGGAAAATTATCTCAATAAAGAAATTAATTTTTCATTTTAAAGTGGAAACTAATGGAATAAATAGGTACAAATAAAGGGTGGAGGTGAAGGGTTTTCAATAAATGGATGAGATTAATTTTTTTGAAATTTTCTCATATATAGTGAAAAAATAACCATTTGAATAGTTTTTAGAATTATTTCATCCAATGATGAACACTTATATCTAATGGATGTAAAGAAAAATTAACTTCCTAGGGATTTGGAAGAAGAAATTTACATGATACAATCCAAGGGTTATGATGTTCATCAAAATGAGAATCTTTTATATAAGATGAAACAAAGACTTTATGGATTGAAGAAAGCTCTATGATAGTGGAATCATAAGTTAAATACTTTCATGTTTTAGTAATGTTTTAGTTTATGTTATTTCGATCATTATTATTGCATAATCAATGAGATGAAATAATATATTTCAAACTATTATTGTATATTAATGATATATTGATTGTTGGTATGATGTTCCATTAGATGAAGGAACCAAATAGGATGTATTCTAGAAGGTTTGAGATGAAAAAACTTATAAAATATAAGAATATATTGAGGATAATAATAAATATGAAAATAAAAACCAGCAGTTTTTTATCCCATAAGGAATACATTAGGATGGTCACCGAGGAGTTCAAAATGTCTAGTTGTAAACCTGCTTCAACCCACCTCATCAAATAGTTCAATATTTCTAAATCAAAAGCACCATCAACCAAAAATGAAGTTCATGACTTGGAAAACATGTGTTTTTCATTAGTCTCTGGAAACTTAATGTAATAAATGTTATGAAAAAAACAAAACACTTCTTTTTCATTGGGTGTTGTGAGCTATTTCATGTCTAATCCTTGATGAAAACATTGGGAAGCTATGAAATGGATCATTTGATACTTTAAAGGATCAAACGATGAAAATTTATGTTTAAAATATGATGATTAGTTGAAGGTATTTATAGATATATATTAATGGATACATGGATTCAAGGAAAAGTGAAGCCAGTTTTGTGTTTACTTTTGGTGGAATAGTGGTCAGTTGTATATCCCAGATTCATCATTTTGTAACTTTATATATAATGAAATTAATGTATGTTACTACTACAAAAGAAATGAAATATATTATATGTTTCATATTATTATCAAAGTTACTTTAAATAGTATTTTAAAGATGAAAATTATTTTTTACTTGTTATAGTTCCATCCATTTTTCCTACAGTCCAATTCTTCATACAAGGGAAAAATACGTTGACCTGAAATTTCACTTTATTTGAGGCCTACTAGAATATAAAGTGGTAGAGATTTAAATGTTTTTTGGGAAGAATAACCCTACTAATATGTTTAGAATATTGATAGTCCAAGAATTTATGAGGCAACATTATGCCTATGTTGTACTTGGATGATTGGATGTGAAGGATAACACTGCATGCAATGGATAAGTGATGAACTCTATTGGTTGTTTGAAGAAGGATGATGTCATGATGCAATATTCAAGTTGGAGATTTCTGGAAATTGTGAATATTATTCATTTCCATTAGAAAAATGTTTCTAGATCAATATCATTGAATATAAATGATTAGATAGAGGAATATTTCTATGAGACTTTAGTGTATCCAAGATGATAGAGTGCACCAGATAGACTTTCACCTGCAAGAGTCCCATCAGATGAATATACATTGTGAAGGAATATTAATACATGGATTTGAGCAGGATTACTGAACGTTGAAAGTTTCATCAAAAGGTTCAAAAGTGTATTAGAGGTGGCCTTGTTTAATGGGAGGTTGACCATGAATATCAAAAGTTGATGCTATCAGATCATAAAAATAATACCTCTATAAATAAAAGGTGGTGGAATAGACAAAAAGGTATACTGAATAGTAGTAATTTTCCATTTTAATTTTATGGGAGTTTGTAAGGTAGATAACAAGTGAGTGATCAATTTTTTATTCACTTGTATCTTCTATAATGAAAATTCATGCAGTGTTCTCCCATAGTTGTGTAAGTTTGTTTTAACCACCTAATCTTGTTTTTTATCTTTTATATTTGTTTGAAGTGTTTTTTATCAAGTCTGTTCAGTGATTAGGTGGACACTCTTCCTAGTTCTAGTGTACATTCTAGATATGAGGTGGTTACCAGACGAACTGTTTCCCAGTGGTTTCATTGGCATTTATTTAGCAGTTTTTGGAGCTTTCCTCTACATAGGCTAAGAAAATTGGAAGTACATACTTCCATTGGTGTGACTAGAGTCCATCTAATTTACAAAGTTCTAACCATGTTCATCCATTCAATGGATGAAGTACTATTCTAAAGGCATGGACTACCCTATATAGTGGGAAGTGATATTTTTGTGTGATCATATTCAACATGTGATAATCCTCACATTATATCCATTCAATAACTATACTCCAAGGAATAAACTCATTGTCTTCATTCTTAATTACTATTATGCCTCCATTATTTGGCATGACTTGATGTTGGATTACTAATTTTCTATCAAAAATTAAAAATATTATTCTATCATCAAGGAACATTAACACTTTATTTTTAATGACATGATTCATAGGATGTGTAAATTTTCATTTATTTTTATGTCTAGGCTTACTCAAAACATCAAGAAACACTCTATGCAAATACAATATAGGGTTAATGACCTTGATATTATAAATCCCCTAAGATTATCACTTAATTTTAATTTATTAACACTTTAAAAATATTATTTCTTGATCCATTAATAATTATACATGATAATAACTTGTAAGATATCATTTTATTTCAATAATGGATAACTTAATGTTTTTGAAACTTGTTATAAACTTCAAGGTAGGAATCCATTGATAAATGATTTATCCACTATATTTCTCCCACTTATTTATCTTTATGTAAATTTCCTTATTCTACTTCACTATCCACCATTCCTTAGATGAGTTCTATTAATTTTTCATCCTTTTTAAAATGAGATCATGGTGGATTAGTGATTTTTAGTAGCTATAATATCATAAAATTATACATTTTTTCCATATTTGAAAACCTTCATAATATCAATGGGGGCTTGTTCATACTTGTTGTGCCCAAGTTATTTTGGTTATATTTTTGTCAAATTGTCAACATGTTTTTATAGGAGAAATTTCATTTAGATTTTATAGAGAAGAGTTGTTTCTTAGTTCAGAGAAAAGTTATTAATTTAGCCAGAATTTTATTAATCCCTAATGTTTATTACATCATAATTTCTCACAGAAGTTCATGATTTCAATGAGTTTATTCAAAGGTATAATTTTAAGAAATATAAGGTTACTGGAATTATGTTACCATGTTTATTGTTTAGCTATACAAAGTTCAAGTTATAAAGTCGATTTGTACAAATTTTGAGTTATAAAGTTGATCTATACAAAGTTTGAGTTATAAAGTTGATATGTAAAAATTTCAAGTTATAAATTTAATATGTATAAAGTTTGAGTTATGAAGTTGATCTATAAAATGTTTGTGTTACAAAGTTTAACTACACAGTGTTTCAGTTATAAATTTGAGCAATAAAAGTTTGACATATAAAATTGAGCTGTAAAAAGTTCGAGTTATAATGTTGAGTGGTATAATGTTTGAGTTCTAAAATTTAGTCAAAAAATGTTTGATTTATAAAGTTCATCTGTACAAAGATCTAGTTATGAAGTCATGCATCTACAAATGTACAAAGTTTTATCTCTTAATTATGGCCACCCATAGATAGGATTGAATAGATAAGTTTTTACACTGAACATAGGTTTGAAGATATTTATAAAAACTTTACAAAGTAATATATTCCGATGATTATGAGCTCCAATTTCAATGTTTTTAAATATATATTTGATTTGAGGAGGATTTTAAGTGTGTTTTAGAGATGATATTTGAGGAATATTTGGTGATGAAGGATGAATCTCATTTGAATGGAGGCTATTAAAGGAAATTAATATAAGGGATAGTTGAGTGGGAAATTAAAATTTGGTTCCCACATTTATTACTTAAGTTTAATAGGAATATGAGCCTATAAAATTATGAGATCTAATTTATATCTATAAGATGATTCATTTTTTAAAGGAATCATTGTTACTTCAACTTGAGTTGCTGACCAAGAATCTACTTGGTTGAAGAAAGGGAGAATCAAATAGAAGAGTTCTGGATAGAGTTATTTTGGATAGAGAATTTATAGATAGATACATTATATACAGATGCATACAAGATAAAACACACCATGTAAAATATTACTAGACTGATAATTTCTAATGGAGTAATATTTCTGGACAAAATTTTGGAAATTTTATATTTCATTATATTCAGGAATCTCATGATCGGAAGAACATTTTTAGACTAGAAGACTTTTCAAGGATCTATTGAAAATTTTAATGAATTTATACAGAGTAAAAGGTGATCCAAATTTCTTATGGAGGAATCCCATATGAAGAATAATACCTTTCCATAATAGATAAACAATTTAGAAGGATCATATGAATAGGAGGTATAACCACCTGTTAGAGGCTTGTGATTGGGGGGGGGGGGTATAACTAACTATTGAAGAAGTTTGTAAATTGGAGGTATAACTAGTTACTAGAGTTTTTAGTTGGTGTGTATATATAAATATAATTTAAGTTAGTGTATAATGCATGTTGGGTTGTATAAACAACATGGAAAGGAGTAGGCTCTCACATTGATGCCGAATATGCTAAAATCTCTCTTTTAATTATTTCATATGAGGTGATGTTGTGAGATATATTTGATTGGATCAAGAAATATAAAAAGTATTTGAGGTAGAATTTTGTGAGTAATTCATAAAAATAAAGGATCAATGATTCACTACCTCCACCTATTAGTGATTTCACCCTAATTTGGGAACTTTAATTGGTATTAGAGGGAAGGTTTATTATAAAAAATCAACTATCTAGTGAGGATGAAGAATAGAATTCCATCTAATAAGAGGGGTGTTTCCATATTCAATGATAATAACTATCACATTTTTAGAAATATTATGTTACCCTACCTTTTATATCTTGATGTATAAGTTAGATATGATACTATAATGAGGGTCCTCCCTTAAATATGGTTTATATGAAAACTAATAATAAAAGAAATCCTAAATTGGATGGAAAAGATCAAAATTACATTATTATGACTCTCTATGATATGTTTTATAAAAAGATATAGGGTTTCCAATGGTTAAATATTTTTGAAATAATTTAATAATAAGTTATAAAAGAAACATGAAATTCAATGAGGATAAGTTATAAATATGGAGAAGTATGTTTGTAGATATAAATATGGATGATGATAAAAATATTGTTGAGTACTTTATAAGGGTTAATGAAATTTTCAGAAATATCATAGGTTTTGGTGAGAAGATGCAATATTAAAATATTGGAAAGAAATTGATGAGAAACTTTCCCAGTTAGGTTTGATCCCAAGGTTTCAAATCTAGACAATCAAGAGAATATATCTTTGGATGAAATTCATAATATTCTCATACCATATAAAATGAGAAAAGAAATAGTCATTAAGAACATGGATAAGGATGGAATAAATTTTGAATTTATATTAAAAAAAAGTTTATATATGAAGAAAGAGAAAAAGAATCAAGTGATTCATATGATTAAGAGGATGGAGAGGATTTAAATAAAATTATAACTCTTATTTACAAGAGATAAAAAAATAAAATTAAAAAGGAAATGGTAAAAAATTACTTAATTAATGGAAATGTAATAAAATTGGTCATTTTATAGGTACCTTTCCATAAAAAAGATTATTGATTTTGAGTTAGATGAAGAAGATATAAATTACTAGAAATATAAGTTGAAGAAATAAAAGAAAATGTTTTATACCAAGATGAATAATTTAATGGGAATAAAAGAGAAGGACGATTCATCATCTAGTAGTGAATTTGATGATTATGTCAACTTTATAGCTCATATTGAAATTAAAAGTGCTTAATCAAGAAGTGATGATAATATATAGAGGATAATATAATTGGAATTGATTATAAAATAGAATTAAAAATTATATATTTAGTAAATTACAGAGCTCAAGAAGGGAAAGAAAAATTTAATGAAATAAAATAAGGATTTAAATTTTTAGAATGCTGAGCCTATCAAAAATTAAATGGCACACCATAATGAGATTAGAACATATATATTGAAAGTTTTTGATCTAGAAAATAATTTGGAAGATCATTAAAAAACAGTTGGGAAGGAGGATCTTAACAAGGAATAAACAATACATGTTTACGAAAGTGAGAAGAAAAAATTAATGTTTGTTGAATATGAGAACATAGAACAAGATCTCAAGAAAATATTGGCTAAGAAAGGGGAATAGTTTTCTAAGAAATAATCATTGTGTATTAAAACCAAAAGTAGGTTAAATAATATTAGATACTACATCACCAAAGAAGTTTATGTAAATTGTTAATATTCACAAGATTGTAAAAACAAGGGTCCATAAAAGAAGGTTGATTCTACCTCTAAACAATCTCAATGTAAACTTACCTTTACTTACAATGAAAGTTTGAAATATAAGACCAAATAAATTAGGACCAAGAATATTAGCGAGTAATCATATTCTACAAATAAATATTGGAATAGTTCAAAAAATATTTCCCCCTAAATAAATATTCCCATAATTTGTAAAGAGACAAAAAAACAAACATCAAAGAAAAAATACTATCAATATGAAAGATGAAGGTTCAAAGGTTATTTTTAATGTTGTGGAATATTTTCCTAGAAATACTACCCATGTTGGTGTAATATATATCTACCTAGAAAGAGGTATGAATCAAGGGGGGGCTATGATAAAAAGATAATAACAATATTTTCATGAAAAAAATGAGGTTGAAAAAAAAGTTCAGAAGGTGAAGAAAGCTAAAGTTTCAGGTGAGGCATGTTAGGAACTCAAGGAAGATGATAAAGGAAATAAAGAGTACTTATTAATTTTTCCAGATCAAATATAAAATACTTGAAATATGTAGTAAGCATAAAATTCTAATTAAGAAAATGGGAAGAGATAAACATTAAAAGTTGATAATAATGTTGATGATAATTTATCTACAAATGGTGGTCTGAAGATTTATAAAAAATTTAAAAGGTGGGAGAAATATGGGAATGGTATAGAAGACTATATGAATATTATACTAACCCAATAGGAAATATTGAAAAGGATGTTGCAATCTCAAGGTAATGAAGGTATTTCAAAAAATGAAAAGAAGATGAAAACCTCATATGTAGACTCAACAGATTAAATGAAAACCATTACAAAATATATGAATCCTGGTCATAAGGAATAAAGCACATCCGATGATATGTTATAAATAAGAATAAAAAGTCTAGACTAAGAGAATACTATTAGTTCGAATGTTACTTTTAAAGATCATTGAGGTTCCTCCTTACTCTTGGTATTCTCATTTAATTGAACAATCTTCCAGGGAATATAAGGGGAAGAAGTAGAGGGGATGGCTAAGTGCTGTAATGGTTTTACAATAAGAAGAGATATTGATCATGAAACATTATAATCACCATGATGAACGATGAAGTGATACCCTTAATGGGGAGAAATGATGAAGCTGAGGTATGACTAATAACACATTAATAACTTTCATTGTTTGTATATAAACTGATATTTAAGGTGGAGTGATGATTATTGATTAAGATAAGATGGGGGGGTGGGGTTGGTTTTATGCACTTGAACTGTTTTTATGTGTTTAGTGATATGATTTTAGAGTTTATCATAACAAAAATACTCATATATACCTTGACATAGTGATGATGGAATAATATTGAGGAAATTATTACATAAAATATTTTTTATAGAAAACATTGAACACCTTGATTTTACACTTTTATTTTCTATGTAATTTCATATAGAATAGAATTGTCTAATTATAGGCTATTTTAATAAGGTTTATGTGATACTATTCTTCTCCCAATTGAAAATTTTCTAGGTTCTAAAATGAAACAAGATGAGTTGAGATGACCCCTATGATACCCTTTGAATTTTATTTTTAATAAGGGGAGAAATAAAATGTACACACATATGGGAGATAAATAATTGAGTACATATATTGAATTTTAAGATGTGTGGGTATATTGAAAATAAACATTTAAGGGGATATTTTTGTGGCCAATTTATTTTTACTGTATTTTTTGTCAATATTTATCTATAAGAGAAGTTACTTGGAAAAGTTAGAGAGAAGAGTTGTTTATTAGTTTTTATAAAGTCATATGACACTCTATAGATCCTTATGGTTTATTACTTCAGGATTTTCCCTTGAAGTTCACTAGTCAAGAAATGTTTGTTCAAATGAATAATGTTGAAAAAAATGTGGTTACCAGACTAGGGCTACAAGATTTAGTTATTTGGATGGAGAATTTTTAATCATCCCTGAATAAAGTTGTAACTGTACAAAGTTTGAGTTATAAATTTGAGCTATATTAAGTTCAAATTATATACTTGAGTTGTAAAAAGTTTGAGTTATAAAGATGATCTTTGAAAATTTTGAGTTATAAATTTGAGTTATAAAAAAGTTCAAGTTATAAAGTTAATCTCTACAATGTTTGAGTTATGAAGTTAAGTTATACAAATTTCATGTTATCCTATTGAGATATAAAAGTTAGAGTTATAAAGTTAACTAGTATAAAGTTTCAGTTATAAAATTAATCTATACAATGTATGAGCTATAAATTTATTCTATAGCAATTTTGATTTATAAAGTTGATTTGTACAAAGTTTTAGTTATAAAGTTGTGCTATAAAAATTTGAGTTATAAATTTGAACTATACAAAGTTTGAGTTATAAATTTGAGTTGTACAATGTTGGAGTTATAAATTTGAACTGTATAAAGTTGAATTTATAAATTTGATATATAAAAAGTTTGAGTTATAAAGTCATAGAGTTATAGTTGTATGAAGTTTCATCTCTAAATTTATAACATTATGAATAGACATTGATAGGATCAAATAGATAAGTTTGTGAACTGGATAGGGGATTCATGAACATTATAAAAATGTTGTAATATAATAAATTGTAAATATACTGGGATTTAATTTTAATTATCATAAATATATGAGAAATTTGAGGAATTTTTGAAGATTTTATTAATTCTGAGAATTTTGGGAAACTTTGATGAAGAATGTTGAATCTAATGTAAATGATGTTTTTTAAAGGTCGTCAATCAAAAGGAGAGTTGATAATGAAATTAAAATTTGGATAACATGTTTATTCATTACTTTTTGGATGAATCTAAGCCTATAAAATGAGGATAGATCATTTAGAGTTGTGATGTGATGTCCCAAGATTGGTTCCCTCATAAGTAAATGAACCCAATTGGCCACATGGCCCCAAGTACAGATCCCCATATGCCAGAGGCTACATACTAGCAGTGAGGGTACACGATGGTACAATTGGGAGACTAAAACCTTTTTATCAGAGTGAATTATAGTGGAAATGATAAATAAATATCAAGTAGAGAAAGTAATATATAAGGTATTAGAAAGAATAATAACCCATCTAGATAATATTGATAGACATGAATAAACAACCAGTATCATATAAAACATGTTGATGCCATGATTCTATACAACAAATGGGGAATAAGGGTTTAGGAAGTAGGCATTAATAGTATATATTGTACAAAAATATATAAAAATAGGAAAAGATAAAATATAATAGAATAATGGGAACTATCTTAGTAATATTCTCCCATACTTCATCCTACTATATAAAATAAAGCGTCTCTAAATAGGAGCTTCCTTGTGTCCCTATCTCTATCCAAGAATTCTGCATGGGTAAAAAATGATGGCGTAAATAGGTTGTGAGTAAAACATAGTAGACCTCCACCAATGGTGTCTAATACAATATTTTCTCTGAATATATAATGAAGTAGTATACATGTAATAAAAAATAAAGTAACAAAATTAATAACACCCATGTCATATTGGGTTCCTCATGGGACACTCGCCCGATACTAACTGCTTCAGCATAATCTAGAATATCATTGAGAATTTATTATTTGTAATATAGGATTTGGACCCGATCCACATAATCAAGGTTTCCATGTATATGATAATCATATGGAGGATCACCCAGTCCCATTGAATTTAAGATTTAATAGTAATAGGTGAACCAAAACATTCATATATTTAAGTCATTGACCGAATCCAAGTGTGTTCTTTAACATAACAGGCGTATCACCAAAATAGTTGATGGCCTGATCTCATACAAGGTATTCCATATAAGTAACCTTGGTATTACTACAGGCATGATATAATTCCACCATTCTATGGTCCTATTCATTTCATTCCATATCAGTACCCAGGTTTCCTCCAAGATGGGATATAACTGCATTTTTCTTTCAATCCCATCCAAGGAATTCTATATAGAAATAAAAGTATCACCCATTTATTAATATGAACCCATCTACCTAGTAATCCCGTCCAAGGTGTTTCATGTAAGAATCCATGTATAACCCCCCAAATGGTATAATATGAACCCATCTTCCTAGGAGGCCCGTACAGGGTGTTTAATTTTATAATCCAAGTATTTCCATCAACATGATATAATTACATTTATAATTTATGCAATTCAACATTCCCATCGATCTCATGAAAGTAATTTCTCATTGAACCCCAAGTATCACCGATGACATAATAAAATTAGTAAAAAATCAATGTTAGTGTCCACACCATTTATCAGTTCATTTATTTTAACTTATCAATTTAATTTAAGGCATAACTCAATCATAAGTTAAATAGAAGTCAATAGATATGTGACATTTTCTAACCACTCACATTTCATTAATTAATTTGGAAATTTAATTTATAGGGGACAAGACCAAACCCCCTTGAAAAGGGTTAACTTACATAATTAAGGAAATATAACTAAGGCCTATAAGACAAGAACCCAAAGGGTTGGTCCAAGTTATGGTAAAAAATATCTAATGGAGTAATTAGGTTCACAATGACTAAAAAATTTAAGTCATTAACAATTGTTTAATTAATTTCCAATTTTAGGGGAGATGCATGGAATTTATAGATCATGACATAACATTCTATGATATAAATGACTATACATTTATGGAAAATTACTAGACTACCTAACTTATGTCGAAATATGAATCCTCATTCAGTATCAACCTTAAATTCAGTATAGAGTGGAATAAATCATCAAACTAGAAAGATTCCATGAAAATAGTTCATATTATCTTGCATGGAATTGGCATTTGATATGATGCGAGGAATTGAGAAAGGAATAAAGAGAACTCTCAGAATTATTAAGGATGATCCAACATGAATAGTGACATACAATTTTTGAGTTAGGATGAGGGATATACCTCTAATCCTAGGTAGGAGGGGGAGAGAAATCTCATGTGTGTGGTCCACAATGAGGAAGAAAAGAGAAAGGTAGTTTTATTTTTTAAGTAAAAAGGTTATATTTTTATTTTCTATGGTTTTTAAGGAAGCACATGGTTTTTCAAATGATTAAATAAACTGTGCACCAACTGTGTGCACCTACTATTCAAGGTGATACCCTTTTGTATGGTTAGGCACATAGTTAAGAGAAACTATGCACCAACCATGCGATAAACACATTAAATTTATTTCAGGGGTTTCATGACCATGAGGTCTCCCTCACAGAGTAAAATAACTGTACACCTATATTTTTGGGCCACACGGTTGAGCCACATGGTAACTTTTATTCATGCACCAACTATGCACCTCATTCATTTTCTCTAAAAGCTGGAGCTTCAGGCTCTAAAAATACCCTAGATGCTCCCAAAAACTCCCTTAGTCCCTTAGGCAATATCAAAAGTGTAAAGAAAGAGGTTTAATCTAAAAAAAAGGATCAATATCTCATATAAAAACCAGGATCTTATAATCTCCCCTCCTTTGAACAACTCATCCTTATGATTTCCTTTTGAGGGTGGTTGAGAATCATATGAGAATAGCTCTGACCACTGAGCATGTTTATCAGCCTCTCGCTCTCAAGTATTGTCTTTTACATGAACCTGATTCCATATCATTCATAATGGGGGAACTGACCTACCTATGAGAGACTTTGTGCGATGATAAATGATATAAATAGGATAATACTCAAAATAAGCATCAACATTAATCTTGAGTTCCTCATAATTGAAACTATGAGACAAATAAGAATGATAACAATGAAGTTGTGAAACATTGAAGATGCTGTGCATGACCTAGTGCCTTCGAGGCAATTCTATCCAATAGGTACCTTCCCGAATCTCTCCAAGATATCAAAAGGTCCAACAAACCTTGGTTCCAGATTCCCTTATCTATAAATCCACTAATGACCCAATTTAGGAAAAGCATGTAAGAAGATCTGATCTCCCAAATCAAACTTTCGAGGCCAGTGGTGATTATATACCTAATACTTCTGCCTAGATTGAGAAAAATCCATATAAATTCTAATAATATATACCTACTATAATGACTCATGAATGAGTTTTGGTCTTAGTATCCCTACCTCTCCTACCATTAAATGACACAATGTTGAATGACATGACCTACTGTATAGGGCTTCATATGGATCCATATGTATATTTGATTGGAAGAAATTATTGTAATATAATTCAATTAGAGATAAATATTTTCCCCAAGAACCTCAAAAATTAAGTATTCATTCTCAAAACATGTCCTATAACACCTATAAAGTACGTTCGGATTGACAGTCGGTCTAAGAGTGGTATGTTGTACTCAGAAGTACCCTTGAAACTAATTCCCTCTATAACCCTTTCCAAAATCGAGAAGTAAACTAGGAATACCTATTTTACATGATGGTATGTAGGAACCCATAATGGTGTATAATATCCCATATATAAATTTTATTTATTTTATCTACCAATAAGGTCTCTATGATTGTTTAGAAATACAAGAACTTCATTGGATTGTCTAAAACCACCCATACATCATTACTACCCTAAGTTGATTATGGAAATCCCATAAAAAATTCTATAGTGGAATCATCCCATTTCCAATAAGAAATGAGAAATGTGTCTAAAATTTATACATATTGCTAGTGTTTTTCCTTCACCTGCTGACATGTGAACACAACTTAAAAAATCCTTTTATATGCATTTTCATCCCAGAACACCAATACCGGTGGCATAAGTCATAGTACACCTTTGTGAAACCTAGATACACTACCCATTTGAAGGAATGATATTATTGCATCAGTTCCTATCAAAATCAACTAAAAAAAACTTTCCATAAATGAACAAGCTCTTATCCCCATTAATGAACCAACCAGGTGGCAGGTCTTCACCTGAAATAATTTTCCTCAGGACTACGCCTTTTGGATTAGAGACCTATCCTAGCTTCACCCGATCAAAAAATGATGAGGTCACTACTAAATCTATAAGAAAAAGATACCCATGACTATCTTGAATCTCAATAATTATCTCAGAAAATAGTTCCATAAACTACCACTCACCATTAACATCCTGAAACACTTATAACTGAGTCTTCTGGTTAGATAATCAGCCATTTAATTGCCTTTCCTAGGGGTATAATCAAGTTAAAAATATAAATACTGAAATTATTCAACCCATATTCACTATATGAGACTAAAATCACAATTATTGAATATTTATTTGTGACTTTTGTGGTCTATAAACACCACAAACCAATATTCTAGTAGATATGGTATCTAGAAATGTAAAGCATGAGCCACTTTTTATGGATCAAGATCATCCATTGGGTAATTACCCTCATTTTCCATCAATTTACAAGACTTGTAGGCTACAAATTGATCCCCTTGCATAAAAATACTCCCAACCCAATTCTAGATGCATCATAATAAACCTTATAGATTCTTCCCATATCTTTAAGAATTAGAATTAGTGTTAAGGTTAAAATTTTTTTCAACTCCCAAAGAGTTTTTGTCACATGCTTTAGACCACAAAAATTTTACATCCTTTTTTGTCGAGACCATAAGAGGCGCTTCAATGCCTGAAAATTTCTCAATAAAAAACATATAGTTAATATCCATCTCCAAGAAACTAAAAATATCAAAAAATGTATTAGGTTTATCCTAGGAAACTATGACTCTCACCTTATCTAGATCCAAATATACCCATAATTATGATATAATGTGACCCAGGATGTATAATTTTTCAATCCATAAGTGTAATTTATTGATTTTATCATATATATGTCAATTTATTAGTGTATTAAATATGATATCCATGTATTTTGAATTATTATATCAATTTTGAGAATACAACAAGATATAGTTCATGAAAAAAAGCCCAAAGGATTCCATGTTTGGGTGGAAAACTTGTTTCACTGGGGCCATAAGAACTGCTGGTATATTCATGAGACTGAAGGACATTACAAAATATTCATAAAGGCCATATTTACTATGAAAATAAATACATGGTATATCCAAATTCCTAACTCATAAAAGATGATAGACCGAACTCAAATCAAAGAGATTATTTATATGAGGTAGTGGATATCATTTCTTAACTATATACTGATTCTACCTTTGGTAATCCACATAAGGCCTATGGTTCCCATCGTCCTTCTTGGAAAAAATTATTGGTGAAACCCAATAGGAAGTACTGAGTTATATAAGCTCTTTGGCTTCCAGTTCTTCAAACCACCTTTAGAGTTTTTGAATCTATGAAGGATCTATCCTGTATGGAGTAATATATACTAGAGCAGCTCCAGGAATAAGATCAATAGTGAATTATATCTCCCTCATAGGATGTAGCCTTAAAATTCATAAGGGAATACATTCCTGAAACAATCCACTACTAGAGGGAAATATGTAGTGACGTGTCCTAATCTCTTAAAGAATGGTTAGAAATCTTGGCTAACACTCCACCTAACCCATGATGCTCAAGTCTAATTAAACTATCCTAGATATCCCATTTTACCTTTTGAATGTAGTTATCTCCCTCAGGGGATAAGAAAGACACCCACCTATGATAATAGTAAATCCATCCTTGATAAGGTACTAGCAGCTCCATCATTAGAATTATGTCAAAAATTACTGTCTCAAGGATAAAAATGTTCCATAAGAAACAATTACCCCCAATATCTAGTGGACACTCCTTTCATTGGTGTACAATTTATGATCAATCTCCAAATGGAGTATCCAAAGTCACCACTCCATAGAAATACCCAATTCCTATCCCAATGATACTCAATAAAATAATATATATAAATAAATGAAGG
Organism: Viscum album; assembly: GCA_963277665.1. Taxonomy (NCBI): domain Eukaryota; kingdom Viridiplantae; phylum Streptophyta; class Magnoliopsida; order Santalales; family Viscaceae; genus Viscum; species Viscum album. Next base: position 582,898,262 of record OY728130.1, read on the forward strand.
AAACCAATGTCAAATAAAGTTGATAAAAAAGACAAGTATACTAAAATAATACCTAGAACTGTAGAAGTTATGGAACTATACTCCTCAGGTGTAGGCTTTACTATATAAATCTTAAATGATCCACAAACCTGAGATATAATCTAATTACCTTGAGTAGACCCACTCTGTTGGCACTATATATCAGAAGTTAAGATTTGATGACCTAACCCACCTCCTCTGTCTAAAAAACCACTAGTACTATAGATCCCTACCATACATGAAGTTGCTGACCCCACTCCATAACATTGATTTAGTGAAAACCCTCTCTCACTGACCAATGGATGAAAAGTCCTACAAAACCATAGAATTTGACCCAGCTTTCCACAAGACTAACACTACATTGGGAATTTGATACATTGGGGTTGTCCTATATTACTACATTAATGGTATACCACATAGATACTTAAAAACACACTTTTAATACTTCATCCCCCATGAGAAATCTCAAAGTGTTGCTTTCTACGTTGGGATGAACTGTGATTTTTCTGGGTGATGAGGGCCTAGTATATTATTTCAAAAACTATAGTCAAATGGAAGTTATTCACATGATAATGGAAGTTCTTCCTTATCCGATCCTCAAATATTCTAGTTCTTCTCAATTAATAACCATCAAGAGTAGGAACAAAACATTGGAGCTCTATGAAGCAAGCTGATTAGTCCATAATGAACAGAATACACTACTCCAAACTAACAAATTCTCTGGATCATTTATATCTTAGTATTTATGAAAATAAGTAATTATATAAGGATGTATGAAATAACCTATATACCATTTACCAATGATGAACCATCTAGGTAATATCATTCCACCAATTCTTGGTAGAATCATGAAGAATATAAACTAAAAGCTTGAAGCTACTTTTAGTAGGCCTATCCAGATGCTCAAAGACAGATAAAGTGGAATTTAGGAATTACTCAGTATCTTGGGGACCACTATCCCTCAAGAATGTAGGGGGATGATGCTACTGAAATTCTTGCATGATCTTTTCCATAATAGGGGTAGGTCGTAGGGGTCCCTATATCCTCAACATGAACTGTAAGAAACCCTCTTAAAAGTGAGCATTGGTTCCTAGATTAGGTATAATAATAGGTTCCACTGGTGGAACTACATGATTTAATACTGATGGTTTGGGTCCTACAACCTATAGATTATAGTCATCACCATCCTTTTGGAATTTGACCCCAGGTCGTTGTAAAGGAATAACTCTACAATGTCAAACTCACACCTCAAAATGGTATATTGATAGAAGAAATGATACTGATAAGAAAAGTGATATGTACAGAGCCTCAACTACTCAAGAAATAACTAACCCAACTACCCACTACTAAGGCTATATATGAGGTGAAAATCATCTCGAAAATTGTAAAGGTTCCATTATATGGAGTTTAAATTCCATGTTATAAAGGAAAATTTCCTTATAGTTTTAATTTTCATCCCCGTTACTGAAAAATAGTTCATTTTTTAGTTTGAATTATTCAACTTATATATTTGTAAAACAATCCAGTTAGATGAGTTACCATTCCCAAGGTATACTGACATACACTCTATAAGTTATAATTGGAACTTCATGTTACTAAAACCTAAATTTCACATTCAGTATTAGATTTTAACAAGTCTATATATGATGATTTTATTACATGGATCCCCATTCCCAATTCATAGACACCCATATTTATAAATCAAAATTAATATCCATTTAATTACAATAAACCAATGTTTCTTCTCATGTTACCATAGTTATATTGATCAAACATGTCATAATTGGTAAGTTATGATGCCACCATCAAGCTATACAGGAAAATGAAATTTAGGTTGATGAAGATACTTTAAAAAACCAAATATTTTCTCATTTACTACATGAAACGTTAGTAAAATTTATAGCATATAAATAAAATCACTAAAACATGCTATAGGTAATGCACACATTAAAACAAAAATTTCATTAAATACAAATGAAATATATACCCTTAAGTTCCTATAATGATACATGAGACAATATTTACTTACCATACCAGGACAAGGGTAAAATTTGTAAATATAAAAAAATTTAAAAATCATGTGAATCACCCTATGGTGAAATAGTTCAATTGTCATAGGTAAAATCTAAAATAACAAGTCGCATCCCTGGGAACATGGATTTTATCTACATGTGGGTTAGCTACTCCCTAGAAAATTCCCATTACCGAATTTAGATACTTCAGAGTCTCCTATGTACTATTCCCAAAAATTTTAATACAATGGAAATAAAAACCTCTGATACCACTTTGTGATATCCTAGACCGAGTTTACTCATAAGTAACTAAATCTGGTTAGCCACGTGACCTCAAGAAAAGCTATCCATACAGTAGAGGCTACCGACTAATAATGAGGGTCTATGATGATATAGTGGGGAGAATATATCATCTTTATTAGAGTGGAGCACAATAGTAATCATAAATAAAGTTCAGGTAGTTGAATTAATATATAAGGCAACATAAAGAATAATAACCTGTCCAGATAATGACAAACATGAAAAAATAACCGAAATCATATAGAAAATGATAATGTCATGATGTAATACCAAAATGGTGAATGAGGGTAAATGCAATAGGAACACACAATATATGTTTTTTAAAAATATAAATAAAGATAGAAGATAAAATCTAATAACATTATGAGTTTTCTCTTAGTTATTTTCCCCTATACTCCATCATAGTATAGAAAATCAAGCACCCATAACTGGGCGCTTAAATTTGTCTCCATTTTTATCCATGAAGTCTGTCTAAGTACCAAACAGCGACCCAAACATGGAGTGAGTAAAAAATAGTAGGTCACCACCAATGGTTTCTTATAATATCCAATCTACGAATATATAATAAATTAGTGTGCAGGTAATAAAAAAATCAGTTACGAACTCAATAACATCCATGTTGGATTGGGTGACTCAGGGGATGCCCATTCGATACTACCAACATTAGTCTAAGCCCGAATGTCTATGAGGATTGATTATTTTATAATATAGGCTTGGGACTAAAGTCACATAAACAATTATTCCCTATATATGATGATTATATGAGGGATCACCCAGTACCATGGAATTTAAAACTTAGTAGTTAGCAGTAAACCCAAAAATTCACATATTTAAGACATTGACTGAATTCAGGTGTGTTATTTGAATTAGAAAACACACCACTAAATCAATTCATAGATTGATCCCATCCAAGGAATTATATATAGGGATACATGTATCACTACAGACATGATATAATCCAACTATCCTATGGGCCCATCCATGGAATTCCATATCAGAACCTAGGTGTCCTTGAAGGTGGGGTATAATGACATTTGAACTTTGTGCCTGTCTAAGGAATTCTATGTAAAAATCCAAGTATCACATAGTGAATAATATGAACCCATTTCCAAGGAAGCCTATACAAGGTGTTCTATGTAATAATATAGGTATCTCCCTATACATGGTATAATATGAACCCATCTACCTAGGAATCCTATCCAATGATTTCTAAGTAAGAATCCAAGTATCTCACATGGCATGGTATAATTCCATTTATAATTTTTTTTCAATTCAATATATCTGAAGATACTTGTAAATAATTCCACATCAGAACTTGATTATCACCCATGACATAATAAAATTAATCAAAAGGACATTTTAGTGTCTACGACACTGATCAATTCATTTAATTAAACTTTTCCCTTTAATTTAAGGAATAAATGAAGCAAAATGTAAAGAGAAATCAAGGGCTAGGTGACATGGTCTTACCACTCAACTTTCATTAATTTATTTGGAATTTTTTTAATGTGGACAAGATCAAACACACCTCAAAGGGGTTCACTAACATAATCAAGGAAATATTGTGAAGGACTATAATCCACACACACAAAGGGGTAGTTCAATTTAGGGAAACACATCTAATAATGTAATTACCATCATAAAGACTAAAAAATTTAAGGAATTAAAAATTGCTTAATTAATTTCACATTTTAGGGGTGATGAATGGAAATTATACCATGAGGCATAACAATGCATGATATAAACATATATAAAATTATGGAAGAGTACTAGAACACCTAACAAATGCTAGTAGATGAATCATGTAACTTCCCCGACACAGGAGACACTAAACCAGTGCCTCAAGCCAGGTCACCACATGACCTCAAGAGTGACTCCCCATATGTCAGAGGTTTCCGACTAGTAGAAAGGGTCTAATAGGTCATGTGGTGAGACTATACCATCTTTACCAGAGTAAACCACAGTAGGACACCATTTAAATATCATAAAAATAAGAAACAATTAATACCATTCATACAAAACTAACTCCCAAACAAGGTACAACCATATAAAATAGTAAGTATGTCATGACATGCTATAGTTCCAAGTGAACAAATTCCCAAAAGAAAGAAAAATAGTAGAATCCCCAAAATGGTCTGGACTCTAAGTCAGGAACCTCACCCATACTTGTCCCATGTCCAACTCAACCCTCTAGAATAGAGACCTTACCCTTGTACTGATATGTAAGCATGGAATTTTCTCAGGTACCCAACGACAGCCAGAGTAGGATGTGATTATAACTCAATAAGACACCACCAATGGTGTCTACACAATATCTAGTAAAATTTTATTGTGCATGAAAGTGATAAATAATGGAAGATAAAGCTAAAATGTTTAATTGGCCCTTCTAGACTATGTTCCTTTAAATTATACTACCATTCAATCTAGGTTCACTACTTTGTCATCCCATGGTTTAATCTACCTTTTTCATGTGTCCAATGGATTTGGAATATTCAATATTCTCAAGAATATGGGAATAAAAATCAAGTCCTATATCACTAGGAATCACATTATAACAACCTCATAATACTCACCTCAAAGCCTTAGTCTAGGTGGAATGAAACCGTTAGGGTCATAGAACTCCATCCCCTTCCCTAATCCATGCATTTAGGGGTGGATCTAGAAGCTCAGTCCAACTCGATCCGTGGGTGTAGAATCTCAAGTCTATACCCCACTCTTCCAAGTCATGTGCACAAGCTTACTTATCATTCACCATAATTAACCACATCACAAAAAGGCATAAGCAATATCATTTGCAACACCACAAAAATATAAATAAATGGGAAATTTACATTATGCCTCAATCCATTAACACATTCATCATTTATATCACTTTACCCTTTATCCTCATTTCCCATTTCCCATACCTATCTCACTACGCATATTCAAGTGCAAAAATATATTTTTTATCATATCCAAATTTATCCCATTTATCCCATTTAAATGACAACCAAAAAATGCCTTATCCTTTAACCACATTAGACACAACTATCCATAATCCATCATAACTCATTATATGAACCACTGAACCTACTCGGTAGGTCTCCAAATCTTTATAAGTCAATTTCACACCTTATACTCCCGTTAGCCCATTCGAAAGGCTCGGTGAACCCCATGGGTGGCCTTAAAAATAGTCACGACATCCTCCATATATCCCACAAGAATCATGAGGGTTCATCTAGTTATTTAGGCACTCAATATACATAATTTTGACAATGGAACCAAGATAACATCAATATGAGAACAAGAATAAAACTCTACATGCACAAATATAAATATGAACTATGGGATATAACTTGTAGACCACCTACCGTGAATCTGTTGGTGAACACACTCCTTATCAAGTCCTTATATCCCAAATCAACCACCCTTTGAAGCTTCAACCAAAATTTTACTGTAAAAAGAGGGGTTTATATCTTCAGAAGGATATGGGAAGAGAATGGAAACCCTAAACCGAAAATAGAAGGAAAAGATGGATTCAACTCACTTCGATCTTCAATCCACAATTGATAGCACTCCAAATGACCTAGGAATGAAGGAGAATGAACCTTGGGAGATCTTAGGTTCTTTGGTTCATTCCTAGGGTTATAATAGGGGAGGAGGAGGAAAATACTGAGTGGAACTTAAAATCCCATAAAGACATTTTTGTAAATTTCTTAACATTTTTGGGCCGCATAGTTTTCCAAACTATGTGTATGATATTATCTAAAAATAGACCCCCTTGCATGGTTACCTAAGATTTCTAAACTGTTTTCACTAACCATGCACAAACCATACAACATGCCCAAAAACCCCTGTTTTTGTCCTATTTCATGTCCCGAAACTTCTAGAATACCCCTCGGGTCTTCACATAAACATTGGAAAACACTTATTTAACCAAAATAAGGAAATTATACTAAAATGTAAAGAAAATGTACCTTAAGGTAGATTCGAGACCATAAAACCTCCCCACCTTAGGATGGTTCATTCTCGAGCTTCTCTTTCTGCACATCCCTGAGTTTCCAAGGAAACGTGATCGGGCCATTCAGCCTGCATATCTGATTCTTTATACCAGGTTTCTTATTGAACATTTCTGTGCTGCCATAGAACATGAACCAAAGGCACAACTTTTCCCCACAAGACCTTCTCACCATGGTCCACAATACATACCTGATTCTACTCAAAGGATGCATCAACCTCAAGCTCGACATTATTAGTGTTGATCACGTTAGATAGATCAGAGTGTTATTATTGGAGTTTTGAAACTTTTAAAACATCATGCATCCCACTATACCACTATAGAAGAGCTAATCGGTATGACATAGGTCCGATCATCTCCAAAATCTCAAATGGCCCCACATACCTAAGTGACAACTTTCCCTATTTACAGGTATAGTGGTGACCCAACCTTGGAGACACCTGAAGAAACCCAATATCACCCACCAAAAACTCAAGTGGTCTATGATAGTGATCAACAAATGACTTCTACAAAATCTGAGATATTTTCATATGATTGTGAATCAATCAAACCTTCATTTACATCTCTTACATGAGGCCCGGTCCTAACAGCTCAAACTCTCCAGCCTCTAACCAACACATCAGAGATCTACATGGTCTCTCATAGAGTGCCTCAAATAGAGTCATTTGAATTGTATCCTGAAAACTATTGTTGTAGGATAAATCAATAAGTGATTAGTGCATTTTCTATAAACCACCGAAATCCAGAACACATGATCTCAATAAGTCTTCTAATACTTGAATTGTACGCAATGACTGCTCGTCAGTTTGCAGGTGGTAAGCCATACTAAAAAACAATTTGGTACCAAGCGCCTTCTATAGTCCCTTCCAAAAGAGTGAGTTAAAATGTGGATCATGATCCGAAACTATGGTTCTCAGCACACCATGAAAACATACGACTTATCAAACATACAATTCTCCCAACCGGTTGACTATATACGTCTATTTTATCGGTAATAAATGAGCCACATTGGTCATCCAATCAACTGCCACCCAAATTTTATCATTCTTCTGAGGATTCCTCAGAAGACCCACTATAAATTCCATCATTACCTCATTTTAATTCCACTCTAGAATTGGAAATTACTGCAACAACCTACTTGGATGCTGATGTTCAGCCTTCACCTGTTGATAGGTAACACATCATCCCATAAAGCTTGAAATTTATTTCTTCATTCTTTCCCACAAAAACTACCTACAAAGATCACAATACATCTTTTTCAAGCCAGGATGCACTTCCCACTTTGACCCATGAAACTCATTCATTAACTCCTCACAGACACCTTTCAGCACCACAACTCGACCATGAACATAAAAAACTCCATCTGCACCAAAATACCAACTAGAAGGTGACTCACCATCTTTAAGGATTTCCCTTATAGCCAAACACTCAGGATCCACCAAACGACTCTCTTTAACTCAGATCAAAAGTAAGGATTTAACTACTATAAACACATGGGTCATTTTCCCATGCCCATCTTGTACCCCCAAATACATCTCAACAAACATGGCCATTATCTTCCACTCTAAACTAGATTCCAGAACCACCAGATTCTGTGTCTTCCAGCTCAAAGCACCAGCCACACTATTCCCTTTCTCCGATGTATAGACAAACTCAAAATATAAGGATTGTAGGTACTCAAACCACATTTTCTATATAAGATTCAAATCATACTGAGTTAATATGTGATTGATACTTTTATGGTTAGTAAACACTGTGAAGGGTTTTCCAAACAAGTAATGCATCCAACACTTCAAGGAAGAAACCACAATAGCTAGATCAAGCTCATGAGTGGGGTAATTTATTTCATATGGTCCCAACTGCCTCAACCCATAAGCTATAACCCAATCATACTGTATTAACACTGCCCCAATTCTAACACTGGATGAATTGCAAAACAAGGTGTACTTGTTACCTGGTTTAGGTAAGATCCAAATCGGTGTGGTGGTCAATCGCTTCATCAGCTCCTGAAAATAATTCTCACAAGACTCTGACTATTCAAACTTACCCCCTTCTTGGTTAGGCATGTGTTTCACACTTCCAAATGAGAGAAATATCTAATAAACCTCTAGTAATAACCAGCCAAACCCAAAAAACTATGAACATCAAAAATTCTCTTGGGTGGATCCTGAGATACCACAACCTACACCTTCTTTGGATCCACTGAAACACCTGACTCAGAAATGATGTGTCCCAGAAAGTTCACCTCATTGATCAAAAACTAACATTTTGATATCTTGGAAAAAATCCCATGATCTCTTAGTGTACTAAATATGATGTCAAGATGTTTGGCATGATCATCATGAGTTCTGGAGTACACCAATATGTCATCAATGAAGATAACTAAGAAATGATCCAGGCATGGGTTGAATACCCAATTCATCAAGTCCATGAACATAGCTGGTTCATTGGTCAATCTAAATAGCATCACAAAAAATTCATACAACATGTACCTACTTTGAAAATCTATTTATGGTATGTCAGAAGGTCTCACCCTCAAATGATGGTATCCCGATGTCAAATTTATCTTATAAAACACCAAGGAACCTTTGAGAATATCAAATAGGTCATCGATTCTAGGAATAGGGTATCGGTTCTTAACCTTCATCCAATACAGTTTCCTACAATCGACACACATCCTCAGTGATCTATCAGCCTTCTTAGCAAACAACATAGGTGATCCCCAAGGTGATGTACTAGAATGGATAAAACCCTTATGTTCCAACTCCTAGAGTAGAAACTTGAGTTCCTAGATCTCTTCTAGTTACACTCGATATAGGGGAATGAAAACTGGCTCTTCCCTCTGTAATAATTCAATTGTAAAATCAAAATACCTCTCGAGTGGTATCCCCAATAAGTTATTAGGAAACACGTCCTGAAATTGTTCGATAACAAGAGGGAAGAATGGCTACAATTTCTCCCCATCATCCAATATAAGGAAATATACTTGGGCTATGAGTTATCCCATGTACTGGCATAGAGGCCTTGTGCATCCCGCTCGAGTATCCCACTACCCATGAAGGGCATAAGTGTTTCTATCGAGTTAAGTGAATGTTAACCAACATCGGTAAAAGTCTATATGGGCTTGATATAACACCAACCAATCCATACCCAAGAGTAGGTCAAAACCTATCATCTCTAGGGAAAATAGATCCCACATAAAATGATATCCACCAACCTCTTCTGAACAACCCTTATGTTGTCTGATGTCCTCAACTCGTACCCCTAATGGAGTATCAAGTGAAATTACTCCACAAGATCTTTCTATGGTTAAGCCCAACACAGCTACGAACTGACCAAAAATACAAGAATACGTATCACCAGTATCAAATAAAGAACTAGTGAGTGTTAAAGATACAAGAATTCTACCTCAAAAGGTAGTCGATCCTACCTCACCACCTTTAGGTGTAGCCTGAACTACATGGAGATAACCTGCCCCTGTACCATAATCTCTAACCTGAGTACACTATACCGCACTACCCTATTGGTGTAGATTTTCTTGCCCCAGAGTTCCACATCCACCACCTTTACCAGTATAACCCGTAGATGTCCAACTACCTGCCTAATACATATTAACTAACTCCCTGCCTGCACTCAACATATGTCCCTAACTACCATCATTTCCTGACTGTTGTGGGTTCCTACAGAACCTCTGCACATGGCATAGACTTACAAACTCTCAACAATGAACTAGTTGAAGGAGAAACTAGTAACTCTTGTTCCCCAGCCTACCACATTGATAATAGAAGACTTGGTTACTGCCCTGAGAAGATGGCCCCCTCTTCTGAATGCTCGGTGTGCTTTCACCCTATTAAAAGATTCCAAAAAATCACTTCCTACTCTCAAAATATGCACCAATTTCCCACCCAACTGGCACTACAAGTTTACTACCTGAAGCTCCCTTCAAGTTCCCCTCCATGAAATGGGCTTGGTCAACCACTTTAGTAAAACTTTTTAGATGTAATATATTCACCTAGGACCTGATCTCATGTCTCAACCTATCATGGAATCATTTCTCCATGGCTACCTTCTCTCCAGTCAATATCAGAATGAATCATCTAAAATCAGTCAAACGACATGCAAAGTCTATTACTAACATTGTCCCCTGGGTGAACCTCATAAAATCTGTAGCCTTCTCTTGCCCCACGATTTCTAGGTAAAAGTGTTATTCTCCTAAAAATCTTTCCACATCATTCCTTCAGCCAGGTCCGTCTAAACCATGATGTTCGATGAATGTTTTGATTGAAATCTCAGTGTATAAGCCACTAACTTGACTTGATTCTCGAGAGGAGTATCTAGATAGTCAAGAATAGTTTGTATTGACTCTATACAAATCTCTGGTGCCTCTATCCCACCCTCTCTAGTAATGGTCGGAGGGTGCTGCAACGAAAACTACCTGATCATCTCAAACATACTCTGTGCAACCCACCCGGGCTCCCATTCCATCATTTTCATAAAATGAGAAAATTTCTCACGGAACTTATCTTCCCTATCCTCCTGGGTCACCAAGTTTTCTTATTACACTATTGGAAGAGCGTTCTTGGAAACATGTGCTTGTTGCCCAACCAATACACATCTTCAAGGTGGAATTTCTCTACAATTCCAAACACGAGCTTTAGAATGCAACCATAATGATTTTATAAAAGGAAAAAGATATAGGTAGGTTCATCAATTTCCATAACCAAACTGGTTCTCATACACCACCCAAACGATCCCAATCACAATCGAATCACTACCCTTGGCCATGTCTCCTAAGGCCATGGCTAAAATGGGTATCTAATCCACATGGTTGCACACCTTATGTTTTACACAAATTCAAAATAGTTTCTACATCTCGATTTAATCTTACAACATGTTAATCCATTTTTACTTCTTTATTAATCACCATTTTCTAATTACTACTTACCCTTTTCACTTCCTTTTTTTCACATTCATACCATCCCATTTGGAATAATTTCATTACTTTTAAGAAAAAAATGCATCCTAACCTTTATATCCCACACACCCATCCCATGTGTGTGCCTACCATGACGCATGTCACATATATACATAGGAACCTAGAATGATAATTAAATGAATAACCTCACACCCTTATGTCCATGAGTGAAATATAAAAAAACCATCAAATAACACAACAAGTGCATCACCCGATGGTGAAATATCATCAAATATAACAAAACACTACAAGAAAAACAATCCCATCCCAAGGTGACTTGGGTTTTCCCTCATATGTGGGTTAGCTATTCCCGATAATGAGATCATTACCAAGGCCTTACACTTTCCTAACCTCTTGACTACGATCCCCCAAATAGTAATAAAGAGAAAAGAACTCATATGATACCACTTTGTATATCCCCGAGATGGATCACCACATAACCTCAATCATGACTCCCCATACGACAGAGGTTTTCAACTAGTAGAGAGGGTCTAATAGGTCACATAGGGAGACTATAACCACTTTACCAGAGTATGCCACATCAGAACACAATTTAAACAGTGGAAAAAATAACAAACAATTAATAATATGCATAAACAATGAACTCCCAAATATGGTACAACCATATACAACAGTAAATATGTCATGCCATGATACATTTCCAAGTGAACAAAACCCCAAAAGAAAGAAAAACATCAGAATATCCAAAAATGGACTAGAATCCAAGTATGGAACCTCACCCATACATGTCCCATGTCCAACTCAACTTCTTAGCATAGGGACCCTGCCCTTACCCTAACCTACAAGCATGAAATTTTCTCAGGTACCCAACGACGACCCGAGAAGGGTGTGAGTATAACTTAGTAGGACACCACCAATAGTGTCAACAAAAGATCTAGTAAAAGTAGATAGTGCATGTAAGTGATAAATAATGGAATGTAAAGGTAAAAAATTTAATATCCCATTATAGAATATGTTCCTTTAAATTTTACTACCATTGAATCGAGGTTCACTACTTAGGCATCCTGTGGTTTAATATACCTTTTTCATGTGTTCAATAGATTAGGAATGTTCAATATTCTCAAGCATATGGGAACAGAAATCGAGTCCTATCTTACTAGGCATCACATTATAATAACCTCATAATCCTCACCTCGAATCCTCAGTCCTGGTGGAATGAAACCATTAGTGGAAAATAACTCTATCCCCTTCAATAACCCATGCATTTAGGGGTGGAGGTAGAACCTTAGCCGAACTTGACCCATGGGTGTAGAACCTCAAGTCTATACCCCACTCTACCAAGCCATGTGTAAATGCTTACTTATCATTCACACCAATTAACACATCACAACAAGGCATAACCAATATCATTTGAAACATCACAAAAATATAAATAATTGGAAAGTTAACATTATGAATCAATCGATTAACACATTCATCATTTATATCACTAAATCCTTTAGCCCCATTTCTCATTTCCCATGCATACCCCACTATGTATATTCAAGTGTAATCATAATTACTTATCATATTCCCACAGATCCCATTTAACCCATTTAAATGTCAACCAAAAAATCCCTTTTACTTTACCCAAATTAGACACAACTAGCCACAATCCAGTATAACTCATTACACAGAACACTTAACCTACTCGTTAAGTCTCTACATAATTATAAGTAAATTTCACACCTTATACTCCCATTAGCCCATTCAAAAGGGTTTGCGCACCCCATGGGTGGCCCTAAAAATAGTATTTATATCTTCCATGCATCCCACAGGAATAATGAGGGTTAATTTCATTATTTAGGAACTAAATATACCACATTTTTCTAATGGAACCAAGAACACATCAATACGAGAACAAGAATAAAATACTACATGCACAAATCTGAATATGAACTATGGGATATAAATGGTAGACCACCTATCTTGAATATGTTGGTGAACACACTCCTAATCGAGGAATTAGATCCCAATTCAACCACCCTTTTAAGCATCAACCTATATCTCACCTGAAAAATAGGGGTTTAGAGCTTCAGAAGGAGATGAGAAGATAATGGAAACCATAAACTGAAAATAGATGGAAGTGAGGGATTAGAATCACTCGGATATTCAATCCACATACTAAGGCACTCCAAATGACCTAGGTATGAAGGATAATCTCCCTTGGGAGATCTTGGAATATTTGGTTTATTTTTAGGTTTGCAATAGGGGAGGAGGAGGAAAATCCTGAGTGGAACTTAAAATATCGTAATGGATGTTTTGTAAATTTCTTAACTTTTCTGGGCCACACTGTTTACCTGCATGGTTTTCCGAACCATGAATATTTTACTATATGAAAATATCCCCCTCATATGGTTACTTGGGATTTCTTTATGGTTTTCACTAACTGCGTGCAAACCATGATGCTTTCCTAGAAACCCCCATTTCCTTCCTCTTTCGTATCCCAAACCCCTAGAACACCCCCGGGTCTTCACATGAACTTGGGAAAAAACTTATTTAACCCAAATAAGGATCTTAAACTGAAACTTAAACAAAAACATACCTTAAGAGAGACCCGATACCCTAAAACTCATCATAAAATATTGTCCTTTAATTATGGATAGAATGGAAGAAATCATAAAAGTAGACAAGTAACCTGAAAATAGAGCATGATACCTCACATGTAATTAGATTTCTATACTTCAAGAGAAATATTGAAAGGAATTAAGAGGACTCATAGACTTACCAATGGTGATCCAACATGATTGGTGAAATTTGATTCTATGTCTAGATAAGGTAGATACCTCAAAGCCTAGGTGGCATATAGTGATATTTCTCCATAAGTGCAGTCCATTGTGAAAAGGAAAGGAGGAAGGAGGTTTTGGGTTTTAAGGGAAAATGAAAAAAATGGTCATTTTTCTAGATTTTTAATGAGACACATGGTTTGGTGGAATGGTTAAAACAATTGTACACTAACCATGATCACATACTATCACAAGCCATCCTAACGGGGCCCATGATGTGACTATCCCATGCTCACCTCCATGAAGCTAGGAGCTAGTGACCAACATCAAGTAGGAATATCACACACATATGAAGCCTTAACCGAATGTACCTATACTCACACACACATCTATAAGCTGACACAATGCTGAAATGTAAAACAAATGATTACCATCCATGCATACATCTATAATCCCACCATTAGAGTACAAAAACATGTAATAGAATGTTAATGGGCCAAATACATGTCATCATAAAAGAAAACTAAAAATAATTCCAACTTATAGAATGGGCGAGGTCTACTTTCAAGGTAACCACATTAACACACCATAGTATGTCTGGATCAGTATGCTTCAGCTGGTCCTAGTCCATCTAAGACTACATTAAATGGCTGGTCATCTTCAAAAGACATGACACGTGTAGGAAAACCCCATGCATGTGTGAGTATTACTATACATAGTAGGACACCCTGAAATCACTGGGCATATAGAATCAAGAATAATAATAATCTCATCAAAGGTATATGTTAACAACATATAACAAGAATATCCATATATACTCAATATATACACACATTATCAAGGTAATTTGACTACTATAATTCCAGTATAGGATTCCTTCTCAAAGATTCCATATAGCACTCATTTTGGAGAACCCACTCCATGAGTTAGATCACCATTATGGAATCTATTTGAGATGTCATTCTCACTAGGTCTCTCCATTATAAGTACACACTGTAGGTCTGAAGAGATTTATACATAGAAAGGGGATCACTCCCAGATCCATAGGGTATACCAAAAATAAAATATATATTAACCCTATATGTAGGGGATCGATTCCCACATAGTGTTGGTCAAGGAAATACCAAGAACCCCACCTAGGAGAATAATAATGATAGAGATTATCACTCTAGGAATTACACAATGTTTCCAATAACTCTTTCCAAGACTGAAGTCCCTCTAATGAGATCACCATCCTGGGTGTAGGATGATATTCCAAACTAAACCCTTATGGAAAGGATAAAGGGAAAACTTACTAATAAAAATTGTCTAAGATGAAAAGGAAAAAGACTTTAATCCATATTTTGAGAATTAAAATATGTGTACCTTTAAAACCATGTCCTACCAATATATCATGACCCGTTCCCATGTTCATGTTTGAGTATATGGTGTGTGTAAGCCCATGTAATCCTGACCATGTTTGTGTCCCTCTGGCCATATTTTTTCAAGATTACACAGAATGCCTAATTCCTTGTACTCCTAGCCATGTTCATGTACCCTCTATGGTATATGTTGAGACACCAGGTAAAGGGTCACATGCCATGTGATAGATGTCTCATTTCGTGTGATATCTATCACAAACCGTGTGATATGTATATTCTATGTGGTACCCTATCACTGAATGGGGGGGGGGGTCCCACTCAAAATATGTTCCTAGATAACATGCTGTGTAACTCATAATTTTCAAGAATTCCCGATTATTACTACAAATTTTCCTATGACATTGTTTCCTTTTGTTCCAATTCCGATCTCTCCCAAAGGCTATAGATGAGGTTCAACCAAGCATCACCATTTCTTGATCACCGGAGATCATTCCTTAATATACTTTAAAACCATCCATCGCTCTACACCATCGTCACATTCCAAGGATATGAAGATTGGGTATCCCTAAATCCATCCCCGACCGATCATCCATCACCGTAACTTGATCCCATCGCCGATATTAACTAGAATCTATGATAAAAATCCATTGAACCAATAAAACAGGAACACAATGATTTTTTATTCAGTATATGTCAAACTGCCAATCAAAATGAATGCTCGTGATGATCACATGAATAATAGTAGGAGAAATCCAAGAAACACACAAAATAGAAATGAATCTAGTCCATGTTCGGTTGGACTTGATATATTTACGTTGGAATGACACAAGAAGATTCAAATTAAATAAACATTATTTCCCAACAATACCTGCTAATTAATCCCACACCCAAAATACAATCTAACTATGAAGAAATTCATTGGACGATTGATTTTTGTTCATCATAGGATAAAAAACGGGGATAAATACAAAACAAAACAATATAATATATCAATTTTGATCGATTTTTGATGAAGAACGATCCCACATTACTTTCATTATAAAGATCCACATGTTCCATTGGAACACCAATTGATGATCCACGATCTGGTCATCATTCACCCTCAAAAGCTCCTCAAAAGCTCCCTCTCTCCCCCACATCTCTAGGGTTCTGAAAATAACCCAAATATTTTTTCATAGTAGTGTATATATAGATGATAACCAGGTCATGGAAATAAATTCAATAAATAAAATTTTAAAATTTATTTATTTAAACATCCACCCATGACCGTGTCTAACCCAAATGTTCGATGTGTTTCAATGTTATGATGCCACTAGGGTAAAACCATGATATGAATGAAATTTTGACCTCATATTTATAATTATAGCCTCATTTTATAATTTATTCCACATTTTCAGAAAAATACACATGTGTGATATTTAATATATTTAATATAATTCAAAAATTAATTCTGGGAACACCGAGCCTTGGAATATCTTGTTGTCTCAACAACTAGATCCATAAATAATATATATAATATTTCAAAGATATACATGCGAAAATAAGAGTCGTTACATTCTATACACTCTGGGGATTTATGTCCCAGGAAGAAAAACAAAAATCTACATAGAGAGATGTTGGTACTGAGCACATATCTAAGGCTCCTGATCCTAGGTACAATCCTAAAGATTCCCATAATTCCACCATACATGTACTTAGGGAACTTATTTCCCATGAATTATACTCTCCCGTTGATCCTCAATCTCAACCAGGTACTTAGAAAAGGTATCTCCATCCTCGATGTCCTTCTCACTCCATAAAATGAGTCATGTATGTACCTCCTTAGTTGTGACACGTGGAAGAGTTCGTGTACCCAGGTTAACTACGGTGGAAGAGTTAAGTAGTATTCCACCACTACAAATCTACATAGCATTTGGAAAGGGCCAATGAATCTTTTTGATAACTCACCACCCTAGTAAAATATCCACAATCCATATTAAGGTGAGACCCTCAGGAAATATGGTATCACCCCTAGAACTCCAAAGGCCTCCATAATAATCCTACATAGGAATTATGATGGCTTTGTGAAGTCCCCATTCGGTCCTATATGAACAAAACCTTCTCTATAGTGGCTTACACCAACTTTAGGACCACGAGTTTTGAATCCTCTGGTTTGGTATATCATAGTTGATACCTATAGGGTCACCCGTAGAAGGCCTCAAATGGTGTTATATTGGTGGTGGAATAGTATCCATTTTTTATAGGCCAATGGTGGGTGATCCTTTCAAATATGGAAATGTCAAACATGAAAGACCAAAAAATATCCTCTAAGAATTGAATGGTCTGCTTAGTTTGGCCATCATTCTGTGGTGAAACTCCATGCTCAATTGCGACTGAGTCCCAAAATATTATTTCAATCCTTTCCATAACTGAGATGTGAAGTGAGAATCATGGTCAAAAACAATAATATAGGGAAATCCATGGAGTTATGATATCTCCTGCATATTGAAACATCCCAATATCTCAATCAAACTCTACTATAGATTTTATAGGAAGTGGTCCGAATTGGTGAGTCGGTTTATAATCAACTATATGGAATCGTTTCTTCTATACGTACATGATAACCTCGTCATGAAGCCCATGGATATACTATAAGGACCCGACCTTAAACATTACATAATCTTGAAATAAATGAATAATTCAAATTCAAGATCTTTTAAGTTTTAGAGTTTTAGAGAATTAGGAATAAAAATTACATTACAAATTGAATATTACATATAGAAACTACTACTCAGTATCCATTTTTTTCATAAAATAAAAACTCTTAAAGAGAAACATGTCTAGTTCTATGTTTTAGATAGCATGACTTTTCCTTGATCCCATCCATGACCCTATTCAGCTTTAAGTCTTGTGGAAAACATTTCAAATACTTGGGATGAGCATAAAAAGCTCAGCCAGGGTTATAAAATAAGGAAGGAAAACATTAAAACATAAATAAATAAAAATTAATGAAACCATACTTTTCAATTATAACATACCTTACGAAATCATAAGATTTATGAATAACACACAAAAATCATAAATCATAAAGGTTACTTATGGAATACATATCAAACTTACATTGTAGCTATCACAACTACATAGAGAGTTACAATTGGAATACCCATCACAGTATATTCCATAAATCTCTTCAGAGAAACATCACGTTTACCTCCGTCATGTTACCCAATGCATTGGAGAGCTATCTTGGGCTCACCCGCCCTAGGTTTAACACGGAACCACCTGTATATGTAAACAATTCTCAATAACCATAACATATTCATAACATATAACACAAGAATAAAGGAAAGATAACATTATATCAAATCAAGATATTGAAGTAAACAATGCTTTATGAAGCCATTTTCAAAAACCATTTAAAACATTTAATAAAGATATTTTTGAATCAAAGTGTCCCATACAACTTTGAAACTTTTAAAGGAATTATCATTTGAAAACATTAATGTCAATATAATTAAATCATAAAATCCATTTTGAAAACACAGACATTAATGAGAAATATTTAGAAGAATAAATCTTTCAAACATTTAAAACAATATTTTAGTTAAAGAGTTTTTAACAAAATGATAGACGCTTGAATACAAATAATTGAGGAATAAAATTTAATCAGAACTTTATATTATCATGATAATAAAGGGATTCGTGATATAATGTGCCAGAGGATAGTATATACTATATGTAAAAGTGAATTGGTGCATAACAACAATGAAGTCTTAATGGAATGTAAATTCAAACGAGATCCCTAATAAAGACGATATCCTTAGATTAAGGAAAAATAAATTACATAATTATGTGTGATAGATATAAATCCACTCAATATGATTGGATATTCAGTGTAAAACAATCAGAGGTCATTAAAACATATTTATATCATGACATGGTCAACAAGTAGAAGTTTAACCCATAGAATTGAAATTGGGTTAAGAAGTTCCCTTACAAAAATTCCACAGCCTAACGGCTCCACTTTAAAATTCCGAAATTGAGTTGATGAGATAAAAAAGGGTATCTCCTCTCTTGGACATAAAATTTACATCAATAAGGATATAAAAGAACATATCCCAACATAATAATATGTAAACTAAAAGACATAAAAAAATAAGTCTTTTAAAAAGAGGAGGGTGAAAGGTTCCCTTATCGATTTGGTAACTTTCAAACACTCCGGAAAAAATGGCCTATACCCATGATTCAAAACCATGTGAATAGCCCCAAAAACTGTGGGTATAGCCTATACCCATGGTTTTAGGAACCATGGGCTGGAAAGGCGTCGGTATAGGTCCCCAACCTATACCCACGGGTTTCCAAAACTATGGGTATAGGTGTTCTACCACTATGTCAACAAAACATACCCAATTGCCACTGTGTCAAAGGCTTTTACCCACAGTCTCAAAACTGTGGGTATAAATCCAAAAATAATGCAGGCGGCAGGTTTCGATCCCGCAACCTCTTCACTGCAAACACCACGTCTAACCACTACCCTAACATCACTTATGTGTATATATATTTATATTTAGTTAAATATAGTTATATAAACCGTGTTTATAGAGGGAATAACCATTGGTATAGGACTCTCGCCAAAACAAATTTCCTTCCCGCGGGAAAAACAAATTTCTCACGCACACACGGGAAACCTATACCCATGATTTTTCATAACCATGGGTATAAATATTTTAGCCCAGACCTATCCTCACAGTTTTGGGGAAAACCGTGGGGATAGGTACCCCTATGGGCATGGTTTTTGAAAACCGTGGGTATTGGCAACTTTCAGGACCCATCCCCACGGTTTTCCAAAATCGTGGGGATAGACTCCTCCTATACCCACAGTTTTGGAAAACCGTGGGTATTGGTCCTGAAAAGTGACCTATGCCCACGGTTTTTAAAAACCGTGGGTATAGGGGTACCTATTTCCACAGTTTTGGGGAAAACTCTGGGGATAGGTCCTTTTTCCAGTAGTGAAAACATAGACCACATTTAAGAAGTATCATACAATGACGATGTAAATACCCATAAATGAAAGTATGTTACATAAAGATTACAATCATGGGCAGTACATACAATACAAAAAAGGAAAAAGTGGCAAGTATAGTATGAATCTCACTGGAATAAAGAGTGAGATGAACCCCTTTACCATGTTGTAATCAATTGATTTGTATGACCAAAAGTTAATAACCACCAAATTAATCATAGAGTACCATGAATATAATGAGAATCATGATAATATATATCAAAATGCAGTACACAATACACCACATGATATTCATAAGTTGAAAATAATGGAAATCTCACAGAATTAAAAGTGGGATAATAAATCTACTTACCTCGTGTCCAACTTGACTTGATCGTTCCTTTAATCTCCTTTAATTTCAGTAACTCACTTTGGGTTGAACCAAAATGGTTTGTTGAAGTGCCTTCTGCCTAAGGTAAGGCTTATAGGTGGAAGAGAGGGATGTAGGGAGCTTAATCAGGCAGAGGATGGACGAGCCAAAAGGCTTGAGAGGTGTGTGGAATTGGTTAGAAATGGTCTCCTTTTATATGGGAGAGGAGGGGCTCTTTAGGAAAGTGTGAACACATTATTTTATTAT
This sequence comes from Viscum album, assembly GCA_963277665.1. Lineage (NCBI taxonomy): Eukaryota > Viridiplantae > Streptophyta > Magnoliopsida > Santalales > Viscaceae > Viscum > Viscum album. The sequence goes on from OY728130.1 coordinate 582,919,269, forward strand.
AAATTGATCTTCTGTTTTAAAAGGTCCAAAACTCATTAAAGTTGAAGATAAGATTCCTCATATTCAAAATAAAATCATCCAATAGGAATTGGGCATGTTTTTAATATTATTTTAGTCTTTATAATCTTATTTATTTAAATCATTTATTAATGAGGTAAACACTACATCATTATTGTGTCATAAATAATTTAATTTATTTGATGTCTAAAAATTATAAAACAAATACCATGATGTAGGAAATATTTTTAGATTTCGAATGAATATTTATTATCGAAAATATGACTTATATAACACCATATAAAAATTAATTTACCAAAAGATATTTTTATGTCATTTTTTCCTTTACTTTAAATTAATTAATCTAAAGTGTCAATACCACTCCCAAGTGGCTCCATGGGGTCCCAAAATCAACCCAAGGATGCCCATGGTCGGACATGACTCATCCAATAGGATTAGGACACATTTAAGGGTAATTTTATATTATTATATTATTATTTTTTTTACCGTTATTGATTCTCGCTCAAATTTACCCACGAGAAGAATGCAGGACGATCCTTGTATTTTAGATTGGGTTGTCGAATCCTCAGAGACCTAAGAAGTAACCTATAGACACGTACATTCTATGGACTATTTTTCGTTATGAAGTGGCCAACTTGGGTTTATTTTATATGGGTTTAAAGTAACTCTAATATACTTAAGTGAATTCAATTTAAAAGAATGAGTTAATCCTAGGTTATCGCTCGGGGTGGATTGGACGTATTTCCTTTTCAATGATTTCAATTTCTTATATTTGAGATGGGTTCATTTAAGGAGATAAAACAACATCATCACTTACTGGTTTAATCCCTACACCCTTTAATACTAATCACCTATACACTTGAAGGATCAATGTTTTGAGCCCTTCAAGGTAAAGGTTTGTATTAGCACTTGAAGTGTGTGGCCTTAAATTCAACAAGGATGATGGAGTTTAAAAATCATCAAATAAAAATCTCAATTAAAGAAGTGATTATACATTAATGGGGTGATAAATAACATCCAATAAAGCCCCTTTATACTCCCTTGGATCAAGCCATAAGTGGGTTAGCCCTCCATTTATCCCATGGTTTCAATGGAAGCGGAAATTAGACTCATGAGGGAGGAAATGGAGAAGTAAAGAAAACAAAAAAAATAAAATTATCACTCCACCGTTTTGTGAATAATTTCACAAGGTTTGGTGTGAATAAATTCACAACTTGATCCAATGATATAAAAGTGATATGAATAACAACATAATAATAGTATAAGAATAAGTTTTATTAAGAAACTAAAGTGAATTGAACAACTTACATGTGAAAGACAAATTTGAGACAACAAAATTGCATCATAACATTACAATTGAACAAAGAAACAAATATTATCAACTAATTCACAAACAATACCTTAAATAGGAATTTTTGAGCCTTCGGGTCGAGCCTCCAATAGTCCAAGTCTCCTCAATTAATTGTGGTAGGCCATAGGTGGGTGGAAAGTAAGGAAGAGTTGATTTTTCCACCATTGACCCGAGCTGGCAGCCAGCTTTCCATCACCGAACATACGCACTTGGAAGACCTTATAGATGGCCGAATCAGAGTGGGACATAGAATAAGACAATGGATCAATGGATGTCCTCTAACTGCCTGTAAATGTTGGTCCCATTTGGAGTTGTGGATTCGGAGATATGATCATATTAGTGGACTGTTTTTCTGGGATGTAGAATCTGGGCCAGAATTTTATCTCTAACTTGGGCCGCCTAAATGGACACCATGGAGGCCGAATTAGCATTGGATACTAAAGCGTGATTTGTTTCTATATATTTCTTATATCATACCACTAAAGTTGGGATTAATGAGGCCTATATGTTGGGACCCACAGTCTCATCAGTGGGCTGATGTCCAATCTGACTTCTCCAGAATTGTTTCCTTTCATAAAAAAATATCCCCATCTTCTTCCATGAATTCTACATTGATTTCTGAATAAAACATGTTAATATTTAAGTGTATATCAATTTCAAAAAATATCAAATTAAAATATGTATAATTAGATTCATTAAAATCAGATCAATCATTGGGTACTTTAAATGATGTTAAAAAATGTACCACATAATAGTGCATTTTAAGAAGGTATTACAATCATAATTTGAAATGATGTTCAAAGTGTAAAATGCACTAAAATGGTGTTTATGGATAATAAATAACATGAATATTATGTATACTTACAATGAATATTAGCCTGATTTAGTGTCTAATCACACCCCCAACTGGAGTTTTTCTAGTCCCGAGCAAAATATATCTCAACAATATGAAATTCGAATTCCCTTTTCCAAAAGCATTTTAATACACAATGATCACAAGAAACCCTTATACCAAACAATCATGAAACCCATCAAAATATTTTAATACAAGATAGTCTCATAAGCAGATCCCAATCCCAAGCCCATTCCTTTGTTCAAATTCATTGCCATATTTCATCCAATATCAATTAAGTATGAGGTTGTGTTGTGCATCACAATAGACATGGGGGTTCATATTTATTCAAGGGGGAAATGGCGGAAGCGCTAGGTGGAATCACATTTCAATATTATGATGAGTATTCATTTTTTATTATTATTATTATTATTTTTTTTTTGTTTTTTTGTTTTTTTTGCAATTTTTCCATGTTAATTGAAGTTGCACTCAAAAGAGTCAACCCCTGTAGCGAGACTTTGCTGATGACTCCCAATCTCAAAGACCTTAGGGCACCAAGTGAATCCCACATACTCGGGCATCATATCGAGTTAACTCAGTCAAAAAAAAATTCAAATTACCAAAAATAGAGATAAAATCACTAACTCTGGGCTAGACATCTATGGAGTCACGATCCCCAAGTACCGAAAGCCACGCATTAGGTCATTTCATTTCTCTACGCGCAATTAATTTTTTTTTAATTTTTTTTTGAATACTCATATTAAACTAAAATGATCACCAAACCTATGCTATTTATTTAGGGGACCCCATGAACTCAAACTAATACCCCACTATGCAAAGGACGTGCATTGTGATCTATTTTTATTTGGATGAAAATATAAACAATGAAACATCACATTGGATAACCACACTTTCCAAAATATATGCTCATGAAATTATACAAGGATTAAAATAAAAATCAGGGCATGCTAAATTATTTGATATTCAGTTTCAAAGTGTGCAATGTGTATTACCATGTTCAAAGTTAAAGGAATTTTTCCTTCCATTTACAACATTTTTTTTTCAAATCATTCATTTTTTTTGACACGAAATATATTTTTTTATTTTATGTCTCCCCCCCCAAATTAAAATAACACTGTCCCCAGTGTTTAAAGAAAAGAACATTTAGAAGGGGGTAGAGGTAGAGAATGAAAGTTCAAAAAGGAAATTGAAAATGAGGATCATGGAATGAAGTCACCTGGTGGTTGAAGTTGAAATTCTTGCCGCTCCAATTTAGTCCTTTTATATCCATGTCCCTTTCAGAGTTCCCTAGTGGAAAAAGGAAAAAAAACAAACAAAAAAACAGTATATATATATATAAGTAAAATATAAGTATTTATATGAAATAAAATAAACTGATGATACATTCTATTCTTTTTAAATTTCTGGGTAAGGTATTACTCAAGGATCACACCACGTGACACAGATGAATATGGTGCTCCCCTTTCGTACCCATCCATACTCATAATAGAAGAACATGTCAAAAGTCTATTTTATTATTATTATTATTTTTATTTTTAAATATCAAAATGATTAATTAATCTTTTTTAGAAAATAAATATGATTCAGAAAGATTAGAAACATGAAAACCATGGGTTGCCTCCTGTGTACCACTTTTGTTTAACGTCATTAGCCCTACATGGATTCTAAATCTATCAATTTTTTTTCTGGTTCATAGATTGGCTCAATTAACTCAACCTCTATTTCCTGTTTATTAAATGATTCAATTAATGGTTTTAACCTTTGACCATTGACCTTGAAAATGTAACCACTAGTGGGATCTTGAATCTCTACTACCCCATGGGGGTACACATGATGCACTATGAAAGGTCCTGACCATCTAGAACTTAACTTTCCCGGGGTTAAATGAGGTTTTGAACTATATTAGAGCACAAATTTTCCCGATTCAAAATGTTTGACCTTGATATTCCAAGATTGGTAGGCTTTAACTCTAGATTTATTGATCCTTGAATTTTTATAAGCCTTCATCCTTAGTTCCTCCAGTTCATTGAGATCTAATTTCCTTTTTGTTCCGGCCAATGAGAGGTCCTAATCCATTTTCTTAATTTCCCAAAAGGCCTTATGTTCAATCTCCACTGGAAAATGGAATGCTTTACCATAAACCAACCTATATGGTGACATTCATAGGATGGTTTTGAATGCTGTATGATATGCCCAAAGAGCATCCAAGAGTTTCTCAGACCAATCTTTCCTATAAGGATTGATAGATTTCTCAAGAATTTGTTTGATTTCACGATTGGCTAACTCATCTTGACCATTGGTCTGTGGGTGGTAAGCAGTGGACACTTTGTGATAAATTCCATATTTTTCCATGAGTGATGAGAATGGACGATTGTAAAAATGAGTTCCACGATCACTAATGATAGCCCTAGGAATTCCAAATCTAGAGAAGATGTTTTCATTGAGAAATCTAATCACAGTTTGATGATCATTGGATTTTGTAGGAATGGACTCAACCCATTTAGAGACATAATCGATAGCTAAGAGAATGTAAAGATATCCCCTAGAGTTTTGGAAGGGACCCATGAAATCAATTCCCCAACTGTCAAAGATTTCAACCACTAAGATGGGAGTGAGTGGCATTTGATTCCTTTTTGTGATGGACCCTACTTGTTGACACCTAGGGCGGCTTTGAAAAAATGTGTAGTATTACCTTGAGAGGGTGGGCCAGAAGAGACCACATTTAAGAATATTAGAAGATGTTTTCCTAGAGGAAAAGTGACCTCCACATGCCTCACTATGACAGAATTTAAGGATGTACTCTTGTTCAGATTCTGGAACACACCTCCTAATGACTTGGTCAGGGAAGAACTTATAGAGGTATGGATCATCAAACACATGGTGTCTAACATCAGAAAGGAATTTCCTTCGAGCTAGAGTCCATAACAATTTTGGAATGACTCCTGTAAATAAGAAATTGGCTATGTCACCATACCAAGGGCAGTCACTCACAGAGTATTGGTGTTCATCAGGAAATGAATCAGACACAAAAAGGTGATTTGAGTTGTCTTTGAATTCCATCCTAGAGAGGTGATCAGCTACAACATTTTCAACACCCTTTTTCTATTTGATTGTGAGGTCAAATTCATCTAAGAGAAGAACCCACCTAATCAGTCTAGCCTTAGCATCTTGTTTTTGGAAGAGGTATTTTAGTACATAATGGTCAGTGAACACAGTGATGGGGGATCCTAATAGGTAGGACCTAAACTTTTCTAAAGAAAACACAATAGCATGTAACTCTTTTTCAGTAGTGGTGTAGCTTATTTGGGCATCATTTAAGGATTTTCTTGCATAAGTAATGACATAAGGAGTTTTATCACACTATTTTCTTAGCACAACTCCTACAGAAAATTCACTGGCATCACACATAATTTCGAAAGGAAGGTTCCAATTTGGGGATTTCATTATGGGGGGAGAGGTGAGAGAGGATTTGAGGGTTGAGAATGAACCCTCATAGCTTTCTGTCCAAACAAATGGAGCATCCTTTACTAGGAGAGCACAAAGGGGATGAGATATTGAACTAAAGTCCTTGATGAATCTTCTGTAGAAACCAGCATGTCCTAAGAAAGACCTCACCTCCTTGATAGTTTTGGGTGATGGAAGGTGATGAATGATGTCAACCTTAGCTTTATCAACTTCAATCCCCGTACCTGAGACCAGATGGAATAGAACTAGTCCCTCTTTAACTATGAAATGGAATTTTTCCCAGTTTAGGACTAGATTATTTTCTTCACATATTGACAAGACTCTCTCTACATTCCTCATCCATCCCTCAAATGTATCCCTAAACACAGATAAGTCATCCATGAAGACCTCTAGAAAATCCCCTACCATGCCTGAGAAGATTCCCATCATGCACCGTTGGAAGGTTCCAGGAGCATTGCATAAACCAAATGGCATGTGTTTGAAGGAAAAGGTACTAAAAGGACATGTGAATGTAGTCTTCCCTTGATCCTCTAGGGAGACCTCAATTTGATTGTACCCTGAGTACCCATCTAAGAAATAGTAGAAGGCATGACCTGCCACTCTCTCAAGGACTTGGTCAATGAATGGTAAGGGGAAATGGTCTTTCTTGGTGAATGAGTTTAGCTTCCTATAGTCAATGCAGACCCTCCATCCACTACTCACCCTTGTTGGAAGAATCTTTCCATCCTCATTGGTTATCACTGTGATTTCAGCCTTTTTTTGGAACCACTTGAATTGGGCTCACCCACTCACTCTCAGCTATGGGATAGATGACACCAGCTTTTAACAATTTTAGAAGTTCCTTCCTTACTACCTCCAGGAGATTAGGATTGAGTCGTCTTTAAGGTTGACTACATGGATTTGAATTAGATTCCAGAACAATCCTATGAGTCACGATAAGTGGGCTAATCCCAGGAATATCATAAAGGGTCCAACCAATGGCTTTAATATGCTTCATAAGGACATATAGAAGCATACTTTCATGATTGTCTTAAAGAGAAGAAGAAATTACAATAGGATGTGTTTGATTGTCCCCTAGGAAAGCATACTTGAGTGTAGCGGGAAGTTCCTTCAATTCAAGATTAGGTTGGTTCGGAATTTCAACAGAATGTTGGGACATTGGATCAAGTTCAATTTCTTTTTTTAGAGTTTCAGATAGGATTGATTCCCCACATGTAGATGCTTCAGCTACTAGATTGGGTTGATCAGATTTAAAGAAGGAAATTGGAGTGGTCTCCATGAAAGTGGTTTCTTGAAAGGTTTCAATGATTGTTGGACCTAAGACTTCATCATAAGAGAAATTCGAAAATGATTCAAGGCAAGGAGATAAACTTCCTTCATATGAACAAAGGAAATCAATCTCATCCTGACTTAAACATTCATCAAATATTCCTTGATGTTCCATGGATTCTTTATCAATGCTTCCTATCATGTTTACTTCATGAATGTCCTCATCATCCCCTATTTGTGAGCTTGCATTATAGATGTTAAAATCTAGACTCATGTTCGCAAATGTGATGGTCATGTTCCCATTTCGAACTCGGATAACAGAGTTGATTGTTGCAAGGAAAGCATGACCAAGGATATTGGGGTTTGTTCCTTTTTTCCTAAGTTTGGATGGTTGTAAAAGACAATAAAATCAGCAAGGTAGATGAAGTTTTCAACCTTTACCAGAACGTCCTTCAAAATCCCCTTTGGAACCCTAATGCTACAATCAGCAAGTTGAAGAGTGACAGATGTGGGTTGGAGTTCTTCTAGGCCTAACTGGCAGTACACGGGATATAGTATGAGATTGACACTAGCACCTAGATCACACAAGGCCTTGACAAATTTTCTTTCTCCTAGTTCAACATTGATGTAAGGGAAACCTGGGTCTTTCAACTTATGAGGAATGGTCCCTTGAATGGTGGTAATCACATTTTCAGCCAAAAGGACTTGGTTTTTATGTGAAACTTTTCTTCTAAAAAAGCACAGGTCCTTAAGGTACTTTGAGTAGGTAGGTATGGTTTGGATTGCATCAAGAAGAGGAATGTTAAACTTGACTTGTGAGAATATTTCCCTCAATGTTTCACTCAGTTCAGGCTTGGGTTTCCCCCTCATGCGTTGAAGAAATGGTGCAGGTTGTGGGGTTGTTTGTTGAAGAGTTGTTTCCTTGACAATGTTATCAGTTTCATCAGTTTGATCTTGTGGTTCATTTGAATTTTCATCCAAGTTTGAATCTTCCGGTGGGTTCTGAATTGGTTGTTCAGGTTTCTCAATTGATTTCCCAATTCTTAAAATAGTCACAGTCTTTAGTTGTTCATGAGTTGTTGAGCACAAATTGTCTCTCCCCTTGAAGTTGAGGATGAAACCACCTGAGTAGGCATTGGTGCCTTTCCAGTTTTTATGGTTTGAATTTCTTGTTTTAGGGAATATACCTCCGAGTTCATCCTCTCTATTTGTTTGCATAGTTGTTCTAGTAGGTGTTGTGGAACAGTTTGGGTTGGTGCTTGAGAAGATTGGTTTATCCCGGAGGGATATTTTGGAGGTAGGATGGTTTGTTGAAAATGGACTGGTGGCTGTTGGTATTGGATTTGTTGGGTTTTGAATTGGTTATGGGTTTGGTAGTTCGGATGGGGGTAAGGATTTTGTCCATGTGGTTGGCTAGGTTGTTGGTTATATTTCCAGCGGAAGCCTGGGTGGTCATTATACCTTGGGTTGAAGTTGTTTTGGTATTGAGGCTATTGAAAGTTCAAAGCATTTACTTCCGCTGGGGGTCCTCCTAAAAGAACATCCTTGATGGATGGAATGGTTGGGATGTTTTCTGTATTATGGTCATGTTTGTCACAAATTGTGCAAACAGGGTCAACAGTTTGGATTTCATGGACTTTCCTATGGTCTATCTCTTCAACCTTCCTAGAGCGTGCTGCGAGTTTAGCCCTAAGGATTTCCTCTTCTCTAAGTGTATGGATTCCAGTAGTTCTTTTTGGATTTTCAAAATAAGGTGAAGTTCCCCATGTTTGGTTTTGTTCATAAAGGCTTTCTAGATACTCGTAAGCATCATTTGGGGATTTGTTTTTAAAGGTTCCATTACACATCATGTCAATGAATTGTTTGTTCTCTGGACCCAACCCTTCATTGAAAATTATCACTTGTTCAGGAATAGAAAAACCATGGTGTGGAACAATGTTTAGAGTCTCTTTGAACCTCTCCCATGTTTCATGGAATGAATCTCCCTCTTTTTCAAAAATGTTTTGGATACTCTTTTTAAGTGCAATTGTTTTGTGGTGGGGAAAGTATTTCTTGTAGAATTCTCTTTGTAGTTGGTCCCAAGAGTTTATGGATGATGGTATCAAATTGTTTAGCCAATTTTTTGCTCTATCCTTTAAAGAAAAAGGAAATAAAATCATCTTAGCTGATTATAGTTGATGTGGGGGACACATGGTTTCTACAGTGTCATTGAACTCCTTAATGTGAAGGAATGGCATCTCGAACTCCATTCCATGGAATGTGGGAAGGTGGTTTAGGACATGGGGTTTAAAGATGTAGTTGGAATCTCATAGGGAATTGTGTCTAATACATGATGGGGCATTGGTCCAGGAAGGTGTGAGGTAGTCATTCATGGTTTGATCAATTTCATTCCCCAAGTTTGGGGCTGCCTCATTTGGGATTCCATTTTGTTTCCCACCCGGGTTTATGAGTTGGTTTCTTTGAAGACCTTCTATTGAAATAGGATCAATTTTGGACTCTGGACTATAGGAAGAATAGGATCTAATGGAAAGATTTCACTTGGTTTACTTGACTCCCCAATGCTAGGACTATCCACCATAACTAGACGGTTTGATTGATCGCGGGTGTAGGCGGACATGCGCCAAAAGTAAAAAAACCAGAAAGGGACAAGATAAGAGAATTTGGATGAGAAAAGAATAAATGGGGGAGAATAGAATGGGTGTTTATATGACTTAATTGGGTCCCTAGAAATGGTACCAAAATTTGATTCTCGCTCAAATTTACCCAAGATAAGAAGGTAGGACGGTCCTTGTAATTTAGTTTGGGTTGTCGAATCCTCAGAGACCTAAGAAGTAACCTATAGACATGTACATTGTATGGACTGTTTTTTTCTATGAAGTGGCCAAATTGGGTTGATTTTATATGGTTTTAAAGTAACTCTAAGAGACTTAAGTTAATTCAATTTAAAATAATGAGTTGATCCTGTTTTATCGCTTGGGGTGGATTGGACGTATTTCCTTTTCAATGATTTCAATTTCTTATATTTGAGATGGGTTAATTTAAGGAGATAAAACAACATCATCACTTACTGGTTTAATTCCTACACCCTTTAATACCAATCACCTATACACTTTAAGGATCAATGTTTTGAGCACTTCAAGGTAATGGTTCGTATTAGCACTTGAAGTGTGTGGCCTTAAATTCAACAAGGATGATGGAGTTTAAAAATCATCAAATAAAAATCTCAATTAAAGAAGTGATTATACATTAATGGGGTGATAAATAACATCCAATCCAGCCCCTTGCTACTCCCTTGTATCAAACCATAAGTTGGTTATCCCTCCATTGATCCCATGGTTTCAATGGAAGCGGAAAGTAGACTCATGAGGGAGGAAATGGAGAAGTAAAGAAAACAACAAAAATAAAATGATCACTCCACCATTGTGTGAATAATTTCACAAGGTTTGGTGTGAATAAATTAACACCTTGATCCAACGATATCAAAGTGATATGAAGAACAACATAATAAGAGTAGAAGAAGAACTTTTACTAAGAAACTAAAGTGAATTGAACAACTTACATTTGAAAGACAAATTTGAGACAACAAAATTGCAGCATAACATTACAATTGAACAAAGCACAAAATATTATCAACTCCTTCACCACCACTACCTTAAATAGGAATTTTTGAGCCCTTGGGTCGAGCATCCAACAGTCCAAGTCTACTAAATTAATTGTGGTAGGCCATAGGTGGGTGGAAAGTAAGGAAGAGTTGATTTTTCCACCCTTGACCCGAGGTGGAAGCCAGCTTTCCTTCACCAAACAGACACGCTTGGAAGACCTTCTAGATGGACGAATCAGTGTGAGCCATAGAATCAGACAATGGATCTCTGGATGTCTTCTAACCGCTTGTAATATTTGGGCCCATTTGTAGTTGTAGATTTCGAGATATGATCATATTAGAGGGCTATTTTTCTGGGACGCAGAATCTGGCCCAGAATTTTATCTCTAAATTGGGCCACCTAAATGGACAACATAGAGGCCGAATTAACATTTTATCCTGAAGAGTTATTTGTTTCTATACATGTCTTATAGCATCCCACTAAATTAGGGATTAATGGGGCCTGTATTTTGGGCCCCACAGTCTCATCAGTGGGTTGGTGTCCAATTTGACTTCTCTAGAATTGTTTCCTTTCATCACAAGATATCCCCATCTTCTTCCATGAATTATCCATTGATCCATTAATAAAACATGTTAATATTTAAGTTTAGATCAATTTCAAAAAATATCAAATTAAAATATGTATAATTAGATTCCTTAAAATCAGATGAATCATTGGGTACTTTAAATGATGTTAAAAAATATACCACATAATAGTGCATTTTAAGAAGGTATTACAATCATAATGTGAAATGATGTTCAAAGTGTAAAATGAACTAAAATGGTGTTTATGAATAATAAATAACATGAATATTATGTATACTAACAATGAATATTAGCCTCATTTAGTGGCTAATCACACCCCCAACTGGAGTTTTGCTAGTGCCGAGCAAAATATATCTCAACAATATGAAATTCGAATTCCCTTTTCCAAAAACATTTTAATACAAAATGATCACCAGAAACCCTTATACCAAAAAATCATGAAACCCATAAAAATATTTTAATACAAGATAGTTTCATAAGCAGATCCCAATCCCAATCCCATTCCTTTGTTCAAATTCATTGCCATATTTCATCCAATATCATTTAAGTATGAGGTTGTGTTGTGCATCACAATAGACATGGGGGTTCATCTTTATTCAAGGGGGAAATGACGGAAGCTCTAGGTGGAATCACATTTCAATATTAAGATGAGTATTCAATTTTTTTATTGTATTTGTTTTGTTTTGTTTTTATTTTGTTTTGTTTTTTTTTGCAATTTTGCCATGGTAATTGAAGTTGCACTCAGAAGAGTCAACCCCTGTAGCGAGACTTTGCCGATGAATCCCAGGCTCAAAGACAATAGGTAAACAAGTGAAGCCCACATACTCGGGCATCATCTTGAGTTAACTCAGTCAAAAAAAATTCAAATTACCAAAAATAGAGATAAAATTACTAACTCTAGGCCAGACAACTATGGAGTCACAATCACCAAGTACCGAAAGCCATGCATTAGGTCATTTCATTGCTCTACGCGCAATTAATTTTTTTTTAATTTTTTTTGAATACTCATATTAAACTAAAATGATCACCAAACCTATGCTATTTTGTTAGGGGACCCCATGAACTCAAACTAATACCCCACTATCCAAAGGATGTGCATTGTGATCTTTTTTTATTTGGATGAAAATATAAACAATGAAACATCACATTGGACAACCACACTTTCCAAAATCTATGCTCATGAAATTATACAAGGATTAAAATCAGAATTAGGGCATACTAAATTATTTGATATTCAGTTTCAAAGTGTACAATGTGTATTACCATGCTCAAAGTTAAAGGAATTTTTCCTTCCATTTACACAATTTTTTTTTCAAATCATTCATTTTTTTGACACGAAATCATTTTTTATTTTATCTCCCCCCAACTTAAAATAACACTATCCCCAGTATTTAAAGAAAAGAAAATTTAGAAGGGGTAGAGGTAGAGAATGAAATTTAAAAAAGGAAATTGAAAATGAGGATCATGGAATGAAATCACCTGGTGGTTGAAGTTGAAATTCTTGCCACTCCAATTTAGTCCATTGATATCCATGTCGCTTGCAGAGTTCCCTAGTGGAAAAAGGAAAAACAAACAAACAAAAAATAGTATATATATATATATATATATAAGTAAAATATAAGTATATATATGAAATAAAATAAACTGGTGATACAATGTCTTCTTTTTAAATTTCTGGGTAAGGTATTACTGAAGGATCACACCACGTGACACAGATGAATATGGTGCTCCCCTTTCATACCCATCCATACTCATAATAAAAGAACAGGTCAAAAGTCTATTTTATTGTTATTATTATTATTATTATTATTTTATTTTTAAATATCAAAATTATTAATTAATATTATTTTAAAAATAAATATGATTCAGAAAGATTAGAAACATGAAAACCACGGGTTTCCTCCCATGCAACGCTTTTTTTCAACGTCGTTAGCCCGACATGGATCCTAAATCTATCAAATTTTTTTGGTTCATAGATTGTCTCAATTAACTCAACCTATATTTCCTATTTATTGAATGATTCAATGAATGTTTTTAAACTTTGACCATTGACCTTGAAAATGTAACCACTAGTGGGGTCTTGAATCTCTACTACCCCATGGGGGTACACATGATGCACTATAAAAGGACCTGAACATCTAGACCTTAACTTTCCCAGGTGTAAATGAAGTTTTGAACTATATTAGAGCACAAATTTTCCGGGTTCAAAATGTTTGACCAAGATATTTCTAGATTGGTAGGCTTTAACTCTACCTTTATTGATCCTTGAATTTTTATAAGCCTCCATCCTTAGTTCCTTCAGTTCATTGAGATCTAATTTCCATTTTGTTCCGGGCAATGAGCGGTGATAATCCATTTTCTTAATTGCCCAAAAGGCCTTTTGTTCAATCTCCACTGGCAAATTTCATGCTTTACCATAAACCAACCTATATGGTGACATTCCTAGGATGGTTTTGAATGTTGTATGATATGCCCAAAGAGAATCCAAGAGTTTCTCGGACCAATCTTTCCTATAAGGATTGACAGTTTTCTCAAGAATTTGTTTGATTTCACGATTGGCTAACTCAGCTTGACCATTGGTCTATGGGTGGTAAGCAGTGGACACTTTGTGAGAAATTCCATATTTTTTCATGAGTGATTAGAATGGACAATTGAAAAAATGAGTTCCACGATCACTAATGATAGCCCTAGGAATTCTAAATCTAGAGAAGATGTTTTCCTTGAGAAATCTAATCACAGTTTGATGATCATTGGATTTTGTAGGAATGGACTCAACCCATTTAGAGACATAATCGATAGCTAAGAGAATGTAAAGATATCCCCTACATTTTGGGAAGGGACCCATGAAATCAATTCCCCAACAGTCAAAGATTTCAACCACTAAGATGGGAGTGAGTGGAATTTAATTCCATTTTGTGATGGAACCTACTTTTTGACACCTTGGAAAGCTTTGAAAAAATGTGTAGGAGTCCCTTGAGAGGGTGGGCCAGAAGAGACCATATTGAAGAATCTTAGCAGATGTTTTCTTAGAGGAAAAGTGACCTCCAGATGCCTCACTATGACAGAATTTAAGGATGGACTCTTGTTCAGATTTTGGAACACACCTCCTAATGACTTGGTCAGGGAAGAACTTATAGAGGTATGGATCATTAAACACATAGTGTCTAACATCAGAAAGGAATTTCCTTCGAGCTTGAGTCCCTAAAAATTTTGGAATGACTCCTCTAACTAAGAAATTGGCTATGTCGGCATACCAAGGGCAATCACTCACAGAGTATAGGTGTTCATCAGGAAATGAATCAGACACAGAAAGGTTATTTGAGTTGTCTTTGAATTCCATCCTAGAGAGGTGATCAGCTACAACATTTTCAACACCCTTTTTATCTTTGATTGTGAGGTTAATTTTTTGTAAGAGAAGAACCCACCTAATCAGTCTATCCTTAGCATCTTGTTTTTGGAAGATGTATTTTAGTGCAGAATGGTCACTGAACACAGTGATGGGGGATCCAAAGAGGTTGGACCTAAACTTCTCTAAAGAAAAAACAATAGAAAGTAACTCCTTTTCAGTAGTGGTGTAGTTTATTTGGGCATCATTTAAGGATTTGCTTGCATAAGCAATGACATAAGGAGTTTTATCACACCGTTTTCCTAACAGAGCTCCTACAAAAAAGTCACTGGCATCACACATAATTTCGAAAGGAAGGTTCCAATTTGGAGATTTCATTATGGGGGGAGAGGTGAGAGAGGATTTGAGGGTTGAGAATGAACCCTCACATCTTTCTGTCCAAACAAATGGATCATCCTTTACCAGGAGAGCACAAAGGGGACAGGATATTGAAATAAAGTCCATGATGAATCTTTTGTAGAAACCAGCATTTCCTAAGAAAGAACTCACCTCCTTGATTGTTTTGGGTGATGGAAGGTGACTAATGATGTCAACCTTGGATTTATCAACTTCAATCCCCATACCAGAGACCAGATGGCCTAGAACTAGTCCCTCTTTAACCATGAAATGGCATTTTTCCCAGTTTAGGACTAGATTATTTTCTTCACATCTTGACAAGACTCTCTCTACATTCCTCATACATCCCTCAAATGTATCCCCAAACACAGAGAATTCATCCATGAAGACCTCTAGAAAATCCCGTACCATGTCTGAGAAGATTCTCATCATGCACCGTTGGAAGGTTCCAAGAGCATTGCATAAACCAAAGGGCATGCGTTTGAAGGAAAAGGTACTTAAAGGGCATGTGAATGCAGTCTTACCTTGATCCTCTAGGGAGACCTCAATTTGATTGTACCCCGAGTACCCATCTAAGAAACAGTAGAAGGCATGACCTGCCACTCTCTCAAGGACTTGTTCAATGAATGGTAAGGGGAAATGGTCCTTCTTGGTGAATGAGTTTAGCTTCCTATAGTCAATGTAGACCCTCCATCTACTACTCACCCTTGTTGAAAGAATATCTCCATCCTCATTGGTTATCACTGTGATTCCAGCCTTTTTTGGAACCACTTGAATTGGGCTCACCCACTCACTCTCAGCTATGGGATAGATGATACAAGCTTTTAACAATTTTAGAAGTCCCTTCATTACTACCTCCATGAGATTAGGATTGAGTCGTCTTTGAGGTTGGCGACATGGCTTTGAATCAGATTCCAGAACAATCCTATGAGTCCCGATAAGTGGGATAATCCCAGGAATATCAAAAAGGGTCCAACCAATGGCTTTCTTGTGTTTCCTAAGGACATCTAGAAGCATCTTTCATGATTGCCTTCAAGAGAAGAAGAAATGAAAATAGGATGTGTTTGATTGTCCCCTAGGATAGCATACTTGAGTGTAGCAGGAAGTTCCTTCAATTCAAGATTAGGTTGGTTCGGAATTTCAATAGAAGATTGGGACATTGGATCAAGTTCAATTTCTTGTTTTAGAGTTTCAGATAGGATTGATTCCCCACATGTAGAAGTTTCAGTTACTAGATTGGATTGATCAGATTTAGGGAAGGAAATTGGAGTGGTCTCCATGAAAGTGGTTTCTTGAAAGGTTTCACTGATTGTTGGACCTAAGACTTCATCATAATAGCAATTTGAAAATGATTCAAGCCAAGGAGATAAACATCCTTCATATGAACAAAGGAAATCAATCTCATCCTGACTTAAACATTCATCAAATATTCCTTGATGTTCCATGGATTCATTATCAATGCTTCCTATCATGTTTACTTCATGAATGTCCTCGTCATCCCCTATTTGTGAGCTTTCATTATAGATGTTAAAGTCTAGACTCATGTTCCCAAAGGTGATGGTCATGTTCCAATTTCGAACTCAGATAACAGAGTTGATTGTTGCAAGGAAAGTACGACCAAGGATGATTGAGGTTTGTTCCTTATTTTCTAAGTTTGGATGGTTGTCAAGGATAATAAAATCATCAGGGTAGATGAAGTTTTCAACCTTTACCATAAGTCCTTAAAAATACCCTTTGGAACCCTAATTCTACGATAAATAAGTTGAAGTGTGATAGATGTGGGTTGGAGTTATTCTATGCCTAGCTGGCAGTACACGACATAGGGGATGAGATTGACACTAGAACCTAGATCACACAAGGCCTTGACAACTTTACTTTCTGCTAGTTCAAAATTGATGTAAGGGAAACCTTGGTCTTTCAACTTAGGAGGAATGGTCCCTTGAATGGTGGTACTCACATTAGCAGCCAAAAGGACTTGGTTTTTATGTAAAAATTTTCTTTTAAAAGTGCACAGGTCCTTAAGGTACTTCGAGTAGGTAGGTATGGTTTGGATTGCATCGAGAAGAGGAATTTTAAACCTGAATTGTGAGAATATTTCCATAAATGTTTCACTCAATTTAGGCTTGGGTTTCCCCCTCATGCGTTGAGAAAATGGTGCAGGTTGTGGGTTTGTTTGTTGAAGAGTTGTTTCCTTGACAATGTTATCAGTTCCTTCAGTTTGATCTTGTGGTTCATTTGAATTTTCATCCAATTTTGAATCTTTAGGTGGGTTTTGAATTAGTTATACATGTTTCTCAACTGATTTCCCACTTATTAAAACAGTCACAACCTTTAGTTGTTCATTAGTTGTTTGAGCACAACTTGACTCACCCCTTGAAGTTGATGATGGCACCGCCTAAGTAGGCATGAGTGTCTTTCCAGTTTTGATGGTTTGAAGTTCTTGTTTTAGGGAAGATACCTCAGAGTTCATCCTCTCCATTTGTTTTCATAGTTGTTCTAGTAGGATTTGTGGAACAGTTTGGGTTGGTGCTTGAGAAGATTGGTTTATCCCGGAGGGATATTTTGGAGGTAGGATGGTTTGTTGAAAATGGAGTGGTAGCTGTTGGTATTGGATAGGTTGGTTTGGGAACTGGTTATGGGTTTTTTAGTTCTGATGGGGGTAAGGATTTTTTACCTGTGGTTGGCTAGGTTGTTGGTTATCTTTCCAGTGGAAGCCTGGGTGGTCATTATACCTTTGGTTGAAGTTGTTTTGGTATTGAGGCCTTTGAAAGTTCAAAGGATTTACTTTTGGTGGGAGTCCTCCTAAAATAAAATCCTTGATGGATGGAATGGTTGGGCAGTTGTTTATCTTATGGTCATATTTTTCACAAATTGTGCAAACATGGTCAACAATTTGGATTTCATGGACTTTCCTAAGGTCTATCTCTTCAACCTTCCTAGTGAGTGCTGTGAGTTTAGCCCTAAGTCTTTCCTCTTCTCTAAGTGTATGAATTACAGTAGTTCTTTGTGTCTTTTCAGAATAAGGTGAAGTTCCCCATGTTTGGTTTTGTTCAGAAAGGCTTTCTAGATACTCGTAAGCATCATTTGGGGCTTTGTTTTTAAAGGTTCCATTACACATCATGTCAATGAATTGTTTGTTCCCCGGACCCAACCCTTCATAGAAAATTCTCAATTGTTCAGGAATAGAAAAACCATGGTGTGGAACCATGTTTTGAGTGTCTTTGAACCTCTCCCATGTTTCATAGAATGACTCTCCCTCTTTTTCAAAAAGGTTTTGGATACTGTTTTTAAGTGAAATTGTTTTGTGGTGGGGAAATTATTTCTTATAGAATTCTCTGTGTAGTTGGTCCCAAGAGTTTATGGATGATGGTCTCAAATTGTTTAGCCAATTTTTAGCTCGATCCTTTAAAGAAAAAGGAAATAGCCTCAACTTAGCTGATTCTAGTTGATGTGGGGGACACATGGTTTATACAATGTCATTGAACTCCTTAATGTGCAGGTATGGAATCTTGGACTCCATTCCATGAAATGTTGGAAGGTGGTTTAGGAAATGGGTTTTAAAGATGTAGTTGGCATCTCCTAGGGAATTGTGTCTAATTTATGAAGGGGAATTGGTCCAGGAAGTTTTGAGGTAGTCATTCATGGTTTGATCAATTGCATTCCCCAAGATTGGGGCTACCTCATTTGGGTTTCCATTTTGGTTCCCACCCGGGTTTATGAGTTGGTTTCTTTGAAGACCTTCCGTTGAAATAGGCTCAATTTTGGACTCTGGAGTATTAGGAAGATTAAGATCTAATGGAAAGATTTCCCTTGGTGTACTTGACTCCCCAACCCCAGGACTATCCACCCTAACTCGATGGTTTGATTGATCGCGGGTGTAGGCAGACATGCGCCAAAAGAAAAAAAACGAGAGAGGGACAAGATAAGAGAATTTGGATGAGAAAAGAAGAAATGGGGGAGAATAGAATGGGTGTTTAGATTAATTACTTGGGTCCCCAGAAATGGTGCCAAAATTTGATTCTCGCTCAAATTTACCCAAGAGAAGAAGGTAGGACGGTCCTTGTAGTTTAGATTGGGTTGTCGAATCCTCAGAGACCTAAGAAGTAACCTATAGACACGTACATTCTATGGACTGTTTTTTGCTATGAAGTGGAGAAATTGGGTTGATTTTAGATGGTTTTAAAGTAACTCTAAGAGACTTAAGTGAATTTAATTTAAAAGAATGAGTTGATCCTAGGTTATCGCTCGGGGTGGATTGGACGTATTTCCATTTCAATGATTTCAATTTCTTATATTTGAGATGAGTTTATTTAAGGAGATAAAACAACATCATCACTTATTGGTTTAATGCCTACACCATTTAATACTAATCACCTATACACTTGAAGGATCAATGTTTTGAGCACTTCAAGGTAAATGTTCGTATTAGCACTTGAAGTGTGTGGCCTTAAATTCAACAAGGATGATGGAGTTTAAAAATCATCAAATAAAAATCTCAATTAAAGAAGTGATTATACATTAATGGGGTGATAAATAACATCCAATCAAGACCCTTGATACTCCCTTGGATCAACCCATAAGTGGGTTAGCCCTCCGTTGATCTCATGGTTTCAATGGAAGCAGAAAGTAGACTCATGAGGGAGGAAATGGAGAAGTAAAGAAAACAACAAAATTAAAATGATCACTCCACTGTTGTGTGAATAATTTCACAAGTTTTGGTGTGAATAAATTCACACCTTGATCCAACGATATCAATGTGATATTAATAACAACATAATAAGAGTATAATAAGAACTTTTATTAAGAAACTAAAGTGAATTGAACAACTTACATGTGAAAGAAAAATTTGAGACAACAAAATTGCAACATAACATTACAACTGAACAAAGCACAAAATATTATAAACTCCTTCACCAAAACTACCTTAAATAGTCATTTTTGATCCCTTGGGTAGATCCTCCAACAGTCCAAGTCTCCTCAATTAATTTTGGTTGGCCATAGGTGGGTGGAAAGTAAGGAAGAGTTGATTTTTCCACCCTTGACCCGAGGTGGCAGTCATCTTTCCTTTACCAAACAGATGCACTTGGAAGACCCTTTAGATGGAAGAATCAGCGTGGGACATATAGGAATAAAATGTATCTAAGGCTGTCTTCTAATCGGCTGTAAAATTTGGGCCCATTTCGAGTTGTGGATTCCGAGATATGATCATATAAGTGGGATGTTTTTCTGGGCCGCAGAATCTGGCCCAAAATTTTATCTCTAAATTGGGACGCCTAAATGGACACCATGGAGGCCGAATTAGCATTGGATCCTGAAGAGAGATTTGTTTCTATACATGTCTTCTAGAATCCCACGACATCTGGGATTAATTGGACCTGTATTGTGGGCCCCACAGTCTCATTAGTGGGCTGGTGTCCAATATGACTTCTCCAGAATTGTTTCCTTTCATGACAAAATATCCCCATCTTCTTCCATGAATTCTACATTTATCCATGAATAAAACATGTTCATATTTAAGTTTAGATCAATTTAAAAAAATATCAAATTAAAATATGTATAATTATATTCCTTAAAATCAGATGAATCATTGGGTAATTTAAATGATGTTAAAAAATGTACCACATAATAGTGCATTTTAAGAAGGTATTACAATCATAATGTGAAATGATGTTCAAAGTGTAAAATGCACTAAAATTGTGTTTATGAATAATAAATAACATGAATATTATGTATACTAACAATTAATATTAGCCTCATTTAGTGTCTAATCACTTATTTACCTAATTTATCCTTTAACCACGGTAAAAAAATATTTACTGAAGTAAATATTTAAAATGTCTAAAAATAAAAGTTACCTATTTATACCATTTGGACATCCTAATTCAAAATATGGAATCCATTTTTCCAAATTCAAAATACAGAAGTGTCAGAAATTAATTTAAAATTAATTCTCGCTATCAAAACAAAAAGCGTGTTTTTAAGAATTAATAACTATCAAAAGATGGACAGTTGATTAAGTCCAATTTCAAAGTGAAATTGCTTCCAATGACCAAAATTGGATTAAATGGTAAAAATATATTCTAATTACAGTTTAAAACCAATTAAAAAGATAATATAACAATATAAATAAATTATATTAAAACACAGTTTTGAATTAAAATACAATATTTTTTACTATTAATTAGAAAATGAACTTTATCAGAATAATTTAAAAAATTTACACAAAGTAAATTTTGTTATCCCCATTATAAAGAAGGATTTTATTTGGTCAAATAGAATGTATTAAAGTGACCAAAATTATATTTAAAGAGGGTTCACCATTAAAAGGTGTTAAATCATCCTTTTAATGAAAATTATGCTTAAAATTAGATTCACTCACATTTTAAGCCTCTAACTTTTATTGGATAAATGTAAATACTTTTAACAAACATGTATAATCATATTTTAGTTAGTTTTTTTCATTCCTTCCAATACAACGGCTAGGAGTCAACTAAAATTTAAAATAATAGTATTATATTATTAGTGTGTAACGTAAGATTTCAAAGAAACCCGTTGTTGCGTATCAGGTATGCTATCGAACATAGAAACACCTTTAAATTAAAATTAATATTTAATTCAAAAATATTAATAAATATGAAAATTTTTTATTCTTTATTTACTAGGGATGTTACATCCTTCCCCCCTTTTGGGGTTTACATCCTCGCAATTTTAAAACTAGGTTTGGAAACTTCATTAAAAGTCCCACATCGGAAAAGAGTCAGTAAAACTATCACTTTAAAAGAAAGAAAGAGAAGTACAAAGGTCACCCGAGACAAAAGATACTAGTATTCCATAAAAACATGGATATTTAGGAGAAAACAAACCATCAGGTTCTGATGGAGAGTGATAGAAAACATGTTTAGGAGAAATTTAACCATTATAAAATCACCAACTTGTGATGGGTTAACCAGTCTTTGATTACCCAGTAGGAAACATAAACCAACCACATTTTTGTTTTACATTACTTTTCATAATTTGGAGGAATTTATTTACTACATAGAATAATAACATAAGGAAATATGCATACCTTCAAGTAGAGTTTCATTCATTTATAAGTTTCTACCAAAAAACTTGTCTTTTCTCCAAACAAAGAGCATTCAAAAAGACTTGGTCACATCAAAATCACACGAATCATCTTCTTGAGAATCACATAATCCACAAAAGAAGAACTGTATATTTTCCTTTTCTTTAGACATCAACTAAAACCAAAATTTTTAGTGCGAGATCAGATAATACCCAAAAAGGATAATCTTTTACAAAAAGAAAATCTACTCGTAATCTCCAAAAAATTTCAAACAAAACCCAAAGTTCAACAAAGACCGTTCAAAAAAACAACTTTCTATAATATTATTCAAAAGTGTTCCAAACTAAGATTGAAACCCAAATATCATAAGGATTTAATTACATAGTCTTAAAATATAACATTTATCTCCAAATAACAATAGTTACTCATAAAGTATATTATTGAAAAGTAATTAACCAAATCACATGTTCTCCATGATAGGTTAATCATTTTCATAAATAAACCAAATCATCATATGTCCACAATAAAAACATAGATTATTCCAAACTAAAATTTCAGCCATTATTCAACAATTGAAATCCATAGTATTCTATCTTCCTTAGGCATATAGTGTTTCCTCAAAAGAGATAACGTCTTCCACAAAAACCTTTATCACTTAATCACTAAATCATTTTTCTATACTGAGTATATCCATTTGATAAAAAATAAGTTCCAAAAATCAACTTATTCTTGTTCTATAAAAACATTTTACTAAAATAATAAGTCATACTAACCAGGGAATTCAAGTAGGCTAGTGGTAGGCAATTCAACCTTGTCGCCCTTTAGTTGTGGGTTTGATTCCTGCAGCCTTGCCGAATGCAACAGGTTGTCACCCATCCTACGAGTTGTCCATTTTATAAAACTCAAAAATAACCCTAACATGTTTTAACCTCAATGGTGTTCTTATACCTCTAATTTTCATCCAAATTCATTATGATCTCAACATCTTAATTCCCGAAGTCTTATTTCTTGACCATAAGATAAAATAAAATGATCCCTAAAATGAAGAACAACATACCTTGATCATGGTGTCCAGTTGGTTTCATCGTCATCTTGTTCATATAGGTAGAAGGTCCACGCATCGCAACAATGATTTAGAGATCCTTCAAAATCATTTGATTCCTCCATCCAAATACACCTTGTACAACATGGGTCATATGGGTGTTCAAAGAAAAATATTTATGGGAAATAATCATGAATGACATATAATTTCAAAACATCTGATAAAACATGATTTCTATAAAATAGTCGGACCGAATTTGAGTTGAAACTTTAAATTAATGGTCCTTTTAAAATACCACAAGTATGTGATGAGAGACTATATTGTAAAAGAAAATATAAATAGGTTGCGCAATGGTCTCCTTCTTCAGTACCTTTTTTAAAATCATATTATGCTTCAAAATCTTGTAATAAGGTAAAATATTTGAAAATGCCTTGATAATATTTACCTTTATTGAAAATATGAGAATATTGTAAAAATAGGATTTGTCTAAATACGAACCATGATCCACGATGATAATGAGGTATAGTGGAGGTGTTTGATATCTCAAACAATTGCTTGCAAGTGATTTGTATGCTAGAAAATGTTTCACAATCATCAGAACTTGACTTTCCAATAATTATTGCAAGCATGTCATCAGGAAGAGATACGAATGTCGTTTGAGATCCTCCTCCTTCCATTTGTAACTGAATTTCCTTGATCTGAAAAAGTTATAAAACAATGATTTAACTGAAATAATAGACATAAGGACTAACCATGTGTCTAATGAAAACTCCTAATCCCTAAAGTTTTCTAAATCGACCTCTGATACCAACTATAAGGTTCAGGCCATAAACATTACATAATCTTGAATTAAATTAATAATTTACATTGAGGATCTTTTCAGGTTTAGAGTTTTAGAGAATTAGGCATAATAATTACATTAGAAATTAAATATTACATTTAGACACTAATACTCAATATCCATTTTTTTAATTAAATAAAAAATCTTAAAAAAAAACATGTCTAGTTCCATGTTTTTGATAACATGACTTTTCCTTGATCCAATCCATGAACCTATTCATATATAAGTCCTGTGGAAAACATTTCAAAAACTTGGGATGAGCATAAAAATCTCAGTAAGGGTTATAAAATAAGGATGGAAAACATTATCCCATAAATAAATAAAAATCAATGAAAACATACTTTTCAATTATAACGTACCTTATGAAATCATAAGATTTATGAATAACACACACAAATCATAAATCATAAATCTTACTTATGAAATCCATATCAAAATTACATTGTAGCTATCACAGCTACATAGGGAGTTACACTTGGAATACCCATCACAGTATATTCCCTAAATCTCTTAGGAGAAACATCACGTTTACCTCCGTCATGTTACCCAATGCATTAGAGAGCTATCTCAGGCTCACCCGCCCTAGGTTTATCATGGAACCACCCATATATGTAAACAATGCCCAATAAACATAACATATTCATAACATATAACACAAGAATAAAGTAAAGATAACATTATATCAAATCAAGATATTGAATTAAACAATTCTTTATGAAACCATTTTCAAAAACCATTTAAAACATTTAATAAAGAGATTTTTGAATCAAAGTGTCCCATACCACTTTGAAACTTTTAAAGGAATGATCATTTCAAAACATTAATGTCCATTTAATTAAATCCTAAAAACCATTTTTAAAACATGGAAATTAATGATATATATTTAGAAGAATAAATCTTTAAAACATTTAAAATTATATTTTAGTTAAAGAGTTTTTAACAAAATGAGAGACGCTTGAATACAAATAACTGAGGAATAAAATTTAATCAGAACTTTATAATATCATGAGAATAACGGGATTCATGATATAATGTGCCAAAGGATAACATATACACCATGTAAAAGTGAATTGGTGTATAACAACAATGAAGTTTTAATGGAATGTAAATTCAGACGAGATCCCTAATAAAGATAGCATCCTTAGATTAAGGAAAAATAAATTACATAATTATGTGTGAAAAATATAAATACACTCAATATGATTGGATATTTAGTGTAAAACAATTAGAGGTCATTCACACATATTTATAGCATGACATGGTCAATGAGTAGAAGTTTAACCCAAAGAATTGAAGGTTAAGAAGTTCCCTTACAAAAATTCGACAGCCTAACGACTGCACTTTAAAATTCAGAAAATGAGTTGATGAGATAAAAAAGGATATCTCATCACTTGGAAATAAAATTTACATCAATAAGGATATAAAATAACATATCACAACATAATAATATGTAAATTAAAAGACATAACAAAAATAAGTCTTTTAAAAATAGAAGGGTGAAAGGTTCCCTTACCGATTTGGCAACTTTCAAAACATACACCAAATTTAAGAAGTATCATACAATGAAGATGTGAATACCCATAAATGAATGTATATTACAAAAATATTACAATCATGGGCAGTAAATATACCCTATAAAAAGAAAAAGTGTCAAGTATAACATGAATCTCATGGGAATAAAAAGTGAGATGAAACCCTTTACCACGTTGTAATCAATTGAGTCGTATGACCAAAAGTTAATATCCACCAAATTAATCATAGAATACCATGAATACAATGAGAATAATTATAATATATATCCAAAGGCGGTAAAAAATACACCACATGAAATAAATAAGTGGCGAACAATGGAAATCTCACAGAATTAAAAGTGAGATAAGAAATCCCCTTACCTCGTGTCCAAATTGACTCGATCGTTCCTTTAATCTCCTTTAATTTGGTTAACTCACTTTGGTTTGAACCAAAATGGTTTGTTGAAGTGCCTTATGCCTAGGGTAAGAATTATAAGCAGAGGAGAGGGATTTATGGAGCTTAATTGGGCAGAGGTTGGATGAGCCAAAAGTCTTGAGAGGTGTGAGGAATTGGTTAGAAATGGTCTCCTTTTACAAGGGAGAGGAGGGGCTCTTTAGGAATGTGTGAAAACATTATTTTATTATAAACTTATATTCGGTTTCAAAAGGTCCAAAACACATTAAATTATAATATAAAATTACTCATATTCAAATTAAAATCATCTAATTGAAATTGGATAGGTGTTAGTTATTATTTTAGTCTTTATAATCTTATTTAGTTAAATCATTTATTAATGAGGTAAATACTACATCATTATTGTGTCATAACTAATTTAATTTATTTGATGTCTAAAAATTATAAAACAAATACTATGATGTAGGAAATATTTTTATCCTTCAAAGGAATATTAATTGTCTAAAATATGACTTATATGACACCATATAAAAATTAATTTACCAAAAGAAATTTGTTTATGTCATTTTTGCCTTTAATTTAAATTAATTAATCTAAAGTGTCAATATCACTCCCAAGTGGATCCATGGGGTCCCAAAATAGACCCAAGGATGTCCATGATCTTCCATTACTCATCCAATATTATTATGACACGTTTAAGGGTAATTTTATATTATTATAATATTATTTTTTACCCTTATTTACCTAATTTACCCTTTAACCACGGTAAATAAAATATCTACTGAAGTAAATAATTAAAATGTCTAAAAATAAAAGTTACCTATTTACATAATTTGGACCTCATGATTCCAAATATGGAATCCATTTTTAAAAATTCTAAACACAGAAGTGGCAGAAATTAATTTAAAATTAATTCCCGCTGTCAAAACAAAAAGTGTGTTTTTAAGAATTAATAACTATCAAAAGATGGACACTTGATTAAGTCCAATTTCAAAGTGAAATTTCTTCCAATGAACAACATTGGATTAAATGGTAAACATATATTATAATTAAAATTTAAAAACAATTAAAAAGGTAATCTAACCATATAAATATATTATATTAAAACACATTTTTGAATTAAAATACAATATTTTTCACTATTCTTTAGAAAATGAACTTTATCAGAAAAATTCCAAAAATTTACACAATGTAAATTTTGATGTCACCATTATAAGGAAGGATTTTATTTGGTCAAATAGAATGTATTAAATTGACAAAAATTATATTTAAATAGGGTTCTCCATTAAAAGGCATTAAATCGTCCTTTTAATGTAAATTATGCTTAAAATTAGATTCATTCACATTTTAAGCCTCTAACTTTTATTAGATAAATGTAAATAAATTTAACAAACATGTATAATCATATTGTAGTTAGTTGTGTTCATTCCTACCAATACAACGGCTAGGAGTTAACTACCATTTAAAATAATAATATTATATTATGAGTGTGCAACGTAAGATTTCAAAGAAACCTGTTGTTGCGTATCGGGTACGTTATCGAACATAGCAACCCATTTAAAGTAAAATTAATATTTAATTCACAAATATTAATAAATATGAAATATGCCTTATTCTTTATTTACCTGGGATGTTACATAACCATCCCACTTCCTCTCTAGAAAATCTAGGGGTGGATATAAACCACCTAAAACCTGGTGCTCATCCTTCACTTGCTAAGAAGTAAGGAATCGAGAGATAAACTCTTCAAATCCATTCTTTATCCCTAAAACTAATATTGATTTCATATTTTCTGGTAAATATTCCCCACACCTGGATGTACCTCCATGGGATATGTATGAAACCCCATTATAACCTTCTCTCACAATGTCATCGGTGCCATCGTTCATCCTCTAAATAGAACAACATGCTCCCCACTATCATAAAATCCATATGGAGCATGTCTAATGGATATATGAGTATATAGGGTCTCATAACCAGTATCCCCAATCTATGCCTCCCTGGATTGCTGTAAGAGTAGAGGGGTAACTACCATTTACTGAAGGAAATCTTATCCATATTTATCCACTAAGAATAACTATAATGAATCAAAATACTCCGGCTCATCACTGAAAAACTATGACTGAGATATCCTACTGAGAGAATCTTCTATGACATTCACCTTATCAGAATTATAGACAATCTAAAAGTCATAATCCTAGAGGAACTCTAGTCATATATTCTTTCTCAAGTTAAGATACTTATGATAGAAGATATAATTGAGGCTCTTATGGTCAAAATAGATGTTAAACTTCTTGACCATTAGGTAGTGTCACCACATATTTAGTGTGAAGACTACCCCTACTAACTCAAGATCATGGGTGACATAGTTTTGCTCACGTGGTTTCAACTAACATGAAACATATGAAATCACTATCTACATATGCATTATAAAACAATGAATCCTATTCCCTAATGCATTTTAAAACACCACTTACTTGAAATCCCCCTTTGGAAAACTCAATATGGGAGTGCTCATCAATATCTGAATCAACTCCCAGAATACCTTTTAGCACCTCTCTGTACAAAAGTAAACCGTACCCTTTTAGGTTAAAGGTGTCAAAAAATATGATATCTTGATAAATATGGTATGAATATATGGTATTATCCTTCTAACCTAAGAAATCTATGCACCACTATAAAATTCTTGGCTAGCTCCAAATCTAACACTACCTTGACCTTTTCTGGGTCGAATCCTACACTGTCTATTGAGATAACATGTCATAGAATGTGTACCTCCTAAATATAGAATTGTAACTTAGAGAGCTTCCAATAAATATATTTCTTTTAGAGTATATCCAAAACCACCTTCAAGTGTCTCACGTTCTTCTCCTAAAATGATGTGTACACCAAGATATTATTGATGAAGACTACCACAAACCAATCTAATAAAGGATGGAAGATCTGGTTAATGAGTCCCATGAACACTGTTGGGGGATTTGTCACACTAAATGGAATCACTAGGTTCTCATAGTGAATATAGTGAAATTTGAATATCATCTTTGGTATGTCCTCGTCCTATACTTACAACTGATGACAGCCTAATCTGAAGTAAATCTTGGAGAACCATTGTTCCACTCTCAACTGATTATTGATGTCATCTGTCCTCGATAGTGGATACTTATTATTTACATTCAACTAGTTTAGAAAATGGTAATCCACAAAAAACCTCAAACTCTATTTTTTATTCTTATAGAACAACACTGGGGCTACCCAAGGAGAAACAATGAGTCTGAAAAATCTATTTCTCTGCAAGTCCTCCAACAGAACCCTTTACTTGTGAAGATCTACAAGATCAATTTAATATAATATAATTTATATTAAGTATTTACTTGGGTGTATATCAATGAATACATATATATCTTACTAGGAAGGTAATACTATAACTTACTCCAGAAATAAATCCTCATACCTCGCCAACGCTGTAGGAAATGAAGGTTCATGAAATCTAATACACCAAGGGTCATGCTATCCAACTGATGAGTAATTGACTTCAACCTCATATATATGAGACCATCATACTATTCTTGGTTTTCATTTTTACATAAAAACAAAAACCTAATCCCATTGTTGTGGAAAACTACATCCTTTTCCTAAAATGGTCTATTTGGGCATGAAATACAGATAAACATTCCATATATTGTATTTATTCATAAGGCATCATTGCTAATACAAAGTTATCTCAAAAGAAAATATCACCTCCAATTGTTAGGTCACACTATTTACATAAGCATGTGATCATTGAGTCACCTCCAATAGGAGTCTCTAAGAGATAGTTTATAGCTAAAGGATCTCTAAGTCTCAAAATAGAGGGGTGGAAATAAAAGAATGATTCACGCTTGTGTCTATTTGCACTGCGGCAATGGTAGAAAAGACACAAATCATTACTCATATAATCCTTGGATCCTATGGTTCATAAACCTCAAATTACTATAGCTACCCTCACCCCTATCCCCCATCTCTCTGAGCTAGTCTTGGATCACCTATGAGTGGTGGCGGTAGTAAGTTGTAATGTCTAACACCTCCATCTTCTCTCCCAACTCGTCTTCCAGGTCTTCCACTCGGCAGTGATATATTCTCCTACTACTACCTCTACCTATGTATCCCACACACTACTTATATTTCATCCATATGATGGTTTGAAAAATCCCACACAAGATGTCACTTACCATCACAAAAGTAGCAATGCCTCTCCCTAGGATAACTCGATCCATCCTGAGATCCCTGGACTACATACCCTATATCTCAGTATCTCCTCCTAAAATTTATCACACATCCCAATCAATAAGTATCTCATCGAATACCTACTACCGAATACTAATCTCTTGTGTACCCAATACTAGAAACAACTATCTACATCTTCTCATCCAAGAAACCCTCTACCACCATAGAATTATCTAGCACCACAACATATTTAAGAAGGCACATATGTATTACACTGTCTTGGATGTCCCCATGTAGTCCTCACTCGAAGGTCCAAGAAAAAAAGAACTGATCAAACACAATATCGATCAAGTACCAAGAGTGGTTGTTGAAATTTGATGAATAATAATCCATAATCATAATTCCTTGATAAAGCTTTAGAATCTACAGAATGCACAAAACCCTTAACACAGCTAAATAGATCTCCTCTCTAAAAAACATTCAAGCTCTGACTATATAACCATGGACTTCTTGAAGGTATGTCTTCATTTAAATTTTGGTTTCAATATTCTTATTAGGTTTATTGGAATGATTTTGCAGGTGTATGAGGGTCCTTAAGGCTGTTTCGGGGGGTTTTGGACATGAAAGGAAGGAAAATTGGGACAAACTATACAAGTCACACAGTTAGTGCATGGTTAAGTAAACCATGTGTCCTTATTAGGAAAACCATAAAACCCTAGATAATATCTTATCACATGGTCGGCAGATGGTTTGAAAACCATGAGGTCTTTCCTAGGTAACCATGTGAACCAACTCTTATTGGAAGGGATCTTTCATAGGGTTTGGGCACGGTTTGGAAAACCAAGCTCATAAACCATGTGCCACTTAAAAAGTTGAAAAATTTAAAGTTTTTGCATTATGGGATTTTAACTCTCCACCTAATTTCCTCCCTTTAATCCAATTTATGAACAAGAACCCTCAAGCACTCCCAATGATCTATATCTCTCATTTTTAGTCCGTTTGGTGAGCCGTTGGTTCAGATTGATGCTCCGAGTAAGCATAATCCTCTCATCTCTTCTATTTTCTAGATGAAGGTTTGTATCTTGGGTGATCATCTCACGAATATCTAAAAACCTTCTCTTATAGTGGAATCTATGTTGAGTCATAAAGTGGTGATTGGGCCCATATCTAATCTATGATTAAGAGTGAGTTTGTCAATGAAATCTAGGTTGATTCCCTACAAGTCATTTCCCATAGTTTTGTTGTAGATTTTTACATGTTTGGGTTTCATTCTTAGTTTTACTTTATTGTGATTTTGATTCCTTTGATGATTTTTGGTAAAATTATCATCTAAATATTAAATTGAAAACTCATGATCCCCATGGGATACAATGAGTATGATTTGATTGATTTAGGGCCACCAATGGGGTGTGCTGACATTCCCGAACCTAGGAATGGATAGTGTCAAGTGTGTAATTGATGCATGATAACATAATTACATTTTTGAACATGTTTTTTAATGTTTAGTTGAATTTAAAATAGAGTATTGGTAGTGTTACTAGACTTGATAATGGATTAAGTGGTTGATTGGCATGGCATAGTAATGGGTTAGATTGAGTTAATTAATATCGTATAAAAGGGCTTATGAATTAGGTTTAAATCCCTAAGAGGGTTAGTGTATATGAAATGTTGAACATGTTGAATTGATAATGGATCATGAATTTTTGAAATGCCTATTGTTATGGGGTATTAAAATAGATTTAATGATATTATTTTGAATATGGAAATTGGATTTTGATTTGAACTTGAAATGCATAAGGGGGATAATACATGGGAAATGATGAAGTAGTTACGTGAGTTAACACACAAAAATGGTCGAATATGTTAAATGGGTTAATGTATGGGAATTAGTGAATATGTTTAATGATTTTAGGCATAAGAAATGGGAGTTGGGAGAAATGGGTTATGTGAAGTAAATGGATAATGTGTTAATGGGTTATGGAATAATATCAATACCCATGTTGATTGTAATGGTTTTTGACTATTATCTATATTGTTTTAAATAGTTGGTGGTATAGTATGTGTGTGAATATTGGATAAATAACAATGTGCACATCTCTTGGTAGTGTTGGGTATTGACATTAGGATTCTATGACCATGGGTCAAGTTATACTGAGGCTCTACACTCCACCCCAAAATGCATTAGTTA
The DNA here is from genome assembly GCA_963277665.1 of Viscum album. Lineage (NCBI taxonomy): Eukaryota > Viridiplantae > Streptophyta > Magnoliopsida > Santalales > Viscaceae > Viscum > Viscum album. The sequence goes on from OY728130.1 coordinate 582,951,416, forward strand.
GGGAAGGGGACAGAGGATCTATTCCCTTAAGATCTACATTCCACCTAAATTGGGGCTATGATGGGAGGATATTGTGTTTCTTGTGATATGTTTATCCATAGAGAGATAGGGACTTGACTTATTCTCATATTCATAGTGATGTGAATTCATAGCACATAGAACACATGATGAAACTGGATTAAGTAATGAAGAGGGTGTAAATGGTGAAATTGGAAAAATGATTAGAAATGGTTAAAGTAAATATTGTAAGATAATGGAACCCCAGTTTTATTTTTAACATATAATTTGTTTTATATTTTCATGCACTATATGTTCAGACTAGATATTTTGTAGACATTATTGGTGTTGTCCTATTGAGTTGTACTTACACCCTACTCGGGCCGCCATTGGGCACCTGAGAAGATTTCATACTTGGAGGTCATGGTCAAGGGCCTAGTGCTAGGGAGTTGAGTTGGGATTGGGATATGCATGGATGGGGATCTAGAATTAGAGTTAGGACTAATTTTGGGGATTTATTGGTTGTCTTTATTTTGGGGTTTCTGCACTTATCACACTACTTTCATGACATGTCATATTTATATCTATTTTGTGGTTTTGTACCCAATTTCAAGAGATGTTGATTATACATATTCATTGGTTATTACATAATTTTTACACTATTTAAGTTGTTATATATTGTGTCTTACTCCTGAAAAGAGGGTATAGTCTCCCCACATGACTAGATAGACCATCGTCGCTAGTCGGTAGCCTCAGGCACATGGGTAGGTGCACTTCCGGTCATGTGGAAACATGACTCAGAGAAACGGTTTAGTAGCTCCCAGGTCGAGAATGTTACAATGACCATGCTAGAGTCGAATCATTGTATGACTAGGACACTAAGCCCCACCATCATCCTGTAGATATATTGAGAAGGCTCACTGCAAAGACCACCGTATGACCTAAAGGTGTCCCGACTAGATTGAAAACCCACGTCACTACCTCAAGATATTTCTCAGTTGCTTGAGGGTTGGTCTCACCTTAGTAACTAAGTGGTAAATTTTGATGAAACTAATGAATTTCACTCAGCTTATTTGCCTCATCTACTATACTACTGGTACAATCTGCTGCTCAATAGGTGGTGGTTGATGGGTGCACCACCTGGAGGTAAGACCTCATATACAATTCCTTATATCGAAGCCTCATCACTCTATGTATCATCATCATGATATTGATGCTAAATCATTGCTGTAAAATGTCATGGAGGAATCATGAAATAGTCAAGATATTCAAGGTTCACTGAATATATATATATATATATATATATATATATATGACTCAAGAAGAACGTAGAAAGAATAAACCATTCCTATTTGATGCATGCATTAATGTTTTACCTGCAATGAGTATCTACATATACCGAGCCAGTAAGTAGTTTGTTAGAGTCCTGGGGTATGGATATATTATCCACTGAATAACACTAGAGTCTGTGTCTTGAGAGTTGAACTTGAAACACGTAACACTATTTCCCCAAACCAATCTCACAGACTCTGGTCCTAAGGTGGAATCGAATGCTCTAATACCACTATGTCACAACCCATCCTAATGGGGCCCATTCTATGACTACCCCAAGCCCACCTCGAATATACTAAGGGTTGATGACTATCACTGAGTAGGTACATCACAGATATGTGAGGGCTTAGCCTAATGTACATGTATACACAAACACATCTCCAAGCCTATACATTGCTGAAATGTAAAACAACTAATAATCATTCATGCATACATTTGTAATACCATCATCAGAGTACGATAATAAGTAATGGAAAGTAAAAGGGAAAAATATAATCCCACCATGAAGAAAACTTAAAATATGTACAACTTATATAATGGGTGAGGACTGTTGTAAAGGTAACTACAGGAACACACCTCAGTGTATCTGGATCACTAATCTCTACCTGGTCCCGGTCCCTCTAGGACTCTATCAAATGGTTGATCATATACATAAGAAAAAACACATTTGGGAAAATCCCTTGGAGAGGTGAGTATAACAATACCCAATATCACTAATCATATATCCTCATGAAAAATAATCAGCTCATCACATGCATATTTCAACAAAATATAAAAATAATATCCATATATACTCAATATAGACACACAATCTCAAGGTAAGGTCACAATTGTAATGCCACCCTAGGATTCCTCCTTGAAGGTTCCATATAGCACTCATCTGAGAGAACACACTCCATGAGTCAGATAACACTTATGGCATCCATCCAAGATGTCACACTCACTAGATCTTACCGGATGAAGTATACACTAGATGTCTAAAGTGATTGATACATAGAAATGAGATCACTCACCGATCCATGGGGTATACCAACAATACAATTAGAATTTACCCACTATGTAGGGGATTGATGCCCACATGGTGTTGGTCATGATAATACCAAGAACTAAACATAGGATAATAATAATGATAGAGGATATGTCACGACCCATCCAAGAGGGTCCCATGTTGTGACTACCACAAACCCTACTTCGATAGGTTAGGGGACAGAGACTAGCACCGAGTAGGCATATCCCACAAATATGAGGAATTTTCATAAGTACCTGTACACACACATACACACACATCCTAGCCCAAAATACGGAAAAGTAAAAACACTAATTTAAAAAATGCATGCATACCACTATATCCCAACCAATAGAGTACGAAAGGAAATTAAAGTGTAGTAAATTTCCTCTAGGCCAGAATACAAGCCCACCAAAAAGAGTCTGCATGCCAAAAAGTCCAACCTATAAACAAAGGTACTAGGAGTGGTGTCTATAGTCATAGGAGCACACGATGGTCTATCTAAACTCACCAAGCACCATCCGGTCCTAGTCCACATGGAACTCTATGACAAGGTTGAACGTTTTCCCAATACATGACTCTTGTGGGAAAAACTGATGAAGGGGTGAGTAAAACAATACTCAATATGACACCCTGAAAAAACAAAGGAATACCATAGAGAAAACACCACAAATGAGATACCACACATAAATACCACAAAGGGAAAACACCACTAATAAGATATAGTTATCTCAACACAAATATATATCTATAAAATATATAAAATGAACACTTGGGTATACTCATAAATGATTCCAAGCCTCAAAGCCTCATCCACTGCCAGCTATGTGGTTTTACACTTATCATGCGCCTCTCAAGAGATCTCACTCCTTGAGATATCAGATATAAGTACATTGAACATGTCTACCAAAAGTACCCAATATAACACTAGGGCCTTGAAAAGTTACTTAGTTTCCTTGAGACATCTAGTATTACTAATACATGAAGTTTTGATAAAACATACAGTGTCAGTAACACACAGTGTGTCAGTAACACACATAGTGTCAGTAACACATGGAGTTTCATAAACACATGGAGTTTCAGTAACACATGGAGTGTTGATATGTCATGCAACCCCCATGTGATGTAGTCACTAAGTCACATCCAAACATCCACCATTGGAAACTTCCCGAAGCACACTCATCAGATCTAGTCACGTAGAATAGAAAGAATTTGATCTTGATACACAGAAAGGGGGTCAATGCCTAGGGCTCACTAGGGGGATACCTGGACCTACTGGAAACATCATCCTAGAAAGGGGATAGGTACCTGTGTAAATATTGGTCACACCTTCTACAAAAACCCTATATAAGGTACCAAAAATAGAGGTGAGGACAAACCAGGCCTCTCGGTGTGATAGATGATCCAACCCACTGAGTCAAATGTCAAACCTGAGTTGAGACAAATCACTTCGGAATGCAGGTCATCCTCTATGATGGGAAAAAGATCGTACATAGAACCCTCAAAGGAAAAGACAAATGGTATAATTGAAACCTCTTCTTATCCAACTAAAAACCCAATAATACATCTCAAAAGGACCACCCAATAACAAGGGTACCAACATTGCTGACGTCTTGTCAATCAGACACCCCGTTTGAAATATATGGCCATTTTAGTAAAAAGGCCCGATTTAGGTCATGTATGGGTCTGAACCGACCTACATGACCCGACCCGGCCCGCGACCAACCCAAACTAGTCAAGTCAACCATACCCAGCCTAGTCTAGCCCGAACCAACCTAGCCCACAGGACCATGGCCCACTGGGCTACTGGGTCCAGTTCGGGGGGTTAGTGGAGCGACCAAGATCATCTGGTCCAACCCGAAATGTGGGTCGGTTTTGTGGCACCGCACGCAGTTCATCGGACTGCGTGCCTCGTCCTAGTTAATATAGAACCTCCATGTTTAACGCAAAGGACCATTTCATCCTAGCACCCCCGTGGCATGCTACCATCATGGGCTCCATGCAGACCTCATCAGCGTACGTGGATCCCTTCACCGCGTCCTCGATCACTGCCCATGGAACCCCTCTGACCATGGGCTCCCAAGTAGCCCCTATATGCTATATTTATCTTCCTTTCGATGCTACTAGTGGCCTACCATCATCCTCCACATCTAAACATGACCACCACCACCGCCTATCACCAGTGCTAGTGCTCCGGCGGCCTCTTCCCTGGGCCACTGGTTCACCGCTCGTTCACTATTTTTCAAAACAAAAGATTTCTTGCGATCCTTGGGTCATGTTCTTCATCACCCTAGGATTAGATCAACATTATGATTCATCCCAATAAAAGAACAATAAAATGGAAATATCTCCTAACTCTCTTTGATCTATCCATCACTGTCATCGTCACACCTCTATCATGCCATGTAGATCCCAGATCTATGATATCAGACCATTGTGCCATGGATTGAGTGTGCAATGATCAATCGATCAAAACATGTCAAGTCACAGACAAACAAAGAATGTCTGTGATGAACAAATAACTGAGGGGGAGAGGATAAAAGCATAAATTAACTAAGTGGAATGGTCCTTGATCAATGTTTGTGTCGATTGTTTTTCATTTTCAAAAGAATGAAAATAAAAATCCAATATATAATCGCATGATCATTCTCCCATCAAAACCCAACAAAGGTAAATCCTATCCCGAAACAATGATTTATCCACAGACTGATCTGTTTTTTGATTGGTCTGTATTATTTATGGAATTCATGAATGATAAAAAGAAATGAAATCACAAATTCTCTACCTCGATTTGGTTTGATCACTGACAAAGAATGGCCACCACATCGTTACCATGTGTGAAGATATTTCGAATCTGAGGTTCATCATTGATCATCGATCTATGATCCACTACTAGTATTTGAGAGAGCTCCATATCCATACCTCAGAGGAATTACAGAGTTATGGTGATAACCTTGAATTCATCGACGAACATGTATTAAAAGAAAACGTACTGTTACATTAAGAATAAAATATTTTTATTAAAATATTTTAATGATGTTTACATCAAAAAACTATCTTTCACAATTGGGTCGTGCCCGACGATGTTAGGCCTCACTTAAAGAAAACACCCCCTTATGAACTTAATTGTGGTCTCAAATTTCCAATCTAGGTTACCATTTTTGAGTCATTAGGATTAATTTTCTTTATTTATGGTTACATCCCTGGTGGATTTTTTTACGGATGACCCATGCCGACCAAGGATAGGTCATGCCTTGAGTAAAAACACTATTCTGAGTTCAACAGTACCCTCCGAGTTCTGATTGAGGAAACTTCTTAAGAGTTATTTCACTTTTTAAGAAAAGTCACACGAACGTGCTATTAAAAGCTTACCAATTTTAGTGAATAGTTCAGGGAACACTGGGCCTTGGAATCGCACGTCATCTCAGTTCCTAGTCGCAAAATTTTCCAAAATAATTTCTAAAAAAAATGTAGGAAAATCCAAGTCTTTAAATTCTCCCTACCTTATAGATTTTCATCCTCCAAAGCCAAAACCAAGGGCTACTCATACAATTGAGGGTACTGAGTATGAATCCAAGCCTCTCACTCTCATGTTCTCTCTTAAAGATTCCCATGCTACGACAAAATGCACATGAGGGGAATCAACCACCCATGAAGGATACCCTTCTACTGATCCTTGACCTCCACCGAGTTCTTACCAAAATCTCCCCATCAATGATGTGTGATAAATCATGCATGTATATCCTCATCTAAGACACGTGGAAGACATCATGTACCCGATCCAACTATGGGGTGTATATCAATGAGGTATGCTAGCTCTCCAAATCTATGCAGTATTCGGAAAGGGTCGATTAATATCAGAGATAGCTTGTCATCCTGGACAAATATATGTATCTGATGTTAATGAGAGACCCGGAGGAACACATGATCTCCATCCTTGAACTCCAGAGGTCTCTATCCCCTATCAGAATAAGATTTATGACAACTCTATGTAGTCTGTATTCACTCCCGGATGACCTTCACCTTTTCTATAGTAACCTGCACCAACTCTTGTCCCATGGGTGATGAATCTCCTGAGTCCATCTAGAAAACTGGTGACCTACAGGGTTGGTTGTACCAAGCCTTGAATGGTGTCATATTGATGGTTGAGGGTAGTTGTTTTTGTATGAAAACTACACTAGATATATACGATCCCCCAAAATATGGCCAAAACGTAACATGTAAGCCGAAAACCTATCCTTTAGAGCCTTAATGGGATGCTCAGTTTTGTCGTCCGCATGTGAGTGAAACGCTGTGCTCAAACATGATTGAGTTTCAAAAGCCTCCTGTAATCCCTTACACAATCGGGATGTGAATCGAGCATAAAGATATGAAACAATTGTTGATATAACTCCATGTATTCTAACCATATCCAACATGTAGGGGCATTCTAAGATGTCTACTGAACTCTACTCCCAGACTGCCAGGAAGTGAGCCGTCTTGGTGAGTCGATCAATGATCACCCAGATGGTATCATTCCTCATAGATGTAAATGGAAAACCCTTCACGATTTCCATTGTTATCTCATCCCACTTCCATTCAGGAACCTCAAGGGGTTGAGTAAAACCTTTTAGTGCTTGATGATGGGCGTTCACTTTTCAATAAGTAAGGCATCGGGACACAAACTCTGCAACTCCCTTGTTCATCTATGGACACCAAACTGGCGTCTAAGGTCATGTTACATCATTTACATACCTAGATGTACCATTAAAAGAGATGCATGAAATACCCTTAGAACCTCCACTCATGATGCCAGTGGTATCATCGTGCATCCTATGAAAATAAAAGCAAGCTGTCCACCTTTTGAATATCCATCAAGGGTATGCCATGTGGAAAATTGATCATGTAAAGCCTCTAAGTCGGTATCCCGAATTTGTGAATCCTTGAATCATCGTAAGAGTGGTGGGGTGACAAACATTGACTAGAGATAAGATGCTCCATGTCCTTCCAAAAAGGATATCTGCAATACGACAAACTATTCTCATGCATCATTCAGTAACTGCAAGCTAGATCTCCCGCTGAGAGCATCTGACACCATGTTCCCCTTCCCATGAGTATAAATGATATCCAAGTCATAGTCTTGGAGGGACTCTAGAAATCACCTCTGTCTCAAGTTTTAATCCTTCTAAGAGAAGATATACTTGATACTCATATGGCCGATGTAGATGATAAACCGCTCACCCATCAGGTAGTATCACCAATTCTTCATGTAAGGACTACCACTGCTAACCCAAGAAAATGGTTCAAATAGTTTTTCTTGTGTTATAAAATGGAATAAACCATAGGAAATCATTGCTTACCTTTCCATCAAGACACAACCAAGCCTGAATCCTGATGCATCACATAACAGTACATACTTGACACCCTCCTCTGGTAACCTCAATATGGGAGCACTCTTCAAACCCCATCTCAACATTCACTGGTGCTCTCAAAGTGTGTCCTGGACCATTATTATGTGTCTCGTGTGATCCTATTTAGAGACCAAGAACACTAGACTATCATTAAAAAAGATCACTAGGAGATACCTAGGGTGAAACACTGGGTCTCACAAAGCCCTTCCTTTGTAATTCCTCTAAGTACACCCTCAACTAACAAAGCTCTACGGGAGCCATCTAATATGTCAGTGTAGATATCAGTGTTGTCCTGAGGTGTAGATCAATGCAGAAGTCTAAATATCAATGGGGAGGTAAACCCAAAACATATTCGGGAGAGGCATCCTTATAATCCTCCACCACTATAGGAAACTGAGGATTCATAGCATCCAATGCATTAAAGTCCAGGCTAGCCAACTGAAGAGTAATCGGCTGCACCCTCTTATTCACGAGTCTATCCTAAGATGCTAGGATTTCCCTTTCACCAATTAAAAGGGATATATGGTTCTATTACCATGGATTAACCACACCCTTTTCCTAAAATAATCAATATGAGCATGAACTATGGCTACTAGTCCATATTGAGAATAACATCGTAAGGCCTCAATGCTACTAACAAGAGATCCAAACAAAAAATCTCACCTTTAAGTGTTGGGTCACACTATCGGCACAAGTGTGTGATCATCGGGTCTCCTCTAGTAGGAGTCTCTAAATGTGATGGTCAAGAAAATGGTTTAACCATAATATCTAAGTATCAGACAAGAAGAATGGTAGGAAAGGAAATTACTAGCACATTTTTCTACCAATACAACAACAAAAGTAGAAAGACACATATCATACTTTAAACCATTCATGGAGTCTTTGGGACATAAGCCTTGACAGACTGAAACTATCTCCTCACCTATCCTCCAGCTCCTAGAGTCTGGTATAAACCCCCCATGGGGGTGGTGGTGGAAACATGTTAAAATGTTGGCCACCTCCTACATCTTCCCCATATTCTCTGCCACGTCTGCTGCCTGACAGATCTGTCTGCTCCTACCACTATCTCTTCTTTGGCAGTTCCTCAACTGACTCTCTAACTATAGCATGAATAGTGGGACAATATCGCGCAAGATGTCTCCTCTCATGGAAATCATATAAAATATTATTCCTTAGGGAACTAACATGGCCATGGAACTTCTGACAAAAAATTATTTCCCATGGATTATGTCACACACCTACTATCAGTAGGTCCTTCTATTCCTGTATCTCGAGAAATCCCTCCCTCATAAGCCTACAATATGCACTCAAACTCTTCATATCATCATCCTGTGCTAAAAGAGTCATCCACGGCTCAGTTTAGAAATTTTCATTCACTTGAAACACTATATGTGGGTATATAAACTGATCAATAGGAGAAAACACCACATGTTGACTATCCTGAAGAAAGAATATCCTATGAGTGGCTCCCCTTAGGGAGGCCTCTTCATACATTAGGTCAAACTACTGATCCTACTACGAAAACTTAATTGGATAGAGTTGTGAATACATCCTATAAAAAAATATGTTTCATGGTCGAAAGTGTGGGTGATATAGTGTTTCCCAAAAAAAAATTAGCGTCATGGTATGGAGGATTCATTTTTTATGACAATTTTTATGAGGTTTTTCTAACGTGTTAAGTATTAGAGTTGGACCTTATTGAAGTAGATATGTGGGAAAAGGGAATGATGGCTTCAACCAATGTAGAGATTGTGACCCCGATGACTAAGATGTGATCAAGGTTTGATCAATATCTTCTCTACTCTAAATGAATTTTGGGTCCATGTTTGCAAGATGATTTTCCATGGATATTTCATGCCTTGTAGTACTAGTGGAGGCTTTTTTCCTGACCCATATACTACATGATCTTATAGAGAGGATATGTAATAATTTGTTTTTATTGATGGTGTGACCTGACTCTGTGATGATAGATATCATTACATCAAATATATCCTTATTAGAAGTTGTACCCTATTATGTTTCCTCATTATGGTCTGGTTGTTTATCATCCTTTCTTATATCCTTTCTACCAGTAGCTGTAGAAGATTTCCAGTTTTTGTGATGTATTTTTCCTCTCTGGATAAAGAGAATTCCCTAGGTAGGGTAGGATGGGCTCATTGATAGATGGTTACAACCAATTTTTTATCATATTGGATATTATTATCCTTAGTGATGGAAATTCACTGAGATTCCAATTTATTGAAATTGTTGAGGAGTATAAGGGAATCCATCATGAGGACATTCTTGGTTTACCACACCATCAAAATTTTCTTTTTTATATGGACATTCACCAGGGATAACATGGTATATGTGCTCATATTTTGAATGATCCCATGTACATGTTAGAGAGGATGTGTGATTATAAGACTGTACAAAATAGGGGCTTCATATGGCCCATTGAGTTTTCCTAGGAATCCCAGTGTTAATATATAAAGGGGAAGTTGAAATATTGATTTTAGTTGTGGATTGGAATCACCCAATCCATGAAAATATTTGGGAGGATATGACACCCACCATGAATCAGTGACCTCTTTTCCTAGTGAATGGAGGCATAATTGATCTCATATTTTTACCTCAGGATGGGTATTTACCAGATCCATGTTTGAGAGGTGGATGTTCTGAGAATAGTTTCTTAATGCTTCTTCATTTTCATTGTGTTCCTTGTGACACCCTTTAACTTGTCAAACTCCCCAGAATATTAGGTACAACTTTTTTGAGAGATACATAACCCTTATTTGATCATTTCATAGGCATCATCCATTATGGTACCCTTATTTACATTGATTTAGAGTTAGAGAACATGAGATGCAAGAGTGTGTTTCTAAATATTATTTGGGAGTACATGAGTTTTTTTTATATCTCATGGATTAATTTATATATTCAGGGGTTTAATTCTAGGATATCTTCGATAAGACAAGGAAGAAGATTAATTCACTTCAATGGTTGAGGTGGTGTGATGTAAAGGGGCACCCAAGGCATATTCATGGAAGAAGATGATCATAGATAGGTTTATCATATGTAGTTTTTCAGTGAGCTCACTTTGTTGATGAAAACGTTTTAGTTAGCCCTTGTGGGTGAGGATGGTGCATCTTAAATCTAGTGGATGGTTGTTACCCATCGAATGTTTTAGAAATTCTTGTAGGAGAAACTTATGGATAAAAAAATAGTTTATCCTTTAATCCAATATATCCACTAGATATGTTTCTAATGGGTTATTTTAATGTTAATAGCTTGAGATTTGAATTCAAGGATGGTCTATAGAACTAGTCACGCAGAAGGAAAGGGTGATGATTATGTTGTTTTCCTTTATAAGTGACCTTTGTAAAGGGGTTTTCTATCGATTCCTTTTTAGATTTGTGTTTGGTGGCCATGGATGCTGCGACTTGTGGCAGAGATTAACTATCAGCATCTCGGAAACCTTTAGGTGGAGACTGAGGTGTCAGGTGGAAGTGGAAATAAGATGGTGTTTTGGTATTTCTCATGATTGGGATTCCAGGATTAATGATATTTTTTAGGCTTATTTAGTTATTGTAGACTGAATCAGTAGGTTGAAGCACTTCGTATCCATATGAATCTAGATATTGGTGTATAGTTTGAGATAAACATGAAGATAAGAGGTAGTCCCACTTCAGGGAAAACCATTGATGATAGGAGATATTGTGATGATAAATTCACATCATTATTATAAAGAGGATATTGAATACCATTTGGGACTCATCTTCCCTTGAGTGAAATGTTTCAATACCAAACTGTTGCCTATAGAGAAAAAACTATACAGGTTCTAGATAACATTCATTGGGATTGAATGTTAGATTTGGGTATATAGTTGGGAGGATAAGAAACCATCTTCCCAGTTTGTATCGCAAAATTTTTCACTCCACCATCAATATATAAACAGTTGAGGTCGTGTATTTGAGACACTAAAGTTAATGACTACCCTAGTAAAAGCTAGTGGGATTTAACACTTATAATCCAATGGTTGGTTGTATTGATTTTTTTGAATGCTATTTATCTCATCAAGGGGGAGAAAAGGAATACACATAAAATGTCATGAGTCAATATTGTTTATATGATGGTGGAATTTGGATTTTCATGATGATATCATATAGTCGAAGTTATTCCACCATGTTGAGGGTTATGGATATTTTCCAAGATAACATGATATCTCTAAGGATTGTAATCCATATATCTAGCCACTAGAATAGGATATCAAGTTGCTGTATAACTTGACGCTTTGATTTCTGTTAGATTTGTTGTCTGGTGTGTTCCAATAGTCACAAATAAGGAAAATTTTGAATGACTCCTTTCCTAGTATCGACCTTTCTAAGATGGGTGTAGGGTTTGGAGATGAAATTTGAGGTACTAAGTGGTGTTAGTAAACTACCTAATAAAACCCATCATGGAAATGTTCTTCTCCTAGGTTTTGTTGGTAGAACACATAGGATCATTCAAGTGAGCACCTGAGATTGAGAGATCCAGATGTGGGCTTTGAATCCCTACCTCTTTCTTCTTTTGGTTTTCAAGGGAAAAAATACTATAAGGGGGGATATTGTTGTGAATCTTCTCTTTCCATGTGTGGATATGGAAGATTATTTTAAATATGTTCATAATCAAGTTCAGTGATGGTGTGATATTCTATGGCTCGGTGAGCCTATAATTTATATTATAATAACATTACCTATATTAAAAGTACGTGAATGAAGTTTCCTTAAGAAGTTTAACAACTCCCAAAAAGTATCTAAAATTAGAAATTCTATACTATGTTTGAGTTTGGATCATGTGGTTTACTATGTCCGTGACATAAGTTTATTCATCATGGGATGTTTTTTAGAGATAGCCATTGGTGGGAGGGTGTAATTAAAATAAATAATAAAACAATTTTTTAGTAAAAGTACTATTTATTATCCACTATAAATTCCCAATTATTATGATTTCCAAATTTTTAGCAACATAACCTCTGGGATATATATGAGGAGATTAATAAAATTCACCTTCATTGAATCAAAATTGAATGAATAACAATGAACATATGAATGTGGATTGAGAGGTGGCAGACACAATGAATCTTATCTATTATAGGTAAGTGCATTTTCACCAATGATCAATCCCAATTCTAGGAGGGTATGTTTTTTATGGATTATATCCATTTATTTGTTATTAAAATAATGGATTTAATATTTTATTCTTAATTATAGAAATATTATTCTTCACACAAGACTTTGGTACAATTTCTATTTATTATATCAATTTATATTATGATATTTTGTGTTAATCACACACTATGTGATAATTAGATGGGATTGTATAACCCATCGATGTAAAACATCAAATTTTTTTATTTTACCCATGGTTTTTATTTGTTTTCCTCGTTGATGGCCTTGATTTATGTGGTTTGTCATGTCAGGTATGATTTGAGCACGATTGAAGCCTCAGATACATGGAGGCGATACGTTCGACATATAGTATGGAACCTTGGGGACTGATTGAGGTTGGATCATGGTATTAATGTGATATTCATGGGTTTTAAGTCCTGGAACTGTGATGGGAGGGATGGGTCACATGTAAAAGATCATCATTCAGTTTGAAGGATTCCGATTTAAAGCTATCGGATGGATGGGATTGACTTCTATATGCAATTTCCATAGGTTTTGGGGGGTTGATCAATGAGGAATGTGGTAGTGATGGTGGTTCTTGAAAACAACCGAAGGATCATGAATTTCTTCAAAAACATATCATCACTCTATATAGTATAATGAGCACATGCCATGTATAACCATGGCTATGATGATATGGATTTAGGAAAAGGTAAAAGATCACATGTTGTGTGGCTAGATTAACACATTGTAGGTCCCTAACCAATAATCTAGGCCATGTTCCATTTTAAATACACCAAATAACCCATTCAACTTTAGACACCACTTCCTTCATGAGTAAAAGGGAACGAGCAAGTACCCAAGCATGACCAGCTAGAAAGTTATGGCTTGAAGAACTCGGGAATGGACAATTATTCAAAGATCTACCCTGATTGGATAAGGATGCTTTATTCCACCAATAAATTAAATTCATGATGATTTGAATTTAAATATCTATCAAGATGAGAACCTAGAAAGGTGATGAGGTGGGGTCACATGTTTGGTTGACCCATATACATACCATGTACATCCATTATTAACTTGTTTCCTTCTTTTATTCTTCATTTAGACATGGATATTGGTCCCCAAGTAGCATATTGTGAGTGCTTATTTTATGTATAATGTGATGGTTTTATTAATTATTTCATACATGTAATGTTTCATGGTGTTTTAACATATGTGAACAAATGGGTTCTGCTACCCAAGTAAATTATCATTATTTCCTTCCTATACAACAAATTGAGGATGAAAATATATATACACAAATTATATCTATCATGTCTTTAAATATGGATAAATTTGGGGCTATTAATATATATATTTCTCATACAATTGAATTTTGGTGAAATTTCCATTAAAAAATATCACATATTTTTTTTACCATCTCATCCTAGGGAAGATGAGATTTATAGAGGATACATGTATATATCTCCATCCGTCTCTAACTAGATTAATTTGTGAGGTAGGATATAGTCACAATAATTCTATAATATCCCTAGAATGATAGTGATTTTAAATTAAATCCTATATTATATCCTAACTCCAGAGTATTCATTTTCTATATGATGTAGAACATCTCTCAGTAAAATGTGAATTTATAATCAATCATAAATAAGGACCCCTATAAGTTTCTAAAGACTTCCCGTATAAAAATATTGAGCTTATATTTTATCATTATTATATTCACATTAAACAATCAAGTAGAAATAAAATGAGAAATCAATAGTAGTTAAATATTATTTACTGAATTTCATTTTTCTATTTTAGAGAATTGTTATTAGGATTCTAATGAGGAAGATATAAAAGGCCATGATTTTTTTCCTATCCTATCTCTTATATTCCATAAATTATTATAAATTATATTTTAACACCTTAGTCATTATGGTTCATATCACCATTATTAATATACTCAGTTATAATTAATTTATAAATATTCCCATATTTTATTTGTAATTATACTATAATAGAAGAGGGAATTACCAATCAATAGTGTTATATCATTCATCAATTACAAATTATCATTAGTTACATAGTACTTTAATATCATTGATTTATTTATTATAAATTAAAAATACATGATCAATATCTGTATTTTAATATTTTACTATGATTGATTTTAAGTGAAATATTCTCAATATAGGTCTATAAAAAAGTTTTAGCTATCGATGTATATCTGAAAATTACTTTTATTGATGACACATGTCTTAGAGATTAACATTTGTAGTAGTTCTAATTTGTGGGGATCATGGATCACATTGTTATAAACATTAATTTTTTATTTATTCATTTCATATATATATTTCCTTATTGAGATTGACTGGTAGGATATCTATAAAATACAAATTTAGTTTCTCTAACTTCACGGTCATGATTATATCTGGGAGAAAATGGGTAGGGAAGGTTGATATTGGGAATTTTTGTATGGATTAGGGGTTGCGATGAAAACCTAAAATATTGATAGAAAATGGAACATTGTGATATAGTTCTAGATGACATATGTTAATAGAAAATAGCGGGTTTAGATTATGGTATCACTATACGGTGAACATATATCATATGAGTTGATTTAAAACTTTTATGATTTCTTCTAATTCTAGAGTACAAACTACAGTAGGAAAACACTACACCTCAAAACATTGGCACAATGCACAAATTAAATATCCCTTATTCTTGATTAGAATTACATTTTAAAAATATAAAAATTTAGAAATTATATTTTATAAAAGGATTTTATATTTGGATTAATCATTAGTAAAAGTAATTGTATAAGAATGATAAAGTCCAACTTGATCTGGAAATTCTCTATACACATCGGTGTGTATCAATTTTGGAATTATTATATATCTTTCACATTTACCCCCAAAATATTACATAGTCAATTTGTCTTGTAAATATGTGTGGAATCTATCAATTTTTTTATACTCAAAATAGTCTATGTAACCATATTTATAGATATTTTTCAAAATGATGTTAATTATATTACAAAGATGGTGTTTCCACAAGTCGGTGTGAAATGAGACATCAGAAAATTATTCATTTTAAATATCCAATAATTTATTTTTTAAAATTATAATACATGAAGCTCAATGTGATATACCATAATATGTGATGTGTTCATAAAATAGATAACATTACATATCAAACAAGTAAAAAATCCATATGTATCAAATAAAGTTAAATAAATTGTGGTTTTTTAATATTTTTTACATAATTACATTCATTAAAATCCAAGATCATAAATGTTGTCCATTCATAGTTATAATCTCTAAAGAATAGTGTATCTAGCCTCACACCATCTCCAGCCCATAAATACACCACCCCACAAGCAATATTTCATGATCTACAATTTTCCTTTATATGAATATTAATGGGATCACTATAATATTTATCTAACAAACAAGGTTTATTTATTTATTCATCACACTCAGAAAAGAAATATCTTGGTTTTTTTCTAGTATGTTTCAACCTCTCAATCATTGATGTACAAAGATGAATCCACCCACTCCCTCTTGGAGGTGGTGGGGGGAAGATGATATGGTCCCACCCTCTCTAGAATCACAAAATCACTCATTTGTTCCTTTATCTATCCATGAATATCTCCCTAATTTATTGGTAATTTAACTAATTCTGAAGGTTCACGATCATTGGTTTGGCACACCTCGGCTTTCTCTATCAGCGTTGAAGATCATAGAAGCTTTGAGTCTCTTGTATATAACTTAGTTGGCTCACATTATTAATTGAAGACCTTCGGTAGATGATTTAAACAAGTTCATTTTTTTACTTGTGGGTTATAGGAGTTCCGGAATTATGGTCTCCTCTAAAAATTCCATTTTATGATTAGTTCATACTTGGAGGAATATATGGTTTTCAAATAGTCTACGAATCCCAATAGATGTAATGGTTTCAGGTTCTATATCCTTCGATGATCATATGATATATATATGAATCATGATTATTCCTCCATCATGACATGGGTAAACATCCCAGAACATTTTTATCCATTTCAAAACCCCTCAATTATTCATATGTTGGGAAACTGAGTTGTTCAATTTCTATATTCTGATAGCTGAACATCATCTTTGAGTCATCCAAATAATCCATGTATTTATTTTTATGTTTATGTATCATGGCCACTGATATAGTGGGATTAGATCATGGTTGTAGAAGAATTAATGTGTAATAAATTTGGGGTTTTTGTTTTTTAGGTCGATTATGTCTCATTATGTAGATGATTTGGACAATTGGATTCCCATTTTCATCCTGGAGTCATGAACATGGGAGTTGTACCATAGCTGGATAAGGTTTATTTCTGGGACCAAGCATTTGAGTTCTATGGGTGAAGAGGAATTGTTTTAGATAAAGTCACACAGAAAGCAGTAAGTGATATGAATGACCCAAATATTATGGATGTATTTTATTGATTTATGCACAACCTAGGGGATAATATGTTGAATGAGTAGGCATATTCTCAAGGGGAAATGGGGGTTTATAGTGTAGAGTGAAACAAGTTACATATTGAATCCCATACAGAGGTATATTAAGCATGTGTAGTTAATGATAACCTGGTGGTGGTTATGGAGATAGAAGAGGGGATAAGTTGTGATTCTTAGTTTGGAATACAAGGTATCCCAAATAATCATGTGGGTCTAAGGGTAAACCTAAGGAAAAATCATTTATTGTAGGTTAAAGAAATTTCAAGGAAAAATGAGGGTGTGTGGGTGGTCCAGAAGAGTAATTTAAGGAACCCTCCCTCATATTTTAATTTCATGCTACCTGGTTGTATCTATTATCCAAAAATATTGTTTCAAGAATTAGGTGAGGGTGGATAATGCATTACAAATTATATGGGAAATTCAACTTACTGTGTTTTTCTGGAATACGGAGTTGTGAAGAATCATGTTTATTGGTCATTCTATTCAACAACTTCAGAATATATGGTTCTCTATGTCGCCAATAAACATCATACCTAAATAAGGGATGATCCTCAAAACTATTTTTTGTGTTGGGGTATGTTGACTCTACTCAATTTGAAGTAGGAAATGATAAGGAGTAAGGGTGGGAAAATAATCACCCATCATATGGAAAGTTAGTTGTAAAAAATAGTGGATAATGATTATGCATTTGAAACATTGAACACTAAGTACAAGAATGAAAACCTCATAGAAAAATTCCATTTGGTCCTCTGAAAATAAAGTAATGTATAACATTGTGGATTCAGATTGGTTTCTCTTCCATATGCAGAGGCCATGGAGAAGGAAGGTATATTAATATTTTCTTAGTCCTCCTGTTACAAGGTTGTCTTGAAAATATTAACTCTCACAAAAGATATTGAATGTTGCTCTAGTTATCTTAAAGAGAAAGCTAAAGGGATTGATCATGCATGAGGAGACAGTAGCTGATGAGAAGATTATCCCAGAGATAGAAGAATCAACTTTCATTTATTCTGAGAATGTAGATACAAAAGAAGGTAAATCATACAACACCAATGAGATCCTCATGAATTATAATGAAGAAATATTGGAGCAGTATTTCATGATCATGGTCTCAATAGAGGATTAACACAAGAATTTTTAAATACTGATGCGAGTCAACTTGAATAATGATCAAACCTCTTGGATTGATAAAAAAACATGATTTTGATACATGGTTTTAACGAGTGGAAAACAAGCCAGGAAGGGACGGTGAAGACTGAAGACAAGTTGAAATTTCACATCTAGGATCGTGTTAAAGACAATAAAAATATGGAGGTTTCTTCCTTTGAATGGAAACTATTCATAGTAATTAATTCTAATTGATTTATATTATTCATGAATGAGTTGTTTATTTCATATGAGGTTTTATTTTTTTGTACTCTATATTTTTTTTATTTCCCACTTTTTCCTTAAATGTGATTTTAAAATAAAATAATTTATATATTAAGTATGTAAGTTAAAAAACAACATGAATTTTCCTTGCCCTTATTTATCTTGTTATAATTCATCATATAGTGTCCAATAATTCCATATAAAAACATATTGGATCCTTTTTATTTTACAATATTTGGATCATTATTTTTTTGTATCGATGATGCTTAAGATTTGTAAACATGGAATGAGAGTTAAGACTCTATTAAATGTTCTTCATTTTCTTAATAACCATAAGTACAATATATTTTTCATTCCACTTGAATTTACTTACATTGAATATCAATTCCAGAGTTTCAAGATCATATTCTTGCTATTTTTCATATTATAACTGACACTAAATATGAAACATCTCTTAGGAATTGAGGAAACAATGAGATATGTGTGTATCCCATAATGTATCATTAATCCCAATGTATCAAATAAGTATATGTATCAAATCATCATGACTACATAAGGAACAACTATCCATGAATATCCAATCACACACTTGACTATTGCATTGGATATCACAAATTTTTCTTTTATCACCTTCCCAAGATAAAGATCACAATAGTGATATATGATGATATACCCATCCATATCCTTTAAATTCTGTAAAATACCACACCACATGAATGATAACATTAATCATTATATATTTGAGGAATAATTGAAAATTTTCATATATAGTTATTGTTCTTCCTTTATATCCACTTTTCTAGATGACTCTGGAATATGATTTTCCATCACTTATAATTTTCTTTCATGGAATAGTATAACATGTTGGTGAATATGTCATTCCTATACATTAGACCATTTGATAAGGTTATGATACTATAATATTCATTGCAGTGATATAGTTTATGTCAGGTGGGTTAACCAATCAATAATAAATAAGTTGACAATTTTAGTAAATTATTTGGATTACATTTAAGATAATAAATATAATTTATTTTATCAAAATCCATCAACATTATCAAAATTATGTTTTTAATATCCTATTAGATGGATATACTACTTCAAATGATACATTTGTATCTTCTATTAACTGATCTAGTGGTCTGAAAACTGACAAAAATTTATTTAGGTAGGCATTACATACCAAAATTGTTAATGAAAAACTCATTGATACTCTACTTTGTCTCCCTAATATAAAAAAAATGATTATGATTTACTAAATTATCTTTTTTAATGAAAGATCTTCTAAATATCCCACAATGATCTTCTCACATAGTAATCTATATGGGAATCCCCTACCTAAAATATTCTTCATTACCTAGGGAAGAAAAAATACAAAAGGGTGATCAAAGATGATCATTAAGGTCAAACATATGAGATATCAATCAATGATAATCTTAAATCAAATCATAAGAATAATGGTATTTTGTCATGAACATAAGTTATTAAGGTCATAACTGTCATTTCACTGATCATAAAAATGATTCATGGCATAAAACATTATCATTAAAAAATATATGGCCCATAAGAGGGAGAAATCATCATTAATATATATTTAACATTATTCTCATTTTCATAATAGAGTGAAAACATTATAAATATTACAAAACCATTTCATATTTCATGGATTACTACTAATACCATAAACATAGTGGATTAGGCATCATCAACATTTCCTTATTGTCGTTTAGGATACACCTATTTCCCATAGTGGTCCAGGAGGCATCTATCTTCTATAGTGGATCAAATCTATCATTATGCCTCTCAATGTTATCAATTGATATAGAATGCATTACCAAATTCAATGGATGAATATATAGGTCCAAACCATATCATATTTAATACCATACATATGTTCTCTACAAAATTATAAGACATTCATCATATCATCACATCATAAACCATGTAAATAAAATAGGATTCATAAAAATTTCATAATTTCACTGTGTCATATTCGATGAAAAATAAACGGGTTTCATTAAAATTTCATCAAAATAATAAATATCTATATAGAGAAATAATAAAGTTTTTATCATTCAATATTAACCCTAGTAATTCATAAATAATATCAAAGGTTGTTTGGTTATATGTAAAATGATTTTTTAAGGATCACTTGGAGAAACATCTTTAGGAATATATACATTAAACATTGAAAAAATATGTTTGAAACATAAAATATTTAGGAAATCCTTTTCATTAAAAGTAAAATTGAAAAAAATAAACAAATCCTTTAAAATTCTTTATAATTTGTTTTGGAAAAATATCTTTTACATTTTGAAAAACAGATGTCTAAAACAAATTTTTTTTATTATTAAAATTTTCATTTAAAATAAACATAAAAACATATAAAGTATTTTTTATATAGAATATTGGTAATGATAATAAAAAATTATTTCATGTCAAACATGTTAAAAAAATTCTTACATTCAAATATTTTCAATAAAGTTAATTGGGAATAGTTTAGAAAATGACCTGAATATTTATTTCAAAACATATTTTTAAAAGTAAAACTTTGTTAAAAAATTCATGAAGAAATCATTTTTATAACGATGAAAATATTTTTTAATTTTGTTTTATAAAATATGATTTTGGATGGAAATGGTTTTTGATAGAGTAGAGAAATAATGTTGATTTTTTATATTTTCATTTTATTTAACTCATTAGTATACGAAGTTATGAAAAGTAAGGTAAAAAATTTATTCTCATGGAATAACTATAGTATAATAATATTTATGAGTTTTTTTAGAGGTGGATCATAATATTTCATCATGAAAATTGTAAACATACACAATAACGATAAATGAGAAGATTGTATCATAAAACCATTACCACTTTGGTAACATTGAATAGTAATCCCCATAAAAAAGATATTATAAAATGGATATATAATTCCATATAATTTTTAGGTAAATAGTAATTAAATAAATTAATGGATGTCATAAAATCTATATGTTATAAATTTGTGGTGAATATGACATGTGTCTCACAGAAGTAAAAAAAAAGTGAGATAGAAATCTTGTACACTATGTATCGAATTACTTTATAAACATTCAAAACACCTTCATAATAAAGAAATGATTATCAAACATATATTATAGAACCAAATTTATATATATCATATCATATATGATTTACAAAAGACTTTTTATTACCCTGTTATAAATAATTCCATGCTAAAGTCGCATTCCAGGTAGCAACTACTTTGATTTTTATATATGTTTTTATTTTTTATTTATAGTCCTTTTACATTTATCATGATTAAATAATATTCATAATGTTATCCATTATTTAAATATCAAATATATTCAATATATATGTATTTATAGTTATCCATAAGATTTAGTGATAAAAAATAAAATACATCATTCATGGAGATGGTTGGCCATACATATCCTTGAACGTTATATCTTTTTTCTAAAACGAATGAATGGAATAAAGGTAAATAATTTATTATAATTACATAACACATTTTTATCAAATATTTTTATTAAACACACCCTAAATTACTTCCATGTATAGTGTGAACAAGTCACATCACATTGTGAGGCAGTAGGTCTCCATACACACGAACAACATTATATTATTCATATGTAATTGAAGCTAAGAAAGAAAAAAGTTATATAATGAATCAATATGAATGATAAAATCATAAATTCAATATAAAAAATAAAAAATATATCATTATATTTATCTTTGATAGGTTTTTATAGAAAAAAATAACATCACTTGTTGATGTTGTAGTACACCGTACACACAAAAAATGATTTCATAACCTATTTGATAAAATATATCAAGGATTTAAGTTACTAATTTAACAGAATAAAATATAATTATATTAAATATATTAATGTTTTTTATATTAATATTTTAATAAAAATTTAATGTTATTGATGAAGAATCAAAATAAAATGCTTGGTTATAGACGTGAACACTTTTTCAGATTTTTTTTTTGGTTTTCACCAAAATTCTTTTAGGTTTTATGTATAACCCAAAATGGATTATAGGATGATATAAAAGATGTAAATAAGTTATTTGAGATGTTACTTTCTGAAAGCAAGTGTTCTGTATGTTTGAATAGTATAGAAGAGGGGTGGCCTTCTAAAAGTGGGGAGAGTCACACAACTATTTGTTTTTAAAAGAAAAAGGTATACACATATTTTTCATATGAAAAAGCACCAAATTGGTAATTATAGATAAAAGAAGATATGTGGTATAAATTTGTAAAAATTTGGGTGTTTTCCATGTTTCGGGCTATTATTAACCATTTTTTTTGGTTTGACGGTAAACCAATTTATTCTTTAACCATGGTAAATATTTTTGTAGAGTTGTTTATTTTCATTATGGTAGAAAATTTATTTAAAACTTTTAGATAATATATATTAATATTATTATAAAAAATTATCCATTTTATATAAATAGAATGTTTTATTTTCAAATTTACCTCTAAGATGTGACTACAAACAAGGTTTCCAAAGAGAATGTGTTCAAATGTTTAAAATGTCTATATATCCAAATTAATTATTAATTTTATTTAAATGACCTATATTGGATTAATATTTATGTAGTTGAACTAACTTTTTTTAAAACCATATTAATACAATTTTGAAGTATTTAAATGATTAAAATGAAATGAAAATTCTTAATAAAAAAAGTATTCTTTCAATATTCATCATGAGAGTTATATTTTTAGAAAATTATCCAAACATCACACTAAGGTAAATTTTACGTTCTAATTTTGAAATTATTTTCATTTTTTAAATTAAATTTCAGAAAATTATAATATATTAATTTTACAATAAGTTTGGAAAAGGTTGAAAACTTCTTTTTAGAAAAATGTAGTTTTTAATCATAAAATTAGATTTATGCATATCACTTTTATAGACAATTCATAACATAAATTATAAAATTTTATTAAATATCTAATTTATAAATTTCAATAAAATCATTAACAAAAATTCATTTGTTTAATTTATTGAGATAAAAATTGTTTTTATGCATAAAAATATTTTTTCAAAAAAAGATTAAATGTATTGTCAATTTATTTTTTCATTAATAATTATTTTTTCACCAAGGAATTGATTATATATACCTATGTAAACGATATATTTTCCAAACATATTTCATCATATTAATTATCACAAATCCAGTTTATATGTGATAAATATAATATTATATATAAATAATTTTATTATATGTTATGTTTTGTTTAAAATCAGTTTTCTCTGTAATATAATATAAACTATCTATCTTGTGTAACACAAGATAAATTCGTTGGTGGTATTTAATGAAAAAATTTAAAAATTTAAAATTCATTTAAAAAAAGTCATAAAATCCTAGGGTGTTACATTCTACCAAACATAAAAAGAATATAACCCACAAAATTTGTCTCATAGGTACCAATAAACGATGATAATTCTACGTCATTACATCACGAGTTTCCAATGTAGCTTCCCTGATTCAATGCTTTTTGTCAAAAAAAAAAACATTAACTAGGTGAGTGGTATTGTTTCATATTACATTAATTATATGATTCTAAATCTCAATTGATTATTCCTTAATAGAAGATGCACCAAAACTCCTCCCAAGTCATACTCTACTGGGGCCTTGACTGTGTGATCACCTCCCACAACCTCTTGGTAGAGTCTCAAAGCATATAGGTAGTGAGCTTCACCCTTTTCTATGGAGGTATCATCAAATGCTCAAAAATTTTCAATGTGGCCTCTAGCCATGAGTTTGCAGCATGAGGTCCTACATCCCCTAAGAAATTAGGAGGATGCTGCTACTGGAAAACCCACGTCAACTCTTCCATCAACAGGGCAGGAGGTGGCACTCCCTGGAAGGTCTGTATCCTCCTTATAAAGTCTTCCTTAAACTGCGTATCAGCGCCTAAAACTGGTATAACAGCTGGTGCCAAGGCTAGCATAGCTGGAGGATCTTCTAGAAGTCCCTGATCGGCCATATCCGGTGTCTGATCACCATCTAGAAGCTGATGTACAACCAGAGGATGTCTCAGTGGCATAACTCTGAAAGGTCAAAAGCACACCTTAAAACACGATTATCAAAGACTGAGAACACAAGAGTACAAGAGGGGGAATGGGAGGAAGAAAAATTCATGTTTTACAAATCATGACTACATGGCGTGTATAAAAACTACACAACGTGTTCTTTTAATCCATTCACATGGGAGTGTACTTCTGCCACAACTGGTCGTGTAATGCCCTAACCACACGACGTGTTGTCCCTACACCCAATGTGTACTTAAACTCTATTCCCCTTCTGGAGTCTCCTTACATGATGACCCACACGGTCCTTATAATCGTAGACTACATGGCATGTTCATGAAGGACACGGCATGTAATAGACAAGGTTTCTACGACCCGTGTTGTTAGTTACACGGTCGGCTACACGGTTCACTCTACACGGCATGCTCCCTGAGAACACAGAGTGTACTTGAAGGTTTTACCCGACCTGTGTTATTCATGATATGGTTAGGTACTTAGGTTACATGGAACAAAGTGTGATAACATGACATGGTTTGTAAGGTAAAAGTTTCATCCATCCATGTCGTTAGCCACACAGGTAGACACACAGTCACTACAACACAGCGTGTACATACCATACACGGCATGTTCCTAAAGATTTTTCACAACCCCGTGTTTCTTCCCACACAGTCAGGGACACAGCTGAAAAACTACATGGAATGTATAAATAAAGTACATGCCATGTATTCTGGGGTTTTCTGGGTAGTAGCTCAAAAAATGCTCTGAAGCCCAGAAAACACAGAAAACAAGAGTTAAGGTGCCAAATTCTGATATGTGAGGGCCAATACTCCCTGCGAATCAAATCATGGAATCTCATACTTGTTATAAAAAGGAAAAAATGCAATGATCCACCAAATTCAGGTCTATGAGGGCCCATAACACCTAAAGTACCAAAGTTTGGCGTCCATTTAATCAAATTACTATACGAACAGATTATCTATCAAACATCATAGATTCTATCAAAGAATCTATCACAACAGCATGCATAATCTACACAACATATATCACAACAACATGAAATCACTAAGGCATCCTATATGGCATTGAAAGAATGCATGACATGTGATTTCTAATAAGTTACTACATGATTGATGAGATGGAATACCGTCATCTCATTAGGTTGCGATAGAAATAGAACCGCAACAATAGTAATGGTAATAACACAAGGCATGTGAACCACCCAATAGTAAAATCAAATCAACTGTGAAAGTGAAACTAGTAAAACAAAAATAAATGAGTTAGTATGGATTTTCCCTGTACATGGGTTAGCTACTCTCGAGCACAACTTATTACCGAGCACTTATTCTATCCTGTCCCTGGCTATAGGCTCCAAATAATATCTCAAGAGAAAATAATTCCTTTTATACCAATTTGTAACGTCCCGGTTCTGGGCTCCACCCAGAGGTGCCCCATACCCGGTTGGCCACATGGCCTCAAGAGAATTTCCCCAAACTCCAGAGGCTGACGACTAGCCATGAGGGCCTTGGGTGTGTTAGTGGGGAAACTATTCCTTCATTGGAAGAGTACACATCAGAAGTAAACAACATATACAATAGAGGAAGCAGTAAATATCCAACAATAGTAAACCACGGAAGACTAAAACATTAGGAAACTGAAGGAATCGTATATATATATGAAATGATGCAAGAATCATATGTCTAGGAAAGCAGCTAAAAAAGTCCCAATGCTGAATAGAATATCAAACCAAAGTACAAAAGAAAAACAGATAAGAAAATCCTCATCATCGCAAGCCTCGTCTTGGTCCCGTGCTCTCCTACTCCAATGCAATCACGTAACTGAAGTCTAAGGGCGCTTTTCCTTGTCTATACCTGCAACAATATAATCTGTTTGGGCCCAAAATCATGACCCAAACAGGGTGTGGGACTAAATCCAAGTAGGAAACCACCCGATGATCTGTTCCAAACTATCAGTGAGCATAAGATAGGTAATAGTACTGTAAGCAGTAAACAGTAACGAGTAAATAGGATGATACACAACAGTAAACAATCCATAGATCAATAAGTAGCAGTGAAGAAAACAGCAAACCACAAATAGGAACCCCTCTGGGAAGTACTCTCATTCATCCCCTCTGGTCCAATCCAATAAGTACCAACAACCCTATAGGTTGTACACTCAACCTAATCCCTCTAGTTTGGTCATATGAAATTATAAGACTCTGTGAGGAACCACGCTCAGTAAATTACCCTTATAGTCTAAGTTAGTCAGGGAATCTCTGGGGAAGCACACATGGTCAATTCCCCTCATAGCCCCAAGGTGAAGAGACTCTCTAAGGAACCTCACTTGGTCAATTCCTCTTATAGCCTCAGGTCTATCACATACATTCTAAGGAAGCTCACTCGGTTAATTCCTCCTATTGCCGGGAATGGTTTAAGGAATATTTAAGAAAATCAACGTCTCTCTGAGGAATCTCACTCGGCCTATCCCCTTATAGTCTATAATTCTCAAGAATCATTGATGAAGCTCACTCGGTCTATACTCATGTGGTCTATAATATCTAAGACTCTCTGGAATGCTCAATCAGTTTATTCCCTATAGTCTATAATATCCAAGACTCTCTGAGGAAGCTCACTCGGTCTATCCTCCATAGTCTATAGCACCAGGTTCTCACGGCCCCGTGCATGTCAGTGCATAATAATGTGATAAGGACAATGTAAACATACAGAGCTACTTGGCTAACCAGTCTACAACATCACAAGCATGTCAGGGAACAATAATCCATCCTACGGTCACCAGTCATGAAAACAGGTATAACGACCAATGGCAGAACAAGACCAAAAGGTCATAAACAGAACAAGGCATGAGAAAAAAACCCAAGAATTGAAATTATCCTTATACATGTACAAATTACCTCTAAACAAGCATACAAGAAAGTTAGGAAATACAACAGGGGTAAAACAGTAATCACACAATACCCCGTTCAAGGGTATTAGTGGAATTTGAACATAAAACTCAAGGAGTTTGAACGTAAAGGCACAAACCACCTACCTTGATTATAGGGGATCAATATACTTGAACCACGAGGCCTGAATCTCCTTAGAACGTCATAGATCTACAAAAATTCAAAAAAAGTTCAACCCGCGATAACATCCAAAAGTAGAAGAATTGGAAAACGATGCTCTAAAAGAAGGAAGAGATTACAAATGCGGTTCCAATGAAATCGACGACAGTTGATTCAGAGAACAGACGGAGGAACAAGGGCTCGGAGGAGATTCGTAGCCGTACGGGATGCTCTTGGTCGAATAAGCTGGAGAAGTAGACAGTTCTAGGGTTTAGATGCGACCCCAGTACATTTAATGAAAAAAAATGAAAGTACACGGTGTGTAATTTTGGAGTACATGACGTGTACTAGGCTTTTCCATACTCCACTTTAAGCGGACTACGCATCACCCCACATTACCGTGTGTGTGGCCCGGACCCGGGCAGCACACGGCCTCATGCGGCACCGAAGTACACGGCCTGTACTTATAAAGTACACGACGTGTACTTCAAAAATTTCCAAAAACTCCCCTTTTCTCAAAAACTCCAGAAAAAGGAAAAGCATACCTGAAATGAAGGTCCATGAGCTTACACTATCCATTATGAAAAAAACAATTTAAAAAATAAAACATTTTGAAGATTATTTTAATTGATAAAAACATTAAAAAATAATAATGAGATCCCAAAATAATGTAATGGACATTACGGTGGGGAATTCAATTCAAGTCGTTCGTGTTTAAAAAAGTCTCCATTCACATTATCTATAAAATCTAAATAGGTATTGTTTATATAATGACATAAAGATTAATTTCAATAAATGGGTAAATATATCATTAATATGTAATTTTGTTAATGATAAAAAAAATTTGAAAAAAATTAGGATACTTAGTTTTGGTAAAATTGGCTTTTTAACTAAAGGGAAAAATAATGATGATTTCATCTAAAAACATTCATTTAAACACATTTGTATATATAGAGAGGAAAAATAAAAGGCAAATGTATCTAGATGAAACAAAAATAGTATAATTATATTAATGTCACACCCCGACCTCAGAAGCCTATTTATTTTGTTTTATTTTTATTATTTACTCAGTCCTGCATCATTTTGAGAAGGTTTAGTTGGGTCTCGGTATGAAATTTTCAAAGTTGGATGTTTTTGGCGGGTCTCTGGCTGGTGCACGGTCCCCGCACCGCTAGGGGAAACCGTGCGTTCGGTCCTGGAGACTGCACGGTGGACCAATTATTTTTATTATTCAAAAATGAAATGAGACAAAGCTTTATTTTTAATTAACATTTAGTTTATATTAGTACTATTTTGTTGTTATTAATATTATTAATATTATTATCTTTTTTTTTACTTATAATAATAATATTATCATTATTGGGAAAGAAACTTTTTCTTTTCTAATTCTATTGTTGTTTTTATTATTATTACTACGAGTAGGTAATTATTATTATTAACATATCAATTATTATTATTATTATTATTATTATTATTATCATTATTATTATTGATATTATTATTATTATTAATTAAAATAAAATTGATAAGAAATAATATCTATTATTTGTTTTATTAATATTTATTGCTTTTATTAATATTAATATAATTTATTACAATTTTTTAGAAACCCTAAACCTACCCCCATTCCAATTTTCTCCCCCCCGACCTGCAGCCTCTTGTGCACAACACAAATGCACGCCGCCGCTGGTTTCCCCTTTTGTTTTCTCCTTCAACATTCCGCGCTGCGGGCCCCTTGCCCAGCAGTCGCCCTCGCCTCCTGCTGGTCCGGCCTCTACCATGCACGATCTCACCCTCCTATGGATTGCCTCCTGCCGCTCTGCCCATCCGGCGCAGCTCCCCCGCTCGGCCCGACCCCGCCTCCATATCCGGCTTGCCCTCCATGCTCGCCTCTCCAAGTCGGCCCGGGATCCGGCCTCTCACCTCCTGCAGGTTGCGCGCCAGCCGACCCCCTCTGCTTTTCCAGCTGACGCGAGACCTCCCCTTCCCCTACCTATGGCATGGCCGCTCCTCCCAGGCTCTCACCCTCTGTCACCCTCAGACAACCTGCTCGCACGCCTCCCGTACTCGTGCCACACCCCCTCTCCCTCCCAAAGTCTGCTGCACCCTACTCCCTTTCCACTTGTTCAAGAGACTACCCCCTACCTCCACTGTCTGACCGCGCCCCTCTCCTCCTGTCCAGCGACCACCCTACGTCAGACCACCTACACCTCCCTCGGCCAGCTGCTAGACTACTCGTGCCCTCCCTCCTCTCTACCCTCCTCATCCAGCAGATCGATTCGTCAAAACTCCCCTCTCTAATCCAGGCTGGCACCCTGCCATACGTCTAGAGAACCAGCCCGCTGCATTGCCCTGAACACCCAACTAGGTGCCTTCGATTCCGAATTGATGTTGTTCCTTTTTGGTACAGTTATGAGTATGAGTTTCATGTTTATCAGGGTCTATTTTTGAATTTCTTGTGGTCCAATAGGCGAGAAATTAAAGATTCACTCCGAGTGTTAGAGTCTTTGTCACTCGAGGAAGGTGGTTCCGCGTATAACTATTGTTTGATAAATTAATCTTCATGTCCGATTATTTAATCATGGACTTATGTTTATTATTTGGGTGAATTGTTTGTTTTTTTGATTAATTAATTATGATTTATGAGTTTATAAATGTGTTCTTTAGTATCCTTTGTGTGGCGTGAATGGAATTTTTAGAATGATTGGTGTTTTGTTGGTTAAAAATGTGTTTTTTTTAAGTATATGTCAATGTTTTGTGTTGTTTTGGTTTGATGTTTTCAAAAGGGGTTTTTGGGGATGTTTTTTTTTGTGAGAATTTTATTTTTATTTATTTATTTATTTTTTAAATGAACTTGGTTTACGCATAATATTTTTTAGCATGCTCAGGGTAATTAAGGTACCTTTTCATGGAATCCAGTTGTGTGATGTTTAATAGTTTTTATTAAATTCTGCAGTTTTTCAATTTAACTATGCAATTGGGGCACATTCTATTACAATGTGTTGCGAGTGCATGGTTAATTATAAAAATTTGTTTGAAAAGGTTTTGGGTGTGTAAAATTGTGTGATACCTTTTGAAATTTGTTTTATAAATTTTAAAGTGGTTTGGTAAATAGTGTCAATGGTGCGAGTTATGATTTGAAAATGTGTCGAGGTGGTTCTTTCATGTTGTTGGATTTTTTGTATTGTTTTCAGTCCGTGTTTGTGTAATTTCAGTTACTGTGTGTTTGTTGCAGCGCGTTTGCAAGGTTACCCCGTGATATTGCGGTCACCAGCTTGCGCTTGCTTGTGCATCCGTGCGAGGCATGGCGCGCCATTGCGTTTGGACTATGAACTGAGGTAGGTCCCCCACTCCACTCACCTTTAAATTTAGAATTTATTAATTACTTGATGTTTTATTAATTTTAATAAATTAGAAATAATTAAAGAGAAATAATTTTGAAATGATGATTTGGTGTAAAAAGAGCTGTTTATTTTATACACGACACTTGAAACATTTTCTTGACGATCGGACACCCAATATTGAAAGAATGCATGTTTGGTCTTTAAACATAATTCATGGATTTTCATATGTAGTTTTAGTTTTAAAGATAAATGATTACTTCTTAACAAGTTTTTTGGGTTTTCTCAAGAAATGAGATTTTTCTTTAAAATTGGTGAAGGCCCATTTGGTACTTTAATAAAATAAATTATTTGGGAAAACCCACTCAGGGATGATCTTTGGAGTGCGTTGATTGCGTGAGATTTATGTGATGTTTGTGCATCGTGACTGATTGATTTAAATTGTGGACACACTCCTTTTAATTTCTTGTGTTGACATGGGAACTAGACATAGTGAGTGAATCTTCTAAGAATGATTTCCACACTGGTTTAGATTACACACTGGCTAGTGGCCCCGTAGCAGGGGAATGTTGAGTTATTGCTGCTATGAGGATTGGGCCCCTCGGTTAGGGCATGTTGGGATATACCGAGCGTTAGGGAGTTATGGATTCATTGAGTTAGAGCATGCTTTCAGGATGAGTCACATGTATGGTGTGTTCTGGATTGTTAATAATCTCCTAGGTTTGACCCATGTTTCTTTTAGTGTTTTTTTCTTTGTATGTGGTGGACGGTTGAGAGGTTAAGTTCAGTTTCTGGACCCTGTGTGCCACTTTTTCCATTTCCCTTGGTGTGTGTTGTGTGTTATGTGTAGTTTTCCTTTTTAGTTAATAACTAATGTTTGGTTTTCTAAATTGTTCGTAAAAAAATGTTTTAAGATGAAATGCACCTATTCCTTTCAAACATTAAACTTGGTTTTGAATTAGAAAGGGAAATGGACTATTAATTATTTTAGAAATGAATGTTCATGTGGAAACTAATATTTTATATCATTTAGTTCAAACCTGGAATTAGTAAATTTCTTTATTTAAAGGTAGTGCATTGGGAATAGTTTTTTGGGAAGGCCTACTAAGTTTTAATACTCAGGCCTATAGTTAATTTATTTTTTTAGTGTTTGTGCAGGCTATAGCTTGGGTGCATTCGCCTTGGGAAACCTTTGGTCGTGAGTTGGAGAGTGACCCGCGAGGTCACACAGAGATAGTGGTTGTCTCTTTCGGTTAGTTTCATTTTATTTGGGTCTTGTTTAGTTACTTTACTTTATTTATTTATATTTCACTAATCTGTTTAATTTCTGCTACATTTTTTATTTATTTTAACTGGGTGAAATCGTTCCCACTGCCTCTGTTGATTCCCTGGCGCTTGTCTCCAGCCCGGGAGGATCGAGAATGCCTCTTAGGCCATGTCGCGGACTAGCTCGAGTGACCTGTTCATGGTCGACCCAGGTTGGTTCGTGACAAAATGGTATCATAGCAGGTCTGCTCTTAGTGGAACTCTCTTTTTCAGATCTTCCTTTGTTATTTGGAATTTTTTTTAGAATGAGATTAGGACAGTTGGGGCTCAGGAGGTATGTTACGGGTTAGTGCCTGATCACCACCGCTCGCAGCGAGAATTAGTTCACTTTTTAGCCTCACATGGTTTGGTGACCCATGTGGAGTCCAAGTGCCGGATTAATGTCCTCAAAGTGTTATTCCTTACGTTGGGCATGGCTCACCACTATATCGTCGGGTTAGACAAAGACAATAGTTCCTATTTCCGATGGTTTATAGTTGGTTTTGTTTCATTTTGAACTTAGTCAATGTTAGTGTGTGTCGAAAATGAAAGTGATTTTGAAATGAAAAAAGGGGTTTTCTTCCAAATTGTTTTTGAAATTAGTAAAGTGGGTTTTTAAAGAGAAAGTGTATCGGTTTGGAAAAAACATGGTATGTGTTTTGATTGGGTAAAGAAAAGAAGTGTTTGAACCTTGACACCCCTTATGGAGGGTCACACGTGCATGGTTATGTATAGAGAGTGTGGGGGGGAACTTGTTCATAGATGATGTGAGCGAGATTTAATGAACTCACATGTGATGGTTCATATGGTTCCATAAGTGAGTTTTAAAAGTTTAAAGAAATAAAGGTTTTGGGAAAGTGATTTATAGTTGCGTTTTTATATGTTTGGCATAGGGGCTGATTTTCCTTTAATGGGTTGCTTTGATTGAGTTTTGGCATGATGTCGGTTTCGATGGTGTTTTTTGTGTTGTTACGAGTATGCCACCCCGAAAGCCTCCAAAAGTTGTTAATGATTTATGCCCAGTTCCCAGTTCTTTTTGTGTGTTTCCTACTTATCGAGGTAGTCGAAGTCTGTTAGAGGCAGTTTTGTATTTCATAAAGATAGTGTGTCTTCGGGTTGTTGGGAACTCCCAGGGTAGTTAAGGTTTGTATCGTCCCAGAGTTACTTGATGGTTCAGTTCTGGATAGGTAAATGTTGGATGTCTCATCGTAGTTAGAGTCTGGGGTTTAGTTGATGGGGGTCGACTCTTGTGAAGGTTTCCCGTCTGGAAAGGATCTTTGTCTTTACCGAAAACCTGGTTGTTGGATCGTTCCCTCGTATGCGACTAGTATGATCGGTTCAGGCATTCTAAGATGCCTTGTCGCTACCCTCTGAAGTCTTCTTACCATGTGATTATTAGGGTCCCTAAAGAGGGTTTTTAAAGAAGTGTCATTCAGGAAGAAGGAGTTTGGTACTAGAGGATGGAAATGCTTGACTATGAGGCATGAGATGCTTTAGCCATCAGGGCCCCAGCCATACACCTCGGGGTGAAGCTCACGCACAGTCAGGAGTTGTCGAGGGTGTGTGGAACCTCGGTCCGGATAATGCTTTCTTCCTTGGGAAGGAAATATCCAAAATTTCATTGTTCTATTCTAGTCACTATCATATGATTATACTTGTTTTGGGGGCATGATGAGCTCGTTCCCCCATGATCCAAGTGGTCTTATCTACACTCATTAGGGTTTTTAAATGGTTTGGTCTCTTTGAATGGTGTGGGCCATAAATAGATAGACCTATTCTGATTTTGAGTTCTTCTCAGATGTGTTTGTTAGGGGGATGTTTGTTTTGTGAAATTTATGGGAGGTGTTGAGTTAATTATTCATCCTTAAGCTACTGGGTTGTTTGGTAGCATGTTTTCTGACAAAGGAATAGATGTTTTATTTGTTCTATGTTGGTAAAGTGAACGAGTTTGGGTTGGGAGTTCCCGCGTTGGCCCCCCTTTGGGGGGTAGTGTGTTCGGATTTCGAGGGTTTTTGTATTTGTGAATTCTTGTGGCGGGAGAACCCTTCTGTGTTCTCCCCTCAACTTCATAGAGTGACTGTTCTTGAGTTGGTTGGTTGTAATGTCTATTGGGAATAGTTACTCTGAGGATCTCATTTTCCTTTGGTTTCATCCGGGCATGGCCTCTAGTTGTGTTGACTGTTGGCTTGGTGACTTTCTGGGAGAAGAAAGTGTCTGTGGTTGGGAGAATTGTCACACCCCGACCTTAGGCGCCAATTTATTTTGTTTTCTTTTTATTATTTACTCGGTCTTGCGTCATTTTGACAAGGTTTAGTTGGGTCCCAATTTGAAATTTTCGAAGTTGGATTATTTTGGTGGGTTTCGGACCGGTGCGCGGTCCCTGCACCGCTTGCGGTGACCGTAAATTAGGTCATGGAGACTGCACAGTTGACCGATTATTTTTATTATTAAAAGATGAAATGAGACAACGCTTTCTTTTTAATTAAAATTTAGTTAATATTAGTACTATATTGTTGTTATTAATATTATTAATAATATTCTATTTTTTTTACTAACAATACTAATATTATCATTATTGAGAAAGAAAATTTTTCTTTTCTAATTATATTTATGTTTTTTTATTATTATTACGAGTAGGTAATTATTATTATTAACATGTTTTTCATTATTATTATTGATATTATTATTATTTTTATTACTTAAAATAAAATGGATAAGAAATGATATCTATTATTTTTTTATCAATATTTATTGCTTTTATTATTATTAATCTAATTTATTACTATTTTTTTAGAAACCCTAAACCTACCCCCCATTCCCATTTTCTCCCCCGACCTACGGCCTTCTCCGCACTGTGCACCTGCACACCACCACATGTTTCCACCTTTTTTTCTCCTTCACCATTTCGCTCCGCGAGCCCCTGCCCAATGCTTTCCCTTGACTCTTACTGCTCTGACCTCCGCCATGGTCGGTCTCCACCTCTTATGGATCGCCTCCCACCGCTCTGCCCGTCTGGCGCAGCTCCCCCTCTCGGCCCGACCTCGCCTCCCTTTCCAGAACTCCCTCCATGCTTTCCTCTCTACGTCGGCCCGGTATCCAGCCTCTCGCCTCCTACAGGTCGCGCGCAAGCCGACCCCCTCTACTTGTCCAGCCGACGTGAGACCTCCCCTTCCCCAACCTATCGCATGGCCACTCCTCCCAGGCTCTCACCCTCTGATGCCCTTGGACAGCCAGCTCGCTCACCTCCTAGACTCGCACTGCACCCCCTCTCTCTCTCAAAGTTCGCTTCACCCTTCTCCCTTTCCGCTTGAGCAAGAGACTACCCCCTGCCTCCACCGTCTGACCGTGCCCCTCTCCTCTTGTCCGACGAACGCCCTACACCGGACCACCAACTCCTCCCTCGGCCAACCACTGAACTACTCGTGGCCTCCGTCCTCCCTAAACTCCTAGGATAATAGATCGCTTTGTCAAAACTCCCCTCTCTAATCTCAGATTGTGCCCTGCCATACGTCTGGCGATCCAGTCCGCTGCGTTGCCCTGAACTCCCAACCAGGTGTGTTCGATTCCGAATTGATGTTCTTCCTTTTTGGTAATGTTACAGGTATGAGTTTCATGTTGTTTAGGATCTATTTATGAATTTGTTATGGTCCAATCATTGAGCAATTGATGTTTCACGCTGAGTGTTGGAGTCTTCAGCACCCGAGGTAGGTGGTTCCACGTATAACTATTATTTGATAAATTAATTATCATGTCCGATTATTTTAGCATGGCCTTCCGTTTATTATTTGGGTGAATTGTTTGTTTGTGGGATTAATTTATTATGATTTATGAGTTTATAAATGTGTTCATTAGTATCCTTTGTGTGGTGTGAATGGAATTTTTAGAATGATTTTTATTTTTTTGGTTAAAAATGTGTTTTTGATTAAGTATATGTCAATGTTTTTTTGTTTTGGTTCGATGTTTTCAAAAGGTGTTTTGGGGATGTTTTTTATGTGCGAAGTTTATTTTTATTTATTTATTTATTTATTTTTTAAATGAACTTGGTTTATGCTTAATATTTTTTAGCCTTCTCATGGTAATTAAGGTACATTTTTATGGAATCCAGTTGTGTGCTATTTAATAGTTTTTATTAAATTCTGATGTTTTTCATTTTAACTATGAATTTGGGGCACGTTCTGAAATGGTGTGTTGCGAGTGCGCGGTTAATTATAAAAATTGGTTTGAATATTTTTTGGGTGTGTAAAACTGTGAGATACCTTTTGAAAGTTGTTTTATATATTTTAATGTTGTTTGGTAAATAGTGTCAATGGTGCGAGTTGTGATTTGAAAATGTGTCGAGCTGGTTCTTTCACTTTGTTGGCTTTTTTGGATTGTTTTCAGTCCGTGTTTGTGTAATTTTAGTTATTGTGTGTTTTTTGCAGCACGTTTACAGGGTTACCCCGCGATATTGTGGTCACCATCTTGTGCTTACTTGTGCCTCTGTGTGAGGCGTGACACATCATTGCATTTGGACTGAACAATGAGGTATGTCCCCCACTGCAATCACCTTTAAATTTAGAATTTATTAATTGCTTGATGTTTTATTAATTTTAATAAATTAGAAATAATATAAGATAAATAATTTTTAAATGATTATTTGGTGTAAAAAGAGCCATTTATTTTATACACGACACTTGAAACATTTTCGTGACGAGCGGACAACCAGTATTGAAATAATTCATGTCTGGACTTTAAACACAATTCACTGAATTTCATATGTAGTTCTATTTTTAATGATAAATGATTTCTTCTGAACATGTGTTTTGGATTTTCTCGAGAAATGAGGTTTTTCTTTAAAATTGGTGAAGGCCCGTTTGGCACTTTAATAAAATAATTTTTTTAGGAAAACCCACTCAGGGGTGATATTTGGTGTGCGTTGATCGCATGAGATTTATGTGGTGTTTCTGCATTGTGACTGATTGATTTACATTGTGGACACACCCCTTTTTATTGCTTGTGTTGACATGGGAACCTGGCATAGTCAATTAATCTTCGGAGAACGATTTCCAAACTAGTTTAGATTACACACTGGCTAGTGGCCCCATAGGAGGGGAATACTGAGTTATTGCTGCTATGGGGATTGGGCCCCACAGTTAGGCCATGTAGGGCTATACCGAGCATTAGGATGTTATGACGTCATTGAGTTAGAGCATGCTTTCATGACGAGTCACATGTATGGTATGTTCTGGATTGTTCACGATCTCTTAGGTTTGAACCATGTTTCGTTCAGTGTTTTTTTTGTATGTGGTGGACAGTTGAGAGGTCTAGTTCGGTTGCTGGCCCCTGTGTTCCACTTTATCTATTTCCCTTGGCGTGTGATGTGTGTTATGTTTAGTTTTCCTTTTTGGTAAATAGCTAAAGTTTGGTTTTATAAATTGTTTTCAGAAATGAAAAAAGGTTTTAATATGCAATTCACTTGTTCCATTCAAACATTAAACTTGTTTTTGAATTAAAAAGGGAAATGGACTATTACATGTTTTAGAAATGAAAGTTCGTGTGGAAACTAATATTTTATATCATTTAGTTCAAACCTGGAATTAGTAAATTTATTTATTTGAAGGTAGTGCATTGAGAATAGTTTTTTGGGCACGCCTAATTAGTTTTAATACTCACGCCTATAGTTCTTTTCTGTTTTTAGTGTTTGTGCAGGCTACAACTTGGGTGCGTTCGCCTTGGACGACGTTTGGTCATGAGTTGGAGAGTGACTCGTGAGGTCACCTGGAGATAGTGGTTGTCTCTTTAGGTTAGTTTCATTTTCTTTTGTTCTTGTTTAGTTACTTTACTTTGTTTATTTATTTTTTGCTACTCTATTTTATTTATGATGCTTTATTTATTTATTTTAACTCAGTAAAATCGTTCACACCACCTCTGTTTATGCCCTGGCGCTTGTCGCTATCCCGGGAGGATTGGGAACGCCTCTCGGGCTGTGTCGTGGTCCGGCTCTGGTCACCGGTTCTGGGTCGACCCGGGTTGGTTTGTGACAATTAATGTGTTTCTTGGGAGATGTATAATTATATTTTATCTCCATAATCCTAAACATATACAATCATGATAAACAATGAGAATGTTTAATAATATGATTACCAATTTCATAACATTGAATTGTAAGCCCCATGAAGTAAATATCCTCAATTAGATATGTAGATCCACATAATATTTTGAAAAATCATTATAAAATAAATTCATTGGAAGTATATATGATATATAAAAGAAACAGGTGGTGAATATGGCATGTGTTTCTCAGAAGTAGAAAAAGTGAAACAGAAAACTCTTACATTATGATTCCACATCTGTTGTATATGTATAAACCAACTGTATAATAAATATATGATTATTATAAAACATTTACATAATTTTAAATAAATATATATATATATATATATTCCATTTATGATTTATGTATAATTCATTTTATCCATTTATTAACAACACCACATTAAAGTCATGTTTTTTCTATAACTACATTGTTTTTAATGAAAGTTTTA
This sequence comes from Viscum album, assembly GCA_963277665.1. NCBI lineage: Eukaryota > Viridiplantae > Streptophyta > Magnoliopsida > Santalales > Viscaceae > Viscum > Viscum album. The sequence goes on from OY728130.1 coordinate 582,990,385, forward strand.
ATTTTTTTACCATCATACATCGATAATTATTAAATAATATCCATCATGTTAACTATGATATAAACAAAATATATATATTCATTATAATTTTATTTGTAGTGATCCATAATTGTTATATATAGTAAATAAAATACAACATTCATAGAGATGTAGGATGCACGTATAATAGAAAGATGTTCCCATTTCCCAAAAGGAAATAAATAAACAACGTTTAATATTATTTTAGAACTCAATAATCATTGTTATATCATATATATCACATATTTTCATTAAAAAAAACCATTTTTAACTTCAATGTAATGTGTAAAAAAATCACATCACTTCGCGAGATGATTATTCGCTACACACATGAACGATGTTATCACAATCTCTTTGAATGGAATGTAATAAGGAACATGTGATATCATAATTAAATAATAATATTAAAATCATAAATTTCACATTTAAATAAAAATACATCATTCTATTAATCCATGAGAGGTGGGGTATCAGAAAACACATCGATTCGTTGGGCAGAAGTCCACTATATACCCAAACGACAATTTCATAACCAGTTTGACGGAAGAAAAGATGGATTTAGGATATTACATTTACAAAATAACATATAAGTACATTTAATATACTTATTTTATTATATAATAATGGTTCACAAAAATTTATGTAGTTGGGGGAATTAAAAATAGAAAACTCTTAGTTAGGGATTTTACCTCTTCTTCAGAAAGATTCTTATGGTTTCACCAAACGATTTACTAGGTTTTATTTAACACTATAATAAGTATTATAGGATGAGTGTAGGTAATTGTGTATGTGATTTAGTCTATTAATAAACTTACTAATATTTTTTGGAATCAGAGCAGGAGAGGTCTGGTGTGCCCTTTTATAAGAGATGTGAGGGCACACATGTAATTTTCATAATGAAAATTGTCCACCAATGTTTTTTTACCTTGAAAAAGGATAAAATATTGTCCATAATATATCCTAGAATATATAAGGACGATATATTTCTATCCAATGGGTTTTTGTACAAGTGTTTGGTAAATTTTATCCCTTATATTCTTTATTTAACCAACGGTAAACACATCATTACCTTAACGGTAGAAAATGGTTTTTTGTGGTTTTACTATTCATTATGGTCAAACAATAAGTTGAAAACATTAGATAATGTAAATTATTCTAATTCAAAATATGCAATATATTTTTTAAAATGAATTTAATATAATTGGAAAATATTAATTTTACATTAATACTGATGATGTGACGGGAAAATGGTTTTCCAAAGGGAAAATTTTAAAAAGATTAAATAGTTTTTATATAAAAATTAAATTTTAGATTGATTCAAATGACCTAAATTGGATTGATAGATTTATAATAGATCTATATTTATAGTCAAAAATATTAATATAATTTTTATGTATTTAAATATTTTATAATAAATCACAATTCATCATGAAGACAAGTATTTCTTGATATTTATCAAAAACATTATATTCTTTCAAAATTTGATATAAAAAACTAAATTTAGTTTTTATATTCTAATTTGAAAACATAATTCCATTTTAAAAACATTTTCCCCAAAATTTATACAATAATATTAAAATAATTTGGAAAAATAAAAAATAATTACTCTTTAGAAAAACACAATTATAAGATTAATATTAGATTTATTATTATTAATTTTCTACAAAAATAATTTGATTAATGTTAAAAAGTAAATTAATATATAATATGTAAATTTTATTAAAATAATTGACTAAAAGTATTTAATTTAATTTTTGTGATAAACGTGTTTTTAGACATAAAAATCGTTTAAAAAAAGTTTCACTTTAATTTAATTTGGGTTTTTAAATTTATAATTAATTGGTCACAATAAAATCAATTTTATATATGTCACGACCTGCCCTCGGGGCCCGTGCCGTGACTACCCCAAGCCCACCTTCCATAGGCCAGGGGCTGGCGACAGGCACCAAAGGCGTAAAATCCCGATAACTGGGAAGGCATTGCCTTTATAAAAGTAAACAAGCACCATAGAGTACAAGCGGAAGAAAAACACTAAGTACAAAAGAAATGCTGAAAAGTAAATGAGCCAGAATACAAACCCAAAAGAAAGTACAACTACAACTGAACAAGGTACAACCGGAAAAAGACAACAGCTGGAAGTAGGAAGCAGCTCCTGGGTCGTCCTCCTCGGTTCCTACCTGAAGGGTAGGTACAGATAGCGCAGCTCCTAGTCATCCACCACGGATCCTACCTGAAGGGTAGGTACAGATAGCATCCTCCACACTCTCGTCCGACAACCTCTTCTGTGAGTCGTCACGTCGTGTAGTCCACCTCCGGGTACTGACTCGTCGTGTAGTCCACCTCCGGGTACTGACTCGTTGTGTAGTCCACCTCCGGGTACCGTCCAGTCCTCGAACACTCGGCCTCTCTCAGCACTGCCCGTCATCTGCAACCAACACAACGAGGTGCAGGCATAGCCCGTGCAGGGGTGAGTATAACGATACTCAGTAGGGACCCCGAGACGCTCAAGGTCTCTCTAAAAACCATCAAGGATAACCACAAAGAAGATCTCAACAGATAACCTCTACTTAGGTATATGCCCATACATATACCTAAGTTATCAAGTAACTCATCTCAATCATGAGGAAACACAAGTATTGTGAAATCAACGGATAACCACTACCCAGGTATATGCCCATACATATAGCTAAGTTAGCAAATGAACCATCTCAATCATGAGGTAAACACAAGGTCAAAATTCTCAGCTCAAACCAGGATTTTCATTATCGAAACTGTAACTGCTAAAGAGCTCTGTCTCTGGAGTGTACAGTGGTCCTGTCATGACTCCGAGGTACTGCTCACTAACCTAAGACTGCTGAAGTACTCCTCCTATCGAGTACCGCGGGTCAGCCACCCAGACACAGTAGTGCTTCCCGCCGAGGTATGTCACCCAAACACAGTAGTGCACACCCCCTAGTAGCCTGCTGAGGTACTCTCCGGACGAGTATTGCGGGTCTGCACTGTCACACAGGTAGTGCTCCGTCCGCCGTGGGTCTGCACCTTAGAAAGTAGTGCTCCGTCCACTGGGCTAGTCGACTCACTCCAAGTCGAGTCGGTCAAGCAGTCGTCAGGTCTCAGCCAATTACACGGTCTCCGTACTCCACACGCTCGTCACTGGGAGGGTCCGCTCCACGAGCTACAGGTCGATACTCCAATTATCTCAAAGTCCCATGAAGAAGTATCTCAAAGGACCGCCTTGTCATAGGGGTTTCAACACAACAGACGGCGCGTCAATCGGACGTCCGGTCTGTGAGTTATTAGCCTTTTCGTCCCAGGGCCCCGGTTGGTTTCGTGAGCGAACCAAACCCGGCCGTATCTCAACTGTACCCCGAACTCTCATAGGGTATACTCATAGGGACCGTTTCTCAACGAGATCACCAACGCCGCTGACGGTTCGTCAAACGAACGTTCTGTTAGAAAGATATTAGCTTTTCTGTTCCAGGGGCCCGGTTGGATTTCGGTGCGATCCAACCCGGCCACTATCCATTTGCATCCAATTCTCGGGCGGAGGATGCCAAAAGTTCCGTATCGTCAATAGGAACTCAACGCAACAGACAGCGCGTCAATCGAACGCCCGGTCTGAGAGTTATTGGCTTTTCCGTCTCACACCCACCCTGGGAAACTTCCCAGGAGGTCACCCATCCTGATCACTACTCTAGGCCAAACACGCTTAACTATGGAGTTTTAACCACGTAGGCTCCCGAAAAGGAAGGTGTACCTTGAGTATAGTATACCGAAACGACCGTCTCGATCCAAGGATCGCGTTGCCACTGACGGCGAGTCGTTTGGAGGCGCGTAGCCCAAGATACGGGCATTTGACCAAAAGTGGTCCGAAACTAGGGGTCTGGGCCCGGGCCGACCCGGCCCGACCCCCCCCCTGGGTTGGCCGAACCGGGTCGACCCGCCTCGGGCGGTGACCCGACCCGACGACCCGGCCCGGCTCGGAACATCCGGCCCGGTGCGGCGGCGCGGCGGCGCGGGCCGGTGCGGCAGCGCGGTCCGGCGTGGCGGCGAGGTCCGGCACGGCGGCGCGGACCGGCACGGCGGCGCGGACCGGCACGGCGGCGCGGCCTGGGCGCCGTTCGGGTGCCGCGCGCGAGGTGCAAAGCCCCCCCCCCCCTTTGAGAACCGCGACCCTTTAGTTGAGGCCGCTTTTGAGACCCGGTCGGGGGAAATTAATTCCCCCGGTCTCCACTGCCCGGCCGGCCCGCATTGGCCGGCCGGTTTCGCCAGCAAGGACCGGCGATGGCCGGTCCTTCCTTCGCCGACACCGGCGGCCTGGGGCCGGCCGCCGGTCATCCTGCTCCGCCGCGGCCTGGAACCGGCCGCGGCCTATGCCGTTCGGCGCGATGCGACGACATCACTTCCCTCCGCCGCGACCCCGCTCCGGCCGTGGCGGCTTTGACTTTCTTTGACGCGACGCGACGGCGTCACGTTCTTGGATTTCTTTCCACGGCGCGGCGCGACGGCGCCGCACGTATCTTCCGCAATAAATCGCGTGGTGCGACGACACCACGTTTTCTCGTATCATCCTCAAGAAACCATCACGAAAAACAAAGGAGGAGGGTCGGCCGTGTTTGTGCGGTCCGACCCCCCCTCGCATTATTCGATAACAAAAAGGGTTTTAAACCATGATCATCACCAAGTTTGTATTCACGAACAATTAAATAAATAAAAACCCTCAATCATCAACCGCTTGATCGGACGATCCGCGGATCAACCCGGTATTGGTTGGTCCGCGCTCATCGTTCTTTTCTCAAAAGATAAGAGAATTCCAAAATAAAATTCCCCTACCTCGGCTTCAAGAACGGAGTTCTTCAACGACCCGCAGAAGACAAGCGTCGCAGAGGTCGGGCGTCGTTCCGTCTAGGTTGGTGGGAGAAGAGCTCGGTGAAGTCGAGCCGAGACGTCACCCTCTGTATACTTTGTAGGCGGTGGTGCTTCCCTTCCTTACTCCAGTTGAAGATGGTCGTAGGTGTTGCTTCACGTTCTTCGGAATCGTGGAACGTTCTTCCTCGAGAGGTTGGTGATCTTCCAAGAGTTCTTCTCCTCTCCTTAGTTCTCCCGACAAGGTTTATGCCAACCCAAAAAGAAGAATATAATCCCTCTTTTTAATGTTGGCAAAATGAATTCAAAATAATTCAAACACTCAAAATAATTAATTAAGTTGGTTTAATTAATTAATTGCAAAGTGTTGGCAATAATTTCAAAAGATTGAAATTCAAATAAACTATACTTAACTCACCTCATTAATTAATCAAGTTGTCAAATATTAAAGAATGTGAGTTAATGGGGAGTTGGAAAGTGAGGGGTTAAGAGGGTTAGGGAGTTTAAGGAATTTGAAAAGGTGGGGGGGGGGGTTCGTGTGGGCCCCACCCTTTAAAATATCCACACATGGGAAGTTGGATGGATGTGGGCCCACCACCAACTTCCCATGGGAGAAGTTAACCACATAACACTGTTAAAATTTGATTTAACAATTTTATTCACTTTTTTAATTAAACCCCAAAAATTAACTTCTCCTCCCGCACAAACGCTACTACGGTAAAGGTTCTCTTAAGTGATTACCGGGGTTGTGAGTTCATCGGTGCAATCGGATTTCAATTCCGAGCACCGGTTCAAAAGATAGAAATTCCCACTCGCTCGTTCACTGAACGTACCTGATCCAAACTTCAGAAATTAATTCCGGGCACACCGGGCCTTGGAATCAGGCGCTGTCAGAAACTACGTTCTGGTAAAATTCCAAAAAAAAATTAAGAAAAAATTTTCCTTGAAATTTCCGGGTCTTTACATTACTCCCACCTCAGGGCTTTACGTCCCCGTAAAGCTTCAACACAAACTAGGGTAACAAAAACGGTACAGAGCACGCATCTGAGCCTTCCGCTCCCATGTGCTTACCTGGAGGTTCCGTACTGCCAAAGAAAGTGCACCCAAGGAATCGATCGTCCTTGTAGGATCTGCTCCTGTCGATCCTCGATCCCCACTGGAATATCCGTGAAAGACACCCCATCGCCATCGTCCAGCTCCTCATGGTCGATGGTATGCGAAGGGTCGAGCACGTATCTCCTCAGTTGAGATACATGGAAGTCGTCGTGCACCTAGTGCAACTGCGGTGAATGGGTCAAGTGGTAAACCACCCCGCCTACCCAGCTGGGGACCTAAGAAGGTCCGCTGAACCCCGGAGATAACTTGCCGCCTTGGCCACATCTCCGTAAACCTCGTCGAGGTGAGACTCGTATAAGGACGTGATCGTCATCCTCGAATTCCAGAGGTCTCCATGTTCTGTTAGAACTGGAACTTGAAAGGCAGCTACCACGAGGGTAAGGTTGACCGACTCAAGAGTGATCAGTCGCACCCTCCTGTGCAAGAGTTACCCTGCGCTGCCTGGGGTTTCCTTTTCCGCCAACCAAGAAAAACCCATCCCGACATTTTCCTAAAACCGTCAATTTGAGTATGAACAGTTATTACCCATTCCATACTCAAACTAACGTCGTAAGGCCTCGACGCTGCCACCAAGAGATTTCAACCGAAACTCTCGCCTCGAGAGTCTGACCACACCATTGGTGTAAGTGTGATTATCGAGTCTCCTCCCAAGGTATCTCCGGACATGAGGGTCAAGTCCACGGCTTACCGGAAACTCTAGGCCTGGAAAAAGATTTGTGAAAGCGAGGAATGATTCATATCGACGTCTGTTACTACAGCAGCTAGCAGTGGACACAAACTGTCCCTTGAATCATTTCTAGAGCCATTGGGTCACACTCCTTGACCGCATGCAGCTGCATTCTTCCACCGCCCCTCAGCTCCCTGAGTTTGGCGGGGATAACTAAGGCGGGTGGTTGTAGCATGTTAAGATGTATAGCACCTCATGCTGCTCTCCTAGCTCTGTCTCCACGTCTACCGCTTCGCAGACCCATATCTATTTAAAGCTTCCTCTTCTTGAAACATTTAACACGCCTGAGTCTCTAAGACTGGCACCGATTCCCTGTTTTTTACTGCACTGTGCAGTCTTCATCCGCTCCTGGATGAAATGCACCTCCTTTAGTCTCACAAGAGCTGCTATGATTTCTTCTTTGCCGATAAGAGAAATCTGGTCTCATCCCCTGGATGAACCACATTCGTTGCCTAATACAGTCAATCCTGAGATGAATGATGCATTCATGACATGGTTGACGTCGTAAGGCCTCGACGTAACTACTAAGTGATCCAACTGTCACTCTCACCTCCAAGGGTTGAGTCACACTGTCGGCATCAGTGTGAGGTCACTAGGTCCCCTCCAGTAGAAATCTCGAAAGTGAGGGTCAAGTCAACAGTTTAACCGGGACCACTCAGTATCAACCAAACAAAAGGATAGGAATGAAAACAAAGATAAGTGTCTTTTTGTTATTGCATCTCATAGTACAAAGACACGAATACAACAACAACATGGAACTAGAAGTACAAGGGATGTATCCACTAGTTCCGCTCCTGTCCACCTGCTCCCAGAGCTCTACTGCCTTGGTGGCTCCTCCAAAGCCTGCAGATCAACTGTACGAGGAGTCGGACAGTCACGTGCCAGGGGACCCTTTCCACCGCATGAGTAACACAACCTTCTTCTGGAACGCCTAGCTCTGTTCCCACCCCGGGTGCCCCGCACCACCGGTCCTAAAACCCGACATCGTCTAACTGCTAGTCTGGTCCTCCTGGACCTCTGCATCATCTGTCTACTGCCCACAGATGACTCAGCTACTGATCTAAAAACACGCGGCAAAGTCAGAAGCTCCTGTACACGCTCGGGGTGTAGAGATACTGGCACAAACTCCACCCTGAAGAAGGTCTCAAAGTCTTCCCAAGAGAAGTTCATCCCGTCGAAAAACTGAAACAAGTGGCTCCACCACCTGCCTGCTGCTGCCTGAAGGAGGCTGGTAGCATAGATCACCATGAAGTCTGCCGGCGTCCCCAATAGCCTGAAGACTCTCACCACAGCCTCCAGCAAAACCTCAGTCGCCTGCGGGTCTGTCTCTCCCAGGAACCTGGGTGGCCTCTGGCGCTGGAACTCGTGCAGCGCGCTCAAGTGTCGTGCATCGCCTACTGCTGGGGCTGGTGGCAACGGTGGCCCAACGTATGGTAGTACCGCTGGTGCCTCCGCTGGTGCCTCAACTGCAAGAGGGCCCTGCACCGAAGCCTCGTCGCTCGACAGGCTGTCAGCGCGCACATCCCTCTGGGCTCTACCTGGTCGTCCGTGAAAAGGCATCCTGAAAGAAACATCGTGACACAGTCAAACGTTTATACCTAGTGAGCTGACCTGGTTTGAGATATTTTAAGGGAAAACCTTTGAAAACAGACACACAATCAGTGTTTTCGTGCACAAAGTCAGAAATCAGTTGTCAGGGTCCTGGTGTATGGATATGTCGGCCGCCCACACCAACACTGGACTCCCTGAACTGAAAACCACACTCGGTACTCTTAACACTATTGCTTCACAGAATGAAAAAGTCAGAGTCATAAGTTCTACGGTAGAACCGAACTCCTCTGATACCAATTTGTCAGGACCCGCCCTCAGGGCCCGTGCTGTGACTACACCAAGCCCGCCTTCCATAGGCCAGGGGCTGGTGACTAGCACCAAAGGCGTAAAATCCCGATAAATGGGAAGGCATTGCCTTTATAAAAGGAAAAAAGCACCACAGAGTACAAGCGGAAGCAAAACACTAAGTACGAAAGAAATGCTGAAAAGTAAATGGGCCAGAATACAAACCCAAAAGAAAGTACAACTACAACTGAACAAGGTACAACAGCAAAAAGACAACAGCTGGAAGTAGGAAGCATCTCCTGGGTCATCCTCCTTGGTTCCTACCTGAAGGGTAGGTACAGATAGCGCATCTCCTGGTCATCCACCACGGATCCTACCTGAAGGGTAGGTACAGATAGCCTCCTCCATGCTCTCGTCCGAAAACCTCTTCTGTGAGTCGTCACGTCGTGTAGTCCACCTCCGGGTACTGACTCGTCGTGTATTCCACCTCCGGGTACCGTCCAGTCCTCGAACACTCGGCCTCCGTCAGCACTGCCCGTCGTCTGCAACCAACACAACGAGGTGCAGGCATAGCCCGTGCAGGGGTGAGTATAACGATACTCAGTAGGGACCCCGAGACCCTCAAGGTCTCTCTAAAAACCATCAAGGATAAGCACAAAGAAGATCTCAATAGATAACCTCTACTTAGGTATATGCCCATACATATACCTAAGTTATCAAGTAAGCCATCTCAATCTCGAGGAAACACAAGGATTGTGAAATCAACGGTTAACCACTACCTAGGTATATTCCCATACATATACCTAAGTTAGAAAATGACCCATCTCAATCATGAGGTAAACACAAGGTCAAAAATCTCACCTCAAACCAGGATTTTCATTATCGAAACCGTAACTGCTAAAGAGCTCCGTCTCTGGAGTGTACAGTGGTCCTGTCACGACTCTGAGGTACTGCTCACTAACCTAAGACTGCTAAAGTACTCCTCCTGTCGAGTACCGCGGGTCAGCCACCCAGACACAGTAGTGCTTCCCGCCGAGGTATGTCACCCAAACACAGTAGTGCACACCCCCTAGTAGCCTGCTGAGGTACTCTCCGGATGAGTACCGCGGGTCTGCACTGTCACACAGGTAGTGCTCCGTCCGCCATGGGTCTGCACCTCAGAAAGTAGTGCTCCGTCCACTCGGCTAGTCGACTCACTCCAAGTCGAGTCGGTCAAGCAGTCGTCAGGTCTCAGCCAGTTACACGGTCTCCGTACTCCGCACGCTCATCACTGGGAGGGTCCGCTCCACGAGCTACAGGTCGATACTCCAATTATCTCAAAGTCCCACGAAAAAGTATCTCAAAGGACTGCCTCGTCATAGGGGTCTCAACACAACAGACGGCGCGTCAATCGGATGCCCGGTCTGTGAGTTATTAGCCTTTTCGTCCCAGGGGCCCGGTTGGTTTCGTGAGCGAACCAAACCCGGCCGTATCTCAACTGTACCCCAAACTCTCATAGGGTATACTCGTAGGGACCTTTTCTCAACGTGATCACCAACGCCCCTGACGGTTCGTCAAACGGACGTTCTGTCAGAAAGATATCAGCTTTTCTGTACTAGGGGCCCGGTTGGATTTCGGTGCGATCCAACGCGGCCACTATCCATCTACTTCCAATTCTCGGGCGGAGGATGTCAAAAGATCCGTATCGTCAACAGGAACTCAATGCAACAGACGGCGCGTCAATCGGACGCCCGGTCTGAGAGTTATTGGCTTTTCCGTCTCACACCCACCCTGTGAAACTTCCCAGGAGGTCACCCATCCTGATCACTACTTTAGGCCAAACACGCTTAACTATGGAGTTTTAACCACGTAGGCTCCCAAAAATGAAGGTGTACCTTGAGTATAGTATACCGAAACGACCGTCTCGATCCAAGGATCGCGTTGCCGCTGACGACGAGTCGTTTGGAGGCCCGTAGCCCAAGATACGGGCATTTGACCAAAAGTGGTCTGAAACTGGGGGTCTGGGCCCGGGCCGACCCCCCCTGGGTCGGCCAAACCGGGTCGACCCGCCCCTGGCGGCGACCCGGCCCGACTCAGAAAATTCGGTCCGGCCGGCGGCGTGGGCCGGTGCGGCAGCGCGGTCCGGCGCGGCGGCGCGGTCCGGCACGGCGGCGCGGTCCGGCACGGCGGCACGGCCTGGGCGCCGTTTGGGTGCCACGCGCGGGGGGCAAAGCCCCCCCCCCCTTGAGAACCGTGACCCCTTAATTGGGGCCGCTTTTGAGACCCGACCGGGGGAAATTAATTCCCCCGGTCTCCACTGCCCGGCCGGCCCGCACTGGCCTGCCGGTTTTGCCAGCAAGGACCGGTGACGGCCGGTCCTTCCTTCGCCGACACTGGCGGCCCGGTGCCGGCCGCCAATCATCCTGCTCCGCCGCGGCCCGGAACCGGCCGCGGCCTATGCCATTCGACGCGATGCGACGACATCGCTTCCCTCCGCCGCGGCCCCGCTCCGGCCGCGGTGCCTTTGACTTTCTTCGACGCGACGCGACGACATCGCGTTCTTGGATTTCTTTCCACGGCGCGGTGAGACGGCGCCGCAGGTATCTTCCGCAATAAATCATGTGGTGCGACGACACCGTGTTTTCTCGTATCATCCTCAAGAAACCATCACGAAAAACAAAAGAGGAGGGTCGGCCGTGTTTGTGCGGTCCGACCCCCCCCCCCCCCCTCACGTTATTCGATAACAAAAAGGGTTTTAAACTATGATCATCACCAAGTTTGTATTCACGGACACTTAAATAAATAAAAACCCTCAGTCATCAACCGCTTGATCGGACGATCCGCGGATCAACCCAGTATTGGTTGGTCCGCGCTCGTCGTTCTTTTCTCAAAAGATAAGAGAATTCCAAAATAAAATTCCCCTACCTCGGCTTCAAGAACGGAGTTCTTCAACGACCCGCAGAAGATAAGCGTCGCGGAGGTCGGGCTTCGTTCCGTCTAGGTTGGTGGGAGAAGAGCTCGGTGAAGTCGAGCCGAGACGTCACCCTCTGTATACTTTGTAGGCGGCGGTGCTTCCCTTCCTTACTCCGGTTGAAGATGGTCGTAGGTGTTGCTTCACGTTCTTCGGAAACGTGAAACGTTCTTCCTCGAGAGGTTGGTGATCTTCCAAGAGTTCTTCTCCTCTCCTTATTTCTCCCCACAAGGTTTATTCCAACCCAAAAAGAAGAATATAATCTCTATTTTTAATGTTGGCAAAATGAATTCAAAAGAATTCAAACACTCAAAATAATTAATTAAGTTGGTTTAATTAATTAATTGCAAAGTGTTGGCAAGAATTTAAAAAGATTGAAATTCAAATAAACTATACTTAACTCACCTCATTAATTAATCAAGTTGTCAAATATTAAATAATGTGAGTTAATGGGGAGTTGGAAAGTGAGGGGTTAAGAGGGTTAGGGAGTTTAAGGAATTTGAAAAGGTGGGGGGGGGGTTCGTGTGGGCCCCACCCTTTCAAATATCCACACATGGGAAGTTGGATGGATGTGGGCCCACCACCAACTTCCCATGGGAGAAGTTAACCACATAACATTGTTAAAATTTGATTTAACAATTTTATTCACTTTTTTTAATTAAACACCAAAAATTAACTTCTCCTCACGCACAAACGCAACTACGGTAAAGGTTCTCTTAAGCGATTACTAGAGTTGCGAGTTCATCGGTGCAATCAGATTTCAATTCCGAGCACCGGTTCAAAATATAGAAATTCCCATCCGCTCGTTCACTGAACGTACCCGAGCCAAACTTCGAAAATTAATTCCGGGCACACCGGGCCTCGGAATCAGGCGCCGTCAGAAACTGCATTCTTGTAAAATTCCAAAGAAAATTAAGAAAAAATATTCATTGAAATTTTTGGGTCTTTACAATATACATGAATAAGCCATATATTTTAATATTTTATTTATTCCTATATGTATGCTCCATTCCAACATTTAGGTGATATCTATCATATAAAATAATAATATTTTTAATACTATGTAACAGTTCATTTAAACACATTATTTCATGTAATGTAAGCTTAACACAGTGTTACATGCAACACAAGGGAAAATTTTTGTTGTGTGTAATGGAAAACATCAAAAAGATTAAATTTTATCAAAACAAATTCCAAAAATACTTGGTTGTTACAATGAACACATAATGTAATCGTGGTTATGTCAACCTAAGACACAAGAAATAGATTTCCTGATAATTTAAATCACCCTAATAAATGATGGTCAAATATATTTATCTATGGTTCTATTTTTATGCATATATTGAAAGGATATACCAAATTAATATTAAATTTCATGTATATTTAATGTTATATGCAATGTTTCTATTTTATCTTGTTATTTTCATATTAATATTATGTGGATTTTATATAAATGAATAACCGTGTCTAGATTATTTTTTAAAATGTTGGGACAGAAGCCTCATTTATTATTTAAAGAAAAGAAAATACCTCTTTTAACTCGGTTGATGGAGACCCATTACATATCCAAAAGGCCTAGTTGGAAATTAGACTATTACATGGCCCAAAGGCCTAAATTTTTGGCCCAAGGGCCATTCTGTGAAAACTATTTTCGTGTCTAGAAAATTATTGCACATATTCTAGAATTTTCATTAATTATACCATTCATGCATGCTAATTAATTACTTTAATGATTAAATATAAATATATTACTAAATATGAAACTTATAAAAATGTTATAAATTAATTATTTTAATCAAGTGCTTCTCTGAGGTTTGGTTTATCTAAAAGATGATATATGGACCCTTGTTCATTGAGATCCCACTTCCAAAAGAAATATTGGATTGAGTTGCTAGATTCAACTAATGCTCCAATGTATCTCATTGAATATTTTCTCATAGACTCCAAAAAAATCACCTCCAATTATCTAGGAGATCCATTCATTAAAAAAATTTACACACATAAAGGTGGTATGATCTAAATTATTATTAATCGTGGGATTACAAAAGAGAAATTTTGGGAACAAATTCCATTAAATATAGAGAGGAGTGGAATACCTCAAATACCAATATTTAATTATTTAATTTTTTAAAAAATAAAAAATTATAAATAAAATAAAATAATTACATACATTAGTAGATCTATGCTCCTCGTCTTTGTAACACCCCAAATTCAATTAAATCAAGCATTTGTTTTTAATGAAAAAATTGCATAGTTCACCGATTTTTATTCAAAATTGTGATTAAAACCTAAATTATCAAAATTTATACATTTATTTTTCATAAATTTATTTCATTTTTAGAATCATCATATAAAATTTAATATAGGGTTAAATTTTGATATTTTTTTTAAATTTATTGCTATTTGAGTGAATAGTTAAAATACAAAGTTCTTAAATAGTGCCATTTATTTTCAATATGTCCTGCAATTTAAAATTTACATTTTATTATTAATTAAGTCTTAATGTGACATATTATGTATTTTATTTATATTAATAAATTTTTATAAATAACATTAAATAATATAGTATAATAAAATTTGTTGTCTAAAAATATTTAAAAAAAACTAATTACAATTTACAAATTTTAGTTGAAATTAATTGATTACAAATTAAGAAAATGAATCATAGAAAATGGTTAATATATCAATAATAATTATTTTAAATTAGGTAAATATATCACTTTAATTTTAAAACCTTATGAATAGTAACTATAGAAAACATTAACAAATCAGGAAAGGGTATATCAGGTAATTAAGGTTAAAAATAATATAGTAATGTATTAAAAATCACCCCCAAAATTGAATTTATTTTAATATATGAGATTAATTCATCCATAGACACCCAAAATTAATATATATTTTATTTTGGATCCATTTTATATTGGAATGAAAAATAAATTATTTTATGTAAAGAAAGTATTATAACCCAACTCTTTTCATTTTAATTTCTCTTATATGTTCACCTAAGGATAAAAACTGTTCTGAATGAATATAAAAAATTATTATGAGTATTATAACATTATTTTTCTCATTATATAATATTTTAAATTAGTAGTTTTCCAACAATTATTTTAAATTCTCACACAACACTGACATTGATTTTTTTATTTATATAAAAAAAGTGTTTAAAATACATAACATAATAAAATTTGGATGAATTATTATATACCAAAAATTATATATATAAATATATCATATTAGTTATGATTCAAGGGATTATATTCTATTTCTATTATTGTATTTATGAATTCAAGGTTAAATAAATTAATAATGTAAATAATAATATTTATGATATTTTATGAAAACCATATTTTATTAAAATATATAAAACAAATAAAATCATTAAAATAGAAAATTTTGCTTAATATATAGTATAAAAATTTCATCACATAAACAATTATGGTTCAATATTAATTTCATGCTAACTTTCATGGTTCTAATACTGTAAAACAATTTGTTATTATTGCAATTATTAAAAGGGTTAATATGGGTTAAAAAAAGTGTTAATGGTGAAAAAATAATCTAATAATATATGGATTTTATTTTATGAGATAATTTAAACTAATAATAATATTATATTGAATTTATATAATTTTTTGTGAACTTTTTATTGAAAAATAATTTACATTAATTTGATGATTTACGAAATTCCCGGAATTCCCGGCACACCATCTCTATTATATTTACATAATATTGAGAAACCTAACATAACAAAAACATACCTATTTATATTATATGAATAATAATCCATGTTATCAAGTTTTTGGTTCTTCCAAAATACTAATTCTCAGTACCATAAATGGAGATCCAAAAGAAGTATATCGATGAAGTGGTAATCGCCTTTACCGTGTCTTTCAGATTTCATTCTTTATGTGGTACCTTTAAATTCATTTTACCCATTATAAAATAATGAATCCATTATCCAAAATATAATTAAATTTTATTATGATTCTGGGAACACCATTTTATACCTTTTTTCCATCCTACAGAAAGTGAATACATCGCTCATGCATACATATGATAAAATGTCCCTATATGACGATGTAATTCATTATTCATCACCACATTACATGGATGTTAATAATTATAGAAGTAATATTTGAATATCATATTCCTGATATAATTATTATTATATAATTATAATATAAAATATATATTCTTTCCATATAATATCTTTGAAAACATTAACATCGCTCATATGAACATGGGTACTACCACATCTATGAAGCGGTTTGATCATCTTTTCAATTATGATTTACATGGAAGGAAACGAGGATATTTTTTTAATATATATGATTTTAATATAATCATAAAAAATATATATATGATTTAATAATAATAAATTTATATGTACTAGATTTTCTATGATAAAATATGCATTCCAAAATGAAGCATTTATCACTCGAGGTAACAAAAATAATGAACCATTGTTAATAAATGGGAGATAAGTTGTTATAATAGGATCATATTTGATATTATAAATATTAATATGGTTCCTTTATTAATTCAAAAAATGTTTTAAACTATTGTGTAGGTGGGGAAATCATTTTCAACTAACTTGAAATGTGAGGTAATGGATTTAATCTCAATTTCAACTCTATTGGGACATATTTAGTAGTATCCACAAGGTTTTTTAATTATTTGTATGTTCTACTCCATTGAAGTAGTTTAAATTAATATCTTTTTATTCATTATGATTAAATATTCAATTCTTTTTTAACATATCAAGGTGTTATATTTTTAATATTACCAGAGAGGTAGTAGTGTAGATTACAATATCAAATTTCTTATTACCCTTATTTTCAATAAATAAATATTTTAATAAATTAGACATAAAAACTATTTATTATCTTATCATCTTTATATTCAATGAGTTTCCATATTTTCCTCAAAATTTTAATTTATTTTGTACTTGAATCATTTAATGAAAAATATATAATAAAAGCTAATCTTATTTCCCATTTTGACAGAGTATAATTTTCACCATAATCCATATTCCTTAAAATTGTTATACAAACTTCATTTTTATTTAATAGATGGAAATTTATTTATTTTCCTTGAAAATTTTAAATTATTTAAATTAATATTTAACATTTTTTCAGTAAGGTTTTTATTCTAATTTCCTTTCAAAATTTCAAAAGGCATTATGTAACCTGGACGTCTTTAATGGATTTCTCAATACCATATTGATTTTACACTCTAAGTTTCATATAAATGATTTCAATGGTTTTTTAGAAAAATATTTCATGAAATATTTTCATTTTATTTTCTAATCAATTTTAATTATTTATCTAATTGAATTCTTTTTTAAATCTATATTTTTGATGAGTGGATGGTCAACTTTTATCTCTTATTTTTTATGTACATTTACATTCTCTTAATATATTAACATAATTATGATATCTTAGTCATTAAAATTCAATTAAATATATATTTTATTTACACCATGGATATGTTAATTTCCAAGCCTATAAACCATTAATATATTTGTTTCCTACATTGAATGTTATTTGATTGAATATAGAAATATCGATATTCCATATTTCATTACTCAATGCAAACATTTTTTGATAAGACATATTGTATTTGAATTGAAGTCATCATTAAATATATGTGTAATAAAATGGACTTGTAGTTATGGGTGGGGCATATAATTATTTATCCTCTCTATTCATTGATAGGACTAATGCGCAAAACAAGTTGGCTTGACTTATTAACTGTAATTTGATTTATGAATACACATAGTTTCAACAAACACATAACAATCCAGTGATGATAAATATGTTATTATTTATAAGATAATAAAATTCTAAATTATTTATTTCCATCATTGATAATTTAGTTATAATTATTCATGATATTAGTAAATTGGAAATTATGCGTTGATAAATTTCAGTCTTAAGTGATTGATTAAATTACATGTGTTCTCAGTTATTTACCTTGATATATTAATTATGTCATATTTTCTCATAATTTTTTCTTTTATACCTTACCCATACTAATCATTTTATCTCTCCCTTATTTTTTTTATTTACCTAGTATATGAGGAATAATCATTTCAATGGTATTCAATGATATATAACAATTTATTTCGTTATGGTTTATATTTTCATTCCAAAGTAAAATGGGAATCATGTGTGTATCTGGTTCATCAAGACTACTGAACTAATTGGTCATTATATATAATATCACATGAATCTTATTTAAATACAATATAGTATAAATAGTATCTGAGTTTCTCTATTTTCATTTTATTGTTGGTATTAGAGTAATTTTAGTTGAAACCTTGGGAACTATATTTTATGTTAACATAGATGAAATTATTATTTTGATAATATCTTATATATTTTGATAGTACATCATATTATAGGTTTTTATACTATGGATAAATCTTTATGATGATTATATTCTAACCCATTTAGTGTGTGGCATTATTTTTGTGATGAAACCTGACATAAGAATGAGAGTTAACACCTGCAGTCAATATAGTGATTTCCCTAATATAAAACCCAATATAAATGGTGTTATAGATGATTTGATCGTGAATATATTTTTGTAGTTGACCTAGGTTATATTTAATAACATTACACATATAAGGAAACATGCCTATCCCAGGCATGATACAATTATTTTTATCATTTTTTGGAAAAAGGCTTATTATTTTGGTAGAATTAAAAATATAGTGGTAGTTGAGAAATGTATTATGTATTCTAAAAATATATTTATTCCCTTGGGATGTAATTAAATGGAATTGGTTTTGTTGGATTTTTATTTTGTTAGTGGAGATTCTGATTAATAGTGACTACAAATCTAGAATTCTTGAGATAAATTAGAAATATAACATATGGAATTACAAAAATGTTTATTATTGTTATAGGAAAAATATTTCCCCGATGGGTAATCAATTTTAATAATGAAAATTTTCATCAGCTTAACTAAAAAAGAAGTTAATTTTTTTGATGTATGAGGCTACCTTTATATAAATTTTCCGGAATTCTACAGATAACATACATTATTGAGGGAGGTATATTGATAATTTATTTGAATTCATTCTTCCAATACCCTAAATAGAGCATGTCTTTCATGAATATTTCATCATATGATGAAATAATATTACGTTCCCTAAAAACAGAGAATGAATTTTATTAAAAAACAACTTCAACAGAAATCAAGATAATAAGTGTTTAGAAAGGTACTATAGTTATGAAAAAGTTTCAATTAAGAATAACTCAACATAGAAACATGCATCATGTGATAATTTTGGAATGAATCATCAAGTAAAATAATTGATGAAAACATGAGTTAATTATACGTGTAGTGATATGGGTCATATGTATAATGAATGAAAGGGGATGAGATAATAAAATACATTCCCATGATTCAACCATTGATAAATGGAGTATTATTCACATCAATTTCCCAGGAATATCGGGAACCTACGGTAGAATAAGTTAAGGGGAGAAGGAAAATATTATGTGATCACTAAAACTAAGGTAGAATTTACCAATTATATGGTGGTATGTAGTTTTACTATATCCACATATTTTATTAATAATTTATTTTATTCTGTATATTCACACTCTTTTATATCTTACATTTTTTCTGATAAAATAATATATTTCCCGAGAACCATGATAATGGATATTTCATTCAAAACTAATTATTAAAATATAACCATAATAAGGATGTATTAGTCTTTTCCCATTATGAAACATAAGAATTATACAATATTACTATAACTATGGTTAATTTTGATATAGTATTTATTATGAATTTAATTTTAATATATAATTAGAAAATTTCCTACTGAGAGAAGGAAATTAACTTTTTAGAGGAAGATATATAATTTCCTTCCATTAAAGGTGGGTATTAATAATCAAAGTCATGTCTATATCCACCACCAGTAGAAATTCAAAATGTAATTATTATGGATGAATTATAAACAAAATCAATTGAAGGAAAATGTAATCTTCAAATTTTTTATCTACAAATTTTACAAGAATACCCTGATGTATTTCTTGGGTAATTACTTGGTCATATACTAGAATGTGAATGTAATTTTTCTAATGATTCAATCCCTTATAAGATACATATATTAATGACTCCCAATATAATAACCATTTTTTATTATATGTGCATGTGAATAAAAAACAATAGTAATTGTGTGATAAAAGATTTATACACCATGTTTTTCCTATGGAGAGACCATATTCATTTCATTAAGAATAAATATGGATCTATGAGGTTGTGTATTGATTATATGGAAATAAATGCTATTATTATAAATAATGTGTGTCATCTTCCTCTAATTGATGACTTCTTCGATCATATTTGTGGAGATTAATATTTTTCAATGATTAAATTTTGTTATTTATATCTACAATTCAATGTAATGGAGAAAGACAACTGAACATTACAAATTTTTAGATGTATAGACATCGTGAGTTTAATTTAATTAAATTTAGATTGAATAATCATCCTAAATATGTATCGATCTAATGAATAGAGTATTAAATGAATATCTTGTTAATTTTTTATGTTATTTATGGATCTAATAAAAAATGTATTTCATAATTCTATTTAATGAAATGTAATTTTAATATTTCAATTCCATTTTCTATATTTCTCTAAAAGACATGATTTTATTAAAAAAATATTTCTTATTAATGAATGGTTATATTTGATATCTTATTGATTTAATGTAAATTAATTCTCTTTTGTAACAATCACAATCTTATGATAATTATAAATTACTGGTCTATTAAATATAAATATTATTTATATAATGATTGTTATTATTAGATATATTGTATTCCATTTCTAAATTAGGAGTTTTACATTTTATATTATTTATTTTACTGGGGAAATATTGAAATTACTTATTATTAACTCAATAATATGTTTTGATAAGGATTTTTTTTTAAGAATGAAATTGATCACTCAATATATGATAAATTTAATAGAAATGTATTGATGGGAGGGTCCTATAAATATATAGTTACATGATTTATTAGCAGCTATCATAAGAAAAACTAGTTAGTAATTCTAATTAAATAGTTTTTCAGTTTCTATCTATAAATAATTTAAATTTTCATGGTGCTTGAAATTGGTTTTAAATGTATCATGATTTCCTAGATCATAATTTCCATCATTATGAATTTTCATCCTTGAGAATTGTGATATCATTATGTTTACATTCTATCAGGAACCAACCCATGTCAACCCGGAATTAGTAACCCATTCTGATATGCGATAAGGCCCAAGAGGCATTTCTGATCCTCTATGGCTAGAAAATAGTTCCAAGGAATCAATAGAGAACTAAAAGAATGATTTTTTCTAATATAAAATAATATTAACAATGGAAAAAATATAGATTACCTAAAAAATATTTCCAAACTAAATAGAATTTAAAAAAAAAATGAAACTACAACAAACTAAAAAAACTAAACTAATCCTGAGGACCACACCATATTAATTTGACCCTAAGGGTAATTATCAGATACCAAAAATAACCATCTCCCACAGTGATCGAAACTAAGTTGAATGCTAAAAAATATATAAAAATAAGAATTAACTATAAGTGTGATTATTAGAACTCAATAAGAATGCCCGAAAAATCTATTCCCAATATATATCCATTAAATAAATTAAATATAAACATCAGGTTTGAAATAAAATAAATAAAATATGGATTTTCATATACACTTTCTCCTTAAAAACAAAACAAGGTACATTTCCATTTTTCAATTCAAAAATAGATTTCATTTAAAGAAGTAGGCATAAGAATTTACAATGGAGAAGATAATGTTTTCACATAAAAAGTTGGAATGGGAGTGAAAATATAATTTCAAAACATATTTCATAACTATCTAAAAAAAACTAATCACTTTTCAAAATAATTAAACCACATTAGAGAGCATGAAAAATGATAACATAATAAATAAATGGAAATATAGCACATATAAGAATCCAACCAATGAAGAGTCTCAACCAACCACTTCCGAAAACTATGTTCAAAAATACGTGGGAGAACCCAGGAGATTGGTGGAATAATCTAGAACAAAATATACATCATGACCTATCCTGAAGGTATGGCTCACCCAATGACATAAATTCCTTCCACACACTTGACCTTACCCAACAAGATCTGACCAAGGGGAACTATCACATAGTAGCATAAAACAAATCCCATAATACGACCACTAGCTATAGTGAAATACTAAGTTATTAAAATAACTGTTCACCAATAATATGTTTGTTATTCTAGGCTCCCATGTCAAGATTAATGTTTGTGTGAGACAAAAAAAGCAACCAATAATCCAGTCACATTCAAATATATCACACACAATCAATACACAAAAAAACAACCAATGTGTCAACCCAAGAAGAAATATATTTGATATTAAACCATATGATCACAATGGATCCTCTCAACATGGTCCTCCCACAAAAATCAACATAACCAAGGAAAGGTAATTATCTAATGAGGGGTTTTAAGAAATTTTTTTTCACAAAAGTAAAAAACAGGCCTCAAACACCATTCCAGAAAATACTATTTTCCAAAGAATGAAAGAAACCTTTTCAAATAGGCGAAAAACACCATTTTTAATATGAAAATAATTTATAAAATTCCATTTATGCACTCACACAACCATTTCAAACCAACCCCACATTCATCAAAATGCCAAATGGGCCACACACCTTCATCACATATTAATCCATTTTAAATGAACCAAACACACACCAGTTTCCAGTGCACCCCGATTAGAAATATATTTTCCAAATCCTATACAAAATTTCTTATTTCAGTATTTCATTTACAAATAAAACCCATTCTATATTTATCACAATAAATATCAAAAATCCAACAAGAAAATTTATCAAAAAACATGGTGTGTATAAATTAACAAAACAATTCCATATACTTCAAAAAAATATAAAAACAAACTCATTTCACGTAGAACAATTATTATAAATAACACCCATAACTCAATAACTTATAAATAAGTTTTGAAAAGAAATAAACCAATTATACTTAAATTTAAATGGAATGTGAATAGTGAAACCCTCGTAAAATCACATGCGCTTAAACAATTCCACCCAGAGGAAACTCCATGAGGGTTATAAGAAAAAAATAACAATCATGATAAACCATATACTGGAATTTTTTTAATTAAAACATAAAGAAACATAATTTCAATTACCACAAAACTAAAGGAGAATAGAAACTCAATATATAATGGAGGATGGATGAATAGGGAGAAGGAAACAGGAGAATAACTTGAAGAATAAAACCAAAAGCATGAATAAACCCTAGATCTACACCATGGGAGAGGAGGAGATGCTTGGAATACGAGGGAGTATTCCTCCTTTAGGGCATACAAACCAGGAGAGAAGGAAAATAGGGGTTTTGGGGTTAATATCCTAAGAATTTAGAAGAGTAATATCATATTTTAAATGACCTTGTCACTGCACATGGTTAGGATGCATAATATCCCAAACCGTGCACCAACTATGACCCCCTACTAGTTATCCTAGGAACTCATGTTCTTTGGCCACAATGTTTTGGAAATAAAGTTCTGACCATATGACATGGTTCTTTCCAAAATTGTAGAACCTTGTGTATGCCTTTTGTATGGTTGGCCTAACTTTTATTAGGCGGTGTGCCCTCAACCTGAGATATCCCACATCTCACATGGTTTCGTGGAATAATTATCAAGGTATACATTAATGGCGTTACAACCATTAAACACATAATTTTAAGCCCTAGAATCTCTAATTTCCCCCCCAAACACTGGGGAAAACTAAATAATAAATAAGGGATCCAAAATAAAACACAAAATACCTTGAAAAAAATCATGAATTTTAAAATTATCCTCACCATTTATGATTTTTTTCCCCGAAATCCAGAACATTTTCTAGTGGACCAATCAAAGACAAAGGATTACCACAACCACATGATCAAACTTCAAAAACCAAGAACACAACAACCACCATGAAAAAACATGTGTATTTTAACTATAAATATCCAATGATCCAAAAACACTTCCTAAAAATTGATCGAATGCTCAAACTACACATTTATAACCATTACATAAGCGAGACTATAATGCATACTCCAAAATCCTAACATTCACATGTAATGAAAGACTCCGAACCAATAACACCAAATTAAACTACCCTTTTCCATGTTGAACCATAGTCTTAAATGGAACACCAATTAGGGTGGCTAGAATGGATTTTCCAATATTTTAAAATTTTATTTTGATTCCAAAACAACTACACACAATAATCACCAATAATCTATATTGGGATGACCATAGTCCAACCTTGGAACTAGCCATATAGAAAAACAACCCCCCCCCTCATATGGGGTGAGAACATAATGAATGAAACTCCAAAAGAATAGAAAATCTAAAACCAAAACCTACATACAAAGGCTCACCTCATAAGGAAAAACAGTCATAGATTATCTTCTGAAAAGGAAAAACTAATGTAATTCCAAGAAAATTTGGCCACCAAACCCTCTTACAATAAAAGAGGAGTTTTGAAACTACCAAGACCACAATGAGGAAATGATATATATACACATTTTTTAAATAAAATTGGACTTTCCAATATGATTAAGATACAACATAATATCTTAAAATGTTACCATTACATAATAGAAGACACAAAGATAGACCAAGATCTTCTATACCCTAGTGATGCTTGACTGTGTGAATGATTTATAGTTGGACATATGGTTGGAGACCAGAAGTCTGGATGCATCAACTGCCTCGTAGTAAGGAGATGATAATCCCCAATCAGAAGTCCTTATTTTTGTTTCATATGCATCCACACAAGACCCAAATTATAACTATAGGGTCATGACACACCATGGAACTCCGTTTACCTAATAAAAGAACTTCCCCCAAACCAATATATACAACAACATCATCCTCATTCGCCCCATAGAGAAACAACAAGAACAAGGTACCCACGTAACACAACTCTACTTAAAAATGTAAAAATTTAGAAGATTCAAAAGAAAAAAACACTTACATTTAAGTATTAGTTCTTAGGAGATCTACAACATCCCATTATATATTTTTTTCAAAAATACATCACTAAAAATACCATTGGACACAACCATTACTAAATAAGGAACACTAAAACAGAAATGGCCTTAAAACTAAACCCAAGACCACACCTTTCTCCAATAAATAGTCTTGTGATTCATTAGATGGGGTGGATTTGGAAGAACATAATTTCTTGGAAACACCCCAGAAGAACCCTTGAAAGTGATTTAGCCATCTATATGTATGGAAGGTATTTGGATAATGCCTACATGAAAAATTCTTATGATCCATCCTTCTGAACAGATGATACACCATTATCATATTCATATAAGAATATGATGAATGATATAGTTTTCTTTTAATATCATTACCAAGACCATTGAAATCAGTCCAATTCTCCATCTCCATAATGGATCTCCCTTCACAAATTGTAGAGACTGGATTATGGATGACTTCCCAATGCACTCCTTAAAACATAGATTTAACAAAACCAGCCTTCCTCACCACATTAACAAAGGGGCTTAAACCGAACTAAAACACCTTCAACTAAAAATCATGATGAATCTCTCTCTCAAAATATCGAGCGATTAAGTAATAATACATAGTGCACTCCATCTAGTAGGGAAATAAATCCCCCAAAAAAAAGAAATCCAACACTGATCCATCACCTTGTGGTAGATAGCACATCTTTATCCCCTTACTAACCTTCACTGCCTTAGAGAAATATTAATGGAAGAATAAATCTTTAAAAACTCCCAGGTATTCTCTTTCTATGTCTTAGTTCAATGATTGACTTCCACCAATTCAAGGTCGGACCTTCAACCATAAAGGTAGTGAACTTCACCATTAACAAATCAGGAAACTCAAGGAAATAGAAGTTTCTATAAATTATCCTCAACCACTCTTCAAATCAAGTGTATCTGCTTGGCCATAAAATAGAGGATGAATAAACATCCCAAATTCGAGATGGAATTATATTTGTTGATAAACATGATGGTCAACGGACATTGAACCACATGTGGCTACACTTTTAATACCCATAAATGATTTCGGGGGGGGGGGGGGGTATTCACTAGGAAATAAGAAAACTAATAACCCAACAAAACCCAAATCACCAATGAGACCTAAAACATAGAACACCACTAAAACAAAATACCATACATCATATAAAAACAATCCACACGAGTACCAGTTGTAATACTTCAACAAACTCTTTTTTCACTCAAAGAACTTTTATCCAAAAGAAATTCAAAAAATTATAAGTTTCCCAATCACCAATGTTATTCCTTTGATCCTCACACATTCATATTCTAGTTATAATCCTGATATCCATCCACTCATTCAAATACTATAACTCATCTAACCATACAAATCATGGAACTCATCCACCCATACCACCAAACATCCACATCCTCAAAGACATCTATGAATGTGAGCAGTCATAATAATACCAAATGTAAAAAAAATTCCACCTACAAAAGGAAATCCTTAAAACTATGTTCTTAGCTTCCTAAAAATTCATCAAAACACTTTTCCCAAAACCAATCATTTGAAAAACGAATTTTTATTTAAAATATTAAAAAATCCCTCTTAAAATACTACTGACCAATAATAAAAAAAATTCAAACTCTACAGTTCAATCCATTTTTTCCATTCAGAACATTTTTAGCAGCCCAAAAATTCCAATCCCATAAAAAATCAGTTGATTAAAAAATCATTTACTAAAAAGTTTCTTCTCCTCTTAAAAAAAATTTCCAAGTCCCACGTAAAGAAAATTTTCTTCATCCCAAACAAAATTGATAAACCCCATTTATTAATAATAAATATCAAATCTCGATAAACTCAACCTTGTTCCACCAAAAAATAATCTGAGAATAAATATATTTCCAAATATTTCATCCAAATAAATCTGAAAAATCATTATTTATCTTCCCTACACCAAACCATTACCATATCAAATCCTGTTTTCAAAATTTAAAAAATAGTAGTTTTCAAAACAATTTTCAAAATCAAAGAAAAACCAAAATAATTAAAAGTGGGAAACTAGTGTTGATGGTTAACTAGACAACAAGGTTGGCAGCCATATGCCAATCAATCCACTATCAAATAGTGTCTTCATAGATCCTATACCATCATCACATTAATTTATAAAACCTATGATATCATTGAGTCCCTAATCCCAACTCTCTTTTTCATTTCCGAGGAACAAAAAAACCTTTAAGAACCAAACAAACCAAACCAAACATGAATTACCAGGGAAAATCAAGGTTCAATATAGAATATGTTTGTGAGACACATCTCTAAAATTACACGCCAATATCCAATATTCCAATGCAATCAACCTTGAAATAAAAAATAAAAAATTGAGCTCTAAAAGTAAGTCCTTCTAAGGAAACAATCTTCACTAATACAATTATTTCACATACCAATCTGGGTCGACCCCAAACTGGTCAACCAATCTGATATGTTGAATGTCCCGAAAGGAGTTCTCGATCCTCCCGGGCTAGTATATAGTGTAAGGGAATCCAAAAAGTATTTAAATAATTATTTATTCAAATAGCAAACAAACCGAACTGTGAAAAAATAAACTATTATGACCCATCCTAAAGAGGACTATTCCATGACCACCCCAATCCCACCTCTAATAGGTAAGGGGATGGTGACAAACAACGAGTAGTAATATCCCAAAAATGGGAGGCATTTTTCTAAGTACCTATATGCACATACCCATCTATAATAAAAAAATACAGAAATATAAAACCATTATGTAAACAATGAATGAAAACCACTATATAAAAAAATAGAGTACAATAGTCAACATACTAGAACTTAAATAGCGACCAAATAATCACATCAAAAGAAAAGATTTTGTAGCCACAAGTCCTACCTATAAAGTAAGAGGTACAACGACTGTCATAAGAAAATATGTTAGAATACACCTCGGCCTATCTGGTCTCAAAAGGCACTTCTTAGTTCTCATCTTCCTGGAAATCCATCAAAGTATTGATCTTATACACAAGACAAGAAATTTGCATTTAAACACCATGTAGGGGTGATTAATACAATACTTAGTAGACACTCTAAAACCAAAAAGGAAATACATAAATAAAATACCATGACTGAATACCACCATGTAATACCACAATGAAAAAAACAAATGAAATATGATTAATTAATACAAAAATAGAATTACCATGAAGGAATACCACTAAGGAATACAACAATATAATTCCACAATTTAAATACCACGGCGTAATACCACCAAGGAATTCATAGTCACATCCACATAGATATATTTCTACAGATAATATATCAAACACACACACACACACAGATATATATATACTCAATAAAACTAGACACATATTCTCAAAAGACACATAGTATCTATAAGAAACATATTCTACATAAGACACAGAGCCTCCATAAGACACACAATCTTTATAAAACACATAGTCTCTAGGTCACAGGCAGCCAGAGAAATGTTTTCATGAAGCATTCTCATTCTGAGATAACTCACTCCTCAATACATTAGGCTAACCAATACAATAAGATCACACTTATTATATCATAAAAATTATTTCACATCTTCAGGATCCCAACACTATAGACATATCGTCAAACAAATTTCTTGTTTCAAACTTATGGTATTTTGAAAATTTTAAAAGGGGGTTCCACATTGTCATTGATCAACTATACGGTAGGTCCACTGATCATGGAAGTATAACACCATAGTCGTGCACCGTACGATAGCTCTAGTTTGTGCAATCGTGCTACAACTCTATCGGCTTTGGCCTGGTCCGACCACCCGGGTCCACCATGACCCGTGGGGTCCAACCTAACCCTTTGGGTCGACCATTCCCACTATGCCTAGACCTATCTGGTTGGGCCTGTCCCACCTCATCGGGCTGGCCTACATGCCGGATAAATCCCATTTCCTTGTCAGTCTTCTCCTATGGTCCCCTATGATGGCCACCACCAGTCCACACAACCACCCCGCAACATCACCTGGCTGTTGTTCGTGTCCGCAGCCTTGATGGATTTCGTAGCTGTCATGTCCCACACGTTGTTACACCTACACTATCCATGATCACCCTTCCTTCTACGGTCCACCATTAATCCTCGTGTTCACCAATCTCCATATTTAAAACACTTCTAGGATCTTAGGGTCCCAAGATACATTGATCAAGCCTCTATTTAATGTTGACTCCAATCAGGGGATCTGATCGCGCTTGGAGCCAACTGGTAAGTCAAGATATGATCTTGAGGATCCAATGAAATAGAATTCCCTGACTTGGGAGGAATACAACACGTCATCCTATAGAAAAAAAACCTTTTCCTTTGTTCATGTCCACCTTGATTCATTATTTTTCAATAAATAAACGAATATGGTAAAAAAATCTCCTAATAATCCCACAACACTACCCCTCCCTACAATAATGACCGAACCATGAATAAATCTACTATTGGATTGACATACTTTCATCATGGACATAAATAACAAGAAAAACAATTCATAAATCAAATGACCTACCTGGGGTATGGATCTTTCACTTTAAAGGAATGATTTTTTTTTGCGATCCATCAACAATGATCTCCTGTCCTCGCGTTTTCCGTCGATGATGAGAGAATTATCTATGGATTCTCTCTAAACTCTCTAAGAAATTTATAAGGTTATGAGCCTAACCATGGGTCCCATCATTGCTCTTCATTTAATAGAAACAACATCACTGCATCAACGTAATGTTAAAATAAAATAAACCCATATTTTATTTTATTTATTGAAATTTACAAAAACTATTCTTAATAGCCGACCCATTCCAGATGATGTTAAGACTTTCCCAGGGAAACTAACACATTATGAAATCTATAGTGGTATCTTATTTACAATTTGAGTTATCATTCTTGAGTTATTATGATTCTAAAATACTATAATTTTATTGATAGTTACGTCCTTGGGGTCTTTTTCTTCAGATGACCCACACATACCAAATTTTGGTCAGGCCTTGGGTAAAGAAACCATTATAATCTCAATGATTCCCTAATATTTTTGATCTAGAAACACATTTGAATTATGTTTCACTTCCTAAATAATGTCATGAATGAGTGATATTATAAAGGTAAAAAATTTCATGGAATTGTCCTAGGTACACAGGGCCATAGAACCACTCGTTGTCTCACCACCTAGTTTGGGAATTTTCCCAAATAAATTATAAACATAAAATCAAAAAATACGAGTCATTAAATTCTCCCCGCAATAGGGTTTTATATCCCTGAAAATCCAAAACAATGGAAACTCAAACAACTGAGGGTTCTGAGCTTGAATCTGAGCCTCCCTCTCCAATGTTCTATCCTGGAGATTCTCGTGCTGCCACCAAAAACAAATCAAAGGAATACACACCCATTAAGGATCCTCTCATACTGATTAATAATCTCCACCCGATATTCTACATAAGTAACCCCTTCTTTCATGTCAAACTCGCCTCAGTCGATGCTGTTTAATGGGTCATGCACATAACTTCACAGCTACGACATGTGGAATACATCATGTAGCTTTACTAAATGTGGAGGTATAGCCAAGTGGTACACCACCCCTCCAACTATACATAGTATCGGGAAAAGTCTAATGAACCTTGGAGATATCTTTCCACCATATCCAAATCTCAATAATCCAAGTTTAGGTGTGACCCGAATGAACAAGTGGTCTACTTCCCTGAAATCTGAATACCTCCTTCATCTGTCAGCAAAAGCCATATGATATGTCTATATAGTCTCCATCCCCTCCAAGATGATATGAACCTTATCTGTGGTCCCCAGTACCAACATCGGGACCATGGGTGCGAACTCTCCTAGGTCTTTCCAGCAATGTGATGACCAATATGTTCCTCCCTGGCCAGCTATTTTAACCCTTTACTTTTACAAATAACATTAAATTATTTTAAGCATAATAAAACATCATATTATAGGATAATGATTTAAGGTATAGAGTCTGGGAATACTAGGTACATAAAACAAGAAACAAGGTACTAGAAAATCATTATTTAATCTTCCTAAAGTTCACATAACTTCCTTTGAGCCCTTAAATTTGCATAGGTTACCCCGGGGATCACATGAATGCAGAAATGAGATAAAAGACCAGTATGGGAATAAACATCAAAATAAGGCTTTAGCAACTGGGTTAGAGATCATGAAATGATGATATAAAATGTAATATACAATCATAACATATAAACATGGGACCATATATATATATAGAACCATTTAAATTTGGAGGAAAGGTAAATCATGACTTTAACATGAGCTAAGTCTCATTGCACATAGAATAGACCAAGTAAAAGTTAACCACCATGACCATTTCATATAATAGCATAAGCCAAGGCTAATCACCATGATTATTGAAAATAACGTCTCATGGGACTCAACATCACCCAATGCATTGTAGTGATATCTAGGAACACCCATCTTATCATCTTCTTGAATATTTTTGACCCATTAAGATCATACATAGTCAAATAAACATTCACTTACCCACGGAAAGAAATGGGTATCATAATCATGTCATAAAGCATAATGAATTGGTATATCATACAATTTTCCATGAAATAAAGGAATTAAAACATACATGGACCTTAATAAGGTAAAATAATCATATATAATGGTAAGTGATTTCAAATATAATTCATAACATGTAAGAAAATTATTTTAGAAATTTTACCATTACAATATTTTTATGTAGTTTTAAGGAAAATACTAATATGTATTTAAAATAAAAAAGGGAATAATATTTTATAAAACAAATTTGATCTATGAAGGTTTTCATAATAAAAAAACGTGTTTTAGACAAAAAATGGTTTCTTTAAACACATGGATTACTGCACTGGATATTGGGTAAGAATTCGAGACGTTCCCATAAAATAGGTTTGATTATTTGGTAGTATTGGTGAGGGAATCAAATAAAAGCATGTATATCCCTAAAATAGAATAGCTACATCATCTTGATACATGATTTTTCACATATACATATAAATTAAGAGATGTAAATAAAGAGTATAAATTATATCATAAGGGTAAAAAGAGAGTAAGAGTAAGTCGATGGAATATTTGATGCTCAGGTAGAGTCCCTTACCTTATGTCTGATGGTGCCCTTTTCTTGATCATAATGACTTAAATAAAAAAATTAAAATCATTGATTTATAATTAAATAACAACTTATTCATGTTATTTATTTATAATATCCTTATTAAGTTCATCAATGTCCATTTTATGACGATTTAATATGTTCAATATCATTGTTTTGGATCATTTCCTTCATTGTTTTTAATGATCGGTTCACATATATTCATGATCGGATAAACATTTATGATGACCATGGTTGTATAGAATTGAAGTTATATTAAATTAGTGATCATGTAATTGTCTCTATGACTTTAGTCCTTGTAAGGGTTCCACCTCACCCCTTGAATTGTTGGATTATCAAAACAATAAAAAAGGTCCTTCTGACTATTTAGCTAACACTTGAATTAATTTAGAAATTTTCCCCATAATTGAATTGTTTTGTATTATTATATTATATAATGTGAGAAAAAATGATTAAAGAACATCTCATAAGATAAAATACCTATTTATTTTTCTGGTTTAATGATAAAAATGGTTTCATGACCAGAATTAAAGATAAAGACTGATAAACAATCTTCCTTGAATGTGATAAATTAACACATTTTGGACTATGTTTTTCCTATTTCATATAAAAGTAGGGGAAATGATAGATGTTAATGAATTATTACATTTGAATAACTAAATTCCACTAAATGTATGGTATAAGAGTTTTCATACATTTTTTATGAGGAGAGGTTAGGAAAGAAAGGGAATAACGGACCATGAAAAAATTGAAATAAGAGAAAATAAGAATTTACATCTTGATTTAATATTCCATGAGAGCCTCTTAAATAGAGAGTATTTGGTATTTTGGGGAGACCATGGGATGCTAGATATGTGGGAGGAGATTGGGGTGATAATTTGGATGAATTTAGGGAAGTCACAAGGCATGAGAGGAGTTAAGAGAATAAGGGAGTGTGGGTGGTTTTTATATTGGAGGGGATAAGGGTTTTTCTAATATTATATTCATTAGTTTTTATTTTTCCATAAGACCAGAAATAAAGGAGATTCCATGACCATAAATAGTATTAAGTTAATGTGAATTTAAACTAATGTTTCATACATCATCAACAATTCTATTAATAGTTTATTAAATTATAATATATATATAGTAAATTACCATATTTAACTATTCATAAAAAATGAAAGTATTTTAGAAAATTTTAAAAAATTCAACCTAACCATTTTTTTATTTTTAGAATCCAAAAAGAAAATCCATTTTCTAAAAGTGATTTTCCATGTATGATTTATTTAATTTTTAATTAATAGCATAATTTATTAGAAAAACAAATATTTTAAAACCATGATAGATTTTATAATTCATTCAAAAATTACATAAGTTCTTATAAAATTATCAAAAAATATAAGACATAAAATTGTTAATTTATAAACACCTTTCCAAAAAATATTTTTTATTTTTAATTAATTAGTTAATTGAAATTTTTTATTTGTGCATTAAAATAAATTCCAATAATTTTACTATGGTCATATTATCACTTATAAGATCCATAAATATTATTCATACATTCATGGGTGATGTTACTAATATTATAGATGATTTACTATTCATAAGGGTAATATTATTGTTTTTAAGGGTAATAATACAATTTATAAGGGGCCGTAACTATTCAACAATAATTATTTTTTTCTTATAGGACTCTAAACATCATACTGTTCACTACATTTTATGTCAGATTTTTTGAATTCAAATCATTGAAGTGACAATATTATGTTTAAAGGTCATATAATTATTGGTGTTTCATTGTGCTATGAGTTCATGTGACTATATGTCATAATTATAAGAAGGAAACTTCCATTGATAAAACATTGGGTCATTAAATTATTCCCCCCGTACGAAATGTACCATTTAAAATTTCATTTTACATTCTAATCCATAAACAGGGGCGGGTAATTTTCCTTCATTGCCTCCTCTAGTTCCCATGTAGCTTCTTCGTACATATGGTTCCACCATAGAACATCAACAAGGTGAGTAGTCTTATTACATATAACTTTGTCTCTATTTTACAAGATTTTCACTAACTTATCCTCATAAGAAAGATCATTCTCCAACAATACCACCTCTGTAGAGGGTACATGTGATTTGTTTGGTATGTACTTTATTAAGAGGGTTACATAAAAGTCATTGTACACTTGGTCCATTATAGGTGGAAGTGTTATTCAATAGGCCTCAACCCTGATACAATCAAGAATATTGAAGGGGATGATGTACCTGGGACATAGATATCCTTTTTTCTTAAACATAATGAACCACTTCAATTAAGATATGTATAGAAATCCCATGTCTCCAACTTGAAAATCAAGGTCTCATCGACGATTATCATGATAACTCCTTTGTTAACATTGGGATTCCATAATGTATTTATGAATGAATTTCACATTATCCCATATTTCTTCAACCATTTTAGGTTATAGAGGCTTACACTCATTGAATTCATCCTAACATGTTGTTGTTCTACACCTTTTCCCTTAGAGGGATTCGTATGGTTCCATTTAGATGTTGGAGTGGAAACTATTATTATTAGAGAATTATTCCAGTTGAAGTTATTGGTCCCACCCTCTTTTGAAGTCCATATAAAGGACACTTGACATGTCTTCCAGTGTTTGAATTGTTTATAGAGATTGGTAATCAATTTGAGGATGATAAGTCATATTGTTGTTATGTTTAGTTCATAGAGAATGTTAGGGACTTTTCCCTAACATAGAGCTAAATATCATATCCATCTAAGATATAATTGATATTGGAACATCATGTATCCTTACCACATCCTTGATATATATCCACAAAATTTGATCCAATGGGAAGAGCTCTTGAATTGTGATAAAGTGAGTTTTCTTTGTACGATGATCCACAATGACCCATATAGTTTTGTTTCCTCTAGATGTCCTTGGAGGTCATGTGACAAAGTCCGTGGTGACATTATCTCCCCATTAATGTTTCTATGTGTAGTGGTTGCATCGTAACATTAGAATTCTATATTTTAGCCTTCATATGTTTACATACTATTCACTTTGAAGTATACTCATTAATCTCCTTCTTCATATTTCCCTAAAAAAGTTATCTCATAGTCCTCATTATATATTTTTTCTCCCTGGGTTAATATAGATAATTGAGCTATGTATGTCATTGAAAATATCCATCTTTATCTCTTGATCTGATGGTACACATACTCATGAAACAAATCTTACAAATCCTCCCTCATCAATCATGAACTCATAGAATTTCCCATTTTTAATAGATTCTATACTTTTCTGAATTTAAACTTATTTTCTTTGAGAATCCTATATTTTCCCTATGAGGGATGGCTGAGAAATCATTTGATAAAAAATGATGATGTCCCAAAATTAATTATTCTCATGTCTATCCTATAAAACTCTATGAATATTGGATCCTTTTAAATTCTCATTAGTGATAAAAGATGAATGATCCTTTCTACTCAGAGCATCTGCCACCTTATTTACCTTACCGGGATGGTAGTTCATTGAGTAGTCATAATACTTAATCGGATCTATCTATGTTTACAAGAGCATATTATGGTTTTTTGTGTGAATATATATTTTATATTATTGTGGTCAGTATATATATCAAAATTATCCCCATATAGATAATACTGCAAGATTTATAACGCAAGGATTAGAGCCACCAACTCCAGATCATGTGTTGGATAATTTTGATCATTGATTTTCATCTGTATTAAGGAATAGGATATCACTTTAACATTTCTAATCAGTACACAGCCTAATCCCTTAGTTGAAGCATCATTGTACACCAAAAATATTTCTCCAATTGTTCGGAGTGTGAGTACTGGCATAGTGATAAACTGCTTTTTCCACTCCTTAAGCCAGTCTTCACATTCTTGAGTCCAGAAAAACTTGACTTCTTCTGTGGTAGCCTGGACAATGTGTTTTAAAACTATGATATGTTCTTCACAAATCATTTATAATACCCAAGTAGACTGCAAAATCTACGGATCTCTATTACAAAGGTTTTCATGGGAAACTCTTCAGTCATCTTTGTCATGGAAGGGCCACATATATCACTTTGCTACTGAAAAAATGCCCTAAAAATGATACTACCTCCATACCAATCAAACATTTAATATACTCTTCATACATATTCTCCCATATCAATGTCCTTAAGATAGTATTCACATGCTCATCATATTTCTCCTTGCTGTTGGAGTATATCAGAATATTGTCAACAAAGACTGGTACAAATTTATCTAGGTAATATCTAAAGACACTTTTCATTAAATCCATGAAAATATCTGGATCCTCAGTGAGTCCTAAAGGAATCAATATGAACTCATAGTTTCCCTACCTCATTATAATGGTAGTCTTGGGAATATCTTCCTTCCTCAACCTCAATTGAGGAAATCCAAACTGATGTTCCACCTTAGAGAAATAACTATCCCCATAAAGCTAATCAAACAATTCATCTATCAATGGAAGGTGATACTTGTTCCTTATCATGATTTTATTGATCTCACTATAATCAATGGAGAGGCACATTAATCCATCCTTATGCTTGACAACGAGGACTGGAACACCCCATGGTGAAGCACTTAGGTGTATAAAAACCTTCTCTCGATTCTCCTACAACTGCTTCTTTAGCTCTCCAATCTCAATGGTGGCCATTATATATAATTCCTTTAATAGAGGAATAGATTTAAGAATATGTTCAATTGGGAACCCAACCTATCGATCGGGAGGAAGAGAATATAACTTTTTAGGGAATACATTAGTGCAATCCCTCATGACGGGCATGTATTCAATCATGATTCTCTCCTTCATCTCAATCATTTAACCTAGAAAAGATTTATCATAAAGAATTAATATCCACACTTGAGAAAATGATTCAATTGGAGAGTTATGTTCTACCATTCACTTGTAACGAATTAGAGGATGCTTTAGGATGTGGAGATTGATCTCCCATTCTCGACAGTTGATGTTGGATTTTTATAAATATAGTCAATCAATACCCGACATAGTATCAGATACCACTAAAGGAGGTATAATAAGATCTATTGGGAGGCTCAGTGCACAAATGTTAACTGAGGAGTTAAAAACCATGGACACTATAATTTCATCATTCTCTATTCTCACAGATAACCTATCCTCTAAATTTTGAGGTGGTGTTTGAATAGTTCTACTAAACATTTAAGTTATGAAAGAATATGTAGAACCAGAATAAAATAGTACGTTCGCTATTCTTGAATGAATGACTTTTTATCATGTCACCACATCATTGGTCGGCTCTACCTCTGTAAAAGAGATAACAGAATCCATTCCTTGTTTCCTTTGAGGTTTATTGATTTCCTTTGAAAAAACTAGACTTAGGGATTTTTTTTTCATATTTCCCATGCTCTTTATAGTTGTAACACTACAGTTATGATGAGTGTTTATCTAAACCATCCTTTATTCTTATGAATTAGTGAGATTTTTCATATATCATCAACAGTTTTTAGATAGATGTCCCAAAAAGCATCATTTAAAGTTATTCTTGGTTCCCTGTATTCATTTCATAGGACACTTGTTCCCATAATATTTTTACATGGGGTGATCAGGCTTCCTTATATCATAGAATTTATTTTAACAACTTCCCATATTAGATTCCATTTTCCTATTTTTGTCGCTGGTCCCACAATACAACTCAAAGCCTATGGTCTCCATTTCAACCTTAAGGCCACAACAGAATATCTCCTCATAGCTGTAGAAGTATCGAATCACCAACACTTTTTATAGAATGGACTTCAGTATGCTAAAGAAGTGATCCACCTTGCTTTTAGTGTTCATGACAAATCTAGTGGTGTACAATGCATGCATTGTAAATTGTTCTTCACATGCCTCGATTTACTCATCTTCATTCTGTATAAGACTGAGGAAGTCACTTTCCATCTTGAGATGGATGGTTTTCGGGATATACTTATTGAAAAACATTTTCTTGAATTCATCCAAATCCCTGGAGTCATTTTCCTAGTGGGGCTTCATAATATTGACCAGTTTCCCCCACTGATAATATTACCTATTAAAACAATTATCCACCAGTATTAATTTTTCTTCTTAAGAGTACTAGATGATTGAAATATCTTTTCAATGGATTTAATACACTATTCTGCGAGGAGGGGATTGGAAGATCTAGTAAACATCGGAGGCATTCACTGCATTAAGGATTAGATGACAACATTCTATTTACTTTGATGAGAAGGATGGTGTTTTATATGACTGAAGTTATTATTCATAACGTGATCCAGCTGAGATAGTATTTTCATGTTTATTTGAGCACTCATTCCCACCATATCAGGCATGTCATTAGGGAAATCATCATTTTCCCTATCACATTGATTGTTGGTACATGATCTTATATTTACTAACATTAACTAAGAAAAACAATGTATAATTAGAGGGATTGAACACTTTTCATAAAAACGAAACATTGAACATAAAAGGATAAACTTTTCAAGAAGAATTATATCCTAACTTTTAATTACCTAAGTTTAAATCTAGGTTATCCTTAATATATTTCATAACTTATACCAATATGGAATTTTATTTATTCTTATAATAATGGTTTTCACTATACTAATGAATTTACGAAATCACATCCCCTTGGAGTGTCAAACGGATAGTGCAATAAGGCCGATTGACAGGAAAAAACTCCCATTCGAGCCGAGATCAATGTGGTGATTTTAGGGTTTAAACCAAGATACATCCGTGATAGAGCCACCTCTACCTGTTTGTGACCAGACATGGATTTAATTTCTTGATTAACTAATTAATCTATAGTTACCAAATTTTTGGGGTGTTTTTATACTTAGTCTCATCCATAAGGTTCATATTATAGTTCTCTGTTCCTTATATCCAAAATTAACTAGATCATCCTATGATACCACCTATAGAGACCCTAGTTTTTTTATACATAACATTATAAGATTTTAATCATAACAAAACATGATTTTGCAAAACATGGATCATACGGTCTAGTGTAATGGAAGAAAAGTTACATAAAATTTAAAAAAAGGGTTTAAATAAAGCATTTTATTTAATATTCATAACGATATCCTAAATTCCATTGTACCCTTACATCTTAATAGGGTACCCTAGGTATCAAATGAAAAAAGGGATGAGCTAAAAGACGAGTAAGGGATGAAACATAAGAATAAGGATTTAGAATATAGGTTAGAGATCATGACATAATGATATAAAATGGAATATAGAATCATAAAACATAAACATGGGATAATATAAACATAGAATCATAGAAATGTGGAATAAACATATATCATGACATTATCATGACTCATGGCTCATTTCACAAAGAGGAGCACAAGTAATGGATAACCGCCAAGACCGTTGCACAAGGTAGCACTAATAATGGCTAACCATCAAAACCGTTGCACATAACGTCTCATGAGAATCAACATTAACCAATGATTTGATCACTACTTGGGAGCACCCATATAAACATGTTCATGAATATATTTTCAACATTAAGAATCATACATAATCATATAAACATACAGGTACCCATGGATGGAAATGGGAATCATCACCATGTCATAAAGCATAATGATTGGGAGTATCATACAAGTGTCCATGAAAGAAAAGAATTAAAATACATATAGATAGTAATGAGGTGAAATAATCATATATTGTGGTAGGTTATGTGGAACATAATTGATAACATATTATATTATTATTTAAGAAGTGATTTCAATAAAACCTTTTTGTGTGGTTTTATGGAAAATAATAACGAGCATTTAAAATAGAAAAGGAAATAATATTTTATATAAAACACGAAGTGATAATTTTTTTTATAATATAAAAATTGGTTTTATAACAACAATGGTGTGTTAAAACATATGGTTGAGTTCACTTGAAATTTTGTATGAATTCTAGATGTTCTCTAAAAATAGGTTTTCTTATCGGGAAGTATTAAGGAGAGAATCACTTAAAAGCGTGTATATCCCCACAAGAGAATGGATACTAGATAATGATACAAGAGTTCAGACATATAATGAAAAAATTTACAATGTACATAAATATAATATAGTATTCCCTTCGGGTAAAAAGTGACTAAGAGTAACCCGATAGAATATTGGGGGATCAAGTAGAATCCCTTACCTTAAGTCTGATGAATGTCCTTTGATTAATTTTAATGACCTGAATAGTCATAAAAGGTTCATTAATTAATAAATCCAGAACCTAAACTAAATTTTATTGATTTATTATAACAATATTAATTTCATCTATGTCCCTTTTTGATGAGTTATGACATTCAATATCATTGTTTCAGATCATTTTCTTCTATGGTTTTAATGATTAGTTCACTTATATTCATGTTTGGATAAACATGTATTATGAGAATGGTTGTTCGTAATTTAAGTTATATGAAATTAGTGACCACATATAATATTTCATGGTTATATAATTCATTTGGTTATTTGGAGTGAAGGTGAATCATTATATAAATCATTAATGAAAAACGCCTGAATTAATTTGGGAATTTTTCTTATAATTGATTTGTTCTGTATTATTATTATACATATTGTGAGAAAAATAATTCTAGAACATCACATAAGATAAAATAGATATTTATTAGTTTGTTTCAACCATAAAAAGGGTTTCATGTCTAGAATTAAAGAACGATAATGATAACCCATTGTCCATGAATGTGATAAATTAACACATCTCAGAAGGTGTTTTCATTTCATTAATGAAAAAGAAGGGGAATGAAGATATGATAATGAATTATAAAATTAGAATAAAAATATTCTAGTAAATGTATGGTACTATATTTTTCATACCTTTTGGATGAGGAGTGGTTAGGAAAGAAATTATCACAAATGAACATGAAAAGAAAATGAAAGAAAAGAATATAGGAAGTTACCTCTTGATTTAATCTTCCATGAGAGCCTCTTAAAAAGAGATGATTTGGTCATTTGAGGACACCAAGGGATGATGGACTCGGGGGAGGATCATGGTGTGAGATTTGGTAGACTTTTGGGAATGCACAATGATTGATATGAGTGAATAGAAGAGGGGAGTGTGGGTGGTTTTTATAGTGGAGGGGAGGAGGATTTTCATAATATTTTAATCATTAGTTTATCCTTTCCCCTATGACATGAAATAGTGATTCTTATATGACCAAGAATAGTAATAAGTGAATTTAAATTCTAATCAAGGTTTCTTATATCATCCATGATGATATGAATAGTCTATTTATCTTATAATGTATATATACGATAAATAACCATATTTCACTATTCATAAAAAATTATACTATTTTTGAAAAATCCCCAAAATTCACCCTAACCATTTTTCAACGTGTATAATACAATAATGAAATAAATTTATCCAAAATAATTTTTTTTTATGATTAATTGAAATTTAATTTAAAGTTATAATTTATTTGAAAAATACAGATTTTAAAACTATGACTTATTTTATAATGATTTCCAAACAAACATAAGGACTTATAAAATTATCATAAAACAAGAAGACATAAAATAGTTAATTTATAAACATATTTTAGGGAAATTAATTTTACTTTAAATTAATTAAATATCTTTTAATTAATTATTTATGACTAACAAAAATAAAAAATCTTTTACTATGGTCATTTTATCACTTATAAAATGAAAAAATTTTATTTGTTCATTAATGGGAGAGGTTAATATTATTTAGGATTATTTAATATTAATAATGTTAATATTAATATTCCTTAGGGAATCATCAATATTCAGAAGGGTCAGTTACTATTCACCATAAATTATTTTTTTCTTATAGGATTACAAACATCTTATTGATCACAAATGTGTATGTCAGATTATCGGAATTCAAGTAATAAATGTGAAAATATTATGTTTAATGGTAACAGAATACATAATATTTCATTTTTTTTTCATTTTATTACATGAAATAATAATAAAAAGATAATTTCCATTTATAAACCATTAGATGTGTTACACCAACTTCTTTTATGCCTCATTCAACAACTATGAAATGGATCTCTTACTTAGAGCATCAGCCACTATGTTCCCCTTCCCAGGAGAATAAAAAAACAAATTCATAGTCGTAGTGAAACTCTA
This sequence comes from Viscum album, assembly GCA_963277665.1. Classification (NCBI taxonomy): domain Eukaryota; kingdom Viridiplantae; phylum Streptophyta; class Magnoliopsida; order Santalales; family Viscaceae; genus Viscum; species Viscum album. Next base: position 583,032,262 of record OY728130.1, read on the forward strand.
ATCATCTAATATGTCTCAAGTTCAGATTCTTATGAGTGAAGATATACATGGGACTATAATATCCAGAGTAGACGACAAACCTCTCACCCATTAGGTAGTGATTGCGCGTCTTCAATGAGAAGACTACCACTGTTAACTCAAGATCTTAGGTCGCATAGTTCTTCTACTATAGGCTCATGTAGTGTGAACCATATGAAATCATTGATTGCCTCTTCATTTGGACTCTACCTGGATATTTCCCTAATTAATCACATATAACTATGTACTTTTCACCCTCCTTTGGTAATCTCAAGATGGGGGAGCTAATCTATCTATGACTCAACAATTTGAAAAATCTATAAAAACTTATCTGGAAATGGGAAAGGATTCCCCTTCCATGTCAAATATATCAAGGATTATTCTAATCTACGAAACATGGGTACAAACCTATAATATTAACTAACAAAACCAAGAAACGTCTACCCCTTGCTAACGCTCTTATGTGGATCCCATGAAAAATGTGCCTCATTATTTGCTGGATCCACTGAAAATACAATATTTAAAATATTGTTACTTAGAATTGGACCTCATAAATCCATAAATGACACTTCGAGTGATTCCTGTAGAGTCGGTTCTCTCTTAGTGTGTACTTGAACATCCTCAAGTGTCTCATGTGCTCTTATTTGGACACCGTGTACACTAGGATTTCATAAATGAAGACCACCACTAACCGGTCTATTTTAGGTTGAAAGATCATGTTCATGAGTCCCATGAATAATGACAGAGAATTATTCATGCCAAACGGAATCACCAAGCACTCATATTGTTCATAATGTCATATGGAGTCCATCTTCGATATATCCTCACCCCGTACTCATCGTTGGTGATATCAGGACTTGAGTTCAATAATTGAGATCCATCATGGCCCATTAAACTAATCAAAGAGGTCATATATCATTTTTATTGGATAATTATTCTTCATAGTCACATTTTTTCGGTTTTAGAAGTCCACAACTAACCTTAATCTCTCATATCCATTTTAAAAAAATGGGATTTCCTAGGATGAAACACTCTGTCTCATGAAGCCCTTCTTTTACAAGCCCTCCCACATTACCCTTAACTCATGATGCTCTGTGAGAGCCTTCTTATTTGAATATATAGATATCGATGCCATCCCAAGGTAAAAATCAATGTATAAGTCTATCTCTATACAAGGTGTTAATCTTGGGGTATCTTCTTAGAAGATTTCCTCGTACTCTTCCACCACTGTTGGAAATAGTGGACTCCAAATCATCCACTAAACTGATGGTTAAGTGAGATAAATGATGAATGATCAGATGCACCCAATTATGTTTGAATCCATCCAATGTTGCCTACATTTACTTTTCACCAATGATGGAAGAAATGGCCCCATCACTGCAAGAACACCACACTCTGCCTCTGTGACCCCCCAACCATCTCTTGATCAACCATATGACAATTTGGGAAATATTGTTTCAGATGACTTTGACCACCATATGAGTAAAATAGACTTCCCACAACTGACTTGAGCTGCACATGGAGCCCCATTGTACTGATCTTATGTATCGGGATCATCTCATGAAGCTCCAAACTTGATTGGGTCCCTACGACTACCGTCAACTACCTGCTACAGTGGTCTCAGCTACTAGGTGCCTACTAGTAGCTCCCACTGGCAGTGCCTTCTCTTCTAGAAATATCTCCCCTAATATCCCTCTCTTAAAAACCCCAACATAATTATGAATGCTAAGGGACATATTATATTCATTACTTTATAAGTGTAATAAAAAATTTACGGTCTGAGCACTCAAGAGTGTGTCTCTTATAATGTTCATGGAGTAGCATGAAAGATCAGTAAATCTCATTGATTACTCAACCACAATTTATATTCTCTACTATAGATGCAAAATATCTTATTTGCACATCGACCATAATGTGAAAAAAATAACTTCTCTATGAATAGAAACTAAAATTCTTCACAATAGAGAGTCATATGATCATGTTTTTGGGTCACTATGCTCCACCATCGCCCCATAAATCCCTGAAGAAGACTCACAGAAAGGAATAACATCTTGTCAGAAGGCATCCTCCTAATGCGGAGGACTTGGGTAACTACCACCTAATAATCATTAGCTTCATGGGGTTCTAGATCACCCCAAAACATGGGAGGTTGTAACCTCCTAAACTCATGAAATACTCTAAGTCTACATGTATCCTTACTTGGTATTGCTGGTAGTAGCTACTCCTAAACGGGTGGTGGTATATATGGTAAACATACCTGAGGTACTACCTCAAGTACAAGCCCTAGTACCGATTCCTTGTCGCTCAATAGATCATCCTTGGGCACACACAATGGAATCCTCAGTATATTTCTATGTGGAGTCATTCAATAATAAAACAAGATGTACCATGTTCAATTGAGTAAATCTGGAGAGCTAACTCAAGAAGGGAATGGACGACAAAACCAATCCCTATATGGTGTATGTTCTATTATTTTTTCCTGAAACTAGTGGTTTCATGGACTGAGTCAAAAACCATGTATTCAGAGTCCTACTCTATGGATATGTCAGCCGTCACACTGACACTTGATTACCTAGATAGAAATACAAACTTGAATAGCATAACACTATTTCCCTAAAGCCACCTTAAAGACTCATGATCCTAATGTAGAACCGACTAGCTCTAATACCAATCTGTCAAGACCCATCCAAAAGGGGCATGTTCTACAACTACCCAAATTCCTACTCTAGTGGAAGGGGTGATTTAATAGCACTGAGTATGAATATCCCACAAATGGGAAGCATTTTCATTTGTACTTGTATCCTCACACACAGATCCAAACCACAAACAATGAAAGGTAAATGAACTAAGTAAACAATTCACGAAACCCATTCTATCCCACAACAAGAGTACAACAGTGAATGTACTAGAATGTAAATAGGGGAAAAATAAGTCCCACAAGAGAAAAGAGTCTGCATCCATAAGTTCAACCTGTAATGTAAGAGGTATTTAGATTATCATTAGAAAAGATAACATAACACACCTTGACCCATATGGTCTCACAATATACCAACATTTCCTAGTGTTGTTATAAATTTATCAATGATTCGATCATCTATAGAAGACACCACATGTTTAGGAGAATCCCATATAGGGGTGAGTAAAACAACAATCATTAAGGCATCCCAAATAAACAATGGAATACCAAAAATGAAATATGATGAAGGAATGCCGCCAAGGAATACCACAAAAGAAATACCACGAAGGAATACCAAAAAAGAATTACCACAATGTAATAACACCATGGAATACCACAATGGAGTACCATAAGATAAAATACAGAGAAGGAATAACACAATGGAATCCACATTCAACTTCACACAGATATATTTCTACAAAAAAAATATCTAGAACATCAAAATATAATCAGTCCAATAAGGAACATAGTATCAACAAGACACATAGTTTCTATAATAAAAACAACTATTATAGTACACAATGTCACTATAAGATGCCCAATATCCATAATACATAAAGTCTCTATAAGATAGAGAGTCTCTAGGTCACAACCAGCCATAAAAATGTTTTCTCAAAGAACTCTCATTCTTGTAGAACTCACTCTTGAGACATTAGGTTGTTTGAACATGAAAAAAAAGAAACTTATGATATCTTGAAATAAATTTCACTTCATAAGTTTCCCAATGTCATAGATGGATCATCAAATAACAGTCCAATTTAATATATTTGGTTGTGCAAAATTTGTAGAAGGGGGTCCACTGGGTCGTGGACAGACTGCGGTGGTCGATTGACCTGTGGCTGCTCGAGATGCCATGGTAATCGAATAAAAAAAGCCCGATCGACAATGGATCTTGGAGTAACATTAATCAATATAGCCTCCAGGGTTTGACTCGGGATTGACCATGGTCCACCCCAATTGGTGGGGTCTGATTCGGCCCGACTCTTCGGGTCCGAACTGGTGTGTTGAATCGACCCAACCCATTTTGCCAAGCCTGCTACTGTAGTGCCCGACCCACCACGCCAACCCATACCTCCATGATGGTGCATCCTTATCACCTAACCCAACCCATTTCATGGTCATGATAATCAAAAAATCACCTATAGAAACCACGACTAGGCCATGTGACCACACCGTCGCATCACGCGGCTACCACGTACCCCGTGGTCCGTTGTTCTTCCTCTGGTTATTCAATATCAAAAAAATACATATGCGATCCTAGTGTCATGAGCATCAGTGATCTGGCCTCTGTTTCAACTTACTTCCAATATTAGGGTCCAATCATGTTCAATCCCTCTTAGGAAGTCGAGTCGTGATCACGAGGATCCAGTGAAAAAGAACACAAAGAATGGGGGAGAGAAAGAAAAATAATTTTCGAATAAATAACCCTAGAATTTGTTTGTGGTAGCATCAATTATATCTCTTTAGAAGGATAAACAAGGAGGATAAACTAATCTCCTGATAATCCCACAATAATAACACATCATACAATAATGATCGAACCACATATCAATCTATTTATGGATTGACATGAAACCATTGTGGAAATAATGAATGGGGAAAAGATATCAAAATTTTAATGTTCTGCATGGGATATGGACCATTCACTCTAGAGGATTTATTTTCATTGGTGATCCATCATGAATGATCTAGAATCCCGGTGTTTGTGGTATCTTTTGAGATAATTCTCAAAGGATTCTATCTAGATCCTCTAGGGAATTTTCGGGGTCATTATCTTAACCCTGGGTTATTCTATTTCTCTTAGTTTAAAAGAAACAACCTCACTATATTGAAATAACTTCAAAATAAAATAAACTCATAGTTTATTTTATTCAATAAATCATCAAAAAACTATTTTCCACAACAGACCCGTGTCGGCTGATATTAAGCCTCGATGAGAACAAACACCATATGGAAAACTCAATGGTAGTCTCAAACTTCCAATCCTAGTAATAATTCAATAGTTATTATGAAACTAAAATAAAATAATTTTATTTAATAAATTTATTTATGGTTTAATCCTTGGTGTCTTTTTTTTCAGAAGAACCACACCATCAAAAGTTATGTTGCACCTAGGGTTAAACCACTATTTTGAGCTCAATGGTTCCCAAAGATTTATGATATGCAGACCCGTTTAAATGATATTTCCATTTTCCAGGAAAGTGGTGTGTGTGTTTAATTATTAACATAACATTTTTCAATGAATTGTTATTGTCACAATGTGCTCATAATGGCACGTTGTCTCAACTTTTAATTTGAGAATTTTCAAAATAATTTTTAAAATGAATATTGGGAAAAAATGAGTTGTTACATAAAAAATGATTCTTATGTAAATAATATATTTCCAAACTAAATATAATTTATAAAAAACAGATATTATAAAAAACTAAAGAAAAAAACTGAAACTAAACCTAATGACCACACTGTCTCCCTGTGACCCTGAGGGTCACTATACAATACAAAAACCAAACATCACACATGGTGATTGAATCCCATTTGAAGCATAATATGAAAGATAAAAACAAGAAATAAATATATTCATGAGTTAAAAATAAGCAGGTGTGCTAGATAAAATATTTTACAAATGTAGTTCTTCTTAACAAAAGAAACATCAATTTCATATTTTAAATAAAATATATAAAACTATGATATTCACACACACTTTTTAATTAAAAATAAAACATAGTCTATTTCCAATTTTCCATTCAAATCATATTTAATTCCAATAAGTAGACATAAGAATTTAAAAGATACAAGTAATATTTTAATTTTAAAAGTTGAAAAGGGAATGATTTTTTTTTTATTTTTTGTAACCATTTTAAGACTATGTCATCACATTCCAAGAGAATTACACCATATAAGGGAGAAACAAAAATAATCACATAAAAAGGGAAATGGAAATATATAATTCCAAAGGAACCAACCCATAATGAATATCAATTATCCTCCACAGATAACTAAGTGTCGAAAGACATGGGAGAACCTAGGATATTAGTAGAATAATATAGAATATACTATTAATGTTGACTTATCATGATGACTTTCCTCACCCAATAACATCAATTCTCACCTACACCCTTCACCACACCCTATATAGTATGACCGAGGGGCACTATCCCATAACCAAAAAAATATGAAAATTACCTTGTTATAGGACACTATCCAAAAAATGTTAAGATAGTGTACCAACTATTCACCATAAATACAATACATTTCCCAATCTATAATTGTCAAGAGTAATTTGGGAGTGAGCAAAAAATTCCAACCAAGAACCCAATCACATGAAAATATATCACAAAAAAAATCAATTCACACAACAATTCACCCTCCATGTCACTCTAAGGAACAATATATTTTCATTTAAACCATCTTATTACAATGGTTCCTCTCAGTTTGGCCCTCTGACATCAATATATGTAACAATGAAAAGACAATTATCCAAGTAGATATGTCAAGACAACCAATCTCACAAAATTTCCAAACAGACCTCAAACGATCTTCGACATATCAATAATTTACATAGAACAAAATCGACCTTCCAAAAATATTCAATAAAAAAATCATTTGTTTCACAAAAATTTGGAAAATTCTATTTTATCACTCACAGTGAAATTTAAAACCAATTCATCATTAACTGTAATACCAAACTGGTTGCACACATTCATCACATGTAAAATTCTTTTAAAAGAACCAAAAAAACACCAATTTCTTCTCCAAACCATTTATAAATCCATTTGATAAATCCCTAATAGAATTTATGATTCCATAATTAAAATTACAAATCCAAACCTTGCTTTAATGATCAAATCACATTTTCAAAATCAAACAGATAATTTTATCAAATAATAGGTGTGAATAACATAACAAAAAAATTTAATATACATCAAAAACATTATGAGAAAAACTTCATTTCACATTAAAAAAATTATTATAAAGACCAAACCTAAGTATTTAACATATATGTAAGGTAACAAAATAAATATTCTAATATATCATAAATTAAAAAATCTAGTGAAAATTGAAACCTACCTCAAATTATGCACAATTCAACAACACCAACCTGAGACAAATACACAAGGGTTTCAAGAAGAAATAAAAACCAAGAGAAACCATAAATAGGAAAAAAATCAATTCAAACCTAATGAAACATAATCATTAGATCCAAAAAACTACGGGTGAAGTGGAACTCATGATAAAATAGAGGAAAGACGAAAGAAAAGAATGAAGGTGGAGAATACCTTGAAGAACTACCTTAAAACCATGATGAAACCCTAGATCCACACCATGGGAGGGGATTTAAATATTTCATAATGAGGGGGACACCCCCTTAGGTCACAAGAAAAAGAAGATGAGGAAAATGTGCATTTGGGGGTTAAAATCAACAGACAGTATAAGTGTAGTTTGACAATTTTGATGACATAGTCAACTCGAACTATTAGTCTGCACAGTTTCTAAAACAATTCACCCCTCATTAGACAAACTTGGATCTTACATGGTTTAGAAGCATGGTGTCAGAAATTGTGCGCCAATCATGTGACATGGTTCTTTCAAAAATCAAAGAAGCATGTGTACTCCTCCCACATGGTATTCCTAGTCGTGCATAAATTGTGCACCCTCGACAAGAGGCATCCCAAGGATCACATGGTTTCTTATATCAGGTCCCAATGTTTCCTCTATTTGTGTGACAACTGTGTGTCACCTACTATCAGGCCACTAAATATCATCTTTTTCACCAAAACACCTAGGAAAAATAAATAATAAACAAATGAACAAAATAATTAAAGGAATGAAATGATATAAAGCCACAGATGTGGAACTTTCCCTAGTATATGATGAATAATTATTTTATTGAGTTTCATGGATGTTTGAAATATTTGATTTTAATGATTTATATTATATTTAAAATGCAATATTGGAATCATGTAAATATCTAGTTCATGAAGATGACTAAATTTATTGGTTATTTAGGATGAGATCCCCTGTATCTTATAATGATTTTTTACTTCATTCACCGTGTTTTTTATCTTGATTTGGGGTTTTTACAATCATCCACATAATTAAAAAATTAGAAAAATGTATACAATTAACAAAAGTTTATTTTCTATTATTATAAAAATAATGGTTTAATTAACTTAATTAATTTGTTAACTTATTAATTAATTATCTCACTTTTTCTTAATGACCATATATATTTTTGTAATGATACCCATTATAAATTAAATTTGGAAAATAAATATCTTTCTTATAAATTATGGATAACTACATGGAATTAATTGGGAATTAATTAATTATGAAGTACATTATAACATTATTAAGACATCATATGAGATTAATTTAATTAGTTTTAAAAAATTTTATTTAATTTTTCTTTAGGAAAATTAATTATTCAAAAAATTGGTTGACAACATGGTGTGTACTAATAATGTACACGAATAGTTCATCAATTATCTTGTATCCAGTACAAATTCATAGAGATGAGGAGTATATCTCATTTATGTTTCAAGGACTTTACACACAATCTACGGCTTGTGTGTTCTACTTGTCATGTGTCCACATGACCCAGTGTTTGACTCAATGTATACTTAAAATTCTAGAACCAGTGAGTTCCATGACATGTACACTAGTTACACGACAGGTTTCTCATTATTCATACAAGACGTCAGTCTTACATGACATGAGACCATGTAAATGACAACATATTTTGCAAAAACCTTCCACAAAATTATGTATAACAAATTATTTATATGATAGTTGAAAAACCTTGAATCTAGAAACCTCAATATGGTGGTTATTGTACTACATTTTTACAATATACATGGTATCAGATCCCAAAGGTCATAATAGATCATTTTCAAGGGTGTCTAAATACATAAAATATTATTGCATCACATTAGAAAAAATTAAATATAATATAATAAATATTGTGATAACATTATTATATATTATATTACATCCCTTATTTCATTCATAAATCCCTTTTTGGTATAATGGGGAAAGGAAAAAAAATATAATATGGTGTTCTTAGATGATCTATAATAGAATGACTATAACAATAAGAAACCATAAAATAAATTAAACAATGATAATATGGATTTGGTAAACACTAATAAAATATGACATATATCTAATATCATAATAATGGAATCAAATATATCGATAACATAATAACATAAATAATATGAGAGATAAAAATAAATATTTTCAAATTGATATAATTTATAATATTTGACATCATAATATTAAAATCAAGGCCTTATGACATGAAAAAGATGTAAATAGATAATAAATATTCCAAATAATGAAAATATCCTTTATCATGAGACATTTGGATACATTCAAGGGCATAATAGGCCCCTCTCATGAATTCTATGTCCAATTCATTCATCCTATGAAAGGGTGAAACAAAATCAATGTAAACATGCATATTGAAATGGTGGGAGATAAAAATATAATATGGTCCCAAATAAATAAACATAATCATAATCAATTTTTAGTAACCTGAATAATGGTATCAAAATTATATATCACCAATATCTCCTAATATTATCAAATAAATTTTGACATATAAGAACATATATTAAAAATATCAGTTGAATATTTATTGAGGAAAATACAATTTTCATTTTCAAATCTCATATCCAATATAAAGAAAATGAAGATATTATGGAAAATATTTTCATTCAAATTAAACATGAATAACTATAGATAAATATTCAAAACAATTATAAATAATGGAGGTGGGAAATTTGATTCATGTTGTGTAAGTTAAAAGAAAGCATTCCTTTCACACTTTTGTAAAAATAGTCAAAATGTACTCATTTAGAAAATAAAAAAATTCATTGTAAACCATTTGATAAAAAATAATACATGGGTTAAAATTTCAATAATAAATAATTGGATTATATTAAAAACAATCTTTATAAGATTTTACAAATAATTGGGAAATGGAATAAAAATATTCTCGACTGAGTAGAAATTTAGTGTTTGTAATATTGAAAAATATAATTTTGAAATCTTGAGTCCTAAAATATTGTAAAATGAAATGAAATAATCTAATTTTCTAAAATATCTAGAGGATAGTACAATATAATGGCTTCGAGATAGAAATGTCAAAAAAAGTCTCTACTAGAGACTTAAACATAAATGATCTTTAATAATGATGATGTTGATAAATAAATCCATACCTTATATATGACATTCATTATAAGTGAATTTACCATAATGTAAAATACATTTAAATTAGTTATACTTTTATACCTTTACCAAATAAATACTTATACTAACATATGTTTTCCACTTATAACATTTGAAAACCCATTATGTAAAATCACCTTTCCTAGTGTTAACTATTTAATATTTTTTATGTATGTTCTAGTTTGGTAGATTTAGTCCATATATCCTCACAAGGTTAAAATATACATGATTTTAATCATGATATAAATATATTATATATTCATTATACATATTTCTATAACTGTCCTTAAAATGTAAATTTAAAAAATAAATTACAATATTCAGGGAGATGGTGTCCCATACATATGTGGGAGAAATGTTTTAAAATTTATAAAAATAAAATGAACTAATGGTTAATAATAATCCACTATTATGAAAATACTTATTATATATATATATATCATATATATATAGTATATATATATTTATTACCATCCACTTAAATCATAAATGAAAAAGGAATCCCATGCATTGTGAAGGTGGTAGGCCACACACATGCACGAGAACCATTATCAGTTTCCAATTGACTAAAATGCAAGATGGTTGATATGATTTTATAATTTAAGAATAATAATTATTTCATAATGGTGAAGCATTATCATTTTATCCATATTTATTTACATATATGTAATGTGGTAATGAAGAACTAATTGCACTACCGTGTGGAGATGGTAAGATGTACGTTCAGACAAGTGATGTTTTTCTCTTTTCATTGGATGAAATAAAAATGTTATATGGTCTTCCCATAGTCAAATTAAAATAAACTTATAATTATTATATAAAAGTTAATATTTCATTTTTGTTACTTCATATTTATAATAATTTGATGTATATATATATTTGAAATATTTTTTTTAAAATTATTACCCTCTCATAAAGAAACATTCCCAGTATATCTTCATAAATACACTCATGTTGGTCTTATTAGTTCAATTAAACCATATAAAATTAAAATAATGGGGTTTTATAATGTTTTTGTTATTTTAGATAGGATATATGTCTTAATTGGAGAGATTAATTTAGGGGAGTGTGTACTGTTTTATAATTAATGTGAGTGGATCACTTTTAATTTTTTAATGTTTGAAAATATTATTAATTAAAAATATTTGAAAATATTAAAAAATGTATTATATTTTAACGTAACAAGGGTTATGTAAAAATCTTACCAACCAATGAGTTTTAAATATGTTTGGATTTCATTTGTACCTTTATATTTATTTATAAACACTCTAGTAACCCGTTTTGACCATAACTGATGTAACCAATTTTCAAATATTAATTGGTCATAATTATAATTATTACATAAAATGTAAATCACAAATGGGCTGGTAATGAAATTATCCTCCAATTATAATCCTAATTGACATATATTTGAAAATTTGGTTTCTAAATAATTTAATACAATATTTTTTTTCATAAAATATCAATAATGTCATTTTGAGACTATTAATTTAATTGGACATCAAAGAACTCAACATAGAAGTTGAATTTGAATATAAAACTTTAAAAAATTCTTTTTATGGTATATTAATCTATTAAAATAATGATTTTCTAATAATATACTAAAAAATATAAATTTTAGTGTTTTTAAAATTAATTAAATGATTTTTCTACTAGTTTCTCATATGTTGTGTTGATGATGTGTATGAAATTAATATATTTATTTCATCAATGAAAATTATAAATAAATAACTCTATTAAAAATTATTATTTCATATAAGAATTTTTTTTTGTAAAAAATATCCTTTTATTTTGAATACGTAATTTTTTTGATATATTAATGGTAAGAGAATAATAGTTTGTAATTTTCATTATTTTTAAATATATAAATTCTATTATCATGTGAAAATGACAAAAAAATACAATATATTATAATTTGGGAAGGATATGGCTGAATAAACCCTATAAAATTAAATTAATTCATGTTTTGTGTTGATTTTGTTACTTTATTTTATGTATTTAACTATATTTTACCAATTTTACCTTTACTGAGGTGTAATATATTTACACAAGTTATTATTCATTATGAAAAAATAAGTGGGTCTAACTTACCAAATTTGAAAATAATAATTTAATATATAGTATCTAGTTTTCATTATTAAATATATATGTGTTTAAGAAATTAAGAATATAATATAAATTCATAAAATTACATAAAAACAAGTTTATAAGAAAATGAGTTTTAAGCATAAAAATAGAACTTATATAAAAACCATGAAAATTAAAAGAATTAATTTTATTATTATAAATAAAAATATCATATATATAATTTGAAAGAAATCCAAGATATTACCATACATCTAAATCTAATGAAATTAAATAAATTTGATTAAAAATCGATATTTCCTTACTTTTTATGGAAAATTCCATCACTTCAGAAAAATTCAAAAATATAAAACTATGTTATTTTAATGTAATTATTTAAAAAATGAATTTTTTCATGAATTTATATTGTTTTTATTCAATAACTTTGGTTTATAACAAATTCATAGATAAGACTATGTGTATTGTGATATTATTTTGTAGAAATACGAGACTACTATTATTGAAACTCGGATATTTCATTCCTCCCTCATTCAAAAATATTTCACCCTAAAAATATATAGGACGTCACATCATTAATAGGCTTTAGTATTTTTTCATCTCAAAATCTTAATTTTCCCATTTCTCCTCTTTTATCTTTTGATTTCCCAAATTTACCATTATTAGTCGAGTCCTTTGTTTCCTCAACACTTGTACTCTACTATCCATAATCTAGAGAGTCTTTTAAAAGAAAGAAAAATAATTTTCTAATAATATCTTCTTATATATGAGGACATTTTTTGGATCAGGGATATAATTCCACAATAAAAAGATATGGATCACATCATTTAAATTAGAGAGTCAATGTGGCATTGTAAAAGATAATGCCAACATTTCAGTATATTCTAGAGTTTGAAAATATCTTATGTACCAGGGGAATGATTTGTCACTATTAATGCACCTTATATCACCTTTACATGGTGGTAATATCAAAAAATATTATTTCATACTTGAAATTCAAAATATTTCTTACATTATGGCATAACACTTTTTATGATTCTAACCTCTTTAATATGTGTATGAATAATATTTTATATTGTCATTATCTCCACCAACCGTTTTATTCCAATATTCTCCCTTTCAAAAATATCATCCCAACAAGTTGGAGTATGACATATACTTCCATATAATTACTTAAAAAATCATTTTTACACTTTAATTAATGCTACTGTTATGGAAAAACTCCTCCAAAAGTAAATTTTTGTCCCACATTCCATGATATTCATGTGAGTATGACCATAACATGTATTATAATCTTTAAATAGTCATATTATATAATCCATTAGTCTGAAGATGATATGTGATGCTCGAACGATGCTCATTTTCAAGTTACTTTTGATGAAGTTTCCATATTCTTGATGTAAATCATAGATCATGATAAGAAAAAATGAAAATAGGTGCTCCATGAACTCCATGAACTTCATTAATATGAAGTTGTATAAGAAGAAAAGGAGTTAAACATCCTATTATAATAGTTTAATGTGTAGATTTTGTGATATGATCAATTATAACACATTTACAATCATTTTTTTGGCTTCATTTGTTATCTCATGAAAAATTCCTTCGTAACATCATACCATTTCATTAATGGAATATGATGTTATTTTAGGAATCATAACATATGTTGTTAAATACCAATAAATAATTGAAAAAATAAGAATCGTCATATATAATAATCGATTTCTGGAATCATATTATCACAAAATATTTTTTTCCTCCCCTAAACTTATTATTTCTATAACATTGTATAGAGATATTAGTGCATTCAACATCATTTGATATATCCCTTTTCAACTCAGATATAGATGGAACACAAAAATTACATTAAAATTTAAGTACACCCTCTTCATAAATGATGTAGGCCAACATCCCATCCCTCATTTTTTAAAATAAAATTTTAAAATTCTCATCATCAATATGCGTAGTGTTCCTCATTTTTATTGAATATGGTTTGAAAATAATATTAAAAAATATTGATTTTTACTCATCCTTAAAAATTTCCTTATTTATATTTTCTAAAACATTGAATGTAATATCTCTATCAATACATATTTTGGCCAGGAAATCATGATCATTCTTGCTTAATGAGTTAGCCACATTATTATCCTTTCCATGCAACTAGTGTATTTAGAAATCTTAATACATGACTTGATTTAACCTTATACTTTTCCTTATGTTGATCACTTTTTATTCGAAGTGATCTTTTAGACTCTTATGATTTGTGAATATCTCACATATTTTGAAATAGATATTATTTATCCATACCATTAGATAAAATATAGTGGACAACAACTAAATATCATCAGTTGGATATTTTCTTTCATGTTTGTAAGGTCCTGAATATTCCGGCAATAAGAGAATATACCCCCACAATTTCTTTGTAGAAGGAACAAAGTACTTATACAAATTATACAATGATGAATGGACTGAAATTGGGTTTCAATTATATTAGGGAAGTTAAAGTATTTCATGTTTTCATGGTTTTTAACTGCCCCACATACCATCACAGAGAATGGTACGTGTAGTGGATGGATCGCAAACTGCTAGGTATGCAGGATGATCCTCGAACCGCTGGCCCACGAGGTGATAGCCAACGAGAAAGGAAAACTTCCCACAAAGTCACTAAAAGAGTTGTGCACATGATTTCCATCTTTGTATCATAATTAAAACTCATCAGTTCAAGGACGATGTGAATCAGCAGGGTTCCGCGAACCATTATCATGAATTGAGGCCCCCACATGCCCCGGTTGGCAGAGTCTTCTGCGGGTCGCGATGTTGCTTTAATGGGACTATGCAAATGGTCTCGTGTTCCCAATAGATAAGAACGCATAAATGATCTATAAAAGGATCAAAATATATATACAGATAGACACACAAAGGGATATGTATAGGGAGAAGGAAAAAAGATGGAATATTGAGGGAGAGTTAGTGGTTCCACTCCAGCTTCTGTCTTGTTTCATCAACGAAGCACGAACCGAGAAGCACAACCTCTGAAGGTATAGATCGCCAAGAACCATAGAATGGGGGAATTAAATAAAAATAATAGAACTGAGAACCTAACAAGTGACCCCCAAACCAAGTACTTATCGCTGATGAACTCCCCACGAATGATGATCCCCCGGACCCCCTTCAATATAGTGCTCCGCGTAGCGTACTGCTACGCAGACCAAACAGAGTTCCACGTAATGCATTAGGATGAGGATGGAAACCAAAGTGGTGTGATGGGCCACATACCACTATGATACATGGTTCCCTATACCCATGCACACATATCACATTAGTACACAGATGAACCCTCTTCCCTCATATCATTTTGGCATACAGATCCGCCCCCATCCTGCATAAAAATTTAGTACGCAGAATATGGTGTTTTTGGGTATTGTTCCCACAAGTTCTGACCTCAACCCTCCACTACTATCCAATCCTCTATAGTCCCTTTACTAACCAGTGCTCCGACATTAGGCCAAAGCCTCTTCCAAAGAAACTAAACCCCTATGATCAGACCATCAGGTGAATTAGCGCACCCCATTTAGTTTACATTCCCATGGTAAATGGAGTCATGAAGCCCCTCCCCCAAAAGGTGCAGGCTTCATGGATGTCTGTGAGGCTACACAGCCATAGTAACCCAAATACCAACATTTTGATGCCAATGTGAACCTCCCTATTCTTGAGAATAAGGGTGACCACATGCATTTCCATTCAATGAGGAATATTGATCAATTAAAAGGGTTATTTTCGTTCCCATTTATGATGAGTATTAAACTCTTCCCCTTCCCATAACATGTTTTGGGGCCCTCCCACTGAGGTAAGTCCCCAATCTTCTAGGGTTGGTCCGCATAACATTTAATTCCATCTCATATGTAATGGTTCATTACTATTTGATCAGTTTCCTTTCCATTCAATGAGGAATAGTGATCAGTCAAAGTGGTTATGTTCCCTCCTCTCTTTGATGAGGACGAAAATCCTCCCCTTCCAAGAACGTGTTCTGGGGCCCTCCCACTAAGGTAAGTTCCTAGTCTTCTAAGGCTGCGCCGCAGGAACATTAATTACATCCTACATCGAAAGGTTCATTTCTCTACACCCTCTCCCACCATCTTCTCATCCTCTTCCACCGTAGGATCTTCCTCCCCCACAAACAAGGGATGAGGCATGTGCATTGTTGAACCATTCACGTCATCTTCATTCTCACATCGATCTTGACTCACTTGGAAATAAAGGCTTGGGAGGACTACAATGTCTATATGATTTTGAACTATGATAAATCAGATTCCTGACCAATCAGGATACATTGGACGCCTAGAAGAAGGCCTAAGCTCAAAAGGGTTCCCATCCAAAAGGGTCCACCCAACCATGTCTCCCTAATGAGACGCACCCACGCATTAGCCCCACACAATCCGAACTATGTGGGATCTGATTCCTCTCCCAAGGATATATTTTAACCCTTCCAAATGGGCCTAATGCCAATATCATGTCTCCATCCATCCCCCCTAAATGACGATAATATCAAGAGTGACTAATTACATGGATCAAGTGAGAATCACCTATGTATCATTAAATATGTGCATCCTTGTGAAGATCCTTCATACTAAGGGTATCCCATGGAACTAGTATTTTGTAATGAACCAAGGATTCTTGAACCTATGAGAATGACACAAATCAATAAGAGAGCCCGGAACATGCAACAATCCTCCCCTAGAAGGGTGCGGTGAGCCTGACTTTTCATCCGCTTGACCAATGGAGTCCTTAAGTGTCATTGGTTGAATAATCAGTCAACTAGAAACTACCATTGGAAAGAAGGTCCATGAATCATGGATACCAGTGTCACTGGGAATTCTTGGCTCCACTAATAAACCCATTGGAGACCATCTGAGGAAGTTATATCGGAGAAGGTCTGATTGCACAAGTGCATGAGCCCCATGCAATCTCCCACTAGGAACAACAGTTCCCGTTGGGTTAATTCAACCTTCTTCAAATGATAATGACACTGAATGGGTTGAATCAAAAGAAATGGTGAATTCGATTAGAGCCTGTCTCTATAGAAACAAGGATGGGTGAAAATCCTTATCATTCTATTTCTACACATCCCACAAAATGAACCACCTCGTAGGAGGAACAAAAATGGTGAACCCAATGTGAATCATTAACCAAGGTGGAGATCTCAACCCACTCAGGCCCCTTCACCCCGCATCAAATGAAAAGACAAATGGGTCTAAGGTGAATCACCAAATACACACATGATTAAAATAATGTTACATTGACGATGTTTTTTGGTATTTATGTCATATATTTATATTTCATGTTCTCGTAGAGTGACCTTTGATCGAAATGATATTCCAACAAACCATACAAACACACACATTAGTGATCCCGTAGGCGGTTTAGGCCTCAATGAAGAGAAGGAACCACTCGCCTACCTAACATATTCAATACTGGGTATCCAATACACTGATCAAAGAGTAAAACCGAAATGGTAATGTACCCATGCTAGAGGCCACACGAAAATCCCTCCAGTCTAAAATGTTCTACTAGCCACCACTTCAGCTGCTGTTAGTA
Source organism: Viscum album (assembly GCA_963277665.1). Classification (NCBI taxonomy): domain Eukaryota; kingdom Viridiplantae; phylum Streptophyta; class Magnoliopsida; order Santalales; family Viscaceae; genus Viscum; species Viscum album. Next base: position 583,050,143 of record OY728130.1, read on the forward strand.
CCCCAGTGCAAGGTTTCCCCAATGGACATCTTAAATAGTTTGGGAAGCTTGTTCCTAGAATGTGACAATGAGTACCTCCCTTACCTTAGGGAGGTAGATGAAGTCAATGTTTATTACTTCATGTCATTTACACATAGGTCCTACTCACAGGACCCTATCAAAGAGCATCACCACCGACACTGGATGACCAAGCCTCCTCCTACTGAGGAGGACCTTATGCCGAGGGCACCTTCCAAAGTCCATGAGACCAGGGGCCCTTTGGATTCCCATAAAAGGTAGAAAATATATAACTAAGAAGACATTATCACCCTGGTTCCTGAGGACTATCTCCACCATACTAATGTTGTGGCATTTAATGGGAAGACATATAACTCTTCCCTCTCAACTAAAGCCCATAATATAAATATGGGGGAACAATATGATCACATGCACATTCCTGCTAATTCTCATAAGACTCTCTATATAGAAAAAGAGTAAAAATACATGATTGTGAAAGTATATACCGATCCACAACAAGCCTTCCATCCAAATAGGGAGACATTAAGCTATACACAGGGAAAAATAACTACTGATGCATATCAAACCTGCCATCCAAATAGAACAACACTTAGACACATGAAGGCATAAACACCTGTTGATGAATTTATACCCTACCATCTAAATAAGGAAGAAACTGGCTATACACATGCAAAAATAGTTATTGATTCATTTCAATCCCTCCATCCTAATAGGGGGAAAACTAAATACGAGAAGAGTAAAATTACTATGGATGCATACAAAGCATGTTAAAAAAATATAGAAGAAAGAGAGTAGATGGAAATCCCTGCTCATAAATAGGAAAACCGCTTGTAAAATATGGTGGAAACCAAAGAAGACAACTGTTTAAAGAATCGTTCCTCTTTCCCAACATAGGAGAACTACATGTATCCACTGGAAACTCTTCGAGGACCAGATCAGGAACCAACACCTTCTCTATCATCGGAATTGGCCTTTATACCCATTGCAACCAAATATGTATCCAAACAAATCCTGGAAATGATGGAAGATCAGACATCTATTCTAGAACATATCCTTTAATCATAGAATTATGTCATTGCAGCGATGAAAATGGAGAGAAATTGGGCCCACAACCCATTTTCCTTGAATAGAATGACTTAATCACAATATGAGTTAGTCACTACGGAGCAATTATGAATCCCTGCTCTAGTAAAAGAGGGACTATGGTTATATCCCGCAACATACGGACGACCGTACCGGGAAAAATACTCTTTTCAACTAGAGGACGTTCCAACTGGAGGCTACTAGTCTAACGTGGTGGCCGCTCCATGGCAGACATATATCTCTTCCAAAAATCAAGATTCCCGTCGGCGTATCCCAATGACATCATGAGACCCAACAAGATAATAAATAGTATATGAAGGAAATTACCAAAAATAGATGTCCCAGGTTACCCACAAGAGAGAAATCAAAAAAGAATAGTGCCAAAGGCAACCGAAAAATAAAGAGCATATGCATGATCCTGCTTTGTTGGGAGGGGGTTTTCTTGATGCCAACAAACATATATTAACAAAGGCTCTTGGACCAGTTATTCCATTACTAAATAATTGGAGTGGTAGTAGTAGCTAAGAAGGTCCTCCCTAAAAGGTTGCTACAAGTGGCTCTAGAGGTCCTCCATAGAGCTCTCACAAGGGCTTACTCAATAGGTCAAGAATGGTTGATCACGAGAGCCTATCTTCTGATGTTTTCCAGGGTACCCCTCCCTTCTACCAAAAGATCAGACATCAAGAAGGTCATAACCTTGCTATTGTTCACCTTGAGGGTCCTCCCCAGGGTATATTCTATACATGTTTCTTCCCCCTATAGTCGATTGTCAAGTCATAATCGTAGTTCTCTCCATGATGACGTTCATTGTGAAGGACCTCCCCACAATGGATGATACTGTGAAGGTCCTCCCCATAGTATCCTCACGAAACAAGAAGGTCCTCCCCTCATTATAGTACACCCCGAATTCCCTCCGCATGATGTACACTATAGGAATTCTCCCAACATCTAGGTAACAAGTCATGATGGTAGTCATCGTAATGATGATAGACATTGCGAAGGCAATCCCTGCAATGACAGTTACTGTGATGTTCCTCCCCTCGGTGACATCAGGAAACAAGAAGGTCATCCCCATGCTACATCTCACCCCGATAGTCCCCTAAGGTATACACCGAAATGAAAATTCCGGCAGTTGTGCATCAAGTTGCAATAGTAGAACTCCCTATTGCAGAACCACTTGCGAAGGTCCTCCTCGCAACCCAAATCCATGTTGGAAAGAAGGTCCTTCCCTTTCCGGAAAAAATATGAGAAATCCCTCCTATGTTGAGGTGCTCAAAAATGAATCAGACACATCAGGAACCCTATTTTTAATGTGTGATATTCTTTCTCTACCAGAGGATGGCCTGGGGCTACGCTCATCTTTCGAGCCACCCCCAAGCCATCATCAAATCAATAAGGCTCCCACCAGCCCAACATCTTGGGAAGAAATTATTAAGAATCGGTCGAGATGGTCATATTGAGTAGAGGAGCCTCCGAAAGAACCACAACATGATGTGTTGCTTTTATGAAGAGAACTAGCTACAGATAATATGCCAGTGATGTATTGGCATACGACCACTTCTCACTTTGACATACCAGTAGAATTTTCTAGGGAATTCATGGATGAAATTTCCCTCAATATAAGTATGAGTATTCAAATGTTGAAATAAAAATTCCTTCCCAACGAAGGGTACACATACCATGTCAACATGATAGAGGTGCTTCGCCACCTAATTGAATTGGAATCCCTCCCATCTGTGAGGAAGCCACAATCAGAAAGGTGAATGAAAAACCTTGGGCTGGATTTACTCCATGAACTACATAAATTGTGTCACATAATTGGAAATGCCCTGAAGTGAGTTCACATTCGGGTATGGGGAGAACATGGAGCTCTAAACTTCACCCCATGTCTCGTCTTTCAAGCCCCATTGGAAATGACATCCATAAATGTCATCCCCAAGAAGAAACAATCATGTGAAACCACTTCTCAGGAAATATTGGATAAGCAACAAAAATTGGCCCATAGTATGTCTCAAAAGCATCAGGTCCAAAGGGATCGAGGCATCAAAAAGCTTCTGAGTAAGGAGACCATGAACATACAGTATGCTTCTTGCCTTATAGAAGACAACTAGAAAGCACTTCCCATGTCTTAAAAATGTCATAGACTCAGTGCAGGCCTAATTCCATTCTTGTCAGCCACCCATGAGTGAGTATGTGAAATTGAAAGGGTGGAAATATCAACAAATACTATCATGATATGGGAACAACCACAGGCCACGAGGGTGGGGGAATTTTTAAATCAAAATGCCCTTATAAGACAAAAAAATCTAAGCCATTGTGCATCAACAGGAAGTTGGAAACAACCCCATCCTCTAGGTCTAGGGGCATTTTAACCACAAATCCCCACACAATGGACATCTTTCTTTTACCGTCTATGAACAACAAAGGAATAAGGAGTTACCCGTTCCAACCCTTATTGTGGTTCGTACCTTCCGATATGATGTCACATTACGAGGTCAGACCAGGGATCCCTTTGGGTCAACCATCAACAAGAAACTAGAAGAATTCTGTTAAATGGAAGGAGAAAGTCCATTAATGGTCACATAATGCCTTCATTCTATTCGGAACTGGGTAAACCATCCCCAATTCAGCATGACACAGTGAACATGGTCAAAGTAAACCCCATAGATCTCATCAGAAATGATACAAAAAGAGGAGTTGTGAAGGAAGATTGTTCCCTCCTAGAGGCATCCCACACTAAGCCTGATGGTGTGCATACCCAGAACTAGAGAGAGATCTTATATTTGTGTGACCCATCAAATTACCCATGGTTACCTCTCCTGGAAAACTCCAACATAGAAAAAAAAATTCCAAGTCATATATGAACCACATACTCTTCCCCATGATAATGCATCCCTAACCCCGGAAGAAAGATTCACCAAGAAAGAGGATGAAATGAACGAGCATAGGCAAATTAATGCTGATGTACGTCGAGAGTGCTACCTCACCAGATGTTTTCCCCCCACAGAAAGTCAGCCAGTGCTCCTAAAAGAAGTTCCAATGCCATAGGCACTCATTCCAGTGAATGAAGCTATGCTTGGAGGACCATTTAACCTAGCCTCGTAAGGAAATCATGACTTCCCCCCACTGGGATGGAAGACGAGATATATCCACGTAAACCCTCAAATGATACATCCGGCTTGGTATCAACCCTAAATTCCAATAGCACTAGCACACCTAGTCATATCCACTGCTGCACCAGCTCAAGATGAAGTCTGGCAAGACATGAATCAATGAGTATTAATCACTGTCGAGCAACTAAAAGCACAAGTAGAATCCATGTAAGGGTGGAGAGATTTGATAAAACAAGAGCGCAAACCCTACCCCTATTGGGTGATCAATGTACATCCACTACCAAACATTAAGAAACCCATATTCCCAATATTCAATGACTCTGGGGACTTAGAACAACATTTGATGCACTATGCTTCTTACTGTGACCCCATGATGGGAACTCTAGAGAAGAAAGAAGCTGTAAAACTCAGGTGGTTCGGACGAACCCTGCAGGGCACGGAATTTATATGGAATACTAGCCTACCAGACAATTCAATTAAAGGCTGGGAGGACCTCCAGTGATAGTTTCTCTTCAAGTTCAGTTCGACGCTGCCCAAGACGATGATCATTGATCTCATGAACTGCAAACAGCGAGAGAATTAAAGAGTATCAGAATTCATTTTTCAGATGGAATGGCCTGACATATTCTCTGAACAGGCCACTCCCCCAGGATGATATGCTCTCCATGTGCATCAATAACCTTTGAGAAGAATTGTGAACACCTCTCATCTCAGTGAATTAAATAAGTGGGTTTAAAGACATCTCTTCCATTTCACAAAAGATATAAGATTTATTTCAAAAGACCAACCTTAAGTCTTGAGTGGCCCCATCAGCCCTTGGAAAAAGAATAAGAAAAGATAAAGTGACTTCAAACACAATTAAGCCGCTCAGACATCAGCTCCATTTGCGAGGCCCCCACCAAACTGTGCGGGTCCCCATGGATTCCAATAGCCACTTCCACCTCGGAAAGATGAGCGATGAGGTTATAAAAGGAATAATTTCGAAGAAGGAAGAAATAAATATTTTTCATTTTTAGAAGACCATGCCTGTGGATACATCATAGGCACCATGAATTGCAATTTTCTCATACTGTAAGAGACAAAGTGATCCGATGATGTAGGTCTGAACGACCATCCAAATTATTGTTCGTATCACTAAATACTGTGAAATACCATTCATGAGTGATTTTTTTCAAGGATATCTTAAAAAAGATGGTGGATTTCAGCCATGTCATGTTGGGAATACCCCCATCATAAGTGGCGTATGTTTAAACCTTAGACAGACGAGAATAAGAAGAATGGAAAACTGTCACCAGTAAGAAATAGAAACAGTTTTATAGCTGGATTACCTGGAAGATCATCAACTGAGTCCATGGCATCCTCCAAGTGCATTTGATGCAACCAACTGTGCCCTCAATATCTCATAGTACATCACAACCATCCTCCTCAGCCCTGTAGGACTCCAAATGCTCGAAGAGAAGAAAGAATGATCAAGAAGATGAGTTGAAAAAAAATTCAATGTCAGTGTTGACACTTTCGAACATCATGACAATAGACTTGGTACAATAGGAACCACCCCGCCAAACAGTTCAACGGGCACTGTCCCACAATACGGAACCATTAGAAGTAGATAGTCAAACAGAAATAATGTTAGATCAATAACTGATTTTCTGCTTTGTTAATGTCATTCACATGATAGAAACCTTAATTTATGAAGACTATGGGCACGATTCTAAATTCCATGTGCCCAATTGGAGAGCCGTATAATGAGGCTTCAGAGGCCCCCTGTTTCTTGGAAGGCACGATTGTGGCAGGAGTGAAATTCCTGGCCACGCCACAAGTGAAACAATTATCATTGTTGAAACTCGCAGAAAGACACTATGGTAGACACAAAAAGAACCCAGTTACTTTTTTTTACATGAGTTAGAAGAAATCCTAGCCTAGTAATCTTCATATATCCATTAGGGGAAGAACATGTACCGAACAGTCCAAGGTATACAGGCGGACCAGTTCAGCGAAATGATGAAAGAACTACAGCACCAACGACCCCTATTATAGTGGTCGAACAATCTACATTCAACGATCAAACCCCTAAAGTATCTATAAAAGAGAAACCCCGAGCTGTAAAGTGCCTACATTTAGATAAGATATATGATATTTAAAAGAAACTATATTTAATACTAGAAAAGATTTCAATCCTAGATGCATTGGGACTGTCCAAAGATTTAAGGGAGGGACTCATTGAGGCCTTACTAGGTACCCAAGAGTTTGAGGCTGGTGTAGTAGAAACCGATGTCTACCGAACGCATACTGGTCCCATAAAATTCCATTCTATCATCTCCTTCATAGACTGGGATGAAGACTCCATCATGGAAGGGCACATCAAACACTTATATGTGCCCGGAAATATAAATGATATTGATATTGAGAAGATCTTAATCAAAAACTTCTATGATGTTAACCTTATCCCACGGAGAATTATTCATCGACTTGGATATGATGAAGGTTGTTTGACACCCTAAACTACAAATATTCTAGTATATGACAAAAGTGAGGAGAAAAAATCAGGAAAAATCAAGCATAAAACATGGATCAAAGATCTCTAATTGGATTCCAATTTCCTGGTGGTGTGGAAACGTATGGCGTTCCACATCTTTTTAGGGAGGCCTTGGATGCATCTGCATTCTGTAATTCTGTCCTCATACCATCAGTGCATAAAATATTTCACTAATGAGAAAACAATAAGTTTCATTTCGATAAATCCCCATTCGAATCTTGTGAATCACATTATATTGACACGGGGTTCTAGGAGTTGAAGGAAAAACATATTTCAGTTGATGAAGTTGATTGTATCAATTCACCAAATGGATTAGAGATGGCTCTGGACGACCTTGTCCAGAAACGTGGGGAACTGTATGTACTACCCCTAAACAAATTTTAATGCACAAACATATGTCCGGGTGCAGGCTCAGTTTTCTACATGGTCTCTATTATGACCACAGTGTCGAAGGTCCCGGAAGAGTATGATGACTCCCATCACAACCAAAAAATCCCTATCAAAGACATTATCATCCTGTCCTTTGGATATCAAGCTTCCCTTTCCTCCCACAATAAGGAAAAATACTCTTTCTCTCCCAACATTGGAGTGTTCATCTAAAAACACATTCTTCATTAGAAGAGTAAGATGATGAAGATGATGATGAAAAAGAAGAATAATAAGAGGATTAAGACCTCACAGATTTCCCTCATGCATTTGTAGAAGGTACCTCCAGCACAATCAATGAACTTAAGAAGATAAATCAGTGAAATGAAAACGACCCGAAACCCACTATAATAAGTGTGGCCATGCCTGTTAATGAATAAGAGGCATATAGCTCTTTCCTAATGAAGAATAAAGATGTGTTTGCATGGAATTACACAGAGATTCCAGGCCTCAATCATGATGACATCAACCATTCTCTGGGCTTACCAGAAGATCACCAGAGCTATAAGTAGGAATCCAGAAGTGCCCACCCGATGAATGCTTCTAAAATAAATGCTGAAGTTGACCAGCTAATCAAATCTATATTTATATAGGAGGTCCAATATTCAGTTTGGATGGAAAATGTAGTACCTGTCATAAATAATAATGGACATATTAGAATATTCATTGACTTCAGGGAACTAAATCAGCATTTCCAAAAAGATGACTTCTTGTTCCTAATCACAGAATTGTTGATTGATGCAACAACCAGATATGAAGCACTCTCTTTCATGGATGACTATTCTGGATACAATAAAATATGGATGGACCAAGGAGATGAAGAAAGCACTTTTTTTAGTGACCCTCAGGGAGTGTTCGGTTAGAATGTGATTCTATTTGGTATAAATAATGTCGGCGCCCCATATCTGCTCACCATGCATCACATCATCAAGCTCTTCTTGGGAATTTTTTTTTATTTTTATGTCAAAATCCTGGTGGTTAAATCAATACAGTGTTCAAACCACCTAGATGATCATGTAATTTTCTTCAAAAAATTGCGACAACACAGTTGAAAGATGAATCCCCTTAAATTCTCCTTTGGATTTACCTCAATAAAATTCACCAGCATCAATGTAAACCATCATGGAATCATAATTTATCCTGAGAAGACAAAAGATATAATTGTAATGTCCCCACATTGCTTTATTAAGGAGATGACAGGTCTCCATGGGAAACTCGCCTAAATTCTGTGTTTTATAGCCATCCTAGAAGGTAAATGTTTATCATTCACCCAGCTAATGAAGAAATGAGTCATGTATACGAGGGATAATGATTTCCATGAAGCATTTGAAAATCTTACATTATATATCGTAATAATTCCAGTGCTCATGCCGCTGGTGGAGGGGAGACCGCTCATTTTATACATAACTGGCCTCGAATGGTCATTAGGGGACTTCCTCAAGAAGAAGATTGATGTTGGAAGTGGGAACATCCCCTACTACCTCAGTCAGACAATTATCGATGCCAAAAATCGGTATTTTATGATTGAAAAAACTACTTAGCCTTGATATTTACATTTCAGAGGATCAAGCATTATCTGTAGCCCCATGAGGTCCACCTAGTCTCCTGCTGTAACCCGCTCAAATATATCCTCAATAACCCCATGATGAATGGGTGCCTATCACGATGGGTGGTCATCCTAAAACAGTTCCTCATATGGTACATTCCCCTGATGTCCATCAATAGCTAGGCATTATCATACTTCTTGGCCAATAAACAATCATAATAAACAACCCTGCTAGATACTTAAATCCCAGATGAAGAAGTGTTTTCCATCTTGGAGGACCCCAGGCATGGTAGATGTACTTAGATGGTGCTTCCTAAATCTCGATAGAGAAAAGGATAGAGGATACCAATATCAACAATGTGGGGCTGGGAGTCATACTCATATCTCCCCAAAAAACCATCTTGACTCACTCATTCTTGATATCAAAAGGATGTACAAACAATGAAGTAGAGTATTAGGCCCTCATTACAGGCCAAGAATTGTCACTCCAAGTGCGATCCCAACACCTAAAAATAAAGGGTGACTCAGAGATGGTCATCAAATAGTTCAACATTGACTATGATATCTAGAAAGAGGTGTTGGTTCCCATGATGGACCTAGTTCAATCCCCAAGGAAAGAATTTCCATGAGAACCAACAATGACTTATGTCCCCTGATCGAAAAATGAAAAATTCGATGCTTTGGAAAATACAGCCACAACCATGGCCAATCTTGATCGTGATGAAATAGTAATTTTCATTTATTACCAAGGGATGGTCTTGCCATTCATCTGGAGTAATAAAAATGAAATCGATGAAATTAGCCCAGTCTTTATACCTTATGGTCTTACCACCGGTTGGATGAAACCCATTAAAATTTACCTTCAGAATAGGGAAATCCCACTAGATAGGGATGAATGGGAGTAGGTTTAAAGATGGGAAATCAAAATTTCCTTGTACAATGGGGTAAACCAATAAAAATTTCTCCAAAAAAGAGGCCTTGATGGATTTCTACTCTGGTGCATTGATGGAGAGGAAACTGTTTCCATCATGATAGAATTGCACACCAAATCTTATGGAGTGAAGTAGTCAGCTACCAAGCCCTCTCACCAAATTTGAAGGCTTGGGTATTACTGGACCACTATGATATAGGATTGTGCCATATCCACTATGAAGATCCATTCCTGCATAGTTCTTCGTAAGTCCATACAACGACCCCTAGAGTTACATCACGCAGCCATGTACTCCTAGCCATTCATTGCTAGGGGATGGATGTTGTGGGACAATATCCTCCCACTACATCCAAAAAGTGAAAATTCATGCTCATAGCGACCAAATTCTTTTCTAAATGGGTGAATCCATACCCATTAAGAAAGTCGGGGTAAAAAAAATCATCATCTTTATTGAGGACAAAATCATCACCACATTTGGTGTCCCTCATACAATACTAATGGACAAAGACATCAACTACTTCTCTAATGATTTGGACAAGTTATAATGGGAGTAAGGGGATTAATGCCAACCGTTCATCTCGCTACCATGCCGCGACCAATGGGAAGATAGAGGCTTTCAACATGACTATGTCCAACATACATAAATAGATGGTCGACATGGACACAAATCATGGACATACAATATCTTTCTTTATTTGCGGGATTACAACACCACAACCCGCACTGCCACTAAGGAAACCCCATACTCATTAGTATATGGGGAGGAGGTAGTGTTGCATATATAATTCTAGGTACCATCACTTTGTTCGCCACTTTTATTCAACTATCCATGGGAGATAAATCCTAGATATGGTTTGATGAGTTGGGACAACTCGATGAGATTAAGATGCATACTCTGCACCATTTAGAAATCCACCAAAATATGATTTCACAAGCCTTCAACAAAAAGGTCATCCTTTGACCTTTTCTAGAAGGAGAAATATTATCAGTCCTCATAACCCGAATGATACATGGGAAGAATCCACTAAATCGTGAACCATAGTGGTAAGGATGATACGTCATATATAGGGTCTATTCCAATGGGGCATATTCCCTAATATTAATGGATGTACAACTCATCACGACTCCTACAAATGCGATGTTCTTAACGTAATATTTCATGTAATAGAAATGCCAAGGTCTATGATCTATGACCCTAAAGAACGAGTCAGTAAAATTCCCCCATGTTATGTTCCAAACTCTATGACCTTAAACTATGAGTAATGGTAAAACACCATGAAGCAATGGTCCATGATCTATGACAAAAAAATTAATAAAAATTACCCAAATGTTAAGGTTAATGCTCTACGACCCTAAACTATGAGTCAAAAAAATGCCCCCTTGTTATGGTCCAAACTCCAAGACCATAAACTATGAGTAATGACAAAACACCCTGAAGCCCAGTTCCATGCTATATAACACTAAATTGTGAATAAAAATTTCCCAATGTCTAGTTCTAAGCTCTATCACCCTAAACTATGAGTCATAAAAATTTCCCCCATGTTATGGTCTGAACACTAAGACCATAAACTATGAGACATCATCCAGGCCACATGATGTTAAACTATACGGTATTAGTCTATGGAACTTGAAATTAAACTAAAAATAGCCTCTAATATTGATGTCCATGCTCTATGACCCTAAACTATGAGTTATATCACCTCCAAGACAATGTCCAAACTCTAAGACCTTAATCAGCGAGTCATAGTCCTTTCCCCAAGATGTTAAACTGTAAGGAACTCATTCCTAAAACACAAAAATAAACTATTACTCGAGTCCATGCCAAAGGTCAATAAACTACATGATAGAAAACATCCTAATCAGATGAAAATATCTACATGATCTCTTATAGAACTACATGTGTCCTGATTCATTCCCTCGCAAGATACGTATAGATTCCTCAATCCTTGATCTTGTCCCAACCACCATAAAAAAATGACTACATCAATCCCCCTATGTATCCATATTCATAAGGGAAACCTTTACCACTTTTTTTTTCTCACATAGAGTATAACTCTCATGAGTTTAGGATCAGTTTTATGTATTATCTTATGAAAATAAATTGTTGAGGGGTATGGTAGTGCTGGAACATGTATCAAGAAAAACCAAAATTCCCTCAAATGTCCTCACATAGGGACTGAGCAAAATCGGTATATGGTATGTATAGAACTACGTTTTGCTTGATTCGTGCCCTCGCTGGATATGTAGCAACACCTCAATCTTTTATCTCATACCATCCATCATCATCGAAAAAATGCCTTCATGTGTCCCTGACACATCGAGAAAACGCTTGTCGGGAACATTCAGAACTATGTGTGTCTTTATTCTAGCATTCGTAGGATACATAGTGACTCTCGGATTCGGTATCTTTGCCTAGCCGCCAAAGAAACTCCCCTTCCCCCATACATAGGTCAAACTTGTACGAGGATTACATGAAAGTCCTATCAAATGAACATAAACTAATTTTTCTTTCAAGAGTTATGTGTGGCACAATCCCTAGTATTATGATATTCTCAACATGCCTCTCTGTCATGTGATGTCAAAAGATCCTACTTCCCCCTGTACATATGGGTCAAAATTATGAAGAAGCTCCATGTAGTTCATGCTTAATCATGGTCAGTGTATTCTCACATTCACTAGAACATCATTACCATTTTTCGCACTCCATACCCCGGGAAAACTTGGATCCTCATAATCATTCATGTCTGTTAGAGCTGGAAGTCCAGTGTCCTACAGACACATTTGATGGACTATGCAGATCATTCCCTTGAGGCTCTTCATATGTTTCCCACATAAAACGACCGTCATTTAAAGGAAAATTTTTCCCTGGGAGAGTCCAATCTAATCTCAAAACCTCTAATGGCTTGCATGCCCAATGTCATCCCTCCTGATTCAATTTTCCCCCATGACTATGGTTTAGACCTTTTATCATCACTCACATCTATGAAACTAGATAACATCCTGATTGCAATTAATCAAAATATATTGAATATCTTTATGACAGTATAAACTTCCAAACCTCACTTCGTTAAACTACGAGGCCAAAATCATCCATATTGTATGACATTAAACTACATATAAATTGGTTAAGACCAAAATTTTCCCCCTATTATTGATTTTTCTATCCCTAAGAAATGACACATAATCCTCAATATCCCCTTTTTCTCTCACCGAGCATAGCTAATGTGATCTTAGGGACTGTAGTGGGAGGTCCATCATGGAATTATGAAAAATCAGTCCTGGAATTTTGTCCTATTATCATGACCCTAAAAGACATGTCACGATTCCATCCCCCAAGACGAACCATATATCATGTCCATGTGATGTTAAATAACCAAGTATCACAAAGATTAAACTAATGCCTCACCCAGCGTATGAGTCATATCTATATAAGGGACACCTGTTTCAATGAGTTAATCGCTTCCCAAATGCCACCAATATGTCTAGATACAATCCTTCTATACCTCAATGTTTGTGCTCTTAGTTATCTTCAATATACAAATCCCTCCATGGCTATCTAGAGTAGAAGGACACAGTCCTGTGGACGCCTTTTTTGGACTATGCACATCATAACTAGGAGGCTCTATATATGTTGCCCAAACAAATGACCACCAATCAAATACATGTTCATCCCCGATGAGAGTCCTCTCATATCTGAGTATGCCCAATGTCTTCCAAGCCCCATTATATCCCTCCCCAATTCAAGGGACCACAATGTAACAGTTAAGATTTTTATTCATACACACATCCTGGATATATCAGAACCTACAATACCGATTCATTTCTTATCCCTTTTGAGGATTATAATTATATCTCATCCGTATACATGAATTAGATCCACATAAAAAAGAAAATTTCCCCACTCATTTCTGAGTTTCCCCAAAAACGTGAGGTTAAAAAAGACTCTATTTAGGTTTAGGAGCACCTTTGGTCGAAGGTCACATACTATATTCAGAAAGTTCCCAATATACATAATCCTCAATGGACATTGGAGATGGGAGGAAAATGTATTGTGGACACCTTTTCTTGACTATGAATATCATTCCCTAGTGGCTCTGCATATGTTTCCCACAAATGGCTATCAATTAAATGAAATATCTTCCCCAAGAGAGTCTTTTCCTCCTTATGTACATTCAAATGTCGTTCATGACTTATCACACCACCAGATTTGGAAAACTATTGGATGATGTATTATGTACCTCTTTCTTCCCAGGCACACCTAACATAAAAGTGACTCTTAATTGACCTAACCATTCACAAGCTATACCTCACACAATTAAAAAATTTGCAGGAACAGTTTCCCATATAAATCCGATATGAATGTTCCTAATGTTCTTAGACAACATTATTCTGGACAACATTACATTTTGGATCTCAACATAAAAATAAATCCAAAATATTGAAAATCTCAAAATGCCATATGAAATGAATGGTTGGTGTCCTGAAAACAACACCTTTGACTGACTATGCACATTATGCCCTGGTGGGTCTGCATACGTCGCACACAAAAATGACAGTCAATAAAAGGCATATTCATCCTTAGGAGAGTCCTTTCCAACCTCTATATGCCTAAACAGCTCCCAACCCTCATGTATGTGCAGAATCCACAAATAAAGGGTCAAGAAAAATATTTAATCTATGTTTGAAGGATACTAGAAAATTCCCAGTTAACAGTTATGAGTCAGGTCCCCACCCTGTTATGTATAGTAAAATTTGTTCGACTGAAAACACTAGAAGAAAGTTTTATTAGAAGGACAGTGAACTTCTAGAAAAAAGACTCCATACTTTCTAGAGTAAAATTCTGAAAAAGGGAACCTCTTGGAAAAATTCATGTATCAGTCTCATAAAAAATGAAAACATTGAGCCATCAGAAAAGGCGTAAATCTTGTTATGATGAAAACCCGCAAAGAGAGGACTAAGAAAATGTCAGGTTATACCCACTAATCCCATGTCAAGATGGAATAAGAGAATTTAGGGTTATAATTAAATATCTATAAATGTTTATGAGGTGTTCCAAAAAACCTCATCAATAGTTGAACTATGCTCGTTAAGTCCTTTATCACAGGAAAAAATTCGAGCTTGATTAGATTATTTCAGTTTTTTGATTTTGATCCATGGTTAAAAATTGAAACATTATTGAAATTATGTTGATAGGAAGAGATTGAGAGAGATGTTTAAAATAAAAATATGTTCCCTTAGGTTCAGAGAAAATGGGGGAACATTCTAAATTCAGAGTCTCTCTTGAGTATTGAAAAAAATAGAGTATATATCATAATTTGGTATAGAAATAAAATAGGTCCTAGTTCTCCCTACCCAAAAAGACGGTGAGTGATTATCGTGGTTCGTTGATGGTTTATTATAAATATGTTTTTCACTCCATTTTTGCATTGAATTCCGGACACACCCACTCCAGAACAGCTTTAAGGTCGTGTGCCTTCTTCTGGATAGCATCCTTGTTATCATGTGAGGAATAAAGTTGTTCCCTAAAACCTTTTTCATGGGCTTCACACTCCCACAACACTTCATCTTGGGTCACCAAAAAATAATAGGCCTTCACCTCCTTGACCATCAGATGATCAAATTCTTCCAAAACATCTCGGAAGGTCGCCCTGGTGATGGGAAGAATTGATATTGGCCAGCTTTTACTTGCAGGAGGTGAGGTGTTCTCCGGAAACGATGATTTGGAAAATAAGGAGGTGTATGTGATGATAATAAAAGTATTCGGAACCCAGCACCTTGAATAAATGATGAAAATTTTTACCCTCTTCAGCAAAATGGGACATGGGTGTCTCTGTGGAAAGAGAAAATAATTGGTACCATGCATCTTTTTGCGCTACATGGTGTCTTTTCACACCATCAGCACTTCGATCCTCCCCTACTTCTTCGTGTTTGTAAGAAAGATGTGTCACCATAGGATTGGGGAGGGACCTAAGTCATGTCACCCATGACGGGAGACTCTCTTCACCCTCATATGGCTGAGCCACTAGAGGCAGATTCCGAAAAATAACCATGTCCTCTGAGATGATTGGTGATACACAACTTGTTCTAGTCTCATTAAGATCGTTGCTAATATCTGATGGAGGGGAGTAGTCTATGTCACTTCCCACATAAATGGGTTTTACTGATTAAACCCCTCCCAACTGATTTTGGTGATGGACTGAATGCCTTCTTACCACAAGAGCAGAAGAAAGAGGTGTATTCTCATTGGTTTCTGTAGTGATGGAAGTATAATTCATAGATATTGAAATTTTTGTGGTAGAATGAATTTGTGTTGTTGTCTTTGGGTAAAGAATGAGGTGGGAAATGGTCAAGGGTTTCTACACCCGTCGATTTGGTTTGTTCATCATACCACCAAGGTAACAATATACCCACAGTTGGGTATAATCCAGTGATAAAAAGGCGGGCCATGTCATGTTAGGAATGATAATCTCCTTATAAGAACTTGCATGCATCATCATAATCCACAACTGGTGGAGAACTATGGGATGAGATTCTCCACTTAGTTGAGAAACTGGAAGTATCGTAGTATGCTGAAGGAATCTGAATTCCTTGGTTAACCGGCAGGGGAGGTATGGCTTACAAATAACTACTAAGTATCTATAAGAAGTGATAATCCCATACCGATGGTTGATGAGGTATGATTATTCATCCATGGAACCACCCGGGTCACCTCTTAATGATGAATGTAAGAATGGGGAACCAAGGAGGTATTTTGGTATTCATAACAAGGGAAGAGTTCTGTCATCCACCTGTATAGGAATTGGAATGGTCCACTGAGACAATGGAGAGGCCTACATTCCTTTAACTTTTACAACAATTTATAATGTCGTGCGAGGGTAGGATGTGCCATATTAATGGGTTAACCATATTCCTGTATGGCCGACATCAACAAATTACATGCCCAAACATAAGTGTATACGTCGTGAGATAGGAAGATCCATCCACATAAAAAGATGGAAAAGAAACACTCTAGAAAAAGTGTGGGTGAAACGTCTGGATGAATCTCATATCCCCATGTTGTATATCGCCCTACATCAAGGGTATCATAACATGCCCATGGGGTTTGGAGGGACTGGAGAATGGGATGGGTGCGGCTACCAAAATCACTCACCTTAGGTCCATTCATCTGCAAAAATAATCTTATCAATGCTTCGAATGAGATGAGGGAACGAGCCTCAAGGGGATGATCCAGTGATCCCGCCGCCTTGACGAGTAAGCTCCTTTTTATAGGAGACATGTGATCAGTGTCATTCCATATGACAAATACAAGGAGAAACTCGTCATAAATTTATCCATGGATGGGGAGACCTCCAAGATGTTAGATATACCAAAGACTGATTCCCACCACTCTAGGTTTTATGTGGAAGGTGTTGGTGAACAAACACTAGAAGCTCAGAAATTCTGGTGGGATATCGCCCAAAGAGAAGATTGTGAACTGAGAAACCTGGGTAGCCTGGTGAAATCAAACCACCTCAACCTAGTCAAGGGACTTTAGATAGTTCTGACGCACCCAAAGTGCCCAGGAACACTCATCGGAGAAACATCCTCTGGCCCACAAATCCCACATGTTTCTCCACCCTCTGCCGGGATATTCTCAAGAGATGATAATAATGGATGGGTATTCTCATGCGTCTAGTCTTAAGGCACTATTGCGACACCCATGGTCACCCAGAGTCCATGATGAACCTCACATTATAAAGGAGTTCTCATGAATCAGAACAACGATGAATTTTTAAACTGGGGAAATGTTGGAATGATCATGATCTTATGGTGCTTCTAAGTGGATGAAAGGGATTTCAGGGTCAGGCAATGGTAGTGGTATATTGGCATAATGACCATAACCATAAGGTGGAAACTGTACAGATAATGAATAAACTAAGAGCTTTATCGTCAATAAGGATGTCAAAAAGCTATAAAATTAATGATGTGGGCTCAGAGATGATCTTCGTTTTCCTTTCCATGATTTCCCTTGTCTTTGTTTATTTTGCAACGCCCTATAAATCAGCCATTGTAAACTAAATAGGAAGATACAAAAGCAGATGAAAAATAAGTTTGATAAATAAAATTGCCGGATAAAGGCTATGGAAGAGTGGTTAATGGAGCCAAAATATGTCCACGTGAAGCTTCACGTATGGATTTTGGAAACAGTATGGGGTATCCAGATATCGTGTACTGGATGAAACATGAATGTAACATCTCTTACAAATACAATATATAGCTGTGTTATACCATGTATAACCATGGTACGCGAACCATCCATGAGGCGTTGGCCCAAAGATCGTTGGGCGGAAAATAGGAAGGTTTACGGAAGATGGGCCTTGTTCTTGGGCTTTGATTAATTTCATGTTCAGATTTTCCATATTAATGTATATGTTCAGATTTTTATAATTCATAAAATTTTTGTTCACTGATCCACGTTTGGTATGCAGACAAGCCCACCAGGTAGCATTATCCTATGAAAAAAATGGATATTAAGTCTTGAAATTCCACAATCCCATTCGTGGAATCCAAAATGTGGTTTAAAGATGGAGAAATGGGGAGGAAACTGGATTGCGGAATGTAAAGGTCTGTTCATGAACAAGATTTTCACAAGGATAATGGTACGTGAGAGTAGAGGAATCCAAGGAGATTGAAATAACTTTTCAGCATGAGAAACAGTAAATGAAAAATTACATGGGCCCCTATATATAGTTGTGGACCCCTCTAACTTGGTCCATCTGTTCTACCGTGGACCATTTTAGTTAATGAACAATTCTAAATCAGAATTTTTACCTTTTCATTTAAAATGTACACCATTCAGATTGGGGGGGGGGTATATGTAGGGTACTAAAATTCCGCAAATAGGAAAAATACCCCCACAATCGCTTTACAGAAAGAAGCAAGTACTTCTAAAAAGTATATCAAGGAGAATGCATTCAAATTGAGTTGAAATTAATTTAAGGTACTTCAAGAAATGCATGTTTTCATGGTTTTTAAGTGCCATTTGTACCATCACCAGGAAATGATTATAGGTAGGATGGATCGCAGACCGCTAGGTATGTGGGATGATCCGCGAACAGCTGGCCCGCGAGGTGATGGCCCGTGAGCAAGGAAAACTGCGAACCGAGTCACTGAAGGTGTTATGCACGTGATGTTCATCTGTGTCCTATATGACTTACTCATAAGTTCATGGATGACAAGAATCAATAGGGTTCCACGAACCATTTTCATGAACCAAAGTCTCCGCAAACCCCGTATGACTGAGTCTTTCACAGTTTTGGGTATTTCTTCAATTGGCCTCCGCAAATGGTGTCTTGTGCCCAATAGATACCATCGCTCCGATGATCTATAAAAATATCATAATAGAAATATTGAAAGGCACACAAAGGGAGAAAAACCTGGGGAAGAATCTATGACAAATGCTTGAGGGAGACTTAGTGGTTGCACTCAGGCTTCGGTCTTGATTCATCGGTGAAGCACGAACCGTGAACCACTACCTACGAAGGTACAACCGACTGCGAAACATAAAATAGGGGAATTGAATAAACATTAATAGAACTATGCACCTAATAGGTGAAACACGAGCCAATGGCATCTCCTTAATGAAATCCTCATGAACGATGATCCCCCATACCCCCTTAAATATGGTGCTCTGTGTAGAGTACAACCAGGTGAACTAAACCCAGTACCACATACTGCATCAGTACGAGGATGAAACCCAAAGTGGCATGATGAGACATGAACCACTATGGTTTTAGGTTGCCTATACTCATTCCCATGTACTACATTGGTATGAAGATGACCCCTATACCCACATAACATTATGGTATGCAGATCCTCCCCTATCACGCATAAAAAATCAGTATGCGGAATGGGGTGTTTTGTGGATTGTTCCCACTGGTTACAACGTCACCCCTCCACTAAAGTCCAGTCCTAAATGGTCCCTCCACTTACCTGTTATCCTACATTATGAAAAAGAATCCTCAAATGCCACTGAACCAGTATGATTAGACTATCGTGTGAATCATCAGAGCCCGTTGACTCTATATACCCACAGTAATCGGAGCCACGACGTCCATACCCATAAAGGTGCAGGCTTCAGAAGTGCATGTGAGGCTACATTCCCATGGTAACCTCAGAGCCCAACCATGGTAAGAAGACGTGATTCTACTTGTTCTTAGGAATAAGAGTGATCACTTTATTTTTCATTCAATGAAGAAGTGTGATTAGTCGAAGTGGTTCGGTTCACTCCCCCCATTGACAAGGACAAAACTCCTCCCCTTCCCAGAACGTGTTCTGGCCCCCCCCACTGAGGTAAGTCCCCGATCATCACAGGGTGAGCCACAAGACCATTAATGTCATCTCACATGTAAAGGTTCACTGATTTGTGACCTCACCCACCATATCCCTAGTCTCTTCCACCATGTGCTCTCCCTCCCCCACAAACAGGGGAGGATGCATGTGCATTGTTAAGTATTTCACATCCTCTTGTTTCTCACACCGAGCATGAATCACGTGAGATTACAGGCTTGGGAGGATTACAATATCCACATGATTTTGAACTATGAGAACTCTGATTCCTCACCAAATCAGATACTTAGGATGCATACTAGTAGCCTCGATATAAAATGGGTTCCCATCAAAAAAGGGTCCATGTAAACTTGTCTCGTTAAATAAGAAGCTTCTATGAATAATCCCCACACAATATGAACTACGTGGGTTCGGATTCCTCTCCTGAGGATACATAAGAAGTCCTCCTTGAGGGTCCGATCCCAACATCAAGTCACCTTCCGTCCCCCTAGATGATGATAAACTCCATAGTTCCTTATAATATGGATCAATTCATCATCACCTCCGTATATTCAAATATATGCATGCCTACAATGATTTTCCAAAGCAATGGTAGCCCATGGAAAAAACTCTTTTGGAATGAACCAAGTATTCACAAACATATGAACACAAATTAAATCTACACGAGAGTCCCATAATGGGAAACAATCCTCCCCAGAAAGGGGCTGTGAGCCTGACCTCCCATCCTCTTGACCGATGGAGTTCATAAATGTCTTTGGCCAAATTCTCACCCAACGAGCACCTGGTATTGGAATAAAGCTCCATGAATCATTGATACTTGGACTGTTGGACATTCATGGCTCCACGAATAAACCCATTGGAGACCATTTGAAGATATTTTACTGAGAATGACTGATTTCATGCGTGCTTTATCTCCACACGATTTCTTACTGGGACCAATAGTTCTCTCAGGGTAAAGTAAACCATATTTAAGAGATAATGACGCCGAACAGGTTGAAACAAAGGAATGGTGAATTCAATGGGATATTGTCTCTAGAAAACGTTTATGGTGACGATCCTTGTAGAACTATTTTCCCAACACCAAAAACATGGAACCCCAGAGGGGAAAATGTATATTTAGCTGCCTGGATGGATAGGAAATAGAATTATCATTGTACATAAGGAAACATCCATTTACTTCATTGAATTTTCAGTATATCTAGAAAATACACCCCCTCTCTATGGCGGTCACAACAATAGCACATTGATCAAGATCATTGCTAATTAATCCAATTTTTTTTTTCATTCCTTTGTCTATAGGAATTTAACTATGTTATGTGTCAACATGGTCAACATGTTTGATAATCATGAATTATTTTGAAAAAATTTCCAATAATGTCCTAATATATTGGGACACAACTTAAATTAGTTATATTATTCGACATAATATATTCTTTAATTTCCCTTGACATTGATAGATCAAATAGTATTCCATCCTTATGGACAATTTGAATACGTAAAATATTTTTTATATCAGTAATAGAAAATAGAAAATATTTCAATATAACTAATTTTCACTTAGAATCACAATAATGATTCATAGATAACTCTTGTTCTATTCATATTATTTTTATTAAACAATGATATCATTAATAAAGAGAGGAAAAAAATATCATCTTATTCCATGAACACAATTTTTATCTTATCCATAATAAATTTGGGTGAATTAGATAGTTAAAATAGAATTACTATAATCATGTAATGTAAATAACACATATGAATTAATTTCATTAGAATATCATCCTTCCATAATAAAAATTAATTATATATAGAACAAATATAATTCTTTTAATAATTTATTCACATTAAATTTAATATAATAGGTCATCAACATGATATAATGGATATTTTTACAAATGATGTAAATTAGTTAAATATAATGAACACACAACATCATATTAGTATTATTATATATTATAAATATTACAGGATCTCCCCAAAGAATAACAGTTAGGTGTATGAATACCTTGTCACAAAACTTTTGTAGTTTTATCTTTATCTCCCCTATCTATATAGTATCCATCCTTAATAAAGTATTATAAATTGTTTTTTATCAAGGAAAAGATAAATAGTAACCAAAACCTCATTCTTAAGTTAATGTATATGTAGATATTTATGAAACACATCAATATATTCTTACACAATAAGATATTATTATATCCTAGGGTTATATTTCCCTTCCATATGTTTTTCATTATCATCTTATCCTATAATTTAATTAATGAGAGATACTGGATGTGGATGAAGATATTATGGAAATGATATATTCAACCTTGTAAAGATAATGAATTCTTTATCTACATCAATTTTTTTAATTTTATTCTCTTTGGAATACATTTTTTCATTATGTACTTTAAATCAGGCCCATACCACTAATTATTTCAATGTATACTATAGTTATAATAATAAATTATGAAAATAAATAATCTTTAAGTGCCCTCATGGGAAATAAATGATACATAATTTTTAGGGTGAGACTTAAACTAGGAATTTTAATAGACAAGTCCATTATTAATGTTCTAGGGATGACTATAATTTTTATAGAAAATATGGATGGTATAAAATAGTTGAGTATCCATAATCAAATAAATCATTAGCTAAATTTTATGATTTATTCAGTATCATTACTACTATATAATTAGTAACTCCATCCTAAGCTATAATAATTACTAAGCATATCCATTATCCCTTTTCCATTTATGAGATGAGTTCCCTTAAATCATCGAGAACTCCTCCACATAGTTCCCCATTACTTTATAATTGTATAATTGAACCTTTGCTCTTATTTCATCCGCTTGAGATCATGATCTTGTTGAAATTTCTCACCACAATTGATGAATACTTACACTCCCCACATTTATATCCTAGAATTTTTTACTTATATTTATTACCAGATATATATTCCACCCTTCCCTTATCCCAGTTTTCCATATTTTCTTTTTTATAGAGTTCAAAATTTATAACATGCTACGTTTTTATGGACCTTTTTTTAAAACAAAAAAAAATTTCTTTTTTGTATTTAAATGAAAAAATTAAAGCATTACTTTCACATGGAACTAAATAAATGTACATTGCATGAAAAATATAATTGGATAATTTTACACACAATACTTACATGGCGTACATTACACGAAACACTGAGGTTTCAACGCATCATCTTTTTATTGTTATAATTACTTAAATGAGATAATCATTACCTAGAAATTAAATATAGTAATATCAATATTGTTACATACTATAAAAAACGGTTTATATTGGTTTTATATGAATAAAAAAATTGATAATGAAATATATAGTTTTTGTTAAAGCCCTTATAATTTTAAAAATACTATTTTATCAAATGAAATTCTTTAAATATCCTTCTCTGAAAAATAATAAAATAAATTTTACAAACATTTAGAAACATAATTTGATAAAATTAAATTAAATTTTTAATTAATAATTTTTAAATTATCTTACTAAGAATTTTTGGATTTTTTTTTTCAGAAATGTTATTTTTTGATAAATAATGAATAATAATAAATTTTAAATGAAAACCACTTTTAAATATTATTTATTAATATTGATAGATTATATTTTATGTTGATTTTAAATATTAATTATCACATATTTTAATAAATTAATACAATTTGAGTCATCATAATCATTTACACATTATAATAGGGTATAAAAATTTAGCAAACCATTAGATGTTTTTACTTAAACAAATATAATGTCATCCCTCAAGCGAGATTATTTTTATATTAATTTCTATGAATCCATTGATTAGAATTTTTAAAAATGGATTCCATATTTTTAATATTAATAATTTATAATGTATAATAATTTTATATTGTTTAATAAGGTTGACTTAGTGTTTTACTAATAATATTAATGAATGTGATTAAAATAAATTACAATGAATAAGACAAATATTAGGTTAACGAAGCAATAAATTTAAGACCCAAATGACATAAAAATTGGTCCAAAACACATATCTGGATATTATCTGTCCATTAACCTTCCATTATTTTGTTTGGTTTGTTTATATGAGTTTTTAAGGTAATAATATGGATACACCTAACTTATTTTCAAATATACCAAGTGTGTCATTTCCCTCCCCTATAAATGGACACAACTCTCCCTCTTCTTCACACCCCTAAAAACACTTATGTTTGGAAACAATATGTCAAATAAAATTTCTAATATCCATAAGATAATCTTATATTTATCCCCTTGGATATAATGAAATCTGCTAAATCCTTTTGGCATAAACCAAAAGGTGTCGACTGATTAAGAGGTAACATCTTCACTAAAGTTACTTTATTTTATTTTATTTCTCCACCCCTACACTCTTTTTATTACATGATTTTATAACATCAATATACCATGATTATTTTCTTATAAATGTTAAACATACAATTACACACACATCTATGTAATGGAAAAACAACATACTATTTACATGTACGGTTTACTACAGCCTCAGTAAACTATGATTATTAATTTTTAAATTACCACATATCATGATATAAATTTTGATGTAAAATATGGTTATATATGTCATATTTTATATTTATTATTTCTTTCATATTCCTTATTCCTTTAACAAAACATATCTTTTTTTTACTTTCCATTTTATGTTAATACGATAACTTCATTTAAAGATTTGTGCACTACCACCTCCAAAAAGAATGGTGATTCATTCGTACACTATATCGAATGTATTAAAGATGACGTTAGTGAATATATATGATATATATGATATAATAAATCTAAATTAATAATGATATATATATTCATATATAAACTTATATATCTTTTTCTACTTTTCTTCGAACATGAAATTATACCGAAATAGTGTCCATGCGTACGTACTACTTTCCATCTCCATGAATAGTGTATTCCATTCTATACTTCTACATTGTATATATTATTATAATACACATATACTGATTATAAAGGATATTTATAACATGTTTTACATTCTTGAAATCATGATATAAGTACAAGGACCAAAGATATAACAAATTAAGACACATGCAAAGAAAAATATAGATATTAACTGTAGTTAAACCTTAATATTGGATTTTAAAATAATGGTAATATAAGGTAATAATGAAACAAATATGGTATTATTTATATGTATATGGTTTGTGAAAATATTTATAAAATATTTATATTTATTATACCAATGATTTTAATGTGTGTGACGATAGTCAAGACATAAGGTAACTAGATTTCATCTAACGTTTTATTTCCTTTAGATAAATGATTTATTCACCAAACATTACTTTTATGTGGTCTGTATAATTCCCATGGATGTATTCAATTATTATTATAGATAATTTTAATTATATTTACAAATCCATTCTATGGTCTTTATTTCAAGCATATGAAGCATCCAATGTTACCAAATCGGTAAAATTGCTTTATCTCAATTTTCCTACTTTGAGACTTCTATTTCATTATGCACCATAACTTTTTTCGGGGCATATATACATCAATTTTAAATTTTATACCATAAATAAAATTATTTTTATGATATTTTAAGCTTTATTTAAAATAATTTTCTTATATGGAGATTTTCATCCATTGTAACTATGTTGTAAGATGAAACAATCACATCACTTTGTAAGATTATTAATGATTATTCTTCTTTGATGAAATCTTATCATCCAAATATCAAGAAAACTCACATGTTTAATTTTCTTATTTTTATTCATGATTTATCGATGTATTTTTACCAATTTTACAATCATTTTTATTTAATATTGTAATGAAAATGTTTTTAAGGAAATCTGACTACTTTTCTCTCTTTTGTCATAACTTTGTTTAATTTCAAAGACCATGTTTTTAAAAATGATTTCAAAAACGTTTTCAAATGATACTTGAAGATAATTTTTATTTAAAAAGGATTTAATTTTTTTTATTATTTTAAAATATTTATTTATAATTTTTCAAATATATTTTAATAGAAAAACTTTTTTAAATGGTTTTATATTTTAAAAATCATTTTTCAATGAAGAAGAGAAATTTTACTCTTGAAAAGTAAGAAAAAGTTATTAAAAAATTATTTCCATTAAAAGATAAAATCCATTGGTGTTAGTCATGACCATATGGGTAAATTATACAATGTTTCCAATCATATTATTTCTCTGAATGGATAATGTTTTGATAGCATGATGTTTATGAAACATGTTCCTCTTTAACTGCTTATATGCTTTGGAATCCTACTTCCATTCACAGGGTACGATGAAATGATTATGAAACCTATCATTTTTCACAGGTTATGATATGATTAAATTTTTATAATACCCATTTCATTTCATGGGTTATGATGTGATTATTTATGATCATGTGGCATATGTTTGCATGATTTCATTAAATAGATGTTTCCCACAAATAACCTAGGATGAACCAAAATTTTCATAGTTTAAGGAAGTGGTTATAATTTAAAAATTCTATAAGAGACTTTTCATGATTATTTGGTTCTTAGATATGTAAAATTTTTATCACTATATGCTTTTTTGTTTTATTTAATGGATAGAACCTGATGTCACAATGTTAATAGTGATTGTGATTAAAACTAAAATGATTATCCTCTTAAGAAAATGAATGTTATCGGAGTTAGAATGAAAACCATCATTACTATTATCACATAGAATTCCAATTATATGAATCATTGTGTACTTACAAATGAAAAAATAAGGAATAAAATTATGTTGATTATTTCATAAATAAACGTACATGTTCTTTCAGAGGCTCTTCTGATCCACTTTTTCAGGAAAAAAGACCATCACTACTAGAATTTTATTTCGCAATCTCAAGTTTCTAGATCATTAGAAAGTCATTCAAGATTTTTATCAGTAATAAGGTGAAGTGGAATAATGGTGGACCATAATTAAGAATTATTCAATCAAGATTAAATTGAATCCATGGAATGGTACAAGTTCAAGAACTTCTATTCAAAAGGTACATTCCTAGTATTCTACGCACCAAAATAGAGATACAGTTCATTGAAATGGTGATAGGGGATGATGAGTCTATTTCTACATATGGGGCTAGTATCATAAGACATTTGAGGTATATATCTAGAATAATCATCCAAACCTAATGTAAAGTTTATTGGTTATTCCGTTTATTAAATCCATGTCTTATAATGGAATTGTCCACAAGAGACATTGTTACCTACTAATTTATTGTGTATTATGAAATCATGGTTGATATAGATATTGGATTCACATATCACTATCATGGTTCATAAAATAAAAGGAGGAGGGAGTTTAAAGGAACATCTAAAAACCATAAAAAGAAAAATATAAGTTTTCCTTTATAGTAAATACCCATGAATTACACACATGGACATTACATTTCTTTAGATGAATACATAATACATTACAAAAATATATGCCCAATATTGTATTAGTTTAGTGCCTTTGGAAAAGTGAAACACATTCTTCAAATTTGGTGAATGTTCTTCAAAATACCCTATAAATATCATCTCCTTTAGTTTTCATACCAAAAACCAGTCATCATATAATGGAAAATTAATATGAAAATGGAGATCTTAAATTCCCAATAAGGTTAAACATAGAAAATATCAAAAAAAGATAAACATAATAATATAAAAACATAACCATAACTATGGAAAATAATACCTTGTATAAAAAATATCAAAATCCTTGAGTCTTGAAATAAACCGTGGTAGTTTGTAAGTCATAAATTATAAAGAAACTTGCACCATGATGAAATAGAATTATCCAAAAACAAGGAATTAGGGAAAAGACATAAGCATATAAAATAATTTCCATATTATCCAAGACTCACTACCAGGACAATAATAGTGTACATTGTGACGACCTAGACCCGGCCAACCACCCGAACAGTGCCGAACGGGTTGGGTGTTACTACCTTAGGCGCACCTCCCCTGAACGCCAAAGGATGCCGACTAGCAGCGAGGGTACGAATAGGTATAGTAGGGAGGCTATACCCTCTCAGAGGAATTAAAGGTGCTGGTCCAAGTAATAAACTAAAATTTGCAGCGGAAATAAATGACTCAGCAAACTGAAACCAGACCCGCAGAGCGGAAGCACATTCAATAACAATAAATAGCGGAAGCAATATTGAAACAACAGCAGCAGAGACTAAACCGAACATCATGCCAGGAATCAACTCCAATAACTTGTAAAACAACCAAGCATGTATCCAAGAAAGTCATACAAATCAATACATATATAATGGCGCCAATGGCTAACCAGTAGTAGCTACAATATAAAGTAAACATGCTGATGCAAGAAAATGAATACTGAACAAGTAACTCCAGTATGGCACAACCTCAAGGTCCATGCCAGTATCCAAGTCAACAACGCAAAAGTTCAGCTCCTGAGGCTAACCGTCTACCTGCATGCAATTTCATAAAGTCTACACGCTTCCCGAAGGGCCCGTGTAGGGTGTTAGACAATTCTCAGTAGGATACCACCCAGAGGTGCGTACCTAATATAAATGATTTAGGTAGACATGCTTATACAAGAAAAACAGTAAAGAGTGCAATGCCTAGAAGTAAAAAAAGACTTCACTGGAGCTCAACAGCCACTAAGAAGTGTCACCTGCTTCGGCCAACACTGGAAAGTCTGATCTGCAGCCCGACAACTCGTGCCACCTGACACCATGTGTCTCATGTACCAACGTCCCGAAGGCACGCCCAACCGTCGTAACCCAGCTTGAAAGCTCAACCTTCCCTGGGCACAACATCTGGAGGAACAAAGATACCTGTCCTCAAAAGATAACCGGAGGGACAGTGATGTCTACCCTCAAATCACGGCGAGCCTCTACCCCCAACCTGACCGCCTCAAAGTTGTCTCTCGAAAGCTCCTCACCTTTCGCATGGCTTCCCATGGCAAGCACCCCCCAAACCAAATATACCTAACCGCTTCTATCGGGGGCCTCTACCCAGCGAGTGCCCGTACCACCTCATCTCAGAGTCTATCTATGTGAACACTACTCAAAAGTACCCGGTGAACGGTAATCACCTCAGTATGTCCCAAGCCACAACAACTCTGACACCTCGTGTCCCTGCGAACCTATCGCTCAAATTTTATTGCCTCGCCATCCATGTTACCCGGGCCAAATCCCAACCTGACAGTCCAACTACCTCAACCGACGTCCATGACTCCCAATCACGTGGTAGAAACCACCCAAAGTATCCCGAGGCAAAGCCCAAACCTGTGATCCCCATCACTCAACAACATATCTGGGCCACGGCCAACACATCAAGCATTTCAACACAGGAAATATCACACAATGCATATTCATACTTGGAAGCATCACTTTAAACAGGCAATTAATAAACAGTCAAATTGCACTAGCCTGTGTTATCCCCTACCAACACCTAACTCCTTCACGATTTAATAATTAAACTAAACAATTTAACTCAAGACATTTAATAAGCAGTATAAACACAGCAGTTTAAACAATGGTCCAATTCACACGCATTTCGACACCCCCACCCGAATTTCCCCAAACGAGCAACGAACTCTAACCGGGTCTTGCTCAATCACAAAAGGGTTAGGGAATACCCAGAGGCATTCCACAATGCAGATAATTAAATACAAACAAATAAACAGGGTCTTGCTCAATAGTCGACATCGCGCCCAAAGGCCGCAACCCCAAATTGCCTACGAAAACACAAAAGAAGGCATGAACCACCCACCTCACACTCGTAGGATGACACTCATTTGATTTCAGCCTCTGAATTGGACTGAATCGCGGTAGATATGTGTTTCCATCAAATCCAGCAATTTCGGTCGGATGGAATCTGCGGAGAAACATGTGAGGAATCAAGGATGAAGAAGGGTGTGCGGGGTTAGACTTTCCGATGCGGTCATGCTGCCACTGACGGATCGAAGAATGGAGGTCCTACAGAGATTCTGGAAGGGTTTGAGTTTTTTGGGAGTTCTCGGACGGACTGTTCGTCCAAAGGGAAAGAAGAAGAGAAACCTGGGAATGAGACGCGATGGTGTCTCGATCGCTCAAATAAAAAAAAGTACACACCGTTTATTTCCAAAGTACACGCCGTGTATATGTGTTTCCGTACTATGACTTAAGTGGAGTCCAGCACTCGGCCTGGACCATGTACACGATTGACACACGGACAGGGTCTCAGCCGCTACATGGGGAAAGGGTACACAATGTGTTAAGTAAGGCTACACGCCGTGTAGATGGAAATTTACACATGGGCACCACACGACATGTACCTGGCCTCACACGGGTAAGGGATACACGACGTGTCTATAAATACACGCCGTGTAGTAGGAAAATTCTACACAGTCTTCACACTGCATGTACTCGGCGAGCACACGTCCGGTCTATCAGTTAAATCATACACGACATTTACTTAAAGTACACGGCGTGTAGTCTGGAAATTTCCAGAAACTGCCCAGATTTTCCAGACTTCTCAAAAACCTGTCAAAAGTTTAAACATGGCCGGGTTTTGGCCCATTTCTAAAAATTCGTGTTCTTACAAACTCCCCACCTTAACGTAGCTCGTCCCCGAGCTACCAAACAAAACCAGAAGATGGCACCGAACACGCCCATCCCAGATAAACAACCCAGACTACCCCAGTCTCAAGGTTCTGGCTAAATTCCTAAAAAGGGCTCCCCACCTTAGGAATCGCCTACTCGGTCTCAACCCGAACAAAGCTCAAAGAAAACAAATAAACAAAAAAGTCCCAAAAACCTATTTCCCGGACCCATGGTCCTACCGTGATGCATCGTCACCCCTACACCTCCTCGGTGCTCACGTGTCGCTTCTGACACCCAACGTAACTCTCACAACATCGGTGTCCACCTCCCCGAGGTCCTACATCTAATAGATTCTCAATTCAAACCTGGTGCCATGAACCTCAAGTAACCCACATCCACGATGCCCTGATGCCCATGACACCTCAAGTAACCTGCATCCTTGATGCTCATGATGCCACACATCTCAAATATATATAAATAAAACATAAAACGCATCTGATATGATGCCAATCCCACTAACTAGCATCTTTTCAGTCCACAAGTATCCTGTGCAGCCTGTGCACTCAACCAGACATGCCTCAACAGGACATGCCAAAAGAAAGTAAAGAAACTCACGGCCACAGCCGCATTGTACCTGCCACCATCGTCGGCTCTCCAGCCTGCTCAATCCCTGGCAACTCCAAAGCGTGCACTTGGCCTGAAGCCCGACTGCCTGATTCCTGACCTCCCTGCGGTGATGATCCATTCACTGGACACTGACCCCTTAGCTAAAACCCACTATCCCGGTCACGTCCTCTGCGTGCAGATGAACCTAAAATACCCTCTCCTTGTACCGAAGCTGAACCAGCTTCTGACGCCACAGTTTGTCCTGGTCCCTACCTGCCGACTGTCTGAGAAGGCTGCCTACAAAACCTCTCCAGATGCCCGATTTGTACACAGGCCCAACACTCCTTCGTGGCCCTATCGCACTGAGCCCGAACATGTCCCGACTATTCTCACTAAAATCAAACCACCGCTGAACTGCCATGAGGTGGTCTAGCTGAGTCCTTGGCCAGCCCTTCCTGTTAGAACTCATCTCTCCCTCGCTTCCTGCGGTCCGAACCTTCACCTGGGGTTGTCACCCTGCCAAAACGAGATTTCTCTCTCTCGTTGCCCTCGACTATGAGCACCTGATTCACCGCCTCAGAGAAAGAACCCATCCTGAAGATGTTCCCCTGGACCTGAATGGTGTGTCGTAATCCATCCTCGAAGCGCCTCACCCTAGTTGCATCATCAGTCACCATACCTGGTGCAAAGCGAGACAACTCTATGAAAGTACCTACGTAGTCCATGACAGACATATCTCCCTGCTGAGGACTCAAGATCTCCTAAGCTCTCTCTTGCCTCAGCATCTCCGGATAAAAGTGATCGAAGAACCTTTCCTCGAAGTCCTTCCACGCCAGTCCCTCGTGCCTACGAGCTTGTACCTGCACATCCCACCAACGTTTCACCGGTCCTCTTAGCATGTACATCGCATGTTTGACCCTCCACCCTGGAGGCGTCTCGAGCTGCTCGAAGATCATGTGCATACTCTCTATCCAGTTCCCTGCCGCCTGTAGACCACCCTCACCCTGAAAAAGCGGTTGGTTCTGCGACTGGAACTCCCGCGTCAGATACGCCATAGAAGGCTCTGTACTTTGTGCGCCTCTGTCAATACCCTACAAGATGCGTACTAGGATAGCTCGGAGCTGCTCGTCAAGCCACGGTCCGAATGCTACCAAACCCGGCTGCTGCCCTGCCTGCACTGGATCCTGAACTTGATCCTGTCCCTGAACCTATACCTGCGGCTCATGCTCTGCCTACACTGGATTCCGAACCTGATCCTGTGGTACCATACCCTCTCCTGCCTGTCACTCCATCGTGTCATGAAGAAGTAACCCACTTAATAATATAAATGGTCAAACAACCCTCATAAATCGATATAATAATATATTCTACGCAGATAAGGAAGGCAGTAAAAGGTAGTGCATAACAACTAACCTTACTGCCCCTCACCGCAACCCATGCCCCACAAAATCCCGACCTAATGGCCTCCTTACCTTCCCTCAACAGAGCCAAGTATCATTTGTACCTCGGGCCATGCTTGTCCTGACAACCAACGTTGCCTCAATCCCGACGACTGAGTTGCCCAATCCTGACAGTTACGCTACCTCAACCATAGTACCTGTCTGCTCTCATAAGATCCAGACCCAAATATCATGCAACATGAAATTCTACAAAAATACAAAGAATGGTATATATATTTCCATAAAAAAGAAATTCTATCAGGAGTTTTACCTATTCACATATTAGAGCATACATAGCATGGAAATTGATTTTATTCACATGGTATTATCACTTCACAATGCATACGTGCAGTTATGAAATTGAAATACCCTAAAATGTTCCTATCAAAATCCAAGCAAGCAACCCTTGCCATACCGACCAAGGTTTACATATCATAATCAATAACATTGCACAACAAGTGAGCCACCGAGGTGGAAATCATATCAACTATAATCTGAGCAAAAAGAAAACAACAATTCCCACCTCGGAAACTCAATCCATCACTCGTACATGGGGCTGCAGGCACCCAAGAACAAGTTCAAAAATCAAGTTCCAACAACAACCTACCTCCAGTCTACCATATCCCAAATAGTAAAAATAGTAGAAAATAAAAAGAGAAGTCTCAAACTCATTAGTAGTTATCAAATCAACGCTACTAAATCCTTGTCATGAAGACCCCTTTGATACAACTTTGTAATGACCCGGACCCGACCATCCACCCGAACAGTGCCGAACGGGTCGGGTGTTACTACTTTAGGCGCACCTCCCCTAAACGCCAAAGGCTGCCGACTATCAGCGAGCGTCTGAATAGGTATAGTGGGGAGGCTATACCCTCTCAGAGGAATTAAAGGTGCTGCTCCAAGTAATAAACTAAAACATGAAATGGAAATAAATGACTCAGCAGACTCAAACCAGACCCGCAGAGCGGAAGCACATTCAATAACAATAAACAGCCGAAGCAATATAGAAACAACAACAGTGGAGGGTAAACAAAACATCATGCCAGGAATCAACTGCAATAACTTCTAAAACAACCAAGCATGCATCCAAGAAAGTCATATAAATCAAGACATATATAATGGCGCCAATGGATAACCAGTATTAGCTACAATATAAAGTAAACATACTGACGCAAGAAAAAGAATACTGAACAAGTAACTCTAGTACGACATGACCTCAAGGTCCATGCTAGTCTCCATGTCAACAACACTATAGTACAGCTCCTGAGGCCAACCCTCTACCTGCACGCAATTTCATAAAGTCTACACGCATCCAGAAGGGCCCGTGTAGGGTGTGAGATAAGTCTCAGTAGGATACCACCCAGAGGTGCATACCCAATATAAGTGTTTTAGGAAGACATGCTTATACAAGAAAAACAATAAACAGTGCAATACCTAAAAGTGAACACAGACTTCACTGGTGCTCAGCAGCCACCAGGAAGTGTCGCCTGCTTCAGCCAACGCTGGAAAGTCTGATCTGCAGCCTGACACCTCGTGCAACCTAACACCATGTGTCACAAGTACCGACGTCCCGAAGGCATGCCCAACCATCGTAACCCAACTCGAAAGATCAACATGACCAGGGCACAACATCCGGAGGAACATCGATACCTGTCCTCAAAAGATAACTAGAGGGACATCGATGTTTGCCCTCAAATCACGGTGAGCCTCTATCCCCAACCTGACCGCCTCAAAGCTGTCTCCCGAAGGATCCCCACCTTTCACAAGGCTTCCCATGGCAAGCACCCCACAAAACAAATATACCTAACCACTTCTATCAAGGGCCTCTAACCAGTGAGTGGTCGTACCACCTCATCTCGAAGTCTATCTGTGTGTACACTACTCAGAAGTACCCAGTGAGCAGTAATCACCTCAGTATGTCCCAAGCCACAACACCTCTGACACCTCGTGTCCCTGCGATCTTGACGCTCAAGTCTGATGGCATCGCCATCCAAGTAGCTCGGGCCAAAGCCCAACCTGACAGTCCAACTGCCTCAACCGACGTCCATGACGCCCAATCCCATGGTAGAAACCACCTAAAGTATCCCAAGCCAAAGCCCCAACCTGTGATCCCCATCACTCAAAAACATATCCAGGCCATGCCCAACACATCAAGTAGTTCAACACAGGAAATATCACACATTGCATATTCATACTTGGAAGCATCACTTTAAACATGCAATTACTAAACAGTAAAATTGCACTAACCTGTGTTATCCCCAACCAGCACCTAACTCATTCACGATTTAACAATTAAACTAAAAAGTTTAACTCGAGACATTCAATAAGTAGTATAAACACAAATTTTTAAATAATGGTCCAATTTACACGCATTTCGGCACCCCCAGCCGAATTGCCCCAAACGAGCAACGACCTCTAACCGGGTCTCGCTCAATCTCAACAGGGTTAGGGAATACCCAGAGGCATTCCACAATGCAGATAATTAAATAAAAACAAATAAACAGTGTCTCTCTCAACACCCGACGTCGCGCCCGAAGGTCGCAACCCCAAATTGTATATGAAAACACGAAAGAAGGTATGCACCATCCACATCATACTCATACGATGACACTACTTTGATTTCAGCCTATAAATCGGACTGAATCGCGGTAGATCCACGTTTCCATCAAATCCGACAATTCTGTTTGGATGGAATCTGTAGAGAAACAGGTGAGGAATCATGGATGAAGAAGGGTGAACGGGGTTAGACTTTACGATGCGGTCTCGCTACCACTGACAGATCAAAGAACAGAGGTAGTACTGAGATTCTGGAAGGGTTTGAGTTTTTCGGGAGTTCTCGGACGGACATTTCGTCCAAAGGGAAAGAAGAAGAGAAACCTGGGAATGAGATGCGACGGCGTCTCGATCGCTGAAATAAAAAAAAGTACACGGCGTGTATTTCCAAAGTACACGCCGTGTATATGTGTTTCCGTACTCCGACTTAAGAGGAGTCCCACACACGGCCCGGACCGTGTACACGGTCAACACATGACCAGGGTCTCGACCGCTACACGGGGCAAGGGTACATGACGTGTCAAGGAAGGCTACATGCCGTGTAGATGCAAATTTTCACCTGGGCACCACACGACATGAACCTGGCCTCGTACGGGTAAGGGATACATGGCGTGTCTATAAATACACGCAGTGTAGTAGGAAAATACTATACGGTCTTCACACGGCATGTACTCGGCGAGCACATGGCCGGTCACTCAGGTAACTCATATACGGCGTGTACTTAAAGTACACGGCGTGTAGTCTGGAAATTTTCAGAAACTGCCCAGATTTTCCAGACATATCAAAAACTAGTCAAAAGTTTAAACAGGGCCGGGTTTTGGCCCATTTCTAAAAACTCAGGTTCTTACATACATAGTCCTATAATGAACTAATTTCAATATTCTTTCTATCCATATACTGTTGAACTGAGTTTACTTACTATTTGACCCATTTACTAATGAACTGGGATTACTTTACATTGTAGTCCTATATTTATGAATCATATTTACTTACCATTCCAGTCATGTCAATCACATAAGATATAAATATTTACTATATTAATTGGAGTGATATGTAGGTACCACCTGTCTAACAATTAATCCATTCATATGTAAGCCAAAAAACATAAATAATTCATCATAGTTTAAACCATGGAATAAAATGGGTTTCTTAAACATCATTCTATCATAACATAATCCATGTAAAAAAATGGATTCCATAAATATTATTCTATAAAAGAATTATAAAACTATTAAAATAATAGATATAGAATACTTTAAACAACCCTTTTAAAAAAATTCAATCTTAGATGGACAATATTTTAGATTGAACACTTCAAATTAATTATTGAGGAAAATATCAATTATTTTTTAAAAATATATTCTTTTCTCAAAATACCACACAATGTTAAAAGAAAAAATTTCTTTGAAAATAATATTGGAATATTTTAATGGATACATCATATAAATATTACATTATTAGAATGAATAAAACCATCAAATAATATACGTTAAAAGTTAAAATTCTTCTCGTAATTTTGTCAGATATTTAAAAAAGTACATCATATTGAAAACAACAAAAAATTCATTTCATAACATTTAATAAAAATTCAATGATTGGGTATATCTGACTTTAAATAATCTTAAAAGGATAGAAAAAACATTTTGGGATACATATTTTGGAAATATGGACATGGATGATAAATATACCCTGGTATATACTTTTGTATAAAAAATCTTGGATAATAATGAGATTCAAAATTTATCCCTTACCTTAGGTCTGGGTTCCTTTGTACCTGCCCAAACCTCATGTATTATGGTTTAAAAAATGTCATTAATTTATACTGAATCATATTAATTTTTTATAATATCATAAGTGATCATATTGTTATCCATTTATTAATAACATTATCACTCATGAATCGTGTATTAACTGGTTTATTATCATATTCATGTTATTTCAGATAATCTAATCTTCCTATTCATAGGTATTTGTCATATCATATCCCAATTTATATTCATATAAAATTTCTCCTATTTTATCATTCCATACATTTATATAATAATTATTTAATGATTATCATGTTGAATGAAGCTCACTGCATTATGGAGACAGTAGGTCATACATACATACTAACGATGATATAATTCAATTAATTTTGAAATGGTATAGAAAAGGATGATATATTTTTTTTCCAGAATCCATATCATGCTATAATAATCACATATTTTTATTATTTTATAATTATAAACATCTATGTAAGATGTTTGTAAAAAATAGATTACACCATGTCGTGGAGATGTTAAACCGTACGTACGCACGCATGGTAATTTTATATTTTAATAGGACTGATAGAAGGTAAAATATTTTTTTTGTATTCATAATAATGTATCAATATATAAGATATATATTAGTTATTATTTTATATTGAGAAAAACTCATAAAGAGTTTGTAGGAGTAGAAGGAATTTTGAATGTATTGGTAGATAAGATTACATATTCTTCAATGGGATCCCTCTATATCACCTCATAATGCACTATAAATGTTATTTTTAGAAGAGTAGAACATATAGAATCTTATTAGGGAAGATAATAAGGGAACTAGGTAGGGTATGGATGATATTGAAGTCTTAATGTGATGTGAGGAGGTGAAAGAGGAGGTGCCATTTTTTATTAATGTTCGGGAACCATTGGAAACTCAAAAATATTAATTTATAATAAATTGAAACCATCTCTAAAAACAACAAAAATATACTTATTTCATGGAATATATGAGATAAGGTTTTAATCTCATAATACAATTTTTTTTTTGATTTTAATTTAAACAATATTATTTCTTTTTACCCTTAATTATTCTCTTTTAATTTTAACTAAGGCAACAAATTGATCAATATTAAACTAGTGTAATTTCTACTTTTTGGATTTCAATATGAACATAAATGAACTATATAGAATATTTTAGAGTAAACCATCATTATTATTATATATATATTTAAAATATTTTATGATTTTTAAATAATACAATAAAATATTATGTTGTCAAAACATCAATATTGTCAATATTGAAACTATTCATTTAAGGGGTTATTAAAAGTATCAAGATAAGATGTTAACGTAGAGAAAATATTTTATTATATCTATAATGGGTAAAGGCCCTCTATAATTTTTTTGGATATATTAATTATCCCATATAATATTTATTTTATATATTGAATAACATTAATTTGATATTTCTGTTAATAAAATAATTACTAAATCAGTTTTGTGTAATTATGTAATATACATAATTTTTTGATAAAAATTAAAAATAAAATAAAATGATGAAGTTAATTCCTATATATTTCATAATAATCCTTATAGTAAAATATATATTATAGAAAATAAAATAGTAAAAATGTTATATTTATCAAACCATGAATGTGAAAACTTTTACATCACTTCAAATAAAATATTACAAGTGTCATAATCATTTCTATATGGATCCTAATGGTTATTAACATGACCCTAGGATTAATAAGGTCGATATATATTCTAATAATATTATTTTTTCATGTTTTTGGGTCTTATAATTGTTATTATACTTTTAATTAAAATTATTTCATTGATTTTTCATCAATTAAATAATTTAGGCATCATCATTGTATACTATTTTAAGGTAATTATTTAATTTATAAACATTATGATTAAATTTCCATGATTTAGATAATTTAATTATACATATGTCTACAATTTATTATCAATGTTTTATCATGTTTATCTCTATCTGAATATTATTATACTTATAAGAAATAAGATGGTGACGTTTTTTCACATTCATGTCACTTTTATTTACTTTAATAATATTTATATCATTTTCATTAAATATAGACCACTAAATGGGTCAATTATTATACTTATGTGTTAAAAGACAATGTATAATCATCCAACTTGATTTTTGTAGGTTATAAGGTATCTTTTTTCCCTTATTATATTAATCTGTTAATATAATTACCAAATTTACATTTAACCATGTCAAATAAAAATTTCCATAGTTACTATAGATAATATTGAATAAAATAGATGTAACCTATTAAATAAATTATAACCACTAATTAAAAACATTGAATAATATTTTTATC
The DNA here is from genome assembly GCA_963277665.1 of Viscum album. Taxonomy (NCBI): domain Eukaryota; kingdom Viridiplantae; phylum Streptophyta; class Magnoliopsida; order Santalales; family Viscaceae; genus Viscum; species Viscum album. The sequence continues at coordinate 583,089,361 of OY728130.1, forward strand.
AATAGAAACACATAATTTTTATTTATTAAATGAAAATTAATCCTATTGGGGGAAAGAGGAAACAAGTTTTTAAAAAATACATACCAACAAATGATTGACATGTTTTTATATCCAATTTCAAAGAAAAATTAATTCCAATGACCAAAATATGATTAAATGATAAAAAATTATTCTACCTATACTTTCAAAAATCTAAAAGTATAACCTATCAATATAGATCAATTAGATGAAAAAGTAGCTTTGAATTAAAGTTTAGTATGATCAAAATTCATTAATTTACAAAACATATCATAAAATTACAAAAAAAATCCAAACTAATTTATTCTATCCCTATTCCATAGAAGAAATTTTATTTTATCAGATATAATATAAAAAAGTTTCAAAATTAGAGCTTAAATGGGTGCTTCATTAAAAGGTGATGAAACTGCATTTCATAAAAAATATATCTTTTATCAAGAAAAATGATTTTATTCTTATATCATGTCTATATTATATATAAAATAAATTTTAAACATTATAATGAATATATTAAATATATATTTCATTAATAAAATCCATAAATATTGATTTATTTATTTTATAAACACAATTAAACTCAGTCTTTTGTGGAATGAGTGTTATCAAAATAACTAGAAATTCTGTGCAACACAAGACAAGCATACTATTGCATATAATACAAGATAATATAGTGTTATATATAGAAAAATACTATATTGGTGTATCATAAAACATAATGGATCAAATAAATTTAAAAACTAATTCTCATAAAAATATAGGGGTGTTACATTATACCCAACATAAAATGAATGTCACCCATTAAATTCACCAGGTTTATAAAAGGATAGAAACCCACATCGTAAAAAAAGGATAAAAACTCCAATCAAAACATTATTGGTGGAAAAAAAATGTTACCCAATGCAAATAATAACTATTTCTCTATGTAAGATAAAAAATGTGAATATTTTTCATGGAAGAAAAGTATAAATATTCATAAAGAACACTGACCATAATAAAGATGGTGATCGAGTGAAAGTTACAAAATAAAAACCAAAAAACTAAAAAAGTGTAAAATTGGTTGTTGTTATCATCAAAAATGAATATAATAATAAACCAATTTATATCATGATCAATTTTACTATTGTTGATTAATATTCATGATATTATATACTTACTTGATTTTTATACAATCTCACCATCGATAATTCCCAGAAAAATTTCACACTTCATCTCTTATTCAAATAAATGAAGTTAAATAATTTATCCCTGAATTGTTATTAGATCCTTCATTACATAAATATAAGAATTGTTCATTCAATATGTCTATAAAAAAAATTTATCATAAGTTATCAAATACGAATAAGTCCACCAATAGTGCTATAATACTGTTTTGTAACAAACTTCATCAAAAGTTTAACATTGACTTTCTGCAAATTTATAACATTATAATCCTTCTAAAAGAAGAAAATTAAAACTTTATAAAGGGGTACACTAACTCGTAATAACATTTATCCAATATATATCATAATGTATATCTTTTTGTTCAAATTACAAACATATAAACATGTTCATCATGTATTCTCTTGAGACGTGGTAATAACCTGAATTACCATATATCAGTATTGAAAACATGCATGTTTTTTTAATTTCAAAACTTATTCGATATATTCCTTAAAAATTAATTTTTTTATACTTCATCCATGATAACATAACCCTATTGACAAAAAATAAATTATTAGTTCTCATGAAACCAGTATCCTCTAGTTTTTTATTCAAGTCCATTATATATTCATCGAATCATCATTATCTTAATATTAGGGAAATATTAATTGCTATTTTACCTTATTCACATGTTCTACAAATACATCCCCATACACTTAAATCACATTTCATGGCCCTTATAACTATTAAATATGTCCTTTCAAATCTATAATGAAACACTAATTCTGAAAACACCAATATAATTCATGATTAAAATAAAATTATAGTTGAATTATAAATTATATACGCCTCAATAATCTAACATTATTTTTCAAACATTAATTATGTTCCATCATCTTTGTCTTTCCTAAAATATGAATCATATCTTAAGGATCCTCATCCATAATCAAACCCAGAAAATTTTGTTGAATTGATAAAATAATGTATGAATATACCATAGATTTAACATTTTATTTACAATATCTTTATCCTAATAAGTATAACCAATATTATTTTCACCCTCATGATTAACTTCATGATATTTTCACATAGAAAATATATTTTCATAATACCCATACATTATATATCTAAAACATTAAATATTTATGATGTTATATCCAGTTCCCCTTATTGACTAAGACTAGAATGAAAAGTGTGAGAAACAATTATCATAGATGAAAATAAAATAACCAAGGTAAATTACTTATAATATTTAAATCAATGACATATATTATAGTAACAAAAATTATTGGAGTGTAACCTATACATAGACTTATTCATAGGGACATCCCTATAAGTATTCTTATAAATAACTCTAGGGATCTCACTAGTGTTTTTACATCATAGTTTCCAAAGGATAAGTAAAACTCACTCTTATTCCAACAATAATGACCCAAGATTTACATTAATATAAATTAAATACATTTTTAGGAATTATTAATATATTACACAAAAAGACACCCATAGACTATATTAGTTTAGTGCATTTAGAAACTAGGAACACATTCAAAATATTTGGTGAAATATCTTCAGAATATCCCGCAAAGATCTCCCCATTTAGTTTTCACACCTAAAACCATTATTTATAAGGAGTGGAAAAGAACACATATGAAAAGGATGATATCAAATACTCAGTAAGGGTAAACATAGAATATATAAAAAACATAAAAATATGAATTTAAAAACATGAAAAAAACATTTGAAAATCATACCATGTATAAAAACAATAAAAAATCACGAGTCATGAGATAAATCATTGCAGTTCGTAAGGCATAAATCATAAAGGAAGATGAAACATGATAAAATAAAATTGGCATGAAACATGGAATTTTGGAAAATACATAAGCATAGAAAAAGCATTTAAACATTATCCAAGGATCATTTCCAAGACCATAATAGTTGGAAAAGTACTATATTGAACAATGTTCACTCTTCATTCCATCCCTGTATTAATGATTCTGGTTTACATACTATTCCAGTCCTGTATTACTGAACTAAGTTTTATTTCCTTCCAATCATGTATTACTGAATCAGATTTACATAACATTCCCATCGTTTCTATGTCATTAGATATAAATCGTCACCCAATTCATTAAAGTGATATATAGGTCCCTCCCATATTATTATGAAATAATTATTACATGTTCCACAAAAACATAAATCATTCATCAATGCATAACCCTAGGAATAAAATTGTTTTTTAAACATCATTCCATCATAACATAATCCATATAAAACAAATGGATTTCATAAATAACATTCAATTAAAAATAAAAAAAAAATTATAATAGGGATAATATAATTAAAACATAAAACTATTAAAAAATTTCATCTTAGATAGAAAATAATTTTTATTGAACACTTGATGTTATCTTGTTAGAAATATATCATTTCATATTCAAAAAATTTCTTTTCTTAAAATTTCACACAATTTTTAGAAAAAAAAAATGTTTTTTTAATTAACCATGAAATATTTTAAAGTAAGCTTCATGTAAATATATTTTTATGAAAACGTAAAATAATTTCATGATAAATAAGCTCAAAAATATAATTCTCAAACTTTTTTCTGATTTGTTAAAAGTACCTTATATCAAAAAAGTTAAAATATTACTTTCATAATATTTAATAAAAATTAACCAAATGGGTAACATTGACATTAATCACTTGTATATGGATATAAATAATATTTTGAAATATTTATTTTTTCGAAATTGGACATGGATATAATCAATCTCAGAAAATAATGAGATTCTGAAATTATCCCTTGACATAGGTCTGGGTTCCTTCGTACGTGTCTGAAACTCCTGAATAATAGTATAAATAAATCATCTAATTTATTCCCAAATCATATAATTTTTTTTATAATATCATATGTGAACATATTATCAACCTATTTTTAACAACCATTTCACTCATCCATCAGGTATTAACTACATTATTTTCTTACACATTTTTTGTCTGATAGTTTCTTGTTATTCAACATAAGATATTATTATATCATATCCAGAATTATATTAATATAATATATATCATATTTTATTATTGTATTAATTTGTATAATCATTCTTTAATGAATATTATTTATAATGTTTCACATCACATCATGGAGAAAATAGGTCATACATGTGCCTAAGCTACGATATAATTCCATTAATTGTGAAATGGTATGGATGTGGGTGGTATTAAGTTTTTTCCAAAATATTTATAATGTTATAACAATTTTATATAGTTATAATTTCCATCATTTTTCAAATTCATGTATGATGGTGGTGAAAAATAGATTACACAATGGCGTGGAAATGGTTAGACGTACATACGCACGCATGGTGATTTAACTTCTTGTAAGATGGATAGAATGTGAAATATGATTATTACATAATCATAATAAAATATTATTTTATAATTTATATTTTATTTATTATGTTATATTGTAAAAACTCATTATGATGATGTAGAATAAGACATATGTTTGAAATAATCGGTAGAGAAGATTACATCTTCTTCGATGAGCTCCCTCCAGATCACATATTAAAGTACTATATATGATATTCTGAGAAGGCAAAAACCTCTACAATTTGTCTAGGTAATTTCAAGACAGATATGGGTAGGTTATGTCCAAGCATTAAGGGTAAATGTGATGTTAGGAGGTGAGGGGGTAGGTTCCCATTTATAATTGATATGAGGGGCCGTTTTGGAAACTCCAAAATATTAATTTATAATAAACCCAAACCACTTAAAAAAAGTAATTATTTTTATGATGATATTAGATAATGTTATAATTTAATATAAAAATATTTTTTAGACATATTTTTATTTAATTTTAAACCTTATCATTTTTTTACCCTTAAATATTCTCTTTTAATTTTAACTAAGTTAGCCAATTATTCAATATATAAGTATTAATTTTTTTACGTAGTTAATTTCAATCAACCCAGAAATGAAAAATATAGTAATTTTTAGATTAAACCATAACTATGTTATATTATTTCAAGATATTTTTATATTTTTAAATAATTTAATAAAACATTATTTTGAAAAAATATTAATATTGTTAATATTGACATTATTAATTTAATGGATTTTTATAAATATAAAGAAAAGATGTTAAACTTGAACCCGAAGTTTTATTATATATATGGGGTCAAGTTATTCTAGAAACATTGTTGGATATATTTATTATCACAGTTATATTTATTTCATTATTTTTAATTAAATTAATTTGATATTTTAATTAATAAAATAATTACTACACCACCTTTGTATAATTTTTTAGTATACTTTTTTGGAGAAAAATTTATAATAAAATACAATGATGAAGGTAAATACTATATATTTCATAATAATGCTTATATTTGAATATAAAATAAGTAAAATAAAACGTTAAAAATGTTATATTTATTAAAACATGAATGTGACAACTTTAACATCACATTAATTGGAATGCAATAAGTTTAAAAATCATTTCAATGTGGATCCAAATAGTCAATAAATGACCCTAATATTATTATGGTGATGATATAATCTCTACATAATATTTTTTCTTTTTTTGGTCATTAATGGTTATTATATTTTTAATTAAAATTATTTTATTTATTTTTCATCCATTAAATAATTTATGCATCATCATTCAATAATAAATTAAGGAAATTATATAATCTATAAAAATTATATATAAATTACCATGATTTAGATAATGTCATTACTGTCTTATAGACTATTTATTATCGAATTTGTATCATGTTTATCACTATATTAAAATTATTATACTTATAAAAAAATAAAAGGGTGATATTTTGTCACTATATTTTATTTTAATAATATTTATATCATTTACAAAGAAAAAATTCAATTAAATGAGTCAATTATAATTCTTAGCTTTTGAGGGTTAATTGTTACTTATCCAAGAATATTTTTTTGGTGTTATGGTAATTTTGTTGTCGTTATCATATTAATTTGTTACCTAAATTACCATATTTACCTTTCACCGCGTTAAAAAATAATTACCGTAGATACCATTCATAACTTCAAAAGAAAATAAAATTAACCAATTTAAATAATTTATACCCACGAATTCCAAATATCGAATCCATTTTTTTAAAATTTTAAAAAAATGTTTCATTAATTAAATTAAATTTAATCTCGTTATGGGAATGAGAAAACGAGTTTTTAAAATATATAATCTATAAAACTATTGACATGTGTTTATATCATATCTATATGTTAAATTACCTCCAATGGAAAAAATAGATTAAATGATAAAAAATTAATCTATTTGTAATTTAAAACCAATTAATTGGATAATCTAACAATATAAATAAATTAGATGAAAAAGCATTTTTGAATTAAAATGTTGCAATTTTTTCAATTTATTAAAATATGAATGTTATCATAAAAATAATAAAAATATATCCAAATTAAATTTTGATGTCTGCTTCCATAGAATAATTTTCTTGTCACGTAGAATATAAAAAGAGTTAAAAATTAGATTTAAAATGGATGCTCCATCAAAAGGTAGAATAACAATACTATTTTTAAATATACCTTTTATCTAAAAAATTTATTTTGATATTATATCATGACTAAAAAACATATAAGATGAATTTTAAATATTATATTTAATGTATAAAACATATCATTCCTTAATGAAATAAATTACGAGTTATTTTATTATTTTATAAACTCAATTGAACACCGTCTATTGGGGAAATGAGTTCTACCAAAATAGCTAAAAATTATATCTAACATAATCCAAACTAAGTGTTGCTTATTTTGAAATCTAATACATTATTACATATTTAAAAAATCCTACTGTGGGGTATTATATAACCCAATACATCAATGAAATTAAAAATATTCTATCTCATAAAAATACCGTGTTGTTAAATTTATGCTCTATTTGTGGGAAAAATCATTGAGGAAATTGTCTTAATGGGTATGAAAAAATTATTAGTATTGAATGGAAGGTCATTGTTCATTTTATTTCAAATGTGATGGAAGAATATTACTAATGATATGAATGTGGAAAATCGGCACAAAAATGCTGCTCCAACGATTCAGTGCTACAAATGTATGGAGAATAGGCATTATGAAAACCCCTACTCAATCCCAAGGGTTGGTGATAATGATCAACATCAACAACCTCTTAAGATGAGAGACAACAGAAAATATAATTCAATAACTATTTCTATTTAGGGGTGTGATAACGATGTGATTAAAGGTACACTTACCATATATTCTAGAATATCCAATGACATATTTGATTTTTGATCTACCCACTCTTTCATATCAAAGACATTTCTAAAGGTGTTATGATTCCATGAAAACAATTATAGGTGGAATTATTAGTACACACCTTTTATGGTATGCTGACTACATCTCTTGTCTATGATTCCTCCCTAGTTAAAGTTTGTGGGAATGTGATTCCTGAAAACATTTTCATTATTCCTTTGGTTTAATTTTATATCATCATAGGCATGAATTGGCTTTCGTTGCACAAATCACACAAAAGTATCTAAGAAGGGAAGTTACGTATTATATTTCAAACTATCCTTTTACTATCCATCAATTTGATGACAAAAATTATCTTCTTATGAATATTACATCTATTGTATTCATCTTAACTCCCATTCAAAAGGGTTGTTTATCTCAAATGTTTAGGGATAAAATCGACATTAGTTATGTGATTATCGTTCAAGATTTTGTGGAAGTATTTTCATAAAAGTTTCCTAAACATCCACTAAAATGAAAATTTGAGTTCTCAATATAACTCAAACCTAGTTCCACACCAATTTCAAAGACTCATTATATAATTTTTTTGATAGTGTTGTAGGAATTATAGATGAAACTCCTAGAAAAAACTGATATGGGATTCATTCAACCATGTGTGTCACCTTGTTGTGCACCCCATTATTTTTATTAAATATATATGTATCAAGGGGAATTTATATTAAGTATCTAGAGTTTAACAAGTTCATAATCAAGAAAAAATATCATATTACCTATATTAATGTCTTTTTAAATAAAAAGTGTAGAGCTCAATACTTTTCCCAGATTGGCCTTCATTCATGATATCATCAATTGAGGTTCAGGAAGGAGGATATACCTACGAAAATAACCTATACATGGTATGGAAAATATGAATATATTGTGATAACTCTTTCTATTAAAAATATCCCAACTATTTTCATGGATTTAATATATTTAGTGTTTAAAGACTACCTAGATACCTTTGTTGTAGTATTTGTAGGTTTCGGGCGCAGCAGAAGTGCATTGGTGGGTTTTCCCAACTTTAATTTTAGCGTTAATCAACATTCAATCCGAGATCCGTCACGATGAAAAATTCCAGATCTTCAGAATGGAACAAAGAAATAAAAATATAAGAAGAGTCTTGGAACCATAGATATAGGATCATCATAATTTGGTTATAATTAATTTAAATAATTCAAAAGAATTACCATAGTGGAATTCTTCCTTCGTCGATGTCTGCAGTCACAATCCTGTGATCCGTCGTTGCGTCGTAGAATCCAATTATATAATTCCTCTAGTGGTGATCCACACGTGTGCCACGTATCTCCGGATGTCACCGAAGGTATCTCTGGGTGCTAGCACTGAAGAACCTTCGCTTGCAATGTCCGCCTTCGATTTCCTTGGTCTCTCGGTCTTGAGAGCGTTCTTGGAGGAAGGAATTCTTTAGCCCTTGAAATAATTCTCTAGAATTGTTGTGCACAACGATTGGTAGGAAAAGTGTTTGGGTATTGAGGATATTTATAATCAGGATTGTTTTTATAGAGTTATGACAATAAATAAATGCGTTACGCATTTTATTTATTTCATTAACTCTTATTAAAACCCCATGTTGAATTATTAATTCCTTGACATGCGCCCATGCTGATTATAATTAATATCATTTAATAAAACAATATTATATCCTCAAAATCTCACCTGAGAAAACTATATGGCATGTAATCATTAATACACGGTGTGTACTCGTTTTCCATAAAACTACACAGTGTGTATATTTAATATACACAGAGTGTACTTTTATTTTCACATTCCATTATTTATTCCACCACATTTATTAGACATTGAGTAATGGCTACTTATTTCTTAAATAAATCATACAACATTACTTGCTAATAAATGTATTATTTCACCCACAATATATTCTCTCGAATAACTAGTGTCGACATAAATGCGATCAGGCATCCTTAAATAATTATTAAACCACAGTCGAGAATAATATTCAATTAACTTGTTAAATTAATATTTAACCGAGATACATGGACACACTTAGTGTGTGACCCTCTAGGCCTCTTTCTCATTGGAATTAGGCGGATCCTACCTACAGTCTAAGGTTAGCATCTAGCAACACACCAAGACACCCATATAGAAAGAAGTTAACGCCGTAATGACATGTCACCTCCTATGAATGTTTACCGTGTAATATAATCCCTTTGTCTCAATATCTCTAATCAAGCGGGTTTCATGCTAGTGCCATTAACCCATGTGCTCGATTATTATTTCTTTGACTTCTCGGAATTGAGCTCGCCCATACCTTACCACGACAATGGATTTATTTAGGCTATATCAATTCCATCAAAGGGCCTGAGATATCTACTTTCGTTATGGAACAGAAGGGATAAATCCTTTCTCGCATTATCTATTAATGCAGTGTTACTCGTGACACACCCTATGTATCCTACCTCACTACGAACAGTGTGTCATCATAGTTTTCGTCAATACATCTAAGTGCGCGAGTTTTAATAACCATTAATAATAATATTAAAGTCTAAGGACCAATACACACATCTGCATATAGGAACATCCAATGACACTATGAAATTTGGTTTTCCAACTGGCAGGTCTCGTTATCATAATATCCTCCTGGATATTACCAAGGGCGCACACCATGAGAATGTGCCTCAAAGTTTTATGAGTCCTCACCCTTAATGACCTGTATTATTTGTGTCCCTTATGTAATATCATCCGGCCATAGAACATATATTCACGAACAATGTTATGGCAATTCTGGGTTCTCATCATAGCAGGGATCCGCTATGACCCTTTAATGCAATAGGTGTCCTTAGGACATTATCACACGCATTGTCAAGTAGAATAAAAATCAAGATGTTATAAGGATTTTATTGGTGAATAAAGTAAAAAGTAGTTGGTTCTAGACCACAAACTGCAACAGACTCCCACTTGGACTGGAGCCAACTGCTAACAACCTTTAACCCGCAAGCTCTCACATGATATTCATGCTTCTGCTGAGAAAGGAATTTAGTCATGGGGTCCTCCACGTTCTCTTCCATAGACACTCTGGTCACAGCAACTTCACCCCTCTGATAGAAATCCCTCAAGAGGTGATACTTCCGAAGTAAGTGCTTTGTCCGTTGATGTGACCATGGTTCTTTTGCAAGATCCACCGCTGTAGTATTATCACAATACAATGCAATGGTATCTTTACTGATAGGCACCACATCAAGCTCCTAGAAAATGTTTTGAATCCAGAAAGTTTCCTTGGATTCATCAAAAGCCACTATATATTCGGACTCCGCTATAGAATCAGCGACAACTGGCGGCTTTGAACTCTTCCAGCTCACAGCTCCTCTATTGAGACAGAAAACATATCCAGATTGCAACTTCAAATCGTTCTATTCTGTCTGAAAACCATCATTAGCATACCCTCTGATGATAAGCTCCTCGTCTCCTCCATACACCATGAACATATCCTTTGTTCTTCTCAGATACTTAAGGATAGTCTTAAACTACAGTATAATGCTGTTCTCCTGGATCTTCTTGATATCTGCCTACCGGGATCAGTGCATAGGCAACATCAAGCCTGGTACATAACATGGAATACATGATGGATCCTATAACCGAAGCGTATGGGATCTTACTCATTCTATCTTTCTCTTGTTGTGTCTGTGGACACATTTTGTTAGAAATATGTAATCCATGTTCCATGTGACACTGGAACCAATACACATAATATTATTTAATTAAATAAATAATATTTATTTATCACAAATTCCCAGAAAAAAATACAGGACGTGTATATTTAATATACACGGCATGTACTTTTATTTTTCCATTTTTCTTTATTTCCTACACCACATTTATTAGACCTTGAGTAATGACTATTTATTTCTAAAATAAATATCACTGCATTACTCAGTAATAAATATATTATTTTTCACACAATATATTATCTTGAATATCTAGTGTCGAAATAAATGTGATTAGACATCCTAAAATAATTATTAAACCACAATCGGGAATAATCATTATTTAACTTGTTAAATTAATATTTAATTGAGATACTTGGACACACTTAGTGTGTGACCCTCTGGGACTCTTTCTCAGTGGCATTAGGCGGAGCCTGCCTAAAGTCCATGTTTAGAATCTAGAAACATGCCAAGGCACCCATAGAGAAAGAAGTTAATACCGCAATGACGTTTCACATCCTAAGAATGCTTATCGTGTAATATAATCCCTTTGTCTCAGTATCTCAAATCAAGCGGGTTTCATGCTAGTGCCATCAACCCATGTGCTCGATTATTATTTCTTTGACTTTCCAGAATTGAACTTGCCCATTCCTCACCATGGTCTTTGATTTATTTAGGCTATATCAATTCCATCAAAGGGACTAAGATAACTACTTCCATTATGGAACAAAAGGGACAAATGCTTTCTTGCATTATCTATTAATGTAGTATAACTCATGACGCACCCAACGTATCCTAACTCGCTGCGAATAGTGTGTCATCACAGTTTTCTTCAATACATCTAAGTGCACAAGTTTTAATATCGATTAATAATAATCATATATTTTAAGGACCAATACACACATCTGTAGATAGGAACATTCAATGACACTATGAAATGTGGATTTACTACTGGCGGGTCTCGTTCTCATAATATCCTCCTAAATATTACCAAGGGCTCACACCATGAGAAGGTGCCTCAAAGTTTTATGAGTCCTCACCCCTAATGGCCGGTATTATTTGTGTCCCTCAAATAACATCATCCATCCATAGAACATATATTCAAGAACAACATTATGGAACTTCTAGGTTCTCACCATAATAGGGATCTACTATGACCCTTTAATGAAACAACTATCCTTAGGAAATTATCACATGCATTGTCATGCTAAAGAAAAATCAAGATGCGATAAGGTATTTATAAATGAATAAAGTAAAAAGTAGTTGGTTCTAGACCACTAACTCCAACAGACTCCCACTTGGACTAGAGACAACTATTAACAACCTTTAACCCACTAGCTCTCACATGATATGCATGCTTCTGCTGAGATAGGCCTTTAGTCATGGGGTATGCCACGTTCTCTTCTATGGACACTCTGCTCACTGCAAATTCACCCCTTTGATAGAAATCCCTCAACAGATGATTCTTCCAGAGTATGTTCTTTGTCTGTTGATGTGACCTTGGTTTTTTTTCAAGAGCCACCACTGTAGTATTATCACAATACAACGTGATAGGATATTTACTTCTAGGAACCACATCAAGATCCTGGACAAAGTTCCGAATCAATATGGCTTCCTTGGCTGCATCATAAGCCTCTATATATTCGGACTCTACTGTAGAATCAGCGACAACTGGTTACTTTGAACTCTTCCAGCTCAAATCTCCTTCATTGAGACAGAAAACATATCCAGATTGTGACTTCAGATCATTCTGATATGTCTGAAAACTAGCATCAACATACCCTCTGATGAAAATCTCCTCGTATCCTCCATACACCAGAAACAAATCCTTAGTTCTTCTCAGATACTTAAGGATAGTCTTAACAGCAGTCCAATGCTGTTCTCCTGGATCAGCTTGATATCTGCCTACCATGCTCAGTACATAGGAAACAACAAGACTGGTATATAACATGGAATACATGATGGATCCTATAGCCTAAGAATATGTGATCTTACTCATTATATATTTCTCTTGTTGTGACTGAGGACACATTTTATTAGAAAGATGCAGCCCATGTGACACTGGAACCAATCCCCTCTTGGGTTATTCCATACTAAATATCTTTAGTATATTGTCAATGTATGTACCCTAACTTAGTCCAAGGAGCCTCTTGGATCTATCACGAATGATTTTGATCCCGAGAATGTAGGCTGATTCACCTAAATATTTCATGGAGAAGCAGTTGTTCAACCATTCCTTAACTGACTGTAAGGCTGGTATTTCATTTCCAATAAGAAATATGTCATTAACATATACTACTAGGATAACGACCACAATCCCATTAAACCTCTTATAAACACATGGCTCACATTCGTTCTTAGTGAAACCAAATTTATTTATGGCTTCATCAAATCAAATTTTCCTTGACCTGGATGCTTACTTCAGTCCATAAATGGATTTATGCAACTTGAAAACCCGTTTGGCTTCACCTGGGGTCACAAACCCTTCTGGTTGTGTCATATAGACATCTTCCTGAAGGTTCCCATTAAGGAATTCTATTTTGACATCCATATGAAAAATCTCGTAGTCATGGTAAGCCGCTATGGTAAGTATTATTCTTATGGATTTAAACATGGCAACTGGCGAAAAGGTTTCATCATAGTCAATTCCTTGACGCTGTCTGAATCCTTTAGCCACTAGCCTTGCTTTATAGGTGCTAACTTGACCTTCCATGTCCAGTTTCTCTTGAATACCCATTTGCATCCCACAAGCTTTACATCAACTGGATCATCGACCAGAACCCAGACTTAGTTCTAATACATGGAATCCATCTTAGAATTCATAGCTTCTAGCCATCTTGCAGCTTCTCAGCTTCCTACTTCTTCCTTGTAGTAGAGAGGTTCATCATTGTCCAACAATAATGATTCACCATCCTCGGTGACTAGGAAACCAAATCTCTCTAGTTTTATTACCTCTCTTAAGCTTCTACGCAGTACTTGTGTTTATGGAACCTCTTCCATGGGGACTTGTGGAATGTGTTCCTATACCAACTCTTGTGTATCTTGAGCATTAACTTCATCGAAGTAATTCTTGCTCCCACTATCCTCTTTGAGGATGTTCTCCCTCTCAAGAAAGACAACTTTTCTAGCGATAGTCACTTTTTTGTCTTGAGGGTTATATAGGTAATATCATTTCGTTTCCTTAGGATATCCTATAAAGATATACTTCGTTCCCCTGGGTGCTAGTTTGTTTCCTGAGAAGGCCTTAACAAACGCCTCACATCCCCATACATGTGTATGTGAAAAAATGGGTTTCTTTCCATTCCATAACTCGGAGGGAATTCCATTTTCCACCTTAGTTGGTACTCGGTTTAATGTGTATGATGTAGTTTGTAATACATACCCCCAAAAGGATAATGGAAGATCTGCATGACTCATCATTGACCTCACTATGTCCAACAAGGTGCGGTTCCTCCTTTCACTAACACCATTCCACTGTGGTGTATAAGGAGGAGTAAGCTGAGATAGAACCCCAGACTCTCGTAGAAGATCGATGAACTCTTGGTTCAGATATTTTCCACCTCAATCCGATCGAAGCTTCTTTATCTTCTTACCAATCTGATTCTCTACTTCATTCTTGAATTCCTTAAATTTCTCTAAGGCTTCTGACTTATACCTCATTAAGTAGATAAATCCGTATCTACTCAAATCATCAGTAAAAGTAATGAAGTAAGAATATCCACCTCTATCTTATACTATAAATGGTCCACATACATCCGTGTGTACCAATCATAGAGGCTATGTGGCCCTTTCACCCTGTCCACCAAAAGGTAGCTTGGTCATTTTCCCTTGTAAACAAGTGTGACATCTATTAAGTGGTTTTAGCTCAGTAGAGTCTAAATAGTCATCTTAACAGAGCTTTGTCAAGAGCTTCTCATTTACATGACCAAGGATGTGATGCCACAACTAGGTGATGTATGAGTCATGTGAGTTTGTTTCGTTATCAATTTCTGACACTTGGTTTTCATAATTTAATAAATACAAACCATTATTCAAATGTGCCATACCATAACATACGTTTTTCTTATAATAGAGACAACCCTTATTTCCAAACATGAAAACAAATCCATACATTCCCAAACAAGATACATAAATTATGTTCTTGGTACCACTAGGCACAAAATAACAGTTTTGTAAAACCAAAATATTTCCAGTTGTCAATGAGAGGTTATAGTCTCCAATAGCCAATGCAGCCAGCCTTGCGTTATTGGCAGCTCGAAGATCCACCTATCCTCTATAAATCTTTCTAAATCTACTTGGTTCCAGCATTTGAATATAGATGTGATACCCACAAGATGTATCTAATACCCAATGTGTAGAAATAGAAATATTGCACTGGATAACAAATGCACCTTTAGCGTCCCCACGATTCTGGGTGTAGTTCCTCTTCCAGTGGCCCTGCTTGCCACATGCAAAACACACTGGCTCCTGTTCCTTTCCCTGCCTCTGGATCTTCCCCTTCTTGGAGGGACGATGCTCGGGGGCTTCAGACCGTTTACAAGCCTTTGGCCCCTTTTCCTTGTCCTTCCTTTTCTTGTTCACCATAAGGAAAACGGGTTTGTCATGCCCCACGTCCTTATCTACCTGGAGAATCAAGGTCAGAAGATCTGATAGATTCTTCTCATTGCCACTCATATTATAGTTGACAATGAAGCTAGAGAAGGTCTTGGATAGTGATGATAGGATGCGATATGTACGCAACTCATCCAGGAATTTAATCCCTAAGATGTCCAGGCGTTCAATGTAGCCAATGAGCTTGACTATATGAGGCCCAACTGATGCAGAATCTCCAATAATAGTTGTAAACAAAGAATTAGAGATCTCATACCTCTCATGTATCGCCTTATCTTGGTAGAGATCCTTAAGGTGATACATCATGGTATATGCTCCATGTTTTCATGTTACTTCAAGAGCTCATTGTACATGGATGATAGCATGAAACACTGGACATCTGCGGCATCATCCATGTGTTTCATATAGAGAGATAATTCCCCAACACTGGCCTCTTTCCCAGGCGAAACTGTAATAATCTCTTCCAGCACATAAAATTTCCTTTTGTGGTGAAGGATGATGCGTAAATGCCTCTACCACTCTTGGAAATTGGTGCAGGTGAGAAGGTTTTCCTTCTCGAGTATGGTTCGCAATGATATGTTTGAAGTAATTTTCTTACCGTTTCTACAAATTAAGATGAACAAAGGATTTGTACTTTATTACAAAACTGAGACAAATAAATTAATTAATACTTATTAGTCTCCCACTATTTTATCAAAATCCAATCGCCCTCACCATTAACTTCAGAATATTCTGTTGCCTAAATATTCTAGTGGAAAGGATCCATATTTCCCTTCGCATTACCCCAACTAGGGTTGGTTAAGCAACTTGAAGGGTTTTATGCAGGCATTCCAAATTCCAACTGCATTAACTCGCAGCTCCTTGATACCCAGAGTGGACTCCCCAATCCTGAAATCCATTTATTTTGGATTTTCTCAACCTTTGCCTCTTGGTCACACCATGTCCTGCTGTGGTAGTGAACCCTTGATGCGAACCAAGTCAAGTCAACCCAAAACCTTGAATTAGAATTCCCCGATAATTTAAAGCACCCCAACTAGGGTTGGTCAAGCACTTTGAACTATGGTTCGATTCTAACCAAGATTATGGAAGGCTATACCGAATTAATATTTCTTTTGAGGAATTTTATCCTTATATGTAAATTTCCAATTTATTATCTTTGATTACATTCTTGTTAATATTAAGTGGTATATACTTAAGTGATTAACCATGTCTAAGATAATATTTATGTATAAGCCATTTTTATTTTAGTTCCATCTTTCATGCTTGTTTAATTGATTAATTGTGTGATCATGACAACGCACCCACAATAAATAAACAACGCAATTGACAGAAATAAAATAAATGGTATGATCATGAGCTTTTCTATTGGTTAGTTTATCTAGCGGTTGATAAACTAACCCAAGAACTAGGAGATAAACACCTTGAACCTTTCGGGTTCAGGATTAAAGCTTTCGACCTGTCCACCTTGGTATCTCCTTGGATTGGTTTCACCTAGGCTCCTGACTTGAACTGCCTCCACTAGCTTGGGAGCTCCATCCATTACATATGCATTTATCTCACACACTAGTGAGGGGTAAAAAGGGGTTTTTAAATAAAATAATCCTCGAGCGTGCATGCCCTACATATTAATGTGGAGATGGCTCGCAGGACAACAAATAAAAAGAAACCATTCACATACAAAGGTCTCTGTCTAGCTCATGATCATCCATACATGAAACGATATTTAAGCAAAAATAAAACTAGAATTCAATTCTTTAATCATTCTTGTTTAAGATAAATCATGCTTTAATTAATTAATTGTCTTTAATTAATTAATCCTTTTATCTTAAACTCTCTTCTGAACATCCTTGAGATTCTCATCCATCATAATTTTAAACAAATAAATTCATTTAAAATTATCCTTGTATGTAACTTGTACCTTGGAGGAAACCAGGTGAATTCTCATTCATTACGCTAATTTTAAAATAAAAACATATATATAAAACACCTATCACATGTTGGGCCTCATCTTTACGCCTGCACCGTGGTACATGTCTCAAGGGTTTGTATAATATAATAATAAATTTTAATAAATCTGATTAATTTGGGTGTGTTCACGGTGTGTATTTCCGACTACACGATGTGTACTTTTCTTCACTATCCATCCGAAGTACACTCCTAGGGACATGGAGTGTTTATGTACATCGGAAATTTTCGGAGTACACGACGTGTTTTGTGGGACACAGGCTATGTAGTTTCCGCATTAAAAGGTTTCCAGACGGGCAGGCCGTGTACGGGGTACACGGCCCAACCCTAAACCGAAGGGACTACACGCCGTGTTCATTGGACCACACGACGTGTAATACAGAAACCACGTGCCACCTGTTTTTGGTCAACACACAGTGTCTTAAATTCTTAGAAATAATCCAATACACGACCTAATTTGGCAGACCAGTCTGATGCATGAACATAGACTACATGACATGTACTTACAAATACACACCGTGTATTCTGGTGTTGTACGGCCAGAAATGTTTGGCTCCTCTGGATGAGTTCCTCTATTTTATTTTAATCAAAATTAAAAGAAAAATTCATTTCTGTGAGGTGAACAAGAAATGAGGGAGGAGGAATAGATCTCGAGATTTATATTTCCAGAATGATTAAACATGAATTGAAACAACTAAATTATTAAATGCGTAAAACATCAACGAAAAGGTAAATAATTATAATCAATGATATGACCGCTCTGATACCACTTGTAGGTTCCGGGCGCAGCGGAAGCGTGTTGGTGGGTTTGACCAACTTTAAATTTAGTGTTAAACAACGTTCAATCCGAGATCCGTCACGATATAAAATGCCGGATCTTCGGAATGGAACAAAGAACGAAAAAGAAAATAAGAGTCCTAGAACCATTGAGATAGGATCATCATATGTTGGTTATAATTAATTTAATTAATTCACAAGAATTACCTTGGTTGAATTCTTCCTTCGTCGATGTCTTTGGTCACAATCTTGTGATCCGTCGTTGTGTCTTAGAATCCAAGTATAGGATTCCTCTAACGGTGATCCACACGTGTGCCACATATCTCCGGATGTCACTAAAGGTATCTCCGGGTGCTAGCACGGAAGAACCTTCAATTGCAATGTCCGCCTTAGATCACCTTGGTCTCTCGGTCTTGAGAGAATTCTTGGAGGAAGGAGTTATTTTGGCCTTGAAAGAATTCTCAAGAATTGTTGTGCACAACGATTGGTAGGAAAAGTGTTGGGGTTGTGAAGATATTTATAATCCGGTTTGAGTTTATATATTTATGAAAATAAATAAACGCGTTACAAGTTTTATTTATTTCATTAACTCTTATTGAAACCCAATGTCGAATTATTAATTCCTTGACATGCGCCCATGCTGATTATAATTAATATCATTTAATAAAACAACATTATATCCTTAAAATCCTGCCTTGAAAAAATACACAATGTGTAATCATTAATACACGGCGTGTACTCATTTTCCATAAAACTACACACCGTGTATATTTAATATACGCAGTGTGTACTTTTATTTTCACTTACCTTTATTTCCTCCACCACATTTATTAGTCCTTGAGTAATGGCTATTTATTTCTTAAATAAATGTAACTGCATTACTTACTAATAAATGTATTATTTCACCCACAATATTTTCTCTCGAATAACTAGTGTCGAAATAAATGCGATCATGCATCCTTAAATAATTATTAAACCACATTCGGGAATAATATTTATTTAACTTGTTAAATTAATATTTAACTGAGATACATGGTCACACTTAGTGTGTGACCCTCTAGGCCTCTTTCTCAGTGGCATTAAGTGGAGCCTGCCTAAAGTCCAAGGATAGCATCTAGAAACACTCCAAGGCACCCATAGAGAAAGAATTTAATGCCACAATGACATGTCACATCCTACGAATGCTTACCGTGTAATATAATCCCTTTGTCTCGATATCTCTAACCAAGCGGGTTGCATGCTAGTGCCATCAACCCATGTGCTCGATTATTCTTTATTTGACTTCCCAGAATTGAACTGGCCCATACCTTACCATGGACATGGATTTATTTAGGCTATATCTATTTCATAAAAGGGCCTGAGATATCTACTTCCGTTATGGAGCAGAAGGGCCAAATCCTTTCTCGCATTATCTATTAATGCAATATTACTCGTGACACACCCAACATATCCTACCTCGCTGCGAATAGTGTGTCGTCACAGTTTTCATCAATACATCTAAGTGCACGAGTTGTAATACCCATTAATAATAATCTTAATTTCTAAGGACCAATACACACGTCTGCAGATAGGAACATCCAATGACACTATGAAATGTGGATTTCCTACTGGTGGGTCTCAGTCTCATAATATCCTCCTGGATATTACCAAGGGCGCACACCATTATAAAGTTCCTCAAAGTTGTATGAGTCCTCACCGCTAATGACCTGTATTATTTGTGTCCCTAAAATAATATCATCCTGCCATAGAACAAATATATTCAAGAATAGTGTTATGAAACTTCTAGGTTCTCATCATAGAAGGGATCTGCTATGACCCTTTAATGCAATAGCTGTCCTTAGGATATTATCACATGCATTGTCACGTAGAAGAACAATCAAGATGTTATAAGGCTTTTATTAATGAATAAAGTACAAAGTAGTTGGTTCTAGACCACCAACACCAACAATATTTATAGATGATATTTTTATTTATTCAATGATATATTAAGAGCATGAAGATCCCATTAAAATTGTACTAAAGACCCTATGGATGGACAATATCTATAAAAAATCTACTAAGATAATTTTGGTGGTAAAAGGTATAATTTTAAGGTCACATAATATCAAGAGATGGTGTAATGGTAGATCTATCAAAGATGGAGGCTATTGGATGTTTTCCTAGACCAACCACAGTGAATGAGATCCATAGCATTTTTGGTTTAGCTTGATATGTGTGATGGATTGTAAAGAACTTATCACGAATATCTAATCCACTGACTATGTTAACTATGAATGGTGTCTATTTAGTCTAGGAAAATGAATGTGAGAAAATTTTAAAGGAATATAAGAGATGGTTAGTCAGTGAACCTTTCCTACATTACCATAGAGTGGAAAATGATTTTTAATATATAGAAAATCATAAAAGAAGTAATTGGGATATGTTCTTATATTGAATAACATTGTTACCTATTATACCTCAGGGTAGTTGATGATTCATGAAAAAATTACCAAACTCATGATTTGGTGTTTGCAGCAATAATTTTTTCATTAAAGATATGGAGGCATTTACTTTATGGGTAAATGTGTGATATATATGATGCTCATAAAAGTCTAAAATACATATTAACCCAGAAAAGTTAAAAATGAACTAGAGAATATGGTTAAAGATTATAATGTATAATGACTACTAAATACATTACCACCCTTTGAAAGTGAATTGGGTGATTGATTCTTTGAGTAAGAATGATCATGCTAGCTTATCCATGAAGAAGATAAAAAATGATCCAATATTTATGGATTTACAAAAAATGTGTATAAATATAACAATGGAAGGGGAAATTCGTATCATTCTCAATTGAATGTTCAACCCTCTATCCAATTGAATATTAAGGTTGTGTATAATGAAAATTTAGACGTACCAAAGAAAGATAGAAATGTTACTGAGTTATCCTTGATCAAGATTGAATGATAGTGTTCAAGAACCATGTATGTGTTCCTTCCATACCAAATTTTAATAATTATCTTTTCAAGAAAGATCATAGTTCTTAATTTTATATTCATCCTAGATGTATGAAGATGTATGAGGACATGAAGAAAGATTTATGGTTGGATGAAATGAAGAAATGTATCATAGAGTTGTTATATTAGTTCGTGGTTGCTAACGTGTTAAGTCTGAAAGAACAAATTCCAAGAAGATATTACATCTATTACACATACCATAATGGAAATGGGAGAACATCACTATGGATTTTTTAATTGGATTACTCAAAATCTCTAAAGGGTTTAATGTTATATGGGAGCTAGTCAATCACCTTAGGATGTCAGCACACTTCATTGCTATTAGAGAAATATTATATTTGGATTATATTTCTAGGATATATATTAAAAAAATGTATGGTTTCATGGAGTACCATATTATATTTTATCAGACCAAGTTATTAGTTTAACCTCAATGTTTGGAAGAAGTGTTCTATAATCACATGATATAGAATTGAGTTTCACCACTACTTATCATCCTTAGATAGATGGTTATTATGATATAATAATTAAAACCCTATATGATTTGTGGAGATCATTTTCCCTGGATTTAAATGGTGTTTTCCATAAACACAATCCTATAATTTATTTTTCTTACAAAAAAATAATCCAGTTAAGCATTCTAATGGAATTGTATGAAGCCATCTATGGGAAGACATTTAGAGCTCTAGCGTGATGCGATGAGGTCAGTGAATGAAATATATTTGTAACTAATATCAATGATAAATGGTTAGAAAGGTTATAACCATTTATAAGTATATCAAGGTGACCCAAATTTTCCATAAAAGTTATGCTGAGAATCACTGACGTGATCTATAATTTTATGTTAGTAACCATTTGTTTCTAGGAATCTCACCTTATAAGAAAGTTATGAGATTCTGGAAGAAATGGAATCTAATATCTAGATATATCAGTCCCTTTTAGATTCTTGATTATATCAGGGCGACGACCTATCACATGGAACATCCTCTAATTATCTCTCAATTCCATGATGGGTTATATGTATATATCATGTGGAATTATATTCCTAACCATTCACATGTATTGAACTTAGAGGTCATACCACTGGAGCCGAATATTTTTTATGAGGAGCAATCAGATAAAATTCAAGATCATATAGATAATGTTCTATAAGACAAGACCAGTCACCTTATCAAAATTGTTTAGAGAATTATACAATTATAGGAAGTTACATGGGAACATGAGGATATGATGAAGCAGATGTATCCTCATTTTGTTTTAATCAATAGATGAATTCCAAGTGAGAAATACTTTTTAAGATGGGTGGAATGTAACACGCTGAGTTTTTATCGACATTTTGTTATCGAATAAATTAAATTTTCATTTATTTCTTGTAACGCACTATGGAAAAAACTCTTTTCCCACTTCACTAACTTAGTGTACATTGCATTGAAATTTTACATGGTTTATGAAACATGAAAAACCAACTTGGTGTATTTTTTATGCTACACCGAGGTTTCTATCAATCATCATTTTATTATTATAATTATTAATGGGAAATAAATATAAAGAAGACGATAACCATATTCACATGAATAGTAATATATAAGTTTCAAATATTATTTATAATGATTTTATATAAATCAAATATATTTATAATGAATGATATAACTTTTGGTAAGGCCCTTATATATTTAAAAATACAGTTTTCTAAAATTAACTAATTTAAATGTCCTTCTATGGAAAATAACAAAATTATTTTTAAACACTTTTTGAAAATGAATTTTGTAAAATAAACGGTTTTTTAAATTTATAATGTTGAAATTATCTTAGGGGGAATATTTTGGATTTTTACTAGAAACTTTATTTTTGAATGAAAAGCGAAAAATAATGAATTTTAAATCAAAACTACATTTTCATATATTTTATATATAAGGATAATTTATATTAAATGTTGTATAGCCTTAATTAGATCATATTATTATAAATTTATCCAATTTAGGTCATTGGAATCAATTTCACGTTGAAATATGGTATAAAAACTTACCAAAATTTTGAATGTTTTTACTTTAAAACCCACAGTGTTGTTTTGTCAGGGATATTTTTTTAAATTAATTTTTCCACATAAATAATTATAATTTGGAAAAAGTGGTTCCATGTTTAGAATCAGAAAAATTTATAATGTATAATATGATCAACATAGTTTTTACCACCATGATTAGTGAACGCGACTAAAATTAATTCCAACTATTAAGAGAAAAATTGTGTTGAAAAAGTAATGAACCTTAAATTTATGACCAAAAAAGATCTAAAAACATGTAAAAACCCATTGTATGTCCATGATTCGACCAAGTAACTTACATTTATAGTTTTTTGTTTGTTATGAATATCTTTAGGTCAAAATTTGGGTACACATAACTTGTATTAAAAAATTCCATGTGTGTCATTTCCCTCCACTACAAAATGAAACCACATATCAATTTTCAACACACATCCCAAACAACATATTATTAGTGAAGATAAAACCAATAAAAATAAAAACATACCACCCATAATAAAAGAATCATCCACTTATATGGAAAGAAATCTATTTACTCCTTTTAGCACAAACCTAAAAGAGTTATCCAATTAAGAGGTAACATCCTATCTTAAAATCCTTCTCCTTATTTTATTTCTACACATCCCCCAATATCTTTATTACATGAATGTGTAAAAAAATGGAATAATAAATATATATGGATGTTTTTATAATAATTTTTCAACCAAAAATTACACACAACTCCATCTAATGGGCAATATACATACAATTTTTGTTTATGACGGACTACTGCATCACTAAATGATGATTGTTCGTTATTCATTTAGTGCCTGTTATCATGGAAATTATGATGGGAAATTTATTTATATATTTCATGTTTTATATTTATTATGCCTTTTAGATTCTATATTTCTTTTAAAAAATAGATGTTTTAACTATCCATTTTGTGTTAATACAATAATTTCATTTGAGGATGTGTGGACTACCACCCTCTCAAAGCATTGTGATTCATTCATCCACTACATGGAATGTATTAAGTATGGGTGTAGTGAATATATATTATAAATATGATATAATAATGTTACTTTAATAATGATATATATTTATATATGAATATATATATATATATATATGTATGTATTTTTTTCTTTTTTTATTTCCACGAGAAAATTAATCAATAATAGAGTTCATGCGTACGTATGGATTACTATTTATATGAACATGTATTCCATTTTATACTTCATTGTTCAAGAAATTATAATAAAAGAAATATAATGAATACATATTATATTTACATCCCATTTTCTATTTTGGAAATCTTGATATACGAACAATGACCATTGACATAACAAATAAAGGCACAAGTGAAGAACAAAGCGGGTATTACCCAAAGAGAAACAATAACATAGGATTGATAAAAAGTGTAATATAAGGTCATATTAAAATAACATATGGTATTATATATATAAATATGTTTCTATAAAATATTTATAATAAATTTATATTTATTATATAGGTGATTTGAATGAGTACGACAAGAGTCAAGATAAAAGGTAATGGGATTTCATCTTAGTTTTTATTTATGTAAGATAAATTCTCTATTAACCACCCATTACTTTTGAGTCATGTGAATAATACCAATGGATTTATTAAATTATTATTATACATAAATATATAGATATTTACATATCGATTCATTTCATATTATTTTATGGTGTTTATGTTACAAAAGTTACAAAATCGGTAAAATAGATTTGTCTCAATTTTCAATCTTTGAGATATATATTTTGTTACACAACTAAATTATATTTTTGAGCGGTATATACATCCATTTCATATTATATATCATGAATATAATTTTTTCATAATATTTTAATATTCATTTAATTTCATTTTATCACATGGATATTATGATTCTATGTAACCAATTGTAAGAGGTTGTTGAATCAATCTCATCTCCTGTTGAGATTATTAATGATTATGATTTTTTGATGAAATAATATTATCCATATATCAAGAACACTCATTATTTTACTATTATTATATTTATTCAAGATATATAGATATATTAGTACCATTTTATACTCTTTGTTACTTAATATTAATAGGAAAGAAATAAGGTAATTTGACTGTATTTCTCAATTTGGTTAGAAATCTGTTTTATTTCAAAGACCAAGTTTTCAAAAATGGATTCAAATGATTCATAAAGGTCGTTTTTAAGGAAAATGGATTTTTTTAATTCTTTTCAAGGATTATTTTATAATTTATCAATGAAATATTAAAAATATATTTTTCAAAAGGTTTTATATTTTAAAATTAATTTTTCAAATAAGAAAGGATATTTTTTTCAATAATTTTTGAAAAGATCTTTCAAAATTATTTCCCAAATAATATAATATATGTTCATGTTAATAATGACTTTATAAGGAAATTTTTCAATTTTCCAATCATATCCTTTCTATAGATAGATTATGTTATGATATCATGATCTTTATAAATCACGTTCAACTTTCATTGGTTATATGCCTATGAATCCCACTTCATTTCAAGGGTTATGATGAAAATTTTAAATTTTATAATCATATACATTCTATAAATAGATTATGTTATCATGATTATGTTATGATATCATGATTTTTATGTGGGGTGTAACCTATACTACCACGATGTTATTGTCTGTGATGCCTTTGATACTATGGAAATAATATTATTTTGTTACATGTCTTCCAAAATTCCATGTTTTATTTCAATGTTATGATTGTATGGATTATCTTATATACTTCCATTTAATTCATGTCTTATGAACTACCTTGTTTTATACCATTATTTATGAATATTATCTTTGATATGGAGGGTATGATCTTATATTTTCATGATCATGTTCTCATACACTTATTCCCATTATTATTCTTACGTAGCTCCCTTGTTTACCCTTACTGATCATTAGAGCTCACCCCCTTTTTAGGTTTCCTTCCCATGTTATAAAGAAATGTTTTCTGATTGATGTGTCTCAGAATGATTTCGGTCAAAAAGAGCATACTAGGAGATAATATTGCTCACTTATGTATTACTGTTTATGTTTCTATGTTTCCAAAGGCACTAGAATAATACTTTCTTTGGGTGTCTGTTTCTATAATTATTTAATAATAAAAAAATGTCATGTAATGATAATTTATGAAAAGTGATGGTTTTTATAAACTCCTACTTCTTCCTTTGATTTCATTCTATTTCATATGTCATATAGAAATATTTCATTTTCATATAAGACAAGATATTATATTCTCATATGATGAGAAGGCATTGGAGACTAGTTTCATGTGAATTTTTAGCCTCATCCCATTAAATAAATGATCATTAATACTCTATGGATTATATATATAGTCCATAAAAATCATTTATAACAATTTAATTTTTTATTCGTATTTAGTAAAATTATTAGCTTTCTATTTATTTGATTGAGTAATTTTCTCTTTAATTATGCTTACTATTGGAAAGGAAAATATTTTCACAATAAAATAACCTTTATATCCTTTTACTCCTTATTTTTTATTTCATCATAATGTTTTTTGTTATAAATTAATGACATCATTGATTTAAATCCCATGTGAGATGATAATCATCAATGACATCTTTTTTCCCTTTCATTAATCCCAAAATGAATAAATGATTCTCTAAGGAACATATCTGTTTATCTACTAAAAAAAGATTTGTAATATATTTTAAGGATGGAAGTTATTGATACGTAATGAAATAAAATATTTCTACACTATATTTTAAATCCAAAATATGATCCTTATGATAATTTTTGTTGGTTATAACCAATCTATGCTACCCCATTATATTAATAACTTGTTCATCTATAGCTCCGGCCCAAGTTTAATTATCCTAACAAGAAGGGTATTACATATCTAGATTATACAAATTGAAATGTATTGTATTAATTTTATTAAGAACATCTATTAAAAATGTAATACATAAGGATAGATAATAACTTTTTGAATTGTAATTTCAAATTATAAAATGGTTGAAACAGTTTTCATAAAATTAATATTTAGCAATTTCTAATCTAATAATCATAACACAATATCATTGGAAATTTTCTCAATTAATAATATTATTTTAAAATATTTTTATAATAGTCTGCAAATAATATACGAATTAATACAAGAATATATTTTGAGAGTGTCAAACCACGTGCTTTGTTAGGGAACCCCCATCATGAAACAAACTAATGTACAAGATATATCAACCAACTCTTTTTAGATTTATTTCACATATATGCTTCTATACCACATCCATATCTATATATTGAATCTGGATTTGGATATATTATTAGGAAAACCACATATCTATACCTTAATAATATATGTTTTCTAAAATAAATTTTCATTTGTTTTTATTAATCCTTTCCTAGTACCAACTATAACAACCCTACTACAACAACATATATCTAGTGGTTATTTATATTGATTTGTAAAATCTACAATGTATCACATTCATATGTACTGAATAGTTTTGTTTTATTATGAGTCCATATACATACATAATTCTCACATTATTTTTGAAAACATGTAATAAAATTCAATAATTATAAGCTAACAATATTAATACATGTAATAAGCCTATAGTTTACTTCCCCGTACCTTTTCATGGTGTCCTTGGAAAGGAAAACATAATAAAGGATGAGATCAAATACTTAGTAAGAGAAATTTTACAATAGAAGCTATCATAAAATAAATAAAACATGAATAATATGTTCAAGATACAAAGTAATAAATTTTTTTAGATATCTAATACCATAAAATAGTACCAAATCCATGGTTAACATAACAATATAAATATTAACGTTGATATCAATAAATAGTTCCATAATGGTATAATACACAATACCAAATATTATAATCTTACCATCAAGGCCTTATGCCAAGAGAACATTTGTAAATGGGTAAAGCATAGGAAAAATACAAAAAAAAGTTTTCTCATGAGACCTAAAATGTCACGAACTGTCGCCCGGGGCTCGTGCTGTGACTACCCCAAGCCTGCCTTCCATAGGCCAGGGGATGGAGACTAGCAACAAAGGCGTAAATCCCTAAACTGGGAAGGCATTTCCTTCATATGTAAAAACACACACAACAGAGTACAAAGCTGAAAAAAAACACTAAGTAAAAACTGTATAACAAGTGAGTGATGAAAAGTAAAGGGGATGGAAATACAAGCCCAACTGTAAAGTAAAATTACAAATGAAAAGGGACAAACAACTAAACGGTGAAATGAAGATCATAGATCATCCACCACAGATCCTTCCCAAGGGGTAGGTACACATAGCCTCCTCAGCACTCCACGTATGTCAGTCTCCACCGGGTACCGACTTGTCGTGAGGTCCACCTCCATGTGTTGTCCAGTACTCGTACACTCAGCCTCGGCCAGCACTGTCTGTCGTCGGCATCCAACACAATGAGGTACGAGCATAGTCTGTGCAGGGGTGAGTATAACGATACTCATTAGGGACCTCAAGACCCTCAAGGTCTCAAAAAATTCATAATGGATAAACCACAAAGCATGTAACCCAGTGACAACCTGACTTAGGTATACGCCCATACATATACCTAAGTTATCAAGTAAACCCATCTCAATCATGAGGAAGACACAGAGTCCAATTCAAAGCACAAATCTCAACTGTTCCACAAATAAAGGGAAACCATGAAGGCAAGTACCACACAGGTATGCTGCACAGAAGAATACCACCAAGGTATTACCATAGAGGAAAGTACCACAAAAGTAAAAACTCAGCTCACACATTTATACATCATTTGAAGAGAGATAGAGAAGATAAGATATAGCCACTGAATTATCTTTGCTGTCGGACTCACACAGGATCTTGGAACAGCTGTGAGAACTGTCGGACCCACACAAGATCCAAGAACAGTAGTCGGAGTTGTTGGACCCACATAGGATCCTGGTCCAGCTATTTTGTCAGACCAACAAATGATCCAAGAACAGAAGTCAGAACTGTCGGACTGACACAGGATCTAGGAACAGTATTCCAAGCTGTCGGACCCACACAGGATCCAGGACCAGCTATTCTGTCAGACCAACACATGATCCAGGTACAAATGTCAGAACTGTCGGACCCACACAGGATCTAGGAACAGTAGTCAGAGTTGTCAGACCCACACAAGATCTAAGACCAGCTATTCTGTCAGACCAACACATGATCCAAGAACAAAAGTCAGAACTGTCAGACCCACACAGGATCCATGAATAGTAGTCAGAGCACATCCGACCACCGGGTTTCCTCAAATCATTCTTGATTCTGGGAGGGTCCACTCATCAAGCCAAGAATTTATACGCTAACTACCATAATGTCCCATGAAGAAGTATCTCAGAGGTCTTCCATGTGATATGGGTCTCAACGAAATATAGGGCGCGTCGATCAGACACCCGGTCGGTGAGTTATTATACTTTTAGTCCTGGGGGCCCGATTGGATTCGTGTTGGATCCAACCTGAATGTAACTCAAATATACCCCGAACTCTAGTTGGGTATTCACAAAGGGAACGTCACATTCCAAGAATACGAGCACCACTGACGGTTCGTCAAATAGACATCCTATGCCAAAGATAAGGCCAACGAAAGTAAATGGTCGATAGTGGGCCTCGGTCCAGCCCAACCTGGTCGGACCGACTCGGACCAACCCAGTCTGGGCCAACCAAGTCTGGGTCGACCTGGGCGGACCTACTGGGTCTGACCTGGCCTGTTGGGCAGGTCAACCCACTAGGTTTACGCCGGTCCACTGGGCCCAACCCAACGGACTGTGGGGGCGGTGCGGCCCGGAGGACGCCACTTAGGTGGCTCAGCTCGGAGGCCAGGGCCGATTCGGCCAGCGCCGTGAGGGGCGTGGCTTGGATGACCTGGCCTGGAAGGCCGAGCCATTTCGGCTAGTGGCATCCTTAGGGATGTCGTAGACCAGCTTAGGAGGTGGGCGTGGATCGACCGATTTGGCCGGAAGCCGAGGTGTGGCCTGGGCAGGACGGTAGGGCAGTCGGGAGGTCGGCCAGAAGGGTGCTGGGCAGGCCACCCGGGCGACCGGGAGGGCGCTGGGTGGCAGGTTTGGTGCAGCACGGGCCGACAGTTTTCGGCTGGGAGCAACGGTGGGCTGCAGGGGCGGCGCGATTCGTGGAGGCCGTGGGTAGCGTGACCTTTATCATCGCCACCATCATCATTCCATCGCCTAGTCTCCTTGTCGAAGGTCATCAAAAACAAGAACAATGTACGGGGGTCGATCCATGTTGGGTTGGCCCGTACCCTCCATGTTTAGGGTGGTATCATGCGGTTTATCAAGATCATAAGTAAGATAAACAACAACTCACCCGCAACGAATCCTTTTTAACATAGAAGAAGATTCAAGGAAAGCATCAACATGAAATAAACCCCCTACCATTGATTTTCAGTTGTTGATGGAGTCACGGGAATAAGATAGATTTGTCATCATTCATCCTGTCCACCGCACACTTCCAATCTCGATCTCGCACGTCGGTTGTGGAAGACGTTCCACATATGTAAGAGTCCAGGGATGCATATAGAAGGATATCATTTCCCGTGTTCTTTGTTAAAAGAAAGAATTCTTCGTTCTACGTTCTTCGTTGGTGAGATCATTTCTCTCTTCTCCCAATAATCCTACTCTCCCAATATTCAAGTGAACTGTTGTGCCAAATAATATATTACAATCTATTTTATTTCGTTGGAAAGAATTCAAATGGGATTATTAATTGGGTTAGCTCCAATTAATTAACCAAGAGGCTGGCACAAAATTAATGTGGAGGATTTGGCACCATAAACTTTTGTGCATTGTCTCCATTATGGTGGAGGGGTGGTGGCACCATTAACTGGGTATCTCAAGAGGTATCTCCCCACTTAATGTGGAGTTCAAGAGGTTTTAACCTAGGGTGGACACCACTATATTAAAAATGAAGAGTAGGTTAGGTTCAGGTGGGACCCACCACCATAACCTCTCATGGGAGGTTAATTTGTGGTGGTCCCCACCTCCATCTTCTTCATGGAGGCTTCAACCAACAAAAATAAAAATAAAGCTATAACTTTATTTTTATTTAATTCATTCAGTAAAAACCCAAAAACTATCTCTAATTTCTGACTATCTTCCATCAAGGTGAATGTCTTCTTAATTGAATATTGACTCTACGAGTTCTATGATTCCCTCAGATTTCAATTCCGAGCACCAGTCCAAAAGTTATAAAACATTTCTTGCATGTTTACTGAACGTACCCGAAAAAAAGATCAGAAAATTATTATCAGTCACCCTCACCCCATGCCTATCGAGTTTAAGCTTTGACTAAGTAGAAAAACCCCCCAAGAACTCAATGGCACTCTCGAATTTTCAATCCGAGTTACTGTTTAGAAGTTATGAATCATACAATAAAATAATTGTCACTTAATTATTTTATTTGCGGCCAAAAACTAACTTTGTCTCATGGACCGCGTCGACCAAAGTTAGTATCTGCTTAAAAAATGAATACCCTCACGAGTTAAGTGGTTGTATCATATTTTTAATTCGAGTTACCATTTTTGAGTTATAATCATTTGAAAAATAAAATAATTTATTTAATTATTTTATTTACGATTATGCAATTTTTGGTTTTTCTCACAGGTGGCCCACGTCGAATAATCTTAAGTCTTGTCTAGGGTAAACCCGCCATCCTAAGCACAACGGTGCCCTCAAATTTCTAATTCGAGTAACCATTGAAGAGTTATTCTACTTTTTCTAGAAAACTGCTTACACGCATCAACATAAGCTTAACAAAACTTCAACGGGTCATTCCGAGCACTCCGGGCCTCGGAATCCCGCGATGTCATATTTTACAGACTCGAAAAATTCAAATGTATTTAAGAAAAAACATTTCCACGGAAAGTCCAGGTCATTACATAAAAATGCACTGAGGTACTATAATAGACCATTTCCATCACATTCTAATTGAAATGCTATCATTATATTAAAGGGGTGAGTCACTGTCAACATAAAAATTCAAATTAAAAAAATCACAAATTAATTGCTAATATAATACAAAATCAGAAAACATAATCATAATTAATCGAGATTATTATTAATAATTTTATTAATAAAATTTATCCCCATTAAATATAATATTAACAAGATAATGTTTCTATAAAAGAAAAAACATTAAAAAAATATCAGTAGGATTTCTGGAGAAAAATAAACATTTCATTTTGAAGTCATGATTTCATGTTTTAAATGTCTACCATATATTAATTATAAAATATTTTGAAAAATAAAAAATTGAAGCATGTGAAAATATTAAGAATCATTTAGTGTCTATGATGGTGCTAAATTTCATTCATTATATATAAGTTAAATGAAAATTTTTCATCCAAACTTTTTAAAAAAGTCAAAAAATACCACATTCAGAGGATTAAAAATATATTCCTCATAAACCATTATTTAATAGGCAGAAAAGGTTAAATGTTAATAAATCATTGGATGATAGTAATTATATTAATTATAACATTTTATTGAAAATAATGGTCTGTAAGAAAATGATTACCGAACGAGCTGAAAAACAATGTCAGCATTCATTGAAATATTATTTTAGTATATTGATTAATTAAAGAGAGAAAAATAAAAAGAAATAAAATTAAACATCTATAAATAACCATTAGAGAAGAAAATATATTTGTTGTGATATAGAAATATCAAATACGTCCCCTAACAATGACTTAAAAATAAACAATCCCGAATAATTTTGTGATTGTGAAATTAGCCCAAACCTCATGTATGACATGATTTGATGTAATATTATACTCATTTATATTAAATATAAATATATTTTAATTTTATACCATTTATGCATATATAAATATAATATAATATGTAATCAACATATAATATTTCAATATTAATTTATTAAAACAATCTTTTTAAAGTGTTAGTTGTACTGTTGTTTAGGTATTTTTGGTGTGATGGATTTATTCCTAACATATTTCACATGGTCCCATAATCTAATGGATTTTAATAATGTTATATATACTATATATATTAATTTTAAACATAATTATAATCATTCATGAAATTTAATTGTAGAAAAATAAATTACCCTGTTGATGGAGATGACAGTCCCTACTTACACATGAAAAGAATTTTAACTTGTTGACGAGTGAAAAAAGACAAAGGTAAATAATAATTCAGAAATATATAATCATATTATAATATATATATATATTATTCAACCATTAAATCATTCCTTATTACCAACCATGTTATGTGAAAATGTGAAATGATTCATATTGCTTCGTGGTTGTGGTTGTACACACATATGCATGAGGGATGCAATATTTTTCCAATAGATTGTAAGGTAATAATTTAGATATTATATTATAATTTTAAAAGCATAATTACTTAACAATTATAATATATCTTAATTATTTTAATCCTCATTCCCAACCAAGTACTGTGAAAATAAAAATAGAATTACCCCACTATGTGGATACAGTAAATCATTCATACACATGAGAGATGTTTTTATCTATCCATATAATGTAAAATAGATTGAAAATGGTTTAAATATATCACCCAATACTTTAACACATTTCACTTTTTAAATAAATTAAATTTTTTGGATAACATACAATGCGCACAATACGAGTTTTAAAGAAAACACTCATTAGTAGCATTTTAGACAATAAATTATATTTTTAAACTTATAAAGAATTTATATTGTTAATTTAGATGTAACATATCCAATCAAAAATTTATACATTCATCAAATATATTTTATAGGAATAAAATATAAAAAACACAATTTTATTCATAAAAACATAAATATTTTTAAAGTGTTTTTATAGTTATTTAATGGTGAACCTACTTTAAATCCAATTTTTGACACATTTATATAATTTAATTGATTAAATAAACATTATATTATAACATTTAATATAAAAATTCATTAATTTATTTAAATTGTTTTATTTGATGATAAGTTTTATTTTTTTGATGAATATTAATAAAAAATTGTATTTTAATTCAAAAAAAAATTTGAGAGTAAATAATATATAAAGTTAAATTATATTTTTAACTAGGATTAAGTATAATTATATAATTTTTTTATCGTTTAATCTAATTTGGTTCATTGTAATTATTCTTTAATTTAATTTGGATATTGATATGTTTCAATCCTTTGAACATTTTAACTTCGAAAACCTGTTTTCTCCTTCTTTCAAAGAGATTAATTTTAAATTAATTACCGAAAAATCTATCATTTGAATTTATAAAAATTGATTCCATATTTTGAATCATTGAGTCAAAATTTTGTAATAATATTTTTTATTTCTTGGCACATGAGTAGTAAATTTTGTAATATTTTAATAACCACTATTACGGGCATATCAAGTATTTATTAGTAAATATAATATTATAATGACGATAAAATTACCATTAAACATGTTTTAATTTAATTTGATGAATATTTTTTGAACAAAATCATTAATTGGGAAATATTATAACTTTTTTAAACCACATGGATGAGTTCATGACTTTTATAATATTATATTCAATGAAAAGTCAATTTTTCACACTTTTGTTTTTAACAAGTGAAATATTCTCATTATGGGGTTATATAGGTGTTATATTCGACTATTATTACTATATAGAAATATAAAATGTTTATATTTATCATGATAATATATTTTAAATTATTATAGAGTAAATAATTAAATTAATGTCATGCATAATGGTGATCTACTAATTATTTAATTAAAGGAAATATCTAATATATGATATTAAAAATACAAAAATAAATATAATTTTAAATGATTAATTTTATAAACTAATTTTTTACATTACATTGATATATTACTGGTTTTATATATTTATTACTCACATTTATCTTGTTGTTATGGTTTTTTAACAAATTAATTTGATAAATAGTGTCAAATTTGACATTATTGATATTTTAGAATAAATAATTTTTTATTAGATGATGTAAAATTCATAAAAAAATATATTTCATCCAAATTATTGGTATAAGTGTTAAAATTCATCAATGACACGTTTATTGGGCATTTCTTATTTTACTATAATTATATTTACCCTCAAAGTGTAAATTACATGATGTCACAATAAGAGTTAAAAGAGTTATCTATGGGTCAATGCCAAATTATAAGAGTATAAATGTGATAAAAAAATTTAAAAAATTATTATTTGATATTATTTCTACACATTATCTTCTTATATTTAAAATAAATCACTTTTGAGGCATTATTAATTTTAAATTAATTTATATTAATTTAACAAATTTTGAGTTTCCAAAACATCTCCACACCTCGATTATAAATGTGAACCTCCTTCATCACTTACTCAAAACATATTATTCCATATAGATCAGAAAACCCTACCCAACTAATCTCAAACCATTCCTCCTGTCTTACTATAATCCTAATTTTGGTCATAAGGTAAACTAAGTAAGGCTTTAGGTATAAACCAAAATGATTTACACAAATAGGAGGTAACGATCTTCAATGATCAGTTTAGTATTAATTATTTTCCA
The DNA here is from genome assembly GCA_963277665.1 of Viscum album. Lineage (NCBI taxonomy): Eukaryota > Viridiplantae > Streptophyta > Magnoliopsida > Santalales > Viscaceae > Viscum > Viscum album. The sequence goes on from OY728130.1 coordinate 583,125,448, forward strand.
ATTACTTAATTTATTAATATTACCTTATTATATAAAACCATCAGTATAATAAATTTTATAATATTATTTAATGTTCAGGGTTTTACCTATATCAACACACACATCCATCAAATGGGCAGTGAATTTATCGTTCACGTATGAAGAACTACCACCTAATGAAATGAAGTCATTCATTTTTCATTTATGATCCCTAACTTTAAGAAATTATGATGGAATTTTTTTTTATATTATATATATTATATTAATGGTTTCTTTGTACTTTTTTAATTATTATATAACTCACACATTTATTCTTTCCATTTTGTGTAAATATGATAACATCGTTTGTGCTTTTGTGGACTACCCCCTCCTCAAAGTGATGAAATTTGTTCACACTATACATGTAACATATTAAGGACGGTTTTTATAAAAATATGTGATATATATTAAATAAATATAATAATTTTATAAAAATATACATATATATTTTCTAAAATTCATATTTCTAACATGATAAAGAATTGAATGTAGTGCTTATGCATATGTACGACCTACCATCACCATGAACATTGAATTTAATTTCATATATCCACATTTTTTGGATTATTATAAATATATATTAAATATATATGATATTTAATAAACTACTTAAAATTTGTATATGATGAAATCTTGATCTAAGTAACTATAATAAAAAATAAAAAGTCAAAACATTGTAGGAAAAATAGACAATAACACCCAAAATAGTGAAATTAATGAGATTCTATAAAATTTAATAAATGATATAATAAATATGTATGTGATTATTTTTATGATAATTTCATACATAATTTCATAATAAATAATCTTATAGGACATTAACCCAAAAGAAAACACAATTTCAAGTATTTTCATCTCAAATTTTACATAAGTGAGATAAATATTATATTCAACACTTATTTCTTTTTTGTTTTGGATTTACTACCCCTATTGATAGAATATATAATTAATTATTTTATATTCATGGGATTCAAATTATTTAACTAGTATAGGAAACATAGATTTAAAAATCACATTCTAGATCTATTATTTGATATGTGAGGAATGCATTAAACACAGACTATACTGGTTGGTGACTAGTTATTGGAGGCCACTGAATTCGTCGATAGTATCATGAGATGAATTAGTATGAAATATATGACTAATTTAAACTATATTGAGAATAAAGAATTATTGTAAAGGTATCATGTTCCTTTGAATCATGTCATCCAATACTTATGAATTGAAATTATTTAGAATTTAATTATTTTTATTAATCGATGATATTATTTCAATGACATATCTATGGATTAATTTAATTCATTGTTTTTTTATTAAATGACATGTTATTTAGTTATCTATATTTTATTAATGATTATTCTTTATCCCTATATTTATATGGAATGTACCCTCAGTTATTTAACTAGTCATGACAGTTATGCTCTTTGATTCATTTCTCCTTCTATTGTACCTACCCTTTCTTAAAATTTGAGATAACCATTTTTTTATTAATTTCTCTGGTTTTGAAGAAGAAATATTTGTATAAGATATCAAGGATCTAGCTTATTTTTATTCTTATGTATCATGTTCTATTTTATATTTCCCATTATAATATGGGTATCTTGTGTGTAATCTAGCTATCTGAAACTTCTTAAATGATCATTTGATATGTATTTGATTCCTTGTAATCATGATAATGTTTTAATATAATGTCATAGATCTAGGTTTCTTGGGTTGGTTAATTACAGTTGGTATTAGATGATGTTTATCACCAATATAAGAACTAGATTTATAAACATAGATTTGGTAAAATGACCATAAGATAGATATTGAAGATAATTATAGAAGAACATTAAAGAATATAGGTAAGGTATATATTATGTGGGTATTCCTAGAAATATATCAATTTATGTATACTACAAGTGGATGTGGTTCTTGAACAAATGAAACTAGGGGTAACAACTATGAAAATGTGCATTGGGTCTGGTGTGAAGTAACCCGGTACACAAAAACATGCCTTACTTGACATCTGGATTGACACTCCTTAGGGTTATGCTTTAGATAATTCATATTTTATTTACAAACCATTTTGATGTATTTAAAATTAAATATTTCTATAAACTAACCAATTTTTATATTAATGAATCATAAAATTTTCATATATGTCGACTATTATAACGTATTTGAAATTTATTATTTTTAGAAATAATCTAGTATTTTTCATTATTTATAAATGGAACCTGGAAGGAAGAATGGTATTAATAATTATGGAAAACATATATATTTCCCTAATAGGGAAATAATGATGTCGGTGTTAGAACAGACAAAATAATGGAGATAATAGGGAAACCTAATCAAATTATGAAATATAACATTACCTAAATATAGAAACCTATTTTATTGGAAGAAGTTCTTATGTTGGACCACGTTATATGATAGAAGCCGCCGTCATATAGAGGGAATAATAATCCAATTGTAGTTGAAAAATTTATTGATTATCTAGAGAATATTTTTACAAACATGGTCTGTATTGAAATTGAATATGTTACACTTGCGGTCTATTATCACAAAGGTCATGTTGATCAATTGACGTATCTAATAAAAAATAATATGGAAGAAGAATAAATAAAACTTATGGAATTATGAAATTTTAAGGATACATTCTTCAATAAATAAATAACTTGTTATTAACAAATTGATTTGAATAAAAAGTTCATTGTATTATACCAATATGAAGAAGAGAGTGTTGCATATTATGAAGAAAACATTACAAGGATAACCTTATATGCTACATATTATATATTAATCACATAATACAAGGCTGATCACTTTATTGATGGTTTGAAGATAAATCTATGAAGGAAACAAGTTTCTTATCCTTTTTCATCATATGAAGAGATGGTTTTATTTTCCATCAAAATTGAGAAAGAATTATCATTATCTTATACATAATTGGAATCCAAGTGAAGAGGTAGTCATCAGAACACCATAATAAAGGGAATATGGCAAAGAAGAATATTGTAATGAAGAAATTTCCACCTTGAGAAAATTGTAGGGAAATCACTCTGAAAAATTCTTAAAGGACTGGGAGTCTTTTATAATGGTGGAGAAATTGGTTATCATATTAAAGAATACAAGGGGAAGAAGTAAAATACTGACATTCAGTGTTTAACTTATAAGGAGATGGGGCACCACTCAAATGAATTCCACAGGCATCCAAGAAATCAACTAGAAAAGTAGCCAAAGTGATATGACCACGCATACATGATCACTACTATTGGGGTAGAAGAGAAAAATTATGTGGTGACTGGTACATTAAAAATATCTTTAAATTTATCCAATTCCTTATTTGATTATGGATCATTGAACTCTATTATATGTACCCAATGTTAAAAAAAATAGACATTTACCATTTGATTTCATACTTTCACAACCCATCCTCGGGGCCCGTGCCGTGACTACCCCAATCCTGCCTTCCATAGGCCAGGGGCTGGCAACTATCACCAAAGGCATAAATACAGATAAAAGGGAAGGTATTTCCTTTATATAAGTAAACAAACCCAACATAGTATACAAGCTAAATTAAACACTACTTAAACTGAGTACAAAAGTATGTGCTGGAAAGTAAATAGGCTGGTATACAAACCCAAGTGAAAGTACAGTACAACTGAGAATGAAAGTACAACAACTGAAAAGTAAAGAAGAAACCACCAAGTCGTCCTCCAGAATTACCACATGAAGGGTCGGTATAAATAGGCTCATCGACTCCTCAGGTCCGGCCATCCACTGTTAGTATGTCTCTCCAAGTGGCCCACCTCCGGGTACCATCCTGCTCCACAAGCCTCATCCACGATCAGCACTGTCCGTCGTCTGAAACCAACACAACATAGTGCGGGCATAACCTATGTAGGGGTGAGTATATGATACTCAGTAGGGACCCCGAGACCCCCGAAGCCCTCCAAGAATCCACAAAGGATAAACCACAAAAGAAAGATACAAACATGAAGTATCAACCAACTCTACTTAGGTATATGCCCATACATATACCTAAGTCATCAATTCCATTTCGACTCCAACTTAAGATCCCATGTACAACCCAGTCCACAGAGGAAAGCACAACTCAGTCCACACAGGAAGGCAAGACAATCATATCGAAGATAATGATTGAAATTCAAGACTCATCTCACACAAGTATACTACATTTGAAGAGGGGTGGACATGGTTATATGTAGCCTCTGAATCATCTCCTCTTCCGAACCCACGTAGGATCCAAGTACAGAAGTCATCGCTGCCGAACCCATGAAGGATCCAAGTACAGTAACCATCATTGTCGAACCCATGTAGGATCCAAGTACAGTCGTCATTGTTGTCGAACCAACGGAGGATCCAAGTACAGTCGTCCTCGCTTCCGAACCCACGTAGGATCCAAGTACAGTCGTCCTCGCTGCCGAACCCACGTAGGATCCATGTACTTTCTTCCTCGCTGCCGAACCCACGTTGGATCCAAGTACAGTCGTCCTCGCTGCCGAACCCACGTAGGATCCATTTACTGTCGTCCTCGCTGCCGAACCCACGTAGGATCCAAGTACAGTCGTCCTCCTCGTCGCAGTCGCAACCAGCTCTACGGTTCCCGAACACACCATGCTCGATCCCGGGAGGGTCCGCTCCACGAGCTAAGGGGGTCGATACATCAACTTTCACGAATTCCAAAGTTTATGTATCACAAAGTTCCGTCTCGTCAATAGAAACTTAATGCGGAAGACAGCGTGTCAATCAGATGCCCGGTCTGAGAGTTATTAGCTTTTCCGTCCTAGGGGCCCAGTTGGTTTTTATGATAAACCAACCCGACCATACTCTAGCTGCGTCCAAACCTTGAGTGGAGTAATCCAAGAGAACTGTCTCACTAAGAGTAATTCAACATAATTGACGGCACGTCTTTCAGACGTCCGGTCGTTAAGTTATAAGCGTTTTCGCTCCAAGGGCCTGGTTGGTTTCGAGTTCGAACCAACCCGGCCATACCCAAACTTCGCTGAAACCTCGAGTGTAATATACCAAAGCGACCGTCTTGATCCATGGATCCCTACGGAACTGACGGTTAATCGATCGGAGGTCTGTAGCCCATGATATGTGCGTTCGAATGAAACTAGTCCGAAATTAGGGGTTTGGGCCTGGTCCGACCCGGCCCAATACCCCCTGAGTTAGCCCGAACTGGGTCGACCAGACCCGGGTCCGGGTCTAGCCCGGTTGGGGGTGGCCCGGCCCGGCAGGTGCGGCCCGACTCTGCACTGGCGGCCCGGCCCGGCGCTGGTGGCCCAACCCGGTGCTCGCGGCCCAGCCCGGCGTGGGAGGCCCGGCCCGGCGCGGCCTACGGCCCTACTCGGAAGCCAGCCACATCTCGACTGTCGGCCGAGCGGGGTGTGAAGGAAGCACGACTCCCGTTGTTTCGGAAACGGTGGCCCCCCCCGGTGGGGTCCAACCTAGGCAGGTCAAAGGGGATAAGGAGTTATGGATTTCGAAGGGTTGGGCCTCATGTCGGCCCCACCTCACAATTATGCTCACAAGGCTAGTTAAAAACTTGTGGGTCCCACCCCTACTTCCCCATTTAGGTTATAACCACCTTAGATATAAAATAAAAATTGGTCCACAATTTTTTATTCCCTGCTTATTTAATCCACAAATTCTAACTTGTCATCCCGTGCAAACACAATTGCGGTAAGGGTCCCCTTAAGCAATTACCGGCGTTGGGAGTTCATCGGTGCCCTCAGATTTCAATTCCGAGCGCTGGTTCAAAAGATAGAAAAACCCGCTGGTTCGTTCACTAAACGTACCTGAGCTAAACGTCAGAAAAATTATTCTAGGCACACCGGGTCTCGGAATCAGGTGCCGTCAGAAACTGCATGCTCGTAAAATCCCAAAGAATTTATGAAAAAAAAAATTTCCTTGAAATTTACGGGTCTTTACATTACTCCCACCTTAGGGCCTTACATCCTCGTAAAGCTACATCATAAACTAGGGAAACAAACGAGGGTACTATGCACGCATCTGAGCCTCCTGCTACCATGTGCTCTCCTGGAGATTCCCATGCTGCCACCTGATGCGCACTAGAGGAATCAACCGTCCACGTTGGACCCACTCTTGTTGATCCTTGATCTCCTCCGGAACCTCCACAAATTTTGCCCCGTCATCGATATCTAGCTCCCCATGATCAATGATATGCATCGGGCCATGCACGTATCTCCTCAGCTGAGAAACGTGGAAGACTTCGTGCACCCCGTGCAATTGAGGTGGAAGGGCCAGGTGGTAAGCCACCTCGCCAACCCTGTTTAGGACTTGGAAAGGTCCAATAAAGCGTGGAGATAACTTTCCACCCCGACCAAATCTCCGTAATCCACGTCGAGGAGAGACCCATAAGAAAACGTGGTCTCCATCCTCGAACTACAGTGGTCTCCGCCTCCTATCAGCATAGGACTTTTGTCTGATCTGTGGAGTCCTCATTCGCTCCTGGATGATCGCACCTTCTCTGTCGTATCCTATACCATCTCTGGTCCTACAAGTGCTGAGTTCATATGGTCTATCCAGCACATAGGTGATTTGCAAGGTCAGTCGTACAGTGCCTCATATGGTGACATCCCGATGGTGGAGTGGTATCTATTGTTTTACGCAAACATCACCAAGGGTAGGTGATCCTCGCAGTAGCGACCTAAGTCAAGGACACATGCTCGGAGCATGTCCTCGAGAGTCTGAATGGTCCTCTCAGTCTGGCCATCCGTCTAAGGATGAAAGTCGGTGCTCAGGCATAGCTGCATCCCAAATGCCTCTCCAACCCCTTCCAAATCCGGGAAGTAAAGCGATCATCTCGATCGTAGATGATAGACGATGGCACACCATGAAGCCGTACGATCTCTTGAATGTAGAGGCGTCCCTAGATATCAACAGAGCCATGCTCTCTGATCGGTAGGAAGTGGGCCAACTTGGTGAGTCGGTCTATGATCACCCAAATGGAGTTGTGTCCTTTGGAAGTACATGGGAGGCCCATCACAAAATCCATAGATATCCTGTCCCACTTCTACTCCTGAACCTCTAAGGGTTGTACCAAGCCTGCTGGAACCTTGTGCTCCGGCTTCACTTGCTGGAAATTGGGGAATCGTGAAACGAACTCTGCTACAACCTTCTTCATACTCGGCCACCAACACTCTCGTATGAGGTCCTGGTACTTCTTTGCCACTCCTAGATGTACCTCTATAGGGGAAGTGTGAAACTCCCTCAGAACATCCTCCTAAAGTGCAATTGGTACCATGGTACGTCCCCTGAAGTCCATGACGTGCTCTGCTCCTTCAGAAAATCCATCTGGCACCTGCCCCGTGGAAATCTGAGCACATCGCATCTCACAGTCAACGTCCCCATGATGTGCCTCTGTGACCCACTAAAGTAGTGGAAGAGTGACTGTGAGGGACTGTAGGAAGGCTTCCCCATCACTATCCACCAAGTATATCTACAAAGTGGCTAACTGTTCCATCGCCTCTCCATGTAGCTGAATGCCCGACCTCCTGCTGAGAGCATCAACCACAACGTTCCTCTTCCCAGGAGTATAGACTATCTCAAAGTTATAATCCTGGAGGAACTTGAGTCATCACCGCTATCTCAGGTTCAACTCCTTCTGCGAGAAGATATACCTAAGACTCTGGTGGTCAGAGTATACTGTAAAGTGCTCGCCCATCAGATAGTTTCTTCACATATTCAAGGAGAAGACCACTACTGCTAACTCCTAGTCATGGGTATCATAATTCTGCTCGTGTTGCCTCAACTATCGTGAACCATAAGCGATCACTACCTTCTCCTACATCAGGACACACCCAAGTCCAGTCCCTAATGCTTCACAGTAAACTACGTACCCTACTCCCTCTTCCGACAGCCTCATGATGGGTGCACTGGTCAATCTCTGTCTCAGCTTCGGGAAGCTCTGCTGACATCTATCCGACCACACGAAGGGTTTCCCCTTCTTAGACAAAGCTGAAAGCAGTGCTGCAACTCTGGAGAAGTCTGGCACAAATCTTCGATAGTACCCATCCATACCTAAGAAACTCTTCACCTCTGTCACGCTCCTGGGTGTCTCTCAAGCTAGCACTGCCTCGATCTTTGCAGGATCCACCGCAACTCCCACATTAGAGATTACGTGCCCCATGAAGTGTACCTCTCGAATCCAGAACTGATACTTAGAGAGCTTAACATAATGATGGTGCTCTCGGAGTGTGTCTAGTATAACCCGTAAGTGGTAGGCATGCTCCTCCTCAGCAGTCGAGTAAATAAAAATGTCATCGACGAAGACTACGACAAACTGATCAAGGTAAGGCTAGAATATCCTGTTCATGAGACTCATGAACACTTCTGGAGAATTGGTTACGCAGAAAGGAATAACCAAGAACTCATAGCGGCCATACCGACACCTGATAGCCGTCTTCTAAACATCCTTGTCTCAAACTCTGAGCTGATGATAGCCTGACCTGAGGTTTATCTTCGAGAACCAGCATGATCCCTTGAGCTGATCGAAGAGATAATCTATCCTCAGAAGTGGATACTTGATCTTCACGGTCACCTGGTTCAGGTGATGGTATTCGACACATAGTCGCAAGCTCCCATCCGCCTTCTTAGTGAACAAAATTGGGGAATCTCAGGGTGATACACTGGGTCGGATAAATCCCTTTCCCTGCAAGTCCTCCAGCTGTACCCGCAGCTCACGAAGCTCAGTGGGGGCCATCTGATATGCTGGTGTAGATGATGGGGCTGTCCCGGGGTACAGGTCAAAATTGAAGTCTACCTCTCTGCGGGGAGGTAGTCCTGGAACTTCATTAGGGAAAAGTCTGCATACTGATCCACAACAAGAGGAAAACTCGTACTCCGAACATCAACTGCTCCTAGGATGAGACTATCCAACTGATGGGTGATCGTCTGCCCTCTCCTCTGCATAAGTCCATCCTGCGCTGCCAAGGCTCCCGTCTCGCTGGTGAAGGTGAACCTGCTCCCATCTGTGCGGACACACCACACTTTAAGCCTAATGTAGTCAATCTGACCATGGACTGTAGTCAACTAGTACATACCAAAAATGACATCATAAGGCTTCAAAACCGCTACAATAAGATCACAACCGAAGCTCTCACCTCCTAGAGTAAGATCACACTGCCGACACCAGTTCGTAATCATCGAGTCTGCTCCCGTAGGAGTCTCTAGCTGTAAGGATCGAGCCAACAGCTCCGTTGGAATCTCCGAGCTCCAAAAAAGGGTAGTGACAATGAAATAATGACTCACTTCTGTGTCTCTAAGAACTGCTGCAAGGGTTGATTAGACACAAATAGTACCTCGAATCAACTCAGGTGCGCCGTGATCATAAGCCTCCACTGCCTGAAGCTGAGCCTGCCTCTTCTCGCCATCTCCCTGTGGTCGGGGTAGACCTCCGGGTGGAGGTGGTGGTAGAGCCCCGAAGCGTCGTCCACCACCTACTACTCAGCCAGCTCCTCTACCTCGTCCTCCTGCTCACTGCGAACAGCCACAGTTGAACCTCTACCTCTGCCTGGGTGGTCCCTCAACCGTCTTCTGCCGCTCTGCATGGTGGGTCAGGCAGTCACGAGCCATGTGGAATTACCCACTGCATGCATAGTACTATCTGATTCTCGTATGAATGACTCTTCTTTATGTACCCCGCACCTCTGAACCAATATCCTGAGGTCGCCCACCAGATGGTCTGGTCCGCTTGGACCTCTACGACATCTGTCTACTGCCGGTTGCAGAAGACTCCGCTACGTGTCGCCCCGTGGTAGGTCTCGCTGCTGGTGTAAGCTCAAAAAGAAATCTCTCCAAAAGAGGGCCTCGCTTCAGTACTCCTGCCTATGTCGGAATACTGAGGGATATCATCGAAGACCTGATCTCATGCCTCAGTCCCTGCTTGAAGGTTCGGGCCCGGGAGAATGTGTCCCATACCATGTCCATGGTGTAGCGCGAGATATCAATAAATCTCGCCAAGTACTAGGGTACTTTCATGCTGCCCTGCCGCTGCTGTAGTAACTCATGGATGCGTACCACACGAAAGGTGGCTGGAACGAAATCTGAGAGGAAGAGGCTCTCGAAGTCCGTCCAAATTAATGATTCCTTTTCGTGCACCTGGAGCATCAGGCTCCACCATCTACCTGCTTCTGTGTGCAGGAGACTCGCCGCAACGATCACCATGAGGTCAGCTGGTGTCCCTAATAATCTGATGACTCGAACAATAGCCTCCAGCCAATACTCGGCTGCCTAAGGGTCTGTCTCTCAGCAGAACGTGGGCGGCCACTAATGCTGAAACTCGTGCAGTGCACTCAGGCGACGTGCAGTCTGAGCTGCTGGGGCTGGTGGCATTGGTGGCTCGGTGGGTAGAGGTACCACCGGTGCCTCCACTGTAAAGGGGCCCTGCACCGTGGACTCGTCGCTCAGTGGGCTGCTATCTCGCAGAATGTTCGGAACCCTAGCTAGATGTCGTCATGGGGCCATCATAAAAAGAAACAGGTGCACCAAGTTTAATACAGTATACCTGGTGAGCTGACACAATGTAATCACAAAGAAAACTTTTGAAACACACATGCAATCAGTGTTTTCGAGCACTGAGTTAGAAATTAGATGTCAGGGTCCTGGTGTATGGATACGTCGGCTGCCACACCAACACTAGACTCCCTGGACTGAAAACCACATTCAATATTCGTAACAATATTGATTCTCAGAAGAAATTATCGGAGTCTTAAGTTTTTCGGTAGTACCGTCTCCTCTGATACCAATTTTTCACGACCAGTCCTTGGGGCCCGTTCTATGACTAACCAAATCTTGCCTTCCATAGGACAGGGGCTGGAGACTAGCACCAAAAGAATAAATCCCGATAAAAAGGAAGGCATTGCCTTTATATAAGTAAACAAACACAATAGAGTACACAAGATGAAGTAAACACTATATAAACTGAGTACAAAAGTAAGTGATGGAAAGCAAATGGGCTGGTATACAAACCCAACTGAAAGTACAGTACAACTGAAAATGAAAGTACAACGGCTGAAAAGTAAAGCAGCAACCACCAATTCATCCTCCAGAATTCCCACCTGAAGGGTGGGTACAGATAGTCTCGTCGACTCCTCGGGTCCGGCCATCCGCTGTGAGTATGTCCCGCCACGTGGTCCACCTCGAGGTATCGTCTTGCTCCACATGCCTCAACCATGATCAGTGTTGTCCATCACCTGCAACCAACACAACGTAGTGCAGGAATAGCCTATGTAGGGATGAGTATACGATACTCAGTAGGGACCCCGAGACCCCCGAAGTCCTCCCAGAATCCAAAAAGGATAAACCAAAAAGGAAAGATACAAACAAGAGGTATCAACCAACTCTACTTAGGTATATGCCCATACATATACCTAAGTCATCAATTTCAGTTCGACTCCAACTCAAGAGCCCAAGTACAACCCAGTCCACACAGGAAAGCACAACTCAGTCCACACAGAAAATCAAGACAATCATATCAAATATAATGAATGAAATTCAAGACACAACTCACACAGGTATACTACAATCGAAGAGGGGTGGAGATGATTAGATGTGGCATCTGAATCATCACCTATGCTGAACCCACTTAGGATCCAAGTATAGAAGTCATCGCTGCCGATCCCACATAGGATCCAAGTACAGTAACCATTGTTGTCGAACCCACGTAGGATCCATGTATAGTCGTCATCACTACCGAATCCACGGAGGATCCAAGTATAGTCGTCCTTGCTTCTGAACCCACGTAGGATCCAAGTACAGTCTTCATCACTACCTAACCCACATATGATCCAAGTATAGTCATCCTCACTACCGAACCCACGTAGGATCCAAGTACAGTCGTTCTCATCGTCGCAGTCACAGCCAGCTCTAGGGTTCCCGCACACAGTATGCTCGATCCCGGGAGGGTCCGCTCCAAGGGGAAAGGGGGTCGATACATCAACTGTCACGAAGTCCAATGTTGATGTATCACAAAGTTCTGTCTCATCAATAGGAACTCAACGCGACAGATGGCGCGTCAATCGGGCACCTGGTCTGAGAGTTATTGGATTTTCCATCCTAGGGGCCCGGTTGGTTTTTAAGTTAAACCAACCCAACAGTACTCCAACTGCGTCCAAACCTCGAGTGGAGTATGCAAAAATAACTGTCTCACTAAGAGGAATTCAACGTAATTGACGGAACATCTTTCAGATGTCCGGTTGTTATGTTATAAGCGTTTCTGCTCCAAGGGCCCGGTTGGTTTCAGGTTCGAACCAACCCGGTCGTACCCATACTTCGCTAAAACATCGATAGTAATATACCAAAACGACCGTCTTGATCCAAGGATACCTACACAACTAATGGTGCATCAATCTAAGGTTAGTAGCCCAAGATATGGACGTTTGAACGAACCTAGTCTGAAATTAGGGGATTTGGGCCCGGTCCGACCCAGCCCAATACCCCCTGGGTCGGCCCAACCGGGTCAACCCGACCCGGGTCCGGTTCCGGCCTGATTGGGAACGGCCCGGCCCGGCCCGGTGCTGGCGACCTGGCCCGGCGCGGTCGGCCTAGCCGGGCGCGGCCAGTGACCAGGCTCGGAAGCCGGCGGCAGCTCGGATGTCAGCCGAGCAGGGTGCGAGGGGGGCGTGGCCCCCTTTGTTTTGGAAACGGCGCCCCCCGATGGGGTCCACCCTAGGCAGGTCAAAGGGGTTAAGAAGTTATGAAATGTGAAGGGTTGAGGCTCCTGTGGGCCCCACCTCACAATTATCCTCACATGGGTAGTTAGGAACTTGTGGGTCCCACCCCAACTTCCCCATTTAGGTTATAACCACCTTAGATATAAAATAAAAAGTTTTCCACAATTTTTTATTCACTTTTATTAAATCCACAAATTTTAACTTCTCATCCCGTGCAAACACAATTGCGGTAAGGGTCCCCTTTAGTAATTACCGGCATTGCGAGTTCATCGGCGCCCTCGGATTTCAATTCCGAGCACCATTTGAAATGATTGAAAAACCCGCTCGTTCGTTCACTGAACGTACCTAAGCTAATCTTCAGAAAAATTATTCCAGGCACACTGGGCCTCGGAATCAGGTTCCGTCAGAAACTGCGTACTCGTAAAATCCCAAAGAATTTAAGAACAAAAAAATTCCTTGAAATTTATGGGTCTTTACACATACGAAATTTTTTAGTAAAAAATTAATAAGGGGAGTCTCAATGCAAAAATGGTGTGTTAAGAAGTCTCCATTTTGAAACAAAAGAATGAATTATGCACCAAACACTTTATCATATGTATGGTTAAATTTATATAAACCTTATAATTGAGTGGATCGTGAAATATAATGAGAACATTTATTACAAGAGGAAACAAATTCTAATTTGTGAGGGACATATAGAATCCATATTCATTATAGAGGAATATTCCTTACCTTTTTCATATGTAGATCAACCATTGATTACTATATTGATTGAAATTCATGGGGAAGAAGAGAAAACAACATAATGTGATGGAGGAGGTATTATTCAAATTGAGGATGTACCTATTGTGTGGGAACATATTGATGTATTTGCAGAGGAATTACATAGACATCCAAAGAGTATGAAGATGAATTTCACATTGATTTAATCCCCAATTCAAGGCCAATATCAAAGATTTCCTGTAGAATGGCCTGGGTACAATTGGTAGAGCTAACAAAACAACTGGAGTATTTGGGTAAATATAGATTTATTCACTCTAGTGTTTCACTTTGGGTGTCCCCTATTCTCATTATTAAGATGAAATGTGGATTCATGAGGTTGGGACTTGATTATAGAAAAAATAAATGCTATTAAATAAAGAAAAAGTATCATATACCTCAAACAGATGATATGTTTGAAACAATTCATGGGGCTAAATACTTTTTAAACACTGGTCAATATTCTAGGTATCAGCAATTTTGAGTAATTAAGGGAGACATTACAATGAAATCATTTCAGACAAGGAATGGACATTATAATTTAACAGTAATTCCCCTTCGATTGAATAATACACCCTATATTTTAATGGACATAATGAACTGAGTATTCAAATAATATCTAGATTATTTTGTTGTGGTATTTATTGGTAATACTCTCGTGTATTCTAAATGCAATGGTGGTCATGAGAATCACTTGTTGGTCATTCATAAGACACATATAATGGAAGAGTTATATGGTAAATTTAGTAAGGGGATTTCTGGTTTCAATAAGTCCACTTTATTTTCTATATTATCTCCATGTATTGAATATCAATTGATCATGTAAAGACACGGGAAATCCGAGGATGAACTAAACAAATAAATGTAACCAATATATGTAGTTTAATTTGTTTAACTGGTTATTATTGGTGATTAATTTATAATTTTTCCTAATTTTATTACCCGTTAACCAACCTTACACATAAATGTGTTAACTTTTTTTATATTGGGGAATGTGAATAATGCCTTGATGAAATAAATATTAGATTATTTAGTGCTCTGATTTTGACTCATCCATCTGAAATTAATGGGGTTTTCATATATATTGATCCATAGAAGAAGTTATTATGTTGTGTTCTAATGTGAAATTATAATTTAATCTCATATGCATCAAAGAAATTTATGTCACTTGAATTTAACTGTCAAACCCATGATCTAGAGCTATTGTCTATAATATTTTCTTTGAAAATATGGAGACATTACCTCTATAATGAAATATGTGAGATATGAATGGATCATAAAAGTATGAAATACATCTTCTCAAGGGAATAGATCAACATGATTCCAAGATGATGGTTCAATATACTTAAGAAATATGATTTCTCAATATATTAACACATGGGGAAATAAAATATGTAAAAAGTTACATTGAGTAGGAAGGATCATAGATTAATAATGTAATTAAGAATTGAGAAGGACCATATGATCATTAATCCCATAAATATGAATTTCTAGATTTTTTTGGAAGGTGAGACAACAAAAAAATTTCAAATGATTTCAAAACAATGTTTATTATAGATGATAATGAATAATTAACCTAATGATGATAACCTTATAATGAAAATTAAAGAAGTGAAAGATGTAAAAATATCATACATTGTTTGCAAAGGTGGTGTTCTAAAATTTGGAAAAAGATATTATGTGTTTCATCTATACATGATCTGAAAATAGAATTTTTGGACAATTCATATATCTAAAATATCACTATTCACGCTAATAGTATAATGATATATAGGGATTTGAGGGAACATTTTTGTTGGGATAACATTAAATGTAAATATCTTATTATGTGTCAGGATGTTTGGTTTTTCATGAAGTGAATGTAGTGAGACAATATCCTATGGGAGTAAAGAAACATCTTCTTATTCTTATATGGAAATGGGATAATGTTAAAATGTAATTTTTCATGGGACTACCAAACACTCATGGAAATAATGATGAAATATGGGTTATTGTTGGTCAGCTGATGAAATATGACCATTTCATTTCTATATGGGAAGACATGCCACTTTACTAGCATATAAGGATATATATATTGATGATGTTATAAGAAATCATGGAGCAGCCCAATCAATGTTTTTTGATTGAGATCCTCACCTTACATAGAAATTATGGAAGAGTCTATAGAAGGATCTTGATGTTGATCTTTATTTTAGCATTATATAGAATCCTCAAACTGATGAATAATCTAAAAGAACAATTCAAACCATTGAATACATGTTGAGGTCATTCTCAATAAACTTTCAAGGTATATGGGAGCAGTACCAATATTTGGTAGAGTATTCATATATTAATAGTTTCCATTAAAGTATTCAAATGGATATGTTTAAAGAATTATATGGAAAGGGGTTTCATAATACAACTTGTTTGGATGATGTAGGTGAAATTAAAATCATAGACTCAGAACTTTTTAATGATACAATGATAATGATAAAGGATATTTAGGCTCATATTAAAGTATCTCAAATGAATGGAAAATATAAATGATAGAAATCAGAGGACATCTTTAGACTTAAAAGTGGGATATCATGATTTTATCTTTGTATTTTCATGAAATGGGGTTATATGTTTTAGTAAGAAGGTAAATTGAGTCCCATGTACACCATACACATTTAGATTGTTGAAAGGGATGGAGTTGTTTATTATTGTTTGAAAATTCTACCAAATCTCCCAATGGTACACAATGTTTTTATATATCTCTATTAAAGAAGTACATGCATGAACCAAAGTATGTGATCAACTTTGATTAAATAGAGTTGGAATCTAAACATTAATACTATGAATAACCCATCCATATTCTTGATATTAGAGAGCAAGTAGCAAGGAATTATACGACATGTCTAGTAAAGGTACTCGGTGGAAATCAAAAAATAGAAGAAGGAACATTGGAAGTAGAGGATTCTATGAAGGATAACTAAACAAACCATTTTTAGAATGTGACACAACTAAAATTACAATACCTAATATTTTTAGTAGGGAAGAATGTAGCACCCCGAGATATTACCATATTTTTTTAGAATAAATTTAATATTTTATAGCTTATAATTAATTCAACACCAAGTTTAAAAAATAGAATTTTGTGGCATTTTATTCTGTAAATTAAATTCATACACTTATAGAGAAATTATATAGAGAAATTATATGTTATATATCCAAAATATATTTTTTTCTTTCATCCAATATATTTTATTGGCATATGATATTAAAAGGAAACTTTTATACATGAAAATATATATTATTCTAAAGGTATTTTTAGCACTTATTAATGGAGAACCTATTTTCAATAAATTTTTTGATGCTGTTATATATTTTATTTAATTTTATAAAATTATTTTTTTAATGTGTAATATAAAACTTTAATTTGGGTTATATTTTGGTATTTTGTTGATATGTTTCATGTTTTGATGAATTGTAACAAAATATTGTATTTTAATTAGAAACATCTGTTTTTCTAAATAATATTTAGTGTTAAATTATATTTTTTCATAAGTCTTAAAGTATATATATTTAAATTTTTAATCATTTATAATAATATTGGTCAGTGGAGTCACTTTAACATTGAATTTATATATATATATATATACATTTCTATCTTATGAATGTTTTCACATTAAAAATATATTTTATCATTCCATCAATGAGATTAAATTAAAATTAATTATTTAAACATATGTATTTTGAATTTTGAAACATGGATTCCATATTTGGAATTAGTGGGTCCAAATTACATATATATTTTTATTTTATTTTTGGGAATATGAATAGTAAATTTAGTAATATTTTAATTAGCATAGTTAAGGGAAAATCATGTAATTGTGGGTAAAAATAATATTATAAAGAAAATAAAATAAATCTAAAACATGTTCTAATTTATTGGAATAGTATGTTTTGATTAAAATCATCGTTGGTTCAAAATTTTGAAATTTTTATGCCTCTTGAATTAGAGTATGACATTTATAATATTATATTCAATGAAAATTCATTTTTTCACACTTTGGTTTTTAGAATGTAAATTTTTTTTAATATAGAGACATATTAGAGATTTATTTGAATATAAATAATTTATTTGGAATATAAAATGTTTATTTTTATCAATAAAATTTATTTTTATTTTTTATTTATGAAATAATTAATTTAATGTCTTCGACAATAATGATGCAGTAATTGATTAATTAATGGAAATAACAAATAAATGATATTAAAAATATCAAAATAAATATAATATGAGATGATTAATGTAATCCATGATTTTTTTAGATGAATTTGGCATGTAATGGGTGTTTTATAAGTATAGGTTATAATATATATTGTTATTATTTTATTTTCAAAAGGACGTGTAATGAATTGTTTCAAAATTGACATTATTGATATGTTAAATAATTAATATATAATTAATTATTTAAAATTTATAAAAAAAAATATCTCAAGAGATTTGGATATGTCTTAAAAAGTAACAAATGCAATATTTATTATTATTTTAATGTTTTATATTACTTATATTTACCCTAAAATTGTAAAATACCTGATGTTATGTTAAAAGATAAAAGACTTATCTCAAGGATAAAGCCAAAAGTTAATTAAATGAATATGACCTAAACTTTTATAAAGGTTAGTTTTTGAGAGGATAATGACACATCCTTATCGTATATTATAAACAAATCACTTTTTATCCTTTTGAAATTTCATGTTAATTTATGTAAATTTATAATACATTACTATGTTTTGTGTTTTCCAAAGGTCCCCCACCACAATTTTAAAAGCTATCCTCCTCCCTCACTTACTCATACCATATTGATCATTTTATATTGATTAAAACCTACCCACATAATCTCCCAACTTCCCTGAAATCATACCGGAATAAATAATTTTGGTAGAAATCAAACTAAGGGCGAATTTTGGTATAAACCAAAAGGTGTTACCCAAATAAGAAGTAACACTCTTCAACATTCACTTTAGTTTTATTTATTTTTCCACTCATTAGTATCTTATTATAAAATGATTATATAATAAAACTAGAATCCTAAATATAATTATATGTACTTATGTAATTTTTTTGACCTACACCTAAACATACTTCCATCAAATGAGTAATAAATTTACCGTTCTTGTACGGTGAACTAACTCCTCACAAAATAATGACATCATTTTTCCATTACCACTTATCATTGTTTGTAATTATTATTGGCACACTGTTATTATATTAAATATATAATATTTAGGTTTTATTAATACAATTTTAATTTTTTTTATTATTCATAACTTCATGCTTTCCTTTTTGTGCAAATACAATTATATCATTTTTTGGAAGTTTAGAGAATCACACCCTCAAAGAAATGCAATTAATTCACACAATATATGGAGCATATGAAGGATATTTTGAATAAATAAATTTCATATATAGGACATAAATATCATGCAGTAATTATAATAAACATCAAATTAATTTAAATTTCATTTTTTAATATGGAATTGAAATGAAAGTAGTATCTATACAATCATACGCCCTACCGTCTCCATAATTGGAAAATTTGATTTCATATCTCATAATATCATGTATTATCATAAATATATATATATATATATTAAATATATATAATATTTCAATCAGGGTTTTCATTCTATATACCATGTAATCATGATCAATGTAATAAGAAAATCAAATAACAAGTCAAAACATAATAGAAAAACTAGTCAATTAACACAAAAAAAGTGATAATAATGAAATATTATAAGAAGTTAATATATTATATAATAAATATGATATTCAGTATGTTGTATATAATTAACATACTTAAAACTAGTTTAAATTATATTAAAAAGAAATAAAAGGTAAGGAATTTTCTTCTCACTTTTTACATCATTGTGATAAATGTCCTATTCGCCACTTACTTATTTTAATTGGTGTATCTACTACCTTTATTTATATATTATATCATGGATAGTTTTATCGTCATGGTATTAAAATTTTATAATGTGTTATGGTACACATTTTTTAAAACAACTCTTTCTAAATTTATCATTTGATATGTGAGGAATGCTTTGGATGTGCACTATACTGGTTGGTGAAAATTTAATGAAACCACTTGATGAATCTGTATTCTCATGAGATGAATCAATTTTCCAAATTTGAATAGCGTAAATTTTATTTTGAATATGCATTTATGGTAAGGGTATCATGTTATTTGGAAACACAATGTACAACACCTAAACATTAAATTTATGGTGAATTTAGTAAATATTATTTATACATGATATTTTTTCGTTGACATATATATGGATGCATTTAATTATCAATTTATTGATTCAATTACATGTGTTCCATTATTTAAAATTTCATATTTAGTATACGTTATCATGATATTTATATGTAACGTGTTATTAGTTATTTAACATTCCATATTGATTATTCTTTTTAATTAATTAGTACTTTCATTTTACATACCCTTAATGAGCATTTTCACTCACCATTATTTTTTTAATTCCTAGGTTATAAAGAATAAATTATTGAATAATATTTCAAGGAATTTTTTTATTTAAATATTTATGTGTAATGTTTTGTTTTATATTTCCCAATGTAATATGTGCGTAAGTAATGTAATATGGCTTTTCAAAGCTGCTAAACCGATCGGTCCTTCCAAATTTGATTTCCTTCAATACTGGCAATGTAATAAAATAATTCCCTAGATCTAGGCTTCTATGGTCGGGGAATTACATTTACCATATTAATAATAACATATTCTTTAATTAATGATACTTTAGTTATAATTTTATTATGTGTATAAAAAATTTGTAGAATATGAAAAAAATTAAATTTGAATGATTTTTAAAAATGATGTCCTTCACTTTGAGAAACCCCTTTTTTGATATCATTATAAGGACCCTAGTATTTCTCTTTTGGGTATAAAAACAACTATAATATTGAAAATTTTATTATATATTGAATTTTTTAGGGGTTGGATAAGCTAGATAGATTCTGTCTTGTGAAGAATTTAAGGGTGGAGGTGCACTTTTATAATTGGGGTGAGTGGGACACTTGTGATTTTATAACGTTTTAAAATATTATTTAGTATCAGTTATGGAAGAATGGATAAAAAATGGAAAATATTCAAATGTGATAAGGGTGAGGTAAAAATAAAAACAACCAATGACGTATAATCATGTATTTATTTCAATTTAACCTTATCCTTTTAGATAAACCCTCTTTTAAAATGTTTTGACCCTAATCGTGGTATACAGATTCTCACTATTAAATATCTACAACTTTACATAACATATAAAAATTACATAAAAAAGTACACGAAATCCAATTTTAGTCGATTTATCATCCTAATTTTCCTCCTCTAATATTTTATGTATTAAAATATTTTTATAAAGAATTATATAGGAAAAATATAATTAATGAAATTGTTGATACTATTTTTTTATATGAATTTAAATACATAATGACAGAAGATAAATATGATTTTTTTAAATAGCTAATATATTATATTAATATTTAAAAGAAATGGTGCCCTAAAACTATCCCAAAAATATTACCAATAATTTTAATAAATTTTTACATGATATTTCTACTACTTTATGAATTGATGTATCAATGTTGTGTAATCATTTAGTGTAAATATTTCTTTATTAAGAAAATCAATTTTAAAAAATTATTTCATATTTCATATTATTTTTTGGAATTTTTTTATTTTCCTTTATGTAAATTTTTAGAGATATTAAATTATAGTGAAGAATTTTTTTATTTCATTATTTTAAAAAATATAAATTTTACTATCAAGGGAAAATATTACCAAAATTCTAATTATCTGAACTTTGGATGGATATGAATGATTTTTTCATATAAAATGAAATTATGGAAAGTGATGGGTTTATCATGAGAATATATCATATGTTGTTAAACATATTTAAGAGATGTTACCCATGATATATTTAATCATTGTGAGCATTCAATGATTTACAAAAAAATTTCTTAGTGGAGAAAAATTTTGGAAAATTTATGGTTTGGTTCATAAGATAACTTCGGTATGGGGATTTTTAGATTTTATATGTATACCTATAGGTTGACGGTTTTCCACATAATTTTCCCATTAGAATATTTTAGGTGAAGAGGATGGTTGATTAGATGTATTGTGCTCAATCCATGTATTATTTTATTTCATGTATGTGATTTTCTTCTTAGGTATTCTATAAAAAAAATATCAGGGATCAAGTTTGGATCTACATTTTTGGTCTTCACTAGATCTTATGGTATCCAAATATTATTTTTGATATTGATTCTTCAGTAGAAATTTGAATTATAATTTATTGGACTTCTAATAATATGAACTGTAGTCAATATTCTCTAGTCATGGTTGAATTAGACCTATTTTATTTCTCGATCCATAATATTGTCTTTCTGCACCAGATCATAACATCTCTCTAATTTTGGAATATTAAAAATTTCCTGATTTTTGTATATACTATCACATTATTTTGGATGTCAAACACTAGTGTATTAAGAATGATGTATGCTCATTTTTGATCACTAAAATGGAAGTATGAAGCTTTACGTAAATATATGTCTAGTAGAAAAAAATGTAGAATAAATAGGTACCTATTAATGATAGGAACTCCACTTTGGTGGATAATGTTTCTCAAGAAATGGAACAAGAACCTCATGTGGCTAAATATAATGAACATAGAATGTTAGTACATGACATCGAGGAATGTAGAACTGCCCTGAATGGATCCGGGGTATCGTCGGCCCTGACATTGGTTCTTGAACATGGTTTGAATTACTATGCAGAATGTGGGATGAAATGAGGAGTGCAGTGGAGTGAATTTGGTTCTAAAATCAAGGAGAAACAAATTCAGAATGATGAATAAAAAATTCAAGGATCTAGGAGGAAATTATTAAACTATGTAAAGCATATGTAATCCATGGTAGGTGGGATAATCCCCCCGAAAAACCATCAAATAGTTAGGTCTTTTGTAAAAGGAAAAATTTCATTGTAGATGATGTATTTTTTTAACATATTCCCCCTTGGAAGGAAAGACACAAGAAAAAAATACTCATACCAAAATCCAATTATGGTTACCAGGTCCCATGGTACTCATGACTTTAATACAGATTAGTATGGTAATTTTGAGGACTCAGATGGTGACTATCATCTTTGATCTTTTTTCTTTTCTATTTTTCATGAGGGCATGATGCTTGTATGACATTATTTATCCTCCCCTATTCTTTTAGTTTCTTTATTTTTCAATAAAAAATGATCTACTCTAAAATTTTCAGTAAGGTTGAGAAAAAAACTTTAGTTATTATAAATTATTATGTGACCTTTCTGATAACAAATGAAGGCTCCAGAAATAGAAAAAATATCAAATACGATATCCAAAAAAATTGATTTCAAATTGTAATACATGAATAATACATGAAGAACATGCTGAAGAATCATCATGACCATCAAAATTAATATAAATATTATTTGATAAGAACATGAAACAAAGGAAAAAAAGGATATTTTTACATATAATTGATAATAAATATTTCAAATTAAATAATTTTTTTTAATTTAATTCCATCGTCAATTTTGATGAATTATTATAAAACTTTTTTCATAGAATCATTTTTCCAAAATAATGAAGGTTAGACCCCCAATTATGTTAATCTATAGATGGTCTATGAACCTATGATCATTACCATAAACTACAAGAAACAAGAATAATTTCTTTGGGTCAGTCAACAAATGAAAACAGTCTTTATGATGGTACTATTTTGGGTGAGTTTCATTTCCTATTTAAAATAACACAAAATAAGCATTTATTTGTGATGGGAAAGGTTTCCCTTCATAAATACCTTTGGCACGTGGGTACTCTAAATGTTAGGAGTTTTTTTTTGTGACATCTATATTATTCCATGACAAATAATATTTGTTATGATAGTTATTTTCTATGGGAATTTATAACCAAACAAAATAATGTGTTTCTAAATGAGTATTTATAATGGGATCCATCACAAATACTATTCCTCATAATAGTTATTTTGGATGGGGATTTATAACCTGCTATATATATTGTGTTAGGAGAAGAGTATTTATGATGTGTTCCATTGAAAATATATTTTTTATTATAAACACCATTATTTATGGTGTGAACTATCTTGAATGGTATTACTATCACAAATAGTTTTACTGCTATTAATATATCTTATATATATGACCCCCACCAGATTCCCCCTCCCATTCCTCTTCTTACAACTTCCTACCTCTCCTATCCTAAGCTTTGTTCTACTCCCTTAATTTTCTTCCATTTAATGTTTTAATTTATAGAGGGAAGAAATAGTTTCATACTTTCATCTGATAAAAGCATTATTTTTTCAGTAGTTCATTAATTTATTAAAATTTTATTTAATTTTAGTTTTATGTTTTAATTTTTTGTTTCTAATTTGAATTTTTAAATTTTAATATTAAATTATTAGTTTTAATTAGAAGTAATTAGTTTTAAGAAGTATTAATTATTTTAATGGCAAGTATTTAGTATTTATTAATATTAATTGTTTTTAATTTGATGTAATTATTTATAATTATCATATTATTTTAAATTATCACAGTGTAGTTGTGATTAGTAGTAACAACTTATAATTATTAGACAAACTTTACTAATTAATAGAACATAGTAAAAAATCATAGATGATAGAGAAATGTGATAATAACATATATTAGTTTTTAATATTTAATAGTTTATAGTAGTTAATATTAATTAATAGTAATTTAAAATAAATAATAGTATATATTAATTATTTAAAATCAATTTATACAAATTAGTGGTAATAAGTAAAAATTAATGATAATAAGTTAAAAAATAAATGTTTATTATAAACTAGCATTAATTATTAGACATAACATATAATTAGATGAAAATATTACAAATTATAAGTAATTATCAATAATGATCGGGAAATAGTAAATTTTTTTAAAAATAAGCCGCGATTTGTAAAATTTTGCAAAAAATGATAATTTGTTTAAATGAATGATAATTATTTAAAATTTGCGGAAATGTGTACCAGTTAGTAAAAATTAACTAATATGAGTTGTAACTAATAAAAATTACTCACAATAAGAGGTAATTAGTATAAATTACTTGTAATTAGTGGTTATTAGCAATGATTACTAGAAATGTTGGGTAATAAGAAAAATTTACAAGAAATTAGTGGTAATTAGTAAACATTCTCAGAAATTTGTGGTAATTTCTAAAACATAATAGAAATGAGTGGTATTTAGTAAAAATTACAATTAATGGGTGTAAATTATTAACAATTCCTGAAAATAAGAGCTAACTAGTAAAAATTACCTATAATGAGCACAAATTTATAAAAATTACCGGTAATGAGTAGTAATAATAATATTTAATTTTAATGTGTAATAATTTGTAAAAACATGTATAAATGAGTTACAATAAGTAAAAAATACTTGTAATGAGTGATTTTAATATAACGTAATTGTAATGATCAATAAATAGTAATAATTACCGGAAAGGTGTTGTAATTTGTAAGAACTGCTGGTTATGAGTGGTATTTTATAATAATTTGTGACAATGAGTTGTAATTTGTAATAATTACTTATATGGAGTGTTAATTTATTTAATATATCGTTAATTTGTAAAAACATACTTGTAATGATTGATAATTAGTAAAAATTACATGTTATGAGTATTAAATAGTTAATATTATTGGTTTTGATTGGTAATAAGTAAACAAATAATAGAAATGAGCGTTAATTTGTTAAAATTTCCAATAATAATGGGAAATTATTAAATAGTTCATAGAATGAGGATGAATTAGTAAAAATAAATTGTAATGAGTGGTAATTAGTAATAATTAGTTTTAATTGGGTATATTACTGTTTATTGTAATTGGATCTTTTTTCCTAATGGTTTCTATCCATTTGGTTCTTACAGTTGTAAATTTTCGTGGTGGCGCATCATTATATCACTATATAATTTACAACCTTAAATATTGATGAATGAACAATATATATTTGTAAAATTATTTATTATTATACATCAAAAGAAACATCTTTGTTTATTTGAATCCATCAATTGATGAGTTATACTTATAGTAGATAACTATTTTTAGTACATATGATGTGGTTTCAAAAAAAATTC
Organism: Viscum album; assembly: GCA_963277665.1. Taxonomy (NCBI): domain Eukaryota; kingdom Viridiplantae; phylum Streptophyta; class Magnoliopsida; order Santalales; family Viscaceae; genus Viscum; species Viscum album. Next base: position 583,151,115 of record OY728130.1, read on the forward strand.
TTTCAATGAAAGGTACATTAATATGGAAATTTAGTCACTTCTCAGCATATTTCATGTTATATAGATAGATTAGACATTGAAAAAAATAAAATATGTACTAAATGAGTGAAATTAATGAGTTTATGGTCATCGATGGGAGATTTTTTTCAAAATTCATTATATATTTGTAACTATTTATTATCGTTTATAAAGGAATAAAAATCATATTAGGAAATTTACAATTGAAAGATATAGACCTCCAACAATGATATATTATATCGATTTAAAATAATTCATCACTTCCATACCACCAATTACCTTTCAACAGACTATAAACCAAAAACCGATATGGCTTTCACAAAATTCATGATTGGATTAAAAAATTATATATTTTTGAATATCTCATATTGGTCAGATTTTTGGGTCTGTCACATGTTGGGTGTGATGTATATTGAGAATAAATGTTTTGATTATATATTTTATATATATTTTGAGACACCTGGTAAGACAAAAGATAATGTAAAGGAACAATTAGATATTTCCCAAATTTTTAGGGGACTAGAACATGAGTTACTTGTAATGAGAGATCATTCAATTTAATGAAGAAAAAAGGATCTTATATATATTGTGATGAATATATTTTTTTGGATTGTGGGTTTGAGGAAAATGGATGGTTATGTTTCCAAAGTTTCTTGATGTTTCAAAAAAATTCATAGAATGAGAATAAAATGGTATGGATTTCATGTTATAATAGAAATAATTATACCTATTATATTTATATGTTTTTTTAAATCTATAATTTGTTAAGTACTAAAAAATAAAATATTTTTTCTTCTCCATTTTTAAGGTGACAATAGTGTATGATTCATATGTTAGACTGAACAAAGATGTTTTAATATTTCAAAAACATTAATAAATTATGTTATCTTTCTTTCCTTGAATGGAACCATTTATAATACACTTTAGGAGAGAATAAATATATGGTGAGATGGTAAACTGATGATATATGTACCCTTATGAGATAAGAATAAATATTTTAAATAAAAGTATACAAAATAATGAATTAGTTAAAGATCCAGTTGAAAAATATTATATACTGGTTGAAATTTCCTTTTTCTTCTCTCATTATTTCCAAAATGAATATCCTTACAAGCATAGAAAAATGGGATACAAATTGGGAAATGATGATGATACAATAAATATTAAATTATTAGTTTTTAAATCAGCCCGAACATTGATATGGTGGTGTTCATGAATAATGGATTTCAGATAATGAATATCATAGGGAACATACATATGTATTTCTCAACTACGAATAGATTAAATGATTTGTACAGTGAGTGGTATTTTCACCAATTATTATGTATTGGTTAAAAGTAAATTAATATTATTTTATTTTCATATTAGATGATTATAATATCAAAAAATTATTTCTACCAACCAAAACAATTTCCCATAAAGAATGTTGATAATATAATTTTTCATACTCATATGAATGACTAGTAATGTAGACTAGTTTTAGTTTAACAAATGTATCAAATTTATTATTTTTTATGCTAATTATATTTAAATATTTTAGGAATCACTACATGCTTATAAAATTGATAATCAATTGTGTATATGGAGTATGCACAAATAAAAAAGGTTAAATCTCATAATGAATATGTGGTGAATAGTCTTTGATTTCATAAATGTGTATATAATGATTCAAAATATTACAACTAATGTGGATGTTTTCTTGATTTGATCACATTATAAAAAAATTTAGATGAATTTTATGGAATAAAGGTTAAAATAATTTAATTACATTATCTGGGGAAGAATTATGAAATGATGTCTGAATACCATTGATCTGGTACTAATAAAGGTTTTCGTGTTCATTTGTTCCATGTAATCATTAACATTATAATAAAAACTCCTCCAAGAAATAATTAAACCATTCTTAATGGATCATAGAGAATATCGAATTAATTATTCAGATTATTGTGTGGTATGAATAGTGTTATTATATTGGTGTCGTATTATAGAAATTAAAACCCTTGAAAATTATTCTATTCAATTTTAATGTAGTTATTTGAAAGTAAAATGAATTAATATTTTGTATGAGAAAAATTTGAATACATATCTTCACTGATGAGAGTGAATATTGATGATGAAACCCCACAATTATGGATTGATTGTGATGTTGATATTTATAATGTAACACTTGAGTTGGAATTAGAAAGAAATGATCAATTTGAAACTCAAATGGAAATTTATGATACCAAGGAGGAAAATGATGATGTTTATTCGATCATATACATAGATGATGATAATGATGAAGATTTACATAATTAAAACTGATTCATAGTCGTAATATATTTATATATATGAATAATTCATTTTTAATTATTTTATAAATACAATCTTTTAATGTTTTAGATGGACTAAAATAATTTTGATGAGATTTTCCTTATCCTCTAGCATTTTATGATTTCTAACGATTATCCCAATGCTTCTTTATCTTACCCTAGGGTTATAGGCAAGTCTTAATCGACTAAAAGGGGTAGTGGTATTGAATGATTGATGATTACCCACCGAAATCCTAATCAAAATCCACTATATATTATGTTCAATGCATGATAAGGTATGTAATATTGTTTAACATAGATAATTATTATTATTCTTACATTTCCTTAATTAATTAATGTAAAAATGGTATTATTATTTGGTCTATTTTCAAATATTTTTTATAGAGTTTTGGGAAAAGGGAGTGAAATTATTTGGAATTAATTTTTTAGAGAATTGGTTATATGGGATCATAATCCCATTGACACTTCATACAACATGTTTGTTCAATAGATGACATGTAAATATATAATAGTTATTTTGAAATTTATTTAATTATTTACATTGTATTATTTATTGGTTCCATGATATCCCATCAAGGATGGCATGATGTTCCCTATATGGGAGTGTTGATAAGCCTACATGAGTGATAATTTCTATCTAATTTTTCACAATCTAAAGAAGATACCTTTGAAAAATGTTGTACTCATAATTTTTTATTAGTCTTTTGACAACCATTAATCTAATTAAATATATTCTATAGTCTGGGATAGGTTTTGTTTTTAAGGGATGGTAGATAGGTTCTAGAGGATATCATTATTAGGCCATGAGAACAATGTAAGGAAAGAGTTAACACATAGTGCCTGCCGTCTTACATTTTTTTCCAATCAATTAAATATAGAATGTAAATTTTTTTAAATAATTTATATAACTATTAATGAAAATAATTTATTTTATTAAACATATTGGTAGTTGATAATATCGATATTATAGAGTTTTATGTGTATAAAACATACATACTAATATTGTAAATGGTGATATTAATGGTGGTTTATAGTAATAGATTGTGATTATTTTATTTTTTAAACTTTTAAATTTACCAAAAAATAATATTTAAAGTAAAAAAATTTGAACAAAATTTGAAGCAATCATATGAGGTTTTTACTTCTGAAACAGATGAAGTGAGTTAGGCTGAGACTAAGGGTCATACCACCAATGCATCCGGATTTTATGGTGCAACAAAGATGCATGTGACATAGTATGATTTTGAGAAAGGACGAGTTGTCGGTATGTGTTCTCGATTGAATCATTGCAGTTTTAATTGTATTACTGCATTATCATCATCCAACTTGAGGGATATCATGAAGATTCAACATCATTGGTAAAAGGGTATTATGAAACTCTGTGAGCTCAGGACGAGGCTATATAGACCCTGTGTAGAGAGAACGATGAGTTTCATTGATAGATGTAGCCACAGTAGGAGGTTAAACATTGATAACATGATCATCATTAATAATAAATTATGGATTACATGTTAAAATTAGATGTGTGTTCATGGATGTAGTTCCATCCATAGACTCATCTACGTGCCCCCGTAAAGTTTGGTGATTTATGTATTTTTATAACACATTTATCATAAAAACATTTGAGTAAACATATTTCTTTCAATTTGTTATTAATTTAGACATATTCAATTTTTATAGTTTTGATGATTTTTATATTTTATTATTCATAATTGTTTATAAATTTTTCATTTTTAATGTAATTTTTTATTATATTTTTATTATTATTGGTGAATGGTCTATTCACCAATCAGAAATAATTATTTTTGAAAGGGGGTATCCATTCTCTAATAATGACCTATATATAATAGGGAAAATCATTTTTCAAAGGTTGGATCCTCCATCGAGAAAACAATATTTTGTGTTGTTTTGTAGAAAATAATAGTTTTTGTAGTGAGTTATTTATCTCAGGTTCATTTCCGATTGGGTCAAATAGAAAATGTCTATTTATGATAAGGTCAAATTGCATATCACTCTTCGAAAATATTTCATTTTTCAGTAGTGGTAGAATAATCTGGGTTGTAGTGAGGACCAATCTATCACGTAAAATGATTGACGTTGATGGCAACTAAATTATTAAATCGATATTGGATTAACTGTAGTATATGATTGGAATTTCGTTGAAATATTTAAAGCCTTCTATGGGGATTCTGAGAATCCTTTTTATAACTCATCAACTATAATGAAAAAATGTGGGCCCATCATTTTGAAAATTTCATATCCAAATTTAAATAATTGTAGGGTCTGAAAATAATAATTTCTAATTTGGACTTCTTATTTTATAATCCACAGTGTTACCCATTTATAATTAATAATTTAAAAACTATAATTTTCTTGAATTATTGTAAAGTAAAATAAAATAAAATATTATTTTTTAGAAATAATTAGTTTTATATTTATTTAAATAATATTTTACATGTGTTTTCTCAAAATACAATTAATTGTGGTCCACCAATCCTTCTCATTATTTATTAAAGCATGAAAAATAAATATTTAATTAATTACATAAATACCACTTCATTATTCACAAATATAAATATCTAAATATTGAATTCATAAAATTTATGAATAAATATTTATTAAACAAAAAAATAAATACTTATTTTGTTACATTGTAAATAAATGTGAATAAAAGAAAAATTTATATCCGGTTTATTACATAATTACCTGTTGAATAAATATTTATTATTTAGTCATCTAATATATAAGTTCTCTAAAATAAAATGTGATTGAATTTTTATGATCAATATGATGTAGATAAATAATAAAAAACACAAGTGATTAATATTTATTAAACATGTTTGATTCATTTGAAATTTAACTATGGTTTTGAATACACAGAGCATGTGACCATCTAGGTATCTCTCTCTATGGAATTAGACTACAATACCAAAAGCTCAGTGTTAGCATCTTGTCACACATCAAGGATCTCATAGTTAAATAACATATTGTCTCAAGGACATATTACCTCCTAAAAACATACATTGTGTAATACAATCCATTTATCTTTATATATATAATCATGTAGGTCACATGCTAAAATCATCAACCAATATTCTTAATGTATTTTTATTTGACTATCTAAAAAAAACATGCTCAAACCACCACCATGGACACAAAAAATGTCAAATAGTTCAATTTCGATAAATGGCCCTATGATATCAACTTCCATTGATGAAAATAAGGGATAAATCCTTTCATTAATTATCAATTAAAACTATGTCTATCATGACACACAAGAAATATACTAATTTATTAGGAGTATATGTTATCATACATATCATCAATGAATTAAAGCATGTGAGTCCTGAAATACATTAGTGAAAATATTAATTTCTAATGATGATTACACACATCTATAGGTAGTGATATCCAAGGACACATGTAAATGCGTATTTAAAATTACAATGTCAGTATCTCATAATCTCATAAAATAAACATTACAAAGGGTGTACAAATGAAAAATGGGAAAAAATTTATTATATTTATCCATACCCAACAACATGTATCATTTTTTCTCTTCGAATGATGTCATCTTGTAATATAATATATATTTAAAAATACTATCGTGAATCGCTTAAGTTCTCATCCTAACAGGGAACTATGAAGACCCATGAGTGGGACAAGTACCCTTAGGACATTCTCATATGCTATTTTTTGAAAAATAACCACCATGATGAGATAAGAATATTAATAAATTTCAAATACCTGAATATATGTAGATGATCTTATAAGTTGGTTCTAGGGATCAAAAACCAATAAAAATTCTAAATCCAAAATTTTAAATTATTAAAACAATTATTTTTTCTTAATTATTCTCCGTATGTTTTTTATGATATAATAACTATGTTTATGTTGATAAATAATTTTAATAATGGAAATGTATGTCCTATTTTTTATTAAATGTTTTTAAAATTATATATTAATTGTTCAATGTTATTTTGATGAAATGTTTTTGTCACATCAAGTGAATTTCTTTGTAAATTGTTTTATAATGTGATGGTTTCTGACCTTGATGTAGACTTGACATGTGAAGTTATATTTTTTAGGATGAAAAATAAATCAATCAAATAAGGGTATATTTTTTTAATCAATCATAAATTTGTAATGTATTCCTAAAATTTTTTTGTTTATATTCTTTTAAAACATATAAAAATTATATGAGTTCTAATAATAAATTAGTAATAGATAAAATCAGTAAATAGAGAGATTATAATATGGTTAGAGGTTGGAAAATTAGTTTTTTTTATTTTAATGATATAAGTCATTATATTATGATGAGAAATTATTTATGTGTAATATTTCCATCATAACCAGTTGAATATCAATTAAACTTTTTGAAGAAAACTTATATATATATATTAAAGAGACTAATATTTTTGAATTACTTTATCATATATATAAATATTTTGATTTAATTGGTTAGTTCTATTATAATTTATGAGGATTCATTCTTAATCGAAAAATTTCCTCACGTATATATCAGTTTCATAGTAAAACATTAGTTTTTTAGAGTAGAAGAAAAAAATATTCTTATATTATTAAATTATTAGAGTTAATATATATTTATTTATTCTTATAATTGTCAATTATTATGGATTATAAATATTTTATTACATGATGGTATTAATTTTTAAATGATTCCTCATTATTATCATAATTTATCTATTGTTTAAATCTCAAAAAAACATTTACATCATTTGTGAAAAAAGTATATTGATATGTGATTTCATTTTATTTGAGATTATTAAAATAAATAAGCAATTATTATTGAATTTTTTTCAAATTTAAAATCAACATATTGATATTTTTACTAAATCATTATATTTTTAAAAGATTAATATTGTAATATTTTATCTTGGAATGCTAGAAATATCGTTTGACACTAATATTATAAATAATTTGTTACTATGTCATAAATATAAATTTTAAGTGGGAGTATTTTTTTATTATAACATATATTTTAAATTATTTTTATTAATTTTTTGATAATTTTTATCAAAAGGGGAAAATATTATAGTGAATTTCAAAAAACGTGGGAAATTTTGAAAATATTTTAGTTTTTTAAAATCTTGCATAGTTTTTAAATTTCAAGAAGGGGTAGTTCTTTTGTGATATTTGTTAGTGGGTAATTTTTATGTTGAATTATTTTTCAATTTCTTTTAATATTACAAACCATATAAAGTTTTATTAGAAATTTAATAGAGTAAAATTTTCATAAATGCAATTCTTTTTACTGGATAATTATAAATTTTCATATAATTTTTATAATGAAAATGTTTTTTGGATGTATTTTTATTCAATTTTAATCATTATAAATGTACATGTTAATATAATTATATTTAATATATTTTTACTAGATGATTAATTTTTTATTTACTATTTATGTTTTCTTAATTCTTTTAGGATTTTTTATTTATTTTCTTCCATAAGTTTATATTTTATGCTTCCATGAGTTTATTTTTTTATATATTTTATTAAATTTAATCAATCATGGTGTCAAATAATCTTCCATGAGTAATTAATATATTAATGATTTCAATTATTCCATTCTTACATACTGAATATGTGCCTCTTACATCTTTAGTAATTCTTCTCTAAATATTTCACATGATTTTCATATATCTCATGATATCTTATATACATAATTCAACATGAGAAACTCTTTAAAGGATCATCCAAATATATATCCATATTCATTTAATGCATTCAAATAAGCATTATCCATTAGTTCATGTAATCTTCTTCTTCTTTTAGTATATCTAGTTCGAAATCCTAGTAAAACAAAACTGACCAGATGCATTTTACAGATTCTCACACTATAAATTCAGAACCAATTTCTCTATACAATTGGCTTGAAAATACCACATTCTATCCCATACTTCATCTATGTTTCCATATTCTTCCGTTAATATAATTATTCCAAGAATATACTACTTCTGTGAACCTACAGCTTCTATCGACATACTATTTCCATGAACATAATTTTGTATCATCCCACAATCACAGTGTATTCCCTCCAAACTACTATTTTTCCTTCTCTTCACTCATAGTTTTTTCAATTTGTTTCTCCAAAATATGTTATTTATCAATAAAACCAATTTTTCTGTTATTTTTTCATTTTTAATTAAAACATATTAATTTTATAACATTTAAATGTTTATATTGTATAAAAATATATATCCTTTATGTACAATCAATATATATTTGTTTTCGAATGTTATAAATAGGTTTATGTTTTATGAAAATATTTTTTTTCATTTTTCATAAAAACCTTCAACATGTTATGTTAATTTTCTATATTTATCTATTTTGAGTGGAATCATATTAATTATTATTTTCTAGAATAATATTTTGGGACAAAAAAATTATTGAATAATTGATCATAATATTTATTGAAGTTTTATTATTTTTTCATTAACATAACATTTACATAGATATATGATTTTTTTCAATTTTCATATTGGAATTTTATAGATATAAACTATTTGACATTTTAGATTTCTTTGAGATATTATTTTGGATATGTTATGGGATTTTAATAGTGATATTGAACTAATTTATATTACTTGATATGTTAAAAAATTCAATCAATTTTTGTTATAATACTTATAAAATTTTTATTTCCTCACCATGTGACAATTACACAATAATTTGAATATGAAGTGTTTTACCAAACTATATAATTCACTGTTAGTTTTATAGAAGTTAATTAATGGTTTCAAAAACATTTAATTATTAAAATTATAAGATAAAATTCTACATTGATAAATTACATTAATGAAAAATTTCATCCATTAAATTATTAACGTTTTTTGTGATTCAAAAAATAAAATACAAATAATTATTAATCTAATAGATTATATAAAATGTGATGAGTGGGGAACATCTTCAAATACCACTACTACATAAAAGGACTTATACAAAACACTACTAAAAACCAATTGTAATAAATTATTTTTTATTTCTATGTTAAAACCATTCTCTCCTCCCAAGTTGTGACTTCTAGATTCTAATGTTAGAAACATTTGGTTTTTGTCTCCTTTTTTCATCAAACGTTATGTTCTAATGTTTCTCGCCCCCAAAATAGGACTCATGTTTCATTATTATACTTCAACTAGAAAATTTATGCTATAATTACATTATTATTCCCCAAAATATAGTATTTAAAAACTCATTTTCTATAGAGTAGAGAGGTGAAAGAGTAGATTTGGTGCACTTTGAACATAATTAATATAAATGTTTCTTGTGTTCATTTTTATGATTTAGTTTTATATTATCTTCTATTGAAATATACAAAGAAACAATCCTAATAAATTAACTCAAATTGAAATATTAATCTATTTTATTCACCCATCTTCTAGACAATCATCATTCACCATCTCTACCATAATAGTGGCCTATTGCATAACCATATTTCATATAATTCTCACATGGGTATAAAATCCACACAATACCATTAAAAATTACCCAGGTTTCCTCATAAAACCCATAATATATCCCAATCATATCACCACTATCTCAGTTAGGTTACTAATACTGGTCCCCTGAGTCAGATCATGGTTTTTACACCCCACATGGGTTTATTTCTCTTTTTCATAGCTCTAGGGTAGATTCCAATCAAAATGAGGGAATGATGTTCCTTATTGATAATATGATAAAATAGTGGCATAACACACCACTTTTTAAATACAAGCGATCCATCAAATTTGTGAGATATAAAGAATAATATTTCTCATTGAATTTCAATATAGGTATGTTTTCTTATTAAACCTTCTTATAAATTCTGACTGTGGTATCCTCCCTTGATAACACAAGTACACTAGAGGGGGATAAAAATCACCCAAAACAAAAACCCTATAACCGAGAGGTTTTGTGACCTCCTAATAATTAAATATAGTCGACCCATATGATAATCATCTCAATAAATCACTCTCTCAAACTTAAAGGTTAATATGTTCACCTATCACTAGGTCAACTATGTTTCAATCATCAAGTTTACAATCCTATACGGTTCACATATCTCATTGAACATATTTATGATCAATGTATAATCTATAGGTGTCTGATGTTTCAATCTAGTACTGATTGATATATCTTGGAGCATGATATTTATATTCATTAAGATGACGTAAAATAGAAAACATGCATTCATATTTTATGCATGATCACACCCAAGTGAATTCTTATCCCATGGTTTCAATTCAAAATCATAAATATTCAAGTGAATACCAAGGATTACATACCTCATTTGGTGTTATTCCTTCTAAATAATGGTCAACCATCTTTTCCAAAACCCATTTATTCATAGAAAGACATCACCATAGAACATGATTACAAGATCCATCAATGATCATCCTATGATATTATAGACAAATTATAATTATATTACAAATAAAAAATATTAATTAATTAATTAATAAATAGTGTGTATCTGAGGATTCAATCAATGGTTGTTTTCCCAAATCACAATAAATAATCAGAGTATTTGCATGCTACACCCATATATCCAAATGGAAAATTATGGCCGAAAAGAACTACTTGTTTTCAACGAACATCTCTATTCCACCATAATCAATGGATATTTATATTATATTTCATGTAGGAACAATGATCAATAAAAAAATATGAATCATTGTTTTTTTAAACCCCAATGATGTTATTTATAATAAAAAATACCTATAATTTAAGTTGGATTGCACCTCGATTTTGTATAATCATCCCTAATCCTTAGCCAGATAAATCTGAATCAGCACATTGTCCAATGAAGGATTAGCTGAAGAATAACTCATGTAGAAAAAAACACCACATATTTTTAATCATCCATGAACCACCACTGAGTAAGGTGGATAGAATGGGAGTAGAATAGTGGAAGTACTTGATTGAAAATGTATCTCCCCACAAACTCAATAGAGAAAAAATATAATTGTTGTGGAATAAAATAATAAATTTAAACCACTATTAAAAAATAAGGAAACAAGCATGTCAAATTTTTACCTTTGGTGTTACATTATGACTCCCTGAAAAGTGATATGAACCTAGAATGGAATAAGGGGTCATGATGTGACTCCACCAAACTATATTCCAATGTAGAATAACCGTTGACATACTATCACCCCATATATAGTGCCATCCATATTGTCAATCCATGAAATCCATTATCAAAAATAATCTAAATGTATGTGGTCTTGATTCCCTTGATAGGGAATTTATGTTCCTTTTTTTGGCCTTCACACTACATGGTGTGATACCACCAAAAAAATAATTCTTTACTGTTTTACCTCTCTTTTCAAGTGGGACACCCTCCCTATATGGAAAACCCAAACACCCATAGCCAGGCCCTTACGACATGGCCTCCAGCCTCACAACCCATCAAAATATACTCTGACACTCATCATAGCATAACATTATTTATCAGGATATGGAAATTATTCCCCACATGAAATTAATAATAGCCATATATAAGAGACTTAAAAATTTATAAATAATGGTCAATATACCCCTTGAAATATCCCCTACTTGGAAGCCACTAAACGGTGCCTCGGTCCGAGTTTCCACACGACCTCAAGCGTTCCTCCTAGTATTTTAGAGGTTGTTGACTTTCACCGAGGGTCTAAATAAGTCTCATGGGGATACTATACCTTCTTAACGAGATAATGACACAACAAAAAATAATTATAATAATGGAAAAACCATGTAAAAACCAATAACTATGCATAAATAACCATATACAAGAACTGGGTACAAACCATAGCCAACATTATGTATTTCATGTCATGATAATTGGTGCCAAGTTATCAAATCCCCAAAGAAGGAAAAATTGAGGAATACCTAAATCAGTCTTGAGTAAGATCCTAGAACCTCATACATGCACATACCAATCCCGAATTGACTTCAAATCATAGAGCATTTTTCCAATTCTTGACCTACAAGAATGAAGTCTTCTCGGGTACCCAATTGTGGCCTGAGAAGGGTGTGACTATAAATCAGTAGGCCACTACCAATAATGTCCACAATATATCGAGTCAATATATAGTGCATGAATGTTCTCTACAAGGATATGTTAAATATAGATTAGTTGTTTGTCATTAGTTTATAAGGATCACTTATTCCTTTTTTAGCAATATCCCCAATCTCAATATGTTTACCATCTTTGTTACTTAGTTCACTTATATCATGTCGTCAATGGTTTAGGAATATTTATCAATCTCAATGAATATGGGAAATAAATCAAGTTCCTTATCTCATTATGGAAAATCAATTCATCACATATATAACACACTCACCTTGATGCCTTGATCTATGTGGTTTTATCAAATGAAACCATTAGGGTTATAAAACATCACCCCCTTCTCTAATTCATTCATAATGGGGTGGAGTTCAGAGCCTCTATCTAAATCAACATGTGGGTATAAAACCTCATGTCAATACCCCAATCTACCTAGCCATGTGCATATTCTTATTTTTCCATTCATCTCAAATATATCGCATCACTAGAAAAATAACCAATACAAATATAAAACATACACCTTAATAATCAACATGATAATTAACATTATTCCATAACCAATCAACACATTTACCATTTACCTTGCAAAGTAGTTATCCCAATTCCCATTTCATATGCCTAAATCACAAATAATATTCACCAATTCCACTACATTAACAATTTATCATATCAAATCATTCCCATATTCTAATTCACACACCACATTCATCAATTCCTATATATTAGCCCACTTATTCATTTCAAGTAAAATTAAAAAATAATATGGCACTTTACTACTAATCTATTTTTACCCATTATCATGTATATCCAAATAACCCATTATAAATTATCCACATCTAGGAACAAGTACCCATATGACCATTTTAATCAACACATTAATTAGTGAACATGTTCATATTGGGATCTACTTAATCACAAGTCGATGTCACATTTTAAAATTTCCATTATTCATGTCTGGGACAGATGGCACAACCCATGGGTGACCCTAAATTGGTTAGGTCATCCTCCATGAACCCCATGAGGATCACAAGGGGTTCAATTTTGATGTTTTGACTCCCATTATATCAAATCTCACTAATGGAACTAAGAATGCAAAAAGGAAAAAATAATGGAACATTACAAGAACAAATCCATAAAAAAATGGGATATTAATTGTAGACAACCAATTGTAAATCCGGTAGTGAATACACACTTAATAGAAGACTTAGAACTTGATTTAAGCACTTATTGATTTATCAACCTAGGTTCTATCATAAAAATTGGTTTTTAGAGATTCAGAAGAACATAAACCAAGATACAGACCCTACATTGGAAAATATAAGAAAAGAGAGGATTAGACATACACGGAGCTTCAATCCTAAAACAAGGACTCTCCAAACAGACTAGAAATGAGGGAGTTTGATTTCATGGATTATTTGTGAGTGTTGGTTTAACTATTGGGATGTAATGGAGGAAATTGGAGTGAAATTTGGGAGAGGTTCTTAAAAACCCATAATTTTAATTTTGTAAAATTTTCAACCTTATTTGATCATAAGGTTTAACAACACAGTTTTATAAACATTGAAAAATCCATGCACACGCCACTTTCCTTGGGGAGTTGGATTTTACAGTTACATGGGGAGATCCACACTATTTTACAACCGTGAACCAACCTTTTGAACTTCCTCTATTAGAGGATGTAGGGTTTGACTGAGAAGGCCACATAGATTATTTAACTGTCTACCATCAATGAAACTTCCATAGTTTGGCCGAATTTACCCTCTTTTCTTGCCCCGAAGCTCCATTACACCCCTGAGCTACAACATTCTCCTAGTAAGATTTTAATTAATAAAAATATATATTAAAACCCAAATATAAATATGTACATAACACCATAAAGTCCTTTATCATACAACCTCCCCACCTTATAATGGATCATCCTCAAGACGTGCTCCCAAGAATAATTATGTTTCGGAATATAAGATATTGGTCGTATGGGAAAACACATCCAACACCCTTTAAAACATTTCTTTCTATAAATTTTAATTTTTCTATAAAATATGATCTAAGGGAACAATCTTTCATTACAACACAATATTTCATCAATACATGATACATACTTGGTGATCCTGAAAGGGGACATTTAACACATGCCTTACATCTTCAACATTAACTACATGAGATGCGTAAGGGTGATATTTCCTAATATGTGACATAAAAAATACATTTTGAATTACACTATATAATTGTGGAAGATCCAATTTTTGAGCCACTGTTCTGATCATCTCCACAAGCTTAAATAGTCCCACACACCTAAGCGCCAACTTGTCATTTTTTCTAATTCAACCACGACCCAACATTTGGGACAACTAAAGAAACACACTATCGCCCAACATAAACTCAAGAGGTCTATGATGATGATATGAATATGACATCTACATAATTGTGGTTTTTTCATGTGTATCAGAATCAATTGAACTTTTTATGACATCTTCCACAAGAGACTCGGTCCCAATAAATAAATCTCTATTGTTTATAACCAACGTAGTGGGGGTCTACACAACATTCTATATAGAGACTCAAATAAATCCATTTTAATTATATCATGGAAACTATTTTTTCGAAAAACTCAAAAAAGGAATGTGTTTTTTCCATCAACAACCAAAATTTAATACATAGGCCCTCAAAATGTCTTCTAACAATTGAATTTTATGCTATAACTTCTCACCATATTTAATTAAAAAAGCTATACAAAAAACACATGAGTATCAAGTTACTTCTACAATCTCTACCAGAAACATGATGTGAAATGAGGATCTTGACCTTAAATATATTTTATGGTACTCTATGAAATGTTACTATGTATTTCACATGTATCTCACCCAACTAATCATTACTGAATGTCTCTTATATTGGAAACAAATTATCCACTTTATACAACTGATCCACAATGACCCAAATTGAATCATTCTTCTATGGAATCTTCAGATGTACCGATATGATGTCCATCATTTAGTCATCCCACATTTATTAAGGAATGAGAAATTTCTCTAAAAACTCACCAATGCACTTATTATCGGGATTCACCTGATGAAAGGTAATGCATCATACCAAAAAACCTGTGACCTCATTCCTCATTCTCATCCCCCAATAATACCTATATAGATCATGATACATCTTAATCAAACATGTTTGAAATTACAACTTTGATACATGAATATAGAATATCAATTGTTACCAAAAACACACTAGAATAACCACTTGTACACAAACACTCACGATCCCATCATTACAAATAGCCCAACACGAATGTGACTCCCCACTTTTGAGAAATTCCAACATATCAAACACTCTTGATCCTCAAGCTAAATTCACTTTACTCAGATCAAAATAACAGACTCAAATATTATGGTTGCAATGTTTATCTTCACCTATCCACCCCATACCTATAGTGCCATTTCAGAAAACGAGGCCGTTATTTCCCACATGGAGTAGGATTACGGAACTACCTGATTCTGGGCCTTTCAGGTACGGGCATCTACAACAATATTCCATTTTCCTAGAGTGTAATATATCAAGAAGTCCAAAAACTGCATGTACTGAACCCATCTCCACTCCAAATGATTCAAATAATGCTGAGAGAAAATATACTTAAGGATTTTATGGTTGGTAAACATTGTGAACCACTCTCCCAGTAAGTAGGGCCTCCAAAAAATTAAGGAATAACCCACAAGGGAGAACTAAGGATTGTGAGTAACGTAATTCAGTTCATGAGGCATCTAATATCTTGACACATATGCTATAAACTGATCATCCAAAATTATAACTACTGCAACTCCAATAATGGATGCATCACAAAACAATGTGTATCTCTTACGTAGCTCGGGGTAGATCAGTATTGGTGCGGTTATCACCCACTTCATTAAATCTAAAAATTCATTCTCGAATTCCCAATACCATTCATTATTAACTACATTCTTTGTTAAGATTAAGATTGGAACTTCCAAACGGTTGAAATATTTAATGAACTTTTAGTAATACCCAGGAAATCACAGAAAACTCCAAACATCAGAGAAATTTTTTGTGCTGCTCCCTAAACAATAGCCCACACATTCTCCAAATCCACAGACAAACTAGCTACATAGATAATATGACCCAATAAATTCACTTTATAAATCCATAAATGAAATTTTTGATAACTTTGTGTACATACTATGATCTCTTAGTGAACACAAGATGATTTCAAGATGTTAGGAAAGATCATCATAAGTTCTAGATTACACCAATATGTCATCAATGATGAAAACTTTGAAATGATCCAGATATGGGTGATATATTCAGTTAATTAAATCCATGAACATAGTTGGTGCATGGGTTAACCCATAAAATGTCACCATAAACTCATACAACTCATACCCTCTCTTAAAAGAAGTATGTGATATATTAGAAGACCAATACCTATACTGGTGGTATCTTGATATCAATTAAATCAAAAAAACAATGAAGCACCTCTCAGCTAGCCAAGAAGATCATCGATTAATTGGAGAGGGTATCAGTTATAGGCCATAATCTAATTCAACTTCTTATCATCCATAAAAAACCTCCATGATCAATCAGATTTTTTGGAAAATAGCACTAGATAACCACAAGGCGACGTACCTTAACGTATGTACACTTTTTTACCAGTTTCTATAATTGAGTATTAAGATCTTAAAGTTATACTAGTTCCATTTTAGATGGTATAATTTAAATTTGTTTGTCCCCTGTAAGAAACTCAATTTTAAACTCAACAACTCTCTCTGGTTGTAGCTAGAGAAGTCCTCTAGAATCACATCCTAAAAATTCATCCATAATTTGATCAAATATTTTCCGATCTACACCTCTATCATCAATCATAACACAATAAAATTTTTCTACTATTTTTACCAATGGATAAAAAACTATCACTACATGTTCTACTCGATCATCCCACTCAGAATGAGGGACATATGTGTCTTTATCAAGACAAGTGAATGTTACCCGTTGAGGGTAACAATGTATATGGGATTAGTACCAAAAAAACAATCCATTCCCATGATTAAGTCAAATCCCAACATATTGAGGAAAAGATTATTCCAAAAAGAAATGATACAAAGAAAACTATATAACATAACCCTTACATAGTATCCTGTCCTCCGATCACACCCCAAAAGGTGTTTTAATTAGAATAATCATACGCACTAGTTCCACTATTAGGCCCAACACAACTACAAAATGAGTAGAGATAATAGAGAGCATAAAACCAATGTCGATAAATGTTATAGAAAGTGTGTATGCCACATGGATCATAAATTTTACAATAGATGGTCCATCCTTACCACCTATGGGTGTAGTCTTAACTATGTCAAGATGTACTGACCCTCTTCCATGGGCTCTGAACTGACTTCTCGACACAAAAATACTCCGATTGTAATGCACTAACCCAGAAGCCCAAATACAGTTCATTATATTAATACATTGGCTTGATTTCAAGGAATAATACCCCGAAGGACAAATCAGTTTAGTAGACTCAAAAATTAGATTACATGCATGGACTTTTCATTAAAAATTCATACATAAAATACAACATAGGCAATCTTTTGAAAACACCATTATTCAATTAGATTAACCATGAATATCAAACGTAAAACACTTATTTGTATCCTAGTAAAATAAAACCTAATAATGGGGTGATATCCAAAGCTTAGTATGGTTAAACAAAATAATAGAATCATTCATAAATAATATTAAACAATTTAAGAAAGTATAAAAATGAAACCCATGCCTTATAAGAATAAACATGAACATAATATCGAAATAATAAATCAAATAATTACATTTAAAAACTAACTTGGAGATTATACTAGTAGTATAATCACATATAATATCCATAACTAATTTCGTAGTGAGAGAATGCATAACGGTAGAGAGCATAATCAAATTGTCAAGGGCTCATGCCTAGGCCATAAATAACCATAGAATAAAGGCCCTTTTCAAATACATTAGTTTGTCTCATTAGTCTTATAGATGCATTGAGGTGATATAGAAGAACCCATACATCACTAACTGTGTCCAATTTATTTCTCATTTGTAAAGGCTAAAACATAACATTATCATTCGTATTATAAGTAGCATATGAAATGTTAATACAGTAACCATAAACCATGAATTTTCTCAAAATAGAACATCCACAAACAAAAGTATCATGAAACCAATAATAAAAAATGCGAAAAGCAATCAGAATAATTCCACATCAATTAGGAATAAAATACTATAATGGATGCTGACATAGATGAAAATAATCTAGCAAAATCATTAAATATTTTTAAGTAAACATCTTTTTTATTTAGAAATAATTTAAAAGACACATAATTATAAAAGAAATAATTTTATTTATTAATAAAAATGTTTTATTTTATGCAATTCTTCAAAATTATTTGGCGTCTTAATGGTATAAAATAGCCACTCAATCCATATAATCTAAAAACATGCAATCCATAATTGGTTGAAAATATCATGATATACCTCGTTTGGAACACTATAAAAATATTCCATTGAATATATTTTATTAAAAATAAAACATGTGTAAAAAATATCTCCAAATAATTGTAAATTTTTTAAAATACTTTTTCAGGAAACATGGACATGTATGATAAATGGGTCCTTGTAGTTATTTATGCTTAAACAACCTTGGATATTAATGAGATTGAGAAATTTACCCTTACCTTGTAATTTTTTTTAGTTGAGGGTGCTTTAACCTCATTTATAGTTATTAAAACAAGTTATTAAAGTATAAAAGTAGAATATGTATATTTATGGAATAATATATGATCCACTTATATCATTTTTTCATAAAATTTTAGTATTACCAATTTTTTGAGTATTAACTAATTCGTTTTCCCATTCTTATTTTTTCATATAAGTCATGTTTTTTTATGTATAGGATGTATTCTATTCGTATCCGGAATGACATTAATTTTATAATTATTATTTTTACTAATCCTATAAATTTTATAATCTTGCATGAATGATTGACTTGGATAATGAATCGCATCACGTCATGGATATGGTTGGCCATACGTTCGCATGATCGACGATATCATTCACTTAATGGTAAAATGGAATGGAATTAGATGCTATATTAATTATAAAATATCATTATATTTATATATTACTTATACATTATTCTCATCATTATACCCACCTAAATAAAGTATAAATGAAAAAAAAAATTCACTATGTTATGGAGACGGTAAGCCATACGTACGCACACATGGTGATATTGTTCTTCTTAGGATTGGTAAAAGGAGGAATATGATTTTTCCATAATCATAATTAAATCTAAATTTTATATTATAATGAATATATTAATTTTTTATGGAAGAAACATAGGAAGTGGATGTTTAAGAAGAAAATAAATTCATTTGAATGGGGAAAACAATTACCACTACTTCGAGTGCCTCCTTTGGATTTACACAAAATGGATATTTATGATAAAGTTATGCACAATGTGTGGCCTCTAGAATGAAGTGAAGGATGTTGTGAGGTGACTTGGGTATGGTTTTTTTGATCCAATAGGCTTTAGCGGTTTGAATTAAAGATAAGCAGATGATCCCTTATGAAAATGTGGTGATGGACAATTTTGAAAGATCTTAAAATATTATATTATTTTAAATTAATTTTCATTTTAAAATAGATACACTATGATTTATTTCACGTATATGATGTGTCTGGGTCTAAATTACCTCAACCAATTAATTTAAGACAAGTTTAGTTCATAAATGTAACCTATCTTGGTATTAAACTCTTAGTTAAACACTTTAACTATTACTACGTCTTCCTATTGTTTTTTATATTTTCATGTTAATTTGGTTACTATAAAATGAAAAATAGACACCAATTGGAATATTAATGAAATATTTAACATTATCCTTGTTAATTTTTTGAACATTGTTTTTTTATAAATTTTATATCATTTAATAAAATATTATTTATTTCAAAATATCATTTATGTCAAATTTAATATTGTTTAATATTTTCATTTATAAAAATATTAAAAAAACATGATAATATTGAAAATATAATTTCATTATGTCCATAACATGCATAAGTTATGTAAAAAATATTTTATGTCATTAATTAAATGAAATTATATTAATTGCAATATTTTTAATATCATTTATATGATATTTTTATTAATAAAATAAATTCGTTATCGCCATTATGTCATCATTAATGTTAATTATTTAATTTCATAAAATTATAAATAAATTTATATGATATATATATTTATTATATATTCCCATGGAATTTTATAATCTATGTTATCCCCAAGATATCTATATATTAAAGTTATTATACTTATAAGAAATGAGAGTATGACATTTTTTCACATTCATTAATTCTAATAATTTTTTTGACGTATTAATGAATTAGGGTCCATTAAATGATTTCATTTTGAAATACAGGTGATAAGGGTTGAATGTTTTCTTCCAAAAAAAATTCATAGGAGTTAAGGTAATTTTATAATATTATTTTATCTTTAATTTCAAAATTTACCTTTAACCGTTGTAATTAAAATATATTACAGATGTTACTATTCATGATTTAAAAAAAATAAAAGGAAACTATTTAAATAATTTGGACCCACTTATTTCTAATATGTAATAAATTTTTTAAAATTTAAAATATAGAAGTTAATGTAATTAATTCAAAATTAATCCCATTGTCAGAATGAAAAATTGGTTTTGAAAAGATAAAACATTGCAAAATATTTAAATGTTTATACATCAAAATTCATGGTAAAATTTGTTACATTAACCAAAATTATATTAAATGGGAAAATATATGTTATTTTTACCTTAATTCCATTGATTAATATAATTTATCCACATAAATTATTTTGATGAAAAATGTTATTTTCAATTAAAATTTGGAATATTTTTATTATTTATCAAAACCTGAATCTTTGTAGAAAATTATTAAAAATACATCCAAAGTAAAATTTTATATCCTGTATGAAAAGAAAAATTTTATTTTTAAAAATATAATATAAAAATGTTCAAAACTATATTTAAAATGGGTGTTCCATCACAAGGCAGCAAAGCTGCATTTTTTTAAAATTACTTCATTTATACGAAAAATGATATACTTTCTTATATAATGTCTTGAAAATATAGATGATGAATGTTAAAATTATATAAATTATATATAATGTCGTATTATTTTGGTAAAAATGGATCTTTCATGTAATGGAATCCAACTCATTATTGTTTGTAGCAGAATCGTAACATGGTGTTGCATAAAAAGAAAGAAAGAAAAAAATAAATTTATTTTATAAATCAAAATATTATAAAGTTTTGTGTGTTACATTATCCACTATTTCAATAAATTGTGTTCTCACAATTTAATCTATGGATAAAAAAGTTGTTTGACATTTCAAAACATAATTCCTAAAATCCTACATTATAAAATGATTAATGAGAACTCCAATTTAAAATAAATTTAATGAATAATGAAGGTCACTAGAGATAACACATACAAGGGTTCTATGTATTAAAACATGGAAATTAAAGAAAAATCAAACAATCATGTTCTGATAGAGTGTGATATAGACTATGGTTAGGAGAATGTTAACAATCACAAATTCAGAATTCGATGATGATTAAATAAACTATTTGATTCATTGGAAAATAATGTACATGGTTTTTTTTGGTTTTTTGATCATTTCCCTGGAGTTTATTAATTAATTTACTTCATAGAATAAGGACACAAGGAATCCAACTTATATGACATGTAGAGTTCCTTCCTTTAACTAAAATCTTCTACAAACTCATCTTCCACTCAAAAATTTAATAAAATTCATACATGTTCTATTTATATTAATCGTATTGGGTTCCAAAAATGAAATTATACTACATCTATCATACTATATATATAAAAAATAACTGAATTATACAACCAAGGTCATCTTGTAGGCCAGTGGTGGGTGATTCACCTTTTTCACTCTTTGGTTGTGGGTTCATCTCTCATGACCTCGTCAGATGTGATAGGTTGTCACCCGACCTACAGGTTGTTTGTTTCATAAATATATATTTTTATAATATTAAAAAATTTTAATAAATTTTCTAACCACAAAAAATACTATCCAATTTTCAACTTAATCCATTCAAACTATTATAATTATTGAAAATACTTCTGTCCAAACTCATAGTCTAAAATTTTATAATGAAGGTCAGATATATTAATGTTGATCATTTTTTTTACATATTGAACATGTGAATACCTTAATCAGGAATTATCTTAAGGCATGGTAATACCCTAAATTACCATACAACTAAATTGAATGCATTCATGGTTCCTTATTCATTATGTAAAACATAGAATATCGGTAATACTCTTTAAACTCCTAATTGTTTTAAACTCCAAAAGTCATTGAATAATCAAACCATTAATCAGTTCTAAGGTAGTCAACAATATCTAATATTCTTTATCCAAATAAATCATCTCTTTATTCCATAATCATTATTTATTTATAAGAAACATATTAAGTGTTATCATTCTCTCAACCATATATTTTTCCACAAAATTAAATTGCATCTCTATAAAATTGCATAGTTCCATTAAATATCAAATCCTTAATGAAATAGAATTGTAGTACAATCATTATATACTCTATATTTCATATAACAGTTAAATTTATAATAATTAATTCAAATAAAATAATTCTTGAGTAGGAATTTTAATTATTCCTCTTCGTCTACAGCTGTATCATAACTTGATCATTATCCAAGAGCATCAGTTGTGCTATATTTCTTTGAAGAATGAGACATTAATTCTCAAAGTATCCTATATCCATGTAGTTAAATAATTGTATATTGGAGACAAATTTCATACCCTTAAAATCACTAACTTGGTGTTTTTTTCTCCACACTTATAACAAACATTCATTCCCTTCAATAATTTACAAATATGATTCATTCCATAGTTATCATGTGATGTAAAATCCTTCTTTCCCTTATTCCCTTTATTCGTATTTTTCTCTATCATCCTCTTCTTTTATTTCTTCCATTCATAGCCATAGGACTCAAAAAAATATTTAATTATCTTACTAACACATGATACTATTTACTCAAATGATGAGAATACATGGGAGACTATTTTCCATTGAAATGTTGTCTTAATACCAGGAAAGATATGGTCCCTCTTATTCTCGGTTTTATATTTATTAGTGGAGTTATCATTCCTTATTATAGATGAAATTTATATAATATAGATTATGTAAGAATATATTATAATGTTATGAACTTTGTATAACTCTAAATATAGTATAATAAATAACATAAATTTATTCATCAAAAATCCAAGATTCATAAACATTGGTTTCTTTTGGAGAATCATTACATTTAAATACATTTGTAATGATAGGTAAATAAAATGTGAATTATACTAAGAAATCCCCCATGATTGTAAAATCAGGTGCATAGTAAGGACCATTGTCATGTACCAGGTTTCCCGAGTCAATCCCAGAACAACTTGTTAGAGTTACTACACCTACGTACATGTGTTCCAGAACCAAGTCAATTTGTAGTATCTTGATATGAATGTATTTTCTAGGAATACCCACATAATCTATATAGTACCAAAATTATAGGATGTTCCTCTATAATTATCCAAAATGTATATCTTAGGGTTACATCCATAATATCTTTTTTGTAATTCTATTTCCAATGATGTTGTTAAACTTCCTCTAATACCAAATGTAATTCCCTGACCCGAAGAGCTCAGACCCATTGCATTATTTTAATATAATAACATGATTGCAAGGAATAAATTCATGAAGAATTGATCAATTTACCAGTCATGGAAAATATATTACATACATGAACTTTACATTAAAATTTAAAACATAGAATAAAATTGAGATAATCCTCTAAGAACACCATTATTATCTTACATTAACCCTATATATCAATTATAAAACACTTCTTGGTATCCTGAAAAAATGCATATTAATGGGGTGATATCAGTTTCTCATTATGGTTAAATTGTACAATATAAGCCTTAATAAATAATCATAATCATTTATGTAATGTATAAAAATGAAACACTAGCCTTATCAACATTAACATGAATATAATATTGAAATAATAAATAATATAAATCCAATTAAACAATCACATGGGTGTTATAATAGTTTAATATGTACATGAAATATCTATAACTAATCCCATGATGAGGGAATACATAATGTTGGCATCATAACCATATTTCTGAGGCCTCATGATAAGACCATACATCATCATACTTACAATTCCATGTTCTAAGATAGTAGTTTGTCTCATCAGACCTACCGATGTATCGAGGGGATATAACAGTCCCCACATGTCACTTAATAAATCGAATTCATTCTCTATATGAAAAGGGTGAAACATAACACAATCATTCATATTAACACTTTCATATGAAATATTAATACTTTAACCCTAAACTACGAATGGTATCAAAATTACACATCTACTATTAAACAATTCATAAAAACACTAATACGGTATGGATGATTGAATCCTACTTGATCAAAATCAATGAAGAATAAAATCCATCAAAGTATGTACACATTGACAAAAATAATCTATAAAACTAATTAAATTTCATTTAGAGAAATATAGTTTTTTACATTTATATCATTTAAATGCCACAAAATTAGAAAGGAAAAAATTTCTTTTGAAAATAAACATGTACTATTGTAAGGGAAGATTAAAATTATTAATGCATCATGATGGTGTAAAAATAACTACTCACACTATATAAGTTAAAATACATTATTTCCTTAATTTTTTGAAAAGTTCCTAAAGTACCTCACTTGAAAAAACAATATAATTATTCCTTTCAAAATGTATTATAAAAAGTAAAACATGGGTAAAAATGATTTTAAAATTGTTTTGATAATATTTTAGAATAGTTTTTTTTGAAACATGGAAATGGATGATAAATGGGTCCCCATAGTTATATATTTATAATCATCATTACATATTAATGTGATTACAAAATTAACCGTTACCTTATACATTATGTTAGTTGAGGGTGCACGAACCTAATGTATAATTGTGAAAACATTTTTTCAAATTAAATCATATCCATAACCATGTTTATTATATCATATATGAACCACTTATATCATTTTGGTAATAATATTTTAGTAATACCGTTGTTTCGGGTGATAACTGCTTCGTTTTCCCATAACTGTATTGTTAGTTAATTCTTGTTTATTATGAATAGGATGTCTTTTATTCATATCCAAAATGAAATTATGTTTAAATTTTTTATTTTTATTCATAATTTTAATTTTAATATATTTCTTTATTGTTTAATGTGAATAATGATTATCATAACGTTGTGGAGACGGTAGGCCGTATGTATGCACAAGCGATGATATCACTCACTTTCTGGTTAAATGGTTTGGAATTTGATGTTATATTAATTATAAATAATAATAATCATGATTTATTAATTATCCATTATACTCATCATTATAACCATCAGAGGAAAGGATACATGAAAAACATTTTTCACTACGTCGTGGAGACGGTGAGCCGTATGCATGCCCGCATTGTGATATTATTTTTCATTGGATGGTTAAAAAGAGTAATGTGGTTGTCCAATAATAATAATAATAATAATATCTTAGTGTGTATATTATATAGGATATATTAATTTATTATGGAAACAAAAAAGTAATAGAAATTAGAAGATGATATGAAATTGAATTGAATTGGTAAAATATTTACCCTCTTCTTCAAGTGTCTTCTTTGGATTTGAACCAAAAGACTATTTAGGTTGCATTTATATCTAATGTGTGTACTATAGGATGAAGTGAGGTATGTTTTAAGGATATTTGGGAAGGGTTTATCCATGCAAATGGGTTTTAGGTGTGTGAATTAAAGATAAGGGAAAGTTAGCATTTATTAGAGATGTGAGGGTCACTTTTGGAAGATCATAAAATATTACTTTTTTTAAATTGATTTTCTATTTCAAATAGCCCTAAAGTGATTTATTTTTATTATATTATGATTTATGTGTCTAAATACCATCATATAATTATTTTTAGACTTGTGTAGTTCCTAAATCTAACCTTATCCTTTGGATTTATCCCTTTAAAGATCTTAACTCTTACCGTGTCTTCATGTACTTTTACACTATATGGTTAATATAGTTACTATAATACACAAAAAGAACCCCAATTGGAGAATTTGTAAAATATTTTAAATTATCCATTTTATTTGAACAAACCTCACATTTTTATGAATTTTATATAATTTAATAAAATAGTATATATCATAAAATATCATTAATGGGAATTTTAATTATATTCAATATTTTCATTTTAGAAAATATAAAAACATCATGATAACTTAATACAGAGAATTATGACATATTAATAACCAGTTTAAGGTATCTATACAATTATTGGATGTCATTAATTAAAAAAAATTATATTTATATTATTATTCTTAATATTATTATTTTAAATTTATATTATTAAAATAATTTATTCATCACTATTGTGTCATCATTATTACTAATTATTTAATGAATATAAATTATAAATAAATTTCAATGATGTATGTATTTATTTTATATTTTTATAGAATAATTATAATATTTGTTATCTTCTTGTTATCTATTTATTAAAATTATTATACTTATAAAAAATGGGATTGTGACATTTTTTCACATTCATTAATGTTAATATTATTCATCTCATATTCATGGAAAAGGGTTAAATAAATGATTTAATTGAGAAATATTGGTTATAAGGATCTTATTTAGTCATCAACCCTATTTTTATAGGTGTTAGGTTAATTTTATAATATAATATTTACATTTAATTACCTGATTTACCCATAACTCTGTTAATAAAAAAATACTAATGTTACTATTAAAAATATTCCAAATTAATAGGAACCTCTTTTCATAATTGGTACCCAAAAATTATAAATATGTATTTCACATTTCAAAAATCAAAACATAGGATTTTATTAATTAATTTGTAATTAATATTGTAGTTAGAATGAAAAATGAGTTTTTAAATGTTAAATCATTGGAGAAGATTGAAATTTTTTTATTTAAAAATTAATGGTAAAATCAATGCCAATGATCAAAATTATATTAATTGGTAAAAATATAATCTATTTTTACTATAAAACTATTAAATAATATAATTAGTTTAAATAAATTATTTTGGTGAGAAAATTTGTTTTCAATTTTATTTATTATATTGTTACTTCTAAAAAAACATAAAAACTTATCTGAAAATTATCAAAATTGCGACAAAAGTAAATTTTTATAGTCCAAATCCAATAAAGAGGTTTATTTTGTTAAATAAAATATATTATAGATTAAAAACTAGATTTGAAATTGGTGCGCCATCATAAGATGACAAAACTATATTTTTGGAAAAATAATTCTTTTATACAAAAAATGGAATCTTTCTTTATATCAAGTCTAGAAAATACATAATATAAATGTTGAAATTATAAGGAATATATTAACTATTTTTAATACAATTAATAACTGATAATTTAATGGGTTGGTTATATATTATATTAAATAATAATATTTTATTAATATATTTTTTTTTAGTAAAAATGGGTCTCTAGTGTAATGAAAGATATCTCATTATTTTGTGTACTATATGATTAACATGGTGTTGTATAAAAATAAAGAAAGAAAAGAAGTTAAATTTATTTATAAATAAAAATATTATAACATCTCAGGTAGTCACACAACTAGTATGGATGATGTCGCCCCGATGTCCCCTGACCTCCCGCCAACTGGTATGGACCATAGAGCACCAACTGTGTGTTTGAAACTGGGTATCTGATCCCACTCCTGCACTCAATATCTACCTCTTATCTCTTTCATATCCTAACTACTAATGTTTCTTTTAGACCCATTACACATAGTCAAACATGTTGGATTCTTGACACTCGACTAGTGATCGAGAACAATAATAACACATGTTTCCCAAACTACCTCACTAGTAGCTGAACACATAATCTCAAATCTGAGAGGTCGACCCTCTATTTTTACTACTCTCAACACTAGAACCCTAATGAATACTCCCGAAATAATGCCTCCTTTGGTCCAAAGTTGCACAAATAATTTTCCCATCACTTCCCATAAGACTAGTACTTGATGCTCCCTTCTAGTTCCATTCTGAGATTAGAGATACTTCCACTATTTCTGTAAACATTTTTAAATGGATGATGTTTACCTGAGACTTGATCTCATATCACATCTCATCCAGGAAATGGTTTTCCACAAATACATCTTTTCCAGAAAATTTTTGGAATGAATCATCACAAATTAGTGAAACAGAAAGCATAATCAATCATTGACATTTCTCCTTGGGTCCAACTCATAATCTCCACAGCCTTCACATACCTCAAATTTTTTGTAGGGAAATTATCCTAAAACATTTCCTCAATATTTTTCCATAACATTACCTCTTCATGTTCGGTCTTCACCATGATATCCCACCAACTCTTAGCCTAACCTCTCGACATACATGACTTCAACGTGACTCGCTTCTCAAAAGGTGTCTCCAAATGGTCATAAATTTCTGGATGTAATCTATACAAGACATTACTACCTCTAGTCCACCCTATCTAGTAATGGTCAAAGGGTGGTGCAATATAAATTCCATATTCAACTCAAACATGATGGGAACAACCCACTTGGGTCCAATTCCATCATTTGAAAAAAGTGATAAAGGTTCTCACCGAACTACTATTATCTATTATTCTGGACCACATTGTTCTCATTATCTATTACTAGAAGAGGTTTTTTTGTAAATAAATACTTATCTCCCAACATGAACACATATTCATGGAGACATTTCTCTGTAATTCCAATCATGAGCTTTAAAACACAAGACACAGAGATCTCATGGTTTGTATAATGTATGGATCTCTTCTTTGCTTAAATAACACATTCACATACACTCTCCCAAGGGTCATCAAAAACATCCTAAACACTACCCTCATCCATAGATATCATGGGTCATTGCTAACATGGGTTAACTAAATCACACTATCAAAAACCTTACCTTTGGAACCATTTTAGAACTATTTATATTCTTTTATCATAAACCGTCCCATTTAGGTTCATTTCAAAACATATAACTTGTTATATTCAACATTTTATCTCACATTTAACCCTTCATTATACCCAATTCTTTAACCACTATTTCATTTCATTTCCCTTTTTACCCATTTGCATCATTTTATTAGACATAATATTCTTCATGTTTTCAATGAAGTAAAATGCATTATACCTTTGACACCATGCACACCCATCATGTGTGTGCCTATCATGATGTATGTCACTTACATACATAGGCCCCTATAATGACGCATGAATACACATATACATTCCATTGTATCCATAATAAAATTATCATCTATCAGTCACATCATCCAACTAGTGCATCACCCTATGGTGAAATAACATCAAATGTAACAACACACACAAGGCAACGATTCCCACACTAAGTGACTTGGGTTTTCCCTTTTATATGGGTTAGATAATATTATGAATTAGAAAATTTATAAGGATGGAAACTTTTCTTAACCTCTGGTCTACCCAATAAAAATAGCAATCCAATGAAAACCCCAGATGTAATAGCACTTTTTCAATTCCCAATCCTTAATGCCACTAAATGGTGCTCCGGGCCGGGTCTCCACATGAACTAAAGCATGAATCTCCATACATAAGAAGATTCCAACTTGTAGAGAGGGTCTAAATGAGACACATTCTGAGACTATAACCTATTTACTATAGTAATAGAAAACATAAAATAAATAGAATAACAAAAGGAACATTTAATAACCAATAAGCATGTTTAAAAACCATCACCCGAAACTGGGTATAAACCATAGCCAATAATATGTATGACATGTCAATCTAAATAGTTCCTTGTTAACAAAACCCAATAAATGAAAAAAATAAAATCCTCAAAGAGGTCTAGATTCTGAGCCTAAAACCTCATCCTTGTACATCACAATCCTGAATCCCCTCCCAAGCACATACCATTTTCCACTTACCTGACCTACAAGTATGAAGTATTCTTGAGTACCCAACGATGGGCCAAGTAGGTTGTGATTATAACTCAGTAGGCCACCACCAATGATGTCTAAAAAATATATAGTTAATATATAGTTTATTAAAGTTCTATGTAATTACAATTTAAGTAATGTTATGTTTGGTGTCATTAGTTAACAAGGTTCTCTTAAGACTTTTCTAGTATCATCCACAATCTCAACACTTATACCACCTTCAACACTTAGTTCACATTCATAACATAATCAATGGGTTTGGTATATTTATTAATATCAATGAATTGGTATAATAAATAAATTTCCCTATCTCTACATGGAAAATCACATTATCACATATATAACAAACTAAACTTGATGGCTCAGTCTACATGGTCTCATCGATCAAAACCATTATGGGAATCGATCTTCTCCCCCTTCACTAATTTGTGCATTGTGGGGTGGAGTTTAGAGCCTCTGTATAATTCAACCCATGGGTTTAGAACCTTATATCAATACCCTACTCTACCAAGCCATTCTCACATGCTTATTTATCCATTAAACACACATATACCATATCCGAATAAAAAATAACCAATAACAATAGAAAACCAAAACCATTACAATCAACATGGTAATTAACATTCTTCCATATCCTATTAACACATTTACCATTTAAATTGCATGTCCATTAGCTAAATTCCTAGATCCCATTCCTAAATCACATATAATATTAATGAATTCCCTGACATTTACCATTTAACAGATCAAATCTTTCCTATATGATAATTCAAACAAAACAATCATAATTTCCATGTATTATCCTACTTAATTATTTGAACCACAACTTACAAATCATTTCCACATTACTATTAATCCTATTTAACACATAATCATGTCAATAAAAACAAACCCATATCCATTATACACTTCTAGAAATTATTACCCATATTCCCTTCATAATCATCACATTAATCAGTCAACATGTTCCTCTTGGGCATTACTTAATCACAAGTTGAATACACTATTTAACACTTCCACTAGCCATATCTGGGACAGTTGGCACACCCCCTGGGTGGCCTCAATTTTTTAAGTCATCTTCCTTGAATCCCAAGAGGATCATGAGGGGACCAATTTTTTCATTTTGACACCCATTATATTAAATGTAAATAATATCACCAAGAAAATGACAATGGAAAACAATAAGGCATAATTTTATGAAACAATCCATAATAATACCATGGGATATAACATGTTGACCACATAAATTGAATCCTTTGATGAAAAAACTCTTAATCAAAGCCTTATATCCCGATTCAAACAACCATTGAAGAATTGAACTAGATTTCACTAGAAAAAAAGTTGGCATTAGAGCTTCGAAATTAGCTCACCTAATATACATGCCCTAATCTGTAGAATATATTAAATAAGAGATTTAGTCATACCGAGGGATTAAATCCACAACCTATATTGATCCATGTAGCCTATAAATTAGGGAGACAGATCCCATGAAATATTTGGGATCCTTGGTTCATACATTGGGTTAAAAGGGAATAAATGAGAGAAAAATTCAGGTAAGGCTCTTAAAATACCTTAACAGACATTTTGAAAATTCTTAGTCTTTAATTGGCCAAACGGTTTACTCTAATGGTTTTCCAAACTATGTTCAAACCAATGTAAAAAGGTATTTGTTCCACATAGTAATATGGGGATCTCCACATGGTTTCAAAAACTTGCACCAACCTTGCGTAACACCTCTATCCAAGGCGGTATGGTTTTCTTGCGAAGGCCACATGGTTTACATAACTGTGTGTTTACCATGAACCTTGAACAGTTTGGCCCAGTTTCCCCTCATTTAATGACCCAAATTTATAGAACACTCATGGGATTACTCCTAATATCTGGAATCATTTCATTAAATAAAAAAAGATATTGAAACCAAAATTTAATTCGAGACATACCTCCACGATGTTTGGGATCATACAACACATAGACAATGGTGACCACTATGAAGTGAAACCTCTTTTTATAGTGTGACAAGTAATGTAAGGGTACTTTAAGTTATAAAATGAAAACTATAAAAACATTTAATGGAGTTAAACCCCGTATCACAGGGGTACAATCGTACATAAGGGTCTTTTTATTTATTAAAATTACCAGAAATGAACTACACCATGACAAACCATGGTGATGGTGTGATTATTTGTCCTCTCATTATGGTACATCTATATCCATGGAATGATCCCTAAACAAAAAAATCCTAAAATAATGATCCTCTCTTTCCATTATATTACCAGACATATACTACCCAAAATAAATGCATGACCACCCCGATCACACTTTAATGCTCACCAAAGCACCTTAGAAACATCTTTGGCCCCCCGAATATATCTACAAATAGCTCTTATAGATTTTACCACTAGTTAAATTATAATTTCAAAGTAAATTCGATATTAATCCCATAAACTGGTGCCAAAATTCAAATTCGAAAGCTTTTTACTAACCTGCATGATTCAATTCATTACAAATATCTCACCATTGCAAATCCCATCCATTAGAGTATCCTCATGCATCCTCTATTAGCCACATCAGCCACCAAATAATGTTTAATGGGCCAAATACGATGTATAATACTACATATTCCATGTTGAAACATCATATTAAGCAACTTCACCTCTCAAATCCCCATTTGGATGTCCATCATAGAACTAAATAGTGTGAAAATATTAATAAAAAATTCCCCATCTTGGGGGGTATGTGGTTCCTCAATTTCCTAATGTCATACACATTTAATTAATACTAATGTTACACATCAGACCATATTTAATAAGACAAAAAGTAATAATCACATGATGGTTTATTTTGGGCCCCATAATTTCAAATTTATAATATATCTATAACACCATGTATCAACTCATTGAACACATCAGAATAATGCCCATATGAATAGATATTCTATGAACATTTTCATACCACTCGATAGTCATTGAAAACCATGATGTTATAAAATAAAAAATTTATTATATTAAATATTTTCCCACTGATTGATAGGTACATCAGATTATTTCATATTTTCAAATGGAAACCAGCTACATTCAACTATGCTCCATCACAAAAATAAAAACCACATTGGGTTGGTCTCCTAACTCATCACATCCAATGTTTACCAAAAACTAATAAAAACAAGTTCCTTATACTTATACCGTCTATGGTATTCCCCCCACTATAAGAAATTCCTTATTATTTACAATAAAGGGAAATTATTTTTATGTTCAAAAACTACATGAATGTAGCTCCATCCATGACATGGTCTTGTAACCCTTGAAAACACTAATAAAGTATCCATCATGAGCGAAACATGAACTAGTAATCTGATCAACTTATATTGTATCTTTATGATGATATACCATAAATTTTTGTAATTAAAACCATTGACCTTTATGCACACTAGAATGTCTTTGATGTATATCATTATCACCTTACACAATAGGCCATACAAATACATGAGCACATAGTTACCTAACATTCACCAATAGGAGATCGTTGACATTCATTAGGACCAATAATTTCTAACAATTTTGTCTACATCATTGGACACATTGTGGATCCAATAATATTATTGAGCACCATAAAATAGTTGTAAATTCTACTGTTGACCCCCCTTGACACACTTGGTCAAATCTGATCCAACTTAAAGTTCTCTACCATCTTTAGTTTCATAAGAATCATGTCTTCCATTTTATTATGGGACCTTCCTATCCCTATAAGAAATTTATGATTGCATCGATTCCCAACCCACAATAGTTGAGTAGAGCCTGATTGCTTCTTTGTCCAAATGAGCCACTCATACCGCCGATGTTTCATATGGACCCATTTTCATGTCACTGCATTTGAAATGTCATAAAATAGTGCATTTCATCACTCATAATAATTGATCATGTCAATACTTCCAAAATATTATATAGAATCACGTATCATATCACCAATATTTTTAGCCCATATCTATCATGATATTCATATTTTAATGGACCATTTCACATCGGTAAATACAATATCACCATCCTATATTGAAACACCAAATTTGAGAAAAAAGACATATTATATTATATTATAAACACATTTTTCTCAATAGATAATAAAAAAAAGGTGTCTCGGACCTTTTTAAAGACCCGGGTACTAATGTATTGCTACAAGCAGAGGATATGCTACGGAGACTTATAAAAGACCATAAAAAAATTGATTTTATAATACATAAGTGACAACTGATGTTTTTTTAAATTTATCATCTTTTATTTATTCACAAATGTCGATGTTATTATTGTATTTAACATTAAAAAACATAAAAATCAATTTTTTTATTATGTAATTTTAAAATACATATGATAATTAAAATACAAAAATTATATATTTATTTTCATTTTAACAATTAAATCATGATTATCGAGGATGATTTTTATAAATTATTACTATATATAAATATTTAACTCAATTTATTCAAGAATAACATCAAACACACCCCATGAAACTTATAAATAATATATAACCATTAGAGAAATGTCTTGTATTATTTTTTTATACCCATCCCTTTTTAGAATGATAGTCCAATCAACCGAAAAATGATCTATATAAGAAACAAATAATGCAATAAATAGATAATACATGGTAGTAAAAAAATAAATTGATTAAAATATGTTTTCATTAAAAATAAAATGATTATAAATATTTTCAAATATTTATATAATTTTATTATTTAGGATGTTAGTGATATAAAAATTGAGACATGGCTCTCAGAAAGTGGATTCCCATATCTATTTCCTTTCATTGCGAAATATTAGATACTCATAAATTTTTTAAATAATGTTTATATTGTACCATAGATTTATTTTATCAAAATAAATACTCAATTAATTGGAATAATTATTGGATTACATGTTATTTAATTCATATGGGTTGACTTATAAACTAATATGTTTGTGAGGTGAATTATTTTCAATGAATAATGACATTTTTGTAATGATTTTATATCAACTATCTCTCTATTTTTTTAGGAATTTATTTATTATGAACCTATTGTTCTCTATCAATATTTGACAATTTTCATTTATTTTATTCATATTAGTAAATTGGTTTAATTTTTTTAAAATCAATTTCCTTTTTATGAGATAATATGAATGAATATTATAATGAGTTTAATATGATTTTTTATAGGTTATATTCATGTATTGGTTCTTTTATATTATATACAACGATGGAAGATCCCTTTATATAGCCAAATTTTTCATTTGATATAAATTTCTTTATAAGGAAATTACGTTTGATGTTATATATAATGTTATTCCATTATATGTTATGGGAATTAACTACTGTATTTATTTGACTGAAAAGTGATTATAAATACAATATCCCATGGAAACAATTATTTTAATTATATTATCTTTTTTTATTATTGATATTAATTAAATATAATATTTGAGAACCATATATATGAGTATTGTAGTTGAATTACTTATAGAATATGAGTTCATAAACATATATGACATCAATTTATCCTTTTATATTATTAATTCATATCAATGATAATATTTATTTTATAAGGCCAAATGTTATTTTTTATCTAATTTCCCATTATTGATATTTTTAGTTTCATGCAATGTTTTTAAAAATATTTTTAGAGTTTTAAATTGTTGTAAATGAAAAAAAATTCAAATTTCAATTTATGATGATTTTTCATAATATATAAATATTCAATAACTTTTCTTATGGATTCAATTGATTCGTAATATGATTAACATGTGTGGTTTATTAAATATTTTTATAGGTTATGTGTCCAATTTTTTGAAAAAATATAGACATAACAGGTCTCAAAATTCTTGGTGTTGTAATATTTTCCTTAAAGTGTATAATAATGATGTTGTTATGATAGTTCCTCACATGTGATCCCTTAAGGAATGGAGTGTGGTCCTTCAATAGCAGAGCTAGGGAGTGGGTCCACCAGTAGTGGCTTCTAGTACTCCCTTGATTAATACTAATTTAGAAGGTGAGGTGAATGTAATAGATTAGTGATTAGTTATATATTATCTTATATTAATTTAAAAACTTATGGATATAGTTATATTCGTTGGAATTCTATTATTTTTGAACACCATAATATATCATATCCCATAGTTTGTAGAGTCATGACCATGCTAAGATCGATGCCAACATTGGGATCCTTGGACAGATGGTACTGATTTGATGGTTTCTTCCAGTTATAGAAGTGACATAATTTTCATTAAAAATTTATTTCAAGATTAGAGATTTGATAGTAGAAAATTATTTTTATAGAAGTTATTTTATATAAAAAATGATTTATTATATTTCCTAATTTTTATATTCATAGTGTGGTCATGATCCTCTATAAAATTTGAAGATGAGATTGAACTGATTATTTCACATGGATTACTTATTATTATTAATGTTTCACATAGGTGATTAAATGTTATATAAATTACATGGTAAAACCAATTTTCTTTTCTTATCTCACCATCCAACATTCTTGGGTTGATTATTTTGTGATTATCAAGCTATAATGATGGTAGATGATGTAGTTCTAGTGATATGTGTAGTGATATGAATATCTGTGTTTTTAGTGAAATTTTGATTATTAATGAAGGATTTTGGAAAATTATAATACTCTATAATTCAAATAGTTATATTGTTTAAGGATATTTGAATATGGGTCATCTTATAGTACCATGGGTCTAAGGATGTTTAGAAAAACTTGATTATTCAGTTATCACTCTTATATGATATCTCAATCTATATAATGATGAATCACAATGTAAATATACATTATAATATAATTGGAAGAATGATGATGAATTTAATATGGCTTGGTTAAAGTATTCTTGTTAGTTTCCATGTTGATTTATGAATCCATGAAGTACATCATTTATTGGAATGATGTGAATGAATTATGTGGTTTAAATGTGTTGTGGTTGTGATATATTAAGTATAAAATGTGTTTTTTATGTGTTTTATGGATATTAATTATGGTTATTCAAATTTAATTAACACTATAATCATCATTTATAGTGTCATGCATCCTCGATGAGATATGTTCTAGTTGTAGACTTATTATAAGATACTTGTATGATTATTAAAATAAATCCTTAGTAGATTTCATAATTTTTTAAAAATATCATCACCAAAACCATCTATAAAAATAATCAATTAGAATTGAATATGTGGTATAAATTTGATTTCCTTCTAGAGATTATCAGAATTTCAAAATGAGTAATCCAGTACTATTATCATATTGGGTCATTGTATTATTGATATGTATATTGTTTTCTATTGATGTGATGCATGATAATGGACCCTATGTTTTTTTAATGTTAGGGTAGTATTTTGGAATTATTGACGTGACAAATTAGATGGATTTAAAGAAACTGATTTTTGTGTCTGTGATGGTGTTTAGGGAATCTCACAAATGATAGGGAGTTTGATTCTCTCCTTAAAAAAATACCTTTTCAATGATATAGTTGAATGCTAATTTTAATTTTTCATGATTCCACATTATGTTGTGAAGTTTAATAAAATTAAAATAGTAATGTTATCTAGTAAAAATAATTGGGAAAACATTTAAAAATGTGAACCAATTAATTCATTGTATAGTTATTGATATATTAGAATAATTTTATCATCAATTAGTAAAATTGATGGAAAAATTTGGCTATCAAAATGAAGTGGGGTTCAAGAAGATGTGTTTCTTATAAAACATTTAATTTCATTGGGTTCATATATTTATAATTACAAGAAGTGTTAGGGGAACATGAATAATTACATCATTT
This sequence comes from Viscum album, assembly GCA_963277665.1. Lineage (NCBI taxonomy): Eukaryota > Viridiplantae > Streptophyta > Magnoliopsida > Santalales > Viscaceae > Viscum > Viscum album. The sequence continues at coordinate 583,189,420 of OY728130.1, forward strand.
TTTACTCGAGATTTATTTTTGAGTATCATGTTTATCGAATCATGAAAAAATTTTTTTTTTGGAATAAAATAATTAATTGTAGTATGAATATATTGAACAAGATTTTTATCTCCGTATGTATGACATTTTTATCATCTCTTTGGGCCATTGGATTTTTCATGAATATTTTATTTTGTTTATTGGTGCTGTGAAAATATTTTATTATAATTTGGTAAAAATAATATTATTATTTTAAAGTTGAAATGATTTAATTTTTCACATAGTGTTGAGATTTTTGAAAATCAGAAATATTTCCAATTAAATAAACTATATAAAAATACCATCACTAGCATTTTTTGGGAAATGGGTTCTTATGTTGGATAAATGTAGTTTAAAAATATATTTTTACCCTTGGTTCAATATCATTTTAGCCTTAAAATATAGGGTAATAACATTAATGAATGAGATTGGATATTTTAACAATTCTTTGAGGAGATAAAGTGGTGGATTATTAGTGATAATAGAGAACTAATCTATGATTAAAATTAATTTATAATTTCAAATTTATCATCAAGACATATATTGGTTTTTATTTTATATTTTTTTTGAATTCCTTGTACATTAAAATTATCCATTCCATTATCATATAAATATGGCCATATGTGGTGTACATCGAAAAAGAAAATTCTCTTGAATATGTTTTGGTGGTTAGAACACCACAGACCAATATAATTCTCCCTGATCGTGTGTCATTCTAGAGGGGGATTTTCTATTATAGAATCGTTGAGATATTATCATCAATGGGTAGCAAGTCCTCACTAGCTGTATCATATTCTCCACAAAGGGAACATTAAAAAAGATGACCTCCAACTCATATCATTATTCAGTGTCACTTTGGGAGCTCATCTCAAGGAACTGATCATTTATATCATATTTTCAGTACACTTATACTAACACACCTCATAAATGTCCTCAAACATTAATGATCATGCTGAATAAACTAATACCAATATTCATTGGGTCTTGGGGACAATGTGCATCAAAATCTATTCATTTAATTTTTAATAAATCAATTGCTTTCAATATTTCTATGACCTATGTAGAGTGACCAAACATCCCAAGAATAATAAAACAACCTTAACATCCATAGGAAATTTACCAATACCACCTACCTCAACCAAAGAGTTTTTAATATATTTTTATGGGATAGTGGTAGATTCAATCTCCCATTCAACCTATTTCAATCCCATACGTGAACATCCAAGCCCGTATCAATATTATGATATCCAAAACAATTATAAAAATAAATAAATAATTAATTATAACATTTATATTAATAAAATTATTCAAACATAACTAGGAATAATTTCAAATAACTCACCATAAATAGTCTTTACATTGGAACCACATCCAATGATACCCCATGGGAACATATCACATCCGTAGTCTCATGATGAGGAAAATATATAATATATAATGGAATATAAATTTTGACTTTTATTTAATTTAAATATAAAAACATCATAAATATCACACAGTGATGAACATTTAATTTAAAAAGAATAATGACACATAGATGCCCTCTCAGGTTGACAAATCCTTAAGAAGAATTAGAGTCGTCTGGGAAATTGCAAAAAAATTTCCATTCTATTTTGAAATACCAATTTTATGCCTAAAAGATTCCAAAAAATCATTAGAATGTAGATGAGGGATTAATGGTGGAAGATAAGGGTTCATTAGAACTAATCTGCTATAAAAATTCTTGAGAAAACCTCCCCAAGACAAGGGGAAAAATGAAGGAAATGAGATTGGGTGCTCATGACTGGAAGACCAATAAACAATGATATAGTGGGTTAAACCCCAAAAAACATTGGGGGGGGGGGTCAAATATTAAATAACCCCTTAAATGAGATCACTGGATAGCTGGTGAGCCCTACTAGGAATCCATGTGGATGTCCATCTAATTAGAGAGATGGTAGTTTGACAATGGTTGGCCAATGACTAATGTTTATACCCACCCTGAAACATATCCACATGATGATTCCACATGTTCTCATATGTACTATTCAAAACACTAATATGCCTCAAAACCCATCCCAAATAAACCTCTTAGGTCTCATGAATTATATAAATACATTTATAATTTAAAATTTTTATAATTACAGAATAACTAATATGAAATTTAAGATTTATCTTGAATAACAAAATCCTATATAGAAACAATATGCTACAAAATATCCACCATGAAAATTATCCTCTAAATTTTGTTTGGAGGTCATACAACCACAAAAACTACACTACGTCTGTTAAGAATTCAATGCAAAATGACCATGTTACCTACCCAAACCACTAAATGTTATTCCAAGGAGAAAACTCCATCATGGGTTCTCAATACAAAAACCATGATCCAATTCCCATTACCACTAATGAAACATAAGGATGGTAACGTTCATATCTAATCCAGTTATAATCATGATCACATCATCCCATAATTCATCATTTGGCATTGGGAGTTAACAATAATAAAATCTCACCCATAACTTCCATTTCATATTCAATGTCACCCTTTCCATTAGAATTTAATAGTGTTAATCCTTTACCACATTCCATAGATGAAACTAACACAGTTTACATCTAACAAAACACGAAGACATAGAAGAAAAAATGTCTATGACTAGTAGAATTCCAAATTCTCAAATATGAACAAAAACTAATGGGTCTCGTGTCCAAAAATTGTGGGCCATGTACATATGAGATTATTTGGGGAGGACCTAAACAAAATAAAAATATAAAAATATTGCATCCAAAATGATTATACTGATTTGGTAACTAGACAACCACATCCCATACGATAGAAAAACAAATCAGACCACCTTTGGAAGACCTTTTGAAAACAATTCTCATCTCCACCTTCCAAATAATTACCAAACCTCTAGGTCATGATAAAATTAATACTAAATGCATATTGTGATCATCCATGCATTCCCACCAATGTACATACTGGATATTCAGGTAAATTCTATAGTTTAAACCACATATTGTGAAACCCATCTTCATGCCCACAACACACACTGAGGCACCATCTATCTAAGATCCCCTGAATAAATTTGATTCTATATCTATCAGGAATCCAACTATCAGTATCAATCTGCCATAAAATTTTATTTCTACTATGACCATACCTATGGAATCTAAACATTAATTCATTTCATTCCCATTGATATAACAATTCAAAAAATCATTTAATGATTGATACAATACCCCTCTACACCTTTTTATGTGGGTTTCATTTCCCACAAATAGAATTTTGTACCTTCCATTAGAGCATCATTTTCATCCTAGTACTAAAACAAGTTCATAGTCAGCACATCCCACACCCCATCTATAAATGAACATTTCCACTATAATACGAATACATGCTCACTATGGAGCATAGAAAAAACATAAAAAAGATCCCATTATTAGATTCTTGGAATGGATGCGGCAAAATTTTCAAGATATAATCCCCAATCATACAGTAGACCTCAAAAATATTTCTGTAAAATCCAACCATACAACTTCACTTATATCACTCTCCGAGTAGTGACCCAACTATGCCACATCTAAACTAAATATGTGTCACTAATCCCAACGCAGAGTTGTAACAATCCCATAAATGAATGAAATTGATCAAATCATGGGTCAACAATGTCATCACATACGATCCATGGCTAAAATATCCTCACCCATTGAGGAAAACTCCAAAATCATTATATAATCCCTATTATATCATACCCACATACATTACATAATAAATAACCATCCCCCAACTTTAACACAACCACTCACCAATTTTAGTGTCATCTGCACCACCCATAACCTTTATGTTCGACAATATATGCTCCAAAAATAATGGGTTTATGCTCCCATAATACCTAATTAAATAAGCTGGTCTATGCTTCAGAGTGTCATATGATGTTGAGTTAGACAGTTCATGTTTACATCAAGAAAATTCATCCTAAAAAAATGTGTTCTTATTACCCACTCGGGGAAATTCAATGTCACAAGAATCGATAAATGATCTTTCCTCCACCGTCATCCTTATTTATATTGATATATAATGAAACCACCTATCCCAAATTTACAAATTAATGGAACCACTAATCTTGATCCAACCTATTCTTTGGGTTTACCCCATACGAAACAATGCTCCAACTCATAAACTATATATCATATATCAATGGATTATAGGATCTCAAACATAGTCCATGAAAAAAAACATATGGGTAACATCTAACTGATATCATCCACATAACCATCACAAAGTCTCAAGAAACCACATGATAATTCCCCCTTGAAGATCTAATGTATTAAAAAATAGAACATTGCATATTAATATCCTATCTAGTATATTATTCTCACCAAGAATTCATATACAAAACTTCTAACATAATAATCATAATATCTGGCCAAAATGACAAGGAATAATCTTGGATGATCTATATCAAATAACCAAAGTACCACGGTTTCACTAGATTGAATGAAATTGTAAGCTATATGTGATAAAACCATATAGTTTATTCATCATTAATTAAAAAATAGAACATCAGGTCATTCCATATAGACATAATCACTCAACTAGGATCACCATATTGTAAATCATATCCCATGAACCACCCTCACAATGTTTAGTTATATACAACGTCATTCCAAGATATATTGGAATAAACCGTATTAATTTTTTATAAAAAAATTAAATATACAAAACTAAGTTTCAAAACCTTTCCATGAATATGTACATTATACTTCTCCCTAAACGATCTCATTAAACGACATACATAGCCAACAAAATTGTCCTAGATAATCCATTTAATGGGAAACAATACCTCTATAGGCTCGATTTTGTAGATTACCATTACAAAATATATGGTCAATAATCTTAGTGGTTTCTAATGGTACTCTGTGTAGCCAAATTTATATAATAATCAACCCCAATTAGATCATCTATATGTATCTAAATTCTCTATTACTGAATCAACTATGTGTCTAATAATCTTTCTAAAAAAAGATTATCCCACCTTATTTCATATAACATCAATAAGGCAAACCAATAGAATAAAAAATGCATATATATGTATGAACAAAGTATTAGAAGATAAACATGTACTTATAAAAGAAAACATGGTATGATTAGTTTTTGACACTCTAAATAGTAGATCCTCAGTTGATAATAATGTTGGTCAGACTTGAAGGGATATATTATTTAGATCTTATTCTCCAAACATAATTCCTGACATACCGATTTCATCATTAGGTCAGTGGAAAATAATATAATAAATAGTCTCTTTCCAATTGGATAATAATAAAATCCATGGTAAATCCTTAATATAAAACTCCAAATGTATCATTCTATATAAAAATTAGACAACAATGACATCAAAGGACTTGAACATCAATACCACAACAATTGTAACTTGAAATTCAAAAAATTTTATGTGGTGTTCTATTTTGTGATACATCACTATATCTGAAACATTAATTTATCATATTTATACCCAATATAGAAATTATTAAATAAAATAAAATAATTATCTGACACCACGTTGTAACATTATTGAAATGATCACTGCATGAAAAATAATTGGACCAGTTTTCCACCTGAACATAGGCCTAAATTCCCAAACACTAGAGGATGTTGACTAGTAATAAAAATCTATGGAGGTACCATGTAGAGGTTATACACATCTATCAGGATATTTTATATGAGAATAATAAATATCATCCATCATAATAAAAAAGTGTGTGTGAAAAATATTAGAAATACTAATAATAAATAAAAAAGTTGCAAAGGAATGAAAAACCATATAAAACATACAATAATTGTCCCATGGGAAAGTTTATTAAATAAACCCATTAAAATTAAAATAAATATGATGGATTATAGCTACCCTCACATTCTATACATTAACATTAAATAATATTTGCAGAATACATAAAAATTATACAAACAGACACCCAAAGACCGTATTAGTTTAGTGTATTTAGAAACATGGAACCAAATTACTCTAAATCAATGAAATATCCTCAATGTTTCTGACAAAGATCTTCCCCTCAAAATTTATATATAAAAAAATTTCTTTATAACTTAGGGATGGGAAACACATGAAATGGATGATATCAAATTCTCAGTAAGGGTAAATAAAGGAAATATGTAAGAATGTCGTGAAAATTATGGTATGATATCCTGATCACCATCATTATATGATGATACGGTACATATCATAAATGATAAACATGATTCATTGCATAAATATTTGTAGATAATATGATTCGAATCATAATTAAATAATGAACATAATCCATGATAGCATAATATAAGAATAATACATGGAATTTTGGCAGACACATAAGTATATAAAAACATTATGTCAAGGCCTCCAACTAAGGCCTTTGTAACATGTCAGGCTTTCGTCAATAACCCATGTACATGATTCAGTATTGAGATGCCCTTTTGTGTACCCTCTTCATTACATCATAGAATGTCCTCCCCTATAAACTATTAATTTTGTCTTGGGATATCCTCTCATGTACCCTTTGGTATCATAAAACATTCCTCATTACCCAATACATTGGACATAGATATAGGTCCAACCAATCTCATAGTGATATCATACATACATGTGCCATAAAATAATTAACAATAACATCCTAACCCATGAAATGAAATGGTTTTTATAATCATTAAGTCATACCATTACCTACAGAAAAAGAAATAGGCTCTATAATCAGTTCATCAAAGCATAACCCGTGATACAAAGTGGGTTTTATAATTATATATTTTATAAAAGAGTATATAATTTTGTAAACATCAATCCATAAAATAAAAAACATTCATGGAAATAATATAAATGGAAAAATTGAATCATTTTTTCAAAAATGTTTGAATAACTCCAACATATGTTATCTTATATGGGAAATAACTTTTTAAGATTGTTTTGAAAACAATTTATGACGAATATATCTGTTATCCATTAAATTTTACTCAAAAAATAGAAGACATTTTGAAAATATAAATCATGAAAATAAATCTGAAAACTTATCAATGATTCATTAAAAAAAAATTTAAATATTATTCTCCATGGAAAACATGCAGTGGAGGTTAAAAAACTTTTTAAAACTGTTTCCATTATGAAATTATAAATGATTAAAAAACAATTTTCAAAACAGTCTATTTGTAAATATATTTTTAAACATTATCCATAAAAATTATCCATTTAAACCTGTAAATAAATAATCAAATAATTTATGACTGGTAAATCATTGCCTTTTATATGTGGTAAAAATAACATTCCTTTTTCATGGTAAAAAAAGTGGAAAATACCACATTCAGAAAGAAACAATAACATTCCTTTGAAAACATTAGTAAAAGAAATAAGGGAAAATTTTATTTTAATAATAATAGGATATTTGTATAATTTTTTTGAAACCCTTTTTAGAAAACCTGTTTTTGAATGAATACATTTTTCAAACTGAAGAGACGGTAATGTAGGACATTTTAAAAACACATTATTAACTATGTTATGCACCAAAGAGTAGAAAAATGGTACCAATAAATGAATATATAATAAATAACCTAGATGATAATAGAAAATATAAGTGAACATAATATATAGATCATAATATTTCACCAAATGAAGCATAAACATAAACAATCTTGAAAAGTTATTAGATTGTTTCAATAAAGTCTTACAACATGGTAACTTTGAACTACACTTCCCGAATAAGAAAATGAAATTAAATGAAACTTAAAATATTATTGTAGTCATTAAAATCATGATATATCACTTAAAAGTTATTGTATATGCCTCATGTAAAAATATAGGTGGACAACATGGCATGTGTCTCAATGAAGGAAAATTGACACAAAAATACATTATCGATTTGGTAATATTTCAAATATAAACTCTATAAATATTTTTTCATAAAATTGATATATAAATACCCGTAAATTTATTTATAATAATTATATAATACATTCATGTGTAATATAAAAACCACACCTATGTAATGGGTGGTGAATAAAACATTTATTTCACGATAATAAAATGTGAGATGAAATCCCCTTACCTTGAATGTTGACTCTCATCGTACTCGTATAAAAATATTGTATAATAAATATAAGTTTATTTAAAATCTGTCATACAAACATATTATTTTATCTAATACCATATATGTATTTATTATTTCCATATATTACCCTCTACATAACAATCCTATGTTACAGTTTCACTTCGTGTAAAATATCCTTTGTTTGTTGGATGTGTATTAATTTGTTATGTCTTTGATCCTTATTTTTATATCATGATTTTTATAATATAAATAATGATATAAATATCATTTGAATTTATTATATTTGTCTTAGAATAATATATATAATATTGGATTGTGAAATAGAACACACCGTTCATGGAGACGGTTAGATGTACAAACACATACACATTGTTTCTATTTTTATTATAGTATTAAAAGAAAGAAGGTAAACCAAATGTGGGTATATATATATGATTATTATAAAATAATTAGTATATCATACTAATGATATAATATCACCAAAAACATCCATAATAAGTTCCATGTAGTGTGTTAAACAATCACATCATTTTGAGGGGGTCGTAGTCTACACACCCTCAAACTAAATTATAATATTTGAAACCAAGGGAATGTTTAAAGATACGATTTGTAAAATAATTATAGAAGCTAAATTACATAGTAAATATAATATATAACATATATAAATATATTTTCCATAATCATTTCCACCATGAAAGGTGGTAAGGAAAAATGAACAATCATTTTTTTGTGAGGTGGTAGTTTACTGTACACATAAAAGTATGTTCATTACCCTTCACATGGAAGTGTGTGTAAGTGTAGGTAAAACAAATAACATTAAAAAATACTAGTATATTTTATATATATATTTTTTAATACCATAATTCAATAAATATTGGGGATGAAGTAGTGAATTAAAATAAAATAAATGATTTTGAGAGAAGTCGTTAATTCTTAATCAAGTTACTCTTTTTTTGTGCCAAATGGATTCCTCAAATTGATATATTCCAAAGGGTAATATTATAAAATAATTGATGGATTTTGGGAAATATATTAGGTATATATTTTCTAAACCTATGTGTATTGAGAGTTATTAATAATAGGGATAGTTGGTGGCCTTTAAAACGGAAGGGAATGAACAAACTTGGAATTATTGAAAACTAGTTACGAGTACCCATGTTTTTACCTAAAAAAAGACACAACCAAACAAAAAAAATCAATAATCAATGGTAAATTTACTAATAATGGATATAAAATGGGCGTTGGACTAGTGCCTATGTATGTTTGGGCTTTAATTTTAAGGTTTAGTACATCACTAACCTAATTTTTCTACTAATAATTGTAATTATTTTTTAATAACATTCACTAATATTTTAGGTCAATACAATTTAAATTATTATAAATTATAAATTATACTTATTCCAAATATGTAATATAATATGGTAAATTATTATAAAAAGATACAGGAAATTATTTTAAAAAATTAATCCTGATGATGGGACGACATTGCAGGTTTTTAATGTAAAAACATCTAAAAGATTGTTAAGTTTTTATACCCAATATCAAAGTGAAATTTATTCCAATGACCTAAATTGGGCTAATTTATAATATTATTATCTAATTAAACTTTAAAAATAATTTAATATATAATTTGAGCTTATAAAATTATTAGTCGAAAAAATGTTTTGAATAAAAATTCTGTATTTTCAACTGCTTAATAAAAATGAAACCATCTAGAAAAATAACAAAAGTATATCCTAAGATATTTTTTGTTTATATTTAAATTATTAATTTTTTTACATAGTAAATTTATAAAATAAAAAAAATTGTATTTAAAATGATTTTCCTTTAAAATGCACTAAAACTACCTTTAATAAAACATTGTGTTTTGAAGATTAAAATTGGGGTTTTATAATTTTATATCTGTTAAATAAATTTGATGATTATCAAAAATATATATTTTTTCTAATATATGACATTTAAATTTAATAAATATCATTTAATATTAAGAAATAAATTTATCATATTAATATAAATCGGTCGTTTTCACATTAAAATTGAATTTAATATTATCAGTCCCTTGTTATTAATTTGGTTTTTATATTCGTTTCTAATTTTTAAGTAACCAATGATTCTTGACTATATATATTAATAATTTATTTAATGATATAATCATTAATTTAATTTCCATGTTATCTCCTATTAAATGTTAATATTTTAATAATGAATTATTATTCGGTAACACTTTGTCTTGCGTGTTACGTAAGACATCCTGGAAAGTCAATATTATGTGTAATGTAAACTGAACTTAGTGTATTGTGAAGATAAATATGAAATTTAAATTATGTCTAGTACATGATTAACTTGTTATTTTATATAATTCATGTCATACATAGTGTGTTAAAATAAAATAAATAATTTTCAGTGTGGCCTAAAATGTAAAATATCAAAGAGATTAAATTAATTTGAAAAAACAATATTTCAAATAATATAAGTGTGTTACATTCTACCCCCTTTAAATGAATTTTACCCTCGAAATTCATATGGGTTATTAACGGTTTATTATGTAAAATTTCATTCATTGAAACTAACATCATATAAATGAATACAAAAAATTTTCTTAAAAAGGGAAAGATGGAACCATAACGGTTATCCAAAGTTACTCATAATGAGATTACCATATATAAGAACATACATTTAAAGTGAAATACATGACATGGAAGTGAAATATTACCATCATGTTATGATGGAGAGTGATATAGAATTAGGTCAATATAAATTTAATAATCACAAATCTATACATCTGTGATGACCTTCGGCACATTTTGATTCATAAAAAATGAAGGTACTTGGACAAATTTTTTTGTTCTAAGACCCTGTTTTCTAAAGTTGAAGCAATTTAATTTAAAGTTATACTTTCATGATTTTACGAAATTGAACCCTTTTTTGTTAATTGATCCACTTCAACTTTTTCCTAAAAAATATTGTTGAATTTTTCATCCATGAAGTATAAATAGATCATGAGATCACTGATATTCTAGTCAATTTTTCAATAGTTATCATGAAAAAATTATTGTTTTAATAGAATATTCAATATGTATAAATCCTCATATGGAGAGATAACACTTTAATATCACTTACATCATCTGAATATTAACTAAAACATCCCATAAATGGTTAATCTTATTACCCTTATGAAATATGAAAATTAAATGATTTAGGAAACAATTCATCAAACCATCTTAACATTGATGACCCATATATCACGAAGTACCACATATTTTTCATAGTGAGAAACATGTTAATACTATTATTATATATTCCCTTGAAACATTGTAACAATAGTAATTACCATAAATACTTTTTAAAACATGCAGGCATCATTATTCCAATTATTACTATATATATTAATTAAATCCAAGATGTTGTAAACCTTTTCTTTGATGACAAAGAAAAACTTGTAAATAATCAATTACAGAGAAATATATACAAAACTATTTATATATTCATATCCATCATATCATTATCTAAACAAGATTATCTTAACATCATTAATTCATTAATTGTTACCTTACCCCTATCAAAATATCACTTTTCTATGAAATCACATTTATATGACTTCATTAGCACTGAAGGTGTACCTTTTAATCATTAGTGAAAAAGTTTACAAAAAATAATTATATATATCATTACACATATAACATAATATTTGTATTCTGAAAAAAAAAACTTCGTTAATCAAACTATATTCTGAAACCATTACATATGATTTATATTCTTATTCGATAAAACATATTTCATAGAATATGAAATTTGAAACATTCATAAGATTCCTAAATCTAAATCTAATCATTCATATAATGTTTAATTTAATATATATTTGAAGAACTTCACATACATTTCACAGGTCGTTTTTGGTCTAATTGTCATCAAAAGTATAACAAATACTCATACCACCATTCTGATTCTCTTTATGGGATTTCTACCAAGAAAATTGTATAACATAATTGCCATTATGTTCACATAAAAACAAGTAAATGTTAACCATGTTCCTTCCTATTAACTCTAGTGACTAAAACCAGAAAGCATAGTACGAGAAACATTTGTCGTATTATCATGCCATATAGTCATGAAAATTTACTTATATGGTTCTTAAATCATCAATATTACTTTATTAATCTATGGAACCATTGGTTTATCATATGTTATTCATAGTAATACTATGTTTAAAAATGACATGATGGTTTGTAAAGGGAGTTTTAATTAACAATGAATATCCTCTGAGGGTATCAAATCATATGTGCAGCAAAGCCCATTGTCAGGTACCAGATTACCCTGAGTTAGGACTAGAACATCTTGTCGGAGTTGTGACACCTGGGTATATATTTTCCAGAGCCACACCAATGTGTAGTATCATAATAGGGATTAATTTCTTTGAAATCACTCACTGTATACATTACCCAAATTCCATGTCATTTTCTTAACAGTTGACTCATCATTATACATATCCCAAGAGTCATCCCTAGACATATCCATACAAATATTCATAGGTATTTCACTAATGTATTTTCACCATTTTTTCCATAGAATAACTCATTATTCTCATTGATAATATCTATATCGACCCACTCTTTTCATATATTATCATTACATAATTTTTGAGAAAACATTAAAACATTACACAAAAAGATGACCAAATATCATTTTAGTTTAGTGGATTTGGAAACATAGAGTAAATATCTTCCTAATTAGTGAAATATTTTCAATATATCCCTCAAGGATATCCTCATTTGTATATATAGTTAAAAACATTTATTGATTACAGGAGGAAGCAAAACACATAAAAGGGGTGATATTAAATGTTCAACAAGGGTAAATAAAGTAAATTCAATAGAATATCATGAATATAAAGGTTTTAGAACATGATCATGATCACTTGAAGATCATACTCTATATATCAAAAATCATAAACATGATTCATGGCCTAAATAATTGAAGTTTTAAAGACATGAATTACAAGTAAATAAATAAGATGATTCATGAAAGCATAATATTATAATAGGACTTCTTATTGTGGAATACACATAATTATATAAAAACCATATGTCAAGGGGATCTACCAAGGCCTTTGTAACATGTTAGGCTTGGGATAATCACCATCATACCTATATCAAGAATAGGATTCCATCTCACATACTCTCTTTTCCAGGCTTGGGATGAACTCCCATATACCTTCTTATTTCGGACATGGAATTTCCCCCCATGTACTCTTCGAGTTCAAAAAACATTTATCATTACCCAATGTATTGGAAGAAGATATTGGTCCGACCCATATCATAATGAAATCATACATACATGATCTATAAATCATAACCAATCATATCATAACCCATGAAACAAAATGGGTTTCATAAACATGAAATAATACCTTAAACTGTGGAAAATGAAATAGGTTTAATACTCATTTCATCCAAGAATAACCTATGAAAAGAAGCTGGTTTCACAGACATGTAACCCATGAAAGAGAAAAATATTCTATAAACACTATTCCATTTAATATAAACAATTCAGAGAAGGAATATTATTGGAAATATTGAATAATTTACCTATAAAAATAAGAGTTACACTAATTAATGTTATTGTAGACGTGAAATAAAATTTCAATATATTTTAAAAAAACTATGAAAAACATATCATTTCTCTTTTAATTTTTTTTGCAAAAAGCATAAAGAATTTTCAAAATAATTTTTATAAAATAATCATGAAATCCTTTTTGAAATCCTTTTTCCATGTAAAAATGTTATAGGATCTTGAAAACAATTTGAACAAGTTTTTTTCTTGAACACATTATAAATGAATCTTGATAAATATTTGAAATCCATTTTTGTGAAAATAAATATTAAAAAAAATTTCATAAAAAACCCCTTTTTAAACATGAATTGAATGTTTTATATAATTGATGGTGGAAAAATCCATACTTTTTGAATGAGGTAGAAATGGAATTTTGTCATCATAAAATGGATAGAAAAATGTATCATTCGGAAAAAGATAAGAAGATTGCATTGAAACAAATTTTAAAATGAAAAAAGAGTAAAAATGTATTTTATTACTAATAGGATATTAGTATAATATTCTTGGACATTATTTTTAGGAAATATATTTTTAATGATTATATATTTATAATGGAAGAGAGGGTAAAGTAGTGATTTCTTAAAAACACATTCTTGACCATATTATGTAAAAAAGTGTGAAAAAAGGAAACAAAATATGAATATATCATGAATAACCAGAGTATTAGAATGTTTATGATTGATCTTAAGATAAGGACCATAATATGGCATCAATAAAAACATTAACATAAAGATTATTGAAAAACAATGAGATTGTTTCAATAAAACATTTAAGACATGGTAACATTCAAACATACACACCATGTAATAAAGTAAAATTATACTAAGAATAAAATGTAATAAAAAATGATAGTCATGATTAAACATTTAAATGGTTGTATATACACCTCATTGAACAATATAGGTGCATAACCTGGAATGTGTCTCAATGAAAGAAAATTTGAGAAAAAATTTATTTACCTATATAGTAACTATTGAAACATAAACACGATGAAATAAAATTCATAAAATGGATATATAAATACCCAAAATTTTAGGTATAATAATAATATAAAATTTGAATTATAAAATCCACACAAAAGGATTGGGTGTGGAATAATGAATGTACCTCATTGAAATAATAATTGAGATGAAATCCCCTTTCCTTTTGTCAAAACTAATGTTGTACTCCTACAATCATGATGTAAAATAAATATATGATTATAATAAATATATCAAAGAACCATATTAATATATATAATATCTTATATGTTTTTATTATGACCTTAAATTACCCGTTGTTAATAATTCACTATTATGGTTTCAATTCAGGTAATATTCACTTTGTTTTTTTCATGTGTATTAATTTGTTATAATTTTTGTCATTATACATATATCATGATTTACATAATTTACATTATAAAAAAATATAATTTATATTTAGTATATATGTGTAATAATTATCTATAAAATAATGAATTATGAAATGGAATACATTGTTTATTAAGATGGTAAGCTGTACGTACGAATGAACATTATTTCCATTTTTAATGTTTTATGGAAACAAAGAAGGTAAATGAAATATGGGTATATAAATATACAAATTATAATTCCACTTGAATTTTTATATCATATATGTAATATAATTTCACTAAACACATTTTAATACATTCTCTTTACTGTGTTAATAAATAATATCACTTTGAGGGGGCTATATTCCACACTTCCTCGAATGAAATAGTCATATTTAAACCAAAGTGAAAGTAAATATAAACATGTTTCTATGTATTAAATAAGAATAATGAAATAATAAATGTCGTATATAATTTAAATAAATATAGTTTCCATCATAATTCCTACTATGAGAGGTGGTACGGATAAATGGGAAATCATTATTTTGGGTTGCGGTAGTTCGTTGTACACAAAACTAGTCTGTCAGTTACCTATTATATGGTGGTGTGTATATGTGTCGGTCAAAAAAATAGAACAGAAACATCATAGTATATTTAATATAATTGTGTATTTATAAAACCATTAATCAAAGATTGTGGACAGGGTGTAGAATAAAAATAAAAAATGGATCTTGAGAGAAGTCGTTGCCTCTAAATCGGGCAACTCCAAGAGTTTTTCTCTAAAAGTATTCAACTGAGTTCTTTATACTAATTTGGATTATTGTAGGATTCTCTAAGGGGGGGTTTTAATGTTTATTATGTATATATTGGTCTAATATAATTGGTTTTGGACATGGGAAGAATAGGGAGAGGTGCTGGCATTTTATAGGGATGGGAAATGACACACTTGGCATTTTTAAAAACAAGTTAGTTGTAGCAGTGTTTTTATATACCAAAAGTCACCCAAACCAAAAAAACATCCAATAATGAATGTCTTATGAATGAATAAATTCCATCTAATGGGTAATTGAGGTCTTTATATGGAATTTTGGGTCTTAAAATTACGGTTTAGTACTCTGTTTATATAATGTTTTTCTTAATCATTGAAATTATTTTTAATAAATTTCATAAATAATCTTAGAAAAAAGTCAACATAATTATTAAACATTAATAAATTTATATCTTCAAAATATTGTACCAAATTTTAATAATTATAATCATAGAAGTGGTAGAATGTAATTTAAAATAATATTATAGATGGGGGACATTGTGGGTTGTGAATGTAAAAATTTCAAAAACCATGATATATTTTTATACAAAATTTGAAATTGAAATTGACTAAATGAAATAAATTTTAATAATTTATAAAATTTCTACGTATTCTAAATTTATAAAAATACTAAAATATAATTTAACAATATAATGGAATTAGATGAAAATGATTTTTTTAATTCAAGTTCAACATTTTAATCTTTTCATTAAAAAATTAAACCTTATAGAAAAATACCAAAAATTAATCCTAACATAATTGTTATGTTTTACATTAATTTATTAAGTATATTTTTTAATATTAAATCTATAATAGTTTATAAAATTTTATTTAAAATGGTTTCTGCATTAAAAGGTGGTTAAATAACAACTATAAAAATATTGGTATTTGGGATAAAAATTGGGTTAGATATTATCTTATATATATATCAAATATAATTAATTATTATCAAAACTAATTTATTGAATACATAATATATTAATTGATTTAATTTCATTTAATATTAGTAATGAATTCAATTTAAAACTTAAATAATCTTTTTGACATAAAAATAGAGTTTTAATATAAATCGCTTTGTATTCAAATTTTTATATAATATTTTATAATTATTAGGTAACAAAAAAATTGAATAGTATATATTTATTTATTATTTATTTAATCATATAATAATAACTTTAATTTACATGTTATATATTGTTAAATAATATTATTTTAATATCTAATTCTTGTTCGGAAACACTCGGTCTTGGGTGTTACGTAAGCCATTGAGTAAATTAAGTCTTTGCGCGTAACTTACGCAAATCACATCAGATGATGTAGTAAAAGATAATATTTTTATTAGATAGAGTAAATGATTAACATAATATTTAATTTAATGCAATCCACACATAGTGGTTTAATATAAAATAAAATATTTTGATTTTGGCATGAAATTCAAAATAGAAAAGAGATTAAATTTTTTCCAATAAAATATTTCTCAAAATATCATTGGGTTACATGGATCCTCGATGAATCTATTTAATTCTCATACCAATATTGATATCCCACATGAGCATCCCTAGCCTAATCTAAAATTTGTTCTGAACCCAAACATTTCATCCCATTACCATGTGGAATTTCTTCAGGTATCCATGTGTTGAGGTGTCCTAACAAGGGTGTGAGTTCTAAATACAAAGTAAAATACCAATAAAGTGTCATTCTAGCTAGTATAGGTTGATATAAGTTCATGTACCCTACTCAGTGGAAATTTTTAAAAAATATATTGATCATAAATATATATTTAAATACACTATCACCTTAATTTCATTGTCTCATTATCAGAGTGTCTCTGAGTACGTCACAATGACTATACCTCAAAAGAATTATAATTTCCCCATCGGTGTACTCATACAATCCATTACATTCCCAGTTACCACCAATAATCCCTTAGTCTAGGAAATCAAATGACCATACCTTCCTCAACCACCACCATAGTTTTTTTGAGCATGAGCATCACAATGGGGAAAAAAATATCCACTTACTTAGGATCACATTCTCACACCTCCATCGACGAGAAGAAGATCCTAGGACATCACCCCAAATCCCTCAACATCAATACCTCAGGTTAATTCCCATTCTATTACATATGAATTCTTGATGTCTAAATGAATTTTCATTCCAAAGAGGGATATTATTTTAGTCCATATAATACATATTTATATGAATAGTTCATAACAAACCCAATCAATTAAAGCGAATACCCTCCATAGATTTCAGGGTTGATATCTCAGGTATCCAAGATCTTACATATTCTTATCTTATATAACATTAATTTCCCCACATTATTATTTAGTGATATCCTTGACATCAGTCAATTTGTTCCAACATTCACCATTCAAAGGTAAAACATCTATTTTTGGGGATATATGTCGAACCAAAACTGATTAAATCCATTCAAATATCGCAAATTGAATGAATATTCAATCAACTACAGGTACCAGCATTCGAATATTGACACCCATTAATTCTCAATGGTAACATTTTATACCATCATTTGAATTAATGTACTTGATCATTCACAAGATCTGATTTTGGGTCATAGGAACCACTTATAGGTTCCCAATATGGCATCCAATAGATCTATGGATGGTACAAAATCTTATAATCCACCACTAATATACCATGATATGGGATTCAAATTATATAAAACATAATATGGTCCCATCAATGTAAATTTGAAATTTTTAGGCATCTTCAGAAATCCAAGTTGTGTTAGGTCTAACACATATTTTTAAGGCATCTAAGGAAATTACATATCATCATGCATAAATATAAATATGTAAATAACTATCCAATAAGGGCTGGAAAAACTAACAAACTAGTTTTTTTATCCATATCCTTGTCGAGCTTATTGTTAATCTTGGGTTCTAAGGTTAATATTTTAACTGTCACTACAGAACACCCATAACAACCTAGGTTCTTATAAAATATTTTTATTCATTATAGAACTAAATAATGAAATTCATTATAAATTTATAATGAAATAATTGGAATTTATATAAACCCAAGAATCTATAATATTGGAATATTAACCTCACATATGACCACATATATAAAATTTATGTATCTTATAAGTGAAAATATGAAATATTTATATCATGCGTTAGGAAAATAAATCTTTTAAAAATAATAATTTAACACTAAGAAGATTTATGAAACTAAAATGTTTATTCTAAATTTTTATTTAATATAAGGAAATAAAAGAAAATTTATCTTCATAAAATGTATTGATAAATAAATATTTGGTTGTCTTATAATTATACAATAATCTTGTAAGACAGTGATTATTATTTTGTGAAGTGTCATAAAATACATTAGAATTTTAAAATAGGTATATTTTAATAATAATATATTTTTATTAAAAAATTAAATTAATAAAATTAATACAGTTATTTTCATAAAAATTAATTAATTTTTAATTCTAAAAATTGAAAAATTTGGCTAATGAATTTTTTTAATTTTTCGAAAATACTTTAACATTTGGGGAATTGTAAAATATGTAATTTATAATATATATAAATTATAATTTTAATAAAATATTCATTGAGTTTTTACAAGTGTTATAAACCTAATCACTACCCCAAATTCATTATTTTAATATTTTTAGTGATAATTTTGAATATATTCATTGTCTTGAGGGAAAATAATAAACTAATTAATAAAATAATGACAAACACCCCTATACTCCCCTATAAATACAACCCATCACCACCTCATCAACTCACACGTCATAATCTATGAAACATATTAATATCCCTCAAATTAATCCTCTCAAGACTCTAACACACATATATAATCCATTGGTATCAACACTAGACCAAATTCAAATTTCATAAGGAGTTTCTAAAGGTGATGATTTCAAGAGGTAAATTCCTCTTTAATTTTCATTAATTTTCCTTTTAATTTCCATTCATTTTTTATTCTCACCTAACCTCACCTAATAAAATTGACATGGTAGCTCCATTATAATAAATATACTATAATTTTATTATGTTATTGTAATATCCATCATAAAACCACACCACTTCGATTCTTATTCTAGAAAATTAAAGCATCGTATGTCATGTGTCGATTCAACGCCTTCAAACAAGATAAATGTTTTTCATTAAAATCATCAATGATTGTCATAAATATATTATTATGGCTAAATAAATATTAATGTTTATATTATAAAATTTTTAATGTTCATGAAATAATTTATATAAAAAATTAAATAACACAAATCTAGTTTATGATGGTTGGAAAAACACGAAAAAAATGAAAAAAACTTTTATCATTAATGTTTTTTCTAATAAGTCAAGCTCATATAAATAAATGATATATTGTATCATTTATTATTATGTAAAAATATTTATACCATTTAATTCCACTTATTTTGTTTTTATTCCATTTAAAATGAAAATATATAATGAACCAACCATGGAAACCATGAAAGATATGCACTCGAAACAATAAATGTAACTAAAAATTATTAATAAATGGGTGGAAATATGTTATAACAGGATCATATGGGGTATTAAAAATATTAATATAGTACATTAATATATTATTCATACCCTTTAAACAATCATACGGGAGTTTGAAACATTTTCTAACGAATTCGAACCTAGGTTATGTGACTTATCTTTAAAAACACTATTTTAAAATTATATTTTGCAAAAATTAAAATGGAATGATTTTAGTATAAAATTATTCAATTTTTATGATTACGGTATGGTTATTTAGAAATTTTTATGATGAATTATGGGACTAATATCTCCCTCCAATGAATTGGATATATTTATTTTTAGAGTTGATCATAATAGTTATTCCAAATGTAATTGAGATAGTTACATCATAAGGTTGTTGAATGAGTCACATTATAAGGTAGTCATGAGGGTAAAAAATCATTAGATAACTATAAGGGTAACAAAAATATGTAATAATCTAAATAAAATTATTACCTAAGTTTCCAAAATATTTTATTTAGGTTTTTTATGACTTTTGGAAATATAATATTTTTACATAGTAATTATATGATACATTAAGTGTGAGAAGTATATCTTTTTTAAAATTAGTTCATAAGTTTATAAGTATTCACATACTAATGGTTTCTATCCTTATTTTAATATCCCTTACAGAGTTTTTTGATCTCATCCCATGTTGTAAATTTTTTATTCAATGGGTTTATGTATTGTTTAGAAAAATGAATAATCAAAGTTGAATGTGGTGAATAATTTTCATGAATATAAATCAGGTTTTATTAAAAGATTATACATTATTGATGAAACACATACTATTTTTATTGAACCCAAGTTTTATTCATGTGTTTTTTATGTATTAATTATGACCTAATTATCTAATTAAAAAAACCTAAAAGCGATTTTGGATTTTAATAAGTGTATTTTACTTGAATTAACTATATTATGATATGTCTATGTTTGGTTCTTTATAGATGGTACCCGAGTATGGTTTAGATAAATTTAGGGGAAACAATGATTTTAATAAAAGTACGTAAATAAATTTGGAATTATGGTTAATTTTAAATGACATAACATTAATATACTTTGATGTTTCTACATAAGTGATGTTTGTTCAGAATGGTTTTCTGTAGAATAAACATGGAAGATTAAATAGTAAAGCACTAGATGGATGATATCATTTCGAGTCAGAATCCATGAATGATTAGAATTGGAATAGAGATGTTTTTGAATTTAATAGGTCATTTGATGTAGGCTATAAATGGTGGATGAATTCATATAATAGAACATACAGATACACCACAAAGGAACAAGATGATAGTGGATCATTTTATGAGGAAACACACTCTTATCAGTTGATATTCTAACGTAGATGTGAATGAAGGGTGAAATAAATCTCTTGAAATGATATTCAATGTAATGTGGTGTCTATGTAATCAGATGTTTAGTCTTTAAATTTATTGTTTCGATGATGATGTTGACCAGTGGTGGTGAATGGTCAAGAATATTAGGTGAAGAGAAGATATTGATTCCATGGAATGGGATGAATTAAGAATATCTTCCTTCAAAAATATTTTCTGAATATAGATTGACTTATGATGGAAATTAAATTCCATCAATTGAATTCAATAGGGGAATATTTGGTTTCCATGTATTCAGAAAACATCATGGTTTTCAATATACACTCCAAATCTTACTCAGGATATTGATAGTAAAATAAGTATTTTTTTCATAGGATTGAATCCTAGATATTTAAGGAAATTGGATTCTTGTGAATTTAACATTTATGATAAAAATTTTCCTTTTGATAATAGGTTATAAATAGAGATTATTTAATCATCAAGTGTACATTGATAAAAATAATAATAAATATTCCATATGAAAATAAATGGCTATGAACCAATCATATAAATATAAAGGTAAGAAAATTCAGATTCCAATTTGTGCAATGTGTGGTAAAAAGAACCCTGGGAAATTCCATAAATAATATGAGAAGTTAATATGATTTTTGTTAGTTTTGAAATATGGAACGTGATTAAAATTAAAAATATATTAGTATTTGTATACTTAATTCTGATAAGAAAATTCTAAATTGTTTTAAATGTGGCTTGATTTGGAATTATGAACACACCTCTTCAAATAAGGACCCGAATAATGGGAAGAATCTGGGAAACAAGAATAATGGTGTACTAAAATAAAATTTTACTACTTCAATAGATGTGTGGAAATAAAATGATGAGTTATTTGGTAAAATATATGTTTTCTGAGTTTTTTCTTATGTATTGATTGATATAGGGTCTACAAATTCGTTTATTTTTTAGCAACTTTTTGGTAAATTGGAAATTTCACCTAATAAAATGAAACTTGTGTTTATAGTAAAAAAAATAGTTAGAAATATTATGGAAAAAATGAATTATAATAACCATGATTTTTTATGTGGAAATACATTACCTGTGATCATTTTTGTTTTTTCCATTGTAGTTTATGATGTTATTCTGGGAATGGATTATAATTTTTTGTCATACTAAGATTGATTTTCGATCTACTGATTTTTTTAAAAAGTGATTAAGTATGTATAATAGAATGAACCAATACCCTAGATATTATATTAAGAAGTGGAGATACTTTTAAAATATGGAAATGAATGTTATATTTCACATATTGTTTAAAATAAGGAAAGTTATTTGATAAAAGATGTTCTAGTTGCAAATGAATGATTGTATGATTTTAACGATGACTTTCCTAATCTTATGTCAGATCATGAAGTTAAATTTACTATTAACATAGTTTTTGATTATAATGCAATTTAAAAACACCTATATTGACTGGATCATATAAAACATCTATAATTTAAAAATTAGTTACAATTGTTTCTTGATGAAAGCTTCACTCGGCCAAGCAGTTCACCATAGGGTGCTCCTGTTATTTTTGTTAAAAAGAATTATTTTATCATGACACTTTTCAATGATTTTAGAGTTTTTAATAAGATTACTATTAAGAATAATTATCTATTGGCAAATTTTATGGACTTTTTTGATCATCTCTAAGGAGTTTAGTTTTTTATTCATGTTTGACTTCAGATTTTGTACAATAAGCTGATGGCGAAGTAGAATGATATTCGAAAAACAATATTACAAACTAGATATAGCCCTTAAAATTTTTTTATTACTAATTTTGTTTCGAAAAAATCCACTTCTATAATTATGGATCTTATAAATAGAATATTCATAGAATATTTCAGTAATTTTTTTGTTTTTTTATTGATGATATTTTAGTTTATTCACCAAGTTTTTTTTAACATGAAAAACCCGTAAGGTTTTTTATAAAAACATAAATTTAAAAAGTTATATGGTAAATTTGGAAAATGTGATTTTTGGTTGCAACCATTTTCTATACATGTGATCATTATAAATAAGGATGTAATAATAGTAGATCTTTCTAAAACAATAGTGGCTGATGAATGCACAATACCTAAAAATGTTAATGAAATTCATATATTTCTTAGATTTGTTGGCTATTATCGACAATTTTTGAAATACATTGATGGTTATCTGAACCGATAACCACGTTAACACAAAAAGAGTAAAATTTATATGGATAGAAGATAGGGATGTCTATTTTAAGGTACTAAGAATATTATTGGTTAGTTCCCCAATTTTGGATTTGCCTACTAGAAATAGCATGATTGTATCTACAGTGATGCTTCATTGAAGGGACTTGGTTGCGTTCTAACATTGAATGATCTGGTAATTTCTTATGCTTCAATCCAACTAAAACTTCATGAATTAAATTATCCCACATATGATTTGGAATTTTATTCTATTGTTTAATATTTAAATATACATATACATCATTTATATGAATCCAAATTTGAAATATATATTTTCCATAAAAGTTTGATGTATATATTCACCAAAAAAGAACTGAACAATAGGAAAAGAATATGAATTGAACTGATAAAAGATTATGATTTCAGATTCAATTATCATCCTAGAAAATCAAACAATTCAATGAATACCTTGAGTCGAAAACATAATTCTACACTAACCATGTTATATTTGGAACACAAACCATTGGTTGATAATTTGATAAATATTTGTCTAGAAGTTACTTGTGTTGGAAATTGTATTGTATTGTTTTAGGTTTTAGAATAGTCTTATCTTTTAGACAAAAATAATATGACATATATTGAAGACCGTGAGTTATAAAAAATGTAGAATTGGTTAAAAAGGTTCATTTTTCATAATTTAGTAGTGATACAGATTATGTATTGATATTTGAGAAGAAATTATGAGTGTCTTGTGATTCATAGTTGAAGAAAGAGTTATTAATGGAAGCTCCTTATTCTATGTTTTCAGTTCATTTGGAAAAAACATAGATGTAAAGATACCTTCATGATTATTACTGATGGGATGGCATATGAAGAGTAATTTATGATTTTACTATGAAATGTTTGACTTTTTAATAGGTTAATGTAGAATGACCACTACCAAAGGGGTTTCTTCAGCATTTTCCAGTTCCACAGTGGAAGTAGGAAAATATATACATAGATTCCATGGTGGTGATCCCAAATACATATTTTGGTAATAATTTTATTTTTGGTAATTTTTGATTTACTGAATAAATTTTCACCTTTTATTCATAATTGAGATTCTATTTCATTATTTTAACTTTCTCAATTGTAACTCAATGCGATAACTGGGTTACATAGAGTTATTATCTCTATTGTATCTACTTGTAATCCCATATTCATTTATATATTTTGGGAAAGGTCTTCATAATTTTTTTAGGAAAAGAATGAAATTTCTTCAAAACCATTCATCCCTAATCTGATGGACAAAATGAGTGAAAAAATCATACATGAGAATACATACTATTTTTTCGTTCAATGGATTACCATGGATGTAGGAAAAAATAATCCATTATTTGATTATTATTATTATAATAACAGTTTTAATTCTATTATACAGATGAATCCTTTAGAAACCTTATATTGAAATTGGTTTAGATCTCTAGCATTTTAGGGTGAAATTTTGGAAAAGAAGTTAATAGGTTCATAATTAGTTGATTAAGGGGATAAGAATGTTAAGATGAACCAGCTACATATGAGGACAACTCAGAGTAGGAAAGAATGTTATGCAAGTTACCAAAGGAGTTATATTTCAATCCATACTGGTGATTATTTATTTCACAATGTTTTCCTTGGATATGTTTTATGCTTTGTGGTAAAAAAATCTGAGTCGTCAGTTCATTAGAACCTATGAAATATAATGTAAAGATAAAATATTCACTTACTGAGTGGATTTTCATTCATGTTTTTCCAAGGTACAATTTTTTTTTCATGGTTTAAGATAAGAAAGTTTGTTCCATATTCATCTCAAGTTTTGAGAAAAGAAAAGGTTTATATAGAAGAGAACCATTCTTATTTTGAAAATCATGCTCTGATTCCTGATCATGGAGAGAAAGTATTATGTAATAAGGTAATTCACTAGGTTATGGTTCATTGGAAGAACCACAAGATTTAAAAAACCACACTGGAATCTAGAAATGATATGAGGAAATGGTATTGTTCCTTATTTAACAAGTAAATAAAAATTGCAATGAAATAATTTCCAAAAGGTGGGGATTATGTAACGACCCAAGTACATATAAATTTAGTTATTTTCAGTCTAGAACTAAATAGTTAAATTCATAATAAATGTGTAATTAAATATGTTATATTTATAAAAATTAGATAATATATAAAGATATAATATTAACCTAACCCAAGAGAGTATAAATAAAATTATTGTGTCTTACAAGTGAAAACACAATATATTTATATAACAAAATATGTAAATAAAAGATTTGAAAATGGTAAATTAAATGTTAATATTTTTGTGAAACATAAATGTTTCATTAAAATTTTATAATCAATATAATTAATTTAAATAAATCATATCTACATAAAATAGAATTATAAATTAATATTTTGTTTTATTTTGATTGGAAGATAATTTTACGAGACCATAATTATTTTTTCAATGTTTCATAAAATATCATATAATTTAAAATTAGTGTTATTAATATAAATTTTGATTTTAATTAGAAATTAAATTTATCATATTTATAAAATTATTTTCATAAAATGGTTTGTTTTTTAATTCTACACGTTGAAAAGTTATTTGAGTGAATATTTCATATTTTTCTAAAATACATTAATTTTGTGAATATTAAAATATTGTATTATATTGTATATATACATTATAAGTTAAATAATACATTCCTTGAGTAATTGATGAAACTATAACCATAATATAGAACAAAAATTAAATATCTTAAATTATTTAGTTATTATCCTCACACAATTCATAGTCTTTAGCAAAATTAAAAGACTAATGGACAAAATAATGAGAAAACACCTCTATCATCCCCTATAAATACCACGCCTCACTTTCTCTTCTCCTCACACAACATAATCCTTGAATATTATATAAGTTTTTTCGAATATTATTCTCAAACCAATCTTCCATATCCAAGGCACCTTGGTCTCAATAAAATACCCATTGTAGATTTCCCACAGAGGATCTAAAGGAGAAGAATTAAAGAGGTAAAATCCCCATTCATCTTCTATTATTTTAATTTCAAATTCTTTCTTTTTTCATATTATACCCTCACCTATACTCGTAAAAGTGAAATTATAACTCATATATATTATATATAATGTAATGTAATTTTGTTAATAGAATATCAATCATCAAAACAATCCACTTACTCTCTTATTCTATAAAATAAAATCATTGTCTCTGACATGTTGACTCACTACCTTCATGGATAACAAATTATCATATTCTTTTTTATAAATTCAAGGATGGTAAAAAATCCTTTATTATAGTCAAAAAACATATTTTTTATATTAATACTTTTTTAATGTTTATGAACTCATTTATATAAATAAAATTAAATAAAATAAAAATAATGTGTGATGTTTAGAAAAACTTGCCAAAAATAAACCAAATATTTATCATTAATTTTTTATATAATGGTTAATCCTCATAATAGAAAAAACAATATATGATATCATATAAAAATTTGTAAACATATTAATTCCATTTATTTTCACTTTTGGGGTTTTCCATCCATTTTACAAAAAAATCCACTATGACCCAACCCTAGAAACCATGAAATAAACACACCCGAAATAATAACAATAAAAAAATATTATTAATAGATGGGTGGAATGATATTATAAAAGGATCAGATAAGGTATTATTAATATAAACTCTATTTCATAATAAATTAATAACACTTTTTAAACAATTATACTAGTGGTTTGAACATGTTTAAAGGATTTCAATCTGGGTTAATAAACTTTTTAAAACAAATTCCTCATAAAACATTATATTTTTTAAAAACATCATAAAGAATGTTTTTGTGATGAATGTATTCATGTTTTATAAATATGTTATGGTTCTTGGTAATTTTAAATGATAAAGAATTGGACCTATATTAACTTCCAATGCATTCGGTATGTTTTTGTTAGATGTTGAACAAAATGGTTATTCCAAGGGTAACTACAATGGTTATATCATAATGTAGATGCGAGGGATACATTATATGGTAGTCACAAGGTTTATAATTTTTAAGGTAACCATGATTATTACAATCCTAGGTATGTTTGTTAGGAAAATTATTTCCTAAGTTAACTAAATAGTTTATTTATGTTTTATATGATTTATGTAAATCTCATATTTTCATAATTTAATTAGAGGATATTTTAAGGGTGATAAGTATATATTTGTGAAAATGATTTTACATGTTTAAAAATGTTCCTGAAATATTGGTTTCCTTCCTTAATTTTATGCCCATTACTAATATTTTTATTCTCATCTCCAGTTTGGAATTTGTTTCACAGGGTATAAGGATTGGTAAGAGAAAATGATAATCCAAACTGATTGTTTTAAATAATTTTAAAGAAAAGAATTAATTTTTTATTATAATAATTAATATGGAGGAAATGGAAACTGTTTTTATAGAATCTAATTTGTATTCTTGTGATTTATTATGTATGAATTTTGACATAATTATATAAAACTATAAACTAAAAAGATCATTAGAATAGTAATAATAGTATTCGAGTTGAATTAGGTAGATTATGAAATGTTTGATGCCTTGTAATTATGACAATAAGTCATGGAATATTTTCCCTGGAAAAACCCATTGGGATCCCTAAATCATTGCATTGAAGAGGCACCCCAATCTGGGTCCTAGTTCTTAATAAATTAGTTGGATCTATTCAAGATTCTCAAAGGATGTCTTGTCCCATGGAAGCAACATCGAGTTAAAAAATGCCTCACCAACTACATCAATATCACTATATATTTAATAGTCCAGAAGATAGATCGAGACCCTTCTCTATCCCCAATTACACTCTATGTTTTTACACTCACCTAATGTCATCATCAATTAACATTGGTCTTTCAATCATATCTATGAACATATCATGTAAAAGGACTCGACCATTAGTTGTAGAGTAAAACCAGATAGTGTTAAAGTTAATCAAGGCAATGGAAATTTATGAATCTAATCATGGAACAAAATATGAAACTAAAAATTAAAATAAAAACTTCTATTCCATATACTGTGTTACCACACAACCCACACATCCTAAATAGATAATCAACTCCATAATAATGTAAACATACCACTAGCCTCAACTGATGACTTTCCAATTTTTCAATGTGATGGTAATAACAACCAATGCCTTTATAATATCATAAAACCATATCTATGTGTAACACCATAAATTTCATAGTACATTATCACATTAAAATAATTCTATAGCTTGTGCTACACGCAACACTGTGTTCGAGCGCACCATGACTTACCAAACCAGCCGTTCAAAAGCGGGTATGAATAGTATTAACTACATTTTGAATTTTATATGATCCATATAATTATAGAATCCATATTATGAGTTTCTTAGAGATAATGTAAGAAAAAATTCATTTTTTTTCAGAGAAAAGAAGTATTTTTCAAAAAATAAAATTTTACCACCTTTTAATGGTGAACCCTTTTTAAATCCAACATTTTAAACTTCTATATTTTAAAATTGACAAAAAAAATTCTTCTATCGAATCGAGACATAAAATTTTAGTTTCAATTAATTTTTTTGTGTTCTTATGATAACATTTATATTTGGGTGAATAGGGTAAAAAACTAAATTTCAACTGAATACAACTTTTTTAATAAAAAAATTTATAGTGATAAATTATACATTTTAAAAGTTTTGATATATAATTAGATTAAATTTTTATCATTTAATACAATTTTGGTAATTATATGTATTTTCGAATTTAAATTTTACATAAACAGATGCCAATCTTTTTATAGGTTTTACTTTTAAAAAAACCCCACTTTTAGGTTTTGACAACGGGAATTAATTTTAAATTAATAAATGAAACTTCTATGTTTTTGATTTGGTAAAATAGAATTCATTTTTGAATTCGTAATATCAAAATTATCATATAGTAAATTTTTGGTATTTTTCTGAAAACTTTCTATTTTTGATGAATAGTGAAAAACCCTATGTTATTTTTTAAAACCGACATTTTATTTAAATAATTACTTATTTTATTTAAATTTATTTTAAGTAAAAATAGATATATAATACCTACATAACTTAAATGTAATTTATATGCTTAATTTTATAATAATTTTAGATATATAAAATTTTATCGAACTTTTTACAGACTTTTACCCACCTCCGATGAGCATTTCAAAATTTGCATAAAACCAAATTTTACCACTTCTCGGAGTTAAATTTGAAAAATTCTAGAGTCTTAGGTAATATCAGTAGATAAATTTTTTTTCAATAAGATGAAAATAATTTTTGGTGAATAGTAACATTTGACTTTAATTTACCACGGTTAAAAGTAAATGTAAATAGTGTAATTAAGGGTAAAATGATATTTCAAATACCCTAACACGTGTCCTAATTTTATTGGATTAGTATAATTCAACGAAAAACAACCACATGAATAAATTATGATTCTTTAGGTCCACTAAGATTAGATTGGGACATTTATTATTATTTAATTTAAAGAAGAGTTAAAAGTGCTAATGTTTTCATAACTAAATTTTTTTTAATATTGGGATATACAAAAGCTAAATTAGACTATAAATATTAATTAGAAAGAAAAAAATATTTCCTATGTAATGGTATTTTTATTATAATTTTTAGACATTAAATAATAAAATTTATTTATGGCACAATGATGATGTAGTAATTACCTTATTAATAAAAGATTAAAATAATTGACATTACAAGTACCCAAATAAATGTAATTTGAGACTTTTGATAAATTATAATAATTTTAAAGGCCAATATGACAATTACCAGTTGATTCAATAAATGTTTTTCGATGTAATCATGTTTTTATGATTTTAACAAAAAACAAATACCAAATAGTGTAAAAATTGACTTAATATAGTTTTTGAAACAAAAACAACATTATTGGTTTATATAATATTCCTAATAATCTAAGGTTCAGAAAAATGGGTTAAAAAATATTATATATGTCATTAATGAACCAATTGAGTTTATATGTGATGTTTATAATATGTTTATTAACAATATAGTGTAAGAATACAAGAAGACACGATAAAAGTGAAACTATTTAATTAAGAGTTAAATATAGAAGATAAGGTTAAAATTGTAACCTAAATATGTCTAAAACCTATTGGTTGATAATATTTAGACCCATAACAACCTATGGATCGAAATAAATTTATTTGGATCCATTATAATCCGAATATGATTGTATAAAAAATTAATACTTAAATCTTTTCCTAAAGTGACCCTCACCCATCTTATAAAAGGGAACTTCCCCTTCTCTAAAAATCACACTCCAATTACACTTCGCTCGGCCACCCCCAGACCGAATATACTCCCAAAATTCTTACTTTAATCCTATAGGTCTTCATTTTGTCAGCAATCCAACCTAAAGAGCCCTTTTGTTCATGTCAAAAGGAAGAACCCAGAGAAGTGATATATTTTTTATAACCTCTTTCAAGTTTGTTTCTTCTTCCACTTCCTCCTTATTTTTTTTTCCATTCTAAAATTATAACTCCAGTATTTTCTATATAATGTGATGTTAATATAAAAGCGGTACAACCATATACATTATTCTATCCATCCTATAAATGATAAAGTCATCATACATGTGTACGTACATATTACCGTCTCCACGTCGTGGTGTAGTTTGTTATGCAAACATTACATTATTTGGATGGGTATAATAATGAGTATAACTATTGTAAATAAGAAATATAAAATTTTAATGATTCTTTATATATGATAAAACATCCAATTACATACTATTTTTCTATCAATATAATGACATTTTCGCTCGTGCGTACGTACTGATTACCGTCTCCACGACGCGATGAGATTCATTTCCACGTTCACAATTCAACGATGATTATAAAAATATATATATTATTATTAACTATGTAATATATGACATAATAATTCCACTTAATATATATATATATATGTATGTACTTACACATATATATTCACTTACTACCGTTCATTACGATATAAAAACAGAAACAATGTTTATGCTTACGTACGGCCTACCGTCTCCATAATCGGTGCCTTCCATTTCATATATACATATATTATAAAAATTTATATTATAAATATATATGATATATAAATCATGGTTTATATTATAGAATCATTTAAATTATGATCTAAATTATACGATCTAGAATAATAAGTTAAAACACATTCAAAAAAGAAAGCGAGTATTACCCAAATTATTAATTTAACATGGAAGTCATAATTAAATGGGTATTATAAAGTCATAAATTAATGATGTATGATATAATTAATATTAATATAGTTCTGGTATAATTCAATAACATAATATGGTCATTATACAGGAGGATAAATGTACCCTCTACCCAAGGAAAGTGCAAGGTAAGGGTTAATTTCAAAATCTCACTATTATCCGAGGTTGTTTTTACGTAAGTATCTACTAGGAAATATTTATTATCCATGTACATGTTTCAAAAAAGAGTTTTCAAATGGATTTTTATGTTACTTTTTACTGAAACAGCATTTTAATTTTTTTAAATATTTATTCTTCTAAATCATCCCCATAATGTCCATGTTTTCAAAAAGGATTTTAAGGATTTATTTATATGGGCATGAATGTTTTAAAAATGTTAATTCCTTTCAATCGTTTCAAAGTGGTATGGGACACTTTGATTAAAAAATTTCTTTAAATTTCTTCCTTTCTAAATTGTGTTACTTTTATATGTTTTCATGAAAAAGGGATATTTATCTCAAAGAGTTTTATAAATCATTTTAATCTATGTCAATATTTTTTGATGGATTTTAAACTTGTTTGATGTTGATTTATTATGATACAAATCTTCCATATTTTATTTATGGTTTTTTGATATTTTTGACTATAGATGTGTTATTTTTTTACCATCCTTGGTTTATGGTTAAAGTATTGACATTCTCTATGCTAGTTTTTATACGAATGTTTATATTATGTTTAATTTTTTTCGTATGAGGAATGTACTGAACTTAGTATGTGACGAGTGGAGCCCGCTATAGATCCTCGATGCATCGGTAGGTCTCACGAGAAAATTAGACATGGAATTGGGTGAGGCCTCTTCCAATTTGATAAAAGGTTTTGGCTGAGCCCAAAATCATTTTAGATGACCTGGACATGGCCTTAAAAAATGATTCAGAATGTTTGGAAATATAAATTCTCTCATTATGAAAATAATATTGATGGTTCATGTGGATATTCAACTAGTAGAATACCCATGGATATGTTTTATTATGGAATTATTTACTCTGATCATATTCCTAAAATAAAGTTTTCATGTTTATTATTTTTAAAATCACATGTTTTCAATTATTCACCATGCCAAATATTTATGTTATCTTCTGTTGTATTGCTTACCATTAAGAGCGTTTGAGCTCACCCCTTTCTTATGTTTTATTTTCCCAGGATTCGTAGAAGTGTTTTATGATTGATAAGCAGGGTTAATCTTGGGTATTAAGGGAGGTCTCAATAGATCGGTTACATTGTGTTTTGTCTTCTAATGTGTAATGTAACGTTCATGTATGTAATATATTTCCCAACACTCCTAAAATTATCGGTCCTTTGGGACTTGATTCCTTGTAATTATGCTAACGTATTAAGAAAATGAACTGAATCTAGGATTCTAGGGTCGGTGTGTTACAGTTGGTATCAGAGGATGTTTAGCAACAACCTTGGAAATAGAATTAGATAAACACTGATTAGAGAACACTACCCTAAGATAGACTTTGAGGATTAATATAGAATAACTTCCTAGAATTTTGGTTAGGTAGATATTTTGTGAGTTTTCAATGCAATAAAACGTTGTCTGGATATGAGCAGGTAGAGGTGGATCTGGCACATATGTACCTAGGGGTAAAACCCAAAAAGACCGTTTTGAGATAGACTTGATTGGGAACTGCTGCATGACAATGGTCCTTGCTTCACTATTGGTTGCGACACTCCCAGGGGATATGCATAGGATAATTTACATTTTCATTACAAGCCATTATAAAGGATTTATGATTAAATACATCCTCAAAGAAAACATTTTTATTATTATGAATTATATCTATAAACTATTCAATTTTTGTTCGGTATTTTACATGTTTGGAATTATTCATTGTGATTCATTACCTAACCTAGTGTAAGACATTGTTTAGAAATGTAACCCAGTAGAAGAAATGATAAATCCAACAATACGTATGATCAAAATAGTAATAATGATCATATATTTCATGGTATTTTTCCAATATTTAAAATGGAAATTGTCTCCCTTGTATTCTCAACATATGAAGAAATAATATCATGTGTTAATAAGATAAGTAAAAAAATACTCTCAGTCCCATGGCTTTGAAGGGATGCAACAGAAGAAAAGGATGGTAGAGAGAAATATAGATAAAGAGAATATGGAAAATAAGGATTTTCCCATATGTTATAAATGTCGAAAAACACCTTGGTAAATGCTCGAAGGGAATGGGAGTTTTTTATAAGCTCGGAGAAAAAGGACACCAAGTACATGATTTCAAGGGTAAGAAAATGGTTCGAATGTAAAATGCTTCATCTACAAGGTGTTGGGACTCTATGTGAATCAATGTCCTAATCATTAGAGTATAATGAAAATGATGCTATTGGATAATAATCATGTTATGATATTACCTAAAATGAAGAGGAATGGCTAGTGTTTTTATGTTGTTATTAAATAATTATTTCATATGCGTGTTGTATCAACAATATACTGGTTATATGAATTATGGAGATAAATAAGTATTGTACTACCATGCTATTTTATTGAAGATTTGATATTTTTTGGTTTTAAGAAAAGTGACTTAATAGTAAGATATGTTTTTTTGGAAAATATATGGTATAAGGAAAGGTAATCCTTAATATGGTCCTCATAATGAGGTAGTGATTTTGAAATAAGAGATGGTTGATTTAGATAAATTATTTTGGATATTCATGACTTACTTGGAACTGATTAATAGTTTTTTTGTTTCTCATTATTGGAATATTCAAAATTTTTTGATATAAGGAATATATCCAGTATTATATAAAGAATAAGGGAGCATGAATGTAATCAATAAGGTTTTATGGTAATTAAGGGAGTTGCCATGTTTTAAAAGAATACATGATGATGGTTTCCCATGTTATTACGTGGCAAAAAAAATCTTCATTGTGTTTAACTTCCTTATAAATTTTGGATTGTGAGTTTGGATAGAAGTTTTTTTGGATAAGTCTAAAGGTTGGTATGGATTATGTTTTAAATTGGATACAACTGTTACGGTTATTTTTGGATTGTCATAAAAAGGAAAACTCAGAGGTCGGGTGAAAACCAGTCGCGTCCAGAAAGGCCATGATACATAAACCCACAACCGAAGGGAGAAAAGTGTGCATCACCAACCACTGGCCTACATGATTTCCTGGATTGTATAATGTAGTTTATTTTTTAAAAGGTCTGATAGGTGAATTATAAATTCATTATTGTTGTAACACTATATGATTAGGATAAATAGAATATTTTTTTGAAATCTTTTGGAGTGAAATATGAGTTTGTGGTAGGAATTAGTTAAAGGATGTAACTCTATAAGTTAAGTATATATATATATATATATATTCCTTGATTATTCTATGACTAAATTAATTCTTAAACATTAGTTAAGGGACTTTGTCTCAAACTCTTTTCATTGAGGCATCTTTTGATTTCTAAATGACTTTTTTTATATGGTGTATTAAACCCTTTGACCTTTAATTTCAAGGGGAATATTTTTGTTTTAAGTGTTTAACTAAATGAGAAAATCGAATGTTTTTTAACGTAAGTGGTGACAGTGACCTTTCCACTACTATGAGTTTTATTTGATCTTTGGATTCCTTAACAAGACAAAATGTTTTTTAAAATTGAAAATAAATATCATATAATATTTCTATAGATTTTGGAATTAAAATGGTTTTGATAATGGATTTGTTATGTCAATATATTTAAAAATATATTTTGATTGATGACCTCAATCACTCCCTATAAATATTTAAGTTTTCCCTCCAATTATGTGTCTCTAATTTTCACCAATGTTCTCATAATTGAGATCATAATTTGGTGTTAACTTATAAATTTATCTTTCCTTCTTATTAAGACTAAATATTATTAACTCAAATTCTGATTTGGGTTTTCCACAATGGTATTTTTCTATTTTAAACCATTTATTTTCGACGAACAATTTCAAATTTCGAGGACACAATTTATTGAAGCAGGGGAGAATGTAACACCCCATGATTTCATAGTACATTATATAACGACCCAAACTTTTATTAATGGAAATACCTCTTGATCTAATTAAATGCCTCTTTAGGTAGAATGTTTATATAAAATGTCAAATTATTTGGTTTTATGATAATAAATTGTTACCACTGCTAATATAGTCATTGAATAGTGATCACCTTATTAGTATAAATATAGGGCTTTAGCAAATCGATTTTACTTAGACACAGAAAGCGATAGCCTCATCCAGTAGACATTCCCCAGAAGAAGCCCATTTGTCAAAGCTAAGAAAAGTGGTGGCATAATTGGGCTTCTCTCTTGACCAAGCCCAATCCAATCTTGAATTTTGTAAGCTCGAGAGGGACTGCCTATGAGAGAAATGGTAGTTGATAGAGGTTACCACTCGAGCGATGTTATCCAAGCCACCACAAGAGTCTGTCCGCATCAGACACCTTACTCTTCGGTCTTATGCATGTGTTATAAGGGGTTATGTAACAAGAACCTAGAACTATGGTTATATACATTATTTTTGTATATAATAATGAATATACTTTTATTTTATTATTGTTACCTTGTAAATTGTTTTTCTTTTTTAAAACCACAAATAGTATTTTTAGTTAATGTTCAAATAAGAAATATATTTTGAAGAATTAGTGTATTTTTCAATTAAATAATATTTTATTAAAACAATATTATTTTTTATTAAATTAGTTTTCATTAAATATAAATTGTCGTATAATTTTATGAATGTAGTTGTAATTTTTATTAAGGTTTGAAAGCCATTTATGTCAAAACCCGTAATTTTTCAATAACTCTCGTTTTTTTAAAAGTGAAAATAAATATATTTAGAAAATTATTTATATAAAATAAATATTATTTCTGGAATCAGGACATCGAAATTATCCAACGGATAATTTTTCATAATTTTCTTTGATGGTCAATTTTTTGGGTAAAAATTAAATACCGTTTAAATATATAATGTGTTTATGATATCATAATAACGCAATAGCGATGTAATAAAATACTATAAGCTTTATTTTCGGTCAATATATGTTTTCCCATTAAAATAATGTGGTTTTGGGTTTGTTTGACTTATTTTATAGAGCTTTAATGGACCCTTCAAGACATATTAAACTTTTCTTTTTAAATTGTTTTCCTCGGGAGTGTTACTCACCTCCACAAATACAACACCATTATTTTAAGATGTTAGGAATTTTGAAATATAAAATATTGTTTTACACTTCCCTTTTCCAAAAACCATGGGCAAGAACCATGGGGTGGATTGTGGTTTTGATTAGTTTAATGTGAGGTGCCCCAAACCTAATTATTAAAGAATTCCCTCACCTTTCCTATATAAACCCACCCAATATCCCACTTACTCTTCACTCAAAACATTTGTATTTTGACCAACCCATGACCTCATATCTCTATAATCCTCCCATAGTGCCCCAATCTCCCAATAAGCCTCTACCAAGCCTCTCTCAAGCCTCTCCCAAGCCTTTGGTATCACACTTCCAAGTAAGGGGTTTTCATCCTTTATCATTTTTTCCAATTTTCATAATGTTTCTATTCCATTTTAATTTCAATTATAAATGATGGGGTATGGTTTCTAACATCCACAATACTTTTATCTATATTTTTCAATGATGGGAGACCTATTTCTCTCTCATTAAATGCCTCCCATGTACACCTGTTACTATGCCGAAATTTCGAATGAAATTTCTCTCTCTTCTTTTACACTCAAGCAATTATTTTGTATCATGGCTCTAAATTCCATTAAAATTATCAGGAAATGTATCTATATGAAACCCTTACTGTCAATTTCAGGTAAATATGATGAAATACCCCTTTCTCTCTCATCAACCATTTTTATGATTTCTTACGTCATGCCGTTATGCTGCCGAAATTGCACCGATTTTCTAAGCCAATGTCATTGTGTAGTGAATACCATGCCCATTTCCATATCAAGGGTATTAAAATTAATGCACATTTACTTACTGATTATAAATATCCATGTATGAATTCCACATTCTTTTATCATGGAATAAATGATCATGTTTTATGAATTCATGTTATATGATCCATGTGGCACACACTTATGCATGAAATGAAATGTTTAAGAAGGGTGTGCCCTTATAGCACTTCAATGCATTTGGAAATGTATAGTATCATGATAAGTCATGTGAAATGGGTGTTTGATCATGATAATTCAAGTTCAATGAGGTTTTACTCATTCTTCATGTGCAATTAGGATTTACTCATGCTCCATGTGCAATGAGTCTTGGATCATGCTAATTCAATGTTAAGTGTTGTTTCCACATTTCCATGATATGATTATCATGATATATAATGACATCATGTTTATGCTTATCTTGTTCTCTATTGATATGCCTATTTCCTAACATATATTGTATTCTTCTTGTTATTCTGTGATTATTCCCTTACTGGGCTTTATAGCTCACCCTTTTCTTAGGCATGTCCTCAGGTTATCCCCTGAAATGCTAAGTATGAGGGATTGTAGTGGTCATGTAAAGGATGTTTTAAATAAATATGTTGTATTTAATATTTTGTTTTGTTATGTAATGATCCTAATACCCAAATTCACTAAACCTATCGATCTTTTATTTTATAGAAATTGATTTTTATTTAATAATTTCTGTTTAATTGTGTAATAAAATACTAGGGATGTCATAGTTGGTATCAGAAGATAGGTTTAGTTATTTTTGGGATTAGGATCAAAAAACCCTAGTAAAGCCTTAAAGACAAGAATAAGTATAACAAAAAAATACATTTGTTTTTGTGAGTATTGATTAAGTGGTTTATCAATCAACTACATCCATGTCTAGATATGAGTAGGTAGAGGCGACTCTGACAGAGATGTATCCTAGGGGTAAAACCCGAAAAACACCACTTTGAGCTAGACTCGAACGTGAACTAGTGCATGAAAATGGGCCTTACTTCACTCTTGGTTAGGACACTCCCAGGGGATATGCTTCAGTAAAATTAGAAGCTTATTAAGAACCATTATTAAGGGACAAAAAAATTCCCTGAGAATATATGTTAGGAAGTAGATCATGGATAACATAGACTGAAGCCAATAGATTCATATGTTAAGGAAATAAAAGTTTTTTAAAATTCATCTGTTTTTCCTTGTATTACCCATTATGTGTTACCCATAACCTGCCGTTTATTCTATCCAATGTCCAGTAATAGGAGGACACGGTCTAATAGCCGATGTGAAGATCAATGTGACGATTGTAATAATGAGATTCCCAATATGATGGGAGTGGGAATTGTGAACTTTGTCATGCTTCTCTCTCAGCTAAATCATGATTTTAATTGAAAAAATGGATCAAGAGGAGCATTCAACCCCCTCACCAATAAATAAATAGTCGCTATCAAGAGCTTAATGAGACAAAGGCCTCCTAATTTTAATGGATCATCCCATCCCTCAGTTGCGGAACAATGGATCAACTCCATTGAAATGTTTATCTCCATCCTTCAATGTTCTGAACAAGAGATGGTTCTACTGGATGCTTATTGTATAGAAGGTGAATCTGATCAATGGTGGACGTTGATCAAAAATACGAACCCTATAGAGGAGATCGAGGCGTTGGAATGGAAGGATTTCCAAAAGATTTTTTTTGATAAATATTTCCCTTGCACCCTCCGGCATAAGATAGAAAGGGACATCCTTGCTCTCAAAAAAAAGACGAAGAATCTGTTGGAGCAAACAATGAAAAGTTCACAGGGCTTGCACAGTATGCTTTCGGCTTTGTCGTTACCCCCGAATGCATGGTTGACCGCTTCTTTGGTGGGATAAATCCAAGCCTATGGAAAGCGCTGGCCATCCGTGACATAAAAAACTTTGAGAAACTTATTCAATGTGACCTTAAGGCTGAAATAGAGATTGGAGAATCTCAGGGGTATCATGGGGATAATAAGGGTATGGTTTAATTACATGGTGGTGTTCCTATTTATAAATCCAACGGTTCTACGAAGATCCAACACCCCACCTGACAACGGTGTGGAAAAAAGCACCCTAGAAATTCCTAAAGGGGATGAGGAAATGATTTATGTGTGGAAGAGAAGGGAACTGAACTGTTACCTATCGGCAAGAAAGACCCGCGATTGTGACAGAGGAGAGGAACTCTCCGTTCGAACCTCAACGTGTGGTTTATTGCTACAACTACAATGAAATAGGGAATCCTGCAAATCAATTCCCTAAGCCAAGGGTTTTCAGAGGCAACCAATAACCTCCAAGGTAGCAAGGGAGAGCATTTTTCATCACTACTGCTGATGTGAACCCTAAAAATGAAGTGGTGATGGGTATGCTAGTTATTCATTCAAGAATGGTGAACATAATTTTTGATTCAGGTTCTACGAATTCTTTTATATATCGAATGTTTAGTAGAACAATCCCAGCACCACCACAAATCATGGAAGTGAAGATGTTAGTGAGTATAAAAAATGGGGAAATCATTTCATCCCATAAATATAGCTCCTCCCCTATTAAAATCTGTGGAATAAACCTCCCGGAAAACCTTTTCATACTCTCTCTGGTGTAATTTGATGCAATTATTGGCATGGATCGCCTTTCCTTTTATAGTTCCAACATAAATTTCCATGAGAGGGAAATAACTCTCTATATAGAGAATCACCCCTAATTCTTTACATGTTCAAGGCGGAAGATGAATCTTCTTTACCTCCATAATCTCAAGCATGGATATTACTGCCCAATGAGCACACGTATCTGGCTCAGATGATTGAGTCTAGAAAGGCAACCATCCTAGAAGACATGCTTATTGTGAGGGAATTCACTAAAGTGTTTCCCATGGAATTGTCTGGTCTTCCTCCTAGAAGAGATGTTGAATTCTCAATTGATCTTATATCTGGGGAGTTTCCAATATCCAAGACTCCGTATAGAATAACTGTTGTGGAGCTTGAAGAGCTGATGAAACAACTACTGGAGAATCTGGATAAAGGGTTTATATGCCAATGTGATTCATCATGGGGTGCAACAGTCCTATTCATCAAGAAGAAGGACGGTTCAATGCTCCTTTGCATCTATTATCGTGAGCCCAACCAAATTACGATAAAGAACATGAATCCTCTCCCACAAATTGATGACCTATTCGATCAGCTGAATGGATCACAATACTTCTCTATGGTGGATTTGTGGTCAGTATATTATCAGTTAAGGGTGAAGAAGGAAGATATCCCAAAAACCTATTTTCATACAAGATATAGGCACCATGAATTCATAGTAATGCCTTTAGAAGTCACTAATGCCCCAAAAAATTTCACGAACTTGATGAATAGAGTCTTTAGAGATTACCTCAACATGTTTGTGGTAGTCTTTATATATGATATTCTGATATAATCCAAAACCAAGAAGGATCATAAGGAGCATCTATGAACTGTACTAGAGACCTTGCGGAAGGAGAAGCTCTATGCAATGTACAATAATTGTGTGTTCTGGTTGAAGGAGGTTTCATTATTGGGCCATATCATCACATGAAATGGGACATTTATGGATCCCTCTAAAATAGATGCAGTTGAGGGATGGCCGATGCCATCATCAGTAAAAGATATCCATAGCTTCTTGGGGTTAACTGGATATTATCAAAGTTTTGTGGGGAATTTCTCACAATTTTCCAACCCTATTACCAAGATAAATCAAAAGGGAGTAATTTTTTCTTGGAGTGATGAATGTGAAAATTCTTCAAGGAGTTGAAAAGGAGGCTTCTCACTATGCCTGTGCTCACTTTACCCTCAAGTGGAAACCTTTTTGTGGTATTCCGTGATGCTTTGAAGAAGGGCCTAGGATGTGTGTTGATGAAAAATGACTAAGTCATTGCCAATGCTTCAAGGCAATTGAACGTTTATGAACAGTACTATCCATCACATGACCTCGAGTTGGCTATAATGATCTTTGATTTAAAAATTTGGTAGTATTATCTCTTTGGGGAGAAGTGTGAAAAATATACAGACCACAAACACCTCAAGTATATATTCACACATAATGAGTTGAACATGCACCAATGAAGATGGTTAGAGATGAACAATGACTATGAATTCTCAATCCATTACCACCTTGGGAAAGTGAACAAGGTGGGGGATGCCCTAAGTAGAAAGGACCCAACCATTCTATCATTGATGGGAATTGAAAATGATCCAATCTTCTTAGATTTGATAAAGATGGACATGGGAATCATAAACAAAGGAACATCATCAATCCTTTCAAAAATGATTGCTCAACCATCACTTTTGGAAAAGGTAAAAGATGCTCAAAATGATGATATAGAAATTCAGGAAAAAGTGGAAGCTATGGAGAAGGGAAATCCTCGGAGTTTAATGTTAATGAAAATGGAATTGTGAAATTTGGGAAAGAACTATCTCTTCCGTCATGTCTAGATCTAAAGAAGAAACTTTTGGATGATGCACATCATTTGAATTTTTCTATTCACCCAGGAACCACAAATATGTATCGAGATATTAGAGGGAATTATTGGTGGGAAAATATAAGGAAGGTGATTACTGAATATACATCAAAGTGCCTAGTGTGTCTGCAAGTGAAGTCAGAGAGGTAAAAGTCTAGGGGGGATGGTACAACCGTTGCCCATTCCAGAATGGAAATGGGAGAACATCACCATGGAATTTGTCACCGGACATCCGAAGACAACCAAAGGAAACAATGCAATCTGGTTTATTGGGGATCATCTTACAAAATCTGCACACTTCTTTACTATTAGGAAGGACTTACCAATGGATTAACAGGCATGAATATATATCAAGGAAGTGGTACGGCTGCATGGAGTACCAATATCTATTATGTCCAATCGAGATCCAAGTTTCACCTCTTAGTTTTGGAAGATTATTTAACATGCTCTTAATAAAGAACTGAACTTCAGTACGGCCTATCATCCTCAAAATGATGGCCAATCCAAGCGGACTGTCCAAACACATGTGGAAATGTTGAGTGCATTCCCAATAGAATTTAAAGGAGGATGGGATCGACATCTTAGTTTGGTTGATTTCTCTTATAATAACAGTTTGCACTCAAGCATCGAAATGACACCATAATAATCCCTTTATAGGAAAATGAGTAGAACACTGGCATGTTGGGATGAGGTCGGTGTGCGTAACCTTCATGGACCACAAATGGTCGAAAAAATGGTGGAGAAGGTGAAACCCATTCAACAGCATACCAAGGTAGCCCAGAGTCGATAAAAGAGTTATGCAGATAACCATCGACGAGACCTTGAGTTTAAATTTGAGACATGGTATTTCTATTCATATCTCTATGGAACAGGGTCATGAGGTTTGGAATGAAAGGGAAGTTAAGTCCAAGGTACATCGGCCCCTTCGAGATTCCTGATCATGTCAGGGTTGGGGCCTACTGACTAGCACATCCACCTACCATGGCCAATGTACATGATGTCTTTCATGTATCCCTCTTAAGGAACTATATACCAGACCCTTCACATATACTCTCTTCAGAGGTGGTACAATTAGAGGATGATCTTTCTTATGAGAAGCAACCGATTATGTTCTTAGATCATAGAGAAAAGGTTCTATGAAATAAGACAATGCCCCTCATTAAGGTTTTGTTGTGAAACCACATGTTTGAAGAAGCGACGTGGGAATCAGAGGAAATGATGAAGTATATTTACCCACATATTTTTTTAGTGTTGGAAAATAAAAGTTCGAGGGAGAAATATTTTATGGGGGGGGGGAATAATGTAATGACCCAAACATTCATTAATGGAAATTCCTCCTGATCTAATTAAATGACTTTTATGTAAAATGTTTATATAAAATGTCAACATCGTTGGTTTTATGTTAAGAAATTGTGACCGTTGCTAATATAGTCTTTGAACAACGATCACCTGATTAGTATAAATATTGGGCCTTAACAAATCGAATTTACTCAGACAAAAGAAGAGATAACCTTATCCTGTAGACGTGCCCCATACGAATCACTTATGTCAGAGCTCAAAAAGGAGGTGGCATCAATGGGCTTTACTCTAGACCAAGACCAAGACGATCTTGAAAATGTTAAGCTCAAGCAGGACCACCTATGAGGGAAATGGAAGTTGATAGAGATTACCACTCGATAAATGTTATCTGAGCCACCACAAGAGTCTGTCACCATCACACACCTTAATATTCAGTCTTATGTGGGTGTTATAAGGGTTTATGTAACAATACCCTAATACTATAGTTATATAC
Source organism: Viscum album (assembly GCA_963277665.1). NCBI lineage: Eukaryota > Viridiplantae > Streptophyta > Magnoliopsida > Santalales > Viscaceae > Viscum > Viscum album. The sequence continues at coordinate 583,233,833 of OY728130.1, forward strand.
ATTTTTTTTGTATATAATAATGAATATACTTTCATTTTATTTTTTTACCGTGTAAATAGTATTTCATTTTTAAAATCACAAATATTATTTTTAGTTAATGTTCAACTAAGAAATATATTTTGATGAATTAATAGATTTTTTAATTAAATAATATTTTTTTAAAAAAATTATGTTGTTATTAAATAAATTTTTATTAAATATAAATTATCATATAATTTTATGAATGAAACTGTAATTTTTATTTTGGTTTCAAACACATTTTTTTCAAAACCCGATTTTCGATAAATGTTAGTTTTTATTTTAAAAGTTAAAATTAACATATTTAGAAAATTATTTATATAGAATAAATATTATCTCTGGAAACAAGGCGTCAAAATTATCCAATGGTGAATTTTTCATAATTTTCTGATACAGTTAATTATTTGGTAAAAATTAAATACCGTTTAAATATATAATGTCTTTTATCAAATCATAATGACCCAATAGTGATGTAATAAAATAAAATAAGAATTATGTTAGGACAATATATGTTTTAACATTAAAATAATGTGGTTTTGGGTTTTATTGAATTATTTTACAAAGAATTAATGGACCCTTCAAGACTTATTAAACATCATATCTTTTTAAATTGTTTTCCTTGGGATTGTGTCTCACATCCACATAAGAAACCCCATTATTTTATGAAGTTCGTACTTTGGCCTTATAAAAAAATTGTTTTCCACTTCCCTTTTCTAAAAACTGTGGGAAAAAACTATGGCCTAGTTTGTGGTTTGGATTAGTTTAATGTGAGGTGTCCCAAACCAAAATATTAAAGAGTTTCCTCACCTTTCCTATATAAACCCACCAAAGCTCCCACTTCTAATTCACTAAAAGCCTTTGGAGTTATAAAAACCCATGAAATCCTCTCTCTAAATCCTAAAAAGGTTCCCCAAGCTCAAAATAAGCCTCTCTCAAGCCTCTCCCAAGCCTTTGGTATCACACTTCCAAGTAAGGGTTTTTTTTCCATTCTCATTTTTGTCCAATTTTCATAATGTTGTTTTTCCCTGTTAATTTCAATTATAAATGACGGGGTATGGTTTCTTACCTCCCCCATACTGCGCAATTGTTGTTTTAATGATGGGATACCCCTTTCACTCTCATTAAATTCCTCCCACATACCCCTGTTACTATGCCGAAGATCCAAAAGGAATTTCTCTCTCTTGTTTTAAATTCAAGCAATTCTATTGTATCATGACTCTAAATTACATTAAAATTGTTGGGAAATGTATTCATATGACCAAATTACTTTCGATTCCATTTAAATATGATGAGACACCCCTTTTTCTCTCATAAATAATTTTTATAAATTCTTAGGTTACGCCATTACACTGCCGAAATTGCCCTGATTTTCTAAGCCAATGTCATTGTGTAGTGAATACCATGCCAATTTCTCTATCAAGGGTATTCAACTTTATGCACATTTAATTATTGATTATAATGTTTTAGGTATGAATTACACATTCCATTATCATGGAATAAATTATTTTGTCTTATGAATTCATGTTGTATGATCCAGGTGGCACACTGATGCATGAAATGAAATGATTAGGAAGGGTGCTCCCTTATAGCGCTCCAATGCATTGGGTAAAGTATAGTATCATGATATGTCTTGTGCAATGAGTGTTTACTCATTATAATTCAAGCGCAAGAAGGTTTTAGTCATGAATAATGTGTAATGAGTATTTACTCATGCTCCATGTGAAATGATCCTTGGCTCATGCTAATTCCATGTTAAGTGTTGTTGCCACATTTCAGTGTTATGATTATCATGCATTATCAAGCATTTATGTTTATACTTCTCTTGTGCTCTATTGATATGCCTATTGTTTAACATGTATTGTATTCATACTATTACTCTATAATTATACCCTTTCTTTGATTTATAGCTCACCATTTTCTTATGAATGTCCTTAGGTTATCCCATGCAACGCAAAGTACGAGGGAATGTAGTGGTCTTGTAAAAGACGTTTTCAAAAAAGATGTTGTATTTCATGTTTTAAGTTGTTATGTAATGATACTAATCCCCAAAGACAGCAGAACACTCTATATTCTATGTTATATCAAGTGAGGTTTTTGTAATTAATTATGTTTAATTGTGTAATAAAAATCATGGGTGTTATACATTATCTCTTTAATGTAATTCAATAGCGTGCGCTGCATGGAACACTGAGTTTGAGCGCACCACGACTTACCATACTAGATGTTCAAAATCATTTATGAATTGTATTAATAAAATTTTTAATTTTATATAATCCTTATAATTTTAGAATCCATATTATGAGTTTTTTAGACATAATGTTAGAAAAAATTTATTTTTTCAGATATAAGAAGTATTTTTCAAAAAATGAAATTTTAGCCCCTTTTAATGGTGAACCCTTGTTAAATAAAATATTTAAAACTATTATATATAAAATTTGAAATAAAATAAAATTATTCTTTATAATAGGGACAAAAAAATTTAACTTTGATAATTTTTAGGAGTTTTTCTGAAAACAGTCATATTTGGGTGATCAGCGAAAAATACTAACTTTTAACTGAAAACAACTTTTTAATAAAAATAATTTATAGTGTCAAATTATACATTTGAAGAGTTTGGAAGTATAATTAGATTATATTTTTATCATTTAAGTCAATGTTTTTCATCATAAGTAATTTCACATTAAAATTTGACATAAACACATATCAATCTTTTGATATGTTTTACTTTTTAAAAAAAACCCACCTTTTGGTTTTGACAGTGGGAATTAATTTTAAATTAATTAATGAATCATATATGTTTATAATTTGGTAAAATATAATTAATTTTTTAATTTGGAATATTTAAATTATCATATGGTAAATTAGTGGAATTATTTTTGAAAACATTCATTTTTCGATGAATAGTGAAAACACAATGTTATTATTTAAAACTGACTTTTTATTTAAATAATTAATTATTATTTTTAATTTATTTTAATTAAAAATTTATATATAATACCTATATATGTTCAATTTAATTAATTGGAGTCATTTTATAATATTTTTAGATATATAAAATTTTATCAAACTTTTTACCGTCTTTTACCCACCTCCTAGGAGCATTTGAAAATTTGCATAAAACCTAATTTTAACGCTTCTGTGAGTTGAATTTCAAAAATCCCAGAGAAAAAGTTAATATTAGTAAGTAAAATCAGGTTCAATGAAATGAAAATAATTTTTGGTGAATAGTAAATTTTGACTTTTATTTAACACAGTTAAAAGTAAAAGTAAATAGGGTAATTAAGGGTAAAAATGATAATAAAATTACCCTAACACATGTACTAATACTATTGGATAAGTATAATTCGACCAAAAACAACCTTATAAATAAAATATGATCCTTTAGGTCCACTTGGATTAGATTAGGACATTTATTATTATTTAATTTAACGAAGAGTTAAAAGTGTTAAATTCATGTTTTCATAACTAATTTTTTTAATATAGGGATATTCATAAGATAAATTCGACTATAAATATTAATTATAAAGATAGAATGATTTCCTACATAATTATATTTTATTTAAAGTTTTTATACATTAAATAATTTAATTCATTTATGACACAATGATGATACAGTAATTACCTTGTTTATAAAAGATTAAAATAATTGATATTATAAATACCCAAATAAAGGTAATTTGAGACTTTTGTTAAATTATACTAATTTTATAGGTTACCATGACATGTTATTGTTCATAAAATAAATTTTATTTTAATTAATTATGCCTTTATGATTTATAAAAAACAAATATCAAATAATGTCAAAATTAACCTAAAATAGTATTTAAAACAAAAACTATATTATTGGTTGATATAATATTCCAAAAAAATATAAGGTTTTGAATAAGGGATTAAATAATATTATATATGTCATTAATGAAACACTTGTGGTTATCTTAGAATTTTAGAGTATGTTTATTAACAATATAGTGTAAAAATACAAGAAGACACGATAAAAGTTAAACAATTTAACTACGAGTTAAATTTAAATGATAAAGTTAAAATCGTTACCTAAACTTGTCTAAAACCTATTGGTTGAAAGGATTTAGACCCATAACAACCTAAGCCTAGAAATAATTTCATTTGGATCCATTATAAAGAGAATATGATTGTATAATAAATTAATAATTTAATCTTTTCCTAAAGTGAACCTCACCCCTCTTATAAAAGGGAAATTCCCCTTCTCTCAAAATCACACCTCAAAATCCATTTGTCTCAGCGAACCCCTACCCAAATATCCTCCAAAAATTACTCCGTTCATCCTAGAGGCTTTAATTTTCTCATAAATCCAACAGAAGGTGCCCTTTTTATCAAGTCAAATAGAAGAAACCAAAGAAGATGTAAATATTTCATCACATCTTTCGAGTTATTTTTTCCCACTTCCTCTTTCATTGTTATTTCCATTATAAAATAATAACTCAATTATCGTCTATATAAATTTATTTTATTATAAAAATGTTACAACCATATTCATTATTCTATCCATCTTATAACAATCAAAGTCATCAGACGTGCGTTTGTACAGATTACCATTTCCACATCGTGGTGTTATTTGTTATTCCAACATTTCATTATTTGGATGGGTATAATAATGAGTATAAATGATTTAAATAATAAATATAACATTTAAATTATTCTTTATATAATATATAGTATCCAATTACATATGATTTCTCCATCAATATAATAATGTTGTCACTCATGCGTACGTACGGATTACCGTCTCCATGACACGATGAGATTAATTTCCACGTTCACCATTCAACGATGATTATAATAATATATATATTATTAATAAGTATTTAATATATGACATAATAATGCTAATTAATATATATATATATGTACTTACATATATAATATTCACTTACATTCGTTCAATACGATATGAAAACGGAAACATCATTTATGTGTACGTACGACCTACCATCTCCATAAATGGTGCGTTCCATTTCATATATTCATCTACTGTAAATATTTATTTTCTAAATATATATGATATATAAATCATGGTTTACATTTTGGAGTCATTTATATAGTGATCTAAATGATAAGATCAAGAATAAAAAGTTAAAACACATACAATAAGGAAAGCGAGTATTACCCTAAATGTTTATTTAACATGGAAATCATTATTAAATGGGTAGTATAAATTTATAAATGAATCATGAATTAAATAATAAATATAAATATGATTCTGATATAATTTACTAACATAATATAATCATTATACTGGAGGATAAACGTACCCTCGATGCAAGGAAAGTTCGTGGTGAGGTTTAATTTAACAATCTCATTGTTATTAGAGATTGTTTTTACATATGTATATACTAGGACATATTTATTATCCATGTCCATGTTTCATAAAAGAGTTTTCAAAGGGATTTTTTAATGGACTTTTTACTAAAACAAAATTTTAAATGTTTTAAATATTTATTCTTCTAAATATTTCTCATTAATGTCCATGGTTTTAAAATGGGTTTTAAAGATTTATTTATATGGACATAAATGTTTTGAAACTGGTATTTCTATTCAAAAGTTTCAAAGTGGTATGGAAAATTTTGATTAAAAATGTCTTTAAATTTTTTCCTTTTTAAATAATGTGACTTTTAAATGTTTTCATGAGAAAAATATATTTCTCTCAAAGAGTTTTACAAATCATTTTCATCTATATCCGCATCCATTAATGGATTTTAAATTTGTTTGAAGTTCATTAATTATGACACAAATCTTCCATATTGTATTGAAGGTTTTGTGATATGTTTGACTGTGGATGTGTTATTTTTATACCATTCATGGTTTATAATTAAAGTACTAACATTTCTTATGCTAGTTTTAATACAAATGTTTATGTTATGTTTAAACCGTTTCTAATGAGGAAGTTATCCGACTTAGTATGTGACGGGTGGAGCCCGCTATCACTCTTAAATACATCGGTTGGCATCATGAGACAACTAGACATGGAATTGGATGAGGTCATTCCCAATTTGATATATGGTTTTGGCTGAGACCTAAATCTTTTTTAGACGTCTTGGCTGAGGCATTGGAAAAAGGTTTTAGAATATATGAAAATATACATTCCTTCATTATGAAAATAATATTTATGGTTCATGTGGTTATTTCACCAGTAGAATACCCATGACTATGTTTTATTATGAAATTATTTACTCAGCTCATTTTCCTACAATAAAAGTGTTCATGATTATTATTTTTAAAGGCATGAGTTTTCAATTATTAACCATGCATAATATTTATGTTATCTTCTACTGTATTTCTTACCCTTATTGAGCATTTGAGCTCACCCCTTCTTATGTTTTATTTTCCCATGATTCTAAGAAGTGTTTTATGATTGATAAAGAGGGCTATGCTAGTGGATTAATGGATGTCTCAAAAGATCATTTCTGTTCTATTTTATCTTCTAATGTGTAATATAACTTTCATGTATGTAATCTATTTTCCAAGTATTCTAAACTAATAGGTACTCCGGGACATGATTCCTTGTAATCATTCCAATGTATTAAAATAATGCACTGACAATGGGCTTTTTGGGTCGGTGAGTTACACTATTACTAATCAAGCCCTCTTAAATATAAAAAAATCCATAGTCATGAAAAGAATAAATAAATAATTGATTATAATATTTAGTATTATTTAATTAATACATATCAAACTTGGAATAATGAATGATTACTCGCCCATAGCTATCAAAATACTAGAACCATAGCCAATGACACCTAATGGGTGCATATCACATCCATATCCCTACACTAATTGAAAACATGATTAATCAACAAAAAATACATTTGGAATTTAATTTAATTTATCAAGAAAACCAATGAAAAATTTAAATGGTGACACACCCATGAGGAATTGTAAAATGATATCACCCAAACATCATATCGATATAACATCATCCATTGAATAATTAAAGACCTCTGAAAAATAGATGACATTACTATTCCTTATTTAAAAATATATATTTGACCTAAATCTAACATCCCTAAAATTAAAGGAAAATAGTAGGGATTAATGTGAATAGGAGATGGAAAATGAACCATGATTCTCAAGAAAAAATGACTAAGATTATTTCCCAAGAAAATGGAATGTACGGAAGGAATGTTGTGTGGGTTCTTTGACTATACACGCCATCGAATAAAGAGGTATAATGAATCCTCATCTTGAAACATTAGTGGGGACAAAAAAAATTACTACTTTTATGATACCTTTAACAAGTTGTTTACATTACGATGGCATGCCTGTGGCTATAGCCAGTAGCCTCCCCGGGCTTCCTCTATCACTCTTATGAGCCCTCTAATGAAATCATAATACTAAAATCATGTCTTAAATACTCCTATTATGACACATAAGGTCTTAAAAATTGATTCTAAAGCATGGTTTTCAAAAAAAACTAAACATTAATTTGAAAATCCAAATTTCTACCAGGATCAAAAACACCATACGGACCAAAGGAAATAGAGAATTATCATTTTAAAAGAATTACTAAGAAAATAATTGTTTTAAAAAATTCATTACTACTGACGCAAAAATATCTTATGTAGTGTATCTTATAAACACATTATTTATTTTAGTAATTATATTTGATTTAATTTTCGTGGGATATTTTCCCATTAGTATTATAATAAATTATTCGTCATTTATGTTTAGTGTTTATTGAACTAGATTCTATAAAATAAAAAGAATTTATAAAATGGAAATCTATTTTAATATCTCATGGTTTTACATTCTGGTGCCCTTATAATAATTTCACCCCCATATGTAAATTACTCTAAAGGAAAAAATAAAGGAAATTCTTCATCATTATGTCCTCAATTTCTGATGTAGCCTCACAAAATTGGGTGTTTCCCCAAAAAAAATTATCCATGTATGTAGTCATGTTCCCTAATACATTATTTATTTATTCCATAATTTCTACCCATTTTTCATCATGTGAATGGTCATGGTTGTGTGAAAAAACCTCTAAGATTAGTTTATATAATTTTACATGTATTTAAAAACTCAAAATGTATACTTGGTACTAAAAAATTACTTGTGAGATGTTTTTTAGAAGAACCAATTGTTAAGATATAACCTAGATTCAATCAATAATGTCATTTTGATAAATATATATGGGGATTATAATCAACATAAAAATATATAAACTTTTTTCCAAAGAGATATTCATCATAATAAATTTTCACTTTCTTTGAAATCCAAATCTACCAATTGATTATTAGTATATATTTTATTTTGAATCTGAGCTAATATAATGATCTACTAAATGATTCTAAATTTATAAAATATTTTTTTGGTCAGAGTGGATACTCATTAGGGGTGAATTGATGTAAAGAACCAGAAATTTCAAAGAAATTTTTTTCTTAATTTCATTGGAAATTTACGAGTCCGCAATTTCTGACAGCACCTGATTCCGAGGCCCGGTGATCCCTGAATCAATTTCCGAAGTTTTGTTCGGGTACATTCAGTAAACATATGTGCAGGTTTTTCTATATTTAGAACAGGTGCTCGGAATTGAAATCTGAGGATACCGATGAACTCGCAACGCCAGTATTTTCTTAAGGGGACCTTTACAGTAGTTGCGTTTTGATGGGGGAAGAAGTAAATTTTTGGGTTGTTTTTATGAAATAAATAAAAATATGTGTTAGATATTTTTATTTGTTGAGGGTGGTAATTTTACTCCCAAGTGGAGTTAGAGGTGGGGCCCACTCTCACATAACCTCCCAAGGGAGGATAATTGTGGGGTGGGGCCCACTCATGCCATAAACCCTTGAACTCCCCATAACTCTCTTGAACCTCCCATAACTCTCCCCTTCATTAATTTCTTTGACAACTCCCCCTAAATTAATTGTGAACTCTCCACTTTCCCCTCCCCCTTTAATTCTATGACAACATATTTAATTAATGAGTTGAAACACAATTAGTTAATTAAAATGGTTTGAAATTTGAATTACATGGGTTAATAAAATAATAGCCTTGGTTATTATTTTATTTTGGGGTTTTGGTTGTGTTGAAAGAATCTGGAGGAAACATTGGAGAAATAGAGAAGAACACCATCTTTCCAACGAAGAACCACCGAGGAATGTCACTCAACACCGTCGATCTTTGGCCAAACCAAAGGAGAAGGAGCCAATCACGAGGAAGGTCGATGATGTGTCATCTTCGTCCTTTCTTCCTCGACGTCAAGGAGTTGACGCCGTCTCCCCGCGACACCGTTCTACCTCGATGCTTGTCCTCTTCTGGGGCTCGACGTCGTGCAACATCATAATCAAGTAGGGGGTTTTGTATATTTTATATATGGGATTAAACCCTCGAGCATGGGTTTTTAATTGGTTGAATGATATTTTGAACCACTAACGTGGTGGGTACAGACTAACGAACAAGTCCGGACCCCTCTTTGTATCGTTCTTGATACGCTGATTGTTTGGCGATGACGAAACGGAACTGCAATGGCGATTTGGATCCTTCGTAGTAAAGTTCGGGTCCCGAGATGACCGCCGGTGTAGACGGAAGCTAAAACAGACCACCGGAATGACTCCGGTGGCCCGCGGAACATCGCGGCGGCCGGCGCCGGCCGACCTCCTGGAGGTTACGGTGCCCCAACGTGCCACCAGAGGGAGTCTGTCATGGAAACAACCACAACGGTGATGCAGCGGATCGCACGAACACGCGGGATCTGGGATGGTGGGGCAGCGCCAGTTGGCACCACCAGTTTCAAGCAACCGAGGGGTCGCGCCCCAAACCCCACCCCCACCCCGCTCCTCGCAACCCGCCCGGCCAGGCTGGCCGAGCCGCGAATGGTCCGGAATACGCTACGCAAGCCGGGCCGGTCCACGCCTTACCAGGCCGAACCTGGAACCGGGTCAGTTCGGCCCAGTTCAGGCCGACCCAGTGTGGGTTGGGCCGGGTCGGACCGGGCCCAGACCCCCTTTTTGGACCAAATTCGTTTAAATTCCCATAACGTGAGCTACAGACCTCTGATAGAGGAACCGTCAGTTGAGTTCGATTCCTTGGATCGAGACGGTCGTTTCGGTATATTACAATCAAGGTTTCAGCAAATTTTGTGTATGGCCGGGTTGGTTCAAACCCGAAACCAACCGGGCCCTCGGAGCGGAAATGCTTATAACATAAGGACCAGATGTCCGATTGACGTGCCATACACTATGTTGGATTTATTTTGATGAGATGGTTTTTTTGGCATACTCCACCTGAGGCTTGGATGCCGTTGGAGCATGGCCGGGTTGGATTGTACCCTAAATCCAACCGGGCCCCAGGAATGGAAAAGCCAACAACTCTCATACCAGACATCTGTTTGACGAACCATCAGCAGCGTTGGTAATCTCATTGAGAAATAGTTCCTTTGTGTATAACCCATGGTAGATCGGGGTACAGTTGATATACATTCGGGTTGGTGCGTACACGGATCCAACCAGGGCCCTAGAACGGAAATGCTAATAACTCACAGACCAGGCGTCCGATTGACGTGCCGTCTATTGTGTTGAGACCCATTTGATGATTCGGTCCTTTGAGATACTTCCACACGATATTACATGACACTTGGAAGTATAGACCAATAGCTCGTGGGACAGATCCTCCTAGAGATGAGCGTATTGAGTACGAAGACCTTGTAGCTTGTTGAGACCTGATGGCTGCTTGTCCGATTCGATTCAGAGTGACGTGACTAGCCCAGTGTGGATCACTTATGTGTTGGGGTGACAAAACCATGGTAGAGGAAGGCTACAGTGTTGGGGCGGCAGACCCACAAGACTCGATAGGAGGAGTACTTCTATAGGCTATTAGGAGGAGCTCTATTGTGTTGGGGCGGCAGACCCATAACAGGGAGCGCTACTATGTTAGGGTGGTAGAGCTGCGGTACTCGACAGAGGAGGAGTACCTTAACAGTCTAAGGTTAGTGAGTAGCACCTTAGATTTGTGACATGAATACTGTGCTAGACAAAGGAGGAGTTCTCCAGCAGTCGTGTTTTCGAAATCGTGAATAAAAATCCTGGTTTGAGCTTAGTCAATGACCTTTGTGTTTTCCTCATAATTGACAAGGGTTACATGATAACTTAAGTATATGTATGGGTATATACCTAAGAAAAGGTTATATGTTTAGATCTTTCTTTGTGGTTTATCCTTGTTGGATTTTTTGAGACCTTGATGGTCTCGGGGTCCCTACTGAGTATCGTTATACTCACCCCTGCACGGGATATTCCCGCACCTCGTTGTGTTGGCTGCAGACGACAGACATCACTGACCTAGGTTGATTGTAAAAGGACTAGATGGTACTCAGAGGTGGACACTCAGCGTGACGACATACGGAGCGGACCGATAGACGCGGAGTGTTGTAAAGGTCATCCATACCTACCCTTCAGGTAGGAACCTGGAGGAAGATCCATGAGCTACTTCACCATTCAACTGTTGTATTTTCAGTTGTACTTTTGTTTCAGTTGTAGTTGAATCATTCTGTTGGGCTTGTATTTCCACCCCCTTTGTACTTTCAGCACACTTGTTATACTGCCTTACTTAGTGTTTACTTCTGGTTGTTCTCTGGTTGTGTGTGTGTTTATGTTTTAAAAAGGCAATGCGATCCCAGCTCTAGGGAATTACACCTTTGGTGCTGGTCGCCAACCCCTGGGCTGTTGAAGGCGGTCTTGGGGTAGTCACGATGTGGGCCCCGGGTACAAGTCGTGAAAAATTGGTATCAGAGGAGTCGGTTCTACCACATAACTTAAAACTCTGACATTTCTTTTCTGTGAAGCAATAGTGTTAAGTGTACTAAGTGTGGTTTTCAGTTCAGGGAGTCCAGTGTTGGTACGGGCGACCGACGTATCCATACACCAGGTCCCTGACTTCTGATTTCTGACTTAGTGCACGAAAACACTGATTTCATGTGGGTTTTCAAAAGTTTCTCTTAAGTCAGCTCAAACCAGGTTATCTCACCAGGTATAGTCTTTTGATCGTGGAACACCAGTTTCTTTTTCAAGATGTCTTCGCCCAGTCAGTCAATGCGGGTTCTGAGTGGGGATTGTGATGCTAGACCACTGAGTAGCGAGGCCTTAGTACAGGTCCCTCTTCCAGTTGAGACACCACCAGAGAGTACACACCGCTTGAGCGCGTTACACGAGTTCTAGTGATAGAGGCCTCCGAGGTTTCAAGGTGAGTCAGATTTTCAAATGGCCGGGTACTGGCTGGAGTTTGTAGAATGAGATTTCAAGACAGTTGGGAAACCTACTGACTTGATGGTGTACTTAGATGTTAGCCTCTTTTAGGGAAAATCTGAGAGGTTGTGGATCCAGATGCTCCAGTTTTGCGTCGAGACGACCTTTACCAGGAGAAACTTCGAGAGTTTTTTCAGGGTGGAGTTTATACCAGCGACTCTACACTATGAGTGTGATCAAGAGATGCTTCCCATGCCGTAGGGTTTTCTAACCATAGCGGAGTCTTCTGTAGCCAGCAGTAGGAAGATGACACAGATGTCTAAGCAGACTAGGCCAACAGGTGGACGACCATGGGATACATGTTCGGTTGTGCGAGGCACACGAAACAGAGCCAGCCATACAAGGAGCAGGAAGTGCTATGCATGCGGCAGGCATCGTCACTTGGCTCGAGACTACTCGACCTGTCTAGCAGATGAGCAGAAGGTAGTAGAGGAACCAACCAGACCGAGGCAGAGGAGCTGGCCATACAGCTGATGGTGTAAGATGATTCAAGGTGTTGCCACCACCACCACCAGGAGGTCCACCCTGACCACAGGGAATGAGTGGATATGGGAGAGAACATCTTCAGGTAGCAGAAGCATATGAATATGGAGCTTCAGAAGCTGGTGGACAAGAGCAGGACTAGTTCCAGGCATAGAGGACTCTAATTTTGGTGCTTCTAGTTTCCATGTTGTCATTGTTGTGTTTGCTTTGTGTCATTGTAATTCAAGATTTAGTAATCAAAGACACTTGTACTTGTGATGTTTGCTTTCTTTCCTTTTTGTGTATTAAGAGGATCGAGTTTAAACTATTGACTTGACCCTCACATTAGAGATTCCTACTGGAGGAGACCCAGTGACCACACAATGATGCTGACAGTGTGACTCGACCCTTGGAGGCGAGAGAAATGTTTGGATCTCTTGGTAGTAGCATCGAGGCCTTACGATGACATATATGGCATGAAATAGTATCGTTCATGTCAGGATTGTCTGTATTAGGAAAAGAACATGGTTTATCCAGGGGATGAGACCATATTTCTCTTTTTGGCAGAGGAGAAATCTCAGCAGCTCTTGTATAACGTAGATGAAGAAGGGTGGAGATGATTTCTTACAATTGGCTAGTCTCACCATTGTTTGTTGAGCAAATGGTTTATAGTTTACTCTAAACTCAATAGTCTTAGGTGTGTCTTCCCACAGAAGGACCCGAACCAAAGATAGTAGCAATGACTTGAGTTCCTTCAAGACTATGACTTCGAGATAGTCCATACTCCTGGGAAGGGGAAGGTTGTAGCAGATGCTCTTAGTAGGAGATCATGCATTCAGTAGTTAGGAGAGGCGAGACAACAGCTGCCCATGTTTCAGACATCCTTTGTGGATAGAGATGGAGTCAGCACGCGTAGAACCAGAGATGGTTCAGGCTATGATGGAGAATGTGCATATTATCTAGGAGCGGATGAATACTGCACAGAGCAGGCAATGTCTTATGCTGATAGGAGACAGAGACCTCTAGAGTTCGAGGATGGCGACCATGTCTTCCTATGGGTCTCACCTCGAAGAGGACTACGAATATTTGGACGGGGTGGAAAGTTATCTCCGCGTTTCATTAGACCTTTCTAGGTTCTCAAAAGAGTAGGCGAGGTGGCTTACCGCCTGTCCCTCCCACCACAGTTGCACTCGGTGCATGACGTCATCCACGTATCTTAGCTGACGAGATACGTTCCCAACATGTTCCACAACATTGACCATGGGGAGATGGATATTGATGACGGGCTGACATTCAAAGAGGTTGTAGTAGGGATTGAAGATGGATAAGAGCAGGTCCTAGGAGGACGGTCGATTCCTCTGGTGCGCCTTTGCTGGCATCATGGGAACCTCCAGGAGAGAACATGGGAGCGGGAGGCTAAGATGCATGCTCGATACCCCTTTTGTTTCCCTAGAGTGTGTTTTAGGTTTATGGGAACGTAAAGACCTGAGGTGGGAGTAATATAAAGACCTGTAAATTTCAAAGATTTTTTTTCTGAATTTCTTTGGAATTTTACGAGTCCGTAGTTTCTGACAGCGCCTGATTCTGAGGCCCGGTGTGCCCGGAATCAATTTCTAAAGATTTTTTCAGGTACGTTCAGTAAACATACGTGCAGGTTTTTCTATATTTTGAACCGGTGCTTGGAATTGAAATCTAAGGACACTGATGAACTCGCAGCGCCGGTGTTCGCTTAAGGGGACCTTTACCGTAGTTGCGTTTTTATGGGGGGAAGAAGTTAATTTTCAGGTTGTTTTTAAGAAATAAATAAAAATATGTGTTAGATATTTTTATTTGTCGAGGGTTGTTATTTTCCCCCAAAGGGGAGTTAGTGGTGGGGCCCACACCCACATAACCTCCTAGGGGTGGATAATTGCGGGGTGGGGCCCACACGTGCCCTGAACTCTTGAACTCCCCATAACTCTCTTGAACCTCTCATAACTCTCCCTTTCATTAATTTCATTGACAACACCCCCTAAATTAATTGTGAACTATCCACTTTCCCCTCTCCCTTTAATTCTACGACAACAAATTTAATTAATGAGTTGAAACAAAATTAATTAATTAAAATGGTTTGAAATTTGAATTACATGGGTTAATAAAATAATAGCCTTGGTTATTATTTTATTTTGGGGATTTTGGTTGTGTTGGGAGAATCTGGAGGAAACTTTGGAGAAATAAAGAAGAACACCATCCTTCCAACGAAGAACCGCCGAGGAACGTCACTCAACGTCGTCGATCTTCGGCCAAACCAAAGGAGAAGGAGCCACTCGTGAGGAACGCTGACGACATTCCATCTTTGGCCTTTCTTCCTCAATGTCAACGAGTTGATGCCATCTCCCCGTGATGCCATTATACCTTGACTCTTGTCCTCTTCCGCGGCTCGACGACGTCCAACATCCTAATCGAGGAAGGGATTTTTTTATATTTTATATATGTGATTAAACCCTCGAGCATGGGCGTTTAATTTGTTGAATGATCTTTTGAACCACTAACGTGGTGGGTACGGACTAACGAGCAAGTCTGGACCCATCGCTGAATCGTTCTTGATGCGTGGATTGTTTGAAGATGATGAAACGAAACCAGAATGGAGATTTGGAGCCTTCGTAGTAAAGCTCGGGTCCTGAGATGACCGCTGACACAGACGGAAGCTCAAACGGACAGCCGGAATGACTCCGGTGTCCCGCGGAACGTCGTGGCAGCGGCGGACAACGCCCCAGTGCACCGCCGGAGGAAGTGCGCCATGGCAACAGCCAAGGCGGCGATGCGGTGGATCTCATGACCGTGTGGGATCCGGGGCGGCGGGACGGCGCCAGCGGGCACCGCCGGTTTCAATCAACGGGGGGTGCCCCCCCCGCTCCGTGTACCCCTCTCGGCCGGGCCGTGCCCCGCCGGGCCACGCCATGCCCCACCGGGCTGGGCCGCGCCTTACTGGGCCGGGTCGGACCGCGCCCATACCCCCTTTTTCAGACTAGATTCATTTAAACGCCCATAACATGAGATACAGACCTCCGATCGACGCACCCTCAGTTGCGTAATATTCCTTGGATCGAGGCGGTCGTTTTGGTATATTACACTCAAGGTTTTAGATAAGTTTGGGTACAACCAGGTTGGTTCGAAACCAAAACCAAACGGGCCCTCAGAGCGGAATCACTTATAACTTAAGGACCGGATGTTCGATTGACGTGCTGTCAACTACGTTGGAATTATTGTGATGAGAAATTTTTTTAGCACACTCCACTATAGGTTTGGATGCAGTTGGAGTATATCTGGGTTGGATTGTACCTGAAATCCAACCGAACCCCTAGAACGGAAAAGCCAATAACTCTCAGACCGAACGTTCGTTTGACGAACCGTCTTCGGCGTTGGTAATCTTGTTGAGAAACGGTTCCTCTGAGTATAACCCATGGCATTTTGGGGTATAATTGAGATACAATCGGGTTGGTTCGTACATGAAACCAACTAGCCTCCTGGAACTGAAATGCAAATAATTCACAGACCCAGCGTTCGATTGATGCGCCGTCTATTGCATTGAGACCCCTATGACGAGGCGGTACTTTGAGATACTTCCATGTGAGATTACATGACACTTAGAAGTATCAAACTATAGAACGTGGTGCGAATACTCCAGGAGATGAGCGTACGGAGTACGGAGACCTTGTAGCTGGTTGAGACCTGATGACTGCTTGTCCGATTCGATTCGGAGTGACTTGACTAGCCTAGTGGGGTTCACTACTATTTTGGGGAGACAGACCCATGACAAAGGAGCGCTACTGTGTTGGGGCGGCATAACCACAGTACTCGACAGGATTAGTACCTTTTTAGGCTATTAGGGGGACCGTTACTGTGTTGGGGCGGCAGAACCATGGTGGAGAGCACTACTGTGTTGGGGTGGAAGACTCGTGGTACTAGACAGAGGATTAGTACCTCAGAAGTCTAAGGTTAGTGAGTAGCACCTCGGAGTCGTGACGGGACTATTGTGCTCAACATAGGAGGAGGTCTCCATCAGCCGTGTTTTTGACATCATGAATAAAAATCTTTGTTTGAGCTGAGTCAATGACATTTGTGTTTTCCTCATGATTGAGAAGGGTTACTTGATAACTTAGGTATATGTATGGGTATATACCTAAGAAAAGGTTATCTGTTGAGATCTTTCTTTTTGGTTTATCTTTGTTAGATTTTTTGAGACCTTGAGGGTCTCATGGTCCCTAGAGATTATCGTTATATTCACCCCAGCACGGGCTAAGCCCACACCTCGTTGTATTGTATGCAGACGACGAGAAACGCTGACCGAGGTAGTGTGTGCGAGGATTGGACGGTACCCGGAGGTGGACACATGGTGTGATGGCACACGGAGCAGACATATAGATGCAGAGTGTTGTAAAAGACATCTGTAACTACCCTTTTGGTAGGAACCCGGAGGAAGATCCAGGAGATGCTACACCATTCAGCTGTTGTCTTTTCAGTTGTACTTTTCTTTCAGTTGTAGTTGTATCTTTCTGTTGGGCTTGTATTTTCGGCCTCTTTGTAATTTTAGCACACTTGTTATACTTCTTTACTTAGTTTTTTCTTCCACTTGTTCTCTGGTTGTGTGTGTGTTTACCTTTTATAAAGGCAACGCCTTCCAAGTTCTAGGGAATTACGCCTTTGGTGCTACTCGCCAGCCCCTGGCCTATGGAAGGCGGGCTTGGGGTAGTCACGATGCGGGCCCTAGGGGACGGGTTGTTACAATTTAGTTCCAATTAAAATTTCTGATTTAAATAATTTTCATTAATATCCCCTAATTATTAAAACAAGTTAAACTGTAGTGAATTTATAAAGAGTGTAAATGTTCAATTAGTTCCTCAAAGATTGATTAATTCTCAGTTAACTAACTCTGAAGATTAAGTTATCTTTTGAAGATAACTTACTAGTTCACAATAATTACAAAAACAATCTAGTTTAACTATTAGAGTAACTTTAAAAAAAAATTATATTTAAATTACTTAGCAACAAAATATTCAAAATAATTTTAACAAAGGAAAAATGCACAGAATTTTTAAAAGAATATTTTCAGTCTCAAGCTGAGACTTAGTACTCTCAAACAGTTTATATAAACTATTATCTACACCCTGGATTGAGGTTTTACAATAGTACTCATACTGTTCAGGTCTTCATACCTCTACCACAATTCTACATGGGTAAACAACAACAACAGCACTCAGGCTGTCCAAGTCACACTCGACATCTTCCACAATTCACAGAGGGATACAATAAGGTGTGAAAATTTGATGTGAGGATTTAGTATCCTCTTGTTTAGCTTAAAAGTTAGTGTGAGTCTAATTAGACAGATTCACACACACACTGCTTGAAATGTTAAACAATGGTATACTACAGAGGAAATAAATGGATAATGAGTTTAGAATGCTCTGATTGATTGCAGATGAGATCTAGACTCATTCAGATGTTGAAGATGTTATCTGAGTACTTTCTGGTGAAGATGACTCAAAACAGAATGTCGTTGTTATTCCAAGCCACAGTTATTCAGCCTTTTGTATATGATGTTCATTAGGCACATCAACTCAGCTTTATTGTTTGTTTTGGGTGAAAGATCTTCTTGAAGCTATCTAGTTTTCACATTTTTTCTTCAAGTTCTTCTTTTGTTTAATGGGCCTTTATATGCACGAACTCTCCCTAATTCTTGTGTGTCTCAATCTGTGTATTTTTTTTGTCTATGTGTTCTACTTTTCCCTATAGATTGATCTTCCTTTTGATTCCTATAAATCCAGCAAAGGGAATGATTACTTTTTGAAAGTTATAGTGTACGGTCCCCTGACATCCAACAACCAATATTAATTAATTGAAGGTGCATTAAATTAAGAAAATATGACCGTTGGAATTAAATAAGAGTTAATAAAAATTCAAACATATTTCATGACTATCGGTGAGTCATGAGATTAGTAGGTCATTTGAACAACATCAGTTTCGGTAGGTCATTTGAATCTCCATCGGTATCGGTAGGTAATGTGATCATCATTAGATTTGGTAGGTCATGTGATCAGCATCGGATTCAGTAGGTCATTTGAACAGCATCAGTTTCGGTAGGTTATGTGAATTTACATAGGAATCTGTAGTTCATGTGATCATCATCGGCTTCGGTAGGTCATGTGATCATCATCATCCTTGGTAGGTCATGTGATCAGAATCGGCTTCGGTATGTCTTGTGATCAGCATCAGCTTCGGTTGGCCATGTGATCAACATCAGCGAGATAGTTGCATCATCAGTGTGACCGTTTTCATCGGTGCGACCATTGTCATTAGTGTGACTGTTGTCATCAGTTTGTCATCTTCGGTGTGTCAAACATCGGTTTCAGTGTGAGGATTTCTTCTATCGTCGACTCGTCCATCAGTTTATCACATCGGTGTCTCATTACTTTAAATATCGGTGACTCAAAAATATAACTAAAGGTGATTAAAATTATAACTAATGATGTGTCAAAAACATAACTAATGGTGAGTCAAAAATATAATTAACGGTGAGTCAAAAACATAACTAACAGTGAGTCAAAAACATGAAATTCTCAGAAAGTGTCTATGTAATCCAGAATAATACAAGGTCAATAGTACACCATAAATAATCATAGATAAACATTTGTAGACATGATTTAACATATATAAACACATTTGGAACATATTGAATAATTGACTAAATTTACATATCTAAAAAAATGATTTTGTGATTATTAAAATAACTATCGCACAGAGGGTTCAACAATCTCCCCCTTTTTGATAGTCACAAATCTATGGCGTAAATGAAGAGGTAAGATGATATAATACCCAGTATGATCCCCCTTTGTAATAATAATATATAATTGATATCATGACATTAGAGATTAAATCTTATTTAGAGATTATATACTGGTCTCCCCTTTAGATATTTCTTATACTTATATATATTGTTCTCTCTCATTGATATATATTAATACTATTCTACCCCTTTTGGATATAGGTATACTAATTCTATCCCTTTGGTATTATCAAAAAGGAAAAGAGAGAGCATAGAGAGAGAGAAAAAAAGGTTTCATTGAAATAACATTTGAAAAGATACAACAAAAATTCACCCTATCAATAAATGACAGACATAGCTATTTCTTAGGGTGCAGAGGTGCTTTCCGTTTAGCAGAGGGAGGAATGGATGGGCTAGAATGTGGTTTGGTGGAAGGTTGTTCTGGACGGATGGAGAGAGGAGGTAACACAGCTCGGGCTGGAAGCACAGTGGGTGCCAAGGTTACATGTTGGTGAACAGAAGATTCTCTTAAAAGTGGTTGCTGAATGACTGGACGAATATTGGATAGAGCTTGAGAAATTGATATCTGACTAGGAGAAACACTGGATGGATTGAGAGGCTGAGAAGTAGGAAGAACAATGGATTTTTCTTGCACATAAAGATATGGTTTGAGCAGATTGATAAAATCTTTAATTACTTCACCACCATATTTCATGGCCTTCTCAAAATCATCTTTATTCTGCATGAAACTCTTTAGAGTGGGAGTAAAATACTTTAACTGTTGGACATAAGCCTTGAAGACTTGAGTGACTAGAGGTAGCCTCAATTTCTCAGCTAGTATATTAAAATTATGATTCAACTCGTGCTTGGTATAAATTTTATAAAAATAGTGATCCATGTTTTCTTTTATCTCTTTCTGAGCATTAATAGCAGCAGCCGAATACAACTTCACCATCTTGTGAATATCATAACTATTTTATTTCATCTTTTTCAAAGAGTCCAAGTCCAGAATCTATCCAAAGGCTACTAAATCTTCTTTTATAACATCTTTTAAGGCATTAATCTCATGTCTAGTGAGATTGGTCACTTTGGAGGAGCAAGTCTGAGCAATAATCTGAGTTATCTCAGCCAATAAATTTCTCAAATCCGATTTCTTCACATGTTCTGTCATGTTTCTCAAAACCTCCATAATACTAGTGATGGTTGATCTATAATCTCCTGACATAGATACTAGGTTACTGCTCATATCCTTGAGAGCTTGATTCAGAGAGGAAATGTGTCTGCCAATCATCTCCCCAGTATTTCATAGGTCTGGCTTAATAATATTTACCACTCTTCAATTTATAGAATCCATAGCAGACACAGATAGATTCATAGGAGTAGGAGTATTAGATAATTCTCCTTTCATTATTTCTCTAACTGCATGGAGAAAATCATCTTTAAGATTGTCAAAATTAGATCGAGAAACAGAAAAACCAGGTTCTTCTGCTGTCAATTACACTCCCTCAGCTACCCGTCCAGCCTCAACTAGATGGGTTAATATTGTGATATCCAATTAATCTAACTCTTACTCTAAATAATCCAAACCTAGAATCGAAAAACCTTGGTGGTATTCCCAATCAGCATTACAAGAGGAACACCTAGGCTTCACAAAATCAACAATACTAGAATATTCATGAGATTATTCCTAATCAACATCAATCACAGTCTGCAAAGTCCTTTTAGCACCAGGAATAGATTCTTTCTCAACTGATTGTGGTTGTGGATCATCTTGAATCATATCATGACCATCCACTGGTCGAGTACTTGCATCATCATCATCATCATCACCATTACTATTTCCATTACTGTTTACTAAAGTCTTATTGGTACATTATTTGTTACTGGATTCATATTGGTCAGAATTGGATACTTCAGTGTCAACTTCTTCTTCATCACCAAGAATGGGTTCTGACTCAGGTAAATTAAAAGGATGACTTGCTGGTCGAAATTCCATTCTTTTATTAGGACTTACTGTATCAGTGTCACTCCTATCATCAGTAGGTGACTCAGGTTACTTTTTAGTATCGACATCATCAACAACTTCATCTTCCACTGTTTCTTTCCTACTGGACTCTCCAGTGTTCTTAGGAACTTATGTCTCTTCTTCCTCATCAGAATAAACAACTTCCTCATCCGGTTTTTAATCGGGATCTATCATCCCCTTTGGTCTCTTAGAGTGATCAACAAGATTAAAGTATTCATACATCCTATCTTCATCAGAAACCCATGTCTTCTTCCATGGATTCTAGTTAATTTTTATTCTTTTACAGATATCATTTCTAATAAAAAAACTACTACTAGAGGAGATACAATCATCTCCATCTTCAACACATCCGAAAGGCTTTAGCATGGAAGAGACTTTATGATCATAGAATAAGGTTGTAGCCTTATTGGATGGAATTACTGTCTCACCAATATGAAAATTAAAGTATCTACACAAGTGGATCTTCTCATCATTTAGTAATAAAAACAACAAGAACACATCCTGATACTTCACAGAAGCAAAATCACCCTTTCTTGGATAAATTTGGTGATGAATAAACATAAACATGATTCTACTTTATCCATCTAACTCAGAAGCTGTTATTCTTCTGGGTTTCGATTTTCCAGTCAACATCTCTAGAGCATACTCATACGCAAAATATTCAGCGGCAGGAGGAATATTACCAGTGTAATCCTCATATCTATCTTTGTGTGGTACCCACAAACACTCAGCGCATTGCATTGATGAAAAAGTTATCTTTTTTAACTTTGGTCACTGAAGAAAATCTTGTAGCTTCTGCTGCATACAATGCAATAATCAAGTTCAAATTAAACACATTCAATAGCTTTGGGTAGTAGACTCAGTTATTATTACTGAACCGATCTTTTCCATCCTTGAATCTCCAACACTTTTAAAAGCACCGACCCACTGGCTAACACCCATTCTGAACATACTTCATTTTCTTTAGTAACCACCCAAGTTTGCAATTGTGGGTTCACAGAATTTTGAGTCATGCTGCTTGATTCTCCTCGCGCATGTTTCACAGTTGAGGAGCTTTTAGATTCCTTGCCTTTTCACTTTTTCTTTTCTATTTGAAGGTTAGAGAGGTTTGAGAGGTTTGAGAGTTTGGGATTCAGAAGCTGTGGAGTTTGGCGGGAGATGGAAGGTCAATAGTTCTTAGAAATTTAAATAGTTGCGGGTCATTAATTTTATCATTTAGGGTTACAATATTAAATATAATATCTATTATGTAAAAAACTTCATTTCGAAAAACACTAACCGTTTCAGATAGACTTTGTAACTCAATCGGTAGCATAGATTGGTTTCACTGATAGGTTTCACCGATCGGTTTCACTGATCGATTTCACTTATCGGTTTCACTGAGCAGTTTCGCTGAGCAGTTTCACTGATTGGTTTCACCGATCAGTTTCACTTATCTGTTTCAATGATCGGTTTCACTTATCGTTTTCACCGGTCGGTTTCACTGATCAGTTTTGCTGTTCGGTTTCACTGATCGGTTTCATGGATCGATCATACCTAACTCATGTTTAATAAAATATAACATTTCAGAGCACAAAGTCTTGGTGAAGATATCAGCCAATTTATGTTCAAAGTTAATAAATTCTAGAGAAATATCAACCTTTTGATAATGATCTCTCAAAAAGTGATGTTTGACATCATTGTGCATAGTCCTAGAGTGAGACACCTGATTCTTAGAGATATTAATTGCTCTATTGTTATAACAATTTACAGACACATGTCAAAATTGATATCCATAGTCCAATAAAGTGTGTCTCATCCATAGAATCTATGCTCAAAAACTACCAACAACAATGTATTCAACATCAAAAGTAGACAATGCAACATAGTTCTGTTTCTTACTACTCCAAGATACTAGGGACTTTCCCAATAAATGATATGTTCAAGATGTGATCTTCCTATCTAGCTTTCAACCAGCAAAGTCAGCATCTAAATAAAATATTAAGTCAAAAGGTGTCCGTTTGCATAAATCAATCCTAAATTGGTAGTATTTTTATGATATTTAAAAATCCTTTTAACAACAATCAAATGTGATTCTTTAGGACTAGATTGAAATCATGCACACATTCATACACTAAACATGATATCTGGTCAACTACCGTTAAGGTAAAGTAAGCTCCCAATAATCCCTCTATAATTGGTTTGTTCACCTGGTTTCCCAGTTTCATCATCATCCAACTTACAGGTGGTACTCATAGGTGTATCACTTCCCTTATTACTATCCAAAACAAAAAATTTTAAAAGATCCTTTGTATATTTACATTGATTTAAAATAATACCATCTTTGTTTTGAAAATTTTGAAATCCAAGAAAATACTTGAGTTCTCCCATTAAACTCATTTCAAATTCATTTTTCATAATCTTTTCAAAATCAGTACATAAAGAAATTTTAGAAGATCCAAAGAAAATAATACCAACATAGATTGGTACAATCAAAATATCATTAGAAATTCTGTTAGTAAAAAGAGTGGGATCTGCAATTCCTTTAGTAAACCCTTTAGAAATATAAAAATCTGTAATTCTATCATACCAAGATCTTGGAGCCTGTTTTAAACCATATAAAGCTTTAGAATGATTAAAAAAATGATTTTGAAAATGGGGGGTTTTAAATCCAGGTGGTTTTTCATCAAAAACATCTTCGATTATAAAACCATTTAGAAATGAACTTTTGAAATCCATTTGATATAACATGATATTCAGATGAGATACATAAGCAAGTAAAATCCTAATGGCTTCTAATCTAGCTACAGGGGCAATGGTTTCCTCATAGTATATTCCTTATTCTTGATTGTAACCTAGTGAAAATAATCTATCTTTGTTTCTAATGATTTTTCCAGATTCATCAACTTTATTTCTAAACACGCATTTAGTACCTATGGTTAAGGTTTCCTTTGGCCTTTCTACTATTTCCTAGACTTTGTTTCTTTCATATTTATTTACCTCCTCTTGCATAGCCATTACCCAAAATTCACCATTGATTGCATCATTGATATTTTTAGGTTCTAGCTGTGAAATAAAGGCTTGATGTTCAACCTGATTTTTCAAAGAAGCTCTAGTTTGTGTTCCTCTATCTAGGTTACCTACAACTGCATCTAAATGATAGTTCATTAGAATCTTAGTTGATTTAGTAAACATAGGACTAGAAATTCCTGGTTCTTCTCTAGGTTTTGGTTTAACAAAAGCAGGATCTAGTGTATTTTTAGAGATGGTTGTATTTAAAACATGTCCATTATCTTTATCAATAGGATTCAGAATAGACAAGTCTTATTTAGTATTTTCAACATCAGGTTTAGGTTCATGTAGATCAGTTTCATCAAATTTGGTGTGAATAGATTCTTCTACACATTTGGTTCTCTTATTAAACACTGGATATCCTTTTCTAGTGATTTAATATCTTAAAAAGATTCATTCATAGATCTTGGATGAAAACTTGTCTAGATTATCTTCAGCATTAAGAATAAATACATCGCAACCAAACACTTTGAAGTAACTAAGTTTAGGTTTCCTATTATTACAAATCTCATAAGGGGTTTTCTTAAGAACATGTCTAATCAAGACTCTATTAATAATATAACAAGCTGTATTGACAGATTCATCCCAAAAGTAAATAGGTAAATCATATTCATTTTTCATATTCCTAGAAATCTTTTGAAGAGTCTTATTTTTCTTTCTACAAAACCATTCCGTTGAGGTGTTCTAGGGGGAGGAAGGCTATGATTATAGCCATTATGTGAGCAGTAAGATTCAAACTCTTGATTTTCAAACTCACGACCATGATCACTTCTCATGGTTTTAATCTTTAGTCCATTGAGGTTTTCTAAAGACTTGTAATATTTGATAAAATAAGAACAAGATTCACTTTTATGACCTATAATGTATACCCAAGTATATCTAGAAAAGTTATCTACTAGAACATAAACTTAGTGCTTACCATTTAAACTAGAAACTATAGATGGTCTAAATAAGTCCATTTAAACCAACTCGAGAGGTTTAGAAGATGAAACTTCATTCTTTTAATTAAAAGAAACTTTATATTTCTTTCCCTTTTTATAGGGAGTTCAAACTTTATCATCTGGGAATTCATGTTTAGGTAGGTCTATAACTATTTTCTTCCTAGTTAGTTTTCTAAGGGAATATATATTGCAGTGTCCTAATCTTCTATGAAAAAGCCAAGATTCATTATGAAAATTATTTAAACAAGTAATATTCTTCTTAGCTAAGGAATTCAAATCTACAACATATACATTTTCATATCTTATGGAAGAAAATACTAAACCATTTTTGGTATTAAAAAGTTTACAAGAATCATTTTTAAATTTAACATTAAAACAATCATCACATAACTGAGAAATACTTAACAAGTAATATTTTAATCCATATACAAATAACACATTAGAAATTAAAATTAAATCATTGTTACCAATTAGTCCCAAGCCGATGATTTTCCATTTAGAGTGATCCCCAAAGGTGAAATATCCTCCACCAACCTTGATTATGCTTTTGACGCATGAAAAATCTCTAGTCCTGTGTCTTTAACATCCACTGTCCAAATACCATGTATTCATATAAGAACTTTTCATGCAAGTTTCCTACAAAACAATTTTATATTGAAAATGATTTTGGTACCCAGATTTTCATGGGTCTAGACAGGTTAGAAAGAAAAACTTTCGGTACACATATTTTCCTAATGGGTCTCATATACTTAACAGAATCAAGAGATTTTGATAAATAAACCATGTTTGATCTATAAATATGTGAATACCTTGTTGAGGAATATGAATTTTCATAACTAGAACCAGAAGCATACTATTCAGATCTAGGGATAAATGTATTCTTTGTAATCTGTTTTTGTCCAGGATGATAACCTAAACCTGTAGTATACTTTAGAGCTACTTGTTTTCCTAGCATTTGTGTAAGTGTGTCCTTTCCATAAGTAAATTTTTCCAAATCTTTCGTGAGTTTCTCATTACAGAATTTCAGTTTAGTATTCTGTTTTAGTAGTTGGGCATTGTTTTCCTTTTCTATTTCAAGTGTAGATTTGACAGTGCTAGTTAAAGCATATTGTTTCATTAAGGATTTATACTTATCTTTAAGCTCATTGCAGGTATCCTCTATCATGTTACAGTATTCAAATAAATCTTCACTTGAAAAGTTTTCAAAATCAGAATTATCTCCAGAGTAATAAGAGTTTAAATTCGGAGTATCCAATGTTACCTTAGATGTGTTTGTCATGAACCACATATTAGCCTTTTGATGTTTTTCGTCTTGATTGGAATCAGAATCACATGAACTATCTTCTGATTCACACCAGGTTTCTTTCATAGTTTTCCTGTATTTTTTATCCTTATAGTCATATTTCTTCTTGAACTTTAATTTTGGATAGTCAGCTTTCACATGTCCTTTTCCTCCTGCATTTGTATCAGACTATGTTATCACCCTTATCAGTCCTTTTCCAATATTTCTTATAATGATAATTGTTGTCATACTTTTCTTTGTAGTTTGATTTTATGAAAAACTTCTTCTTCCTATAAAATTTCTTAAAATGTCTGGCTATATGAGCCATTTCAACATCACTGTCAGTTGCACTTTCCTCACATCTTAAGCTGTCACTTTCACTTTGAATTATCCCTTTGTCCTTATTTTTTAAAATAGAAGTCTTGAAAGCTATATACTTCTACCTTGGTTCATCATCTTCTTCCTTGTTTACTTTTAATTCTTCCTCATACATCATTAACTTACCAATGATTTCCATGTTAGGCAGATCACTAATGTTAGAACATTCTCTAATTGAAACTGATGTGCCACTCCATCTTTCTAGTAGGCATCTGAGTAATCTCATAATCTGCGTCTTAGCTGGAACAACCTTTCCAATTGGGCTCATTGTATTTACAATTTCATTAAACCTGAGATAAATGTCAGAAATAGGTTCAGAAGACTTCATTTTAAAATTATCATACTTAATAGTTTAGGTATTCAATCTCATTTCCCTAACATTAGTTGTTCCATAATGGGAAACATCTAGAGCATCCCATATTTTATAAGTAGTTTTACAAGAAGATATTCGATTAAATTTTTCAACTCCTAAATCACAATACAGGTCATTCATTTATTTACAATTATTATTATAAGTAGCTGTAGTAGGTTCATCCCATGCAGTTATAACAGTTTCCGGAATCTTATACTGAGTCTCAATGGTATTCCAAATTTCAAATCCCATAATTTCTTGATGAATTGTCATTTTGATTTTAAATTGGGTATAATTAACATCATTAATGAAGGATGGCCTATTGGTAGCTACACCTTCTAATCTGTAATCCATAATACTTAAGTTTTAAAAAGATATACAAATATATAAAAATTTATAATCAAATGAAATTTTAAGATCTTTAAGATACAATTAAAATCACAGTTGAAATGTTTTCACAAAAAGAGTAGTTTTGAAAACATTTAATCACTCATCTGATACCAAATTCTGGTCAGATTGGATACTCAATAGGGGGTGAATTGAGTTCCAATTAAAATTTCTGATTTAAAATATTTGTATTAAAATCCCCCAATTCATAAAACAAGTTAAACTGTAGCGAAATTATAAAGATTGTAAATGTTCAATCAGTTTCTCAAAGAATGATTACATCTCAGTTAACTTAATCTAAATATTATGTTAGCTTTTGAAAGTAAATTACTGGTTCATAATAATTAAAAACACTTGCTAGTTCAACTATCAAAGTTACTTTAAAATGGATTTATATCTAAAGTACTTAGCAGCGGAATATTTAAAGTATTTTTAATAAAGGAAAAATGCACAGTAGTTTTAAAACAAGAGGTTTAGTATCAAGATGAGACATAGTCCTCTAAAAAAGTTTATATAAAATATGATCCACACCCTGGATCGAGGATTTACAACATCACTCAGACTGTTTAGGTCATCGGAACACTACCAAAATTCGACGTGGGTAAACAACATCAATATCACTCAGGCTGTCCAGGTCACACTCGACCTCTTCCACAATTAATAGTGGGATACAATAATGTGTAAAAAGTTTGATGTGAGGATTTAGTATCCTCCAGTTTAGCTCATGTGTCAGTGTGTGTCTAATTAGACAAATGCCCAAACACACTACTCAAAATGTTAAACAAAGGTATACTATAGAGGAAATAAATGGAAAATGATTTTAAAACGTTTTGAGTGATTCCAGATGAGCTCAGGACTCATTCAGATGTTGAAGATGTTATCTGAGTCCAATATGATGAAGATGACTCAAAACAGAGTCTCGTTGTTCTTCACAGCTACAATTATTCAGCCTTGTGCATATGATGTTCAGTAGGCACAATAACTTAGATTCAGTGTTTGATCCAGGTGAAGATCTTCTTGAATATCTCTAGTTTTCATAGGTATTCTTCAAGTTCTTATTTTATTTTGTGGGAATTTATACACACGAACACTCTATACTTCTTGTGTGTCTTGGTCTGTGTATTTTTTTTATCTCTGTTCTACTTTTCACTGCAGATCGATCTTCCTTTTTATTCCTTGAAATCCAGTAGAGGGAATGATTAGTGTTTGACAGGTATTAGGTACGTTTCCTAGACATCCAACAACCAATATTAATTAATAGTATGTGCATTAAATTAATCAAATATGACCGTTGGAATAAAATAAGAGTTCATAAAAATTTGAACAGTTTTAATGACTATCGGTGAGTCATGAGATCGGTAGATCATTTGAAAAACATCGGTTTCGGTAGGTCATTGGAATCTGCATCTCTATCAGTAGGTCATGTGATCAGCATCAGCTTCGGTATGTCATGTGATCTGCATCATCTTCGGTAGGTCATTTGAATAGCATCATTTTCGGTAGGTCATGTGAATTTTCATCGGTATCAGTAGGTCATGTGATCATCATCGGCTTCGGTAGGTCATGTGATCAACATCAGCTTCGTTAGGTCATGTGATCAGCATCGGTTTCGGTATGTCATGTGATTAGCATTGTCTTTGGTAGGTCATGTGATAAACATCAGTGAGACAGTTGCATCATTGGTGTGATCGTTGTCATCGGCGTGACCACTGTCATTAGTGCGACTGTTTTCATCGTTCTGTCATCTTCGATGGGTCAAACATTAGTTTTGGTGTAAGGATTTCTTCTATCGTTGACTCGTCCATCAGTTTATCACATCGGTGTCTCATTACTTTAACTATCGGTTACTCAAAAATATAACTAACGGTGAGTCAAAAATATAACTAATGGTGAGTCAAAAACATAATTAATGGTGAGTCAAAAATATAACTAACGGTGAGTCAAAAACATATCTAACGGTGATTCAAAAACATGAAATTCTCAAAAAGTGTTTGTGTAATCCAGAATACTACCAGGTCAATAGTAGACCATAAATAATCATAGATAAAAATATGTAGACATGATTAAAAATATATAAACACATTGAGAACATATTGAATAATTGACTAAATTTACATATATAAAAACAATGATTTGTGATTATTAAAATAACTATCGCACATAGGGTTCAACATATTTAATTGTTTATGTTAAGTCCTAATAGATTTCAGTACCATACTCCATCAAAACATGTTAGTTTTCATCCATTCTATCGAAAGAGGGATTCATAAGAATACATTTGAATGCTTCAGTAATGGCTATTATGCATGAAATTCAACATAAATAAGGTGTATTTTCAATCCATCTTTGAAATATTTTGACAAAGATAACGATATATATTATAGGAAATTAATATCCCTCTAATAATTAATCTATTTTTAGGGATTATATGAAGTGCAATTGTAAAACAAAATTTTCAATGATCACTAAATTATTTACTAAAAAATAAATGTAAAACATGGAAATAAATGAGAAATAATTGAGATTGGTGCTCTATTTATCATTACACACCCTTTATTATGTCATCTAGATGGAGGGTCAAGTGATACATATTCTCTGATAGAAATTAAATTTATTGACTTAATACGGATATCAACTAAAACTCAAATGAAATTATGGCCTCAGATGTCATAGATATTCCTTCGATAAATTCTAGGATGATGTTTTCCATTTTCTATATATGTGTATGTAATGGTTTCACCATAACCCTAGAATTATGATTTTTATAATTAACATGATGAAAAAATATTCGATAACATTCATACACCTAAATTCCCCTTTCAATATTCCCTACTATAAATTATAAATGAATTATTTATACATTTGTTATTCTTAGATATATAGAGAATGTTGAGCTCAATGCTTCATCCAATAACTAACTCTTTAATTGATGAAGTGAATGGACACATATTTGATTCCCAAGTCATATATTTCCTTCACAATCATAGTTAATCTCTAGAATAATATAATACTTTTTTGTAACACCATATATTCATTATGCATATCTTTAATATTTAAATTAATGAAGGGTTGAAAAATTTAATTGAAAGAGAAATGACTTCTCCGCTTACCTCATGAATTTAATGCACATCCCCTAAAAATACATCAGTATTTTATCTTTTTGAATCAACATCACTAAAATTTTGGCATAATCATTATGAAACAGGGAATCAAACACATTTTTTTCATTCCATGTGTGGTAATGTATTGAGTAAAAATAAATTTTAATCAACTCCAACTATCTCATTTTGTTTATATTCAACTCATTCTTTGTAAATATATTCTTAATTATTTTATGATTTACATATATATGAAATATCTCACTGTAATCATGATGGATATAGACTTTCAAATAAAAAATTACCCATATTTGCTATAAATCCTGAGTCAATAAGTTTTACCTTGAAACATTGAATTGGGTATGGAATATGTTATAGCTTGGTTATTTTATATGATAACACATCCCACTCTCTTATTTGATGGATAACTATTCATCACTTACCCTTATCTATTATAGTTCAGTGTGAGTACAAGTACACTGACTAAAATTTTCTTCAAATCATTGAAATTTTATTTTCATTTATTTTATTGAAATAAATTTGAATCCATTTAGATTAAAATATGACTATGGATATTATTAGTATGTTAACATTATCATGAATCATTGTTAATATCTAGATAATCAATAAAAAATATAGATCTTGATCACGTTGGTTTGTTTGAGCCACTGTTTAATAACATATAACTTTAATTGATCCACTGATATGACCTATAATATAATTATATAATCCAAGTATAATAAATTATATATATAACTCACACATGATAATTTCAGAATAAATCATCCCATTCCTCAAGGCCTTTAGCAGAATCCTCAAGTAGTCTTTACAATATTCTTCACTCCTAGAATACATGAGAATATAATATATAAAGTATACAATATACGAGTAAGGTTAATCTAAAAAGTCTCTATTAATTAGACCCATGAAGATATCAAGGGAACTGGTTAGTCCAATAAACTCACTATAAATTAATAGTTTTCATACTCATATAGATGGTCGTGCTGTGTATATCCTTATTTATGGACATTAATTGATGATATATAAATTAAAGGTAACTCTTGGAAGATTATTAAGCTTCAAATAAATGATAATAAAAATCATCAATATTTGTAGAGGACTCTTGTTTTCAAAAGTAATCATGTTATTTTCTTGATAATATATGAAAAGATGAATTAACCAATATTTCATAGCTATATAATGAATACATACACACAATTTTTTCATACTAGAGTATGAGAATATCTATTATAGAATATCATTGAATAACATATTTTATTCATATAACACAAAATTTTCATTCTATAAAGAGACATTGAAATACACATAACACTAAGTATGAGTTCAATAGAAAAATGAAATTCATGATTCAAAAGAAGTTATATGATTCATATGATCAATAAAGACTCCTAAGAGGGTGATCCTTTTGGTGATAGATGTAATTTATCATTTACCATATTTTCTATGATTCATTAACTCCCATAGGTAATTAATCCTATATTTTCTGTTTTTGAAATTGGTGTTATTAATGATTTACCTAGAAATATTAAACTATATTGATGCAAGTAATGAAAAAAATGAAAAACACATTTTTTTCTACAGTGTTCGATAAAATGTTTTTTGTCATTAACGTGATTGTTTTTCCACCCCAATAAAGTATTTTATGCTATAATAATGGTACTATAATAGATTTTTTGGTTCATATATAAAAAATTCAAATTTATCGCTGGAAATAAAAATTTATATCACCCATATGAAATCCATTTACAAAATCATAATTTGTTTCCCAAATATCACTATTCTCTACCTATATACCATGAGTCACATTGGTTCAGTGGAACCCCACCGTAAACATGAAAGTGTTCCTTTGTAGTTCCTAGATGTATATTATTATATCTATAATGTATGGTTCTTTATATGGTAAATATAACACCTTAAAATTTATAATAGCTTCATGAAATTCAATATGATAATCAATAAAAATACATAACACAATCACTAATTGATTATATTATTCACTAGATTCCCAACTCACTACTGTTCTATGATCCTCAAAATCAATAGCTTCTAATTATTCTTAATTCTTGATACTAATATCTAAGATCATCTATAGTAGGTGGGATTAATGGTATTAATTATTATTCTAAATCTTCTTTATAATTACTAGTGATGGAATCTATTCCTCATAATAAATATTTGGAACCTCAATGATTTGAATCCATAGAATATACTATATTACATTTTTTATTCATATATTAGAATTATCGTTGATATTACACAAAACAACACACTAGTAGTCTCTATTTCTTAACATAGTAATTCACACTACTTATATTGTGGTAGTGAATATATTCTACCCTTTTTATTTTACCCATTTAAAATAATTTAATATATCCTATCAAAATTTAGTTTCCTAATATTGAGACTAAAGAATAATTTTAATTTTAAAACAAATAATATCTACATAAAATAACCACTTAGTGAAACTCCAATTTACTATACCTTTTTCCCAAAATATCATCAGAGTGGAATGTTTTTCAATTTTTATTTATTCATATTCTCATATACCCGCCATCATTTTAATATCTAAAAATACTCTACTTAAATTCAATGGTGGGAATCATTTCCCCTGTTGTAGATATATTATAAAACATAGGTATAACTAGGATGTCCTTTATTCATTATTGGTAATAGAAAAGAATGTTCCCGAGTAGTTCATTGTTTTTATTCTCAAAGAAAACTCACCTAGAAACAACATATTATTAGAGGACAATGTTTATATGAAATTTGGAGAAGCAAAACATCATAAAAATCAATTTTAGTTTTAATATTGAAATATTCCCCATGAAATAATAGTATATAATCAAATAAAGATCATGTTTTAAAGACCCATATTTTCAATGTATTTTTTTAATTATATGGAATTATTACGAGTCTGAAAAAAATTGACGGTGCATGATTATGTGGCTCGGTGTCCCCAGAATAGATTTCTGAACATTTTTATGGTGCGTTCAATAATGGCATGGGTGGAATTATTAATATTTTGAACTTGTGTACGTATTAAAAAACTTGAGGGCATCATTGAATCCGCAGTCCCGAGATTCACTTTATGAATTCCTCAATTCGATTGCAGTAGGTCGAGTGAAAAACATAATTTTTCAAACTTTTGAAAAATAAATAAAATAAAATGTTATGTTATTTAATTCCTTTCCTTTTTCTCTAGCGAATGAGAAGTGGTGGTGGGACCAACAACTTGTCAATCCATTAAATTGATTGGCTACCCATAATTCTTGTAACCGCACTGTTGGAATTTGGATGGTTTATTAATTAAATGATCCCCATTAGTTTCACATTTGTTTCTCACCCATACCCTCTCATATATATATGGAGCTCGAGGTGGATTGTTGGCATGAATTCACCAAGAAACGAAGCTCTGGTATAGAACCATGATTCCAACAACTTGGAAGGTGAGACCGGTTTCAGCGAGTGGTGGCTTGCGCCACCGAATCACGAACCAACGACAATGACAAAAGAGGTTCCTTCTATCATTGTCAGTGAACATCTCTTATAGGTAGGGGTTTATTTTCATGTTTCCTTTGATGAATTAAATCCTTTCTTGCTTACTATTACATTAACTCAGAGTTTGTGGGCCACACAAACAATGCCCAGAGCCTCCACTGCTTCGCTCATGCTTCATTCGTCGTGGATGGTTTCCTCAAACTATTGGAAATGCAAAATAGATGGTCACACTATGATGACGACAACATGGGGGAGCCGTAGGCGCAGTAGTTAGCACGAACGGACACCAGAGCATGTCCGGTGACCCGCAGAAGAAACCACTGGCATGCCATGTCAGCAATTGCTGGAGGAGACCTGTGATAGCATTCCACGGGCAATGGAAGGCGGCATGCCGCGGCGGTCGAAGTCGGTTATCCTATGCAGGCAGTGCGGGAAAATGGCGGTGCCCACAGGGGCTGTTGGGGGCACGGAGCAGCCACAACAGTGGTCCGCAGCATGAAGGTTTAGCGTGGCCCCGTTCCGTGCCGTGTTGGCTGAAGCCGATCAACTGAACAACTGAACGTTGAATCGCGGTTGGGCAGCACCGCACTGGCTGGCGAAAACGGCCCCACAACCGCAGGGCCAGCGGGAATCAATGGTCCGCCTTTGGGCGGACCGAGACGGACGTGGGCCGGTCGTGTAGGCCTAACCTTCCCAGTTATCCGGGATGGACCTATGGGCCATCCCCGCCCAGCGGGCTAGATCCTTTAGCTGACCGGGCCAAACCCGTGGCCCGACTAGCCAATGTGGGTGGGCCGAGCCCCACCCGACGGGCTGGGCCAACCGCGACCCGAGCCCGTGAACAAGTCAGCCCGACCCCAATGGGATGGACCCAGTGAACTGGGCTGACCCCTAGTGGGCCGGACCTTAGCGGGATCAAGTAGTCCCTAGTACTAGTTGTGTTGGGCAGGTCTGACCGAGTCGGACCGGGACTAGACCCAACAGGTTCCCGAATAAAGAAACGTCTGTAACTGATGAATCAGGTTTCCATTAGACACACTGTTAGTGGAGTTGGGACCCCTTTTGGGAATTGGTCCCTTTGGCCTATTCCAGTAGGCACGAACGAGCTAGGGCGGATGATGGTGTGATCACCTTCATTCCAAGGAAAGGGGTGTAACATACATACCATGCATTCAATCGACGCGCTGTCTATGACCTGAAGACCATTGTGACAAGGACGTCCTTTATAGATACTCTAGGTGAGTTTTGACGTACTTTGACATTCAGCATCGTTTGGATTAGACATGATTCCTACTGGTCCCTTTTTACAAAAGTGTCCATATCTCACAGATCGGGCGTCCGATCGACGCGCCGTCAAACACGTTGGGACCCCAATGAGGGGAAGTTCTTTTGGTATGACTTTTATTGGACTTTTTACTAGTTTAAATAAATCTGATGGATTCAGGAGAGGTTCTCCATGAATCAAGCGTGTTGAGCGGGAATTTTGTAGCTGGCTATGACAGCAAGAAGATGAGCGACCAATGCGTGTCAGCATCCAAAACTCTAGAGTGGGATGATATTGCTATATGACTAATCATCCCTACCACTATTATACATTTATTTGTGGATCAGCATCATAGAGACCATGTGTGGATCAACATTAGAGAAACCCTATTTGGATCAACATCAAAGAGACCCTGTGTTGATCAACATCATAGAAACCATGTGTGGATCATCATTTTCATGACCCTGTGTGGATCATCATCTTAGAGACCCTGTGTGGATCATAAGCATAGGGAATCTATGTGGATCATCATGATATCAACCATGTGTGGATCAACATCAAAGCGACCCTATATGTATCAGCAGTGCATGACCTGGTGAGGACTATCCTTAGAGAGGACCATCGTGGATCAGTGGAACGCGACCATGTATGGATCGAGAATGGAATAATTCCTTCATGGGTCAGTTTTGGAACTTTCTAATTTTATAAAATGATATAGATTATGACTAATCATCTTTATTCTCAAAAACATTGTTGTATAACTTGTTTGATATGACTATTGATTCGTGATTTGTGATTGGGGTATTACATTTTGGTTATTCCATTGTAGATATCTGGGTGACCTTCCGGGGTCTCAGGGTCTCTAATGAGTATTTTTATACTCACCCTTGCACGGTCTTCACGCGCACATTGTTGTGTCCTATGCATATGATGAGAAGTTGGGTTGTGACATGAGGGTTTTAGGACCATGCAGTACATGGAGGAGATGGGCGGACATAGAGTGTTTTAGAGATGATCTGTACTTACCCTTCTGGTAGGATCCTTGGGGGATGATCCAGGAGTTGTTTTCTATTTTCAGTTGTACTTGTACTTTTCAGTTGGTCTTGTACTCTTGCCCTTTTACACTCAATACAATTTTTACTAGAACAGTTAACTTCGTGGTTTCTTCATGTTGTGTTATTGGTTTGTGTGTTTGTATATGTTTAAAGTCAATTCCTTCCTGTTATTGGGATATGCCTTTTCGATGCTAGTTGCCATCCCCTGGCCTATGGAAGGCATGCTTGGGGTTGTCATGACATGGGCCCGGGGGGGGGGGTCATGAAAAGTTGGTGTCAAAGGAGACTATTCTACCAATAAACTAGGACTCTGATCATCCCAATGGAGAAATAGTGTTTAGTGTTTTGAGTGTGGTCTTAAATTTGGGGGGTCAAGTTTTGGTGCGGTGGTTGACATATACATTCACCAGGAACCTGAGTTCTGATTTCCGGTTCGGGGCATGAAAACACTGATTGCTTGTGTTTTGGAAGTGTTATATTTTTGATCCCTTTGATTCAGCTCACCAAGAATAACTTATTGACTGTGGTGCAATTGTTTCCTTTCAGGATGCCACCATGAAGACAGCCATCCAAGATTCTTGAGACAGTATACAATGACGGCCAATTGAGAGGGGAGGCTTCAGTGTAGGGCCCTCTTACAAAGTTATCAACTTCAAGTGGTGTACCAGCAGCACCAATAACTGTTGGTAAGTCGTTGCCACCAGCCCCACCAGAAGATGGTGCACACCAACAATGTGTGTTTCCTGAGTTTCAACGATAGAGGTCTAATAGGTTATGAAGTCAGACAGATCCGCAGGTGGTTGAGGACTGGCTGGAGGCTGTGGCCAGAGTTTTTCACCTTGTTGGGACACCAACCGACCAGATGGTGATCCTAGCTACTAATCCTTTCGAAGGAGTGGTATGGATATGGTGGAGCCTAATTATCTATACAAACAATGAGGCAAACCTCATAGTGGTATATTTTGGTGGCCTCTTCACTACAGAGTTTGTCCAAGTGAATCTGTGATCTTTGCGTATACAAGAGCTACTACACTTACAGCAAGGTGGCCTGACCGTGTCCCAGTACTCAGTGAGGTTCATTGACCTCTCACTCTACTCTACCAACATGGTTCGAGGCCCTTTTCTCAGGCCTCATACATTCAAGAAGGGACTCTGATGAGATATCAGAACTTCAATGGTATCTCTCAGCCTCCCGACAATTGTTGGAGTGCTAGAAAGGGCACTCTTGCTGGAGAGCATCCTTGAAGAGAAAACACTGATGGCGAGACCCACCACCGGGTGACATGTAGAAGAGTCATCTATGGATGGTAGTATTCAGATGACATAGAGGTCCAAGAAGACTCAATCTTATGGTGGATGACCCTGGGTAGTAGGGTTAGAGGTGTGAGGATCACAAGGTAGAGTAGGCCATCAAAGGAGCATAAAAAGTTTCACATGTGGAATGCATGGTTAAATGGATCAACACTACCCGACCGGCCACACTGATGACTAGTAGATGGTTGGGGGACAGTTGAGGCAGAGGTAGAGATTCATGCAAGGAGATCTGCATGGTGGAAGATATGGTAGAGGAGCAGGTTATGCAACAGGTGGTGGACGACAGTTCAAGGTTCTCATGCCACCACTTCTAGGTGTTCCACCCCGACCACATGAAGCAAGAGGAGAGTGCCGAGCTCAACACCAAGAAGATGAGGCCTACAACCAAGACACTCTAGAGATGACTTGGGGTACGATCAGTTTACTCCACCTTAGCTATAATTCTTATAGACATAGGTTCTAGTCACTCCTTCTTTTCTATGGATCTCGTTCTGATCTCGGTGATTATTGTGGAGTCTTTGGATCAATACTTGCGATTAGAGACTCCTATAGAAGATGATTCGATGATTACACACTGGTTCCAGTGATGTTAGATTACTCTAGGAGGTGAGAACATTAGCTGTGATCTTCTAGTAGTAACATCGTGGCCTTATGACGTCATAATGGGTATGGACTGGTTATCCACTGTCCATGCTCAGATTGATTGAATTAAGAACCAAGTGCTATTTGTCCATGAGGATGTGACCAAGTTTACTTTTACCGGTGAGAGGGGAAACTTTGCATCACATTATTTACTTACCCAGATGAGGGTGTAGCCAATGAAAAATCAGTTTGGTAGCCTTACCCTGAAGAGGAGTTGATGTTGAGAGTTTGATCTATCCCTTAGTGGTGCACCAGTATGTCGATGTCTTCCCTGATGATGTTCCTAGACTAACTATTTGAAGAGAGGTGGAATTATAAATCAACCTATACCAAATGATGACCTCAAAATCTACACCAGCATATCATATGGCTCTCGTGGATCATAGTGAGTTACTAGTAAAGCTGGATGACTTACAGCGTAATGGTTTCATAAGGCCTAGTGTTTCCCCATGGGTTTCCCTGTTTTTTTTCTCCAAGAAGGCAACTGAAAGTTTGATGCTCTATGTAGATTACTAGCACCAAAACTAGGTGACCATGAAGAACAAGTATCCACTTACAAGGATTGATGATTTTTTCGATCTGCTGAAGGGAGCTTGTCAGTTTTTGAAGATAAGCCTCAGATCAAGCTATCATCAGCTCAGTGTACGATATGAGGATGTGCGGAAGACGACAATCAGATGACGGTATGGCCATTATCAGTTCTTGGTTATTCCATTAGGCATGAACAAAACTCCTGAAATGTTCATGGGACTCATGAACATGATCTTCTAGTCATACCTTGATCTCCTTTTAGTGATCTTCATCGATGAAATCTTGGTGTACTTAGCAACAGGGCATGAGAATTCCAATCATCTAAAGATAGCACTGGATACACTCGTAGATAACCAAATTTATGGTAAACTATCAAAGAGCCAGTTCTAGATAAATGAGGTCCACTTTACGGTGCACGTTATCTTGGAGGCTAGAGTTGTAGTGGATCTGGTGAAGATTGAGGCTGTGCATGATTGGGAGCCACCCAAGAGTGTGACCGAGGTGTGGAGTTTCCTTTGTTTGGCTGGGTGCTATTGGAGATTATTTCTTGAATTTTATAGAGTTATGGTACACTTTTCAGGGTTAACTTAGAATGGAATACCCTTCATATGGATGGAGAGATGCTAGTAGAGTTTTCAGGAGCTGAGGCAGAGATTGACGAGTGCCCCTATCTTGACGCTATCAGAAGAGGGAATTGGTTATGTAGTCTACTGTGATGTGTTAGGGACCAGAAATAGATGTGTCCTGATGCAGGAGTGAGCAGTGATAACTTATGATTCATGACATCGGAGACAACGTTAGCATAACTACGCTACCCATGACATGGCATTAACAGCAATGGGATTCACCTTGAAGATGTGATGACAATACATGATGGTTCAAAAATTAACTATTTACATTGATCAAATGATTCTCAAGTATATCTTATCCTAAAAGGGCCTGAACCTGAGACAATGACGTTGCCCAGAGTTCCTCTAGGAATATAACATTGAGATAATCTACACTCCTTGGAAGGGGAATGTAGTAGTATATGCACTCAGCAGGAGTTATGGTCTACAATTGGTGAGTGAGGCGACAGATCATCTAGCCTTGTTATAGATATATTTTTTGGATAGTGATATAGTGTCTTACCTATACTCTATGACTATCACTCCCCCCACTACATCAGCGAGTTCGGGAGCCAAAACTTGGAGACATTGACTATGAGGCTTGACATGCCTAGATATCCTTAGGACATGCACCTGATGGATTTTCTGAAGGTGGGAAGCATGTCATCCTCTTCAGAGGAGGCACCATTGTACCGATGAAACTATGGGAGGAGGTGTTGAAGAAGTTCCATACGTCCCCACAAATAGTACATCCTAGTGTATAGAAGATGTAACATGGCCTTTGTCATCAACACTGTTGGCCAGGGATTAAGAAGACAATGGCGGAGTTTGTTTCACCATGCCTCACTTTTCAGTAAGTGAAGGATGAGAATTAGGTTCAAGTGGGCTTAGTGCAACCAATAGAGGTTCCGGAGTGGATGTGGGATGGTATCTCCATGGAATTTGTGATTGGGATACTATGAACGTCTAGAGGACATTATTCCATCTAGGTGATCATTGAATGACTTACTAAGTTAGTCCACTTCTTACCCATAAAAGATAAGGGATTAATAGAGGGCTTGAGACGCCTTTACGTACAATATATTGTACGGCTACATGGGGTTCAATCGAAGATCATACCTGACCATGACATAAGTTTTACATCCCAGTTGTGGATGGGATTACAGGTTTTGTTTGGTACTCATCTATGTTTGAGCACTGTCTTTCATCCATAGATTGATGGTCAGACAGAGTGGACCATTCAGACACTGAAGGACATGCTTCATGCATGCATGAAAGATTTGGCCATAGTTGGGAGGACAACATTCTCTTGGTAGAGTTCACATACTCACTCCACTATTGGTATGGAACCGTTTGAGGCCTTGTATGGTCGGCCATGCTAATAACCTCTATGATAGACAACCCCGATTGAGTATGAACTTATGGGTCTAGAGTAGGTATGAGATACCACTGAGAAGGTGCTGATCAACCGAGAGGAGATAAAGACTGCACAGAGATGACAAAAGTGTTATGCTAACTGGATACAAAGGCCTTTGGAGTTCGAGGAGGGAGACCATGTCTTCCTACAGTTCTCACCTCGATGAGGTTTGTAGAGATTTGGATGAGGTGGAAAGCTATCTCCGAGGTTCATCAGACCATTTCAGGTTCTCAGTAGAGTTGGCAATGTGGTGTGTCACCTAGCTCTTCCCCCGTAGATGTATTGGGTGCGTAACATTTTCCACATGTTTTAGCTGAGGAAGTACATGCATGATCTATCACATGATATTGTCTTGGATGAGCTGGAAATAGAATATGTGGAGACTTTTTCAGAGGTTCCAGTGGAGATTGAGGATCGAGAGGAGTAATTCATCGGGTGCACATTTTCTGGAAGCACGGGGACCTCCAAGAGGGCACATGGGGGTAGGAGGTTCAGATTCATGGTTAGAACCCCCACTTTATTCCTTAATCTATATTGTGTCTTTCGGGGATAAAAATACCAAAGGTGGGGAGAATGTAAAGACTCATATTTTCTATGCAATTTATTTTTTTAATTATATTGAATTATTATGAGTCTGCGAAAATTGATGGCGCGTGATTCTGAGGCCCAGTGTGCCCGAAATAAATTTCTGAACTTTTTTAAAAGTACATTCAGTAAACGAAAAAGAGAGGTTTTTCAATCATTTAACCAGTGCTTGGATTAAAAATCATAGGGAATCATTGAATCACTAGTGCCGGGATTCACTTAAGGGAGGCTTTACTTCAACCGTAGTTGGTCGGGTAAACAAGGTAATTTTGCGAACTTTTGAAAAATCAATCAAATATCATGTTATGTTATTTTATTTCTTTTAATTTTATCCAGTGGATGAGTGGAGGTGGTGGGACCAATGACACATGAAGACATTAAAGGGATTGAATCCCCCTTGTTCTTGTAACCCCACCGTTGGAATTTGGAAATATCATTATGTAATTTATCGCCATTAATTCCATGTGTGCAACTCACCATCCCCCTATCCTATTTATATGGAGCTCATGATTGAGTGTTGGCATGGATTCACCAAGCGACGAATCACTGATAAAGTACCAAAACGCATAAAACATGAAATATGAGACCGATTTTAGTGAGCGGTGACAAGTGACACTGAGTCACGAACTGACGACAATAACAAAAGAGGTTTCGTCGATCATTGTCCACAAATGTCTCTTCCATATAAGGGGTTTATTTTGAAGTTATCTTTGATTAATTAAATCCTCTCCCACTTTCTGTCACATTAACGTGGGGAGAGAGAGCTGAATGTACAAGGCCCGAACCCTCAATGGCTTCACTCATGCTCTGTTCTTAAGGGATGATTTCCTCAAACTGATGGCAACGTGAAATATTGGGTCACAATCTAATGATGGAAACACCAGAGATTTGTAGGTGTATAAAACACCAAGGAAAAACACTTGAGTCCATTCGGTGACCCGTAGAAGAAACCACCACACATCATGTCGGCGGTGGCTGAAGGAGACCTGCGATAACTAGCTTCTGGATGTGGAGGTCGGCAGGTGATGGCACACCATAGTAGCCGAAGGCAGCCGACTCGAGCCGCCCGCACGAGACAAGGGAGGCACCCTCAAGAGCCAACTACAGTGCAGAGCAGCCGCAGCCAATGGGCCGTAATTTGAAGTGGTGGCGTGGCCCCGTACTGTACCGAAATAATGGAAGCTGGTCAGCTGAATGAACGACCGTTGAATCGGTGTGGGGCAGCTCCCCACTGGCAGGCCGAAATGTCCCAGCAACCGCAGGGCAAACAAGACTCAACAGTCCATCTCCAGGGGGACCGAGCCAAATGAGGGCCAACCATGTGGGTCGGACCCACCCCACTGTTCGTTCTGGACCCTCAACCCAATGGTCCGGATCTGCCAACAGACTGGGAAGGGCACTCTGCCCAATGTGTGAATGTGGGTGGGCTGATATCCACCTGATGGGTCGGAAAAAACACGGCCCGGTCTGTGAACTAGCCGGGCCGACCCCGGTGGGCCAGATCAAGTGAACGAGGTGACCCCTAGAGGGATGGACCAGAGCGGTGTCTAGTTGACCCTGAGACCTGTTGTGTTGGGCCGGTCTGACCGAGTTGGACTAGGCTGAGACCCAACTAGTACCCGAATAAATAAATTCCCATAATTGATGAATTGAGTTCATATTAAACACATCATCAAAGGAATTGGTACCCCTTTTCTTGATGTTCCCCCTTTGGAATATTCCGACAGGCCTGACCGAGCCGGGCTGGACCGAGGTGTGATCAACCCCGTTTTATAGAAAGGGGTGTAACTAACAAACCGGGCATCCGATCGACACACCGTATGTGGCATAATGACCCTTGTGACAAGGTGGTCCTTTTTATATACCTTTAGGGATTTTTTATATAGTTTTCCATTATTATTGGGATGGATCAGAAAAGAATCCTATTGGGCCCTTTTTACAAAAGTGTCCACATCTCACAGACCGGGCATCCGATCGATGCACCATCTGTCACG
Organism: Viscum album; assembly: GCA_963277665.1. Lineage (NCBI taxonomy): Eukaryota > Viridiplantae > Streptophyta > Magnoliopsida > Santalales > Viscaceae > Viscum > Viscum album. The sequence goes on from OY728130.1 coordinate 583,277,831, forward strand.
TTGGGAAACCTATGACAGGGTAGTTCGTTTGGTATTAGCTTCCTATGACATCGTACCAGTTTAAATATGACTGATGGATCGAGGTGTGTTTCTCCCAAAATCATGGGTGTTGAGTGGGAATCCTATGGCTGGATGTGACATGATAAAGTGAGAGAGACCAATGCGGTTATGTATAAAAAACTCTAGAGTTGGATGATTTAGATGTAAAACTAATCAGCACTACCTGTATCATAGTGACCCTGTATGGATCATCATCATTGAGACTCTACCTAGATCTGCTTCTTAGAAACCCTGTGTGGATCAGCGTCGTAATGACCCTGTGTGGATCAGCTTCATAGAGTCCCAGTGTTGATCAGCTTTATATCGATGCTGTGTGGATCATCATCATATCAAACCTGTGTGGATCTGCAATACAGTGACCCGGTGTGGATCAACATCATAATGACCCTGCGTGTATTAACATCATAGAGACCTTGTGTGGATCAGCAATGTGTGACCCGGTGCAGTCTAGCTTTCTAGTAGTCTTTCGTGGATCAGCGGAACAGAACCCTATGTGAATCAACAGTGGAACAACTCTTTCAAGGATCAGCTGTGGAACTTCTTAATGGGATAAAACGATATATCTTAAGAATAATCATCGTTACTCCCAATCTCTAAGTTGTATACCTGGTGTGAGATGACAATTGCTTCGTGCTTTTTGATTTTGGTATTTCTATATTGGATTTCCTTTGTCGAACTCTGGGAGACCTTCGGGGGTCTCCAAATCCCTAATGAGTATTGTTATACTCACCACTTCATGGGCTTTGGCCACACCGTGTTTGGTCTTGGGAAGAAGATTAACTGTTGGGATGAGACATGAGGGAGGCAGGACCAGACAGTATACGGAGGAGACAAGCTGATGTAGAGTGCTGTGGATGTGATTAACACCTACTCTTCTAGTAGGATCCTTGGTGGATGATCTAGGAGATGTTTTTTTTCAATTGTACTTGTACTTTTCAGTTGGGATTTTATTCCAGACCTTTACTTTCAGTACACTTTTTACAAAACTAGTTTACTTCGTGGTTGCTTCTTATTGTGTTATTATTTTGTGTGTTTCTAATGGTTTAAAGGCAATGAGTTTCCATTATAGGGATACACCTTTTTGATGCATGTCACAAACCCCTATCCTATGGAAGGTAGGCTTGGTGTAGTCACGACACGGGCCCTGAGGGATGGGTCTTGACACAAGTAATCACTAATAAACAATTGATTAATATTTGATAGTTATTCATCTAACTTATTCTTTAAAATGTCACTACTGGAAAGAGGGGTTATCCCCACGGAGCTATACCCACGGTTTTTTAAACCGTGGGAATAGCCTGAATCAAGGTAACCTATACCTATGGTTTATTAATAACCTTAGGTATGGAAATTATAACCCCACGGTTTTTATTGAACCGTCGAAATAGAGGGCCCGATATTCTGCTCGATCTCCTTCACTCGTCGGGCTACAACTCCCCCCCCATCTAGTCCCTCCCCTGTGTTTCATTCAATTGAATCCCCTTACCCACCTCCGGTCGGTGATCATCACCCTTCTTCCAGACGGCGCACATCCCCCATCCTCATCCTCCTCCGGTCCATGTGCATCCCCCCTACTGCTCTGGTCCGTGCGCTACCCCCTCCTCCAGTTGACGACATATTGAAGTTCCGGTCGGCGATCATCACCCCTCCTCTAGACGGCGCACATCCACCATCGCCATCCTCCTCCAGTCCATGCGCACCCCCCCTCTTACTCTGGTCCGCACGCTCCCCCCTCCTCTAGTTGATGACAAATTGAAGTTGAGCAATTTCTCCTAGGTCGAGCGACTTCCTCACTCAATCGATGACCAAAACATTATTGGTCTTTTGATCATGGGAGTAAGATTAGCCCTATATGTGTCATCCGCACCCAGTTGGGTGCTTTTAACCCATGGCTTGTCGGTAAGTTTTCTCACTTCTGGGGTCGCAATAGATTGCTTGATTCTTTGTATCTGGGTTTCTAATTTGTTAAAGATGTCTTCATAGGTCCTTAAGAGTATTATTCCATGGATGATGCCCTCTGAAATTGATCACGCTCCGTATAAAGGTTGGTGACTCTTTGTATTTTCATTCATTTATCGAACCACACATTCTTGATGATTTTAAAAGAATTTTTAATGTAAATTTATGGTATTTAATGTTCATGAGGATTTATATTAATCATACTTTAACTCTTGATTTTTTAAATCTGTGGTGTAAGGGTTGTTTAAAATTATAAAAACACATTGGTTTTACATGTCTCCCACCATGTGTTTGATGTAATGCATCATATGACTTTACATGAAATACATGGCTGTGTTTTAGTGGAATTATTAACCTTGATTTATAATGATTTATAAAAAAAAATTGGAGAGAAATTTCTTAGGAAATCTGTTGTTTGTCCAAAGTGGATAGTATTGACCAAATTAATGCTGGTTTTGTCTATTATGGGCTGAGGACTTTGTTTTATGTATGGAAAACCATTTTTAATTAATCTTAGCATTTTGTTATTATAGATGGCACCTTTTATCATTGTTGAACTTCTTGGATTACTTGTACCAAAATAGTGGAACATGGGAAGCCTTGGGTATTTATGGGGGAACCTAGTACAAGTACTCCTCTAGGATTACGGGACCTCCCGACCCAATAAATATTGGTTGCACGAGCCATCGGGAACATGCAAGTGCTTGATAGGTCATGGGTTGTGGATTCTACTTGGACTTCCCACCGGGTGCATTCTAGTGCATGATAGGTCATGACTAGTGGATGTTACTTATACTGCCCGTGATGGTGAACACTAGGGCATGATGAGACTCTACCTTGTAGATCTCTACAAATATAGCATATGGCAATTTTTTAGTAAGGATCCTTGTCTTCTCAACCTCTACACATAAGTATTCTCATATGGCATGTTCTTGGCTTTCAATTTACTTTAATTTATGAAATTTCATGTTAATTCATTTTCATTTTTTTTATATTTACTATTTTTTTAATGTTAATAGCTTCATTAAAATTACATTCCCATATTTTTTGTTTTAACTAAAAATGAAAATGATTATCTTTATAGATGTAGTTTAAACTTGTATGTCACAGTTTTATTAAAACCGTGGGTATTAAAACAATATACTGCCCGAACTATCGGTCTCCTCCTCGGGCTCCTCCTCACTTGGCGCTCCCCCCATTCAACCCTACATCCCCGACCCTTAATCCTGGCCCTGTCCTACCCTCCCCAACCACCACCTCCCGGCCCTCTCCTCACCTCTCCAACTCTCCTCCCCGGCCTCCGCCTCCCGGCTCCACGTCCCAGCTCTGCATCCCGGCTCTGCGTCCCGGCTCCGCGTCTCGACTCCGCGTCCCGGCTCCGCGTCCCGGCTCCGCGTCCCGGCTCCACATCCCAGCTCCCGACCTGGACCCCCTGGCCTTCGCCTCCACCTCAACATCTGTTAAACAAGGTAATTTTACTTGTGATGCTCCATTAATGTTATGGGAGGATATCGATGATTCTTGGTTGATTATAGGAGGTTATAACATTATCAAATCCTTACTAATTCTGCATTCCACCCTCCGACTGTATCTTCAGTGTACCAGTGGGGTTATGTTGGTAGTTTGGGATTCAAAGGATAATAAAGATGAGAAAACTATAAAGAATGAGTAGGAATTAATTTCTTATCTCAAAGTCTAATAGCATTTCTATTATCATCCTTATGATTTCCCTACCGCTACTATTACAAATAATGCATCTGAAGAATTTGTCAACCAAGGTTACTTATTTTCTTTGAGATAAGGCATCTGGGTATCCCAAATTGGAGAAGATCTTATTTAAAAAATATATTCACCCTATAAATTTATTCTTCAATTTAACTATGTTTTGAAGTTGTGTCCTCCCACTCTCAACAGTTTCTTTCAAGAGAAGAATCTTATGATAACTTGTCAATTATGGCTAATGTTCACCCAGGAGGACACCCAGTGCCAAGCCAAACATCCGAACTCTGGGGATTTCGTACCCTTACTCACCAATAGCAATGCTGAGGCCTGCGTTAAATCATATACCCATGACCAATTAGTTGATCCAGTTACCCTTGTGATAACTTTCAAGGCATATGGTGAAATGTTGAAGGATAAGAAAAAGGGAGTTGTTGGAAACTCTTGTCTAGGAAAAGTCCTTTGAAATCCACTCTTCCCCACCCCCCCTCGAGGAAAATTGTAAAATATGGGGTCATGACCTGATGGGAGTCCAAACAAGCTACTGAAGCTCTTTCTGGGAGTATACCATTCATTCCCCTAAGGCTGATTTCCCAATGGCATGGACGTAATGAGACCTTTTCAAAGGCCACCCATCCACTCGTGACCGGTCCCCTAGTGCTTTATGGAAGCTCCTCTAAACTAGGGAAGTTTCTCTTACTATAATTGGTTATGTGTTAGTGCCCATTGTCATTTCTTTTTTTTGAGAATCCTGAAAATGTGGGTCATTACCTTGGGAACCTCTATGCCCTCATACATTCCTGAAGTGGTCACTGCAAATACTCGCATTTAGTACTTTCCATACTGTGGCCAGAAAATAGTTATGAGTACGATGACATTGATGACTCGCCTATTGTGGATACTGTGGAAAAAGATGCTTACTTTCACCCAACGTCTTCTAAGAATTTATCTTCTCGAGGTCCTATGTTTGTGGGGACACCTATGAAACATTTTTGGTTGTCAAAACCTACTCCACTCCACTACACCAACCTCCCAATGTTGGTCATCCCAATCATGGTTGCATTTCTGGATGCTTGGAGTGACTAGGATAAATTAAGGGTAAATGGTTCACATGAAGATATTTGGAGTCTTCTTTTCAGGAGGATGTTTCAACCTTCCAGGTTTTTGGGGAGAAATTTCTCCTACCATTATTTTGTCCAAAGAAGAGCCTAATGTGGTAGTTACCTACTTGAATGAAATGGACATGTGTCTCCACACCCCTACGTATATGCATTAATGTGGTAGATAATACTTCTCTTACCCTAAAAACAATAGTAGTTCCAATTCAAGCACCTAGGAAGGCCCTAAATCACATGACACCTCCCATTGAGCGGCATTAACAACAAATTATCCCTTGAATGGAAGAAAAAAGTGATCTGGGTCACCCATGACTTGAGGAACAGATGGAAAAAGTGTATTACTTATTAAAGGAGAAGTTTTAAAATTATTTCCTTACATACCTGGAAAATAACATAATCAAGATAAAAAAACCTAAGAAACCTAATGAGGTCAACCTCACAGACCATCATGTCTACTATTCTTTTTATAGGAGATTGATCCACACCGTTTAAGGCTGATTTGTCTTCAATGACATTCTGAAGAGCATAGTTGATTATAGATAGATGATATTAGAGAAGGCCCCAAAATAGGTGGCATACTTAACCTTTACCCACACCAGAAGAAGAGGGTGACTATCAAGAAAAACTAACTATGTGTGGAAAAAATGTTCGATAAATAGATGACTCGAAAGACACTTGACCGAGCTCATACCTCCTCCAATGGCCTGAAGGCCTTCAAATTTTAATTAAGATAAGACTGCATTTTAAGGGATGAATGGGAAAACCCAAAGACATCATGAATTGGGACAAATAATTCCCTAAGGGTCAAGGAAAATAAAACCAGATTGACAACATAAAAACTGCCCCTCCCCAACATCTGAATGTGATGACGCTCTCCACTATTGCAAAGTGATTCAACAAGCAAGTGTCATGTGTCAAAGCACAGTCTAGATCCGATGGCTGATGCCATACCCTCTCAAATGACCAAATCCAAAAAACTCTGCATAGATGAACTGAAAGATCTAAATCATCTCTTGGGGCTATTTCATGTGGTCATGACCTGTTGCAAACCATCCGATGCGAAACCAGGAAGACCAAGCTCATACCATCCTAAGAGAATAGATTTGAAAACCAATAATGATCACAACACATAGGGAGGAATAATTTAATATTCATTGTGACACACCATGATTTTTTTCTATGTCTAAATTTTTTTCTCTTTGATATCTTACTTTTCACTAAACACCAAGCTGAAACAAACTCCAAAATATTATTGTATTGTATTGACCTATTTTGAACAACCTAAATAATGAGAAATTAATAGTCATTTGTATTTCAAAATAAATAATTCATTATTGTATTGAGTGGTACAATAAAATTTTAGTTGAATGCATTTGGAAAATCATGCTCAATTAATTGTTTAAGCATGTCAGACTATATAAGAGACATTATGATCATATATAGTGCTTTATCTGAAAATACCATTTATAATTTATTTTTAACATAATTATATGAGTACATACATAATTGTTAAACCAATCATGGAATGATTCATAATTAACATACTAAATTTTATGACCAGTAACACATGGAAATCATCTTCAAATCTTGATAATGTATGTTCCATAAACTACGAAAAAAAATTAGTTAAATATTTTTTTTAAAATTTAAAGTTTTTTACTATGTATTAACGTAACATTTCAATGATATATTTAAAGGTGAATTTAACAACATGTAACGGTTTAGAGCATGATTTTTTAAGCCAAGCAACCAAACCATTTACATAGAATTTAATCAGTCCTTGAGATTTAAATATAATTTTTCATTTGTTTGTTGTTATTCTTAATAATCCTAGATATTATTTATTATCCTTGTAAAGGAAATAGATCTTGGATTTCTTATCCAGGTTTAGGATTTACAATGAAATCCAATGTGATCCTTTCTAGATTTACATGGAAAATAAATATGGAAAGATGGTTTATCCTGATCATTATTATTATTGCTACTTATTCAATCATGGAATCCTCTTGTCATTAAATATGTTGTGCTAGCTACTAATATGCATTGATTAATTTAATAATAAAATTGGTTGTAATGAATTTTTTAAATATTATTTACACTGTTGATTGAATGATAATTTGTTTTTCTTGTTATAGAATGGATAGAAGCTGGATGTATCGTACCGATCAGATTTCTATCGAGTTTCAAAGTAATTTGGAGAATTTTTTAGATTTTGCATTTTACAATGCATCAGAAGGAGGATGTATACAATGTCCCTGCTATAATTGTGTTGGAAGACCATGGTTAAGACGAGAAGAAGTTGGTTACCATTTAACGAAATTTGGATTTCAAGCTAACTATAATGTTTGGTTTCACCATGGAGAGACGGGTGAATCTTCGACTGTTTTTAAACGAAATGAACGAAGTGACATGGAGAATTTGATATTTGATCGATTTCCATATGTGCATCATTCCAAGAGAGATAACATGCCGGTGCAAGAAGACAATGATATCAGTACACATGAGGAAAATTTTGAAGACGATGATGTTGAGAGAGTGAAAAATTTATTGGATGATGCCAGAACTCCAGTATATCAAGAATGTACTAAAATGACCATGTTGGAATTTATAATGCGGTTATATCATGGAAAAACCATGTATGGGATTTCTAATACCTCCATTGATTATATTATTACATTTTTTAAGGAATTGCTTCTTGATGGTACAGATATTCCCTCCAATAATTACATGGAATGGAAGTTAATTAAGCAGCTTGGATTTGCTACTAATAAAGTCCATGCTTATCTGAAAGATTGCAGTTTATATTTGGAGGAAACAACTGACCGTAATGACTGTAAAGAATGTGGTACATCTCGATGGAAGACATATGCAGATGGAACACCATCTCGTGTGCCACAGAAAGTCATGTGGCACTTTCCATTGATTCCCAGACTTCGAAATCTATTCATGTCTCCAGAAATCTCAGTTAATATGCGATGGAATGATGTTGAGGGAATTAAAGGTAATGATGAGATGGTCCATCCTGCTGATGGATTAGCATGGCAGCCATTTGATGCACAACATCCTGATTTTGCAGCTGAGGTGCGTAATGTCAGATTGGGCCTATCATGTGATGGTTTTAATCCGTTTGGTTAGATGATTACTACTCATAGCACGTGGTCAGTTTTTATTCATGTTTATAATCTTCCTCCATGGATGTGTATGAAAAAACCTTTCACTTTCTTGAGTATACTGATATATGGACCTTTGGATCCTGGTAATGATATAGATGTCTACTTGTAGCCTTTAATAAAAGAGTTGAAACAACTTTGGGATTTAGGTGTGCATACATTTGATGCTTCTTCAAAGAATACATTTCAGATGCGTGCTGCCCTTCTATGGACCATAAATGATTTCCCTGCCTATGCAATGATGTCTGGGTGGAGCACGAAGGGAAAACTATCATTTCCCATTTGTATGAATAATACACGATCGAGAAGGCTTAAATATCATCGTAGTTTTAGTTTCATAGGGCATCGCCGATTCTTTCCAATGGATCATCAATACAGGAAGAATCGTTGGAGGTTTGATAATAATGTTGACACTGAAGAACCACCTCAACGTATGTCAGGAAGTAATGTGCTTGATGAATTGAATGATTTCAGCTTTTCATTAGGGAAAGGTCAGTTGAAATCTCGAAAGAGGAACAATGATAATACTGAAGTCACTTAAAATTGGAAAAAGAGAAGTATTTTTTTGTGTTTCCATATTGGTCTACTAATTTGTTACGTCATTGTTTAGACGTAATTCATATTGAGAAAAAATATATGTGAAATGTTGCTAGTAATTCTTTTGAATATTAAGGGGAAGACCAAAGATGACCTCTGATCTCATCGAGATTTATTGGATTGGGGTATTTGACCAGAACTAAATCCTGTTTATATCGGTGAAAACAAATGGAAAGTTCCCTGTGCTTCTTATGTGATGACACCAGCAGAGAAAGATCGATTTCTAGAAATATTGGAGAATATCAAGGTTCCAGATGGCTATTCCAGCAACATATCTAAACGAGTCAACATGAGACATTTGAAATTGAAATCCCTAAAAACTCATGATTATCACATCCTACTTAATGAATTGATTCCAATGGAAATTCGAAATTTGCTATCAAATAATGTAAGAGTGGCAGTGATTCAGTTGTGTCATTTTTTTAGAGACCTTTGTGCTAAAAGGTTATCCAAATCATTGTGGATAAAAATGCAGCAAGAGGCTCCGTTAATTCTGTGTGAGTTGGAACTTTTTTTCCTCCATATTTTTTCACTTGCATGTTGCATTTAACAGTTCATATTACAACTGAGACACTTCTTGGGGGACCAGTCGCTTTTCAGTGGATGTATCCCACTGAAAGAAATATGTGCAATTTGAAATCATATGTCTGAAATAAGAATTTTCCTGAAGGTTCCATTGTGAGGAGTTATCTGGCCCAAGAATGTAAGGATTTTTGTTCAATGTATTTGTCTGATGTGAGGACAAGACATAATCGACCAATGAGAAATGAAGATGTGCTATATGAGGAAATTCAGCCCTCGTTTCCATCTCTTCCCCAAACAGGTGGAATTGTTGGGTCATATACATTGGTTACATTGATCTTTGAAGAGTGGAATATGGCACATCGAACAGTCTTGTTTAATTGTAGTTTGTTCGATGCCTATATCAAGTAAGTAATTTGAATATATATATGTTATCTCATACGATATCATATCACATATACCATATACTTTTATTGTCATTTTATGTAGAGAACATAAACAAATTATAAGTAGAGTTCATCGATCTTTGCCGTTGAGAAGGAGAGAGGCTATGCATAGCCAAGAGTTCCTAGCTTGGTTGAAATCAAATGTATGACCATTACATTATATACCTTAAAATATAGATATATATTTAATTATATTACTCATATGTATTTCAGGTATTGAGTTTACCTGCTGACTTCATTTCTCAAGAATTAAGAGCGTTGGCTTTCGGTCCCAATTCTTTGGTTCGTGACTGCAAATCTTTAATAATCAATGGATATAAATTTGTTACAACTGATGAAGCGGTGAAAATGAGAAAACAACATGATGGCGTTATGTTAACTACTAGAACAGATTGTTATGCCAGTGCATCAGATAGTCGACCTCGATATGAAGATGTGTATTATTATGGGCTGGTTGAGAAAATATTATTATTGGATTACTACTCTCAAGGTCGAGTCACTATGATGAAATGTAAATGGTTTGATTCAATGATGCGACATGGTACATTTATTGATGATTTCGGATTTAGAGTTATTGACATGAGTCGATTCCTGCATACCGATGAACCATACATTTTGGCATCAATGGAAAAATAAGTGTTTTATGTGAAAGATCATCTGAAACCTGATTAAGGTGTCATTAATGAAGTAATCCCAAGACATATTTTTCATGATGCTGGGGATGAAATTGTCACCATTGACGCCCCCATCGGTGTTAGCGAAAATATTGTATTTGATGACACAAATTGTCCCATTGTGAGAGATGATGTTGAACCTGAGGTAGTGGAGGGTAATATATAAAAGAAACCATATATATTCAGATTTCATTCAGTTTACATTGACGTGAGTTTCTCAGGTTGGTATGAATGTAATTACTATAATTTCGTTTTAGTTTGGAATGATATGTCTGTTTTATTATTGTTTGGTTTCGTTTAATTTAATTATATTTATTTCAATTCAGAAAACTGGGTTTAAAATGCAATTTTAAAAAATGTATAACTTGGTTGTAAATTATCATTACTGAAAGATGTTATGACATTTTTTGTCTTCTTTGGCTTTTAAGTTGTATGTATGATTTGTAAAAATTGTTGCTAAAAATATTTATTTCATTCTTATACAGATTATGAAGAAAACTACAGAAGCTCGCAAGAAAAGATTATTTGATGTTGATCCTGTTAGATGCGAGCGTGAGTTGTCTTCAGTGAGTATAATAATTCTAATATTTATCTTCCGCATTACATATAATATGAAGTTCATATTTTTGATCAAATTTATTTTAGGGATATATATCTTCAGAGATTCCTCTTCCTAGTATGGGACCGAGCAGGGATCCTCCTAGACCTAGGCGGAGCTCCCAGCTTACCACTCCCCACACTGACCCATCAGTGGACATCCCATCTACCACACATGTCCACCCTCCACTTGAGACCCATGGGATGTTCCCATACATGCTTCCGTCATCATCCCATTTACAATATTTTTCCCATTCCATGTCCATGCCGACTCGACAGATGTTCTCACCTCCACAATTTCCATATCCATTCATGTATCCCCAGACCTACTACGCATATTCTGACACGTCTACGCCACCTACTTTTCCTACCATCCATCATGAACATATTGAGTCTGTTCCTTCAGTTTCCACTCCTGTTCATGAAGATCATCCGGAGCATGCTGTGGAACAGATACTTCCTTCAGAGGATGCTGATCCAGCACAGTCCACGGATGCCTCACAGCCTATTCAGGAGCCTGCATCAGGTTTTTATTATTATAAATGTATAAAATTATATCATTTCACCTTTTTCTTATTGTATTGTCACTTAACTCTTCTCTTTTCACCTCTTCTTTTATTTAGTGGGATCTTCTAGTAGGCGACGTGGGTGCACTGGAATGCGAGATGCCTGGAATCGCGAAACTCAGATTATGGCAGATTACAATCCTCAAAATCAAATGTTAGGTAAAAATGATAAGGAGTGTAGAAGTTTCATGGCTACTTTAGCCAATTATCTTGATATCATTCCGGTGGAACCGGTCTCATGGAGACATATCAGTGCTGACATCAAGGATAGGGCATGGGCGCAGATATGGGTACGGAAATTTTATAAATTTATATTTATATTAGTAATGTATTTATATGACTTTTACATTTTCGTTGCAGAGTCGATTTAACTTTCCTTACAGTGAAGCTACCAAAGCTTCTAGGTTGAGTGATCTTGGAGAGTATTGGTGGTCATACAAGTATGAGTTACATATTGGTTAGAGGAGAAGAGTGGGTACCGAGTTAGAGGGTGTACCCACAAACCCTGACTGTTCAAAAAGTCAATATCAAAAAATGATCGCACATTGGAAGACTGAACAATATAAGGTACTACCCATATTTAATGGTTTTTATATAAAATTTAATTCTTATTACATGTATTGTTTTTTTGTTTCTTAGGAATTTTCAGTGAAAAACAAAAAAAAAACAAAGATGAAATGATATATCTACACACATTGGGGAGCACTACAATGCCTGATCATGAGAAGCGGCTGGTACGTTCAATCCAATTTTTTTCATTTATCATATTTGGTTGTAATCTAAATTTGTGAATTTCTCATATGCAGCATGCTGAATGGGGCATTGAAGGTCCTGTACCTCGTGCCAAATTATTCTGCTTCAGTAGGAAAAGAAAAGATGGAACTGTAGTTAATTCACAAACACAAGAAAAAATTGTATGTTTTTTTATATATATTTCAAACATTTATAGGAAATTCATAATTTAATATGTGTATAATATCAACAGTCTGCCTTGGAGGCCATGGATGAGGAAGCTGACAACTTAGGGCCAAATGATCATTTGAGTTAGGTGTTAGGTGTGGAGCATCCAGGAAGAGTCCGTTGTAGACCAGGAAAAAAAATTGTCCCCTCTAGGTATTGGTCATCATCGGACTCCCCTAATGCCTCTAAGGCCTCTGAGTTGGAAAGTACGCGTTCTGAATTAGCTGCGACAAAGAAAATAGTATTAGAGGAGCGTGAAAAAAGTAAGCTAATGAATGAACATTTCATGAAAGCTATGTCAATGTTGAGTCAGTCACTACCACCAGAGGTTGCTGCCACTTTTGATTCATGTATAGCATCAATGCGCTCTTTACATAATTCCTCGGGTTATTCCCATGAGGGTCCTAGTGGCGATGACGGTGGTGGTGATAGAGCTGGTGAGGATGTTGTTGATGCTGTTCTCGGTGATGAGATTGCTGCTGCTGCTGATGATGATGATGATGTTGCTGCTCGTGATGATGATGATGACGATGTTGCTGCTGCTGATGATGATGCTGGACATGGGGATGACGATGATGGTGATGGGGGGGATATTAATCCCCTCTATTTTTGACTTAGCAGAGAGACCTGTGTTGGATTTTTAATTTTTTTTGTATTGGTGGACTGCTTGTATGTGAATTTCTTTATGCTATGAAATGCATTTTGGATTATGTTTTCATCGGGGGTTGTATTTGATAATTCTTTAGGTAATATTCTCATGCCATTTTTGGTTTTATGGTTTGGTGTGTTAATTATTATCTCGCCATCTGATCTTGGCCTTAGCAGTGGAGGGGGAGGGGTTGGGCAGTGGGGAGGTGCTGGGCAGGGGGGCTGGGCAGGGGGGCTGGGCAGGGGGAGGGGCTGGGCAGGTGGGGAGGGGGAGGGGCTGGGAAGTGGGGAGGGAGGGGGAGGGGTTGGGCAGTGGGGAGGGGCTGGACAGGGGGGGCTGGGCAGTGGGGAGGGAGGGGGAGTGGCTGGGCAGGAGGAGGGGCTGGGCAGGTGGGAGGGGGAGGGGCTGGGCAGTGGGGAGGGAGGGGGAGGGGTTGGGCAGTGGGGAGGGGCTGGGCAGGGGGGGCTGGGCAGTGTGGAGGGAGGGGGAGGGGTTGGGAAGGGGGGGCTGGGCAGTGGGGAGGGGCTGGGCAGGGGGAGCTGGGCAGTGGGGAGGGAGGGGGAGGGGCTGGGCAGGTGGGGAGGGGGAGGGGCTGGGCAGTGGGGAGGGAGGGGGAGGGGTTGGGGCAGTGGGGAGGGGCTGGGAAGGGGGGGCTGGGCAGCGGGGAGGGAGGGGGAGGGGGCTGGGCAGGTGGGGAGGGGGAGGGGATGGGCAGTGGGGAGGGAGGGGGAGGGGTTGGGCAGTGGGGAGGGGCTGGGCAGGGGGGGCTGGGCAGTGGGGAGGGAGGGGGAGGGGTTGGGCAGGGGGGCTGGGCAGTGGAGAGGGGCTGGAAAGGGGGGGATGGGCAGTGGGTAGGGAGGGGGAGGGGCTGGGTAGGTGGGGAGGGGAGGGGCTGGGCAGTGGGGAGGGAGGGGGAGGGGTTGGGCAGTGGGGAGGGGCTGGGCCGAGGGTGCTGGGCAGTGGGGAGGGAGGGGGAGGGGCTGGGCAGGGGGGATGGGCAGGGGGAGGGGCTGGGCAGGTGGGGAGGGGGAGGGGCTGGGCAGTGGGGAGGGAGGGGGAGGGGTTGGGTAGTGGGGAGGGGCTGGGCAGGGGGGGCTGGGCAGTGGGGAGGGAGGGGGAGGGGTTGGGCAGGGGGGCTGGGCAGTGGGGAGGGGCTGGGCAGGGGGGGCTGGGCAGTGGGGAGGGAGGGGGAGGGGCTGGGCAGTGGGGAGGGGGAGGGGCTGGGCAGTGGGGAGGGAGGGGGATGGGTTGGGCAGGGGGGAGGGGCTGGGCAGGGGGGCTGGGCAGTGGGTAGGGAGGGGGAGGGGCTGGGCAGGGGGGGCTGGGCAGTGGGGAGGGAGGGGGAGGGGCTGGGCAATGGGGACGGAGGGGGAGGGGCTGGGGAAGGAGCTGGACACGGTTCGACTTATCCACCTTCGCTAAAGGTATGGTTTTACCACACCATTTTTTACATCATGACACATTTTCTTTTTACTCAACTGCATCCTCAAATATCCAATTTAACCCCAGACTCATATTTTCATAATATGATGCAGTAGGACTTCAAGTGCTCCAAGAAATGAATTTTTAGCTGATTTAGTTTATTACCATGGCGCATTAGAGGATCGACACTCCCAGGACATCACCTTTCTTCAGCGCCTTCTGAACAATCATCAATGGGGCACTGTCTTCCAGTTGAAGGTAAACACTTATGGTTTCTATCATTAAACCTGGCATTTTTGACTATTCATTGTAGCACAAATGCTCTGTTTCCTCTCTATTTCCAGCCATAATTGGTATGTGGGATGCAGAGTGAATCAACATTCTGGAAGATGAAAGTGTTCTTGAAGGGTGCACTGGAAACACAAAGCAAGTGCACGGGTGAGGTGGATGTTAACAAAACCGCCCATAGCAGCCACTTAAATTGAATCTTGACCGATGTGTTGCTCACCCCGTAATAGGTATGTTCTCGTAATATCGTTGAAATAATCTCCTAGACAATTTGCAGTATTTCACTTCGCATAATACTTTTTCATACGTTATTACGCACTTCATCTTTTAAGATGAATATTTATTATTTTTTATTTATATATTGTAGGTGACTCACTCTGCACATGAAGAGATCAGGGGAATCCTGCACTAATAAGTGCCAGATCTCTACAACAGGTATGTTTTCCTAAAATTGTGGAATTAACCTCCCTACCATGCATCATTTTTATTTTCATTTACACACTATATTAATACAGGTTATTGGTCGTAAAATCATGGAGTTAACCTCCCTTTCATCCAACATATGAATGCAGGTGATATGTTTTCACTATTGACTCCACTGTATATTGATTTTTGTGTGTCATGTCTAAGAGTTGCTAGAAATACTTTGATTGTTCTCATCCCAGCATAGTGATGAACCGAAATATTGGTGAATGTGCATGGGCTGATGGAATGAATGCCTTCGATTTACAAGTATGGAGAAGAAACTTAAGAGATGTGTATCATTTATGTCTCAACGAAGATTGATGAAGGTATTTTTTTTCCCAACTAACTCTTCAACAGGATAGGATGTATTGAAGTTTATATTGTTTGACTGGTATTTCTTGTGTTATAATCCGTTTTGTATTACAGTGAGTTGTATTACCTTAAATAAACATACCTTAAGGGAACATATTTAGTTGGACATCCGATTTTAGATTTGTTTTCTGTTATAATCTGTTCTGTAATACAGTGAGTTGTAGTACCTTATCAAAATTTTAGGATGTTTTCTAACAGTTACAGTACCTTACCGGGTTGGGTCTGCATCCAAATAAAACATGTCATTCATCTACATATTTCATGCAGGGAGATTCAGGGGGAGGGCTGGGCAGTGGGGAGGGAGGGGGAGGGGCTGGGAAGAGGGGGAGGGGAGGGGGGATGGGCAGGGAAAGGGCTGGGCAGGGGGGGGGGGAGGGGGAGGGGGGCTGGGCAGGGGGAGGGTTGTGCAGGGGGGAGGGATGGGCAGTGGGGAGGGAGTGGGAGGGGCTGAGCAGGGGGGAGGGGAGGGGGAGGGGGGTTGGGCAGGGGGAGGGCTGTGCAGGGGGGAGGGATGGGCAATGGGGAGGGAGGGGTAGGGGCTGGGCAGGGGGGAGGGGGAGGGCTGGGCAGGGGGAGGGGGAGGGCTGGGCAGGGGGAGGGTGAGGGCTGGGCAGTGGGGAGGGATGGGGAGGGGCTGGGCAGTGGGGAGGGATGGGGAGGGGCTAGGCAGGGGGGGAGGGGGAGGGGGGTTGGGGAGGGAAAGGGCTGGGCAGGGGGGAGGGGGGAGGGGGAGGAGGGACTGGGCAGGGGGAGGGCTGTGCAGGGGGGGGAGGGATGGGCAGTGGGGAGGGGAGGGGGAGGGGCTGGGCAGGGGGGGAGGGGGAGGGCTGGGCAGGTGGAGGGATGGGCAGGGGGGAGGGGGAGGGCTGGGCAGGGGGGAGGGGGAGGGATGGGCAGGGTGAGGGCTGGGCAGGGGGGAGGGCGAGGGCTGGGCAGTGGGGAGGGATGGGGAGGGGCTGGGCAGTGGGGAGGGATGGGCAGGGGGAGGGGGAGGGGGAGGGGGAGGGGGAGGGGGAGGGGGAGGGGGGCTGGGTAGGGGGAGGGCTATGTAGGGGGTGGGATGAGCAGTGGGGAGGGGGAGGGGAGGTGCTGGGCAGGGGGGGGAGGGGGAAGGCTGGGCAGGTGGAGGGCAGGGCAGGGGGGGAGGGGGAGGGGCAGGGCAGGGGGGGAGGGTGAGGGTTGGGCAGTGGGGAGGGATGGGGAGGGGCTGGGCGAGTGGGGAGGGATGGGGAGGGGCTGGGTGGTGGGGAGGGATAGGGAGGGCTGGGCAGGTGGATGGCTTTTGTCTACGAGTCATATTTTTAATGTAGAGCATAATTGATACACATATTTTGGTGTAAATTCATTCATTGTTAGTGAAGAGTAGGACAACAACAAGCATGGAGAAAGAGAGAACTAAAGATTTCCATATGTGGGATGGAAAGTTAGATTAAGGAGATCTAGGAGGTATTCCTATTGGAGATTCATTGAGTTTATTATTAGATGAACATGGAGAAGAATTGATACACCTATGTTGGTGTAAATTCATTCGTTGATAGTGAAGAGTCGGACAACAATAAGCATGGAGTTAATGAGTAGTTTGAGTGTCTGAGAGTAGCGTGTTATTTATTTTCATGTCAAGAAAGATGGATTCTGCTGCTTTCCAATTTCCCAATTCCCCAATTGAGCCAGTTCATTTATAAGGGCATTATAAGTCTTGATACATTGAGTAAACCGGTCATGACCATTTCATCATAAATTTTGGCAGCGTTAACTATAAACCCACTGCATCCAGACACAAATCAAAATTCTTCCCTCAATTAGTTTTAGATCCTCTATAAAAACCATAATTTTGGTGAACGTCTGAATCTTCCATATTCATATTAAAAATATTATTAGCTATATTTTTCTTCATTTTTTTAGCAGTTTCTATATTCAAGTTAATGCACTCCAAATTTCCTTAATCTGGATGGTCACTTGAGTTTGCTAAAAACATGGTCTTATTGTTTTGATTTTAATTTTTTGACATAGTAGAAATTCCATTATATTTTTTCTTTTCATTTGGGATAGATACTCACCGATTTCCTTGATCCTTGACCAAAAATGATCTTTTATTATTCATGCAAGTTCAGTATTGGATTTTATCGCACTTCATTCTTGTTAGAATTTGCAATAAAGGTTCATAATTAGTTGTTTTTATGTTCTTGCAGTTAGTATGAGGTAATACAGATGGGTTACACAATCTTGGACATGAGGCAATATAAATGGTTAGTATTGTGTTGGTTTATAATATCCTAGATTTAACTTAGTCTTGTAGTAATCATTATTGATAATGTAAGTCAGTTTTGTTCTAGGAACTCCTGTGTGACATTGATTTTTCCTACATTTTCTTTTGATTCTAACACCGACGGGAATATTGAATTTGGATTAGTAATAACCTTAGTAAAATAGAGAATGTCTTCTTTTTTTTTCATCATTTTAAGATATTCATCATTTTGGAATGCTGGAATTTTATCACTTTTTCTCCATCCAACTTGGAATTTTTAATTTTCCCACCACCATGATTGAAATCCATCTATTTTGTATTTTGGTTTCTATTGTTTTTAAGTGCTGGATGGTAGGAATAGGTGCAGGATGGTAGGAAGGGTGCAAGATGGTAAGCTAGAAGTAGTTTCTGGGGTAAAATGTTTATACCCACGGTTTATTAAACCGTGGGTAATTTTGCTGTGCAGGGAAAACTATATACCCACGGTTTACCAAACCGTGGGTATATATCTATACCCATGGTTTGGTAAACTGTGGGTAATTCTACTATGCGGGTAATTCTGCTGCGCTGAAAACCTGTATACCCATGGTTACAAAACCGTGGATATAGATATATACCCACGGTTTGGTAAACCGTGGGTAATTTGACTTTTTCTTGGGCTATGCCCACGGTTTTCTAGAAACCGTGGGTATAGAGCTATTGCGATGCTGCTCTAGCCCACGGTCCATGAAACCGTGGGTATAGCCTATACCCACAGTTTCATGGGATATACCCACGGTTCTAAACCGTGGGTATATGTGATATTTCCAGTAGTGTATGTAGTATCCATCTTCTTCTGAATCAATTGGACCTGCTCAGAAGTCTCCTATTTGAGATGCGGTCCTAGTAAAGCTGCCTCACCTACCTCTAACCAACACAGGGGTGAATAAAATAGCCTATAGTATAAAACCTCATAAGGTGACATCTGTATCGTTTCTTGATAACTATTTTTGTAGGAGAACTCAACCAGGGGAATGTGCCTCTCCCAAGAGCCCCCAAAATCTAGGACACATTCTCAATGCATATCCTCTAACACCTGTATCGTACGCTCCTACTGACAATAATTCTGAGGGTGGTATGTTGTTCTCAGAAGTACCTGCGTACCCACCACTCAATGAAAACTCTGCCATCAATGAGACATAAAGCGGGCATCCCTATCTTAAATGATAGTGCGCGAGATCCCATGAAGTTGTAACACCTCCTAGATGTACAAAATTATTTGATCATCAACACTGAAGGTCTCCTTGATCGGTAAGAAATGAGAGACCTTCGTAATCCTGTCAACGACAACCCACATAGCATCATCACCTCGAGGAGACCTTCGAAAACCAGTCACAAAATTCATCGCGACATCGTACCATTTCCACTTTGGAATGGGTAAATGCTGTAATAGCCTTACCACTCACTAATGTTCCTGCTTCACCTAATGTCAGGTGGAATACCTCGTTACAAAATCAACAACCGTTCTCTTTATTCCCAACCACCAGTACTGACTACGCATGTCATAGTACATCTTGGTAGCCCCAGGATGAACTGCCCAAGCTAAACCATGAAACTCCCGCATCAACTCCTCACATATATCCACTGGAACCCAGACACGCCCATGGACAAGCAAGATCTTATCATAGCCTACCGTCGAACCAGGAGGAGGGTCCTCACCTTCCATAACTTCCCATAGAACTAGGCCTTCTGAATCCAATAGCTAATTCATCCTATCTCTATCTAGTAGGGTATAGGTAACAGTTAAAGATGAAAGAAAAGTCTGCCCCTATCTATTGTGAACCCTTAGATGCATCTCAGAGAACAACACCATAAGATTCCACTCGCTACCAGCCTATTTTACTGCCTATATCTGAGTCCTCCTACTTTGTGCATCGGCTACTGCATTTCCTGTACCAGCTGTATAGGCAAGCTCGATGTCAAAGTACTAAAGGTACTCCACCCACCTTCACTACCAAAAATTCAAATCACACTTCGTAAAGATATGCATGAGGCTTTTGTGGTTTGTGTACACCAAAAAACGCTCTCCCAGTAAATATTGCCTCCAAAAATGCAAAGCATGAACAACCACAACTAAATCAAGATAGTGTGTAGGGTAAGTTTTATCATGAGGCCTTAGCTGCTGAGACCCATACGCTATGACTTGATCCCCCTGAATTAGCACTGCCCCTAGCCCAATACCTGAAGTATCACAGTACACTATGTAGCTCTTTCCCTGCTCTAGAAGTATTTGGACTGATACTGATGGAAGCCTCCCTTTCAGCTTCTGAAAGGCTGTCTCACACAATTCCGACCACACAAACAACACACCCTTCTTAGTCAAACCCACAAACAAAGTTTCTAAGTGTGAGAATTCCTATATAAAATGCATGTAGTATCTAGATATCCCCATGAAACTCCATATATCAAAAGCACTATTGGGATGTTACCAGAAAAATACAGCTCTCCCCTTCTCTGGGTCTACTGACACTTCAGTCTCTGAGATAATGTGACCGAGGAAGTGAATCTAATCCATCCAAAAGTTTCACTTAGAGAGAATATCATATAATTGATGCTCTCTCAGTGTATTCAAAATGATCTCAAGATGGTTGAAATGGTCATGTTGATTGTGAGAATACATAAAGATATTATCCACAAAACCACCACAAAATAATCCAGGTGAGGATGGAACACTCGGTTCATCAAAGCCATGAAAAATTCTGGCACGTTTGTGAGATCGAACAACATAACTAGATACTCATATAACCCATACATGCTACGAAAGGTAGTATGAGGTATGTCTGCAGGCCCAACATGCACCTGGTGATATCCTGACCTCATTTCGATCTTTGTGAAAACTCGAGCTCTGTGAAGCTAATCAAACATGTCATCTATCTATGGCAAGAGATATCGTTTTTTAACTGTCATCTAGTTTAGTTTTTGATAATCCAATAATATCCAAAGCGTTCCATCCTCATTTTCACAAAAAGGACTATTGAACCCCACAGAGAAGTATTGGTTATGAAAAACCCCTTTTCCTCCAAATCCTCTAGATGCCTCTTGAGCTCCAGAAACATCATCGTAGCCATCCTGTAAGGAGGAATTGATACCGGCACAAATCCTAACATTAGCTCGATGGAGAACTCCACCTCTCTCTCAAGAGGTAAACCAGAAAAGTTTTTAGGGAAGATGTCCAAGAACCGATCAACCACTAGAGGATAGTCCACCTAACTTACTCCCTAATCATCCAAAAGAAAACTAGAAATCTGGGTTGTCATCCCGCCATGCCTACTATGCTCGGGTCCATCTCTGCTCACCTGGACAACACATTCACCCTTGTGAATAAACACTGGATCCACTAGTGATGTGAAAGTCACATTACAATGATAGAAGTCAACATACACTCGAAAAGTAGTGAGCCGGTCCATTCTGAGAATAAAATCAAACCCTATCATCTCGAGGACATAAAGATCCTAGATGAAGCGACATCCTCCAACCGCAAGGGGACACTCCATCAATTGGTGTACATCACCCTTTCTGACTCCCAATGGCGTGTCTAGTGTCAAAACACCCTCAGAAAGCAAGACAACAAGCCAAGTCTCTTTACTACTCACGTAGAGATAAAGTTGTGAGAGAAACCTATATCGAAAAATCAGAAGCAATAGTACAATCTACTAAAACTGTACCTCTCACTATAGACGGCCTGGTATCATGATTCTACTGGGTTTTTTGCACTGCATAAGTATGTCCTATACAATGGACATGTGACCCTACCTGGATACTATGAGTTGATCCGCCCTGCTGCATCTAAGAACCCAGTGTCTAGATTCCATGGCCACGACCACCACTACTCTGGCCTGAACGACCTACAATGCTTCTGAAACTGATGTCAGAGCTGCCCCCCTACCAATCAAACCTAGAGTTAAGGTCCTGCAAAACCGTTGCATTTTCCCCATACTGCCGCAAGCTCAGAACATTACTGGGTCGTGGTGCCACTGATTTTTCATGTGGCCTCACCTACCACACTGATGGAAAAACACCAAGATACCTGCACCCATAGGCTGACTAGAATTCATATCACGAGAATCCTAGAAACTGTGCTTCCTGCCTGAAGGCGTAGATCTAATAGGGTGAGAAACATCACTCCCCTATTCTGTACCCCTAGCTTCCCTTAGGTTCTGCTCTGTAAGCAGTTCCTGATTAACAATCTCAGTGATAGAAGGATACCTGAACACATTGTCCTGAGATTTGATATCATGTATTATACCTTCTTCGAAGCGCATTTCCCTCAGCAGCTCATCGTTAAGATACATCGGTGAAAAATGATTCAGCTCTATAAATCATGCCGAGTATTCCATAACCTTAATCATGCCCTGATTCAGATGCCTAAACTCACTAGCCCTCTCTTCTCACAGAGTCACAGGGTAAAAATAATCATAGAAGCGGGTTTGGAATTTAGCCCCACCCATATTATGCATCTCATCAGCCTGGTTCAAAACATCACACCAACTCTTTGCCTCTCCATGTAGCATGTAAGTCACGAGCTTGACCCTCTACTCTGAAGAAGTTTCTAGATGATCGAAAATTTATTATATGGTCTCTAGCCATAGCTCTACACCATGTGGTCCACCATACCCTAAAAACATAAGAGGATGCTGCTACTGGAACACCTTTGTCAGCTCAACCATGGTCGAGTCCAGATGTTGAGGTCCCTAGAAAGACTACATATAGCAAAAGAAACCCTTCCAAAACAGTGCCTCGGAACAGTATCAGGTGCTGCAGCTGGCACTATTAGAGGATTAAGTGGTTTCTTGTGTCCCACTGTCTCTAAGGTATGGTCATCGCATCCTTCACAACATACCGCAAGAGGTCTTTGTGGTGGAATGTCTCTACAATGCCAAACACAGGCCTCAGAAAATAACAACATCAAAGAACAAAGTTCAAAAGCACTGGACAGGTCAAAACCATCCTAGAAACCATGTCAAACCCATATCCTTCTCCAAAATCCAAGACTATATAAAGAATAGCCATCGAACCACTAGAAACAATGCCTCTTTCCCACTAAAAAGTTGGGTCTAGGATGAGTCTCTATTCACCATTCCAAGTATCCATTTCCATTTCACATTCAGTTATCCAAGAAAATCCACCAAGGGTTTACCAATTACCAAATCCATGAGGGCCCATAACACCTCATAAACCCAACTATTTGTTACCATTCATCCATAGATGTAACAAGTTCATTTAGAATTTCCATTCCACTGGTGCACCATTTCCAAATTCATAAGGGCCCATACTCCCCATGGATTGAAAGATGACGTTACACCTTTATCAACTACACCCAACAAACACATCAACAAGTACAACTATCACATCAACTATCACAACAGCATGCAATATCTAATGCATCCTAGATGGCATGACAGAATTCATGGCATGTGATTCTATCAAATGTCAATAAGATGCATGATATGACACACCCACATCTCATTTGGTTGCAACTAAAATATAACCCAGAATTGCATCAATAGTAATAGAATAAATCAAGTGCATCACTCAATGGTGAAATAAAATCATCTGTAAGAGCCACAATACAAAAATTTAGAACTCGTTCGAGTGAATTTGGGGTTTTCTTGTTTGCGGGGTAGTTACTACCAGGTATAGTTTATTACCAAATTCCATTTCATTCCTATCCCTATTTATTGTTTCCAAATAGTATGTCAAACCAAAAAATAAAAATTTTCTGATACCACTTTGTAATGTCCCAGACCCGGATGCCACCCTATGGTGCCCCAACCATGGTTGGCCACATGGCCTCAAGTGAATCTCCCCAAACTCTAGAGGATGTCGACTAGAAGGGAGGGCCTAGATGAGTTAGTGGGGAGACTATTCCCTCATTACCAGAGTGTCACAATAGATTTAAATCATATAAAAAATAGCAGAAGCGAATAAATATGAAGTCAACAGAAGATAAGGAAATTCATGTATACATATCAACAACCAAAACTGTCACATATACAAAATGATACTGATGGTACAAGTTTCTAGAAAGAATCTAGAACATTACATGGAAATACAGTACAATACAAGTAACCCAAAAAGAACAAAAAACAAAAAGGTATCCTGACATCGCAAGCCTTAGCTTGGTAATATTCTCCCCTTCTCCAAATCCATAATCAACAACCTGTACTAGGTATCTTGCCCCTATAATCATATGAAACCATATAATCTATTTGGGTCCCTATGGAGGCCCAAACATTGTGTGAGATAAACATCCCAGTAGGAAACCACCCAGGTCTATACAGTTATAACATCAATTCTACAAAGGTTCTAGTAAGTGTAAGAAAATGGTAAATAAGTGAATATTCCCATGGAATAAGTGTATTGTAAAGAAAACTGAACAACTCTCAAGGCTACCTACAAAGGAGATTCAACTCCTAACAAGGAAGCTATAACAAGTAACAAACACCTCACACTGCCATGTCGTACATCCACCTGTATCCTATAACCATAGGAACACTTGATAATGTAGTTAAGCATCCCACAACCATGTCGTATAGTGAAGTGTAGACCCTGAGGGATGGATCCAAGGTGTCAGAAAACCAAGGCATCCAAGTAATAAATATCTCTAGACCTTGGAGATTTGGATTCAATGAGAATGTCCAAGGAATCCCATCGAGTCCCATGGGAATCCCTGGTGGAAACACGGTTAGGCACTGGTTGGGGTCCTAGGAGAAAGTCAATAGCAAGTCCTACGTGAGACCAAGCAAGCTAGATCCAATGGGGTAGTAAGGCCAGAGGCATCCCATGGAATCAAGACCCAAGGGGTAGAGTCAACCCAAGGTGTCCACTACTGCATTCCAGATCCATGGAGATAAGTCCAAGGAATCTATCAAACAATTCATTCAAGAATTAAAACATTCCAATTAAACATTTATAAACATGTGAGTATACCCACTCACATTAACATGAACAAGATATGAGTATACCCGCTCATGCAATCCATTTATCATAAGAATATGGGCCTACCATTTCACATAATCCTTTTAAATTTTATTAATCATTTACATATAGGTATACCCAGCCATATAACACATTACGTTTAAGAAAAGCTATCAAAATAGATGAGGCATAACATGATATTCAAAAATCAAGGAGATAATACATATTTTATCCAAGATACTCAAGATATCAAGGCATATAAGGGCTTCCTCTAACTTGGAAAGCACATGCACACACCCCTTGGGTGGTTTAAGCATGCATAAACAATTTATTCTCTTATGTTGCACCCCTTTTGTGACATTGAATTGCGAAACAGGTTCCATCACACCTAAACGGAACCCAGGGTCAACCTTACAAGGTTCAACTACAGCTACTAAAATCTACTCGCTAAAAAATTTGACCTCGAAGGAAATTCCAACAAAAGGCATTTCAGACAAACAATTGAAAAAAACCATGAAAATCCGAAAGAATCTATAAACCACCTACCTTGCCTCAGTAGTAGAAAACTCATCCAGTATCGTATCTTGATTCATCCCAGATTGGAAAGAATCTGAATAATGGACAAAGAATGGATTATTAAGGCATATGATCCTTAATCGAAACATTGAAACTGTAATTCTGAAGAATCAAGAACGACTAAAAATGAATTTAGGCCTTATTGTTGTGGATCCATAGAGATGATCGACAATAAAAATTGATAATCAACGAAGATTATGGCTCAATTCTAAGCTATGTGCCAAAGTGGGAGCTCCAAATGGAATGATTCAGTCTGTGGAGGAAAAAGAAAACCTATTCGGGTTTTTAAAAGAAAATTATTTTTTAAAAATTAAAATTTAATAAAAACACACAGCAGGGGTCACACTGTTTACTGGCACGGTTTCCCAAACCATGTAGAAACTGTGCGCACCTCTCTACCTAAGAGGGCCACCCCGCACGGTTACCCCACATGGTTTGACTAACCGTACGGTAACCGTGCGAAACATCTCTATCCAAAAACTTGAAATTCAATACCTCTCACATGGTTTGTCCTATCCATGTGTAGGCTGTGTGCAAACCGTGCTCTAGACCATTTGTAGTGCGAAATGTGGTCCAAACCTTCGAACAAGCCCTCGAAACCCCCAAAACACCCACGACCATGTTAAGAATTCAAATAAAGACATAAAATTTAATTTAAATGGAATGAAAAGGATATGTACATTGTATGAAAACCCAGGTTCTTACATATATCCTCATAGACATCCAAGACATTTGAATGAGGGGACACAATGATGCATCCAGTAGTGATCAATCACCATATTACCCATGTACATGCTGTGTACTTTTTTAAAAGACTTCTACCTTATTTATATCATTCTTTGGGACTCAAAATTATTCATAAGTGTATCAAATACAGAATGTTCATCCATATAGAAAAATCTAGGTTCCTTCATGTTGGAATTGGATATATGGAATGAGGTGTTTCAAGTGTGATTCGTCCTTTATT
This sequence comes from Viscum album, assembly GCA_963277665.1. Taxonomy (NCBI): domain Eukaryota; kingdom Viridiplantae; phylum Streptophyta; class Magnoliopsida; order Santalales; family Viscaceae; genus Viscum; species Viscum album. The sequence continues at coordinate 583,304,160 of OY728130.1, forward strand.
TAATGTTTAATGAAAATAGTGATGGATTTGGGTCACCTTAAAGATTTCCAGGTTGGTATTCCCTTATCTCGCAGGGGTGAAGGACCCCCATACTCTATACATAGGTAGAATTAGTACTACCACATACCCGAGAGGGTGTAGATACACTATCTATGGTTCTACACTCCTTATTCATTGATCTTTATTGGATAATGGGTATACCATGGGAGTTGGTTATAGCACCCCACCCTAGAAATCCTAGAGCTATTGCATTACTTTGTTACATTGTCATTGATATATGCTTCAAATCCCAATGGAACGAACACTTTATTTTTTTAAACTAGATTAGATACACCATAACCATTTTAAACTGAGAAATAGAAAATAAAACATGATACATAGTAAAATAAAATCAATGGAATCCTTGAAAGCATATAAAATATTTCTTCTTTATAAACAAGGGAAAAAACATAATAATAGTGGGATAAAATGTTGTGTAAGGGTCTGTAAAGTTTCATTAATAATGAAAATATAAGAATAATCAACATATAAAGGTAAATAACTAATATCATATTAAATTAAAATAACTAGATAAGGGAAAATTAATTTCCAATGGTAATAAATTGAAACAAATTCTATTTAAACAATGAAATAATAATTGAATGCATCTATATAGATGTAGACGCAAAATATAATAGATAAAAATGATAATTGAAATGAAGGTGATACATAAATATTGGTTATCATGTATTTTATCTTGAACTACTATAACATCAAGATTGATTCTCTAGATAGTTTAATTTATTTTTATTTGGCCAACTCATTCATCTCATGAGACCACTGATGCATCTAGGGGCTTGTAATAACTGGTCCTTATCCCATATCATACTAGTATAATCTGCTTTGGAAAAAAATATGAATGGTTTTTTTCTAAATTATTTTTCATATGAGACTACCAATGCATTGAGGGGTAATATAAAACTTGGCCCCACCCACATGGGTTTCCTTAAATAGTCCCCTACCCTTGTCTTTCATTAATCATACATTCTTCATATCAATTAAAATATACATGTTACGAAATATCTATATTGAATAAAGGATACGAATTAATCAAAATTTACCAAAATGATAAAATAAAATTCAATGTAAACACTATATAAAAAGGGTATATGGTTTAAAAAAATTATCATATCGATGATAAGTGATATTGGTATTTAGGGGAAATTCAATGTCCAATGATAATATAGAATTGGATTTTTCAATGAGACTAACAAAGGAATACAGGATGTGAATATCAATACTATCCTTGTCCAAAGGAATTATAAACCATCGATAGGAAGAATAAGGATGGTATCAATACAAACTATCCCAAGTGAAGTAAAATAAATTATTTTTGTCATTGATGAATGAAATTACAATAAAAATATCTTTGAAAACATAATTGTTGCAAATATCCATTTGTTTTGAAATTTTTTTGAAAAACATTTTCATTGAAAATATAATTTTAAAAAATTACCTTAAAAAATTAATTATTTAAACCTGAAATTTACATTTTAAATAAATTATGGAAGGTAAATCTGTACATGACATACGAGGTAAACATAACATTCCTTTTCCATGGTAGAAAGGTTATAAAATGAATTGTTTGGAAAGCGACCAAACGATTGCTTCAAAAAAATTGGTAAAAGAAAATATGGGTCAAAATTTCTTTAATAAATCATTTTTATTAGGTCAAAAACATTTTTAAAAGATGTTTAATAAAACTTTGTTTTTATAATAAAACTGGTTCTCTGACTAATGATATAAATGAATTGGATTTTTCATAAAAAAATGTTTCTAAATTATTTCAGTAACAATGATTGGAAAAATGATACTGATAATTTAAAATGGTAATTAAAAACTATAGGGGATATAAATTAATGGTTTAATTGACAAATTGTCATATAATTTCATATAATGGTAATACCATTGAATGATTATAAAACATATTCTTGAGGTAAATAATATTTAAACATCCCAAAGTGTCCCCTATCACCTTGAAACATTATAAATCAGAAGCCTCATGACGGAATTACATTACATGAACATTTTAAATACCATGATGATACAATTATTAATTATATAATATATAAAAAAGTAATTTAGATACACCACATAGATTAAGTAAGTGGTGAACATGACATTCATCTCATGAATGGAAAAATTGAGATTAAAATCCCTTACCTTGAGTCCAACTTGTCACATATATCTCTATATTTCAGAATAATGAACATATGTTAATTATGTACTTTTTTGAGAAAATGTAAAATTTTATTATAACTTTTCATTCACTTATTACAATATTGTAAACAATTATTTAAACAACTATGTTGACATCGGGTGTTTCAACTATATTATGTTTATGTCCTCAAAATTGACTTTGGTAAATCAACTATGGTTAAAGGGTTACTTATATAAGAATATATTGAATAATAAAAATAATATAATTATAATATTTATATAAAAATTAGTTATAAAACCAACTGAGAAATATAGTTATCCACATTGAACCAATTTCATAATTATGGAGATGGTTGTTCGTACATACACATGAGTATCATTCTAACATTTTAGTGATCTTTATGGAATGAAGTAAGTAATACTATATAATCAATATTTACCATTATATCATAAATAAAATTTAATTTAAACATATTTAATTACATATAGGATAATTTTTATGTAAAAGTAATCACATTGTGTCAATGAGGCATTAGTCCACACGTCTATAGTCGACATTATCACTTTTTAGTGTCTAAAAAGTGTAATAAATAAAATGATATATATTATACTTATATCAAAGAAATAATCTAATTCATATAATATATATTTCATTTATTTTATATATTTTTAAATAAAACCATATTTTATATGTTCTATGTGCAGTGTCAATGAATCACATCTCTTGGAGGAGTTGGTAGTCCTTACTTCCACAAATGATGTTACCGTATTTCCAAAAAATGGAATTTACAAGGTTATGTGTCATAAAAAAATTAAAGAATAATATTGACCTAATAGATATCATATATAACATATATTAAGATATTTTGCATCATAATTCCCAACCATGAATGGTGGTAAAGGAAAAAATGAGCAATCATAATTTTGTGAGGTTGTGGTCTGCCGTACTAGAAAACTGTATGTTTATTACCTATTAGATGAATGTATGTGTGAGTTTATGTCATAACAATATCATATAAACATCATAGAAACATCATAGTATATATAGTATTATATTTTTTTATATAATCATGGAATAAAATGATTTTAGCGGTGTAGAATGAAAATAAAACTAATGACCTTAAGGAATGATGTTACCTATTATTTGGGTAACTCCTTTTGGGTTGCACCAAAGGGATTCCTTGGATGGATTTAAAAACAATTGAAGGATTATTTGATGAGGTTATGGATTTTATAGAGCTCTTTTGGTAGATCTATTTCCATCCAATGTGTCTTAAGAGGATTGAGTAAGAGGTATGAGAGGATGCCTTTTTATAGTGGAGGAGGTGTGCCACTATTGTATATAATGGAAAAAGAATTCCACCTACTTTTTCCCATTGAAGGGTGATCCAATAACGGTAAAAATTATATAAAAAGGAGGATTGGGTCGAAATATTTCCATCTAATGAATTTTTTACCAGTTTACAAGTCATTTGGTGTCCTAAGATTAAGGTTTAGTCTTAAATTAAGCCTAATTTTAGCATAATCATTATAATTAATTATAATTACAATAACTAATATTTGTTTGTAAAAAAATAAGTTTAATATATGAAAAATTATAAATTATATTTATTCAAAATATGGAATACATTTTCAAAATTCAAATCACATACGAGGAAGAAATTAATTTAACATTATTCCCACAGATGTGACAATAATGTAGGTTTTTAAGGATAAAACGTCAAAATGTTTTCATTGTTTTTATATTAAATTTCAATGTGAAATTAAATCCAATGACCTAAATGGGAATAATTTAAAAACATAAATCTAATAAAACTTTAAAAGATTTAAAATATATAATTTAACACTATAATTTAATTAGATGAAAATGTAGTTTTGAAATAAAATTCAGTATTTTTCACTATTCATTAAAAAAATTAAACATCAGTGAAAAATAAGAAAAAATTTACCCTAATATAATTTTTATGTTTAAAATAGAACGATGATGTTTATTTTAAGACATATATTCTATAAGTGTTACAAAATATTAATTTAAATTTGTTCTCCATTAAATATTGGTAAAACTACCTTTATAAATATATTAGTTTCTCTACCTAAAAATGGTTTTTTTCTTGTATAATGACTATAAATCTATTATAAGAACATAAAAAATATTTAACTTAAATTTTAATATATATATATTTCTTTAAAATCATCCAATAATAGTTATTATTTTAATTTATTAGGGTAAAACACATTTTGGCCTATAAAAATAGATTCCTTTAAAAGCATTTCCTTTGTATTCAATTGGGTCTTATATTAATTTCAATTTAATATTAAACCAATTAATTCATTTTATATTTTTTTAAACCATATATTTCCATAAGATAGTTTATAATATTCATAACATCTAATTTGATGGCTAGTTTATGTCTATTTATATTAAAAGAATAATATTTTAATAATATATTTTTATTTGGTTAAAAATTAGTCTTGACTGTAATTCAAGATATCGAACAAGGTATTTATTGTGTGTAAGGAAAAATAGAATAGTGTTTACGTACACTTCAAGCTATATAATATATCAATTTTTTGAAACATAGAAATTATAATGTAAAGTATGAGGATATTATATTATCTTATGCACATTGTATTGCATGTTATAAAATGTTTTTGCTTTAGGATTTCATGGTATTATATTCTCTCCACCAAAATTATATTGAGTCCTTAAAATTTAAACATGACCTTGGTAGTCAAGGTATTGATATTTGAAAATACTATTTTTTAAATTCCCATATCATAAATCGGGTTCATATCATATATTCTTAACAAGAGAGAAGGGAAAGTACAATGGCCACGTAACTAGGTTCCCTAGTAGTATAAAATAGCTGAGAAATAGAAACATGGACACAATGGAAAAATATAACAATCTTTTTCCGATTTAGAGTGATATAGAACATTGTTTGGAGAAAGTTTACAATCATAAAAATATAAATCTATGATGATCTAAGGGGATATTTGATTCATTGTAAATAAATGTATTAGGATATTTTTTTTGTTTCAAGATCATTTTCTCTTTAAATGGGGACTTCATTCACTCTATAGGAATATAATTAAATATAGTTATGTGGTATATTCTATAATAACAATATTATTCTTTAGATATTTCTTGTTCTATTTATATCTCTTTTCATAAGATAGGTTTCATCATATGGTGATGTAATACATTTTCCTCTAAAACCTCATTCATTAATCAACATAAAACATTTAATAAATGGTTATGTTTTCCCAAATATTATGATCCAACAGTTTAGAAGAAAGGTTGCTAAATTTCTAAAATGAACTGATCAAATAACCTAAACTGGCTTTTAATCATCACATACCAAATATGTGAATATGGTAAGAACGTGAACTACCATAAAACCTTATTGAAAACATGCATGCTTGTTATTCCATAAATATAATGTAGATTATGGGATATATTCATTATATCCAAAACTTACATAAACTCTATTAATGATAGAATAAACAACTTTGTCAATAAATCACTACTCAATTCCAATAGAGTCATCACTTAGCTGATTTATATTATATAAACTAATAATTTCTTTATAAAAATATCTTTTTCTTAACAATAGGAATATATTAAGTGTTATATATCCCTCAACAATCTAATTTCCCTAATGTTTTACATTATACTGAATAAATTTTCATAGTACTATTCAACATATGATCTCAAATCCATAATGATATAGCATTGTATTACAATCGTTACATATTTCATAAATATATTATTATAAAATCCTCAATAACATAAATTTACATCATATTTCATAGATCCATATATAAAAGCACATTAATCATTTCACCTTAGTTGTGTCAATAACATATGATTTACCATGATCTCTTATCTTTTTCTATGGTACATTCCCTTGATGAATGGGGAATTAGTTTTCATTGTGCATCACCTATTTATAGTCACAACACTCAATTGTAGGCATTTTATTTTCCCCTTTTCATTCTTTATCATGGTGACCATTATCTTCACACTTATAACAAACTCTCCTCCCTTTCAAGCATTTACTAGGGATATTCTTTCCATAGTTATAACATGTGGGAAAATCCTTATTTTCCTTATTTTTTGATTCGCGCACTTTTTAATGGTGATAAGATGACCTCATCTTGTATTGGTTTCCCTTAGATAAATTGTTTCTAGAAAAACATTTCTCAATATTTATGGAACATAATACTATTTTATTATATTATTCAATTATTTGGGAGACCAGTTCCCTTTAGATAATTGAATAAAGTCCAAAAAATAAATGACCTATCCTTCATTCCATGATACATATTAAATCTATGGAATCCCTTTATAAACTTGTAAATGTATATTATTACTCCACACAACTTTCTTTCTCCTTTTTCATCAAACTAATGAAATTTATCTCCATCTCAGTTTGTTGATCACGATGAATATATTAATCAATTAATGTCTCCTCAAAATTCCTTAATTCCATGAGCTCTACTTATTCTTCTTACCTGGTATTCAGGATCCAATACCAATATTGATTAGTATTATAACATCACATTATACTTTTAAAAGGTATATTTTCAACCCTTTCATGGGTTTCTATTTTATTTATCTGGGTTAATCAATGAAAAAATTAGGAGGTTTCCTATAATAGTGAAGTTAGATATTTTTGGTATTCTCATTATAAAAACCTGATCATTCCCCACTCTTATGGGGATAAAAACACCTTATAATATGGTTACTCTATCTGTGAATTCTAATGATAATAAATCTGATTTTTTTTTAAAAAAAACGATGGTTTTTTGTGAATTTTATGTTTTTCAATTAGACAATGTGTATTAGGGATACAAATAGTGTAAAGTTGTGTTGGTTGTTTTTTAATATGTATCATGTATGATTTTTCTTTTGAACCATTCCGTATTTATTTTCTCTTGACCAAAGAGCCTTCCGAAGGCAGTTTTTGTACCCCCAAACCCTTTTAGGTCATTTCATTCACCAATCAGTCATGGTTTCGAATGCGGTGTAAATTTATAGGTAATCATTCATTCCATCTCTTCATCCTTTTATTTTTCTCTCTTTGGGGTTCGATAGATCATCTTGGGGTGGATGCATCTAAAGACGATGATTTTAAATCTCATTTCTAGGTTGTTTTCCAATATCTTCTTCTCCATCATTCTAGTTGGCAGTTTCCATTACAGGCATTGTATTTTCATTAAAGGTAATTGGTTCTGTTATGAAGCCCCAATTTATATTAACCATAAATTTATTTCTTTAATGTCCATTGTTTGAATGAAAATAAATTTCATTATTTTTATTAAATGGATTTCAATTGGTTTATTGTAATAACCCAATTTCATTGAATTGTGTTTTTAAAAAAGCATTTTGGCATGAACTTGAAAATCCCTCAATTCCATTGGATTGGGGCATGATTGTTGAAATTTAAAAAATTTTATATTTTTAATTTAGATTGTGGAAATTGATTTGATATTGTATTTTGAAAACCCCAAATTCCATTTATTTTTTTATAGTGAAATAGAGGGAATCTTGTAGAAAAATAATTTGCTGAAATGTTTTTGTGAATTTTGATTATGAAATTGAATTGTTAATTGATTTCAAATTATTATATTTTGAAAATGTATTAAAATGGTTTTAATTGGAAACTTGGGTTTCTGTATTTTGAAATAAGGAACGCTTAAAAAATCCTATGTTATAGTTTTTAATGGAAATTGGAAGATTTGATTTGGAGAATTGGACTTATTTTATTTTAAGGCTTCTTGAAATAAAATCCCCTTTATTGGTTTCCAATTGAGAACATGTAATCCTTAGGTTGTAAGGGAGTTATTTGGATAGAAAATTATGTTGTACAATATTCCAAAATAAAAATTCAGCATGTCACATCCCTTAGGAGATGGTGATGATTCCTCTTTTGCTTGATTTTAAAGGGAAATATGTACATATTACTACGTCACCAAGATTTTCAAATCCATATATCCTAGAACTATTGTACCATATTAAGGTTTTACCATTTCACTCTATAGTTTGTATTTCTAAATAATATTTTCCATTATATTAACTGATTTTTCATGTATTTTTATTTAGATAATATATTTTATATATATATATTTTTTTATTTTAGATATTTGTGAAAAGATCCATTATTTTATAAATATTCAATCTCTTGAAATGTAAATCCATTATATGGAATATTTCCATCTTTTTGAATTTTAAAGAATGAATTGAATTAATTATTCTATTTAAATAAAAACCCTATTTGTATTAAATTGAACATACTTTCATTGGTTATTTTAATATTGGATTCTATTATGTAATCCTTGGTGAGTCAGTACTGGTATTGTTAGGTTACACCATACCTGTGACATTGGGTGATTATATATTATCTCCTTCTAGGTTCGAGAATGTGCATAGAACCAATTTGATGTGATTGTAGATATTAATCTGTGGACTAGGTGCATTTCATGCATTGGGACATGGGCATGATTTACTATTTTTAGGTACATTTTTTAGTAGATTTGGTTTTTATACCTATATGATTTCTGGTACATGACTCTCACTAGTGTTTCTTTTGTATTAGTATATATATTTTTAGTTCATTTCATTATTAGTAGTGGAAAAATTGTTATAACTTTCCTTTTTTATAATTTGTGGTGCTGGTCACTGACCCGTTGGTATCGAGAATTCCTTCAAGCCATGTTAGGATGGGCTTAGTTATCGGGTTACAAAAGAACATAGACTTGTTCACGAAAAAAGTGTTTACAATGTTCTAGGTTCAAATTATTTTCTTGAAACAAGTATGAAGATGTGTATTCATTTCAGTACATAGGATGTAATTTTGATTGAGTGTCTAGATAGCTCTAACCACAATGAACCTTAAGTCACCAGAGGGTTTGGGAAAGGCATCTTGAGGTTTATTTCTAGTCATTCCCATATTTTGATTTGGATAAGTGATATTAAAATCTTGATTTTATAATAGTTGGGATTGATTTTCCATTGTAGATCTATTTTCCTGTCAGTATGATGCCTTCTATTATGTTTTATGATGTTGTGTAGAATAATTCCACCATGAATACATGATAATTATATCTAGGAGGAAGCTTATACTGAATTTAAGTGAGTGAATCGTCAGGTGGACCCAAATTTAGTTCAAGTGATTCTATGCACTGTTCATGCCCTGGGATAGGCACCACATCTAGTTCCCATTCAAGATCCAGCTGTGGAACCTCATAGGGACATTATCAAGATGTTTTATAGATAATTTATCCATTGGAAGACATCACCATTCAAATTATAAATTAATCCTCAAGAGGATGAGGAGTGGGTAAAAATAATGGATCATATGATTGGGTTCTTAGACACACCCAACGAAATCATGTTGAACTTTTCCACCATCATGTTCGAACCAATAAAAAGATAGAGGGACATGATGGTGACGGTGAAGAAATAAGAGGGATTAGAGTTGAAATAATTTAATATTATTTTCACATACCAGTTCTATCTAGAGTCTATGTTGTTAGGTAAGGGCACTAAGTGTTTCAATCATGACCGGGCTTACAGAATTGTTCCAAAAAATGAAAATTGTTTTGTTGAGCTTATGTAGTTTACAATTGAGAGAGTATAAAATGATAATATAAAGGCTTGATTGTTTGATTTGGGACTATGATTAAATATTAATTATCGTGTATTCTTATTAAATATTTTTTCTTGTTATAATGCGTTGAATTGAGCACTAATGGGCCAAATAGAGCAGCATAGTACGTTAGGGTTATCAAAAGATTTCTTTTCTCCCAATGGAAGTGTGAATTCATCTAAGGGAAAAAGGAAGTTTTCTGATTCATGTAGTGGTTATCTATAGTACAGTATTTGTAAACATGTTAATGTGCATATTATAGGTCATTTGGATTAATACATGTGTGGTAAGCTACAGAATTCATAGAGGGTTTTCCCTAATCCACCCATGAACTATGTATAATAGTGATTCTTAGGTCATAGGATGAGATTATGAACTATTTATTCCACTCCATTTAGATCCACAAGATCATCATAACCTTAAAAAATAGGGGCCCAATCATATTCTTCATGTGAAATGGGGGTTGAGCCATAATCATATGGAATGACGCTTCATCATGCAGTGGAAGAGTCTCTTGAAGAAGCAGATACAGGTCTATTGACCAGGAGAGGCACCGTTACTATATCTTTTTCATTAGTAACTTCTCTATTTGATATTGGTACATCTCATTTGATTATTTAGACCTTAATTTTTAATAGGAATAATATTTCTATGGATATTTTATCATGTTCCATGGATATTATTATACCCCTTTGTACGAAGAGAGAGGAGGGTCATTACTCTACTACTTTTGATATCACTCTATATGATATTGAGCATATATGGAATTTTTGAATTCTCAACATGAAACCTATTGAAATCATTTTTGGGATAGATTAGTTCATTCATAATAAACCCCAGATTTATTGTTATCTTTGATGAGTCTGTATAATAGTTCCTGATGCTGAATGTCACCTATTTAATAGAGATTGAGACCCATGGTCAAGTAGATCCATACATTTTTATCTAGAGTGGGGGAAATTGATATCTATTTTTTTCCTTTGATCTAGATAAAATATCATTGAGTGGTGATCTCTCTCTAATTATTGTTGATTTTCTCGATGTGTTTCCTTCTGAATTAACTAGTTTTTTTCCAATAAGGGAGGCAGAGTTTTCCATTATCTTAATGCACGATACACAACCATCTTATCTTCCTTCAAACTGTATGGAAAAATTTGAAATGTAATATATGAAATCCCAATTGGATGATATTATAGAGAAAGGATTTATACACCAATGTGTGTCACCTTGGGTGAAAGTAGTTATCTTTTTTTAGAAAGATAATGGTTTGATTTACCTATGAATTGATTACCAAATCCCCAATCGAGTTACGGTAGAGAAAAAATATTTTTTATCGTGGATTTATGATCTGTTTGATTAGTTGAAAGGGGTGAATAGGGTCTTAATGATTAAACGCTTATCTGGTTACCATATTTTGTAAATAAAATAACCTGGCATTCAGAAAACCATCTTTGGGTGCAGTTATGGACTCATGAGTAACTTTTCATGCCTTTTGGTCTAACAAATAATTCTGAATTTTCTATAGATATAATGAAAATAAATTTCCATGAGCATCTAGATAATTTCTTGGTAGTATTTTTCAATTACATCCAAATTTAATATACTTATTTGGAGAATCATGCACATCACCTGAGAACAATTAGAGGATTTTTGAGAAATAAACAACTATATGAAATACGTTAAAATGTGATTTCTTGATTCAATAAGTGAAGTTCCTGGGATTCTTGGTGTTAAAACATGGCATATCATTAGATCCTGAGAAGTTGAAGGATTTTGGGACTTGGGAAAACCCATGAAACATTTTCACGATTCAGAGATTATTAGGTTTAGGTGGGTATTATCACCAATTTGTTAAGGAATTCTCTAGGTTTGCATATATAATGACTATAGTAACTCAGAAAAGAGTAATGTTTTCCTAGGATGAGAAATGTCAAAATTCTTTTGGTGAGTGGAAATGAATTTTGACTACTGCATTGGTATAGACTTTTCCAGAGGCTGGGCAAGGTTATGTGGTATTCTATGATGCATCAGGTTTAGGCTTGGTCTACATTATTATATAGGGTTATAATTTCATTTCATATGACTCTCATAATTTTAGTTAAAAATGAGAATAATTATCTTACCACTAACCTTGAGCGTGCAGTTATGATGCAAGTTCTTAAAATTTGGAATCATTAACTTTTAGGAGAATGGTTTGATGTGTATTCAGGCCTCATGATCAGGAGTTCTATCTTTTGTAAAAAATATTTAAATCTCTACCTGAGGCATTGGGTGAAATTCTTATAGACACTCTATTTCAACATCACCTATGCCCCAGAGAAATAGAATGTTGTTATAGATGTTTTGACCAAGAAACATTTGGTCTAAGAAGTGAATGTATCGTCAGAAGAGTGTAACATGGTGGAACTCCTTTCATAGTTGCATGTTAGAGTTTGGTAATCTATGGATGAGATTTCCCTGGGCAATGTTCAGCTGACATAAGTTCTTCTCGAAATGATTCTTTAGTAAATACAACTTGATAATGTGTCCCATATCATTAGAGACTCACTTAATGGTGGGGAGACCGTGCTTGATTGTTCGTTCTCCAAATAGGACACTACATGATTTTAGAAGTGTATTGTGGTATCATATTTAGTAAGGAAACCTGTAATGGGGAATTTCTATAGATCCTGATGGGTAGTTCACCAAAGAACCATTTTGATGTTATAAGACATGCATTGTTATTTTTTGTGGCTAGGTATGATATGTTGAATCAAGGATTTTTTTATCCTTATTATACAAGACAACAGGTCGTGGTCGAGCACTATAAACATTCTAATTTTCTTCATCCACCCCCAGTCCCTACCCGTATATCAGATGGTATCTCTATATAACTTTTGGTTGCGATATGAAATACCCAATGAAGGATGGATACAATTTGTGAGGTGAATAATAGGCTGGATAAATCAGCACAATTTTAACCTATTGATGATACCACAAAAGTTGAGGAGTTGGGATATCTCTTATGTGAAAGTCATTGTTCATTTTCATGGAATAACACATTCTATTGTCTCTAATAGGGATCTTTGGTTCACTTATCATTTTTTGAGAGGACTTTAGTAGGCATTGGGATCTCATTCTTTTTGGATCACATCATACCATCGACAGTCAGATGTCCTGACAGAAAGAGCTATACAGATTCTGGAAGATATGTTTCATGAGTTTGTTCTCAACTTTGGTGGATCTTGGTATTATCATTGGATAATTTTTGAGTTTCCTTATAAAAATAGTTACTTTTCCTGAATTAGAATGGATCCTTTTGTGGCATTATATGGTCGGACATTTAAATATCTTTTGTGGTGGTCGTATATTGATTAATGTTCCCCTATTTGAACAAGCATGGTCCAAGGGATATAAAAATGATTTATTTCTTTCTTCATGGAATGTTTATGGAATATACCTAGTATTATTATTATGTCGATCTTCTCCATAAACTATTGTAAGTCACTATTAGTGACCAGGTGTTTTGAATGTTTCACATCGATTGGGTCATAGACAGCTTGGGAGGTAATGAAAACATGATCCTTGTTTTGTGGCCCCTTTTGAGGTTATTGAGTAGTCAAGAAATGATTATTACTATATAGAACATATTTTCCAGCTGACATTGACACATAGCATGTTTTATGTATCTTAGATTCAGACGTATCTATTTGATCAATCTCATGTTCTGAGCCGGTGTGATCTTGATGTTGAACCAGACTTATCTTTTATTGAACGACCAGTCTTGGTAATTTATTCCAAAATAAAGGTAACTTGTGGAAGCATGATACCTTTTGTTAATGTGTAATGAAACTGTGATTTTGATTCTCATGAAACATGGGAGTTCGAGGCATTTATTATAGAAAAGTGGCCCCTTTTTTTGATATGGATTCTTCTTGACATGCTTTATAGGAAAAGAATGTTTTTATTGTTGGGAGTTTATAACATCTTTTTATTATTCTAATAGGTATATTATTAACCTTGTACTGGTTTTTTTTTATTTGGTTATATCTGATAAGGAATTCAGAGGATATCTATAATGGTGAAGTTTGAGATTTATTGGATTCTCAGCATAAAAAACTGCTCATTCTGAATTCTTTTTGGGATTTACTTACTCTGTAATATTGTTACACTATATGTTAATTCTAATGATAATAAATACAATTTTTTATAAAACCTTGTTTGGATTTTTTCATAGAATTTGTGATTTTTCATTTACATGATGTGTATTTTTTTACACATTGTGTAATGCCATAATGGCTGTTTTTAATTAAGGAACCTGTATGATTTTTCTTTTGACCCTTTCTAGATTTATTTTCTCCTGAAACAAGTTACATATCTAAGTGTTCTTGAAGCCCTTAAACGCTTCAGTTTCACTTCATGAATTGATCATAGTTGGGATTGTGGTGTAACTTTCTAAGATAGTGTTATCCATGTATATTCCTATCATTCTATTTATATCTTTGGGATTTAATAGATCATCTTGGGGTTGATGGATCTCAACCCCATTTTTTAAATCTCATTTGTAGGTTGAGTTCCTAGATCTTATATGCATTCACTCTTATTTTTAGTTTTCATTAAGGGTGTTCTATTTCTGTGAAAGGTAGCTAGTGAGTTTAAGATTCCCCAAATTATGTTAACCCAAATTTATTTTATTTAAATTAAATTGTTATAATTAAATGAAATTGATATATTTTAATTAAATGGATTTCAATTGGATTTTTGGAAAAAAACCCAAATCCATTAAATTAGGGTTTTGAAATGGGTTTTTTGTATGAAATTGGAAACCCCAAAATTCCGTTGAATGGTTGTGTGTTTATGTAAATACGTTGAAATTTAATTGTTTAATTTAAAATTTTGGAAATTGATTTGATGGACAATTTTGAACCCCCCCCCCAATTCTATTGAATTCAGGGTTTACTGTAAAATTGATGGAATCTTATGGGAAATTAAATTGTTGAATACAACTTGAGAAAGTTGATTTTGAAATTGAATTGTGGATTGATTTCAAATTTTATATATTATGAAAGTATCTTAAAATGGATTTTATGGAAACCTTTGGGTTCTATCGTTTATAAATCCATGTTATTCCTTAAAAATCTTATCATGATTTTTATATTGAAATTTGAGTCATTAAAATGGACAATTGGATTAAATATATTTTTATGTTTCTGGAAATAAATTTACCACCATTTTTTGTAATAGACAACAAGAAATACTTAAGTAGTTAGTGAGTTATTTTGATGGAACTTTATACTTTACAACATTCCAATACAGAAATGTAGCACGTCACATCCCCTAGGATATAGTGATGATTCCTCTTTGGAATAATTTTTGGGGATGTGTGTACAAATTGTCATTTTACAATGACTGTAGAGTCCCTATAGCATATAACTATGGTACCTTCTTAGGCATTTGTCCATGTTCCTTACTTGATTGTATTTCATATTAATATATGAAGCTCTTATAAACAATTTTATGTGGTTTGTTGTTTATACAAATTAATTTATGTAAAAGTTTTTATTTAATCGATTTGTGAAAAGAGACACTGTTTTAGAAATTTTCCCTCTCTTGAAATGTAAATCCTTTTCATAGAATATTTCCATATTTTGAAGTGTATATAAAATTTTTGTTAACTATTCTTTTGAAATTCAGTACCTTTTTATTTTAGATAGAAATAACGATATTTATTAATTTAATATTGGAACCTGTTATGGAAATTTTATTGAGAACCTATTGGTATATTTATCTCAAACCCTACTTATGCCTTTGGGTGTTTGTAGATTATATCCTCCTAGGTTCAATCAGGGGTAAATAAACACTGGGAAGTGGTTTTAGATATTTATACATGGATTTAGGGAGATGCATCCATTGGAATGTGGGTAATATTTCGTTTTTTCAGGTATATTTGGTTGTAGTACTCTGGGTTGTTATACATATTTTATTTATGGAACATTACTCCCTATAGATTTTATTTTGTATTAATACTGATTTTTTTAGTTTTTTTTTGACATTGGTAGTGGAAAATCATTCCCTCTTTTTTTGTATAATTCTAGGTATAAATCACCTACACGTGGGAATCAGGAATGCACTTCAGGCTATGTGAGGACCAGATCTATAACCGAGTTACCAAAGTACCTTGGATGGTTTGTGATAAGCATCACCTTTGAGACAATACACCAAAATTATAACATTTTAATTTTCACTACATCCCGATTCAATTAAATTATTCTACAATGACATAATCCCTTTCTTAGCCACCATGAGTTCATCTGTCCAACTAAATTATGGGAGACAATTTCACATAATGTTATCCAGTATAAGATATTCTCTTTGTAGGATAAATTTCTCCATTCATAAAATGTGGTTTTTCATAAATTAATTATGCTTCCCTAATATTTCCATAGCATTCTCAATTACCATACATGTTGTATTGGCTTCCTCAATAATGAAATATCTACATTTTCCTTTAGTATAGATACCATTCATCCATACAAATAATATTTATAATAAAATGGAATATATAGGAATAGACCATAAAATTAAGAACGTTGTATAATTCTATATATGAGTTATCGCTTAGTATAAATCGAAATTTTTATTCATAGCTAATATTGTAATCATAAAAAAACTTATTTGGGGGTATCGTTACCTTATAAAATCCTTAATCTTTGATTGTATATAAAATGTGAATTATATTAAGCATATCCCCTGAGAGTGTCAAACCAAATATTCCGTAAGGCTCAATTGCAAGTAACAGGTGACACAGAATTAGGTCCAACACACCTTTTTAGAATAGTTACTCTTAGGTGCTTCTGTGCTAGAACAATATCCCTTGGCAGTATCTAGACAAGGATGTATTATTAGGTAGACCAATTTAATCTATTCCTTGTAAATATTCAAGGATATTATTCTATACTTGTCCAAAAATTCTATTTTAGATTTATGTTCCCTAATCAATGTTTTTTGAAATGTAGTTTTCAACGTTGATGAAAAACTTAATATGATACCAATTGTATAACCTTGAATCGGGAAATGTAAGATACGGTGTATTATATTATTATATTAGCATTTATATATCCTTAAAATACCATGGAGATTAATATTTTATTAGTTTTGGAAAATTATATTACATACTCCTTACTAATATTAAAATAGTAAATAGAAAATAAAACATGATACAAAAAAATTAATGGAATTTCAACATGGAAATCTTTCTGAAATACTTCTTCTTATTAACATGGGGAATAGAAACAAAATAAGGGTAATATCAAATGCTATTTAAAGCAGAAGAAAAAATGAACTGATGAAAATAATGAATATTGAAAGGTAAATAACATATAACACATGGAAATAAATTACCTAGATAAGGAAAAATCGACATGATAAGGGATGAAATTAAAACACATTCCATTTAATCAATGAAATAAGAATGAAATGCATCCATAGATATGTTGACACAATATCTCATGGATAAAAATGATATCTAAAATAAAGGAAATGCATCAACATTGGATGTCATATATCTGGACCAAGAACAATTATACTATAAAAATCTATTCTCAAGATAGTTTGAACTATTCTGATTTTTACATCTGATTCATCTCATTATATTAAAAATACATCAAGGAGTATTTATTAACTGGCCCCAACCCATATCATACCAATCTATTCTTCATGGAAATAAATGTGAAGGGTTTTTTTCCATCTGATTTTCCCTATATGACCACTGATGCATCGAGTGGATATATACAACTGGGATACACTATTAATTATTTTTTAAATTAATCCCTAAACATTGAAATTTATGTCCCAATAACTACACATATCAAATAGAAAATATGCATTTTCAAATATTAGTAACAATTGAAGGATACATATATTTTAATATTTCCCCAAATAATTTGATAACTGTTAAAGTAATTATTGTGAGAAAAAAGGAATATGATTTAGGAAACAATCATATCCATTAAAATTGATATGGATATTTAAGGGAAATTCATTTTCAAATGGTCATATAGAATTTAACATTTAAATGGGAATAAAAAAAGGAATCATGGTAATGAATATCAATAATATCCTTGGTGACATGAATTATAAAAAATCCAAAGAAATAATATGGATGGTATTAATACAACATGTACCAAGTATAGAAAAAATGTTTCCTCTCATGGATAAATTAATATATTCTAAAACAATCTTTGAAAAACATCATCGAAGAAAATATTATTTTTTATATGACTTCTTGAAAAACCATTTCATTGAAAATAACTTTTGAAATAATTTCTCAAAAAATTAACCTTTTAAATATGAAATGGATGTTTCAATGAAAATAACGGTGGGTAAATGTTTAAATTTCATATTATGTAAAAAAACATTTCATTTTCATGGTATAAAGGTTAGAAAAATTCCATGTTCGGGAAGAAACAAAAAAATTCTTTTGAAAAAATTGGTAAAATACAATGAATATAAATATGTATTTACAAAATTATTTTGAAAAGTTTAAAAAAATTTACAACACATTAATTATACATGGTTTTTAAAAAAATCTTATCGTCTATAAAAGTAGATAAATTAACTTGGGTTTTATTAATAAAAAATTCTAAACCATTTTGGATACCAATAATTTGAAATATTACACTAATAATTAAAAAAGTCCCAAAAAACAATATAAGAAGAAAATGAATGGTTTTATTGAAAATTTTTCGTATAATTTCCTCTAATATAAATTCCAATGAAATATAATTAAAATTAATATTGAGGAAAAAAATATTTAACCATTAAAAAGTGTCTCATTCCACTTTAAATAATTTTAAATTATAACACTAAATAAAGAATAACATTAAATAATTTTTTTTAAATAACATAAATATGAAATTATTAATAACATAATATATCAAAATGGGAATTATATACACCAAAAAAATAAGTAAGTGGTGAAATATCATTTATCTGACGTATGTAAAACGTGATATGAAATTCACTTACCTTGACATTGACTTGTCACATGTAACATTATATTCTTGAATAATAAAAATATTTATTTATTTAAATTTTTGAGAACCCTTTGAATATTATTATCACTTTTACTCTACTTATTACTATGTTGTAATCAACCACTACAACAACTATGTTTACATGAGGTGTTTTTACCATATTCAATTTATGTGTCCAAAACAACTTTGGTAGATTGACTACGGTCAAATGGGTTATTATATTAATATCACTTGAAATAATAATTAAATAATTATCACAAATATACCTCTATTTTATTTTTAGAAACAATCATGAATGATTATTTTGAAAAATTAACAAACATTACAATCATGGAGACGGTTGGTCATATGTACGCATGAGTAACAGTCCCATTTTTCAGTGATCGATTTGTAAAGAAGGAAAGTAACACTATATATTTCATTAATGATAATTATATCAGAAATTAAATTTTATTTAATCATATATACTTATTAATATGATTCTTGTGAGGTAAAAGGTATCACATCGGGTCAAGGAGGTGGTACTCCACACTTCCATGACCGATATTATAACTATTTATTGTGTAAAAAGGGTAATAAATAAAATGAAATATATTATTAACCCATAATTTAAATTATTGAATTAATATAATAAACATGTAATTTATGTTACACATGTCTAATTAAACCCATCCTTTTTTTATTTTCCTTGTATAGTGTTATTGAATCATCTCGCATTGAGGAGGCGGTAGTCCATATTTCCACTAACTATGTTATCACATTCAAAAAAATGGAAAGTATAAGGATATGTGTTAAAAATAATTAAATAAGAATAAATAGATAATTAATATCATATATAACATATATAAATACAGTTTCCATCATAATTTACAACTATTAATTGAGGTAAAGTAAAAATGAACAATCATCATTTCGTGAGGCGATAGTTCGTCATACACATAAATAGTATGTTCATTACCCATTAGATAGAAGGGTGTGTGTTTTTTGGTCAAACCCTTCGACCTAAAAAATTATGGTAAATTTGTGATAATTTTTTATATATAATCATTTAATAAGAATATATTATGGGGTGGATAATGGAAATAAAACTAAATAACTTAAGGAAAGATGTTACCTCTTCTTTAGGTAACTACTTTTGGTTTTCAGCAAATGGAATCCATGGATATATTTCTACACAATAGTGGGTTTAGAAGTATATGAGAGGTATTTTTATGGGATATTTGGGTATATATTGGTATATCCAATGTTGATTGAGATGTATGAGGGTGTGGGGGGATATGAGGCCTTTTTATATTATAGGAGGAGTGTCACCTTTGTAATTATTGGAAAATGAATCATGCCGATGTTTTCCAAATTAAAGTGTATCAAATAGTGGACATAATTTTATTAAATATTTTATAGGGTCTATATATATCCATTAAATGGATTTTGAACAAATTTCTAGGTCATTTGGGCCCTTAATATTAAGTTCTAGCCCCTTGTTGAGCTTTATTTCACATTAATCGTTGTAATTAATTTTAATTTTGTCCACTATTATTTTTTTGTAAAAAAAATTATTTTATCAATTTATATTTAATAAATTATAATTATTCAAATTATGAAGTCTATTTTTACAAATTACATTCACATAAGTGGTGGAAATTAATTTAAAATTAATATCGTAGACAAGACGATAATGCAATATTTTAATGTAAAAACAACCAAAATAATGTTATTTTTTTATATTCATTTTTTAAAAAAATTATTCCACGTACCTAAATTGTATTATTTGATATACATTTAATATAAATAAACTTTAAACCAATTTAAAATTATGATTTAGCAATATAATTAAATTATATGAAAAAGAAATTTTGAATTAAAATTCAGTATTTTTCACTATTCAATATAAAATGCTACATCACAAAAAAATCAAAAAATTAACACTAATCAAATTTTTATGTTTATAATTCAAATTTTTATTTTATTTGTTCATATATATTCTAAAAAATTGAAAAAAATGGATTTAATATTTTTCACCATTAAACGTTAGTAAAACCACCCTCATAAAATATTAGTTTTATTCTTAAATTGGGATTGCTATTATATTATGCCTATAAAATACATTGGATGAATAAAAAATGTATTTGATTGAATATATATATATATATATATCATTAAAATTATCCAATAATAGAAATTATTTTAATTTATCATGTCAAAACGCCTTTGGGTGGATAAAAATAGGTTTTCATGAAACAAAATTCCTTTATATTCAATTGTTTCTTATTATTAATTTCTAATTAATATGTAAATAATGAATTAATTATATATTAGTGAAAACCATAGATTTACATAAGTTATTCAATAAAATTTACAACTAATAATTTAATGGCTAGGTTATGTCTTATTATATTAAATGACAACATTTTAATAGTATATTATTGTTCACTTAAAACATGGTCATGAATCTAATGAAACCTACTGGACAAGGTTTTTCTTGACTGTATGGATAGATAAAATAGGTTTTTCATGCATTAAATTATATATAATATATTAAATTTATTTAAAATAGTAATTCTATTTTAATTTCTCGTGATATTACCTTACATTGTGTGCTTGGTGTTTCATGATATAAAATTATATTACATTAGAATATTGGGGGTCTTATATTGGTCCTCCATTGAATGTGGAGTTGAATAACTAATAAAGGTCCGATACACTGATATTTTTCATGAGTTTGTTTGTGTTTTTTACCATATGAGATAGAATTTTTGAGACACAAGATGACTCATCATTTTTTGTAAGGCTATGTAGATAGATATCCCCTTTCCCTATATATTTCTTATCTTCAAGAGTGTATATATTGTGTTCCTCTTTACCATCTTGAATTTGGGGTTGAAGGGGATTTATTAATTTTTATTTCACTCTTTTTGGTTCATGGGGGACTGCTGAGTATGTATATACAAAACCCTATATGGGTTCTTACTCCACGTGTTATGACTTTTGTAAACGTTTGGTTGAACAATAGTGATATCAATAAATATGAGAATCTCTTAGCCTTGACCACGATCATTTATCTACCATAGATATTGATTTTCGGTCTATTTTAATTCACTTACCAAATCAGTTAATTTATATGCTCATACATCATATTTGAATTGGGAATTTATTCTTCACTTTGAAATTCTTTTATTATTCATATGTACATTGATTCTATCAAAGAGGTTGTCACATGAATGGTTTTCACTCATGATTTTTAGTCTTTAATAATATCTCCACATTTTTTCATGAATTTAGTTTTGTGTGTTCATATATGAACTTATAAAAAAGAAACTAATTTTAGTTATTCATACACAGAGATTTTATCTAACCACTCGCCTATTGGTGGTGGAATTGGGTTTTAACAAAAGAAATATTTCAAGTTATAGAAAACACTAGTAGGTCATGTCACGATAGAGTAGTATCAAATGTTTTCATTCCTCGAGCCATTATTTTTAGTCGGACATTGTCTTTAGGATTAAGTTGGTAAAATATGGTAATTTTATTAGAGGGTCTTCTATTTATCTCTCAATCAGGGTAAACATTTATTGTTTTGTAGTTATCACATCCATAAAAGTAGACTCTAATTACCTACTTGTCAAAGAACTATTTTGAGACATCATTTACTGGGATCCAATAGTGAATGCATCATATATAATAATGAATATTAAAATTAACATCATTGTACTTCCATCTCCCTATATATTCTAATTTTTCAATAGTAAATAATGATAATTCTTTGGATCCCTCTAAGACAACATCCCACTTTGTGTCCACTACTTTATCGTGTTGATGATCTGATGAGTGATGATTCCTCAGTTTAGGCACCTTTTAAAGATGGGTTTCCTATAGGGGATCATTTAGTAGATCCAAAACCTTTTGGGATGTGTTTAGATCAATATCCAATGTTTAGGTGGATTATAGGATCCATATTGTCAAGATGATATATATATTATGTATTCATGATGATACGTACATTATGAGTTCATTACATGACTTCTAACATTAAGTAATTTTATGGTTTAATGGAGAGCCATTTCCATAGGTAGTGGAGGTTAGTTTTAGGTGTAGGTCTATATTTTTAGAATTGTTTGGAATCTATATAATTAGAGGGATTTATGTGTGTCCATTCATATTGATGTAGTAATTATCCACTAGTGTATACTAATCACACAAACTCATGATAGGGGGGACACAGTCTTGGTTAGACTTATATCCCTTGAGCTTCCAATTTGAGTGGAATAAATAGCCTCTTGAGTTCTCAATGGGTGTTATATCATTTTTTTAGTATTATACATGGTTTTCTAAACATACATGTTACTCCTTTTATTTGGAGTAGGATGGAATCATC
The DNA here is from genome assembly GCA_963277665.1 of Viscum album. Lineage (NCBI taxonomy): Eukaryota > Viridiplantae > Streptophyta > Magnoliopsida > Santalales > Viscaceae > Viscum > Viscum album. The sequence goes on from OY728130.1 coordinate 583,327,400, forward strand.
CAGGTGAAAAAAGTGTAAGGACCCGACCCCATTTGCTCGGAGCCAGCACCTTATTGATTAATTTGGCATAAAAACAAGTAATAAGCATCCCAAAGGACCAAGTAATTTAGTATAATTGGAAACAAGATACATACATAAGTTTATCATTACAACTTGACATGAAAAACAACATATAAACTCCTTAGAAAATGTCCATAACTACAAGGATATTTCCTAATGTCATTCATAATAAAATTATTCTTGCCCTGTGGAAATGAAACATAAGAAAGGGGTGATCTCAAATGCTTAATAAGGGTAATAACTACAATAGAAGATAACATAAACCTTACACATGGTGAATAATTGAAAACACATGCCTTTAAAAATAATCTTGAACATAATATGGAAGAAATATGAGCTTAGTAAATATTACCATAACACAACATAATCATGGGTATTATACTAGTCGAATAAACACATGAACCATCAATACTATACTCTTAATGAGAGAATTCATAATGTGAAACAACATATCGATACCATCAAGGCCTCATGCCAAGACCATAAATAATTGTTTTGTCAAGGCCTTGTGCAAAGACCGTAGTTTGTCTCATAAGACCTACCAGTGAACCGAGGAGATATAACGAGACCCACCCGACACTTACTATGTCCAATGCATTTCTCATATGAACAGATATAAACATAAAAAACATGAAAAATCATATTGAAATTAATATATGAAATTAAAATAACTTTTCCTGAACATTAAGCATAAACACTAACCATTTGGAGTAAATTGGTGAATGGTTTAAAGATAAAAAATCAACACAAAAAATAATCATAAACTATTAAATTGAGTATGGTAGATGATACCATGAATTATTAATCCCAATAATACATAATAATCAGCTAGAGTGTTGAAATAAAGGATGATACTCATATAAAATCTTTGAGTAAATTTTTGAAATAAATACTCTTTTATTTTGAAAAGAAGAGTTCTTTTGGAAAAATATTTGTATAAAACCAGATGTGAAGTAAGATGTTATTTTCATAATAAAATGAGTGATTTTATAAATATAATGGTTTCCAAAAAAAATTACAGATTTCCTCTTAAAATAGATAAGAAGTTGGGATATTCCCTTGAATCGGGCTTGTATTTTGGAAATAATTTTGAAAGATCCATTTAAAACATGTAACTATACATAAAATAAATAATTATTCTGGTTGGTGTACATATATAGATCACTCAAAAATAATTCATGATGTGTATATAATAATACATAATAATTTCATTGAGGTAATCAAACAATGAAAATAACCCAAATGGAAATGGAAGTTTGGGTGGAAAACCCCTTACATTAACTCCGAACGTGTTCTGCTCTTGAACTTAAGCTCATGGAAATTGAAATTATACTTATTAATAACTTATTTCAGAACCTATTAGACATGTATTTATTTTTTCATAATTCTTTTTTAGTTTATTTATTCCCTTATTGATAAGTTATTATATTGAATTTTGTCATTATGTAGCGTTCGTTTCCTTTATTTTCATAATCGGTTCACTTGTTCTTAAGTAATGAAGTTAATGTAAATCTATATAATTGAATTCAAATATAATTTATGATCATACATAGGTGTTATTGGTAATTTCTATAACTTGGTTACATGGAATGAGGATGAATTATCATATTGAACTTTAATGATAACTTTTTCGGTTAACTTGTGGGTTTTGATTACAATGAACTCATTTTTCTTTATAACTTAATACCATTTGTAAAATTGGATTATAGAACCTTAAATAGGTTATAATAAATATATAATAATCTGGTTTAAATATAATAGGAATGGTTTCATGACCATAATTGAGAATGATAAAAGAAATCGGAAGACCATCATCCTTCAATGTGGGAAATTGACCCATCTCGGATGGTGTTCTTGCTACTATTATAAAAGAAGGTAAAAGGGATAGATGATGATAACCTATTCCTCTATCATGAAAACATCCCAGTGCCTATAATGTACTGGAGTCATCATAAAATTTGGATAAGGATAGGTAATAGAAAAACAAAACAAATGAACTTGAAAGTAAAGACAAATAATTGAAAGGAGTAATTCACCTCTTGAACCGAACTTCCTTGAGAGGAGGTTGGGAGGATATTTGGAAAAAAATTGGAGAAGTCACAAGGCTTGAGAGGAGTGAAGATAAGGGGGGTGAGAGGGGGTTTTTATAGTGGAGGAGAGAGGGAATTTATTAATATTAAATTAATTAATTTATTATTTCCCCACACGATAAAGAATAATGAGTCTTCCTTGAACAAGAATAGTAATTTTAACATGTGAGTTCGAACCTAGTGGGCTAGCATCACTTGTGATCTCATGAATAGTGTATTTAACTGATATACATTATTTTACCATATTTCACAATTCATAAAAAATTCAAGTATTTTAGAAAAATACCAAAAATTTATCCCAACAATTTTTTGATGTGTAGAATACAAAAATGAAGTCCATTTTTCAAAAATATTTTTCTAAAAATGATTAATTTAATATTTAATCAAAATTATAATTTATTCTATAAACTATAGTTTTAAAACATTCTTTTACTTATTCCAAAGCATAGGTATATCACACTTTCAGTTGAATATTATTAATATACTATCATATGTAAGGTTACTGTTCATTAGGCTATATTACTATTCATAAGGTTATGTGACTATTCATAAGGGTAGGTTACCATTCACCTAAAATTATGTTTTTCTTATTGGACTCCAAATAACATACTGATCACAACCGTGTATGTCATATTTTTGAAATTCACATCACAGAGGTGACAAACTTATGTTTTAAGGGTCACATTGCACTTAGTAGTTAATTATGCTGTGATTTCATGTGATTATGAAATATTTATAAGAAAAGAATTTCCATTGAAAATTTTTTGGTCATTACATTCTTCCCCCTTCAGAAATTTCCCCATCAAAATTTCATTTTAAAAACATGGCCAAAAATAGGTGGGGGTACTTTTTCTTCATTACTTCCCCTAATTTCCATGTTGCCTCTTCATACTTATAGTTTCTCCATTGTACCTTGACCAGATGAGTAGTCTTGTTGCGTATAACTTCATCTCTATGATCCAAGATTTTCACTGGATGCTCCTAATAGGAAAGATCATCCTCCAACAGTACCACCTCTGAAGAGAGTACATGTGAAGGGTCTGGTATGTACTTCATTAAGAGGGATACATGAAAGAAATCATGTAATTTCTACATGGTAGGTGGAAGTTCCAGTCAATAGGCCACAAATCTGACTCCATCAAAGATCTCAAAGGGGCCGATATACCTAAGACTTAGCATTAATTTCTTCCCAATCCTCATGTAATTCTTCCATGGAGATATGTTTAGAAATAACAGGTCTCCAAATTTGAATTCACGGTCTTGTTAAAGGATATCCAAACATGCTAGTGTTCTGCACCTTTTCCCATAAAGGGATTCATTTGGTGCCATTCATATGCTCGAGTGGAAACTATTGTTGAAGGGGAATTCAACCAGTTGAATATACTGGTCCCATCCTCCTTTGAATTCCATAGAACATGATCTCAACATGTATTCTAGTGTCTAAATAGTCTAATCAGATTGGCCATCATTTTGAGAATGATAGGCCATACTGAAGTTCAGTTCTATTCTTAGAGCATGTTGGTGACTTTTCCAAAATTTCATGGTGAATCTAGGATCATGGTCAGATACAATAGATAGTGGTACTTCACACAGCCTCCCCACTTCATTGATGTAAATCTATGCAAGTTGATCCAATGAGAATTCCTCTCAAATTGTGATAAAGTGAGCGGACTTTGTAAGATGATCCACCATGACCCATATAGCATTGTTTACACTAGATGTCAATAGAATTCATGTGACAGAGTCCATGGTAATGTTTTACCACTTCCATGTTGGTATGGGTAGTGGTTGCATCATCCCATTAGACTTTTTCCTCTCATCCTTCACTTATTGACATACCAGGCACTTTGATGTATATTAAGCAATACCCCTTTTTCATATTGTCCCACCAAAAGTTTTCTCGGAGATCTCGATACATATTTGTGTTAATAGGGTTTATAGAGAAATTTGAACTATTAACATCATCCAATAGTTCCCTCTTTAGCTCAGGAATAGTGGGAACACAAAGCCTCTTCCCAAATTTCACAATACCACCTTCATATGAGAATTCAGTCAACTTCCCATCATTTATAGCTGTAATTTTCTTTTGAAACTCCTTATCAAAAACCTGAGAAATGTTTATCCATTTTCGTAATGTAGGTTTGACAACCATTTTAAAATTTAGTGATGTGTTACCTTCCCTAATAATTCCCATATCCATCATTACTAGATCCCTGAACATAGGATCCCTTTCAAATCTCATCTTGTTCAGAATTCCATAGTCCTTTCTACTCAAAGAATCTTCTACCTTATTTTCATTCCCTGGGTGGTAGTGTATTGTGAAATAATAGTCATTGAGTAGATCAATCCATCTCCTTTGTCTCATGTTGATTTCTTTCTGTGAGAATACGTATTTCAAACTCATATGATCTGCATATATCTAACATTTTTCTCCATAGTGGTAATGTCTCCAGATCTTCGAAGAAAATATTGCCACTGATAACTGAAGATCATGAGTTGGATAGTTTTTTTCATGAATTTTTATCTAACTAGATGCATAGGGAATCACTCGATCATTCTGCATAAGGAAACAACCAAGTCCATTATTTGATGCAATGTTATAGACAACAAACCCATCATTCCTCAATGGTAGGGTTAAGATCAGAGCATTCACCAACCACCTATTCAATTCTTCAAAACATTCTTCACATTCCTTTTTCCATACGAACATAGCCCCTTTTCATGTGATCTTGGTCATTGGGTTTCCTAAACGGGCGATGTTCTGAACGAAACCCAGATAGAAACCTGCTAAACCAATAAAACTACATAACTTAGTTACGTTCGTTGGAGTAGGCCATTCTTTCATAACCTTTGTCTTCATAGGATCTACAAATATTCCATCCTTATAGAAAATGTGGCCCAGAAAGAAAATTTATTAGAGCCCAAAATCACACTTTCTAAACTTCCCATTTAATTTATTTCTTCTAAGTGTCTTCAGAATATTGCGCAAGTGATTTTCAGGATCTTCATGGATTTTAGAGTATACCAGGATATCGTCAATAAACACCACTAAAAAGTCATCAAGATAATCTTTGAACACCCTGTTCATTAGAATCATGAAGATAGATGGTTCATTAGTTATTCCAAAAGGCATTACGGCGAACTCTTAATGCATGTACCTGGTTCAAAATTCTATTTTTGGAATGCCTTCCTTCCTCACAAGCAACTGATGATATCCAGATTGAATATCAATCTTAGAAATATATTGGGCTTTATGAAGTTGAAAAAATAAATCATCAATTCATGGAAGATGATACTTATTCTTTATTGTAATAGCATTGATCTCCCTGTAGTAAATGAACAACTCATAGACCCATCTTTCTTCTTAATGAAAACAATAGGGGCTCCCTATGGAGACACAATAGGATGAATAAATACTTTATCACTCAATTCCTCTAGTTGTTTCTTAAGTTCCAATAACTACACATTGTCCATTCTATAAGGGGTATTTAATATGCGCCCTGAACCATGAATTAAGTCAATGGAAAACTCAATTTCCCACTCTCAAGGATGTCCAGGTAAATCCTCTGGAAAGACATCAACACATTGTTGCACAATAGGTACATCCTCTATTAGTACATTACTATACTCACTCCCATTTATTTCATTACCTTCCTCCCCAATAATTAAGTTCAGTAGAGTTACGGGGGGTAGATCTAGATGAGAATCAAACGAAGAGGTTTCAACTCTCAAAATAAGGGATTCTACACCATTCTCACAAATTATAACATCATTCTTCTTAAAATAGATCTTCGCATCATAATATGATAGTCAATTCATACTAAGAATTATATCATATTCAACCATTGGTATGATGATAAGGTTAGAAACTAAAGTACTTTTATGTGTCATGAGAGGGACTAATCGACATGCCTTCGTTTCAATGATACATCCACCAGGGGTTTTGGCTGATAACTCCTTTATTAAATCAAATTGTACATATATTATTTTCTTGGAAAATTGGGAAGATATAAATGAATGAGACAATCCATAATCAAATAAAGTATTGGATATGTTGGATGAAACAATCAATGTACCTACCAACACTTCATTTGGAACTTCAACCTCCACAGTTGTGACCACATAAGCTTATCCCTGCTCCCTTGAACTTCTTTGGGGAACATTTCCCTGAAGTGTAGTACATTCATGTGCGTAATGTCCAATCTCCCTGTAATTGTAGCAGAGAACATTGGTATCTTATTTTTCCACTTACAATCCCGATATAAGTGTCCTTATTCACCACACTTATAACAGACACCCATTCCCTTCAAGAAAGTGCCAGGGTGGTTCTTACCACAATTATAGCATGATGGAAATTCAAATCCTCCCTTATTCCCCATTTCCTTATTTTATTTCCCAGATTTTTCAGCATCCCTCTTCTTCTCTTTCTTTCCCTTAAACTCACAATACATAGAGAATTCATTTTCTATCTTGATATCACTTGAGACTATATCTACATATGATGAGAAACTTTGGGAGACTAGAGCCCTTCAGAGTAATGGTTTTAAACCATCAAAGAATCAATCAATTTTACTCCTTGGATTATGTATGTAGTCTGCAGCATGGATTTACTACCTTGTAAAGATAGAATCATACATGGAAAAATTTTCAACTTCCTTCTACCTCAGATTCAATAATTTCCTCTCCATATCTGCTCGCTATTCATGATGGAAATATTTTTCTAAGAATATTTCCTTAAAATACCTTCATTCCATATCTTCTATTTCTTCCTCCTCATTTGTGTTTTGGATTAATGACCACCACTGATATGCATCTCCCGTTAGAGGATAAACTGCCATGACAACCTTCTCTCTTTCATTACATCCCAAAGCGAGAAATATATTCTCAAGGGAACATATCCACTGCTCTGCTACAAATGGGTTTGTAGTCCCATTGAATGGTGAATTTGGTTGTCTCATAAAGCAATCTAACACAACTCCTCCACGTGGTGGATCCGGATGTTCCAAATGGGTAAGATTATTATTCATAACCAGGGTAAGTTGTCCCAGTATAGTTATGAGTTACTCATCACCAATCATAGCACGAGAGCCAACATCATTATCCTGCATCAGAGGGAAATCTCTATTGGGGGCACATGCATTCGCATGGTTTCTATTCCTTCCACTATGCACCATTTCTAGATAAAGGAATGAACTAGATTAGGCTATGAATGAAAATTTATAATATTAACTTAACAATATAAATTGCACAAACTGAAATCCTATGCATGGATAATCCCATAATCACAAAAATAGTTTCATTGAGGAAAATTTTACATTTAAATCCATTATAATTGATTGTAAAGAAAATGTGAATTATCCTAAGCATATCCCACAGGAGTTTCATAACCAATAGTGGAGCTAGGCCAGTTTTCGTGTACTTGGATACCCTAAGTCAAGCCCGAAACTCCTTATCAGAGCTTTCAGTCATAGGTACATCTATGCTAGAGCCGCCTCTACCTGCTCATATCTAGAAAAGGATGTATTTCTGGAAATATCCACATAATATATTCCTTACCAAAATACTAGGATGTTCTTGTATGTTTATCCTCAAAGGCTATCTCAGGGACTCTTCCCTAATCTATGTTTTCTAAATCTAGTTTCCAAGTTTTCTACTAAACTTTCTTTGATACCAACTGTAAGGACCTGACCCCAGTTTCCCGGAGCTGGTGCCTTATTGAGTACATTGGTATACAAACAAAGAATAATCATCCCAAAGGACCGAGTAATTTTGTATTATTGGAAACAAGATACATACATAAGTTCATCATTACAACATGACATGAAATACAACATAGAAACTCCTTAGACAACTTCTATAACTCCTAGGTTATTTCAGTATGTTAGAAATAATAAAATTATTCTCTCCCTGTGGAAATGAAACATAAGAAAGGGGTGAGCTCAAACAATCATTAAGGACAAGCAATACAATGGAAGATAACATAAATATTAGACATGGTGAATAATTGAAAAAACATTCCTTTTAAAAACAAACTTGAATGTAATATGGAAGAACTATGAGATTAGTAAATATTTTCATAACATAACATAATCATGGGTATTCTACTAGTCGAATAAACACACGAACGATCAATAATATATTCATAATTAGGGGATTAATAATGCGGGACAACATATCCATACCGTCAAGGGATTATGCCAAGACCATAAATAATCATTTTGTCAAGGCCTTGTGCTAAGACCGTAGTTTGTCCCATGAGAACTACCGATGCAACGAGGGGCTATAACAGGCCCCACCCGACACTTAATATGTCTAATTCATTCCTCATATTAATGGAAATAAACATAAACAAAATGCACATTCATATTGAAATTTATATATAAAAATTCAAATAACAATCCCCCAACATTAAGCATAAACACTAACCATTCAAGGTAAATTGGTGAATGGTTTAAAGATAGCACATCCACAGACAAAATAATCATAAACCATTAAATTGAATATGGTAGATGATACAATGAAGTATTAATCGCAATAATACATAATAATCATCAAGAGTGTCGAAATAGGGGAAGATACCCTTGTAAAATCTTCAAGTAATTCTTAAAATAAATACTCTTTTACTTTGAAAAAAAGGTTTATTTCGGAAAAAACGTTGTATAAAACCAGATGTAAAGTAAGATATTATTTTCATAATAAAATAAATGATTTTATAAATATAATGGTTTCCAAGCATATATTAGAGATTTCCCTTGAAAATAGGTAATAAGTTGAGATATTCCCTTGAATCAGGCTTGTATTTCGGAAACAATTTTGAAAGTTCCTTCTAAAACATGTAACTATACATAAAATAATGAAGGATTCTGGTTGGTGTACTTATATAAAACACTAAAACAGAATTTATTAAGAGTATATAATAATATAGAATAATTTCATTGAGGTAATTAGACAACGAAAATAACCCGAATGGAAATGGAAGTTCAGGTAGAAAAACCGTTACCTTAACTCCGAACGTGTTCCGCTCATGAAAATAATCTCATGGAAGATGAAATTATACTTATTAATAAATTATTTAAGAACCTATTAGAAATGTATTTATTCATAATTTTTTTTAGTTTATTTATTTCCTTATTGATAAGTTATTATATTTAATTTCGTCATTCCGTAGCATTCATTTCCTTTATTTTCATAATCGGTTCACTTTTTCTTAAATAATGGAGTTCATGTAAATATTCAGAATTGAATTAAAATATTGTTTATGATCATACATAGGTGTTAGTGGTCATTTATATAACTTGGTTACACGGTATGAGGATGAATTATTATATTGAACTTTATTGATAACTTTTTCGGTTAACTTGTGGGTTTTGATTACAACGAACTCATTTTTCTTTATAACATAATAACATTTGTAAAAAGGGATTAAAAAATCTTACATAGGTTATATTACATATATAATAATCCAGTTCATCCATAATAATAATGGTTTCATGACCAGAATAGATAATGATAATAGAAAACGGAATCCCATCGTCCTTGAATGTGGAAAATTGATACATCTCGGATGGTGTTCTTGCTACAAGTATAAAAGAAGGTAAAATGGAAGATGATAATAACTTATTCCACTATCATGTCAAAATTACAGAACATATAAGGTACTAGAGTCATCCCAAAATTTGGATAAGGAGAGGTAATAGAACTGAAAACAAATGAACTTGAAAGGAAAGAAAAGAATTGAATATATGAATTTACCTCTTGAACCAAACATCCTTAAGAGCCTCTTTAAGGGAGTGGTTTTGGTCTTTTTATGAGACCAAGGATTTCTGTATGTGGGAGAGGAGGTTGGAAGGATATTTGGATAGAATTTGGATAAGGCACAAGGCTTGAGAGGAGTGAAGAGAAGGGAGGGTGAGAGGGGGTTTTTATAGTGGAGGAGAGAGGAAATTTCTTAATATAAAATTCATTAAGTTACTATTGACCCACAAGACAAGAAATAGTGAGTCTTCCTTGACCAAGAATAGTAATTTTATCATGTGAGATAAATCATAGTGGGCTTAAATCACTTTTGATGTCATGAATAGGTATTTTAACTGATATAAGGTATTTTACCGTATTTCACTATTCGCCAAAATTCAAGTATTTCAGAAAAATACCAAAAATTCACCGCAACTATCACTACCACGAAATGGGCCAAGGCCAGTGCCACCCTTTATCACCGCTAACGAAAAAGCGCTGAGAATGTGGGGGTACCTTTATCAGCGCTAAAAACAGCACTGATAAAAGAAACCCTTTATCAGCGTTTTTTTAGAGCTGATAAAGGTACCCCCTTTAATAGCGATTTTTTAGCGCTGTTAAAGGGCACCCCTTTACCAACCCTTTTTTCAGTAGCACTGATAAAGGGGGGGTCTTTATCAGTGCTTTTTTTAAAAGCGCTAATAAAGGGTCTACTTCCAAAAAAATTATTAAAAAATATATATTAATATTTAAATATATAGATATAGTTATATTGATATAAATATAATATATATTTTTTAAATATAATTTTAAATATATTATAGATAAGTATAAATATACAGTTACCCTTAATATATAAGATATTTAGTGAAAATGGCTTAGAAAAAAATTTAAAAAAAATAATTTTATTTAATAATTTTATAATTATTATGTATTAATAGTCATTTAATAACAATTTGAAGACTAAAAAAAATAAAAAAAATCAAAACAGATCCAAAATATGTTGAAAACGAAACTCGAACTTCAAACAGCCATAACTTTTGATCCGGGTGTCCGTTTGAGCTATACCATATATCAAATCGAAGCCTGCGATGAGCTCTACCCCCTTATAAATTGGGGGGACCCCGATAAAGGTTTTGTTGAGGCCAAAAGAGTCCCAAAACGCCTCTAAAACTGAGTTTTTAGTCGGGATACCCCGAATTTTTAACATTTCCTGTGTTTTCAGCCTCGTTTAAGGGGGTATTATTGGTTTTTTTGGGTGGGGAATGAATTTATTTCAAGGTATTACATTAATATTGATATTATTTCTTTGAAATGTTATCATTTTTTATAATGTACTGCTATTTATAATCAAATATATAACAATATATACATATTTTTTATATATTCACACATAAAAATTTAATTATAAATATAAATAATAAAATATATTTACATATAAAATATATTAGCATTATCTAAATAATAACTAAAATCCATTTTATTTAAAATAAAAATATATGAATATTTATATACCTATATATTAATCTAACTATATATATATATTAATATAACTACATATATATTAATATAACTATAAAAATATATATTAATATCACTATGAATATATATATTAATATAACTATATATATATATTAATATAACTATATATATATATATTAATATAAATATATATTACTATACGAATAAATATAACTAAATAAATAAATAAATATATATATATAAATAGAGATATCATGAAATGGAAAACAAATCAAAATAGAGGAGTGGTAAGGGCTTAGGCACGCATGGGGGGAGGTCTCGAGTTCAAAACCTGGTGTAGGTAGGTGCGCGCTCATGGGGGAATATGGGAGCTAGCACTGATAAAGGGTGGGGGATAGCGCTGATAAAGGGTGGAGGGGGTGTGTGGGGGTGTTTGAGGTGCGAGAAGGTGCTGATAAGGGGGGGGGGGGGGGGCTCAAGCACTGTAAAAAGCCCCCCCCGAGAGATTTCCAAGATCTTTTTTTAATATTTTAACTTTTTTACTTTTATCAGCGCTAAAAAAAGCGCTGATAAAAGGGGTCTTTATCAGTGCTTTTTGGAGCACTGATAAAGGGGACCCCCCTTTTTCTACGCCGACTTTAACAGTGCTGTTAAAGGCCATATTTGTAGTAGTGTGTTTTTTGACGTGTACAATCAAAAAATGAAGTCCATTTTAAAAAAAAATAATTTTCTAAATATGATCAATTTAATATTTAATTAAAATCATAATTTATTTTAAAAACAATAGTTTTAAAACATTCTTTTACTTATTCCAAAGAATAGTTATATCATACATTCACTTGAATATTTTTTATATACTATCACTGGTAAGGTTACTATTCATTAGGGTATATTACTTTTCATAAGGATGTGTTACTATTCATAAGGTTTGGTTACTATTCACCCAGAATTAAGTTTTTCTTATTGGACTCCAAATAACTTACTGATCGCAATCGTGTATGTCAGATTTTCAAAATTCACATCACAGAAGTGACAAACTTATGTTTTAAGGGTCACATAACACATAGTAGTTAATTATGTTGTGATTTCATGTGATTATGAAATATTTATAATAAAGAAATTTCCATTAAAAAATATTGGGTCATTATAAAAAGTTTTAGTAAGATATTCAAAGATACATCATTGATAGCATTATCAACATAAATCTATCCACTAATTCTATATTATTCATTTATAATTTGGATACATAGATCTTTCTAGTAGATTTATAGTAAAAAAATGGTGTAGAAAATTTACATCATGAAGATGATTCATAAGAGACAACATAAAAGTGATAATTATCAGAGTTTTGGTGATGGAGACATATTTATTCATGGCCTTAGACATGAATATTTACACAGCGTGTTTCACAAGGAGGATCTTGTCTATATATAGGGGAATATTTTATCTTTATGAAGGAAGAGGTTACTTGTATATTGATTGAATATCCAAACATGATAATAAATGTAGTTGAGAAGTGGATTGACCACCATAGAAGAACCAACATCGGGAACATGGATCTACTGGGAATGGTTAGGGAGGCCCCTTGGTGGTGTTATTGATAGTAGAGAGGGTGCATCTCTGATTTGAGGATGTAATCATGGAGTATAATTCTATAACATACTCCCACTACCACCACCACAAGGTTGACCATGCTAGGATTAGCGAACTACCAGTCGAGAATGCTAGAAAATATAGGCTATTGAGGGATATTACTAGGATTCTCAAGATATTATTAGAGATAAAAACTATTTATTTTTAAGGGATTATATAATACATAAATATTAGTCCAAATTAATTAATTTATCTCTAAATCCTTCATGTGAGAGATATATATTCTTGTTGATACTCACAACTGGAAATGCCGGATTTCCCAACGGTTCTGAACCATTGGGAAAGGCTGAAGAACCATTGGTATATATTATACCAATGGTTCTGTAAATCGTAGGGAAGTAATCCTTTGGGAAGGCTTTTCCCAATGGTTTATAGTGAACCATTGGGATAGGTTAGAAAAAATTAACCTATCCCAATGGTTATGCCAAACCATTGGGATAGTTTTTCCCAACGGTTTGGCCTGAACCGTTGGCAAAACCAAGAAGACGACTTCTTTCCCAACGGTTTTTAAACCGTTGGGAAAGTATTTTCACCAACAGTTCATACAACGGTTGGTAAAAAAAATACTCAGAGAGGTTATGACAATGGTTTCAAACCGTTGGCATAGCCTATGCTGTGCAAATTTCTTAGCAGCCTGCAATTTGCCCAGCAGCTACCCTCTCATTTTTGTGCAATTTGCATAGCTCCCAATCCATTCCCTCTCATTTTCAATCATTTCAAATTATTGTAACTGCAATAAACTAACACATACATATACAATTATTATACCTGCAATAACCAACTAACACATACATATAGAGAAAAAATTCATACACATTTAACATATAATGCATCTAGGAACTATACACATCCAGAATTAAATCAGAATTCATAACATAATTATAAACATACATAATTCATTTAGAATTCAATTTAAAATTTAGATGACAATTATATGTGGAATCTGGGATTCAATTCATAATTTGATCGGTTTTTTGTAAACCATATGTTTTTAGTAGAAATGATATCCATTTTAAACAAAATACATACACCTGGAGTGATATCGGCCACACCGTAACTTAGATTGAGGTGAGGTTAACCTGTACATGTCACAAATGACCCATGGATCATTTTCATAAAGTATCAACATATTATGAAAGCGTTTGGTCAGTTTTTCATATGTCAGTTGTTGTTTTCTCTTAAAATAAAGTGATTTTTAAATAAAAGAGAGACACTTTGAATGGTGCTGGCCACACTGCGCCTCAGATTGAGGTGGGGTTGACTCGTACACGTTACAAATGACCCATGGATTGTTGTGCTAAAATATCAACGCAATCAGAATCCGTTTGGTTGGTTTTCCATATGTACTTAAAATGTTGTCCATTTTAAACATAAGAGAGACACTTTGGGTGGTCCCGGCCACACCGTGACTTGGATTGAGGCGCGGTTGACTCGTACACATAACATATGACCCATGGATTTTTGTCTTAAAGTTTCAACAGATTCTGAATGCATTTGGTTGGTTTTGTGTATGCCAGTTGTTCTTTTCACTTATAATCCTATCAATTTTAAACAAAAGAGACACAATTAAAGTGGTACCGGCCACACCATGGCTAAGATTTAGACGGGGTTGACACATACACATCTCAAATGACCAATGGGTATTTTTCCTAAAGTATCAACATAATTTGAATGTGTTTGGTCGGTTTTCCGTATGTCAGTTGATGTTTTCACTTAAAATGATGTCCTTTTGAAACAAAAGACAGACACTTTGAGTGGTGCCAGCCACACCGCGTCTCAGAATGAGGAAGGGTTGATTCGTACATGTCACATATGACCCATGGATCATTGTGCTAATGTATCAACACAATCAGAATCCATTTGGTCAGTTTTCTGTATGAACTTAAAAATGTTGTCCATTTTAAACAAAAGAGAGACGCATAGAGTGGTCCCGACCACACCGTGCCACAGATTGAGGCGGGGTTGACTCGTCCACATCACATATGACCCATGGATTGTTTTCCTAAAGCATCAACACATTTCAAATGCATTTGGTTAGTTTTATGTATTTCAGTTGTTGTTTTCAATTAAAATTAGGTCCATTTTAAATAAAAGAGAGACACTATGAATTGTGTCAGCCACACCATGCCTCAGATTGAGGCAGGGTTTACTCTTACACATACCATATGACCCATGGATCATTGTGCTAAAATATAGACACAATCAGAATCCGTTTGGTCGGTTTTCCGTATGCTAGTTGTTTTTTTCACTTTAAATGAAGTCCATTTTAATCAAAAGAGAGACACTCTGAGTGGTTTCATCCACACCGCGCCTCAGATTAAGCCTATGTTGACTCATACATGTCACATATGACCCATGGAACGTTCTCCTAAATTTTCAATGGAAACCGAATGTATTTGGTTAGTTTTCCATATGTACTTAAAATGTTGTCAATTTTAAACAAAAGAGAGACATGTTGAGTGATCCTAGCCACATCGCGACTTGGATTGAGACCGGGTTGGCTCGTACACGTCACATATGACCCATAGATCATTGTGATAAATTATCAACAGAATCTGAATGCGTTTGGTCGGTTTTACATATGCCAGTTATTCTTTTCACTTATAATCCTGACCATTTTAAACAAAAGAGACACATTTAGAGTGCTACCGGCCACACCGCACCTTGGATTTAGACATGTTTGACTCGAACACGTCTCAAATGACCCATGGATCATTATTCTAAAGTATCAACACAATCCGAATGCATTTGGTCTGTTTTTCATATGCCAGTTGAAGTTTTCACTTAAAATGATATCCTTTTGAAACAAAAGAGAGACAGGTAGAGTGGTTCCGGCCACACCACACTTCAGATTGAGGCGGGGTGGACTCTTACATTGCCAAAAAAGACCCATGGATCATTTTCCTAAAGCATCAAAACATTTCGAATGTTTTTGGTCAGTTTTTCGTATGTCGGTTGTTGTTTTCACTTAAAATGATGTCCATTTTAAACAAATGTGACACACTATGAATGGTTCCGGCCACACCGCACCTCGGATTGAGGCATAGTTTACTTGTACACATCACATATGACTGATGTATCATTGTGCTACTGTATCGACACAATCAGAATCTGTTTGGTTGGTTTTCCGTATGCTAGTTGTTGTTTTCACTTAAAGTGAAGTCCATTTTAAACAAAAGAGGGACACCTTGAGTGGTTTCGGCCACACCACACCTTGGATTGAGGAGAGATTGACTCCTACACGTCACATAAGACCCACAGATTGTTCTCCTAAATTTTCAATGGAAACCGAATGCGTTTGGTTGGTAATCTGTATGTACTTAAAATGTTGTCCATTTTAAACAAAAAGAGACACTTAGAGTGATCCCGACCACACCACGACTCGGATTGAGCCCGGGTTGGCTCATAAACATCACATATGACCCATGGATCGTTGTGAGAAATTATCAACAGAATCCGAAGTCGTTTTGTCAGTTTTCCGTATGCCAGTTGTTCTTTTCACTTATAATCTTGTCCATTTAAAAAAAGAGACAGAGTTAGAGTGGTACCAGCCAAACCGCACCTCAGATTTAGACGGGGATGACTCATACACATCTCAAATGACCCATGGATCATTTTCCTAAAGTATCAACACAATCCGAATGCGTTTGGTCAGTTTTCTGTATGTCAGTTGATGTTTTCACTTAAAATGATATCGTTTTGAAACAAAAGAGAGACACTTAGAGTGGTTTAGGCCACACTGCGCCTTGGATTGAGGTGAGGTTGACTCGTAAAAATCACATATGACCCATGTATTTCTTCCCTAAAGCGTCAACAAATTTCAAATGCGTTTGGTCAGTTTTTCATATGCCACTTGTTGTTTTCACTTAAAATGATGTCCATTTTAAACAAAAGAGAGACACTATGAATGGTGTCGGCCACACCATGCCTCGGATTGATGCGGGGTTGAATTTTACACATCACATATGACCCATGGATCTTTTTTCTAATGTATCGACACAATCAGAATCCGTTTGGTCAGTTTTCTGTATGCTAGTTATTGTTTTCACTTAAAATGAAATCCATTTTAAAAAAAAGGGAGAAACTTTGAGTGGTGTCAGCCACACTGTGCCTCAGATTGAGGCGAGGTTGAATCGTACACATCACATATGACTCATGGATCTTTCTCCAAATGTTTAAATGGAAACTAAATGCGTTTGGTCAGTTTTCCGTATATACTTAAAATTTTGTCCATTTCAAACAAAAGAGAGACACATAGAGTGATCCCGGTAACACCGCGACTCGGAATGAGCCCAGTTTGGCTCGTACACATCAAATATGACCCATGGATCGTTGTGATAAATTATCAGTAGAATCCGAATGTGTTTAGCTAGTTTTCCATATGCCAGTTGTTCTTTTCACATATAATCCTGTCCATTTTAAACAAAAGAGACACAGTTTGAGTGGTACCGGCCACACCACGACTCAGATTTAGACAAGGTTGACTCGAACATGTCTCAAATGAACCATGGATCATTTTCCTAAATTATCAACAGAATCCGAATGTGTTTGGTCAGTTTTACGTATGCCAGTTGATGTTTTCACTTAAAATGTTATCCTTTTGAAACAAAAGAGAGACACTTAGAGTGGTGCCGGCCACACCGCACCTCGGATTGAGGCGGGGTTGACTCGTACACATCACATATGACCCATGGATTGTTTTACTAAAGAATCAACAGATTTCAAATGATTTTGGTTAGTTTTTCGTATTTCGGTTGTTGTTTTCACATAAAATGATGTCCATTTTAAACAAAAGAGAGACACTATGAATGGCGCATGCCACACCGCACCTTGGATTGAGGCAGGGTTGACTCGTACATGTTTCATATGACCCATGGATCGTTGTGCTAAAGTATTTACACACTCAAAATCCGTTTGGTCGGTTTTCTGTATGCGAGTTGTTGTTTTCACTTAAAATAAAGTCCATTTTAAACAAAAGAGAGACAATTTGAGTGGTGTCGGCCACACAATG
Source organism: Viscum album (assembly GCA_963277665.1). Taxonomy (NCBI): domain Eukaryota; kingdom Viridiplantae; phylum Streptophyta; class Magnoliopsida; order Santalales; family Viscaceae; genus Viscum; species Viscum album. The sequence goes on from OY728130.1 coordinate 583,345,430, forward strand.
CCTCCGATTGAGACAAGGTTGACTCGTACACGTCACATATGAACCATGGATCGTTATCCTAATGTTTCAATGGAAACTGAATGTGTTTGGTCAGTTTTCCATCTGTACTTAAAATGTTGTCCATTTTAAACAAAAGAGAGACACTTAGAGTGATCCTGGCCACACTGCGACTCGGATTGATCCCAGGTTGGCTCATACACGTCACAAATGACCCGTGGATCGTTGTGATATATTATAAATAGAATCCGAATGCATTTTATCAGTTTTCCGTAGGCCAGTTGTTCTTTTCACATATAATCCTGTCCATTTTAAACAAAAGAGACACATTTGGAGTGGTACCGGCCACACCGCACCTCAGATTTAGATGAGGTTGACTCGTACACATCTCAAATGATCCATAGATCATTTTCCTAAAGTATCAACACAATCCGAACGCATTTGGTCGGTTTTCCATATGCCAGTTGATGTTTTCACTTAAAATGATATCATTTTGAAACAAAAGAGAGTCACATAGAGTGGTGCCAGCCACACCACGCCTCGAATTGAGGCGGGGTTGACTCGTACACATCATATATGACCCATGGATCGTTTTCCTAAAGCATCAATGCATTTCGATTGCGTTTGGTCAGTTTTTCATATGTCGGTTATTGTTTTCAATGAAAATAATTCCCATTTTTTAAAAAAAAGAGAGACACTATGAATGGTGCCAGCCACACCGTGCCTTGGGTTGATGCGGGGTTGACTCGTGCACATCACATATGACCCATGGATAGTTGTTCTAATGTATCAGCAAAATCAAAATCTGTTTGGTCTATTTTCTGTATGCGATTTGTTGTTTTCACTTAAAATGATGTCCATTTTAAACAAAAGAGAGACACTTTGAGTCGTGTCAGTCACACCGCACCTCTGATTGAGGCAAGGTTGACTCATACACATCACATATGAAAAATGGATCGTTATCCTAAAGTTTCAAGGGAAACCAAATGCGTTTGGTCAGTTTTTGGTATACACTTAAAATGTTGTACATTTTAAAGAAAAGAGAGACACTTAGAGTGATCCCAGCCACACCACGACTCGAATTGAGCCTGAGATGGCTTGTAAACGTCACATATGACACATAGATTGTTGTGATAAATTATCAATAGAGTATATATGCGTTTGGTTAGGTTCTTGTATGTCAGTTGTTCTTTTCACTTATAATCCTGTCCATTTTAAACGAAAGAGACACAGTTACAGGGGTACCGGCCACACCACACCTCGTATTTAGACTAGGTTGACTCGTACGCGTCTCAAATGACTCGTGGGTCATTTTCCTAAAGTATCAAAACAATATGAATGTGTTTGGTCGGTTTTGCGTATGTCAGTTGATGTTTTCACTTAAAATGATATCCTTTTGAAACATAAGAGATACACTTAGAGTGGTGACAGACACACCGCTCCTCGGATTGAGGCGGGTTGACTGGTACACATCGCATATGACCCATGGATTGTTGTTCTAAAGTATTGACACAATCAGAATCCGTTTGGTCGGTTTTTCATATGTGAGTTGTTGTTTTCACTTAAAATGAAGTCGATTTTAAATAAAAGAGAGACACTTTGAGTGGTGTTGGCCACACCACGCCTTAGATTGAGGCAAGGATTACTCGTACACGTCACATATGACCCATGGATCATTCTCCTAAAGTTTCAATGAAAACCGAATGTGTTTGGTTGGTTTTCTATATCTACTTAAAATGTTGTCCATTTTAAACAGAAGAGAGACACTTAGAGTGATCCCGGCCACACCGTGACTCGGATTGAGCCCGAGTTGGCTCGTACACGTCACATATGACCCATGTATCATTGTGATAAATTATCAACAGAATCTCAATTCATTTGGTCAGTTTTCCATATGCTAGTTGTTCTTTTCACTTATAGTACTGTCCTTTTTAAACAAAAGAGATACAGTTAGAGTGGTACCGGCCACACTGCGCCTCAGATTTAGACGAGGTTGACTCATAGACGTCTCAAATGACCCATGGATCATTGTCCTAATGTATCAACACAATCCGAATGTGTTTGGCTAGTTTTCCATATGCCAGGTGATGTTTTCACTTAAAATGATATCCTTTTGAAATAAAAGAGAGACACTTAGAGTAGTGTCGGACACACCGTGCCTCATATTGAGGAAGGGTTGACTTGTACATGTCGCATATTACCCATGGATCATTTTTCTAAAGCATAAAAATTTTTCGAATGAATTTGGTTAGTTTTTCATATGTCGGTTGTTGTTTTCACTTAAAATGATGACCATTTTAAACAAAAGAGAGACACTATGAATGGTTCCGGCCACACCACGCCTCGGATTGAGGCGGGGTTGACTCGTACGCGTTGCATATGACCCATGGATCGTTTTTCTAAAGTATCGACACAATCAGAGTCCGTTTGGTCAGTTTTTCGTATGCTAGTTGTTGTTTTCACTTAAAATGAAGTCCATTTTAAAAAAAAGAGAGACACTTTGAGTGGTGTCGGCCACACCACACCTCGGATTGAGGCATGGTTTACTCGTACATGCCATATATGAACCATGGATCATTTCCTAAAGTTTCAATAGAATATGAATGTGTTTGGTCAGTTTTCCATATTTTAGATGTTATCAATTAAAATGAAATCCATTTCAAACAAGGCATAATTCACATAACATGAAGAATGTACAACAAGACTTTGTATTCAAATTAAAGTATATCATCACATGCATTTGATGAGTAGGATATCAAAAGCTTACCAAGACATTCATATAATTTAAGATTTAAAAAATGGAATAATCCTAAATAACATTGCATGATCAGAGAAATAAAAAAAAGCATGTTAAATCAAAGAGGGTGGGGGTTCTGTCAAGGGGTCTAGGGAGGAGGGTGGGGGGGCTGTCTGCGGGGGGGGGGGGGGGGGGCTGTCCAGGGGGCAGTCCGGGGGGCTCTCTGGGGGGCTGCCTGGGGGGTGTCACGGGGGTTGACCGGGGACCAAGGAGGAGGGTCGGGGGCTGTCCGCGGGGAGTTCGGGGGGCTGTCCGGGGTCGAAGGAGGAGGGGGGGGGCTATTCGGGGGGGAGGGGGGTGTCCTGGGGGATTTCTGAGGTCCAGGGAAGAGAGTGGGGGGCTGTCTGGGGGGGGGGGCTGTATGGGGGCTGTCCGGGGGGTGCCTGAGAGGCTGTCTGGGAACAAATAAGGAGGGTGGGGGGGGGGCTCTGTAGGGGGCTATTCGGGGGGTGTTCGATGGGCTTTCCGGGCTCCAAGGAGGAGGGTGGGGGGGAGGGGGGGCTATCCGAGGTCCAAGGAGGATGGTGGGGGGTTGTCCAGGGTCCAGGAAGGAGGGTGCTATCTAGGGAGTTCCCAAACACACAAAACTCTATAAACATGCTCAAGATACACCGCTACTACTAAAAGACAACAACATCCATGAAAACAGGCAATATATAAAAATAACTCAACTCCAATACTATACTATGGGTCTAGATAAAACCAACAACTAGAATAGATTAAACATCAAATCTCAGTAATATTAGTCAAAAATGTAACAGATCAATTTTTCCCACATCACCATCACCACCATCACCATCATCATCACCCTCGTCCTCATCCCCATCATCATCCTCGCCCTCCTCAGCGCCCTCCTCCTCGCCCTCGCCATCTGCCTCACCCTCCTCCTCTCCCTCCTCTTCCACATCAGACTCCTCTCCATCATCATCATCATCAGGTTGGAAATCATCTTGACCACCACTAGAACTGCCACCTGGTGCACCATATATAGAACATGTCAATGACATATATTCATCAAAATCTGGGGTGGCCTCTGGTGGATGTTTTGGATGTATAACTTCAATACATTTCGTAAATGAACTATTTTCCCTAGCGGGCTATTCTGCCGTCTCTGTGGCCCTTTTCTTAGCATGTTCTGCCTGTTCCCTACCTTTCTTCAGCTCGGTGGCACTAAAACTCATACCTGAGGAGGGCTAATACCTCACCGGGGCTATCCTAGGTCGGCAGCGTACTCTGCAAGGATGATCCTCTCCCAACACCTGATGTAAGTGATCAGTTGGCCCAAAATTTATTGGTTTTGGGAATCAAGTGCCTCTAAAGAAGCCTGTTACAGATATAAATATATTATTAAGTTACAAAATAAATATTAAATTATAAAATCAACAGATTAAAACTTAAAATCTGCTGCTGAGTCACTTCGTTGACGACACTACCATCCTTTTTCCATCTACTCGAGAAAAAAAGTTTTGCTCGAGGAACACGTCCTTAAATATATTGTATTTTCCACTTCAATGACATTGAAAACTAAATTTATATGAAAACTTTAGAAAACGATTAAATAATTGAGGAAAAAAATAAAGTGTAATTCGTAAAGAAAACTTATAAACAATTGTCAAACATGCTTCCTCTCATGATCAGGAATCGTAGTACGTCCCAGTGTGTGGAAGTATTTTTTTGCATCAATGTTTTATTTATTTTTTCTAGATGATTTTTAAATAAAATTCAATAATGAAAAGGATAATATTATTGCAACATGGATGTTATTATTTAAATACATAAAATGTAATTAATACCTTAAACTGGGTAGTCGTCAAATGAGTAATCATCTAACAATACTGCTCTATAGGACAATCATCCATGACTGGTACTACCTCTATCTCAGTGCCAACTCTAGAACACCGACCAATATACAACTCATGCTTGCAGGCTCTCCAAAGCTCTCCTAAATCCTTTAGACTTTCCAGTCGTCCACCCTCACCATCGGGACAATTAAATTGAACCTGACATCAAAATATTAATTCATATAAATACAAAAATAATTAATGGCATTAAATACAATAGATTTTTTACCCATATCTCTTCCCATGCTCTATCCTTGACCTCATGTGGAAAATGTCTCCATGATAGCGGGTTGACGGGAATGATGTCAGAGTAATTGGAAAGCGTCGCCAAAAAACTCCAACATTGTTGCCCTATTTTTTCAACCATTTGGTTGTCTTCATTGTAATCCACCATAACTTGTGTGTGGAGGTTCCACACCATACACATGCGTGTACACCCCTGCCCCCGCCTCCTATCAGTAGATGTATCTGTCATGAATTAAAAACAAATATTTTATCAAAACATGTTAGAATGAAAATAAATATTGCTATAAAAATTTGTTAGGGTTCTATAAATATACCTGTGCCAGTCTGATCGCTGAGCGCTGTTGGATCCACAGAAACAGATGGAACACCCTATGGTGGAACAAGAGTCTAAGATGATGGAATATAGAAGATTATAGAGATATAAGTAGAATGAAAAGAAGACGGGACAACTGTATGACCGGATTATGACTGGGGAGTGGGAATCATCATGGGATATGGAAAAGATGGGCCAGAAGATGCAAAAGGTGGTGAAAACATGGGAGGACAAAATATCTCGTGTGTCCCTAACAGCACACCGGGATCAGATAGTGGGAAGGATGACATGTCATTGGGAGGGGCAGGGTCTAGTTGGGTAAGCGAAGCTGCTCGTCCACCTCTGGTAAGAACCCTCCTTGTACCACCGGCCTGAGTACTAGGACCAGTACTAGGCTCCGCGTCGAATAACTATCGATGTATAGGTGGATCCTACAAAAATTTTTACAAAAATATTAATCACATGACAATATATTTTCTTTAAATATATATTCTAAATAAAGTACTCACTGCAGGCAGTAATGGTGGAATGCCCAACTCCGCCATTCGACGATTGTTCTCCATAATTGTTTTCCTTCTTCTCTCTTCAATTGGCTGCATTTCCTGCTTTTAAAAACAAATATGTTATTAATTAGAAAAAGGACACTAATGTGTAACCCCAAAAACTAAATATATGAGGGAATAGGGGTAATCATTGGTAATTTAGCTATCAATTGTTTTAGAAGAGATTGAATGGATTTAATAAATCATACAAGTTGTAATGTCCAGCAAGTTGGAAATATTGTTTGACTATGTTTGAATACAATTCAATTCCAAATTAGAAAATGCAATTAAAATAAAACTGAAACCAATAAACTTTGAAAATTCACATAACCGTCATGTCAGCTAAAATATATTTGTGATCAATACTAAATAAATTTGAACATTACCAACCATAACAACCCAACTCGAGGTAAACCAAAAGAATTGAGAACACGGATGAACGATTCTATATATTTTCAACCACAACTTCAGGTTCACAATCAACTATAACAATTGATCTATTGGAGGCATCAAAAGAAATAAATGGATTGGTTCCAATGGCACTAGGGATAGTGTCAACTCCATCATCACCATCATCAAAAATATATCATGGAATTACTTCAACTATGACACCAAATTCAGGTCGAAGTTGGTCTTTGACATAAAAAACTTGTTTAGCCATTAATTCCAACACATATGGTTCTTCGATAGAAAGAGTGAGAGTCATATTAATTAATCAAAATCCACAATCATAAATAAATGTGCCATGTATCATCATCGAATCAAACCAATGTCATTTCATCATTGTGACTCATCCATGAGAGTAATAATCCAATATTATTATTTTCTCAACGACTCCATAATAACTTACATTTTAAAATCGTGGTCTACTATCTGATGCACTGACATAACAATCTGTTGTGGCAGTAACCATAACACCATCATGTTGTGTTCTCATGTTCTTTTCTCGTTTAATGACAATAAATTTGTACCCATTGATAACAAATGATTTACAGTCACGAACCACAGTATTTGGACTAAAAGCCAAAGCTCTTATTTCCTCAGAGACAGAGTCAGTAGACAAACTCAATACCTACAATATAAATGACTATTAAACTTAATTAAATATTGATATAATTATTTTAAATAGTAATATTTTTTCCTTCAATTTTAACCAAGAAGAAAACTCTTTGCTATGAAAAGTCTCTCTCCTTATCAAAGATAAAGAACGATGCTTCCTATTTATCAATGTTTTATGTTCCCTGTAGATAAAAAATATAAATAGTTTAACAGATATATATGTACGATATACATATTCAATTTAGTAACCTGATATAGACATCGAACAAATCATAGTTGAAAAAAACTGTGTGATGTGCCATCTCCCGCTCTTCATGGCTTAATGTCTTCAATGTATATGATCATGGAATTCCTCCTATTTTGAGGAAGTTATGAAAACTGGGTTCAATTTTCTCATACTTTTCTTCTTCATTTTTCATTGGTCTGTTCATTATTGTATTTAGACCAGACAAATACATTGAGCAGAAATCCATACATTCTTGAGCCAAGTAACCGTTCATGATAGAACCTTCAGGATGTTTCTTGTTTCAGACATAAGACTTTAATGTGTACAGATTTATTTCAGTTGGATACATCCAATGAAAAGAAACAGGTCCTCCAAGATGTATTTCAGTGGGAATATGGATAGTCAGATGCAGTATGCATGTGAAAAATGATGGAGGAAATAGTTTCTCCAACTCACACAAAATTAATGGGGCATCTGTCAACATTTTTTTGCAAGAAAGACTTGGAGAAATTATTAGAAAAAATATCTCTAAAAAATGGTACAACCAAATAATAGCCACACTTACATTATTGGACAAAAGATGACGGATTACTATTGGAAGAAAATCATGCATTAGAATGTGATAATCATGAGTCTTCAATGATTTTAGCTTCAACTCTCTTCTGTAGACCCGTTTAGATATGTTGCTTGAATAGCCATCAGGAACACTAATAGTTTCTAATCCTTCTAGAAATTGTTTTTTCCAAAGGTCTCATCACATAAGAAGCACATGGAAGTTGCCATTTATTTTCACTAATATGCATAGGATGCAATTCTGGTCTAATGCCCCAATCCACCAAGTCACACAGAGATCGTAAATCATCTTTTGTATTCCCCTTGACATTTAGAAGAACTGAAAGCAACATTTTGCATATATTCTTTTCAATATGAATTACGTCTAAGAAATGACGTAACAAATTGGTTGACCAATAAGGCAAATCAAAAAAGATACTCATATTCCTCCAATTCTAAGAGGTTTCAGTGGAAACATTATTTCTCTTTACAGATTTCATTTGACCCTTCCCAAATGAAAAAATGAAATATTTCAATTCATTAAGAAAATCAGTTCCAAACATATGCTGAGGTGGACCATCGGTCTCTATGGTATTATCAAATCTTCGACGATTCATTCTATATGGATGATCATTTGGAAAGAATCGTCGATGTCCCATAAACTGAATCTATAGTGATGTTTCAGTCTTCTTAATCTTGTATTCTTCATAATAACTGGGCATGACATTTTTCCCTTCGTGCTCCATCCAAAAATCATTGCATAAGCTGGAAAATCATTGATCATCCACATAAGATCAGCACGTATCTGAAATATATCTTTCGAAAATGCATTGTATGTGCGCACACCCAAATCCCAAAGAAGTTTCTACTCTTTTATTAAAGGTTGAATGTATACATCAATATCAATGCCAGGATCAGAAGAACCAGATATGAGTATACTCCTGAATGTGAATGGTTTTTTCATACACAACCATGGGGTAAGATTATAAATGTGTATAAAAACTGGCCATGTGTTGTGAAAAGTAAGTATCTTCCCAAACGGATTAAAACCGTCACATGAAAGACCCAGCCTCACATTACGAACGTCATCTACAAAATAAGTATGTCGAGTATCAAATCTCTGCCATGAAAATCCATCTGCAAGATGAACCAACTAATTATTAGTCTTCTTTCTATCAGTATCATGACATCTCATTTTTATTGATATTTCATCAGACATAAAAAGATTCTGGAGATTGGGGATCACTGGAAAGTGCCGCATTACTTTCTGTGGAATGCGAGATGGTGTTCCATCAGATTTTGACTTCCAACGGGATTTGCCACATTTTATACAATCATTTCGTTCAGCAGTTTCCTCCCAGACTAAACTGCAATCTTTCGGGAAAGCATGAATTTTGTTTTTTGAAAATCCAAGTTCCTCAACTAACATCCATTCCATATAGTGGTATGAGGTAATATTTGCATTATTTGGAAGTAAATCCTTTAAGAGGGTAATAATGTAATCGATTTCTGTATTAGAAATCCCATACAATGTTTTCCAATGAAACAATCGGATAAAAAATTCCAGCTTTTTCATTTTATCACATTGTCGATATACTGGATTCGTGGCAGAATCATTAAATTTTTTCACACTATCAATATCATCACTTTCACTAGATGCATCATCTGTCCTCATATTTAAGTCTTCTTGAGTCAAAATCCTTCCTTTTTTATGATGATGAATAAACGGAAACCGATCATCTAACAAATTCTTTATTCCAGTCCTTTCATTTCGATCATCACCAATTTGAGATTTCATTTTCTCCCCATTGTGATACCACACAAAGTAGTTTTCTTGAAAACCATTTTTGGTTATGTGGTAGCTGACTTCTTCACAGCACAACCAAGGTCTACCAACACAATTGGAACATGGGAAGTGTATGTGACCACTATCTAAAGCATTGTGAAATGCAAAATCTATAAAGCTCTCCAAATTGTTTTGAAAATCGCTTGAGATGCTATTGGTTTCATACATCAAACTTCTGTCCATTCAATAAAAAGAATTTATATAAGTCATTTTGTCATAAACAATTCAATAGGGTTGAAAATTAATAGAAAATACATTTAAGTAAATGATAAATAAAGAAGTTTCTAGCCGATATAGTGAACTATTAAAATAATGTAAAGAAAAAGTACTCATAAATTAAATTAAAATTTATTTATATTCATTTTAATTAGTTCTATAAGAGGCACATGACTCAGGTCCCATTATATGCTATAGGCATCCCAAATCATTCACTCATGTTCAATAACACATTATTGGCACCTCCATGGCCATACATTTCATTAACCAATTACTTCTGCAAGTCAAGCACACCCCATGGGTAAATAAATTTTAGGCTTCTACACTAATAGGTTGTTCATGGCTTGTAAAAATATTTAATTAAATTAAGTATAGACAAAAACAATTGTTTTTATATTTGATATTAATAATAAATTATGTCAATCATAACAACATTACTGAATTAAACTTGTGACTTATCTAACATTTTTATGGATGTCTACACATGCCAGCATGGCTAGTGAAAAGCACCCCACCCTCATAAAAGTGGGTATTGGCCAAGAAGGACACATAATATACAACGTACAATGAGAACCATATTTAATTGACCCTAAAGTTATATTAGTACAGTCATCTTAGGGGAAATGGAATATATGATCTTGGTTAACTGATGAATTCAAAAGCTCATATTCCATACGTTGGACACTATCTAAGGTAAGAAATCAAGTGAATATGGGTTTAACTCATTCAATTTCATACATGCTAGTGAGAATGAAGTCTTGAATTAATGACTTTAGTTCACTGATTAAATGAGAGTAGAGGTTTCATAGGCTGTGTAAACAGAATGACTAAATAAGGGTAGAGGTTGCATACACTGTGCATGGTGGGGAGTTTCAACTGATTTAGAAACCAAAATAAATTCCCATCATAGGTATCAATAAGAAACATCAGCATCAAAAGAAACTCCAAATAAAAAAGAACTAAAAACATCAAACACTTTTTATGTTATCCCACCAAAAAATGATCACGAATACCCCTATATGTTTTCATACTTCCAGAATTTATAGAGAGGTTATAGTTATGAGCTTCATCCATCTGCACACGCTCCCCATCCCACTTGGACAACCCTACCCCCACCCCACATGGAAAAACCAGCCCCCCCCCCCCCACTTGGACACCACTACCCCCACCTCACTTGGAAAACCCATCCCCCCACCCCACCTAGACACCCCTACCCCCAACACCCCACTTGGAAAACCCAGCCCCCCCCCCCTCACCCCACCTGGACAGCCCTACTGTCACCACACTTAGACACTATTTCAACCATTATACACACCATGTGAAGCCTTATACACACCATGTGAACCCTTATACCATATCATCGTTATTACAACCATTAATAACAACTTATTAAACAACATCACCTGTCAAAGATAATCAAATTGAACATAAATCAATAATAATATTTGATATTTCAAGTAAAATAAAGTCATACTATCTTACATCCTAAATGACCTCCCACAACCATGATTAATGACCACAAAGTTCACCTTTCGGCCAAATCATAAGTGACAACAAAAACAATTAGTTTCAGAAAACAACTTCATTTGTGTGAAGAATAATAATCCCATGGTCCTCGTGATATTTGAACCACGCAGTCATGATTTTTGAGATGAACTTGTATCCATGAAACCATATGAGAAACATGATTCAATACATGTGTTTTTCTGATTTTCCCAAGCATTTTGAGGATCCCCAAATCAGTGAAAATGGTCATTGTGTTTTAAAAAGGTGATTGAATAACTCATGTATGATGATGAAGGAAGAATGATTAATGGTTATATTAGGAAAACTAACATTCACTAATATTTTGAATTTGGCATTCTTTGAATTAGTTTCATGAAGAAGGAAGAAGTACTAGTTAGGGACCACATACTATTTTTCAAAGTTCAAGAAGATACATCATATATTCTATTGTGAAAAGGATAAATGAACAATGTGTCATCTTATATATATATAGATTTTAATAGAAACATGATACATACTTGTTATGTAATACACATAGTGTACAAAAATTAATATGAACATGATCTTCATGTTTGACATGATCTTAATGAAAGGAGTAATCTTCATGAAATAATATGAATAAATATTACAAAAAATTTCTTATGAGTTCATATACATGAAGATGTAATATTTTAAGCATTGAGATTAAAAAAACGATGAATCTTTAAAATTAGAATACAATAAAGAGATGACATGCCCTTATAAATGTATATGTATAATGAAAAAATTACTTGGAAAATGTGTACACTGATGTAGTGATTTGAGTACACAATCCGTGGAGTAGTGAATCATAAAATTTTCCAAAAACCCTAAAAATTTGGAATAAATATAACCTTTAGAATAGAAGGATTTCCTTGAGAAGAGGTGGAATAATATCATTGAGAATGTTGGAAGTAGTCTAACCTAGCAGTTGATCCGATGGAAGAGGTGTACCTGTATTGGGGCTTCTCAAGGGATTCTGTGAGTGGGAATCGCCTCTCGGAGAGTAGCGAACGCTTCTGGAATGCATCTGGAATCGTGGGGAGAAGGCTGCTTGGGTTTCATGAATTTGTGGCATCTTTTTTCCAACGGTTATTAAAAACCATTGGTAAAGATAGAGTTTTCCTAATGGTTTCATTAAACCATTGGGAAAACTCATTGTTTTCCCATCTTTCCCAACGGTTTCATCAAACCATTGGGAAAACTAGTTTTTTTCCCATCTTTCCCAATGGTTTGATGAAACCATTGGGAAAAATCAATTTTTATAGATCTTTACCAACAGTTTGCATAAACCGTTGGTAAAGATCACCTATAAAAATGGTTCAAAAGAACCGTTGGTATACAAGTGTTGGGAAAGCCATGATTTCCAGTAGTGACTTTATCTTATTATTTGTGGATAGGGTTTCTTAATTAGTGTGATTTCTCTATATACCAAGACTACTAATAGTATGATTTATTTCTATGAGTAGACAGTTTCATGTTGGAACTATTCATCATTACAATGAGAAATGATGAAATAATTTTGAATATGGTGGGGTAGTCCAAATTTTTTTCTTAGATAAACTATCATCACATTATAGTTATAGGAGATAGAAGATCCACAAGAAAGATCTGACCTTACTATCCCTCATTAGTGAGAAATTGTTTTTGGATGAATGAGTGGGAAATACAATCAAGAACCATAATACCTCACCCATTCTTTGGGGAGAATAAGCATTGGTGTAATAGGCTATTCATATATATGCATCGTAATAGTAAAAGTTGATTATATGGAAGTCACACAGAAATATGTTCTAAGAATAAATTCATGGTGGGAGATAGGATTTAGCATTGACATAAACCGGAGGACCACACCAATATATTCATTGGAAAATCAGATGTCTCCTATAGAACTCTAGTAGTTGGGGGTGTTGCGGGAGGACCTTCAAGATAATGGGTTTTTCAGACATTCTATACCCCATTGGGAATCTGTAAAATTTTTCAAGAAAATTAATGATATGAACTTGAGACTATGTGTTGATTATCATTGACTTATTTAGGATGAAATATTGAAAATTTTACCATTGAAAAGGGTTTATGACTTTTTAATCCTTTTGTGAGTTTTGAGTTAGTTATCCATGATCAATCTCATGTTCAGCTACAATTTACTAAGGATTCGTGAGGATGATATTCTGATGAACTCATTATGATTTTGTCTTGGATAGTATGAGTTCCTAGTTATTTTTTTCAATGTGACTTATCCCACCAATGTTCTAATGGAACATATGAATTGGTTCTTCTAGTCACACATATAATTGTTAGTTACTCTCATTGTCAATAACATTGGTATCTACTAAACATGAGAGGAGTAGAATCCCAAGAAATTGAGGATTTTTATTGACATACTTCATGAGGAAAAGAATTATGGTAAAATCCAAAATATTTATTTATAAATATATGGGGTTTAGTTTATGTTGAATTTAATCTCTAATCATGTTTTATCTATATACCCAGATATGTTAGATAAAATGATATCTCGAGATCAACTAAATTACATGACATAGTTTTATTTTTTGAATTGTTTGGATGGGTGTTAAATGAGGCTCCTTGTAGATGTTTTTAGGAGAAAATCCCCTTGGAAAACCATTTCTTAGAAGGTTATTCCACATAACTATACTGAGTAGTGTCATAAATCCATCGATCTGTTGAGGATGTAGTTTACCTATTCTCCCATGTTTAGACTAATTGAGGAGGTTATTGATTTTATTGTGTTTGGAAATTTCTCTGGAACTCTAATCAATTTTGCGATGATGTAGTGTTAGTGAGTGATTGGTTATTATTTGAGGTATTTAATATCTCATTATAAGAAATATTCAACATGTGACATAGAGATAAAAATCATAGTCTTCACTCTGAATATTTGAAAGCCCTATCTTATAGGAAATAGTTTTTATTGTTTAAAAAGGACATCAAAATATCAGGTTTATATTCTTAGAGATATATCATTACCATAGTAAAAGGCATTTTATAGAGTTCATGTGTAATAATGAATTAAATATACTCTATATTCCTTAGTAGGGTAATGTGGTGTAAGATTCACTTTGAATGAAGTCATTTATTCTCTTGATGATGGAGGTGTCGTATTATTTGGGTTCATTGAAGCTATCCATACTAGTGGATAGGGGTGAATCCTGTCTTTATTCAATGTTTGGGACTACATAGCTTCTTCATTGTGTGATGCATTTTCAATTGGGATATGTTGAATCTGACATTTTATGTAACCATATATCCTTTAGAGATGAACATGATAAACTCACTATTGGATGAAAGCATGAAATCAATTTTGAGGGGAGGATGGTGGTTCCAGTTTCATTAAATGTAGAGGTGGTGAGAGATTTTATAACATCCTCCCCAATTGTACATACAAGGGTAGAAATAATGTATATGGAAATCTTGTTGATTTTTTTGTCATTCTTGAGGTGGATAATTTATGTGTTTGTTTACTAGCATCTCACATATCCAAAGGTAAAGGCTAAAAATCATGTTCTATAAGGTTAGAACCAATATATTAAGATCTTATAGTTGAAGTGTGATATAATATAGATGGATTTTGATATTTATAATATTTAGATATCATGATTACACAACAATATCTGGGTGATTGTTGACCAACTTACCAATTCCGCACACTTTCTGCTTTCTGGGATTGGAGGTTGGTTGCGAATTTGGGTATTTTGTATATGTGGGGCATCTTTTAGAATCATGGGGTTATTTAATATATTTTATTTGACCAAGAATATCAGTTTACATAAAGGATACATAGGGGATACATGATGATTTTGAAACATAGATATGGATTATCACAACATTACAACCCAAGATATAAATGTGGAATGATTGAACCGTCTATGTATTGTAGAATATGTTGAGATCCCATGTGTTATAAATTGTAAAGATAATATAGGATAAAATTAAATTATTATATTTCTATTATGATAATCGATATCAACATTTGATCATGATTGATCCTTTGAAGGACAGATATAAAAGTAAATATAGGTCACCCTTTTGATGGATGATATTTTTGAGATATTAATTATTTTTTCAGAGATGATGAAGTTAATGATAGATAAAATTAAGGTTATCCAAGACTATATGATTAAATCATTGATCGGATAAAAATATTACATGGATCAACATTATTTTCCGTTATATTTTGAGTAATGAGACCATGTTTTCTATAGAGTCTCCCCATGAAGAGAATTACATATATTTGGTCTCTGAAGAAACCTATCCCGATGGTTCATTGGACCATTCCAAAACATGATGAGGGTTAGAAAAGATGTATACCACTTGGTATTACCCCCATATATTG
Organism: Viscum album; assembly: GCA_963277665.1. Classification (NCBI taxonomy): domain Eukaryota; kingdom Viridiplantae; phylum Streptophyta; class Magnoliopsida; order Santalales; family Viscaceae; genus Viscum; species Viscum album. The sequence goes on from OY728130.1 coordinate 583,360,943, forward strand.
TTACAGTGTATGGAATATATCATGTGCTACATCCAGGGAGATATGTGTATGAACCAACACAAGTCATTGACAATGGTGATATGGACATTGGGGATGTGGCCACATTTATGGATTACTAGGTGGAAATCAAGGACTAACAGGGGGGACCCGACAAGAATGGACAATACATTTAGTTCATGTGATTTTGGAGCATGATAGAAATAATTAGAGCTCGTAAGATTGTTAGAGAAATATTCAAACATAGTATCCCACATTTTGGAATTTTTTTTTGTTTTTAGGATGAAAATATTTTGGGAAGGTCAAGTGAAATGGATCCATTTTTATTATTATTTTTACGTTCAGTAATTATATACATATATCTCATGATATTTACTTATAGTCATTGGAGTGTTTAGGTGTTTCAAGTACCATTAATTAATACATTAAAAATAATAATATATAAATTAATGTAATTGAGCAAATATTTTTATAATAAATGGTTTTCGATTAGATTGAGACCTCATATTGAAAAAATGTGACAAAAAATGATTCTATATCATAGGTTTTACCATAGGTGATCCATAAGTGTTTTTTCATATTAGTCACTTGGTGAATAATGGTTGTTGGTGAAAGAGAAAGTAAATTAAATAAACAAGTTTATTTATTTTTTTTATAAGGAGAAAAATATTCCCTGGTCCAATTTGGATTCTTATGAATATTAGGAAGGGGTGTGTGGGATTCTCCCCCTTGTGAAGGATGAATTGAGAGGAATGAAAAGAGGAGTTTTAGAAATTCTTCCTTGATGGTGATTGAGTTAGAAATTATGTAATAAATATTCTAGATAGAGTTTTAGAGCCGAAGCTTTAACATTTTCACAATGAGGTTGGAATTTTCTTGGGGTTTTATGCCATGGCCCCAATAGATGTTTTTAACTATTTTTAGATCCATTTTATTCTTGTTGTAGGCATCATGGTGGAAAATATGTTCCTAATTGGAGAAAAATACAGTTTTGTAAGGTTATTAGGGATTAAAATTCATGATTCCCAATTAAAGGGTGTGTATTTCAGGGTCTCACACCTTGTGTTATTCCAGTTGGAGAAGACTGTGTTTTTGGAACTAAACGATGTTTAGTTGGAGTACATGGTGTGTATTGGCATATGGATTTGTAGTTGACAACATGGTTAGAATCCCATTGTATGGGGGATGTAGTTATGTAGTATTAAATGTCTCAACCTTGTGTGTACACAATGATATTCCAGGTATATGGGAATGAACATAACTGGGTACACTTGAAATGTCTAGACAAGGCAGGATACAAAGTGTACTTCAGGTAAATGCTCTTTACATCCAAATTCCAATCCTTGTATGATGTAGGATTAGATATTATGATGTGTCCAGATGATTTCACATTCCATGTGATCCTAGAATGAAATATTTAATTTTTATAAGGGACTTCTACCTTTTGTGTCTCAATCATTTGGACTCAGATATGGGCTTATGAGAAGAATATGATGAGTTGTCTTTCCCATAGGACACAACGGTAGAATTCATTATCTTATTAGAGATATGAAATGTGGTGTTTTTAAATATATTCTCTATTTAGTGTATTTTAACAGATGGTTATGAACTTGTTGGACCAGAATAGATATTTCAAGGTTAGTACTCCCCTATAACACTAGGTAGTGGGACCCACATAATATTTTCAAAAGTATATTTGGTACTCCCTCACACATTATAGGGAATGAATTATATTCATAAATTTTGGAAATCCAACATCATTGAGATATACAAGGTAATAGGTCCTCCATAGTAGTTAATGTACCCACAACTATGTAGTGTATTAGTAACGAGAAAGACCTTCCACTAAAATTCTAGTGATGATGCATATGGTACTATGCATTAAATATTTTTCTTTTTATGTTTATCTTGACTATTCATTATTATATATAATAGGGAGATGAGGATTTAGTTTATCACCCACTCTAGTTTCTATAGAATCATATTTATTTGGTTTCTCTTTACCATTCTATATTTGTGGTTAAGATTACAATTTCTATTTTTGTTGCATAATTTTTGGTTCTGGAGGTACCAAATGGATTTGTATAAACTTACCCCTTCATGATATTTTACTCTAAATGATATATCTTGTGAAAATTATAGGAATAACATTTTTATTATCAGTGGACCGTTCTTTGATAGAGACTATTATATCTTCCAGATGACTGTGTTTGATAGTACTTTATGGAGATTTTAGTCCATTATCTATTTTTTTCTTTCCCAACTATGGTTGTTGACATGTTTGGAATTTATTTTCTAGTTGCGTGTGTAATTTTCCCAGTTATTATATTTTATTATTAATTTTTACATTTATTCATTAATATAGGTTGTACCATGAATTCTTAATACTCAAAATATTTAATATTTTATTATATCACTTCATTTATTTGTTGAGAGGGCTGTGTGTATGCATAAATGTACATATTCTAATGATTAATATTTCATATATTCCAAATTGGTGCTTGTATCCATCCCATGGTCTATTGTAGGTGGGTGTGGGGTGTCACACATGGAATACTACAATCCCAATGAGCAACAATGGGTTGGTTTATGACATCAAACCTCACCTTATTGGGTCTTTTATCTGACACACATTATCTCTCATTCATTAAATTTTTTTATGTCCATTAAAATTAAATATATTTAGATCTAGAGTTTAAATTCATATATCTTTTATTAATTATAAAATGTAATTACCAAGAGAATATAGTACAAATATGATGTGACCGAAAGGATCATTTCTAGAATTTACTACATCAGTGGGTGTATAATGATTATGGTTCCTTTGTGTAGACCCAAAAAATGATGATGATGGAAATATAAAATCCAAATGTTTATCAAGTAGTAGTGAATCACAACAACACAATAATATAAAATGATGATGTTTTATGAATTAAATTTAGGTTTTTGATTAGGGAAAAAATTCGAGGAACACTTTATTCAGTGTTGACTACTAAACATAATTGATTAATGAGCTCTACTGTTATATAGTTAGAGTATTGAATGATTAGAGGACATTGTATTTTGGATAAAATAACACCTCTCATTGGATCAACATTTTAGGGGGAAATTTGTTGAAACAAAATTAGTTATTTAGTCAAATTTAAAAAACTACCTTGTATATTATTGTAATCATTAATGAATTTTATTGAAGTCTCTAGAAATATGAATCATATATGGAATATAGTTTTACTTATGGGATGAGATGTTTAGAAAGGTGAAACTGAATCTATGATATTAACTAAATATAATTTGTTTTTATTACATTTGAATGAAGTAATGAATGATGATTACATGTGGAAATGTCTAAAATATCTGGACTAAACATAATTACTACAAAACCCTTAGATTTGGGGAATTATATTTTTTGATTTTTTTATTTCGTTCGACACTGAAAATAATTTTTATATTAAATCAGTAGGTCAAACATTCCTTTCACATGGAACTCACATTGCGTATGTTACACGCAACACTGACATGGCATAAATTATATGAAAAATATACTTGTTTTATGTTATATGCAACACCTACATGGAATATTTTATGCTCAACATCAACTTGGCATATGTTACACACAATACTATGTTTTTAAGAACTGTCATTTTATTGTTATAATTATTTAAACAAGATAATTACAACATAGACTATAAACATAGCTCTATTAATATGAATAACTAATTTTCAAATATTTTTTATAATGGTATTATTTAAATAACACATTGATAGAGAAATATATAATTTTTATAATGTTCTTATATGTTTAAAAAAACTATTTCCTCAAATGATCCGATTTTCATTTCCTTCTATGAAAAAATTGTAAAATTAATTTTTGACGCAATTATAAATTTAACTTGACAAAATAAAATTAATTTTTGAATTAATAATGTCGAAATTATCTTAGGGAGGATTTTTGGTATTTTTATGAGGAACATCATTTTTTGGTGAATAGTATAAATTACTTCAATTTTATTAAAAGCTATCACTTTTTAAATAATGAGTAGTGTAAAATTATATTTTGAATAAGTTTTTCAATTCACTATAGATAAATTAGGAATTTATTAATCCAATTCATATAATTAGGGTCATTTTTTATAGAAATTAGTTTTATTAAACTTTTTAATGTTCGTATTTCAGACACCTCCTTTCTCACCACATCTGTAGGATAGTTTTCCCACATATATGATTTGAATATTAAAAAACTGACATGAAAGGTTGTAATCAGTATGATATTTTTATTCTAATAAGGTCTACATAATTTTTCACAAAAAAGATAATTGAATGTGATTAAAATTAATCACATCGATTAAGGTAAGATTAAGCTTAGTTATTTACTAAACCTTAATATTAAAGACACAAATTGAATGGAAACATGTAAAAAAGTCATTGGATGAAAATAATTCGAAAATATACCCTCTTGGATAATATTATATGGGTTATTGGGCTCTATTTAATGGAAGTGTCGTTTATAAAACATTAAGTATGGAAAAAGAAAAAATGGGAACTTTTCTAACCTTTAACATTTAGAAAACAATGAGACATGTAAAAAAATAATATTTTCAGTTATATATATTTTTAGGAAAGATAAATGGGTTATTTTTATCCTAAGTATTTATCCATTTTTTTCATAGATGATTTAGTTAGGTAAAATTCTTATGAAACGCCAATGTATTGATTATTTAGTTAATAATTAACTAAACCAAATGATACTATAAATGTTAAAAGTGATGTAAATTGATTTAATTAGTATCAATATTTATTTTTCAAGATTTATATATCATTTTAAACGTCTTTAAATTTAATTTTTTTTAATTTCAAAATTATATTCATATTTTCAAATTAAAATTAAATAGATAACATCAAAATTTACATTATTATTATTTTATAATAAATGATATTTTATTAAATGATTTAAAAATAATTAAAATAATATATTCAGCCAAGTGATTTTTAAGGCTAAAAATATTTTATATAGTCTATTAATGTGCCAATTTGTCTTTTATAATTAACATATAGGCCAATATGTTTTAAAAACATTTTTCCCAATGTATGGGTTTAAACTGCGTTTTGCATGTCATATGCGCTTGTTTTAAAAATTAATTCCAAAAGAACTTGAGATTTTTTTTGATTTAGGTATAATAAAAATTATTATGTTTATTTATATTATATAATAAATATCACTTATTATTATTATTAATGGTGAAATTAATTACGATATAAAACTTGATGCTTTATTAAAACCCAAAATAATAAGATTGAGGAATCATAGGTGTTAAGGAACTAAATAATTTAAATGATCATATTTTTTGTGTAGTAGATTAATTTCAACCAAAAATTAACATTAATCCATTATTTATACATTTTGGATCCACATTAGGTAAAATATAACACCCATTATTGAATAGGTTTTGGTATTCACAAGAGTGCCACTCCCCCTCCACTATAAATAGGCAAGCATTCCACCCCTTCATAAAAAATCTCAAGAAAATTTGTATCATCCAATATCAGACCAAATAGTCTCCCAAAATACATAACTTCCTACTATAACCATACAATTTTAAATAAATAAATCCAAAGAATCGTTTTGGAACCAACCGAAAGGAGTTACACGATTAAGACGTAAGGACTTCTCTCAAGCTCCATTCTTTTATTTTCATTCCTCCTCCTCCACTCTATTTATTACATGAATGTATTAAAAATAGTATATTCAATATAATATGTGGTTTTATTCTATGTTTTCATCCTAAAATTATACACACATCCATCTAATGGGTAACAAACATACATTTTATGTTTATAACAACCAACCGCCTCATAAGTTGATGATTGTTAATTTTTTCTTTACTGCCTCTCAAGGTAGGAATTATGATTGAAACTATATTTATATATTTTATATATTATTTTTATTATTTTTAACCTTATTTAATCATTTTAAAACGCATATAATTATAAATTACCATTGATGTAAATACGATAATTTCATTTGAGGATGTGTGGACTATCGCCCACTCAAAGAGTTGTGATTCATTCACACACTACATGGAATGTTATAAGGATGGGTTTAGTGAAATTATATGAAATATAAGATAAAATAATTAGAAAGGGATATTTATATATATAAATATATATCATTTAATTATGCTCTTTCTCTATGACTGTTAACAGAAAAAGAGTTCCATCTTATATACGTCCTACCATCTCCGTGAACTGTTAATTCCATTTCATACCTCTATATTATATATTGTTATGATAAACATATAATTAATATTAATGATATTTATATCATTCCTTAAATTATGTAAATAATTATATATGTATAAGGAACAAAGATATATTAAATTAAGACACATGCAATGAACAAAGCAGATATTACCCCAAGTAAAACAATAACATAAAATTGTTAACAAGAGGGTAATGTACAATCATAATCATACCATATAACGTATTAGATCATAGAATATGGTTCTATGATATATGTATAATAAAAATATATTTATTATACAATAGTTTTTTATGATTAAGATGAGAATCAGTTCATAATGTGAGGGAATTTCATCTCACTTATTATTTCTTTGAGATACATGCTTTATTCAACAACCCCTCCTTCTGTGTGTTTTTTATACTAAACATTGATGTATTATATTATTATTATAATTAAATTAATAATTATTTAAATATAAAATTTATTATATTTATTTCCTAGGGAATATGTGTCAAAAGATACAAAATTGGTAAAATGATTTTGTCTCAATTTTCCTTTATTGAGGGACATGCCATGTAATGCACCAAGATTTTTCCATGAGGGGTATATAGTACCTTCAAAATGTTATATCATGAATATAGTTATTTTCATGATATTTTATGAACCATTAAATTTTATTTTAATAAAAGTGGAATATGGTTCAAAGTTACCATGTGGTAAATGTTTATTGAAAGAGTCTTATCATTTTTTCGAGATTTTTTATGATTATGCTCAATTTGAGGAAATCCTATAATACCTATCTCAAGAACACTCATGAATTGTATTATTGTCTATTAATTCATTATATATTTATACATTGATGAAATTCTCCACTATTTGTTATATAATATTGTTGAGGAGTTGTTTTAATGAAAGTATGAATTTGCCTCTCTTTTATTTGGAAAACTATATTCCTTAAAAACCATGTTTTATAAAAAGGTTTCCAAAATGTTTCAAGAATTATTTATAAGATTTAAAATTATTATATATGATTTTTTAAAAAAATATTTTTCTATAATTAATTATACTTTTTAGGTATATTTTCATGGAAATGATTTTAAAAATGTTTTCAAGCATTATTTCTATGTGTTCAATGTGTTTTCAAAGAATTTTTTTTGAAAACATTTTTAAGAATTCATTATAATATTTAAAAATTGTTTCATGATATTTTTTTTAATTTTTTTGAAGATTATTTTATAAGTTTAAAATAATAAAAGGTTTTCAAAATTATTTCATGAATTGTTTCTAAGTTTACAATTTATTTTCAAAGTAAATGGTATTCATAAATAATTTATTCTTTAAAAATAATTTTCCGAATAAAAAAATAATTTTTTCCTCAAGAAATGGTTTTAGAGGATCTTTGAAAATTATTTTCCATATAAGATGTCATAAATTGATGTTACTAAATCCTTTCTGTGGAAATGATTCAATGTTTCCATTTATATTATTTTTAAACTTTCTTCTATTCACGTGTTATGGTTATGTTGAAATGATTATGAAACCGATATTTTCATACAGTTTATTATACGATTACATGTTTATAATAAACATTTCATTTTTTGGGTTATGATATTATTATTTATGATATTGTGACACCTGAATGTATGATTTAACTATGAGAAGGGTGGGAACTATATGTCCCTCCATTGAATTGGGTAAAGATTTATATATGATGAGCTAGACCATGAGGGTATGAAGAGTGAAATCATCCCACAAAGATGGAAATATGAGTGAACCATGACTACCAAGATAGTATGAGGAGAGAACTCATCCAACTAAGAGGGTTATGTGAGTGAACTATGACTACCAAGATAGTGTGAGAAGTGATAACATTATATTAATATGGCCATGTGAGTGAACCATTACTACCATGATGGTATGGTATGTGAACCCATACTACCAATAGGGTTTGGTAGTGATTCCATAGATACTATGGAAAACATTTTATTTGATTATGTGTCTTCCACAATTCCATGTTTAATAATATGTTATTATTTGATGGATCATGATCTTTATTTCTTTATGATTCATCACATATACCATTTTTTGTTCCATGATTCATGTATATAATCTTTGATATATAGGGTATGATATTTAATTTTCAGGATCATGTTCTCATACCCTTATTCTTATAATTATTCTTACCTTTATCCATTATTTACCCTTACTTAGAATCTGAGATATCCCATTTTTATGTTTCCACCCCCAGGTTATGATGATATTTATTATGTATGAGGTGTCTAATAAGGATTCAAGTAATTAATAACCTACTAGGAGATAATGTATCTTGCTTAAAGATCATTGTTTTTTTTTCATGTTTCCAACAACACTAGAAAAGAGCTATCTTCGGGAATCTTATTGCATAATTTTTTAATTTTTCTTTATATGTTTTGTAAGGTTAATGTATAAAAATATTGGGTCAATATAATTACATATCCTAAAATAACATGATTCATTTGACACATAGTTCTAAATATATGAGGTAATTTTTTCCATTTCAAAAAGTGATCTATATTGATAATAACATATTTTAGGGCATCATAAATGAACATAGATATCATGTATGTATATAAAGGTTCATAATTATTATAACATGAATTTATATGTATGTTAAATGTTCAATGTTTTCCTACGTATCCAAGACTAAGAATAACTGATTAATAAATTATGATTTTTCGTATATAGATCCCCCTCACACGTTGGAAAATATTTTTTTATTGATATAATATATAAAACATTATAAGGTAAGTGATACTAAAATCACTATGTATCTGGTAAGAAAAATAATAAACATGTTTTTTTATTATGATATAGATTAATTTTTAAAAAATGGCTATTCTGTTGATAATAAACTAGTACATAGTTCTGGATTTGTGTATGTGTGGTAATCCATGCTGAGTTGGCCACTTTGAATCATTTATGTATATAATGGATAAAAAAATTCATTCTAAATGTTATGTAATGATGATAAAATTATGTCCATGATTCATAAAATGATGAATCTCAATTATACAAAAAAAGGTAATAAAAAATAAAATATAATCATTTGATTTAATAACTTTGAAAGAAACAAGAGGTTGTTAGATGAATACCAATGTTACATGAGAACACATTAAACGGATTGGTATTGAATGTGGGATTAAATTTATATGGTGAGTAAATGTATAAAATGTTTTTTATGGACATATAGATGAGAACTATTTGATACAAAACCGAATTTCATGTTGTTAAGATGATAGTATGAAGTTTTATTTCTTGATACAGACATTATAATGGAATTATTCAACATCATACGTGGACATTATCATGCATTTTTATGTGACACAAAATTGATAAAATAAACTATTATAGAAATAACTAAATTATTTATTTATAAAACATTATATTGAGACTGATAGAACATGTTGAACAATATTCATGATTTTGGAGTATTATCGTTTCATGTAGACCTTGTTTACTGGAAGATCCATTCTCATTAATTTTATGTTTTTGATGAATCTTCTCAGGTATAATAAATTATACATGAAATTGAAATAATTATATTTTATGGAATGAAAATACATGGATTTTAAAATTGAATTTTGACATAATATAGTTATGATAGATATCAATTATTTGTATTCCCAAAACTTTTCCCATCAAATTTTTATTTTTAATAATCAAATTTTTTTATTTTTCATTCATGGTGGGTTAATTTAGGATGGATAATTGAAAATATAGTTTCTAAATCCCATTAGGTAGACCTTATTTATTCAATTAAATAACATAATTTGGGGACCTTTCTGTAGTAGTTTTGGTTATAGTGTGTTAGTCACCTAAATGATAAAATAATTTCTCCTGACATGATATTTTATACAGATCCACCATCTTCAAATGAAATTTTATACCGTAATGTTGAAGGCCTTTATATATAAATTCTAAATATAAATTTATTGTGATGAATGGATCATGTGGGGGTTGTTTTCATTTTATATCCTATATAACACAGAATCATTGATGTTTGTGCCAATGCATTGCAGTATAATATGATCAACACTAGAAATAGTAATGATGATTGATTTCACAATAATGATAATATGAAATCTATCAGCATCCACGAGGAGAATATTTTGTATCCATTAGGATAATAAATAAATTTTATTAAAAATTAAACTGAACATCATAACTATAAATTGTAGATATTGGACCATGTCATCAAATCCCCATACAAAAAACATCTAAGTGTATTTATTGGTGTGTAGAAACTCTGGTTGGTGAAAAACGATGTTAGAATATAAATAAAAATAATGCAGCATTTTTCATTATTATACTCATCCATGATACATTTATGGTAAAAAATTACCAAATATATGTGATTTTAAGGATATGTTTTGTAATCATAATAATTTATTCCCTCTAGATTATTATTGATGAATCAGAAGACATAAACAAGATATATGATATATATGAAAATAATTAAATATTCCCCTAATAATAAAAATTGTTAGTAAACGTTTTATATGAAAATAAAAATTTCAAACTATTATTCATGATGTTAGAATACCATGTTTAGGTGCCAATCATCATCTATATGGGGTAATTAATACTATATATTCTTTTCCCGTATAATTTATTTAATAGGAAAAATTCAATGTGGATTATCCTACCATTATATAAAAAAATTATAAATTTTAAAATAAAATTATTGGTTGAGGAAGAAATGATTGAGTTAATGAAAGGATCCTTAGTAACTCAAATACCACTAGTTAGAAACTCTTTTGAAATTATTCTAGGGATGTGTAGAAATGTTTTAGAGATATTTGAAATAAATCACTTTACATTGTAATCAAATCAATAAATTACCCTCAACTAATTGATTTTTTGGATTGGATTCATATTATGAATATCTTAATAAATTTTATGGTCTTCCTCAATACTATGATGACATACAATAAATAAGATTTATTTTAATGAAGTCACCTTGAAAGATCTTTTTAGTGGACTAAAATTTATTTGGTATTATCGATGGTTCAAAATTTATACCTCATGGTTATAGAATCAACACAAAAATCTAATGAATTTCCAACAAATTCAACCACATAGTAGTCCATGTTTTTCAACACAGTGTAAATAATAATATGATTCATTTATAATTGATATATAGAGATAATATCCTTTTAAATTGAGTATTATATGATAAAAATACACTTTCAGGGTATATAGAAAGTAGTTCCCCCATTTTCATCAAGGTTTATTTGATCTAGGTTATAATAAGAGTACCCATCCATGAAAGAGAGAATTTAGAAAACCATCACATCTATAAATAATTACATGTCAATTATTGGGAATTAATCTTTCAAGAAATGCTTATTGAGGAACTTGAAATATTAAATATATGAGATCTATATACTATTCAACTTGAAATGGATGTTAAATTATAACAACATTAGGTTATTATAATTATGAATTGTGTAAAATTTTATTTTATTAGAAATACCAAATTTTTAATTGTAATCTATGGTTTTATGTAATATTTAGGTTATTTTTTTACCCTTCAAGGTATTATAATACGTCTAGGTGGTGGATATCCATTAATGGTTTTATACTAATATTTTTTTTGTAAAAATTAGCATCATAATTGAACTTTTTTTAATGAAAACTTAATCCTTATTATCCTCATGGACATGGTTATACCAGTCAATATTTGCTTTACATTATCTTTTATATCCATATTCAAATACACAATTTTATCATTAATGGTAGTTATTAACCCCTAAAATTATACCGGGGTATCATTTAGTTAATTTTCATTAAATTTTTATATTCTATAATTACCAAAAGCATTATATGAAGGAGAATGTACAAATTTTTTTATGTCATGTGTGGAGTCTTCAAATTCCTCTACCACTAATGATTTTTTTTATCATTTAGAACATTATTAGATATATTTTATTTTTCGCCCAGGGGTACCACAATCACTATAATACAATCTCAAAGTAGATAAATCAATTTACCTAATGTAAATAAGATATTATAATGTATTGTAAGCCAAATTGTTCTGTAATTCATGGATATATTTTAATATTGATAATTTGAAAATGATGATTTTAAATATGAATGATAATGGGTCTCACTATAGTAGTTCCAAACCATTGGATTATGTGATGCGAAAGACATCACCTATAATCTCTTATTTTAAACAACTCTTCTAGATGGATTCAATAATGTTTTGGTCTTTAAAATAGATAAAGGGTCTGTTTTCACTATATAATAAACCAAAATATATATTAAAATGATACTTTTTAAATTTAAATTAATATAAAATAATGAAAATATGTATGGGAATTAAAATTTATAATTAAATTCATTAAATATGTTTTAATTATGAAAATAATGAATTTAGAGTTAGATTCATGGTCTCTGAATTGGGATCTAACATTAATCATTACAAGATGATTTTGAATTCAATTTTCATACCCTCAAGTGATCAATTTTAGGCATACATAAAATCATCATTATAACCCATATGTCAGAGGGTATAAATTGGTATATAATGGGTCATAAAAATAATATAAATTATTGAAATAATAATATCACTTTTTGAAATCTTGACTAAGATGTGATAATGATCAATGTTCCCCATTATAGAAGTATCCAAATCATAATCTGTTGATGTTAAATTACTGTGTTATTCCAGTAGGAAGTTTTTTTCATGATACTTGTTCACAAAAAAACATTAAATTTGATCTCTTATGGATCTAATGGGCCTAGAAAAGTGCAGTATTGATCTCATTCAGTATATGAATTTCATCTAGAATTAAAGGTTTTGTTTTGATGATTAAAAAATACATTATAAAATAATTGTTTTGTAGAAGGGGTAAATGAATCTTCATGTGGTGTTTTTTTATTATATATGCTTTGAGTATGTGGAATTTGGTAATGATGATTCTTATATATCACTAGAATCTGAGGCCATTTTTTCCACTAGATGAATGGATCAAGCTTGTATTCCCACATTCCAACATTTAATGAATAACATTACAAATGAAATTCTATTATCTATGAAAAATGGTTTCAAATGAATGTAGGACGTTTTGTGGTAAATCTGTGATCTTGTTTATCCTTATCATGTTTTTTAGATTGAGCTATATATATATATATATTCCATGAAGAGGTATCCAAAATTATAATATATTCCATATCAATTTATTCTCATTTCCCTCAGAAACTCTAATACTGTCTGAATATATCATTGGGTGAGGAGGAATGATATTAATCATAATCATTGGATAAGGGATCTATCGGGTGAGTGAAATTAATATATACAACATAGGATTTTATATCCGATAAGGATTTCATTCTATAGGGTGATACTCATCCAAAAAATGTTGGGGTGTAAATTTTATGAGGATTTGGATCACTTTAAACTTTTCTTAACATTCCTCAAAATACCCATTATTTTGTTTCCATTAATTATATTCCCTTTAAGGAATAATGTTATAGTAATATCATAAGATGTTTAAAATATAATTTTGATCACTACATGTATATTTAGTTGATCACATAGAATTTAATGTTCATAGTCAACTGAAATTTTATTCATGAATTTAAAATATTAAATTCAAACGTATTTTGGAATTAATATAAATAATCTTCCCTTTTTTGAGTAATAGAAACATATCCCCCAATTTTAGGGATGTCCTCAATGTATTTTTTCAAAAATCAACCATTTTCTTTTGAATTTCCTTACAAAAAAATATTGATTAATGTCTCCCAATATATATTTTCATAAAAAAAATTTAATGTCATTAGTGATTAAAATATCATCGGATTACTGAGCCTCAGTAGAATAATAGATTCTATTTTTCATGTCCATGATGATGAAACAAAAAAACTCTAATTTTTTGATTGAGTCTCATTTTTTTCATTAGTAATAATGTCATTTTTAGCCTTTAACATTATTTTCCTCTTAATGATGGGTATTTTTATTGTTTTCTCATCAAATGAGGAAATATAAGATGATTATATTTTATTAATGTCACAGAAGATTCTAGGGATGGTTTAAAAATAATTTGGGATTTTAGAACAATACTATACCTCTATCCTATAACAATAGTTATATTATTATATATTCCAATATTTAACTGAACTAAATTATCTAGGCTCTATTCCATGATTACAAACTGAAAAAATCCATCAATGTTGATTATACAAACTTAGATCGTATACAACTCATCTCATAGATTCTCTATACAAATATATTATATTTTATCATATGTTATATAAAACATTGAGAGAGTATGCTAGAATATCTTATTATGAAATGAAATATAATAAACTAAATCATTTAGTATTTTTGTTTTGTGAGTATTTGTGATATTTATTTTTCAAATAATGGAATTATTTTAAAAACAATTCATGTATATATTGGGTTAAAAATTCTATTCCATATAAATAGGTATGTTTCTCCACATAGGGTCATGTGATAAGGATATATGAATTACATAATTTAAGGTACTATATAATGGTTATTTTTTGACATATGAATGAGTGATGTTTTATATTATAGGCCATAATGGATATACCTCATTGAGAATATGGTTTTAAATATATTTTTTTCTATAGGTATATAGCAACATGTGATATGTAACAAACCCAAAGTTTAATACCTTGTTTCATAGTTGCTTGAAATGTATGTTCTAGTTTAAGAATTACTACTTCCAAGAGGTTTCCATTGGATTTATTCATGTAAATGGAAACACCCAATAGTTCATTATCCAAAAGGGGCCTGCTTTCTAAAGGAAGACGTTCGTTATGTTTCAACATTATGATACTTAACATTCATTGGTTGAGATGATGGGAGGTCAGACTCATCATAACCTTTTGGGGGGAATTATTGTCTATTCCGGGACTCTATTTCTAATTTATGGTATTTTCATGAATCTTCATTAATTCACCAAGTATAACACAAGTTTCCCTTGTAATTATAAATCACTTATTAGCATGAGTTAAATTTAGAATCGTTCATATGTATTCGAGGTTCTTCATTAATGGAGATATCCGTATGTATTTGAGGTTCTACATCAATGGTATCCTCTCATATACTATTTAGAGTTTCTTTTAATCATCCTTATGATGATACTGGTTTTTAATTCACTTAGTGGGGCACTCGGAAATTTTTTATCGTCCAGAGATACGAAGGTTTGTTTTGATATTGGGATCATACACATAAAATGGGTTACCTAAATATCCCTATGAAAGGAACCAAAACCCTCATAGTTCTGTGTTTCTTAATGGGACACATTATACCTTTTAAGTTCATGTGAGAAGGACCTATCCATATTGTTTAATGTCATGTGTTAAGAAAATATTAGAGAAAGATGCTTTGTGAAGGTTCAGTGTGGGGCTTATGCCAAAGCAGCCCAATGAACATGGAAAGGATATCAGTTTCTATGTAAGATAAGACCCTGTTGGGAATTTGGTCCAAGGATAACATGGTTGGTTTGAAGTGTTTAATTTTAACCTCAATGAGGCTTCCTATGTAACCCATTTTTATGGGAATAAAATCCCATGTAGATCGATAAATCACATAGGAGAGTGTAGTCCTTTGATAGAAATGAGTTTGGGATTACCTCATGAAAAGGATGACTTGATAATTTGGGGGCTTAATTTGGGGATTATTCATAAGGGGGATGCCCATATTAAGGAAATTAGGGTGGTATTTCTGAAGAGTATATCTAGTGAGATCAGGACCTGATAAGTCTTCCTACATATCCTAATTATAATGTAAATCAGTGTTCTCGTAGTTCATTCATTGTGGTGGGGATTATGCATAAGAGCTACCAATTGTAGGGGATATGATTGGGTAAACCCTTTTGGAAGGGAACCCTTTTGAGCTTGGACCTTCAAGAAAGAGACCTATGTATCCCATTTTAAACAGGAATCAAATTTATCATAGTTCAAAAAGTTCTGAAAATGTTTTTATCATGAACAATCTCTAAGCCTAGGTGAGTCATGCTCGGTGTGAGAAGCAAAAGGATGTCCAAGATTCAACAAAAGAAACCCACACATTTATACGGTGGTGAGGGTGGACAATATCGAGTCGACCCGAGAAGAGGGAGAGGCGACGAGCCTTCCCTCTGTTCTCTTTACATTGTGCAAGGGACCAATGAAAAGAAGGAGTGAAGGTGAAGGAAGTAGAGAGGATCTGGACTGCAAGCTTCTATTTGAATTGTTATGGGCTTACACAAGGATGGTTTCCCTAGTGAATCTCAATAGGTTAGGGATACTTCTCCTTTTCATTCATGAAAATAAATTGTGATCCATTCATTCCCTACCAGAGACTTGATGTTTCGGGTCATAAAGACAAAAAGGGGAGGACATAAAGCAAACCCTAATCCTCCAAACCGGGAAATTCCCAACACTGTTCCAAGGATAAAGGTCCATGTGAAAGAAGATATACCACCCCACATAAACTCATGAATTCTAACCCTATTGTGAAACAAATGTGGGAAACCTCTTACTGTGGATATACAAACTTAAATAGAAGACACACTGATGTGCCTTTCCCAAAGGTTTGGTTAGATATGAGGTTTTGGTGGAGGCTTAAACATACTTCCTTTCAGATAAGGGGACCAAGGTAGGAGATACCCTACCATGAGTGGCCTAACCTTTCCACGTAAGTACCTCATGCAGGTATGCCGCGTAGGTACCCCGCGTAGGTAAGTTTCATATCTATACTACACAAGTGTGCCGCGTAGGCCTTTATGATGACTGAAAAGTGCTTCACATAGGGGAACCAAGCCTACCTGGGCTTCAAATTATGAAATACTTTCAAAACATTCTTATGCCATCAAATTATTTATACTGTTTTGTTTTTAGAGAGCTACCTAAGAAAATTGGAGGGATCTAGGTGAAAGAGCTACGCAATGGGAGCATCAAGAAGTCCTTCAAATTGTTTAGTCTCTGAAATGGGTATCCCAATGGTCTTATTTATAGACAAGGGGGGAGGCTAATTGAGGGGAGTTCTTTGGAGGAGGTCTTCCGTTCGGTCCCTTCGTGAAGGTCTGCCGTATAGGGGTACATAAAGTATACTGCCGCGTAGGTATGGCGTGTAGGTCTACCGTGCAGGTCTTTCATGTAGGTCTGCCGCACAGGCATTCTCAAACTTTGGCTTTCATTTAAGTTCTTCTAACTTTTTCTTGGGATTTTGAAATATCTATGGATATCTTCATAATCTTTTTTACTCCTAAGTACTGTTAAAAAATCTCCCCCCCTCAAGATTATATCTGATTAGGAAGAGGGTCAAGTCCTGAGGTAAATTTGTAAGGAAAAGACTATGGATTAATTTCTGAAACGTGTAGGTTTTTCTTGGAGCTACTTCACGTAAGTATGCCACATAGCTTTGTCATTCCATCATGTCATGGAGATCTACAGCTGGGTATAAATAGGTCAGATCTTTTGAGATTTTTTTCACCATCATTTCCAAATAATTCATCTCTCGTTGCGTAGCTCTTTCTTTCAACCTCAACGGGTTGTGCTATCATGTAGTCTCTATGAAATTTCATCATGGAGAAACTAATTTTAGCAACGTAACTACATGGAAGGACTTCATCGAAGGAGTTGCACTAGGAACCTTGTCGAAGGACCTATGCGATGGACCTCATCAAAGGACCTACGTGAAGAGTACCCTTTTCCAAATTTCCAATTTCATTTATGTTGAAATTTGATTTTTCATAAGTTATAATTTCAACCTAATAAGGAGTGTTTGGTAATTTTTTAGGAAATGGATCATTTGATAACATTTTCTAATTAATCTAAGGATTGTCAAAATGAGATAATGAAGATCGTCGGACCAGATTATTATGATGTTGTTGAATGTACTCTTCTGGTACTGTGGAAAGGATTAATTCTATATCAACGTGAATACCCAAAAATTACTTATCTACCCTTATATGGGCATGGGATTTTACCAAATTCCCACATTCCATATATTAAGAAATTCTTCCCAAATAATTGGTTTCTTAAATATGCCAATTTTCACTGCATGAATATTACCATGAGTGGTATTCCAGTTAATGAGGGAGCAGTCCCTATTGGTTGCATCCTGCATCATAGTGGTTGTACTCCTGATATGAAAAATCATGTTGTAGAGCCAAGGCCAAATTTATATAATTCAACCATTTGTGATTCTCAAACAGATCAATCTAATGGTTGGAAGGAGGGATGTGATCTTCGTTCTGTGGGAGGTGTTAAACAGGAATGGATTTTTGCATTTAAGGTACGCTGAACTTATGCAGAATTCAAGAAAGGGCTATCAGATGTTTATATCCATGAAGTTTTTTGGATGGGACAAACTTATGTTAGTAAAAATGATTTCATTCCAAAATTGTTGAGCCAATGAAGTCCGCAAATTAATTCTTTCCATTTGATGCATGGTGAAGTTGGAATTAGTTATTGGGATATCTATCAAATAGCTAGGGTTCCCATTCTCAGGGAAATGTATGATGAGTTTATTATACGAGATAAAACATGGGGTTATGTTACCAGAACACCACCATTAGCTCATGAACTATTAAAAATAGAAAAGAAATTATACAATGACAATAAAGTTATTCATGTTAGAGTGTGGATGAAATCCTTTTTAGAACCAACGACAGATAATGGTCCCACCTGTTGGTGTCCTACTGTTTGTACTTCTATAGATAATCAGGGAAGTTCAGGAACATATTGTCCTACATTGGATAGAGGTGACTATAAACACTAAGGCTATAAAGTCAAATATGATATTGATGCAAAGATATGCTTAGCCACCTTACTTTACCTGTGGCTAAGAATTTACTTGCTTCCAGTCCATGAGTTCAGAGGCGGTGTAAGGCCAAGTAATTTTGTCATCGAAGCTAAACTGGTAGAAGGGATGTATATTGGGTTATAAACGGAAGAATTTAATATTCTCTACTGCATTTATACAATGGTAAGGATCTATTTAGAAATGCAGGGCCATTCCAAGTATTGTAGGAATGGATTGAGGCACACTTTTCTTCATACTTAGTGTTGAATTCATTTAGAGTCCCCAATGGGAGATTCACTACATTTTTATTGAACGTTTTTGGTCTTCAGCCTCCGAATTTGAGACATGATTTAGTGCTAAAGGCATTGAATGGATCAAGAGAATTCAGCTTCTTGGCTTTTGGTATCCCACCAACTGGAACATTTATTGATGATGGTAACGAATAAAATTATGAGCTGAGATCTTATATGATAGCATTCCGGGATAGTGTTTTATCGACCATGATTTATGTTGAAATTATTTCTGAGTCTTACATCCCTGATACATTTTCTTGTTAGTTCAAATGTATTCAACAATAAAACACTTTTCCACCGAAGTATGTTAGACATGAGAAAAATCTAGTGGTAGCGAAACAATTGTGGATTCTAATGGATTTAGAGGAATAAAAATTTTCAATAATGTTACATCAATCAGATGCATCAATAATATTAAGAGATGGGTATGCTAAAGTATGGGATTCTTCATATCCTCAAGGGGATTTGAAAAAAAATAATATATCAAGTTACAGCTATAACGACTGTTATGCATGAAAATGGTGGTAAGAAGTCTAAAGCCAAAGATGATGCAAAATTTTCAGAGGTTTCGAAGCCTTCAAAACTTTTTCGTAGGAGGTATAACTAGATGCACAGGGATAGAGAAGTAATACATTCAGTGCCAAGGTGATCTAGCAACTGCCATTAGAAATAGATTCTTATTCCATCTATTGACCTTTTTGAAGAATACCGGAGGCCTGAAGAGGCTCACTAGTCAGAAGGGGTTGAACATCCCCCACAACCAACCATACCGAGATTGAGTTTTGTGCGACATTCAACCATTAAATTTTGGGAGAGAATGGACCATTAATTTAGGGATGAATGGTAATTACTACAACATGGAATTTGAATACCGGATGTGGGTGACCTTAAGACACCTTCTGATTGCGATCTGGGTAATTACCCGGCTGAAGTACATGAGTATATTATATAGATGGAGGCTTTTATATATGAAACTTATGAAAAAATATCAAACTCTAAATGGTTATACCATATGTTGGTCTTAGGAATACAAGAAGAGGTAATTATTGACCCTAAGGAGGAATGGGATAATTATGTTAATACTGAAACATATTTTCTTTTTCTTTTGTCTCAATTCTCATTTACCATTCACTATAATTAATCTTGATGAAATTCATTTTGCAGATTCAATACATGGAAGGAATCTCCGGATTTGTTATTGGATCACCAAGGTTTGGGCCTACAGGTTCTCCCATCGACGCATCAAATGATCCCTTCAAGTCTCTAGAACGTTCTCAAGGAGCTAGAATCATGACTGGGATAATGTTGACAAATAATCCTGAGCCATTACCTCAGGTTTCTCCTACCAAGAAGAGTGTTTCAATTTCTCCCCAATATTATGAAATGAAATTTAATAGAGCAATGAGATTAGTCTGAAGTTTTCTCTAAAGGTGTAACTATTTATACTATCCTAAAAAAATTATAATTTTCTTGATACACTCTGGTAATATCATTTATCCTCTTGTAGGATCTGTATATCTCTTCTCTCTCAAGGAATTAGGAGATGATTCTTCAAGACAAGAGATGGAAACCCCTCGAGAAACCCTGGTTCATGTTGATGGATCTGCTGCCTTAGTAGATAAAACATCAAAATATTCAGTTGTACCCACTACTAGATCAATTGATAGAGAGAAAATCCATCACAATATCAAATACATTTATCTTGAATATTAAATTAGTTTCTAATGTTATTCTTTTAAACATACCACAGATTATTTTCCCTTGCTAATGGATATTACAATAATTAATACTAATATTCTTACTACTTAGGGAGGATGGTATGAAGTCCCATGGCAGTCTGATATAAATACTGATGTTGAACCAAACATGAAAAGATCTGATGATGATGTACCAATTGAATAACCAACGAAACAGAATGTTAGCAGAGCCAATTTGGGCATCAACGAACATTTTTTGGATACCTTAAATGGTGAGGATGCTATAACATTCCATGACTCAAACACTAAAATGATGGAATCCCTTAATCCAAATATTGATATTCCAAGTTCCATCAAGGAGTTTAAGGATTTTCTTGATGATTTTCAAGGATGTAAGTTCTCATTCTTTAATTTTCAATACATTATTATTCTTATTTTACTTGATACTTTACATAAAATTCACTAGATGCATATTTTTCTATAGAAAATGTTGCAAAGGATCTTCAGGAGTGGGGAATTCCACTATATCCTTCTTCTACTGAAGTTAGAGAAATACTTAATGAGGACCACCCATTGAGAGACATTCCAGAGCCTTAAATTTTGAAAAATGGGCAAACTTAGGGGAGTTTCCCTTCTCAAGAAACATCTTCCCAAATTACTAAAGATGAGAATACTAGGGATGAATTCAGTCAAGTGGCCATCTTATTATTGAGTAAATGTTACCAGCTGTCTAGATCATACTCTATTTCTTCAATTTCTCTAAAACTGAAAATGATCTTGATTTATCATTTAGAGTTATCTGCATTCACAGTTAGATTAGAAGGTAAAAATTCTTGATTGGTTCAGGCATCAACAGAAGGTGAAGCTTCTACTTTTCCAAGAGAAGCAGAACAAAGAAACTCTTTAAGTGATCTATTTCGAAGGTAAATTTTACCCCATGGTAGTGACTCAGATTCAAACAAAGATATGAAATATGCTCTTGGCATGTCACATAAGACGACATGGAGAAAAATATGGACAATAATTGCTGAGAAGACTTTGGATGAGTTGTTGTCCCATTTCAGAAAACATCCATCATTATTCTGCGTATTCCGATTTGGTGGATTTAATTATCGACCAGTCTATGATGCAACGAAGGATACCATTTTCCTACGGGAGTACGAACATAAGCTGCAATAAAATTTTGTATAGGATAAATGTCATATTAATATTGAGATCATCAAAGCTGCAGTAGCTAAAGAAGAGGCCGATTATAACAAGAATTCAGTCAAAATAATCCATCAAATTAAAGAATCCATGAAAGAATTGATATATCTTCAATAGAAACAGGATGATGTTCATAACAAACTTGTGCAATTGAACTGAACACTGGGAGAAAACCAATTTTATGGGATAGCAGCTATTTCAACTGCAATGAAAGCACATTGTTAAGCTGAGGAGGCTGGAGTTTCTCAACTTCCTCAACATCAATAGGCATTTTATAGGTCTAATGAAGCCATTCAACAAATGTGGATTCATATTGAGAGTTTATTTTTACACATGATTGATATGCTCCATTTCTTGGATGTCCCACTGATTTTATATTAATGAAATTATTATTTTTTTCAATCATATAATTCTTCATTATTTCTTCTTTTGTGATTGCAATATTATAGGTTATGATGATGATGATTTTTTAAACATCAAACCTTCATATCCGATAATATTTTTTAAAATGAAAAGAATGGGGGTGTTCAATTTTTTTTTATTAAGCTGATGGTCTTAATGAGCATAGTTCTATTTTTACTAGGGTTATATGGGTAACCCCATAAAATTTATATCTCTTGAATTTCTATTTCTTTATATTACCTAAACCATACAAAAATGTATGTTTAGTGAGATGGGACATGATTTTTGCACAGAGTTTCCTTTGCGGGTTTTCAATCTGGTGAGTACCATGTCTCTTGTTGTTGGCAGTTGAGGGTCATGCATGTTAAACAGTAAAGGGATAGTGTTTAAGTTCAAACAATTTTGACAATAAAATTTTAAATTAAATCCCAAACATGAATTAGTGGCTACAAATTTCTCTAATATTCTTTAAATATTTTCAAGGGGAATCTTGAGTCATGATTTTTATGGTCACCAAATCTAAAACTTGTATAAACATAAAGGAAGTCTCTTAAAATAGATAAACATCCATTATTTGGAACACCCATTATGGGGGATGTATTATTGAAGGCTAATCGGGGAATATGATACAATGCCGAAATGTGGAATATTTGGACTGATAGGCCTTTTATGTAGGCAAATTTTATGCAATGCCTTTGGAGAAACATAATGCATAATCAATCAAGAGAGCTCTCCAAAATTTAACATTTTACTATTTATAGACAAGGGAAAATAAGACTTGGGTGACTCAATAATAGAGTGGTGGTTTTTCCAAGTAAATGGATTTTAATAATAAAGGGTTATATATGACATCATATTTTATGAATATGAAAAACACTTCTACAAAAATATTGTGCATGAGGAATGGATTAAATGTTTCAGAAAATAGAATTTATAATATCATGTAATACAGCTTTAAGTCATGCAATGAGGACATTCTACTATACAGTTTTATGTCATGCAGTGAGGACATTGTACTATGAAATTTTAAGTCACGTGGTGAGGACATTTGGTGACTTTTATTTAATGTGATTTGCTTTGACCAAAGGTATTATACTATCCCAATTTCTTGATAATTTTTTTGGAATCATACTACCCTATTCTAGTATAGAATGGAAGAAATTTAAACTGTGATTTAGGAGTTTCTGAATTTGAATAATGATATGGGAACAAAAGGGCTAATCATATTGGTGGAAGACTTTTCAAATAATGAAGTTACCATTATTTGGCAAACCCATTAAGAGGGATGTATTATGTAGGGAAAACTAGGGCATATGTTGCATAGCCAAATAATGGAATCTTTTGACTGACATGCCTATTATATAGGTCAATTATGTAGGGCCATCTAAGGTTACATACAACATAGTCAAGAAAAATATCGCTCAGATGGTTAACATTCTATTACGAAAAGCCAAAGAAATTTTATGGAGATTCAGATTCCCTGAAGCACAGAGTTTGGTTTATGAAGAAAGGAACATGAATATGGATATAGTATTTACAATCATGATTTCGAAAGAATCAGTGGAATATGATGTCTATGAAGGTATGACCTATTTTTATATAGTACGGTGTTTGTAGTTTTAGGTCATACAACTAGGACCATAAATGGAAATAGTATATGATATGTGGTTCAATGATTTCAAGGTTATTTCATATTGCATTGAACACAAGGAGAGGAAAATGTTCAAACCATGGTCTTGAAGACTTACAGATTGAGAGAAAGGTAATCAGAAAAATATGTATGAATGACTGTTTTAAAATACAAATTATTGTATATTGTTATCAACGTTTGAACGGGACAAAAGGCACTTTAATCTTGAACTAAATTACCATTATTTGAAAAAACCCATTATGGGGATATATTATGCAGGGATGAATAGGGAATATGTTCCACAGCCAAATAGTGGAATCCTTTGACTAACATGACCATTATATTGGAAACTTATTCAAGCCCACTTAAGGAAATGTACTGCATAGTCAAGCAAAAGAGTTCTCATATATCATAGACTTTGTCACAAAAAAACACGTAAGAAAGATTATGATATATGAAAATATTCAAGATTAAGAGTGTGATATGTGGAAGGGGTAATGCTCAATTCACATGATAAATATTTTAATCAATATTGGTCATGAGTTTTAATTACTTTACATAGATATGACTCACATGTAAAATAGAGACTTTATTTGTTTCCTTTGAATCAATATTATGTTGTGATGTTTAGAGTCATGCAGCAAGGATATGAAGTGACTCCGACATAAAAAAGAATATTGTGGATGGACCAAGGAATTAAACCAAGGTGGCACTATGTATCTCATATAGTTGATAATCAATCCATATGTAGTTTTTTAAACATTCCCCATTTTGGTTTGATTCTTATATAGGGAATAAATGGGGTCTTTTTATCATGGTTGGACCCATGATTGGAGATCTAGGCATCTCTACATATCTTATATGGATGAGAATGAGTCCAAACATGGTTATTGAACAATAATTTCTCAATCCAATCGAGTTTTTTGTGGGAAATAGGGGATTTATACACATTCTAGAAGATTGCTTTAAATTTAAGATACAAGATGATATAAAAATGAATTCACTTATCTTAAAAGAGAACTCTATATAGATCTGGTACATACATAAGAGGAGGAAAATGGAAATATTTTTTTTATGCTTGTGGCTGGGCACAAGATTGGATATCTAGGTGTCTCTACATATCTCATATGAATGAGAATCAAGCCACACATAGTTCTCGAAATGAGGTCCCTATGTAGAAATGACTAAAACATAGAGAGGAATATAACTCATGTGCCATTAAAGAGTATAAATAATGTCAATGATTCATGCATATAGAAGCTCTTAATATAAAATAGAGAAGATGTTAACCATATAATTTATTGTCATGTAACGAGGAAAAATGATGTCATGATGTATAACGTCATGCGATAGGGATAAAGATTTTACAACTTTTATTGTCATGCTACATTGACGCTTATGGTCGTTATGTAGTTTAAAGAATTGCGACTAGGACCTCGTGTTGTTTAGTTTAGAGTCATGCAGCGATGACATGGTGTGCAATTACACAAAGTATTTCTTCAAGAATATTTCATTGGTAGGAGTTGTAATAAGCTCTCCATCCATTGAGATTATGCGATAATCTCCATTTGAGTAGACATTATACACGGAATAAGTTCTTTCTCTCGTTGGCTCAAGATTTGAAGGTTTCATTCCTGGTATCATTAGAGTCTGGGTGACCAATACCAATTATCATTGATGAAATGAACAGAGGTGAACTTTCTTGTTTAAGGCTCACAATATTTTATTTTGATAGACCTATAAATGATGAAAAGTATTCAATCTTTATTCATCTAATCGTTTGAGTTCATCAAATTGTTTATAAGACTTCTCATCTGTAGACAACTGATCAAATAATGCAAGTTTGAGTGAAGTAAATTAAATTTCAATTAAAAAAACTGCTTCTGCTCCCTGCACCAATAAATGTGGGGTTCTTGAGTGGCAGTACGAGTAGTAGTCTGATAAGCCCATAAAGCATGTAATCTTTTATTAGGCCACGATTTCTTATATGTATCCTTTATCATCTGGATTATTTTTCATTGGGTTTTATTTAAAGCCTCTATCTGTTCATCGGTCACTGCATGATAGCGATATGAATGGTTGGATTTGATATTATACTCCTGATATAGCATCTTTACCTCAACAGAAAATAAATGGGTTCCATTTTCTGTCAATATATTATGAGGTAAAAAATATGGTTTTTATGTTATTTTTGAAAAACTTATTATTTCTTTGGGCTTTGATTTCATTGAGAGGTATTGCCTCATCCCATTTGGATAATAATTTAGTAGTAGTAAGAATATACTTGAACTGCTTAGCCGTAGCTGGAGAATAAAGCCATACTAAATTTTTTCCAATGTGGAAAATGGCCAGGAGTATTTAGCTATATATAGAAACTCTAGAGGTTGATGAATTAAGTTGGTGTGAACTTGGTAGGGATGAAATTTCTTAGTTAAATCTTTGCAATCCTATTTCATTGAAGGCCAAAATAATCCAATCCTTTGGATTTGATTAGAAAACTTTTCCCAGACTAGTGAGCACCACAATCTCCTGTATGTACATATTTCATGAAATCAACATTTTCTTACCCATTAATACACCTGAAGAAGATTCCATAAATGTCTCATTAATAGAGGATCATCTACTGATCTGGACTATCATAAAGAGTAAAATTGGCCAACTATCATCAGATCTGTTCTGTTTTAGCTCAACGTGGTGGAATTACTCCATTTTGACGATATTCCATGATGGGTTTCTCCAACCTGTGGTATGACAATATGATTCAAAAATAGTGCTAATTTCATAAATTTACTCCATTATAGTTTGAATGAAAGGTGAGGCCACATGACTATGTGCAATATTGATGATTGTCTCATCCCAATTGGGATCTACCAGGGCTATTGCTACATAATTCAGTGCATCAATTTTGGGATTTTTTGATCACGAGACATATGAAAATGTCATATTTGAGTGAAATTCATCCATTAACCTTATGACATAATCACAAAAAGTGATAAACTATTATTTTTTAATAGTATAATCCCCATTGATATATTTGATTACTAACTCTGAATTACCTTTTACATTCACATGATTCATTTGTACCTGAAGTGCCAATTCTAGGCTTGCAATGAGAGATTGATATTTTGCCTCATTGTTGGTGAAGCATTCTAAAAACATGAAGTAATATGGAAACAAAGCCTTTTATGGAGAAATAAGTACAATTCCTAACCCAAATTTGTTGAGTTTAGGGTATTCCATTCTCTTTCCTATTGGTCTTATGGAGGCACTATAAAATTACGCTTCCCATTTTTGGGAATTATCGTGAATAGAGAAGACCCATTCATCAGGAAATTCAGTAATCAATGATGTATCTTCCGATGATGGATGTTCAGTAAGGAAGTCAGCTAGAGCGTGTCCCTTAATTGCCTTCTAAGGAATAAACATAATTTCTAACTACTGCAAAATAACTTCACACTATGCTAGATGAACTGTAAGCACAAGATGAATGAGGATAAATTTGAGCAGGTTATTACGAGACAAAAATTGGACTACATGAAGTTATATGTAGTTTCTAAATTTCTGAACTACAAATATTAATGTCAGGAAGAAATTCTGTATATTTTAATATCGATTATTTGTGTCATGTATAGTTCTATTGAGATATTAAATTTTATTTTCATTCCAAACAACATTATTTTGGGAAAGGAAGGCACCCAATGATTTCTCTACAACTATCACATAGAGAATAAGTGATCTTCCTTCAATAGGTGGAATTAATATTAGGGGACTCAAGAGATGTTCCCTGAGGGTATAAAATTCCCCTTTCTAGTCTTTAGTCCCTTAATAGGTGACACCCTTCTTCATTAATCTAGTTAAGGGAAAACACTTCCCTATTAAATTTGCGATGAAGCGTCGAATATAGAAAATGTGTCATTGGAGTCCTCTTGTTCAAATTTCAAGGAGGTGATATTCTAAGGATTTTATTTGTTTTCCCAGGAACAACATTGATTCCATGATGGAGTACAAAGATGCCAAGGAAGTTTCCTGAGGATACCTCAAAAGCACATTTCAAGGGGTTCATATTCGAACTATATTTCCAATGTTTATTGAATATGGTCTCCAGATCAACCAAGTGATCAAAATGTTTTCTATATTTAACCACAAAATCATCCACTTAACATTAGAAAAATTTTCCTAAGAAGACTTTGATGTTATGGTGCATGTAACGTTGATATGTTTCACCTACATTATTTAAGACAAAAGGAACTACCTAATAGAAAAACACACCTTAAGGGGATCTGAAGGCAATAAAATCTTCATCCACTGGGGCCTTGTAGATTTGATTTTGCCCAGAGTAATCATCCATGAAGGAGAGAGCTTCATAGCCATATATTACATCAATTAAAATCTCTGTGATCAGAACTGGAAAATCATCCTTAAGAAAAATCCGGTTAAGTTCTATGAAATAAATTAAATCTACAATTTTCCCATTCTTCTTTTTTAATGGGACAATGTTGGACAACCATTTTGGATATTGAGACACAATAAAAAATTTATCCTTGATAATCTTATCAACTTCAGCTTCAATTTTAGAGGCATGAGTTGGTTTTGTTGTTCTTGTTGCCTAGTTGAACCCTCAATGTTCTTATGGAGAACCCAAATGATGATTGGATACATCAGGATTAAGACTTGTTATTTATTTACAATTCCATGAAAATATATCTCAATGATTCTTTATAAATTAGGTATACATATATTTCTCATTAGAATTCATGGATGCACTAATTAGAGTGGGGTGTTGATCTTATTTTATACCTAGATTTATTTCTTTGTGCTTATCCAGAGTGGTAGATCCACCTTCCTCAAATGCTGGTGGAGCATCCCCATGATCATCTTCTTATACTTCATTACATGTCACTTATACTATTTATACATGCATATTAGGTAATAAACCAAAACATTTAGAGTTAGGGGAGAAGTGAGTATTTGAAAATCCTAAAGAAGAGGCCACTAATTCGGACCCTACTAATGATGAAGGGTCTTTCTGGAGTATTTAAGAGGATATAATGAGTTGGAAATCAACACCCTTGTATTCCTCTACTATTTCTACAAAATCTTCTATACTGATTGATGAATCATATAGTTTTATAATTTTACTAGAGGAAATTAAGACATCTCCATTTAAGATTCCATCACTGGTTGGTAAATCAATAATTTCTCCCATGCTGTCTAGCTCGATTACCACAATTGACATTATGGAATTCATAGGATATGTGTTCAGATTTGGGTTCATCCTTTCAATATTATTGATAAAAAACACATAATCTATACTAAAATGTTTTAATGGGTTTTCTGGGTTCATTTCCAGGCCATTTAGAGAATTGATCATGGTAACCTCCTTTATTGCATACCTTGTTCTCTTCGTGTGATAAAATTCCACCTCAATGTATTGAGATTCATACGTTTTGAATGGGTCCATGTCACCATAAAATGTTACAATTTTACCTTTTAAATAGAACTTGATATATTGGTGGTATGAAGAAGGTATGGCTACAAGTTGATGTAACCAAGGCCTACAAAGCAGAATGTCAAAGGCTATGTACAGACGAATAACCATAAAATCTGAATTAGACACAAGATCGACGAACTGTGTTCTGAGTGTAATTTCACCCAGGGGTTCTTGCTCATTCTTATCATAACCATGAAACATTAATGTGGAAGGAGATAAATTAGATTCAGTGAGTCCCAATTGATGAACTGTACAAATATGAATGAGGTTTACTCCTGAGCCATTATCAATGAAGGCTCGTCGGATGTCTTTGTCATTGAACCTACTGGATAGATATAAGGTCCTAATATGTCCATGTACAACATCATATTCATATTTATCAATAAAAGATATAATTTCATGACATTCTACAGGATCATTCCCTATACAGTAAACCTCAGCAGCAACAAATTCAGTTTCAAACTCTTTTGGACTTGAAAAACACTCAATAAGTGCTTCTAGAAGATCTTCTGATAGACTCATGGCATCCAAAATTGACTACTTGGCCGGTACTTGGTCTAGATGTTTCAAAACATAATAATTTTGGTCCAGTGGTATGCGTTTACCATCACAGAGATTTGGTTTTTCAGGTGCCTTGGAAGTTGAATCTCATGATGTAGATGTACACTCTGTTGGAGTAGAAGATGGAAATACTCCAAGCCTTGGTAGATTGGAATGA
Organism: Viscum album; assembly: GCA_963277665.1. Classification (NCBI taxonomy): domain Eukaryota; kingdom Viridiplantae; phylum Streptophyta; class Magnoliopsida; order Santalales; family Viscaceae; genus Viscum; species Viscum album. The sequence goes on from OY728130.1 coordinate 583,391,423, forward strand.
TTGAATCTATCTACTTTATGAGAGAAATATGTTGTAACCTCTAATATTTCCTCCAAAACAATCATTTCAGGACCAAACCTACCATGTATGGAAAAATATTCTTATTCCTGTTGAGCTCACTAAAGGGCTCTCCCACTAGTTTCTGTGCATATCTGGTTCGAGTAGGGGTAAAGTTAAAATAATGGCTTCTAGAATACCCAAATCTTCCTCAATATTTTATTATATAGTTCCCCAATTCTATATAGGTAAATTAGTCTCATTATAATCTGATTCACCATCGGCATAGGGATCTGTTAAGTGGATAATGTTAATAGAACCAATGTTCAATTCTTCATCTGATGAAGATTTTATTTGAGAGGCCAGTTCTAGTTGTCCCATTTGGGAGGGCGATGCCTGTTATTTTGAAACAAATGGCATGGAATATTCTATAGTCAAGGAAAACTTTGGTCTTGACACATGATCATCTTCTTTTGACTTCACTTTCTGCTTCTAATTATGTTTCTTCTTTGAGGATTAACTGTTAGAGGAATTATCTTTTGATGAAAGTGTTTTTGTTGTGGTGGGAGAGGCAGAAGACACAGTAGGTTGATTCAACTGTATTCGTATAATGGCATACGTTTGTTTGATAATTTTCCCGATCATCCAATCATCATATTTCTGTGCATTTTTACCTTTGAATTCTTGCCATTCGCCTTCATCCTCTGGATTAGTAGTAGTAACAAATTATACTTGGGATGATGAAATTTTTAGTTTCACTTGTCCATAGACTACCATTTTTTGCAGTAGGTACTTAAAACAAAAACACTCCTAAATGGGATTCCCTAACATCTATTTAATGGGAAAATAATTTAGGATATGTTCATCTTCTTATTTGTTTGGTTTCTTCAACCTTGGTAACTGAACCAAATTATTTTCCAGAGTTGAGATGAATTAACCGAGAACCTGATCATTCTAAAAAGAATAAACTGTGTTCATTAACTCCTCAAAATATTTCCACCTTTGATCTCTTTGACCATATAGAAGAGGCGGTCATTGCTGCTGATGCTCGGGAGGCAGATCCTGTCGATATTGATGAAGGTTTTTAAGGGGATCTAGTAACAGTTTCTTGACTGAGTGTGACTATAGTAGCCTATTCATTCCATGTTCTCCATCCTAAATATAATGGAATTACACAAGATTTATCTTTAGTTTCCACAATAGAATACTCCACCTGTTGAAAAATTGAAGCAAGGTCTCGAAACCCACCCATTTATTTCACATTGATCAGTGGTGTACGTAACTCATCATGCACATCTTCCACACAAATTGGAAGAAAATATTCTTTAGGGAGTTACAGATTTAAAGAATATTTCAATACTTACCATCGAGTAATGAAATATAAAACTCTTTCCTTTTCTATTTTTTACAATTTAAAAGATAAAAAAATACTGTCTTTGGCAGCATTGAGATGAATTGAAGAAGTAATTTTTGACAAAGATCTTTCTATGTAGTAATTGATCATGATTAGAAATGTGTATACCATACAAAAGATAGTACATGTAATGAATGCACAAAGCACCTAAGATTTACCACTTCTTGTTGTTGAGGAGACCCAATCATGGGATCACAACATGAAAAGAAACGTGTTATGGGTTGGTCCTTATCTCTTGAACCATTAAATATTAGGAATGTAATATTCAAAAAATTTGGTGGGGGAGGAATTGAATCCACCCATTCAAGGTAATATCCCTTTTCTAGATGAACTAGCGCACACCATTCTTCCATAGCTTCCAATCAAGTTATTAATGCCTCAATTGTGTTCATAAGAATTTAGGGAATATCCAGATGATCTGGGACATGTACAGGTACAACAGCTGGAGCATGAATTTGTGAAACGATAGGAAAAACCATTGGAAGTGTAGATGCTGGTATTTGTCTTGAATAACTCACAGGAACTTGACTATAAGGATGTGTTTGATCCTGACCTGGCTATGTACCCAATGGTGGAAATTAATTATCCACATATGTAGTAATCACAAGTCCTCTTTGCTGAGGAGCTCATACGGAATGTTCATGTTGAGGATCTACCTGGGGAGTATGTTTAGAAGAAATGTGGCTTTGAAGTAACTCGATTTTGAGCCTTTTCAACTCTTTCATATCCTCTAATTGCTGTGAAAATAATTCTTCAAGTGAAATATATTGATCTTATCCATTGTAAAAGTTATAAATTATCTTACTTTTACCATTCCCCTTGTTAGATACCTTTTGAATGTGTGGTAGTTGATTATTTTAGGGAATACCTAGATTCCAGGTGAGCCTCGGATTTTTGGTATGCACACCTCCATTTTCATCAGTGTGTACCATATTATGGATAAGATCTTCATCTTATTATTACCCTATGCTAGACTCTTTTTTCTAGAGGATATTCTGTAATGGTGTTAATAACATTTACTGATGCATAATGAATTGATGGCATTATGTCAATATATTTGTAAGATTTTCTCCTTCTGTATCTTCCATGAGATTCTTCTCTCTTAAATGATGAATTCCCATGAGTTATTTGACGGACACTTACCCAAAGGGAATCCTTGGATATTTTAGTTGTGCACTCTCTTTGGGGGTTCTTTTGTAATTGGGAGAATACTGACTTCTGTTGAGTAGGGGATTGTAGATGTGAAAAATCCCCCACCCCTACAGGTTGGGGCTGTTCTGGTTCTTATTCTACAAAACATTTAACTTTGTTTATTGAATTCAAATGCTGAATTAAATAAGCCCCCATCCTTGGAGACTAGGGTGGATCTTGAACTACTATGGCTGAGATTCGCGTAGAATCTCTTCGGATTTTTTGAATTTTGGTTTAGACATTAGTTGGTGCATTATCCAACAACCACTCAAATAACTTATTTTAGAAGATAATTATGTTATTTCAGTCATTCTCATCATCTAACGGCTAACACTACAGGAAATTTAAGGTGTACCAACAACTGAAAACCATTGGTATAGGGTGGATAACTATTGGTATAAATTAAACCAATGGTTTTAGAAACTGTAGACAAGTAATTCGTGACAATAGAAATATACCAAAAGTTTGAGATAAACCGTTGGTATATGTAAAAAAATATACACTATACCAATGGTTTTATAAAACCGTTGGCATAGAGTTCTTGTGCAACACATATGCCAACATTTTAAAAACTGTTGGCATATCTTTTTTAGTCTTCCATTCACCCATATAAAAACGGTTTCAACTGTTGGTAATGTTTTTGTATCAACTGTTTAGAACCATTGGTTAAAAAATACATATAGAACCTATACCAATGGTTTAAAACCGTTGGTATAGGCTTTTCTATACAACTCATACATCAGGCTGCTCTGTGTGCTGCTATGTGAATTGTACAGAATAAATACAATGCAATACATAATAAGGATACATAATTAAAAATTGTTAATTAGTAGGCTACATAATTTAATAATCAAGTATGAATACAATACATTAAAAACTGATTATGTAATTATATGTGATACATAATTAAGAATACATAAAAAATTTCATTTTTTATAGCACATACATGATTGAATTCAGAAATTAGAATCTAATAACCCAAAATAAAGAAATGAATAAATGAATTCAACCAAATAAAAATATAATTTCATGGTTTGGGGCGAGTGTCTTTGAACTTAGTGATGATGATAATGGGTGTGTATCAATGAGCTTGAGTGACTTAGGGAATATAGTTTTCCTTGGTGTATTAAATGTCATGTGTTTTTGAATAGGGGTAGAAGTTTCTCACATGAGAAGTGGATTGTGTGAGGCTCGACCATGGATTGTTGTGCTAAAGTGTCAACATAATCTGAATACATTTGGTCAGTTTTCCATATGCCAGTTGTTTTTACTTAAAATGATGTTCATTTTAAACAAAAGAGAGACATTTAGAGTGATATCAGCCACACCATGCCTCAGATTGAGGTGGGGTTGACTCATACACGTCACATATGACCCATGGATCATCTTTCCTAAAGTATCAATACAATCTACATGTGTTTGTTTGGTTTTCCATATGCCATATGTTGTTTTCACTTAAAATGTTGTCCATTTCAAATAAAAGTGAGACACTTTGAGTGGTACCGACCACACTGGGCCTCATATTGAGGCACGGTTGACATTTACATGTCATAAATGACCCATGGATTTTTGTGCTAATGTATCAACACAATATTAACAAGCTTGGTCCGTTTTCTGTATGTCAATTGTTTTTATTTAAAACAGTGTCCATTTTAAATAAAAGAGAGACACTTAGAGTACTACTGGCCACACTGTGCCTCGTATTGAGGCGTGGATGACTCTTACATGTCACAAATGACCAAAGGATCGTTGTCCTAATGTATCAACACAATCTGAATGTGTTTGGTTGGATTTCCGTAAGCTAGTTTTTGTTTTCATTAAAAATGATGATCATTTCAAATAAAGGTGAGACACTTTGAGTGGTACCGGCCACATGATGCCTCAGCTTGAGGTGATATTGACTAGTACACATCAAAAATGACTCATGGATCATTTTAATTTAGTATCAAAAGAATCCAAATACGTTTGGTCCATTTTCCGTATGCCAGTTGTTCTTTTCACTTAAAATGATGTCCATTTTAAACAAAAGAGAGAAATTCAGAGTGGTAAAGGCCACATTGTGCCTCAGATTGATGTAGGGTTGACTCGTACACGTTAACAATATCCCATGGATCATTTTCCTAAAGTATAAACACAATAAAAATGTGTTTGGTTGGTTTTCCGTATTCCAGTTGTTGTTTTCACTTAAAATGTTGTCCATTTCAAATAAAGGCGAGACACTTTGAGTGGTACCGGCCACACCGCACCTCTGATTGATGCGGGGGTGAGTTGTAAACGTCACATATGACCAATGGATCGTTTTAATAGTGTATCAACACAATCCTAACACGTTTTGTTTTTGTATGCAAATTGTTTTTACTTAAATCAGTGTCTATTTTAAAAAAAAGAGAGACACTTTGAGTGATACCGGCTGCATTGTGCCTCAGATTGAGGCAGGTTTGACTCGTACACATCACATATGACTCATGAATCTTTTTCCTAAAGTATCAACACATTTAGAATGTGTTTGGTTGGTTTTCCGTACGCCAGTTGTTGTTTTCACTTAAAATGATGACCATTTTAAACAAAAGAGAGACATTTAGAGTGGTACCGGCCACACCATGCCTTGTATTGATGTGGGGTTGACTCGTACATGTCACAAATGTTCCATGGATAATTTACCTAAAGTATCTACATAATGCAAATGCATTTGGTTGGTTTTATGTATGTCAGTTGTTGTTTTCACTTAAAATGATGTCCATTTTAAACAAAAGGGAGACATTTAGAGTGGTATCGGGCACACCGTGCCTCATATTGAAGTGAGGTTGACTCCTACATGTCACAAATGTCCCATGGATCTTTTTCCTAATGTATCAACACAATCCGAATATGTTTGGTTGGTTTTCCATATGCTAGTTGTTTTTACTTAAAACACTGTCTATTTTCAACAAAATAGAGATACTTAGAGTGGTACCGGACACACTGTGCCTCCGATTGATGCAAGGTTGACTTTTACACATCATAAATGTCCCATGGATCGTTTTTCTAAAATATCAACACAATCCGAATGTTTTTGGTTGGTTTTATGTATTCTAGTTGTTGTTTTCACTTAAAATGTTGATCATTTCAAATAAAGGTGAGACACTTTGAGTGGTTCCAGCCAAACTGTGCCTCGGATTGATGCGGGGTTGACTCCTAAATGTCAAAAATTTCCCATGGATTGTTGTTCTAAAGTATCAACAGAATCCAAATATGTTTGGTCCATTTTCTGTATTTCAGTTGTTTTTTTCACTTAAAATGTTGTCCGTTTCAAATAATAGTGAGACACTTTGAGTGGTACCAGCCACACCGTGCCTCAGATTGAGGTGGGGTTGAGTCGTACACGTCACATATGACCAATGGATCATTTTCATAAAGCATATACACAATCCAAATATGTTTGTTCGGTTTTCCATATGCCAATTGTTTTTACTTTAAAGGGTGTCCATTTTAAACAAAAGAGAGACAATATGAGTGATACCAGCCACTCCATGCCTCGAATTGATGCAAGGTTGACTCGTACATGCCACATATGACTCATGGATCATTTTCTTAAAGTATCAACACAATATGAATGCCTTTGATTGGTTTTCCATATGCTAGTTAGGAAAGTCATGCAACAATAATAATAATATATTATACTAAAACGTTATACATTGTGCATGATGTACATCCCCTAGTGCTTGGTTAGAGAAAATCATGCACAATAATTCTAATATATATCCTTATATGGTTGGTAGATACCTTGTGGGATGGACTTAAATATTTTACTAACCATGAGGCATAGTGTTTTTCTACACCGACAGGGATTCCGAGCTCCGAACAATCCCCAGAAGCCCCATAAACCATTATAACATCATTAGGCTTCCATATTTGGTAAAAAATAAAGAGTTATACCGAATTCAAAAATATCCACACTAGAGTGAAAAATCAGGTTCAAAAATAAATAGTTATACTGAATTCAAAAATGTAATGGATCAATATGCACATGATCACCATCATGATCACCACTATCATCATCCACCTCAACCTCGCCTCCATCTCTGTCCTCGTCATCATCCCCATACTCATCCTCATCCCCATCCTCACCCTTAACCCCATCCTCGCCCTCGTCCTCATCCTCATTCTCACCCTCGTCCTCTTTAGCATCATCGTCATCACCAGGAACGTCATCATCTTGACCACCACTAGAAATACCGCCTGGTGCATTGGATAATGCACCCATCGATGACATATATGTCTGAAAAGCTACGCTGGCCTCTGGTGGAAGTGATGAAGATAAATCTTTGATCAGTTTCATAAATTCTTTCTCCCTCATTTGAACTGTTCTTCCAACTCTGTGGCCCTTTTATCAGACTGTCTTGCATACTCCTTGACCTGTTCCAACTCGGTGGTACTATAATAGATACCTAGAGAAGACGAATACCTCATCGATACTATATTCTTACCAGGTCGGCAATGTACTCGACCAGAGTGCTCATCTCCCAAAACCTGATATAAATGATCGTGTGGCCCTAAATTTTCAGGCTCCTGGGCATCAAGGGCCCTTAAAGCAGCCTGTTAAAAATATCAATAGATTATTAAATTTTAAAATAGATATTAAACATTTAAATAAACAAATTAAAACATACAATCTTTTCTTGTGTCGGTTCATTAACCACAATTCCATCTTTTTTCCTTCTACTCGAGCAAAAAAAATTTCTCAAGGGAGTGGTCCTTCAATATTCAATTTGTGCTTCTGTATTGACATTGAAACAATATAAAGTGCAAGTATATTCATATATTCAATATTCAATAAATCACATAATTTTAGTAGGAAACAATAAAAAGGTAAATTCCTAGAGAAACATTATAAACAACTATATCGTACCTGCTGCCTCTCATGATCTAACATAGTAGTGAACCCCAAAGTGTGGAGGTATTGCTTTGAATCAATGTTTTTTTGTTATTTTCAAAATATTCCTAAATAATGTTTAATAATAAATAAGATAACATTAATGCAAAATATGAAAACTATTATGTAAATACCTCAAATGTGATTAATACCTTAAATTTGGCAGTCACCCAATGGGTAATCATTTGGCGATATTGCTCTATCAGGTAGTCATCCACGATAGGTACTATCTTCAACTTTGTTCCCACTCTATCACACTAGCCAGCATACAACTCATGCTTATAATCTCTACAAATATCTCCTTGCTTCTTTAAACGTGTTGGTTGTGAACCTTCTCCATTAGGGAAGTTAAAACGAATTTGAAACCCAATATATTAATTCATATAAATACAAAAAATACTAAATTAAATCCAATAGATTTTTACCCATATTTGTGCCCACACATTATCCTTGACTTCGTGTGGAAGATGTCTCCAAGAAAGAGGGCTAACCGGAATGATGTTGGAGTATCTGTCTAGCATCGCTAAAAAACCCCCGACATTCCGGCCTAGGTTTATCAATCATCTGTCCATCATCGTTGTATTTAACCATCAACTGTGTATAGCAGTTCCATACTGCACGTAAGTGAGTACGCCCCATCCCTTTCCTTATATCAGTAGATGAAACTATTATTAACGAAAAAATACCAGTACAAGTTATAATAAAAATAAATTTTGGTATAATTTTTTTAGAGTTATATAAATATACCTGTGGTAGTCAGATCAATGGGGATCACTGTATGTGTAGAAGCTGAAGGAATATCCTGTATAGGTGGAGTTTCCCTCAGTGTACGCTCCTCAGCCACATACAGTGTCAGAGTAGGAGTCGAAGAAGGTGGAATATTATAGCTCAGATATAATGAAACAGAAGCAAAAGATGATGGCACAGACATTTGGCCAACTGGTACTGTAAACATCAGACGCCTAAATATCATGTGTGTCCCTAATGACACACTAGGATCAAAATGGGGCGTAGAAGATACGTCTGTGATTGGGGCATAGTCTAATTGGGTACGACTAGTGGATCGTCTAACTCTCTCTCAATGAGCCCTCGTACCGCCGGACTCAGTACCGGGACAACCATCTGATCGTCTAACTCCGACTCCACCTCCCTCCTACCACCATCCTCTATTCTGAGATCAATATCAGGCTCCTCATCGGATATCTCTCATCTAGGGGGTGGATCCTTAAAAAAAGTTTAACAAAAAATTAAACACATGATATTATACGTTATTGAAATATATATATTTGAAATAAATTACTCAAAATAGGGATGAGTGGAGGAACACCCATCTGTGTCATACGATGATTATTTTCTGTCATCTTTTTCTGCTGCATCTCTTCAATGGGTGTCATTTCCTGCAATGAAATCAAATATTGATGTAATTAGAAACATATAACTAATGTGTAACTGAAAAAACAAAATATAGAAAAACCATTCTGATAAAAAAACATAAAGAAATAGAAGATTTATTATGGTTTGATGTTAAATAATTGGATACACACTCTGAATGATGTAGGTGAAACATGTAAGTGAGAACACGACTATATGATTCTATATATTTCCCTCCACAACATAGGGTTCACAATCAACTATGATAATTGAGCTCTTGGAGTCATCATAAGTAATAAAAAGATTTCTTCCAATTGTAGAAGGGATAGTGTAAAATTCATCATCACCACAATCAAAAACATGTATGGGATTTACATCAATAATTACACCGAATTTAGGATGACGATGATCTTTGAAATAAAAAACTTATTTCACCATTGATGCCAATACATATGGTTCATCGGTGGAAAGAGTATGAGTCATGTCAATAACTCAAAATCCAAAATCATCAATAAATGTGCCTTGCCTCATCATTGAATCAAAGCATTGATATTTCATCATCGTGACTCGACCATGCGAGTAATAATCCAAAATTATTAATTTCTCCATGACTCAATAATAAGATACATTTTCACAATGAGGTCTATTATCTGATGAACTGGCATAACAGTCTGTTGTGGCAGTTATCATAACACCATCATGCTATGTTCTCATGTTTTTTTCTCATTCAGTGATAATAAATTTGTATCGATTGATCATAAGTGATTTACAAGAACAAACCATTGTATTAGAACCAAAAGACAAATCTCTAATTTCCTTAGAAACAAAGTCTGTAGGCAAAATCGATACCTGAAATATAAACAAATAGTAAACATAATTAAATATTAATTTTATTTAGTTATTACAGAAATATTTTTACCTTTAATTTTAACCAAGCAGAAAACCCTTGGCTATGAAAAGTCTCTTTCATTCTCAAAGATAATGAACTATGCTTTCTATATATCAATTCTTTATATTCCCTTTAGATAAAAATAATAATAGTGTAATAAATATTTAAAATTACAAGAGATAATATAAGAGACACTTGTACAATTTACTTACATGATATACTCATCGAACAAATCACAATTGATCTTCCACATAAGCGCATCACGCATCTGAAATATGTCTTTCGAACATGCATCGTATATTGGCACACCCAAATCACAAAGAAGTTTCAAATATTTTATTAAATGTTTCATGTATAAATCTATATCATTGCCTGGATCAGAAGGGCCAGATATCAGTATACTCAATAAAGTGTATGGCTTTTTCATACACAACCATGGGGGAAGGTTATAAATGTGTATGAAAAACAGCCATGTGTTGTGCAAAGTAAGAATCTTCCCAAATGGATTAAAACATTAATATGAAATTCCCAGTCTCACATTATGCACATCGGCTGCAAATTTAGGATATCAAGCATCAAATCTCTACCATGAAAATCCATCTGTAGGGTGAACCAAATATTCATTATTCTTTTTTCTCTTGGTTTCATGCTATCACATTTTACTGATATTTCATCAGACAAGAAAAGGTTATGTAATCTGGGGATCAATGGAAAGTGCCACATTACTTTTTGCGGAACACAATATGGTGTTCCATTATGTTTTGGCTTCCATTAAGAGGTTCCACATTTGATACAATCATTTCTTTCAGTAATTTCCTCCCAAAATAAGCTTCAATCATTTGGGAAAGCATGATTTTTTTTCAAGAATCCAAGTTCATCAACTAACATCCATGCCATATAGTGGTTTGAGGGAATATCTACATCATCTGGAAGTAAGTTCTTCAAGATGGTAAGAATGTAATCGATTACAGTATTTGAAATCCCATACATAGCTTTCCCATGAAACAATCAGATTAAAAATTCTATCTTTTTCATTATACCATGTTGCTGATATACTGGAGTCATCGCATCATCATTCAATTTTTTCACCATATCAACACCATCATTTTCATTGGACGCATCATGTGTTCTTGTATCGAAATATTGTTGGTTGGACATCCTTTCTTTCTCATGATGCCGAATAAATGGAAACTGATCATATATGAACTCTCCAACTCATTCCTATCATTTGAGTCATCAAAATTTTGAGATTACATTTTCTCTCTATTGTGATACATCACATAATAGTTTGTATGGAAACCATATTTGGTTATATGATAGCTAACTTCTTCACAACTCAACCAAGGTTTTCCAACACAATTAAAAAATGGGAAGTGTACGCGACCACTATCTAAAGCCTTATCAAATGAAAAATCTAAAAAGATGTTCAAATTATTTTGAAAATCGGTTGAAATCTGATCAGTTTTGTACATCCAACTTCTATCCATTCTGTAAAAAAATTGTAATAAGTCATTTAAAAGAAATTCAATAATATTGAAGTTAAATAAAAAATATATTTTGGTAAATGACAATTGTCTACTTTATATAAATGCGTAACTGACACATTACTCTCTATGAGAATCATATTATGAAACACAACAAAATACAGTGTATATAAGAAAATAAGATACAGAATTTCTAATTCCTATATTCAAGGATTTCCTAGTAAGATATTATAAGTGGATCAAGGAATATATAATCCTTAAGGGTCTTATTGGGAGTAGATGAGTTTTATACTTTAACTACTTCAGGGAGATTAGGATGAGGAGTAGGATGAGGATCACATCAAAAGTAGTTATGGCCTCATCATGTTTCACCATAACCATAGATTAAAGGATCCTAGGTTTGGGGCCATAGATCATAGGTTGGTAGGTTGTATTCATTGAATCATTTCCCCATTGATTTTGGAGAGGGACCATCAATAGTTATAGGTATGGATTTGATTAGAAACACCTATAAAAAGGATATCTAGAAATTGTGACATCCCAAACAAGTATGCCACTCATTAGTGAACCGAACCCAGATGACCACTCATTGGATAGGGAACTTCAAGTTCTATTGTATTTTTTCTCACATACGAATAATGATTTTTGGGAGTGAAATAGAGTGGATCGTGAGCTTTGTGTTCAAAAAAGGAAGAGATCAAAACAACTTCATTTGTGTGAATAATAATAATCCCATTTTCCTCTTGATATTTGAACCACTCATTCATGATTTTCAAGATGAACTTGTATCATTGAAACCATATGATACGAACGATTCCATAAATGTGTTTTTCTAATTTTCCCAGGCATTTTAAGGAACCCCAAATCAGTGAAAATGTTCGTTGTGTTTTAAAATGGTTATTGAATAACACATGTGTGATGATGAAGGTAGAATTATTAATGGTTATATTAGGAAAAAATAAAATTCATTAATATTGAAAATTTTACATTCTTTGAATTAGTTTCATGAAGAAGGAAGAAGTAATACATGGGAGAAGGAGAGGTCCCACCGAGAGCTCCCTTTGTATAAATTTTATTCATAAAGAACATTTGATTGTACAATTAAGTATTTCTTATTTCTTCTTTGAAGAATAATTAGGGACCACATACTATTTTTCAAAGTTGAAGAAGATAATCCATATGTTATATTATGAAAAGAATAAGTGAACAGTGTGTCATTTTATATATATAAATATTTTGATAGAAACAAGATACATACTTGTTATGTTACACACATAGTGTACAAAAATGAAGATGAATATGATCTTCACGTTTGAACTGATCTTAATAAAAGGTGTGATTTTCATGAAATACCATGAATAAATATTGAAAACCATTTATTATGAGTTCATATACTAGAAGCTGTAATATTTGGAGCATTGAGATTAAAAAAAGAACTATGCATATTTAAAATTAGAAAAAATAAAGAGACCATGCCCTTATAAATGTATATGTGTAATGCAAACATTAATTGGAAAATGTGTACACTGATGTAGTGATTTGAGTACACACATTTTGAAGGGAGTGGTTAATTATAAATGTTTTAAAAATACCTCAAAATAGGGCAAAACGACGTGATCTTTCTAAATAGTGAAATAAATGGAGAAATGATGAGAATATAAGGATACCCTTAGATAATATGAGAAGAGGTTGAATATGTCTAACCTGGATGGGGGATTTGTAGCTGATCGAATGGAATAGGTTCATCTGGGAGGGAGTTTCTGGGAGTTGGGGGAATCTTCTTCTGGAAATTAGGTTCTAGGAGTTGGGGGAAGGGTTCTTCTTAAGTGAATTTGGGGGGGGGGGGGCTTTCCCAATGGTTATTAAAAACCATTGGGAAAAGCATGGATTTTCCAATGGTTATTATAAACTGTTGGGAAAAGTATGGATTTCCCAACGGTTTCTTCAAACCGTTGCGAAATCCTTCCCTAACCACACCTTTACCAAAGGTTTATTAGAATCGTTGGTAAAGGACACCTATACCAACAGTTCTTTTAAACCATTGGTATAAAAGAGTTGGGAAATCTATCCTTTCTAGTAGTGTGACATCATCTATGTGGGAGGCCTGGTGAATATTCTCAGATGCTTGATGAAAAAGGAACTCAAGAACTTTCTATCTTTGTCCCTCGCTCTAATGAGATCTAGTTGAGGCCTATACTTGAGAATAAATTTGATTAAATACAAAATCTATTGATTTTATCCAGATATGGGAAAAAAAATTGCATGAGACCACATTTGGTGAGCTTTGCTGATTCAAGAATACAATGAAATGAAATTCCCATTATGCACATCATCCTCTAACACGAACACCAGATTGGGTATCATAAATTAGCTGGCGTAACATCTTTAAAGTATTGAGGAATGCCCACTGAAGGATTTTCTACTTCTTTTCAACCATTGGGTGTCCATAAACTGAGAGAGATGCCAAGTCAATTGGGAATTGTAACCCTTCTATTACCTTCACATGATTTTGATAGTCATTATATGGTAATATATTGGTTTTCAAATGATGAAGAGTCTTCCATAAGTTGATGTTGACATCATGAATGCAGTCTACTTCCATCAATTCTAGAATGTGGTATTGAGAATTTTCCAAAGGCAAGAACATGACTGATACATCTCCATTAGCCAACTATTTTCTAATGTTTAACATATCATTATCATCTTTCACAAGAGGTTTCTTCACTTGGTCTGACCAAAGTGAAGGCTTCTCGATTTTTTTATTAAAAACAATGGAATCAATCACTTTTTACTCTATTTTATTAGAATACAAAGGACCCATGGGAGGTTCAGAGAATTATCATTCCCTTAATATGACTTCTGGTTGAGAATGTATTTCACCTTTTAATGAAAAATCATCAAAAATGACTTCCCTTGTAATGGAAAGTGTCTCAAGATAAGAGGGATTTACCATTACTTCATTGTAAATTTTAGAATTATCATGATAATGTGAAATAATACTCTGGAGAGAACATTTGCAGTCAATGAAATCATAGGGATGACCACCATGGTGGATTACAACAAGGGAAAAATCCTCTTGCACCTTGGTCTTATGGCCACATGGAGGGTTTCTGTGGCTCAATTTTGGAGATAGGCTCTCTATATTGACCAAGGTTTCATGAATAAAGTCTTAACGATGAAGTTTATTATGTGAAACATCAAAATTAATGCTACTAATCCCATTATTTGGTAATGAGAAGGTAAGATCTTGAGCTGCAACTAATAAATTTATGAGGGATATAATAACTCCAGAATTAAGAGGAGCTAGATTGCAGCTTGTCTCTTGATTTTCCAACTGTGTTTGGTGATAATTTTTCTTAGATGTTCTCTTACACTTAGATGGAGACACTTTCTAGGAGAAGTGGTTATCATGGGCAGGTCTATGTACCTGTCTAGTAGTGGTCATCAGAACGGGCCGACTACCTCCAATTGGAAAGGGGGTATGTTCCTAATCTTGTTGTTCGTATGATATGGGGGAGTATTTTACATAACCATATGAGATTGGAGTATAGGTATGTATTTGATCTGGGATGTCATTTCGATGATTCATTCCAGGTGTGGGGGTAGATTTAGGTTTATGTTCCCCTCGTACTGCAAAAGTTGTTGTTATGATATTCTGGATTGCTTCCAGAATATGGGAAGGAATTTGTGTCTTCCTTTTCCCCGTTGCTAAGATGTGTTTGATGTCTTTAGTGGCCAGAACAAGAATATACATCCATTATGTATTGGGAGTGGGTGTATGTGCCTGCACATATCTTTATTTTCATATCATTAGATATTGAACGTACTCATGTGTGGGGGCATAGAGTTGAGTCTACCCCAAATTTTTCATCGGGGATTTCTGACTGACTTCTCCGGGTGCTGTCAAATGATACTATTGATAGGATTGATGAATGATAGAAGGTGTATGTGTCTGCTAGATATTTTCTTTCAATAATGGTTCATAAACTACTTTCAATACTCTCATATGAGACTGCTTGGATAATTGGTGAGTGTAAGCAGGTTTATGTTCCTAGTTAATTGTTGAAACAACATTTGATTAGATGACATCCTTAAATGTAGTTAGATGATCTTGATGACATGATTATAATTTGTAAAAAGTTGTATGTTCTTGTTCATGGTACTCCACTGGATGTTCCTGGTGATATTGGTAGTTCGCTTCCAGATGAGTCTGCTGGGTAGCAGAATTTGGACGAACGGGTATATGTGTCTGCTTGTTGTTTCCAATAAATTTAGGTTAATAGACTTCTCTGGAGAGGAAAAAGGTAAAAAATAGCTCCCTTTTGACCATGTGTTATCCCATATGGTTCTTCATTCATTCCTAGGCCTAAGAGATCTAGGAAGAACATATAGAGGAATCACCCCCATCATGTTATGGGTTCACTACCGCGCGATTTTGTTGGCAGAGATTGTTGGTGGGAGTCCTTGGGAAGGACCCCTACATCATTGAATTGAGGCTCTGAGTGACTTATTGATCCACCTCCCTATAATACATGTGGGGATGGTTGTTTCATTTTTAGGTTAGGGGACCAAAACATTTAAAGATAGTGGTTGGAAATATCTGCTTCTTGACTATCGGTCATCATTGACCAGACGACAGAGGGTTGTTATTAACCTGGATAGCCTATCGGGCATCCTCCAAGGTTGGGATAGTATCATGATGATGGTACTACCTTACCAGATCATTAGAGACCCAGCGTTGAAGATACTGAGTGGGTTATGGAGTTCGTCTAGTGTATGACGATCTGGCTTGAGAAGCGTTCAAGACACTCTTGTGTTAAAACAAGAAGGATTCCGTTTTGGAGTGAAGTGAGTTCTAAGAAAATAATAATAACAACAATAAACTCCATTAAATAAACATCATTTATATGGATACATGCATGATTGATTCCTTTTTCTAGCCTTCCATTATCAATTGATAGGAGTCTGATAGGTGGATAACAATATTAACTTGGTTAAATATTCACATTTGGTCAACCATTTTTGTTTTGTAGTTCCTTGAAATGTGTGTTCCAGTTTAAGAATAACTACTTCTAGGTGGTTTACATTGTATTTATTCATGGAACCGGAAACACTCAATAGTTATTTATCCAAAAGAGACCTACTTTCCAAAGGTAGGCATTCTATAAGTTAGAATAGTATGATACTTGAGAACATTTTTAGGATGAGAGGATGGGAGGTCAGACTCATCACACACTTTTGAGGGGAATTATTGTCTACTCCGGGTCCCTCTTTATAAATTTTAAATATTTTCATGTATCCTTGTTAATTCATCGGGTATGACATAAGTTTCCCTTGGAATTTCCAATCACTTATTAACATGTGTGAAATATAGAATCATCGGTATGTATTAGTGGTTCTTCATTAATGGCGATATTCGTATGTATTTGAGGATCTCCATAAATGGTATCCTCTCATATACTATTCAGATATTCTTTTAATCATTGTTATCATGATATTGGCTTTTTAAGACACATAGTGGGGAATTATAGAATTTATTATCGTCCAAGGAGACAAAGTTTTGTTTTGATATTGGGATCATACCCATAAAATGGGCTACCTACATATCCTTGTGAAGGAATCATAATCCTAGTAGTTCAGTACCGCTTAATGGGAAACATCATACCTTTTATGTTCATGTGATAGGGACCTAGACATGCAGTTTAATGTCATGTGGTAAGGAAATCTAAGAGAAAGATACTTAGTCAATGTTTAGTGTGGGACTTGTGTAGAAGCATTCCAATGAACATGGAAAGGATATGAGTTTCCAGGTAAGATTAGACCCTAATGGGAATATTTTCCAAGGAGAACATGGTTGGTTTGATGTTTTGGATTTGAATGTCAATGATCCATCCTGTGGATCCCATTTAAATGGTAATAAAATCCCACATTGTTTGATAAATCTCATAGTAGAGAAATACTTTAAGAGAAATGTGTTTGGGATTACCTCCTGAAAAGGATGCATTGATAATTTGGGGGTTTAATTTGGGGCTTATTCCTAAAGAGGATTCCAAAATTAAGGGAATTGGAGTTAGATTTTTGAATATGATATCCATTGAGCTCAAGCCCATAGAAGGCTTCCTACATATCCCAATTATCAATGGAATCATATTTCCTATAGTTCATTCATTGTGTTAGGGATTAGGCATAATATCTAGCCATTGAAGGAGATATGATTTGGTAAAAGCTTTTGGAAGGTCACCCTTTTGAGCTCGGGACTTCAAGAAGGCATCCTACGTATCCTAGTTTGAACAGGAATAATATTTCTCGTAGTTCAGAAATGGGTCAAAATGTTGTGGTCATGAAAATTCTATACTCCCACATGATTCATACTCAGTGGGAGAAAGACGAGGATGTCAAGATTCAACTAAAGGAACCCACACTTTTCCTCCTCTAATGGAGGAATAGGGGATGCCTATAGTGGTGAGGGTGGACAAGGTCGAGTCGACCTGAGAAGAGGGTGAGGTGACTAGACTTCCCTCTATTCTCTTAATGTTGGACAAGGGATTAATGAAAGAGAGGAGTGGAGGTGAAGTATGTAGAGAGGATAAAGATTGAAACCTTCTACATGAAATGTTAGGGGCTTACTCTAGGATGGCTTCCCTAGTGGATCGCGGTAGAGGAGGGAGACTTCTCATTTGCTTTAATGGAAATGAAATCATGAACCATACCATCCCTACCAGAGACCAGACATTCCGGGTCATAGAGATGAAAAGGGAATGACAAAACCCAAACCCTAATCCTCCAAACCAGTAACTTACCAACACTGTTACTGGGAGAAATGTCCATGTTACTATGGATATAAACCCCCCCCCCCCCCACACCATGAATCGTAACCCAATTGTGGAAAAAATGTGGGAAACCTCTGAATATGGTTATACAAACCCATATAGGATACACACTAATGTGCCTTTCCAAAATTTTTGATAATTTAAGTGGTTTTGGTGGAGGCTTCAACATAGTCCCTTTCAAATAAGGGATCTAAGGAAAGAGATACCCTACCATGAGTGGCCTTAAAGAGGAAAACTAAGCTGATATGTAGGCCATATACACAACTCTTCCACTTAGGTACCCCGCATAGGTATACCGTGTAGGTACCCCGTGTAGGTAAGCTGTGTAACTGTATCACACAGCTGTGCCACGTAGGCCTTTATGATGACTTAAAAGTGCTTCACAGAGGGGAACAAACCCAACATGAGCTTCAAATTGTGAAAGGCTTCAAAAAAATGATTATCTCATCTAATTATCTATTATCTTGTGTTTTTAGATAGCTACCGGAGAAAATTGGAGGGTTATAGGAAAAATAACCACGTAATGGGAGCTTCAGGAAGTCCTTCAATTTTTTAATCCCTAAAATGGGGAGCCCAAGGGTCCTATTTTTTTGACAAGGAGGGGGCTGGTCGAGGTGAGTTCTTTGGTAGAGGTCTGCCCTGCAGTCCCTTCATGTAGGTCTGCCACGTAGGGGTACAGAAAGTATACTTCCACATTGGTATGGCATTCAAGTCTACCACACAGGTCTAATGCTTTGGTCTGCCCTACAGGCTTTCTAAAACGTTTGGTTTCCTTTAAATTCATTGAAAATTGACTTGGGATTTTTAAATATCAAGGGTTATCTTCATAGTATTTTCTATTCGTATGTAGTGTCAACATACCTAAATACTACATGTTATAAGAATAATATCTATTACATATTTATACACTCCATTCATGATCCATAACGGTAAAGGAGATTTCGAATCATGGTTACATAAATAAATAGTTCATAAATGATCTATAGCATTTCTTAATATTTTCCTTACAACTAGTACCCTTATTAGAAATAACATGCTAAAAACCATTCCAAAAATCCAAGGGTAGGTAAACATATTAAAGAGTTAAATCAGATTCTTATTAAGGGTAAACAAATAAGATATCAATTAGTGATAATAATTTAGTATAATATAATGATAAGGGTTTGGTATCATTATTATTACTTATAATAATAATATCCAATCGGTCAATGAATATTAATCATGAATCATTGTGTAATATTTTCTCAAATAATGTAAATAACACATAAGAATGATGATTTATAAAAAATGCGTAATCATCCATGGGAACATATCATAAGAATTAGGAATATTTTTTTAGTGTACATATAATAATATAATATCATTTCCTCAATCATGTATAACTACCAATACTATTATATTAGGTTAGGTTCACCCCATATTCAGTCATATCCAAAGAAAGGATTCACTCCCAATATAATCTTATTGGATAAAGACCATTACTGATATTTGTTCACATTAAATTCAATCCAATTTCTATCATGAGATATCCATATTAACCCAATGCATTTAAATGGTATATAATTCCTGTCCTAGCCACCACATAATAAAAATGATATATTTGTTCTACAATATCATAAAACATTCATCATAACATCATATATTTACTCATGAAAATGATATGGAAATTTGAAAAAAATAAAAATAATCATTAAACATTGAAATAAATAATAATGATTGTAAAAATTTATTATATCCCCCCAAATAATATGAAATATAATAGGATTTTGTTATAGATTAGAATACCCACAAAAGATTAATGGATAATTTGTTAGGGAAATTTCCATTTCCATTTTGAAATCTCATTTATAAAATATAAAACATTACACATGGTAATATAATTAATTCATTGAAAATAACCAATGATACTTATAATAGAATACTTAAAGTAAATACAAGTCATGATAGTAGGAAAATCCATTCATGTGTTGTGTGTTAAAAAATTCTAATCACATTATCAGTAAAAACTAAATAGTAACTCATTTAGAATATGAAAAGATGATTACGATATGATTTTTTTTATAATTTTTAAAATGAGTAAAAATGTCTTTAATAAATCATTTTATAATAGCTACAATATTCTTCAATACATGGATATAGAGGAAAATATATTTACAACTAAAGAGAGATATATTGACGATTTACAATAAAATAAATATTTCATTTTCTTGAGTATATAATGAGTGTAAAATGAATAGAAAAACATAAATATAAAAGTATTACCATAGGAAATTGATATATATATATATATAATTTGGTAAATATATATCTTATAATTTATTTACCATGATTTTTGGATAAACAGTAACGATAAAAATTATGATTTTCACATAAAATATGTACAAAACTTTTATATGATAACATATGAACAAAATGAAATAAATAAAATTAAATGAAATAGTATATTTAATAAAAATTATTTATGATAAATAGTTTCAATTGGGTATTAGATGTATCTCATAAAATGAAAATATTCAATAGAAAAACATATTTCCCAAATAAGAAAATTTGTGGCAATAAAACCATCGTATATTTATAACATCACAATATAAATAACATGGATGAAAAAATTATAATTATAAAATTAAAAACCATTAAATAGGATTTATACATGAAAATATATTTGATAGGATCCATATTAGTATCATATATATATATATATATATATATATGTTCATAACACCAACCATGTCTCATCAAAAAAATATTGAGACGAAGAAACCTTAAATTAGACCCAACATGAGTCATAAACACTACGACCACATCTTTAATTAATTTATATTTATTATAGTTATATAAATTCATATTATTTAAAAAAATAATTTCATATATTGTTCAATTATTTCATCATTATACCTTTTTTATAATATTTTTTTTATTAAAACTATCATTTTAGATGTTAACGATTTTTTCGATGCATCATTTTGTTCGATTATTATAGTAATTGATCAATGGTAAAGGATCAAAAATCAATATAATTTTAATCATGTTATTAATTTCATGTATTTTAATTATATATATAACCATTCATATGAGTTGGTGATGAATAATTAATGTCATTCGTCCATGGATACAACAATGCACCAAAACACTCAAGTAATTATTTGAATTTTCAATTGATGGAAAAATTTAAATTATAAATCACTATTATAGAATATCTATTGTATCATAAATAAATTATATTTTAATTAAATTATTAATTTTAATAAACTAATTATGGAATAAATTTTAAATAATTCATATCTCCTCATCGATGTGGCCATTCACATGTACACACGGTCGACGTTGTTGATTAACAACAATTTGGAAGGATAGAAAGTAAAAATTTATTATAATTATAAAAGAATAATAATTTTATAAATAAATTATATAAAAATTTATTTTATCATAATAAACAATTGAAAAATATTTATATGTAAAATTAATCATATATATACGTTGTGGTGGTAGTCCACATCTACGCACCTGCGATCTGTTTATTTCCTATAAAATAGATAAATGGTGGAAATGGTTTTTACATCTTCGATATAAAATCTAAGAATTTTTTTTGTAATATAGAAACAATGTTCTATTGTATATATGATGATTTGATATGTTTTTGTAAGAAATAAAATGAAACATATTAGTTAATATTTACATCTCTTCAGTGAGATTCCTCTTTAGTGTTAAACCAAAAGCATTGGGAGATAGATGTTATGAGAAAAAAAATACCAGGAATGAAGAGACATATTTTTGGAATTATGTTTATTACTTATATTCATATTTTTAAGGATTAAATGTTTTCAATAATATAGGATAAAAGGCTTCCTTCTATATGTGAGGGGTGGGTGTACATGAAACCTCTTAAAAGATTTCTATGATATATGGTCACATTCATGAGATAGTTTCCCCAAATATAAATGGATTCAATGGTAGGATAATATAATGTTGAACTCACATTCTCAAATAATAATTACTTATTATTGGAGTGTAATACTACAATTAACACTTGGTTTATCCCTCAATATTATAACTATAACCTTAATAGTGGTAATACTTTTTTTTACTTTTATTTTTAATTATGCTCAAAACATATGTCGAACATATTACATTATATAAATTATTATTATAAAAAATATGTAATTACTTTTACATTATTCACTTATATAATTTGAAAAACATATCATTATCCAAACCGTAATGATAACCCATCTTATAAAATTTATTTTTATGAAAAAACATAATTTACTTCCATTATCTTCTTTATAAGAACCATATAAATAATTTAAAAATATATAACTGAATATATAATCTAAAAATTTCATTAAAATTATAAATAAATTGAAATTTATTTTATTATTAGTCAAAAAAATACATTGGATTCATAAAAACAATTTTTAGAAAAGTAAAATTTTAATAAAAAACTGACTGATACAAAAATGATTTATAATTATTAGTACTATATAACTGATTACATTACTTATATATAAATGTGTCTTATTTATATTTATAATGAAATTAAAAAAATGGAATTTTTTTTTAAAAAAATGTATAACTTTTTATAAAAAACATTTTTTTCATTATTCAGTGAAAAATAAATATCCTTATAGGAATATTTTTTAGAGGTGTGGGTTGGGTGACCAATGCATGACTCTTTTTGTTTCAAAAAGTTTATTAAAAAGTATACTAAAAATTTACATTGATAAAATATTGACAGCATCGTTTTAATAATTATATACATTACAATAAATAAAGTTTATGAAAATTTAATAAATTATTTATATTATTCGATCTCAAAAAGAAAAATCCTTTTTTGATTGAAATATTATTTTGGGGCATATTATTTATTTGATGAATATTTCAATCATATTAATATAGTAATAATAAATACGTTTTACTAATTCAAAACCATTATAAAAATGTTTCATAGTATTATTATTATTATAAATACCTTTCAGTGACATTGTTATAAAACATTTCCACATTATTGTTCATTTAGACTAGTGTTTTCATGTAATGAAAGTTATAAAACAATTAATTTATTTTCAAAAAATATATATTATTAAATCACATGTTGTTACATTATCCCCCTTAAAAAAATTACATAATCACAATATCATTATCACTCCAATCAATTATCTAATATTTGAAAATACCATAGTCATAAAAAACATATATAATGGAATAATAATACATTACTTTAAAGGGTGTGTAGAAAGAATAGTTGTTACCCTTCGTATAACATAATTTGGCCCAATATATTGAATAAATTTGAAGAAAATTAATATATAGACATGAATTAGGATTATAATTTCTATTGAATAATAGAAAGTGATAGAGAACATGGTAATGAGAATGTAAATTAACACAAAACCACAATTCAGTGAGGGGTTTAAAGTAAACACAAATATAAAAAATTAAAAATAAAAATGAAAAAAGTTTATTTTCAACGTAATTTTTACAATTATTGAAAAACTATTTTTTTCATGGAATTAATGAAAAAAAATATATTTGATAAATTAAAATCCACAATACTAATTTCATCATTTTTTAAATGATTCAATTATTTTACACTAATTTTTATACCATATCTAAATGAAGATTAAAAAATATTAATTTTTAATATATAAATCACTGAAATTAACTTATAATATGTCATGATATATATAGAAAAATGTAATTTTATTCCTCAATTTTCTATTCAGTTATTGAAAAAATTGGAAAGACATACCAAGATACTAAATATTAATTATACATATTTTAGAGGGTTAATCTAAATCATTAACCACCCAAAGATATACTTAACTGTCTCTACCAATAGATAAATTACAAAACTCAACAAATCATAAACTAAATGGTTTCAAATATTATTTTATTTAATAAACATCAAAAAATTTGAAATAAAAAATTTAAATCAATACCCATCAAACATAATGTATTACTTACTTTAACTTATAAATAATGTGAATACATTGATTGTATATTCCCCCAAAAAATGATAATAACCTGAATAATAATAATACCTAAATGGAGAAATATATTCTTCCAAAATATTTCCCTATACCTTTTTCTGAAATAAAATCATAGGATATCCAATATATTACATAAATCCAAAAATGAAATTAACATTATTAATGATAAAATAAATCATTATTTTTAGAAAATAAATAATCAATATCATGTTTAACAATACTATCTAAATAAATATATCAATATAAATGAAAAATTTATCTGAATCATTTATATTTATCTCATAATTAGAATGATAATTAGTGTTATCATTCCATCATTCATCTGTTTTAAAAAATATAAACTTTCTAATAAATTGATTTTCATTTTTTTTATTCTATAAAAAATATTATGGATAATCATCAATGAAAACTAATTTATAACAATAATGAGATGTTTTATGATTGTTATGAAAAAATATCATTGATAAGAAAAATATACATAATAATTATATAATATGAGTACATAAAAATATATATCATTACTCTAAAATGTATATATTAAAATTATCTATTTACATGTCTATGGTTTAGGGTTTGTTATTTATAATTGACTCAGATATTTTCTGAGTTCCCCACACTTATGATATTGAACAATAAATGATTCATTAGGCTGAACATTTTTTCCTCTATCAAACACATCATTTCCCCTAGTGAATATTTTATTTAGGCATGTATTTTCCACAAATTAAATAACATCTTATGTTATTGGGACGCCCCCGGTTAATTATTTCCTAATACATGATAAATATAATGCAATATCATCTTACCCATAAGGACATTTATATCTAAACGCCCATTAATCTCTATTATTATATTATTATGCATGATTGTAAACACATTGGAGTTGAGGATGATAATCATATAAAGGGATATAAATGTATTAATAAAAAGTATTATCATTGGACCTCCATTTTAATTTTCATACCCATGAAGAAAATCCTTTTATTAGGTATGAAATTTAGAAATAATATGATTCCTCCTATATTAATACATTGACTGAAACATTCTTTTAAATCTATGGCATCATAAATTATATGTTATCCATAGTCATTGTATTTTAAAATAATTAATATTATTTCATAATGATAATGTGAATTAGCCCAATAATTTTACATGGGAGTTACATACCAAGTGTGAAGTAAGGACCCATTCTCCCGGCACTAGAATGATGGTTGAGATATACACGACCAACTATTTTTGGGGGAATTAACCCTTAATTCATATGTTTGGAAAACACATCAACTTGTATTACCCAACACAATAATGTATTTCATAGAAAACACACTCATTTTTTTAAAATAACATATTAATTTAACATATATTTAGTTATAACCCAAATATTCTTAATACATTATATACATTCATGTTTACCATCATAATGAATACCAATTATAGTGTCCAGATGGTTAATACATAAATTCTATATCTTATTTGACAAGCATTCATTACCCACCGATATGGTCTACGAAAAATCCATAATGTTTTAGTTTATTTTAATAAATGGATACATAAATTATTATCTCATAAATTCTCTACAACATTCCACATTATGTTCTTCAAAAAAGTCATCATTCATACAAATTTATAAAAAACATCCCTTATAAGCTGGTGAAGGGATCATATGAACGTTTGAGCTCATATGATCTACAAGGTTAAAAAAATATATCAATCAAATGATCAAAATGTAAAATAATATTTGTATAAGTGTATGAAAACATGATCATATATTATTATCATCATACAATATCATCCACTGATCATTAATCAATAAAAATGGCTCTGTATTTGTAAGGAAAAATAAAAAATACATAAGAGTGTGGAATCATCAATAATCAATCATGATCCATTAGAACATATGATAAGAATAATGGAAAATGTTTTTACATAAACATGAAACATATAAAATCCTTTCCTTAATCAAGGTTCATGTCTAGTATTATCATAGTGGATTAGGTTATCCCAATTCCATTATTTCCATAGTAAATGTTAACTAAAGTCAATATATTATTATAAAATGTTCCATAATAAACCGGGATCACACCCCACTCTAGGATTACCATTCTAATGAGATATATTTCATTAATTAGTTCATTATAGTGATATATAATTTTCCCTAACATATCACATAATGAAGACTATTCATGTCAAATCCATAAGATCAAAAAAAATTGAAATTTCATATTATCATATCACAAGTATAAAATTCATGTTTCATAAAAATTTCATCATCATAATCATTATACATAAAACAATGAATATTTATTGTCTCACTAGATCATATCCATTTTCAATCTTGTCAAATATTGAAGGATTTTGATATATATTTAAATACCCATAAAATATTTTTTATCATTTCTTGTGGGAAATACTCTTTCCATTTTAATGTTAGCTAGTTAAAATAATAAAAATATCAAAATATTATGGAAAATGGTTTCATTGAAAAAAATATTTATACCTATTAAGTTAGTTTAAAATTTAAAAAATTAATTATTGTAGGAAAATTATTTCATATATTTTATGCTAAAACAAAAACTCCATTCAAATTTCAGTAAAAGGTGAAAAATAGCTCATTTAAAATATAGTAAATATATAAAATCAAAATAAATATATAGTTAAAGAAGATATATTTAAAACGAAATTTAATAAATTATTGTATAATATTAATTAAATATAAGAAACTCATTATAAATTCTATATATGGATGAAAATAGTATTTCTGGTCAAAAATTGAAATAATGTCATTTTTCCATAAAATCATTTTTTCAGTATTCTAAGTATGTGAATGTTGAAAACTAATGGAAAAATTTTAATATAGTGAAATAATAAAATATTAATTAATGATATACTTTTTTTAGATTTATCATTAAATTTCTTGACAAAAATTTAGGCATAAGAAATCCTTGTAGAAATATTGGTATTGTAAAGTAAAATCATCGATATTGTGGTAAGTTTTTTCTCAGGAACCACATGAGTAAAAATAGACAAATTAAAAATTAAATTAGTATAAAAATTATAATATAAATGATACAAAATATAATATTATATTTAAATACACCACATAGAAAAATATAATTGTATAAAATTAGATGTCCTAAATATGACAATTTGAGAAGTTAAAAAATTATAACATTTGTAACATTCAAATAAAATACCCATGGATGAAATGATTTGATTTTTATATTCATTTATAGGTAAATAATAATTTTTAATTATATAAAATTTCATTGGATCATTATATAAACCTTAAAAATTCCAAAAGGTGTATAACATCAAAATGTCTAAATAAACAATTTTAGATAATGGGCCCTTAAAAAATATCCATAAAGAGTTGTATATTATCCAGACTCAAATATAAAAATAAAATAATTTATATAAATCATTAACAGATTCGTTTTTATAAAAATATAAACATATATGTACAAATTATTACATTATAACACATGTTTATTGACAATAATTTATTAAATTCAGCAAATGACGTGTTAATAGATCTTTTTTCATGGAGGTTTTATTCTGGAATTTACAGTCCTATAAATTTTATCATGATTATAGAATCTATATATTTTTAATCAATATTGAAATTTAATATTTATTAATTATATAAAAAATTTATAAGTAGTCATATTATTTAGTGATTATTAATTTATCATGTTACATCATGGAGATGGTAATTTTCATATATAGATGTTTGATGTTTCTATAATGATAAGGATAAAACAAAATAATGTTAAATAATAATAATCCTATCCCGGAGGGTAGATAATATCCCATAATTACAAAATAATAATTAAGTATTAAATATATTATATTAACACTAAATATATCATTATAATGACTTGTGAAGTATATTTAAGATAAAATAATCAAACCACCATGTGGAAGTGGTAATCCACATGCATGGTTGAGTGGTACCTTTATTTACTATTTGATATATAAGGGGTTTAAAATGGTTGTTCTGTCATAATAATAACTCCTAAAAGAATTTATTACCTGTGATTCATAATATTTCTTGATATAATAGGTTTCAAGGAGGGGGAAGAAGAAAAAAATTGAAATATCATGGTTGTGATTAATACCTCTTATTTCTGATACCTTTGTCATCTAATATCGTTAGCAATGATATATTGTTATTTGGAGAACAAAAAATATGCATGAATTTGGGAATAGTTCTAATATAGAAGTTCAAAAGGTATTTATAGTGGTATAAGGATCGTATGTTGTGGATAATTGAGTGGAATATGTTCTCTTTTATAAGTGAGGGGGCATACACAAGTAATTTTTCAAAATATTTCCAGGATATAATTACAATTTCAACATAAAGTGTCATAAAATGCATTCTGTTTTGATGATTGGATACTAAAATGTTGAAAAATAATATAATAATAACAACTAGTCAAGGGTGGGTGGGAGTGTTCAACTAATTTGTTGGTTTAACTAAGGCTTCCCTCATAAATCAGTTTTATCATTAAATGTGGAAATAAAATTTTACTATTATTATTTTTTACAACAAAATAATTAATTTTTTACAATCAAATAATAATATATTTTATCATTAATAAAATATTTATTCAATTCTATAATATTAAATTTATATATAGGGAAGAATATAATTTTAACTAAGCATAAAAAAATAAACAAAAAATCATTTAAGAAAAATTCATTTTTATTAAATAAACATAATTTACATGAATTCACTTCTTGTAAAATGTTTATGTGAAAATAATAATTTATTTTATAATATATACATTAATTTATAATAATTAAATTATTGTTATTTTTTTTGTTTATAAATATAAAAATTAAATTCTTCTATTAAAATATTATTTTATAATAATAAGTTTTTTCCCAAACATTTACTTATATAAAAAACACTTATATTTATTTTTAATATTTTATTAAATACATAATTTATAATTAAATTATTTTTAGGTTAATTTAATATTATACTCCCTTAATAATGCATTTTATACTTAAAATCAAATGGATTTTAACCAATAATTACTGTGTTTCATTATTCTAGGATATGATATTTTTTAATAAAATCCTAATAATTAACCCTAAGACTATATTAAAATAACTATTTTAAAATGATATTAATTCATTCATATAAAATATCAATAAAATATAGAAATTATTTACTTTTTTTGTTCACAAAATCGAATAAAAATTATTTTTATCGAAAACATATTTTTGATTCATAAATTGAAATTAATGAAAATATAGAACATTTTTATTATTAAATTTTCACAAAATTTACATTTTAAAAATAATAATTAAATATTTTCATAATATGGTTTCTATTATTAATACCTTTCCATTGAGAAACCATGTATTAAAGTTTCGTTGTATCGTAGTTCATTTATACTTGTGATTTTGTGTGAAGAAATCTATTGAAAACATTAATTTTTTTTAAAGAAATATGTATATTACCATTTCATGTGGTTTTATAAAATTTATTATATATATGGGATTTAGGGACATGAACCACTGATTAGGATATGACCTCATCTAGAATAATCCATTATGAGGGGAATTTAAATGGATTTTAAACCTAATAAGAGGACATCAATGGTCATGGGGAATATGGTGACAATAAGGTGGTTGTAGATAATTTGTATGTTGTCATTGATCCTTTTAGAGACTTTTACTCATATTAGCATAGATGAATATGTTCCCATGATTTTCAAATAAAAAAATATACATTTATATGATATGATCATACTATAACATTCAATATCATTGGGTAAGGAAGCATTTTTTATAAAGGAGGAGAAATAATGATAGTACGAGGCATGCATTATCGGTAGACCATGGATGATTATTTGAAGTAAAGAGAGTATTATTGGGTCTTATTCATAAATATATAACTTCAATTTTTGGGATATATTATATAAATAATATCATTTAGTGATGAATTCATTAATTGAAAAAACTACTTGGGGTTACAACTTTTTAGGATACCCATCACCTTATGGATCTTTGATTTGAATCGAAAACCATGGTGAGAGTAATGAACTAGGAGATATTTCTTAATTTATTATCAATGAGGACACTATAAAAAATGGAATATATGTTTTTGATAAACATGATTGTTCTATCTTTCTGAGTTGAAAATCTTGTTGAGTCCTTTTATCAAGGGAATACATGTTTTAAGTTATTCGTTTTGATGTGCCTTATGAATCAACCATATATATTATGAAATTACAGTAAGGTTAATGATGTTGATTTTAAGTTTTTCAACCTTAGTGAAATGATTCCACAGAGGTCATTTGAGTGGGATCGACCCAGATGGGTCACATTATTGTAATGTCTGGCACAAGAAAGGTTTGAATAACTATATATTAGATTTTTTTCCTAGTATCATAGACTTTTCATTATTTTTTTTGTTTTCAAAAATAAGTGGGGTGGGATGAATATTATTGGTAACCCTGACCATACATAGTGTTCCATGCACAAATTATGATAAAATGGTTAAAATTTTCACCAAATATTTTATATGTGTTGATAAATTAAAGATTTTATAGAGTATTATTTAAATAGTAGGTTCACAAAAAATTGAAAAATTAAAAAGGAATGTGTGGATAGATTGAAACATATGATTATATGCATAATGTGATAGATTTATTGCTACATTAGATGTATAATCATATGTTTTCAACCATAAAATGATTATTTATATAGTAGGGATTTCTAAAATATATCAATAAAGTAGTTTTCCAAATAAAATTGGGCATGCTTTTTTCAATGAAGTCTACATCTTTTGGGATTAATACTAATCTTTCTCAAGAACCAATAAAATAAATACTATATTAATATTACTCTTCTCAATCATTACTATTTCAAAAAATTTCTTCATTTATCATGAAATGGAATCCCATATATCTTATGAATTATATAGTAAACCATATGACAAAATAAAAATATTTATAGTAATAATTCATTTGACCATTTCGGATACTATCAAAAAACCGTAGAGGAAGTGTTAATGGTTTACTAGTGGGGTATATGGATGTTTTCTTAGTTAACTATTTATGATTGGGAAAGCATGTGGTCAGTTTGTGTCCATGTTAGAGTCTACCTTCTTTCCCCTAATAACGCATTAATTATTTTCTTATTAGGTCCCCACATACATTTTTTCTAATAGATCTTTATGAAAAATCCCAACCCATTACCATAAATGGTTTTTGTCAACACTACATTAATATAATCCCATCACGATGATACATCATTGCGGTTGTGGAATTCCTCTATGTACAATATCACTCTATAATCATATGGCCTAGAAACTAAATTCTTATTCCTTTATTGAATATAACCTTTTTTCCAACTTATTTATGCTTGATTGTTTTCATGACACATAATGGTATATCTCAAATGTTATCATACATCAACATTAAAAAACATTAAATTGTCAAAAAAATTATTAATAAATCCTATTTAATTTGTAAATAAATAATTATTTAATATATTATATATATAAACATGATTATTTTTAACTCCTCATGTCATATATAGAAATTTGGGTAGTGTTAATTTAGATGGTTTTTAACATAACATTATTATGAAAGAATATTTTTATAAAATATTAATTTAACATAATAATATGATTGATATTTTTTCAATTAAAAATATAATTATAATTTTTGAATTTTTTATATAATTTTGATTGAGAATTTTTATAATGGGCCTTATATCTACCTTATTTTAAAAATATATTTATAAATATTATTTTAAAGGAACTAGGGAAATAATATTTTAAATATATGCCTTGTAAATTTTTTTACACTTTTAAGTGTATATACTATGAATAAAGTTGTAATATATTGAAATATTATATTTATTTTTCAAACAAAATCCCCTAAAATGAAGAATTTTATTTAATAAAGAATTCAATATTTTTGAAAAGTGTTGATGATGTACTTTACTAATAGGAATTTTTTTATCATTATATGTTATACTTTTTTGATATGGAGATGAAATATGCTGTATTGAAAACTCAATGGTATAATTTATGGGGGTTTGTAATTAATGGTGTTGTTTGATTATATTAATTTGGTATTTAATTGATATATTAGTGTCATCCTACTTTTATATAGTGGATGATAGTGTGTTTTTATTCTAGGGTGATAGAGTCAACATTACTATTACATTTTTATTGCGTTTTCATTATTGTCATTTTGAAATATAATTTTATTGAATATTCCATTGTTATTTTCAGGATTGGGGATTTGATATGATCATTTTAATCATGGTATATTCAACAATAAGAATAATATTTAGTATTAGTAATAGTATTAGTTTCTGAATTATAATGATCTATTTTGATTTTAGTGGAATAGGGTGCCACAATTACCTAGTGGATTTTTTGCCATCTTTTTGAGAAATAGTTTGAGATTGAGTTTCCATTAAATATATAATTATACTTATTCAATTTTATTTTCATTTTCAGTCGGCTTTCATTGATGACAATGAATTTTTTTTATGTTGTTTGTGGGCCCACTTGAATAGGATTAATGGGAAAACCTTTTTGAAATGGTAAAAGTGGAACTATATCCTAATTGTTGAAGGTTGAAAAAATAAGGCTTTTAATTACATTTAATTAGAAGGAACCTTTGTTTCTACTAGTGGTTCTGACACATATGATTTAATTAATAATAGTTAGGCCTCTTAGAAGATGATACCATGAAGTTATGATATTTTGATACTACATTATGTTTTGAGATTCACTGTTATCTAGAAAATATTGTATGATATATGGGATAGAGTTAATGGATCAAACACTATTAATGGAATGATGTATACTTCAAGATAATTGATAATTTCGAATGAGTTCTCATGTTATGGGTCTAGTGATACATGAAGGTTTAAATTGTCTAATATTTCTAGAGCATATTATTCACTCAGAAAATACAATTTGAATAGCTCTAATGTTCACTCAGGTTTGTGTGCTTATTTATTCCATTTTTACTATTATAGGAAATAAAAATAATAAATTCCATTAAACAAATATAAATCAACTATTTCAATGATGGGTTTGAAATTTTTTTGGGAAGTTGAGTAATCTGTAATTATGTAATTTTATGGTCTTCCAAAATTTATCAATTGGTATATTACATATTTCTATCCCAATTTCCTTTTCAGAGAAACATTTTTAAATTATTTCAATATGTTATGTTTAATGTATGTTATTTTATATTTTAACTATATTCCTCTTATTTTTTAACTTTGATATTGATTATTTTTAAATAATGTATTCATTATTTTTCTTTTATTGAATTCAAAAGATAAATAGGAATAAAAAAGTTTTAAATTTTTTAGAAATCATAAATAAAATTTCAATTTTTTCTTTTTTGGATATATTTAGTAATGTATGTTATAATAAAATATTTAAAAAAGATAAAATCTAGTATGTGGCCAAATATCATTAATGTATAAATTTATATACAATTAAAATATTTATTTTGATGTGATTGGTTTTGTCCCATTATATTCCCTATCACTTTTTTGTTATTTTATTAATTAATTTCATGTTTTAGTGGTATTATAGAATATAGAATGAATTTAATAAATATCTTATTAGTGAATTATCATTGTTGAAATTGTTTTTTAGTAAAGTGTGTTAGATGTGTAGTATATTTATATACTAGGTGTAGTAAATTCTAAGAATTATAACATTATTCCACTAATCAATTTAGATCATCCTTGTGTTTAGATATTAATTCCATTTAATGGTTTTTGAAATGTTTGATATGTATCACCCTTATTGTATATGATTTTTTATTTTCATAAATATTATTTTATCTTGATTCACGAGGTTGAGAATCATTTGACACATATAAATTTGGGGTTACTATACCATGCCTAACCGTTAATTTTTTTCTATTAACGTTAGTGGAGTTTTGAATCATTGATGAGACACAACCATGATAACATGATGAAATGTTGAATTTTTGGGATTATATGGTTCTATAATCAATTTCTATGGGGTATATAGTAATTTTTTAAATTTTTATAGAGTTATAGGTTTGAAGAAATAGTATTTTATGTAGATTTGAGTGAATGCGAATAATATTTTATTCGGTCAATGTGTAATTTATTTTTATGAATTCAGTCGAGGTTTTTTATTATGTATGAAATGTCGAAGATCTTATTAAACTACCTATATTAAATGGTTATGGGATAATGGATTATTTATTCTATCCTAGTGGTGAAATTTGTATTTATAATGAGTTATATGGTGTCATTGGTAATGGATTTGAGTCTGAAATGGAATGGATGATTCCCATATATCCAGGTAGTTTATTGATAGGAGTCCATTGTCAAGGATAATGAGATAATATTTGATTTCCTTACACTATGGTGCATTCCAAAATAATTTTTCATATTATGAAAATGTACATTATTTTTAGGGAACATAATGTCATTTTGGATGCCAAAGAAATTGGTTTTGGATTTTACCATAGTTTAAATAGGTTTATTAGAAAAACAAATTCATTTTTTAATGATTTCATAACTTTAAAACACTATAGGGGTTGATAATTAACCTTTTATTTTATTCATTGAACATCCCAAAATAATATTAAACCCTAAAACTTCTCCATGTTCTCAATAGTTGTTACAATATGGATCTAAACCTCTCGATTCATGTTTTCATTTCTACTTCAATATTATGTTTTTCCACACATCTTCATTTTTACTCTTCATTTTATGAGTTTTGACTCATATTATACAATAAAATATGTTGGTTGTTTAAATAATATGTGTTTTTATGTGTTTTAGTTAGGATTAATTATGGTTTTCCCTCTAGTGGTTCATTTTCAGTTTAGAATAATCATAAAATCATTTATATCTTTTTTATGTGTAAAGATAATTGAATCATTAATTGAGGTAGGGAATTTGTGACATATCCTAAAATTAATGATCAATTATAGGGTTAAAATTATTATTCATTCAATGGATTGGAATTTATAATAATACGCGGTATTTTTATAACATTTACTATAAAAATGAAATTGATGAAATGAAATGTATGTGTTTTATATAAAATTCAAGTTGTTATATTATTTCTCATTTAGATTGTTTTGTTTTTTCATGATAACTTAATTATTATTGTTTTTATATGAATGTTTTAAGATAATATCATAAATAAGTTAAACTAATAGAGTTATTAAAAATGGTGTTAGAAAGGTTTATTTAATTTTTATAAAATATGATTCAAATGATTGAATCGGGATTGAACATGTTAGCATGTAAGAGACTTCTACTATGAGTATAGTTGAATGATGTGTTCTTTCTTGGATAGAATTTATTTTTTATTATTTTAAACCCTTTAAACATTTAAATTTAAATAATAATATAAATATAGAAATTAATTTTCTTAATAATCCTCTGTAAAATGTATAAATGTAATTGTGTTTAATGAGGGATTATTTTTAGTGTTGTGTTTTTTCTAAAATAACATTTCTGATGGTCATGAATATTTTGTGGATATACCATTCATTTTCATAGTTTTTTATTCATTTTTTATCTATTTTGATATGATGATGTGATTTTAATATTTTATGGAATTTTGGGGGTGTGGATGTGTTGTCACTATAAGTAGTTTTTTCATGGTCATTTTGAGAATGAAGGTATGATGTGGTTTTGAAGTAGTGTCATTACATGGTTTTCGATGTCTATGAAAGTCAATTAGTTGGTATGGTGTCAGGTATAGAAATTATGATTTGAATCGATGTTTCTCATAAATATGGTTGGTTTCTAGTATTTTTAAAATTCATTTAGCAAATGAAATATCAAACAATATGGTGACTAAATGATGAAAGAGTATGTCATGATATTGATGAGTAGTTTTCTATTTAATGGAATTAAACATTTTATGGTCAAAATGGAAAATTAATATATGGAATAGATGTATTTAATGAATGTAATTTTAATAGTGGTGGTAAAAAATGGAAATTGAAAATTTTTGGATGTAATGTGAATAATATTTTGATTCGTTTCAACATATGTTGTTTCCATGAAGTGCTCGAATTATGGTGGTCGTAGAATATCTTAGTGATAATAAAAACGTGTTTTTAGTTAACCCAACATTTTTATTATGTTTTATATTATATAATAATTTTTAATGGTAGTGAAAATACTATGAGAGGGGGAGGGGTAAATCATGATCTTTTATATTAAAATTAATCATTCACTCATCATATTATATAAAGAGACAAAAAAATATCTCTCTATTACTCAAATAAATTAATTTCATATTAAATTATATAAGTAACACATTAGTTATTTTTTCTTCACCAACACTAGAATACATATAATGAGAATAAACTTAATGATGGGTCACCATTATTAAAATATAAAATCTATAATGATGTTCACAACATTATAGAAGTCTTAATATCCCCAAAATTTTAAAAACAATTATAACTAACAAAAAACTACTCAATAAACACTTATTAATTAATTGATCCACCAATAGAAACTGAAAATGATCTCATGTAACATATGAACAATTTACAGAGACAATAGTGTATCATGAATCTCATATTTCATCAATGTGAGGGATTCCAATTTACCGTTTATATTCTTTGTAATTTTTTACTATTTCATGAAACATTCTATTTATAAAATTAGTTCGTTCACAAAATTCTATTATTAAAAATAGTCTCTCAGGTAATGTCTTTTCTATGAAATATTTTTCTCCGTGCAAGTTATTTTAGTCAATATATTGTTTGCATAATTCTTGTGTGATAACCGAGTGATTTCCCTTCCGAACCTCATACAAATTATTTGTCTCCAAATATAATTATTATATTATAGACCGATTTATATTAAATCCCTAAAAATATTTTTGTGACACAATCACTAATAACATGACTCCACTAGGCACATCATACGTCATGAAAATCAATCTGTTATATTTTCACCTAATCCAACATTGCTTGAGTTTACACAAAATTATATTTAAATGGTTAGATGAACTATAAATACAATAACTACCTATTTTTTCAAATTTGTAGCATGTAACACCAAATAAATAAGTTTTAAATTAGTTATAATATTGTTATATTTGTTAACAAGAAACGCCAAAATTTATTCAAATTGAAATATATTTTTAAAATATTGTTATCTAAATGTGACTATCTTAACAAAGTTGTTGAATTTATAGAAATTAATATGTGATACT
This sequence comes from Viscum album, assembly GCA_963277665.1. Lineage (NCBI taxonomy): Eukaryota > Viridiplantae > Streptophyta > Magnoliopsida > Santalales > Viscaceae > Viscum > Viscum album. Next base: position 583,428,726 of record OY728130.1, read on the forward strand.
GCATCAAGAAATATGTGAATAATTCTACTAATAATAAAAAATGTTTTTATGAATTCATAGTATAGAAGAATTTTTTAGTGATGTCATTTTATAATTAAAAAAATTTCATCAAAAAATATTTTTAATCAATTTTTTCAATGGAAATTATAGTTAATTTTATTAAAATTTATAAATTTTATATAATAAAATTAACATCATATTTGTATTAGAATATCAATATTATTTTTGGGGAATTGTTTGGATGTTTCCAAAATGATTGACTTTTCTATAAATAGTGTAAAATACCAAATTTTCTAATATTTTTATTTCTATTTACTTAATAAATTAATATAAAACTCTAATTATATTTTATATTATGAAATAATGTGATTCACGATCCATTTTATTAATAATAGTAATAATAATTCCATTTAGAAAAATAATTTTTCATATATTTATATATGAGTAATTTTTTAGGATTAATGAAACATTTTTCAAAAAAACATTACTTTAATTTTAAAAATATAGAATAAACATTTTTCTGAAATATCAATAGATTTGATGTTTATAGGTAGATTCCATATGGAAATGAGGAGGTTGATATTTTAAATATAGATCTTTTAATTTTATTCCATTATAAATGGTAAATCCGGAATATAGTTTTCACCTCGTAAAGGGTACCTGGGTAATACATGGTTAAATATAAGTTATGAGGTCTCAAAATAAACAAAAAACATTCCCTTATGTAAATAAAATATATTATTTGGGCCATAGATATCTTATATTAGAATATATTTAATTTTAGTTCCATTTTACATTGTTCATTACATTTATATTATTTTATGTAATGGAATGTCAAAAGAATTAAACTATTCCTATAAATGTATTCCATATGTTTAGATAGTAATATTTAGATATTATGAATGAATATAAAATTTTATTATTAATATTATTAATTTATTTTTTAAATTTTAATTTATTTTTAGTTTTTATTAATGATTAATTACATTAGATTATTACTTAGTACTGAAACTATGATTTTTCAAGTAGTAGAAAAATAAAAGTAAATGATTTGAAAACTATCAAAATAAATACTTTTTGGATGAATTATGGAATCAAAAATAATTATTCTCATAGAGAGATTATATTAAACTCATATATACGTCTTGATGACTTTGTAGTCAACAAATTTGAAATTTTTTTCAAATGACATTAATTGTATTCTAAATTAAATAATATATTATTGAACGAATTAAAATCATAAAAAATTAACAAAAAGAATATGTGTTATGGGATATGGTTTAAAATTTTATTCATTGATAATTTTTTCAAATTGATTCCCCTATTGTAAATTTCAAACCCTAATTGAATGCATAATGCGTTAAAATAGGTTTGGATAAAAATGGTTGACATGTGGTTATACTAAAGAGATAAGGGATTAAATGAATAGAAATTAGTCTAAATCAAAGTTTCTAAGTTTCATTCAATCCAATAATAATTTTAATTATAAATTTTTCAAATTTAGAAAAACTTTTCATTGAATGTAGTATAACAATAAAATTTAATCGTTTGAAATGTTATGAGCGATAAAGTTCCATAATTTATAAAAATACACTTTTTATGTATCTTCACTAAAAAAATATATCCATAAGTCTCATAAAAAAGTATCCATTTATCTTCTCAAACACCCTACATATGAAGTATAAGTTCAATGAATCATAAAAGTTTATTGTAATGGTAGTTAAAAATTCATTTATGGGAAGTCTACTGAATAAGTAGTAATAGTCATACATGATCTGTTTCAATTTATTTCGTATTACACCTCATATGTGACTAGATCCTAATATCCCTTTTATTATGATTCTTGAATGTTGGAGTTTTCTAGAGAAGGTTTAAAGCAGGTTTGGAGAGTAAATGGGAAAAATTAGGGTTCTACTTCTAGTTTTAGAAAGGCCAAATGTGTTTCCCTAGGTGGTGTCATATGGTAGGTCGATTATGTGTCGAGAAGATGTCTTCATAGAATAACCCCAAGGATCCACATCCAAATATAGAATAGCTACAGTGTGGTCTCCCTGATTCATCATAGCTTCCCAAGGGATACGTTTTTTAAGAAACTACTTTTTAGTGGTATATGTTTTTTGGGGGTCAGATTTTTTCTTATGACTTCCTCAATTGTGGAGAAATACGATGTGGTACAACAAGGCGACAACATACCCCCTTATAAGAAATGAGTTGGGGTCTATGGTATGGTTTTTAGGCTATTCCATTATCCCTTTATCAAGTAAATAAGATATGTGGTGTATGAGGTTATACAGATCATATATGTTCTTTGAAAAGGGGAGTTACATCCTAGTACCTTGGCCTATACCATAGTATACACAATGATATGTAGTTTTTCAGAGTGTTCCATGACGTGATGTAATCATAATACATTATTTAGCTTATCTATATATACCACTGAGACCCTCCACCCAAATTTTCTCATATATCATCCAATGAAAACATCAGAACCTAAAATTGGATTTCCAAAGGCTATAAAGGTCCATTCAAGAAGGATCAATCTGTGACTTCATGAGATTGATCAATTGTGATTTGAGGTTGGTTCATTCTATTTTCATTATGTTTACCCTCTATTTGATTTTATTTTACTCGTATTCATCATTTTATTATATAGAGATTGATCTGTATCATTCTATTGGATTTTCCTTTTATGATTTCATGAGTGTTCATGGAATGAAATACTTAGAAGATTGTAGTATACTTGAGAGATAGGTGATAATAGATCTACATTGGAATTAATTAGATATTTAGATATTGTTGGATTTTTATAGAAGTGTATTTTTTGAATTTTATTAATTTAGTTTAAATCGCACATGAGCCTCAACCCAGTTGGTGAGGTATCCTTAAGTACATCCACGAGTCCTAGGTTCAAAACTTGGTAGAGGCATATTTACGGTTACTATAGCAGGCACTACAACAGTTACTATAGCAGGTAATGTTCAGTACTGTAGTAGCTGGAACAATTCACCTTGGCCCACCGGTTTGGGCTTGGAGTCCTTAAGGATTTCGGGCCACCCAGGCCTTCGGGTCAGTAGGACTTTCAGGCCACATTTAAGGCCTTTGGTCCACCTCAAGAACATTGGGCCACATGTAGTTTCACCATAAAGACTACAAAAAAGGAGCAACCCAACAAGAGTATTCAGAGCAGGTGCACTAACCATATAAGAGCCAAATGGATTTTTCAGAATGAGAGGGTATGGCTATGCCATTGGGACCAGCCTGTGCTTTCACGGAAAGCCTAACTAGATGGCCATGAGAAGGTGGAGAGATACTATCATGATGTAGATGCTAGGGAGGGTCAGTTCCTTGTATATAGTCTATTTGAATTTCCTAATACCTTCGGGTCATGTAATCTCTTAAGCCTACGGGCAATGTAATATCTAAGCCAACGTGCCTTGTAAGGGTTCCCCCTCATCCCTTGAAAGGGGGGTTATCAAAAATCCATAAAAATGAAGGCCTTCAGGCCATTAAGATTAATTTAGTTTAAATCATAAATTGACCATGATTTATTTCATTTGGGTGGTTCTATAATGAAAAAATTATAGGATAATATATATTTAATAAAAATAAGTTTATTATCAGCGATTTTACTGTGTTTTCCACAGTGACAATAGTTTTTCACTTAATTTCAATGATAGTGTTCAAAAATATTTTATTATTATTATCTTTTTTACTTATACCTCTGTTATAATATTTCATCTAATGAATAATTGTGAATAATGTATAGTGAGAATTAATTAATTGGATTGGTAATGAATTAAAGATTCATGTTTAATGAAACCGTTTCTTTTTGTAATTTTATGGAAGTCCAATTGATTTTTAATACATGTGTCAATAATTTTATTTACATACACTAGCGGAAGTGGATAACGAACAAGATTCTTTAATTATTGTGGGTTATAATAATAATAAATAGAATATAAAATTTTAATTTTTTATCATTCAGTTGGATAAAATTAAAACTATTTGTAAGAGAATGTTTAATTTTTTTTAATATATTATTATAGAAGAATCCCTAGGTTACCCATGTTCATAACATATAATAAATTATTTTGTGAAATCAAACTAAAATAAGAACTAGTTTTATAATAATGATAACTTTTTGGGGACAAGGTTTCTGATTTCGTGGGAATTCGATGTCATTTCTGTTGGGTTTTGAGATCATGTTTCCATGTGAAGGGTTAATGAATTGTTTTTAGGTCCATGATTCCTTATTTAATCTATTCATTATTCTCAACCATCTATGATATTTTATTGGATGTGACCAACACTAAGTGATGTGATTTGATCATGGGATAACAGATGATATGTGGTCAGTTAGGAAATAGGTTTTGGTAATAATTGAATCAGGTGATAGAGATATGCATGGTGAAATACATTATTGAATTTATTATGGAATCAAGATGATGAAATAGGTTGAAGCTCAGAATACCCATTGTGATTTTGAATGATGGGATTTATTCCAGTTGAATATTCTTAATGTGTTTCATTCATGATGTGCTTCTTTATATATTTTCCATTAACCACTACTTGAGAGAGTTTGATATTCTAATATATTAATATCTCTTCATGGTATGTTGGTATGTTCTCCCATATTATGTTTTATTTTTGAATAAAAATAATTTTTAATATATTTTTAACCCAAAGTGATTTTTCAGTGAATTTAGTGGTTGACATTACTATGAAATTATTTACTTAGTTGGATTTTTTATTGAGGGAATGTAACTTGAAAGAGGTTAATAATGTGTTGTTTAATAATTTTTAGATTGTTATTAATGAAAAGTATTTGGGAATAATGTTGATTATTAATTGGTGGATAAAAAATTAATTAATAAAATGAAATTTAAAAATAGAAATAAGTAATTTATTGTTTGTGTTATACATTTCAAATTTTATTTTAGGATATATCGTTTGAAGTTTTCGAAGTCGGGTGATCAGGTGATGATGAGTGTATCTAATCATAGGTCTAGGTAATTTCCTACAGTGTGCTTTCAATAAATAATATATAGCATTCTTTTTTTATTTCATATGATAACCCGCCAATGTTTGTTGGGAGATTGAAACCCAGTGGACTCTAAGAGGGTGTTTTCCCCAACATCATGGTCGTGAGGATAGATGAATTACTACCCCCATTTTAATTTCACTCATATATTTGATGTATTATGTTTTGTTAATCATGGTGGTCAGATTTACCTATTTATTCGTATTGAGGTAATACTGTCTTTTAGTTATTTCACACACATATCTCCTGATAAATAGTCCAATGGAATATAATATGTATATCATGTATTGGTTGTGATGGAATGAGTTTTGTTACTCGATGTATGGGACATGATTGATTGAGGAATAATAACAAATGTATGACTCACATCATTCACATTACGGTGGATACTTGAAAGTACTTAGTTGCAATATTGTGATGTGAAATGGGATGTTAGTATTATTTGATGCATGTAATGCATGTTTTGGTATGTATCCTAGGTTTTTACAAGCTAGATTCTTTTACAGATATATAGACAAGGACATGTAATGTTTTAAAAGAGAATAAAACTACTGGGGGAGGGGTATTGGGAACACATTATTTTATTATATAAATAAATATTCACAAGTATGCTATAACTGGTGATAGATGGTTGTGGTAAGGCTAAGAGTTTATTATAACTAATTAGTTGATGAGTTAGTTTCAAAAAAATTTCATTGGGATTTATAATTCATTCTTTATCTTTTTAATTGGAGGAACTATGATGGATATTATTGAATAAACATGTTATGATCACAAAAAATTTATATAAACTATTTTGTAGTTACCAGGAGCCAGTTGGAGATAAGTTTCAGTCCTACCGGTTCGTTGTTTTTCGCGAGCCATTTGGGATTATTTACCACAAATGAGTTTATATATTTTTTACTTATAGTCTTATGTTGATTTGAAAGAGTTTTGTACGACATGAGATGAATGAAATATAGATTTAATTTGTACTTATGAGAAGGAGTTTATTTTCTGGTCTTTCATATCTCTATTTTCCGCATGTTCTTTTAGAGGGTGTTCACTGCCACATGTATATATGATATAACCTTAGGGCTAGTCACCAACTCGGTGCCTTCTCGAGGAAGAACTCAAGTGGTCACCATTCTCTATCTCTCATTATAGTCCTAACATGGGTACTAATTGGGGGAAAGTGTTCCCAAAAGAGTGGTATCGATGGATTGAGTTTAAGGTATATAATAGATATTGTATTTAGGAACAACAGCTGAAGGAAATTTTTGGTAAAAAACTATTTCAGTTATGATTAATAAGTGTAGAAACATGGTATTCTAGTTGAGGAATAAGTTTTTAGGGCCCCATGCGATGAAATGCATGATCATTTTTTTATTACCATATATATTATAAGAATTGATACTTCTTTCAAGGTTGAGTCCTAGGAAGGGACCATTTATCAGTCTTTTTTTTCACCAATTATTAAATTTCATAGAACATGGTATTATGTTAATTCATAAATAAAAATAATTTTTTAAAATAATTAAAAATATTATATATTCCAGGTTTATGAGTCTATCATTTTATCTTTTTATGTATGGAACTAGGACTAATTATTCATTAGGTTCTTACTTAATATATTGATCTGAACGAACTAGCAGATCACTACAGAATGGATGATAACAAAAAAAAAGGATGATATTCTATGAGTTTCAGATCCATGGTCTTTGGAAGTATGATTTTTATTCTTTATACTCATTACTCAAAGACTAGTTTGAGGAGTTTTAGATACAATTCTATTATATCCTTTCTCTAAAAGAGTACTAGATTTCACATTATTTGAAAATGGCACATCCAGATGTTTGGAAGTGAAATATCTTGTTTAATATTGAATATAAGGAGACAATGGTCACATGTGACTTATTCACAGGAGTGTTTTGAGCAATGAAAATTTCATTGAATGTGATGGAGGCCAAGGGACAAGGGTTTATTACCCTTGAAGAGGATAGTCCTAGTGTGATGAAGTTCGAGATCAGTTTCATATCCCTTCTCTAATATACTTCAGGCCTTTTTCCATATAATAAGTCTATTGTGTGGCATTCTGAGGAGGCTTTGAGTTCATAGACCCAATTCCATGCCACCTCATTTATGTTGTGAACATATATAAAGGTGATATTATGAGAATATTATATTAAGAGGCTTTCACCAAGAACTATGTATTCAATATAGGGGAGACATGTTGATTGCAGGGAGCATTAATGTTTGGTCAAGGGAACCATGTTCTCGGACATTAGAGGTTTTTGTTTTCTAGGTCTTAGTCCCAGCCCTAGTCAACTTGTTTCTCTATGGGTTGTGTCTCTCAAAACACATGGAATTCATCATACATTCTTTTTCCATTTTAGGGTGATTTCATCAGTATCATGAGTTTCAGAACATTCTGAGAAGGTTGTGTGTTCCAAGTGTTCTATACCAGGTTCCCCAATTTCAGCAGTTTTATCCAATGTAGTAGTGGTGGGATGTTCCATATTGGGATAAGTGAAGATGAGATGTATAAGGAAAAGTATATCCCTAATATTCCCCATGTCTTTCAAGTGCAAGGTTCCTCAATGGATACGGTCTTCATTAGAGTCATATAGTTACTTGTGTTGGCTGGGGTCAACATTATTCTATATAATTTCAAACACTGGGCTACCCAGATGTCCTTTGAGGTACCCCTTTATTGTTTTCAACTAGGGTCTATGGCTTGTTTGATTCTAGAGATATAAAATCCTTCATATAACCATACCTAGTTTATGCTTTAGGAAATGAGGTGTATAAACATACATTGAAATCTATATTTGACTATTCTAATTAGTGGGATATCTTATTATTTGAAAAAATTAGAGACTTTGAGATAGTGGTAGGGTAGCTCCACTCTTTGGGGGAATTCTTATGTTTAAGAATGAATCCTTAGTATATTGAGGAAAAATCATGATACTAGTTTTTTTCTATGATTCTATTGGAGGGACATTGTGGTTTTTTTATATCGGAAACCTCATAAGTGTTTTAGGTGTGTTCCATCCTTAACTTCCTTGATGGCATGGATAATAGTGAGCTTTATGGATGTTTAGATGTTAGAATTTCCTGGGGTTTTAGAAGATTACCCTAATTTATTTCCAAGGATGGTTGTATAATTTCCCCCTTAATGATAAATAAATTCAGGGATAGAGATACAACATGAGATTTATCATACCTCAATGTTTCTATCATGGATGGAACATTATGAGTTTCGAGAGATATGGGTATAACTCAATGATTTTTTTAGTACTGTTTTATTCAGAAGAGTGTGTCACCTTGTGGTGCATTAGTTTTTTTATGAAGGAAAATTATAGTTTCCCAACATTTATTGATTATTATCACCTGAACTGAGTGAAATTGTTGGACTACTATAATTTTCCATGGATTTAATATTTATTCTATTATCTTAAATGCTATTATTAGTTATTGAGTACCAACTTATGTCCAGTGTATCATCATATGTGAGTTAAAAATTAATATATTCTATAGACCATATTCCTATTATTTCATGGTCATTATCGGATCATTGTGATTATGATTAGTTTGAAAATTTATTCATGAATTTTTATGGGATTGATGAACACAATTTTCTAATAGTTAATGGATATTTTTGTGTTGGGTTATGTCAATGACATCATTATATAATCAATGTCTCATAAAGAGACCAACAAACATTTACATATTATTTTTTGGACATCTTCTTCTATAATTGCTATTTTGAATCTTTTTATGTTTTATTTATGGCCTCAGGATGTTTCTTTTATGTAGAATTTAATGTTCCAGTAAGGGGTATTTTTGGATCAATAAAAGATATTGGAAGTTGTGGAGTATCATTAGTATTGGAAGATATTATAGGATGATTTTATATTATTTGAATATGGATATTAATCATTGAACAACCATGATTAGAACGGATTAGGTGTTATTGGGGGCTGGTCTATGTTAATAATATTTTGAATACATAAAGGAGATGTTGGTCAGTGAACTCATAAATTGTTTCCCAAAATAGGGTGTTTAGTTTGTGGTTTTATATAACTCTTTTCCTACTAGATTAGATTATGATATGTTGTCAAAGACATTAGTTATTTGATATGTGTCTCAAAGTTTATGTCTCTATGAGCATATTTATTCCAACCATGATCCTGATTAATCAGAATGTTTCTTCTCCTTGATTTTCTAGGGACATTACAAAATCATTGAGCATTTTATGGTTTTTACCAATAATAATTTCCATAGGTATGGAATCTCCTAGAATTACTTGATCTAGAGATATTTATTGTGGATGGAATTATTGCAACATTATCACTTCAAGAACTCATGTACAAAAGGATATATAATTGTTATTGTACATGATTTGAGCTAGAATTCGTGTAGTTAAATCATTTTTTTAATATAGGGAATCATAGAGAGTGATGGAAAAGATCTCAATGATGAATCTTAATAAGTTAGAGGATGGAGGTGTTTGTTTTCTTCTCCAAAATATGGTACAATTTTTTTTGTGGTTTAGTAAGTGTAGGAGTCCCAACTATGAGATTATGACATGGAGTTCAAGATAGAGATTGTTTTTTAGATATTATCTTGATGGTTGGTCTTCGTATGATCAATATCATGTTTTTATATATTAATAGTTTTTGGTGGGGTTTGGGTTTAGATTCATAGGATCCCACTCTTGTGGGAATTTCCTCCTTCTGTGTACCACTCATCTTGCTGGGTCACCCGATGTCTCACTGTGTGGGATGAATGGGTTCACTTCAACTAGATAACGGATAGACGTGTTGAACCTTTGCTGATTGACATGTTACCCCAAGGAATTCTCTATCACATCAGATGGAAAATGGATCCATCCTAGATGTGGCTTCTCCAGATGACCACTTTATGGGAAGGGGGTTCCTGGGTGTTGAGGGTTCGAAAAGGCCTCTACCGAGGATTCTGTTTTTAAGGAAACAAATATCAAGTGTTGTCTCAAAGAAGGATTTCCATCCCATAGGTGATGCATGATACAATTCAATGTTAGTTACACAGATATCCTATTCTGGTACACTCTAGTGAGAAAAACATGTACTTATAATTGAGAGTGAATATTTGGTGTCCAAGGTTGAGGTTTGATGTTGTAGGGTTGGTTTCTCAATCTTTGTTTTTATATAATATGAATAATAAAAAGTGTGTTCCCTATGGTGATCTCACACCATCAGATATTACATTGTTGGTTGTGGAGGATATCTAAATGTACTTAGTTACTATTTTACTGGAATAATTATGATTTTATGTTTCTATATGATTTTTATTGGATAATTTTATGAAATAATACCACTTTATATCTTTTAATAATATCAGTTCAATAGTATTTTTGATGAGGAAATAAATAGAGGAGGTGTTTAGAATCTATGGAGTCATGATTTTTTTGATCTATATTAGTGATTATTATTGTTAATCAATGGTGTTGAATGGAATTTGATATGATTTTGGGTAACGGTTATTTCTTATTTCTTCTCCCAAGCTACTGAAAAAATACAATAGGCTAAATAATATATACTCTTGAAGACAATTTTTTTATTTTGTTATATATTTTTGATGTTTGATAAAGAGACACCTAACATCGATGAATTTTTATTTCAATAATGGTTTTGATGAACCATTTTCATAGATATAATTGATGTATTTTATAAAAAAACATTATATTTCGTATTTTACAAGACTGGGATTGTATATTCAGTAATTCTTAGTCAATAGCTAGTGAAGAACATGGAAGAGATTGAATTACTAATTCACGGGAGGATGAAAGAATCACATGATTGTTAGAAGTCATATTCCTATCATAGGAGGAGAACACTAGAATTTTATATTGGGGGTGATGTGTTTGTGACAATGTCTCATAATCATTGTCAATGAATTATTGGTTGTAGTAGTATGATTTATCCCCATTTGTGGGCCAATAATCCTGTTTGATTGTGTTGGAGTCGTGGCGTCTTATATTAAACTTCCATAAAATAAGATAAATATATAGAACTTCTTCCAGGTGTCAATGCTCCATCATTACCATCATTATGATTCTCTTGTCATTGAATGGTGTGATATTGTTTTTTAAATTGATGTGACCTTCAAATGGTTGATTCTAGGGACCCATAGATGATTGAAGAATGAGGTTTTCAGTGCTGATATTCCTTTGTTTCATGACTTTTGGTGGCATAAATGTATGTAAGAGAGTACCTAGTATTGTTATTATTGGATACACATTCAGTACCCTAAGTGATTGTTTGGTTATCTCTTATATTTTAGTGTTTCTCATTGTAGTTTTATAAATATTACCATATTATGATATGATTTTCTCATGATGTATTTTTTTGAAAACCTCTCTCCAATTTCATAGTTCTTAACCATGTTACACATTTTCCGCATTACTTTTTGATTCATTTTTTATCACTATTCTCCTCTGAGTAAGTATATTGGTCTCCTCATATAGAAATTTCTGTGAGATTTTTCTCATGAGGTGATAATTTGGATATCCCTTCCTATTCTATTGCATCGTGGTTTGGTATTGAATTCTTGAGGAAAATAATGGTTTGAGAGATATTGAATGTTGGGTCCCAAACACTATTATCCCTTCCTTTTGGATTTTTTTGGTGTTATAGGTTCCATTAAGGGTTCAATGGGAGTCTGTATAGTAAATGGAAAAATACGGGTAGGTTAAACAATCATTTTTTTCATATCTGCATCGTGAAACCCTATGATTCACTATATTGTTGGATTATGGGGTATGGATTAGAGGTTTACATCGTAGAACATCATGAATCCATGTCCAAATATGATAGGAATCTGTTGTGGAATTCATGTTGTGGAATAAAGTCTTGGGATAAAGGATTCATAAGATATTACCTTTTTAGGTGTAACAGTTTCATAGGGTTTGAATACAGTATTGGCCATTCAGTAGTGTTCTAGAATTATGGTGTGGTGAAAGGAGGTTGGGGAATGGAATATTTATTCCTAATGGTGTTATATGATGTAGTGGAAATAAATTAGTGTGGACCCTCTATCAGAGTAAGTAGAATATGGGGAATGATATGTGTCATAGTTTTTTTTCATGATTCGATAAAGTGGTTTTCAATGTTGTCCCTTGGAATATTCTATAATAAACCTTCTCGTATGTAGTTTTTTCCCTTTCTCAAAGGGGTTTCTCTATGATCATCAATTTTTTATTCTTCTTATAAATACCCATTTTCCCTTAACCCTACATTTTTCTCATATCAACCCCTCAAACCATAGGTGCTAATGAAAATATAAATTAGAAAAGTATCATTACAAGACATCAAAATATCTATCTATGGTGATCAAATATATGTTCTTCCACTTTTTATATTTTTTCTCCTCCGTTACATCTCATTTTTCCTCTATTTATTTTCTACAAGAAATGGTGTTCTATCTTCATAGTTGTAATGGAAATACCTTTTACATTATCAACTATAATTATGGAATAATTTCCTTATAGGATTGTAGTTTCCTTGAGGGATAGGTGATTGTAAATCATTATTGGTGTTCCATCATTGGTTCAATAACATCAGATGTTTTAGGTGTAAAATTTTATTAATCTCATATATTTATTTTCAATCGTAAAATGACCATGAATTATTATCTCTAAGTTGTTGTAATATTATCCTACAAATATATGAAACATATTAAATAAAAATTGGTTTATATATGGTGGATCTATTATGTTTTTTCATCATAATTTAAAATTTTCCCTTTATTTTGAATATTTTTTATGCTTCTATTCATTATTTTATTCCTCTATTACCATGATTATTTAAAAGAATAATAAAAAATAATGTAAATTTGAAATTAATATATTGATTGGGTCAGGAATTTAATATTCATGTTTAATTAAACTATTGATTGTATAACATTTAAGTAATTTAAATTGATTCTTAATGGATGTCTAATAGGAAATTTTATTCTTCGTGTTAATGGATGTGGGTAAATAACATTTGGGATGAGAATAATAATAGAATCTATTTAAAATTATAATTGTTTTTCACTATGTTCTCGGAAAATATAATTAATACTAAGAGCATGATCATGTTTATCTAATTACTTTTCCAAACTAAACCCTTTTGTAACTTGTATTAGTAACATTTATTAATTGAATTTCATAATTAATGATCTATTAAGAACGAGTTTTTAATTATATATAGTTATTTTTAGTAGTGGTTTACCATTTTCTGTGATGTCTATTTTCTTTTTTTGGGGTCATGAAAGGATGTTTTTTATGAGAAAGATGAATGAAATTTTTAGGGTTGTGTTTCCTTATTTATTGTGTTTGTTGTTTTCATCCATTAGTGAGGTGCTCTTGAAGTGATCTGTGATATTTTATGTGATGTTTTTCCAGGATAAATGATGGTATTTGTGTAGGGAGGCCGATGGTTATGTATTTATTTGATGTTTAGGTCAGTGAGATGATTGGTGATTTGAATGATTGACTTCTAGATGGCACTGGGATAACTGAATGGGAAAAAGCTATGAATACCTATCGTGATGATGATTGTTGAGATGCATTCTTATTGGATTTTTTTTAGTATATTCATGTATGAGTTTCATATTTATCTTCATTTTGTTTCCCACATCTTGAGAAACCTAGATGTGTTTGGTTATGAATCTATCTTGAGGGTACCAAAGGTTGTTTTCCTAGAGTTCCTATAATTATGGAATGAGAATATTGTTAATTTATGGTTAATGAAAAGTAATATGGAGTAATATTGAATATTAATTAAATGATACTTAAATAACTAATAAATGGAATGATAAAAGGGAACTAGTAATTCAATTTAGGTATTATTATATTCATATATTCTTATAGGATATCTAGTCAGTGGAATTTACAATCAGGTGTCTAGGTGACAATATATATATTAGAACATTCAAATAAGTTATTTACAAGAGTGTGGTTATGAGCAATATTATTTCCCTTTTTTGTAATTTCATATGCTAACCCACCAAATTAACAAGGGAGACATACACAATTTTTTCCCTAGGAGGGTGTTTTACACAATATCTCTAGGGTAATGATGGATGGTTGACAACCACATCAAGCCCACTCTATTAATTGGCAGTACTCTATAGAAGTATACATTGTGGTTATATTTTACCATATATATGTGTAAGGGTCTATAATGACTTTTTCTAATCATAGAGGCATGCATATCCAGATAAGATATACATTGTTCTTTTATTGTTATTCCATGTACATGTTTTTAAGAATTTAGTAACCTTTCTTGATGTAGAGGTTGTGATGAATTGAGGAATAAAACCTGATGAATAATGACAGACCTATGGCTATGGTGGTTCTTTAAAACTACTCAGTTATTATATAGATATGTGGAATGAGATGATTAGATGATATGATAACATTAGACATCATTGAATATGTATGATTCTACATTTTTATGTCATATGTCTTTTGTTTGAAAAAAATATTATTCCATAACTATTTATTAAATATCATTATCTAATTGGATATGAATATTATAAGTTATAGTTATATTATTATTCATGTTTTCCTATCTAATTCATTTACACGATCATCCATTTATATATCCATTGATTTCCATTACTAATAATATGACATCACCCATTATTTTGTTTCATATTCAATAAGATATGAAGAAAGTTTTTATGTATGATGTGTATAATAAGGGTTATATATGTGATGAAAATAGTGGGAGTTTATGTAGTTCATTTATATTCTAGTTGTTCATGTAAGTAGACTCTAATGACACTAAACCTTACAATTTCTTGAATTTATTGATATGAAACATAATGAATATTTATCTAATTTTATGTAATATTTACGTGTGTAAATTATGGGTCACTATAGTATCTATTAAATAAGGTTTTGTCTAAACATCAAAAATTATGAATATATAACTTTGATAAATTAACATGTGATAATATTATGTATGAGTTATGATCTAGAAGATTTCATATGGTATATATTCTTTCGTTTTCTAAAAAATACATCCCTCTAAAGATATTATAAGTGGAGATAGTTTTTGTACAGAATAATCCATGGTCAATAATGTAACATCCCAGATAATTATAGAATAATCGATTTTTCATATCCATTTATATTTATGAATAATATAATAATTTTACGTTAAAATGGTCATTTTTTAATAGCGTAGGTGAAACACAAAAATGTGTTCTTCTGAAATCATACATTTCACACAAGATTGAGTTATACTAAAAAATAATAAATTCTTAATATTATTAATTGAAATTTTAGTTTTTGACTAGCTGTTGTATTGGAAGGAGACAATATAACTAATAATATTAAGTTTACACATGTTTATTTAATTTTTTACGTTCTTCCAATAAATTCTATGGGATTAAAATAAGAATAAATAAAAATTTTAGCATAAAAATCTCTTATATTTTTAAAGGCAGTTTTACCACCTATTGATGGATGACCCTTTATAATTTTAAATTATGATAGTTTTAAAAAAATTATGAAAAATTAAGCTTCGTCTATTGAATACTGGCATCAAAATTTACTTTGGTTGAATTTTTGGTAGTTTTCTGATAATATTCATTTTTTCATGGTTAGTTAAAAATACATTATTTTAATTAAAAACTATTTTTTCATTTAATTTATTTTTATATTTAGGATTTAATTTTTATTTTTTTAAATTACATGTAAATAATTTTTTTCCATTTAATCCAATATATGTTATTGGAATCAATTTCATGGTGAAATTAGATATAAAAACTTTATGAACTTTTGAACGTTCTTACTTCAAAAACCCCTTATCTCGATCTGTCAACGTGATTAACATTAAATTTATTTATCCACTTCTATTTATTGAATTATAAAAAATAGACATAAAGGTTTTTAATCCATATTAAAAATGTTGTCTAATAGGATCAAAAAAATTTTTAATAGTAATTTTAGTATTTTATTTACCAAGATTAAATGTAAAAAGGGTAATTAAGGTAAAATCTATATTGTAATATTATAAAATTACCCTAACACTTGTACTATTTTTATTGGATGATTTATTATAAACCATTACCATCCATGGGCCAAAATTTTTACCTTTGGAATCCACAAGGGTGTGATTATGACATTTATGACATTTAATATAATGTAATGGGAAATATGTTATAAATATGTCTCTCCTTACTAAAACAATGATAATATAGGGTTATATAAGTGATATATTAATCTATGAATTTTCCATTAAAATATAAATAAAAGTTACCAACATCATCGTAATTTATTTATAATTTTTATGAAATAATTAATAAAATTAAATAGTGACACAATGATGATGCAACAACTGATTTATTAAAGAAAGAATCAAATAAACAATATTAGTAATATTAAAATAAATATAATTTGAAATATTTGATGCCATAAACTATTTTTGTAGTACCCCCAGTTTCTGGTATGTAACCCTTTCTTGATGATTTTAGTGGTAATAATGTTAAGGGTGACGTATGGGAGAGTCGGGAGAACTTGGAATGAAGTTTTGAGGAAAAGGGGGAAGTCACATGGGCTGCGCACGGTTTGTCAAAACCGTGCGGCCAAACCGTTCATAGTTGGTTTTGGAGGAAATAGCTTTCGCACGGGTGGTGCACGGTTTGTATAACCATGCGACCAAACCGCACGAGAGCGGTAGCTGTGGCAGTAGCTAACTCATGGTTAGCGCACGGTTTTTCAAACCGTGCGAACTAACAGTGCGACCACTTAAACGAGATCCTATAAAGGTGGATCTCACGCATTTTTCCCTCTAAGTGGATTTTTTTCTCTTATGCAGCCCTAAATCGGGATTTTGGTTCTCCAAAGGGGAAAGAGGGTTCCCCCATCGTTCTGGAGGTGATTTGAAGGCTTGTCTTGAAGAATCGAAGCCGGATTCTTGAGGCATGTGATCGTTCTTGTTTGGTTTCTCAGATGTACTTAGATCTACTTCTTCTCTTCTCTCGGTTTCTTATATCTATTCCCTTTATGGGTAGATCTAAGTGTGTGGATGCCATGAATGATAAGTTTTGGTCTTGGTTGTGTTAGGAGAAGTGATCTAAGGAGGATCCTTGGTTAATTGGCCAGGTTTTTTTGTGTGTTCTATGTTTTTTTGGGTTTTCATCAAAACCTTTGAGGTAGGATGCTTCCCTATCAAATCCTATTTCTAGAATTGATTGGATTGGATTAAAATTGGTTTATTTTAATGGATTGGATTGTGAAAAGCATAGAATAAATCTTCTTTAGTGATGATTTATTATTTTAATGAGATTGTGAAATATTGGTTAATTGTTGTGAAATGTGATTTGGCCTTTTGAATTTAAAATGATGATTTTATATTATGGATTTGCAGAAATTGTAGATGTTTTGATGAAAATTGGTTTTTTAATAAAAAGGGAGTTTTATTGTAATGGTTTGATATTGAAATGACATTGATGGATTTGGTTTTCAATAAAAACGGAGTTTTATTGAAATGATTTGGAATTGAAATAGTTAAGCGTTGAAATAGTTTGAATTGATTGAACACAAACGGTTTTTGACATGATGATTGTGGGTGTTCACATGCATGGGGGATGGATAAGGGTTAGGAGTCTCCCCCATCAGTGTTGGGATGGATAAGGGTTAGGGATCTCACCTGTCAAACATTCATATTGAATTCGAGACGGTTAAGGGTTAGGGGTCTCCCCCATCAGTGTTGGGATGGATAAGGGTTAGGGCTCTCCCTTGTCAAGAATTCATGTGAATTTGGGTTGGATAAGGGTAAGAAGTCTCCCCCATCATGGTTGGGATGAATAAGGGTTAGGGATTCTCCCCTCTTCCAGGTAGCATGCATGATGGGTTGCATGGGTTTGTTTAAATGGTTGGGTATGCCAAAAAGGGTTGTTTTGTAAAATGGTTCTAAAGCTTGATTGGTTATTTTTCTGGAAAAATAGCTTGCTGAAAAATTGGTTTCAATTTCTCTTGGAATGCCTTTAGTTATGAATGATTTTGGAAACCTGTTTATATTTAGTTATAAACTGCTTTTGAGAAAAATGTTGTATATAAACCGTTTTTATATAATTGTTGCTGACTCTTCTATCCTAGTGGTGTGAGTAGGGAAGTCATTGCAGAAAACCTACTGAGTTTTATACTCACCCATGCATTCGCACGTTGGTGCTTTTGCATATGTCGTATTTCGGGACATAGGTAAAGGTAAAGCATCTTATTGCTTGTGGCTTGTGGTGAAGCTTGGGAGATGTTTTGGAGCTTGGCGCTTGTGGATCATGGATTTGTAGTTTCTTTTGAGAGTCTTGAGTTGTTCATCCGATGTGTACTTTGATGCTTACTTTTGTCTTCTTCTCTTGTTTACTATGATGTGGTTTATTATAAATGAAGTTGTTTATTGGTCTTTCATATGTTCGTGCATAATATAGTGAATGTTTGGTTATGGTTGGTTTATGGGTTTATTTTATTAAAGGGTAAATCCTCCCTCAACTTATATTTGAAACCCTTTGGCATTTATTGCCAGCCTTTGGCATCTTGGGGATATCTCTTAAGGCCAAGTAATGAATCGTTTTACTCTCAAGCCAATGATAATTGGCGGGTCATTACAAATGGTATCAGCTTGTTCGGTCCTTTCCTAACAAGTGGCCATCAATGTTCATTGTCTTGGTGTTGAAATTCATTATTGTCTATTCCTTGGGTCGAAATCTTAGAAAAAAGTAGGATTGTCAGAACATGAAATGTATAGCATAAAAGGATGTTGCTAATCCGTTTATGCTGAACTTCATGTTACGAGGATGTTGGGTACATAAGTGTTTCAGATACACTTCTAGAATGTTATAAATCTCATTGTCATGGATTTAGCCAATTAGAGGAGCATGGAATGCATTGTAGATAAATGAATTCCCGCTAGGATTGCATATCTCATTGTGAGGAGTGAGTAAGGATTTTGTGTATTGTCCCAATTTTTAAAAAATGCAGAAATTGTTTTCAAGTGAAAGACTTTGAAAATAGGTTATTGGGTGTATTTTGAAAATTGGATGATTTTCAAAAAGTATGTTGAATGTTTTCAAAAATGGTTTAACATGGAAAAGGTTGTTTTCAGAAAAAATTGTTGTTATAGATGATGTGATATAATTTGATTGCTAATCCATCAGTTTCTAGGGAGTGAGATTGATGGATTTTGTTTTTGGTTTAGAAAATGGCACCCAGTAGGCGTTGTTGAAACCAACCCGAAGAAGTTGTGGATAATGTGGTTACACCAGAACCACATGTGAACCAAGAGCTGGTTCAGAGTATTATCTAGGCTTTTCATGCTGTGGATACGGGGAACTGGAGGATTGAACCAAGGCATGTGGATCATACCATCCATTTCATAAAGCAAAATCCACCGAACTTTCGGGGTGATGATGAACCCGAAAAGGAGGAGGTCTGGCTAAGTAGGATGAATCGTATCTTCAATTTCATTGGCACACCATAAGAGCTCAAGGTCAAGTTGGCGATGTATATGCTCGAGGAACTTGCATGTCAATGGTGGGATTTAGCGGTGCATGACAAATTGGATTAAGGCCTTACATGGGTGGATTTTGTCGAATTGTTCAACAAACCATTCTATCCTCACACATTCAAGATTCAGAAAATGACAGACTTCTTCCGCCTCAAACAAGATAGTCTCTCTGTCACAGATTATGCAGCTAAATTCATGAATTTAGTCCATTTTCACTATAGGTTGCGTCAATTGTGTCGTTGAAGGCACACATCTTCAAATCGGGGCTAAGGCAGGAGATTCGATCGAAGATTGTGGTGCTCTGTATTACGGATTATACAGAGATGGGGAACAGAGCGACTGTTGCTGAACATGATATCTCAGGATCGATGGGATGAGGAATGTTGATACCTACGGAAAATGGTGGGGACTCAACAATTGTGAAAAAGAGGAAAAGGGACACATATTTCCACGGTGCAAGTTGAAATCATAACCAAATGGCGGGAGCAGTTAACCTTCATCCATGACCCCAGAGCAAAGCAGGTTGTTTTCAATTTGGTTCGCTTGACCACAAAAGGCGAGATTGTATGGAACAACCAAGATCATGTCACAATTTCAAGAAGATTGAGAATCTACAATGCTATTGTAAGAATGCACCGAGGTCAGGGGCACGTGACACTCCTCAGGCGCCG
This sequence comes from Viscum album, assembly GCA_963277665.1. Taxonomy (NCBI): domain Eukaryota; kingdom Viridiplantae; phylum Streptophyta; class Magnoliopsida; order Santalales; family Viscaceae; genus Viscum; species Viscum album. The sequence continues at coordinate 583,448,963 of OY728130.1, forward strand.
CAAGCATCATATGCTACGACAGGACGTGGACAGAAGAATCAGTCTCATCAGTATAACAGTGCTTTCCATGGTGATTCTCGAAATACCATGAATCCTCAACCATAGAAATCCCAGTAAGGCAACAAAGAGAACAATTCAGTGACGAAGCCATTGTATAGAGATGAGCAGATGATGGTCGATGATCAGGTTGGACCATCTACGGTGAGAGGTACAATTATTTTTAATTCTACCCTTGTGCAAGTTATCTTTGATACTAGTGCATCACATTCATTCATTACTTCTCATGTTGGTGAATTTCTATGTTTAAAAATGGAAATGATGCCATATATTTTGAAACTAAAAACTCATCTTGGTGAAAGTGAACGTCAATCCGTTATGTGTAGAGCATGCTCTATAACTGTTTATAGAGATGAGTTAAAATGGGAATTCTCGATGTTGGACATGGATGTCTATGACATAATCCTAGGTATGGATTGGTTGACAATGTTTAAGGCTCACATTGACTGTTATAAGAGAACAGTTAGTTTCAAGACTGAGGACGACATCGACTATCTCCTTAGATGAGAGAGGCTGGTAAAGAAAGATGAAAAGAACTTGTTGGCACCAATGGTGGGAACAATCTCTTATCAACTGACATCGTTGACTTTGTCATCAATGGAAGATATTGAGAAAAATAGTTTTCTAGCTGTTTTGTATCAATTTCTAGATGTCCTTCCCAATAAATTCTCAGGGTTACCACCTTAAGGGAAGTGGATTTTATGATTGATATCATATCGGGGACCAGTCCTACTTCCCTTCCATCTTATAGGATGGCACCAACAGAGTTACGGGAATTGAAAGTGCAGTTAGAGGAGCTGGAAAGAAAGGGTTTCATTGGACCAAGTACTTCTCCATGGGTAGCTTTAGTATTGTTTGTGAAGAAGGAAGATGGAACTCTTTGGCTGTGTGTTGATTATCGTAATCTTAACCAAGTTATGATAAGGAATAGATATCCACTTCCACGCATTTATGATCTATTCGATCAATTAAGGGGAGCTCAGTGGTTCTCCAAGATTGACATGTGATCAGGATATCACCAATTGCGAGTTCGGAAGGAGGAAATTCAAAAGATAGATTGCAGAAGTAGATATGGCCACTATGAATATGTAGTCCTGCCTTTTGGTATAATGAATGCACCGGTTGTCTTCATGGATTTGATGAATCAGATATTTCAGCGATATCTATATTCTTTTGTTGTGGTGTTTGTGGATGACATTTTGGTCTATTCAAAAACATGGGATGATCATGAGGTGCACCTGGAAACAATGTTAAAAATCTTGTGAGATCATCGTTTGTAGGTCAAATTATCGAAGTGTGATTTTTGGATACAGGAAGTACATTTCCTTGGCCATGTAATTTCTGATAAAGGCGTTTATGTTGATCCTGAAAAGATAAAATCTTTTATCTCTTGGAAACCACTGAAGAATGTGTTCGAGATACACAGTTTTCTTGGTCTAGCTGGTTACTACTGATGCTATGTGTGTGATTTCTCATGACTAGAGTCACCAATGATAGCTCTGACAAAAGAATAATGCTTCATTTAAATGGACCGAAGAATGTCAGAAGTCTTTCTAGGAACTGAAGGTTCTGCTTACATCGGCACCCACCTTGATCTTTCTTGAATCAGGATAGGGGTATGTGGTTTATTATGGTGCTTCAGGAACAGGGTTGGGTTGTGTTCTCATGCAAGGAGACCATGTGGTTTCTTATAGTTCAAGACAGTTGAGGGTGCATGAGAAGAATTACCCAACACATGATATGAAGTTAGCTACAGTCATCCATGATTTGAAAACATGGAGACATTATCTCTTTGGTGAGAAATTTACTGTGTTTAGAGATCAAAAAATCATGAAACACATTTTCTCATAGCAAGATTTGAATATGAGGCAGATGAGGTGGATGGAGTATCTCCAGATTTTTGACTTTTACTTGATGTACACACAAGGAAAAGGGAATTCGGTGGCGGATGCATTGAGTAGAAAGTCATATGCTCAGTTAGCAAAAGTAGCTTCAGATGAAGGGCAGTTGATGTTGGTCTTAGATGACCTGCATGTGGAATGTGAAGACCAAGGTGATTTTGCTGTTTTTTTTAGCTACACTTGTTCCTGATTTAGTAAATATGATCAAAGAATCCCAAACATCTGATGAAAAATGTATGGTTGTATGTTCAAAACTCAATGGTGGGGAGACCATTAATGGATGGAAACTTGATGGGGGTTCTGTTTTGTGTTTTAGAGATCGGATGGTTGTACCTATGGTTTTTCAGGAACAACTCCTTCATTCTTACCACCATTCAATATGGGTTTTACATCTAGGTACACAGAATATGTATAAGGAATTGAAGGCGTAGTTTTGGTGGAGCAGCATGAAAAGGAAGGTTTCCAAGTTCATCTCGCGGTGCTTAACTTGTCAGCAGGTTAAAGCAGAGCATCAGAGACCAGCTGTTATGTTATAATCTTTATCTATCCAAGGGTGGAAATGGGATCAGATAGTAATGGATTTTGTTACAGGTCTTCTATGAATGGTCCGGAAACACGATCCCATTTGGGTGATAGTGGATCGTCTAACCAAGTCGGCCCATTTCATCCCTATTCGTGAAACTCATACGGTGGAAGATATTTCAAAAATCTATATCCGAGAAGTGATAAAGAGGCATGGTGTACCATTTTTTATAGTCTCAGATAGATATATGAGGTTTACATCTTGTTTCTGGAAATCATTACAGCAAGCCTTTGGGACTCAGTTGACTATGAGCACGGCGTATCATCCTCAGACGGATGGCTAATCCGAGTGGACGATAAAAAATATGGAAGATATGTTGTGGGCTTGTGTAATGGATTTTTTTGGCTCATGGAAGGATCATATACCCTTAGTGGAGTTCTCATCAAAAAATATCTACCAATCCTCGATACGCATGACTCTGTTTGAAGCATTGTATGGGCGACCTTGTCGTTCTCCACTATGCTGGGTGGAAATGGGTGAAACTTCAATAGTCGTGCCAAGCCTTGTCCAAGAGACAAAAGAGAAGATCCAGTTGATTAGAAAGAGGATGAAGACAGCTTAGAGTTGTCATAAATCTTCTGCAGATCACTGTCGAAGAACATTGTCATTCGTTGTGGGTGATCATGTCTTCTTGAGTATCTCTCCAAGGCTTGGACATCATCGTTTCGGGAAGTAGGGAAAGTTATCTCCTAGATACATTGGCCCTTTTGAGATACTGGAATAGGTTAGAGAGGTGTAATATCTATTGGCATTACCACCATGGTTTATTTCGGTGCATAATGTGTTCCATGTATCTCAGTTGAAAAAGTATAATCCTGATCCTGACCATGTGATCAGATGGGAACACGTTGACCTATATCTAGATGCTTCATTGATACATATCCTGATACGGATTGTGGATAGGAAAGAGAAAGTCTTTCATGGAAAAATCATCGGTCTAGTGTGGGTTTTATGGCAGTATGGTCAGATTCATGAAGAGACTTGGGAACGTGAGGAGGAAATGAAAGAGTAGTGGCTGGAACTCTTTCAGTTGGGTGAAGGTTTTCTACTTTCTGAGGATGGAAGGACCAATGGTGGGGAGAATGTAGTACCCCCGGTATCTAGTATGTAACCCTTTATTGATTCATTTAATTATAATAATGTCAAGGGTGAGGTATGGGAGGGTCGGGAGAACTTGGAATGATGTTTTGAGGCAAAAGGGTAAGGCGCACTGGCTATGCACGGTTTGCCAAAACCGTGCGGCCAAACCATGCATAGTTGGTTTTTGAGATAGTAGATTATGCATGGGCGGCACATGGTTTGTCTAACTATGCAGAGAAACCATGTGAGAGGGGTGACTAAGGTAGTAGCTAATGCACAGTTAGAACATGATTTGTCAAACCGTGTGAACTAACCATGCAACCACTTAAACGAGATCCTATAAAGGTGGATCTCATTAGGGTTTGCCTCTAAGTGGATCGTTTTCCCTCATAAGCATCCCTAACTCGGGATTTTGGTTCTCCTAAGGTCAAATAGGGTTCTCCCATCATTTAGGAGGTGATCCGAAGGCTTCTCTTGAGGAATCGAAGCCGGATTCTTGAGGTATGTGATCATTCTTGTTTGGTTTCTCAGATCTATTTAGATATACTTCTCCTCTTCTCTCGGTTTCTTAGATATACCACCGTTATGGGTATATCTAAGTGTGTGGATTCCAATAATGATGAGTTTTGGTCTTGGTTGTGTTAGGAGAAGATATCTAAGGAGGATCCTTGGTGAATCGGCCGGGTTTTATTGTGTGTTCTCCGTTTATTAGGGTTTTCATCAAAACCATTGAGGTAGGATGCTTCACTCTAAACTCCTCTTGTTATAATAGATTGGATTAGATTAAAATTGGTTCATTTGAATGGATTTTATTGTGAAAATAATAGAATAAATCTTATTTAGTGATGATTTATGGTTTTGATGAGATTGTGAAATCTTGGTGAATTATTGTGCAAAGTGATTTGGATTGTTGAATTTAACATGTTGATTTTAAATTATGAATTTTTTGTAATTGTAGATGGTTTGATGAAAATTGGGTTTTCAATAAAAAGGGTGTTTTATTGAAATGGTTTGATATTGAAATGATGTTGATGGATTTGGTTTTCAATAAAAAAGGACCTTTATTGAAATGATTTGGAATTGAAATGGTTAAGCATTGAAATGGTTTGAATTGATTGAACACACATGGTTTTTGACATGATGGTTGTAGGTGTTCATGGGCATGGGGGATGGATAAGGGTTAGGAGTCTCCCCCATCAGTGTTGGTATGGATAAGGGTCAGGGATCTCCCCTATCAAACTTTCATATAGCATTCGAGACAGATAAGGGTTTGGGGTTTCCCCCATCAGTGTTGGGATCGATAAGGGTTAGGGATCTCCCCCATCAAGAATTCATGCGAATTTGAGTTGGATAAGGATAAAAAGTCTCCCCAACCATGGTTGGGATGGATAAGGGTTAGGGATTCTCCCCTCTTCTAGGTAGCATGCATGATGGGTTGCATGGGTTTGTGGAAATGTTTGTGTATGCCAAAAAGTGTTGTCTTGTAAAAGGGTTCTAAAGATTTATTGGTTATTTTTCTGGAAAAATAGATTGCTGGAAAATTTGTTTCAATTTCTCTTGGAATTCCTTTTGTTATGAATGGTTTTGGAAACTTTTTTATATTTAGTTATAAAATGATTTGGAGAAAATTTTTATATAAACTGTTCTTATATAATTGTTGCTAAATCTTCTATCATAGTGGAGTGAGTAGGGAAGTCATTGGGGAAAACCTACTATGTTTTATACTCACCCCTGCTTTGGCACGTTGGTGGTTTTGCAGATGTCGTATTCCGGGACACAGGTAAAGGTAAATCATCCTAATGCTAGTGGATCATGGTGAAGCTTGGGAGATGTTTTGGAGCTTGGAGCTTGTGGAACATGGAGTTGTAGTGTCTTTTGAGAGTATTGAGTTGTTCATGCACTGTGTACTTTGATTCATAGTTTGGTCTTCCATTGTGGTGTACTCTGATGTGGTTTTTTATAAATGAAGTTGTTTATTGGTCTTTCATTTGTTAATGCATCATATAGTGAATGTTTGGTTATGGTTGGTTTATGGGATTATTTCTTAAAGGGTAAATCATCCACCAACTTATATTTGAAACCCTTCGGCATTTATTTCCAGCCTTTGGCATCTTGGGGATGTCGCTTAAGGCCTAGTAATGACTTGTTGTACTCTCAAGCCAATGAGAATTGGTGGGTCATTACAAATTTTATGGATGAATATGATATTTTAGTATTGAGATATTGTATTTTTTTTGAAGGAATCAGGTTTTCATGAGTCATGTAATGAAAAGTTTAAAAATTGACATAATTCATAACATAAATTATAAAATATCTAACTAAACGATATAAAATTTATAAAAATCCAATATTCTGTCACAATTTTTATATGGATTTAAAAATTTCATTAATGACTCATTAATTGGAACTTTGGTAGAATTTGTGTAATGTCCCCGACCTAGGAGCTACTAAAATGGTACCCCGAGCTGGGTTTCTACATGACCTCAAGAGTGCCTCCCCAGACACCATAGGTTGCCAACTAGCAGCGAGGGTCTAATAGGACACGTGTGGAGAATATACCCTCACTACCAGAGTAATCCATAACAGATAATAACATAAATAACATAAAAAAAAGAACAATAATAACATGCATAATTATCCGATTCCCAAAACTAGGTAAAACCAAATGAAATAATAAATATGTCATGTCATGCTACAATTCCATTTGAAAAAAACAAAAAAACTGCAGAATCTCTAACATGGTCTGGACTCCAAGTCTGGAACCTCACCCCATCAACATCCCATGTCCAACTCAACTCCCTAGCATAAGGCTTTTACCATTGTCCTGACCTGTAAGCATGAAGTTTTCTCCGATACCCAATGGTGACCCGATCTGGGTGTGAGTATAAATTAGTATTCCACCACCAATGGTGTCTACAAAATTTCTAGAAAATATATATAGTACCTTCATGTGATAATTGACAATAGGTAAGGATAAAAAGTTCATTTGTATATTCTAGAGTATGTTCATTTAATTTGTATTATCATTGAATTCGGGTACACTATATAGGAATTTCATGATTTAATATACATTTTTAATGTATTTTATGGTTTAGGAATATTCTGTGCTCCCATGAATAGGGGAATAAAATCAAACCATATCTCACTAGGAATCACATTATAACAAACCCGTAATCCTCACCTCAATGCCTCAGTCTGAGTGGAATGCAACCGTTCCCTAAACTAGGCATTTAGGGGTGAATCTAGAACCTCGGTCCAACTCATCCCATAGGTGTAGAACCTCATGTTGATACCCCACTCTTTCAAGCCATGTGCACATGCTTATTTATCATTTTCCACCATTGACCATATCACAACAACCATAGCCAATATTACTTCCAACATCACAACATTATCTATTAATTGGAATTTAACAATTTTCCACAATCCATTAACACGTTCTTTATTCCTATTACATAACCCTTTTAGCCCATTCCCATTTTCCATGCCAACCAATAAAACTCTTAGGCCATTACCAAACCTAATTTTATTACTAAATTACAAATACAAACACATTAAGCATAATATCTTATTCATCATCAGCTATATGTTCCCGCACAACAACCTTACACTTACTTAGCTAATATCTAAGTCTAGGGAATATCAGCTCACCCCATGGGTGGACCGAATATGGGTGAGCCATCCTACTTACATACCATGGGGATCAAGAGGGATTAAATTAACTATTTATACTCCCAATACATCACATAATGTAGAATACTCCAAGAACTCATCAAAAGAGGCCATGAATAAAAACTATACATGCACAAATCTACACAAAAACGAAGGGATATAACTTCTAGACCACCTACCTGGAACCCATTGTCGAACACACTCTAAACTAAATACATAGATCCCAATTCCACCAACCCTTGAAATTTTACCCTAACACTCACCAAAAAAGAAGGGATTTTGATCTTTGGAAGAAGACAATAAGGGGATACCAACCAAAATCAAGAAAAAGAAGCAAGAAGGGTTTTAGCCTTACCTGGAACATAAATTTGCAACCTAAGACACTCTAAACGACCCTAAGATGATGTAGATTGATCCTTGTAATATCTTGTAGACTTTGGTTCGTTCCTATGGTCCAAAGGAGGAAGAAAGAAGGAAATCACCAGTTGGGTATAAAAATCCCATAATGGAATTTTGTAATTTATAAAAGTTTCTCAACTGCACGGTTTACCCGCATGGTTTTCCAAACCGTACGCAAACCATGTGGATGCTTCAATCCCAAAATATCCCAATCTCACAGATTACCCACATGGTTTCCCAAACATTATGCAAACCATGTGGAGGATACAGTCTGAAAGACCCCATTTCGCACAGTTTCCTGGGAATTTTGCACGGTATTCACTAACCGTGCATCATGCCCAGAACCCCCTTTTGTTCATCTTTCATGTCCCAAACCCCAAAAACACCCCCATAACTTCTTAAGGACTTGGTAAAACATATAATTTATCAAATAAAAGGATTAAAATTAAACATAATTAAAACATACCTTATAGAGAAATCCATGATCTTACACCATTCCCACCTTATAATTGCTCGTCCCCGAGCTTCTCTTCCCAAGCATCATTGAGTTCCCAAAGAAAATAGATCGGGCCAATGTACCAGCATATCAGATTACCTCTCCAATGATTATTCAAGAAAATTTCCATGCTACCATAGAACATGAACCAAGGTAACAACCTTTCCCAGCAAAACTTTTTCACTGTGATCTATGATACAAACCGGGTGCTCATCAAAGGAAGAATCATCCTCAATATCAACATCATTAGTGTTTAACACATGAGACGAATCAGGGTGATACTGTCAGAGTTGTGACACATGGAAAACATCATGCATCCCACTATACCACTGTGGAATATCCAATTGGTATTCCACAGGTCTGACTCTCTCCACGATCTTAAATGGCCCCACATATGTAGGTGCCAACTTGCCCGGATATTGAATTCGACGATGGACCAAACTTCGAGACACCTTAATAAACACACTATCACCCACCATAATCTCAAGAGGTCTACGAGGATGATCTGTATACAACTTATGCCTACTCTGAGTTGTTTCCATACACTTTTGAATCAAATGAACCTTCTCCGATAGCTCATGCAAAAGACTCAATCCAAATAGCTCAGACTCTTCAGCCTCTAACCAACACAATAGAGATCTACATGGTCTCTCATACAATGCCTCAAAAGGTTCCATCTAACTGTATCCTTAAACTTTTGTTGTGTGAATACACAAAAAGTGACAATTGTTTCTCCCACGAACCCTGGAAATCCAGAACACATGCTCTGAACATTTCTTCTAATACCTGAATGGTACGTTCTGAAAACCCGTCAGTCTATGGGTGGAATGAAATACTCAAAAACACATGAGTAACAAGTTGATTCTGTAATACATTAGAGATGTGTGATATGACATGTGAATCATGATCCGAAACTATGGTTCTTGGCACACCGTGCAACCGTACTATTACTTAAATAGATAATTATCCCAATTAGTAGAATTTATACATTTCTTGGACTGGAAACAAATGATCCAACATGGTAAACTGATCTAACACCACCCATATTTCATCATTCTTCTGAGGCATCCTCAAAAGACCCACCCCTAAGTCCATCATGACATCATACCACTTCCACAGTGGAATATGCATGACTTCAACAAACCACCTAGAAAATTATTTTCAACCTTCACTTATCGATTGGAAAGGCATCGTTCCACAAAAATCTCAACATATTTCTTCATTCCTGACCACCAAAAATACCTATGAAGATAATGATACATCTTAGTCAAGACCGGATGCACTTCCCACATTGACGTGTGGAAATTTCACATCAACTCCTCCTGTACATTTATCAGCACCACAAAAAGACCATGAACAAATGAAACTATATCAGCACCGAAAGTCCAATAATAAGGTGTCTCCCCACCTTTAAGACTATCCTTCATAACTAAACACTGAGGATCAAACCACTGACTCTCTTTCACTCTGCTCAAAAGCACAGACTCAACTTCAATAAATGCAAGGTTCATTTTCCTGCCCCCATCTAGCACCTCCAAATACATCTCAACAAACAATTCCATCATCACCCTATCTGAACTATATTCTTGAGCTACCTAATTCTGAGTCTTATATCTCAGAGCATCAGCGACACTATTCCCTTTTCCTGGTGTGTACATCAAATTCAAAATCAAAATATTGAGGGTACTCAACCCACCATTACTTTAATAGATTCAAATACCACTGAGAGAATATTTATTTGAGACTTGTATCATCGGTGAACACTATGAAAGGTTCTCCCAACAAGTAATGCCTCCAACACTTTAAGTCAAGAACCACAACAGCTAACTCCCAGTCATGAGTAGGATAATACCTTTCATGTGGCCTCAACTGTCTCAACCCATAAGCTACAACATGATCATCCTACATCAACACTGACCCATATCTAACACCAGATGCATCACAGAACAAGGTATAACTCTTACCTGGTTTGGGTAATATCAAAATTGGTGCGTTATTCAACCACTTTTTTAGCTATTGAAAAGCATTCTCACAAGCCTTCGACCAATAGAAATTAACCCCCTTCTTGGTTAAGCCAGTGAGTAGTTCTACAAAATGAGAGAAATTTATAATAAACCTCTAGTAATAACCTACCAAACCAATAAAACTCCAAATACTAGAGATGTTATTGGGATTGTCCCAATACACCATAGTCTTCACCTTTTCTGGATCCACTAACACACCTATCTCAAAAATGATGTTTCCAAGAATGTTCACCTCATCAATCCCAAACTAACATTTTGATAGCTTGGCGTAAAGCCTGTGCTATCATAGTGTACTCAAGACGATGTCAAGATGTTTGTCATGATCATGGTGAGATTTTGAGTACAATAATATGACATCGAAAAAGACACCTACAAACTGATCCAGGTATTTGATGAAATATCCATTTCATCAAGGCTATGAATAATACTAGTGCATTGGTCAATCCACATGAAATTACCGTATATTCATACAGCTCGTGCCTACTTCAGAAAGATATTAAGGGTATGTCAGATGGTCTCACCCTCAACCGATGGTATCCTGATCTCAAATAGATCTTTTAAAACACTAAGTCACCTCTAAGCTGATCAAAAATGTCATCGATACCAAAACGAGGGTATCAGTTCTTAATTTTCATCTCGTTCATCATCCTATAATCAACACATAGCCTTATTAATCCGTCAAACTTCTTATAAAATAGCATAGGAGACCCCCAAGGTGATGATCTATGAGTTATAAACCCCATGCACTAAAATTCCAATAGCTGAACCTTCAGTTTTTGGAGCTCAATTGGATCCATTCGATGTGGTGGAATAAAAACTGGCTCTGCTCCTGGAAACAATTCGATCATGAACTCAACATCTCTATTGGTTGTTAACCCTGATAAGTCCTTAGAAAACACTTCCTAAATCTGATCCACAGAAAAGGGAAGTATGGATGTCCTTTCTCCACATCATATGACATAATGCATGCCACTTGGGCTGTGAGTTCTCCAAACTGTTGGCATAGCGGCCCTGCGCAGCCCAGTCGAATATCCCACTCACCACAAAGGACATAATCTCTCCCATAAAGATATGTAAACATTACCTGACATCAGTAATATTCGATATGGTCTTGATATAACACCATCCAATCCATTCCCAAGATTAGTTAAAAACGTGATATCTATAGGAAAAACATATCCCACAGAAAACGATACCCACCATCCTCTAGAGTACATCCCCTAACCTACTTGATGTCCTCGACTCGCACCCCTAGGGGAGTATCAAGCGACATTACCCCACATGCAGTCTATGGTTAAGCTAAAAACAACTATGAACTTAGAAAAGAATAAGGATTTTGTAGCACCTATATCAAATAAAGCACTAGAAAATGTGGAGTCTATAAGAATCGTACCTCACACAATAGATAGTCCTACCTCGCCACCTTCAGGTTTTTCTTGAACTTCTTAGAGATGACCTGTCACTTTACCCTATGCTCTAGCCTGATTACCTTGCACTGCACTGCTCTGTTGGTATGGGTGATATAACCCCAGAGTTTCACGTCCCCCACCCCTACTATTACGGACCATGGAGCTCCTATTACCTTCCTGATACTGGGTAACCAACCCCTGCCTAAACATAGAATCTTTCTCTAACCTCCATCATTACCTGACTATCACGGGTTCCTGCAGAACCTCTGCACTTTGCCTAACCTTCCACATGCTCGGCACTCGACCAATGGGTGGGGAAACTAGTCATGCTTGTACCCCGGGCTACCGCACTGATAATAGAATACCTAGTCTCCACCTTGAGAAGTTTACCCCCTCTTATGAATGTTATTTTTTACTTCCACCTTGTTGAAAAGTTATTAAGAAACGCTTCCTACAATCAGAGGCCACACCACTTACTTTCCCAGCTGGCACCACAAGTTCACTACCTGAAGCACCCTTTAGGTTTTCCTCTAATATAAGGGATTGATCCACCACTTCAGCAAACATTTTTATATTAAATATATTCACCTGAGATCTGATCACGTGTCTCGGTCCATCCTAGAATCATTTCTCCAAATCTACCTAATCTCCCTTCACCATCAGAATGAAGCCTCTCAAATAGTTGAAATGACTAGCATAGTCCATACCGACATTGTCCTTTGAGAAAACCTCATGAAATAAATAGCCTTCTCTTGCGTCATGTTTTTTGGATAGAAGTTATCCAGAAACATCTCTTGAAAGGACTTCCACATCATTCCCTCAGCCTGTACTATCTAAACCATAATATCCCACCAATGTTTTTATTGACATTTCCACATATAGGCCGCCAACATGACTTTCTTCTTGAGGGGAGTCTCTAAATGGTCAAGAATAGTTTGTATGGACACTATCTATAACTCTACTAATTTTCTCCCACCCTATCCTCTAATGGTTATAGGGTGATGTAGTTGAAACACCCTAGTCAGGTCAAACATACTCGGTGTAACCCGCCCTATGTATCATTCCATCATCTGCATAAATGAGAAACTTTCTAGCGAACTGATCTTCCATATCCCCTTGGGCCACCATGTTCTCTTGCCCAACTACTAGAGGATAATTCTCGGAAACTTCCTCATGTCGCCCAACTGGCACACATTTTCGAGGTGGAATTTCTCTACAATGATAATAATTATCTTTACAACTCAACCATGAAGATTTTATGAGAAGGAAGAAATATAGATAGGATCATCACATTTCATAACCAAACCAGTTCTCATACACTACCCAAAATAGGACACTCCAAACCAGGTCACTACACTTGACCATCACCCTACGTCCATGTCTAACATGGTATCTAATTCTCATTGTTACTAGACTTATCTTTTACACCCATAAAATTCCATTCCCATATCCCAATTTACTCCTAAAATATATTAATACTCTTTTACTTCTTTATGAAACACCATTTTCTAATTAATAATTTTCATTTTCATTTTCATTTTTTCCCATTAATATCATCGTATTATGTAGAGATCCAAAGCATGACATACATAGACATTACATTACTTTTGAAGAATACTTAATACATGAAAAAAACAGACTCCCAAAGACCATATTAGTTTAGTGTCTTTGGAAACTCGGAACATAATCTTCTAATCATGGTGAAAGATCTTCAACATCTCCCATAAAGATCTTTCCCTTTGGTTTTCTTACATAAAACATTTCTTTATATCCTTGTGATAAGAAAACATAAAAATGTAGATCTCAAATGCTCAGTAAGGGTAAACATGGTAACATAAAACAATCCCTATACATTTGAACATAAGAACATGAACATAACACATAAAAATCATGTGTAATGACAAAAATCATGACAATGCACAAGGCATAGATCATAAAGGAGAATTAATCATGATAAATAACATGGGAAAAAAACATGGAACTATGGAAAAAAATTATGAACATGATATTATTTCCATAGTAGCCAAGACATTTCTGCCAAGACCATTATAGTGGAAAAAGTTCCTTACTGAATCGAGTTCACTTATCGTTCCAGTCCAATATCACTGAACCATATTAACATTCCATTCCAGCCATGTCTATCTCATGAGATATGAATCTTTACCCAATACATTAGAGAAAGATATAGGTACCACCCATCTCATAATGAAATCATTCTTTCGTGTGCCACAAAATAATCATAAATCATTCATTATAACCCAAAGAATAATATGGGTTTCATAAACATCATCCCATCATATCATAATCCATATAAAACAAATGGGTATCATTTCATCATAAGAAAAATAAAACTATGTAAATAATGGACACATATTACTTGAAACATAAACGTAATAAATAATTTCTCTTAGATGGAAAATAGTTTTGATAACACACTTGAAATTAATTCTGGAGTAAAATATCCTTTCTTCTTCAAAATCATTTTATTTTTACAAAATGACATGAAATTTTAAAAGGAAAATATTTTTGTTTAAAATAATCATGAAATATTGTAGAGTAATATTCATGAAAATAAGGCATTATTAAACTATAAAAATTTGTTCAGGCCGTATAAGTTAAAAAGAACATTCTCTTGTACTTTTAACAGAAAAGTCAAAAAGTACAACGTATGGTAAACAAAAGAAACATTCCTACCATAACACTAAGTAAAAGTAAAATAGGTTCAAACATGACTTTAAACATACATGGAATAATATTAAACACTTTATGAAAAACATTTTATGGATATGGATGAAAAATATAACCCCAGTAAATACTTACGTATAAGAAATCTCGGATAAAAATGAGATTTTCAAAATTATTCCTTACCATTTATAGTCAGTGAAAAATTAAATAAATATTTAAATATCATATACTTTATAATAAAAATCATAAAACCCTCATGGGATGCTAAACACCAAACTAAAGAAATAGTTGGTGATTAAGGCATATGTCTCACAGAAATAAAAGTGAGATGAAATAATCCCTTACCTTAGGTCCAATTTCTTCCATACGTGTCTGAAAATCTTTTATAGTGGGTTTAAACAAATTATTAACTTGTAACATGACCATAATAATATTTATTATATCATATATGATTCACTTAGTACTTTATATTACCCGTTATTTTGTGAATTTCATGTTAAAGCAATGTTTTGGGTAAAATCGTTTCATTTATCATACGTGTTTGGACTTGTTGTTCTTGATATTATTAATTATATCATGATTTACTTAATTACATAATTTAAAACATGATTTAGATATAATATATATTCATAATATAAATATATATGATAGATCGATAAATGGAAATGAAATACACCGTTCATGGAGACGGTGGGTCGTACGTACAAATGAACGCTATTTTCATTTCCCTATTGAATTGAATGGAATTAAGTAAATGAAACATATATGTATATAAATAAATTATCATTATTATGTCATATCTTTCGTGATTATTTATTATATATAATTTATAATCACTCTTGAATGGTTACCATGGAGAATGAAACTCATCGTGTTCATGGAGACGGTAGTCCGTACATATGCACGAGCGACAATATCATTCTTTTGATATTAAAATCATATATAATTGGATGGTATATCATATATAAATAATCATAATAATGTTATATTTATTTTTTATATCATTTAATATCATTATTATACACATCCAAATGATGAAATGTTTTAATAACAAACTACACCACGATGTGGAGATGGTAATCCGTACGTACGCACATGTGGTGACTTTTTCATTCATAGGATGGATAAAATAACTAATATGTTTGTAAAATTTTTATAATAACGTGACAGTATATATAAGATACTGGAGTTATTATTTTAGAATATAAAAAACAAAGAAGGATGAAGTGGAAGAAAAAAGGATCTTGAAATAGGTGGTGAGATATTTACCCCTTCTTCAGGTTCTTCCTTTTGATTTGATCAAAAGGGCTCCTTAGGTTGGCTTTATGACAAAAGGAAGGCCTCTAGGATGAAGGGAGGACAGTTAATATGGTATTTGGGTAGGGGTTGGCTGAGTAAAATGGCTTTGGAGGTGTGAAATATAGAGAAGGGGGGTGCCCTTTTATAAGAGGGGTGAGGGGCACCTTAGAAAAAACTTAAAATATTATTTTATAATAAATTTATATTCGGTTTATAATGGCTCCAAAGTGACTTATTTCGAGGCTAGGTTGGGTATAGGTTGAAAGAAGTTCAACTAATAGGTTTTATACAAGTTTAGGTTACCATTTTAACCTTATCATTTAGATTTAACTCTAAGCTAAATAATTTAACTTTTACAATGTCTTCATGTATTCTTACACTATATAGTTAATAAACTTACTATAAAATGCCAATCGAACCCCAATTGGTTGGTTAATATCATATATATTGTTATATAAGTATTTTGGCCTATCCTTAGATTTTTATTACCATTATATCAATTAATAATATAATATTTGTTTTAAATACTCTTTTATGTCAATTTTGACACTATTTGGTATTTTGTTTTTTCTAAATTCATAACAGAATTATTACATAGAAAAATATTCATCTAACCAACCCTAATATGTTATTGTAACCTAAAAAATTAGTTTAATTCATAAAAAGTATCAAATTACATTTATTTTGGTATCTATAAAGTCAAGTATGTTAATATTTCATTAATATGGTAATCACTACATCATCATTCTATCATAAATAAATTAAATTATTTAATGTATAAAAAATATAAATAATTTACCATTATGTATTTAATATTTTTATATATCTAATGATTATTTATATTCGAATTTATCTTATGTATGACCCTATATTAAAAATGTTTTAGTTATTAAAATTTTATTTTAACTATTTTAACTATTATTTAAATAAAATAATAATAAATGTCCTAATCTAATCCAAGTGCACCTAAAGGGTAATATTTATTCTCAAGGTTGTTTTTTTGTAGAATTACACTTATCCAATAGAATTAGGACATGTGTTAGTGGAATAATAATATCATTTTTACCCTCAATTACCCTATTTACTTTTAACCATGGTAAATAAAAGTTAAAAGTTACTATTCTGGGTTTTTTGGAATTCAACTCACAGAAGCGGTAAAATTATGTTTTATGTAAATTTGCAAATGCTCCTAGGAGGTGGGTAAAAGGCGATAAAAAGTTCAATACAATTTTTATATATCTAAAATTATTATAAAACGACTCTAGTGAATTACATTGAACTTATATAGGTATTATGTATCTATTTTGACATAAAATAAATTTAAATAAAATAAATGTTTATTTAAAAAAAGTGGGTTTTAACCAATAATTCAGTGTTTTCACTATTCTTAAAAAATTGAAAGCTTTCAGAAAAACACCAAAAATTCACCATAGGATAATTTTGATATTCCAAATCCAAAAATGAAGTCCATTTTGAAAGATAAAATTTATAAAATTTTAAAAAGTGGGTATTACTATTCATAACGGCTAGTTTATATAATATTTTAATAACATATCGTTGTTTAGTGAAACTCGGTATTGCGTACAACGCAAGCTATCGAGGAAGGTTTTTATTGCGTGTAACGCAAGACAATAATAGTGTTGTGTATACTAAAATCTAATATGCTGTTGTGTATAGCGCAAGATAATCTTGGTGTAGCGTACAACACAAGACATCAATGAAATTAGAAATAATATTTCTCATAAAATATCAGGGTGTTACATTCTACCCCCCCTTAAAATGTATTTCAACCTCAAAATTCATCGGGGGTATAAATGGTTTACTACTTGAAAGTTTCATTCATAGAAACACACATTTTAAAAAAGAATACTAAAACATAATTTAAAAAAAATAAACATAATGGTTACCCAAATTAATTCATCACTGGGTTTCCACATAGAAGAACATCGGTAAAAATATGGATATGGAAGAGAAATCTAACCATCAAGTTCTGATGGAGAGTGGAAGAGAACATGGCTATGAAAAATCCAACAATCACAAATCCATAAATTTGTGATGATCTAAGGTACCATCTAGGACAACGTTTTTGGTTTTAAAGATCATTTCCCTAAAGTTGAAAAAAAATTGGAATTAGAAGAAATACTTAATTGATATTGGTACAATCACACCATTGGTCATTCCATAAACAATTTCAACTTCATCTCTTAAAGAAATGAAGGTAAATTTTTCATTCATAATGTGTTAGCAGATCATGCGATAAAATGAAAGGTCATTTTATCTGTCTCAAAAAAATGTTAGCAAAAGTTATTAAATATACATAAGACCATCTATGGTGAGATTAATAATATATGGTTCATAAAATGGACTTATACTTCATATATCTTACCACTTAATAAATTAAAACAAATTTCAACTAACCAAGGACTTCTTGTAGGCCAGTGGTAGGCGATTAAGTCCTCTCAGACTTTGGTTGTGAGTTCGATTCCCACATCCTTGTCCGACACAACGAGTTGTCGCCCATCTTACAGGTTTTCCTTTTTCTAAAACTATACTATTAAAACATTACATAAATAATATCAAAAATTTCAGGCCTTAAACAATACTATCTGATGTCCAACTTAATACATTCCAACCTTTAGGCTTATCAGAAATACTTCTGTCTAATATCATAGTATACAGAAAACGACTACTAGAAAGGTCATCTTCCAAGCATGGGAATACCATCATTTATCCCCCATATATCATAAGATATATATTGTTGGTCACATTCCAAACATTTTAATCCCTTAATCATTTATTCTCTTGAAAAATGAAAACCCATTGAACTTTAGTGAAAACATGAATGCTATCAAAAGTTAACTCTTTCCACATACCAAAATTCCAAAAAAATATATACTCAAACCCTGATATCAATTTTTCCTTATATCAGTCATGAGATCATTAATACTATCAAACATATTATTTTCTCCTTATCCCATCATTATATGCATATCATCCAAAAATATTTCAATCACTTTTCATGGTAACTGGTTCCATACAATTATTGAAAACCACAAAAAACCAATACATATATATTTCAATATTCCATGATACTAAAAATGACATTCCGCACTACTATTTTGGAAGGCTGTTACATAAAAACTTAATCATTACACCACTTCGTTGTCATATTCAACATTACCAATAGTGATCTCATGTGACTTCCCTTTGACCTTTTCCTTGAGATGTTGTTGATGTCGATCATCATTAACCCTTGGATTAGGGAATTGGTTAGCATAATGCCCCATTTCCTTGCACTGGAATCATTGAAGTGTTAGTGGTGCGTTTTCTGTAGTCTTTTCTCTATTCACGTCATTAGAAACATTTTTCCCATTACTTTGGTACTCAGCTGCATGATGAACTTATTTTCCACACTTGAAACATTTTTAGTACCTTTTAGATAATCTCCACTATGCTTTTTTACACACTTTTATCATAAAGAAACATTCACCTTCTTGTCACTATTGTTCTGAGATTTTTCCTTGAACTCCATCTTTCATTTCTTATCAAAACCATGAGATGGATATGTAACACCAACTTCCAGTTCTACCTTGATTGAACAACACACAATTTATTCATAGGTTCTGAAGTCTCTTATAGCTATTTCCCTTTGAAGACTTGGTTTTAAGCCACTGAATAATCAATCAACATTACGTTCATGTTGGATGATAAATCCAGATGCATACCTTGAAAGCCTTGTAAAATTCACTTTGTGTATACCAACAGATTCATCATCCATTTTCTTAAGCTCAAGGAACTCCTTTTACATCTTTGTTTGAAGAATATGAGGGAAGTACATATTTAAAAACAAGTTCTTGAACTCGTCCAATTCCATGGATTCAATTTCATCTTGGGGCATTGTATTCTTAATTACAGTCCACCACTAGTCTGCTTCACCTTCTAACCGGTAAACAACCAAAATGAATTTTTCATGATCTGTACAGTGAAGTATGGAAAATATCTATTCAATGGTACTGATCAATTGTTCGGCAACAAGTGGATCAGAAGACCCACTAAAAGAAGGTGGATGTTGCCTCATGAAGGACTCAATAGAATATTGTTCCTTTCTCTGCTCATTTGGAAGTCCAAAATGATTCATAGCTTGTGTAAGTATAGAAATAAGATTTTTCAATCCATCTACAATCACATTTGGTTGTTTGGGAGGACAATCATTGCATTGTCCATTACATTGATCAAAATGGTTCCTTTGGGTTCCATCCATCGTCTAAAACCCAAAAAGAACAGTGTGAGAGGAAAAAATCATGCTAGGAAAACAACATAATCAAGGGGAGTACTTTTAATCTCTAACATAATAGGTTTAATCCTAGGTTATTCATGATAGTTATCATAAATCTAGGATTGTAACCTATACTTATACTTAACTTTAGGGACATCCCTAGACATACCTTTGAAATATCTCTCAGGATCTCACTAACGTTTTCACATCCTAGTTTCCAAAGGTCAACTAAAACTTTGCTCCGATACCCACTATAGAGACCCAATGATTGATGTACACAAACATTAAATTATGTTTTTGGAATACTTAATACATGAAAAAAATAGACACCCAAAGACCGTATTAGTTTAGTGTCTTTGGAAACTCGGAACATAATATTCTAATCATGGTGAAAGATCTTTAACATATCCCATAAAGATATTCCCCTTTGGTTTTCTTACCTAAAAAATTTATTTATATCCTTGGGAAAAGAAAACATAAAAAGGGTGAGCTCAAATTCTTAGTAAGGGTAAACATGGAAACACAAAACAATCCCTAAACATTTGAATGTAAGAACATGAACATAAAACATAAAAGTCATGAGTAATGACATAAGTCTTGAAAATGCATAAGGCATAGATCATAAAGTAACATTAATCGTGATAAATAACATGGGAAGAAAACATGGAATTGTGGAAAACCATTATGCACATGATATGATTTCCATAGTATCCAAGGCATTTTTTCCAAGACCATCATGGTGGACAAAGTCCCTTACTAAATCGAGTTCACTCCTCGTTCTAGTCCTGCATCCCTGGACAAGATTAACTTTCCATTCAAGCCATGTATATCTCATGAGATATAATTATTTACCCAATGAATTGGAGAGAGGTATAGGTCCCATGAATCTCAAAATGAATCCAAGAGGGGTTAATCTTTACTCAGATCTTAAATCTGCAACCTACGACACTATAAATGGCCCTATGATGAGTTAGATCGAACATTGGAAGCTCATGGAGACATTGGTTCATTTCTAGGTTAAATCGGATGAATAAAGAAGGAAATCCTGGGTTGGGTATAAAAATACCATAATGGAATAATTGTAAATTTTTAAATGTTTTTGGGCCTCATTGTTTACCCACACAGTTTTCCAAATAGTCAAGATGCATCTGCGTGAAAATAGACCCCTCACACAGTTTACCCACTAGATTTTCCAAACCATGAGATAACCTTATGGATCATACTATCTGAAATACCCCCTATCACACAGTTTCCGAGGAATTCCTCAAAGTTTTCGCTAACCATACACAAACCATACAGCATGCCCCAAACCCTATTTTTCATCCTCTTTCATTTTCCAAACCCCTAGAACACCCCCGATCCTTCTTAAGGATTTTGTAAAAAACATAAATGAAAAAATAATGGTCATAAAATTAATTTTATGTAAAATATACCTTATGGAGAAATCTGATATCTTATAATTTGGTAATCATTTTAACTCTCAGTGTGTAAATTACATGATAAAATGATAAGAGGTAAAAAGGATAAAACAAAAAGTATAGGGACTAAAAACATTTAAAACGTTTCTAAATCTCATTGTATGATTATAAATCAAGGCCTTATAATCTTATCTTATAACTATATCCTATTGTACCAATTCTGTATTGAATGTGAATTTATATTAATTTAAAACTTTTAATAATTCTAAGGGTACCCCTCCCCACTCATATAAAAAAGAACTCATTCCTATATATTACTCACACTTAAAATAACATTTGGTTTGGACAAAATCTACTATAAATCCTTCCTATAATCCCTCCCCACATAATTTAGGACTTATATTAGGCATAAAACCCATCTCATTTGTGTTAAGGTGTTAAATAAGGTGATAATCCCAAGGAAATGTATTGTTTTTATTTAGGTGTTTCAATTTTATTTCTTGTTCCACTTCTTTTAAATAACTTTAATCCACTATGATATAATAAATCCATTATCCTAAACATAATGAGATTATATTATATTAATATCATCACAAAAATACATATCCAATTTCATCAAATGTGAAATGACTATTCCATTTGTGTGCACGATAGACTACAGCCTCGCGAACCGATATTGTTAATTTTTCATTACCTTCTATCAAGAATGGTATTAATGAAGGAATTTATATTTTCATATGATTTAAATGAAAATGTTATAATTATATTAAAATAATATTCCAATTATTATTTTACTTCCATGCATATAAAAATGATACTGTTTTTCGTGTGTATATGTGAGCTATCACCTCCATGAATCGATGTGAATCATTTTTATTCACCACATCTCTTGTATGGTATATATATAAGTATATTTAAATTGTAATTATGATGTAATATATATTATTACCATCTTGAAATTATAGAAAATAATTAACTTATTTCTATAATGATAAATGAATATTGGAAATGTTACTCATGAGTATGTACGGCCTGCTGTCTCCATAATTATAATGTTGTTCATTTTTTGTACCAGAAATTAATGGTTTGATTTAAAAGTATTATCGATGTATAAAATTTATTATTATTCCCTGAATATTATTATACATATAATGGAAGTATGACCACATGGACTATTGACATCTACCCAATTTTCATTTTGACTCAAGTAATGAATATCGACAAAACATCTGATACGAACTTCAATAATCTTGTAATTGTTATAAAATTATAAAAAAGATATATATGGGAAATAATAAAATTGAAAAAGTTTCTCCTGAAAGTATAAATTAATTTTTTTATTATCTAGTACTATAAATAATGTATGAGACAATTCTGACTCAAGGTAAGGGACTTTATCTCAATCACCATTGTTGAGGAATATTTCGATAATATACAAAACATTCTATTATAAGGTGTATAATTAATCCCTTTGAATATTAATTTCATTCATTGGTTTTTTGCTGTGAATATTTTTCAACAAAGAGTTTTACTAAATGAAAAAAGGAATGTTTTTTAAGGTTTGGGCGACAATGCATTTTCCACTATTATGTCCATTATTTGATATTTGGATTCCTCTACAAGTCGTAGTTATTTTTTAAAAGAAAAATAAATACCATGTTCCGTTTTCAGGTATTTTCGTATTGATTATGGTTTTTGATAATGGATTTATTATATTAATATCATGAGATGATATCTTCTGAATTAAATGTAGAAATTTTATTTTTCCTTTATGCATGATTTATGTGTTCTGATTACGTTTTTGTTTTTGAGAATTTCTTATGTATACAGGTGGTTCCATGATAAACCGGGGCAGGTTGAGCCCATGATAGCTCTCCAATGAATTTGGTTATGAGACAAAGTTAAATGATAATATTTCTCATATGAGATATATGGAAGATACTATTATGGTTATTACAAACATAACGATGAAGGTTACTCCCTATATAGATGTGAATTCTACAATCAAAGTTAGACATGGATACCAAAAGTTACATTTATGATTTATGATTACTATGATTTTTTTAGGAATCCTATTATTTCATGAGTTATGTTAAAGAAATTATGTTTTACGTGTGAAAAGTATTACTTTTTGAAATGTTTTAATGAGTTTAAAATATTCACGAACTAATGGTTTCATTCTTTATTTATATCCCATAAAAATATTTTTTTCTCTTCCAACTTTTTTGAAATATATTCTACAAAGTATAGGGATGGTTAAGAGAAAGAAATAAGACAAGATACATGTTTTGGATAATTTTTTCATTAAAAATAAATATGGTTTTATGTTAAAAAAATTTATATTATAAAAAAATTAATAGCATGTAGACTTGTCAACATTGTAATATTTTATTTGTTATGTAATAGTTATGACCCAATTCTATAAAAATATAAACCTTAAAAGATACTCAATGTCAATTATTGTAAATTCTTGACGTAACTGATGATTATGTGATGTTTAATGTTGGGTCCTTATAGTTGGTATCTAAGGTCAGTTCATATAACATTAGGAGTTAGTATATTGTTAATAGGAGATCCATAATTGATTTATAAATTATGTTAAAATCAAAATGATATAGAATTTCAATATTACCATATTTATTAGTTCAATATATGTTTTTTTAGAAATTTTTTTTTGTAGAGGAAATATGGTAGCTGATCTAGGATAACATCTAGAGGAAACAAATTTCCAATCAGAAACCATAGATGGTCCAAATCAGAACTAAACATTTGGTGTCAATGATGGCATAATTGAATGAGGAAATAAATGGTGGTGGTATCCATACCTAAGATTAGTCAGATCAACTATAGAGGAACATGTTAGTTGTGGATAATTTCATGATGCAACACCCCCCATAATTTAGTGGATAATCTAACCATGTGCTAGTTGAAGGGTAAGTTAAATACCTAGAAATGATGTTTGATGTCATGGGCTGTTCAGAAAATCAAAAGGTTAGTATGAATATTTATCATTATGAAGTTGAAGATGGTTAGTGGTATAAGATGGTTATGAATATCATGGAAAGTGAGAACATTGATTCTCTTAAGTGGGATGAATACAAAAATATGTTTATTGAGATATATTTTCCTTAGGCGGTTCGACATATAATGAAAAAAAACAATTCTTGTAATTGAGGAAAGATGAGGATTCAGTGGCTTCAAACGATGGAAAATTCACTGAACTAGAATGGTATGATCCAAATTTCATCTGGTGTCTTGATAGTAAATTCAATTATTTATACTCGAGATTAAATCCAAAGTATTGAAGGTTGTTATCTTCTTGTAAGCTCAAAAGTCGTGAAAAACATGTTTGATGTGTAGAGAATATGGAAATAGAGTTTTCTGATGATAATGTTCTCTTTGATAAACAGTACTATAAAAGTTTGAGGTTGCATGTGAAATGGAAGAAATCTTCAAAAATGTCTAATGGTAAGAAAATTATGTTTTAAGTTTGGGAAAATTGTGGTAAAAAACACAATGAGAAATGAATTTTCAATTCTGGTTAGTGTCTCTGATGCGGTAAAATGGGACATAAGGCTTATAACTACACTGAAACAGATTAAGGTACTGGTAATAAAAAATCATATTTACAATCAATAAAATGTTTTAAATGTAACGAGATGAGACATTATGAAAATGAGTGCTTGATGGTGAATTTTAATGATGGTAATAAGAAATACTACAAACATAAAGGTGTTGTAAATCCTTTGAAACTGCTTCATAAGATGTTTGTCAATAAAATGAAGTGTTTCCAGGAACATTGTTTATTTATTCAGATTATCCCAATGTGTTTTTTGACTCAGGGTCAACACATTATTTTATTTTTGAGAAACTTTTTAGTAAATTGTAAATTCCACCTCATGAAATGAATTTAGAACATGTGTTAAATGAACTTAGGGGAAATTTTGAGGAAAAACGAAATTATAAGAATCTTCTTATCCTTATCTATAGAAATAATTTACTTGAAAACCTTGTTATTTTACCTCTAGTAGTGTTTTATGGTATTTTGGGTGTGGATTGTCTTTCTTCTTTCCATGATAATATTCACTGTATATCTAAAGAGGATTATTTCTAGAAATATATTTAGTTTGTATAAAATAATAAATCTTAGACATTGATAACATATCTAGAAGAAGAGAAACTATTAAAATATGTAATTGAATGGTACCTTGATAATATTTTTGAAAACAAAGGAACTCTCTAGATTAATAGTGTGCCCATGTAAAATGAGTATCTTGATGTTTTTTCTAATGATTTTCCTAATATTATACCTGATCATGAAGTTGAATATACTTTTGACTTAGTTCTTGGTTCTAAGTCAATAACAAAATCCCCTTACTAAATGGATTAAATTGAGCTTTTAGTGTTGAATAATAAATTGAAGGAGTTGTTAGATAAAGGTTTCATTCAATCGAGTACATCTCCATGGGTTGATCTAATCTTGTTTGGTAAAAAATGATTTTTCAATGATACTGTTCATTGATTATAGTTCCCTGAATAACATCATTTATAAGAACAAAAATACATTTCTTCATATCGATGATTTTGTCATTATCTACTGGAAACACAATAATTTTTGAAGGTTTACTTGAGGTCAGGGTACCATTAGTTGAATGTCAAGGAAGTAAAAATTATGAAGACTGTGTTTCATACATGATAATTCAATTATGATTTTTCACTTATGTCATTTGGATTGTCAAATTCACCTATGATATTTGTGAATCTTATGAATAGAATATTACATGAGTTATTACATAATTTTTTATGGTGTGTTTATTGATGAAATTTTTGTATATTCTAAAATTAAATATGATCATCAAAGTTAACTAAGGTATTTATATTAACCTTAAAAGAAAAAAATCATAAGGGAAATTCAGAAATAATAAATTTTGGATGCAACATATTTCATTCCTTGGTCACATTGTTTCTAATTATGGAATAGTCATTGATCCTGTCAAACCAATGTTGTTGAATAATATCCAAGAACTATAAATATAATTTATATTTGTAGATTTCTGGGTTTATCAGTCTATAAATAGAGTTTATTTGAAAAAAATCACAGTTATGTAGCCCACTGAATAAGTTAACAGAAAAGTTGTTATGTTCATTGGGTCAAAATAAAGTGATGATTGTTTTTAGGAATTGAAAATATGATTTAAAAATGATCTAGTTTTGGATCTAGCTTCTTGAAATAGAGAATTTATTATCTACATTGATTCATCATTGAATGGACCTAGTTGTGTCTTATTGCAGAATGATCAAGTAATTTCTTATGATCCCCTCTATTTAAAACTTCTTGAGTGAAATTACCCTACACATTATTTGAATTTATCTAATATTGATATTTATTTAAAAATTTTAAGGAATTATATGTATGGATTGAAATGTAAAATATATACTAACCAAAAAAATTTGAAGTATATATTCACTCAAAAAGAACTGAACATGATACAAAGATGATGGTTGAAATTAATCAAGGATTACAATTGCACAATTCATTACCATCCTGGAAAATAAAATAAGGTGTCATGTGCTTTAAGTTGGAAAATCAATGTTACATTAACAATGTTATGTTTGGAATGTGATACTTCGGTTAATTATTTGATGACCTTTTCACTGGATGTTTTTGGTATAGGAAATTCATCTTTTATGTTTCAGGATTTAGTGAAATAATCGCTATCAGACAGAATTTTCCCAGCATATAAGGAAGAAATTAAATTATAGGAAAAGGTATAATTGGTTCCGAAGGGTAATTTGATTTAATTTAATAGTGATAAATATTGTGTTTTGATATTTGGGAAGATGTTATATGTTTCTTACTATTGAAAATTATAGAATGATTTGTTATGTGAAGCTCATAGTTAACTGTTTTTATTTCATCCTAGTAGTATTAAGATGTACTCATTACTTCAAGAGTATTACTGGTGGGATGGAATGAAAATAGATACTGTAGATTTTACTATGAAGTGTTTTACTTGTATGTATGTTGAAGAAGATTAGAATTTTCAAAAGGGGGTTCTTCAAACTTTTCTATTACTATAGTGGAAATGGGAAAATATATCCTTGGATTTTTTAGTGGGATTACCAAAGACATCTTGAGGAAACAATGTGATTTCAGTTATTATTGATAAATTGACTAAATTTATTATTTTTTATTATTAGAGATCCACTATATCTAGATCAAATTTATTGGTTGTATCTTAACCATATATTTAGGTTACATTGATATACTCTCTCTATTGTATTTGATAGCGATTTAAATTTCAATTATTACTTTTAGAAAGTTATTCAGAATTTATTGGGTACTAAATTAAATTTTAGTATGTCTTTTCCTTCAAAATAAAATTTTAATTTCATTTTAAAAAGAGACCACTTCGGGTAAATCATTATACCTTACAAAATAAACAAACCACCACAACAAAAAACAACTGGAATACCAAAACAAAAGCATACCTTACTTGATAGGTTGCCCAGCTGGATCAACCCAGTACTTCCATGCCAAGTCTTTGATTTTGGTATCTAGGTGTGAGGCCAAAAAACCCTCTAACATGATTGCAATAAAATCCATCAACTCCAAGAATGAGTCCATATCAACCGGAAGGCAAAAATCCAGGAAAAAACATCAAGTTGAGATGTGTACCACACCATCTGTTCTAGGCTGAGATTCTCTTGATACCTCCCATGCTCGAGTCTATCCCACTCCTCTACTGTCAAGGAATCATCACCAATTCTTAACCAACTTGTCTCTTCTTTTGTAGCCTTTTCAATTATACAAAACACCAATATCATATTTCCATTATGAACCAGGGGTCCCATAGTATTTTCCTTCTGATCTCCCAAAGATACACACACATCCAAGGGGATAGAGTCTTAGAGAGCTTCTAAAGTAATGAAGAAGATGTACTAGAGTTGGAAAAATAGATGGAAAAAAGGATTATATGATTCAAGTACACAAGAGTAAATATCAGTGTATGAAAAAAGTTACATGGAAAACTAGAGGAAGGAGCTTTCATTTTATGTTGGTGATCATTTATTTCTCAAACATTCTCTATCGAAAAGTGTTATGCATTTTGGTAATAAGGTAAAGCTGAGTACAAGGTTCATTGGACCCTATGAAATTGAAGAAAAGGTTGTATCAGTATCCTATAGAGTGTTATTTCTTAAATTTTTATACTAGGTACACAATTTATTTAATTTTTCCATGTTAGGAAAGTATATTCCAGATCCATCTCATGTTTTGAGTCATGAGATAGTTCATTTGAAAGAGTATCCTTCTTATGAGGACCGTCAGTCTAGATTATTGACCACATAGAGCATGTGTTATGAAATAAGGTGATTTATCAGGTTAAGGCTTTTTGGAAAACCTATTTGGTTGAAGAGGAAAAAATGGAATTTGAAAATCCATGATGGAGAATACCCTAACTTATTTGATATGTAAAGAAAATTGTGAGGTTGAAATTCCTATAAGGGGTGAAGGATGTAACATTCCAATTAAGTATTGAATAAGTATTTTTTATATATACATATATTTACGAAATAAATATTAATTATTCTTTAAAATGGATTCTTTTTCAGGTATCTTACCCAAAATATAGTATTTTTACTCTCCAAAATCACTAGTTGCACAAAATATTGAGTTATATCAAAAAATAATACATTATTAATATTTTTTTAAATGGTTTTTATCGCCTAGTCATTTTATTAGTGGTAATGAAAAAAAAAACTATATAACATTTACAAATTTTTTATTAAATTTTCATACTTTCTTCTAATAAATTTTATGTTCTTAAAATGAGAAGAAATCCAATTTTAAGCACAAAATGCTCTAATATTTTAAAAAAATAGTTTTACCTCTTATTGAAGGAGACCCCTTTTTAATTTAAAATTTAGACAGTTTTAAAAAATTTACAAGAAAATATATACTTATTTATGGGAAGTTGTACATCAAACATTACTTTGGTTAATGTTTTAGAATTTTTTTGATAATATAATTCTTTTAATGAATAGTGAAAAATAATGCATTTTAATTCAAAACTCCCTTTTAAGAAAATTTATTTATATTGTTAGGTTATGATTTTAACTATTTTAAATTATAATCAAATAATTTTTTTTATCATTTAAACCAATTTATTTAATTTTAATAGATTTCACATTGAAGATGGATATAAAAACATTGTGAACATTGGAAGGTTTTAACATCAAAAATCTGTTTTCTCGATCTTTCAATGAGTTTAACATTAAATTAAGTATTCTAATTATGTGAATTGAATTAAAAATGTAAATAAATGGTTCTAATAAGTATAAAAAAGTGTTCTAATAGGATAAAAACAATTATTGTTAAATAGAAACTTTAGTAGTTTATTTCCCAAGATTAAATGTAAATAGGTAATTCAAGGTAAAATTAATTATAAAATTTTATAAATTTACCCTAAAACTTGTCCTAATATTATTGGAATAATTATTATCAGCTATGACCCTAATTGGGCCAAAATGTTGACCTTTGGATGCCACATGTGTGTGATTATGACAATTATAACATTCAATTTAATGTAAAAGAATATACGCCACAAATATGTATCTTCTTTCAAAAACAATTTTAATGTGGGGTTATATAAGTGATATATTTTACTATTAATAGTAATTAGAAATATGTAATGATTACCTAAATCATTTTAATTTATTTATAATTTTTATGAAAAAAATAATTAAAATAAATATTTACACAATGATCATACAGTAATTGATTTATTAAAGAAGGAATCAAATATATGATAATAATAATAAAATAAATATAATTTGGAATATTTTATGCTATAAACGAATTTTATAGAGGATTATGGAATTTTAGGCTTGAGTTGAGTTATTTTTTTCAAAGGAATCAAGTTTTTATGAATTTTATAAAAATATTTTTAATGAATAGTTAGAAAATTGACACAATTTGTAACATCCCAAGCTTCCATTGTACGTTTCCCTTTGAATAATGTAGTAGCTTGTATTGTAGGAAACTTGGAGTTTTAACACACCATGACCAATGAAACTAGCCGTTATGAATAGTAATACCCACTTTTTGAAATTTTTTAAATTTTAATTTATAAAATGGACTTCATTTCTGGATTCAAAATATCCAAATTAGCTTAGGGTGGATTTTTGTTATTTTTCTGAGAACTTTCACTTTTTGATAAATAGTGAAAAACACTGCGTTATTGTTTAAAAATGATTTTTTAAATAATTAGTTATTTTATTTTAATTTATTTTATGTAAAAATAGATAAATAATACCTATATATGTTCAATGTAATTCATTAGAGTCATTTTATAATATGTTTAGATATATAAAATCTTATTGAACTTTTTACCGTCTTTTACCCACCTTCTAGGAGCATTTACAAATTCGCATAAAACTTAATTTTACCACTTTGGTGAGTTGAATTTCAAAAATAAGAGAGATATTCTTAACATCAGTAAGTAAAATGTGGTTCAGTAAGATGAAAATAATTTTTGGTTAATTGTAACTTTTGACTTTTATTTACCACGGTTAAAAGTAAATAGGGTAATTAAGGGTAAAAATTATATTATAATTACTCTAAAACATGTCTTAATTCTATTAGATATGTGTAATTTCTCCAAAACGATCCTTATAAATAAAATATGATCCTTTTGGTCCACTTGGATTAGATTAGGACATTTATTATTATTTTATTTAAAGAAGAGTTAAAAGTGTTAAATTCAATTTTTAATAAATAAACCATTTTAATATAAGATTATACATAAGATAAACTAGACTGTAAATATTAATTATAAATCTATAAATATTTCCTATAAAATGGTATTTTATTTATAATTTTTATACATTAAATAATTTAATTTATTTATGACACAATGATGATGCAATAATTTCCTTTTTGATGAAATATTAAAATATTTGATATTATAAATATCCAAATAAATGTAATTTGAGACTTTTGATGAATTACACTAATTTTATAGGTTAATATGACATGTTATTGTTGATTAAATAATATTGTTTTCGAAGTAATCATGCTTTTTAGGATTTTCAAAAAAACCAAATACTAAATATTGTCAAAATTGGCATAATTGAGTTTTTAAAACAAATACTATATTATTAATTGATATAATATTCCAAAAAATCTAAGGTTCAGAAAAAGAACTTAGATAAGGTTATATATATTAATAATGAACTAATTATGGTTCTTTTGTCTTGTTATAGTAAGTTTATTAACCATATAATATAAAAATAAAAAAGACACATGGTAAATGTCAAACTATTTAACTAAGGGTTAAATCTAAATGATAAGTTTAATAAGGTGACCTGAACATATCTAAAACATATTGGTTGAGAGGTTTTCTACCCATCCCCACCTTATCCTCAAAATAAATCATTTTAGAGCCATTATAAACCAAAGATGATTTTATTATAAAATAATATTTCATGATTTTCCTAAAGTGACCCTCACATCTCTTATAAAAGGGTACTTCATCTTCTCATAATTTCACACCTCCATAAATATTTGGATCAGAAAAAAACAACCCAAATATCCTCCCAAGTTTCACCGCCTAAAACTAGAGTCCTAACTTTGATCATAAAGCCAACCTAAGGGTCCCTTTTGATCAACTCAAAAGGAAACACCCAAAGAAGAGGTAATAATTTCACCACCCACTTTCAAGTTCTTTTCTTCTTCCACTTCCTCTTTCATTGTTGCTTACATTCTAAAATACTAAATACAGTATCTTTTATATTCTGTGATATTATTATAAAAATGGTACAACCATATTCATTATTCTATTCTTCATATAAATGACAAAGTCACCCTACATGTGTACGTACGGCTTACCGTCTCCACATCGTGGTGTAGTTTGTTATTCAAACGCTCCATTATTTGGATGGGTATAATAATGAGTATAAATAATTTTAATAATAAATAAAACATGTTAATTATTCTTTATATATTATATACCATCCAATTACATAATTCTTCACCACCAATATAATGATATTATTGCACGTGCATACGTACGGATTACCGTCTCTATGAACGCGATGAGATTCATTACCCATCATAATC
This sequence comes from Viscum album, assembly GCA_963277665.1. Lineage (NCBI taxonomy): Eukaryota > Viridiplantae > Streptophyta > Magnoliopsida > Santalales > Viscaceae > Viscum > Viscum album. Next base: position 583,481,384 of record OY728130.1, read on the forward strand.
ATTCAAAAATAATTTTAATTTTAGGATTAAAAATAATGTTTAGGAACTTAATATCATTCTGGATATGAATAAAATACATCCTATTCATAAAACAATATGGCTTATGTAACTGATCATATAAAGGGAAATCGATCAGTTAACACCTGAAACGATAATACAACTAAAATATTATTAACAAATAAATATTAGAGAATCATATATGATATCATATTTATGTATATAGTTGTTGTATAATTTAATAACAATGATTTAACTATTGTACAGGAGGTTAACGTACTCTCAACCAAGGAAAAGTACAAGGTAAGGGTTAATTTTACAATCTCTTTATTATCCGAGGTTGTTTTTATATAAGTATCTACTAGGACCTCTTTATCATCAACATCCATGTTTCTTAAATAATTATTTCAAAACATTTTTACTATTTACTAGAATATGGGTTAAATTCATGTATACCCTTGTGTGACTTTTTATAAAATGGTTTGAAAGGAATCTTTCCATCATTTTCCAAACTAGTTACTTTATGACCTTTTCGAAAAAATTAAGCTATGAATGTATTTTTTTTAACTTATATGGTGGGTGTGGCTATTTTCCACCATTATATCATCATTGAAGCTTCCTATAGAATATTATAAGAATATTTTCAAACTAAATGTTTTCTTTTATAATTATGTGACTTTTAAATGATTTTAAAATAGAAAGAGGTATTTATTTCAAATAGTTTTCATTTCATCTATGTCAACATCCTTTGATGAAGTTTACACTTGTTTGAAGTTGATTTTTTATGATACAAATATTCCATATTGTATTGAAGGTTTTTTTGATATGTTTGACTATGGATGTGTTATTTTTACACCATTCATGGTTTATAGATAAAGTATTGACATTTCATATGTTGGTTTTAATACGAATGTGTATGTTATTTTTAAATCTTTTCATATGAGGAATGCATTGGACGTAGTAAGTGATGGGTGGATCCCACTATAGCTCATCGATGCATCAATAGGTCCCAAGAGACAAACTAGTGTCCCGGCACAAGGCCTTGAAAAAATCTTATTTGTAGTCTTGGAACAAGGCCTTGACTATGTGGTTATGAAGTCTGGAATTACGCATTCCATCATTATGAAAGTGGCTATTAATATAGTATGGGATTATTTGACTAATAGAATATCCAGGTTAATAAGTAAATGGAATTATTTGATTTTATCTTTGTTGTATCATATGGATGTTTATGTTTAAAAGTCTTTGTTTTAGTCTTATATGTTGCCTTAAATGTTTATGCTTATTTATGCAAGATTCTGTTGTATTTTTATCCTTTCTGAGCATCTGAGCTCGCACCTTTCTATGTTTTATTTTTCCCAGGATGTGAAGAAGTATTTTATGGTTGACATAGAGGGATAGGATAAGGATATAAGTGTGTTCAAAAGGGTAAAATGTTGTTGATGTTTTTATTTCATGATGTAATGTGAAACTTATGAATATATCTAATACTTCCAAGGCTACTAAACGGATCGGTCCTTCAGGAAATGATTCCTTGTATCATGCCAATGTCATGTAATAATTCATTGACTCTAGGTAACTAGGGTCGGGGAGATACATTTGGTATCAAAGGATGTTTAGTACAAACCCTGAAAACTAGATTTAGAAAAACTCTGATTAGAGAACACGACCCTAAGATAGACTTAGAGGATTAGTATAGAAGAACATCCTAGAATCTTAGTACTATAGAGATTTTTTGACTTTTAAAAGAAATACATCCCTGTCTGGATACAAGTAGGTAGAGGCAGCTCTGGAATAGATGTACCTAGGGGTAAAACCTGAATACACCGCATTGAGATAGAATCGAACGGGAACTAGTGCACGACAATGGGCATTGCTGCACTCTTGGTTACGACAATCCTAGAGGATATTATTATAATAATTATCATTTTCCTTAAAAACAATTACTAAGGGTTTATGAAAATATACTTCTTCAAAGAAAACATTTTAATGATTATGGATAATATCCATAAACTGTTCAATTTATACTAACTATTTTACATGTTTGTAATTATGTATTACGGTTCATAAACTAATATAGTGTATTCCATTGTTTAGAAATGGAGCCTAGAGCCTAGTGGAAGGAATGGAAACCGTATCAACCCATGTAATCCATGTAGGGATTTTCCTCATACTCAAGATAATTATAGTGGAGCTGGTGATGCAACTGGTGTTGATCATCTTATCACCATACTGGGACAACTCACTCAGGTTATGAATAATAACCTTACCCGGATGGAGCACCCTGATCCACAACACGGAGGATAAATGTTAGACAGTATCATGAGGAAAAAACCACCAACATTCAATGGGAGTAAAAATAATTAGTAGATTATAAATGGATAAATTCCTTATAGAAAATATTCCATTCTTTGGGGAGTAGTGAATGGGAAAAATTTATAATGGAAGTTTATCACATCACGGGAGATGCAGATCAATGGTGGTCATTAATTCAAAACAAAAAGGAAGATTAAAAAGTATCGAACATGGAATGGAGGGAGTTTAAATATATTTTCTTAGAAAAATACTTTCCTCATTACCATCGAGTGGATATGTAAAGACAATTTTTGAGTCTGAGGAAAAAGGAGGATGAGAATGTCGCAATGTTTGGGGCTAACATTACAAGGATAGAAAGGCATGTAGAAGATTATATACATAACCCAAAGAGTAATATTGATCAATTATTTGATGGGTTAAAACCATTTCTCCATCGAGAAGTAGTCTCACAATTCTTCTCATCATACAAAGATATAGTCTCATGCACTATCAAGACAGAAAATGAATTCTCTAAGTCTTACAACATTAAAGCAAAGAAAGAGAAAAAAGATCTTCTGAACACTCTAGAAAAGGGAATTAAGGGAATACGGGAAAGGTTGAATATCCATCCCACTGTAAATGTGGGAAGAAACACCCCGGTACTTTCCTAAAGCGAATGAGAGTTTGTTACAAGTTTGGTGAAAAAGTCCACCAAACTCGTGATTGAAAGGGGAAACAAGAGGCTGTCAATGTTGAATGCTACAATTGTAGAGAAAAGGTAATTTAAGAAAATGAATATCCTAAGAATCAAGGGAATATACCTCATAAAAGGACAAGGGGGCAATGCCAAGATTATGTAATCACTACTAATGAGGTTGAAACTCTAAAAGACGTAGTGTCATGTAATTTAATGTTTTCCCCAAGTATAGCCAATTATTTTTTGATTCTGGATCATCACATTATTTAATATCTTCCTGGTTTTCTAAGAAAATTAGATATTTTCAATTTTAATTAACAAGGGAGTTGTTAATCCAAACACCTAAGGGAAGTATCATCGCAACATAGTTTTGTGAATCAGTTTCCATTAGGGAATATAAATGTTCTTTATCTGCTGATATCATCTTCATACCCATGATTGAGTTTTATATAATCCTCTAAATGGATTGTCTTTGGGACCATGATGTGAAAATTTATTTTAAAAGGAAGGAGATTACAATTTTCGATGATGATAATGAGTACCTTATCTTTATAGTACAAATGTCACCACCTGATTCTTATCTAGATCCACCCCCAGTAGCTCTACTAAATTCAATTATTGGGGAAGAAGAGAATGAATTGACTATAGGTGAGGAAAAAAATATTCGAATAGAGGATATACCTACTATACATGAATTTGTTGATTTGTTTCTAGAGGATTTACCTAGACATCATCTAGAACAAGAAATTGAGTTTTCTGTTGATTTAATTCCTGGTTCAAGGCACATATCGAAGACCCCTTATTGAATGACCACTATGGAATTAGTGGAACTAAAGAAACAACTAGAGGAATTGAGAAATAAGGGATTTATTCTCCCTAGTGTTTCTCCATGAGGATCCCATGTCCTTTTTTGTTTAGAATAAAAATGGATCTACGAGGCTGTGCATTGACTCTAGGCAGATCAATGTTATAACAATAAAGAAAAACTATCCCCTTCCTCACATTGATGATTTATTCAACCAACTTCATGGAGCTCAATATTTTTCAAAGATTCACCTTCGATCTGAATATCATCAGTTGTGTGTGAAGAAGGAAGACATTATGAAAACAACATTTTGAACCAGGTACGGGCATTACGAGTGTACAATAATTCCTTTTGGATTGACTAATCCACCCTCTGTCGTCATGGATCTGATGAATAGAGTTTTCAAGGAATATATTGATGACTTTTTAGTGGTATTTGTTGATAATATCTTGGTATACTAAAAAATCTGTGAAGATCATGAAAATCACTTGTGCACTATTCTGAAAACCCTTAGATGAAATTAATTATATGGGATGTTTAGCATGTGTGAATTCTAGATTCAAGAGATTTATTTTATTGTCCATACTGTCTCTAAGGATATAATCTCTATTGATCCTTCAAAGACCAAGGTAATCTAAGAATGGCCATCACCGAAATGTATAACAGAGGTACGCAGTTTTATTGGTTTAGCAAGTTATTATGGACGTTTCGTCCAGAATTTTCCCCGTTGGCTAACCCAATAACCAAGATCACACAAAAAGGAGTTAATTTTTTTTGGAAAATATATTTTGAATAGTGTTTTTGAATAACTGAAGTGATGGTTAGTAAATGATCCTATCTTGACTTTACCATCAAGGAATGATGGGTTTGTTATTTATAGTGATGCTTCAAAGAAAGGACTTGGGTGTGTCCTTATGCTGAACGATAGAGTTATTTCCTATGCATCACGATAGAAAAATATTCATGAGATAAAATATCATACTCATGATCATGAGGTAGCATCTGTATTCGTTGCACCAAAAATATGGAGACACTATCTCTATAGTGAAAAATTGTGTGATTTAATCTGATCACAAGATTTTGAAATATATTTTCTCACAACAATAACTCAACATGAGGCAAAGACGATGGCTTGAACAACTCATGGATTATTATTGCACTATATACCACATGGGGAAGGCAAATAAGGTGGCAGAGGGTTTGACCAGAAAGGACCATTGAGTTTTGAACAAGATGCGAGTTGAAAAGGATCCTATATACATGTATCTAGTGAATATGGATATGGGAATAACCATGGAAGGTGAAACATAAAGTCTTTTTCAAATGGTTTCCAAAACATATTTACTAGAAAGGTTAAAAAGTTCTTAGACTGATGGTGAGGAATTTCAAAATAAAATTATAGGTGTGAATGATGGGAGATTAAGTGACTTCATATATGAAGATAGAATTTTGAAATTTGGGGAGATACATTGTGTTCCTAACATACCTAATCTAAAAAGAGAATTTTTGGATGATGCCCATAACTCCAATTTCTCTATACACCACGGGAGCACCAAGATGTATAAATATTTGAAGGACATTTTTGGTGGGAAAACATGAAGTGGGAGATTGCAGATTTTGTGTCACGATGTATGGTTTTTCAACAAGTTAAAGGTGGAAGGAAATAACCTGGAGGAGTTATGAAACCTCTTCCCATACCTGAGTGGATGTGGGATAATATTACAACGGACTTTGTCATGGGGTTACCAAATAATCCTAGAAGGAATGATGCAATATGTTTCATTGTTGATCATCTTACCAAGCCAACACATTTTCTTTCTATAAGAGACGATTTACCACTTCAACGTCTGGATAGACTATATATTAATGACGTTGTAAGGCTCCATGGTGTACCCCTATCAATTGTTTCTGATCGTGATCCCCGTTTTACATCAAGATTCTGGAAAAGTCTTGAGAAGGCCCTGGATACTGAACTTTGTTTGAGCACTGCCTACCACCCTCAAACTGATGGAAAATCAGAATAGACTATTCAAACCTTAGAAGACATGTTGAGATCTTGATCACATGACTTTCAAGGTATGTGGGATCAATATTTACCTCTATTATAATTTTTTTATAACAATAGATTCCATTCATGTATTCAGATGTCACCATATAAAGCGTTATACGGAAATAGATGTCGCACACCAACTTGTTGGGATGACGTTGGTGAAAGAAAAATCATAGGCCAAGAACTTCTTGAGGAATCAATGGAAACGTTGAAGGTTATCCAAACCCACATTAATGCATCCCAAAGTGGGAAAAAGAGCTATGTCGATAACCGAAGGAAGGATTTGGAATTTCAAGTAGAATACTATGATTTCATGAAGGTATCTCCATGGAAGGGTGTTATTTGTTTTGGTAAGAAGGGTAAATTAAGTCCCAGGTACACCGGACCTATCAAAATTCTTGAATGAATTGGAGTTGTAGCTCATCATTTGGAAATGCCTCAAAGTCTCTCCAAAGTTCATGATTTGATCCATGTATCACTATTGAGAAAATACATTCCTGACCCAATGAATGTACTCACCTAGGAGGAAATTGAACTGGAACTTGATCTATCTTATTGTGAAGAGCCTATCAAGATTCTTGATACCAGAGAACACGTGATGAGAAATCGAATGAATCTTCTATTGAACGTTCTATGGAGAAACTATAAGATAGAAGACACAACGTGGGAACCCGAGGAACATATGATGAAGAACCACCCAAATCTTTTTATGCAGTAATATTCTTGAAATTTCAGGGACAAAATTATTTTAAGGAGGGGAGAATGTAACACCCCAAGCTTCCAACCAAATCTTTTTATGCAGTAATATTCTAGAAATTTTAGGGACAAAATTATTTTAAGGAGGGGAGAATGTAACACCCCAAGCTTCCACGGTATGTTTCCCTTTGAATAATGAAGTAGCTTACATTGAATTAAACCTGGAGTTTTAACACACCACAACCAATTAATCTAGAAATTATGAATAGTAATACCCACTTTTTGAAATTTCATAAATTTTAATTTTCAAAATGGACTTTATTTTTCGATTCATAATATCAAAATTAGATTAGGGTGAATTTTTGGTATTTTTTTGAGTACTTTCAATTTTTGATGAATAGTGAAAAACACTGTGTTATTATTTAAAACCGACTTTTTTTAAATAGTTATTTATATTGTTTTAATTTATTTCAGGTCAAAATAGATACATAATAACTATATATGTTCAATGTAATTCATTGGAGTCATTTTATAATATGTTTAGTTATATAAAATTTTATTGAACATTTTACCGTCTTTTACCCACTTTCTAAGAGCATTTACAAATTTGCATAAAAATTAATTTTACCACTTCTGTGAGTTGAGTTTAAAAAATCTGAAAGAAAAATTTGACATGAGTAAGTAAAATTTGGTTCAATAAGATGAAGACAATTTTTTGTGAATAGTAACTTTTGACTTGAATATACCATGGTTAAAAGTAAATAGGGTAATTAAGGGTAAAAATGATATTATAACTACCCTAAAACAAATACTAATTCTATTGGATAAGTTTAATTAGACAAAAAAACCTTATTAATAAAATATGATCCTTTTGGTCCACTTGGATTATATTAAGACATTTATTATTATTTTGTTTAAAGAAGAGTTAAAAGTGTTAAAATCAAAATTTAATAAATAAACAATTTTAAATATAAGGTTATACATAGGATAAATTTGACTATAAATATTCATTAGAAATATATAACAATTTCCTTCATAATTTTATTTTTTTATAATTTTTAGACATTAAATAATATAATTTATTTATGACACAATGATGATGCAGTAATTACCTTATTAATAAAATATTTAAATATTTGATATTATAAATATCCAAATAAATGTAATTTGAGACTCTTGATGAATTACATTAATTTTATAGGTTAATATGACATTTTAGGGTTGATTAAATAATTTTTTTTCAAAGTAATCATGATTTTATGATTTTCACAAAAACCAAATACTAAATAACGTCAAAATTAACATAATTGAGTTTTTAAAACAAATACTATATAATTAATTGATATAATATTCTTAAAAATATATTTTTTGGAAAAATGACATAGATAAAGTTATATATATTAATAATTAACCACTTGGGGTTCTTTTGTCTTTTTATAGTAAGTTTATTAACCTTATAACATAAAAATACAAGAGACATGGTAAATGTCAAACTATTTAAATAAGAGTTAAATAAAAAAGATAAGGTTAATATGGTAACCCAAACCTGCCTAAAACCTATTGATTGAGAGTTTTGCAACCCAAACCCACATTTTCCTCGAAATAAATCTTTTTGGAGCTATTAGATATCCAAAATTATTTAATTATAAAATAATATTTCAATCTTTTCCTAATGTGACCCTCACCTATCTTATTAAAGGGTACTTCCCCTTCTATTAGTTTCACACCTCCAAATCCATTTGGTGTGGGAACCATGGTGGTTATATACATTAATTGGAGTATGGTTTGTGTTTGTTGACAATCCACAATGGATGTTTAGAATGTGTGCCAGTAAAGTGATCATATAGTTCAACCAGACAACAGTATTGAAGGTGGCGCTGTTCTCTAGTGTTTGCCAAATATTGGGACCTAAAAATAAAAAAATGAAGACATAGGTTGTTGGAAAAAGGAGGTGCATAAAAAAAGGAAGTGGTGTGAAAAATAAGGGAGACGTGCATGAAAAATAGCGGCGTGCATGAAAAATAGCGGTGTGCGCGAAAAACAATGTGGTGCGTGAAAAACAGTGGCATGCATGAAAAACAGAGTGGTGTGCGAAAAAAAGCGTGGTGCATGAAATATGGGAGAGATATTTTTCATGCAAGAGGTGCTTTGGAATAAGAATTTAAAAAAATGGGAAAGGCACGGGCTGCGCAAAATACATGGATTTGTGCGTGACAAACCGGTTCCAGCATGAAATGTATTGCATGCAGACTGAGAGGTTTTTCGCACCAAGATGGGTTTTGTAGAGACCCAAAGCTTAACGTACATGGACATTACATTTCATTTGCAGAATACTTAATACATGACAAAAATAGATGCCCAAAGACCATATTATTTTAGTGTCTTTGGAAACACGGAACATAATATTCTAATCCTGGTGAAAGATCTTCAACATCTCCCATAAAGATCTTCCCCTTGTTGTTTTCTTACCTAAAACCTTTCTTTAAATTTTGGGTAAAAGAAAACATATATAGGGTGAGCTAAAATGATCAGTAAGGTTAAGTATAGAGAACATAAAACAATCCATAAACATTCGAATGCAAAAATTTGAACATAAAATCTAAAAATCAAAATCATGAGCAACGACATAAATCTTGGAAGTACACAAAGAATATATCATAAAGGAACATTAGTCATGATAAACTAGCATGGTAATAAAACATGTAATCGTGGCATCCATTAAGCACATGTTATGATTTCCATAGTAGCCAAGTCATTGCTACCAAGACCATCTTAGTGGACAAAGTCCCATTCTAAATCGAGATCACTCCTCGTTCCAGTCCTGTAACACTGAACCTGATTAACTTACCATTCCAGCCATGTCTATTTCATGAGTTGTAAATCTTTACCCAATGCATTAGAGGGAGATATAGGTCCCAACCATCTCATAATTAAATCATTCTTACTTGTTCTACAAAATAAACTTGAAACATTCATTATAACCCAAAGAAAAAACTGGGTTTCATAAATATCATCCCATCATCACATAATCCATATAAAACAAATGGATATTTCATCATAAGAAAATTGAAACCATGTAAATTATAGAGATATTATACTTGACACATACACATGTGAAATAATTTCATCTTAGATGGAAAATGGTTTTGATAAAACACTTGAAATGAATTCATGAAGAAAATATCCTTTCTTTTCATGCAATTTGTTTTAAAAGAAAAGGCTTTTGTTGAAAATAATCATGCAATCTTTTAGAGTAAACTTCATGAAAATGTGGCATTATGAAACCATAAAAATCCGATCATTCCGTATAAGTTAAAAATAAAATTCTTCTTGTACTTTTGTCAGAAAAGTCAAAAAGTACCTCGTGTGGTAAAGAATAGTAAGATTCCTTTCATAACATGTGGTAAATTTCAAAAATGGGTAAAAAGGACTTTCAAAATACGTGAAAACATATATGGTTCATATGTATCTGAACCTCCTATATAATGATTTAAATAATGTAATTTACTTATTACCTAATCATATTAATTTTTATAATATCATATATGGTTCACTTATGTATTTATTTTACCTGTTCATTTGTCAATTCCATGTTAAAGTAGCGTTTTGGATAAAATTGTTTTATTTATCGTACGTGTTTGGACTTGTTAGTCTTGATATTACTATTACTTATATCATGATTTACTAACTTATAGAATGTAAAACATGATTTATATATCATATATATTCAGTATATATATATATAATAGATAGATGAATGAAATGAAACACACCGTTCATGGAGACGGTAGGCCGTACGTACGCATGAACGTTGTTTTCCTTTCCTTATTGACTTGAATGGAAGTATGTAAATGACACACACACACACACAGATGTATATATATATATATATAAATCAAGTAGCTTAATTATTTCATATATTTCATTATTATTCATTATATGTACTTTATAATCATTCTTGAATGTTTAAATGGAGAATGAATCTCATCGCGTCATGGAGACGGTAGTCCATACGTACGCACGGGCGATGATATCATTCCCATGATCATGGAATTGTATTGAAGAGTATGTATAATATTTAAGAATAAATATAACTTTACAATAATCATATATATTTATTTATTTACACGATTATACCCATCGAATTAAGGTGGTTGTTGAAAACAAATTACACCATGGCGTAAAGACGGTATTCCATACGTACACACGCGCGGTGATTTTGTTTTCCGTAGGATGGATAGAAGGTGAAATAAGGTTGTTTCATATTTATAATAACATATCAGTATATATTTAATACTGATGGTATTACTATATAATGAGACAACTAAAGAAGAATAAGTAGAAGAAGAAAGAAACATGAGAAAATCGGAAGAAGAGATTAACTCTTCTTCGACGCAACTCCTTTAAGCTTCCTCTTATGGAAGTAGATTTAGTCTTTTGAGAAGACCAGAACATTGGGAATATTTTTAGGGAAGTGGAGAAGAGAAATGGTCAGGTTTTGGCCAAGCTTCAAGGCTCAAAAGGGTGTGAAGAGAAGAGGGAAGGGGTGCCCTTTTTATAAGGGAGGAGAGGGGCACCTTTCGAAAAAATTAAAATATTATTTTATAATAAAGTCATATTCGGTTTATAATAGCTCTAAATTGATTTATTTAGAATTTAAGGTGGGGATGGGTCGAAAGCCTATCATCCAATCTAATTTAGACAAGTTTATGTTACTATTTTAACCTTATCATTTATATTTAACTTTAAGTAAAATAATTTTACTTTTACTGTTACTTCTTGTTTTCTTACACTATAAGGTTAATAAACTTACTATAACAAGCCAAACGAACCCCAAGTTGTTTATTATTAATATATATAACATTATCTAAGTCATTTGGCCGAACATTAGATTTTTATGAATAAAATAACAATTAATAATATAATATTTGTTTTAAAAACTATTTTTTGTCAATTTTGATACTACTTGGTAATTGATTTTTGTGAAAATCAAAACAGAATTATTACTTCAAATAAAGTTATTTAAATCAATATTAACATGTCATATTATCCTATAAAATTTGTGTAATTCATAAAAAGTCTCAAATTACATTTATTTGGGTATTTATAACATCAATTATGTCAATATTTCATTAATAAGATAATTACTGCATCATCATTGTGTCATAAATAAATTAAATTATTTAATAAAATACCATTACGTAGGAAATATTTTTAGCTTTGTAATGAATATTTATAGTCGAATTTATCTTATTTATAACCCTATATTAAAAATGTTTTAGTTATTAAACTTTGATTTTAACTATTTTAACTATTCTTTAAATAAAATAATATTAAATGTCCTAATCTAATCCAAGTGGACCTAAATGGTCATATTTTATTCCTAAGGTTTTTTTCGGTCAAATTACACTTATCCAATATAATTATTACATGTTCTAGGGTAATATTAATATCATTTTTACCCTTAATTACCCTATTTACTTTTAACCGTGGTAAATAAAAGTAAAAAGTTACTATTCATCAAAAATTATTTTCATCTCATTGAACCAAATTTTAGTACTTGATATTAACCATGTCTCTAATATTTTCTAAATTCCACTCATAGAAGTGGTAAAATTATGTTTTATGTGAATTTTCAAATTCTCCTAGGAGGTGGGTAAAATAAGGTGAAATGTTTAATAAATTTTTTATATATCTAAAATTATTATAAAATGACTCCAATGAATTACATTAAACATATATAGGTATTATGTATCAATTCTGACTAAATTAAATTCAAATAAAATAAATTATTATTTAAATAAAAAGTTGGTTTTAATATAGTAACCTAGTGTTTTCACTATTCATCAAAAATTGAATGTTTTCAAAAAAATACCAAAAATTCACCCTAGGCTAATTTCGATATTCAGAATCCAAAAATGAAGTCCATTTTGAAAGATAAAATTTAAAAAATTTTAAAAAGTGGGTATTACTATTAATAACTGCTAGTTTTAGTAATATTATAATAGCATATCGTTGTTTAGTGACACTCAGTATTGCGTACGACGCAAGCTATCGAGGAAGGTAGCGATTGCGTGTAATGCAAGACAAGTCAAGGATGCGTGTAGTGTAAGCTCCTTTTGGTGTAGCGTAAAACACAAGACATCAATAAAATTAAAAATAATATTTTTCATAAAATCTTGGGGTGTTACATTCCACCCCCCCTTAAAATGAAATTCGTCCTCGAAATTCGTCGGGGTTATAAATGGATTACTACTCAAAAGTTTATTTAATAGAAACCCACATCGTAGAATGGAATACCAAAACCAATCTTTAAAACTAAAGTATTAAATGTAACAGTTACCAAAATTAACTAATCACTGGGTTTCCACATAGAAGAACGTAGGTGAAAATATGGATATGGAAGAGAAATCTAACCATCATGTTCTGATGGAGAGTGGTAGAGAACATGGCTATGAAAAAGCCAACAATTACAAAGACATAGATTTGTGATGATCTAAGGTACCATCTGATTCATCGGATATAAGGGCACTAGGACAACATTTTTGGTTTTCAATATCATTTCCCTAAAGTTGAAGAAATTAGAATTAGAAGAAATAATTTCTTGATTTTGGTACAGTCTCACCGTTGATCGTTATTTGGCAATTTCTACTTCATCTCTTAAAGAAATGAAGTTGAATTTTTCATTCGCGAATTTTTAGCAGATCATGTGATCGAATGATGGGTCATTCCATCTGTCTTAAACAAAAGATTAGAAAAAGTTATCCAAAATACATAAGTCCATCTATAGTGATATTAATCATATATGGTTCCTAAAATGGTATTATACTTCATATATCATTCTACTTAATATAATAAAACTGGTTTCTACTAAATAGGTACTTCCTGTAGGCCAGTGGTAGGCGATAAAGGCATGTCGCACTTCGGTTGTGGGTTCGATTCCAACAGCCTTGTCCGACGCAACGGGTTGTTGCTCGTCCAACGGGTTGTTTTTTTCTAAAACATTAACATTACAGAAATAATATCAAAAAACAAGTTCTATCTTTAAATAATACTATCTTATGTCCAACATAATCCATTCCAATATTTAGGCTTATCCAAAATACATCTGTCCAATCTCATAGTATAACGAAAATGATTACTAGAGAGGTCATATACCAAACATGTGAATACCATCATTTATCTCCCATATATCATAAGATATATTTTGTTGGTCATATTCCAAACAAGTGAATACCTTAATCATGTATTCTTTTGAAAAATGAAATAACATAGAACCTTAGAGAAAACATGAATGCTGTCAAAAGTTATGTCACTCCACATACGAAAATCCCAAAATTTCTATATACTCAATCCATGATATCACTTTGTCCTTATATCAGTGATGAGCACATGAATACTATCAAAATTTCATTTTCTCTTTATCCTTTCCTTATGCGCATATCATCTTCTTTCCAAAAATATCTGAATAACCTTTCATGGTTACCAGTACCATTCAACATATACTTTCAAATACTTACAAAAAAACAATAGTGTAACAATCCTTAGATGTTTCTTTATTCTATAGTACCATTAAATTACCTATACAACATAACTCTTGATAAACATACAATCATTCCACTATTTTCTTAAAACATTGACCAATCTTCAACACTTCTTTTATCTCATATATCAATTGTAGTCTCCTCATAATCATCCACATAAATACTACCCATATGACCATGATGATTCTCCTCATGATATTTTCTCTTAGGGAATTGGTTTGCATAATTCCCATACATTCCACATTTAAAACATCTAATCATTGTTGATGTCGTAGAAATAACATTATCCTTCCCCATGGTGTTAACTGAACCTTTTCCTTTGCACTTAATGGATTTGTGTTCTTCTTTTCCGCACCCAAAGAATCTTCCAGTTCCTTTGAAACATTCGCCTTGAGGCCTCCTCCCACATGATTTACATGAGAGAAATTGAACTTTCTTTCCTCTATGATCATCATGAAACTCCATCTTTCTCTTATTAGCTGACTCGGTAAACATACCAATGTTTAGATTATTGATCATATTATGATATTTCTGATTAGGCATAATAACGATGTTTGGACTTCCAAATCTTGTTTCATTTGGTTGCTCATGAAAAATAGCATTCCATTGTCCATCTTATCCTCCATTATCGTGAATCTTCATGTTTCTATCCATTTTCTAAACCCCAAAAAGAATATTGTGAGAGGAAAAAATCATAATCAAGGGGGAGTACCATCAATATCTAACATCTTAGGTTAAATTATAAGATCGTTACCGTAATTATAAGACTATAACCTATACGTATACTTATCCTTAGGGACATCTCTAGAAATACCTTTGAAATATCTCTAGGGATTTCACTAATGTTTTCGCATCCTAGTTTCCAAAGGTTAACTAAACCTTAATTCTGATACCAACTGTAGAGACCCCAAGCTTTACGTACATGGACATTACATTAATTTTTCGGAATACTTAATACATGACAGAAACAGACACCCAAAGACTGTATTAGTTTAGTGTCTTTGGAAACCCGGAACGTAATATTCTAATCATGGTGAATGATCTTCAACATCTCCCATAAAGATCTTCCCCTTTTTGTTTTCTTATGTAAAACCTTTCTTTAAATCCAGGGGAAAATAAAAAATATAAAGGGTGAGATCAAATGTTTAGTAAGGGTTAGTATAGAGAACATAAAACAATCCATAAACATTCGAATGCAAAAACTTGAACATAAAATCTAAACATCATAATCATGAGCAACGACATAAATCTTGGAAGTACACAAATCATAGATCATAAAGGAACATTATTCATGATAAACTAGCATGGTAATAAATCATATAAATGTGTCATCCATTAATCACATGTTATGATTTCCACAGTAGCCAAGGCATTGCTTCAAAGACCATCTTAGTGGACAAAGTCTTATTCTAAATCGAGTTCACTCCTCGTTCCAGTCCTGTAACACTAAACTAGATTAACTTACAGTTCTAGCTATGTCTATCTCATGAGAAATAAATAATTACCCAATGCATTTGAGGAGATATAGGTCCCACGCATCTCATAATTAAATCATTATTACTTGTGCCACAAAATAAACTTGAAACATTCGTCATAACCCAAAGAATAAAATGGGTTTCATAAACATCACCCCATAATCACATAATCCATATAAAACAAATCGATATTTAATCATAAGAAAAGTGAAACCATGTAAATCATAGAGACATTATACTTGAAACATACACATATGAAATAATTTCATCTTAGATGGAAAATGGTTTTGATAAAACACTTGAATTGAATTCTTGAAGAAAATATCCTTTCTTTTCAAAATCATTTTATTATCATGAAAATTTTTTTAAAAGAAAAGGCTTTTGTTGAAAATAATCATGAAATATTTTATAGTAATCTTCATGAAAATGAGGCATTATGAAAACATAAAAATATGTTCATGCCATATAAGTTAATAATAACATTCTTCTCGTACTTTTCTCGGAAAAGTCAAAAAGTTCTTCGTGTGGTAATGAAAAGTATGATTCCTTTAATAAAATGTGCTAAATTTCAAAAATGGGTAAAAATGACTTTAAAAATACAAGAAAACATTGTTAGAAAACATGGCAATGGATGATAACAATAACCCCAGTAAATACTTACGAATAACAATCTCGGATAAGAATGAGATTGCAAAATTATCCCATACCTTATGTCTGATATGCTTCGTATGTATCTGAACCTCCTATATAATGATTTAAATAAATATCATTAACTTATTACGGATTCATATTCATTTTTATTATATCATATATGGTTCACTTAGGTATTTATATTAACCGTTCATTTGTCAATTCCATGTTAAAGTAGCGTTTTGTGTAAAATTGTTTCATTTACTGTACGTGTTTGGACATGTTGTTCTTGAAATTATTATTAATTATATCATGATTTAATTACTTCCAGAATGTAAAAAATGACTTATATATCATATATATTCAGTATATATATATATAATAGATAGATAAATGAAATGAAACACACCGTTCATGGAGACGGTAGGCCGTACGTACGCATGAAGGTTGTTTTCCTTCCCTTATTAACTTTAATGGAAGTAAGTAGATGACATATATATATATATACATAAATCCTGTAGCTTCATTATGTAATATATTTTATTATTATTCATTAAATATACTTTATAATCATTCTTGAATGGTTAACATAGAGAATGAATCTCATCGCGTCGTGGAGACGGTAGTCCGTACGTACACACAGGCGATGATATCATTCCCATGATCGTGGAATTGTATTTAAGAGTGTGTATAATTTTTCAGAATCAATATAAATTTACAATAATCATATATAGTTATTTATTTACACCATTATACCCATCCATTTAAGGTGGTGGTTGAAAACAGATTACACCACGGTGTGGAGACGGTATTCCGTACGTACGCAAGCGCGGTGATTTCGTTTTCCATAGGATGGATAGAAGGTGAAATAGGGTTATTTCATATTTATAATAACATATAATTATATAATTAATACTTATGTTATTACTTTATAATGAGATAACTAGAGAAGAAGAAATAGAAGAAGAAAGAAACTTGAGAAAATCGGAAGAAGAGATTACCTCTTCTTCGACGCACCTCCTTTAAGCTTCCTCTTATTGAAGTAGAGTTGGTATTTTGAGAAGACCAAAACATCTAGAATGTTTCTAGGGAAGTGGAGAAGAGAAATTGGCAGGGGTTGGCCGAGCTTAAAGGCTCAAAAGGGTGTGAAGAGAAGAGGGAAGGGGTGCCCTTTTAATAAGGGAGGAGAGGGGCACCTTTGGATAAACTTAAAATATTATTTTATAATAAAGTCATATTCAGTTTATAATAGCTCAAAATTGATTTATTTAGAATCTAAGGTGGGGATGGGTCGAAATAATCTCATCCAACAGAATTTAGACAAGTTGAGGTTTCTATTTTAACCTTTTCATTTAGATTTAACTTCAAGTTAAATAATTTTACTGTTACAGTGTCTTCTTGTTTTCTTACACTATAAGGTTAATAATCTTACTATAACAAGACAAAAGAACCCCAAGTTGTTTATTATTAATATATATAACCTTATCTAAGTCATTTGGAGGAACCTTATATTTTTAGTAATAAAATAACAATTAATAATATAATATTTGTTTTAAAAACTATTTTATGTCAATTTTGACACTATTTGGTAATTGATATTTGTGAAAATCATAATAGAATGATTAGTTTGAACAATGTTAATTAAATCAATACTAACATGTCATATTAACCTATAAAATTAGTGTAATTAATAAAAAGTTTCAAATTACATTTATTTGCGTATTTATAACATCAATTATGTCAATATTTCATTAATAAGATAATTACTGCATCATCATTGTGTCATAAATAAATTAAATTATTTAATAAAATACCATTATGTAGGAAATATTTTTAGCTTTATAATGAAAATTTATAGTCTAATTTATCTTATGTATAACCCTATATTAAAAATGTTTTAGTTATTAAACTTTTATTTTAACTATTTTAACTATTCTTTAAATAAAATAATATTAAATGTTCTAATCTAATCCAAGTGGACCTAAATGGTCATATTTTATTCCTAAGGTTGTTTTTGGTCGAATTACACTTATCCAATGGAATTAGGATATGTGTTTGGGTAATAATAAAATCATTTTTACCCTTAATTACCCTATTTACTTTTAACCGTGGTAAATAACAGTAAAAAGTTACTATTCACCCAAGATTATTTTCATCTCATTGAACCACATTTTAGTCCTTGATATTAACCGTGTTTCTCAGATTTTCTAAATTCCACTCACATAAGCGATAAAATTATGTTTTATGTGAATTTCCAAATTCTCCTAGGAGGTGGGAAAAATACGATGAAAAGTTCAATAAAATTTTATATATCTCAAATTATTATAAAATGACTCCAATGAATTAAATTGAACTTATATAGGTATTATTTATCAATTTTTACCTAAAATAAATTTAAATAAAAAATAATTATTTAAATAAAAATTCAGTTTTTAAATAGTAACCCAGTGTTTTCACTAATCATCAAAAATTGAAATTTTTCAGAAAAATTCCAAAAATTCACCCTAGGAGAATTTCGATATTCTGAATCCAAAAATGAAGTCCATTTTGAAAGATAAAATATTAAAAATTTCAAAAAGTGGGTATTACTATTCATAACGTCTAATTTTAATAATATTTTAATAGCATATCGTTGTTTAGTGAAACTCGGTATTGCGTACGACGCAAGCTATCGAGGAAGGTCTCGATTGCGTGTAATGCAAGCCAAGTCAGGGATGCGTGTAGTGCAAGATCCTTTTGCTATATCATACAACACAATACATCAATAAAATTAAAAACAATATTTTTCATAAAATCTCGGGGTGTTACAGGTTTTTCACCCTAGGGTCGGCGACGCCTATAAATAAGTAGTGGACCACCTCATTCCGAACATTTAAAGACTTAGAGAAGATCTGAGGCCTGATGCACATAAAAGGTTTGCGTAAATGGAGTTGCGCGAAAAACTCCGAGCTGTGCGAAAAAGACGGGGCTACACAAAAAAGATGAAGGTGCGCAAAAATGCATATGTTGTGCATAAAATTTGAAGTTGCGGAAAATAAATTGGAGTTGCGCGAAATATTTTTCCGTGAAAAATTCTGGTATTGCACGCAAAAGTGATATCTTGCGTGAAAAGGGTTGGTGCTATGTGAAATCATCAGTGGAACATGTTTGCATGCTCTGATTATCCGGTTCAGGTGTTCTGTGCGTTCAAGTGCATCAATTCCGGGCTTCGATGCAAGCAGAGTCTCGTGCTAAGTAGAGGAAAAGACTTCAATTCAAATCTATTAAAGAGACCTTCACATCTATAAAGTGAGTGGGAATTCACCAAAGGCAGTGGGCCAGGGGGAGTCAATGGGAGTGACCCGAGGGACGCAGTGATCTATCCCTGAACTTTTGTAAAGGCATTGTTCCTGGGACAGAGTTACTGTACCCAAACATTGTAATCGCCAACTAGTGAAGTTTAGTGGAATTAGGTACGACCGGAAACCTGTCAGTGTATGCTCCATATACGTAGCCCTTATTGGTGAATGAAGTAAATGTGCTATGTGGTATCTTTTCATGTGTTTTTTTCATTATGTTCCCATCATTCTTATAGGTTTAACGAGTTCCTACCATCATGGGAACAAGATCCTTGTTTTTGAATGAAAAAGTTTACACCTAGATTCACCCTTCCCCTCTCAGGGTGTCCCTGGGTCCTACATTTGGCTCAGCTAAACCCTGCCCAAATATCCTCCCATGTTTTCTCAAATAAACCTAGTGTCCTTACTTTGATCAGAAATTCAACCTAAGGATCCCTTTTGATCAACTCAAAAGGAAACACTCGAAGAAGAGGTAATAATTTCACCACCCACTTTCAAGTTCTTTTCTTCTTCCACTTCCTCTTTCTTTGTTGTTTACATTCGAAAATAATAAATCCAGTATCTTCTATATACTATGATGTTATTATAAAAATGGTACAACCATATTCATTATTCTATCCTTCTTATGAATGACAAAGTCACCCTACGTGTGTACGTATGACTTACCGTCTCCACATCGTGGTGTAGTTTGTTATTCAAACACTCCATTATTTGGATGGGAATATTAATTAGTATAACTAATGTAAATAATAAATATAACATGTTAATTATTCTTTATATATGACACATCATCCAATTATATATGATTTAACCATCAATATAATGATATTGTCGCTCATGCGTACGTACAGATTATCGTCTCCACGAACGCGATGAGTTTCATTCCCCATCATAATCATTCAAAAATAATTTTCATTTTCTGATTAAAAATAATTTTTAAGAACTTAATTTCATTCTCGATATGAATAAAATACATCCTATCCATAACAAAAATGGCTTACGTAACCGATCATATAAAGGAAAAAGTATCAGTTAACACCTAAAACGATTATACTACTAAAATATTATTAACAAAGCAATATTAGAGGATCATATATGATACAATCTTTATGTATATAGTTTTTGTATAATTTAATAACAATTATTTAACTATTATACATGAGGTTAACGTACCATCAACCATGGAAAAGTACAAATTAAGGGTTAATTTCTCAATCTCTTTATTATCTGAGGTTGTTTTTACGTAAGTATCTACCGGGACCTCTTTATCATCCACATCCATGTTTCTTGAAAATGTATTTCAAAACAATTTTACTATTTACTAGAATATGCGTTAAAGTCATTGATACCTTTTTTTGAATTTTTATAAAATGGTTTAAAGTGAATCTTTTCGTCATTTTCCAAACAAGGTACTTTATGACCTTTTAGGCAAAATTAAGGTAAGAATGCCTTTTTTAACTTATATGGTAGGTGTGGATATTTTCCTTTATTATATCATCATCTATGCTTCCCATTCATGATTATAATAATATTTTAAAAATAAATGTTTTCTTTTATAATTATGTGACTTTTAAATGATTTCAAAATAGAAAGACGTATTTATTTCAAATAGTTTTAATTTCATCAATGTCAACATCCTATGATAGATTTCAAACTTGTTTGAAGTTGATTTATTATGATACAAATCTTCTATATTTTATAAAAGGTTTTGGGTTATGTTTGACTATAGATGTGTTATTTTTACACCATTCATGGTTTATGGTTAAAGTATGTACATTTCATATGATAGTTTTAATAGGAATGTTTTTGTTATGTTTAAAACTTTTCATATGAGGAATGCATTGGAATTAGTAAGTGACGAGTGGAGCCCATTATAGATACTCGATGCATTGGTAGGTCTCATGGTACAAACTAGTGTCTTGGCACAAGGCCTTGACAAAATGTTATTTGTAGTCTTGGAACAAGGCCTTGACTATGTGGTTATGAAGTCTGGCATTATGCATTCCATCATTATGAAAGTGGCTATTGATATTGCATGTGATTATTTTACTAGTAGAATATCCATGTGTATAAGGAAATGATATTATTTGATTTTATATTTGCCATGTTATGCTGGATTCTATGTTTAGAAGGCTTTTGTTTTAGTCTTATACAGTGGCTTAAATGTTTATGCTTATTTATGAAAGCTTCCACTATATTTTTATCCTTACTGAGCATCTGAGCTCACCCCTTTCTATGTTTTATTTTTCTTAGGATTTGAAGAAGTATTTAATGGTTGACCTACAGGGATAGGCTAAGGATATAATTGTGTTCAAAAGGGGAAAAATGTGGTTGCTGGTTTTATTTCATGATGTAATGTAAAACATATGAATGTATCTAGTAATTCCAAGGCTACTAAACTCGTCAATCTTTCGGGACATGATTCCTTGTATCATGTTAATGTTATGTAATAATGCACCAACTCTGGGTAACTGAGGGCAGGGTGTTACACAGTTCATAACATAAATTATAAAATATCTAATTAAATGGAACAAAATTTATTAAAAAACCATTAATCGACACAATATTTGGGATAAATATATTAATTTAATTAAATAATAATTTATTGGAAGTCTGGTATGATTTATTAAATACTTTATCTCTCAAGTTGTAAATTAATTGATAAAATGGTTAATGCTAGAAATGTTAAAACATAAAGATAATGATAAAAAATTATAAAACAAATTGTCTAATTCTCCTTAGATGATTATATTGAGACTACTACACATCATATCATTAAACTAAATGATCTTTGACACATTTGGAAATGATTTTTTTAATTTAATACTTGTAATAATTCCTTGGGTACCCCTCCCCTCTCATATAAAAAGTCACACATTCGTCAATACTACTCACAATTCAAAAACCACATTGTTCTACCATGATATTCCAAACATCCTTCATATAATCCCTAAAAAAAATTCTTGAGGAATTTGTTTTCAAAGAAGACACTTCTTATAGATGTTAAGGTGTTAAGAAATGTGATCATATGAAGGAGGGGTAAGGATTTTATTTAGGTGTTTCTATTTTATTTCTTCTTCCACATACATTAAATGTCTTTAATCCATGAGGAACTAATAACTCAAATTTCCTAAATATATTGAGATGTTATTATATTAATATCATCACCTGAATCAATCTATAATTTCATCAAATGGGAAATGAATATTTCATTCATCGGTACGACGGACTATAGCTTCACGAATCGATATAGTTTGTTCGTCATACCGTCTCTCAAGAATGGTTATAATGAGGGAATTATATTTTTTAAATTATGTTCATTAAACATTTATTATTATAATAGAATGATATTTCTATTATGTTCTTACATTTAATGCACATAAAAATAATAACTTCGTTTGTGTAAACATGTGAACTATCACCTCCATTAAGAGATGTGAATTGTTTTTGTTCACCAAATAACTTGTATGATATATATATAAGTATATTTAAATGATTTTTATGATGTTAATTATATTCTGATCATTATGAAAATATAAATAAATAATTAACTTATTTCAATAATGATCAATGAAAACTGGAAATGTTACTCTTGCATATGTACGGCCTACAATCTCTATTATTATAACATTTTTCCTTTTTCATTCAAATAAATGAATGGCTATATTAAAATGTATAATTTATTAATAAAATTTATTATTATATCATTAATATTATTTTTTAGATAATTTATGATTTAACACATGGATTATCGATATCAACACCAGTTCATTTTCAATTCATGTACCAAATATCTAAAAAACGTATGATATGAACATAAATAATTAATTAATTGTCATAAAATTCTAAATAAGTGATTTAAAGAGAATAATAAACTTGAAAATGGTTATCTAGAAATTCTAAATTGTCGTATGTTTATTATTCAGGAATATAAAGAACGTAGGACACAATTTGGACTTGATGTAAGGTACTTTGTCTCAATCTCTATTCATTGAGGCATATTTCTATAATATACACCATATTTTTAATACAGTGTATAATTAAACACTTTAAATTTTAATTTCATTAAAATTTATTTGGATGTAATCTTTTTTATGAATCATTATCCAAAATGAAAAAATGAATGAATTTTAACGTATGTGGAGACATCATCTTTTCCACCGTCATGACTATTATTTTCTATTTGGATTCCTCTAGATGGCGTAATATTTTTTTAAAAGAATAATAAATACCATATTCTATATTATGGTATTTTTGTATTGGAAATCGATTTGATAATATATTGATTATATCATTATATTGAGACAAAATCTTTTATATGAAATGTGGAAATGTTATTTTTTCCATTATGCATGAATGATGTGTCGTGCTTATGTATTTCTTATTGGTCAATGCTTATGTATATGGGTTGTTACATGATGAAAATAGGGTGGGTGAGCCTCTGATATCTCTCAAACACATTTGGTAATGAGATTTAGGTAAATGATAAGGTATATCCAAAGAGATTTAGGGAATATACTATAAAGGTATTCCAAATGTAACAATGAACGTTACTCCTTATATAGCTATATAAGATTCAATGTAAGTATAAAATGGATTCCACAAGCTAACTTTATGATTTATGATTTCTGATATATTTTTCTAGAATATTATTATTTCATTAGGTATGTAAAAGAATATATTATTTATGGTTGAAAAGTATTTTTTGTGAAAATGTTTTAATCTGTTTAAAATATTCATGTCCAAATGGTTTCATTCCTTATTAATATCCCTTACTAAGATTTTATTATCATCTAATGTTTTTGATATGTTTTACATTTGGTATCAGGATGGTTAAATGAAAAGAAGAAGAAAAGATGGACATTATCAATAATTTTATCAATAAAAGGATTTCATGTTTTATTTTAAAATGATTTAGATTATGAAATAATAGACAGTGTGTAGACTTGTCTACGTTGTAATATTAGAGATGTTATGTTATAGTTATGGCCTAAATATATAAATCTATAAAGATGAAATGATCTTAAATTTTTATGAATGTAAATTTTTGACATAACTGAATATTATATAATTCTTATGTATGGGGCATTATATATAACCCAAAATGGGTTGATCATGTTTCCATTATAAATTTATTATCTTGCACAGTTAATGATACCATACAATTCAACTAGTTTTAATTCCCATTGATTAGGCTTTTGTAAATTGTCATTTTCTTTATGAACCATCATGAAATACTTGAATAGATAATTCCCATGGATGATCATTGTTAAACATAATGTGCAAGATATTTAAAATAAAGTGTCTTGATTTTGAATTCATATGAATGGTTATTCATGATTATATTGTTTCTCAATATGAACATTCTTTTTAATACTATAATTTTTTTGGATAATGGATACTACCTCGAGGAATCTCATTGATAATGAAACTGGTGGAAAATACAATGAGTTCGATCTTAAGGAGCTAACATAAATTGAAACTAGATGGAAATACCTTGTATTATTCTTAATCAGGTGTCATGATATATGATTTTTTTCATAAACATGTCTTATATTTTTATCACTTAAAATAAGATAAAAATGACATTTTATCAATGTTATATAGGATTTTGGATGAATAATGTTCAATTTCTTTCATGTCACAAATGTGGGAATAATAAGTGAGGATAAAATATCAAAAAATGGAGAAATGTTTTTCTTATATGGATATAAATGGAATAAAGAAACTACTTTCCAAGAAATTTGATGTATTATATTTCATAAACTGTGGAATTATCTTATTACATCACATAATCTTATATTTTTACATGAATAGGGATGATGATATACTATTTCTATCACTAAAATGGAATTATTGAAGTTTTTATGTATTGGAATACAATAATTATTTTGTATATGTGTTTTATCACTGATATTTTGGTTAAAATAATCATGAAACATATAATTATTTATCTATATTAATTTATCTTAAAGTATTATAAAAATTTATTTAATGGAAAATATAAACTATAAATGATACTTAACTATAATTTTATATTTTTATAAAACAAAATATTTGTAATAAATACCCTTTAATATGAACCAAATTGTCATAAAAAATATTACATTGGAAAATGTGTTTGTTGTTATTGATTAAGATAATTGTATATTTTGATTAAAGTTGAATTATGGAAGCCATTATATTTTAATTGAAGTTTTATAGTTATTCTTATTAGTTTTGGAATGTATTATTATGTTTCTTAAGAACAAATGGTCAGGTGATTCACATGTTTGGTATGTAAAATTAAGAGATAGATTCTATTTTGGTGTATTAAAGATAAGTTTATTTTATCAATTTAAGGACCTTATTTATATTTTTTGGGGATTTTAATTTTTTTAGAGATACTATGGATGAGTTTTAAGGATATTGATATATGGGATGATTTATGATAAACAGTTGGTGTTATTTTAAAAATTATGTTGATAAATGTAAAATTTATACATATTAGATAGCATGTTATAACAAGTTCATTTTTGGTAAATATATAGAGATAGGTTGAATAAATTTTCATACTGTTTGTTTCAATTGATATATTAAAAGTCTATTTTAGTACATATGCATGAAAAATTCAACTTTAATATTAATTTCATGGATTAATATGAAAAATAGATGTTGATGGAAGAACATACAAAAGATAAAGAAATTTCTTACAACATAGAACAAAATCATGTTATTATATTTTCT
Source organism: Viscum album (assembly GCA_963277665.1). NCBI lineage: Eukaryota > Viridiplantae > Streptophyta > Magnoliopsida > Santalales > Viscaceae > Viscum > Viscum album. Next base: position 583,507,637 of record OY728130.1, read on the forward strand.
CATGTTTTGTACTATGATAGTATAAGAATAACTCAGCATTAGGAAAATATAATTGAATGAAAAATATAATCATTTTACATTCATTTATGTTTATAAAATTTTATTTTCTCCACTTATTCATTTACAATATTATGGTGAGTATCATTTTAATGACAATGTTACCTATCACTTTCTATTAGTCCTTGTATTTTATTTTCCCACTATATTTTTATATTCTAACAACACAATAATTTAATCTATATATAGGAAACCAATAATTTCTTATGTTCATTACCCTTTTTATTTCCCACTTTTCTATATCAAAGGATGATTTATTATCACTATGTGTTATGTTAGTTTTTAGAAAAGGTATTTTGAGATATTAAACCATTGATTCCTGATATAAAATTTCCTAGGGGAATTTATTAATGGGGGACAATTAAACACCCAAAAAAATTCTATTTATAATAGTAATAATCACTACAGTGCTCATCACATGAAATACCAAGATTTATGATTCTTAAGATATATAAAAAAATATTATCATTTTAATGTTACAATTATAATGTATTCATTGTATTTGTGGGAATGAATTTTTGTTATGACACTTTCGAATATATGACAAATAATCTTACTCAATATAATAGTAGTTATTATTTCTTTAGAGACAAGTACTCATTTTTTAGTGAATTCATTTTATACATACAAAATTTAATTTGCTATAAAAATGATTATTATTACAATTTTTGAAAGAAATTATGAGTAATTTAAAATAGATTTATAATTAGAATTTTTTAAAATAAAAATAATTTTTTAATTAAATATAAGAAAATTGACATCAGGTGATTTTTTTTATTTTCCTATAATGTTTAAATTTTCATGGAATAGTGTTAAATAATGAATTTATGAAAGTAGACATTTTATTCTATTAAAGCACATAAAATAAAACCACCATTCTATATGGTATTTTTTATTAAAGAGAATTGTGTTGTCATTAATTTATAATAATCAAATTAATTTTTTATCAATAATATTCCTATTTTTTATATTAGTTAATCATTATTCATTAAACATATTTTTATGAAACAATATTTCACTATTTTTCTGCATTATTGTTAAAAAAAGTTATGCCACCTCTAGAGATTGAATCATTAAAAATGGGTACAATATTTGAGATCAATATGATCAGATATTTTATACAAATCCCTTTTATTTTTTGGCATAATCAATTGTAACACTGATTAGTATTTTTCCCCACAATGAGGTTAAAATATGAAAAACTATGATAACCTAATGAGGTAATTCAACAAAATTAACCAAAAACATACGTATACATTATTATATATTGTTAATTAAACCCTATAAATCCTAAAATATAGTTTATTTCATTTTGGTTCCCTTTTCCATTAATAATTACATTTATGTTATTTTATGTAAGGAATGATCCAAAATTCCACTCTCTTGGTTCCAATTACTTTTATATTTTTTCATATTGAAATGTATAAGATATGAATGACTATAGAATTTTATATTAGACATTAATATTTTATTATAATTCTGTAAATTTAGTTTTAATTATTAGAATTTAATATTTAAATTAATTGTTTACACAACATTGATAAGGTGTTTATGCTAGGTGTAAAAAAATTAGAGTTAATGATATTAAAAATAATAAAGGTAACATTTTTATGATGATTTATATTTAAAAAAATATAATGGTTAATATTAATATATTATTGTTGTTTATAGTGTTCATATTTTAATTATATACTTGATTTCTATACTGTTGAAATATGTTAATAATATATAAAATTAAAATAATAGCATTTTATGTTAAATATTAGATTTTATTTTGATTCATAAACCATAAAAATAGGGAAATAAGACAAAGAGGATTGGATATGTTCAATTATATTATCCCATTACCATCTGTATGTCAATTTTTTACCTTATATGTAAATTTACAACCCCTAATAATTAAAATATATGTTACTACAAATAAGGATAAAAAGGGTCAACATGATGTGAAACTAAGATGATAGGGGATAAAATGACCTAAAATCATTTCAAACTCCAACTCGAAGATTAATTTTTGATATTATTTCATATTTAATTAGTTATTATTCAAATTTATATCAATACTCCCAAAATTATTTTTAATAATATTTTACTGCTTCTTGAAAAATTACATGAGTACCCCATCCCTCCATTATAAATGGGTGCACACCCTTTCTATTAATTGGTAAATATTGAACAATCCATTATGACTGAACACTTATAATTTCACTTATAAATGTAACGCCCCGACCCCAGCTACCCAGAGTCGGTGCATTACTTTGTAACATTGGAATGATCATAAAAGATCAAGTCTCGAAAGACCGATTAGTTTAGTAGCCTTGGAAACACTAGATACATTCATAAGTCATACATTACATCATAAAGTGAAAAACTAATTACAAAGTATTCATAGTCCACACTCATATCCTCTTCTGACTATCCCTGCAGGTCATTCATAAAATAATTCTTCACATCCTGGAAAATATTAAAACATTGAAAGGGGTGAGCTCAGATGCTCAGTAAGGATAACAATATTGCGGAAGCTTTCATAAATAAACATAAACATTTAAGTCAATGTATAACTAAAACAAAAGCCTTTTAAACATGAACATCAACATAATATGGCAAAAGTAAAATGAGATAATGTAATTTACTTCTTCACATGGATATTCTACTGGTCGAATAATCACATGCAATATCAATAACCACTTTCATAATGAGGGAATGTATAATGCCGGACATTCTGAAACATTTTGTCAAGGCCTCAGCCAAGACGTCTAAAATGATTAAGGCCTAGGCCAAAACCATAAATAAAATTGGGAAAGGGCCTCGGCCAATTCAACGTCTAGTTGTCTCATGAGACCTACCGATGCATCGAGGAACAATAGCGGGCTCCACCCGTCACTTATTAAGTCCAATAGATTCCTCATATGAACAGGTTTAAACATATCATAAACCATAACATAATCGTATCTCATAAAACATGCATAAAGGAAACATAGCATTTCCACATTTAAATCACAAGATATCAATACAACACATTGATATAATAAAAACGCTTTCAAAACCATTTTCAATACCAAAATAAAAGAATGTTAAAACTTTGTATTTATTTTTCATTAAAAAAATGATGGCTTGTAGAGGAAGCCGAAACTCAAATAATGGTCACGGTGGCGGAGAAGTCATTGTCGCCGTATAAGTACAGAAAGAAAAACATTCCCTTTTGTTATTTAGCAAAATGCTTCGTATAAAAAAGATTCATTTTGAATAAACGTAAAAGTCAAAGGGGTTTATACACCGTATAAAAGAAAGTTGTGTATAAAACCAAATATGCCTCAATGAAATGGGATTGAGACGAAGTCCTTAAAAAGATCATTTTTTTAAATAAAGTACATCTATAATGTGTATTCACTATAAGTACACATAAATAATGTAAAAATACAATATAGGACATAATAATATAATGACATAATTTGAAAGTAGGAGATTAACCCAAAGAATGGAAATTGGGTTAAGAAGTTCCCTTACCTCGTGTCTGACTTGACTCAACCATTCTTTAACCTCCTGAATATTAAACTAGAGTTAATATATACCTTATTAAGAACCATTTTCAATTTCATTATCCTTATTATATCACTTATTACAATGATATGAACATTATGTAATTATTTAAGTTAATAACGGTCGTTTTGTCGATCTTTGGTACTTGAGTCAACAATAAACTTCTTATAATTACAAGTTGTTTATGTGGTCGAATATCCATTATCTCTAGAATTATATTCATGATTTAGATGTCATATATATATTATATATCCAGTATATACATTCATTTATAATATTACGTAACATTTAGAGGTAAGAAATGAAATGCACCGTTCATGGAGACGGTAAGCCGTACGTACGCATGAATGCTACTTTCATTTCAATTTAATGGAACGAAATCATAATGATATAAATATATAATATAATTACAGTATAATATAGTGTATGATACCATTTACTCCATCCTTTATACATCCCACATATGGCATTAACGATTCAAATCACTTTGAGGGGGCGGTAGTCCGCACTTCCTAAAATGAAATTATCGCGTTTTACCCATAATGGAAATCATAAAGTATGCCATAAATGAGAAATACAGAATCATAAGTAAAACATAAACATATTATATATCATATATAAAAATAGTGACATCTTAATGTCCACCTTTTAAGGTGTTATATGATTGTTGAACAATCATCGTTTCGTGAGGCAGAAATTCGCCATCCACAGAAACCATATGTTCTTTAACCATTAGATGTAGGTGTGTGTAAGTGTAGCTCGAATCCTTCTTATAACAACATCCTAGTATATTGAGGATACTAGTGTTGTTACAAAAGAAATTAATAAAAAGGGTTCAGGGGGTTGGAGAAGAAAAATAAAACAAAACAACATTAGAGAAGACATTACCTTAAAAATAGGGTATCTCTTTTTGATTTGAGCCAATGGCTTCCTTGGGATGCATTATGCCCAATGTGAGGCTTCTAGGAGTAAGGGAGGTATGTTGGGAGAGTATTTGGGCAGAGTTTGGCCGATCCAAATGGCTTTAAGGTGTGAATAAGGTGGGAGAGGTGGGGGCCTTTTATAAGTGGAGAGGAGGGTCTCTTTTGGAAAGATTGAAATGTTACATTATTACACAATGATTTTCGGATTCTAAAGGTCCCAAACTTCTATAATTCGTGGATAAGGTGATAAGGGTTCTAAATATACCCATCCAATAGTCTTTGGACAAGTGTAAGCCCTGGATGTTACATTATCTTTTCATTTTATTAAAATCGTTAAATAATGAGGTCATCGATGCATCATAATGATGTCATAAATAATTTAATTTATTGAATGTCTAAAAATTATAAAAAAAAATACTATGATGTAGGAAATCGTTTTAGATTTCTAATGAATATTTATAGTAAAAAATTGGACTTGTGTAACCCCACTTAAAAACTGTTTTAGTAAAACAACTCATGTTTGTGTCAATTTAATTTTAACATTAAATAAATATATATTAATGTCATTTTCCAACTAAAGTGGCTCCATGGGGTCCCCAAGTTGACCCATGGGTTGTCTTGGTCGGCCATGACTCATCCAATAGGATTAGGACAAGTTTCATGCTCATCTCATATTATTAAAACATTAATTGTACCTTAAACTACACTAATTATCTCTAATCGCGATTAAGAACTTAAAAGTTACTATTCACCAAAAAATTATTTTAATCTCATTGAACCACATTTTACTTCTTAATTACAACCATGTATGTCGGATTTTTGAAAATCAAATCACAGAAGTGGTAATATTTCATTTAAATGAAAAATCAGTTATTTAACTACCACTTAGTGGTTTCACTATTCATCAAAAATTGAAGTTTTTCAGAACAATGCCAAAATTTCACCCTAAGCTATAATTGATATTCCGAGTTCAAAAATGATGTCTATTTTACAAAATTACAAACATATAAGTTGAATTAATAAATTTTATCATTAATTCTCGCTGTCACAACAAATAGCGTGTTTTTAAGAAACAATTTAAATCAAAAGATTGGCAATTGTTTATGTCCAATTTTAATGTTAAATTAATTCTAACGACCACCATTGGATAAAATCGTAAAAATATATTCTAATACTTTAAAACCACTAAATTGTATAATTTATCAATATAAATTATTTTGATTAAAAAATTTGTTTTTAAGTAATTTTCACTATTCATAAAAAAAATTGGAAGTTCTCAGAAAGTTACAAAAAATTCAACTTAAGATAATTTCGATATTACGAATACAAAAATGAAGTCCATTTTGAAATATAAAATTTCTATAATTTTAAAAAGTGGTTATTACTATTCATAACAGCTACTTTGATTAGTCGTCGTGTTTTAGAACTCGAAGTTGCGTACAATGAAAGCTATTGCATTATTGAATGAGAAGCGTATCATGGAAGCTCGGGGTGTTACATTCTCCCCTCCTTCAATAAATTGCATCCTCGCAATTTGAAATTCTTCTTTGAAAGTAAAAGGTTGAAAAGAGAAAATACCTTTGAGGAAAACCCACATCGGAAATAAGATTAATAAATATATAACATTAAAAGAAAGCAAGATAAGTACAAAGGTCACCCGATATAGCCCATTCTAGGATTCTATGAAAATATGGATATGGAGGAGAAACAAACCATCAAGGTCTGATGGAGAGTTAGTGAAAACAGGATTAGGATAAAGTTTAACCACAAGAAAATCACAAACTTGTGATTGGTTAAACGGTCATTGAATCCCTAGTTGGAAAAGTTAACCGACAACATTTTTTTAAGTTACCTTTTATAATGTTGAGGAATTTATTTAGGAGATTTACTAAGAAAGTAAGGGAATATACATACTTGTTATGTATACTTTCATTCGTTAATAAATTTTTACCACAAACCCAACTTTTACTCCAAATGGTAACGGAACTCAAAAATATTCTATTTATACTAATTGTATAAGGTTCCAAATGTTAGCACATACCATTCAGATTAGTAAAACTATTTTGTAATAACCAGGGACATCCTGTAGGCTAGTGGTAGGAAATAAAGGCTTGTCGCACTATGGTTTTGGGTTCGATTCCTGCAGCTTTGTCCGACGCGACGGGTTATTCCCCACCCTGTAGGTTGTCCTTTTCCTAAAACTATAGTATCATAATATTCCAAAAATAATCTTCATAAATTCTTTTACCTTAAACAATACTATCCATGGTTCAAATTAATCCATTCCAACCTTAATAGTTATCCAAAATACCTCCGTCCAGACTTTCTCTAAAAGGTCTCTAAATTCCAAAATCAATTTATCCGATTCCCCAAACAAAGTAAAGTTTCTCTTATTGTCACATACTAAAAATATGATTACCTTAATCATATTAAAACCTTACTAAAACAACAAGTACTGCAGAAAAATCCTTATATATATATATATCACATTATTCTAATAACCATAATCTAGTTCTTGAGTCCAAAAACACAAATACAATAATTATTAAACTTCATCTGTAGTAGCAGCATAAGCTTGGCCTTGATCCCTTGGCCTTTTCTGAGGTAAGTTTTCTTGATGCTTAGGACATTCATTGGCATCATGCCCCATTTCCCTACAATTGTAGCATTCAACATTGATAGCCTTTTTCTTTCCCTTGCAATCACGCGCCTGGTGACCTTTTCCTCCACATTTATAACAAACTCCCATTCCTTTTAGGAAAGTACCAGGGTGATTCTTCCCACAATTATCACATAATGGAAAATCCTTCTTTCCCTTTTTCCCTTTATCTATCTCTTGTTCCACCGTTCTCTTCTTCTCTTGCTTTACTTTGTTGTCATAAGACTTAGAGAATTCCTTTTCTGTCTTGATAGCACATGAGACTATATCCTCGTATGTTGAGAAAGATTGTGATACTAAAGCTCGACGGAGAAATGGTTTTAACCCATCAAAGAAACGATCAATCTTACCTCTTGGGTTACGTATATAATTTGCAGCATACCTTGATAACCTTGTAAAGTTGGCCTCATACTTTGCGACATTCTCATCCTCCTTTTGTCTCAGACTCAGAAATTGCCTTTCCATATCTGCTCTATGGTCACGAGGAAAGTATTTTTCTAAGAAAAGATCTTTGAACTCTCTCCATTCCATATTTGATACTTCTTCATCTTCCTTTGTGTTTTGAATCAATGACCACCATTGATCGGCATCTCCAGTGAGGCGGTAAACTGCCATGATAACCTTCTCCCTTTCGCTACTCCCCAAGCCGTGGAATATTTTCTCTAAGGAGTTTATCCATTGCTCAGCTACTAAAGGATTTGTACCCCCATTAAATGTTGGTGGTTGTTTCCTCATGAAGCGGTCTAACATTGATCCTCCACGTTGCGGATCAGGGTGCTCCATACGAGTAAGGTTATTATTCATAACCTGAGTGAGTTGTCCAAGTATGGTAATAATTTGATCAGCACCAGTTGTATCTCCAGCTCCACAATAATTATCTTGAGCTGGAGGGCAATCCCTACACGGAGTGCGTGCATTGATACGGTTTCCATTCCTTCCACTAGGCACCATTTCTAAATAAGGGCATAAACTAGATTAGTTTATGAATCAGAATACATAATTCCATACTTGTAAAACACTTAACATAAATTGAACTAATTATGGATATAATCCATAATTATAAAAATGTTTTCTTTGAGGAAGTATATACTCATAACCCTTCATAGTGGTTTGTAAAGAAAACGGGAATTATCCTAAGTATATCCCCCGGGAGTGTCGTAACCAAGAGTGCAGCAAGGCCCGTTGTCGTGCACCAGTTCCCGTTCGAGTCTAGCTCAAAGCGGTGTTTTCGGGTTTTACCCCTAGGAACATCTGTGCCAGAGCCGCCTCTACCTGCTCGTATCTAGACAGGGATGTATTTCTCGGAAAACTCACAAAATCTCTACAATACCAAAATTCTAGGAAGTTCCTCTATACTAATCCTCAAAGTCTATCTTCGGGCTATGTGCTCTAATCAGAGTTTATCTAAATCTAGCTTCCAAGGTTTGTACTAAACTTCCTCTGATACCAACTATAACGCCCCGACCCCAGCTACCCAGAGTCGGTGCATTACTTTGTAACATTGGCATGATCATAAAAGATCAAGTCTCGAAAGACCGATTAGTTTAGTAGCCTTGGAAACACTAGATACATTCATAAGTCTTACATTACATCATAAAGTGAAAAACTAATAACAAAGTATTCATAGTCCACACTCATATCCTCTTCTGACTATCCCTGCAGGTCATTCATAAAATACTTCTTCACATCCTGGAAAATATTAAAACATTGAAAGGGGTGAGCTCAGATGCTCAGTAAGGATAACAATATTGCGGAAGCTTTCATAAATAAACATAAACATTTAAGTCAATGTATAACTAAAACAAAATCCTTTTAAAAATGAACATCAACATAATATGGAAAAAGTAAAATGAGATAATTCCATTTACTTCTTCACATGGATATTCTACTGGTCGAATAATCACATGCAATATCAATAACCACTTTCATAATGAGGGAATGTATAATGCCGGACATTCTGAAACATTTTGTCAAGGCCTCATCCAAGACGTCTAAAATGATTAAGGCCTCGGCCAAAACCATAAATCAAATTGGGAAAGGGCCTCGGCCAATTCCACTTCTAGTTGTCTCATGAGACCTACCGATGCATCGAGGAGCTATAGCGGGCTCCACCCGTCACTTATTAAGTCCAACACATTCCTCATATGAACAGGTTTAAACATATCATAAACCATAACATAATCGTATCTCATAAAACATGCATAAAGGAAACATAAAATTTCCACATTTAAATCACAAGATATCAATACAACACATTGATATAATAAAAACGCTTTCAAAACCATTTTCAATACCAAAATAAAATAAAGCTAAAACTTTGTATTTATTTTTCATTAAAAAAAATGATGGCTTGTAGAGGAAGCCGAAACTCAAATAATGGTCACGGGGGCGGAGAAGTCATTGTTGCAGCATAATTACGGAAAGAAAAACATTCCCTTTTGTTATTTAGCAAAACACTTCGAATAAAAAAGATTCCTTTTGAATAAACATAAAAGTCAAAGGGGTTTATACACCGTATAAAAGAAAGTTGTGTATAAAACCAAATATGCCTCAATGAAAGGGGATTGAGACGAAGTCCTTAAAAAGATCATTTTTTTAAATAAAGTACATCTATAATGTGTATTCAATATAAGTACACATAATTAATGTAAAAATACAATATAGGACATAATAATATCATGACATAATTTGAAAGTAGGAGATTAACCCAAAGAATGGAAATTGGGTTATGAAGTTCTCTTACCTCGTGTCTGACTTGACTCAACCATACTTTAACCTCCTGAATAATAAAATAGAGTTAATATATACCTTATTAAGAACCATTTTCAATTTCATTATCCTTATTATATCAATTATTACAATGATATGAACATTATGTAATTATTTAAGTTAATATCGGTCGTTTTGTCGATCTTTGGTACTTGATTCAACAATAAACTTCTTATAATTACAAGTTGTTTATGTGGTAGAGTATCCATTATCTCCAGAATTATATTCATGATTTATATGTCATATATATATTATATATCCAGTATATACATTCATTTATAATATTACGTAACATTTAGAGCTAAGAAATGAAATGCACCGTTCATGGAGACGGCAAGCCGTATGTACGCATGAACGCTACTTTCATTTCAATTTAATGGAACGAAATCATAATGATATAAATTTATAATATAATTAAAGTATAATATAGTGTATAATACCATTTAATCCATCCTTTATACATCCCACATATGGCATTAACGATTCAAATCACTTTGAGGGGGCGGTAGTCCGCACTTCCTAAAATGAAATTATCGCGTTTTACCCATAATGGAAATCATAAAGTATGCCATAAATGAGAAATACAGAAGCATAAGTAAAAAATAAACATATTATATATCATATATAAAAATAGTTACATCTTAATGGACACCTTTGAAGGTGTTATATGAGTGTTGAACAATCATCATTTCGTGAGGCAGAAATTCGCCATCCACATAAACTGTATGTTCTTTAACCATTAGATGTAGGTGTGTGTAAGTGTAGCTCTAATACTTCTTATAAAAACATCATAGTATATTTAGGATACTAGTTTTGTTACAAAAGAAATTAATAAAAAGGGTTTAGGGGGTTGGAGAAGAAAAATAAAACAAAACAACATTAGAGAAGACATTACCTTAAAAATAGGGTAGCTCTTTTTGATTTGAGACAATGGCTTCCTTGAGATGAATTATGCCCAAAGTGAGGCTTCTAGGAGTAAGGCAGGGATTTTGGGAGAGTATTTGGGCAGAGTTTGGCCGAGCCAAATGGATTGATGGTGTGAATAAGGTGGGAGAGGTGGGGGCCTTTTATAAGTGGAGAGGAGGGGCTCTTTTGGAAAGATTGAAATGTTACATTATTACACAATGATTTTCGGATTCTAAGGGTTCCAAACTTATATAATTTGTGGATAAGGTGATAAGGGTTATAATTCTACCCATACAATAGTTTTTGGACAAGTGTAAGCCTTGGATTTTACATTATCTTTTCATTTCATTAAAATCATTAAATAATGAGGTCATCGCTGCATCATAATGATGTCATAAATAATTTAATTTATTGAATGTCTAAAAATTATAAAAAAAATACTATGATGTAGGAAATCTTTTTATCTTTCTAATAAATATTTATAGTCAAAATTTGGACTTGTGTAACCACACTTAAAAACTGTTTTAGTAAAACAACTCATGTTTGTGTCAATTTAATTTTAACATTAAATAAATATATATTAATGTCATTTTCCAACTAAAGTGGCTCCATGGGGTCCCCAAGTTGACCCATGGGTTGTCTTGGTCGGCCATGACTCATCCAATAGGAGTAGGAAAAGTGTCATGCTCATCTCATATTATTAAAACATTATTTGTATCTTAAACTACACTAATTACCGCTAATCGTGATTAAGAACTTAAAAGTTACTATTTACCAAAAAATTATTTTAATCTCATTGAACCACATTTTAATTCTTAATGACAACCATGTATGTCGGATTTTTGAAAATCAAATCACAGAAGTGGTAATATTTCATTTAAACGAAAAATCAGTTATTTAACTACCACTTAGTGGTTTCACTATTCATCAAAAATTGAAGTTTTTCAGAACAATCCCAAAATTTCACCCTAATCTATAATTGATATTCCGAGTTCAAAAATGATGCCTATTTTAAAAAATTCCAAACATATAAGTTTCATTAATAAATTTTATAATTAATTCCCGCTGTCACAACAAATAGCGTGTTTTTTAGAAACAATTTAAATCAAAAGATTGGCAATTGTTTATGTCCAATTTTAATGTTAAATTAATTCTAATGACCACCATTGGATAAAATGGTAAAAATATATTCTAATTATACTTTAAAACCACTAAATTTTATAATTTATCACTATAAATTATTTTGATTAAAAAAGTTGTTTTTAAGTAATTTTCACTATTCATAAAAAAATTGGAAGTTCTCAAAAAGTTACAAAAAATTCAACTTAGGATAATTTCGATATTACGAATACAAAAATGAAGTCCATTTTGAAATATAAAATTTCTATAATTTTAAAAAGTGGTTATTACTATTCATAACGGCTACTTTGATTAGTCGCCGTGTTTTAGAACTCGAAGTTGCGTACAATACAAGCTATTGCATTATTGAATGAGAAGCGTATCGTGGAAGCTCGGGGTGTTACAATAAACATATATATATATTATTTATTATATTATTTAATCTTAAAATATCATTCCAATTGTAAATATTAATGGTTTAAAAGGAGTTCTACTGAAAAATAGATAATCATATTACCCGAACTCTTTCAATTAATTTCATTTTATACATCCATTATAAATTTTTTATTCACCATAAAATAAAAACATTCATATAATAAATATTTTTTAATGCTATTATTATTATGTATCTTCCATTATATTCCTTATTCTAAAAAAATGGGAAATAAAATTGTCTCTTCTGCGTATTTGTGGACTACCTCCCCCATGTAGAAATATGATTCATAGTTTATCACAATAATTCATGTTTAGTAATTGTAATTGTAATTAATATTTATATATTATATTTATGAGATATAAATTATAACTTAAATGTATGATCTTATTTTCCTTCATATCTTTCCACCCATTGGAATGAGATAAGGTTGCTCATGTGTTCCTATCGACTACCACCTCCATAATGAGATGTGATTCATTATTCATTTCTTCAGTTCCTGTATGATAATAAAGAAAACTTTATTGAGAATATATGATATAATAATTATTTTTAAAGGTGATTTATTCTTTACATCTCTTTAATTATTAACATTGGTTGGTCGAAACATCGCTCTAGCTTATGTATAGACTATCATTGGCACAATGTGATATAATTCATTTTTGTTTAGAATTTTATATGAATGGTTATAAATATGTATATAATCAATATATATAATTTTTAATTGATGATTTAGATTCTATATATTAAGAAACCATGACCATGTTTTATGAACCTAGACCTTTAAACTATAACTTGGATGGAGGACATACTAGTTTTCACCCAAATGACCATTTTGAGGGAGAATTGATAAAAATAGTGTAATAAAAAATGTAAAGGAATGATAAATAGTAAATTCTGTTTTAATATGGTATTGATTTTTTTAATAAGTATATATTTATTAGACTGAAGTTTTTAATTATTATGAAGGAAGAAGATACATGATCAAAAAAGATTATTTTATCAAGTTGGTTTATTTGACCCATATGTCATGGTGTGATATTATTTAGTTTTATTAGGTGTATATAAATACCCATTGATATGATATATAATTTATCTATGTAATTTAATTAGATTTAATGTTTCATTTGAACATATTATTTTGTGGGACATTCAATTCCAAAGGCACCAAAATTGAAAGGGTTTTTTCAATTGAATATCATTTTAATTGAGATTTATTGTGATTAAAATTAAATTTTACAATTATTATGATACATATTTTATAAACACCATTCAATTTTTATCACTTGAATATTTCATAAAATTTATATTTTTTTACACAATTTTTTCAATTTTACTAAAACATTTACGGAAAATGAATTTCTGAAAGGAAGACCTCATTTATCAACTTTTGATTGGAAAATATTTTTATTTTATAACCTTATTTTCTAAATTTTTTCGTGGTTTTACTTACTATTCATTAATTGAAGTATAATTTATTTTTTACCATCTTTTACATTTTAAAAAAGGTTTAAATTTTTTGTTCTTACCAATTTCTAAGAAAGGGACTCCTTATCGAAGGCGTGAATATAATCATTGTTTTATCTATTATTACATCAAGAGAAGTTACCTTCATAATGATATATCACTAGTTTGATTCTTACATTATAAGTTTGTTAGGTTCATTTAAAAGAACAATATTTCATTAATAATTTTGAAATATTTGGATTTTTTATATGTCATTTATAATTGAAATGGATATTTTCTTAAATATATATTCCATTGATATTTAAAGGAAACATTCATATAGAAAAAATAAATTGATGTAAAATTTTCTATACTGGGGATGTTATCCAATAATAAAATTCTAATTATTTATAAGGATTCATTATGATATTTATGATGAGATTTAATTGAAAACCAATAATTTTTTATGGGTTATCACATTAAGGAATTATGAAATGTTTTTTAAACCCATTTTATTTTGTTGGGTTTTGATATGATGATATAATAAAATTTTTATGATCTTTTAGAAAATAAATATATGGATATATTTATGTGATGGATGGTTCTATAATTATATATTATTCCAATGTTTTAGTAAATTAAGTATATCATAAAAGACAATAGGAATTAGCATTCAGAGTGAACACCACATAGCTAGGGATAAATTAAGTTATGATTGTATCGGTAGTGAACCTTGAATAAGAATATAGGGGAATGTAGAGTAAACCCAATCCACTATGATAATTCAAGAAGAAACCATTGACTATGTAGATGAATTTATATTCTTATATTTATTCTATGAAAATATGGTATATTCTTGTGATATGTACTTAGAGATCATGAATGATTATTTATGATTCATCACACCTTTGACTTTTTTCTTTTGATTAGAAAATCTATATATCATGATTCATAATGAAATATCTTAATCTTAATGGGTATTATTATCGTAATATTAAATACAAGTCTCATAACATTATTATTATCCTATTATTTTATATTATCATCAATTGATATCTCTTATGGTTACCCTTACTGAGGATTTGTGCTCACCTTTTTTTATTTTTCATTTTAACTATTATTTTATAGTGTTATTATTTATGATGTGTCAATGAATTATGATATTTGGTATGAACATAGTGTCATATAGTTTAAATATTTTATGTATATGTCTTTTTAGAAACTATACTCCAATTAAACTAAACCATTGTTGTTTTTTCATGTATTTTTATGTTATTTAATGAATATTAATCTAATAAGATTTAATATTTTTTAAAAAAATTTATGGTTAATTATACTGACTAACGTCCAAAACAACAACACACACCTTTAAGAACATTTTTTTTCGTGAATATATAATGATCCATTCTAATCCAGAACCATTGAACTGTACATTTTTAAAAAGTAAATCGAAACTATATTAATTAATATTCTAATTTATTTTTCTTAATAATCCTTCACATTGGGTTTTTTTGAATATCAATAAATAAATATAACCAATATCATAATGAAACCATTTTAATTATATAAAACCATCCAATCTATGTAGAAACTTATAGAATACAATTAAAAACATAACACGAAAGAAATGACATTATAAGACACGCATAACATGAGAAAAATAGTATGTAAAGATCCTCAATGAATCAATTATGTCAAATTTATCACCACATGGTGAAAGAAATCCAATTATGGAATAAATTACCTTTTACACTTCTTTGTTTTATTTTCATTAATATATATTGGTGAATTTATAAACCCCTTTAAAAATAATTATTAATTAATCCCATGAACATTATTAAGTAACCCAAAGCACACACTTTTGTGATTTTATGTACATTAGAGAATTTATGATGTTCCTTGTGTATAAGGGATCATAATTTACAAATTATTAATTATTTGGATTCAATAAAGTTACAAACTCCTTCAAGTAATCTTGAATTATCCCCCTAGTTAATTGATTTTAAATTATATGAAAAATATTATTTTTATAAGTAATTTCCTAAAATTACTCAAACCCTTGCTCAAAATTTAGATTAATATACTAATATTTTATGTAAATTTACGTTTTTTTAAATTAATGGGTATTATTTCAACTAATATTATTACCCCTGATATTTCAAACTCAATTAAAATTAGTGATATTATAAAAATAAATTTATAGTTTTGATTGATTCTTAAAAATTTACTAAATTTAAGGGTATTCATGATATATATAGCATCAACTATACTAATTTAAATGAAATATTCTATAATGTTGAGAAATTAAATCAAAAAATAACTAATATAAAATAAACAACATGATGTAGGCTTTCTATCATCCAAATAACTAGCCTAATATAAATATATATATCCTAATAACTCATGATGTCATGTTTCATGTAAATGCAAACATCATGCCTTTAATATATTACATTGTACTCCATTTTTTAATTCAATTGGTAATTATTTTTTATTATATTGTGAATATTATGTCTTGTCATGTTGAAATTCAACAAGAGGTGTTGATGATGTTATGTTTAATATGATCGTGATATTTTGTTCTCCATGAATTTATGATATTTCACATTACAATCCCATAAAATAGTCAACCACATAGAATTCAACGTTATCATTTTCTTTAAATCCTCCATGAAAAATTATTTTATAACCACCATTAGATAATTTTATTTTGAGATAAATTCTATATAACTACCTCGTATCTACTAGAAACGAATGGAATATTAATTCACTTATCGATAAAATTTTGAACATACACATCATTATATTCTCATTATAATTTCATTATTATTAATTAGATATTTCAAAGATTATATCATCAATATAAATAAGAAAACCCAAAAATTAACCACTCTATGAATTTATAAAGCGATTACAATCAATTCCTCGACTTTAAAACCCATTATTCTTCAAATACTTATCATGTCTCGTGTAAAATCCTATTGATTCCAAAATCAACCCATAATATTCCATCTTAGGACAAATAAATCAATACTAATGTTCTTGTGTGGAAAAAATGTTTATCACATCGATGGGAACATCTTCTGTTTGAAATCCATTATGAATTATTGGTTTTACTACCACATAAAAAACCATGAAACTATATTACATTTCAGTGGCGAAAACAATGACCTATTTTTCACTTCTTCATGGGAGAATATGTATCATATACAAAGATTAATTAAATCTATAAGTTTATATTTTATAAAAGTCACTCGTTGTTTTCAATCATTAGGGAATATCCATTTTGTCTGTTTTGAGAAAATCATTTTTTATAGATAATTTTTTAGGTTCCTATGTTGAAAGATTTTCTAATTTATATATGTTGTAAGTCTATTCAATATATTTAACAATTACATAGAACAAATCCTCTTGTTGTTTTCTTGTTCAATGCATATTGGATCTGACTGAGATATGAGTGATGATTACTCTTGAGACATAATTCTCCATGTCTGAGCTCCTAATGCCTTCTTAAGGATTTTATTCTAGATATCAATTTTCGCTAGGCTCCAATATTTTTATAAAAAACGAAATGTAACTTCTTCATTATAGTCATCAATACATTATTCAAAATAAAAAATCATCCACTTTTAATATACCTAAGAGAATGAATTCCTTATTATAATACATGATAATTTATTCCCCATCATATAGTTTCTATTTATTAATTTTATGAATGAGACATTGGTTTTCAAAAATCAATCCAATCCTTTTTATGAACCAATTTTATACATAATATTTACTTTATTATACATTTTAATTCAATTATACCCATAATATTCATAATTCTATTTTCTTTATAATAAAAAATTAATAATAAATTTTGAATAATAAGAAAACCTCAACATTGGATTGTCACCGTTAAACATATTATATAGATTTCATTCATAAACTATGATCAATAATTTCTTTTTTAATATATACCAACATCATTACAAATTATAAGCTTTAATATTTTTATTTCATTATCATTATCAATTTTTATTGCTGTTTTTATTATAATCAAGTATATCCTCTTAGATATTTCTTTGTCGAGGAGTTGTCAATGAGAATACATGGTTCATTTTCCCATTATTCCCTTGATAAATCTTCAAATTGTTTTTTTTCAACAACATGCATTTATTATTTAAATAATTTTCAATATTAATTCCATGTAATTTGTTATCCTTCCACATATATTATGTTATATAGATAAATTCCTCATACCAGGGGGTGATTACTATCATCAATCTAATCTTAATATAATCATAAAAAATATAACATTATATCTCTTCATATCATTTCCATTAGGTGATAATTTTATGCATAAATTGATTAGTGTTATTTTATGTATATTTATATTTCATTTGGGATTGTTGTAATTGTTTCTATGATTTAAGGATTATACGACTACAATTTTATTAAAATCAGAATTTTTTTTATAAATAAAATTACTCTTGTACATAATAATTTTTTTCTAAAATAATATAACAAAATATTTATTTCAACTTTAATTTATTTTATAATATATTCATTATCTGCAATATGTTTTTAGTTATTTGAATTTCAATGTATTTCACATGTTTTGTTAATTTACTCAGGTAACAATTATAAAATAACTCAAACAAAAATAAATTTATATTTAAATTAATAGAATATTTATGAATGATTAAAAATGGATGAATTTTAAAATCATTCAAACATGGAATTCATATTATCTGAAATATACTTATGTGAAATCTAATTATATGAAATTTCTTATACAGATATTTACTACTACATCAATTAAAAAACACATTCACATAAATCACCCATACATGGATTTACAACTCTATTATTTTTAATATTTTATTTTACATTATTATACTATGGTATATCATATGAAATATGATACCAAAAAATGATGCATATGTAAAATTTATTTCATTGTATTTGTATTTTTTAGTTTTATTAGTGTCCAATGTAGGTTGTAGTGTGTTTTTATAATGTGAATGCAACTATAATACTCTGATATCATATTAGAGTATCCAAAAAATATTATTTTTATGAATTTATCATGATGAATTCACATCAATAATTTCAACATTATTTTTATATTGGTTTGAATGATAAAATATTTTTATTTTTTATATATGTTTTATCAATCAGTTTATGTTTTTAACTCCCAATAGAACATTTATTTTCTAGTGGTTATAACTCAATTAAATGGAATTTCTATTGAGTTTTTATTCAAATAAAATTCCATGTTTGATATTGGTTATAGAATGTTTTATATAAATAAGGAAAATATTGTTTTGGTTATTCATTCATGTGATCAAACGGTAGGAGTGGTTAAAAGAAATCTCATCATTTCAAAAGTGGATATTTATTGTGTAAAATTTGTATCATGGATAATAGAATATTGAATAATAGATATATTATCATGATGATCAGATATATTCTAAAACGCCGGTGTTCATTGATTTTATTTTTTCACTCAGAAAAAACATAAATTTATGTAGACATTCAACTACCACAATTTTACATAAAATTATATTTTTTTATATATTTATTTTTATTATTAAAAATAGTTTCATCAATATAATAACAATTTTAATAGGTCTATTCACCCCAAATAATCTAGAAATAATTTTAGACTCTTACTAAGAAAATATTTGGTAACATATAATATACCATTTGGAGTTACATTGCATATATTATTAATTTTAATATCGTAAATTCTGTATTGAAATATTTTTAGTTTTAAAATATTTTTTGAAGATGTAGAGAATAAAATATAATAATGGTTAGATCCCCCAAATAACCAAATAACTTTTATAGGAAAAATTATGTGTATTTTAAATCTTGGATATAAGCATACCATAAATATTTGTGGATAGATCATTGAAAAATTGATGTAAACCCACAAACACTGACTGATTTTTATTTGGATGAACATATATGCAAAAATGTGGTTAAATATGTTGTATATTTCAATATCATCAATATTTTATATTTAATTATTTTTCAATTTGTATTTTGTAAATTTTTAGCACGTTATACAACAAAAGATATTCAATGGATATTACCTGTATTAGACTATTGAACAAGGAATATGAAGAATAAGAAATAATAATGTAATGTTTAAAAATAAAAAACATTGAGATAAAATTAGTTGAATCCATTAAATATATTTTTTAGAAATTTATGAGCACCAAAAATTGAATGATTGTTCTTAGTGAATCTTGGGAATAATGAAGAGCTAGTTGGAATGGTGTTTTGATCTCTACCAACAATGTTATATTCAAAGAAGATAGTAGTTGACGAGAATAGTATATTTAATTAATATACATTGTGTGAAATATTCCTATCACTACTATATTATAAAATAAACTAAAATATTTTACATATGTGAGAACTATAATGATGGAAGACATGGAAAGTAAATAAAATAAAAAAGAATCCACTACCTCTTCTGACTCTAATATTCAATGATGTCAAAAGGTTAATATAGTAAACAACCCTAAGGGTTCTTATAAACTGATTATGATATTGAATGTAGTTTGGAATAATTATATTAAATATAATATGAAGTATTATATTATTAATAATGGAAATTATAGTAAATACAGTGATGTTTTAGAACCAACATGTTATGGGCATACAAAAAAGGGACACAATAATTATAATATCCCAATGTTAAAAAATATATGGAAATAAAAATAATTAATGAAATTTATATAAGTATTTATTTTCATTTTCTATGAAATTTTACTTATGTTACACATTTATTTTGAACACTTATCATGTTTTTTTCAGTTATGATTTTATTTGGTAAATAAAAGGGTAACATATTTATGGTTTCAGTAGATTTTTCATGAATTATTAATGGAGGAAAATTTTACCACCATTTTTCAAAACCATGTTATTATGCCTTGGAATCGATATATCTTATTGGAAATGGGTTTTATATGGAACATATTTTACTAAAAAATATAGAAAATCATAGAATATTCCTTAATGTGGTTGTAAATCTCGAATAATTTTAAAATGGATAGAGCTAAAAGGGTGACATCCCCCATGAAATCTTATAACTCATAGTATGTGGAAAAGTAAAATGAGTGAATAGTTTATCAATCTGAGTGAATAATATTCATGTTACTTAAATAATTACTAATATGTGCATTGAACATTCATAGATTATAAAATCATGTTACTAAACTATTCATTGAAAAATAAATAATAAATAAATTTGATTTTAAACCAAATGTTCCCTAAAAACAATCTTTCATCTTAAGAAACCTTAAGACAATAAAACTAGGAACCCTATATGATGTTAATTGTGTGTTCTCCCCCTTTTAAATATAATTTTGATGGATCTATAAGCTTTGGAAAACAAAAATGCGCATTAAAATATTTTTCTTACTTTTTTTATTCATGTTTCTTTTCAACCTACTATCATGATAATGGAAGGAACCATAGTTACAAGATATCATGGTTATAAAAATTAGTTTTATTATGATCTAATATGTTATTATAAATTAATTTATGTATAATAAGTATGATGTAGATAATTTTCATATTTATATTATCAATTATATATTTGTAAACATCTTTTATTCTCATTACGAATCATTTTTTTGCAGTACTGATCTTGGTTTAAATTACTATAATTGGGAATCAATACATGTGAGGATTGATTTCCATTCCATTTATAGCCTTTTTATGAATGTGTATATTATGATTCATAGGTGGTTCCATGTTTATCCATGATAACTATTATGTTATATGGAATTATTATCATTTTATATACATTGTATGTGTATGGAACGTGATAATATACATTATGAGGTATAATTAGTCCTTCACTACTACACCCTATTTTGTTATATTTAAAGTAATATAAGGGTTTTTATCTAGTATAATTTTGATATATGGATCATCATGTCCTGGTTATCCTATATATAGAGAGAGAGAGAGAGAGAGAGATCTTGTGTCTATGTGATGTGGTGCTGACATTGATGATGGGACTTTGAGATAGAGAAAGGGTTATTACTAAAATGTGGTATGAAATGAGATAGTTTATGTGTTATAATTGCCTTGTGTCATGACCTGAGAACCGTGAGAGTCTAAAATGGGTTTGTTTCATAAAATGTGACAAAGTATGGGGTGGTGTTCTTTTCGCCTAAAAAAGTAGAGGTTGGGGTATGGCATTATTATGGCCTGACCCAAGAATGATCCATGGGCGTGATTGACTATGGGAATGGTCTTTGTATTTATTTTATGTGCTCATTAATCCATGATATGTGTTGTCCTAGTGTCCTAATACCATATCTGATTTGAAAAAAACTTCACTCCATGAATGGTTCAAAAGTATAAATTCAAGTGATTGTGGAGGCTAGGGTGGCACATGGCTTCCTGACATATAATTGGTTTCTTATTTATCTATTTACCATCAGTTATTAAATACACTATATACAACTACACAATATGTTTTAAATTCATTATTTTTGTCTTACTGGGTTTATACTCAAACAATTCATGAGAATATTGATATTTGTGTATACTTATAGTAGATGATCAAGCTAAGGGAATGAAAATTATATCAAGGAGTTTAGTTGTAATACAAATATGGATTTTTTAGAATATAGAACGGAATCCAGACTACTTGTTTGGTGGATTAGTGTATTAACGTTATTTATGATATTTTTGACAAATTTCATGGGGGTATTTTGTTTATACTTCCTGTCCTGGATTCCATTTTTATATAATTGTGATTTTTTTAAATTAAATTGTTATATATTGTAATTTTTTAAATGTTTTTTTGATTATAATATATGGATTTTATTTAAAATGGTGCCATATCCCTATGGATTTGTTTGGTCCCTATCAACAAGTTGGATACCTCTTTCATATTGGGAGACCCACATGAGATCATGTGGCACACTTGAATGGACTGCGTGATTCAGTTTTGAGAATTACAAATGTGTGTCAATGGAGGTATACTTTTCATTGTTTTAAAATTTTTCAAGGGGATCTTAGAGGAAATATTGTATTTTCTCAACACTGGTAGGGGAGTCTCATTATATCCTGAAAAACTCTTATGTAACGAGACTTAGAGTTACTTATGATGGAATTTTTTTACCATATTTTTATTATATTATCTTATAGATCCTGGGTATTGTTTTTTTCACATATTTTTTTCCCCTGCGTTTCTTCATGTATGATAGCATTTAATTTAGGACCAAATTTCTTCCATATGATTTTTTTTCATACATGATAAGTTATGTAATTACTTATCATTAGTAAATTATAACATTTATTTTGTGATGTATCTTTAATTGAATATTAAGTAATTTTATTGATTGTACAATGTTTTTACTAAGTATGTAAATTTTACTAATGTGAAACTACTAGATACATGGTTTAAGACATGTTAAGTTCTTAGGGGGTAATACCTTCTGGGTACAGAAATCCTCTTAGGATAGACATTCTAATAGAAATATCTTATAAATTAAATTTGACTGTGTTATGAAAACCCACCAAGTGATGTGAGTTATAATTTCATTGCATGGTAGAAAAATATTTTTCTACCCCTATATTTGTAGATTAATTTTTACAACCCATCCCTCCTAAGATATCCCTCCTATGCTAGAAATGAAGAAAGGGGGATAATAACCCCCGAGTCATGCCTCTAGTAGGCCCAAAGTTCGTGACTAACATTATGGGATTATAAATGTCACAATATGGGAGGCATTTACCATTACAAGAAACAAGATCAAGAGATGTGCTGAATCATCCAAAAGAAACTCTGAGTCATAATATGAATATTAAAAAACCCTCCCCCATGCATGTGTAAAATAGAACTAATACAAATAAAATTTTTTCCTAAGTAAATACCAAAAGTAAAGAAAGGAAGTGACACAACAACTGTCAATATATAAGCTAGTAACATCTAGAAAGGTTCATGAAATCCACCTAGAAACCAAAAACATTTTTATAGATGTAGGGTGAGTATACATGTATACTCAGTAGGAAATCCCAAGTCAATTTTTCATATATGAATGGGTTATACTGATTAACCCATGAAAATAGTAGAACCAAACAACATCTAGGTAGGTATAATATGCACCCAACCTCACTAAGAAACTCTCATCAAGTAACACAAGTAAATTAATACAATATAAATCACATTGATGATAGGCTACCCCACACCACTTTCCCACAGATTACATATTCTTACACCCCAACGTCAAACATCCTGGAGCTCCCACTTATTTATATTATAATACATCACATCCTGTATGTATAAACATGGACCTCACAACACATCACACCCACACAGACCTGGCCCTCAGAACACATCCCACATGCACACACCTACACCTCCAACACATCACATCACATCCCAAAGACACTAGAAAAAACACATCACCTCCCACCCTAAAAAAACCTAGGAAACATACCAAAACACATCACAAAGATGCCTAGGAAACCATATCTCATCACATAATTCCCGAAGTAAATTGGGTCTTTATTGCCAAGAATAAGGATCATGGAAGAGTTGGTGGTTATCCATCCATCCTCCCATCGGGATGTTGGGAAAGACAACCTCCCCCATGATTGTACGGGTTTTTTAAACATAGTTATCAACTAGTGTGGGTGTGTTTAGAAAATAAGATTAAATAAAACTATATACATATATGATACAAGACACCAAATCCCAACCTATGGGTTTTTAGATAAACAAACCATCTTAAAACACCATCACCTTCACTACCTCCTCTAAATTTAAAACACAACACTTCAATCGACAAAATCCATTTCACATTCCCAACCAATTTCATTTAACCATTTCCATTCCATTAATCTAAACAAACCAACCCATTAAATACATTATTAAACTATATTTAATCATTCCCCCACTACTCGGGGTAAAGAAGAAACATAGTAACAGTCATGGAAAAATAACACACTTCACATTATTGATACACAAATATGAACTCTAGGTACGAGTTGAAGCTTGATACATGTTATAAATGTTCAGGAACCCATACCAACCATTATTGTACATCATCAAACCCATACTCCAAACATATCATATTAAAAGAACCAACACCCATCTCAAAATCACATTCAAAAAGACAATAAAGAACAAACTAAAACTATATTCTGGCTGCATAATCACACCATACCCATCAAAACCCCACTACACTACCTCATGTCATTCAAAAAAAATACACACATCACATCACCTTATATACCAAGGAAAAAATAATTTCATATTTAATAAGGAATTCATTATTTTATTCTACTTATTAATTTAGGGGTAATCAAACAAACAAGAAAATCATGGGGAATCCATTTTCTAACCAAACATACATGGTTGAAGAACTTTAAAAATAAACGTATTCAAAAAAATAACCTTCATTCCATAAAAAATCTGGTGTGTAAAAAAGGAACCCCAATGACCACAGTTTTCAATGGGTAGTTAGACCTTACAAACCACAATATCGATGAAATAATGACACTATATAAACATGTATGACTTTTCCCAGCCCCGTGTATATTGATTTTAAATTGGTTATAATATATTTATTAATCCGAGAAACTTTATTCACAAATGAAAACATCTTTATACCCATCATGAATGATGAAACATTATCAAATGGTGAAGGAAAACCTAGTTGGATGAAATATGATATGAACTTCTAGGTTACCCCAAAATAGGGGATTAATGCAGTAGGAAAAACTCTTGTGAATCATGAGCCATATACTATATCATTGTACTTGATTACTATGTGAAGAAGGATTTTGGGTTTCTTGTACAAAGAGAATGAAACAAGGAAGAAAAAAGTAGAAAGTTATCTCATCTTTGGGAAGATATAAATTGAGTCACGTGGTTAGATACATTTATGATTTCCATTAAAGGTGGATCTGGTAATGATCTCTCATTTTGACCAATTAAAATCTCTCATACGCCTATTAATTTAATGATAGGGTTTATGTGATTTGAATTGGTCTCAAGTCCTTTCACATAAGGCATAAAATCGTTTTACATCAAAGAAAGATGTTAAAAGGTCAAAAATGGAAGAAGCTTGAAACAGTATACACAAGGCATTATCAAATGAGGCACTACTCGATAAGGAAATGTCAGATGAGGGACTGTCATATGAAATTAATGCCACAATCACTATGATTCCATAGAGCGAGACACCAATAGTTGAGGAACTGCTGGATGATTCACCATCAGATGAAATTCCTACAACCATCAGTGAGACACCATTAGGAGAGACACTGTCAAATGAGGCACTGGTGGGAGAGGCACTGCTGGAGCAGTTATTCCCTGTGAGACACCACACATGAGTGACCTCTAGGGTCAGACAATTCTAGACAAGGAACCACTGAACCAGTGACTTCCATTCAACCACCACCAGTGAGCGACCTCTAGGGTGACACCACCAGGGTGACACCACTAGGGTGAAACCGCCAGGGTGACACTGCCAATGTGACACCACCAGGGTGACACCGCCAGGGCGATAGGGCCAGGGTGACACCACTAGAATGATGAATCATTGGAAGACATTAAAAATGGTAATTTTTCAATGCATTTAAAAGAGTCACCATGTATTCCAAAGACACCTCAAACACCATATTTCCCATAAAGTAATGGAAAAGAAACATCTAGTCCATTACATCAAATGCCTCTCAAAATATTCTCTCTCTAGAACTGAAAACCAACCTGAGGGGAATGATAGAAAATTTCTGAACAACCATCTATTGAGAAACTTATCATGGATCTCATTATATTTGAAGCATTTTTGTCAACTTAACTCATCTAAAATCAATGATAAACCTCCTTGTGCCATTCAAAAGCTAGAGTGGAAACCTCTACATCCCAGAAAATGGCATATGATATCATCCAACCAAGACTTATCCTATTAACCCAAACAAAAAACACACACAACACAATCATAACAACTAATCCATATCAAAACCATGAATCAGGGATTTCCATACTCTTTGTCAATATACTATCCGCTCTGGGCAGAACAGAATCACCAACATTGGCTTAATCGCATCACATAAAATGCTTCTTAGTTAACAATCAGGTCCTCCCTTTGTCATATGTTATGAATTTTTCCCACATCACACCTCACACATAAAAAAAGGGAAAAATCTCATATTATTATCGAAAAGGTTCAAAGATCACGTTATTAGGAAAAACAAGCTAATGGAAAAATGAAAACAACACTGTGTACTAGGAACACATCAACGCCTTTCATTCCAAGGTACTATCCTCAAAGCCAGAAAGCCTCAAAAACACAAAAACCAAGGTGATGGTTCTTCCACATTGCACTTTCTCTCAACGATCAAGTATCTCTATTGGCCTATCCACAAATGTCTTTTCTTCCTTGATGAAAATGGTGTCATCATGAAGATACTAATGAATATGAGAGAGGTGAAAGATTTCATGGATCCTCTCCAACTATAGTAAAAATTCCACTTAGTATTCCATCTGACCAACTCACCATAATAGCTCAAAGGGTCCAACATACCTAGGAAAAAGTGTACTACCTCTACCAAACCTATGCTTCCATCATCAAGGATAATTTTTTAATAACATTTGTCCCACATCCTTGAACTCTAAGGGCCTCCTTTTATGATTAGAATTAGTCTTATCTCAGTGAAGAATGGATTTCAACCTCTCATGAACAAGATGTACCTTTTCGGTTTTTCTCGACAGCACATCGCGGCCAAGAATAGCTATATCCCCAACCTATGTCAATCACAACAAAGAAAAACATTGTCTCCCATATAAATCCTCAAACGGGGCCATTCTAATATAATATTTATGAATATTATTATAAGAAATAACCACTAAGGGTTTGTTTCATATCCAAGATCCACCAAATCACATGATGCACACTCATGGCTTATCCTCTGATATTTGGATCGTATGCTCTGTATATCCATCTGTATGGTGGGGTAAAGTTGTTTTCATGTGAAAAGAAGTTCCAAAATAATGATTTAATCCCCTATAGACTCATGAGATAAACCATGTATCCCAATTAAAGACAATTCCCCTCATAACACCATGAAACCTCACAACCTCTTCCACACACCTCTTAGAAATTGAATCCACTCTGCACAACTCCTTGATCTCTATGAAGTGAGATGATATTGTCAATTTATCCACGATCACCCAGATAACATCCCACACTACCGGAGTTCTAGGTAGCCCAACGGTGAAATCCATTGATATTTCATCCAATTGTCACTCAGGGATATCCAACGGCTGAAAAAAAACCACCAGCAACATGGTGATCAAGTTTTACCTGCTGGAAAACCAAGAACATTTCCACAAACTCCACCACATCCTATTTTATCTCGAGGAATATAAACAGCATCCTCAAGACACAATACATCTTGGAAACTTCTAGGTGTACATCCAATGGTTTTTTGTTAAACTCAAGAAGAACCCCCACATGCATCACCACTAGAATAAATAGCCTTGCATGAATCGACATCTGATTCTGACCATCCTCTAACCATCCTTTTAAGAGAATCACCATGGCCAACACGATCACACATCACCTCTACCTCTGAATCTCTCTATTGATACTCCCCCACCTACTACATCGGATAAGTCTTCACTATCATATGAAATAAGCATCCTCTACCACCATCCACTCCTTCATCTATGTGCATGGCTGGAAACTCCTCCAGCACATTACAAGAATCCACAGATTCTTGAACAACCTCGTTCTCTAAATTTTTGCTCTTGGCGTCGACTATGACATTTCCCCTTCATAAGGTGTAGGAGATATAAAAATCAAAATACTGAAAAATCTACATCCACCTCCATTGTTTAATGTTTAGATCATGCTGGGAAAAGACAAACCTCAATCTCTTGTGATCCGTAAAGACCTCAATGTGCTCCCCGATTAGGTAATTCCACCACAACATCAACGCAAACACAAAACCAACTAAATATATATCATGGTTGATAAATTTACATTTTTTAGGTAATAAATTCTTAGATCTATAAGATATCAATGCCTTCTATTACATAAATATGTATCCTAATCCCATATGGGAAGCGTCAGAAAACAACTTGATCATTACCCCTTCCTCTGGAAACATGAGAATTATGACACTGACCAAACATCCATTTAGGTAATGGAATGTTATCTGGAACTGATTACTCCATTAAAAATCATGGTTCTTCCTTAACAAATTAGTAAATGGTGCTACAAGTCATGTAAAATTGGGTGAAAACCTTCGATAATAGCCCATGAGGCAAAGTAAATTGCGAACCTCAACCTCATTCTTGGGCACTGCCCAAGAAACAACTACATAAACCTTTGATGGTTCTACTTCCAACCCTAAAGATACACCACATACATAATGAAATTCACCTCCAATGCCGAAAACATATAATTATAAAACATTCTATATAACTAGTTTTGTTGAATAACCTATAAGATAGTTTTGAGATGCTTAGTGTGATACTCTTATAACATCAAGTAAATCAAGATGCCATTGATAAATACGCTGAAAAACTGGTCCAGTAAGTAATGGAATATGGAGTTTATAATCCACATGAACGTGACTGATGTGTTTTTGACACAAAATGACATGGCTACAAATTCAAAGTACCCATAATGGAATCTTAAGTGAGTCTTCGATATATCACCCTCCTTCACCCTTAACTAGTGATATCCATACCATAGATTGATCATATAAAACCATCAATATTCTATCAGATGGTCAAAAATATCATTTGTCCTCAGAAAAGGGTAATGGTTCTTGATCATCAACTAGTTAAACCTATGGTAGTCTATGCATAAAATTAGACCATCATCCTCTATATTTGAGAACAATACAAGGGAACCCCATGGAGAAACCCTGTGCTGAATAAACCCATTCTTCATCAGATCATCTACCTGAATCCATAACTCCTGCAACTCACTGGGTGTCATCCGATAAGGAACTATCAAAATTAGATAATCACTGGGATTAATTTCTATCCCAAACTCAACATCACATCGAGGGGGAAGCACTACAACCTCCTTGAGGAAAAAATATAGGAATTACCCAATGACTCTGGGCACCTCTACCATCTTAGTGTCCATTGATTCTACTAAAAACTCAACAAGAAAGGAATGAATGGGATCTACAAACTGACTGCCCACCTGAAAACTCTGCTCTCTAATGAAAAAAACACACTGGTTGTCCTTATTTTAAAACATAAATCTCTTATAGAATTAGCTGATAATAGCATCTATAGAATGCAACTATTTGATGATGAGAATGGTATCATATAACTGAATCAGTAGATAGTAGAGGTCTCCAATAGTCTGATGCAGTCCCATCCTCAGTCTTCACCCCCATTACACATTTGTTGGTGACAAAATGTGTGCATAGAAAAAAATTCCCAAAGAGAACACCAATCCCAAAGGGGATACTTCACGAATAACATTCGTAGAGCCCTTCATCACTGTGGCCTTCGCAGAGCCCCTCAGCATTGTGGCCAGTGAAAATCCATGGCCACCTCTACTATCTCCGTAGAGTAAAGGGGTATAAGAATCTGCGTTTATGATGCAATTTAGGGAAAACATCGTGCTATGGAGGGAACCAGATCACCTCCATAATCCCTTGTAAATTGAAAGAAGTTGATGTGAGAGTCACAAAGGTAATTAAAGAGGCCTCTACACCAAGGATGGGATGAATTTTGACTCAACCATTATATTATACTTGGTGAAATATGCTACTAATGGAAAATCACAAGTGGCTTCGAAACATGTTGTCAGAGATTTTCCCCGCCTCTCACCTATAAATATCAGGTTTCCCTCATACCCAAAGGAAGGATACAACGTCCTTTCACATTCTTAGATCTAAAATCACGAATCACACTATGCTCTGGGAAAATTTGTGAAAAATGAGCTCTTCAATGTACTTGAGCATTGCGAAATACCTTTTTCTTAGCTCAAATACAACCCTATTCTAGAAGGATTGCCTTCGCAGATCCCACAGGCTATCACTAAGGAAGGAGATCCCTAATGGAACTCGGGTCTTGTAAAATCACTCTTGCTTTGTGATGTACCTTCCATGCATATGTGAACCCCATGATAAGACATGATCATTGTTCTTCATGATGTACATTAATCGCAGTGTCGTGATTTGCAAGGAACCCATGCTCTGTGAATTCCTACTCCGCAAAACCACTTTCACTTCATGAAACACCATTAATATCAATGTATTCTCCACACCTAGTCTAGGACACACCACTTTGAGAAGAATACCCCTTATCAGAGTCTCTCAACTCTGCGGAGCACTAGATCTTCCAAAAGCCCCTTCCTATGAACCCTTTTACTTCACAATACCTTCTCCAGTATGGACCTCTAGTTTTGTGCAATGTGATTTCATGGTCCCCTGGGTAGAGCTTCATATTTCATTGATTTGACTCCTGCTTCTTTGCATATGCACACTAAAAGATATTTATTTTTCACAAAGCCACACTAATGTGAGCCCCTCAATGGATCATTCTATAACCCCATCTTCACATTGCATTACTAATGACTTCCCTTCCCCACTGTGGGTGGGGATCAGTTATGTAAGTAGAAGTGGTGAAGTGTGCATCATCAACATCCGAGATGTATGATGTTAAATTTCCAAGAACCATCATCCTAATCACATGACATTAAACTCTATCCCCACCCCGCAAAACATACACAGGGTGCCCCTCCTCAGAAATTTTCCACACCCACTGCTCTCCATTGTAGTGAGATATTCCTCACATAGAATGAGATTATATTTTCATGGAAGGACATCTATCCATGGGGAGGGGAAACCATGTTGGTGTAATATTTATATCCTTTCTTGTGGGAGGTAGAATTTTTTCTCCTCCTCTCTTCTTTTCGGAGAAAATGCCTAAGGAGAGATGTGAACATGGACCTTTATTACCCCATCCCTCTCCATTTGGGATTTATCATATTGGGCCTCCATCCTGTAGTATGTCCCAATCTTCATCTCCCTAGGCCGCTAACCATGCGTAAGCCCCACTATATTCCTCACGGACACAAATTTTGTGATGCAATCATCAAGTCGTGGCTGCCTCTTGTTTCTCACACCGAGCACGACTCATGTGGTCTTCGTGTAAGCATTGACCATGGAACCATCGTCAGGCCTCCTTAGTGTGTAATACCCATTCATTGCCGCCAATGTACATGGAATTTAATATTTTCCCTCTCCAGTCAAGGTACATAGGAAGCCTCCCTGATGATTAATCATGTAATCCGTCGATATCGGCCACTATACTTCAGTTCATCCTCATCCCGCATGACGTTTAACTGTATGCCCCCTTTCATACTTCATGATTCTAAACTATATGTATACAAACTACATGGATTTTGATCTTTTCCCTCTATAGGAAAGATATATAAGAAACCTACCCAAGGTTTTCCAATCTATATTATGTCATTCTATTCCCCTTTATTGGGAACCAACTCTCTGGTCCTCCCCCTAGGCATTAGATTAATCTTAGCCTGCTAAACACGCATAAGACCCAACATTATCTTCAGGTCGCTATCCTCCACGCACACCCTGATCTGATTCATAACTCCTAAACTACATGGGTTTTGATCCTTATCTCCTTGACAGGGTATGTAGGAAGCCTCCCTAACATTCAAACACAAAAAATGGTAAACATCGGTGTCCCCTTTGGTGGGACCCAAATCCTTGCTCTTTCCTAGTGGCGTCATACCAACCCTTGGGCCACTAACCATAGGTAACCCCAACATGTGGTATGGTAACTTTCTTTTGCACACACCCTGATCATACCCCCATCCTAAACTACGTGGACATTGATTCTCAACCAAGGGGATACGTAGGAAGCCTCTTTGAGGTTCAAGACAATCACTCTTATCTCATCATGGTCTTTCCCTTGAGACTTTATATTTCAGGAAGGTCATGCCCCATCCCTGAGGTGCTACTTCCTCCAGGTCCCATGCATGTGTCCATTCTCATGGGCCACCCCCTCAGGTTTCTCATCGCTCCATAAAATGATTTGGAATTTGATTCCATTCCATGGTGATACATAGGAATAATCTTTAAGGTTCATGTCTAACATTACTGTCACTTTCATGATGGTTCCATCTCATTCCCCAACCACTTAATTCAACCCTCCATCAACTATCCTTCACTACAAAATGTTTCACTTTTTCCAACTGGAGAATATCTGTTGGTAAAAGTACATTATCTGTTGGTAAAACGTTTTACCAACACATATGTCCCTGTCACTAAACTTTCAGTAAAAACTCTGTCGGAAAATGTTTTTGTGACAGATAAAATCATTCTGTTACAATTATAATAATACCAACTGATAAAATATATGTTGGTCAAACTGTTTAGAAACAAGCTATAATAAAAATAATTGTTGGTAATAATATTATCAACATATAATATATATATTTATAAATTACATTTGAATAAAAATTAATTAAAATTTCATATTATATTTATTAATTAATTTATTATATATAATACATCTTCAATTATTAACCTCAAGATTTTAACAGATGTTCAATCCTAGAAAAAAATAATTATATTAATAATAAAATTTAATATAACAAGATTCATCACACCCCACCCACACAATGCTGAGACCCCCTAACCCATCTGTGCCTGCAGAACAATAGCCCATCCATGCCAACGAACCAGCTCCTGCACCAGCGAACAATGAGTACTACCAGTGAATCATCCATTCCATGCTAGCGCAGCAACATCCCATTCATGCAAGAAAGTTGGCTCCAACACCAGCCAATCCATTGCTCCAGCACTGGATCATCCATGCCAACAAGCACCAACGACCCATCCATGAAAGCGAGCAACCCATCCATGTCAGCGAGCCATGTA
The DNA here is from genome assembly GCA_963277665.1 of Viscum album. NCBI lineage: Eukaryota > Viridiplantae > Streptophyta > Magnoliopsida > Santalales > Viscaceae > Viscum > Viscum album. The sequence goes on from OY728130.1 coordinate 583,541,406, forward strand.
AAGAGAAATATAACAAAACCCCTTAGCCATGTGTTAAGTATGAATAAAACATTGGATAATAGAATAAAAATGAATAAAAAATTCCCTTTAAAATAAACACGTTCTATGTAATGACCAAAGTTACCTCAATCAAAATCTGTGTACGATTGTGAAATATGGGAGTTAGATTCCTAAACATCCAATGCTTCACTTTCTAGAGTCTATGGAATTGCTAACATGAGAAGTAACATTTTCCAACTTGATGAGTTCTCTAAGAACTTGTTGAAAACATAGGATATTAATACATGTATTTTCCATGGTTCATTTTAAATTTTCCTATTCATCTTATCAGTCTAAAAATATTTTTCTGTATCTAATTTCAAATGAATCAAAACAAAAAAATTTAACTTGTACAAATGGTGTTTTCTATGGATCATACTATAAACATATGGAAAAAACTAGACTATAAATGTAAACATGTAAGAAAAATTGAAAATCACTCAAGGTAGGTCCTACAAAAGGAATGTAAACAATAAAAGTATTGAAATGACAGAAAAACACAACAACATTTATAATAAAGGAATAAAGGGTGGTTGAGTCGAGTCTCAGTAATAAGGTATCCAAATGCCACATCCTTCTCATATATCTTCCTGTAAATCCTAGAAAAGTTCTATATCTTGTACCCTCTCATTCAAGGACTTGGGATCCCAAAAAAAATGACAAGTTCAAACAATATAATTGCTTCAAATTTCATAACATGAAAATTAGAGAAAAATAAATAGACTAAGGAATATCTCCATTTCTTTTCCTTCATTAATTTAGACCCATCAATCCAACTGTAAGAGCTTGGTAGAGACCATTCATTGGGTACTTCTTTTCAAGAAATTGATCAACCATTATGGTTAACAACCTTTTTCCATTCGAAAAATGTAGAGGTGACCTTATTTTGTCTTTCAACAATGGTAGTACCTGCACAATAGGAAAATAAGAATTCAGTGATAGCCTTTTATTTATAAAAATTGTATACATGTAATTAGGTTTGAAATAATAAATTGTAGAAAGTACACTTTATATCAGATTCTTCTAGTTAGTGGTTTTAATAGTATCAATAACCTACCTTCCAGTAATCATCTCCAAGAACATGAAACCATGTCTGTTCCATATGATTTGATTAGAAACTACCCAACCCATGCATAGTCATGAAAAAAATATTCATAGGTTCCCAAAACAATTGTAGAAACATGGGTGTTATCCCATGTTAGACCAATCTTGGAAACACTAAAAATCAAAGAGATTTGGTTTGAATCCCTCTCCTAGAAATATGTTCAATGAATTGAAATAATTGTACATTAGTTATGAGTTAATGAGTTCTATAAAAATAGGATGTTGAGTACTATGAAACATGGGTGAGTGAAGAATTGTATACTGGGATTGATCACACTGCCTGTATAGGACATGATGTACATGAATGTTTGGAATTGTATAGAATTGTACATCCTACATATTCAATCCATGATTACTTGAAAACCTGGCCTGTACAAAATTGAACACATGGCCGTGAGTAATGTTACATGATGTACAAACCTATAAGGACCCTATGACAGGCCATGATGTATAGTTCTGTACAGGCCATGGTTTATTAACAAGCCATGATATTTCTGTACGGGACATGTCTTAGTGAAAATCCTTGATAGTTTTGTACATGATGTATATGTCTTGTATAGAAAATTCTTAGTGACAAACCATGATAGTTTGGAACATGGTGTAAATGTCTTCGTGACAAGCCATGATAGTTCTGTACATGATATACATGGCTCGTACAGAATTGGCTTAGTGACAAGCCATGACAGGCCATGGATTAGTGACAAGCCATGACAGGCAACTACCCAGCCCACGATTATTGACAAGACATAATAGTTCTGTACAGGCCATGTCTTATTGAGAAGCCATGTATAGTTCTGTCCAGGCCATGATGTATAGTTCTGTACCATCCATGATGTATAGTTCTGTACATGAAATGATGTATAGTTCTGTATAGGCCATGGCTTAGTAACATTTCGTGATTTCAAGCCATGTCTTAGTAACATGCCATGATTTCAAGCCATGGATAATTTGAGATGATTTACAGGGCTAGTACAGAATTGGGGTTGTACTCATATATAAAAAATTCAATTACCTTAATTTATGGTGTAAAATTTTAATGTGGATTGTATATTTTACTAGAATCCATAGAATAAAAACATTTTAGTTCATTTAAAATGACACTTGTACCTGGAATTATACTTTCAAGGGGATTTGGTCAATCTGTATTTCAAAATAAGTTCCCATTTATCATCATGGGCCCCCTTCCCTTATTCCAAATCAAAGGTGAAGTGTAGAATGTAACTTTAAATTGTAAAGAGTTATGTTCTTATCAATGTATCCTGTGTATTAGCGATAACTGTATTAAATTCAATACTTGGAAAATACTTCGTAGAAAGGTTTCATCACTTTTATGATGACTAAGGAAGTGCATTACTCTATGAAAGATGAAATGTACAAGAGGCATTCACTCAACATTTAGAGCAAGAAATTGGGAAATAGTGATCGAAATTTCAAATTTTTTCCCTCCAATGAGCTCCTCACAACCTAATTAATTCAATTTTTACCCAAAATTTATGTTTTCCCTCATTTCATCAATATTTTTTGTAGTGTAAGAAAATGATCATAGAAATAAAGATTTCTTACAAATGTAATGACATGTACAAAAGACCGAGAAGAAAAGACATCGACGAACATAAGGGGTGGCTAGTGAAAGGAAACGTACCTGGTAATGAGTGGTTCCATAAGGTTTTTAAAGCAGTCGATATGAACATGGAAAAATTCACCATCATCCCTATGATTTTAGTATACCACCCTTCTATGTTTGAAGTGGCATATGTCCCAACTTTGACCATAAGCACCACCCATCCTCTTTAGACTTGCACCATCATGACAACTTCTGATCATGCAAAAAAAATAATTAGAAAATAGTTTTCATTTGAATGCATGATATAAAAATGAAAAAGCATGATATAAAAATGTCATTCACCACAACAACAGGATCCTATGATGAGTTTAAACAAGCACCTCCATGATTATTTACTTGATCGCAGCTTCTAACATGTTCCAAAAATTTCAGTCAGTGGTTTAATTGGTTTGTTCAATTCAACTGATAAAAAATCTTTATTTTTGTTACAACAAAATATGATCAAGGACTTTCCCAGAGCATCTCACCTCCCCCAACCTCCATATTCTTGATGTTTATAGATATCAAATGTCCCTAGTTGATTTTTATTTTGTTTCTTCTATTTTCCTATCGATATACGATCCCTTCTAACCAATTAAAACAACCAACATAATATTATCTAATAAGAGACAATAACAAACAGATGATTATCCATCTGGTGACCAACCAATGTCCACATCCTTCCAAGGGACAACCAATGATATATAAAAATAACCAGTGAGCACTATATAAAAATTACTAGAAGCAAAAAAAATACAAGTGACCACAACAACAAAAAACCACAACATGCTATATAAAAATAACAAGAATATTATCCATCATGTTAATAATGACCCTAATTTCAATTAAGAGCGACACATAACTCAATATTCTATATTCTAGAAACACTTCATTAAATCCCATAATCCAGAAAAGGTTTATTTAATTTATAATAACACTTCTTTCAATTATTAATGAAGCCTAATTCAACAGCTGAAAAACCATATGCAATGAAAAACTATATGAATCGACGATAGAGTTACAAAGAAAGTATTGAAGGAAGATTTAAAATTGTATGAATATAACTAGAAACATATAATCTCATGAAAATTAGTTTGAGTTAAAATGAAACACACACATTTATGTTAATTTATTTCCAGATGATTTTACTTTTGATGAGGTTTTGGTTGAGTTTTACAAGAACAGGATAATAAAGGAGGACCGAGAAACAAAAAGTCCCTGATTGGATCTATGGTGACAAGGTAACAGGAAGAAAAGGGGGTGATTCACTTGTTACATTTTGCAATTAACCTTCAGTTTCATGGTATATTGAGATCTTGGATGGCACACCTCTGTGACTAGGCTGCAATACCCCCATGTCAGTGATGCAAGATGGATTTGAGAAAAAAGGATACAAATTCGTGGAAAAACAGTGGACAAGAGTGAAAAAGAAACCAGGTTGAACAAAAGATGCTTGGATGGTGTGGATATGATGGTTCCCATATGTCAATTACTACTACTATTATCCTTCTAAATATTATTCCAACAGCTAATATGAGATCTGATGTGAATCTGCATTCAGAATTTGAAGAGGAATGACCAAAGCATGGTCCAGTTGACTCCATTATGGTTTTTGAGAATCATCCACAAGGTGTTGTCTTGGTGATGATAAAGGATAGGAAAGATGCAGAAGTGAATATAAGGGAATGGTTTGGTGGGAGGTAGGTTGATTAGAGCATGGATGATGGGAGTGTCAGCTACACAATGGTACGCGACTTGGATTTTGATGCATCCCAGCTAGAGAAGTTCAGTGCCAAGAATGATTCAACAAACATGGATAAAACACAGATAAAATAAATATATTTTGAACTACCCTAAAACAGATAATGCACTACCCTAAAATGCCTAAAATTCTTTCAAAAAACGAGGCTAAAACAAATAGATTTTTCACTACCCTAAAACGAACAGATTTTTCACTACCCATTAACAGATTATGCACTACCCTAAAATGCTTTCAACAGATGCGGATAAAATGAACCTCAATTGAGTCTCACAAACTCTAACCTTCAATAATCATCAAATAAAACACCCAATATAGGGCTAGGGTTTGGATGCGTCATGCGCACTGCAAGGAAGAGAAGGAAAATAAAAATTAAAAGAGAATAATAGAGCAGAGAAGAATGAATCCTAACCTGGGGTGACCACAAGCGAAATTTTATGGAGAGATGGCCATGGCCAGAGGAGGAGGGGTGAGCGTGGTTGGGGATTGTACTAGCTGGGGTGCACGACACAAATATGATGGGTGGGGCGGGGCAAAGTCAAGGGAGGAAAAGTAAAAATTTAAAAAAAAGTAAATAATAATAATAATAATAAAAGATTTTATTTACACACCTCACACACCATTTATTAGTACAAAAATAAATTAACTAGATTAGATAGAAACAATAAAAATGTTAACGGTGATGTGATCATTGTGGTACGAGACTTTTAATTTAAAGAAGAGTCATTTTATTGGAATAATTTTAAAAAAATATGATGATATATAATAAGTGTATATGTAATTTATATATAATGAGAAAAGATTTAAATTTATATATATTCTGAATAAAAAATTATAATATATACATATAATGAAATTTTATATAAGTTACTATCTTTTATTGATGTTTTTACTAGTGTAAATTTGATCTTATTTGAGTTTTAAAAAATTATAATCATTTACCATCAGTTTTATATCAAATATATATACTATATATCATAAAATATAATTTGACAATGAAAACATCTGATTATATGATTTTATTAAAATACTTATAATTTATAACATTAACTTAAAATAATATACATATATCAAAATGTTAGTATTGATATGATAAATCAATAGATTTAACTGTTGGTAAAATATTTTTTCGTATTAAATGATCAATATCAAGGGATATAACTGTTGGTAAAAACAAGTGTTGGTATATAAAATCAATACATATAGAACTTAATATCTGTTGGAATTGGTCATTTTTACCAACATATAATATATCTGTTAATAAATATCTGTTGGTATAAGTCATTTTCCTTGTAGTGCTTATTCTTACCGGGGCCACCACATCTCGGTGACATCATGAAATCCATCCATCACTGCTCTTTACGACATTTGGGAAGCTAGCTATGCATAAAACCCACACAATATATTACCATTCAACCAACAATGTCCCTTTTGCGATGGGATTATATCCATGTGTAGGCCCCAACATGTATTGGGGTCATTGTCTTTTGTGTGCACTCTGATTCATGAACCATTAAAACTACATGTGTTTTGATCCATGTTTTCCACATAGGGTATGTTGGAAACCTCCCTGAGGTTCAATCCCGGCCAATGATAAACCTTGGTGTTCCCTTTATAGGGACCCAAGCACACTTGGATACAACTTCATCGGATGTTTTGATCCATTAATATAGTAAAACCCTTAGGTTCTTCCACTTGTTAATGTACTCATATGATCCACTCTCCTTAGTGTAATGATTAGTCAGATCTGTCTCCGCTAGATGTTAAACATGCGGCATACCCTGTTTCCAATTTGGGAAGCTGAGGAAAACATTAGGGCCATTCCTATGGAATATGATTCCCCGCACATTTTTTAGGATGCCTCGGGCTTCCCTGACCTCAAGAAGCCCTATCATAAGGGGAATAAACCCATAAGAATCTGTGTTTCGGCATCCAAACATGCCGGTAGTGTCTAACTTGAATACTCCTCCAATCAAAGGTTTCTACCTTGACTTTACCCCTATGAAGGTTCTGATAGAATTAGTGTAATTAAATGGTGTCCATGAAGATATGGCACCAAATAACAGATTCATGAACAACGTCATAATCATCAAGGGAGACACATACAAGGTAACAAGTTCTAAGGAGGAATCCTTGGAAGGAGAGAACAACATCCCATAATCCCATTTCGATCAAAGAGAAAATGTCCTTGAATAGGCGAAAGATGCCATCAACCATTAGAAAGCGGGAATGAGGGGAAACAAAAGTGCATCCTTGACAGACAGATGTGCTCCCCAGAGAAAGCATCAGAAATAGAAATGGTGAACCTAACGTGAATTTATTTACCTCAATGTGCAGATTTTTAACATTTAATTCATCAGTGGATAAGGTTGTCACCAGATCCAGCTATCTGGTACCAGGACCTGCCATGAAAAAAGTGGGCCTGGTCTGAAACACACCAGAGATTGGGGCAGTTGAAGGTTGGAAAACCCGTTCTGCAACGTTGTCATCATGGATCCTTCTTACCAATCATGGGAGATGGAACGATGCTGGGTAATTGTACATTGCATTCACCATTTCAATGATAATGGTTGAATATCACTACTTTGTAGGACCCAAGATGCTATGTCCAAAAACTGATCACCACCCACCCACCGATGCAGGGGCTGATGAAACACCAACACAAAAATCCCACACGGTCCCATCTCTTATGTGACAGCCTCCACATCTATGGATGTTGTGTTCCCACACCCCATCTCACCATATGAACATGTTCAGTGGAGGGTGATCAATGACCACATTCGACGATATGAGGAGGAAAAGATTATTCCAACTCAGGATATGGCCTGAGATGACGTAGAGCCTTTGTCACCTCACCGTCATCGCTTCCCCCAAGGGCCTCACAGGGATTCACTCATCCCCACTCTAACCCACAACCATTTCATAAGACTCTCCCTAGAACTCTTGGACAACCTTCTCCTTTACACTAACGAGGTGAGGGATGTCTGGGCCAGAGAAGATATGATCCCATCTCAAGGGACACCAAGGAGGGATCCCTCCAGGGCTACATACTATCAATGTCCCATTTGTACTCAACATGTTCCCTTATATGTCCATCCAGAATCGAGCCCCCAACTAGCCCATAGGTTGGTTGGGACGACTCTATTTGTTGCCGACATAGGCAGTGACAATCGTAGACCAACCCGAAAAGATGAAATCCAGCACATAGGAACTCCCCATGCTACCATAAAAAATAGCGTAGGTTCTCCCAACTCCCATGTTCAGCATGGAGGTCCTCCCCGTGAAACAATTAGTCCGGGAGAAGGACTGACCCATAGCGATGACATCCAACATGGATGTTTTTTTTCACACCCATGATCCCAGGTATGGAACCATTGCTCTTGTCACATGTCATTGATGAAAATATCATCCTTTCCCAGTTAATCACAAGCATGGAGGTATTCCCCATGTTCTTAATACAACTGAATAAGGTCCTCCTCATCTCAAAAAATAGATAAGTGGAGGTCTTCCTCGCTTCATTGGCATCCAACGCAGAGGTTTTCCCCATGTTTAGTTTGACCAGTACGAAGGCCCCCCTCGTACCGTCTATGCTGTGGAAACAAATATGGAAGTACTTACCATGCTCCCAATATCTCATGTAGAGGTCCTACCCACACCAACACTTCTCATGGGCATTCTCTTTGGATGACATCCAATAGACAAGAAGTCCCTCTCCGTGTTTCCTTTGACATTTGACTCGGTCCTCCTCGCACCACAGCTCCCCCAGGAAGAAGCCCTCTTTTCCCAGCACCAGTTCATACTATGGTCGTCCTCATAATTAAAACCAAACCTATCTTGAATAACCATCCTGGGGAATGAGGGTGGGTTTCTGTTGCAAAAGGAAGAATACTGAGAAGTTTCAGACTGCGATTAAACATGTATTCTATTCAAATTTCAAGGAGGAATGTGTTTCTGTAATGGAACCCTCACTGAAATATTCTGTGTTGGGGGAAATGGAATGAAAAAGATGTATATACCTCATCATTATGGAATATGAGGTCCATCGAATCCCTACCTTCCTCCGAAGATACATCCGAGAGGATGAATATTTTTCCTCCTTCCAGGGCTTGGGTATGCAATCCTCCATATCGTCAACAAGATCATTCTCTACCTCATCCATATATAACATAGAGTTTTTCTAGGGACCAATAAAGGATGAAAAATAGCATGAACCAAAATTAGTAATGGTATAACTTGTGTGGGAAGTTGTGGTTTCTCGTCTGTCTTACCGAGATGTGGTGGCGCAGTTGTGGCATTCTTCAAAGGACAACCAAAGATGTGGCGGTTTGTCAGCTCACTCGCCATATGCTCCACTGGAAATTCTACCATCTAAGTGGTCCTTTTAAGTAATTTTAATGGTACCTCAGCCACCCCTAGTAAATAAATGGATAAACCAAGGGCCATACCCTGAGTCTGAGCTAATGATCTTGTGGGATATCCTTGCAGCAGACCATTTCCTAGAGATGTTCTGGCCAGTTGTAACCATGAACTTCAGTACATTGGAATCTCTTACCCTGGAGGAGTTTCTATGTATTTGAGAAATTCCCAGGGAAACAAAATTATTTATCTGTCATTAGTGAGTGTATTACCCCATGTTTCAGGGACACTTTGAAGATATTGGCCGGAAATGTTTTATGGTCGACTTGGCTGTGCTCCCTATGGCCCAATGCTCTTAGTCACCCAATCACCATCAGACCCCCCCCAGAAACGATGCGTCCTAATATTTAAAATGATCCACATGATTATAAAGGAGTCTTCCCCCACTTTTATATACATGGTTAGGGGAAGTATGCAGCCCTTAATTTCAGTTCTATATGGCGCCATCCTGACGTTCCAGATGATATTGAGGATATGCCTTCAGGTAAAGTCACGGTCAACACGGACGACCTATCAGAGAGACCGATAGAGCTAGATATCCTTGAAGGTAACTTACCATAAAAGGGAGTTCCACACCTATTGGATCCATCGAGAATGGTTACCTTCCAGCAAAGCAATTTTCGGGGTCTTCCCTCACCTATTGAGTCATTAGACCTCAGTTGGAATCCAAATAAGTACAAAGAGCATCTGGGGGCTGTAAACCCCTTTGACACGTCTGAATCATTACAAAATATGGAAGTTGAACTGAAAAATATCACATTTCATCAACATCTCATGAAAATAAATGGATTTTTGATGACCTTATTGCCGATTTTTCCATAGAACAATGACTAGAGTTTGGGGATCCTCGACCGGGGAAGCAGGGGCAAGTACACCCTCCCCCCGATGAGTTGCATCTGGGTGACACTAACCATCATGAACTCATCAAAAGGTTATATTTAAGGGTTCATATTAATATGGCACGATATTCCTCACCAAAGTCATCCAAAATTGTGTGATAAACCTCCTCGGGTCCCAAGTCAAGTTCCCCTAGCCTCTCTGCATGTCATTCCCCCAGTAGTCTCGTGGGCTATCCCGCTAGCCCATCTATGAGCCGCTGGTCCTACTTATCAAGTTTAGGAACCTACCAATGCATTGGTGGTCAAGGATACTCATCATGATTGAAATCACCACCCAAAAGATCCAATGGCAGCACCCATTTCCTGCCTCGGGGCTTTGGAATCTTGATAGGAGGCAATTCCACCTGATGGAAAGCCATAACCGGCATGGGTGGATGACATTCCAGCACACCTGGTTTTGAAAATCATTCCTTTTATCCCTTTAATGGTATATTTTATCAGTTTCAGCATCTAGAACACATCATCTCAAGGTGTGGACCCATGCTGGGAACTCCTACACAGCAAGAGGCTAACAAACCTATGTGTTTCGTAAAAACCTTGGAAGGGGCCATGTTTGTTTGGTACAACCAGCTACCCATTGGGTTAGTAGCTGGATGATAGGATCTTCGTAGAAAATTTATTTATGAGATTAGTTCCACCACCCATAAGATGAGTATTAAAAACCTCTTCAAGGGAATGAAAAGGCCTGACGAGCACGTCGTGGACATTGTCATCTAGTGGAAAGGCCTCACCTATTACCTTCATATGTCGATGACTAAGGAACAGATACTAACAATGTGTGTATAAAATGTCAAAACTAAATTGGCCCACTCTCTCATTATGAAAAAATACCCAGGGGTTTCATAATTTCTATGAAAAAGCCCAGCGCCTAGAGGAATCCTTATAGAAGGCATGACAAGAACAACAGTTTACTCCTATAGTTCCCTAGAGAATATCTGTTAAGGCTTACCCCGCCATGGTATCATAGATATAGGCCCCCAGAAAGATATATTTATTTCTAGTGGATCCACTTATGGATCCTTGCAAAGTCCCTCCACCTCATATGTATCCTCGGGTCCAGCAGCTCCCACCTCAGAATCGGAAGGTGCCCATGTGTAACGCGATGTTACCGACAAGGTGAGATAATTAGTTTCTGCCTCCTCGACAGGCTCCTCTAACCCATCATCTGTTGTAGGATCATCTAGACCCATTTCTAGATAAAAGGATCTAATCCTATTCATTTAATGATTCTCAGGTCCCTGTTTATTTCCGAAGTGCCTTAGAATAGGGAATTCTACAGTTCCCAGAATACAGGAGACCTGATGAGGCAAATATCACTGATTGTTACCACTACTGCCCATATCATCATATCTTGGGGAATAACCACAATAATTTATATATGTTTAAAGACTAGATCCAATACCAGGTTTATAACAACATAGTCAGGTTAGGTCTAGCCCCAGAAAAAGGAGGCTTGTGTATTCGTACATCCTGACAGTGACAGTTACTATGAAAGTGAGTGGCATCAGGTTCCTAACTATGAATCCCAAATATATGACGACTAGATGGCCCATAAGGTAGTCTCACATGGCCATGGTCTAATTCATGCACATTTTAATCGACTCAAGTCTTCAGAAGCCACCACATCACCCACATTTACCACTTCTATGTCGACATCTTATCCTCCCTCTCCCCGGAAGGGAAAGCAAGGGCGACGCAAAGGAAAACAAAGTCTCCCACCGATGACATCTTCATCCAATACTATTTTTGATTTGAAACCCTTGGAATTGGAAAATTCCCACATAATCAGTCTAATGATTGAGGATTCATCAAGTGATGATCAGGGGTATTCTTTGGTTAACACTATGGAGCTGGTAAACCCCTACATGGTTCCTGATAGTAGGCCCAGTAGAGAGCTTAGCACACAACACCTTCTCATCTTTTTTCACCAGATCCGCTTCTACTGCCATTCGTGATACATGATCAGGAAGAGACACCATGAACATGCTACAATAGGACATGTTCTATTTTATATTGGCCTCATCCATCTAGCCCTCTTCCGGTAGTCGTTCCATCTGTTTTGACTAGTGAGCAGTGGGACATTCCCATAACTAGTAGGCCACTGGTTCAGCCAGAAGGTTCTATAAAACCTCCTATGACATAATGACCTCCATTCTATAGAAGTTCATTCATGGCACGAATGTATGATATCCTTAAGAATATTTCCATCATTCTTGCAAAGCTCTCTATCCTCGATGATCTTCATCTATCAACGGATATGAGTGATTCCCTTGATAAGTCTTTAAGAAGCCGCCTCCTGTTTGATATGGAGGTAGAAGCTGTAGAAGCCTTGTATAGTGAGGCATTTGAGCAAATAGAATGGCAGTACATTATCTATATCTCTAGAGAAGATGAAGGTTCTACCATACATGGGAATATCCACCCACAATAAGTCACATTACATTTCAATGGTATGGAGGTCTTCCGCTGTCTTGTCGACATAGGCTCTAGGATCAAACTTATCATGACCCGGACATTCCGAAAGATAGGGATGTCTGAGGCTAATCCGAGTCCCTCTAACATGAAACATCAAAGTTTTGACAGGATGGAATAAAAAACAATTGGAAATATCCTCTGGAAGACCCATTTTGGTGGCCTAGTTTCCAAAACTGAGATCATGGTTGTCTCACACGATATCGCTTACAATGCGTTGATGGGTAGACCATGTTTCAACCTACATGCGGCGGTCCATTCTTCGTATCACCAATTTCTTATGTACCCCCTTAACTGTCGAGTGGTCTTACTCCAAGGTGAAGCATCTCACTTTTCCACCTATGAAGGCCGCTGCCTAGATGACAACTATTATAAGAGAAGTGACAAGAATATTAAGGATAATGAGGTTGAACACACAGTGGCTAAAACCGACCCATCTATAAACTTGGATTATGCCTACATTTTTTCGATCCACCGATTGGAGGCCATGACTCTGGATTTTAGGCAATGATTTGGGTCCTCTGGAGTGAGGGGTATGAACATTCCAAAGTCTAAGTAATTATCGAGGATCACCTTGTATTCTTATAAAAATTAGGCTTCGGTGATCCCAGAGACCCCTACTCTCATAAGGCATCATGATGTCTACCCCATGGAAATGGAAATACATCATACATGCTTGTTTCACCGGGCTGGGATAAACTTCTTCATGTTGAAACTACACTATTTATTTGATATCATCATGTGTGGTCATTTGGGCTGATGGAAAGATGGTATTGTGTCGACAGATTTAATTTTTATGGTTTTTCTTGTATAGGGGCTCCTCGATATGGTCTCTACCACTGCTTTGGTAGGTGCTAGTTCCTCGTCAGGATCTATCAACTCAGAATAAATGCCTATCATAGAGGGTCCCTCACCCATAAATGAATAAGAGTATTTAGAGGATGATCCTCCCACTTTCGAAGAGTATGTCTCCACCACAGTCGATAAATTGGAATAAGTGAACCTCAGTAAAAAGACAATGCTGAAACCCACATTGATCAGTGATGAAATGATTATCTAGGGGCAATAGAAATATGTGGATTTATTGAAGTGGAATCATGATATCTAATCTTGGAGAAAGGATGAGATGTCCAGGATAGATCCTCTGGTCACCATATACCATCTCAGTATTCTAGAAAATCATCATGGGTTCATACAGGTTCCCAAAAAGATGCACCTATCCCACAATGCCATGGACGAGGCTGAGGTTGATAATATCATTAGATCCAAATTCATGAAGAAGGTCTAGTAACCATGATGGTTATCTAAAATTGTTGCCATCAGGAAGAATAATGGAAAGATCCAAGTCTGCATCGACTTCTAGGATCTCAACCGTCACTATCCAAATGATGATTTTCCCCATCCTGCGACAGAACAATTGATTGATGCAATCGCTAGGTTTTAGGCTCTCTCCTTCATGGATGATTATTCCAAATATAATCAAATCTGAAAGGCCCCTAGGGATGAAGATTACACCATATTCAATGCAGTAGAAGGTAATTTCTGCTACCATGTAATTCCCTTTAGTCTAAAAAATGTAGATTTCCCCTATCATCAAGTCATGAATTTCTTATTTAAGACAATACTTGGGGAATTAGTGGATTACTTTAAGGATGATCTAGTGGTCAAATCTCACCAGTTCCCGAACCATCTCAAAGTTCTTGAGAAATTGTTCAGCTTTGTTCGGTCCATCCAACTAAAGATGGACCATTTACATACTTTTTTGGGGTCATCTCTGAATGTTTCTCAGTTTAATTGTGAAATATTGAAGCAATGAGAACGAATCAGAGAATATCAAGTCCAACAGTCATATTTCTCCCTATAGAAACATTCGGGAGCTTTAAGGCTTTTAAGGCCACATGGCCAATATATGCCAATTCATAACAAATATGGATAGAATGTGTAATAAAATTTCTTGGATCATGAAAAAAGGTTCCTATTATCTGTGGGATGAGGAGTGTTTGACTGCATTTGAGTAAAAACAAGCAATACCTATTGAATCCTCCATTCGATATGCCTCATGTTTCTAGAAGGTTGTTGGACCATTATGTTACCGCTCTTGAATGATCTCTTGGTGCCCTTCTCACCAATATGAACAATGAGGGAATGAAGAACAATTTATACTATCTCATTTACAAGCTCCTCAATATAGAGACCATATCTTCCTCTATTGAGAAGAGCTACCTCGCGCTGGTATTCGTAGTTCCGAAATTGTGACACTACTTGAGCACCTCAATATACAGCTAGTGTCCCAAGTGGATCCACTAAATTACATTATTAAAAGTCCCATGTTGATAGGATGTTAATATCAGTGGGTTATTATCCTTCAAAAATTTGACATCATTTTCCCCTAGAAGGCCATCAAGGGATAGGAGTGGAAGAATTCCTTGCTGCCCATACAACTCTAGTAGACGAGTCTCTGGATCTTGATTTCTCAGATATGGAAATTCTATCATTAGATCCAGTCATTCCGTGTTGGAAAATGAATTTAGATGGTTCTTTCTAAATCCCTATCGGCAGAATACTCATTGATCCTAGGATCAACAGAGTGGACGTGGGTATCGTCTTCATCATGATGACACAAGATATTCGACCATATTCATTCCTATTTTTAAAAGGTGGTACCAAAAATGAGGAAGAGTACTTGGATCTCATTACTGGTCTCAAGATGGACCTCGAGATTGATGTTCCCAACATACATGTGAATGGGAACTGTAAACTAGTCATCATGTAGATCAACAGTGAATACATCATTAGGAAGCTGGAGCTCATACCACTATTGGAAAACACCCACCAGATCATGGCCCAGTTCCCATCTCGGCGAGAATTTACTCATGTCCATCATTCATAGAATGGTTGAGAAAACTCTTTCTCTATCATGGCCACATCTCTTGTAGAGACTAATTTGGATGATTTGATTATCCATATTGCACATCAGAGATTCATTGCTCCCATTACTCTAAATGACAATGATAGCCTACAGGTAAGCCACCTTTCTTCAGGTGCCTCCATGTCGGAACCCCCAGGTCCCCCTGAAGTAGTGTTGGAAGTAACTCCTGACTGGAGGACCCCCTTTATCGAGTATCCCAAGCATGGTAGTATCCTATCAAATCAAGACAAGTGTGAGAGAATCTGACAACACGCATCGCAGTTCACCCTATAGAGTGGTCATAGTCCTGAGAAGATCCTCTATCGATGCATGTTTTATGGGGTTCTCCTATGTTTCATTCAAGGAGGTGAGATTTCTCAGGAAAATCAGTAGGATCATGTCGGTTCCTACATGGCTCATCAAACAGTGCTGAAACTCTCTTACTGGATCTAGAGATTGGGATATTTTTGGCCCACCATTATCTATGGTTGTATCTTGTTTTCTAATAGGTTCCATGTGAACCAAATCCATGATAATTATTGCATCATCCACCAGATTCTACCCACACTACCAACTGCTCTTGTCCCTTTGCAGTCGGGGACTAGATGTCATGTGACTATATCCACCGGTGACAGCTCGCCAGTGCATGCACATCCTAACCACTACATATTTATTTTCCATGTGGGAAGAGGTAGTTCCACCCATGTAGGTCAAGGCCCATTCTACCATTGAATTTTTGAGTTCCAATATCATCTACGAATTCAGATTCCTTCACACTATTCTAACTGATAATGACACAAACATCCAGGCATCCGAACTGAATAAGTTGTATGCCAAGTACAACATCTGTTCTAACCGTACCTTCCACTATCTAGCCCAAAAAAATGTGCAGATCGTGGCATTCAACAAAACCCTCACTAAAATTTTGCAGAATATGGTTGGTTATAACGATTGGATTTTTCCAAATAAACTCCTCAATGCTCTTTGGGATTATCGGATGACGACTTGTAATTCCACTCAAGTAACCCCATATTCCCTGGTGTACGAAATGGAGGTAGTCCTAGCCATCTAGATTCAGTTTCATTCACTGTTCATGGTTATCTATGATCAAAATACACCATACAGGGTAGAAAAAATCCTTCTAGATAAATTGGATGTGCTCAACAAGAACAGACTTTGTTCCATACACAATCTAGTGAGGCATCAAAACAAGATAGTTAGAGTATTCAACAAGAAAGTTAGCATCCATTATTTCTTACAAGGTGACATGGTGTCAGCCCTAATAACAGCAATGATAACTTGTAGGAAACCAACGACATTGGATCCCAAATTTGAAGGACCTTACATCATTCACAAGGTTTACCCCAATGGTGTGTACTCCCTTGTTACCATGGATGGTGTTCATATTAATCCTCCCACTGATGATAAATTCCTCAAGAAGTATTTTTCTTGAATAGTCCTGCATGACTTTAAACCGTCCCTTCTTCACCGCACAATGTTAAAATGCACGATCCTTCTAGGATGGAGGATGTATCACTACCCATTACTCATCATGCAAGACAATAATCTGTAAAATGGCCGGATCTCTATGAACATAAACTAAGATCTCCCCACATCTTCTCCACATAATGTTAAAAAGTAGAACATCTCTAGAACGACGTATGGATTGATTCAAAACCTCATGGCATATGTGGGAACACTAAGATTCTTTGTCTTAGAGTCCAACACCCAAATTTTTCTTTTTGATTGTCCTCTATGGGTATTGTTCTATTGGAGGATCACACACAATGTATTGTTAACTGCTTTGGCCCCCATTTATATAGGGTTTATGATGATCGCACCATGTGATCTTCACGTTCTATCTCATTTTTCATATCCGCACCGCATAAAATTAAGATTCCTCGCCCATTCATAACTACATATGGCTCGATTCCTGCTACCGCAAGATATATAGGAACGCCCGGACATTTTTTCCGTAGGCCCAAACCCAAACATCAATATCTCCCCTTGGGTCTGGAATCATGGCCTAGATGTTTCTCAAAACACATGATGTGGTGCGGGCCTTGTTTACCTTCGTTCATGTCAGGTTTATCATGACTTCACCATGTATCCTCCTCCTTGGATATCTCCACCTCTTTATATTTTTCTACATGACGTTAAATTTCAAAAGCATATTCACGATTTAGGCATCCCCTTTATTTGGGTCTCTATCGACTTTCACATGGGAATGGAGCCCTGAATGGTACGGATTCTCAGACTTATGAATCACATACAATTTTAGGAAAACACCCTCAAGGGTCTTCAATGAAACATTGATACAAGTCCCATGTTTTGATTATAGTCATAGGTTGATGCTCATTTTTTGTTCTCATGTCTGGTCACACGATATGGATGGTGTTTCTTGATTATATTCAATAAACATCCACCATTTTTATCACCACCCATATATGTCTCAAATATTGGGTGCAATGATTTCTTTTTTTCTTTCTATCCATTCAAACATTAGTGTGCCTTGAGCAGGAATGTTGGTTTTGTTGGGATTGACCTAATACAATATCTTTCCTTCATTTCCATACCCTTATATGTTGGGTAGAACCTGATCCCGTTAATTATATCCCACTCTGAGCATTGCTCATGGGGGATTAGGAGCATTGTTAAGGCAATACCAACATAATGGGTCACATGATTATGGTCCGAGCCCTACGACCTTAAACTAAGATCACCATCATCTACACTACACACCGGTAAAATTAAAAATATTTGGGACCTTTCCTCCCTAGCTCATCCTCAGGTCCCTCGAACCTTCCTCCTCCTATCCCTAGTTCTCTCTTAGTATTTTGAACTGTGGTATAGACTCTATATCCCCATTCATGTTTGGATATTTTTTTCACACCACACACATCCCCTTGAGAAACCCCTCCTTCATCCATCTTCTTTACCACAAGATGTTAAACTGCATGGGTACTACTACGCTTTACACATCCCATAATTTGGGTTAACATCATCATCATATCTAAAAGGACCCCCGAATGGAATGAATTCTAATCCTCGGTTCTCTCCTACCACATAGGGCCGATGTCCCTGATGATTTTGGATGACAATTTGACGCATGTCCCACGTTTCGAATACGGTCAGTGGTTGATAGTAATTTGTTGTTCCCATTCCAGGTCACGATAAATATACTATGTTTAAAACATGATCAGTAGTTATCCTCAATAATTTTGTCCTCTCTATTGTCTCCCAAATGAAAGGCATGGTGATTCACCCTTTACACCCATCTTTCCCACACACATGTAATTAAACTGGGAATCTGAGGTCCAAACTCTATGACCATAAACAAGGATCTATCACATCATTGTCGCATGACGTCAAATTGAATGAACTTTTTAAGAACTATGTATAGATTTATTCCAATCCTCATGAGATACTTAGGAATTAATAGACATTTCGTATGCAGTCCAAACCCTGTTTCTTTGAACCCTCATCATTTTTCTAGCCCCTTTGGCCTAAGTTATACGAGAGGGGGTGTGTGATGTTGTATGGACTTAAGTCCTCATTCACATCATGTTTGTAATAATCCATGCCAAATACCCCCCTGAAATCTCTCTATCCCCATGTCCTCCACTCATATTCTCAATTTTTCTATTCTCTAATTAGGCCCCTAGACCCTCTTTGGCAGTTCCCCAACATGCCTAGGAGCACTCCAGTTTAAGAACTAGAGTGTCAGATTCTACATGAACATGTTTTCACCCATTTCTATGCATCATGTTTCCCTTTACCTGGGATTTCATTATCTTCTACATTCATAAGGACTCTCAAATGATACTAATGCTTGACCTCAGTGCTCTCCTAATGACTTGGGACAATGTCCCCCAAGATTTTGAACGATAAATTGACACAAGTCCCAAGTAGATAAAATGGTTAGTGGTCGAAGCTCATTTTTTTGTTCCCATTTCAGGGCACACGATATGGATGTTCTATTTCATAAATGTTCAATAGTTATCCTCCATCATTATTCCACCCACATTAAGCCCTAAATATTGGTTGTGTGAATCAATAATGTTTCCAATCCATCATGTCTAAGTGAAATTTCGATACTCTTGGCTCTATCCATCAGTGTGCATTTGCACGTTAAGAGGATGAATCCACGTTGTGGTGTCATTTGAGGCTCTTCACCATTTCTCCTTATTTGTATTACACGTGTCATGAAGACCTTATCCACCCTTGTTTACCACATCGAGTGTGGCTCACAAAGGCTTATGGATTTGGTTATGGTTTACAACCACTTGGATGCATCTCACTTCTTTCGGTCTGAGTTCTATGAACATAAACTAGGATATTCTCTTTTCCATAACACATGATTTCAAACTGCACAAATCTTTCCCTAACTATGTATAACTTGATTACCATCCTCATTGGATATGTAGGAACACCCAGAAATTTTTTCTTCGGGTCCTTCCCCATATCCTTTGATCTTTTCTAGACCCTCATCCAGAGGTTTCTCCTTTGGAGTTGTGCGCGTTGTGGTGTGGACTTTGCCCTCAATCACATCAGGTATGCTTTATCACACCTTGTTTATTCCATAAAAAACATCATTCTTCTGCATGTGTCCAAGCCATATCACCTAAAACTATGATTCCTGACCCCACATGACTTTAAACTGTTGCGTATTTGATGTGAGCTGATAAAATAGATGGGCGGGTCCTATCATACAACCCTAAACTATGACACTATCATCTCGGCTGCATGACAAAAAATTGAACTGCATTGTGATGTCCTCACTCAAGGGGAAATCATGTATGATATCAGTCATCCACCATTCAATTTTTGAATGAATATATATTGCTTTAATCCTATTGCGATGCCCATATTCTTTGTCTTGGTTTTTTTTCTTCAAAAAAAACACACATCCACTCTAAAGAATAAAAAAGATCCATCAAATGCCACTTCTTTTGGTGCATAGGCCCGACATAAATGATAGTATTTTTACCATAATTGGTACCCTACCATGCCATATATGATTATTACATGTGGCTTGATTCCCATACTTATGGGATACATTAGAACACCAAGACATTTGATCTTTGGGTCCAACCCTAGATATCTCAAATCATTCCATCTTTTCGACCCCTTGCCTGGAACTCTATCGGAAGCATGTGGTGGGATTATGTCCTCATTCATGATGGGTTTTTCAAAAACCTGACCATGTGTCTCCCTTGTCTCTTCCCAATATGGTCCGAGTTCTACAACCCTAAACTATGATTGTTTGGTGAGAACTACATATGTATTGATTCTCATCCTTATGGGATACATAGGAATTCTCAGATGTTAAGTCTTCGGGTCCATCCCCAATAATGTGTCACAAGATGGAAGGCCTCCATGGTCATCATTCTATGTTGGGTTTTTCTACTTTTCCACCCTTTACCCATTCCGTTAAACCTAGTCCCCTATTAAACTAATAGTTTTCATCTCCAGGACCTCTTTTCCTAGAAGGGGGTTCAACTCCCTCTATCTGACATGTCTTATTGGAATACTAAAATGCACTGGGTAACAGATCCCAATGTGTGAAATTTCACATGGATATTCCATCATTTCATGTCCATGCCTTTTGAGCCCTTTATTTGGATTTCCATCCACTTCGATAAATGATGGAACCCCCTAAAAGTACATATGATTGGCCTATAGCTCGACTACTATCCAGGTATAACGTTCCAGTAGTCTAATTGATGACATTTTGTGGTAGGTTTTGTGTTTCAAATGTGGTTAGTGGTCGACCCTCATTTGTTTATCGCCACCCCAGGGTAACGTGAACCAAATTCTTTGTTTCAAACATGGTCAATATTAATCTTCCATCATCACACTACCATCATTGCAATCCAGATCTTGAGTGACATGATTCACATATTTCCACTCCCTAATGTTCATGTGGAATTCCAAAAAACATGGTTTTACCGCTTTGTGCATCTATTTACATTAATTAAGTGGGTTAATAATATTGATATGTCTTTGACCTAGTGTTCAATTTCCCCTAATGTGTGCCTCCGTTTACTAGGGAAGTCCCATCACTAATCCTTATTTCATAAATCAAACATGACTCAGATGGGATTAGTAGTTTTATTAGCTTGTGTTATGGTGCAGCCGAACCATGCATTCAATTTGTTCTGTATGACGTTAAAACTAAAATATGAGAACTACTTATGTCTTGATTCCCATAACAATGGGGTACATAAGAATGCTCGAGCACATTACCTCAGGCCCAGTCCCATGTTAGGTCATCTCTAGTTTATGTTATGAACAATCTCACTGGGAATATGTGGGGTGGTGTGGACTGGTGGTCCTTATTCAAATTAGGATATGTACCGCACACCAAATTTTCTTTTTGGGTAACCACGTCATCAATGCATGACTATAAGCTATGATTCTACCATGCATAAGTTCTGGATTCCCCATGACAATTATGTGATGATTTACATTCTCCTCTATATATTTTTTCCCTTTCTAGTGTGGTTCTCTCACCACAAATCAATTTGAGGACTCCGTTCGGATTGATTCCTATCCTCATGGGATATGTAGGAACACCTAGGCATTTCTCCTCAGGTCCAGCCTGCAAATTCTTCTTTTCAAACCCTTGGCCTGAAATCTATGTTAGAGGCACGTGATGTGGGGTGGACTTCCAATTTTCCTCATTCACGTAGGGTTTATAGTTATCAAATCACATACCCCTTCATAGATCCATTTGTCCCATGTGTTTTTTCCACATAATGTTAAACTACATGGGTCATCCAGAACAACATGTGGCTCAATTCCAGCCTTAGCAGAAAATGTAGAGGTATCTGGATGTCTAGTTACCATATCTAGCCATGCAATCTTGAACCCTTTATAGCGCCATCTCGACCTTATTCCCCCTTTAGGGACTACCCATTGCATCCGTCCTCACCATACGATGTTAAACTATGTGTCTATCATCATAATTTTCATGATGTAAAACTGTGGGCCACTATAGGCCCTCTCCAATGAGATCTTTTCTGGAAATGAATGCAATCCCTGATCAGACCGATGCAATCACCTAATGTGTTTTCATCATGGTGGTGTAATTTCAATAGTGTTAGACTTCATTCGAACAACCAATCACTCTACCCTCCATGATTTGTGTGCCCTTTATTTGGATCCTTATACTCTTTCATGTAAAAATTAAAGACCTAAAATTATGGTTGCTCGACATATGGATCACCTACTATCATGGTCCGATGTTCCGGAAGGCTAATGGATGAAATTTCGAGTCTGGCCCCGTGTTGTGAACATGGTCAGCAGTCAGCCCTCATTTGTTATCCCTATTTCTAGATAACACAATTGGGATATTGTGTATCAAACAAGGTCAATATGTATCCATCATTGTCATGTCATCCCTACAGTGTTCTGAATTTTTTGTATTGTGATTCAATATTTTATTTCCCCTCTATTTGGATTGATTATAATGCCCCTAGTGTTACCCTACTCGTGCACTAGATAACATTGGTAAAATGGAAAATTCCACTAATCTAAGAACTCCATTCTCCAATCAAGACTACCTATTTCTTCCATGAAATCCAGATAAGTTGTTCAAACCTTTGATTCTAGGATCTTGGTTGGAACTCTCATATTCATATAGAATAACGATGCAGCCATCCCATGTTTCTCACATCGAACACATCCCATGTGAACTTAGGGATTGATTGCGCCATATTTCATAGATGTGATAAAAATGTACCAACCAAAATGAATAATGGAACTCAGGAATGAAACCAACATAAAAAATAAAATTATTCAAGTAATTTTATGAGTTTACACAAATTACATAACCCATGTATGGACCCCTCCCATAGATGGGTTGACCTATTCATTGGAGCATCCCACCTTCGCCACTCCATGGCTGGTAGCATCCAGGATCTGTTGTTGCCTATTAAGATCCAACTCCTATTCAATGGAAATGGGTTTTAGTTCATCAGTATTGATCTAGGTCTGATCCACATCAGATTGAATAATATCCATCTTTTCAGAGGATCACCTCATCTATTCTTCAATCACATCTAGTCAGACATGCAGTCACGATATGAGCCCCGACTGCGCATCGAGGAAAGAAGAATACTCATTCCCCCAAATTCTCAACCATTTCATCTCATTATCAGCCTACTGGAGTATCTTGATGTACTCAGAATTCCTCTACTATCATCCCACACCAAGGCCACGGTCAGGTTCCTATAGTTTGTCTTCCATGAAGTCTCAGATGAAAATTACAGGATGCTAGACATCCACTCCTCCAGTGCATAGTTCTCACAACTGGGAACAATGCCTCCACATTTGGTATATCAATTGCACTTGTGGGGCCTCCCCAATGAAGTGCTTGATCATTATCCATGACTGGTGATAGATGACTATGAGATCCACTTCATTAGAATCAGTATCACCCTAGTCCTTGGGGTTGGTAGGCTCATATGAGGGGAAATCTTCCAAGAACTCGTTAGTAGGATCTCTATCCAGTTTTTGTTTAGTTAGGTCGATTCTCATGTCATCTGGGAGATCCCCATCATCGGATTCCACCTCAATAAAATTAGGTTTCGTCCTACTGATGGTTCCACCTATGACCGGGAGCGATATGGCTTGGTCAGTATTGGTGTCTGATTCCACAAAAACCAACATTACCCTAATAAAGTCAGTGCCAAGAGCCCCAACAATCCTTAGTAATGTGGCCAATGCCATTTGAATAAATATGCACATGGTAATACATAGACATAAGTGGGCCTGGTTCAATGGATGACAGTTACAATTTTTGTGATGAAGACTTATAGAGATCAAATTGTCAGTCTCACCCCAGACCTGTTGTAGCCAGAATCCCGAGGCATGCCCCCACATATACAGTTGGGAAATCCAATGACCCTAGGAGAACTACCCTTTTTTTCGCGGCCCCACTAGGTGCGGTAATCTTCTTTGTTGTAGGTGAAGGTCCTGAAGTTGCGTCAACTTTTTCGTTGGAGTGGGTTTTACAGATTATTCCCTCATACATAGGTAAAATGTTGGTTGGGAAGGCGTAGGTGACCTGAATAAGTACCATAGGAAAATGGTTTCGGGATTACTATAAGAGCTCCTGCAAACACTCCCAGCTCTACGTTTGAAATGTCACCTTCACCCGGAAGGCTCCCTCTACCAGCCTCTTCCACCAAGGAGGAGTCTTTGTGTACTTCCGATATGGGGATGTGCTCCCTCAATTCAGCAGTAGATAGATACAGAGGGACTATTTCATTGTGCTTCACTTTCACTCGATACATCAATGGACCCAGAGCACCCTGAGAGTGTAAAAAGTCATCCAGCTCAGCGATGTATTGTTTCCCATCCACCTGAGATACTGCAATGCCTTTCTTGGCATGAACAATCCATGAATGATCCATATCGAGATGGTTCAGATGGTGGAACATATGTAAAGGATTGAGTAATTTTCTATTGACATCCCAGATGTCCCAATCCTCTGGGAAAAAAGATTCCTCAATCATGTCAATATGGAATAGCTACTTCCCCGTAGTTTGAGTGGGTATTCTACTAAACCCTCTGGGTGCACTCTCATATCACAAACTTTTCTCCCTAGGGATATCTGGTTCTGATCACCGTGACCTACCCTTCTTCGGTGAAGGCCTCACTGCTACTACAACCCCACCACCACAGATTGTTCTTTCTGCCATCTAGTCCTGAAATTGGGGTTGAGGAGGCACCCCATCACTAGCACGTAAGGTTTGCCGCTTCAACATCACCCATAGGTAGGATGCCTCCCAACTCTTGGCATACTCATTTACTAGCCCATAGATAGCTATGGGTGAAGGAAGATCATTCCACATATTCACATCCTTTAGTGTGAACATTAGCCACATCTTTCTCATCTCACGTGGATGGTCCCCATTGAGTACTCCCATGTAGACCCATGGGGTCAGCCTCATCATGCGATTGATCTTCCTCGTAAAGTGGTGTGGGGTGTATGACTCATAGAGAGGCTTATGTTCAACTCAAACCACCAGGACTCCATCATGAAAGGCCTTGAGATATGATTGATGCTCCTCTATTTCCTAGCCTTCATCAGTGAACACACATGTTGGAAATGGTAAAAGATGAATGTTGAACTCGTCCACCTTCCAGATTCGGTTCAGCACCAGTAGCGGGTTCAACTTGATCGGGAAAGTCCCCACCGTATTCAAAATAGCTAGTCGGAAGTCTGAAGCTTAAGGGGAAATGGGTTTCATGTATTAATAGGTGCCCATAGGTGCTACTATCCATCCATACAGAAGATGGGGAGGAATTCACACCCTATGTGGATTCTTCCCATCACTAATATGACACAATACTTTGTACAACTTATCTAGAATCGGGATCCCGGGATTGATCCATTCCCCCATCACCAACATGGATGCTATGATAAATGTGCTCAGCCATACCCCCATGTTTTTGTCCCCTACTGGAAGTATCGATCCTCAAATGAGTGCTAAAATTAATGCATCTAACCTAACCACTGGTTTTTTCTCGGTGCTGACATTAAACCCCCATGTCTTCCATTGGATTTCCTCTATGATTCACTAGTAGGTGTGATTTTTTCTATGATGGACCCCCTTTTGGAAAGTGGGAGGCCTCAAAGGAAACATTCCATCTATAGGGGAATGAAGGGAGCAACAGAACCAAAACATAAAGTGTAAATCCATCAGCAGATGCTTGTCATCTCCAGGAACTAGGTCCAATAATTCCTTTTCTTGTGAAAAATCTACTCTGGGTCCTCCCATGTATTTGCAGCAGGGAGGAACTCGTCATACATAACCCCCAATATCGGAATCCCTGATATTTTTTGAAGGTCCTAGAGGCTAATACCAGCCTCCCCATAATGAAAATGAAATTTTTTGGTCCACGATGACCACCTTCTCAACAAATTTGGAATCGGTAGCTTCGGCTGGTAAATGTGGAATTGGGAGGCACATGCCACCTCATAGAGGCCCACTCGCCTTATCTATGCCCCAAACTCTTCTCAATAGGAAGAGATCAAGTAATCCCATGGCCATTCATCAGTGAAATTACATCCCATGTGAAGATCCTAGTAATCAGTCCACCCTTTCTCTGGGTTCCCCAAACCTACCTTCAAAATGGTGTTTTACTATGGGGGAGATACCTCTGGCACAACATCTTCAAATATATGCTTTCAACATGGTTATACAATTAGTTTTCATTGATGGGTCTTTGATCTTCCCAAGTATGACTGTCGACCGCCCGGAATCACTAATGCTGGCACGGTGTACTTATGTACCAATAAGCTAGATCATCCCTACATTCTTTGGGAATTAAAACATAATCTCTGAAACCAAATCCATATAGGGGTAGTATTTTTCATAAAGGGTAGTTCCTTTGGATGTCTAATAATAGCTTTACCATGGATTCTTGGTCTGAAAGGCTCCGCACACATTCCTAGATACCATGGTTATCCACCATCTCTGCCCACTAGGTAGCTTCAGCAAGGACCCCCCTTAGAAGCTTCTTGGTGAGCCATTGTTATCTTGAATTTAGAAATATTTTTTCCTTGATTGTAGAGCTTTATCACAGAGCTCAGCCAAAGAGCTAGATCTTAGATCCCTACCACAGACCTTGTAGGCACACGCCACAAAGCTCACAATCACAGATTCAAAAGACTCACTATGTGCCACAGAGAAAAAGAGGGCCTGATTTTCAAAGAGTGGTTATAGAGTGTGTAGATATTCACGAATCGAGATAAAAGCACCAAAATCAGGAAGATATGTATGAAAAAATGAGTTGTCGTCCTCCCCTATTTAAAGGCAACGAACTTCGAGGTTCGCAATGCGCCTGGAAGCAGCAAGCATCGTGGAATTATCAACTCGTTCCTTGCCTATCTGCATCATGAAACTACTTCAGGATTTGCATAAATTTTAGCTATTTCTCCTTAGATATTGACGCTCATTTTATCCTTTGATCCAAGTCTGATATGGGGAATTTGTTAATGAAAAAATGTTTTTATATAAAAAAATATAAAAAGAGCACACCAATGCCAAAGGGTATACATTGTGAATCACATTAATAGAGCCCTTCCACACTGCGGAATTCATGGAGACCCTCATCCCCACAGATGGTGAAAATACATGGCCACATATATTATCATTCTAGAGTAAAGAGGATAAATACTTTTAGGTTACGACATAATTGATGGAATGATTCTCACCATAGAGGGAACTGGATTGCCTCTTTGATCCATTGGAAATTGATAGAATCCTCTTCAAGAGCTGTAGAAGGAAGTAACGAGGCCTATGAAAGGAGGGGATGAAGGTTGACTTTGCGATTACAAAAAACATTACACAATCTGCTTTCGTTGGAAAAGAAAAAGTGGCTTTGCAATGCACTGTCAGAGCATCGCACTGTCTCTCGCCTATAAATACCATGATTTCATTAGACCTAAATGATGAATACCTCATACTTTAGCCATCTCATTTCTCATATCATTAATCACACTCTTCTTGAAAAAAGTGTTGTGAAAAAATGAGCTCTTCAAGGTACTTGAAAATTGCGAAATACCTTTACCTTAGCTCAAATACAACCCCTCTTCTAGAAGGGATGCCTTCCCGGAGCCCAAGAACCTTTGCAAAGGAAGGATATCCCAAAAATAAATCAGGTATTTGTAAAGAAATAATGATTCACCAAGTACCTTTCATGCACATGTGAACCCCAAGCTAATCCAGGTTTGATGTGCTTCGTGAAGTACATTACTTCATAGTGCTGCACTTTCCAAGGAACCCATGCTCTCTGATGTACTACTCCGAAAAATCACATTCACTTTGTGAAGAACCCATCAAATGCATGTATACTGCATGCCTGGGATAGGCCACTCCACTTAGAGAATCATACCCCATCATTGAGTCTCTCCACTCTACGGAGCACAAGAGCTTTGCAAGGTCCCTTCTGATAAACCTTTTTTATTCATAAACCCTTATCCCGTATAACCCTCCATGTTTGTGAGAAGTGATTTCAAGGTCCCATGGGAGGAGATTCAGATTTTTTTTGCTTCACCTCTTTATTCTTCACATGGGAATGTTAACATATATTGCTTCTTCACATACACACGAAAAATTGATCCCCTTAATGGATCACTCCATAACCCTGTCTCAACATGGAATTGTTGATGCCTTACCTTCCCAATATTTGGGTGGGTATCAGTTATGTAAGTAACATGGGTGAGGAGTGTATCCTCATCATCCAAGCTGTCAGACATTAAATTTCCATGCACCATAATCCTCATCACATGACGTTAAACTGTAGACTCGCCCTGTGCAACATACACGGGGTGCCCCACCTTGGACATTTTCCACACCCACAGGTCTCCATTGGAGTGAGATCATCCTCACATAGAACGATATACTACTTCCATGGAACAACATCTATCTGGGCGGAGGGGAAACCATCTTGGTGTAAGCCCCCCAATCCTTTCTTAAGAGAGGTAGAATCCTTGGTCCTCCTCTATTTATCTGTGAAAAAAATCCAGAGGAGAGATAGGCATAGGGACCTTCGTCACCTTGTCCCTCTCCCTTTTGGATTTATCCCCATCGGACCTCCATCTGGGGGTAAGTCCCAATCTCCTTCTCCCTGGGTCTCTAACCACTCATAATCCTATCTCTATTTCTATAATACTAACCTTTCATGATGCAATAATCATATCATGGATTCCTCTTGTTTCTCTCACTGAGAAAGACTCATGTGGGATTAGAGTAAGCATTTTCCATGGAACCCTCCTTTGGGATCCTTATGGAGTAAGCCCCAAACATTTACACCAATCTATGTTGACATTTATCTTTTTCTTCTCTAGAAAAGGTACGTAAGAACCATCCCTAAGGTTCAATCCCATTATCTATCGATCTTGACCACTTTACGTTGGTTCACCCTCATCACACAAGACATTAAAATGCATTCCCACCATTCATCTTGCATTAATCTAAAATGTATATATACAAACTAAGTGTGTTTTAATATCTTCCCTCTCCTGGAAAGGTACGTAGGAATCCTCCTCAAGGTTTAATCCTAATCTATAGTAAGAAATTTTATTCCCCATTATTGGGATCAAACTCTTTGTTCCTCCCCTAGGGCCTTAGATTACTCTCAGTCCGCTAACCACGTGTAAGACCCAACATCATCTTTGGGTTTCTATCCTCCATGTACACCTCCATCTGATTAATCACCCCTGAACTGCATGAGTTATGATCCCTGTCTCCTAGACAGGGTACATAGGAAGCATCTATATAGTTCAACCCTAAACACTAGTAAACATTGGTGTCCCATTTTTTGGGACCCTCATCATTAGTCCATCCTAGAGGTGTCAGACCAACCCTCAGGAAACTAAGCATGCGTAACCCTAACATGTTGTCATGTTGTTAACCTATATGAAAAACCTGATCCTACCCCCATCCTAATCTATGTGGAATTTGATTCTCTACCACATGGATATGTAAGAGGCCTCCTGATGGTTGGTGACCATCACTATTATCTCATCATGGTCTTTCCCTTGAGCTTTTCTATTTTGGGAAGGTCATTCCCCAACCCAGAGGTTCAACTTCCCCTAGGTTCCAACCATGAATCCATTCTCATGGTCCACCTCCTCACGTGTCCCATCATCCCACCGAACTACATGAAAATTGATTCCCTACCATGGGGATACATAAGAATCCTCTCAAAGGTTCAATCCCAACATTTACATCACCTTCATAGTGGTTCCATATCATTCCCTACCCACTTCATTAAACCCTCCATCATCTATCTGGATTCTTACCCAGGCCTCCACATCCTGATGAGATCATGACATCCATCCATCACTATAATATTCTTTCCCTTGACCCTTTGTTTTTTGGGAAGGTCATTTCCCATCCAAGAGGTTCTACTTCCCCTAGGTCCTAACTATGCATCCATTCTCATGGGCCACCTCCTCAGGTGTCCCATCATCCCACCGAACTACAAGGACATTAATTCCCTGACATGGGGATATGTAGGAATCCTCAATAAGGTTCAATATCAACATTTAAATCACCTTAATGGTGGTTCCATATCATTACCTATCCACTTCATTAAACCCGCCATCATCTATCTAGATTCTTTTTTAGGCCGCCACATCTTGATGAGATCATGACATCCATCCATCACTGCTCCTTACCGTATCTAGGCAGATAACCATGCATAATTCCCCAAAAATCCATAACCATCCAACCAATTGTATCCCTCTAATGATGGGATGTTATCCATGTGTAATCCCCAGCATGTATCTAGGCTATTTTCCTTTGTGTACACCCCAATTCATCACCCCTTCGATCTTTGTGAGTTTTCATTCCTATTTTCTAGACAGGGTAGATAAGAAACCTCTATGAGATTCAATCCCAACCAATGGTAAACCCTGGAATCCACTTTAAAGAGAACCAAGAACCATCAGATCTGTCTTCATTGGATGTTTTGATCCACTCATCCATTAAACCCCATAGGTGCTTCCTCTTGGGGTTGTACTCATCTAATCTAATCTTTTCAGTGTTCTGATTAGTCTGGTCAGTCTCCACTAGGTGGTAAACTTGCGGTATACCTTGTGTCCAATATGGGATGATGAGGAAAACCTCAGGGACATTGCTATGTAATATTATTCTTTACACTCGAGGTGGGATTACATGGGCTGTCACACCCTCAAGAATCCCTATCACATGGGGAAGAAACCCAGAAAAATCACTATTTTAGCGTCTAGAAACGCCAGTGATGTCCAATGTGACTACTCCCCAGATTGAATGTTGATGCCCTGACTTGACCCCTTGGAATTTCCTGATATAAGAAATGTATTTAACTAGTTTCCCTGAAGATATGGCACCAAAGAAGAGTTTCACGAACAACATCTTAATTATTAAGGAATACCTGGACTAGGTAATGAGTTCTGAGGAGGAATCAATGGAATGAGAGACCGACATCCCATCATCCTATTTTGATCAAGGAGAATACTCACTAGAATTGGTGATCCATG
Organism: Viscum album; assembly: GCA_963277665.1. Classification (NCBI taxonomy): domain Eukaryota; kingdom Viridiplantae; phylum Streptophyta; class Magnoliopsida; order Santalales; family Viscaceae; genus Viscum; species Viscum album. Next base: position 583,572,651 of record OY728130.1, read on the forward strand.
CCGCCCGCATTTGGATAGCTGCAATATGGGGGGAAATCACTTCCTCTTCGACCAACAGATGTGTTCCCCATAGAAAGCATCGGAAACAACATAAACTAAGATAGTCTGGCTTCTAATTTGCGTACTCAACACTACGGGAATGAAAATACTCTCTATTTCAAGTACCAAATAATGTGCTATAGAAGGTACACAAAAGGAGTGTAAAGATATTAAATTAAACAAGGCACAATATAGTGAACTAAAAAAATTTATCATACCACTATTGTTTTATTACCCATCTAGGACTACTACCTTTGTTGCATGTAACTGACCAAAACCAACTCCTATTCCTCTCTGAAGGCAACCCCCTACTAGACCATGCTTGAGTCATAGTCCATGATTAGAAGGTGCATCCTAAGGTCTCCATCTACCTACCCCATCTCCCATCGGTTGAGAAAAATCCTGATTCCCTTACTTTTGAAATGACCTCAATAGAAACTGTTGTTGAGGATAACACTGAATTTGTCCACCTCCACCAAACTATGCTTGGGTGGCCCCAAGGAAATAGTTATGGAGATGGCCATGAACCCCACAGGAGAAACACATCATCCCCAATCCCACTAAATATTCACAAATACTACTATCACCTAGAAGTTCCTGAATCCATATTTTTCCCACTAACATTTCTTCCTATCAAAGAATACTACTAGATTCCCTCTAGTGGGAATCCTCTTCGTGAGTGCATTTACTTGAACACTATTTCTTTTTTCAGAGCCTCCATATATGACGATAACATAAAATTAGTAATTGTATACTAGATAGAAGTATGCATCTCTAACTCAAGATGAATCAGAAAATACTACTAATCTGAAAAATGGTCCAGGGAAAACAAATATGGTCCTTGAAATTGATCCCTATATCCCACAATGAAATACTCTCCTTCCAAAGGGAGAGTAGCTCCTACCTCTTATCATCCATCATGCTAGAAGAAGGGAACTCTGTTTGTATCTCCTTCAGAAAATTTATCCCACAAAATTTCTTCCTATATCTTCTCCCCCATATACATCATTCACCACTGATGTCAAACTACCCACATATGAAAGACTTTTAAAGGGACCCAGTACCCCATCAAGGCCTAAATCAAAATGAAAGTGATCTCAATCTCTTATAGATATCTTTATATCACCATGTATAAATCATTTCCCTCATAATTCCCCAAATACTATCATTGGAAAGCATAAAACATCATCTACCATTGACCATCCATATAAACTTATTCAACCCTATGATGACCAACCATATCAGTCTACTGAACCTTCACTTTCAAATCCACACATAGATGATGACCATGAGCCATAGAATAAAGGTAAAAAAGAGTTCTTAATATTGAGTAGTATGTAATTATTATTAATAATTATTTTATCTCATTTTATATTTCCAAAACAACCAAAATTCAAACAATTAACATACTTCATTAGGATTCATGTACCTCTCCTAGGTCTCTACTCTATAAGTAGGTCCATCTAACTTTTCTGTTTAATATGCTCAGATTCCATGTAATGGATCGAGGGGGGCCCTGAAATCCAATTTTCTAGCGGGTCTCCCAGTAAAATGTCATGAACCAAGGTCAACTGGAACTATTTCTATACCATCCCACATAATCCTCACTATTCTTAACTCCAAACTCCCTTCTATCTCTCAACCATTTCCTCTAATACCATTCATACATGACCCCTCTGTACAAATAAACCACTACTTGGCTATAAATAAATAAATGAGGATAATTTCCCATGAGTACCACCTCTAGTAGTCCATTGGTTGGAAACTAGCACCAAGGGTATACAAATCACACAATATGTGATCCATTACCCTATATAAGAAATAGGATCAGGAGCTACGAAAGATAATACACAAGAAACTCTAAGAAATAATATAAATAAATCCAAATAAATACAACATGTATGTGTAAAATAGAACATATAAAAATAAAAAAGTATCCAATGTAAATAAAATAATTAATGCTAGGGAGAGACACATCAACTGTCAAGATCCGAGCCATTAGGGTAATGCACGGTTCATGAAATTCTCTTGGATACCTGAACATAGTTATATATAGTGTTTGAGGATACAAGTACAGTTAGTAGAAAAATGGGAGTCTCTCATGCACTTGTGAAAGGGGAATACTAATGCACCAGTGAAAACTGTAGATCCAAATATCACCTAAGAGGGTATACTAACCACCCAACCTCACTGAGGTGTGCTAACCATGATACTCATGTCATATAATATAATATAAAGCACATCAATGATAGGGTACCCTGCACTACCTTCCCAATAATTAGTAACTCTCACACGAAAACATCTTGGAGCTCCCACATATTCCCAATATACCACATCACATCCCTCTGGCACACATCTAGACCTCAAAACACATCCGGACTGCACACACATGCGCTTCAAAACACATCTCGATGATAGTCACCTTGTATTCAAAACACATCACATCTCATCCCAATGATACCTATGAAAACACATCACAACTCATCTCAAAGACACCTGAGAAACATACTGAAACTCATCTTGAAGACACTAGGAACATCATATTTTCTCACATATAGCACAAACAAACACATGTTTTCATCTCCTAAAGGGGGGATAAGGAAGTTTGGGTGGCCAGTCATATATCCTCCCACTGAGATGTTGGGAAATACACCCTCTCATGTGATTAGGGGGTGCTCAGCACATAGTTCTCAACTATGGTGGGGTGCATATAATGATCACAGGGAAATAAAACTGTATATATATATATGATACCGAACACATAAGACCAACATAAGGGTTCGTTGATAAAAGCCCCATCTCAAAGCCCCATCACATTCACTACCTCCTCTAAATTCACATCACCCCACATCAAGCCACAAAAAAAAATTCACATTCTAATAAAATTTCATTTAACCATTTCCATATGATAATAAAACCAATCCAAACCAATCCAAAAATTGTGAAACAATATTTATTCATTCCATAACCACTCAAGGTAACTGTAAAACATAGTAAAATTCATGGCCATGGATTTAATGAAGGTGGAAAAATTGTAATCAACCAGTTCGGAGATATCACTTTCTAAACTCCGAAGTGACAAATCCTGTCGTGATCATTCAATCAAAGCCATGTCACCAATAAAATACCCAATAAAAACTACCTCACTATGACTTTATCACGATGGTTTTCACCTTTTATCAGATTATGCAATTAAATGACATCCATTGATAATGATCTCTAGTCGGAAGACCATTCCACATGTCCGTACATAAGAATAACCAATGACAACTGAAACATGTGGTGTTCCTATTATGTGGGTCTGTCCTCTTGATATCAACTACTAGAGATCGTCAAGTGTGAACTTAATGAGAAGAAGCCTAAATGTTTATAAGGCCCCAACAACTGATGGTCAAACATCATATATGTCCTTTCAAAATGATGTAACTGGACCATAGGAAATTACATTATGATTATTGTCATGGCATATCATGGTTCTCATTATAGCATGGGATCTACTATAACCCTTTGACACGATATGTAATATAATGAAATTTCCATAAACAAAGTGGATTCTGAAGTATCTACACTATTATAGAAAGATAAACACACACAAACACACAAATATATATATATATATGAAAAACTACATACATGTAGTGGTAATCAAAGTACAATACATGTTGGGTCTAGGGCACCCTCTTTCAACACCAGACACCAAAAGAAGTGGCATTTTATAGATCTTGTTTGTTTTTTTGGATGGATGTTTGTGTTTTATTTGTGAATAAATAATCCTAGGATGGATAATTCAGGTGTCGCTATAGGAATCAAGCCATATGTATGTCTTAAAAATGGCACGTTGGAGAACTAATACCAAACATGATGTCACCTCGAGTGAGGACACCACAATGTGGTTCCATTTGTCATCGTGCGGCAAAGATGATATTGTCATAGTTTAGGGTCCTATACTAGAACCAACTCAGGAATTTTAATGTCACGTAGTTATGGATCAATAGTTTAAAGTCATTTGTGACCAGGAAGCAGAGTTTAAATTCATATGGCATGGATGAAAACAAAGTTTTTATAGGGGAATTCAGATGGAGTGATAAAGCATACCCAATGTAAATTAATACATAAGCCCATACACACTACACTATAAAATTCGAAGAAATCTAGGCCCAAAAGGCCAAACAGAAGAGATAATTAGTGAAACCTGACCTGGACTCGAATTTGAGATGTCTGGGAGTTCCTATGTATCCCATAAAGATGGGAATCAATCCATACATAGTTCTTTAAAATGTTAATAAGTTTAATGTCTTGAAAAAAGGATGTTGAGAGATTTTAGTTTAAGGACATATACCTTAGACTATATTTGAAAAGGAGACTCTTCCAAATGGGAAAAAACTATGAAAAAATACCTAATCCCTTGTGGAATGCGCAAGATGTGGGAAATAAAGGTGTTTAAGGTCTACACAATACGTGGAATATATGAAAGGAGGAAACGGTGAAGGGCCTAGAATTACCCCTTACCATGGATTTTTCCCCTTACTGGACAAACATGCAATGAGGGATAGAACAAAGAATGTCAAAATTCCACTTGGACATAATGGAGTGGAAAAGGATGTGAATAATGAAACCAATATTTAGGGATTAATGGGGGTGTCATGATGATGGAGGATAACAACTGACCATGTTCCCAACATAGTATCCATATCTTATAACATGAAATTGAAACAAAAAATGAGCATCACCCGTTGACCATATTCACGATGCAGGACTCATATCAATTAGTTGTTCAAAATTCTAGGGGGCGTTGGCCCGAGATGGTAGGAGATCCTAAGGCCTAGAGTCCATGGCAGTTGAGGGTCCTTTCAAATATGAAAGTTGATGAAATCCCAAATATAGGGGAACATGCGTAAGAACCCGCACCTTCTTTTCAGATATGGGTTTTATTTTCTGGTGTTTTTGAGAAAAAGAGGAGAATCTATAAATTTATGGAGTACATGCTGTGTACTTTGGAGTACACTCCATATAACCAATTTCCATTAGTGACTGTGTATTGTCCGTGTAAAGGCCGAGTACATGTCGATGTGGGGTGACCTGGAGACTTTCTAAAGTGGGGCCTAGTAAAGGAATATACATGCCTTGTACTTTTAAAAGACATGGTATTTATTTTTCTTTTTATTTGTTTTATCGGACTGAGGTCACATCTCATTCACAGAAAACACTTGTTCTCGGCATGTCTCATCCTGGAGTGACCGAAGCGGAAAAATATTCTCTAATCCACTGATCTTTAATTCTACAGATTTCTTGACGTTGGACACTCCATTGGGGACTAGAACATCTAGTGTACATCAGTGCAAGGAGTTCCATCTTGATGTTTGTGGGTGCGACTTATTATGGGAGATTTACATCTAAGGGATGAAGTTGTATGAAGTAATTCTTGGTATGGAATGTTTAGTTCCCTTCCAGGCTATTTTTTATTTCCACAGCCGTAGGTTGAGTTTTAAATCCCCAGAGGGAGGATCATTTTTACATAAGAGAGAATGGGGTGTTCAGGAGAGCAGAGCAGAACCCATGCATCATCGGTTGGGAGGAATTACAACCCAGATTACGTGTATGTATCTGGATGACCAGGGGTCATCACAGATAGACATTCCTCCAATGGTTGATATTTTCATGGATGTCTTTCTAAAAGACTTTTCAGGCATGCCTCCTGAGTGAGAGGTATAAATTTCTATTGATCTTGTTCCAAGAGATGCATTAGAGTACATTCCTATCTATAGGATAGATAGACCAGAGTTATAGGAACTCATGAAGTAGTTAGAGGAGTCACAAGATAAGGGTTTCATCCAACTCAGTAATTGTTCTTGGGGTTCTCCAGCCTTGTTTTCAAAGAAGGTGGAAGGTAGCCTCGGACATTGTGTGGATTCTCATAAGTTGACCTAGTTGATAGTCAAGAACTGATATCCCTTTCCAAGGATTGATGATATCTTTGATCATATTAAAGGAGACTAGGTGTTCTCTAAGATTTAATTGTGTTCCAGTTATCATAATTTGTGCATTAGGCAATTTGATATACCTCATACATCCTTTCAGAGCTGGTACGGTCTATAAAAGTATATGGTTTTGGCGTTTGCCCTCACGAACACACCTGCAATTTTTATGGAACTGATGAACTGAGTGTTACATCCATACTTTGATTCCATTGTGGTGGTTTTTTTGGACGATATCTTGGGGTACTCTCACACTTGATACGACCTTTCCACCCATCTTGAGATCTTTTTGAGTACAATGAGAGACCATCAATTATATGCTAAGCTCTCAAAATTCCACTTTTGGATGGAGCAAATTTACTTCTTGGGTCAAGTTATCTTAGAGACTGGAGTATCAGTAGACCCAGAGAAATTGAGAGTAGTAGTTTTATAGGATAAGATGAAGGAATTATTTGATGTATGAGGTTTTGTAGGAAATTTTGGATACAACATACGTTTCATACAGGACTTTTCACATTTAGCATCACCATTGATGGTCCTGACTAAGAAGGGTGAGATGTACTTGTGGTCAGATTCTTGTTAGTCAGACTTTTTGGAGCTAAAAGGGAGGTTGACTTCAGCATCGATTCTATTTTTTTCAGATCTGGGAAAGAGCTATACTATATATTGTGAAACATCAGGTATCGGGTTAAGAGCAGTTCTTATGCAGGGAGAAGGAGTCATTTTTTATGGGTATCTGTAGATGAGGCCACATGAATGAAATTACTTGAAGCACAATCTTGTGTTGTCTACAGTTGTTCAAGCCTTACACTATTGGAGACATTATATATTTGGAGAGCATTATGTGATTTTCACCAACAACAAAAGTCTCAAGTACATCTTTACTCAGCGCGATCTGAATTTGAGATACTGAAGGTGGGTTGAGTACCTTTACTATTTTGACTTTGACCTTTCCTACATGTCTGGGAAATGCAACACTATGGCTGATGCATTGAGTAGGAGGACTCCGATACAGGTATTTCAGAAGGCCATTAGTGAGAGAAAGATTTTGGCTCTATACTCAGAGATGCATTTGGTGGTGCATGACAGACATGGGCATACATTTCTTTCTTTTTTAGCTATTACTTCTACTCATTTATATTGAGTGCGAATGAGGTAGCTAACAGAATTTGAAGGCCTAGTTCTATGGGATAGCGTGTTAGTAGCAGACACTATTCCTATATGGATAGTAGGTGAGGATGTGATCTTGTGTTTTCATGGGCACGTCTGGGTGTCAGCAGACATACGCGAGGAGCTGATGCAGGACATTCATTCTTCAGTTTGGGCAGTTCATCCAAGTATCAACAAGATGTATCGAGATCTACAACATCAATATTGGTGTCTAGGTATGAAGAAAGATATTTTTGGGTTTTTCATTAGGTGTTCCACCTGTTAGTAGGTGAAGGTGGAGAAATAGAGACCTACAGGGCTTTTACAATAGTTGCCCATTATCAAGTGGAAGTGGAATGATGTCACAATGTACTTCATCACGGGTTTACCGAGGTTGTCCTGAGGGAATTAGGCATTTTGTGTTTTCATTGACAAAATCATGATGGTTTCTCACTTATTTCAGATCAATGATACATTTAGTGTAGACGCTCTGGGAAGGTTGTACATTCGGAAGATTATACATTTACATGGAGTTCTACACTCCATTGGTTCAGGAAGGGATGCATGTTTTACTTCATAGGTCTGGCAGGGACTAGAGAAGGCTTTGGTACTAATGTACTTCTATGTATAGCTTACCATCCCCAGAAAGATGGCCATTTTGAGCATACGATTCAGGTGCTGGAGGACATGCTTTGAGCATGCATCCTAGATTTTGGAGGTTCCTAGGAGAAGCACATGTCTCTTGTGAAGTTTCCATAAAATAATAGTTTTCATGAAACTATTCAGATGGAACCATAATATTCTTTGTATGGTAGGTCATGCCGATTACCCATATGTTTGATAGAGGCAGGAGAGGCAGCTATGTTGGGAACTCATCTTGTTTAGGAGACCACAGAGTAGGTGGAGTTGATTCAGAAGAGAATTCCTACTCCATAGTCATGGAAAAAGTCTTATTCTAATCAACATATATGACTTATGGAGTTCGAGGTCGGAGATATAGTTTTTCTACGTGTCACACCAAGGTTGGGACACATGAGTATTAGGAGACAGGGTAAGATTTCTCCGAGATATGTTGGTCTGTTTGTGGTTTTGGAGAGAGTTAGGCCAGTTGCTTATCGATTGTAGTTACCTCAGAGGTACCTAACTACTCATGAAATCTTTAAAATTTCTCATCTTTGAAATTACTTCTCAGACACTTGTCATGTTTTTCAACCTGAGGAGATTGAGTTGAAGGTGGATGCACCATTCGAGAAGAATCCAATCTGTATTGTTGATTGCATTTTGAATGTTCTTTGCGGCAGGTTTGTTCCTCTTATACGAGGGCTATGGCAGTACGGCCGAGTACAGGAAGAGACATTAGATATAGAGGACGATGTAAAATCACAGTGGTCAGAGCTGTTCGAGGATTGTTCTTCTACGTCGCCTTGATAGGAAAATTCAGGGAAAAATTTCTTTAAGGGGTAATGTTTGTAAGAACCCAAACCTTTTTTTGGTATGGATTTTCATTTCAGGTGATTTTTAGGAAATTAGGGGAATCTAGAAATTTAAGGAGTAAACACTGTGTAATTTGGATTACACGCCATGTAACTAGTTGTCGTAGGTGACTGTGTACTGGTTATTTAATGGTCAAGTACATGGCTATGTGGGGTGACCTAGAGACCGCCTAAAGTGAGGCCTCATAAAGGCATATACACACTATTTTATTCTAAAAGACACAAGGTCTACTTTTCTTTTTATTTGTTTTATTAGAAAGGGGTCGGGTATCATTCACAAAAAACACTTATTCTCAGCCTATCTTTTCTAGGAGAAACCGGAGCTTACAAAACATCTCCAACCCACCATCTCGCTATCTGTGCGTTGAATCAACCGATGTCGATTGCATTGGAATCACCACAGTGATTTTTTCATCCGTTTAGAGCCTCATCTTTTTTATTTCTCCTCTTTCATGAGATATTCTTGGGTGATATTTTTATATGATTTTGTAGATATATGACATTATATGTCAATTGGAAGGCTGGGTTTCAACTATATCGATTGTATAATGTTGAGGTAGGTGGTTTGTGCCATTCTGATGGTAGACTTTGAATATTATGTGCAAAAGTACCCAATACCCTAGAAAGGGGTAGTGTGTGTTTAGGGATTTTAGCCCTGTTAATACCTTCTATTCCTTGTGTTCCTTAGTATAGGTTGTTTGATTGTGAATAGTCTTATTTTCCAAGTTATGGATGTGTTTCCCTTGTTTGTTTTGATATTCACCATTTGGTCTAGCCTTGCCGGTAAGGCTGCTTGTATTCCACGCCTAGTGTTCTTAGGATGGGGTGATATTATCTGATGATGTTATATTCTTATAGTTGTTTAGCCCAGTAGTTCTTGAAAGTTGTTATCCAATTAGTTCTTAAGGATTACTTTGGCTGTTAAGAATCATTGTGAATGATTGAATTACACATGGTTGTGGGAACCTAGTGTAGTAGACCATAGAGAGAATGAACGCAGAGGGATTCTCTAGAGTGTATGTTTACATTTCACGTTGGAAGATCATAGGGGGGGTATAGATGTTAGTTCTCCCTCAGAGTGTCTATAGTTCCATGTTGTGAGACCATAGGGGGAATTGGACATTGAGTGCTTCCTCAGAGTGTCTGTAGTTACCGATACGAGACCATAGGGGGAATTGATGGTGAGTGCTTTCTCAGAGATTCTTTACTAAAGTTGAACCAGAGGGGGCATGCTGTGAGTAAATCCCAGCGGGTTACTTGTTTTTTGTTATATTCTTAATTGATATATGAAAATGAATGTGAATAAAAATATATGACTTTTTTACTGTTGAGTAATTTTTTGTTTACTGCATTATTTTGTGTATTGACTACCATATATATATTCACTGACAGGTAGGAAAAGATCTTTGGGTGGTTGCCTACTAGGATTCATCTCACACCATGTTTGGGTTATTCTTTTGGGCAGAAATAGATTATATTTCTACAGGTATAGATAAGGGAAAGTGATTTTCTAATTTATGTACTTGATTGCTGTGGAGCTAGAGAGTATGGGACCAAGATGAGGCTTGCAATGTTGTTGGGTTTATTTGTTTTCTTTGTTCTTGGTTTAGTACTATATTCCAGAATGGTGACTTTTTTGGATTCTTTCCTGGAAATATGTAACATGCTTCATTTATATATGTGTGCTCCAGTTTCTTATTACTTCGAGTCTTCCTCTATTTACTTATTCCATTTTATTACTTCTTCTTCTATTGTTATCTATTAATTTCTGCTACATTACTCTGCCAATGAGGGCATAGTTTCCCCACTATCACAACCAAGTCCCTCTTTGCTAGTCGGCAGCCTCTGGAATTTGGGGAAATACGCTTGAGACCATGTGACCAACCAGGTACGAGGAACCTCTAGGCGGCATTCGGAACCGAGATGTTACAACATGATGCATTAAAATTGGCAATAACATGTCTATTTATAATCCAATACTCTAGGTCCTCAACTAGAGTTTTCCATGGAACATTGGTGAACTTCCAAAGAGGTTCTTGGAGGATAATTCAAGAGAAAATGACTAAAAAGATGAGTGGAGAACAGAGGGATGAGTAGCTCTCAATAGGGAGAGAAATATGGTGTGGTTGTTACAAACCCAATGTGAATGAGTACATAAGACCATACCACACCACATTCCCCCTCCTAGATGGATCAGGCAATGGGGCTATAGAGAAGAAGAGGTTTCCATGAAATAAGGCTGGACCCAAAGACAAAACGTTTGGGCACTCTTACGTATCCCATAAGGTTGGTAATCAAGCTGTGCGTAGTTCTAGAGATTTTGTTTAGCTTAACATCGTGCGACAAGGATGTGGTAGATCGTAGTTTATGATCATAGAGCTTATACCATGATTGTGTGACCCTTTATGTCGGTATGATCTTACCATAGCTCATATCCCCATGTGATCAATTCACGGTGGGTGAAATAATGAATGGGATCAAGTTCTTCCCAGAATATAAGGGCTACATAATAAAGGATAGAGATCAGGTGGGGTCGATCCCACCTGGACCAACATCATTGATCTAGGAATGTTGTTGTTCAAAGGGATAATAGTTCAAAATTAATCCCTCCACTGAATATTTGGGAAATATATGGGTGGTGATAACAATGGAGGATAACTGTTGACTGTGTTTGAAACACAACATCCATATCGTGTGACCCAGAATGGGAACAACAAATGAGTGTCGAACACTGAACATATCCAAAACATGGGTCTTGTTTCAAATTTTCATCCATAAGCATTGGGGAAGTTGGCCCGATACCATAGGTGAGCCCTGAGGATCAGAATCCATTCCATTCATGTGTCTTTTAGGATTTGGATGCTGATGGAGACCAAAATAAAGGAGACACATGAAGCATGCACATGCCCATGGTCTAACATCATATCAACAAGGGAGAAAGAGGTAAAGATCTCCAAGCAGGGGAAACATGGTGAGGTCATGATAAACATGATGTGAATTAAGGAAAACAACGCCTACAACACACTATGTGTATCGAGAAACATCCGGGCGAAGGAGCCAAACCCAATTGGATATCTTGCAGTTCAGGGATGTGCCTATAGAAAAAATGACTGAGAATACCTATGTATCCCATAAAGATGATAATCAATCCATGTGTAGTTCTTAACCCACTCCGTTTAGTGTCATGCGGTAAGGACGTGGGAATATAGAATATTGGGAGGGACATGTGGTGCGATCATTACAAACCCTACATAGATGGGGTGAAGGAAGTCTACAACCCACTATGTGTGATCCTATAAAGGAAGTAAACCAAGGGGGGATGTCAACGAGATGGATTTATGGATAGACCCAAGGATGAAGCATTTGATTATTACTACATATACCATGAGGATGGGAATCAATCCATAAATAGTTTTTGATATTTTCAGTTTTACATCATGCGGAACGGATGTAGGGAGATCTTAGTTTAAGGTCATAGAGTTAAGACCATTTTACTGTTTATCATCGTGTGGGATGGGTGTTGTGTAGTTGTACATCCTTCGGCCTAGACAAATCGTGCATTTTAACATCTTTCAAAAAAGACATAATATTTTATGGTCATATAAGATCATATACAGTTTAATGTCATCATCATCTAGGGTAACAGGAGAGATGACTCTCTGATGTAATACATGGATAATCAACTCCTCCTGATCAGGCTCTGAAAGAGAGGTGGCCAAGCTTGGCTAGGCATGAACTTGACCATTTTGGGAATGAGGGACATGCATAACCTCTGGCCAAGATGTCAACTGGGCCATTAACTGGTAGGTATGCTTCAACAATAGTACGAGCTCTAGCTTCCATATGATATACTCACCATTGATATTCTTGATGACTAGTGTGGATTCCCCATTCGTATATAAGTGGGGAGTGTCAATATCAAGGGCCATATCTAGACCAGTGATGGGGGCCTGGTACCCTACCTCATTGTTGGTATTTCCTTCTAACAATAGGAATGAATATGGAAGAACTGATAGTGCCGGAATGATGAATTTGATACCCTAGACCCCTCTGTTGAGTCTAGAATCATTATGTCTTATTCTGGTAGGGATTTGGCAAGCACCATCAAATTCATTTTCCAACATAGAAAATCTTGGTCTTCTGAGAGGATTTCCTCTTCAGGAAACAATAGATTCAAGGACTGGTCCATGGGAGCTGGAGGGGCTGTAATGATGTCTGCCAATTATTGTCCCTTAACAGCCTTATGGGGGACAAACTTTAGGTCGAATTATTGGAGGATCACTACCCACCAAGCTAGATGGCCTATTAACATGGGGAGGTTCAGAATGTAATTCAGCAGATCCACTTAGGACTGTAGCTATAACTCAAGATTATGTAAGTAGTTACACAATTTCCTTACTGTAAATACCAGCGCAATGAAGCTTTTTTTGATAGAGGAATATCTAGTATCTATATCGAGGAGCATGCGACTGAGATATTATAGACTATTCTCCATTCCCTCATTGTTCTTCTAGGAGAGAAGGGAATCGAGAGATCTTTCTTGGGTGGTCACATAAAAGAACATTGGCTTTACAGAAATGGGTGGCATTAGGACCAGATGCTGTAATAGGTACTACTTGATTTCCTTGAAAGTAGTCGGACACTCTTCTTGCCACTGATAATCAAAACATTTCTTTATGAGCTGAGAAAAGGGATTAAAATTTCCAACCAGATTTGCAATGAATCCACGAATATAGTATAAGTGGCCTTGAAAACCTCGAAGCTCCCAAATGTTTCTCGATGGAGACATCTGGCTAATATCCATGATCATATCTGAATCAATCTCGATGCCTCTATATATTAAAATTATGCTGAGAAAATTTCTAGAGGTGATCCAAAAGGCTCACTTCAATAGGTTCATCTTCAAATGAAAGGATTGGAGGAATTCATACACTTTCTCATGATCATTGAGATGGTTCTGGCACTGGAAGGATTTGACTACAAGATTGTCCACATAGTATTCCAACAATGTCCTAATGATCGTCTTAAATATTCGATGCATGGCACTCTAGTAGGTATCACTAGCATTCTTTTTTCCTAATGGAATTACCTAGCACAAAAAAGTACCTTGTGTAGCCCTGATGGATGTATACTCTTCATCCTCTAGGGACATTCGAATTTGGATATAACTAGAATACCCATCCATGATGGAGAGATCCTGGAACATAGTGCTGGCATCAGTCAACAGTTTTATCATAGGAAGGGGAAAATCATCCATCAGACAGTGATAGTAGAGATCTCGGAAGACGATGCAGACTCTGATCTGTGATTTATTTTTCCAGACGGGCATGATGTTGGCTAACCATTTGGGGTACTGGACCTCCATGATGAAGATAGATCTGATGATCTTATCAACCTCTGCCTCGACCATGGCCCTGTGAGAAGGGTGCATATTTTTGGGAGTCTGTTTGAACCCGTGATGATTTTCTAAAAGACGAAGGAAATGGACAGAGACATGAGGATCTAGTCCAGGAATCTCATCATAACTCTAGGAATCACATAACGATGCTACATCTGTAATTCGACGTATCATTGTTTCTCTTTGACAATTATTGAGGAATTAATCAAAGTGGGTTTCAGATCAGTCTCGTTACCATGGTTCACCTTTACCAACTCAACGATCGTGGTGGATACACCCTCATAAATGGTGGGAGGAGCGTCCTCCAAATCCTCTTCTTCATTCACTCAGGAGGGATCCTCAATGGTAGGCGATTCCTCTATGCCGACAGATCCTGTCTGGAAGCTAGTTCCATCTTGAGTGGCGATGGACAATACATTGGGGGAATCTTGTGCTGCCGAAACCATAGAGATGAAAAATGTTGACTTTATCCCATCTTGTATTCAGCCCCAGGGTCCACGCATGATGATATCAAAGCAATCGTGGGAGGTCTGATTGATCCATTTTTTCCTATCCTAGAGAAACATGCAAGTATGACGTATTGGCATTTCCATGGGGTGGGCATCTCAATATCTTATGGGTGTATGAGGCTTTGGGATCACCTGAGCCTGATTTGTATATAAATATAAGGTGATCTCCTGGTATTCCTTATACTTGGGAATATTCTTTCCCCTTTTTCCAATAACAACAAAACATTTCCCCATGTTCGGGGTTGTGGCCTCCAATTAGTGGATCATAAAAATGTAGGCATCATCCAGGTCTGGCCACATGTTAGTTGCAGTTGTAGTGTGTCAAACCTTGTAATCATGGATATTATTTTTTCTGCTCTTGTAATAGTCATTATATAGATAATGGTATTTACAAGAGGAAAAGGGATATGCATCACCTTGGAGTGTGCCTAATCGGCCATTAATGGATTACATAAGGTATTGGTGATATGATGAAGGGACCACCACATGTAGGTGAAGCCGTGGCCTACCCATCAATGCATTATAGGTGGTGTCCTATGAGATAACCATGAACTTGGTTCTGGCCACTAAACTGGGTCTTCAGGTGGATCTTTCCAACCTGTGTCCATTTCATCCTGTTATAACCTTGAATTTTTAGGTTATAGGGACTCAAATCATCCTTAGACAACCCCATTTTTCGAAGTGTCTAGTTTAGGAGATGGTTGATCCCAGAGCCTCTGTCGAAAAGACAACAATGAAACTCCAAACCATTGAAGTGTCTGGTTATGTACAGTTGGTGGAAATTCCCATGTACGGGAAAGAATTCATCTTCTCTAGAGAAAGAGATGATGGTCTAGCATTTTGTATGCTCGACTGGCTCGGCATGGAAGGATTCCATAGCTACTACCTCTTTCTCAAACTAGAGGGGATACTTAAAGCCTCGACAAGGGCTTTATGAATATCCACTGATAGGAAAAGGCCCTCGAGGATAGAGATCCTTATAAGAATACTAAAAATATTATTAGGGATATCATTCATTAGTGCCAAGTGTGAACTTCTTCTTTTAGCAGGTTGTTCTCAGTATGGAGGTATGATGTTCCCTTCTGGCTAAACAGGCAGTCGACTTGGGCTGGGAATTTCCCGCTGTTCACTAGAAAAAATGTGAAGAGAAAGTACAAGATGAGGGATAAATGATTTTTGTGGCTCTGCCTGATCATGTAGTACAAAAAATTGTGAAAAAAATATATTGAAACAAGATGAGATGGCTTCACATGCTCAGATCTATGTTGGGTCTGTTATCTAGTTTTGGTGGCATGCACAGCCTGGATGGAAGCACTATTAAGGCATTTTTATGACTCACATTAACACAGCTTTATCAGTGCTGGAAACTATTTGGGATGTTTGGAAGATCTTTCTGGCGCTCCTCGTCACCGGGAACCATATAGGGTTTACCAGCTTCACAGTGTTAACTGATGCGTACCCTTGATTATCACTTGAAGAATCCTCCTCCACTAGATTGATTTTTGGGGTTATCTCCATCTCTGGGGGAAGGAAGCTTCTGAGATTATGGAATGAAGATGAGATTGGTGGGGGATTTATTTTCCCTTACATCATCAATACTTTCTCATCTGGGAAGAGGAATGCTGAGATGTCGACGTAGAATTAGAGGATGCGGTTGACATGACGAATTATGAAGGCACGAGTCAATTCAAACATGGAAGAATAATAACTTGGTCATGTGTGACTAACTTAAAAGCCTTCAATTCATCATATATTTGAGACCCATGGTTAGGAACCTAATTCCACTCGCTCTCGCTGTCATTGGCGTTGTCAAGCTTTAGGAACACATGTGCCACCTATGATAGAGCTGGGATTAACCTGACTATATTGTTATCAACCTATTCATGAAGGTAGTATTTAAACACCTAGAAGTGTTAGGGTGTATTCTCTTGGATCTATTGATATGGGTAGTATTTTGGGAAATCAATGAGATCTACCTCATAGAGCCTCCTGTATTCTGGAAACTGTAGAATTCCCTGTTCCAAAGAACATCAGAAATAACTGGGGACTGCACCTCATTGAATGACTTGGTTCAGTGTCTTCCATCTAGAAAGGGGGATCTCGGATCCTGTCCCAAACAAGAGGCTGGAGGAGCCTATTGAGGATGTGGAGCCTGATTATCTCACATTGGTGGAAGAGGAACGTTATGAGGGGGAACATGATGATTCTGAGGCGGGGTCTACTGGGACAGAGGCTGTGCTTGAGGTGGTGGTCCTCCATGAGGTTGTGGAGGTGGATCCACTCATAATAACTCCAGTATCTTTGGAGCCTCTATTTGGGACACCATGGTGGGCTTGACCTTAGTGTCCCTTCTCATGGTATCTATAGGAGGAAATGGGAATGCCTTTCTGGCCTACCGCAAGGATTCCTCTAGACACTGGGCCTTATTAGAAAAATCCCAGAATCACCTAGGATAATTATGAGTGATGGGAGAGGGGACCTGATCTATTTTGACATTCCCAACATAAATTGTCTGTAGATTTTCGTGATTCAGTGGCATATCCAGGGAGTAGGTGAGGCCTTTCCACCAGGTGAAAATGTCTATGATTCACTCATACGACCTCTTCTTGCACTTAAATAGGTATGAAAAACTCGACTTCTAGTCGGTAGAGCTGAACTGGTAAAGAAACTACCTACAAAGATCTTCCAAGCTAGCTATTGACCCAATGGGTAACTGGATGTACCAGACAAACGCATACCCTTCCAATGTCTATATGAAACACCAGAGTTTGGAAGCCTCTTTCTGTCCTGGGGTTCCCAGCATGGGTCCACACCTTGAGATGAAGTGATCTAGATGAGGCAGAAGATCAACCATGCCATTAAATGTGGGAGAATGTAGTGTTTTATAAACTAGGGGGTGCAGGTATATCATCCACCCATGGAGAATATGGCTTTCCATCAGCCGTAATTTCCACCTCCCATGTTTTCGAAGCCATGAGGTGGGAGATAAGTGCTGCCATTAGATCTTACAGACATGGATTCCTATCTTGACATGGATCCTTAACTACCAGTGTGTTGGCAGGTTCTTCAACCTGATAAGCAGGCCAAGTGGCTCGTGGAGTGTCTGGTGGGATGACCTGAGGGACTGATGGGGGATCCTAATTTGGGTCTCGAGGATTATCTCACTTCTGAGGTGGATTTGGTGATACATACCGCACCCAATTTCTATAAGCTATGGATTCTATATTGTCTATGTGGGTAGGATGGTTAGGGTCACTTTGTGTAAACTCACCAGGGAGATGTTGCACCTAACCCTGCTGCCCCGGGTGAGGATCACCGTAGTGTGGTCACCGCTCAACAGCACATTCAACAAGGAGGTCATCAACCATCTTCATATCCATTGTTATCTTTTGATGCAATGTGGCCTTTTCAAGATCGTCTTCCATCTTCGGTACCAATCCAGATGGGTCAAAGGGTTTGATGGTCCTAAGATTCTTCTTGCCCTTATTGGGATTCCGGTCGAAGACTAATGACATGGTGGGCATGGGAAGACCCATTAGATTTATCTATTGGAAAGTAAACCCTCCATGTTGATCCAATAGGTGTGGAACTTCCCAAGGGGGTGATTCCTCTTCAAGGATCTCTAACTCATTCTCTCTCTCTCTCTGATAGTTCGGCCATGTTATCCACGACTCTACTTGAGGGAATATCTTAAATATCACCTAGAAAGTTGGGTTGGATCCAGATAGAACTGAAATGTATGGAAACATACTACTGCTAACCATGGACCTAAATGTGGGGGAAAGCCTCCTTGATAATTCTATGAAGAACATTAAAGTTCTACATGCATCATTACTGGAGGGTCTACTGGTGATTGGGTGACTCAGGGAACTAGTCCATAGGGTGCACAACCAAGTGAATCAATTGGTCTTGTTTTTCAATATCTTCAAAGTGACCCTAACTCTTGGGGTAACCCATTCACTGATAATGGAGGTGGAAGTGATTTTCCTAGAGGGTTTGGAGAAAACATCTGATTTCCTCCTGGGTAAGTGATTCTGGTGCACTGATGTTCATGGTTTCAATTGGCCAATACATCTCTAGGAAATGATCCACTATAAGGATGTCCCACAAGCTCCTCTTATCAGAATCAGAATCCATCCCTTGGTTTCCGCACTCATCAACTGGGGGCGGTTGCAAAACTGGTAATGCTACTGAAACAGACTCTTGAAATGGTAGACTAACCAGTGGATAATACAACGAATGGGATGAAAAGCCACCGCATCTTGGGATGTCCTGTGACAAATGAAATGACAGAGCCACCACATCCGGATAAGATGGATTGGCGACTGCAGTTTCTGGTGCAGGGGCTGCAGTTATTGGTGATGGGCCGTGATGTTGTTTTTCCTCTACCGAACTCCATAAGGACTCTCCATTATCTCTAGTCGAGGTAGATATTGACCCTATTTATGATATGGAGGATTGCATGTCCATGCCTTGGAAAGAGGCCAAATTATCATCCTCTTGGATGTATCTATAGAGGGAGGTGGGAATCCACTGAACCACAAATTCCTGAAGGATGAGGCTAATATACCTCGTTCCTACCCTGACCCTCGACATAGAGGATAGAGGTTAGGGTTCCGTTGTCGAATCTCATTCCACATCAGAATATGAGAAGTAGACAGGTTTAATCATGGTTTGAAACATCTCTAGATTCTTCTTATGGGGTCGACGACCCACCCTCCTACCCCGAGATGGATATTTGGGATATTGTATGTATTTGGATCATGGAGGACCTTCAGCCAAACTGATGCTTGGGTGAAAAGGACTTCCAATGTAGAGATATGGGGTTTGAGGAGGGCCTGGAAAAATGTCAAAAGGAACGTGGGGAGGACCTCAGTGTCAACTGGATGATGCACAAAGGGAATCTTTCTGGGATGTACTGGAGAGGGTAGGGCCTCCGCTAGAGATGGTAGGATCATGGGATGTGCCTCCATGATTTTTTCTTATTGCAGTGATGTTATGAGGAGGGACTTTATACTGGTCGAGCTGAACATGGGTAGGACCTTCATAGATGGGTGCTAATGAGGCAAGGCAGACCTTTTACTCTATTATTTGGATGAAAAGGAGGGCCTTTCTCTGTTTCTGTAAGAACATGGGGAAGACCCACACGCTTATGGTTGACTGGACGAGTAGTATCTTCACATTAGGGACCTATGACATGAAGAACGACTCCATACATGAGGTCATGAGTATGAAAGATTCTTCCATACTGGGTGTCAATGTGGTGAGGAGGACCATCAATCAGATTGATGGTGGCATGAGGATGACCTCCATGTTGATATTGGGAGTGGTTAGGAAATGTGCTCTTATAGGTGGTGGAACGGGGAGTATCTTCATACTGAATGTCATTGCCAAAGGCCAGCCCACGATCGAGTCCACCTGTGTCCACGACCAATAGAGATGTCCGTAACTTCTCATGGGGTGGTTGGGGCCTTGACCCGTGCCAAGCGTATGAGTGCACCTTTTCAAAATAAACAAGGGATTGTTGGTATGAATCAACGGTGGCACAATCCTCTATAGTTGTTGATGTTGAAGCCCCTTAGAGGGATCCATCCTCAGCTTGATCTTAATGCTGGCGTCAAGTTAAACAGACTAGGTCTGGTGGTGCATCTGCAAAACTCACATGCTCCTCAGCCAGTGGGGTCGAGTGGTGGTGCCGACACAGCCTGGTGGGAGCATTCCTTGGTGACCCCTAAGATGAGATTACAACTAGGTGGGCCCGGACATCCCTAACCTCATTGGCATAGGGGAGGGATTCATCATATCATTATAGGGAGAGGCTCCCAAAATTATTGTAGTTTGGAGTGGGGATAAGTGGCTCCCTTTGTGGCCATTGGGGCGGCGGTGATAATGAGGTGTAAAAGCCTCTAGTTCCTATCAGGCCATATACTGGGTTAGGATAATCCCCTCTTCCTCGTACTATTAGATGAGGTTTTTAACCACCATTCATTAAACGAATTTAGATGGGGAGATGGGGAGTGGGTTCCCAAGGATGTGGATGTGGAGGCTGCTATGGAAGTGATGAGGGCATGTGGGATTATCGCGTTGGCATTTCCCCTGCCCCTGAATTGGCGGGTGGTGGTGACTAGTTTCCATTCATAGCTTATTTGGTCCTAGAAAGCAAAAATATTCAACTATTAGTGATGAAAGAAGGAAAGTGATGTCCAATTCCCCCTTGACATTCCATCTTCCTTGGTTGGTATGAAGGATCCAAACCAACATCATCGCAGACAGGGATGGCCAATGTTCACTGTCCCAATCTTTGGTGAGTTCCACGCTAGGACCACTATTTTCATGGAAGGACCTGGGGACGAATAACTAGATCATGTAACACACTTATCCACTGATGTATCAAATGCTACTAAGCTCCACATCGAGGTGAAGATATTCACGTTAGGTTCACCTTTCTGACTTTCGACGCTTTTTCTGGGCCGCACATCCATCTCTAGATGAGATGCTGAACTGTTCCCATGAATTCCAGCTTTCCAATGGAAAGAAACATCCATCACTTATTCAGGGACGTTTTCTCAATGATTGAAATAGGATGATGGATGTTAGTCTCTCCTTCATTGTATTCCTCCTCAGAATTTGTTTCCTAGTCAGGGCCTCTCTTAAATATTTATACGCTGTTAGTGAAACTCTTTCCAGTGAAATGTCTTCATGGATTCCAGTTAATTACACTTATTCTGTCAAAACATTCCATGGGGCCAAGTAAGGGTAGTAATCTTTGGTTGGGGTACTAGTCACGTTGGGAATTTCTAGAATCTATGGACACCAGAACACTGATGTGTTTGGGTTTATTCCCCTTATGATAGATCTTCTCAAGGGTGTGGAAGCCAGAGGCATCCCACGTCAAATATGGGAAATTATATGTCTTGGGAATGTCTCTGAGGTTTTCCTTAGCTTTCTATTTTTAACAAAGGGTATGCGGAGAGTTTAACATCTAGTGAAGATAGAACAGACTGATTAGAACACTAAAGGGAGTGGATCAGAAGGGTACATCCCTGAGAGGGAGAACTTGAGGTGTTTACTAGATGAGTGGATCAAGACAACCAATGAAGGAGTTATCGACGATGATTGGGTCAATATAACGGGGATGCCAAGGTTTTCTATTATCTGGGATTGAACCTCAGGGAGGTTTCCTATGTACCTGGTCTCTAGAGAAAAGGATCAAAACCCACACAGTTCAATAGGGTGATGAATCGAGTTGTGCATAGAGGATATCAACCCGAAGGCATGTTGGGGATTACACATGTTTAATAGACTAGGTACTGCTAGGAGGAGTGGGGGTGGATGACAGGATTTCACCTGGATGTGGAGGCCCAGGTAAAACTATGATGGATGATGAGTGGTTGAGTGAAGCATATGGATAATGATATAGAACCAACATGAAGTTGACAGTGATGTTGTGATTGATCCCCAAAGAGACTTCCTATGTATCCCTAGGGCATGGAATCAATGTCCACATAGTTCAGTGGGGTGATGGGAAACCTGAGGAGGTGACCTGTGATAATGGATGAATGGATGGGACTTAAATGAAATAAAACCTTCGGATTGGGGCATGATCTTTTTGGAACACATGGGGTCGATGTAGATATGACGATGGGACATGAGTGATGGGATTGGGCCTTGAAGAGACTTCCTACGTATCCCTATAGTAGGGAATCAAAGTCCATGTATTTTGGGATGGGGGTATAGAATTGGGGTGTACACATAGGACAACAATCCTGCAGTATACTGGGGGATTATACGTGTCTAGAAGCCTAGGTTGGTTTGACGCCACTAGGAAGGACCAAAGAAGTGGGTCCCAACAAAGGGGACTACAATGTATTACCATTGATTGGGGGTTATAATAGATTACCACTAGTTGGGGCTACAATGGATTACTGTTTGTTGGAGTTACAATGGCTTACCACTGGTTAGAGTTATAATGGATTACTGCTGGTTGGGGTTACAACGGATTACCGCTGGTTGGGGTTAAACCTTAGGGAGGCTTCCTACGTACCATGTTCAGGAGACAAGGATCAAAACTCACGTAGTTCAAAGATATAAGGTTTATAATCATGTAGGAAAAAATGGGGGCATATAGTTTAATGTTATAAAAGAAAGAGGTGAACTAATGTGAAGTGGCTTGGTCCGATGGGTGATGGGATTGAACCTCAGGGAGGATTCCTATGTACCCTATCATGAAGATAGGGATCAAAGTTCACATAGTTTGGAATGGTGATTATATTTTAACATCATGTGGGTCGAAGGTGAATCGACGTTATATGGTCAGAACCAATGGATGATGGGGTTGAACCTCACATAAGATTTCTATGTACCTTGCTCAGAGAGGGTCAAGGATCAATGTCCATGTTGTTTAGAAGGTCCTTTGGATGTACACGCTAAGGCCACCCAAGATGGATTCCATGGTCAATGATTACTCTAACCCCACATGAGTAATGCTAATTGTGAGAAACAAAAGGTAGAAAAGATCTGACGATCACGTCGCGAAAGGTGAATTTGTGAGGAATAGGGATGAGGCTGACACATGGTTAGCGGCCCAAAGAAGAAACAGGGGAATATGCTTTTTTATCAGCCTAGGAAGATGGTGATTGGGACTTAATATAATATGGATGACTCATGGTGGAAAATCCTATAGGGACATGGATGGGGTAATGAATGTCTCGATGCCCATCTCTCCTATAGTCGTTGGCATTGAAGAAGAGAGGAATAATAAGGATGTTACCTCCCGCAAGAAACTCTTGGGGATTACATAAGGATGGTGGCCCTTCCCCGTGGATAAATGACACTCTAGAAAGGATGATCTCATTCCATGTGAGGAAGATCTCACTCCCATGGAGAATATAGGTTGTGGAGATTGTCCAAGGTGGGGCACCCCATGCATATTTCATGGGGTGAGGCTACAATTTAACGTCATGTGCTGAGGATAATGGTTCATGGTATTTTAACTTCATGCAAAATAGATGATTAAGGTTCACTCCAAACCCCTAGGACATACATAACTGATACCCACCCACCCTTGGGGGAGGGAAGGCATCAGCAATTCCATGGAAAGGTGGTGCTTTGTAGTGATCTATTGAGGGAATCATGTTAGCATGCCTATGCTAAGATAAAATATCCATTAGAGTGCCTTTGTAAAGAATCATTAGGATAAGAAAGGAAATGTGAAGAACCTCCCAAGTTACCTTGAAATCACTTCAAACAAACCTGGAGGGTCGTATGTGAGAAGGATTTGTGAAGCAAAATGGTTCATAGGAAAGGACCCTCGGAAGATATGGTTATCCACATAGTGGAGTGACGCTACAAAGGGTTATGCTTCATGAGGTGGGTGGCCTAGACTAGGAATGGGGAATTGATGAATATGAAGCATTATTTGTGAAGTAGAAATGCTTTCATGAAGTAGGACATTCTGAATCAAGGTTACATTAAAAATCATAGAACTGTGAAGCAATGTGCTCCGTGAAGAACATTCACCTTAACATAACATGTAGACCACATGTGCATGGAAGGTACTTCGTGAACCATGAGTTCTTTACGAGGACTCGAGTCCATCTACGACATGAAGCTTCTAGTAAATTTCATCGTAACCATGGAGCACCCCACCTCCTTTAATCTACAACAACCACAGAGGGGCTTCAACTTCACACCGACTGTGGTGCTGGGTGGATCTATGAATGGGCATCACGAGGCTGCCTTTTGTAATTTGTTTCCTCTTTGTGTCCTCTTCATCTTCCCATATTTTGGCACCAAAAATTATTTTATTATTTAGTTTTTCCTTATGGGATGAAAAATTCACCATTTATGTTCTTGGATCACATGAAATAGATGTTTCATCAATATAAGAACTCTTATGTCATTATTATCATTCATAAAATCATAAAATATTCAGGAATTTAGGGTATTCATGAAATAAAACATTAAAACAAATAATTTTCCAATAAAATAATTTCAAATTATTATATGAATATTATTTAAATAACATTTTAATCCACATCAAATCTTTATTAGTGTAGTTTCATTGAAAACATGGGTATATAAAAATCATATTCATAAAAAGATCTGCATTCTCTCCTATATAGTTTATCTAACAAGGAACATTTATAGAAACATCATACATAAAAAATTTATTCATGTAATGGTGAAGATAAATCATAATATATGTTATTATAAAATTCAAAATATTGTTACATAGTAGAGATTTAATGGATAATTTAAACATAAAAGGTGCAGAAAATATTATGATAACATTATATTAACATTTGAATTTCCTGATCCTAAATTTGTACATAAGAAGACCGATTCCAGTTCTTAATCATAGATGTTCAAATGACATGAATTATAAAGTTATCATCAATATGATCCATTATAACAGAAATTTGGAATTATATGATGGTATAAATGATTGGATTAAAGTGTTAAATTCTCTTAATTATAGAAATATTATTTCAATGATACCCACCAAGAAATTTATAATATTTTAAGATTGGGATGACCACCAATTTACCGACTTTGGGCAAGGGATAACTCCAAATGTAACATCTTTTTGTATTTAAGAATCCTCCCACGTAATAGCTGATCTTATAAAAGATTAATTTTTATCGAATTCATTTTTTATCCCTATAATTCTAGAAGCACATTCCACATATTAAAAAATATATTGATTTGTATTCCAAAAGATCATAAAAACATTTTTCATAATTTAAACTATAAAAAATTTGATTTAATAAATATTTAATCATAATTACCATAATCTATTCCAATAATGAATAAAAATTATATGAATGGATCAAATCCCCAAAATTCAATATGCAACATCAAAATATTTCATCAAAGAGAAAAATTTCTTTTTGAATATCAATGGATTATTTATTGAGTAAAATAAAATTATAATTTTTAAATCAAATATTAAAATCATAAAATTTCCCAAATATAAGAATAAATATTTTCTTTGGAGATAACCTTTGAAAAATTTAATATAAGCTTCAATGTAGTGAGAGGTTATATTTGTGGGAAATTTCATTTATGTCGTGTAAATTTAAATATTGATTCCTTTTATTTTTTTAGTAAAAAGAAAAAACTAAATCATCTTGATAATTATTAGAAGATTATATTTATAATATTTTTTTAAAACAATAAATAAGAAAATAATATTTTATACAGTCATAGGAGACTGGTAATTTAATTTTTGAATAGTTTTTTAGGAATAATGGACATGGAATAAAAATGATTTTTACACGAAGCGAGAAATAATGTATGTTTTACTCAAAAACTATATTTTGGTATATTGAGTATACAATGAGAGTAAAATTAATGTAGTACATGTATTCTTGAGAAACAAAAAAATTGGATGAAAAATCAAAATATTATCAAGAGATATATTATGAAACTTCACTCTCAAAAACACAATTACAAACAATCCTAAGGAACAATGATATTATATCATATATCTCTTACCTATTTCATAACATTGGAATAACAATACATAGGGAATTAGGAACCATAGATGAATATTTATATATAATTATTATCATTATAATTTTTTTAAAATAAATTCATTGGGATTTTATAAAAAATATGAAAGTGATAAAAATGAAATGTGTCTCAAAGAAGTGAAAGTGAAATAAATATCACAGAGATCGAGTTTGACATGATTTGAAATCAGTTTAGCATTTTATATACTAAATTTATATTTGATATGGTTATGTACTATATTACATTACATTCTTATAACATCATTTATGATCAACATATAAAATTTTTACTGTAATTTATTAATAACACCTTATTAATATTCTTATTTCCAAGTGTTAACTAATATATTTTTTATAAGAATTTATGTTTGGTAGTTTCTATGCATGTTCATTTTTAATGTTTACATAAGAAAAAATAGATATTATTAAATTATAATATTATATATTCATTATATATATATGTATAATAATATATAAAATCTATACACAGTGAAATAAATTACACTATTCATGGAGATAGTTGTTAGTAAGTATTAATAATTAATGTTTTTACTTTTTGATGAATGTAAAATGATTATTGGAAATAAAAATTTATCATTATATAATATTTATTATATCATATAAATATTATTTATTAATTAAATATATCCTTATTAAAATCAATTAATAAAAAAATGAGAATGTAATGACATCACTCCATAAAGGAGTTAGTCAAAATGTAGACGTTAAAGGCATTATCATTTTTCAATAGAAATGAAGGTAAAAAAGTAGATATTATAGTATAAATAGATAATCATTATTATGACATAAATATCATATAGTATCATTAAAGAAATATAATTAACCATGCATGAATAAAGGTTACGATAAATGCATCATATCTCTACCTGGAGGTAGTGACCCATAGACACACAATTAATACATTCAATTCCAAATTGATCTAATAGAGGGTGGATGTTACATCCCCTGAATATAAGAATATTTTTATTTTAAATTAATTTTTAATGAATATAATTTTTTTACAATTTATAAACCCATATATGACGTGTTTTTTATAATATTTTATGAATCAAGATGTTTTTAATTAATCAAAAAATGTTTGGATTTTTTAGTAAGATAAAACTTTCATATTATAATATATTACTACAATATTCCAATAAATATTATATTTACAAATGAATATTTTAATATAAATATTTTAATATGATGATATTCGTTAAATAATTTTATTTTCCTAAATCAAGATGAAATATATTTTTAGTTGATATTTTATAATGATTTGGTTCATTATTTAGAAGTACATTAATATTTATATTTATCAAAATATTATCTTCAATTTAAAATAATTGTTACCCATAGATAACGTTTTGTAATAATATATATTAACAATGACAACAATAATAATAATATATCAATGGTATCATGTGGTTCCCAATTCAACGTCAACATGGATTTTATTAGAATAAAAAAATGATTTGGAGGTATTCAATTTTTACATATATGTTTTAATATTAATGTGTTTTTAATAAATAATAATATAAAGGCGACATTATTTTTTGATAATAAAACATGGGTGTAAAATTTATCATAGATTTCATTTTGAATCTCTAAATAATATAAATATGTAAATTTTTATATTTTATAAAAACCAAAAATTCACATGGATTTCTAGGGAATAAATAAATAACAAATACAAGACCCTTTGGGTTGGACACTTATTGTAGGGATTAACCATAGCTAGCCCCAACTGGGGAAATTGATAAATTTGAGCATCTCACATAGAGGTAGGGGTACATAGGTCCAGAAAAGGTGTGCTCAGTTGAGCTATTGGGTTGGTGGACTGTGCCACAGGTCGGAAGCACGGTGATGACCTGGAGTAGAAACTGTATTTCTAAAAGATATAGATCCACAATAACCACATAGTAAATATACATTAACGCAATGAAAGTAATATATGATGTGCAACATAAAATTGCGTTTACTCTTCACTCATATTAAAACAACTAATTATTTTCAGTTTTTCATATTTGATCATCCTTGTTCACCCTATCAAATCATGAATCTTATTCCCCACAATCAAACCATACTATAACTCCTCTATCATCCACATGCTAGATTTAAATGCACCATCATCACACTCATTTTCTTCTTTATCTATTTCCAGTACAAGGAATCACTAGTGTGGTGACTTATTGATAGTGTATTAACAATGTCCATTTTCTATATTGAAAAGAGCATATATAGAGATCCACCCTTCATAAGACTTGACCAGTAGTTATGATAAAAAAATAAATGTAATTTTTGGTTTCCTTGGAATCTTGGTAAGACCAATAATTAGAATAATATATATATAAATATGAAAAATAAAATAATTTTTTTTTAGATGCATCGCCTGTAAAGACCCAGAAATTTCAAGGAATTTTTTTTATTAAATAATTTGGAATTTTAGAAGTCCGTGGTTTCTGATGGCACTTGATTCCGAGGCCGGGTGTGCCCGGAATCAATTTCTGATGTTTTTTTCAGGTACGTTCAGTAAACGTACGTGCTGGTTTTTCTATCTTTTGAACTGGTGCTCGGAATTGAAATCTGAGGGCACCGATGAACTCATAGCGCTGGTATTCTCTTAAGGGGACCTTTACCACAGTTGTGGTTGGTTGAGAATAGAAGTTTTAATTTGGGGATTCGAAACAAATTAAAAATAAAATTGTGGTGTTACATTAAGTGTACACTATTTTATTTAATTTATTAAGTGGTGATTATTTCCTAAAAGGGGAAGATAGAGGTGGGTCCCACACCCACATAACCTCTCATGAGAGGATAATGTGTGTTGGGGCCCACACGTTAGCTTAACCCCTCAACTCCCCCTTAAACTCCCATGAAACGCCCCTTATTGACTCTTAAAACTCTCCACCTTCTCTCTTTGAATTTTAAACTCTTCACCTCCGTTCAATCTTAATTATTTCAACCTATCTAATTAATATCTTCATCAAATTAATTGGCACATCTTATTTGAATCAATTTGAATTGCATGGAAATTCAATTAAAAAGGGGGAGTCTTATTATAATATTTGCCTTGGCAAATATTTCAGTGGGGAATCCTCTGGAGAATTAGAAGAAAGGTGTTCCGCTCTCGACGAAGAACATCGTTCTTCAGCGAAGAACATCTCCAACGAAGAAGACGAAGAACTTCTTTGATTTATGCTTCCTACTTGTACACACCCTGACATCAAGGAATCTACATCGTCTTCAGATTCTATTTCTGTGTCACGAAAACAACTCTTCCACCAACGTTGACGGGACTACTCCATTTTTCAGTGACATTCGACTTATGTGGATTGACGACGTGCGACATCAATTACGAGGTAGGGGGTTTGACGAATTTTAATTGAATAAATTATACCTTCATTCTTGTTGAATTCAATTAATCGTCTATGGAAATTTTTTACCATCTTACGCAGAGGGCGCGGGCCGAACGAACACGGCTCGACGAGCCTATGTTGTTTCTTATTTTTATTCGCGATGGAGATGGTATCAGAAGAGGTGTCTGCGGCCGGAGTTGGTGGCAATCGAGGGCGGTGACGACTGAAAGCGGCAGCAGCAACGACGGACGCGCCCCAGCCCGAAGAAGACCGCGGCACCGGGTTCCGCGTGGAAGAGAAACCACGGTCTACAACCGTGGGCTGCTCGTCCGAAGAAGTTCTTGCCCACTAAAGCCGGCCTTGCTAGGAGAACCGCGGTGCATCTCGGTGCCACGTTGTGGTGGAACCGAGGCCGGCGCTCTGTGGGCCGCTTAGGAAGGCGAACCGGTCGGCCGCTTATCGGGCGGGTTGAAGAATCTGCGGCACCCTCAAGTGCGGTCCGGGAGGACAGCAGCCCGATGTGCGGGCTGCTCATGCTGGAGAAGTCCGGCAGGCTTCGGCCAGCCGGATAGGAGGGACGGCGCCGCTCGCCATCGCTGTTTCAAAAAATCAGGGGTAGTGCCCCACGGACCTCTCAGCCAACTGGCCGAGCCGCAGCCTACCGCTGGGTCGGGCCGCGTCCCCCGGACCGCTCAGCCAACTGGCAGAGCCGCGACCTGCCACTGGGTCAGGTCGTGCCCCACCGGGCCAGGCTGCCTACCATTGGGTCACACCCCGTCAGGCCGTGCTGCGCCCCACTAGGCCCGGCCACAGCCACCGGGCCTGGCCCCGCCGTACTGGCCCGGACTCGGACCTGAGCCAGGTCGAACCGATTCGGGCCGACCTAGGGCGGGTAGGGCCGGGACGGACCGGACCCAAACCCCCCTCTTTGGACCCATTTTAGTATTTCGCCCATAACATGAGCTACAAACCTCCAATCTACACATCGTAAGTTGCTCAGGATTCCTTGGATCAAGAAGATCGTTTCGGTATATTACACTCAAGGTTTTGGAAGAGTTTGTGTACAGTCGGGTTGGTTCGAACTTGAAACCAACTGGGCCCTCGTAGCGGAAACACTTACAACTTAAGGACCGGACGTCCGATTGACGTGTCATCAACTACGTTGGTTTAATTTTGAAAATACGGTCCTTTTGGAATACTTCACATGGGACTCAGATTATATTGTAGTATGACCATGTTGGATTACACCTGAAATTCAACTGGGCCCCTGGAATGAAAAATCTAATAACTCTTAGACTGGGCGTCCGATTGACGCTCCGTCTGTCGCGTTGAGTTCCCTATGATGAGATGGAACTTTGAGGTACATCAAATCAGGACTTCGTGATAGTTGATGTATCGAAACCTTTTTTCAAGGATCATACACTCCCGGATTCGAGCGTGCTGTGTGCGGGAACCCTAGAGCTAGCTGCGACTGCATCGACTGCCGTACTGGAATCCTCTATGGGTTCGATAGCGATGACTTCCGTTTTAGGATCCTCCATGGGTTAGATGACGATGTCTACCATACTATAATCCTCTGTGGGTTTGATGGTGATGAATTCCGTACTAGGATCCTTCATGGGTTCGACGACGACATCTACCATACTAGAATCCTCCGTGGGTTCGACGGCGATGACTTCCGTACCAGGATCCTCTGTGGGTTCGACGTCGATGACTACCCTACTAGGATCCTCTGTGGGTTTGACGACGTTGTCTACCTTACTGGAATCCTTCATGGGTTCGAAAAAAATGACTTATGTACTGGGATCCTCCATGGGTTCGACAATGATGACTTCTGTACTTGTATCCTGAGTGGGTCCGACAGAGTAGCTGGTCTTGTATCCTAAGTGGGACTGACAACTTATCTGGTCTAGTATCCTTAGTGGGTTTGACAGCTTAGATGAATCAGTGACAACATTTGATCATCTCTATCGTTATACAATAGACGTATACCTATGTGAGCTATGTCTTGACTTACAATCATTATCATCGATGTGATTGACTTACTTTCCTGTGTGAACTGGGTTGTTCTTGGGATTGAGAGTTGGAACCAAATTGTGGTTAAAAACATAGGTATATGTATGGTCATTTACCTAATTAGGGTTGGTTGATACTTCATGATTGTATCTCTCTTCTGTGGTTTATCCTTCGTGAATTATGGGAGAACTTATGTGGTCTCAAGGTCCCTACTGAGTATCATATACTCACCCATGCATAGGTTATTCCCGCACTACATTGTGTTGGATACAGATGACAGACAACACTGATCGAGGTAGAGACTTGTAGAGCTGGATGGTACCCAGAGGTGGACCACTTGGCGAGACGTACACGGAGCAGTCAGACGGACCTGAGTGATGAGGAGGCCATCTGTACCCACCCTTCAGGTGGGATTTTTAGAGAACGACTTAGTGGTTGCTGTTTTACTTTTCTATAGTTATACTAGATTTTTTAGTTGTATTGTACGTACTGATGGGCCTGTATTTCTTCCCCCTTTCCATTCAGCATTTACTTTTGTATTCAGTATTACTTGGTTCTTACTTATTTTGTGTACTCTGTTTTGTTTGTTTAATTTTATAAAGGAAATGCCTTCCCTTTTATTGAGATTTATGCCTTTGGTTCTAGTCGCCAGCCTCTGGCCTATGGAAGGCATGCTTGGGGTAGTCACGGCACAGACCCCGAGGACGGTTCATGACAAATTGGTATCAGAGGGAGGTTCTACCGCATAATTCGGGACTCTGATCATTATTTTCTATGAAGCAATAGTGTTAAGAGTATTGAGTGTGGTTTTCAATCCAGGGACTCCAGTGTTGGTGCGGCGACCGACATATCCATACACCAGGACCTTGATATCTGAATTATGACTTAGTGCACGAAAACACTGATTGCCTGTGTGTTTACTTTGAAAACAATTCTTTGTGATTAGTTTGTGTTAGCTCACTAGGTATACTGTTTAAACCATGGTGCACCTGTTCCTTTTCAGGATGGCCCCACGAAGGAAGCCATCTAGGGTTCCGAGTTACGTATGAGATGGTAGCCCATCGAGCGACAAGGCCTCGGTGCAGGGCCCCATCACAGTGGAGGAACCAGTGGTACCATAACCCACTGGACCATCGATACCACTAGCTCTTGATGCAGAGAGTGCACGCTACCTGAGTGCGTTTTACGGTTTCTAGTGATAGAGGCTGTCCAGGTTCCAAGGAGAGACGAACCCCCAGGAAGTTGAGGATTGGCTAGAGGCTATCGTCATAGTTTTCATATTGGTAGGGACACCAGTTGACATCATGGTGATCCTTGCCATGAGTCTCCTGCGTACAGCGGCAGGCAGATGGTGGATCTTGATTCTCCAGGTGCGTGACGAGGAATCACTGATCTGGATAGACTTCGAGATCCTATTCTGGGAAGAGTTTGTACCATCCACCCTTCATGCGGTGCGGATTCAAGAGTTACTTCATCTGCAGCAGGGAAGCAAGATAGTAGCTCAGTACTCAGTGAGGTTAACTGACCTATCACTCTACTCCATGGATATGGTACGAGTCTTGTTATTCAGGGCCCAGACCTTCGAGCAGGGACTCATGCATGAGAGTAGGGCTTCGATGATCTCCCTCAACATCCGGACGCAGGTGGGAGTGCTGGAAAGAGCCCTTCTAGTGGAGTGTTTTCTCTCTAAGCAGTCACCAGCGGCGAGACCCTCCGCAGAACGACATGTAGCGGAGTCTTCTGCAGCTGACAGTAGACAGTTGACATAGAGGTCCAAACGAACCAGGCCATTAGGTGGGCGAACTCAAGATACATGTTTGGTTGTGTGTGGAACACGAAACAGAGCATGCAATATGAGGAGCAAGAAGTTCTATGCATGTGGTGGGCAGGGTCACATGGCTCGAGACTGGCCGAACCACCCTACAGATGGGCAACAGGTAGTATAGGGACCTCCCAAGAAGAGGCAGAGGTTCGACCGTGGTGGTCCGCTGGGAGCAGGCAGACGTGGCAGCGGAGTTGGCCGAGCAGTAGGTGGTGGACGATGTTTCGAGGCCCTACCACCACCACTACCAGGAGGTCCACCCCGACCGCAGGGAACGGGTGGACAGGGGAGAGCTCAACTTCAGGCAGCTAAGGCCTACGACCATAGTGCTCCGGGAGCTGGTGGAAAGGAGTAGGACTAGCTCCAGGCATAGAGACTTTTGTTCATGATGCTTCTAGCTTTTTTGATATCGTTGTTTGTGGTTGCTTTATGTCTTTGTACATTGAGATGCTATAATAAAATTCTCTTTTACATGTGATGTTTTCTTTCCTACCTTTTTGTATGGTTAATACTGAGAGGTTTCGGTTAAAACCATTGACTTGACCCTCACATTCGAGATTCCTACTGGATGAGACCCAATGCCCACACACTATTTCCGACAATGTGAATCGACCCTTAGAGGTGAGAGTAACGGTTGGATCTCTTGGTAGTAGCGTCGAGGCCTTACGACGTCGTCCATGGCATGAAATATTATAGTTTATGTTAGGATTGATTGTATTAGGAAAATAATGTGGTTTATAAAGTGGATGAGACCAGATTTATCATTTCAGCAAAGGAAAAATATTAACAACACTTGTAGGACGTAAGGGAAAAAGGGTGTAGTAGAGTTCTTTACAAATGTCTAGTCACACCCATGGTTCGTTGAGCGAACAGTTTATGGTTTACTCTAATCTCAAAAGTCTCAGTTGTGTCTTCTCGTAGAAGGAACTTGACCTAAGACGGTAATGTTGTCTTGAGTTCCTCCGGGACTATAAATTTGAGATAGTCTACAATCCTAGGAAGGGGAACATTGTAGTAGATGCAATGAGTAGGAGATCAGGCATTCAGCTGCTAGGAGAGGCGACAGAGCAGCTGGCCAAGTTGCAGATATCCTTTGTGGATAGAGATGGAGAAACCTTTCTGCATTCCCTCATAGTCACTCCTCCAATACTTCAGCAAATCAGAGATGGTGCAGGCTATGACAGAGAAGGTTCAGATTATCCAGGAGTAGATGAAGACTGCACAGAGCAGAAATAAGACCTATTCTGATAGGAGACGGAGACCACTGTAGTTCAAGGATGCCTACCACGTCTTTTTATGGGTCTCACCTTGATGAGGTCTACAGAGATTTGGATCAGGAGGAAAGTTGTCTCCATGATTCATCAGACTGTTCTAGGTCCTCAGCAGGGGAGGAGAGGTGGCTTACCTCCTGTCCCTTCAACCTCAGTTGCACCGGGTGCACGACGTCTTCCATGAATCTCAGCTGAGGAGATACATGCACGACCCATCCCACATAAACGACCACAGGGAGCTGGACATCGATGACAGAGCGATATTTACAGATATCCTGGTGGAGATCGAGGATCGGCATGATTGGGTCCTATGTGGATGGTTGATTCCTCTGGTGCACATTCGCTGGCAGCACAGGAACCTCTAGCAGAGCACTTGGGAGCGGGAGGATCAGATGCATGCTCAGTACCCCCAATTGTTCCCGTAGGGTGTGTTATAGCTTTATAGGGACGTAAAGTCCTAAGGTGTTGGTAATGTAAAGACCCAGAAATTTTAAGGAAATTTTATTTTCATAAATACTTTGGAATTTTATGAGTCTGCGGTTTCTGACAGCACTTGATTCTGAGGCCCGGTTTGCCCGAAATCAATTTCTGATGTTTTGTTTGGGTACGTTCAGTAAAAGTTCATGCGGGTTTTTCTATCTTTTGAACCGGTGCTCGGAATTGAAATATGAGGGCACCGATGAACTCACAGCGCCGATATTCTTTTATGGGGACCTTTACCGCAATTGCGTTTGGTCGAGAGTAGAAGTTTTAATTTGGGGATTCGTAACAGATTAAAATAAAATTGTGGTGTTATATTAAGTGTACACAATTTTATTTTATTTATTAAGTGGTGGTTATATCCTAAAAAGGGACGATAGAGGTGGGGACAACCCCAACATAACCTCCCATGTGAGGATAACATGTGGTAGGGCCCACATGAGAGTCTAACCCCCCAACTCCCCCTTAAACTCTCATGAAACCCCCATTATAAACTCTTAAAACTCCCCACATCCTCTCTTTGAATTTTAAACTCTTCACTTCCCTTCTCTCTTAATTATTCCAATCCATCTAATTAATATCTTCATTAATTAGTTGGAACCTCTTATTTGAATCAATTTGAATTTCATGGAAATTTTATTAAAATGGGTGAGTTTTATTATAATATTTTCCTTGGAAAATATTTCTATGGGGAAACCTATTGAGAATTAGAAGAAAGGTGTTCCCCTCTCGATGAAGAACATAATTCTTCAGCGAAGAACGTCTTCGATGAAGAACACAAAAAACTTCTTCAAACGACGCTTCCTCCTTGGACGCACCCCGACATCCAGGAATCTATGTCTTCTTCAGATTCTCTTTCCGTGTCACGGCAATGACTCTTCCTCCAACATTGATGGGACAACACCATTTTTACGCGACACTTGACTTTTGCGACTCGATGACCTACGACGTCATTTACGAGGTATGGGGTTTGTCTAATTTAAATTTCATAAATTATACCTTCATTATTGTCGAATGAAAGTAATCGTCTGTGGCCATTTGTTACTACCTTAAGCGGAGGGTGCGGTCTGAACGAACATGGCCTGAAAACCCTCTGTTTTTTCTTGTTTTTATTCGCGATGGAGACAGTATAAGAAGAGCTGTCCATGACCGGAGTTGGCGGCGATCAGGGAGGCGACGACCGAAGGCGGAGGCGGCAACAGCGGCTGCGCACCGGCCTGAAGAGGACCTCGACACCGGGTGCTGCGCGGAAGGGAGACCGTGGCCCGCAACCGTGGGCCGCTCGGCAGAAGAAGAACCGGCCGGTTAAAGCCGGCCGGGCTGGAAGAACCGCGGCGCCTCTCGGCACCATGTTACGGTGAAACCGCGGCCCGCGCTCCGCAGTCCGCTTTGGCGGGCGAACAGGCAGGCCGCTTGCCGGCTGGGTTGAAGATGTTGCGGCACCCGCAGGTGCTGCGCGGGAGGACAACATCCTATTGTGCGGGCCGCTCACACTAGAGAAGACCTGCCGACTTGGGCTGGCTAGACAGGAGGGGCAGAGCCACTCGGTAGCACCGTTCCGGAAAATCGGGGGCCACGCCCCCTGGACCGCTCGGACAACTGGTCGAGCCGCGGCCTACCGCTGGGTTGGGCCGCGCTCCCCGGACCGCTCGGCCAATTGGCCGAGCCGTGGCCTGCCGCTGGGCCGGGCCGCACCCCGCCGGGCCGGGTTGCGCCCTGCCTTGCCGTGCCGCAGCCTTCGGGCCGGGCTATGCCCTACTGGGCCAGACATAGACCTGGGCCGTGTCACCCCAGTTCGGGCCGACCCTGGGCGGGTTGGGTCGGGATGGACCGGACCCAAACCCCCCTCTTCAGACCCATTTTATTATTTTTCCCATGACATGAGCTACGGACCTCCGATCGATGCACCCTTAGTTGTGTAGGATTCTTTGGATTGATTATATCATTTAGGTATATTACACTAAAGGGTTTGGTGATGTTTGGGTACGTCCGGGTTGGTTCGAACCCGAAACCAACCGGGCCCTCAAAGCGGAAAATCTTATAACTTAAGGACCGGACGTCCGATTGATGTGACTTTAACTACGTTGGTTTACTTTTGATGAGACAGTACATTTGGAATACTACACATGGGATTAAGATGATATTGGAGTATGGACAGGATGGATTGCACCCGAAATTCAATTGGGCCCCTAGAACGGAAAAGCTAATAACTCTCAGACCGGGCGTCCGATGGACGTGCCGTCTGTAACGTTGGGTTCTTTATGATGAGACAGAACTTAGAGATACATCTACTCAAGACTTCGTTATAGTTGATGTATCGAACCCTTTTTTCGATGAGTGGACCCTCCTGGATTCGAGTGTGCTGTGTGCGGGAACCCTGGAGCTGGTTGCGACTGCATCGACTATCGTACTGGAATCCATTATGGGTTCGACAACTATGACATCCATACTAGGAACCTCTATGGGTTCGATGATGAAATCTACCATAATGGAATCCTCTGTGGGTTCGACGGTGATGACTTCCATACTAGGATCCTCCGTGGGTTCGACGACAACGTCTACCGTACCGAAATCCTTTGTGGATTCGACGACGATGACTTCCGTACTAGGATCCTTCGTGGGTTCGACGAAGATGACAAACATATTAGGATCCTCTGTGGGTTCAACGACGACATCTACCTTACTGTAATATTCCATGGATTCGACGACGATGACTTATGTACTGGGATCCTCCATGGATTCGCCAATGATGAACTCTGCACTTGTATCCATAGTGGGTCTGACAGAGTAGCTGGTCCTGTATCCTGAGTGGGTCTGACAGCTTAGCTGGTCTAGTATCCTATGTGGGTCTGACAACATAGATGAATCAGTGACTAATCTAATCATCTCTATAGTTATACAAAATATGTATACCTGTGTGAGTTGAGTCTTAACTTACAATCATTACCATTGATGTGATTGACTTACTTTTCTATGAGGATTGGGTTGTGCTTGGGCTAGAGAGTTGGAGCCGAACTGTGGTGGATAACCTAGGTATATGTATGGTCATTTACCTAATTAGGGTTGGTTGATACTTCATGATTGTATCTCTCTTCCTTGGTTTATCCTTCATGAATTCTGGGAGACCATCGGGGGTCTCAGGGTCCCTACTGAGTATCGTATACTCACCCCTGCACGGGTTATGCCCACACTACGTTGTATTGGATGCAGATGACGGACAATACTGATTGAGGTAGAGACTTGTAGAGATGAATGGTACCCAAAGGTGGACCACATGGCGAGACGTACACGGAGCAGTCAGAGGGACCCGAGGTGCTGAGGAGGCCATCTATACCCACCCTTCAGGTGGGATTCCCGAAGGACGAATTAGTTGTTTCTGTTTTACTTTACTGCAGTTGTACTAGCTTTTTCAGTTGTAATATACATACTGTTGGGCTTGTATTTCCGGCCCCTTTCTTTTCTGTACTTACTTTTTTATTCATTATTACTTAGTGAATACTTCTTTTGCATACTCTGTTGTGTTTTTTTACCTTTATAATGGCAATGAATTCTCGTTTTATCGAGATTTACGCCTTTGGTGCTAGTCGCCAGCCCCTTGCCTATGGAAGACGATCTTGGGGTAGTCATGGAATGGGCCCCGAGGATGGGTCTGACATCACCCTACTTCTAAACTCATATATATGTGTGTATTCACCCATTGTAAACCCACTGACCACACACTCTCTACCTATTCCTTATACTCATCCCTCCTTGTTTGACCACTTTAATTTTAATAATGAGTTTCCATAGATTATATCTTCCAACTAAGGTAAGGGGATTAATTTTAATTGTAAGAAACATTTTTCTGATTATTCTATGTGAGTCAAAAAAATTATTTTCCAAGTCATTATTTTGTTAAAAAAATTTAGTTTTAAAACATCATTTATTTTCATTAAAAAATTATTATTATATATATTGTTAATATTTTTAAAAAAAGTATGATTTTATGTAATGGGATATATTATATTTGAATTATAAGATTTTTAATTCTTAAAAAATTATATTTTAAGGGTTATTTTTAATTTAATTTTATACAAATATATACAATATTTAATTGTTAAAACTAGTATTATTTTGGTTCAAATAAATTTATTAAAATATATAATTTAATTTTAAATTCATAAAAAAATTTATATAATAATTTGGTTTCAGAATTATATGTAATGGGGTTAATTATTTTTATATTCAATTTTTTTATGATTATCTTTTGTAAAGAAAATATGTATTTTTAATGTTTCATTTTATGTAAGTAATAGTAATTTAAAGTTTCTTTTATTTTATGTGGTGGAATTAAATTTTAAATCCTTTATTTTAGGTATGAAAATTAAAATGATAAATATTATAATGTTATATCAATATAATTTTTTAAAAATTAAATTTTAATTTATATTTAATTTATTATGAATAAAATTTCATTTAGAAATTATTGATGTTTCCCACTTGTATTGGTATGTCTCAGAAATTAGTATATCATTAAAAGTCCATGCATATTTGAAAAATTATTACATTAATGAGATTTAGTTAATCCTTATTTAGTGGTTTGTTTCCTATGAATTTATATTTATTCAATTATATATATATATATATATATATTCATTGTCATAAATTCAAAAGATAAAAACTTCATTAAAAAATCAAAAAATTTCATTATCCAAAGTTTTTATGAAAAAATCAGTATAGGGTATTTATATACATGATATGGATTTTGAGAGTGGAGCCAACACTCTAAGAGGGGTAGACCATCAGGAAACATCAATGTTCCATGATTTCACATATATTTTTATCTAATCATGATAATTATTTTTATGAAAAATTATTTGAATTTTTTATTTAGGAATGTTTTATTTTTCCAAGATATAATTATAAGAAAAAATATATGTATTTTTGAAGTTATTATATTTTTAAATTAAATGAGTTTACAAAATGAAATAAAATATGAAAGGTTTCCCAATTTATTTTAAATAGTTAATTATTTTGAAAACGATATGATCGTATTATGATGATTTTTTATCAAATTTTTTATATGTGATATATATGAAAAACGTTCAACTAATTTTTGAATCTATATTTATTAAAGGATTTTCATTAGTTTTTATAACCACTAAATAAGATATTTTTTCTAACCATATGCTTTAAAATTTATTTCACAATGTCATTAGATATTCCAAAGAGGTTTAAATATGTAATGGAGATACCATGAATTACCTGAAAAATAAATGTTCATTAATTGATTATTTAAATTCTGATATGATATACTAGTTTTTCATTTTACACGAAATATATAATGAAAATGATCCCGAATATTGTAATAGACATTATATTTTATGATTTCAATTAATAAAATATACAACTTATTGTGCACTAGATCTAGAAGAATCAGTCTCTGGCCATTATATTTGGTATTCGAAGAACAATTTAGGAATCATTTCATATTAGGATTTGTCATTTGATGTAAAAAATATAATAGATAGAATAATTCCTTTTAATTACTAAGTAATTAATTAAC
The DNA here is from genome assembly GCA_963277665.1 of Viscum album. Taxonomy (NCBI): domain Eukaryota; kingdom Viridiplantae; phylum Streptophyta; class Magnoliopsida; order Santalales; family Viscaceae; genus Viscum; species Viscum album. Next base: position 583,613,223 of record OY728130.1, read on the forward strand.
CTTGGAAATATAGAATTTTAGAAACTCTACTTTTCCAAATTACAGAAAAGGAAATCCAGAATTTTCGTAGGCAAGACAAAATCATTCCATGGGTGAAATTTATTTTAAGGGGGGTAGAATGAAACATTCCAGAAATTTATGCATATACATAATTTAAATTATTATTTATTAAATTAATCTTTTTAAAATTTATAATAGCAATAATGGTATGTTCTTATATATGATTTATTAAACAAATTATTTTTTATTATTCCAATGTATCTTCAAATATTAAAAAGGATATAGTCTTAAAATCGTTAAATGTTGCTAATATTTTCCTTGAAATAATATTTTTGTTGAGTAATATTTTGATATAAATATTTATATATATTTATTTGTATTAAATTAATGTATTTTCATAAATCAATATGAAATAGATTTAAAATTGATATTTTTAAATTCTAAGGTTAATTAATCAGAAGAATATAAATATTAATGTTTTTAAAATTATTATATTCATGTTAAAATAATAATATCCCATTGTTAAATTATACTAATAATAGTTTTCATTAGTGTGTAATATATATAATTGATTTATAAAAGTTCAAGCATTAATTTATAATTGTTAAGAAATAATAAACAATTAACTTAATTAGTTGATAATAAAACATATTCATAAAATATTACTTAGATTGTATTTTGAATCGTTAAATAATGTAAAAATAAACTCCTTTGGAAATTAAAAAATATATCCACACTTAGTAATTCCAAGGGATACCTCAACCACACATATGGTACCCTTATGGTCAACATTTTATGAGATAGATCAATACTAGACAACCCCATGTGGACGAAGGGATAAAACTGAGTTCCTCACAAGGAGGCCTAATAGGTGAAAATGCCTTCCATAAAGTTTGATCACTCAAATATGAAAAATAAACTCACATAGTTCCTATCTTCCAATAAATTTAAAGTGATTAACTATGTTAGTAAAAAATAATTTATTATTATTTTACGTAACATAAAATCAGTGTTTTTAAAATTACAATTTAGTGAGGGAAATTTAATTTTACCAAAAAAAATTATTGTATTCTGAAAAATTATTATTTTATAAAAGAGTAAAATATTTAAAAAAAATATTTTATGTTAGGAGATGTATTATTTTGAAATTTAAAAATTATTTATTTTTAAACATTTAAATTTTCTAAGGGTTATTTTTATATCCATATTCAATCAAAAAATTCCTTTGTTTTAATTTTAAAACCCTTATTATGCAAGGGAAATTTTCATTATTCATTCACTCAATGTGGTGAATTTTATTGAGGATTAAAAACTATAATTTGTTTTAAAACCCTAGTTAACTATTTTATAATTTAATATATATTATAAGATTATAAAAAATGATATGTGGAGGGATTAATTGTTTTTATAAGTAGTGTATTTATTATTATTTCATGTTACAAAAAATCTATATAATCAATGTTATATTTTATTTATTGAATTTTAATTTAAATTATATCATATTTGAAATGAATTATTTATATTTAAAAACTAATGTTCTATTTGTGGAGATTAATATTATAATGATTATAATCTTAATGTAATTGAATTTTTTACTTGTTATGGTGGGTTTTATGGTTATTATTTTTGGAATAAAATGTAATTTAATATGTTTGGATGTCACAAACAAGTACATGTAAGGAAATATTCTTCGTATGTTACTAACAATCCATTAATATTTTACCATGTTTTATCGTCATTGTATTAGGTTACTCCTTTTTCTATGGTTGATATCTTATAGGTGTTTACAAATGAATATACACAAATCCATGTATATATAGACACTTTTTAAAATTTGGAAATCACGGGTGATAAATTAAAAGTGATCAATTCAAAATGTTTTATAAAAAATTAGGCACGTTGAATTTTTAATCATGATATAGATTTGGGGAGTGAACCCAATAATTCAAGAGGGGTAAGCCCTTGACTTCCATCAATGTCACAAGTGTCCACAAGGTTTTGTTTTATTAGATTGTGTCGTATTTTTCGGAAAAATTAATGAATTATTTTGATAATGAAGTTCTTATTTTCTATGTTTATATTTTATGAATAAATACATGCATATTTATAAATGAATTTTTAATATTTTTAAAACCACTTACCATATAATTTTATTCTCAACATACACATTATTATGTGTTTCACAATCTCATTACATGTTAACAAGGAGTTAATCTTCCTTAAGGAGATATCACACGCAAGGTAAATATATATACATATTTATTAATTGTTTAAACTCTGATATGTTGTATTAGTTTGTTCATTTCTTAAAACACAAACAGAAAAAAGTATCCTCAAACATGTAATACAATTTATATTCTATAATTTTTAGAAATATATATAAATTATATTTTGAACCAGATCAATTTGTGTGGGTATTAGGATATCATAATGTATATTTTTGAAATAAAAATAATATTTCAGTATAGTAAATATTTTTATGTATTTACTTTATTATTAATTTCATATATTTGGTGATGGTAGAATAATAAGAAATTTCATATAATTAGGGAAAGATGATGAAACATTCTTCAGTAGATCACCATGATATAACTTTTTAAATCCCATTTGGAAGGTAGTTTTGGAAGGACTAAAACCATTACATCATAAAAATAGATATTGAGAGGATAATTGGGAATGTTTTGGCCAATACATATGGCTCAAAATAGAGTGAATAATAGAGATACGATGTTTCCTTCAATAAGGTATATAGAAGAATCAATTGGAATTACCAAAACTATTAGACTATATTTTATTCATTCGTATTCCAAATGATTCCAAATTTCAAAATGTTTTATAGGGAAGAGGAAACGGTCAGAATAATCCCATTAAATGAAATATTTTTTTGTGTCATTTGAAACCATATCAATTAGTTTAACACTTTATTTAACTGACTGCAACCTTAAATGAAATAATGATTTCTCTAGAGTAAAGAGTTATACATTTAATTATATGTTAATAGGAAGATCATAAATTTACATGTTATAATATTTTAGACCATTTCTCATCCTTATTTTCCCCATTAGAGTATTTTTATGATTTTCAAAAATATATATAATTATTTGAACAAAATATCATTAATGAAACTTTTGACATAATTTAACTACATTGAGTACAAACTTGTCATGATAGTTGTAGAATTTTAACCTTAATATTTTACATATATAAAATTAAATACAAATTTAATGAAATATTTTAAAATAAAAATATAAACTAATGTAATTACTCTTTTTATTTTATTAATGTCAATATTTTTAATTTTCTTTTAATTTAATAAATACTCTAAAATTGTTTAGTAAACATATATGATAATTAATAAATCACTAAAAAAATAAATATATTTAAATGATAAAAATATTAAATCATTATTTCAAATAATCATTTATAACTTAACCAAATATCCTTTTATCCACATGAAACAAATTAGTGACATTAATGTCTAGAGACTGAAAATTTGGAATTTTACTTATATAAAATAACAAAAATATCATTGTCAATGGAAAATGGTAGAAAAATATTGAGATATTCTAATTTGTGATTCATATTTTTTAATTTCATAAATTAAATTAAATAAGGTAATGTTTTGGGTTTCTTTGGTGACCTTATCTCATGGTTTTAACCATGTTTTTCATATTTTACCCTTAACGAGTTAATAAAAGTTTATCACTCTATTTATTCATAATGAACATTAATAAAATGGTCCTATATAAAATACATGAATAAAAAAATTCTACATATGATATCTTTTTTCATGATAAAATCTATTTTAATGGTAGAAATAAATTTTTATATAATTTTGTATAACATGTCAAAATAATGTTTCCAGAAAAAGGTGTTATAATCATAAAAGTTAACTAATATTAAAATACTGAGTATTAAGATTGAAATAAAATTAATTAAAATATTTTTAATAAAATGGATCAAATTTGAGTGTTAAATAATAAAAACTATAATTGGACCTTCACATTACATTATTTATTTAAAAGAAATTATAGTTTTTAGGAAGTCAGGTTTTTCATTAATCAATGAAAAATCAACCATTTTACGAAAAATAAAAAAATTCCACCCTATGTGATTCATAATTTATTAATATCTAAATTTTTTTTAGATTAAAAAATTTTAAATCTAAAATTGGACGAAATTAATTATAAATTTCACTCACACAAAAACTCATTGTTGATAAAAATTGGGTTTCAAATAAAGAAATTATTTACTAGAAATTGGTTACTAATTTCTATGAAATAATAAATATAATATTAATTAATGTAACCATTATACATAAATTTAATAATTTGGATACTCGTACTCATACCTTTATATTACATGGTTTTGTTATATCATTCTCATTTTAATAATTGTATCTTTATAATGTATCTCAATTTCCTTAAATATCGAAGTTGTATATTATGTTAGAATTACAGAGTATTATTATGATCAATAAAATTTTTGGAGATTTAGAAAAAGTCATGATCCTGTTGAGAAAAATTTGACCAGATCAACTATTTTAACACCATTCAATGTGTCTCTTTGTTATCCAAAAGGGGAGCATCCTAGGGAACATATTTTTGAGAATTTAATTTCAGTTGTTCTAAAAAATGTAGATGAAATGATTTCTTTTAATTTCATAAATAAAAAATTTATTATCAAGATATTACATGGATTGTTTAGGTTACTAATGATTATGTTTCATAATATATCTCATTTGGAAGATGGTATTACAAGGTTTACCAAGAAAGGGGATAAGTTTTAATGAACCAATCATTGAAAAGATTCTTTCTTAGATAAAAAATGATATTGATTTTACCTATTCATTAAACCTTAACCAATCCTAAAATATTATATTGGGTATTATATCACTCCTCATGTGTTGGTTTGGAAGGTATTTGGATGAATATATATAAGTTTTTTCTTTTGGATCTCGAAAACTATGACATCATGAGTGGAACTACCCATTGTATATTATGGTGTCGGTGGTTTTTTACCATTACTAGATGAATTGATACAATTATCTCTTTCTTGAGAGTTTTCCCATAAAAATATACCACAATATATTTCATTATATCTTCCATATATGGGACTTAAATCTCCACTGTTTCTTATGGGTTTAGTACTTACACACTTTTAACATGAGGATGGATTGTGATCCTTTAATGGGTAATGTTATTGAAAATGATCTTAATAGAAAAACACATGATCTCATAGAGTTTTATTTGGAGGAGGAATAAAGACCATTGATATTTTTCACTAAATAAATTATGGATGGATAGATGTATTAAAGGATATTGAAATGTGTTCCATTAATTATTGTATCTACCATAGTGGACCACATAAAATCTATCAATGAGTCAAATTCAATTTTTATAGTGGTGGGAGAAAAAAAATTAGTGAATTAAATAGATTTAGTAATGTTTTTATATGTTTCATTCCTGATATAAATTAATTGGTTATTTGTGGATCCTACTTCAATGAAGGAAAATCTGATGAGCAACACTCATGTTTTATAGTTGAAAGTAAACGTGGGATCAAAAAAGATACATTAATATATTAAATAAAGGTTATGATGGTCAGATATAGCATGGTACATTTTAGGTTATTTATATCATATTACTACCTATATGAGTATTATCAAAAAGATATTGTGACCATATGGGTTTCTTCAATCTCTCATTTTACACATGTTGATGTGGTATAAGGATAAGACGTACACTATTACGTGGTCTCTTAGGACCCCTAAAATTGATGTGGTAGGTGGATTAAAAAAGGTGGAACATTTCATGTAAATATGAGAGAATATCTCTATATGTGATTTTATAAAATAGTATATTTTAGATACTATGTATTGGGATTTATTTTTTAGGATTACATTGTTTGTGTTCATGAAACACTACGACCTCATGAAACAATGTTATTTGTTTTCCTCTAACTCTTTCCACAGAAGGAAGTAATGGTAAATTTAAGGAATATATGTGACATATATGATATAGAAATTATTTTATAAAGGTAATATATTCATTCACTTTAATTCATTTCATCATATGAAAAAATGGAAATAGTGTTCATGTGAATGTACATACTACCATCTCAATGAATGGTGGAATTATATTTTTGTCTATATCATTAATCGATTACTATAAATACCTATATAATGAATATTTATTATAGGTATATATAATTTTAATATTATCTATATGATTAAACCATGATCAAAATGAAAGGAACAATGATATCAACCCAAAACAAACATGATTGAGACAAAGCTGTTCTTTCCCAAAACCTGATTTTAACAAATAATTATAAAAAAATCTGAATTAAGTGGCCATAAAAATATCATATATTATATGATAAATATTATTATATTTCTTTAATATATGTATGATAAAGCAATAATTTTCATAAGTGATACTCGAATGTGCATGACGGATGTTGAGACTTATGTTCAGGAATTTTTTGTCTCAAATTTCCTTCATTAGGACATAAATTATTTTATGATACAATATTATTTGATTTTTTTATGTAACTCCAGATTGGAATTTTAAATAATGTAAAAAAAAATTCATTACATTTAGTTTTTTTGTTTTATTCTTTAATATGGATTACGATTCAATTGATACCAATGTGGTAATAGTATTATGTTACTGTTATGACCAATAGGGTCCTATATACCCTTCGAGGGGGGGGGGGGTTAATCAGGGTATCAATATTCTTTTTCAATGTTCTTCATGCCCCACTGGATGTTGAACTCTTTATTACAAGGGTCACTTTGTTTGAACTTATGTGTTTATTATGATCACTTATTATCTTCTTTATCTGATAATGATGCTTTAAATGCAATGCAGGGATGTAAGAAGGCATACACAGAGATTTTTACTTGGTTCACCCTCATTGGACTACATCCAAGGAGCATACGCTGACAAGTTGCCGGTCGTACCACACTACACTATTCTTCACTAAATGTGGATACAAAGGTTCGAGAATAGTAACTCTGTCCTAGGCTCACTGCCTTTACAAGGATTAGGGCCAACTCACTGCTTAACCAAGGGTCACTCCTTGTTTCTATCTATCTGGATCACTGCTAGTGGAGAGGATCACCTTCTTCCACATCCTTTGCTCACTACTCCAGAAAAGATCCACTCACAGTTTATAGACTTGTAGGTCTCTTCATTATCTCTAGTGAATACATCCTCTGTTGTATGTGGATGCTCTGTTGAGGTCCAATTTTCACACGTAGATGAATCTCTCTTTTCACTGAAGGTATCAGGCAATCTTCCAGCTTCTACGTAGCCCGAAAACACTGCCGGGGAATCAACCTTACTTGGCGCACATGTCTAACCTGGCGCACAAGTATCGGCGTGCAAGTCACAACTGGCGCGCAGGTCTGCCTCTACAACCTGCACGGAACAATCTTCTACAACTCCAAACTTCCACGACTCAATCCCTTTTACGCCAAATCCAATATTGATGTGCAACTACCAACCGACGCGCAACTTCAAACACTAGTGTGCAAGTCCACCTGCGCGACCACACACCACCTACGCGACCACCACACCAGTGCGACAGGAGCCATGGTTTTTCTAAGTGTTGAACTCTGTTAAAAATGAGGAGGGGTGGTTCTGTATTTATAAGCATTTGGTCAACCTAAACGGCAGCGCACAAGTCTCCCCTTGGTGCGCAAGTCTCGACACGCAGGTTTCTTCCCCTGAAAGACACCTGTATGACCCTATTTTCTTTTCTATATTTCAAATATCTGATCTTGAAAAACATATGGCGTGCAAATTTCCAACCCTCCTAGGCACCGATGTGCAGGTCTTTCCCGGCGCGAAAGTCACCTGTGCGACAACACCAATACCCATGCAACCCTCTTTACTTTGCCATATTTTGACCTTATGATCTTGAAAAACATTAGGCGCACAAGTTTACTCTCATTCAAGTACATGGCATGCAAGTCCCTTTTCCAAAACAGCACCACCTTGTATCTGTTCTTTTTGTACTACCTCCAGATCATCCATTCCTTGGTCGAAGTTCTTAAATCAAACATTGTTCGTTAACCACATCTCTTGAACTTGACATTCCACCATAAAATCCCCTTTGTCAACAAATTTGTATGTCATTATTTTTATTTGTCAATAATCACCACACAGATTTCTACTTTGTCAACAAACACAATCACCTAAAAAATGCTTGAATGATACCTTGAGGGATTTTTTCCCAACAGTTACAATATCAATATTTATCTATATTGTTCTTAATTTTGATTCAAATGATGAAATATTATTTTCTACCTCTAAATAAACTCAATTATATTATTTTACTACATTTATTTTAAGATGAAACATCATTCGAATTCATTACCCTCTCATAAACAATTAATAAAACCACATTAATAATAATCTTCTTTATTCCCTTCCTTGGTCAAAGTCCCCTATTTCATATATATCTATACTTCTAAATATTTTGAAAAACATTTTAACATTATATAAAGGATTTATTAAATAAAATATTACCCATTTTTTTAATTTTTGCAATGTCTTTTAAAAGGAATCTTCATGTATTTTTTATAGCATGTCCCATTTTGATTTTATCAAAAAATGTGAAAGGAATATTTATTTTTTCATGCACCACATGAAAATAATTTCACATCATCATGAAAATTATCTTATTTTATGGTTAATTTATATATTTTAATGGATATTTTGTAAATAAATGAATTTCCAAAATATTTTATGAATATCTGAAATTAAAATGGTAATTATCAAAGAAATATTATATTCCAAAAAAAATGTTACAAGTGATTTTTCATTATTTATCATTTTTCATAAAATATGGTATCTTTTGATGTTACATTATCATTAATTTGGATATTATCCAATAATAAAATCTTTATTTTTTCTACGAACACTTGTTTTTATGATTTTAAGGTGTTTTAGAAAAATTTTATTTTATGAAGATTATGCTATGATTAAATATTTTATGAACCCCACTTTTTTTCATGGATTCTACTATCATGAATATTTTATGAATGAAATTTATTTTCATGGAATATGATATAAGGAGTGTTTTTTGTATCATTTTTCCCAGTTATGAATGATTTTCACTTTATTATCGATGCTACCTATACCTACCTTGAATGAAATTGGTAAGGCTTTTAGTCAAATGAGGTAGCACTGTGAAACCAAGTCAAAGATCTTGATCAAAAAAACAATAATGTATTATCAGATTGTTTCAAAACGGGAAACCTTTTATTATGCATTATCTTATACTTTTTATAGTTTTGGTAGTTAACCATGAAAATTGAAATGGTTTCTATACCTATGTTAAGACCATACATTTCGAAAATTATCATTTTGTTCATGAATTGTGATTATTTCATACTCAAATGAATCATATATTTTATAATGATAATTATATATAACATGAATCTTTTTAATGAACTATGTTAGGTTGGTTATGATATTTTTAGGATAAATTCATTATATTATGCCCTTATGATTATCTTATAATTTCATACGATCTTTGAAATATATCCTCCATATTTTCCTATAATGGGAATCTAATCTCTACATTTTGTATGTTTTAGTTCACCTGTATTTAAATAAAGTATTTTAATATGGTACTTTTTTGAATATTATAGAAATGGAATATCATTATGGGAGATTCTGATGATATTCCATAAAATAAAATGGTTTTTACCTAGTCTCCAAGGACAATATATCATTGTAGTTCATGAGAATAAATTTTTGAAATATATTTTTATTAATATAAAAATGTTTGACATCTATATATTAATACCAATGGATGTAATATTTTGTATAAGAAGATGGTCAAGTTAACCTTTGAAAAATAGGATGGTACAACATTAGCGAGAACCCTTAAGATGAGTCTACATATAGAATAACATCATAATGTTTTAGTAAGGAATAGATTATGTGGGTTTCCAATGAATATGTAACTCTCTAGATTCTACACAAGTATGTTGGTTTGGAAATTATATACATTGGGGTAATAACCGTAAAAAAAGTATGATGTCATTGCCTAATGTGTTACTTTATACATGCACATAAAACTTCATGCACACCTATTTTGACACTATCATGGGATAAGAATGGGATAATTCACATTTTAGTTATAAAAAATCCAGAAGGATTTAAAAAGAGGAATATCATGTAATACCATTTTGAAAAATAAGTTTTCATATAATTAAATTAAGGAACCTTGATCTAAAATGAATATAAATGATTTTACATGACTAAGTGTTTTACCACTATGATTAGTGATTTTCATACAATGAGTTTTTGGTTTTAGTGAATGGAAGGAACCCAATGGAACCACTATAATGACAAATATTATAAATAAAGGAATTCTCATCTGTATTTTCAACTAAATTTATTAGGATCAATAATGCATGAAAATTTTCAATTATCACACAATATTCTCATGTAGTGAATAATGATGAGAATACAGATAATCAAAGGAGGGAAAACATTTTGGATTAATCCATTGTGAGAAAACATCCAATATTTTTACTGATTTATATGAACCACATGTGGCTAAGTGGTGGATCATCACCACCGAGAAGAATTTCTTTTGTAGTGATTGATACATGAAAGGATTTTCATATCTTTTTATATTTTTTAGGGTGATGTGGATCAATTTTGGAAACTTATTAAGAATAAAAGGAAAGAGAAAGAAAATTAATCCATGATATGAGCTGTGATTAATTGGATACTTCTATTAATGTAAATAAATAATATTATAAATGAAATTATATGAGTTGGATTCCATAACCATGTGAAAATGTTTGATGAATTTACTAGTGATATGTGGCTAAATCTAAAAGGGAAGAAAGTCATTCCTCTAGTTTATATTATCATCCCTAAAAAGATTTTTTTTGATTTATTGGTATCTTGAAACCTTGTATTCAGAAGGTGTTACCCATAACATAATTTAGTAGTTATTATTGAATTATCTAATGTTCACTCGTTGTAAAAATGAAAATAAGATATTTATCCCATTACAATGTTTTTCGAAAATAATATTAATATCGAGTATCATGGAAATTAAAAAAATCACATAAAGGAATTAAATTAATCCCATATACTTGTAATTTTTTTTGTAAAAACATTAGGGGAATTTTTTAAATGAAACTAGAACATTCTTAATTATATATGGTGAGTTATAATTCTCACTAATGTTAAAATGTGATGAATGGGACGACTAAAGAAATGGAGGGCAAGATGATTCCAAATATTGCACCATCCACTCTTCAATTCTCAAAATTTAAAGAGTATATGCATTATCCCATATAGATAATGAATTTGAATATATTTCATGATTTGGGTAAATGGACACTTAATCCCAATTATAAAGGGAGATCTCATCTAATCATTACTATTGATGTGAGTTCTAATAATGACATGGTGAAAGGTACACATTTCAACTACTCTAGAATTACTTATGTCATCTCAGATTCATAACCAACCAAATAATTTAAATCTAGGTAATTTTTAATGGAAATTTAATTAACAGATAAATAAATAGATATCAAGTTAGTTATTCAATATTCTCATAGTATGATTTCTATATCTAATTTTTGTAGTTTTTCTCCGATTGAAGTGTGTGTGAATATTCAATTTATGAATATTGTGACTCTTTGGCTTGTTTCGTTTTACATGATTATGAGAATGTATTGGATTTATTTATATGAATTCCATATCACAATAACAAAGATCAATTTTTTTTATTTTTTTCATAATAATTTAATTGTTTTTAGAGAATTTATCATGATATCTAATCCAATCACCATATTTTATTGGAATGGGTGTTAGGTTCCTATAGATATATGAATGCATGGAAAATTTCAATGAACTAAAGAGATGATTATTTAGTGCACCATTGATTACAAAACATTATAGTGAATAAGGTTTTGAAATCTATAGTGAAACATCTAAGAATGTATTGGGATGTTTTCTTATATAAAATGATATTTTTATATATTATGCTTCATGAAAATTGATGGTTAATGAGAAACATAAACCATCTCAACATTTGGAGATTGCTGAAGTAACTTTTTCATTAATTATATGAAGGTATAATTATTATGCCAAAAATTGTGATATATATACTGGTCAAAAAAATACTATAGTATATATTAAAATTCATAGATTTGGTCATATGATAGAGTATATTGTTAGAGATGATTAAATATTATTACTACTCTATAATTTTCCTCAATGGGAAATAAATTGAATGTTTTTATATACCCACCAATGTAACATATATCAAATTATTTCATTTTTTTCTAAAAATTATTAATTTTGTTTGTGGAATTTATCATGAATATCTAATATCCTCATCATATTATCTTTTATTGTAGACATATTCCAATGGACTGATGAATGCATAGAAAATTCCATGGAACTGAATAAATTTTTAATTAGTGCATAAATTATTACCTAAGTGTACAATAAATAATGGTTTGAAAAATAACGTGACACATCCAATATGGAATTGGAATTTTTTCATGTATAATGAAATTTAATATCTTATACATCATGAAAATTGAATTTTAATGAGAAAAATAACCCAACTCGTGATTTGGAGACAACTGAGGTAATAGTTTTTTTAATGATATCGTTGTATTATATTTATTAAAAAACATTGTTATATACGTACTGATCAAAAAAATAATAAATTATATTTCCACAAATTAAGAGTTTATCATGAATTCGAGTATATGTTTAGATATGATTAAATATTATTATTCCTCAATAAATTGCCAAAATGGGATAGAAAACCGGGAAGTAGATTATTTAATTTGATAGGATTATGCTATCATATCCACAATAATGATCACAAATGTTCCAAAACTTCATGATTTAAAAATGATGGATCTTGATATTCTGAGGGATGAGGAGAAATATAATTTTTTTTAAATGATCGTCCAACCATTTTTCCCTATAAATATAAAATAGTAATAGAAGGATAATGTGGAGCTCTTGAAGAAAGAGAGAGATATTACTATGTACAAACTAGATTATGATACAATGGTAAGGTTCATGAACCTTGTTTGTGTTCCATTAACATAGTATTTTAAGAAGGTTTTGATAAAAGAGGAACAGAGTTCATCATTCTTTATACACCGTTGATGTATAAAAATTTATAGGTATATGAAATATTATTTTAGATGAGATGACATAAACAGAGATATTTAATTGTTTTTATCTAATACCATTATTACATCAGGATAAGGTTGAGGGGGGGATCTATAGTGATGTTAAAACCTTAACCAATATAAGAACATAAATGGGAATACAACACCATGGATTTTTTCATAACACTCCCCAATACATTAAGTTTTCATGATTCTATATAGGTTATAGTCAATTTCATTAAAAATAAAGAACACATCATCACTATTAGATAATGATTCTCAGTTGATCTTATTTCTAGAATACAAATTATTAATTTTGTATATTGTCATGGAGTACCGTATTCCATTTTTTATTATCGATATCTATGGTTTACCTCAGGTGAAGTATTTAGCATGATATTTATATTTATTTGATCATTATCACTGAATATAATCCTTATACATTTGGAAATTCTAATAGAATAATTAAAACCCTATAGTGTTTGTTAATATTATATTATTTGGATTTCCAAGGTAGTTGAGATCAACATATTCCTTTGGTTTTTAGTTCTTATATAATAATGGATTTAATTCTAGAATTTTGATGGATCCGTATAAAATCCTCTATAGAGAAAAGAGTATTACTCCATCTTACTAGGATGAAGTTGGAGAAAGAATGATATTGGTATCATAGTTGGATGAAGAAATGTTAGAAAAAGTTAGAGCCATTCAAAAACACATATGGTTAGCACAGATTAACCATACAAATTATGCTAACAATAATTGACAAGATATAGAATTTGAAGTTGGTGATAAGGTGTGTTTAAGAATATCTCTGAGAAAATATGTTATTATATTTTTTGTATAATGTAAAACTAATCCATGATATATCATTCCCCTTTAAATAATTTATTGCATCATGATAGTAACATATCAATTAGTGCTTCAATCAAAGGTATGTAATATCCATGATATTTTCTATATATCTCTCTTGTGGAAGTACATAACCTAACTTTTCACATGTACTAAAATAAAGTGTTATACCTTTGGAGTATGATATTTCTTAAGAGAAACAACTGATGAAGATTTGGGATAGTGTAGAGATTATGCTAAGAAATAAGATCGGTCACATGTTCATAGTTTTTTTGTGAAACCACAAGTATGAGGAAGCTATGTGGGAACCTGATGATTAAATTTTGTAGATTTATTAATTTTTTCTATTACCAAAGAGATTAAATATCGAGGGTGAAATTCGTTTTGAGTGGTCTATAATGCAACACCCCTTTTTTAGGAAATATTTTTGTTATATTTAATTTCATTTCATTGATAGCTTTTTTACACGAAACACTGATTTTTAATGAACCAAAATAAAGTATTAATATAATTTTTTCTAAAATTCACCAATATAGTATAGCCATTAATTTTTTTGGGTGTAAATATGAATAAAATATTTTTAAAATATTTTTTTTACCTTTTTGATAATTAAATTGTTTTTTTAAATAATATATAATTTTTAGTAAACACATTAAGATCATTGAAAATACATTTTCCTAAAATTTTATTTTTCTGACAAAAAAAAATCGATATTATTAATTTTTTTTATCAAGTTTAATTTACTAAATAAAAATCATAATTTAAATATACATAAATAAAATTTAATTGAATTATTTTTTAAATTTTATGAAAATAATAATTTTTCTTTTAATAGTAAAAAATATTATATTCAAATAAAAAATGCATTTTTATTTAATGTATTTTAATAATCCATTTTATTTTAAGACTGTTGTAAAAGAGAAATTAGTCAACTAATATATTTATCAACAGAACTTTGGGTTTTTTAATTAGTTTCATGTTTAATTTTGATATTATTGATTTTATTATTTATTAAAATTTATTCATTTAAAAATAGAATTTTGATCGCATCACCATGTTTAATTTTTCATTAAATTTTTAATCTATTGTGAATGGAATTTAAAAAATTTGATTCCATTTTTTGAATGAAAATAATTTATAATATATATTTTTTAAAACATAATTTTTTGTCAAAAAGAATAGTGAAAACATTTAAAATTACTTACCGTGGTTAATGTTAAAATTGGTTTTCCTATGGGTTAAAACAAAAAGATAAAGGGTAAAATGACCATGAAAATTGTACGACATATATTGGATACACATTTTTAATCATTATCTGCACTATGTTTTTTGAATTACCCATTTTGGAACGATGTGCCATGTGACAAACATTGGTACACTATATTGTTTTTAAACTTTTCATTTGTGTCCTCTCACCCACTTATAAATATACACCCCATAATTTCCCATCCTTACACATTCAAAAAAAAATTCATTTAATACGTATCCAAATATATTACATAATTACCTAACCTCATATTATTTTCCATAATTTTAAAATTAACCCATCCAAATTAGGAATTAGGACTAAACATACAAAAGCTCTCCAAAGAATAGGTAAAATTCATGACATTGCATTTTGTTTATTTTATCCCACACCCCATCAAATATAATTCAATTATTATAACTTATTAGTAAAAATATCACGTATGTATACATATTTTACTATATTAATATAATAACCCATACCCATCCACACCTTAGTCAAATGTGAAATAAAATCATCGTTCGTTAGTACGACATATTATTTTCTTGAAAAATGATGTTTTTTGAATTCCATAACCACAAATCACAACATTATATGACTATATATTTAATCATTATATATTATATTTATGATATACTGAAATTTATAGAATTATAATATCAAATATAACTTTTTACCGATCAACCCATTGAAAGATAATAGATTCTCTCATGTGTTTGGTGGACTACCGCCATGTGAACCGATGTGATGTGTTTTCATTTATGTTTTTCTTGTATGGTAATAATGATTTTATAATTGAAAATATATGATATTTTTAACATTATAATACTTTGATAATTATTATACAACAGAAAATGTTTTACTTTTCATTCGTTGGGATATATAATAACATAGTTCATGTGTATGGTGGACTACCACCTCACATAGAGATGGGTTTCATTTTTCAGTATTAAATTTCATAGAATTTAATAAGGGTTAATTTAATTAATATATGTGAAATATTTTACACAAAAATTTTCTTTTAATCCTTTCAAATTATTTACCACTCATTCATTTCATTCACTGGGAAAATGGTATCAACGTTCAAGCGTATATACGACCTACCCTTTCCATGGATAGTTTAACTTGTTTTCTAACTCTTCCATTACTTTATTAGCATAAATAATAATATAATTAATATATATAATGATTATTTAATTTGTAATTTTATAAGGATAACGTAACAATGATAAAAATTAAGGGATAAAAATTTCCAAACAAAAACATGCATGATAAAAAAAGTAGTTATCAGCCAAAATGTGATTTAAAAAACGAATTGTTAATAAATTGGTAATGAAAGGTCCTAAATTGATGTTATATTGTATAATAAATATTAATATAGTTAATTAATAGGTTCATAATGGATCTATATTGATTATACATTATTTTATAACAAGTACGATGGGATTTATGAATTAAGTTATAAATTTTTCTCTCAAATTGATTTCTTTGGAACATAAGTTTTTTTATGAACATTACTTCTTAAATTGGTGTATATACATACCCATAGACTTTTTATAACATATATATCATTATTTTTATGATATATAATGTTTAATATGATATTATTCTATCATTGGGATTATGATTCAAAAGATACTAATGTGGTGAAGGATTTATGATACAAAATCATAGTTTATCAGGGTTGTTTTTTCTTATGTTTTTTGTGATGGATTTTTCTGATCTAACTATCATGAATTTATTTCAATATATCCTAACTAAATTATTTAATAGTTATAATTAACTTTCTAAAATATTTTCTCTTCAAGGATTAAATAGTCGAAACTAACGTTTTGTCAAAAAATATTCTTTAGTTCTCTTTTTTGTTAAAAATACCATTTCCTTCCATGTCCTTGTTTTGTAATAATGTTTAAAATTGTTTTAAAACGTTAAACAAAATTTGTATTGAATACATTAATACATATATTTTTCTATTTACAATGTTTGTTAAAAATAAACATCATGAAATTTACCTGATCATGCTTTTTTTAAAGAAAATGTGAATGGAATCTTTGTTTTAAAGTGTAATTCATGAAAAAGATTTACAACCATCATGATATTTATTTATATTTAAGATTCATTTTATTATTTTTAACATTATATTAGGTCAAATTGATTCACACAACATTTTATGGATTTATATCATTAAAAATATGGTTTTAAATGAAAGGTTACCTTCTTCAAGAAATGTTCCATGTTATTTTTCTTTGAAAACCATATCCTATCAATGATGAAATTATTTGATGTTACTTAATATTTACTTGGGATATAATCCAATGATTCCATATTTATCATTCCTAATGATGTTTTATTTTTATGTTTACAATTTTTTATGAAACACATGCCTTTTCAATATTTTATGTTGTGACTAATTATTTAATGAAACCAATTTCTTGTCATATATTCTGATATGGTGAATGTTTTGTTAAGACAAATAATTTTCATGGGTTAGATGTGATTAATTTTTTATGATATTATTGAACTCTTATTTTTTATATTAATTATTCGATGTGTGAAACCTATATCTCCCTCCAATGAATCAGGTCAAGATTTATAGCTCCTAATATAATCATGGGAATCCAGTAAATATGGTTGATATATACTTGAAAAATGATCATGGGTCTGATACATAATGGGAAACACGTCGATGGGAATGATCCATAATGGGAAATAGGTGATGACGTATGATCAAATAAGTTTTATGGTCTTTATTATGGTCCTTGACAAATTAAATGGTTTATATACATTTTTCATGCCAAAATTTATCGAAATGGGTATATGGTTCATGAATTACAATGATACACAATCTTATAAATCTGGTATTTTTTAATGATAATGCTTTATTAAATGACTCATGGTTATGATATCTTACCCCAAAGACTATATTCTACTTTCAAATGTTCATAGAATTATATTCCCCATGTTTATCCTTAATATGTATTTTATCTCACACTTTTTTATATTTATTTTCTACACATTATGAAGAACTAATTTATGTTGGTTATGTTTATATGGATTATAAAAAAGTAATATCTTCTTGGTAGTTTTGATGTTATTTCATTAAATTAGAAGATTGTGTACCTAATATCCCATGAAACTAAATCATCATATTCCTTGGGAGTGTATTTCTAAAATATTTTTAATTTTCATCTAATGAGATGAGATATTTATTTAGAAAACTATGGGCCACTATAAACGATACGACGTATCCCCATAAAAATGTGAAACTTGGAATTAGGGAAAAATAATAGTTAGGTAATGGTTTATAAAACAATGAATCCAATCCAATAGGGATCCCAAAATAGGTAGTGAGTCTCATAAATTTGGTTCAATATTTACATAACCGTGTGACAAAAACTTTAATGGAAAATTAATCAATTCAAAAAAAAGTATTCATATCTGAAAACTCACAAAAAAACTTTATTTTTCCTTTATTACCTATGTTCATTGCACCTAGAGTCTCCATTGGTCGATCATAATGATTCAACTTTCAAGGAAATCAAATTGAGATGAATCTATTGGAATTAGTACATGATATTTAATGTTAACATCTATTTATGGATCCATTATTTATTTATCCTTATGATATCCACTCCACCTTATTGAAGGAATCATAAATACATACTATCATGGATAGATATATGAAATATGTTGTGATCTAATATGGTATTATAGATTAATAATTGTATATGCTATGAGATATATAGAATAGTTATCTTTTCTTAACTGATTATAAATCTATTGATGATGGTGGTTGTAGTTGGGAATCATTAATGTGAGGGATTAATATTTGTGGTATATATTGGAATTGGGAATCGATACTCATGAGCTATGATTTCATTACCATTTAGATACTTTAATGTAAATTGTATATTAAAATCATCAATTTGGTGTGAGTAATGTTTTTATAACCACATTGTGATATTCTATGATTTTTATTTAACAAATGGTGTATGTCTGTAGCCTGTGAGACATATGTGTTGTGTCCCATGACTGATCCTTACTAACTATTATGTATTGTGTTTGAATTCTTGTCATATAGAGGATTGTACATAGTAATTTGGAAATAAGTTAATCATCATGGGTTTCATAGGACCTAGGTAGAACATGTGTTGGTGTGACATGGTGGTGAGGACTACGATGGAACACAGATATATAGTGGGATTAATATTGAATTATGGACTGAACCAAGATAGGGGACATGGTATGATGGAACTGTGGTATATCCCAAGATAGAGGAAAAGTTTTTATGAACTTTTGTGTGGACATAGAAAAATGTATAGAATGTGATGATATTATATCCTATCTAAGAAGAGGAAAGAGTATTATGTCCTTGTTCCCAGACATGAGGCTAAACCAGGGTCATGGAAACATTATAGAATGAATTGAGGATTGATATTCCATCATATATATTCTGATACATTTTTTTTCATGTGCCCCAACAATAAATGTGTGACATATAAGACAACCCATCTATAATGGGATTAAGTAGTTAGGATACAGTCTCTTAGAAACATGGATATCTCATGATATTCTTTAATATATTTTGTTTAATGTTTGTTTATTTTCCATACATCATGAAAAACATATTTATATAAATTATATGTTCATATAAAGGATGCATTTATTATTTAATAATTTTTTATTTATAAAATCATGCATGAGAATATCAATGAACCTGAAAATATCATTATTAGTGATCATGCTATGGGAATGGGCCTTGTGTTTAAGAGATGAGAACTTAGAGCATGGTGGATGGAGGTGATCATTATATGGAATCCATAAAATGGATGTAGTATTTTTAATTATTTCCCATTATTTTGTTAGGTTGTTTGAAAACCCACATTATTGTTCATTATATTACATTTGATGAGCTATATTCAACTTATTATTTAATGGATATTTCCTTCTAGGTTATGACAAGATGGTCTAGGTTGAATATTTACTTTTTTTTAATTTGGTGGTTTTATATTTTATTGAGGGTATAGAACCCTCACAAGAACAATCATACCCCACCTATATATGATATCCTATTCCATTTATGTTAAATCACATGAGTTTATTTATCATTTCATTCTATATTAGGTTATTTGGGTCGAGGAATTAAAAAAATGATTGATCAATTGTTAATTCACATAAATTTTAAATTTAAAAAATTATCCTTGAAGTGAAATAGACTCATCTGACATTATAGTGATGGATACCAAACCAAAAGAGGTTATTATTTACTCAAGATCAACTTATTGAAATTATTTGAACTCTGAAAATTTTGAAATTAAATAAATTACTAATGAATATAAAATTTTACAAAAAAATGCTTATTTTTAAATTGGGACCATTGTATATATTTTACAAGGTGAAAATATTAAGAGAGATGAAAAATAATGATATTAGACCTGATAAAAAGAAACATTCTCATGGTGATTATAATTTTTGAAATTCAATATATTTCTAGAGTGAAAATATTTTTTTGATGATTTAGATAAACCGTAGATATGAAAAAATATATTATGAGAGTAATTATTAGGTTGACAGAATCATTCTTTATTGTGTTCATGAATATGATAATTATGAGAATGACATATTTCAGAATAATTCCAAAAATGGTATGTACTATTTTGGCAATAAAAACATATATAGAAACTATATAATATTTTTTTTATGACTTAAAGAAAATTTTATTATATCAACAATTACATGTTATATGTGTAATTTTCACATTAATTATGATATCAAGTGTTCATTAGGATTTAAAAAATTATTATTTGATAATAATTTTTTTATTTAATTGAATATAACATCATGATTAAACAATACAATGTGCATTAAATCTATTTGGGTACATAAGAATTCGACAATGAAACTATTCTACACAAGATTAAATTGGTACCAAAGTTGATTACAATTTATTTTAATAAAATTTTCCTTGAGAGATAAAAGGACATAAGGTACATGAATATCACCTTCACTATAAAAATATTGGGTGATATATTAAACATTCGATTTTACCTAGAATGAAATATATTCACTGTGATATTTGGTGACGACTAAAATTAAAGTATTAGATGATTTTTTATGATATTATTTTTATTTTATTTCAACGTCTAACATATTGTATAATCAAGGATTATAAATTACAGAATATGTATTTTTTCCAATTTCCAATGGTGAAAATAATGTTATGTTTTATAAAAGATGAATTTTATATTTATAGAATGAGTGTGTTTTATTTTATGAATTAAAAAACGAGTCTATTTAATTAATAATTATTTTCGACCTTACAAATTAGAATGTCATTTTCTCAAATTCAGTTGAAATTAAGTATATAATTTTTCATTAAATACATTGAAATTATATCTTTTGACTAGTATATAAACACTAAATGTAAGGAATAGTTATTTAACTACATGATACTAAAATAGCAATTTTCTATGATTCTTATTTAAAATAAAAATATCAATGATGATATAATTGGTTCATAAATGGAGTAATACTGTAAAATAAATTCACCCTTTTCATCTATATTAATTTAGTCCTATGAAGTATTCATTTTTAGATAGATTTATTTATCTTTCTATGATTATTTGTGATTTTAATAATTTTACTTTGAATTATTTTCAATATCATAAAATCTTATTAATTTAATATACCTTTTTATTTTTTAAAATTAATTCAATACCCAGAAGGATGTTTTAATTATATGTATTGTAATTAATAGAGGTGGTGTATTTGATAATATTTATTATGATAAATTTTGTGATGATAATTAATTTTTTTTATTTTTTTTCTCTAACCAATACACTGTAAAAAAATTTATTGAATAAAAAATTTAACAATTATGGTATTGTAAGTAAAAATGATTAAAGGTTATAAAATATAAAAAAAATTATTCTTAATTAGTTAACAATATTAATTATATTTTGAGTATAATATTTTTGAAATTTATTAATGAAAACCTCTTTTGACTTTTTTAATGGAATGAAATGTAATGTTGGATACATTATTGTCCAAGGGTGTATTGTATTTATTTTCAATAACAATGTTAATATATATATATATATATATATATTAGATTGTTAATGTTATGGGTTAATTTTTTTGTGATATTATCTTCATAAAAAATATCATAGATTTTATATTATGAGAACAATGTTGTTGTAAAATGTTATGAATTCAAAATTTGATGATTTTTTTTCAAACCAATAAGTATATATTTTGTAAAATTCTAATAAAAATATATATATTGTAATTTTATTAAAAAATAAATAAGAAAATGATAATGTATTTATTGAGTGAGAGAAATTTCATATTCAATCAAGTAGTACAGATGGAAAAATTTCATGTCCTCCTTCCCCCAATGAGTAACAATCATAGTCCAAAAATGAGAAAAGGGATATGGTTACTAGGTGACTCGCTTATCAACTAGTCCTTGTACCAATGACTAGCATGAGGCGTGTAATAATAATACATAAGATATGAATTTTCCTACATGAGAACATCTATAAGTGTGGTGTAATGTAGATTCTCCAATAAAAACCTACTCATACATATAAACGAAATTCAATGTGCATTCTTGAAATTTAATACTATAATGGAAGCAATAAAAGGAAAACTACAAGAACTAAAAAGTAAATAAAAAAGGACAATGAAACCCAAAAAGATCCTTAAAAAATGATCTAGTAATATCCATCCAAGTCTCTATCTTACACCCAATATCATAAAAATAGTTTATATTTAATTATGGTGACCATAACAAAAAAACATAGTAGGATCCTTCTTAGAGCCTCTCATTAACAAGATAAAGAAAACATGCTAGAGCCCTGTGAACAATAATGAATCTAACTCATCACATAAACATGTATACTAACTTACCCAACTCACTATAGGTAACCCTCAACATGTATCACATTTAATAGATAATGTAATATAATAACAAAACATAATAGGTAACCCTCTCTCACTTCAACACTATTTTACGGCACTACCCCAAAGATTATCTTCCTTATCCATCTCTCAACAAAATAATCTATCCCAAATACACATAGGCAAGGAATCACAATATGCACAACGTCCATTACATAATCAAATCATCCCATATGAAATCCCCATGTAGTAACCTGGTAGTACCTGAAAGCCACTACAGACCGTATGACATGTGTCATACATTCATTATTATAACTCAAGACATCATTTCCATTACATTGAATATAGTACCTCAGTCCATCTCACCCAATACCCATCATACCTATAACAACCATTCAATACAATATTTGGGGATACTTGTGTTTGTAATAATAATTGGAAATTATATCAGTCTACACACATATATGGGGTAAATAATTATCACATATACCATCATATAAAACATCCAAGATAAAAGAGTAGGACCAGAAGGTGTATTCATCCATCCATCCCCCCACCACGATATTGGGGAAAACCCCCTAATATAATCTAGTTGGTGTTAGTCCCCCTAAAATAATTAGTGATGTAGAATATAGAATCACAAAATAAATATGATATAATATGTCTCAAAATGACACCTTGGGAATACCATTTTCTTAATGTAAACTAAATATTTTATGCTTGGATGCCAGTCTTCCACTATTAAGGACAATATATTCTATAGGCACAGAATAATTAAGAAACCTACATTAGATTAATTAATTTTTTTCATCATTTATACTTAAATAAATATATTCATTATTAATTAATTAATCATAATTATTTTTCCAAATTGCATAACATTAATCATTATAGTAAATTCCATGCATTGCATACATATTTTAAACTGAGACCATGGTTTCATGAGATCAATATATTTCCAAAACATTCATTCAATCAACACCAAACTTAGGGGTAATGTCATTTTTTAAACATGATAACCATCATTCCATAACCTATGTGTTATAGTAAACCCATCCCAAGACACCATAAATTAGAAACATGCATCCAAGCATTCCTGTTGCATCGAGATGTGGGAAAATAAATGCATATTATATAGGAATCCCAGACACTATCTATTAAATAGTTTCATTTCAGGAAAATAAACATTATTTATCACATAAACAATAGGTAATCCTAGATTCAACACATTCTATGATCTCTAGTGACATGCGAGACACCCTGATGTATAACCCAATGAATCTGGATATCATAGCCATTAATTAATGCCCCATCATACATGTTTACCTCACCATATCACATATTTCATATCATTATCAGCTATCTAAGACTAATATCATAATAATCATATCTATATCACTTCACATAATTAGTAGGGAAAAAACAAGAATAGTAAATAGAAAAATTATGACATCAAAATAATGTATTTACCCTTCACTTGAAAATGAACTCTCACTGTTCAAACTCAAGTAACTCAAACATTTTTAAGAGAAAATGCTAGTGAGGACCCAAAAATTACATTTACCAGTCAAATAGTTTTTAATCCATATTGAATTTAATGATTCGTTATTAAGAGGATCCAACTTTGATAAATCTATACCACCAATATATAACAGGCTATCAAATGATTTAGCATGACCCTTGCATTAATTTCAGTTTCTATAATCCAAAAGAAGTATTTTTATTAGTTTACATGCCATTTTTAAACATTATCAATATGAATTATCATTTTTCACATCCTTGATAATTTAATTATAATGGGTGATCACATTTAATTTTGAATGTGCATTACATTAATTTGATTTACCATTAAATCAAAACAATAATATGATTACATACATCCTTATCCATTTATTATTAGTATGCCAATTAATCTATTATTTATGGATTTATGTTATATACCAATTTTGAAATTTAGAATCTTGATAATAAATAGAATTATAGTACATGCTAACAAGAAAATAATTGATAGAATACTATTTGGAAAATCAATGGTAAATTTATTATCATTATATAATGCTTCAAAATTGTCATGTGATCATTTTACAGTTCTATATTAAATTGGTTCAATATTTCTTAATTTAATTCCATTTCGATCAAAAGGGATAAAAAATGTAACATTATGATTTCAAATAAATAAGTACGTAAATCAAAAAACCCCATAACTTAATATTGTTTATATTCTTTTTATGAGAATAGGCCAATGTCACATATCTCAATTACCCATCCCACAAGAAGATGAATTCATCCTTGGTTGTGAGGAAAAACACAAACAAAAGAGAACTATAAGACAACATTATAATGATGTTATGTAACCTCCATTACAGGAAATGAAGAAACATGATGATATAGATTGATGTTCCTTGAGACAGATGGGGAATAACATAACTCAGATCTCCATGTATTGAACATGGTGATCCATTAATCAATCCCCATAGAAGAGTGTATAAAACAGTAGAATATATTTTTGTAGGATGAATTTGATTTCATATAATTTTTATATGGTTTTAAAAAATTTGAGTTTATACAACTTATAATGGTGGAATACATAATTGATATTCACAATGTCATAGAATATTATTTAATAAAACAATTGGGATTTTATGTCCTCTATGAAAAAATTGTCGGATCATACCATTTGTCCTCTAATTTATTAATGTCATAATGAACCACATGATTCACCCTCACACAATCCATGAGCCACATATTCAATATATATACCCCTTACCCAAATTGAATTCTCTAGACATCCTTATCATTAACACCAAACAATACAAATCCCACTCAATGATTCCTCTAAAGACTACTGTCTTTGGAACCATACAAAGGGTCAGACTACATGGATATGGGCCCCAACATCAGATACCTTTCAAAATATTAAAATCCATGCGAATATAAAACAAAATATAGAGAGAAAATGAAAATTGGTTATTCCTACAATAACCCCATGAGAAACCTCCCAAGGATTTCACCATCATAGGATATTAACAACCTCATAGGGAGGAAACAAGTGAACAACCACAAAATAAGAATTTCCAGCTTCTAAACACTATCCCCATGAATGAAAATGATATAGAGAGAGTAGATACATGAAAATAAACAAGAGGAATCCTATTATAAACAATAATAGTCAACATATACAAAATTAACAATGTTACAAGTGAATATATTAACATTAAAGAGAATGGGGTTCTGAATGAATTTCTATAACTCTTATTCTGAGGTAATCTACTACACCCACCAAGACATTATAAGACATGAACCATAGGAATTTCATTCCAATGCAACATATTCTTCTGAAGGTCATGGATCTCTACAGGTTTGTTTCTGAAACATTCACCAGGGGTAAGCGAATACATCTATTTGAGGACGATGAGGACACACTGATTGTTTCCCCACATTCCCACTTTCCAAAGGCGAGAGAAATCCATAACTTATTCGGGGTTTTTTTCTCTTTTATCGATACAGGATGATGGGATTTTAGTTCCTCCTTCCATAAATTCCTCCTCAAAACTCATTAAATAGTCAGTGTCTCCCTTATAGATTACGTCGTGGTTCATGCATCTCGTTCCTAGTGCAATATATTTATGGAAGCTGGTTAATTACACTACTTCTATCTAGACATTCCATGAGGTCTTGAAATGGTAACAACCTTCATTCAGAGTAGATGACAACATCAGGCATGTTAGGGCATCTCTGTATGCGTGGACATCGTGGAACTTGTATTCATCCTCATAAGAGGGCATCTCAAGGGTGTATAACCTGAGGCATCCCACGTCAGTCATGGGGTATCTTATGCTGGAGGAATGTCTCTAAGGTTTCCCCCAATTTCCCATGTTTAACATGGGTTATGCCGCGAGTTTAACATATTGCAGATACTGTTACTCCAAAATCATGTCTTCTGAGGTTTTCCTCAGGCATCTCATGTTTAACAAGAGGTATGATATGATTTTAACATCATGCGGAGATGGTTACAACCAAGTCCTATCTTCCAAGGTCTTCCTCAGGCATCTTAAGTTTATCATGAGGTAGGCCATGATTTTAACATCTTTAGAGACGGAATGAGGGTGATCAGAACGTCCCATAAAGATGAATCATATTGGTACATCCCAAGGAGGGTGTTCTAGGAGTGTTTACCATGTGGATGAATCAGAAAAATCAATGAGAGAAGATCTAGGATGGAGTGTACCATAAAAGGAAGTTTCCATACAATGAAGGATGATCTGGGGACCACTGATGGTGGATCATAAAGAGTGAACACCATAATGATGGGCACCAAGGTTTAACATTGGCTACGATTGAACCTCGTGGAGGTTTCATAAATACCAATTGTAGAAGACATGGATCAAAACCCACAAAGTTCTAAGGGGTGATAAATCTAGGTGTACACAAAGGAAAACAACCTGGAGACATGTTTGGGCTCACGCATGCACAACGATCCATCATAGGAGGATTTCTCTTGGTTGGATGGTTATGGATTTAGTGGGGCTTATACATGGTTAGCTGCCGATTGCTGATAAGATCAGTGGGGAAGTGGGTGACATTATCTCACCCAGATGTGGCAGGCTGGTTATGAATCAGTATGGATGGTGGATGGTTGAATGAAGTGGAGGGAAAATGAGATGGAACTGATGTTAGGATGACAGTGATGTTGGTATTGATCCTTGAAGAGACATCCTACATATCCTTGTGGCAAGGAATCAATGTTCGTATAGTTCGGTGGGATGATGGGACACCTGAGGAGGCGCCCCGTGGGAATGAACATGTGGATGGGATCTGAAGGAAATAGAACCTCTAGGTTTGGGCATGATCTTCTTGGAACACATGGGATGAAACGATAGATTAGGATGAGACATGAGTGATGGGCTTGATTCTCCATGAGGCTTCCTATGTAACCCCGAGGTAGAGAATCAATGTCTACATAGTTCATCTAATGATGAGTTACCACCGATTGGGGTTGACAACGGCTTACATATGAATAGGGTTGACAACAGATTTCCACTTAATGGGGTTGAAAACGGATTACCACTAAATTGGATACAATTTAGTGTCATGTAGGACGAAAGGGGCGTACAGTTTAACATCATGTAGGACAGGGGTGGACCGATGTGGAGTGGTCGAGACCAATGGGTTTTGGGCTTGATCCTCGGGGATGATTCCAACGTACCTTGCATAGGAGGTAAGGATCAAAGTCTGTGTAGCTTAGAATAGGTGGTTGTGGAACGACGTGTGGTGATCAGGACCGATGGGTGTTGGGCTTGAACATCAGGGAGGCTTACTACGTACCTTGCATAGGAGGAAATGATCAAAGTCCGCGTAGTTGTAGGAGTGTTTTGTGAAACGACATAAAGGGGGGAGGGAAAAATAGGTGTTTGGATTGAACCACATGGAGGCTTACTATGTACCTTGAAATGGAAAGGATCAAAGTCCTTGTAGTTCAGAAAGAGTGTTGAAGATTATATTCTATGGAAGCCCATGGAGGATGTCATGGTCGATGCTTGCTCTAAGACCACATGTTCCATGCTCAGTGTGAGAAACAAGAGGCAGAAACGACCTAATGATCACAGCGCAAAGGTGCGTCCATGAAGGGTGGTGAATGGGGCTTACAGAAGGAAGCTTCCTGGGTGCCGATATGAAGAAAAAATGGTGAATGGGGCTTAAGTAAGGAAGCCGCCCGGGTACTGCTTTAGAGAGGCAATGGTAGATGGGGATAATGCCCAGATACTACCCAATTGCTGCTAAAGAGCGGAAATGTCTTCTTCACGTCTAGTCCTAAGGGCACCCCAACACACGGGTGGGTAGAGGCCTATGATTGAGGCCTACACCTATGCACTACTGAACAAGTGGGATAACACCAAGGGTGTTGGAATTAGTTTGAACAAAGGGAGATAAAAATTGTGAATCACATGACCGACATTCGTAGCACAGTGAGGGTGGAGTTATGATGGAGGATAACTATTGACCGTGTTCGAAACACATCATCCATATCACGTTAGCCCGAATTGGGGAAAAATGAAGGTCAACTGCTGACAGTGTTGGAAACATAGGACCTGACTTGATGTTTCATCCAAAATCTTACGGGTCATTGGCCCAAGATGGTAGGTGAGCCGATGCGGCATGGGACTAGGCCGTTAGGTGGTCCCTGAAGATATGAAAGAGGATGATGATCTGAATGAAGGACACACGAAACATGATGTGGAGTGATGGAATGATCAAACAGTTTCCAATGCTCTTGAAGTTATGCCGTTGTAATCATGGAATGAGG
Source organism: Viscum album (assembly GCA_963277665.1). NCBI lineage: Eukaryota > Viridiplantae > Streptophyta > Magnoliopsida > Santalales > Viscaceae > Viscum > Viscum album. The sequence continues at coordinate 583,642,713 of OY728130.1, forward strand.
TATCTTATGATTGGAACATAAGACATCACTTATTTGGAACAAGAGGAATCCTGTTATTTAATAAAATTGGATACTACATTTTATATTCATGCAGAGAGGACCATTGAAATATTATACTAGACACATGAAGCATCTCTTGTTTAGAGCAGGAGGCATCCTATTATTGAATGATAGAGAATGCCATAGTTTATAGTCGTGTAGAGATAACTATTGGAATCTTATTCTTGGAGCATAAGACATATCTTGTTTTTTGAAAGAGTCATCCTATATTTTTCACATAGGGAGTACTAAAATTTATAGTTATGTAGAGAGGAATATTGGAATCTTATTCAAGGTGCATGAGGAATCTATTGTTTGGAAGAAGGGGAATACAATGTTTGGAATATACGGTGTACTATAGTTCAGAGTCACGTATATAAGACTATTAGGAATAAGGCACCAAGAAATGGATGGTCATAGAACTTAATCAAGAGCGTCCCTATCCTTGTTTATCCTGGTATAGGATTCAGGAGATTGGTTTGGATGAGTTGCTTGAGGAATGGTTTGACTCAACGTACTCAAGGAATTGATGATGAGAATATCAACTCACTTCATGGGAAATGGACCAAGAAGAATATGTCAACTCAAGGTGTTTCATGGTGTGTATCAGAGTATCTCATATCATTATATTCCATAGGTGGAAGGTGGGTGCACATAAGGGAAAAATGGAAAATCTAGACATCTTGGCTTGAAAGGTTCATGGTGCGACCCTCAATTTTATCACGGGAGTCAATGAAAGAAGTGAAGGGACTGGCCTGGAGGACTAGGACCACAAATTTGGACTGATCCCAAGTACGGTTGGGGGGGAGGGAACAACCCCCATGGTATGGACCAGTGGGCGTGAAGGTAGGATCTTTGAAAAGGATATGTCTTCACAATGTAGATTCACAGAGGAATGGTGATCACATAACATGGTGTCTTCCAAAGTAGATTCATGATGGAATGATGCTCACGGTGCATGGACTCACAGATCATAGGGGCTCAAGGATCATTGATTCATAGAGAAAAGGGGCTCACTGAGAAAATAATCTTGCGAAGCAAAGGGGTTCTCAGAGAAAAGCAGCTCACGGAGAAAAGGGGCTCGTAGAGCAAAGAATCTCACGGAGAAAAGAATCTCACAGAGCAAAGTGGCTCGTAGAGAAAAGGATCTCGTAGAGTAGAGGGGCTTATGGAGTGAAGCATCTCAAAGAGAGAAGCGGCTCATAGAGTAAATGGTCTCATAGAGCAAAGTATCTCACGGGGAAAAGTTTCCCATGGAGCAGTGTGGATCATGGAACAAAGGATCTTCCAGAGCCTCGAGCAACTCAAAGGAGCCCCGTCCATCACAAAGGGAGGAGCCCTTTGTGATGGGAATCACTTCGTAGAGCATGGGAGCTCTGTGAAATGGGAGATCAGCCACCCAAGGGGTAGTGTTACAATCCTTAGGAATGGAGGTGAGCCAGATATTTATAGGTGATGGAGGTCGATGGAGTTCACCACGAAGCACAAATGCGCGCCGTGAAGAACTAATGCACGCCATGAGGAAAATCGCGCTCTACAACTAGAGGGAGTTACCTCAAGTTTGTCATAATTGTGGATCTGATCATCATCGAGCTCCATGATGCTCACAGAGGTTCTGGTCAAGTTCTCTCAAGTTTTGGGTAACCACGGAGTCAACCGTCATCGAGATTCACTGCACTCATGGAGGCTACGTTCAAGTTCCCTCAAGTTCACCATAATTGTGGATTCGAATGTCATTGTACTTCGGGTTGTTTGCGGAGGCTCTGATCATGTTCCTCTACTCCACGATCACAGATGGAGATTCTCCAATTGGCTCCACAAACCAATTTTCTATCTGAACATCAAATGTCCATAACTTTTAATCCGTAACTCCGTTCGGGCCATACGACCTGTCAAATCGAAACATGAAAATTAGTCTATGATATTGGATCTTTTATGGATGCATTTGGAATATTTGTGGTCTCCTTTTCTGGTTCCAACAAGGATACTCCTAAAAGGTCACATCAATTTCAAGAGTTATTATGTTATGCATTGTAAGTCCAACTATCTTTGGATAAAACCTAGTACTAAAGAATAAGAAATTTCGCAAAAAATAACTGATACTCCTCCATACTGTGAAGGTAAAACAACTACCATGATAAGATATGATCACTCTCATGATTATGTGGAGTCACACAAACTCCCCCATATACTTCCTTGAAAAAACTTCTTTTGAGAATGACTCCCTAATCACTAAAAAGTGGGATTATTTAGTCAAATTATCTATTATTGGCCTTATCACATGGAATCTACCATGAGTTAGAGGTTAAATGTTAATATAGTCTATCTATATGTCATCCAACTTCCACTAGGTATCACCAAATGTCTTGAGAAAGCCACTGGGAACATGGATCATGAACTTATACATATAGAAGACCTTATACTGAGAGACAAACATTTAAATCACAAACTTCATCCTTGGAAACCAAAACAGAAATCTCAAATATCAGCATGACTTTATCTTGTAGTGATATAATGCCAATGGAAAACAAGAGGAGTCCTGGGGAACTATCTCTTGCATCACTGAATGGATAAAAATAATTCACTATAATAATATTTTTTAATTTCCATGGTAAGCCCAACCATCAATGGAATCACCAAAAGACAACTCAGTATCTCTAGTACTCCACCTCATAATTCCCCAACTAGGTATCCTCCAAATACTACAATAAATAAACTATAATTTAATTTGGAAAATACATCCTCTTTCTCTTAAATCCATAATATATAGATGTATCTACTATATTTCTTCCACATCTCTCCAGGAATCTATATACTCACACAAGGAACCACTATATGGCTTCTAGATAAATCCATCATCCATGAAATTTCCCCTGCTTGGAATATACAAAATCTTAATGATGTATTCCTGAAATCATTATATCATATGTTACTGATGTAAATTCAGTTCACACTGGGATTAGATATTCCTCTAGATATTATGATCCAAAAAACCCAAAAACACTCTTTGATGAGGAAATATATCAAAATATTCAAGGAAAACATGATTGGTGTCAACTAAACATCATGGAAGACATAGTTATGATTATAGGGACATAACTATTAAGACCCAAAAGAAACAACTAATATATTCTACATTAGTACACATACCAACCCATGAAGTGAGAAATTATAGAAACATAAAACTATACTCTATCCAGTTGATTAATAAGTACTAAAGTGATCAGAAAATTATTTAAAAATTAATAAAAAGTTTTCTAAAAATAGTTATCACACAAGAACATGATATTATTTTCAGTCAAGGAGGTTCGATGAGTCATAATCCAAGATAAATCATCTTGGACCTCTTATAATATCTTGTAAGACCATGGAAATTATTCTCCTATGGAACTATGTTTTTGGATTCCCATGAAATATACACCTCTATAAATTAATTTTCCATAGCTACTTTCCATATGGACATGACATGAGCAATGAAACGAACCTCACAAGTAAAAATCTCAAAAATTGACACATAGATTCCTTTCATTCTCTTCCTTTGTCATGGATCACAAAATGATGATGTTAATGAAACCCACCAACAAAATTTCCTCGAAGTATTTAAATGTTGTGGTTATCAAACCAATGAACATGGTTGGAGTATTCATCTCACCAAATGTCATCACAAAAAACTCATAATGCCCATGATGTAAATGGAAATAGTCTTTTTGATATCCAAATCCTTAATGTGTATTTTATGAAACCCTAACCACTAATATATTTTCAAGAACCAACATTCACATTATATCTTTTAGAATAAATCATTTATCCTAGGAATAGGACTATGTTTCTTCACTGTCCCATGGTTTAGGTAATGATAACTAATAAAATTACACATGATTCTATCAACCCTCACCACGTTGAAAATTTTTTCACCCCAAGGTAAAACAATCAATTGAATATAACGTCACAAAAAAAGATCACTGAGCTGTAATCGCAGCTCTCCAACTCATAAGGACATATCCTATACATATATATCAATATAGGAGAAACTCTATGCGGTATCTCAATGCCAAATTTGATCTCACATTGTGTGGGTAATGTTAAAATCACATATGGTATAACATCATCATGCTATTATATAGACAAGAGAAACCCTGGATGCTGAAATTTAATTAAACTCAAAATTAGGTCAGATATCAAAGATGAATGGGGTTGGATGTGCCTCTATCCCATCTAATGATATCTTCAACCGACAAATAATTTTACACTCGATCAACATTACAGAACAACACATTTCTCCAAAATAAATAAATGATAGACTATAAAAAAAATCCACCATTCAATATCAAGGATGATGTTATATGGATTTATATACAATCATAGGATGTCTCTACACGAGAGGTTATTCCCTGACATAATCTTACAATGTCTACATTCTTTGAAAAAGTCATCTCAATCTCTAATTGGGGTTGTGAGTGCCAAGGGAACTACAATTTTATTTACCTGAAACCCCATATAATGGAAGAGGGTATATGATATAAATGGATGTGAGTCTCTAAAATCTGAAAAAAAAGTTCCCATGAATAAAACAAGACAAATGTACCTTGAACGACATCTATATCACCCAAATCAAGAAACTCTAATGTATGTATCATACTATGAATTGATCTATGAACTCTTAGACCCTAATGAAGACCACCGACAACACAACACTCTTCTCTATGAGCATGGGGAGAGTAATAGGATTGTACCATGTCTATATCATCTCTTATCTATAGATATCATAAGTTGAAATATCAAATTATTTATGCCTATAGTAATACCGCCTCAACAATGAATCCTAGGGCAGCGCGCCTTCTACATGATAACTACTAAAAATGTCCAAGCTCTCCCACCACTAATAACCGTGGAATCTAAAATAAAAACCTAAATCTTATCCCTTTTAATGTGTATGAGGGCCACCTACCCTTATAGAAATGATATTAAATGGGATGAGACCTATCCATGGACGAGATAAATATATTTTTTGTAACACCCCATGCTTCCATGATACGTTTCTCTTTGAATAAAACAATAGCTTGCGTTGTGGGCAACTTCGAGTTCTAGAAGCCCATGACCAATGAAACTAACTGTTATGAATAGTAATACCCACTTTTTAAAATTTTATAAATTTAAATTTTCAAAATGGACTTCATTTTTCTATTTGGAATATCAAAATTATCTTAGGGTGATTTTTTGGTATTTTTCTAAAAACATTCAATTTTTTATGAATCGTAAAAAACACAGAGTTGTTTTTTAAAACAGGATTTTTATTTAAAAAAATACTTATTTTATTTGAATTTAATTTATGTCAAAATAGATACATAATACCTATATAAGTTAAATTTAATTCATTGGAGTCATTTTATAATAATATTAGATATATAAAATTTTACTAATCTTTTAACATCTTTTATCCACCTTTTAGGCACATTTGCAAATTTGAATAATACATAATTTTACTTCTTCTGTGAATTGAATTTCAAAAATATTAGAGAAAAGGTTGAAATTAGTAAGTAAAATTTGGTTCAATAAGATGAAAATAATTTTTTCATGATTAGTAACATTTGAATTTTATTTACCACGGTTAAAAGTAAATAAGGTAATTAAAGGTAAAAATGATATTATAATTACCGTAAGACATGTACTAATTCAATTAGATAAGTTTATTTTGACCAAAATAAACCTTAGGAATAAAATAATATCCTTCTGGTCAACTTGGATTTGATTAGAATCTTTATTATTATTTTATTTACAGAAGAGTTAAAAGTGTGAAATTCAAGTATTAATAACTAAAACATTTTTAATATAGGGTTATAAATAAGATAAATTAGACTATAAACATTTATTATAAATCTAAACACATTTCCTATATATTGGTATTTTATTTATAATTTTTATACATTAAATAATTAAATTTAATTAAGACAAAATGATGAAGAAGTAATTACCATATTATTGAAAGATTAAAATAATTGATATTATAAATATTAATATAATTGTAAGAATTTTTATGTATTACAATAATTTTGTAGGTTATTATGACATGTTATGGTTGATTAAATAATTATTTTTGAAGTGATAATGTTGTTATGACTTTCACAAAAACAAATTACTAAATTGTGTCAAAATAGGCATAAATTAGTTTTTAAAACAAATACAATAATATTAATTGATATAATATTCTTAAAAAACTTAGTTTCGGCAAAAGGACCTATATAATGTTATATATATCAATTATTAACTACTTGGGGCTCTCTTGGCCTTTTATAGTATGTTTATTAACCATTTATTATAACAGTACAAGAATACATGGTAAAAGTTAAACTATTTAACTAATAGTAAAATATAAAAGACAACGTTAATATGGTGACCTAAACCTATATATAACCTATTGGTTGAGATTTTTTTAAACTAGACCCACCTTAAACTTGAAATAAATCTTTTTGGAGCCATTATAAACTGAATATTATTGCATAATAAAAAAAATATTTCAATCTTTTCTTAAAGTGACCCTCCCCTCTCTTATTAAAGGGTACTTCTCCTTCTCTTAATTTCACACCTCAAACCCCATTTGGATTATCCAAACCCTAATAAAACATCCTAACAACTACCGTCAATTCAACCGATAATCCTTACATTGATTAGAAGACAAACAAATGATCCCTTTTGATCAAATCAAAAGGAAGAACCTGAATAGGAGGTAATAATTTCAGCACCTCTTCCAAAGTTCTTTACTTCTTCCACTTCCTCTTTCATAGTTGTTCCATTCTAAAATAATAAGTCCATTACCTTATACTTACTGTGATGTTATTATAAATATTCTACCACCATATTCATTATTCAATCCATCCTAATAATGACAATTTCACCATTCGTGCGTACATACATTTTACCACCTCCACGTCGTGGTGTAGTTTGTTTTTCAACACTTCATTATTTGGATGGGTATTGTAATGAGTATAATTGACATAAATACTAAATATAAAATGATAATGATTATTTATATATGATATAACATCCAATTACACACAATTCCACCATCAATAGAATGGTATTGTCGCTCGTGTGTACGTACGGATTACCGTCTCCACGAACGCGATGAGATTAATTCCCCATCGTAACCATTAAAGAATAATTTTCATTTTAGCAATAAATAATAATGCTTAATAACTTAATATAATTATGTGCATGAATCAAATATATCCTATCCATATCAACACGCCTTACATAACAAAACATATGAGAGAAAAAAAATCAGTTATCTTCCGAAACAATGATACTACTGAAATATTATTAACAACACAATATTATAAGATCATATATAATATCGTATTTATGTATATGGTTATTACATAATTTAGTAAAAATTGTTTAACTATTATACAATAGGTTATCGTTCTATCGACCATAGAAACGTATAAGGTAAGGGTTAATTCTACAATCTCTTCATTATATGAGGTTGTCAATACATGAGTATCTACTGGGACCCCTTTATCATCTACAACCGTGTTTCTTAAAAATATATTTTAAAACATTTTTACTATTTCCTAGACTATGGGTTAAAGTAATTTATAACCTTGTATGAATTTTTAGAAAAAGTTTATAAAGGAATCTTTTATTCATTTTCCAAACATGGTCCTTTATAACCTTTTTGAAAAAATTAAGGAAGGAATGTTTTTAACATATACGGCAGGTGCAGCTATTTTCCACCATTATAACATCTTCTAATCTTCCCTTAAAATCATATAATTATATTTTAATGATTCTTTTAAAATTATGTAACTTTTAAATTATTTCAAAATAATGATATATTTCTATTAATTAGTTTTTATTTCATCTATGTCAACATCCTTTGATGGTTTTTACACGTATTAGAATTCGATTTGTTATGAAAAAATCGTCCATATTTCATTGAAGTTTTTGTGATATGTTTAACTGTTGATGTGTTATTATTATACCATTTATGGTTTATGGTTAAAATATTAACATTTCATATGCTAGTTTTAATACGAATGTTTATGTTATGTTTCAACCTTTTCATATGAGGAATGCATTGGACTTAGTAACTAATGGGTGGAGCCCGATATAGCTTGTCGATGCATCGGTAGGTCTCATGAGACAAACTAGTGTATTAGCACATGGCCTTGAAAAATATTATTTTTATTCTTGGCTTGAGGCCTTGACTATGTGGTTATGATGTCCGAAATTATGTATTCCATCATTATGAAATTGGCTATTAATAATACATGTGATTATTAAACTTGTAGAATATCCAGGTGAATAAATAAATCGAATTATTTGATTTATCTTTGCCATATTATGATGATTTTTATGTTTAAAAAGACTGTGTTTTAGTCTAAGACATCTTCATAAATGTTTATTCTTATTTATAAATGTTTCTGGTATATTTTCATCCTTACTAAGCACCTCAGCTCACCCCTTTCTATGTTTTATTTTTTCTTGGATGTGATGAAGTATATGATGACTGACCTACATGGATAGTCTAAGGGAGATGAATGTGATCAAAGAATACCCAATGTTGTTGTTTTTCATTTCATAATGTAATGTAAAACTTATATTTGTATCTATTACTTAATGACTACGAAACTGATCAGTATTTCAGGATTTGATCCCTTGTGATCATTCCAATGTTACGTAATAATTCACTGACACTGGTTAATTATGATTAGTTCATTATAGTTGGTATCAGATAAAGTTTATTACAAACATTGGAAGCTATATTTAGAAAAACTTTGATTAGAAAACATTACCCTAAGATAGACTTTGATGATTAGTATAGAAGAACATCCTAGAATTTTTGTACTGTATAGATTTTGTGTATTTTCCAAGAAATACATCCCTGTATGCATATGAGCAGGTAGAGTCAACTCTGGAATAGATGTACCTAGGAGTGAAAACTACAAAAAGGAGTTTTGGGCTTGACCAGGGTATCTTGGTACACAAAAACATGCTTTTCTACACTTTTGGTTACGACACTCATGGGGGATATGCTTAGGATAATTTCCATTTTCATTAAAAATCATTATGATGGACTTATGAGTAAGTACTTCCACAATGAATTTTTTTTATGATTATGGATTACATGCATAAACTGTTCATTTTATGTTAGGTATTTTACTAGTTTGTAATTCAATATTAGAATTCATAAACTAATCTACTATATGTCATTGTTTGGAAATGGCACCTAGTGGAAGGAATGGAATCTGTATCAACTCGCGTAATCCATTTAGGAATTTCCATCATACTAAAGAGAATTATAGTGGAGCTGGTGATGAAACTGGTGATGAAAAAATTATCACCATACTGGGACAATTCACTCAGGTTATGAATAATAAACTTACCTGTATGGAGCACACTGATCCCCAAAGCAGAGGATCAATGTCAGACTGCTTAATGAGGAAACATCCATCAAAATTCAATGGGACTACAAATACATTTGTAGCTAACCAATGGATAAGTTCCTTAGAGAAAATATTTCATGCATGGGGGAGTAGATAAATGGAAAAAGTTGTCATGGTAGTTTATTGCATCACGGAAGATGCAGGTCAATATTGGTGATTAATTCAAAAAACAACAGAGGATGAAGAGGTATCAAATATGGGATGGAGGGATTTTAGAGTGCTTGTCTTATAAAAATACTTTCCTTATGTCCATAGAATGGATATGGAAAGGAAATTTCTGAGTCTGAGACAACATGAGTATTATAATGTCACAAAGTATGAGGCTAAGTTTACAATATTTTCAAGACATGTAGTATATTATATACGTAACCCAAGGAGTATGATTGAACGGTTCTTTGATGGGTTAAAACAATTTCTCTATCGTTCATTATTCTCCCAATCCTTCTCATCATACGAAGATATTGCCTCATGTGATATCAAGACATAAAAGTAATTCTCTAAGTCTTAAGAATTTAAAGAAAATAAAGAGAAGAAGAGATCTGTTGAACACTCTAGAAATGGAAATAAGGGGAAGAATGGAAAAGTTGAATTTCCATCTTGTAGTAAATGTGGGAATAAATACCTCAGTACGTGCTTGATGATAATGGGAGTCTGTTATGAAACTTAATTATGGTGGGGAGATTTCAACACCCCAAAATTCAAAAGTAATAAAATTATACTTAATATAATGTATAAAACCCAAGAAAAAGAGCATAAAGTAATTGTATTTAATACAATTTATAACACATTTTCATTATAAACATATCATAAATAGTGTTAATAACACATTTTCTGTATAATAGGTAAATGAAAATGTTAAGGTCACCCTAAAACTTGTATTTCAAACAATAGAACATTAGTGAAAACTTGGACAAGTAAGAGAAATATATCAATCATGATATGATGGAGAGTGATACATGAAATGTTCATGATATTTTTTTGAACAAAAATAAATTAATTATAGGGCTGAAATGTCCATTTATATAATATATCATGAGGATAACATGACCAATTTTTTGTTTCAAGACCCCTTTCCATGAGTTGAGAAATTTTTTCACTATTTAATAATATAGGTAAATATTAATTTCTATAAATAAAATCGTTTCTATTGATTAAAACATGAAATATTTATACTTCATATAATGGTATAAGATTCTCCATATAGTGATGAAATAATATAATATCTAAAACCTCATTCAAAATTCAACTTAAAACATTTCACAAATTGTAAAACATATGACCCTTCTAAATTTTTATGATAAAAACATTAGAATTTGTTCTAAGGTAGTTAATAGTATCCAATTTACATTATCCATATCAATCAACTATTTATAAAGTCATCATTATCTAAACATCAGGAACATTTTAATTCAAATATTTCCTTCAACCATGTTGTTTCCATAAATTTTAACTTCCTAATATTTCTCATTTCATGGAATCATTCAATATAGGATTACAAATATATAATGAAAAATAATGATGTATAATCCATATATATTATATAATTCATATGATGAGAATATCATCAATAAGATACATTTAGAACATATTTCATGGATCTAAATAAAGAATCACATTAATCATTCCTCCTAAGTTGTGTCAATAACACAGGCTTGACCTTGATCCCTTAGCTTCTTCATTGTTATATCTATTTGACACTTTGGGATGGCATTGGAATAGAGAAATATATCCTTATAGTAGAACCATCAAATAGAAATGTTTTCTTTATTCAGTTTTCATTCCTTTTCATTGGGACCTATCTCTCCAAAAATATAATATACTTCCATTTCTTTCAATAATTTACATGGGTGATTCATTCAATAGTTATCACATGTGGGAAAATCTTTCTTTCCCATCATACATTTATTTTTTATTTTATCATTCATCCTCTTTTCCTATTTGTTTTATTTGAATCCACTAGACATAGAAAATTATTTATTCATCTTGATAGAACATAATTTTATGTCTTCATATGAAGAAAAGTTTTGCTACACATGCAACCTTCATAGACATTAAATATTCCCTTCATAAGAATGCTCAATATTGTATTGTGTGCTTTGTTTGAAATACGTTTCTAACCCTACATACACTGTAAAGGTAGCTTAATAATCTAAAATAATTGCATCCTCCTTTTTATTGAAACTAAGTAACATATTATTCATCTTATTTTTTCCAAGGAGGAAATATTTTTTGATAATTTCACTTTAAAATGTTTCAGTTCCATGAGTTATATATGTTCTTATTCCCTAGTATTCAAGATTAACAAACACCATTGATCAATATCATTATTGAGAAATACACTGAATGTTTAACCTTTTCATATTCCACGTCCTAATTCCATAAATTTTATTTCCAAATACAAAATCAATTTACTAGATAAACTTTTATTTGTAGTCTCACTAAATGATGAGGGATTCTATCACATAAAGCAATCCAACATTGGAGAATCATGTTGTGTAATATGGTTCTCCATCCTAGTAAGGTTTTGTGTCATAACTGGATTGATCTACCCTATTATATTCATACCATTATCGTATCCAAAACCATATATATTGGATTTATCACTATAAAAACCTCTATATTTTCCATGTTCATTGATACCATTCTACTTTCCATGTAATATTTTTTATTAATGGAATATATTTTAGTTGATAATAAAAGGATGTAACATAATGTATATTCATAAAACTAGTGAAATTGTTAATATAAATATAAAAATTAATATGTATCCAATATCATAATCCTAATCGTGGTTTATTTTGGTGTTATTCAATACACATTCTAAAATTATATCTTAGGGTTATGTTCATTAATATGTGTTTTCTAAATCTACTATCCAAGGATTCTACTAAACTTTCTCTGATACCAAATTTAACAACCCATCCCTAGAGGGAATAGAGCTAGTTTATTACTATATTATATTCACATATATAAAAGTTTAAAATCCTCAAGGAACAAATAGTTTTTCAACATTGGAAAACTTTATTACATACTTGATATCCATAATACATTCTGAAAATAAACTAAGCAATACATAAAGAAAAGCTCAGAATCATTAAAACTCATTCAAATGATTCATATTAATTACCCAGGGAAATGAAACCAAATAGGAGTGAGATAAATTTTTTAGTATTGGTATGAAATATAGAAGGAATAATGAATAAATGAGAGTAAATAAACCTGGAATAGTGAATAAATGAGTTAACATGACATTTAAATAACTGGATAAGGCATAATCAATATTATAATCTAAATAACTCAATAACATGCCATTTAATAAAAATATGAGAATGAAATAAATACATATATTTTATTATATGAAAATATAATGTATAATTATAATAAAAAGTGTGTCATAAAAGAATACAATTACTAGTTATTATACCTCATGTCTGAGGAACATCAAAACCAATATCGTCAAGACCTTTCACAAGAACGTTTAATCCAATGGGTAGAAACCAATTTAAATTAGCCAATTGATTTCTCTCATGAGAAGCTGTCAACGCATCGAGGGGATATGTAAAGTCATGAATAAAAACATCACTTTTAGTCTACATCAGTACTCCAATTTATTAATCCATATATTTCAAAAAAATCCATATAAAATCTTTGTATTGAATAAAGAATACATATTCATAGATTTTTTCCAAGATAATCAAAAAAACTATCAAAGAAAACACTAAACTTATAAGTGGTATACCATTTTAGAAATAATAATTTATGAAATAAAATAATTTGAATATTTTTAATCATTTACATTGATAAATGATTAAAATAATGTTATTATTACAAGAGATGTTAAACAATCACAAAAGATAGTAGGATTATAAGGATTACTTTTACCACATGGTAATTTACAAAAAACATTTTTTGGTTAATTAATATTAAAATATAAAATACCATGATGTATGAGTTAATCAATATAAAAAATGAAAACGGGATAGTATATACACCACATTGAACTGAATTGGTGTATAACAAAAACTATGACTCATTAAAATGTAAATTGAGATGAAATTTCTTACCTTGTGTTTCTCTTTGAGTGAACATACATTAACCTCCAGTATAAGGCTCTGATAATTATATTAAAATGTACTTTAACTATACAAATCTTTATAATATAATATATTAAATTCTTATTACATTATATTTTCCAGTTTGTTGACAATCTTTCATTTTTCTCTATTTTCAGTGTTAGTTGCCTATTTTTTGAGTATTTTGACATTTTATTTTTTTTCTTATTATATAGATAATTATTTAATCATTATAATAATGTATAAAATTATGTAAATATCATATATTTTCATTATATATGTATTTACACTATTCCATAAAATTTTGATATTGGAAATCAAATGTACTATTCATGGAAAATGTAGGTCATACATATGCATAAACACTTCTTCCATTTTCTTGTCATATAGAAACAGTAAGGGATATATTTATATAATACTATAACCATTCCAATATAATAATAATTTTATTTATATCACATATTTTTATTAAATTCCTCATTAATTAATTATGTTTATAGCATCAATGAATCAAACGGCTTCATGGTGTCGTTAGTCAACAGGTCCACAAATGATGTTAACGTATTCCCAAAAAAAGAAAATCAAGAACTTATGTGTTATATAAGAATTTATGAATCATAAATAAATTATATATATTTTATATCTGTTATGCATAATCTATAAATCCATCATTATTTCGAACCATGATATGTGGTAATGGAAGAATGACCATCATCACTACGCGAGACGGTAGTTTACCATACACAAAAACAATGATTGTGTATCCAATTTTATGGATGTGTGTGAAAGTGTGTGAATATTTATTAGATTTTAAAAAAATACATATTTTTAATAGAAAAAGGTTTTTATTTAATCATTTTATAAAAATAATCAAATGGGAGGAGAAATATATGAAACAAAAGTAATCACGGAAGACCGTTACCTCTTATTTAGAAACTCCTTTTGGGCGAGGCCAAAAGACTTCATTGGTTTGATTTAGCCCAAAATCTAGGATTATATGAGGATTGGATATTTTATTTCATCTTATTTTCTAAGTGTTTGGATGAGACAATGGGCTTGATGGGTGTGAATGAGTGTGAGGGCCGAGTGTCTTTTTATAGTAGACCATGAGTGGAAGTCTTGTATACTTTTTAAATGGGAATTCCACTATAGTGTTTCCTTTTCCTATGGATCCCACAACAAAACAAATTAGATAAAAATTTTATAATGTCAATATATGAAAATATAATGGATTTTGGGTTAGTTTCTAGGTCATTATTCCTTTATGATTAAGTTTTAGTACGTTATTAATCTATTTTTTTCTCTTAATCTCTATAAATAATTTTAATTACATTCAATAATATTTGTTTTTAAAAAATGAATTATCAATTATTATAAATTTAAAATTATAATAATTAAAACTATGTCTTCCATTTATCAATATATAAATCACAAAAGTGGAAGAAATGTTTTTAATATTAATTCCACATAGGGGATTTTTATGTGAAAATGTTCCAAATATTTCTATGTTTTTATTTAAAATTTGAATGTAAAATTAATTAGAATGAACTAATTGGATTAGATTATTTATAATTGATCTAATTAAAATATAAAACCAATTTAAAATATAAAATTTCCCTACAAATTATTTAGTGGAAAAACATTTTTAAATAAAATTTCCATATTTCTCACTATTCATAAAAAAATAAACATCAATGTAAAATATAAAAAATTCATCCTAATATAATTATTAATTTAATAATTTTAAAATGAAATAATTTTTTTACATATAAAATTTATAAATGTATCAAAAAATATGTTTTAAAATAGGTATTCCATTAAAAGGTGTAAAGCATTCCTTTTATAAAAAATAAAAAATTTAAGCAAAATACATGATTTATTATTATCTTATATAAATCAAATCTATTAGATTAATATAAAAAATATTTAATGGAATAATATATATATCAATAACTTATTTTATTGATATTAATTAAGTTAATTTATTATAAAAATAAACCTTTAGAAGAAAAAATATAAAATCATTCCTTACGTATTCAATTAGTTTGGATATTCAATTCTATTAAGTTGTTAACCAATAAATTGGAATTTATTGATTACTATGTTAATACAATTAAGAAAAATGAACTTAAATTCTATTTTTTCTATCATTATATTAAATAATAATTTTTTAATAATTTTTTGTTCGTTCGTATAACTCAGTCTTTCATGTAACCAAACCTACCAAACAAATATGTTCTTGTATATAACAAAATCTAGCATAGTGTGGAAATCATTACAATAATTGTAATAAATTTATTTAAACTTAAAATAAATATTAACATCTTGAGATATTATATTCATTTACATTATTTGGGTTTTGTGTCATACAATCTATTTAATATAATGATCTTAGTTTAAAATTTCTAGTCATTATAGGGTATAGTTTCATGTGTCCCTATACTCTGGTAAACAATGTGTCCTCCCATATGAGGTACTTCCCAAGTTCTCTACCACAAAAAATTTCTACTCTGGGAGGGTTTCATGGTGTGTGATCATTAAATTTCTCCAAAACCCCAGCAATATAGACAAAGTTGTACTATTCGTCATGTATTCATCCTAGTACATTTCATGCAATCATGTTTTTCATAGAAATTGGAGATCCAATCCATCATTCTAGATCCTTGATCATCATAATGATTATCAACTCTACACAACTCAAAACCAATGTTGAATACATCATTGAATGTTTCAAACTCTTTGTTATCTATAAAAAGTATTCCTTTAGGTCTATGCATAGCCCATACACCTCCCATGTCGCCACTTCATAGCCTCAAATCCTGGATCCACAAAAAAATCACTTGTACCATTTGATTCATCCTCATTCATTCTTAATTCTCCATGATGTTCATCACACTTAAATTTGGAAGTATTTCCATGGTCCATTCAAGCATGATCCCGCCCTGCAACATTGATCCAGGACACCATCACCCAATGGTTAATAAAATAATGAATGGGTGGGGGAATAGAAAAAAAAGCAATGTTGTAATAGTCATTGGCCATAATTCATGGCCTATAAATATAAATTTGGATTTATGATTGGAGAAAACATGGAAAAAACATAATAAACTATTTGAACTAATTCAGAGGATATTACAATTGGTCAATTTAAATGTAGACCACAGTAACAATATAATCATTCTCAGTATGTTAATCAAAAAGGGCTGAATCCAATAATTAATGAGTCCTACATGAGGATTGTATCATTATTTGAAGAAAAACATGGTTCCTAATTTAAAATATATAAGATTTACAACCAAGGTCTCCCTTAGAGGTCCTCAAAAAGTGAAATGTAGATATTAGCCTTGTATCTATTATTATATGAAAACTATAATAATGGAAGGTGGTCTTCCATGCTCCAAAAAAATCTAACATGCAATACCTCATCTTATCCTTCATCATTAGGATAGTGTACTCAGTCTTCCCATCTATCTTGGATTGAAAGGTTATACACATCCTTATCTGGGTCCTAGATGCCTCAATCAGGCCGCTCCAAAACCATTACATGAACCCTATATCATTATTGAAGGAAATATATAAGAGAACCATAAGAAATATAATGGCCTCCCAGACATACATATTCCCTATACTCTCCACTGAACTACGCTCCTTGATACCAAGGAAGATCATAGAATTCCTGAGTTGGTCAACTATCACCCAGATGGCCTTGCAAACTCTCATTTCCCATTGATGGTATGTCATAATATCAATTGATATGACATAAAATTTCCACTATAGTATCTCTAGGGATACAAAAAAACCTAAAATATCCCATTTCCTAACCTTCACTTACTAGAGAGTGAGGAACTATGATATAAACTCATCCAAACTCTATCTCATGTGGGCCCACCAAAACTGCCATTTATGGTATTTTTACTTCATCACTACATTGGAATGTATAACGAAAAGATATGTGTTAACCACTATTATCATATTTGTTAAGATCATGACTAGAATCATTATCCATAACATGAAAAGGATTACTTGATTTCACCCATCATAAAATCTAACTTGTGAATCTTAGAAGTATATATGCTACTAAAAACCTCAAATTTGATGTATCCAGACTGGAAACTCTAACACACTGAAGGAAAAGCGTTTTCAACACAATTAGTTGGAGAATATTCATACCCACCTACTTATCAATGATCTGTTAAAATTAATCCAACATCTTAGATTCCACCTATACCATATGAGAACGTTTCATTCTAAAAAATGCATCTACAAAAAACATTTACCTTCCTAAGAGTATGTACTATCAAAATGTCATAGTCCTATAGTAAATCCACTAGTTTCTATGTCATATGTTCAACCCTTTCTACGATAAGGTATAATTTAGTTACTAATGGTCTAATAAAAAAAGTGATCTCCTAGAAGATATTTTCTACACATCCTCAATATAAATACTACCATCTATAGGTCACGAGTGTCATAGTTCATCGCATTTGGTCTCAAATTCCTATAACAATTTGTGATAACTTCTTTTCTCTGCATCAACACATAGATGAGCCCGGATCTTAAGGATTAACAATACACTACATACTTCAATCCCTCTATTAGAAATATCAAAACATATTCCCTCATCCTCTTTAGCCTCAGCTCCTTGAAGGACCATCTATCACTACTCAGTCCAGGTTAGCAGATTCCCTTTTCTATATCTGAGTGCTCAAAGGGTCTGAATTACTAGAGATATATTCCACTAACATACAATAGTACCCAAAAAGGTAGGGAAAACTCTACAAATTTGAAATTCTCTTTGGTGTGATTCAAGAAATCACGAAATCAATCATTGCTGGTTCTGTAGCTATTTAATGATAAAAAATGTTGTTTCCAAAAAAGAGAACCTCTTAGATCTAGAACTGGCACTTTTAATTTTTACCATATACCATGTTCTCCCAAACAAATATAAGACCATACGAAATGGATCTACATGTTCCTTCTTAGATATATATTATATGAGTAATTTATCAATTAAGACAACAAATAATTGAACCATATACAATGGGATGATCATGCTAATGAAATTTATAAACCTATCATGGACATAATTTACAAAAAAAAGGCACCGCCGAGACCTCATAGTGTCCACAATGACATTAGAATTACAGATCTGGAATATCATTCTCGCAAACTCTCAATTGGTGGTAGACATACATGTGATCAGTCTTCAAGTTCCATCTTGCACCTCATAACTAATCTAAGATGTCGTTAATACATAAAAAATGGTACTTTTCATTATCCTAGCCTAATTTAAGAAAACATAATCCACAAAGATTCATATTCTTTCATCTACCTTTTTCATCAACATTGGAGCTCCCCATGAGGACACACTGAGTTTGAAAAAATCTATATATAAAAGGTCCTCGAATTTAATCCATATCTCCCAGAGATCAGTAGGGGTCAGGAAATATGCAACAAAAGATATCAGAGAAATTCCAGTGTGAATTTTTATAAAAAACTCCATATTTTAACTGAGACGTAGTCCCTTAATGTCCTCGAGGAATACGTCCATAAAATTTTGCATGAATGAAGGAATCAAGATTCCTAATGATCCTACTACGCCAAGGGATACTCTCATTAACTCATGGGTAATTGGATAAAGAATCATTTTCCCAAATCCCACTATTTCTTACTTGAGATATCTCTCTCCAAAAAGAGAAAATATTGTCCCATTGGTGTGGGGGACTATAACTACTCTATGTTTATAGTAAATCCATGGAAGGATCCTAGAAAACCATTCCATACCCAAGATTATATCATAGGGTTCTATCACGAGGACCAAAATTTTCCCCAATGAAATATCTTTAACAAATGATATCTTGCGCTGCCATAAGATAGAAGATATAGACGGATCATTCTCTTAGTAACCTAAAAAACTCTATTGGGGTAATATATCTATATGGATCACTATCCTGCACACCCAGAGTAAATATATAAAGGAATAACTTGTTATACCTTCTACCAGTACTGAATCAATATTATACTAACAAACATAAAACCTCTAATCTTCTCGTGTTCCACTAGGTCGTACTCATCTAGAGCCTACAAATAGTTGCAGCTCCAACCACTTTCTCCATGATACTGAAATGGGATAAATAGTGGTGGTGTTATAGGGGTATTATTTCATTTTCCACCTACCAAATATCTTCCTTATAGAGGACCATATTCTCCTCTACCAGCTCTTCCTCCATTATATCTACCATTTCATTTCTTGAGATATTGGTAATCATAGTTCTTTCTATTCCATGGTGGTCTATACGCTACCGAACTACCCTTCTCAATAGTTTTGTTCAAGAAATCATTTTCCATGTCACCTCGATATCACATACATAACACTGCCACTCTTCAGGATTCTCTGGTTCTATTAGTGGTCTTTGTGAAACAAGACCACATGCCTATATCTAGTCATAGTGAGGTCTCCTGCATTAAGATCCTACCAACTTGAACTTTATGACTCCTATAGATGACTCTACTATGAAATTACCACTACCAGCTACAATATCCTATAATACCACTAAAAACAATTCCATTTTCAATGGAACCCACTCCAACACCCAAACAGTGGTGGGAATTCACAAGGTTATAACAAAAAAAAAATATCTCTTAAGAGACCCTACTAATGCTCTAGAAGCTCCTGAATCTGAACCGAGCATAAATATGGGGGTTTTATTTCTCACATTGAAGTTTTTGGATGTTAGTATATGAAAGTGTTGACTCATCATGCATATTTATAATTAAATTCCATCAGTTCCAAAATGCTATATAGAAAATTAAATGTTCCGATGAACCAAACTAATATGTTTTTTTCCAGATAAGGTTTAATACACATATCCCAAAATCTAGGAAATTGTCTTCTACTTAGGGATTTGGATCACCATGGAACCACTGCAGACTCTGTCACCAGAACATGAGGATTCCCTACAACTATGAAAATTTTAACCCTAATCTAATAGTATGATATACTATTGGGTATGTGGGGTGCTACTACCTATCCACCTGGAGGGAAACTATTGTACGATTCCCCCTCATCTAGGTCCCTATCCTCCATCACATTATCGTCATGATCCAGAATTAGTAACATGCATGGATATCAACATGGAGGCATCATGCACATTTAATAAAGAGGTACCTTGGTCATATGAGAATATATATAATGGGTAGATGACTCAAGGAAGATAGTTAAAATACTAAAAAAATAAATTATACATATACTATTGATCCCTACCACCAATTTCTTAGTATGTCGAGTGGAAAATAAAGTTATTTGGGTCATGATAGATTGATACGTTGGCTGTTGCACTAAAACATTATTCCCTAGACAGAAATCCATACTAAAAACATTTGACCTTATTCTCTTAAATCCCAACCAAATTCTTATAAGGTGACTTATCAAAATACCATAATATAGAAGGAACTTCTATGATAACAATATCTCAAACTAAACCAAATGGGTCTCAATTTGTAACTACCCTAGACCCGCCTATATAGGCTTGAGGGTGTTCAGAAGTACCAAATCAATTATCTAGTATAGGATTCCTTTTCATAATCTACCTAGACACACACACACACACATAGACCTGACAATAGCTATTTAGAAGTGAATATGAATAAAAATAAAATTACTCAAAATATAAATAATTATACATTCATGTTAATACTCTTGGGAATACAAGAGTAAAAGAATGTAATCTGATAATAAATAATGGGAAAAAATATATGCCCAAATGTAATTTTTTCCCAACCTAACAAAAATGGAAAAGTAAATTCTGGGAGTGAAAAAATTCAAATCTTCATTCTAAATCCACCGTATTCATTCAAATGCACTAGGTTATCCCAATTATCCTATGGAATCATCATTGATCTTTCAAAAATATCTATGACACACAACATGTGTGGAAATATAATCTATAGTGGTGAGTATTTACATACCTAGTATGATTCCTTAAAAGCTAAAGGGGGAGATTTATGGGAAATGATAGAAGTAGAGAGGTCAAACCAAAGAAATAGGGATTGAAAATCCTTGTTAAAGGATATATATATATATACATGAAAAATGAATCCCAAATATGATAGAATGGGTATATCCATCTCATTGACCAACCCATGAATGAGTACCATGAGTTCCAAAAGGACCCTCAACAATACCCAATATCTCACAAGTCATTATAAATATGTAATAGTGTGGATGGCTCGCTCCTCACCACAATATTGTATAGTTGAGGGGGATCCATCTCTAAGAAGTGGATCGGTTCCCAAGTGTATTTAGGGGGTGCCACATAGTTGAAAGAGGGAATAAACCCTTCTGATAGGGGGAACAACTAAGTAGATAGAGTACCTATAATCTAATTCCAATGGGGATACCACTCAAGAAGATAGAGGAAATTCACCCTACCTTCATATTGTGGTACCACATCAGTATATAGAGAACACAGATCATAATTCCATATGGGGTACCAATCAGTATGTATTGGATCCTAACATATCTCCATAGTGGGGTACCACTCAATATATTGGGGGCCCTGAACCCTAACTCCGCAAGTGGGTAAAACTCAGTAGTTAGAAGACACTCACCCTGACGATAAAGGGGTTACCACTCAGTAGATCAATGTCCTGTCCCTATCACCATAAGGGTTTCCACTATTCATATAAAGAAAGATCACCATAACACCAAAGGGGTTCCACTATAATGATCCATCCCGGTCAAATCAATCATTGGGAACCGCTTAAAAAATAATCAAACATAGAACACCTCACATTTTATAACAAATTCATCCATGAAAGGGGACCATAATGTTTAACATGAAAGAACACTTAGGATTGGAAACTAGTTGGTCAAAATTCTATTCTAAAATAAGGTGATACAAGAGGTATAAGGTTACATAATAAGTAAAAAACTATACACAACATTCAAGGATAACCAAATGGAATGTGGTCCCATTTTACTACCTAGAAATGTACCTTATAGTACATAGAAAACTACTTGTATAGAACTATATTTTGAGTATAAGGACTATATAGATAGCCTCAGTATTCTGATGTCCAAACTATTCACCTATACATGTCTTTGTTTTCTTCTCTGTGTATGTGTACTTTGATACATGACATGTCCTCCCGCACGAGTTCCTTCCCATCTTCCATGACATGTCTGTGTATACATTATCATGTATGTGTACACTGGTACACAACATTTCCTACCTTATAGTGACTCCCCCATGTGCTTTTCCACATGACTAGTTTACCTAGGTAGGGTTAGAGGGCCTTTGACACAATCACACAACATGTTATCATTAACATTTCTGAAACAATAGTGTTTCAATATTAAGAGTATTGCATGTAATGTGTTTAACCTAATATATGACACATAGGCATGTTATTCAATGAAATTATAGATCTTATCTTGTGTTTCTAATTCACACTATCAGTATGAAATCTCACATCCATGCCAAATAAAATCTAATAGAATCCCTTATTCTTCATTTTTTGTCTTTTTTTGGTTGGAATATGAATCCATGTTGGTGAGTTCAAATAATGTATGCCTCATATGCCTCAAATGTGAGGCCCTAATTATTTTGGATATAGGATCCAAGAATTTATCACCCACATCCACTTATTCATCCCCATTGATCCTTGATTCACCAAACATTTCTCACACATTAATCTAAGGAGATTCGGAGGGTCTAATCAGGCTCAATCACACCTGGAATCTTCGAGCAAGGATCTAATTTACCAATGTAAAAGAAAATAAATAATGGGATGGGAAAAAAATAAAAGGTGTAACAATAATTGTCTAAGAATTTTAGGAAAAAAATACAGTTTGATATGTATATGGTGATAAAACATTAAAAGAATAAAATAAATAACTTAATTGGATTCATGAGCTCCTGCAAAGGCTCAATTGGAATGCACATAAAAGAAACAATATGTTGTTTCTCAATCTATTAAACAATTTAGGTAGAATATAATATTTGAAAAGTCCTACCTAATGATTGGATTGTTTTCTTATGAAGAAGAAGCTCACCAATGAAGATGTCATGTCATTGCATTCGATGCCCCATGATTTTCCAAGATTCAAACGCCCATTGTCATTTAATTTTTATTCACCAATGGAGGTGTGAGATAATCCTCTCAATTATAATAGGATTATGTGGACAAACCTGATGATATTATATAATATTTCTTAAATATAGGGAATTAGGTGTTTAGTGGTTTAATTAATTTATTATATATTTTTTTATATAATCCACTAATCTCACCCACCAATGGCCTTTTTATACAAACGAACCAAACAAACCCATTTAATTCATGACTAGGGAAAATCTCACATTTCAGATTCAAAAGTTGCATCATTTTTTCAATCCATTATATCATTTAAGTGTTTTATAACTTTTTTAAAGAAAACCATTGATTATAATATAAAATATATTGAATATTCTTTTGGCAATAATCATGGAAAGATAGGGCCATAAAATTATGTGCCCCCTCTACAAAAGTATATGAAAATATTTATTGATTTAATCCATATTATTATAAGGAATGAACTATGTATCTGAATGAATAGACTGATGCCATAATTCCCAGTTATAGGACCCATGAGAACTTGCATCCCTCTAAAGACTTCATGCCATAAACTCACTACAAACAACCCAAAGAATACTGTTTCTATAATAGAGATAAATCATCATCTCATGGAAAGATGAAATATGGGATATTGATAGATGAACCTTGAGGGAAAAGTGGTCAAACATAACATGGATAAACACATATAGACATGGAATTCCGAGAATCGATCCAAATCAATTTGATTTGAAAAAACCTAAAGATATTTTCAATGGACATGTAGGTTTTGGAAGAATGGATATGTGGGTTGATATAACCTGATGTGCTTCAATATATATTGGTAAACTGCCCTGAGGATATTTATGACACAAAATCATTTCAAATCATGAGATTATTTTATCTTTATATTCCACTAAAAAGGCACATCACCTGAGTCCTTTTAGCCTCGAATTAATTATGTTTGTCAATAAACTTTTAAGCCAACCTCCAACAATCCAAGAACAAAATTTTCACAATGTAAACCCCTTACACTTCTTTATTTCTCAATCCATTCATATTTCTAGTAGCTGAAACCTCCAAACATTCTCTAGGCTTCCTTTGGGAACTATGGGCTCCAGAAACTTGTAAATGGTCAAACAAGATGCATCTAATCACTTATAAAAACACATAATTATAACTTTTTAGAAAATAAAATTCTATATTTTCAAATTATAATGAATAATAAAAAATATATTTTTAGTTATTATGAAAATTTTATTTTTTTATTTCATATTTTTTAACTAATAATACCGATGAATAATTAAAATATTATAATTAGAATATTTCAATTTAAGATGAATATTATCAACTTTCATGAAATAATTGTCTTTATTTAAGTGAATACAAAATTTTAAATAGTTTACAGGATATAAATTGAATTATTGAAATTAAATTGATGTATCTTCTAATATTGGTAAGATTAATGATACATATGTTTCTTAATGATTTTTGATGGAGATAATTATTTTCTTAATGACTCTTTCTCTTCACTAAATGTGATTAAAACAGTTAGAACTATATAATAATTTAATATATTTCATGATCATAGATTATTTCAAATGGATTAAAAATAAAAATTATTAAATGGTATGTTTTTTTAGAATTCATGTCAATCAACAACCCTATTTTGAGTAATAGATTTTTTTCGAAATACCATTTTAAATTTTCAATTGATATATTTTCTTATATATAATAGATGATGTTTTATGAAAAAATATTACTTAATTCATTATAAAGAGGTTTAATCATTAAAATTTGGGAATGAATTCTTTTTATTTTTTATTTCTTATTTATTATCCAATTAGATTATTATGATATTGTGTTTTTTTATTAAACTAATATACATTTTATAGAATTTTTTATATTGATATATTTTGAATTTGATATGATTTTAATGGTAAATTTAAAATTCAGTCATCAAAATAGATATTTTTAAATAATAAATTAAATATTATATAATCAAATTAAATAAACTAATGATCTAGTTAAATTTAATAATTTTGATTCAATTGATACATGTGTTAGAATATTTAATTGTTAACTAGAAACCCAACACCCAAATCCTAGGAATTTATTAAAAAATAAGTGTACAAAGATTACAGAAGTGAAATGATCTTTCACCAACCAATGATTGAATAATAATTTAAATCAATAGAAGAAAGCATACCTAAAACGGGAGAACATATAGATTCACACCACGGATACATGCATAAACACCAGAATGATTTTATATGATCACCATCTCATAGAATCTACCCATTCAGATGTAATCTATATAGTTTCACAAGAATTATTTAGTATCCATTAATGAACAAAAATGATAATGTTTTCAAATATCTGGGTGATTTTTTCCTGAAAAAGATTAGTTTTAAATTTATATAAGATATAGATGAACTTAGAAAACTAAATATTAGCTAATATTTAGAGGTATGATAGGAATACTATTATATTAAAATGTAACATAAACTAATGGAAACTTAACCACTTTTATATAGTTTGGGTATATATGTAATCTTTTTTAAATTTATTCAAATGATGATAGATGTTTAATTAGGTCTTTAAAATGAATGTTAGTTATAGATTTATTTATATCGGTCATCACCATTAGATATTTCTCTTATTATTATTAAAATTCAAGTGGTTATTAAATTGATTGGTATTTTATGTCTATTATTTTTCATTTACGTGGTAAAATTATTATTTCATTGTTTTTATGTAGGTATTTTATGGTGCATTATCCATTTTTGAGGATGAATATACTTTAGTTGGTATTTTTATGACCATATTAGTTGGTTTAAACAAACATAATCTGATATTATAGTCTATTTTGATAAAATACCCATACTCTTAGAAAAACTACTAATATTTCAATATCAAATTATAATTTACAACATTCAAGAATAAATACATAGATATTGGATTTTATTTCATTATAGATATTTTCCATAAATATGATTTTTTGTTATGGATAATATAGTGATCAAATTTCGGAAATATTTACTAAAAAATTGGATTTATTAATTTTTGGGTATATAAAATATTAACTGGTTATGATTCTAATTAATTTGAAACCATCATTTATTAATCATTTATTGTTATTATAAATTTATAAAAAATTATTCTATGCTAAATCAGTTATTATAGAATATATTTAATTCCGTGATTTTAAATACATTAGATTCTAATAAATTTGAAATCTATGATAGGTTTTTTTTAATTTTATTGGAAATCATTTATTACACAGAATATTTTATTTATAACTCATTTTGTAGTAGTTCTAACTAATTATTATCCACCAACATATTTTGATGTTATAAAATGCACGATATTGTCATTTTTTGTAGAAAATACTTTGAAACATAAAATCTTAGGGAGAATAAATTATTTAATTTTTATAGTGATTTTCTATAACTTTTATTAAAAAGTACATACAATTTTTTACAAATTTTCCAATTTTAATAGTTTTTTTATTTTATATGAATAATTTTGAATAATTTTAATTTCACCTAATTATGAAAAAAATTAAAAACAATGATATTTTTTTTAAATCATTTAATTTATTTAAATTCTAATAAAGTGGGTGATTTCTAGTTCTCTGATTGATTGTAATGGAGTGTTTTTTGTTTATTATTTGATTGAATTATTGTTTACTACACAAAATACATTTTATATAATTACATAATTCTAATATGTATAACTATAATTTCTGATAACATCAGTTATCTAATAACCCAAGTTTGAAGTACAGGGACATTATATTTATTTTACGGATTACATAGTTTATTACACTAATAGATTCCCAAATACGTTATTAGTTTAGTGTCTTTGGAATCTTATAACACATTCTTATAGCTTGATGAATAATCTTCAACATCTCTCATAAAGATCTTCCCAATTAGTTTTCTAACCTAAAATAATTATTTATATCATTGGAAAAAGAAAACATAAAAATGGTGATCTCAATTTCTCAGTAATGTTACACATTGAGAAAATAAAGAAAACCATAAACATTAGAAAAACATTATCATAAAGTGTAAATATCAAAATCTTGAGTCATGAAATAAATCATGGTAGTTCATAAGAAAAAAATCATAAATGAACCTGACCATGATAACATGGAATTGACATAAAAAAGGAATTGTGGAAAATAAATAAGAATATAATTTTATTTCTATAATATCCAAGTAATTGATTCCAAGACCATCAGAGTGGACAAATTGTTTTACGGAACAAGGTTTATTTTCCTTTCCAGCCATGTATTACTGAACATGAATTACTTGTCGTTCCGACCTTGTATTATGGAACCGAATTTACGTTCCATTCCAGTAATGCCTATCTCATGAGATATAAATCTATACCCAATTCATTGGTGGGAGATATATATCCCACCCATCTTATAATGAAATCATTCATACATGTTCTTTAAAAACATAAATCATTCATCATAGCATAACCCAAGAAATAAAATGGTATTTTAAACATCATTCCATCATAACATAATCCATATAAAATATCACTCAATAAATAATGCAATCAAATCATAGTAATAATAGAGATATAAACATAACTCTATTTAATGAGTGTTATCATATATGGAAAATAATTTTGATAAAATAATTAAACTTATTTCTTGAGGAAAATGTCTTTTATTTTAAAAAAATGTTTTCGTGTCACAAAATGACAAGAAATTTTAAATTAAAATAATTTATTTGATAATAAACCTAAAATATCATAGAGGAAGATTCATCAAAATATGTCCCTAAGAAGATGTAAAAACCCATTAACGTGTATAACTCAAAAAAAACATTCTTCTCACACTCTTTTTTGGAAAAGTCAACAAGCACCTCATATTGAAAACAATAGAAATATTCCATAAAAAACATGTAGTAAAAGTTAAAAATGTGTAAAAATGACTTTAAACATAGAAATATAGTTAAATAATTATGAAAACATTTTTTGAAATCATGGAAATGGATGATAAATACACCACTGGTAAATACTTACATATAAACAATCACGGATAAAAATGAGATTGATTCATTATCCCTTATGTTAGATATGATAAGCTTCCTATGTGACCAAACATCTTGTATCATTATTTAGATAATATTATTTACTTATTCCAGAACCATGGTCAACATATATGGTCATATTATCCCTCATTGTTTTGTAACAATTAATTGTTACTCGTTATTAGGGTTTTATCTTTTTTATGATCATATGCATGTTTTGTCAAATAAGTTCTTCTGTATCTTATTATGTCCTAGATATATCATATAAATAATAATATGAGTATAATATATATCATATTTATTCAATCAATTAATTTATATAATGATGCATTAATTAAAATCATTTAGAATGAATCGCATCACAACGTGGAAATGGTAGGCTCTACGTACGCATTAGTGACAATATCCTTCCAATAATTATTGAACAACATTGACATGGATGGTATATAAAATTTCACAATAAATATAATTTTATAATAATAATATTTAGTCATTACTTCCATCATTTTACCCATCCAGGTAATTTGGTGATGAAAAACATGTTACACCACAACGTGGGTACGGTTAGTCATACACACACAAACGTGGTGATTTCGTTTTTCATTGGATGGATTGAAGAAGAAATATAGATGTTTCATATTTATAACAAAATAAAAGTAAATTTTTTATACTTATGATATTACTTTATAATGAAACAACTAATTAAGAGGAAGTAGAAGAAGAAAGAAGGTTGAAAGAATCGGTAGAAGAGATTACCTCTTCCTTAACGTGCTTCCACTAAATCTCTTCAGAGAACACTAGATTTTCTATTTAAGGTTAACTAGAACCTCTAAAATAAAAATAGTGAAGTTAATAAGGAAAAATGGTAGAGTATGTCCGAGATTTATGGCTCAAAATGATATGAACACTTGTGGGAGGATGTTCCCTTTTAAAATTGATACGAGCGGCACTTTTGGAAGCCTAAAAGATATTAATTTATAATAATTTTAAAATCAATAAAAATACCTCCAAAATGAGATATATTAGAAACTAAGATATTATAATATTTAAATCTCATCAAAAAAATAAATTTAAACATGTTTTTATGTCAATTCAAACCTTATCTTTTCAATTTAACACTTTGTTATTGTATGTCATTTCAACTAGGGTAACAAATATTTCAATATTAAAAGGGTGAAATATTTACTTATATGATGTCAGTTAGATCATAAATATAGAATTTCAAGTATTTTTAACCATATAAAATTATTATATATTTTTTAAAATCTTTTATGAATTTTAAATAATTTAAGAAAACAATATTTTGATAAACAATTAATAGTGTTAATTTTGACACTATTCAATTTATGGATTTTTAAAAATAATAAAAAAAAAGTTATCTATGAAACAACTATTATATTATATTCCTATGAAGTCAAGGTTATCTATATAATTCATTGGAAATATAAATTATCCCAAAATGTATTTATTTTAATATTGTTAATAACATTTATTTGATATGTCTATTAATAAAATAATTATTACAATGATTTTGTGTAATTATTTAATATACATATTTGTTGAGTAAAAATTAAAAATAAAATAAAATAATTAATATAAATTGAAAATAATTCATGGTAATATATTTATTCAAATTTATCTTTTATAAAAATAAACATTACAAATTTATTCTTATTAAAGTATGAATGTGACAACTTTAACATTAATTTAAATAAAATAAAATAAAGGTCATAATCTATTCTATAAGGATCCAAATGGTCAGTAGAATTAATTTTTTATGATTATAGTCAATATATACTCGAAAAATAATGTTTCACGATGAATTTGGACATTTTTATGGTTATTTGGATTTTAATAAAAATTATTTCATTGATTTTACATCAATTAATTACTTTTTACATCATCAATGAATAAGATTTTTTGGTAGTTATTTATTTTATAAAAATTAAAAATAAGTTACCTTGATATAGGTAATTAATTTATATTTTAATTTAATTATAGTTTAATAATAAAAAACCTGTTTATACCTATATTAAAATTATCATACTTATAAGATATGTCAGTTTGATATTTTTTCAATTTTATTGGATTTTTTAATATCTATGTCATTTTCACTGTAAAGTAAACATTAAATTACTATGTTTCGATAAAAATATTTTAATGGTATAATTTTATCAATATAATTTTATTTTTGAAATTATTGAAATAATTTTATTGTCCTTATCATATTATTAGTTACCCTAATTTACCCGATTTACTTTAAAATATGGTAAATTAAAAGTACCATAGTTACTATTCATAACATCAAAAAATAAACATATTATCATAATTTGGACCCACTAATTCCAAATATGGAATCCATTTTTCATAATTCAATACATATAATTGGGTGAAATTAATTTTAAATTAATTACAGTTGTGTAAACAAAAAAGTGAGTTTTTAATAAGTAAAAACATATGAAAAGTTGTCATGTGTTTATGCCCAATTTAAAATTTGAAATAACTTCCAATGACCAAATTAGTATTAAATGTTAAAAAAATAATACAACAACACTTTATAATAAATTAAAAATAAAAAATAACTATATAAATAAATTAGATGAAAAGGCAGTTTTGAATTAAAATGTAGTATTTTTAACTATTCATCTAAATATGCATATCATCAGAAAAATACCAAGATTTAAACCAAGTTTAATATTTATGTCACTATTATAAATAATATGATTATTTTTTAAATTAGTATATATAAAAGTGTTAAAAACTAGATTTAAAATAAAGACGCCATTAAAAAGGTTGTAAAACTACTTTTAAAAAAATCATCTTTTATTTGAAAATTAGATTTTCTTCATATATCATGTTATAAAAAATTTATAAAGTGAATTTTAAGGTTATATAAAATTGATATTATGGTTAATAATATTTTTAATTGCTATTTTAAATCCCATTAAATAATGATATTTTAATAATATATCGTTGTTTAGTGAAACTCTGTATTGCGTACAACACAAGATATCGAGGAAGGTCAATTTTATGTGTAATGCAATCCAGGCCAGTGTTTAATTTATTGAAAGCTTCCTTTGGTGTTTTATATAACATAATAAAAATATAGTTCTTTTATAAATTGAGAAAAATATATACTCAGTGTTGCGGGTAATTAATTCTATCAAAAGAACATGAAATTGTGTATAACACAAGCCAAGAATAGTGTTGTGTATACTACAAACTAATATGGTGTTGCGTATAGAGAAAGGAAACCTTGGTATAGAATTAAACACAAGACATAAAATAAATTAAAATGAATCTATCTCATAAAAACTCTTGGTGTTATAGTCTACCACCTTAAGATGAATTTCACCCTTGAAATTCATCGGGGTTATAAATGGCATACTACTTGAATGTTTCTTTCATGGGAAACCACATCGTAAAAAGGAATACTAAATTATCATTTTAAAAAATAATGTTAGAAACATAATGGTTACCCAAATTAACTCATCACTGGGATTCCAGATAGGATAACATAGGTGGGAAATCAAAACATGGATATGAAAGAAAAATCTAACCATTATGTTCTGATAGATAGTGATAGGGAATAATGGATTGAGTAAGTTGACTACCATAAAGAAATAAATCTGCGATGATTAAAGTGACCATCTAATTCATATGATTATAAGGAAGTAAGATAATTTTTTTTGTTTTTTGGATCCTTTCCCTAATGTTGTAGATTTTTTCATGAGAATAAACACTTAGTTGATTTTGGTACAATCTAACCATTGTTCATTCCCTGACCAATTTCCACATCATCCCTTATTTAAAAAAATGAAGTCAAATTTTTCATTTTGAAGTATTAGAAGATCATGCTACAGAATGATAATTCATTCCATAAATCTCTATAACAAAAAGGATAGCACAAGTTATCAAATATACACAAGTCCATTTATGGTGAGGTTAATCGTATATGGTTCAAAAAATGGACTTATACATCATCTATCATTCCTATTAAAAAAAATAAAACTTATTTATATTAACTATGGTATTTTTTTATAATAGTGGTAGGTGATAAAATCCTATTGTACATTGGTTGTGGGTTCGATCCCCGCAGCCTTGTCCGATGCAACGGGTTGTCGCCCATCCTGTGGGTTGTCTTATTTCTAAAACAATACTATTGTAACATCCTATTAATAATATAAAAATTGGTCTTATCCTTAAAAAATAGAATCCTATGTACCAGTTAATCCATTCCAACCTTTAGGTTTATCCATATTACTTATGTCCAGTCTCACAGTACAAAAAAATTACATGAAAGGTCATATAACAAGCATGTGAATACTGTCAATTGTCCACCATAAATCATAAGATATATTTTTTTGGTCACATTCCAACGATTTGAATGAATTCACCATGAATTATCTTGTGTCATGGTAAAAACCTAAATTACCATATATCCTTATTGAAAACATGAATGCTACCTTATTACAAAATTTATTGGATATATTTTTTATGTCCCAAAAATTTATATACTTCATCCATGCTATCGTAAACCTTTTATCTATAACTACATATTTAGTTCCCAGGAAACAAGATTCTTTCAATTTACTTATTTATACCCAACATATCTTTATCCAAACATCATTATTTTAACATATAGGACATATTAATGGTTATATTTCCCTTAAGCATGTGTCCTCCAAGTATATCACCTTACCCTTAAATCACTTTTTGGCTCTTTAGAACTATTCAACATATACTTTCCAATCCTTAATGAAAAAATTATACTGAAAACACTTATATATTTCATGATTCATATAACACAATCTTTGAATTATCAAACATGTACACCTCAATCATCTAACATTATTCTTATACAATTACTCATGTTTCACCATCTTTGTATTTTCTAAAAAAATAATCAGGCCTTAAGGTTTCTCAACCCCAAGATTCTTAGGATTAATGGAAACAGTACTAGAAGAAAATAACATACCTATCACATTTCATTTACAATCTATTTATCATCAGCAGTATGACCAATAATCGAACAATCTTCATGATTCTCTTCATGATGTTTCAATATAGGAAATCAATATTAATAATTCCCACAATTTTCAAATCTGAAGCATTTAATGGTTAAACATGTTCAATATAGTTATTTTAATTTACTTATACCAGAAAGAAATGTGTAGGATATACATATCATAGATTATAAATACATAAGTATGGAAAATTAATTATAATATTTCAATCAGTGATATCTTCTGTTTAACCCTTGGATAGTCATTATTATCACAAAAACCCAAGGATTGTGACGTATAATAGACTTATCCATAGGGCATACCTTGAAATATCCTTATAAATATTTCTAGGGAACTCACAAAAGTATTCACATCCTAGTTTACAATGGTTGACTAAAAATTCTCTTTGATACCAACTCTAAAAAACCATTCTTGATGTACATGGACATTACATGTTTTTAAGTATAGATAGTAAACTAAACTAGTATATTCTCAAAGACCGTATTTTTTTAGTGTCATTAGAAACTCAAAACACATTCTTCTATCTTGGTGAAAGATCTTCAAAATCTCCCATAAATATCTTCCCCATTAGATTTCCTACCTAAAACTATTCTTTATATCCCCGGGAAAAGAAAATATAAAAACTAGTGACCTCAATTACTCAGGAAGGATAAACATTTAGAACATAAATAAAACCATTAACATTATAAAAACATGAAGATAAATTTTAAATATCAAAATATTGTGTCATGATGTAAATATTGGTAGTTCGTAAGGCATAAATCATAAATAAACACAACCAAGATAACAGAGCATTGACATAAAAAATGGAATTTTGGAAAAAAAATCATATAATAAAATTTCAATAGTATGTAAGGAATTGATTTCAATACCATCATAGTGGAAAATGTCATATACTGAACTGGGTTTACTTTTCCTTCCATCCATGTATTATTGACCCATAATTAATTATCATTCCAGCCCTATATTACAGAACACAATTTACATTTCATTCCAGTCATGTATATTTCATGAGATATAAATATTTACACAATTCATTGGAGTGAGATATAGGGCCCACCCATCCTATAATGAAATCATCCTTACATGTGAAACAAAAACATAAATCATTCATCATAGCATAACCCAAGAAATAAAATGGAATTCTTAAACATCATTCCATAAAAAAACCCATATGAAATATAATTCCATCATTAATGAAATAAAATCATAGTAATAATCTGGATATAAATATAACCCTATTTAAAATAGCATAAACATAGATGTGAAAAAAATTTAATAAAATACTTGAACAAAATTCTTGAGGAAAATATCATTTATTCTTAAAAAATGTTTTGATTTATCAAAATTAAATGAAATTATAAATGAAAATAATTTATCTGAAAATAAACTAGAAATATTGAAAAGTATTATACATATAAATAAGTCACTAAGATGATGTAAAACCACATTTATTCCAAATAAGTCAAAAAAACATTCTTCTCAAACTCTAGTTAGAAAAGTCAAAAAGTACCTCATATAGAAAAAAAGAAAGATTTCTTCCAACTCATGTAGTAAAAGAAAAAATGGATAAAATGACATTATAAAAAGAATATTAGTAAACATTTTATGAGTTTTTTTATAAATTAATGACATGTATGATAAATATACCCCTCATAAATACTTATGTATAAACAATCTTGGATAAAAATGAGATTGAACCATTATCCCCTACCTTAGGTATGATATGCTTTATATGTTTCCCAGCATCTAGTTTAATTATTCTGGTAATTTTATTAAATTATTCCAGAATCATGGTCATAATATATGGCCATATTCTCCTTTGTTTGTTTATAACAATTCACTATTATTCGTTACTCGGGTTTTAACTGCTTTATGATCATATGATTGATTTGTTGAATAAGTTAGTGTTTTGATTATTAGGTGATTGATATACCATTTATAGAATTATATAATCATAATATATATCATATTTATTTATTCAATTCATTTATAAAATCATTCTTCAATGGAGATCATGTAAAATGAATCGTATCGCATCATGGAGACAGTAGGCCATACTTACACACGAGTGACGATATAGTTCCCTCAATTGTTGAAAAGTATTGACATGGATGGTGTATAATATTTCATAATCAATATCATTTTATAATAATCATATATAGTTATTAATTCCATCATTATACACATCCAGGTAAGTTAGTGATGAAAAGCATGTTATGCCACAACGTGGATATGATTAGTCGTACGTACACACATGTAGTGATTTAATTTTTCATAGGATGGATAGAAGATAAAATATGGTTGTTTAAAATTTATAACAAAATGTAATTATATTAGTGATACTAATGTTATTACTTTATAATGAAACAACTAATTAAGAGGAAGTAGAAGAAGAAAGAAGGTTGAAATAATAGATCGAAGAGATTTCCTCTTCCTTGACGTGCTTCCCCTAAATCTCTTTGTAGAACACTAGATTTAGTCCTTAAAGATGAAAATAACAACTAGAATAAAAATATGGAAGCTAGTAAGGAAAAAAGTTTGGGTATGGCTGAGCTTTATTGATCAAAATGATGTGAATAATTGCGGGAGGATGTTCCCTTTTTTAATTGAGGTGAGGGGCACTTCTGGAAACCTCAAAAATATTAATTTATAATAATTTTAAAATCAATAAAAATACCTCAAAAATTAGATATATTAAAAAAAGATATTATATGATTTAAATCTCATTAACTAATAAAATTTAGGCAAATTTATATGTCCAGCCCAACCATATCTTTTAAATCTAAAACTTGGTTATTCTATTTCATTTTAACAAGGGTAACAAATATTTCAACATTAAAAGGATAAAATATATAATTATTTGAAGTCAATTAGATCATAAATATATATTTTTGAACATTTTAAAACATATCATAAATATTTTTTATTATTAAAAATGTTTTATGATTTGTAAATAATTTAATTTAACACTATTTTGAACAACTTTCAATAGTGTAAATTTTAACACTATTCAATTAATTGATTTTAAAAAATAACATGAAAACAAGTTAACTTAAAAATAACTATTATATTTTATTACTATAAGTTCGAGGTTATCTATAAAATTCATTGAAAATATTAATTATCCCAAAATATATTTGTTTTAAAATAATTAATAACATTTATTTGATATGTCTGTTAATAATATAATTACTAGGATGATTTTGTGTAATTATTTCATATACATATTTTTTGAGTAAAATTTAAATATAAAATACTATAATGAATATAAATTTAATATAATTTATTATAATATATGTAGTAAAATTTATCTTCTAAAAAATCAATCATTAAAAATTTTTTACTTATTAAAGTATGAATGTGACAACTTTATCACTACTTTAAATAAAATAATATAAAGGATATAATATATTATATAAGGCTCAAAATGGTTTCTAGAATAACTTTTGGATGATTATGGTCAAGATATACTCGACCAATAAGGTTTTCTAATGTGTTTTCACATTTTTATGGTTATTATAATTTTAATAAAAATTGTATCATTGATATCTCCTCAATTAATTAATTTTTACATCATCAAAAAATAAAGTAATTATTTATTTCCTAAAAATTAAAAATAAATTACCTTGATATAGTTAATTCATTATTATTTTAATGGAATATTTATTTTTGAATATATAACCTGGTTATACCTATATTAAATTATTATACTTATATGAAATGTGATTTTGATAATTTGTCACCTTCATTGGATCTATTAATATCTAGGTCATATTTATTGTCATGTAGAAATTAAATGACTTTGTTTCAAAAAAAATATGTTAAGCATATTATTTTATTAATATAAATGCTTTTTTGAATGTTTAAGGATTTCTTTTTTATCCTTATCATATTATTAGTAACCTTAATTTACCAGATATACCTTTAACTGTGGAAAATTAAAATTATCGTAGTTATTATTCATTATACCAAAAAATAAAAGAAAAATATAAAAATAATTTTGGCCCTCTGATTCCGAATATATAATCTATTTTTCATAATTCAACACACTTAATTGGAAGAAATTAATATAAAATTAATTCCCGTTGTCAAAAAAGTGGGGTTTTAAAAAGTAAAAACATATGAAAAGATTGTCATGTGTTTATCTCTAATTTAAATCTAAAATAACGTCCAATGACCAACATTGGGTTAAATGATAAAAAAATAATAAAATTTAATTTCAAAACCAATTAAAAAGATAATCTTACTATATAAATAAATTAGATGAAAATGAATTTTTGAATTGAAATGCTGAATTTTTCACTATTCAACTAAATATGAATTTCATAAGAAAAATACCAGAATTTCAACCAAGTTACATTTTTATGAAACTCTTCCAAATAAGGTGATTATTTTATAAAATAAAGTATATGAATGTTTTAAAAACTATATTTAAAATTTGTTCACAATTAAAAGGTGGTAAAACTGTTTTTTTAATACATCTTTAATCCGAAAAATTGGTTTTGTTCTTCTATAATGTTCTAAAAATATATAAGAAGAATTTTTATGTTATATAGAATTGAAATTATTGTCAATAATATTCATAATGTTAGGTTTACATCCCATTAAATAATAACATTTTAATAATATATCGTTGTTTAGTGAATGTTGGAATTGCTTACAACGCCAGCTATCAAGGAAGGTCTCTCTTGTATGTAACGCAAGACAAGTCTATGTTGCATGCAGTGAAATATTCCTTTTGTTTTTCTAATAAAAAAATCTAAACATCTTTCTTTTTTACATTGAAAAAAATCTATACTCGGTGTTTCATGAAATAAAATCTATCAAAATAACTTGAAATTTTTTGTAACCGAAGACAAGAATACCGTTGTGTATACTGAAAACTAATACGATGTTGTGTATATCACAAGATAATATTGGTATATATTACTATAGAAGAAAACAAATTAACTAGAATATATCTCATAAAATCTCTGGGTGTTATATTCTACCCCCTTAAAATGAATTTCCCCCTCGAAATTCATCGAGGTTCTAAATAGTGTACTGCTTGAAGGTTTATTTCATGGAAACCCACATAATAAAAAGGAATACTAAAAAATAATTTTAAATTGGAAATTTAGAAACATAATGGTTACCCAATGTAACTCATCACTAGGTTTCCACATAGGATAACAAGGGTGTGAGGTCAAAACATGGATATGGAAGAGTAACAAAACCATCTTCTTCTGATGGATAGTGATAGAGAATAATGGTTGGAGGAAGTTAAGTATCAGAAATCCATAAATATACATTGATTTAAGGGACCACCTTATTAATCTGATAAAAAGGTACTAAGATAACATTTTTTGTTTTCAAGATCCTTTCCTAAATGTTGAAGAATTTTTCATGAGAATAAATATATATATTATTTTGGTGCAATCTCACTGTTGATCATTCCTTGAACAATTTTCACATCATCTCTTATTTAAAGAAATGAAGTCGAAATTTTTCATTTTTTAAGTGTTAGGAGATCATGCGATATAATGATAAGTCATTCCATCTGTCTCTATCACAAATAAGGTTTGCACATGTTTTCCAATATACATAAGTCCATATATGGTGAGATTAATCGTATATGATCTAAAAAATAGAATTATAATTCATCTATCATACCTTTTAAATAAATAAAACTTATTTATATTCACTAGAGACTTTTCTTAGGCCAGTGGTAGGAAATAAAATCCTGTCATACTTCAGTTGTGGGTTTGATCCCTATATCCTTGTCTGATGCAATGAGTTGTTGCTCGTCCTGCATGTTGTCCTTTTTATAAACCTATACCATCATAACATTATATAAATAATTTAAAAAATGACTTTATCCTTAAAAAATACTATCTAATGTCCAAAATAATCCATTCCAACCAGTAGGCTTATCCAAAATACATCTTTCCAATCTCACAGTACAAAAAAATAACAAGAATTTTCATATATCAAGCATGTGAATACCATCATTTATCCACCATATATCCTAAGATATATCTTGTTGGTCACATTACAAACATTTGAATGACATCAGCATGAATTCTCTTGTGTCATGGTAATTACCTAAATTACCATATATCCTTATTGAAAACATGCATCACCTTATTCCAAAACATATAGGAGCTATTTTTTTAAGCCTAAAAAATTTGTATCCTTCATCCATGATATCATAACACTCTTGTCAACAACTCCATGATTTGTTCCCAAGAAACAAGAATCATCCAATTTACTTATTCAAATCCAACATATCATTATCCAAACATCATTATCATAACATATGGGACATATTAATTATTATATTTCCCTTAATCATGGGTTACCTAAGTATATCACCTTACCCTTAAACTAAAATTTGTCTCCATAGAGATATTCAGAATATAATTTCCAATCCTTAATGAAAAACTTATAATGAAAAAA
This sequence comes from Viscum album, assembly GCA_963277665.1. Classification (NCBI taxonomy): domain Eukaryota; kingdom Viridiplantae; phylum Streptophyta; class Magnoliopsida; order Santalales; family Viscaceae; genus Viscum; species Viscum album. The sequence goes on from OY728130.1 coordinate 583,682,885, forward strand.
ATTATATATTTCATGATTCATATAACATAATGTTTGAATTATAAAACATATAAACCCCAATCATCCAACATTATTGTTAAACCATTACTCAGGATCCATCATCTTGGTATTTTATAAAAAAATGATTCATGTATTAAGGTTTCTCAACCTCAAGATTCATAGTTTTAATGTAAACAATTCTGGAAGAACATCACATACCATTCAAATTCCATTTACAATCCCTTTATCCTCAATAGTGTGACCAATACTCGTACCATATTCATGATTCTCTTCATGATGTTTCAACATAGGATATCAATATTTATAATTACAATACTTTTCAAATAATAAACATTCAATGGTTAAATGTGTTCAATGTAGTTCGGTTCATTGACTAAGACGAGAAATAAAAGTGTGAGATATACGTATCATATATTAGAAACACCTATGTACAGAAAATTACTAATAATATTTCTATCTATGATATCTTCAGTTTAACCCTATGTTAGTCATGATTATCCCAAAAAACCCTTGTATTTTGACCTATAATTGAATTATCATTAAGACCTCCCTATACATTTCCTTCGGAATATTTATATGGAACTTACTAATGATTTTTATCCTAGTTTATAATGGTTGACTAAAACATCTATTTGATACCAACTCTAATGAACCATGCTTGAAATATATAGACATTACATTTCTTTTTCAGAATACAAAGTACATTACACTAGTAGATTTCAAATGACTGTATTTTTTTATTGTCTTTGGAAACTCTTAATACATTCTTCTATCATGGTGAATGATCTTCTACATCTCCCATAAAGATCTTCACAATTAGTTTTTCTACCTACAACCATTATTTATATCATAGAGAGATGGAAATATCAAAAGGGTGAGATAAAAGTCTCATTAAGGGTAAACATTGAGAACACTAAGAAAACCATAAACTTTATAATAACATAAATATAATGATTAAACATAAAAATATCGAGTGATGAAGTAAATATTGGCAGTTTTTAAGGCATAAATCATAAATGAACACAACCATGATAACATAGCATTGAATTAAAACATGGAACTGTGGAAAACAAATAAGAACTTAATATTATTTCCATAGTATTCAAGTCATTAATTCTCATACCATCATAGTTGTCAAATTCATTTACTGAACATGGTTTACTTGTCATTCCAGCCATGTATTACTATACCTGAATTTTTTTTCATTATGGCCCTGTGTTATTGAACTATATTAACTTTCCATTCCAGTCATGTTTATCTCATGAGATATATATCTTTATCCAATTAATTGGAGGGAGATATGGGTCCCACCCATCTCATAATGAAATCATTATCACATGTGCCATAAAAACATAAATCATTCATCATAGCATAACCCATGAAATAAAATCATATTCTTAAACATCATTCTATCAAAACATAATACATATAAAATATAATTCAATAATTAATGTAATAAAATTTTATTAATAATAGGGATATAAACATAACCAAATTTAAATAGCGTCATCTCAGATGAAAAATAATTTTGATAAAATACATGAACTTATTTCTTGGGGAAAATATTCCTTCATCTTAAAAAATGATTTGTTATCTCCAAATCCAATGATATTTTTACTGAAAATAATTTACGTAAAAATAAACATGAAATTTTGTATAAGAAGAGTTATGTAAATAAGGTGTTAATAAGAAGTAAAAACCCATTCATGTCGTCAAAGTCAAAAAAAACATTCTTCTCATATTGTTGTCAGAAAATACAAAAAGTAACTTGTATGAAAAAAGAAAGATTGCTTCCAAACCATGTAAGAAAAGAAAAAAACGATTAAAATGATACTATACATGTACGAATTGTAAACATTTTATGAATTTTTTTTATAAATTAAGGACATGGATGATAAATATACCCTCAGTAAATACTTACATATAAACAATATTAGATAAGAAATGAGATTGAATTATTATCTAATACCTCAGGTCTAATATGAGACCTATGATTCTGAAACATTAGTATAATGATTTATATAATTATATTATCTTATTCTAGAATCATTGTCATCATATATGGTCATATTCTCATTCATTTGTTTGTAACAATTCATTGTTACTTGTCATTCGGTGTGTAACTACTTTATGATCGTATGCATGTTTTATTGATTAAGTTCATGTTTCCCTTATTAGGTAATAGTTATATCATTTAAATAAAATTTAAGAATAATATATTTCATATTTATTTATTTAATTCATTTGTAGAATCACACTTTAATGAAGATAACGTAGAACATATCGCATCGCATCGTGGAGACGGTAGGTCGTACGTACGCACGAGCGACAATATCAGTCCCATAATTATTGTACAGTATTGACATGAATGGTTCATAATATTTTAGAAAAAAATACCATTTTTTTAAAACAAAATAGTGTTATAACTTCCATTATTATACCCAACCTAGTATGTTGGTGATGAAAAACATGTTACACCACAACGTGGATACGGTAAGTCGTATGTACACACACGTGGTGATTTAGTTTTTCATAGGATGGATAAGAGATGAAATACGGTTGTTTCATATTTATAACAACATATAAGTATACTAGCATCACTTATGTTATTAAATTATAATTAAACAACTAATGAAGAGGAAGTATCAGAAGAAATAAGTTTGAAAAAATTGGTAGAAGAGATTACATCCTCCTTGACGTTCTTCCCTTAAATATCTTCATCAAGCACTATATTTGGACATCGAAGATGAACATAACCTATAGAATAACAATAGGGAAGTTTATAAGGAAAAAGGGAAGGGTATTTAAGATAATTAAGGATCAAAATGAAGTGAATATTTGAGGGAAGAAGTTCCCATTTATAATTGAGGTGAGGGGAACTTCTAGAAACCTCAAAAATATTAATTTATAATAATTTGAAAATCAATAAAAATACCTCCAAAATGAGATATATTCAAACCTAAGATATGATATGTTTGAAATATAATCCTCCAATAATGTTTTTACAAGGTTTTAATTTCATTAAAACCATATATATTTTCACTTTAACACTTAGTTATTCTATTTCATTTTAACTAGGGTTAAAAATATTTCAAGATTAAAAGGGTAAAATATTTACTTATTTTATGTAAATTAGATCATAAAAAAATAATTTCAATGATTTGTTACAATATAATGATTATTATATATTTTTAAAAACGTTTTTTGGTTTTTAAATAATTTCATAAAACACTATTTTGATATTCTATCAATAGTTTCAATTTCGACAATATTCAATTAATTTATTTTTAAAATTAACAATATAACACATTATAATCGAACAAACTATTTTATCATATTTCTATTAGGTCAACGTTATCTATTAAATTTATTTTACATATTAATTAACCCAAAAAATATTTATTCCAATATTTTAAATAACATTTATTTGATATCTCTATTAATAAAATAATTTCTATAATAATTTTGGGTAATTATTTAATATACTAATTTGTTGAGTAAAAATTAAAAATAATATAATATAATGAATATAAATTTACTATATTTAAGGGGAATATATGTAGTTAAATTTATCTACTATAAAATAAAAAATAAAAAATGTTATACTTATCAATGTATGAATGTGACAACATTAACATTACTTTGAATAAAATAATATAAATGTCATAATATATTCTATAATTCTCCCAAGGGTCACAAGATTAAAATTTGGATGATTATGGTTGATATATACTTGAAAAATAATATTTTTCCATGTTTTTTTAAATTTTATGGTTATTATTATTTTATTAAATCATGTTTCATTAATTTCTCATCGATTAATTAATTTTAATATCATTGGAGAATATGACATTAAAGTAATTATTTATTTCCTAAAAATTAAAAATAAATTACCATGATGTAGGTAGTTCTTTTATATTTCCATTTAATATTTATTTTTCAAGATATCACCTGGTTATACCTATATTAAAATTATTATATTTATAAGTAATTTGAGTTTGTCATTTTGTCACTTTCATTGGTTTTATTAATATCTATGTCATTTTCAATGTCATGGGGAAATTAAAAGAATATGATTTGAAACAATGATGTTAAGGGTATAATTTTATTCATAAAATAGTATTTTGGTAGGTTTTAGAAAAATTTTATTATCTTTATCATATTATTAGTTACCATAATTTACATAAATTATAATTAATTGTGGTAAATTAAAATTATTGCAGTTACTATTCATAATATCCAAAAAGAAAAGAAACCTATTAACAATAATTAGACCCACTGATTCAAAATAGGGAATCAATATTTAAGAATTAAAAACACAAAATTAGAAAAAATTTATATAGATGTAATTCCCATTTTCAAAATCAAAAAACGGATTTTTAAGAAGTAAAAAATTATCAAAAGATTTTTATGCATATATCTCAAATTTAAATGAATAATAAATTGAAATTAATAAAATTGTATTAAATTATAAAAACATTATCCAATTACACTTTAAAACCAAATAAAAAGATAATGTATATATTTAAATAAATTAGAGGAGAATACAGTTTTGAATTAAAATGCACTATTTTTAACTATTCATTAAAATATGCATTTCATCAGAAAAATACAAAAATTTATACCAAGTTAAATATTTATGTAAATATTATAAATAATATTTTTAGTTTTTCAAATATTGTATATAAATTTTTTTTAAACTCGAATTAAAATTTTTATTCCATCAAAATATAGTAAAACTGCATTTTTTGGAAAATACATCTTTTATCCAAAAAATTGATTTTGTTCTTATATAATATTTTAGAAAATATATAAAATGAATATTAATGCTATATAATATTAAAAATGTTGTTAAAACTATTCCTAAAGTCTATTTTATAACCCATTAAATAGTAATATTTTAATAATATATCGTTTTTAGTGAAACTTGGCATTGCTTACAACACAATCTATCGAGGAACGTCTCTCTTCCGTGTAACACAAGAAAAATCAGTTTTGTGTGTAGTGAAAGCATAATTTAGTGTGGAATATAACATAACCAAATCATATATATTTTATAAATTGAAAAAAATATTCACCTAGTGTTCTATGAAATGAATTCTATTAAAACAACTTGAAATTTTTTCTATAATAAGAGAATAATGGTGTTACGTATACTCCATGGTAATACTATGTTGCATATAGCGCAAGATAATCTTGGTATAGCTTACAACATAAGACATCAAATAAATTAAAATAATCTATCTCATAAAATATCAGGGTATTACAAGTTGTATGTTTCTTAAATAATTATTCCTATAAAAAATATATAAATTTATTGATATAATATTATAGTTATGTTCATTATATATTATAATTAAAATGTTTTTGAAAGTCTATTTTGAAATGAATCATATATGAAGATAAAAATAAATCATATGAAACTCAATTTATTAATTTTCAAAATTCAAATTTTCTCATACATAAAAACTCGTACATAAACTCAATCATATTATAAATTAATCAATTGTGAAAAATACTTACATTAAATTTGATTACATGATATCACTCATACGTAGAATATCACTCACAATGATTTATAAATATACTCAAACATGTAAATAATATGGTGACCCCTATTTTACATATGCTACTTTTGATTCAATTTGAAGATAAAAAAGATAATATTTATGCATTTATGGGTATAATGGTTCATCATGATAGGGAAATTATGTTCATAAATTACATTTACAAATTAAAAAATGAAAATTATTTAAGTCATTCTCCTTTTTCACCGAAAATGTGATAAACATATATATGGTATATATAATCACTTGATGATATTCATTAGATAATGTACATATATAAATGACTAGGAGGGGGAATAATAACATAAAAGAAATATGTGACAATGATCAGTTTAACTTGGGTGAGCATAATAAAAATCATCATATCGTAAGAAATAGATGATAATCATAAGTATGAGTTAATAATTTGAAAAAGGAATCGAATTTTTAATTTTATATATGAATGATAAATCATAACATTGTGTTCAAATACCATATATAGATTTTATCCTAATTAGAATCAAGACCACACACAACAAATGTGAATAAATTATAACAACATAATTTCTATAAAATACGGTATCATGTTAATTTATAAAAAATAATCTCTTTAGTTACAAGAAATAAAAAATTAATTATAATTATGTATAATTACAAAACCATCTTACAAATCATTATATTCTCATATACATGCATTTCACATGGAACAAAGATTATATAAAAACAAATTAATGAAATATATCCATACAGTTGAATTATATTCATAATTATTTATGATATAATTATTTATGTTTTAGAAATTAGGGTACAATATGAATATGGTGTATCATGTTTGGTTATCCAATATCAATGTTAATTATATGAGAATAAGTAGACGATAAGGTGATAATGTGATGTTTCAAAATAAAATAATTATATTTAATTTTATTCAATTGTATTAAAATGATTTTGGTTGTTGAAATAAAAATTTCTATCACCCGATTGAATAGGTAATTAATACTGAAAATAAATATCAAATTCATAAGAGGAATATAATTATAGAATATAATTTGAATGAGGAGATAAATAAAAAAAATTGATTTATTTGAAAATCCCTTTATATTGAATCTAATTATGTTTCATCTCACCAATACTTAAAATATAATTATTTTTTAAAAACAAGAAAATAAAACATAATTATATTAATTTACGTCAATATTTGTTCATTATAAATAATGTTATTTTTTTAATATATTGTATTAAACATGAATTTTTTTCGTATTATTTTTTTCATTTAATTATCTCATACAGTTAGAATTTTATTATCTTTAATGATAGTCAATTATAATTATGTAAATTTAATTATATAATCTTAAAATAAATGTTAATATATGTAAATAACGTATATAATATATATTATCCTTCCATGCAGGTGTAGATAAGAAGATAGTTGTAAATGTCCTTGAAGGTGGTTAACTTACCATTTATTAGAAATTATCAAAAGATAAGAAAGATAATTATAATATAAAAAATTAATTAATTATATTTTTTACATAAAATAAACATGATTAATATTATTTCAAAATAATACAATTTTATTTTTATAAGTTGTGGGTTTGAATGGAATAGTTTAAATGAGGAGATGAATATAATATGAGAAGAATGGTTGATGAAAATTTCCATCATCTTTGTGATTCTTATTTTTGATGAAACTATAAACCATAAATTCATATATTTTAGTCACTCCAAAAACTCAATAATGATTATATAGCTCTTTATAGTGGGAATTTGGGTATTAATTTGGATTCTATGAGTGTTAGAGAAGTGATTTTTTGAGTGGTTAGAGGGGATATTTATACTTTACGGAGAGGAATTTTTGAGTTATAATACCGAATAAAAATGATTTTGATGGTCAACATTTTAATATTGTTATTATTGTAATTTAAAGTCATATATGAATAATAATTTATAATTCTAGTTCATTAAAATAGTTCTAAAACTGAATTAAATATATTTTTTAAAAGGAATTTAGAGAAATTAAAATTTGTATTTTAAAGGAACACTTCATCATTCTATACTCTAGAAAAATCTTTTTATCTTTGTAAATTGATTTGAAATTACTATTTTAATAATTAAAAATGTTTTTGGTTGATCCTCACTTTATAGAATTGATTTTTTCATTATTTCATCCTGAATTATATAATTAAAAACCTATTGTTTACAAAAAACATTATTTTATATCATTCAATATAAAATTGATGTTTTTTAGATACATAGATAAAAATTGATGTATTTAAATAATTATATTTATTTTATGAAAATAAAATATTTATATTTTCTCATATTTCATATGGTTAATAACATTTATATTATATTTAAATATTTTGAGGCCACATTACTATTATTACTCTCAAGTTACTATTACTAATGATCGGGTTACCATTCATAATTGTAATGGATCGGTCCTCTAAGGTCCATTACATTGTGAGAATATTGGTGTATTTGGTGTTTTGGAGGTCATGGTGGTTCATTTCAATAATTTTATAACATTATTGGTTTTCCACATTTTCCAATGTTGTATTGTACCAACAGTTTGTTATCCAGACAGTGTCACCCAGGCGGTTACTCATTGGCAGTGGATCAAGAGTGGTCTCTTGCAGGTTGTTGCTCAAAGAAGGTGTCTTGCTGGTGGTCGATCTCCTTGGAGTACCTCGGATAGAGATGCTTCATGCCTGATGGTATGACACCTTGTGGTGTCTCACCTTATGGTATCTCATTAAAGTGTATGGAGTTTTATCATACGATGGAATTTCCAATGGTTCCTCATCTAGAGATACTTCGTATAGTGGTGCCTTTCTTGTGGTGCCTTGTCAAGCAATACCTCGTATGATGATGTCACATTAATAGTGATTGAAACATCTTCCAATTCGTCCCTTTTTACATTTAATTTTAATTAAAAAAATAATTCCTTTTTTATGGATTTAAGAACGATTCAAATCCCATAAATCATTTTATAAATTCTCTAATAGTGAGGAGGATTTTTATTTTTCAGAATGTGTGTTCATAACCAGATCCACCTATATTGAAAAATTAAAAAATATCTAATCCTCTTACTTGGTTTAGATATTTCAAAACCGGAGATATCCTTCCCCTTGTTATTCCTTATTTATTTATATTGGTATGGAACACCCTGAACCATTCTTCCCGTAGGAATCATGTGGTGATGCTGCATCCTTCAGTTCATTATTCCCTAGAGTTTTTTCTGCCACATGAACACCCCTATTTCGGGGAATCCAAGATGTGTCGATCATCACTTATTACAAGTAGGTTTCAATATAAACTTTCTTAATTATATATTTTTATGGGTTTTTGTATAGTTTTTACTCTTGTGAATGCTATTTTTTTATTGATTAACAATGAAAATTAAACAGACTTGACATCTATGAACTAGGGGATATGAAAAGTAAGGTATGTTCTTCCTGTGTTTTGTTTTTCTATTGATATTATGATTTATATGGGATAATTACCCACTAAAAATCCTGGTTTGTGGGGTCCTTGTTTTTTAAAATAAGGGATTATGGTATTTTTTTGTTCTACTTCCAAATGATTACCTTTAAAAAATTTAACTATATATATATTTGATAATAAATAGATTCCCTGGATCACACTATGTTGTATAACCCATAAATTAAAAATTGGAATTTAAATGAGGTATGTCATGTTAAATTTGAATATGAATATCTTTGGTTCATGTAGTGATGAAGTGGTGCGAATGACTTTGCACAAGGGGTAATTTGTTTTTGATGTGGTTATCTGGGAGTGGTATGTTTTGCAATGGGGATATAGATTTGGTTTTGGTTTCACCTGTTAGTGTATGTGGTTGTCTATTGGGGGTTGTTGTGTTATCTTGGTTTTTTGGGAAGTATGAATTCGAATAATAATGGTAGTGGTTAGTATGGGAGATTTTCCATTTATAACAGGCCTAAATATTCACCTCATATATAGATATAGATATTTTTTTTGTAAAGATGTTGCATTGGAGAAAAATAGCAAAGCACCAATATTAATAAATAAAGATGTTACATGAGTCTAAAAGATGAAATCATTTTACAATTTTTATTATAAAAAGGGAGAAGATCAACGTGGAGATCATCAAGCTAGGTAATTTCTTTATTTAATCCCTTTTTTCAAGCCATCTACAACCATTATTCCTTCCCGATAAACATGTGTGAAGATGTATATGATGTCGAGGGGCGAGTGGCAGTAATCCATCCAATGGGTAGTAATCGTCCAAGCAAGAGGATTCTCAAACTTCCAAATATCTTATACAATTGTGGTTGAGTCACATTAAATATATATAATATTCCAACCAAATAGATTAGAAATGGAAGTGTCATGAATATAACTCATAATTTTGACCTCGAAAGAGGAGGTAACGTCGTAACTACCAAGAAAGCATCCATGAATATGATTGTTGTGATTCCTAAAGATAGTGCCACAGCCTGCACAGCCCAGATTTCCTTTGGAGGCACAATCCACATTTTCATCTATCCATCTAGGAAAAAGAGCACTCTAGAACACTTATATGGTGAAACAAGGTAGGAATAAAATTTCAACTATCTAAAGATGTCTTAGGATTCTAAATTCAGTAATATTATTATGGAAGTGTCCCTTAATTTATTAGGATCTTCACCTTTAGAAATGGCTTCTTTTTTATACCCTGAAACCCTAGTAGTGATAAATGTAAATAAATAACAAATTAATGAATCAAGTAATGTCTTGGCTTGGGTTGGAAAAAAAGATGGGAATAGTTAATTAACTTTTGTTTGGAATACGAAATGATTTTTATGGATTGATGTGGGGTGTTTTGCATTTATAGGCATCATCAATGTTTGCAGTGTTTCAAGTTGGTGGTTTGTTTTTAAATTTATAGGTTGCGATTGAGTGTTTTGTATAATATATGTATATACATGTATTTTCAATTTTATTTCTATACTCACCCCACCCTAGTTAAGAAATATGTACCTAAATCCTTCATCATCACAGGATAGGGTTTCTATCCAAAACATCCCACTGAGAGAATGGAAGTCTAGACACCCACTCTCCCTTCATCATATTCAAGGTGGTGATATCCCAAAATACTTTTGGATGGTTTTGGTTTGTGAGGCCTATGTGAGTGTGGGATAGGTTTTCTTTCTATGGTGTATTTGGGATGATATATGTTTGGATTTCCTTGGTTTCATTTAGATGAGGTGTGGTTTGTAGCCCAGGTGTATGTAGGCGGTTCGTGATATGGTTTGCGGCCCGGTTGAACGAAGGTGGGATGTGATGTTGTTTCTAGCCTAAGTTTCCATGGATGGTATGGGATGTTGTTTGTGATCCCCAAGTTTGAGCGGGTGGTTTGAGATGTGGTACTTTCACAAGGTTTTTTATCATAAAGACATTTTATGTTAGGAATGATAAACTAATCAGAGGTAAAGTGGTGTGGGGAACCCTATCATAAATGTTCGTTATATTACATTACATTCCTTGAGTAATTTGGTTTTTTTGAATTTTTGTAGTTGGGATGGTTAGTATACCTTCCAAGTTCTTCCTTTTTTTTTGTTTTCTCAGATGGGAATTAGTATGCTTCCTTCACATGGTAATGAGAAAATTTTATTTTCCTTCTATGTTTACCTTTTTCTCACCATACATATATATAATGATTTCAATTTTCCAGGAGAATTATATGGACCATGACTGACCATACTTGATTGGATCGTGATAGTTGTTGTTTCGTTACGTAGATTTACGTTGGTTAGTTACTTGGATATTTTTGTACTTGTAATATTTCTGTTTTTAATACATGCATGTGGGATGGTTTTTTGTTTTATTTTATAAATGCCTTTGTTATTTTGTTTAATGGTCTATCATATCTCCTGATTTTATTTCAAAAAAATGGTAATGCCTCCCATATTCTGAGGTTTGAATACCCTTGTTTCTAGTTTCCAACATGGGGTTTACTGGAGGCAGTACTCGAGGAAGTCTTTATCCACGTTTCATCATTACTATCTCTTTAGGGGAATCATTTGATTGAGGGGGTTAGGAAACTAATGTCATGGTATGTGTTCCAAATGTTACAACACTATTCAAATGCTTATACGACCTCCTAAAAATTAGTATTAATTTTTAGATCTCAATTCACATCAATTTCCCTTATAGTTATAGATTTTTCATTTATACAATCTTGATTGGTTTACTATTATTATACATTTTTGTAGTATTTTCATGAGTGTAATAATTATAAGATATCAGTATAATCAAAATTTTATTGTTTTTCATTTTTAGGATTATTACCCATGTTCATTAACTTCCATTTTCCTTGATATATATTTTTAAGTATATTTATCTAATTAGTGATATAAATATTTTTATTTGACATTTGTTTAAATTAAATTATATACCTAATTAATAAAAATATTATCTATTCAGAAGAAAAATACTATATATATAATTGTTTGGGATGTCACATTCTCACCCTTTTTATAATTTACACAGTTTAAATACAAAATCATATCCTCATTTAAGAATAAATATGGGTACTTTGATTTTATTTACTCATAAGGTTCCCATTTTTCATCATCATACATAATATTTAACCAATGTACCATAATGAGGTGAGTGAACTTATTGAATAGAAAATTATCTATATTTTCAATTATTATTATGGTTTAATATTTATAATGGAGGTCATGATCATGTTGTACCATCTATATCCTTAGTTAATTTGTGGGATCATGTTAGTACGACTTTAAGAGGGATTCGAGGAACACATCATAAAAGTGAGACAGGTTTTGAAGAATTATTTTATGACAGGATTTTTTGGTGATATCCCAAATCTCATATGGGATTACAAATCTCAAAGGGAACAATATTCTTTGGGATGAAAATTCCCTTCATTATAAACCCCATCACTCAAATTCTTTTAGATATTCGAAGGAATTAATTTTTCTGCAATATTAAACTATATGACCCTTTGGAATATCTCTATATACAATTTTTATTAAATCTAAGCAGTTATTTTATGTTTTCAAAAGGAATGAACCACATTAATCCTATCATGCACAACATCTTAGAAAAGAGTGTTCATTAACCAACATTATCTCAACAGGTTTCCATTATCTATCAATTCCCATATGTATCTTTATTTTTATAAATTTGATTACATGGATGGAAACTAATACTGTAAAAGAAAAAACCAATTAGATATATTGATCCTATCATGATTAAAAGGACGCTGAGTATGATTATGTAATACCCTTATATGTATGAATGGTCCTTTATGATTGGTCATCAGGTTGAGGGTGATATAAAGAAAAATGTTGAATTTAGTATTAAAGTCATGTTGGATTGTTTTCTAGAATTTATAGGTGAACCGTGGATCTTCATCAAATACGATCAGAAGTGGTTTCTCATACATCATCGCTATATTATTTATATATCTAATTGAATGTCATTCAATTAATAAATATTCCTAAATAACAATGAAATAAGAAATCAGGGTTACTTTATCCATTATAACACATATCATATTTCCTCCTTTGGATGGATATGGGACATTAGTGACATTTTTAATGAGGATGTTCTCCCATTTTTGTGCTAGTATAGACAATGGATTCATCATCAACTCGGTCATTGGTAACTCTACCTAAACATTGTACCATGTTAAGTACACTGATGTGTACTCATGAATCTATGCATTCTTGTAGTCCCACAAATTGTGATCTCATAAATTATGATTCATCTTGTAAATTTTTGGATGGAAATAAAAGATGAACTATAAGAATTAACCAATAAATTTATCATTATATCAGGTGATGAAGGACCAAAAAGAACAGTTCTCAATTGAATGATTCAATATTAATTGATAATGAATTTATTAATATTACCTTTTATGAATTCATAAACCTTATTTGATGATTTTAATAATCTATTAGAGCCTCATCAAAATTCAATTTTATGAACTGCTGGGAAATTATTTTATATCACATGATGTATACCCTAATGTTATGATTTAAAGAGACATCTTTTGAAAATTGTTAATGATATGGTATTATGAAATCCTTATCATATATATTATAACTAGTATTATTTTTCTAAGATCATCATATAATTTATTCATCTTTATAGAGTATTAGTGAATTGAGAAATCATTGTTTTCTTTTCAGATTTACCCATAATTTCTAACACATGTTGATCTCTTTCTATGTCAGTATATACATTATACTATTGGGATCTATATAAATACCACACTTCTCATCATTTTTGTAGTAAATACAAAGAATAAATTTAAAGGTTGAAACATCTAACACAATATCATGTATCGATTTGTTATATTGATAGATATTCAACAATAAGGAGACCTAGGTTATCACATTATCGTTATTTAAGATGACAGAACATGGACATTTTTTGAAGAGTAATTATATATGAAACTCGTCTCTACTTGAGAGTAGTGAGAGTACATGTTCAATGATTATCATCTTCTTTTGATTATGACCTAATTCCTCACAAACTTTTATCTATACATACATTATCCCATTTTGTGATAGCATAGCTAGAGAGATAAAAAATGTGCGAAATTTTAGACAAATCATAAATTGTACTAGGATAATTAATGAAAACTATAGACTTATAAAACACTCTATTAGATTGTCCATTTGAGAATTTCCTTTTTTTAATTTAGTGGTATATGTAAATTTACTCAATCAAGATCACATGCCTCATGAATGTGACTTAAAAAATAAAAAATCCACAATAAGTGAACATAATTTATATTTTCCCCATTCCTAAAAACACCAAAACAATCCTTTCATACACTTAATATTTATAATTTATCAATGGGTAAATGAGAATATTCAAAATAAATCAATCAAAAAAAATTTCATGTAAGACTAAAAAAACTTTTTTATTCTTTTCCACGATGATTTCATGGCTATTATTAAGACTGAAGGGATTAATTATGAATGCATAGTGTCCATATTATGTATGAAACCTAGTCTCATGAATATTTTCATTCCTAACCTTTAGATGATTATTTAAAAAATAATTATATACCTTCTCAGGCACTGATCCCTGAATTTTTGATCAAAAAACTCATAAATGATTGTATGTAGATACTTTTCATAGTGGTAATCTTATTGAGAACCCATTAATCACTGTATATCTGCATTGATCGATCCTTTTTTCCTAAAAATATGAGATTGTACAACCCATGGTTATAAAATAGAGAATATAAATGTTTTTCCATAAAAGCGACTAGCTTCTTTTTTATACTCTTTAGTTCAATTTATTCTATCATTTAATGGAATATATATATATTTCTGTGTGATTGGTTCCATGAATAGTTCATATTATTAACATAACATCAATATCTGATGGGAGGATGGTACATAAATAATCAAATACATCATTAGATTTCCTCATAATGTTGATTTCATCAAGTTTGACGATTTCCTTTAACAAGGACATTTGGAAAAGGTATCCATCATCACTAGGTATCGATAACCAAAAAATATATTGATAATCCAATTTAGATTCATGGTTATCCATTCATTTGTATAGAATCATGGGATAGTTTATAATATTTAAATATATTTCCCATTTTGAATAGTTGATGGAGCTTTGTATAATGAGAGCTAATCAATTCCTAGTATGGAAAAAATTACTCCAAGGTACATTTTATGTCCTTCATTGGAATAATATTCTAATAGATGAAAATAATATATGAGTACAATAATTGGGTCCTAATAATTCCACAACATTGGGTTCTAATTGATATCAATACTTTGTTTTATTGATGATGTGATTCAATAGTTTTTAAAAACATACTGTATGTAAATTAATTCATAACATTGTAATGAAATAAATATTTCTCCACTCATGATTAAATTGTGAATTTACCTTGTATGAACTCATTTCCAAATTTCTCATATGCATTTCTAAGGTCATATTATTTTCCAATACAACATTGACATTGGTGGTTGCTAACATTTATTACCACTAGAGACACATGGTTTAATAAACTAACTTGTATATTTCTCATTATCCTTACTATTTAGTCCTTAAACAATGGGTGGTTCCCCAAGGGTTCCTTTCTCTCCTTCTTCATGTTGGTTGACCTCTTCATGTATCTTCTCTATCCATTTTATTTGTCTCCATAATTCTTGAAATTAATGAATTTTATCATCACATTTAGGAAATTCATGTAATTTAATTCCATATCTTTTACATGTTGGTAATTTATTCATCTTTAGAATTTTTTCATTTGTTTTTCCATCTTGAAAATAAAATTTTCTCTTATTATATCCATATCAAATGGTATGATTATTAAAACTATATCTCTACTTTTTGATCACATCAAACTACATCTCTTTAATTGAAGCATTATATACCAGCTAGATCCT
This sequence comes from Viscum album, assembly GCA_963277665.1. Classification (NCBI taxonomy): domain Eukaryota; kingdom Viridiplantae; phylum Streptophyta; class Magnoliopsida; order Santalales; family Viscaceae; genus Viscum; species Viscum album. The sequence goes on from OY728130.1 coordinate 583,698,855, forward strand.
TCTATATATATTGTTTTAAAATACTAATTTATTTCTATATTTTTTGTACTTTTAGATAACAATACATAATGAGTTTCTTGAATGACTCATGAAATTTTTGATGTATTTCATGATATATTAATAATAGATTTAATTCAAATCATTATATTCTATCTCTATCATCATTTAATGAGTTTGATGGAAATACCTGTTATGAAATATCTTCTTAATTGCATCAAACACTATTTCTTTAATTTATCTTTTTCTCTTAAAATTCATTACAAATTAATCCATTAATCAACCTATTCTTATAAATGATATAAATCCAGAAAAAATATATTCTTTATAAAAACATTAGTATATATAAAATATCTTCTTCATTGAGATGACATAATATTTTATGAAAAGTGGACTAGAAGATCCTCCAAATGATTCTGGTCGTCAACACACAATGTAATCAATGACTAGTTTCCACTTCTTGGGTGAAGGTGGAAATTACACATGGTACGTGTTAATTTTTATAGACTACATAAAATAGATAATAATCATCATGAAATTTTTAACTCCACATAACATTAAATTTTTAATCCCTTTATAAAATCATTACATTTTAACAAGTATTATTTCTTGGGTTGGGTTTTCCTTATCCCCAATATATTCCAAAATATAAAAGTTTATATAAAATTGATTGTCGATGAATCACAAATTAATAATTCATTTCCAATATATAATCATTTATAGTGTCATATATTATGGGAGAACTATGTTTGGCATGACATTATTCGAAAAATATGCTTAACGGGTCATAAAATAAAATCAATTCAATTATTAGAAGAATTAAATAATTATATTTATATTAAACATAATGGTTTCTACAGATCATGTGGCTTAATGAATAATATCCCATGGGAGTTTCAAAACATCTTTTCATTAGGAATTATTTGTCATGAACCATGTAAAAGTTGTGTTAATACCCAACAATACTCTCTTTTTGTTATTACCCTTGCGTATATTGAAAGAAGAAAAATAACTTCCTTTTATAAAAATATAAGGATTTATTTATTTAGAAACCAGATACTCTTATATTTTAATAAAACCTGAAGATATTTTACATGAAAATGAAATTTATCCCTAGGTGTTTCACTACCATTTTCTAATCCTAATAACCAAATGAACTAAACTATATCATTAAATCAGATATAGAGAAACATAGTTTAATTATATTAATATTAAATAAATTTTAGTACAAATTAAATTATTGTGATATATTAAAGGACAGAAAATACTAATATCGTGTTCAAAATTGGTTCACATATATTTTTTTGTACCAAAAATAGAACATAATTTACATAAATATTCTTTACCACGTTAAAAAAAATCACCATCTATTTAATATATGTGTTAGTAATATGATATTCATAAAATTTTAGAGTGACCTAAGATACCAACAATTTAATTAATAACATTGAAGAAAAATAATTCACAAATTAATAATACATGTTTGATATTAATCATCATCATCCGAACATAAACTTATAATCAATATCATAAAAATAATTGATTCATTTTAAAAGGCATTGAAGGTGGTATATACAAAATAATGAACAATAATATCATAGTACTCAAATAGAAAAAATATGTTTCATTAAAGAAAACCTAATCCTCACACATATGAAATGTTTATAAATCATAGCATCCTAATTCTGAAAAATAGTGCAACATATTCACACATAAAATCCTTATTCTCATTTGATAAGTCATGTTACCCACTCCAATAGAGGAAACAATAATTTCAGAACCACCTATTATATGATAAACTGACTATAATCTTTAATAAAACATGGAAAGGGAATATATAATAATCATAGTCCAGAAATAAACACATGGAATATTGGGATCAGATGTGATTGGTTGAAGATTTAATTTCATATTTGTGTCAATATATTATAAAAAAATTTCTCATAAGACATTCATTTAGAGATAATGATATTGGGATATTAGATGTCATGTATTATAAAAAATTCCATGAAATTTAATTGGTTGATTGATGTTCTTCAATGATGTATTTAAAATGAAATTTAATGTTAACATATTGGAGAATTAATGTAATAATAGAAGATCAATACATAGATCCATGATGATTGGTTGAGAAGATGATGTTGGGAAGACGATGGTGGAGAATATTTTCATAAAAAGTTTGTAGATACAATGAATTTATCTGATGTCAATGAAAATATAAATTAGCAAAATAAGTGGTTATAATTTTAAAATCCTTGTAAAAAATATGTTTATCTATTCATGATGAAATTGTTGGAATATTATAATATTATTTATATGATGATTTTGGTAAACTATTTTTAATAGCCTTATATATAATATCCCACCTCATGAAAAATCAATACCTCCCCAACAACACATGTGAGACTAGAAATAAAATGTGGGTGGGTGGTGGTACAAGCCTTCCATTGGTGGAATGAAAGTATGGTCTTGCATAGAACCGGAAATAATTTAGGGGGATGTATAGCATGGATGTAGGATCCATGAGTAAGGGTGACAATAGTCTATGATATATAATGGAATGTCATATGTGGTGCAAAAATATAGTGTGTTTCAATTTAAACCCTATTACCAGTTCCATAGGCCACTGTAGCATCAAGTATTATTAATAGGTTTCCTTCCAAGCACAATACAAATGTTGGATGAGAGAGTGTGAAAACATATTAACACTTGTCAAGAAATATAAGATATATGATGTGTTGTCCATTCCGTTAAACATACATTAGTTTATCATTATTGAATATCATCTTAAATATTCAACCACATGAGGTATTACAGGTGATCCTAAGATAGCTGATAACCACACTCCAGTCATCTATAATGATTAAACTACAATATTGAGACACGCCCAATCTCATAAAGTCCATGAATTCAATTTATTTATTGTATGTATGTGATTATTTAAATAATATTATTCTTCTATGATTGATTTAAATTTTCATATAAGAGTTACACTGGGGAATTTCAAGAACATTAAACCATCATATTATTACACAGTGATAATAATTTCAATATTCTGTGAAAAATGATATATGTGAGATGGTTTTATCAGAAATATCCTCTATTGGTCGACATTTTTTTTCATTAAGTGATCATGTGTCCACATGGGAATTGAATCATGTAGAAAGCTGAGATTCAATGATTTTCGAAGAAAAATAATCTTGAGATATATCAATATCATTTAGGCATGGATGTGTCATGACTGACAGTGAAATCAATAGGGGAAGTGGTGAATACCTCATAAATAATTATTTTTTATCATGGTTATGTTTCAATTTTCATTCATTTAATTTTCATTTATTGATATATTGAAAAGGGTGATAAAATAGATATAAAAATCATGATTCATGAAGAGTATATTAATGCTTGTCATAATAACATGAATGAGAAGACACCCACATTCGTTGTTCTTGTGATGGATATGACATTTATATTCCATGTTCTCTTATAGAATAAATGAGATCATGTATTATTTTTTTCTTGTGATGGTGATATATAATCATTAGAAATCCCATGTCATATGATGGATACTATAGTCTATCACATGATCCATTCAAAAAAAAGTCATTATTCGAAAAGGATTTAGCTAAAAAAGACACTATAAATGAAAATAAATATCTATTGTGATATAATTATTCATATTATGAAGATATAGTTATCATCATTAGAGTGAATGAATTCAATCTATCTGATTTCATAGAGATTAGTATCAATAAATGAAAAATGGGAACCAATACCATGATTAGGGGAACCTATAATATACACACATAAAATAATTAGAATATTGAATGATAACGATCGAGGTTTATACACTAGGAAGTGTTCTTATAATTATTTATTTCAGAGGATACATTGATTTATAAGAGTTTATTACTGTATAAAATTCTATTGAATAAATTTTTTTCATTGAATTGTAACATTATTTTCAGGTCTACACTTCATCATCATGGATATAAACTAATTATTTTGTATTTGAATGACTGATAATAAACTAATGCGAGAAGATATTTTGATCGGAATAATTTATAATCTAATGATTTTGTATTCCAGAAAGAACTTTTTAATTTTAAATAAAATTAAATAACTTCAAGAACAATTATATTATTTCATGATGTTGTTGAGTATGTTTATGATATTGAGAAATTCATACATACATATTCTAAAAATGTGTTGATTTATAGATTATAAGAAAAATTGATGTGGATAAAATCTAGTATGATTGTGGAGGAATATAATTCTGGAGAAAAAAATGAAATTCTATTTTAAAATCAAAAAAGAGATGAAAAAGAAGTTTTTAATATGGGTGTGTAATATGTAAATAAATAGGCACTATGATATGGAAGAAGAGTTTGGTAGTTGGTGTCTAAAAATTTGATAAAAAAACACGATTGAATGCTATGTTGTATACATAAATGTATCATAATCCATTATTTATAATGATATGATAATAGTGGTTAATATTTGTTGGGTATTTTAAAGAAAATGAAAAGGGTTGTTTTTTTACTAAAACATGAAAATACCAGGTGTTCTTCACACTATTATTATTTTTTCCAATGAGTTGATGATGTGAGACGTTATTGAGGGGATATAGAATTGTATTAACTTAATAAGGATTAATTATATCTAATAATTCATACAATTAAACCACTAAATCACCTGACCACACTCTCAGTGGTCAATAATTCTTATGAAACTATAAGTCTTTTCAAAGTGATGGTTCCTTAAAATGATATAATATTTCATCTTTATTTAAATAATTTATGAAATGAGTGAGCTTCATGAGATGCAAAAAATCTATGATATTGTTGGTGAAAAAATTTGGGTATTATGTCTCTAAAAATTGATTAAAATGACAAAAGACATCCATGGAAGTTGATATTTAATCACACAGTAAGTGTTGAGACACCATTAATTGAAGTTAGTCACTGTGGTTTGAATTGAAATACTTATTTTTATTAGGATTCTTCTAATGAATAAATCTCAGGTTTTGGTTTTTATGTTTTATATAAAAAAGTTATTATTAATCTAAAATAACATCTAATTAATGTTTCATAACACGCATCAATTTATACTGGTGAAACTATCAAGAGTTTCGTTAGTGAATATTTAGTACTTGATGTCAAGTACAATAAAATAGAAGAGGAATTGTATAAAAATGATAGATTATAAAAAAATCAGAAAACATGTAAATTGAAAGGATGAAATAATTATTCAGTACTATTAAAAGATATAATAAAACTTTTATCTAATTTCAATTTTTTTTTTTGATAAACATATCATTTTATTTATTTGTTGTATATTTCCACGAACTTGAAAATTTTAATAATGATTTTATAGATTTCAATGAAACATAACAATATGTGCATGTCAAAATTAAAATATCAAATGGAAACATCCACCATGAAAAATGAATCTTGTTACACATAAACAATCTTATGTATGAATGCTACATCAATTACTCATATGTGTTTTGAATTAAATTTTTAGAAATCATGGATGGTGAATGATACTCTTAAATAACAACAAAAATGATGTATGATAGAAGACATATGGTGAAATATTCCTCGTGAAATGTCTAAAATAGTAGCAGTTCAAATAAAAATAGATATGTATACACTATATAAAATGAAGATATAGTATACCAAAAAATAAAAGAGTAACGATTATAGGATATTTTTTATTTTTTTGTATGTTCCAACCAATGGAATTATATTGTTTGTATGATAAAATAAACCTACTAAACTAATAAAAGGATTCAATAAATGTGGAACAATTGTGAAGAATGGAGAAAAAATATTTACCATAAAAAGGAGACATAATAGATATATTATTATTTAGATGAAAAATATAAATTCAAACCCACTTGGATGAGGATGAAACGTAAGAGATATTCTCTTACATTAAATAGATGTAGAAAATTTTGAGAAAAATTACCTCGCCTAATAAAAATGTAGGATATTCATTATAATGTGATGCAACAATAAGTGTTGGGATAAAATAAATATAAATGTGAATGAATCTAGTTTAGAGGTTCTTATTGATTCAATGTAAGTTTTGGGTACATAGACAACACATGTTGGTACAAAATTCAATTTCCATGAAATATGTTGGAATTAATGGGGATTCGTAGTGAAAATATGATTTTAAAATATCAATGATACAACGTAGTGAGATGAAATATATTAATGAATCCAGTAATACATTTGAGTGAATTTTTAAACAGAATATATGGTTTATTTGGACTGGGAAGTCATATAGCTATTGCATGAATAACCAAATTAATTGAAAATATTCATCATAACATTAAAATGAAGAAAAAATAGATTACTTGATATAATAAGTACTATATATATGAGAATAAATGTTTTAATATTAGATAATATGACTAGATTAAAAACATAGGCCAAATATTTTTGCAACTTCAATTAAATTAGAGAATCAAATAGTGCAGAATGAAAAAATTGTTGAAGATTCATGGAAAAATGAGGATTAGTAATGTGAGGTGAATATTGATGAAATGTTTTCGACAATTGAAAACATCATGATTCATAAGGATATGGTGGAAATAATTATTTTACCAAAACAGGATGTTAACAGGATACAAAAGATATTGAATCTAATGAGAACCCAAATAAAAATAAGATTCCAAATAAATGATTCCTTATTGAGATTGGTAGAAAAGGATAGCGGTGGATAACAAGAATTTATTTTGGTGAATGTTTCTCTGGATGAAAATAATTCTCCTAAAATATTACTGTATATATTTATATATTAATATATACAATTTTTGAAGAACATTATGGTAATTGAAGGAGATATTTTCATCTCTTAAGGGGTGAAATTGATGAGTTAATGATGTTAAATATTATCTATATAGATAATGTAGATGTTATGAAAAGATTTATAAAATTTAGAAAATAATATATTATAATGACCCTCATTTTCCTAATATAAATTATATTGGTAATTGTTATAATGAGGGTGTAGATATTGAGAGAAAATAGTTATGTTATATCGTCTTACATGAGAAATTTTTTTTGTGACTTTTTGAAATATGTATATAAAAAAATACTTTTCATTATATGGTTTTTTAGTATCCCCAAAACAATAATATATGATTCATATACATTTAATATCATAAGAAGAATAATTTATTATCATTATTGATAAACTTTATTATATATAATAGTTCACTTCAAGTTGTTTTTAATCATACAAGTACATTGTCAAGTTAAATAGTAATTTTTATAAAGAAATATGTGTTGTAATCCTTCTATATTAAGTAAACAAGGATAATCATTATATTTATTGAGAATAATATGATATCATGATGAAATATTGAAAATATTGATGAGATTTGGAAAACTATAAAGCAAAATTGCATTTATTGTCAGCATGGTGGAGTGGAATATTGAATTTGAAATATGAAAAAGTATCATGGTAAAATTCATGGGTAGATTTAAGAGGTCATGTTAATGTCTATATACTGATGGTTTTATATTCCATCATAACACTATAATTTTAACTTATGAATAAGAAATACTATAGGATATGATGATGATAGAGAATTGGATATCATGATTAATATATATATATATATATCTATATGAATATATATGTGTGTGTGTGTGTGTATGGGCATGTGTGTGTGTTTATTAAGCCTCTTCAATGGACTACAGAAAGGGTATTTTGAGGTTGTTAGCTTGAAGATCATGGGTGATGAGAGATTTTCATGACATAGTTGCAATTTGATTTTTTGAGAAGCTCTTTTTGGAAGACAATGGGGGAAATTATTGGAATTAACAATTTCATTTAAGAATATAGAAAATAGTATTATTGAATTTGTGGTTTTAATTTTGAAGTCTATGAAATTATTTGATGACCATGGAAAAATAAATTAGTTTCAAAGTGGATACAATAGAGAAGAACATGGAAGAAGTGTATTTTCTTTAATGTATTGTTGATATTTATGGCATATAATTTATGACACAATTTTAGGTAAATATTTTCTATGGGAATTAATAAAATATGATCCAACCTTTGGTCGCCAAAGGAACAAACTTATCCTGGAATGTGTGACTTATTCTACTATACATAAGAAAAAATAACCCAAAAATCCACATGTGGAACATGAGTATGTGCATTTATAGAACCCACATGTAGAGAATGTTGAATGAATAGAATTTTCATATTGTGTATGGTTTTGAATTAAATGTATATTTGGAAATGGTGTGACATGACTGATGTCTGGCATGTGTGTAGGGTGTCAGGGTTCAAAACACAATGTCAAAATGATATGTTTATGAAGTGTCATCAATTGTTGTGAGTAGGACAACATTTCAAAATATCGATGTGGGGTGGGTGGGTGTTAGTAACCATTCATGAATATTAAAAAATATTGATATATTTAGGGTCATATAATAAATTTCAACTTCGTTGTTTTGTCATCACATCTATTCATATTCAACATTCATCCTTAAATGGGTTTGTATGTTCTATAGAGACTATAGACAAAAACAATTCATCTTTCCTTCATAATTTAACTAACAAATCATGTCATTTAAAAACACCTTGTTCACATGCATATAATATCTATCTTACATGAGTATTATTATTTAAAGAATAATGTTATTCAGTCAATTATTCAATGTCATAGAGAAGTGTTACACTAAGATATTATAATAACTAAAATTGATTTCGTGATGGCATGTCGATAATCAAAATGACATCAAGGGAAGACCTTCGTATATGAGATGTTTCCCTCATGGAAAAAATCCATCTAATGAACTCTTAAATATTATGAAACTATGTGACCACATTATAATCACATGCTAACCCATATTGAGATGCCATTATTTTTAATTGAGATTTATTTTTGAGATACACTAAAATAATGGTAACATTTAATGGGTTTGAATAACCTGTAATTTTAAGAAGTGGGAGTGATTAACACAACTATAATAAATTAATTAGATAATGGGGTTTGAATTTGTTACTTTTAGATATTTCTTGAGAGATTTCTCAACTGAAAAATATAGGATCAGTGGAACCCTTGATTCAGGATGTGGAGATCCATGATTGACATAGTCATATGAATAAGAAGAAATAACACCCTAAAAATGTGGTTTTAAATAAAAATATTCTCTACAGGTTTCTTAACATTCCTCACAAACCTCACTGTGAAAGGACTTTTATTATAAAAATATTACAATTTAAATATGACCATTATAACATAACTATTGAATTTAGAGGTATGGTTTTGATTTGGAACATTATTAAATATGAATATAATTTTATTTCTCCTTAAAAATGTATTGATTATGTTTTACTAACTCGGAACTCATTTTTTGTGAAATCATTTTATGCTTCAAAAATTTATTTTCTTCAAAAATACTTTTGGATTAATTATTTGAATGTAAATTATAATAAATTTTTTGTAATTCTAGATATTGTATCTTTTAAAATGAACCTAATTATGAAATAAAAATATCAATGATAACATCAGGTTAAATATTTGAATATATATGAAATTATGGATTATTAGTGAATTGATAAAAAATAAGTTAAAAAATATTTACCTTTCATTTTTCTAAATAATTTTATTTAAAAACCCAATTATATTTTTCATTTCTTCTTAGAATTATATATAATCCATTTTGCATCAAATAATTTAATTATTAACATTAATGAATTATATATAATAAATTATATGCCTAAACAATATATTTTCTAAGACCTTTTTGTAATCTAACACATTTATATTAAATTTATATTGTACATATAGAGGGAATAAATCGTGGAAAATGGACAACATATTTAGAATCCTATGGTTAATTTTTTTTAATTCGTCCATTTTTTCATTATAATTATTAATAGTTGTAATTATTTATTACCTTGGTATATGTAAAATGAGTAATCATAGTTAATAGTAAGAGATACGGTTTGAAAATTAACCCCATACATTATTTTATTTCCTTGGAATGATATTAATTAACCATATACCTCCTAACATTAAATATATTTCATTATGGTGCCAATTAAAATTTTAATGATATATACATATATGTATATATTATTTTATATAAAGAAAACATTAATATCTCCCTAACTTTTTTTTCTATTTTATATTATAATTTCACATAGAAATAATAATGAATTAAGAATGAATATACAAGATTATTTTGAACATTAAAAATTTATTTTCTTGATAGTAATATATTTTGAATTTTTAGTATTTTTTATTACCTTAAATTGTTTCAAAACACTAAAAATGTTATTTAGAAAATATTTTAAAAATAAAATTAAATAAATTTTAATCATCAAAGGTAATATTCTGTGGATGAAATATATTATCATGTGAATTTAATGGATAATAATAATGTGTAGTTCCTGGTGAAATTTTTTTATTCAAATTATATCACAATTATAACGAAATCCATTGTCTATTAATCAATGAACTATCAATATATAAATACAATTATTTTTAATTAAGATTTAAAATATTTTTGTCATGGTTAAATTGAAAATGGGTTTTCAAATGGGTTAAACAAAATGATATCATTTATAATATCACATAAATATGTCAAAATATAATTTTTTGAAGGAATTTCTACCATATCTAATCTTATATTTGGAATATTGGACACTTGGTTCCATATACTTATGACAATAATGTTATCATTTTTAAATCATGTTTTTAATTCCTTTTTTTTCATTTCCATAACTTCTATAATTAAAAGTATATTTTATCTTTTCTTACAACATTCATTAATCATGATAAACCACGCTCTATCCATTTATCTTTTAATATTAAATATACTTGATTTCTGTGTGGTAGTATTTTTTAAATTCCATTTCACTAGTCTTTAGAAGGCGATCTATAGGTGGTTAATTTAAAAGAGGTACTCATCTGACATCACCTATTTAAATTTATTTCCTATTCTACATCAATTATAAACAAGGTATTCTAAATAATGTAATATATTCCCCATTGTCAGTATACTAAAGTTTTATTATGTTTATAAAGCCACCACTAACCACACTCTTTTCTAACAAACAAAAAAAATACAAGTATTAATCATGTGCACATGTAGATTATCATCTCCACACCATGATACCATTCATTCTCCATCAATAAAGTTCATTTTTAGTTACTATGATCTATTTGATGTTTTTATATGATATTTATTAATTAATTATTCCTCTATAATATAATTATGATTTATTCTTTCTTACCATTTTTTAGATTGAATGATAATATCCATATTCTTTACATGCTGAGTACTAACCACACGAAGTGATTTTTTTTCATTAATTTATTCATTACATGGATGGTAATAAAGACAAATTTAACAAATATTTTTTAAATAATAGTAATTCCAGAATGATGATTTTTTAGGTTTCTTTAATTCCTTCAATAGATTGGTGGAAACGACACTACAATATACATAAATGATTCCATATCCACAATTTTATGTATTTCATTTTTCATCTCCAATTTATATAAATAATTAGGAATTTTTATATGTTGAGTAAATAATTTAATTATTTCATGATAATAAATATGGAAATTATGAATCCATGACCAATCTGCATGTATAGGAATATTCAAAATAGAACATGTAGTTAAAAATACTATATTTCACTAAAATTTTCATTTCAATGATGATATTTTAAATGAAATTAAAACAATAAAGTTTATAGGAATTATACATAGTATGTTATGTAAAAATACTATTTTGGAATATATTTAAATTTAACTGTATTTATTATATACGTTTTTCAAATATAAATTCAACAAGAAAGGACTTGGGATATGGGATTTATGTTTCAATCCTATATTAATTGGTATTATTTATTCTTTAGTTTTAATAATAAATTAAATGTTCCATATATGTTGAATTTGTTTTTTCATATCTCTTAATTTTACCAATTCTTTATATTTGTTCTATAAAAATATTTGGATTTTTTAAATGAAATCTTTATTATTTCCACTATTTCATGAATATTTTTAATTAATCTACATGTTCAATTTTAAATATTTCCATGACTGATTTTACTATTATACAATGAATTATTAAATACATTTTTATATTTGTTTTTATTTATATAAAATTTATTTAATGGAATTTTCTTATTATTTCTAAAATTTGAACGTTTTACAGATTGTGTAAAAAAATGTTTCGACAATTACCACATGAACATGATTTCCAACTATTGAGACTCTTAAATGTTTTTAATCACTCATTATAATTTCATAATTTTCTTTGAAATTAAAATTTCTTATTATTTTTTTAAAATATTATATTTTATACAAGTAATTTCAAATGGAAATTGGTATTTTACTGAAGAAATATTCAAGGGAATATTATAAAATTTTCCAATTATGGGTACTTTATTTAATGTTTCATAAGTTTAAGTGGGGATATGATCCAATGATATAAGCATTAATCATTTTGAAGAAGTTAATTTATCATGCATTTTAAATCACAATGAAAAATGTTCTATTTTTCATGTGTTATCCAATGATGAAAACATCAATTTGTTTATGGTCATGCAATATATAATGGATTTTATTTTTATGAAGAGATTTCTATATTTCTTAATAAACTCCAATAAATTTGGTAATGTGATATAAATATATCCTGAGATGATTATTATATTGATGTACATGATTTTAAATATATTTTATTTTACAGGATAATATTGCATATAATTTCATTCTAGTAATTCTTAGATGATTATGCTTGGACATGTATGTTAATATCATTGTTTAATTTTTTATGTGTGAGTATGTTTGATTTCAGGATATACTCACAATATTATTCATGGAAATGATTTATTATAACATTTCATAAATTTATATGATGGTGTGATTTATTCATAGAATTTATTAAAAGATTTTGTTTTGATATGACTTTAAGGACATTTGTCCAGAAGATAATTATTTCCTCTATTTATGATTTCACATGACTATTTGTAAGACTTTATTTATTGTTTCTTTTTTTAATTCCATATTAATCATACATCTTTATGTGACATTATTTTATAGATTATGATATAGTATTTCAAGGAAAGAATATTAAATTTTTATAACATTGAAATAATTATATTGTCATACCATTATGTATATATTCTGCTCAATTAAAAACATTAATAATTATATTCCATAGTTTCCCTTAATTAGATTATATTCTCACCCATTCTTATGTTTCAATTTTTCTAAGTTATTAATAATTATTTTCTATATTATTGTCCTTTATGGATAAAACTATATATAAATATTATAGTGAGGGATGGTAAAATGTCTTATAAACTAGTTATTTATGTACCCATGATTCTAAAGATAGTAAACCTATATATTTATCTAGCATTTATTATTATTTTTTATAACTAATATACGTCTAAAATTAGGAAAATATTATATATGTGAATAATGGTTTATTATTAATGGTATAAGTGAAAGGAGTTTTTTTTAAAAAAATGGGAGGAAAAATAATTAGTGATATCCTATATGATAATACAAAATAAATGAGGAAATTCTATGTTATGGTATAAAAATTCTAACAGTTTTCCTATAAATTGAATAATTTTATAGATACATGAAATTATATATTACTCTAGAAGAGATGAACCATGGTGTAAACGACTGTAATTTAAATATTGGGTATTAACTCACTCATCATAAGGGAATGATGAGTAGACCTAAGATTGAACACTTGAATAGGAAATCTTAGGTAATATGATTGGGTAAAAAAACTTTTTCATTCTAAAACAATATGAGCATTTGAATTGATGATTACCATGAATGAACTATACATAACCTAAGTTATAATTGATTGAAAAGAATTTTCCATGAGAATTAGACGTCCTATAAATTATTATTCATGAATATATGATTAATGCATGCTATTATTATTTATCCAACTATTATTTTTTTAATAGTTAATGTATAAAACCAGAGGTATTGAGTTGATAATGAATGTGATGGAAAATGAAATGATTTTCCTTGTTAGAAAATGAATTTTATTTTAACTAGAAGAGGTATTATTTTGATTATTCTTAATCATCTATAATGATATATTATTAACAACATACACAGATGGAAATTTTTTAACATGTTATATAAGTGGAAATGGACATTTATGGAATATAATCTTGAAATTATCATTGAGAAAATAAAGTTAAATTTTCATATTATCATGAATGTGTTATGAAAGACTACTTTGAATATCTCAATACAAGCGAGCGATTATTTTTTCATGGACATAAAGGGAATATAGAAATTAATTTTCATTTATATTAATGTTTTGTATTTGGGGACATGAGAATTTTTCAATTAAATTCCAAAATATATAGGATAACTCCAAGACTAAAGAAGGTCTAATACTATTCAGATCATTGAAATGAAATTATTTAAGTGTTTATGTAGTTGTTTTTTATAATTATACTATATATTTATTTTATCACTGATATTGTAGTCTTTATAATCATGAAACATATATGATTTTTATGTAGAATCTTTCATTAAGGATTTGATATATTATGTTGAATAATACCTATAACCTAAAAATTTGATTTCAATGTGATGTGATATTTTATTGAAAACACATTATTCTATGAATGATACCACTTGATATTTACACGATTTGGAGAAAATGATTTACAAATTATATAAATAGGTTATATACATTAATAAATTAAAATCGATAGTATTTGTAACTGTATAATTTTTGAGTGATTTGATGAAAAATTAAATAAAATCAATTTAAATGAAGTTTTTTGTATTTTATGAATTATGTAATATATTAAATATCTTATGATTCTATTCAATGAATAAAGATAGTGGTGTTTTGGGAAGAATATATGTTTTCATTGAGACTATATGTTGATTCTAATCCTTAGCATGTATTAATAGAATATATAATCATATTATTCAAATATTTGGTATGTGCAATTATGATCTAATTTATGTTATCTAGGGATAAATTTTAATGCAGATCTTGATATATATATATATATATATATACACACACAAATATGTATGTTTGTCTGATTGATAAAATAATTTAGATTTTTGGGTTTTAAAATTGGATATATATATATATATATATATTCAATGTCATAGGGTTAGGTAAAATTATTTCAATAAGTATCGAGGTTTTTGATATTAATGTTTTATATTTCTCTATATAGGATAACTTATGAATTATTTTTTTTTCAATTGATATTAAAATTCATAATGAATTACCTTTTCATATTTTATCTATATAATGATATGTTACAAATTAAATTTAGTTTTTTCGGTAAAACAATTTCCTTCAAAATATTCATTTAATGGAGTAATTGATAAAGTGATAATGGATTGAAGCACAACCAACAGATGAAAATGTTTTTATGAAATGAAAACATATCAAGTAAGTATATTTTTTTATGTTATTTATATTAATAGTAAATAAATTCCTCAATAAAAGGAAAAGCATAATGAAATATGAATTTTTTGCATTTACTATCATTTTTGAGGAATTTATTGTATGTTAACCCCTCTCTAATTTATTTCTCTTGAGCTAATAATTTTTTATTGAACATGATATAAATAAATATTTTAAATACGTTTAATATTATTTTTTTCATTCATGTACATATTCTTAATTAAATACAATATTTTTGTTATCACAGAATCCAATTATATGTTATTTTACCTAACAATTTTGTTTTTCCATTTTCCCCTTCCAAATGATGATTTATTATACCTATGTATGATGTGGGTCCTCCAAAATTTTATTTAAAAAATTAATCATTTTAAGGTTGAGATAAAATCTTAGGGAAATAATTTATTTAATGGTGGAAGAATATATCAGCCCAAAATTTTATATTAAAACCACAATATTCTCAATAAATTTGTTAATATTCAACATTGAGATTTCAAAAACATTGATTATCATTATTAATATATTATAATTAAAATTTAACTATTATGATTTGGTATTTGAATTAATGGGTATGAATATGAGTAATCTCATTTGGAAATATAACTATAATGTTCCTACTCAAAATATTGTGTTGAACACTAGTAATGAAATGTGTAGAATTTTTGTGTGTTGTCATTTTATGTAACATTACAACGTTTTTATAAATATACATTATCGTCATTATTTACAAATTAATACTAAAATTAATTCTGTCCTCTTCAAGAGACTGAATCAGTATATATATATATGTATATATACTATTTTCAATTTGTAGATTATTTTGTTAAACAGGTCTATTTTTCTTCAATCTTTACGAATATTAACTATGGTAAATTTTTGTCACCTCAGTTGAGATAATTTTGGTAAAAAAAGATTAGAAAATTCAGATATGGTATCTTAATACACCAAAAACATACCTTTATTTCATTGGGTGAGAGGAAATATACTATAAATATCATGAAATAAAATTTATGGCATTTTAGTTCTAATTTCTATTGTTAATGAAATTAATATTATTTTATGTAAATAATATTCATAAATACCCCTATCATGATTTAAATTTATCTTATATGTTCACATGGGGATAAACGTTTTTATGACTTTATATAAAATTTTATTTTCGAAATTATTGATTTATTTTGATGAAATTAGTTAATTTTTATTTAATTGTTAGTTTATAATTACCCTAAACAGTTACACAATCATTTCATAAAGGCTGTTTAAGAAATTGAAAAATCAATGTAATGGATTTTTAAAACATTAAAAGTAAAATTTTGTTTTGATATTATGATTTTATATGAATTATATCGTCAATTTGTTTATAATTTAATAAGAAAGAGTGTAACTTCAAATTCCATTCATTTCTTTGTGTTATTAATTTCAATTTTATTGTATAATTAAAAAAATTACATCTATATTGTTTTATGTTAAATAATATTTAATATAATTATTTGAAAACAATATAAAAAGTTATGAGAAGACATGTATGTTGTTAAATATTTGAAAATATAATAAATTGACCATTTATTAATTTTTTTACATTTACATGTAAAATAATAACCCATAAATGTTGAAAATGTAACCATCGTGGTTAACATTAAAAAAGGGGATACACCGAAATATATGGATTAAAATATCACATGGTCATATTCAAATACCATTGGATACGTGGTTTTTTACCATTTCAAAATTTATTATAAATATTTTAACATATTTGTTACACATTTTCCTAAAAATAAATTTATTATATTTAAATATTTTATTATTGATATGTGTTCCCTTTATTCAATCATAAAAAACAACCCTATTTTCACTTATTTAAAACACATTTACCCATTTATTGTGAGAACAAAAACACATTATAGAAAAATATTTCATATTAATAGATTAATATTAATTACATAACATAATGACCGATAGAAAAATAATTTATGTCTTGAGAGTTTCAATAGATGGGATCATAAGAAACTGCTCTATAAGTGTGTTATGTCATATACCACTAAGATCATCATAAATATCTCCCTTCATAGAAATATCATTCATATAGCATTTATTCATATCCTAGGGAAAGGAAAGTTATAAAAGGGTGAAATGATATTCTCACTAAGGGTAAACAAATGAGGTATCTATATAAATTGACTGTGTGGTTTTGAGATGTTGAGAATATCATTTTATTAACCATACTATGAATATAATATATCATCAATATGAGTCATTGAATAAATCATGCATTTTTATACGAAATTAATCATAAAATAATCTGGTAACATGATAAATGATATCATACCGTTAGTGTTAGATATATATTTGCTGCCTATACACAAAAATATAAAATCATATGTCAAGGATATCTGACAATACATTCATAACATGTTAGTATTCGGTTAACCACTTCTGTACCAACCTCAAGCATGGGTTAACCCCCCATGGACCCTCTTCCGGGGATGTGATAACCTCTTATTCAATAATTTTGGCTTGGGATAACCTTTTGTATACCCATGGTTCTCATTTAGTAGTTACCATTACCTAGTTCAATAGAGGTAGCTATAAGTCCCCCTATCACATAATGCTTTTATTTGTGTTCTATAAGATCATTAAAAATCAACATCTATGAACTAATAAAATAAATGATATTAATTAACATTTTATCATATCATGACCTATGGAAAATAATTTTGTTTCAAAATCATTTCATCTTCTCATTATGTCATAACCTATGGAAAATGAATGGATTTATTAAGCCTCATTCCATCATACAAATAAACCATCTTATGAAAGTATAAATTTGGTATAATTGGATTTTATGCAATATAAATATTAGGTAACCTCAAAATTTTTCATCATATATGTAAATGGATTTTTGAAGATCACATGGAACATTTCATAAGTCAAATACCCTATATACATTATGTAACTTACATAGAATCTAATAATTTAGAAAATATGAATGAAAAATTTTCATTGAAAATATCCATCGAATATTGAAAGGGAGAATTTAAATTTTTGATCTTTCAGAGAGTAATAAAATATCATTTATTTCGTATATGTTTAAAAAAAATTCATACACATTATTGGTGAAATCAAAACATGAATGGTTTGGAAGACAACATGAATATTTATGTTAGAACATTTTTTAAATTGTCATGAAATGGAAAAATGTAATTTAATAAATTATAGATGGACATTAAAACACTTAATTATAATATTTTTAGAAAAAATTAATGTGGAAAAAAAAAATTCATCCAATAGAATAAGTAATTTCTATTTTATTTAAAGAAATTCTGTTTAAATCATGAATACATAAATAGAGGAATATGAAGGGAAAAAATGCATTCTCATGAAATAACAAGAGGATATTAATTTTTATTATTTTATTTTGGAATAGGTAATATTATTTTATTATCAAAATCATATTCATAAATAATAACAATAAATAATGAGATTATAACATCAACCCCCAACCAAATTGGTAATGTTTTATTATATTAATCACCATGAAATAGAGATCAATATATGGATATGAATATCCCATTATATTCTTGATAATAATAATAAAATAAATTAATGTGTAGTAAATTCACTATAAAAAGTAAATAGGTGGTTAATAATGATATTTGTCTCTATGCATTTACACAGAGACTTGAAATCCCATACCCAATTATGCAGTTTTTGAATAATAATACCTGTGATTGATTAATATTATTTGTAACTTTAAATATCATGATAACAAAAAAATTCATGATATCACATGTCAAAGGGGTTCAATTTAATCATCATTAATGACTATTAGTGCATAACATAATATAGGTCACAATTAAGACACTTTGATATGAGATTCCTTGACACTGAGACTCAACTTCATTCATAAATATTAAAAACTATAGTAAAATAAATGCAGTTTTATGAAAAATATATTATAAAACCATTATCATATTCATCATTCTATATTTGTAATTACATATAAATTTATAAATAATAATTCTGATTGGGATTTAATGTCATAATTTGTATTATGGCTATAAAGAACACATTAACTTCAATGGGTTTATTATATAAAATCTGATTTAGAAGTCCATTATGCCTAATAACCATTGATAATATATCTATTTATCAATTATCATCAGATTATTATAAATAGAGTGTTTTTTAAAATTCCAATTAGTACAATCAATGGACGTGATAACCTCATATTGTAGGATTGAACACCGTGAAACCCATTTATTGGAGCATCCGATGGAGATAGAGTAACTAATAATTTTCCTTGATCATTCCCAATCTGATATCCAATATCTACGGTACAATAGAAACAATTTGTTGGATAAGTTCACGATAAGCGAGATCACGACCCAACCCACATACATCAAAAAAAACCCCATGAAAGTCTCACTATTGTGCACTATACCCTTAGGGCGTTTTCTAGTGGAATAATGGGTTATGTATCAAGAACATAATTATATTAATATTTCAATGGTAATTTTAAAATTATCTTTGTTATATTTACATATTATTTTTATTAAATTATAAATCATTTCTCGTTTTTGTATGTTGAGAAAAAAGTATTATTTAAGGGTTATAAATAATTTCAAATAAGAAATTCATTTTAATGAATTATTGAATTGATGAAATTAATGATATTTTAATTAAATATTATTATTAAATAATATTAATTATATATAAGTGGGAGTATAAATTTCATGATGTCAAATGTAATTTTTTTATGGGTCTAAAAATTGTTTTTGTGAAAAAACCAATTATTTCTCAATAAATATGAATTATTTTTTTAAAAGGTAAAATTAAAATATTTAATTTTTTTTGTAAAGTTAAATATTATTTTTTTAATCCTCATGTCAAAATAATCCAACAATGAATTTTTCTTAATTTTCAGTGAAAGGTGATTTTTTTTTCATAAAAATTAAATAATGTATAAATATAGTGTGTATTGATACATCATTAAGAACAAGAATTTATTTAATAAATTTCATAATTGAAATACATGAGTAATTATATGATTCAAGAATAATTTAATGTGTTTTTTACATTATTTGAATAATTTTACAAAGCATTCATAAATCCTTGAAAACCAATATTATACTTTATGGTTTTAAAATCATTTATCTAAGAACATGACTCTGTTCCACATCACCAAGGGTAATATTATAATGATTTCTGCACTTAGAATTATAACATTGTGAAATAAAATCTACATTGTAAGAAACCAATGTAAAACCCTCATTGAAAATTTGGGGTTTGGATTAATTTATTATATAGATTCCAAAACCTATGTTTAATAAATATTAAAGAACACCCCTCACTTTTCCAATATTAACCCACCAAATATCCCTTTACCATTCACTCAAAAACCAAATATCACATCCATACACAAACCTACAACCCTATAACCCTCCCATGGTTCCCCCATTCTCTCTATAACATCATCCCATACTTTTGGAATCACCCACTCAATGTAAGGGGTCCTCTAGTTCTCTGAATTATTCAAGACTCTTCAATATCATATTCCTTTCTATCTAATTCATAATTATTTTAAATGGTGTTACATATATACCATACTTCTTTATATATTTTTAATTGATGATATACCCATTTCAATCAAATTAATTCCTCTCTTGAAAATGTTTCCACCCATGTTATGCTGCTGAAATTTCACTGTGATTTTCCATTCCATCCAATTGTGTAGTGGATATAGATACCAATTATCTTTTAAGGACATTCAATTTTATGAAACGAAACATCTATCATTTGTTTCTTACATGTATTTAATCTATAATCCATTATAATGGTATTAAATTTTATGAGATATGTTCATGTGTTTGATGATGTATGTCACATACTTACGCATGAATGTGATTTTATTATGATGGGTGAGCCAAGATACACACTAATGCATTGGGAAATGTTTCAGTCTCAATAAATTCCATGTAGAATGTTCAATAGGTTATCCTAATGACATTGTGTTAGGTTTTCATGGTGTTTCACCATGACTTACTCTTATGATGTTATGTTTAATGTTTTTCATCATTCTGATGTTGTTTGTAGGTTATCATTCCATGTCCAGACTCATTTTTCAATTTTCATAATTTTGTTCCACTTTTATATCCCATGGAAATGATATGTATTTGACATGTAACGCATTATTCATGTAATTTATTTTTTATTCCCTTACTAAGATGTGTTTTTCACCCCTTTATTTTTTATGTCTATAGGTTATCGCTTTTAGTTTTAAGAATGATAGGAATATTATGGTCGTATAAAAGAAGTATTAAATAATGCTGATGTACAACATGTTTTATGTTTTAATTTATGTACATAATTACTGAAATACACTAGAACTTTTTATCATCTTTGTGGTATTTTTTTATTCTTATGTAATAAATCATGAATTAATGTGTAATAACGACAAGATTTGTCATAGTTAGTATCAAAGAAATGTTTAGTTATTTTGGGTATTGGATTAGAAACTTTTAGAGAATGTATTAGGGATAAGACAATATAAATAAAAAAATAAATAACTTTTATTAAATTATACTGTAACTGGATTAAAATATTATAATTCCCTCCATGGAAACTATAAGTTAATGTGGATCTAGAACAGTTTTACCTTGGGGTAACGCCATAAAACATCTCATTAAGCTATACTCAAATAAAAACTATTTTATGAATATAATCCTTGATGAATGCCTCATTTGAAACTCTCTATGGATATTTATTGGAAAACTAAAAGTCACAATAGGAATATTTGTTAAAGGAAAAATAATTCCAATAAGGGTATATGTTTGTAAATAGATCATGGATAACATAGATTGATGCCTAAAAATAATATTTTAATGAAATAAATGTCATTTATAAAATTTCCATTTAATTATATTGTCATACATTTGTTTAATAATTTGAAAATACTCATCCAAAATTATGACATTATTTTAGGAAATGGTTTCAAACTTGAGAAATTGAGTATAAAACCAATGTGATGGGTAATGTGATGGAATCCCCAATTAGATTCCCAGTCAGATGGGAGAAAGAACCATTAACATTGTAATTATAATCAGTTAGTTGATGTAGGTTCTGAATAGAAAACTCATTCAGCGTAATGTCCAAAACCCCCTTAAAGAAGAACATGTTATTATTGAGAACTTTATCAATGAAAGAGCTCAAAATTTCAATGAATTATTTTATTGGTTAATCATGTAATGATAGATCAAATCCATTGAGATGATCAAATCCTTCCATATATGTTTGAAGCAATATAATTTCATACAAGTATTTTTTTCATATTGAGGGATTATATGATCGGTGTTGGTTATTAATCAAGAATATATACCATATAAAAGATAATGAACTGACGGGTTATATGAAATTCTAGAAAAGGTTTTTCAAATAATATATTAAATCCACTGTCAAAAGTAAAATGGAATGGTATTTTCTTTACCACACACAAAATTAAGATTAATCCATTAGGGAATATGGACCCGAAATCATAATAGATTCTTGTTACACATAATTTTTTTTATTAACCACCAATAAATAGATAACATCTTTTATGGTGGGATAGAACTAATCCTATGAAAATCTCAAGTGATCCAAGACTTTGAGAATAATGATGTAATTGTATGGTGTGTTTTCTAAGTTGAAATGATGTTCGAGGAATCTCAAGTGTCTCATGGGGATAATAAGATGTAAGTGGAGTTTAGTTTTGGTGTTTTCATAGTTAAATCTCATTATGGTAAGAAATTTAATCATCTGAATTTTCAAAACAATGGAAATAATCACACTAAAACTATCCTAAGGGGTAGGAGGAAATGTTTTAGGTGTAGAAAGGGAGGGAACCTAGCCAGAAATTTCCATTGGGATAATCCCGCCTATGAAATAGATGAAGTGAATTATCCATCCTACCCTTATCTTATTATCCAATTTCTAAACTATAAAGTAAGATGAAACTATTTAAAAAACATCTTTATTTGAAGGGATTTTGGTGAAAATCAACACAAAAAACCACCAAGTATGCAAGGGTGAGCAAATTTGTTCACAACTGCTTAGGTGGATCCCAAAAAAGAAATAGTTATATGTATTATTGTTATTCATTAAATAATAGATAATTTAATTACTACTACTACTTACACGCATTACTTCATGTAATAGTGGATTATAATTGTTCCCATATAAAAATTTGGGCTGAGAACTTCCTATTAAACCTTACGATACTCCATATAGGGAAAGTATAAACAATTATGGGTATGGATTGTCTATCTATATTTGGTTCCAACACAAATTGCGATGGGAATGAAATTACTCTATATAATACAACTCACCCCATATTCTATACAAGTGAATGGAGGACGATAAATTGTCATTAACACCAAAATATCAAGAATATATATTAATTCCATATGATCAAGTGTATCTAGATCAAATTATTAATCTAAAGGAAAATATCATTGTCTAATACATTCCCATTATAAGAGAATACATTGATTTGTTTCCCGAATAATTTCTTGGTCTTCAACCTAGATAAAAGGTTGAAATTAAAATTGATAAAATACCTAAGGCATTGTAATTATCCCTGAATTTTTATAGAATAAATTTTTTGGAACATTAGGAGATAAATAATCAAATACATGAGATTCTAGATAAATGGTTTATACACATACATACCTGACCATGGGGGCACAATTCATCTTTATCAAGAAGGGGGGTGGGTCAATTTGAATTTTTATTAATTATCATCAGTTATACAAGGTCAAGATTAAGATAAAGTATCCTCTTACATAGGTTGATTAATTTTTCCACCAAACACATAGATACAAATACATTTATATGATGTATCATTGGTCAGGGAACTTTCATTTAATGGTGAAGAATGTGGATATCCCAAATACTACCTTAATTACAACGTACATGAACTATGAGTTCCTAGTAATGCCCTTCAGACTCACAAATTCTCTATTAATCCTCATATACATGATGAGTATATTCTTTTTATATTACCATAATCTTTTTCATTCATTATAGATTATATTCTAATATATTCAAAAAGAAAGGAGGATAATAAGGATTAATTTAAAACTATGCAAAAGTCCATAAAAAAGAGGGACATTTATGAAAAGTATAGTAAATATATGTTCAGGTTGAAAGAAGTCTCATTCCAGGAGAATATTATAATAATAAATGGGATATATATATACCCCTCAAAGATAGAATCAATTCATGGATTTCCAATACCAACCACTATGATTTAAATTTTTAGTTTTTTTAGATTATCAATTTACAATCATCGATCTTTGAAAAATTATATCATGATTGTGAAACCCTCTAACCAGTGTAACTCTAAATAGATTCAATTTTGTTTGGAATAAATAATGAAAAGGGGGATTGAAGGAGTTTAAAAGACTCTTATCTCCACACCTTTACCTTTAGTACCCATTTGTGGGAACCTTTCAGGGAATACATTGTTGTTTCAAAGAAGGTCATGGCATGTGTACTAATTCATAATGAAAAAGTGATAACATATGATTCATGGAAAAAGAATGTTCATTAAAAAAACTACCCAATGTATGAATTGTATCATGTTAAAATGATACTTGCATTGAAAATGTAGAGTTATTTTCTCTTTTGGGGGAATTTTTTGAATATATATTGATCATAAGAGACTCAAGTATATATTCACATATATAGAGCTAAATAGGAACCATTGAAGATGGTTATATGTGATTAAAGACAATGAATAGTAAATTCACTAATATTATTGGAATGAAAATAAATTTCTATATTCCCTATGGAGAAATGATCCATAATTATTATCCTTGATGATAATTTAGATGGATTTGGTCATCATAGACATGAAAATGAGTGGCACAGTAATCTTAAAAGAATAACCACCATCAATCCTTTCACAAATGATTGCTAAACCATCTATTTTGGAAGAGATAATTTATTATAAGAGAGATGATGTAGAAATTTAATAGATGGTGGAAGATATATGAAAATGTAAATCCTCAGAGTTGAAAAATAATGAAGAAAGTGTTGTAAGATTGGGTTCCTAACTATTTGTATAACAAAATCCAGAGACAAAGAAGGATATATTCGATGATGCATAGCTTGAATTTCTCCATCCATACAGGGAGCACAATGATATATAGAGATATTTTTGGGAAGTATTGGTGGGACAATATTAAGATTAAGATCATATAATATTCATTAAATTGTCTCTCAGGTCAAAAATTGACCGTTGAAATGAAAGAATCTATGGGTATTATGTAACCATTAAGAACAACTATATGGAAATTTTAAAACAAGACAATGGAAATTAATACCGGTATTACAAAGAGATATATAGTGAATAATGATATATGGGTTGATGTGGACATGATTAATGAGTTTTCTCAGTTAATTACCACTTCAGAAGAATATTTAATCGATCATTTTTCAAGAATATACATTAGATACGTTCTGTGGATTTATAGAACAACACTATCAATTATATCTAAACAAAACCAAAGATATACCTCAATGTTCTAAAAGATTATCCAACATGTTGTAAATATTTATTTGGACTTTAACATGTCTTCTCAATCACAAAATAATGGTAAATTTGTGTAAACTATCAAGATACATGAGGACATATTGAGAGAATACTCGATTTTCATAAAAGGGGTATGGGATCAACATATTTGATTCATCAATTTATAATAGAGTAATTATCTCTTATAAATAATAAAAATTGTTCCATAAGAATAAATTTATTGGAGAAGATTTGAAAAACATTCATATTGGGATTAAGTTGCTGAACAGAAACAATTGGCTGCAGAATGTTTTGAGTAAATGGTTGAAAAGGTCAATATCATTCAATAACACATTAGGGCTTCTTTGGTTCAATAGAAGTGTTATGTTTAAAATAATGGATGAGAAAAACAAATTTATGTTAGAGATGTGTCATTCCTTCTCATATCTCCATGTAATAAATTCATAATATTGTGGTTGATGGGAAAGCATATTCCAAGATACATCTCTCCCTTCAACATCCTTGATCACATCATAACGGTGGACTATCAAATACACTTCCACCCAACATATCTTTTCTAAATGATGTATTACATGAATCAAATTTAAGTAATAACATAATATATCCCTTAAATGTGCTGAATCTAGAGGTGGTACCCTAAGATAAGGATCATTCATATGAAGATTAGTAGTTGAAAATCATAGATTGTTGACACAATGTTATATGAAATAAAACATCATACCTGGTCAAAGTGTTATAGATCATCAAAAAGTTCAGAGAAAAAATGTTGTAAATAGATGATGTGATGAAAAATAATTTCCATAATCCAATTTAGTGTGTGAAATTAATATTTATGTTGTTGATATTTTTAATGGAGGAATATTGTAATGACCTGAACATATATAAATAAACATTAGCTTTCAAATTTAGTGTCCTTAAATTTATTATGGTTATAGACTAAACATTTACTTATTTGGTCTAATTAAATCCTATAAGATTTAAAATAACATTAATCATTATAACCATTGATAATATAGCTCTTTAATATTAATCATATGATTTGTATAAACACATGGTTTTGACAAAGTCAACTAAAATAGAACAATGAAGTGACGAACTGACCATTATGATTATACACTATGAATACTATTTATCAGTGTTTACAAGGGATATAACATCATTTTAACAAACCCATGAGAAATACCATTCCATGAACAAGCAACTAATTCATGAGATAAACCATTTATTGAAGAAGTTTATGCTCATCGATATCGCAACCTAAACCATATACGTTGAACCACCCCATTAAAAAATCACTATCCCACACCATAACCTTTGGAGATTTTTTATTAAAATAAATGTATATGTATCAATATCCTAATAAATTGATATTTATATTTTATTTTCAATATAATTAATTTAGTACTTACATTTTACGATTTTAACATTATAAATGATTATAATTTTGATATTAAAAATAAAAAATTATATTTTTGGGTAATATGTAATTTCAAATAATACATTCATTATGATGAATAAATTTAATTTTCAAATAATTATTATTTTATTAAAATAGTATTAATAAATAATATCTATTAAATAAAATTATACTAAAATTAGTATGATGTCCAATGTAATTTTTATAAGGGTTGAAACACTACAATTATAAAAAATCCATCATTGTCCATTAAATATTTATTCTTGTTTAAAATATGAAAAATTTACATATTTTGGAGATTATTTTTAACAAAAAAGTAGTATCAATGGAATTAGAGCATATATATTATCTAATGGATAATTTTCATAAAATGATTTATTTTTCGGTAAATAGTAAACACTATATAATTATACAATGTGTATTATGACATAATAATTACCAAGAGTAATTCAGAAAATGATATAAAGGTGAAAAAATATATTTTCCGCATCAATATATTGCGATTTTTAGGATATTGGATTAATTTTATAATGCCTTTTTGAATACACTATAACCTATATTATATTGAAATGTTTTAAAATCATTTCATCAAGAAGATGACACTCTTACACATCACCATGGTTAATATTTTAATTATTTAGGCCCTTTGAGTTATAAAATACTATTAAACAATATTATTTATTATAATAAATGGTAAAAAATCATGGGAATGTTAGTTTTTTTGGTAATTTATTATATAGAGTCAAAATATATATTTTATAAATAATAAGTAATTGACATCTCTTTTCCTATATAAACCCATCCATGATCCCATTACTCTTTAATAAAAACCCATAGGGAACATAATTACTATTTTTTAAAAAATATATATTACTCCCATTTATCCTAAAACCTATCTTGATGATCCTATCTATATTTTAGAATAACCATTTCATTGCAAGGGTCATTCCCTTCTATTTATTCCAGAATCACTAATATCTGGAACCTCCCCCTCTAATTCATTATTTTGGGATATGTTCTTTCATATAACCCTAAATGAACATATTTTCAATAAATATTTTGATATCACTTTCATTAACATTAATCCATTTCATGACCATTTATGTTCCCTTGTTATGCGGCCGAATTTCACTACGATTTTCCATGCCTTTACAATTGGGTAGTGAATATCAGTACCAATAATCTATGGTTGTTTACATTTATGATCATATAATTTTACGATTTTTGGATTTATTTTTTTAATAGACACTACATTATATTGGAATAAAAATTGTTAAAATATGTTCTTATGTTATCTAATATATGTGTAACACCTTTTCATGTACATGATATGATTATGATCGGTGCACCCAGATTTCACTCCAATGCATTGGGTAATGTTTTCGTCTCCTAAGATGCCATTGATGGTTTGTGGTAGGTTATTCAAATAACACTATGTTATGTATTCTCATTTTTTAGCCTTAACATATTCTTAGGATTTAATTTTTAATATTGTTTACACATTCTCATATTGCCTCTATGTTTTCATGATATATCATTCCTTAAGGTTCATGTTTTTTATTCTCACCCCATTTATGTCAATAAAAATTATTATTTTATTACATGTAAATGGATCATCATGTTATTTATTGTTTATTTAAATAATGGGAATTATATGATACCCTAATCCTATGAATTCCCTTGGGTTATACAATGTTGTTTTATGAATGAATGAATATCATGGTCCTCTTAAGAATGTTTTCAATAGTGATGATGTACCACCTATTTTATGTAGTTATGTAATGTACCTAAATACCCTATGGAACAAGAAATATCAATATTAAATATTGTATAATATGTATTATAATATAATAAATTAGTATTTAATGTGTATTGAAGGAAATATTTGTCATATTATATGATTTATGTATGAACTTTTATTACCCTTTATTGAAAATTCTTTGTTAAAATCACATTTTAGGTGGTAACTACTTCATTTTTCATGTATTTTTTTCTTTATACCTTTTTTCATATATTTTTATCATGGTAAAGTCATATAAAAATGAAAAACGTTATATAAATACAATATATTTTCATTATATTATTATTTATTGTATTTTTTTAATGTTAGAGATGGAAAATAAATTACATCACTCATAGATAGGGTAGATCAAACCTAGAAATTAATGTTGAATCTATTTTCTCAACTGATGAAATGAAAGAAATATAAATAATAAATTTACTTCATAGAAATATTTTTACCTTATATATATCATTTATATTAATTAAATTTTATTCATCAAATTTAATTTTGTGGGTAAGTGAAAAATGAATGACATTGCTTCATAAGGCGATAATCCTCCATACTCACGAGATCTACTATCATTTTCATATAAAATAGAAATCAGAAGGTATATGAGAGATTATAAATAAATATTAACAATTGTATGATAAATTTAATATATAAATATTAAATCTACATATAAATTATGTTGTGGGAGTTTGTGTTTTAAAATGAACAACCATGATTGATAGTTTTGTTTCCCATTGTATGGAAGAGGAGATATATTTTATTTAATTAAATTTCCATACTAAAAAATCATTATTTGGGAGATAATGGTGTTATTATATTGAATTTTTTTAATAATATATTAAGGGGTAAGAAAAAAATAAAAAAACACATGTTTAATAATTTTTCCTCTTCGTTAGAGAACCAATTTATTTGTATACCTAAATCCTTATTAAGGGGGATTACTAATCAATGAGTTCCCTCAAAATTATGTGTCATTTTTATGGACGATATTTGAGAATATCATACCTAATCTAAATGTTTTTATAATTGTGAGTAGGATAGGAGAATGTGTGGCCTTTTACATGTGGTGGAGAGGACACACATTGAATTTTTGAAAAGTAAATAATGAAACAACATTTTTCACATGAAAAAGATTCTAAAATGGGCCTTATACATCATTAGTGGTTATTTGGTCAAAAGTTTTCTATAAAATTAGTTTGGTATAATTTCATATGTCATTTTAACACTTATATTTTCATTTAACCCCATGTAAACTTTTTTTACCCGTAACAATGGTAATTAGTTTTTACTTTTTATTATATTCAGTTTTACCAAAATATAATTTTTCCTTATTATATAATATAATTTCAGATTATCATTAATATTAAATCTTTTTTCACATATTTCATTGATATTGGTTGATGAATTTTATTAAAATTAAACCCAAAAAAATAAATGAAAAACAAATTTTCGTAATTGATCATTTTTCAAAATATTAAAAAAAAATTACTTAATAATTTTTTTAAAATCACTCCAATGAACTATATTACAAAAATTATTATAGTATTTATCAATTTTTGTTTTTTAAATAAATCTAAAATTATATTTCCCTATAAATATATTAAATGAATATGTATTTTTTATTCAAAACCAATATTTTTCACTATTAATCATAGAATAAGTCATTTTAGAAAAATCCCAAACATTTACTCTATGATAGCTTTTAAAATTTGATTCCAAAAATTATGTTAAATTTTATAAATATATTTTCTATGAGATTAAAAAATAATTTTTCTGTCAAAAATAAATTCAAATTGTTTTTTGTAGAAAAATAATTTTTCAAATTATGTATCCTTTACTAATAAGTTTTCCTACTATAATCAATATTATTTAATCACATAAAACCATTATAATTAGTTTTAAAAATTTATTTATTCTGATTCTTCTCTCCATGTTAAACGACTATGTAATGTAAAACCCATAATTCAAAATGGATAACATTTCTTTTCATAGCATGTATGGTAAACCACCCCAAAAAAAGAAGGTAATATAGTGACCCAAGAAAACAAAATACATTAAATATTTTTTAAAAAATTAAATCTATCATAAATTTTGAAATGAAACCAACACAAATTTATATTGCATTATAAGAAACAATGAGGTTCTTTGATGTCTTGTGCTGTACATAAGACAAAGTTTTACTGAATAGTGTTAATTTTATTATTTAAATATAAAATTTTCCTCTAACCCTAAAATTTGACCCTATTAACAGTAATAAAAATATCATATAAATATATGGTTCACTTCAATGGATGTAAATGAATTATAAATGAATATTATAACTAATAGAATATAATGGAGACTTTTTTATAACAAAAACATTTTTTGGCACCAAAGAAATTTAAACAAAATATATTGAATTAAGTAATATTAGTGGATTATATTATTGAAATATTTATATATTATATATTAAATAATTTTTTTCATTAAAATAATATATTTCATAGTCATAATAGTATCAAAAATTCACTTTTTTGTATAAAATATTTTATTTTTCTAATGAATGTTTTGGCGACTTTAAATGGAGTAATTGTTCTAAAACTAAATGTTAGAGGATTAATAAGAATTATTTTAAAAACACAAAATTAATTATTTAGGGAAATAATTTTAAAATTATCTTATTATGGTTTTTTTATTCCTTGGTGATGTTTCATATTTGGATGAATATTGAAACAAATTGAATTTTAATTGAAATTTAAATTCACAACTATGTAATTTATAGTAATAAAAAAAATTAAATTTTTTAATGTTAAATAAGATTAATAATTCATATATTTAATCAATTTTTGTCATTGTAATAATTTTTATATAGATTATATATATAAAAAATTGTAAAATTTTGAACATTTTAACATTAAAAATCTGTTTTCTCATCCCGTCTACAGGATTATTTTTAAATTATTTTTTCCCTTACTATTTATTAAATTTTGAAATATTAATTCCAAATTTGGGAATAAAATAATTTTTAATTTGTAATAATTAAAATTTGAATTTTTAATAATACTTCTAGTGAAAAGTTAAAATTAATTAAAACGATTAAGGAGAAATCATGTTTACATAATGGTTAACGTTAGAAAATCAGGTTAAAAAAAGTCTGAGAACTAGTTCAAAACCCATAGTTTTGAAATATATTAACCTCATCACTAATAAGATATATAATGGAACATTATTAGATCCAATATACAATAAAAAACATGGATGTAATTAACATTTTCAAAAAATTACAAATGTACCCCTAACCACACTTATAAAACGCCACCCCTCTCATATCCACTTCACACCTTTATACCACATTGGTTCCAACATTATCTATATTAAAAACTACCTATATTCTCTCCCATCATCCTATAATCCTTATTTTCAATATAAATAAATACTTTTTTGTTTTTAGTTCAATCCTAGGACGATAACTGAAGAATTTGTAATGCTCTTCTAAAAGCATGTTATTTTAGTTCATTCTCCACCTTATTAAATTATTATTATTCCATGATTATTTATTAAAAACATTATATTACATATAATTTAATATAGTTATGTAATTTTTTTGACCTAAAAATTCATACGCTTCCATCAAATGGGTTATGAGAAAATCATTCGTGTAAAAGGCGGACTACTACCTCGTGAACCAATGTCATTCATTTTCCTATTACCACTATTCATTATTTGGAATAATTATGTATTTATATATTATCTAATAAATTTATATTTACGATGTTATAATTCATCTTTAATTATTATATGACTCATTCCACAATACTTTCTATATTTTAGAATACGATATTATCGCTCGTCTGTATCATCGATTACCGCCTCATGAAGTGATGTGATTTGTTCATACATTACATAGAATGTATTAAAGATGGTTTTTTAAAAAAAAATATGGGATATATATGATATTGAAAAATATAATTTAAGGATAATATATATATATATAATTTTTATTTCATTCTTTCAATATAAGGGAAAATGGAAATAGTGATCGTGCTTACGTACAACCTACTGTCTCCATAAGTAATGTATTTCATTTACAGCCACCAAATTTTATCTATTAATACAAATACATATATAATTATTATATATGATATTTAAATAATGTTTTAAATTCTTGATATTTTTAAATCATGGTCCATGTAAGAGGAACATAAAAATAATAAGTTGGAAAATACTAAAAAAACAGGGCAATTAACACTCAAATCATTGAAAATAATGAATAATTATAAAAGACTAGTGATAATATGTATAAAAAGAATAATATATTATATAATATATGTTAATATTGATCTATAATAATTTAATGAAATTATTATAACCATTTTAAAGGATTTAAAATCCCATTCAACTAAAAGGAAGCATAATGTATGGGATTTCATCTCAAATTCATTTCAATGAGGTATATTGTAATGTTATGCACCTAATTACATTCATATGGTGAATATAATTCCCTATGAAATTTAATATTATTCACAATTCATTATTCATTTTATTTTATGTTCTAATTGTAATTTCTCAATATAAGGTTATTTAAATATAAAGTTACCGATTTGTAAAGAATTTCATAACTCATTTCCCTTTCATTGGGTTTTATTACTTTCTCATTTTTTTCAATATTATATGATTTTTTATAATGACATTAAAAAAATTAGGGTTTTATATCTACTTGTAATGATTTAATTTAAAATTTATACACATAACTGATTCATTAACTAATCCAAACTTTAACATTATTATCTTATCAAGGGTTTGTTTCAAAATATAATTCTAATCGAGATTTTTTTTTGAATTTAAATTAAAGGAAATTATATGATCCATGAAAAATAAAACATTTTATTTTATTTTTATATATATACTCATGATCTTTATCAATTTTTTACCATTTTCTAACTCTATATTTCTTAGAATTATCGAAAAAATGGCTAAATAAAAACTAACTATAGTTTTTCTTTCTGTTGGAAGTATCATTTATCATAAAATACTATTTTATAAAAAAATTTATTTATTTTATTTAATATCTTCGAAAATTTTTCTTAGAATAAATATATTTCCATTTTCCTTTTTACAAAATTATTTCTATAGAATATTATTTTCCATTTTTGATCTAGTTAATATTGTAGCCTTTTTACCTTGAATAAGGAATATTCATTACGATATGTATGGAATTTCCACCTACATGAACATACCTTCATTTATGAATAATTTTAAATATTATGAGGTTTATTGTAATGAAATGTTTTAAAAAATGGCATTCAATGAAAATGACTTTTCAAAAAAAATCATCTAGAATATGATATTGTATCAAGAATGTTTTTAAATTTCTATTTATGTTTATTCTATTAATCAGTTACAATAATATATATTTATTACTCTAATTGATAATATATTTTATTGATAACATCCTAATTATTTTTATGGATTTTTTACTATCATTCAGACTATGAAAATTATTTACATTCACTTGTTCAATCCATTTTTTTACAATAACATTGACGTTAAATTTACACTTTAATGAGATCATTAGACATTAAATTTACCCTAGATATCCACATTATTTATCATGGATATCATTATTTATAAATCAAATACCATTTTTACATACAGTTTATATATTGATAATTATTTTTTTATTAAGGGAAATATTGATAAATCTATATCTTTTACTCACAAGAGATATATAATGTGGAACATTTTTTATGAATTAAATCGATTATTCGATATGTAAGGAATTATTTAGAAAAGTGTTACATGGGTTGGGGACCATTTGATATAATCTTAATGATGCATTGATATTTTGTTTGGATGAAACCCAGTGGAAAAAAAATCTTTCACATTTTTAATTTATCATTTTAATATATATTGTGAACGGTCTTGACTGTATTTTTTTTAACCAATCACATGATTTTATTTGACAATAATGGTTTCATGTACATAGGGAACATGAAATCTAAAAATAAATAATTTCATTAATTGACAATTAAGGTATTATTATACATGATATTTTCTCTACGGAAAAATATATAAGTGCATTTCCAACATAGATTATTGACTAAATGAAAGGTATTTTTAGTTATTTACCATGCGATATTGATTTTTTCTTCATCCATATATTTAAATGAAAATATGGCTCAATTATTTACCTTTCCATCTAGATTATGCATTAACCAATTAATCAAATAGAATCTATACTCAATTACATACCTTTCAACATTAATTATGATAATTGATTCGTTGTTTTCTCCATTATACTTAACACTTATTGAGTATTTTAGCTGACACTTTTTTATTTCCATTCCTCATGATTATAATAACATTAGTAAGATTAATATACAGGAATATTA
The DNA here is from genome assembly GCA_963277665.1 of Viscum album. Taxonomy (NCBI): domain Eukaryota; kingdom Viridiplantae; phylum Streptophyta; class Magnoliopsida; order Santalales; family Viscaceae; genus Viscum; species Viscum album. Next base: position 583,734,475 of record OY728130.1, read on the forward strand.
TATATGAAATATTGATTTCTCTAATAATGAAATAAAATATTATTTTAGTTTTTTTATAAATATTTAATATTTGATTCTTTCTTGTATATTGTTTAACAATAATGCTAACCTGAATAGTCCTTTTATACATGATTCCTTGTATTTTATGTAAATGTAATTGTAGCAGGCAGTAGATCTATTCTTCTTAGGTCGAGATTTCTAGAGTTGGTATCTGAGATGCTTTAGTTGAAACCATAGAAACTAGAGTTAGAAAAAATAAATAAATTAGAGAACATAACCGTAATATAGTCTATGATAACCTGTATAGAAGAACATCTAATTTTTTTTCTAAGGTTTATATTATGTGGGTTTTCCTTAAAATAATTCCCTTCCTGGATTGTATAAGTTGATGTGTTTCGGTCACAGATATTCCTAGGAAAACTAACTCTAAAAATGGTATATTGATCTTGGATCAAGCATACCCTGGTACAACACAGTGGGCCATACTATTCATATTGTTTTCTACTCCTAGGGTATATGCTTTGGATTATTTAGACATTACTTATAAATAATTATGAAGTATTCAAAGTTATAATGAAAATGAATGTCCTAGTAAAAATCCTACACCAAGGAAGGGCATATTTTTAAATAAAAAGAAATAAATATTGATGTATTTGGATTCAAGAATAAAATTTTAGAAGTATTAATACTAATTGAATTTTTTTTCTAAAAATCATGATCACTCTAAGGGTTTATTTAAATTTCAGAATCACTTATCTACGGATTAACTTATGAATTATAGATTCCATAATTTATTAATTAGATTAATATTGATCATATGTTCAGAGTCTAATAAAGCTATTTTAAGTTTTTTGTTATTAGATTCCACCATGTTTTAGGATATAGTAAGAGTAATTTTTGTCAGTTATGTGTATTAGAGTATTTTTTAGTAATCCTTCATTTATATTTTACATACATAAAATTGAGGTAATTGATATCTTTTAGGGTTAATATGATCACTAATAATGTTGTGTTAATAGTGAAACTAGATTATAGGAATTTTTAAAAAAATTATTATGAAATCACTAGTAAAAATGTTATTTAATAATGACTTTTATTTAAATGATTTCCATCCAATATTTCAAAGGAATGCTATAGTTATTACATTATTATTCTTTATAAAAAGTAAAAACATTATTCTAGGGGAAACCCCACCAATTCTGGCAAGGCATCCAAGTTTGAACTAATATATGAATGATGATAATGGTTTAACACATAACACTAGACTATATATAATCCTATTTAACATGTTATTATTTTTAGTTAAAAATTATCATGAATAAATAATAATGATGTCATAGAAGTTTTATGTTATATATATATTGATTAATGTATTAAACATGTTGTTTTTAGAAAATAGTTAGAGATAAAGAGAAACAAAGTTCACTCATTTATGGATCATACGATTTGTTAAGATTAAAATTTTAGTTCTTTAGGCATAAAAATAGATTTTGGAAATTTATTTCATAGAATAAAAATTTAATTGGATATTGATCAAAGCATCACAAAAGTATAAAATTATTTTTATTGAAATGCATCATGTAGGTGTATTTGAGTATATTCTATGATAGAAAAATAATTACTCATATTTAAGAAAATGATCATGACATACAATTTTATTATATTACCTTAATTAATGATGATATCAATGTCTTTTTTCACCAATTAGATTTTTGGAAATGTTTCCCCCAAATTTTATTTTATCCTTTAGATTCTTGTTATCAATGACCTCAATCACTTCCTATAATTATTTTCACTTTTCCACCATTTAAATATCTTCACTTCCCACTAATGCTCTCTTTCGTTGAAACATAGTTATATATTATTTCTTTTAAACATTGAACATTCCATTATATAATACTAAGTGGTTATTTTATTTACCCTTTTAACATTTACGTTTTTTTATAAAGTAATTCTAATATATAAAACTGCAAACTACAGAGATAATGTTTAAATTAAGAGGATGCAATTTATTTTAAGTGGGGAAAATATAACATTACAAAATTCTAAATGATTAAATGTTTATTGAATAACTTTTATGACATTAGAAAACATGAATATGAGGGAATATAAAATATTATAAAACTGAAATATATTTAATATTTTATGAAAATTTAACATATTATATTTCTTGAAATGAACACAACCTAAATTAGTTTCTGTTACACGCAACAATGAGTTTCTTCGATGGGTTGTGTCACATGCATGGTTGAGTTTTACTGAATATGATTAATATTATTATTTAAAATGAAAATTCAATCCCTGAAAAAAATTGGTTTTTATGAATATTATTAACTACCTTAAGAAATATATAGTTTAATTAATTTATTACCAATTATATTTAAATGAATTTAAAAATACAGTGAATATTACATAAATATTTTTATGAAAAAACATTTATGCAGAAGAATAATTTTAACATAATAAATTAAATCAATTTATAATAGTGGGAGATCTCTATTAAATTTTTTTATATGATATTGAATAATTTTTTTAAAATTCATCCAATAGATTTTATAGTCATAAGATAACATCTTAACCAATTTTATGAATAAAAATTATATTTTCAAAATGAAGTTTTCCATCTTTTAATAGAGAACTTGTTTTAAAACTATATTTTGAATTATTAATATTTTTTCAATAAAAACTAGATTTCATTATTAAATTTTTAATATCAGAAATATGATTGGAATAAATTTTTCTATTTTTCTGAGAAGTTTCATTTTTTGATGAATGGAGATGAATAATGAATATTAACTAAAAATAGACTTTTAATCTAAATAATTTATATTGGTAAATTAAATTTTAATTTATTTTAAAATTAAAATTAGATAAATTTTAAATCTATTAATAATATTTTGTTCATTTTAATAGTTTTTATATTAAATTTAGATATAAATACATAGAATAGTTTTGAGCATTTTCACATTAAAAACAAGTTTTTTTGTCATGTTTGTGGGGAAAATATTAAAATTTTCCACATATATGAATTAAATTTGGAAAAAATAGTTCTTTATTTTGAATCCTAATAATTTATAAACTTTAATAAATCATAATTTATTTTTGACCTCTTTGATTAGAGAAAATGAATAAAATTAAATAAATCTATCAAATAAAAAAGGTATACTTAGTATTAAACATATAAAATAAGGTGTAAAATTGAACAAAAACGTGTAAAAAAACATTTTTTATGGCCATATATAGACCTTAAAACTTCCAATATTGATAATTTGAATTCACTAGAGTCCTTTTAGATGAAAATAATTTGGGAGGATAATGATGGTGTTTTCAGTCGCTTTAACCTAGTAAATATTTTTCCAATAAAAATATTGCATAGTGGTGACCATGGGCTTGTCTCTGAGGAGGATAAATGATAGATAGTAAAATGTAACATTTTGACCTAGATTCTCTCAAACAGGTAGCCAGTCTGGTCACCACATGATGTGAAGTGCATCTCCTCATATGCTAGAGGCTACCAACTAGCTACGAGGTTCTAAGGATAGTCAGTGGCGAGATTATACCCTCTTATGAGAGTAAAAATAGTGGAAATTATCAGAAAATTAAAGAGGTAGTGTGATTTACAATAAAGCATTGGAAGACATAATTTTATAAAAGTTTAATGAAACAAAATTTCCAATGCCAATGTTATATAATGCATGAATGATATGGTGGAACAATTATGAAAGTGGTAAACAATAAAAAATTATTTACATATCAATAAAGAAATAAAATAAACATTGACTTAAATCCCCAAGGGCGATATCCTCAAGAATCCCAAGCTTTTGTTCGGTCCTCCGCTCATATCTTCAATGTATATGCATACAACACAACACTTCAACCAAGTTGAATCTACTCTGGTACCCCAATACAATGGCAGCCCAAGTAGGGTGTGAGATATAAATCTCAGTAAGCTGGGACCACTGGTTTCTACCCCAAATCTTGAACGTGAATAAGTAAATAAAATAGTGTGACAACATACTGAAAAAAATTAATAAGTACAATGTAACTAAATACCAAACTACCTTCTTCAGCCCTTAGCTAAATTCTGAACCTGCATTATACATTTTCATGCATACACAACAATCATCACACTTTCATTTTCATTTATCAATTATTCAAACCTATTTAAATTATATAAGAATCGCGATTCAGCCTAAGCCCGACATCCCCCGTATAAGTCACTCACAAAATATGTATCAAAAGACCATATAAGCAATAAAAGTAAAGACCTAATAAAAACTTGTGCTTTGTCTTGGATAACATTTCATAAGATATTAAATTTAATCTTTAATATATTAGGTCTAATCCCATCCACTAAAAATAGTGCTTTGAATAATCAATAAAACAATCTGAACACATCCACTAAATATAGTGATTCGCCCAACCTATACCAAAATCTGAGCCCTTCTACTAAATATAGTTATTCTCTCCTTGGTCCATCCACTAAAAAACAATTCACTCTATTCATAAACAAGTCTATCTAAGATCACGTCCACTAAACATAGTGATTCACTACGGGGTCTGTCCACTAAACAGTGATTCACCCAATTCATTATCATGTATAAACTAGTCCACTCAAGTAGTGATTCGTCCAGGACTTTAACAATTAACATGCATGTCATAAATATCTCAAGTCAAAAAAGATGAACAAGGCTCAGATATTTAAAAACCATCTCACATGGAATATCATATATTTAAAAAAATCCATCATAAACAACTTATGGCATGGAAAACAAACACGCATTAAAATCTTTCTTGGACTAATCAGTCTTAAATAGTCATTCCACAGAAACACGCCCCTGGGGTGTCCATCAATAAAGGTAAAGAACCATATGAATTAACAATTTTCAATTAAATAAATGCATAAAAATTAATTAATTCAAAAAATAATTAATTAAATCACATCTCTTAACCAATTCATCAATTTGTTAACCATTCATCATTTTACATGTAATAATTAATCAATCCATTAATCATTAGTGACTAAAAATTACTTTTTTTTATTATCAAAATAATTTTATGGAGAAAGTGAGAAACCATGATATCTAGATGAATAACCCATAAAATCCCTCATAGAAAAAAACGCAGAACACTACAGAATTTTTCACACCCCTACAGCTGCTCCATGACGTCAAGCCTTCACTAAAGAAAAACCCTTTGGCAAGTAGTCCCGTGCTATAGTGAACATGAATGGAACTGATGGAGAAGTCGTACCCTCTCAGTCAACCAACTCAATAAAAAATCTTGCACCAGTGAGATCATTATGCTCTGATCCCCTTTCGAAGTAGATCCCAGAGTTTTCTAGTTACAAAAATCAAATTCCATAACAGAACCAAATAAAAAGGTGATCTGAAAGTGAGCACAACAAATACAAGAGGTCCTCACAAACCAACCAACCAATACCACTAACATAAACTAAGTCTTTATAGATCAACAAGATATTATGAGAGTTTGTATCCCTAAATAATTTCTAGGATAAAGATAAAACCTATGTGGTAGTTGCATCTATAATAAGATCTTTGAATCGGAGGGTCAACTTTTCACGGGACATGATATACTCCTCAAAATGGATCTTCCCATTATTGAGGACCCAACTAAGATCAAGTCCTTCCTATGTATCCATGAATATTGGTCCTCATCGAGATTCATCTTTAGTGGTATCCCCATTATTTTAGCGGGCTCTTTTTATATTTCAGTGAGAGTCAAAACTTGTTCTACCATTTCTTCTTCTGAGCTCATGAAAAATTCCAATGGGTGTTCATGATCAACACCTATTTTTCAAATATTTTCTATCTGTTCTTCAATTCAATTTAATCACTAACTGTGTCTCCATAGGCAGAGGCCGGTGGGATTAAACCTTTCTCTCCTTTCAAATTCCCTTCCACCCTTCCGAGGAGGGCATGACTGAATCACCATCCAACTCTTGAACCATATCGTTATTCTCTTTATAATAATTAGGGACATCCGAGATGAGGCCTGAAGCCTATTAATGAGTGGAATCGCAATAAAAATGCTCATCTTGAACCTCAATCAACACAAATTCCTGGAATTGTGTGTCTGTGGGCTCCTTCATAGTACACTCCCAAGTCATTCAACCCTCCAAAACAACTCTCGTTTTATCACCCTCAAGACAATGAAAATGGTTGCAAACATTAACATTTTTGTTGGATATTTATAGTCGCACACCACTTGATATGTTCTCCCAGCCCTGACTGCCTTCTCTGTGTGTGGTTCCCATTGTATTTTTTTTCCTCTGCACCCTGGTTAATCTCAATGTCTTATTCTACATTCACCACCTCCATTACAACCTCTTTAGGTTATTCCAAAGTAGCATTCCATGCTGGTTTAGAAATTTTCAGACCCACTTCCTTAGTAGCAGTTGCCTAGGGCTTGCCAACCCCCGCCCTCCTGAGAATACAATAGAATAGACTATATTTGGTTACCAATATTGGAGTTTACACTTCCCTGCACATGATCTTTATGTCACGCATCTAGGCCACTCAAAAACCCCATATCATGGCCCTTAACCTTTCCTCCCAGTGTGACATCCATATTCTGTAAAGAGTTCCGCCTAGCCCATGGTACCCCATGAGCTGCATCATCAAATTGCACACACCCTTGCCCCTGGCCAGTAGAACTCTCCTCACCACTGAACCCAAAACCATGTTGTCTCGACCCAAATCTACATGCCTCCATCCAATGGCCCAATCAGTTGCAGATAGAGTACAAATTCACCCAGGACTCACACACTACTGGTTTCCTACAGTAGAAATCCTCAACAATTATAATCAAAATGAAATCTGGGGGCTGTAGGGAATCATCTAACTCGACACAGGCTCATGGATTAAGAAGATGACACACCGCCTTCGTAAGACTATAAAAACACAAAAACCATCCTATGATATTACCGACCATCCGAATAATCGACGAGTTCAGAAAAGGAAGAGGGAATTGAGGGAAGATCACCCATATCACTGCCTAAGTGGTGTCCCGTTTCCTATGGTAATCATATGTCTATCTATGTAGGTAGAATCCAGACCTGTAGTAGTTTTGATGTGTGCACAACCAGCCCTTGATCAGTTCTTCCTCCAAATTGAAACAGATCATAATGGTCCTATTGTCGAGAAAACCAACTCTCGCCCTGTCTTGAAGATCCCACGAACGGCAGGTAAACATATCAAAGTTATCCACCGATGGCCTTCTCTATGAGAATCAAACAATCAGTTTCTGGTTGACCAGTTCTAATGCTTCATAGAACTCTGTGAGCGATAATATTAGATTAGGGATTCCTTTGTACAAATCAGGGACATTAATATGTAGGGAGCATTTTGGAAATGGTTAAAGCATCTTGTTTTTTTTTGAAAGGGGTGAATAAGGACTTTACTCCCTTAAAGGACAATGAAGGCCCCCTGCAGGTGGGGAAGGGACCAACACGATTTTTGCCGTCGTCATGAACCAGGATAAAGTTTTGCGAGTTCCCCCCATGACCCATACTGAATACAATGATCCTATCTCCATTAATCATTACCATTTTCTCATTTATCTTCCGATAATTAACTTGTTAAGTAGTAAATCTATATTCATTATTGTAATGTCCCAGATTTTTCCATGTATTATTTTAATATTTTATGAGAATTAATTCGAGACCAGGATCTGAGACGGCATACAGTTCCGAGGCCCGTTGAGCCCGGAACAAATGTTTGAATTTAACTTAATATTTAAATTACACGCGTGTGTGGTTATCCTGAAAAAGTAGAATAACTACCGAACGGGTGCTCGGATCAGAAATCTGAGGGCACTGTTATGTTCAGAACAATGATTTTACCTTAGGCGAGGCCTAACATCGGCCGACATAGGTCGGTGGTGGAATCCAGTTTTTGGGACGTAAGAGTAATAAAATATCTAAATAAAAATATTTTATTCTGCAGTGAAATCTTTTAAATCTACTGCAATAGATATCCCTTACCTTTTTAATTAAAGTTTGGCGCAAGGGTCTAGGGTTACAAACCTCATAACCCTAAAACCCTTGGCGGCTCTAGAGGCTCTGGAGGAAACCTCCCAACACGGTGGTGACGACGCAGCAACCGGATCATCACCGACGAATGTCGCGGAATCCATGTAGGACGTTTGTTTGTTATTTCTTCCCCATTGTTGATTTCTACGACGAACATGGGATAATACACGAACAGATTAGTACTCGGATCGATCATTCTTGCGGGATGGGTTTTTTGAGGGGATTTTTGGGAGATTGAATCCATGTTAATCCATTGTTTTTTATTTTCTTCTCCGTTTAATCCCATTAACGGGAGCGGATCAACACTGTGACGAACGATGGCGGAGGTTCATTCCACAGTTTCGTTTCTTTAGATTTATCACTTTCTATTCATCGTGTTCTTCGTGTTCTTCGTGGGGTGATGAATGACGGATTGTTGCGCATTCGTTCTATGATGCAACGATCCCATACTGCGGATCCAACCCCAGAGCGGTGTCACGGAGGTGCGACGACAATATCGGCGGACGATTCAGAGCGGATCGAGAGTTATGAGATTTCGGGCGTTTTTCTTCGGTTGAATCGTTTGTGGTTTATGATCCATTTTAAAGGCCAAAAATACCCGTCATGGTGTTCGTATGACGAGATGAACCAAACCCTGGAGTATCGGGACGAACGGATGATGGATCGCAGATCCAGAAGATCGTTCTAAGCACAAGGAAGAAGATGGTGTTCTGGAATTTTTCCCGACTACATTCCATGTAGTATGGGATACATGGTGTGTGTTCATCAGCGGATTTACCTGGAGTGTACTTTGGGAGTACAAGGTCACGAGTAGGGTACACGGCAAAGGACACGCTGTGTATACCCTTCCCCGGCCAGACCCGGCCAGATACACGGGATACCCCGTGTACTGGTACACGGGCAGGCAACACGGACACGGGTCGGGTATAAGGCCAAGGACACGGCGTGTATACCCTTCCCCAGCTAGACCCGGCCAGATACACGGGATTCCCCTTGTACTGGTACATGGGCAGGCGACACGGACATGGGCAGAGACCGTGTACGGGCACATGGCCAGCATACTCGGAGCGAGCCCCAGGTGCTCGGACATGGCGTGTGATCCTTCTACACGTCGTGTAGTTACTTTCTAACCGACAAGACGAGTGACACGGGCCATTTAAACAGGTAGTACCTGGAGTCAGGAATACAACATGTACTTTTTCTACACACCGTGTAGTTGAGTTTTCCACAGACCGGACAGACGACACGGGCCGTTTACATGAGAAGTACTCGGGGTCAAGGAACACGGCGTGTAACCATACTACACACTGTGTAATAAATCATTAAAGGATTGAGATACTTTCCTTCTTTGACTTGGACTAGTTTTATTAGGGTTTGTACCCTTTGTATTTTCGCTGAAGGTTCTGGTTCCATTTCATTTATACAGGAGTATGATCCCTTCAGCAGGACATCCTGAATAGAGTTGTTGGAATCACCTCTTTGAGACTTAGAGCCAGATCCTATATTCATTCCTGGAACCCTAGGTAGAGTTTTTGGTATCGACGTGACCAACTTTACCTGGGCTCCGATCATCTTATTGGCGGATTAGCTCAGACTGAGTTGTCGGAATCACCCCATGACTTGGTTGTGATCCTCATCTGAGCATCATGTTCTCATTGTACTTGTGGAGTGTGTTCTCCCAGAACGAGTACTTCACGTATCTATCTTCAGACCTAGGAGTGTGTTCTCCTTGTTGCATGCTTATTGGAATCTTCAAGCTGGATCCTAGTGGCGGTATCACGATGGTCGTTTGTGTATGAGTATATCTGGATATTCTTGTTATATGTTCGGTAGACATGTACTGTGAAGAGAAGACTGTATCTTTCCTTTGTGGTATTTTCCCTTGATATATTTCCTTTGTGGTTTCAGAGTGTCCTACTGGGTATTGTTATACTCACCCATACTCGGGCTTTCCCCGCACGTGTCATGTCTTGTGCAGACGAGCGAGCCTTTGACAGGATTCAAGGTGGATCAGGACCGGACGGTGCTCAGTGAGATCAGGTGGGTGAAGGAGTGTTCCTACGGCTACAGATTGCAGTCCTAGTACCTTTCCTTACAGGTTAGACGTTTTTACAGACTTTATTTTGGTGGGCTTGTACTTTTGGGCTAGGGTTTTACTTTCTTTATGTACTTTACTTTCCTGCCGTACTCTATTGGTTGGGATTTTTAGTGTATGCATGCATTTCCGTTTTTAGTAGTTTTTACTTTTCCGCTTTGTGGACATGGGGATGTGTGTGTGTGTACATGTTTATAGGAAATTCCTCCCATTTTAGTAGCATTCCTACTTGGTGGTAGTCATCATCCCCTATCCTATTGGTGGCAGACTTGGGGAGTTACGGCTCGGGCCCCAATGGGACGGGTCATGATAGAGTGGTATCAGAGGTGGTCAGTTCTACATTAGGACCGAGAGTCAGTGAGTTTGTTTGGGGCAACAGTGTTTAGTGTTTCGAGTTCGGATTTCAGGCCAGGGATCCCAGTGTTGGTGTGGGCAGCCGATGTATACATACACCAGGACTCTAATAACTTTCTTTTCGACTCGGAGTATGAGAACACTAGTTGCAGGGGAAAATAATGGTACATGCATCGTATAGGGATGGGTTTTGGTTTCCATGTCCTTCTTGAGTCAGCTCTCCCGATATACTCACTGACTGAGATACATCTTTTTTTTAAACAGCATTCCTCCGCAACACGTACCCGCTAGGATCTAGCAGCTTGATCATGAGGATGACCACTTCATTGATGAAGCTTCAATTCAGGGACCAGATCCCCCAGTTTTTCCATTAGGTGGTGTGCCAGTTATCCCGCCACCTGTGGGGTAGTTCTTAGTTCATGTTGTACCAGTGGAGGAGGAGCACAGGCTGAGCGCACTCCATGAGTATCAGAGATAGATACCCCTCAGGTTTTGGGGAGATCCTGACCCTCATGCAGCAGAGGACTGGCTTGAGGCAGTGGCCAGAGTCTTCCATTTGGTTAGGACACCAGTAGAACAGATGGTGATCCTCGTAGTGAGCCTTCTACAGGGCTCGGTAGGGCGATGGTGGAGTTTGGTTATCCAGACCCATGAGGAGTAGACTCTTGTGTGGTCATAGTTTGAGCGTCTCTTCATAGAAAAGTTTTCACTGGTTACCCTGAGAGTATTGCGTATACAAGAGATTCTTCAGCTTCAGTAGGGGACCATGTCGGTGGCTGAATATTCATCATGGTTTACCGACCTCTCTTGGTACTTGATGGATATGGTCATAGATCAATACTTTAGAGCTCGGACTTTCGAACGGGGCTTGCACAAATATATCTGAGCTAGCATCATCCCTATGAGAATTCCCACATATGTTGGGGTGCTCAAGCGGGCTTTGGTGGTTGAGAGCTTCTTGGAAAAGCAGAGACAGCCGACAGTTGTCAGTAGTGGGTGAGCTGGAGCAGAGACCTCAGCAGCAGGGAGCCGACGTCAGGGACCCAGGCGTGGGAGATGTTTTCAGAGGAGATCCCAGAACAGAGGATCTGTGGTACAGGGTTCGTAGGGCGCATCCAACCACCCTCGAGAGAGGTGATGCTACTCATGTGATGGCAGGGGACATCTAACTTGAGATTGTCTGACCCGCCGTACTATTGACACAGGATTAGTGGATGGACCATCGAGGCAGTGGCAACGTGTGGAGCAGACAGATCAGCGAGGCGACAGACGCGGTAGGGGATCTGGGAGAGCAGCTATAGGTGGTCGGCATTTTGACCCTTTACCACCACCACCCCTAGGAGGTCCACCCCAGGCTCAGAGAGCTGGTGGAAAGAGGCAGGGACAACTGCAGGGGTAGAGGCTTATGACCCAGGAACTCCTGGAATGATTAGAGGTACTATCTGTTTCTTTTCTACTTTGGTTGGCGTACTAATAGACACAGGTTCTAGTCATTCCTTTCTGGATGCTTATCTTGTTCGAGAACTTGAGATTCCAGTTGAGCCGTTGACTCGACCCTTACGCTTAGAAACACTGACTGGAGAAGATTCAGAGATCACACACCTCTATAGACAGTGTGACCTGACCCTTGGAGGCGAGAGTTTCGGTTGGAACCTCTTCGTGGTAGCGTCAAGGCCTTACGATGTCATTCTTGGTATGGATTGGATATCCATAGTTCATGCCCAGGTCGACTATTTTAGGCGAAGGGTGCGGTGTGTCCGTAGTGATAGAACACGGTTCTCTTTTGTCGGTGAAAGAGAGACCCAAGGAGTGCAGGATGGACTCGTGCATAGGAGGGCACAACCGATTTCACATCAGTTGGATAGCCTAGCCTTTGGCATAGAAGATTTTACGAGTTTCTAGTTTCCAGCAGTAGTGGCTGAGTACGAGGACGTCTTTCCGGGGGATGTCCCTAGGCTACCTCCCCGTCGAGAGATAGATTTCTGCATTGAGTTGCAACCCGGGACAACACCGATATCAGCATCGGCATATCGGATGGCTCCTGCAGAGCTTCGTGAGATGAGGGTGAAGCTGTACGGCTTGAATAAGAAGGGATTTGTGAGACCCAGCGTTTCACCCTGGGCGGCCCAGTGCTATTTTCTAAGAAGGCAGATGAGAGCTTGAGGCTATGTGTGGATTATCGACGCTTGAATCAGGTGACTGTGAAGAACCAGTACCCACTACCCAGGATGGATTACCTCTTCGACCAGTTGAGAGGGGCATGATGGTTCTCGAAGGTTGATCTACGATCAAGCTATCACCAGTTGTGTGTATGGGAGGAGGATATACCGAAGATGAATTTCAGATGCTGATATGGTCATTATGAGTACTTGGTGATGCCATTCGGCATGACGAACGCCCCAGCAGAGTTCATGGGACTCATGAACCGGATCTTTCATCCCTATCTAGACCGGTTTGTAGTGGTATTCATCGACGATATCCTTGTGTACTCTGTGTCTGAGAAGGAGCACCAGAGACACCTAAGGATGGTTCTAGACACACTCTGAGAGCACCAATTGTATGGAAAACTCTCTAAGTGTTAGTTCTGGTTACAGGAGGTCCACTTCTTGGGACATGGCATCTCATAAGATGGGGTAGTAGTGGAACCGGCCAAGGTGGAGGCAGTACTTGCATGGGAGCCATGCCGAAGCGTGACGGAGGTGCGGAGCTTTCTTGGGTTGGTAGGCTACTATCGGAGATTTATTCTTGATTTCTCTAGGATTTCAGAACCCATCGCAGCTTTGACCCGAAAGGGGCAGCCTTTCGTGTGGACCGAGAGATGCCAGCAGACTTTCTAGCAGTTGAGACAGAGTCTGACGAGCACCCCGATCTTGAGATTATCGGAGGAGGGTGTCGAGTACGTAGTGTTCTGCAACGCATCAGGAACCGGGATTGGTTGTGTCCTGATGCAGAGTCAAGAGGTGATTGCCTATGAATCATGTCAGTTAAGTCCCCACGAGCAGAACTACGCGACCCACGATGATGAGTTCGCAGCAGTAGTCTTCTCATTGAAGATGTGGCGGCACTACCTGAGGGGAGAGCGGTTTACCATCTACTCTGATCACAAGAGTCTCAGATATATCTTTTCTCATAAGGATCGAAATTTGAGACAAAAACTATGGCTTGAGTTCCTCCAGGATTACGACTTTGAGATCATTTACACACCTGGGAGGGGGAACATTGTGGCAGATGCTCTCAGTAGGAAATCCAGTTCACAGTTGCTGGATGAGGCGACGAGGCAGTTGGCCTCTTTACAGTTATCCTTCGTGGATAGAGATGAGAGATCTTACCTTCAGTAGATGGTTGTTACCCCTCCACTCCTACAATTAGTTAGGGAAGCACAGCGTGAGGATGCTAGTTGTGAGACTCTACGGGCCCAGATATCCACAGGTGTTGCGGCTGATGTATATTCAGAAGGTGGGGAGCATGTTGTTCTTTTCAGAGGGTGTACAGTTGTACCAGTGATGTTGCAGGAGAAGGTTCTGAGGGAGTTCCATACATCTCCTTTGGCGTTACATCTAGGCATGGAAAATATGTATCAGGACCTCCGACGTCAGTTATGATGTCCAGGAATGAAAAAGAGTGTGGCAGAGTTTTTTTCTCGGTGCCTTACTTGTCAGCAAGTAAAGGCTGAGCACCAGGTGATAGAAGGCTTGACTCAGCCCCTTGAGGTTCCTGAGTGGAAGTGGTATGGTATATCCATGGACATCATGATGGGTTTACCATGTACGTTCAGGTGACACGATGCCATCTTGGTGATCATTGATCGACTCACTATGTCGACCCACTTCCTAGCCATACGGGAGCAGAGTTCAATAGAGAGATTAGGATGCCTCTACGTGGAGGAGATAGTTCGACTTCATGGAGTTCCATCAACAATCGTCTCATATCGTGATACTCATTTCACATCCCGGTTGTGGAAGGGATTGTAGGAAGCTTTTGGGACTCAGTTGCGCTTGAGCATAGCATTTCATCCCAGACTGATGGTTAGACAGAGCGAACCATCCAGGTCCTGGAGGATATGCTTTGAGCCGGCATTCTTGACTTCGGTCATAGCTGGGAGGATCACCTACTGCTGGTGGAATTTTCTTACAACAACAGTTATCATTCCACTCTTGGTATGGCACCATTTGAGGCTCTGTACGGGTGATCTTGCAGGTCACCGCTTTGCTGGACGGATCCAAGAGAGTCAGCACTTATGGGCCCAGAGATGGTGAGAAATACTACAAAGAAGGTTCAAGTCATCCAGGAGTAGATGAAGACTACATAGTGTCATAAAAAATCTTATGACGACAGGAGGCAGAGGCCCTTGGAGTTTTAGGAGGGAGACCATGTGTTCTTTCGAGTCTCACCACGACGGAGATTGCAGAGATTTGGCCGAGGCAGAAAGCTATCTCCGAGGTTCATCGGCCCTTTTCAGATTCTGAGTAGAGTTGGCGGGGTGGCGTATCTCTTGGCTCTACCTCCTCAGATGGACCATGTACACAATGTATTCCATGTGTCACAGCTACGGAGGTACGTTCATGATCCATCGCACTTCATCGACTGGGGCGAGCTGGACATCGATGATGGAGCGACTTTTGTGGAGTACCCAGTGGAGATTGAGTATCGGCAGGAGAAGATCCTTCGTGGATGAACTAATCTCTTGGTGTGTGTCCAGTGGCAGTACGGGAATCCCCAGGAGAGCACGTGGGAGCGAGAGGCTCAGATTCGCGTGCAGTACCCACATCTTTTTGAGTAGCCCTTGTTTTGGCTTTTTGGGGACATAAAATCCCTAAGGTGGGTGTGATGTAATGTCCCAGATTTTTCAATATTTTATTTTAACACTTTATGGGAATTAATTTGAGACCAGGCTCTGAGACGGTGTGCATTTCCGAGGCCCGGTGATCTCGGAACAAATGATTGAATTTAATTTAATAATTAAATTACGTGCGTGTGCGGTTTTTCTTAAAAAGTTGAATAACTCCTGAACGAGTTATCGGATCTGAAATATAAGGGCAATATTGTGTTTAGAACAGTGATTTTACCTTAGGAGAGGCCTAACATCGGCCGATACAGGTCGGTGGTGGAACCCAGTTTTTGGGACATAAGAGTAATAAAATATTTAAATAAAAATATTTTATTCTGCAGTGAAATATTTTAAATTTGCTACAATAGATATCCCCTACCTTTTTAATTAAAGGTTGGCACAGGGGTCCCGGGTTACAAACCTCATAACCCTGAAACCCTTGGCAGCTCTTGAGGCTCTGGAGGAAACCTCCCAACACGGCGTTGATGACACAGCGACCAGATCATCGTCAACAAATACCTCAGAATCCAGGTAGGACGTTTGTTTGTGATTTCTTCCCCATTGTTGATTTATATGATGAATGTGGGCTAATACACTAACAGATTAGTCCGAAGATCGATTGTTCTGGCAAGATGGGATTTTTGTGGGGATTTTTGGGAGACTGAATCCATGTTAATCCATTATTGTTGATTTTCTTCTCCGTTTAATCCCATTAATAGGAGTGGATCAATGTCGTGACGAACGACGGTGGAGGATCGTTCCTCAGTTTCGTTTCTTTGGATTTCTACCTTTCTTTTCTTCACTTTCTTCGTGTTCTTCGTGGGGCAATGAATGATGGATTGTTGCTCATCCGTTCTGCGATGCAACGATCCCAAACTGCGGATCCAACCCTAGAGTGGTGTCATGGAGGTGCGACGGCGATATCGGCAGACGATTCGGATCGGATCGAGAGTTATGAGTTTTTAAGCATTTTTTTCAGATGAATAATTCAAGGTTTATGATCCGTTTTAAAGTCCAAAAGTACCAGTCATGGTGTTTGTATGATGAGCCGAACCAAACCCTGGAGTATCGGGACGAACAGATGAGGGATGGAAGATCTGGGAGATCGGCCGAAGCGCGAGGAAGAAGACGGTGTTCTAGAATTTTTCCCGACTACACGCCGTGTAGTATGGTCCACACGACGTGTGTTCATTGGAAAATTTACCTGGTGTGTACTTCGAGAGTATATGGACACAAGCAGGGTACACGATCAAGGACACGCCGTGTATACCCTTCCCCAACCAGACTCGGCCATATACACGGGATACCCCATGTACTGGTACACGGGCAGGTGACACAGACACAGGTTGGGTAGACGGACAAGGACACGACGTGTATACCCTTCCCCCGCTAGACCCAGCCAGATACATGGGATACCCTGTGTATTGGTACACGGGCAGAAGACACAGACTCGGGCAGAGACCATATACAAGCACATGGCCAGCATACACGGAGCGAGCCCCAGGTGCTCGGGCACGGCGTGTGATACTTCTACATGCCATGTAATTACTTTCTAACCGACAAGCCGAGTGACATGGTCCATTTACACGGTCAGTACCCAGAGTCAGGAACATGGCGTGTACTTTTTCTACACGTCGTGTAGTTGATTTTTTCATAGACCGGACAGACGACACGGGCCGTTTACACGGGCAGTACCCGGGGTCAAGCAACACGGCATGTAACCATAATACACACTGTGTAATAAATTCTTCAAGGCTTGAGCTACTTGCCTTATGTGACTTGGACTAATTTTATTAGGGTTCGTAGCCTTGGTCTTTTCCCTGAAGGTTCTGGTACCATTTCCATTATACATAACTATGATGCCTTCACCAGGACTTCCTGAATAGAGTTGTTGGAATCCCCTCTATGAGACTTAGAGCCGAATCCTCTATTCATTCCTGGAACCCTAGGAAGATTTATTGGCATTGACGTGACCAACTTTACCCGGGCACCGATCCTCTACTTAGCAGATTAGCTCAGACTGAGTTATCAAAATCACCCCATGACTTGGCTGTGATCCTCATCTGAGCATCATGTTATCATCGTACTTGTGGATGTGTTCTACCGGAATGATTACTTCACTTCTCTTTCTTCAGACCTAGGAGTGTGTTCTCCTAGTTTCATGCTTAGTGAAATCTTCGAGCTGGATCCTAGTGGTGTAATCGCGATGGTCATTTGTGTATGAGTATATCCGGATATTCTTATTATATGTTTGGTAGGCATATACTGTGTACAGCTGACTGTATCTTTCCTTTGGGGTATTTTCCCTTATTGTATTTATTTTGTGGTTTCGGGGTGTCCTACTGGGTATTGTTATACTCACCCCTGTATGGGATATGCCCGCACGTGTCACGTCTTGTGCAGACGAGCGAGCCTTTGACATGATTCTAGGTGGACCAGGACCAGACGGTGCTCAGTGAGATCAGGCAGGCCGAGGTGTGTTCCTACGGCTACAGAATGAAGTCCCAATACCTTTCCTTACAAGTTGGAATTTGTTACCGACTTTCTTTTGGTGGAAATGTACTTTTGGCCTAGGGTTTTACTTTCTTGTTGTACTTTACTTTCCTGTCGTACTCTGTTGGTTGGGATTTTTAGTGTATGCATGCATTTCCATTTTTAGTAGTTTTTACTTTTCAGCTTTGTGGGCTTGGGGATGTGTGTGTGTGTGTACAGGTTTATAGGAAATGCCTCCCATATTAGTGGCATGCCTACTCGGTGCTAGTCACCAGCCTCTGGCCTATTGGAGGCAGGCTTGGGGAGTTACAGCTCGTGCCCCACTAGGACGGGTTGTGACATTTATTCTAAATATTCAATAACGATACAATTTCCTAATTCACATATTGATAATTATTTATTTAATTAATTACCTTATAACCCATCTGGCCCCATACAAATCATTTAATTCACAAACTGATATACAATCTATTGCATAATTAAAAGTTTGTTACATGGTGTAAAAAGGAATACCTAAGGGTGTCATGTCCCAATGACATTCATGTCTCATTTACTAAGAATATCCATGGGCTGCTTCTTATTTATCAATTCAATGCTCGAGGCATAAAATCAACATATTCACATGGTAGTAAATAAATAACAAGCAATACAAGTTTAAAACCAACACATGTTCAAGTCTAAATTCTTTTCACATGGTCAATGTCAATCAATAACATCAAAGGTGTCATGCATCTACATAACATACATTAGCACTAGTAAGAAGACATATTAAATGCCCAAACCCCCACAAGCATGATATAAATTTACCAATAACCTTCAGTTTATCTTTAATAAGAAATTTAATAAAACATTTAGTTTTTATGATTATTAAAACTAACATGCTCAGTTTATTTAATAAAGAAAATAGGAATTCTTAAATAAATAGATAAAATTTGGGACCCTGCCTTGGGGTTGAAGCAATTTAATATTCCAAAATTTGATATACATCTACGACTAATCTATAACCGGTCAGTAGTCACACACGCTCACACCTTCACACACAAACACACATATATATGTTCACATTGTCTACACTAATCAAAAAATTTCAATAAATTAAATAGGTACCCAGAATCAATTTAGAAATGAATAACACACCTCAAACTGGGTACCGAGAACTCATATACATTATCAAACCCTTAATTTAATGATTTGAAACACAAAAATGGTGTATAACACTTAATAGGAACAACGGAAGCGAAACAATCTGAGTTCATCCACGTCACCATTGGCGACAGATGCTAGATTATGGAACAAAGGACCCCAAACCACTATTTTCACACCTTAATGAAGGAAGAACATCAATACATGGTATTTCCATCAAACCCAAAAAATCGGCCAAACCAAATCGGGTATTGAAAATTATCCCAATATCCAAAGAGATGAAGAAGAACATCATATAAGATCCTACCTTGACTAATCAGAGTAAAACCATGGATGAATCTGCAGAAATCACACCACATATGGACGAACCGAGAAGGGGGTCACGTGCTACTATTCTGCATAGAGGGGGGTCGTGCTACAGCAGGCCATCCAGGGTTCCTACACACCTGGTGATGGTTGAGTTGTAAAGTGGATGAGTTCCAAAGGAGTTTGGTCCAGCTATTGTGAAGGAAACCCTGAAGAGGAGTGGCATTGTTGGTTAGGGTTTTAGAGGGGAGATTGGGTCATGCACCAGGAGGGGGGTATGACAACCCTGCTTTTTATTACAACTTAAGCATGCTTTATTACATAAAACTTCACTTGATACAACAAAGAAGATCGAGAGGTTTAGTTTCTTTGGGGCTTAGTATCATTACATAAAAACTTTAAACTTGAAATACAACATCTTTATTGAAAACTTCCTTTACATGACCACTACATTCCTTCGTACTTAGCATTGCATGGGATAACCTGAGGACATGCATAAGAAAAGGGTGAGCTATAAAGCCCAGTAAGGGAGTACACAATGAATAACATGATGAGTACAACAAATGTTAGTCAATAGGAACATCAATAGAGCATTAGAGTAACATGAACATAAAGTCATGATAAAGCATGATAACCATAACATGGAAATGTGGCAACAACACTTAACATTGAATTAGCATGAGCCAAGGCTCATTGCACATGGAGCATGAGTAAACCCTCATTGCACTTGAAGCACGAGTAAACCCTCGTTGAACTTGAATTAGCATGAGTCAACACTCATTTCACATGACGTATCATGATACTATACTTTACCCAATGCATTGGAGCGCTATAAAGGGAGCACCCTTCTTAAACATTTCATTTCATGCATAAGTGTGCCACATGGATCATAAAACATGGATTCATAAAACATAATCATTTATTACACGATAAAGGGATGTGGAATTCATAAATGAAACTTTATAATCAATAAATAAATGTGCATAAAGGTGAATACCCTTGATGGAGAAATGGGCATGGTATTCACTACACAATGATATTGGCTTAGAAAATCGGTGTGATTTTGGCAGCGTAACGGCGTGACATAAGAATTCATAAAAAAGGTTGATGAGAGAGAAAGGGGTTCCTCATCATATTTAAATGTAATGGACAGTAAGGAGGTCATATAGATACATGTCCCAACAATTGAAAAGGAATTTAGATTCATGATACAAAAGTATTGCTTGAATATAAAAGAGGAGAAAAAGGTTTCTTTCGGAATTTCGGCATAGTAACGAGTGTACATGGGAGGCATTTAATGAGAGATAAAGGGGTCTCCCATCATTCAAACAATAAGAGGGAATTATGGGGGAGGTGTGAAACCATACCCCAACATTCATAATTGAAATTAAAAGGGCAATACAACTTAATGAAAATTGACCAAAATGAGAAAGGAAGGAAAAAAACCCTTACTTGGAAGTGTGCTTCCAAAGGCTAGAGAGAGGATTGTGAGAGGCTTCTTGGGAGCTTGGGCACCTTGGGAGGATTCTAGAAAGAGTAGGGAAGAGGTTGGACGAACTCCAAGGGATTTTAGTGAGGAGGAAGTGGGAGTTTGGGTGGGTTTATATAGGAAAGGTGAGAGAATTCTTTATTATTTAGGTTTGGGACCCCTTATATTAAAATAATCCAAACCACAAACCATCCCATGGTATTTGCCCATGGTTTCTGGAAAAGGAAAGAGGAAAACAATATTTTACAAGTCCAAGGTCCGAACGTATTAAAAAATTAGGGTTGCTTATGTGGAGGTGAGTCACACTCCCAAGGAAATTAATTTAAAAAGGCAAAGTGTTGAATAAGTCTTGAGGGCTCCATTAATGCTTTGAAAAGTAAGTCAAACAAACCGAAAACCTCATTATTTTAATGATAAAACACATATTGGCAGAACATAAGGATTATGTTATTTTATTACATCACCATTGGGTCATTATGATTTCATAAAACACATTATATATTTAAATGGTATTTAATTTTTACCCAAAAATTTGACTGTCTCAGAAAATTATGAAAAATTCACAGTTGGATAATTTTGACGTCATGATTCCAAAAATAATATTTATTTTATCTAAATAATTTTCTAAATATGTTAATTATCACTTTTAAAATAAAAACCGACATTTATAAAAAAATTCATGGGTTTTGACAGAAATGGATTTCAAACCTTAATAAAAATTTTAATTGCATTCATAAAATTATAATATCATTTATACTTAATAAAAAATTAATTTAATATTAATAATAATATTTTATTAAAATATTATTTAATTCAAAAATCCTTTAATTTAATAAAATATAATTCTTAATTAAATAATAACTAAAAACACCATTTGTACTTTGAAAACTAATTACAATGTATCAAAAATGACTAGAAATTATATTCATTATTATATAAAAAAATAATGTACATGAACATGGTGCTACTTATTTGTTACATAACCCCTTAAAATAGCCGCATAAGACCTAAGGGTAAGGTGTGCGATGGTGACAGACTCTTGGGGCGGCTCGGATAACATCGCTCGAGTGGTAATTTCAATCATCTTCCACTTTTCCCGTAGATGATCACGTTCGAGATTGACTTGATGAAGCTCAGCTTGGGCTTGGTCAAGGGCAAAGCCCAATGATGCCACCTCTTTTCCGAGCTCTGACAAATGGGCTTCGTAAGGGGAAATTCTACTGGATGAGGACATCGCTTCCTTTGTCTGAGTAGAAATGGGTTCGTTAAAGCCTTATATTTATACTACTCAGATGATCACTGTTCAACAGTTATAAAAGTAACGGTAAAAAATCCTAACGTAAAACTAAAGAAGTTGACATCTTATAAAAACATTTTTCATAAAGAAACATTTAACTGGATCAAGATGGATTTTCTATTAATGAAACTTTGGGTCGTTACAAGATTCCCCCCTTAAGAAATTTCGCCCTCGAAATTTTCCATTTCCCACACTAAAACAAATGTGGGTAACTTAGCTTCATCATATCCTCCAACTCCCAAGTTGCTTCTTCAAACTTGTGGTTTCTCCACAACACCTTGACGAGGGGAATTGTCTTATTTCGTAGAACTTTTTCTCTACGATCTAAGATCTTCACTGGTTGCTCCTCATAAGAAAGATCGTCTTCTAATTGTACCACCTCAGAAGAGAGTACATGTGAAGGGTCTGGTATGTACTTACTTAAGAGGGATACATGGAAGACATCATGCACCTTGTCCATAGTAGGTTGAAGTGCTAGTCGATAGGCCACAGCCCCAACACGATCAAGAATCTCAAAGGGGCCAATGTACCTTGGACTTAACTTCCCTTTCTTTCCAAACCTCATGACCTTCTTCCATGGAGATATGCGTAAAAACACCATGTCTCCGACTTTAAACTCAAGGTCCCATCGACGATTATCTGTATAACTCTTCTGTCGACTTTGGGATGCCTTGATATGCTGCTAAATAGTTTTCACCTTCTCCACCATTTCTTCGACCATTTCTGGTCCAAGCAGCTTACGTTCACCGACCTCATCCCAACATGCTGGTGTTCTACACCTTTTCCCATACAGGGCTTCATACGGTGCCATTTGGATGCTCGAGTGGAAACTATTATTATAAGATAACTCAACCAGAGGAAGATGTTGATCCCATCCTCCTTTAAAGTCCATTGAGCACGCTCTCAACATATCCTCAAGTGTTTGGATAGTCCGCTCGGATTGGCCATCAGTTTGAGGATGATAGGCCGTACTGAAGTTGAGTTCAGTATTCAGAGCTTGTTGAAGACTCTTCCAAAACATAGAGGTGAATCTTGGATCTCGGTCAGAAACAAAAGATAGTGGTACTCCATGCAACCGTACCACATCCCTGATATATATCTGTGCCGGTTGATCCAAAGAGAAATCCTCTCGAATAGCAATGAAGTGTGCATTCTTTGTAAGACGATCCACAACAACCCAGATTGTATTGTTTCCTTTGGATGTCCTTGGAAGTCCAGTGACAAAGTCCATGGTGATGTTCTCCCATTTCCATTCTGGTATGGGCAATGGTTTCACCATCCCCTTAGACTTCTGCCTCTCTGCCTTCACTTGCTGACACACCAGGCACTTTGATGTATATTCAGCGATCTCCTTCTTCATATTATCCCACCAAAATTTTTCTCAGAGATCATGATACATCTTTGTGCTCCCTGGGTGAATACAGAAATTTGAACTATGTGCATCATCCAAAAGTTCCTTCTTCAGCTCCGAACTTGATGGAACACATAGTCTTTTCCCAAACCGCACAATTCCTTCTTCATTAACATTAAACTCTGAGGATTTTCCCTTTTTGATAGTTTCCACTTTTTCTTGGATTCCGGCATCATCCTTTTGAGCATCCTTTAACCTTTCCAAAAGAGATGGTTGAGGAATCATTTGTGAAAGGATTGATGATGTTCCCTTCTTTATGATTCCCAAGTCCATCTTCATCAAGTCTACGAAGACTGGATCCTTCTCAATTCTCATCATTGATAGAATCATTGGATCCTTTCTACTTAGTGCATCCGCCACCTTGTTCGCCTTCCCAGGGTGGTAATGTATTGAACAGTCATAATCCTTGATGAGCTCTATCCATCTTCTCTGGCGCATATTAAGCTCTTTCTGTGTGAATATATATTTAAGACTCTTGTAGTCAGTATATATCTCACATTTCTCTCCATAGAGATAATGCCGCCAGATTTTCAAGGCAAAGATCACCGCCGCCAAATCCAGATCATGCGTTGGATAGTTTCGCTCATGGATTTTCAACTGCCTTGAGGCATAGGATATCACTTTATCATTATGCATCAGCACACATCCTAATCCCTTCTTCGAAGAATCACTGAATACCACAAAAATCTCCCCACTTGTGGGTAAAGTGAGCACGGGTGCAATGATAAGCCACCTTTTCAACTCCTTGAAGCTTTCTTCGCATTCATCACTCCACGAAAACTTTACTCCCTTTCAAGTTATCTTGGTAAGAGGGTTGGACAATCGTGAGAAATTTCTCAAAAATCGTCGATAATATCCGGCTAACCCCAAGAAGCTACGGATATCAGTTACCGATGTTGGCCTCGGCCATCCCTCAATTGCATCTATTTTGGAGGGGTCCACAGATATCCCATTGCTTGTGATGATATGGCCCAAGAATGAGACTTCCTTCAACCAAAACTCACACTTGCTGTACTTTTCATAGAGCTTCTCCTTGCGCAAAGTCTCTAGTACGGTTTTTAAATGCTCCTCATGGTCCTCCTTGGTTTTGGAGTATATTAGAATATCATCTATAAAGACTACCAAAAATTTGTCAAGGTAATCTCTAAAGACTCTATTCATCAAGTCCATGAATATTGATGGAGCATTGGTGAGTCCAAAAGGCATTACTATGAATTCATAGTGCCCGTACCTTGTACGAAAAGCAGTCTTGGGGATATCTTCCTTATTCACCCTTACTTGATAATATCCCGACCACAAGTCCACCTTGGAGAAGTATTGTGCTCCACGCAGCTGATCAAACATGTCATCGATTCTTGGGAGAGGATACTTGATCTTTATCGTTATTTTGTTAAGTTCACGATAATCGATGCAAAGCCGCATTGACCCATCCTTCTTCTTGACGAAGAGGACTGGTGCACCCCATGGTGATGCACTTGGGCGTATAAACCCTTTATCCAGATTCTTCTGTAGTTGTTTCTTCAGCTCTTTAAGATCAACAACAGCCATTCTATATGGAGTCTTGGATATTGGTAGTGCCCCAGGTATAAGTTCAATTGAGAACTCAACATCTCTTCTTGGAGGAAGACTAGGAAGTTCCTCGAGAAATACTTCAGCGAATTCCCTCACAATAGGCATTTCTTCAAGGGTGGTTTCTTCCTTGGACTCAATTATCTGAGCCAGATATGCGTGATCATAAGGTAGTAATATCCATGCTTGAGATGATGGAGCTAAAGGAGATTCATCTTCCTCCTGACACTTGTAAAGAATCGGGGTTCGATTCTCCATATGGAGTGTGATTTCCCTCTCCCGACAATTTATGTTGGCTCTATATAAGGAAAGCCAATCCATGCTAAGAATTGCATCAAATTCAACTAGAGGGAGTATGATGAGGTTCGCCGGGAAATTCAATCCACAGATTATAACAGGGGAGGACTTATACTCATGGGATGTAATGATTTCCCCATTTGTTGTACTCACTGACATCTTCACTTCCATGACTTGTGGTGGTGCAGGGATTGTTCTACTAAACTTTTGAGATATAAAAGAATGTGTAGAACCTGAATCAAAAATTACGCTCACTATTCTTGAATGAATAACAAGCGTACCTGTCACCACTTCGTTGTCGGGGTTCACTTCGGCAGAAGTGATGGCAAAAGTTCTCCCTTGCTATCTTGGAGGTTGTTGGTTGCCTCCGATAACCCTTGTATTAGGGCACTGATTTGCAAAATGACCCGGTTCTTTGCATTTGTAGCATTGAACAACGCGTTGATGTTCGAACGGAGCGTTCCTCTCCTCTGTCGCAGCCGCGGGTCCTTCTTGTTGACAGTTAACAGCTAGGTGCCCTTCTCTTCCACACTTGAAGAATTTTCTTGTCCCCCTAAGGCAATTTATAGGGTGCTTCTTTCTGCACTTTTGGAAAGTGGGGTGCTGGAACTTCTTAGCACTATTGGATTTATACATCGGACCACCATCATTGAAGTCCACCTTACACTTCTTGTCCCCATGATACCCCTATGATTCTCTGATCTCCATTTCGACCTTGAGGGCACATCGGACAATTTCCTCATAGCGGTCGAAGTCATGGATCGCTAATGCTTTCTGCAAGCTAGGCTTCATCCCACCAATGAAGCGGTCAACCTTGCATTCGGGGGTAACGACAAAGCCGGAAGCGTATCGTGCAAGCCTTGTGAA
Organism: Viscum album; assembly: GCA_963277665.1. NCBI lineage: Eukaryota > Viridiplantae > Streptophyta > Magnoliopsida > Santalales > Viscaceae > Viscum > Viscum album. Next base: position 583,760,677 of record OY728130.1, read on the forward strand.
GTTTTCCTCGTACGCTCCCACAGATTCTTCATCTTTCTTCTTGAGGGAAAGGAAGTCCATTTCCATCTTAAGACGGAGGGTGCGCGGAAAATATTTATCGAAAAACATCTTCCGGAATTCCTTCCATTCCAAAGCCTCGATCTCCTCCTCAGGCTTCGTATTTTTGATCAAAGTCCACCATTGATCAGCTTCACCCTCCATACGATAAGCCGCCAGGAGAACCTTCTCTTGTTCAGAACATTGAAGGATAGAGAAGATCTTTTCAATGGAGTTGATCCATTTCTCAGCGATCGTGGGATCAGATGATCCACTAAAGGTAAGAGTCCTTTGTCTCATGAAGCTCTCGATAGCGACTTGATCTTTCTTAGGGGGGTTGAACGTTCCTCTTGACCCGTGTTTCTATTCAAAACTTGAGTTAGCTAAGAGAGAAGCGTGACAAAGTTCGTGATTCCCGCTCCCATTGGATTGGGCATCTCATTAGTACAATCATCACACTGATCTTCACAACGGTTGTTAGCCCGAGTTCTCCTTTTACCGGCCATTGGCTGGAATAAAAGGAAAGTTAGGGGTAACACATAAAGGGTAATCCAAAGACAAAAGTTGATGACTTATAAATAAACTTTAATCTCTTTAACTCATGAGTCTATAGGATTCAATCCAGGCTTTTCATGATCTTCCTTCTAACATATATTCTTAGGGTAATTTTTCCGTTAATAAGGGTTCATACTAAGATTGTGAATTTATCAAAGCATATCCCCCGAGAGTGTCGTAACCAAGAGTGCAGCAAGGCCCATTGTTGTGCACCAGTTCCCGTTCGAGTCTAGCTCAAAGCGGTGTTTTTGGGTTTTACCCCTAGGATACATTTGTGCCAGAGCCGCCTCTACCTGCTCGTATCCAGACAGGGATGTATTTGTTTGATAAACCACTTACTTAGTATTTACCAAAACATAGGGATGTTTTTATTATGCTTAGTCTTGTATCTAAGGCTTTACTAGGGTTTCCTAATCAAAAAAATAACTAAACCTATCCTCTGATACCAACTATGACAATCCTGCTTTTTATTACAACTTAAGCATGCTTTATTACATAAATCTTCACTTGATACAACAAAGAAGATCGAGAGGTTTAGTGTCTTTGGGGCTTAGGATCATTAAATAAAAACTTTAAACTTGAAATACAACATCTTTATTGAAAACATCCTTTACATGACCACTACATTCCTTCGTACTTAGCATTGCATGGGATAACCTGAGGACATGCATAAGAAAAGGGTGAGCTATAAAGCCCAGTAAGGGAGTACACAATGAATAACATGAGGAGTACAATACATGTTAGGAAATAGGAACATCAATAGATCATTAGAGTAACATGAACATAAAGGCATGATAAAGCATGATAACCATAACATGGAAATACGGCAACAACACTTAACATTGAATTAGCATGAGCCAAGGCTCATTGCACATGGAGCATGAGTAAACCCTCATTGCACTTGAAGCACGAGTAAACCCTTGTTGAACTTGAATTAGCATGAGTCAACACTCATTGCACATGACGTATCATGATACTATACTTTACCCAATGCATTGGAGCGCTATAAAGGGCGCACCCATCTTAAACATTTCATTTCATGCATAAGTGTGCCACATGGATCATAAAACATGGATTCATAAAACATAATCATTTATTCAATGATAAAGGGATGTGGAATTCATATATGAAACTTTATAATCAATAAGTAAATGTGCATAAAGGTGAATACCCTTGATGGATAAATGGGCATGGTATTCACTACACAATGATATTGGCTTAGAAAATCGGTGTGATTTCGGCAGCGTAACGGCGTGACATAAGAATTCATAAAAAAGGTTGATGAGAGAAATGGGTTCCTCATCATATTTACATGTAATGGACAGTAATGAGGTCATATAGATACATGTCCCAACAATTGAAAAGGAATTTATTTTCATGATACAAAATTATTGCTTGAATATAAAAGAGGAGAAAAAGGTTTCTTTCGGAATTTCGGCATAGTAACGGGTGTATATGGGAGGCATTTAATGAGAGAGAAAGGGGTCTCACATCATTCAAAAAATAAGAGGGAAGTATGGGGGAGGTGTGAAACCATACCCCAACATTCATAATTGAAATAAAAAGGGCAATACAACTTAATTAAAATTGACAAAAATGAGAAAGGAAGAAAAAAAAAACTCTTACTTGGAAGTGTGCTTCCAAAGGCTAGAGAGAGGCTTGTGAGAGGCTTCTTGGGAGCTTGGGGCACCTTGGGAGGATTCTAGAGAGATTAGGACAGAGGTTGGATGAACTCCAAGGGATTTTAGTGAGGAGGAAGTGGGAGCTTGGGTGGGTTTATATAGGAAAGGTGAGAGAATTCTTTATTATTTAGGTTTGGGACCCCTTATATTAAAATAATCCAAACCACAAACCATCCCATGGTATTTTCCCATGGTTTCTGGAAAATGAAAGAGGAAAACAATATTTTACAAGTCCAAGGTCCGAACTTATTCAAAAATTAGGGTTTCTTACGTGGAGGTGAGTCACACTCCCATGGAAATTAATTTAGAAAGGAAAAGTGTTGAATAAGTATTGAGGGCTCCATTAATGCTTTGAAAAGTAAGTCAAACAAACCCAAAACCTCATTATTTTAATGATAAAACACATATTGGCCTAACATAATGATTATGTTATTTTATTACATCGCCATTGGTTCATTATGATGTCATAAAACACATTATATATTTAAATGGTATTTAATTTTTACCCAAAAATTTGACTGTCTCAGAGAATTATGAAAAATTCACCGTTGGATAATTTCGACGTCCTGATTCGAAAAATAATATTTATTTTATCTAAATAATTTTCTAAATATGTGAATTTTCACTTTTAAAATAAAAACCGACATTTATAAAAAAAATCACGGGTTTTGACAGAAATGGCATTCAAACCGTAATAAAAATTTTAATTTCATTCATAAAATTATAAGATAATTTATACATAATAAAAAATTAATTTAATATTAATAATAATATTTTATTAAAATATTATTTAATTCAAAAATCCTTTAATTTAATAAAATATAATTCTTAATTAAATAATAACTAAAAACACCATTTGTACTTTAAAAACTAAATTCAATGTATAAAAAATGACAAGAAATTATATTCATTATTATATATAAAAATAATGTACATGAACATGGTGCTACTTATTTGTTATATAACCCCTTAAAATAGCCGCATAAGTCCTAAGGGTACGGTGTGCGATGGTGGCAGACTCTTGGGGCGGCTCGGATAACATCGCTCGAGTGGTAATTTCAATCAACTTCCACTTTTCCCGTAGACGATCACGTTCGAGCTTGACTTGATGAAGCTCAGATTGGGCTTGGTCAAGGGCAAAGCGCAAAGATGCCACCTCTTTTCCGAGCTCTGACAAATGGGCTTCGTAAGGGGAAATTCTACTGGATGAGGCCATCGCTTCCTTTGTCTGAGTAGAAATGGGTTCGTTAAAGCCTTATATTTATACTACTCAGATGATCACTGTTCAACAGTTATAAAAGTAACGGTCACAAATCTTAACGTAAAACTAAAGAAGTTGACATCTTATAAAAACATTTTTCATAAAGAAACATTTAACTGGATCAAGAGGGATTTTCTATTAATGAAACTTTGGGTCGTTACAGGGGGAGTGGCCCGCGCATGCTGCTGCTCTAACCGGGAGTAGGTTGCACAATGAAGGTATGCGAGGAGGTCGTTCGAGGGAGAAGATGACCATGTAGTAGAGCCGCGACCATGTGAAGCTCATACGATAGGTGGAGTTTTGGGAGAAGGTGGTTGTGCACCCTCTCTACACAGCACCTCACATGGGAAGAATAATACATCCCCTTTGGTTTTATTTCATAACACACAAACTGGATAAAAAATCCCATAATTAATTTTTATTTAGTTTATTAAAATGTATTAATAATATTAATAATAGTTATAAAGAATAAATTTTATACTCATAATAATAATAAGTATTTTCATAAATTTATTACTATTACCACCTCCTCATTTGTTTTCCTTTCAAACCAAAACCCCCAATTTAATTACCAGTATTATTTTCATCTATAATAATAATAAAAACCTTTAATAATAATAATAATAACAACACTAATAAAACTAAAATAACAATATTTTCATTATTATTATTTCAAAATCCTTTGATATACCCAATACCTTCTTGTTAAAAAAGGATTCCTTATATATTCTTCATAAAATTAATCTTTTCGTTGAGATACCCAAAAGCCACATGAATTTCACATAAATATTACACCCTGTAATCATGCAATTAAAATATTTTTACATCCAAATAATTTATGACACAATAATAATATTAATAAAATTATTATTATTAACAAAAAATTTTATTTAAGCACAAATCTACCATTTTATATTATTTAATTAAACAAAGTAAATTATTAAACATTGTAAGCTGCACAGGTTGGACGACAACCATGCTAAGCCTGTGCAGATCCATTAAACTGGAGTTTTCCAGATCCGGTGCTCCCGAGACTTATCGGGATGCCCATAAAAATTACCAAATAATCACCCATGTCTAAAAACAACACCTTCAAGGGTTCCAACACTCGGAATAATGTTACAAGGATTGGTTTAAAAACCAACCCATCCATAAACAGAAAACGATAAAAAACCTTTGTAATTTAAAATAGGTTCTAAAACATAGGACTTTATTATCTACACACCTCAAAAATAACACATCCATGAGAAGTCATCGGGAACAACTACAACATGTTTTGACCAACCAAGGTTGAGAAGTTTTGTTTGAAAAAATTTGTTATGTTTCCAAAATCCAAATGCACTACTTACCAAAACATAATTCCAATCGATTAATTTTATACTCCATGAGACAAAGCTCACTAAAGAGAGAATGCATTTGGGGCCATTACAGGGACCTCATTGAAGAAGAAGGTCGAATCTTGTTTGACTAATAAAAACTTATTGTGCATGATTTCCTATAAATGCATTACTGTCCCAAAACACACACTCACGATTAAACTGGGTGAATTCCTTTTAAAATTATTACATCACCAATCACATGTACAAAAAATTACTTACACGACCTCTAGTTACATTCCCAAGTCAAGAAATCATAAGGTTATTTTAAAAAATAACATTACATAATATGAATGAATGAATAGAATAATGAAACCACACATCCTGCATACAACCTAGATAACAACCACTCAACAAGCCCAACAATAATTATAAATTTAGCGCGACATTTGATAGACAATATCTTAATGTCTAATTGATGAGGTCAAGATAGGGGAAATGGTCATCTCATTCGAATGAGCACATAAAGGGAAAAACCATGTCTTTAAAAGATCAGTCATATTATCACTGGTTGACTCTTTACACGGGACTCTTAGCTTCTCCTACCAATGCATCATCAACCAAACCTCGATGCATGTATCATCAATGGTATTCATGTTCTTCCAAAGCTTACTTGTGTGTCACTTCCCATATTAGGATTGTCTGTGTCGTCATTAAAAAATATCAGCTTCTCAGTAGCGTTCTATTTTAGAACACCTTAATGAATGCGTGTGACATTCCTCAAAACATGATCCCTACGTCAAACATTGATCATAAAAGCCGTAACATAAACTTATCGGCACGCCAAAACACTCAAGTCCCAAAAACATCATTCCGAGTAGTGTGAAAAACTTACCTTAATGACCAAAACAATATAAGGTTACTACATACCAAGGGTTATCCCCTTAAAAAACATAAATATCTACCCTTTCTCATGGTTTTGAGAAACTTCAATCACAAGGCTCAAAATCCACTTTTTAATTTTATCCATTTTAATTAATTCATTTAAACACTTTATCATTTGAATGAAATTCAAAAAACACAAATGTACTTTTTCACAACAAGTCACATTGTTTTCAATCAACGCACCATGGGAAAAATAGGAAAGATATTACAAACTATTTTTTTATACATTTAACATTAAATGTTATTCAAATGTAAACATTAAATTTGTAATATAAATAATTTTTAATCAAAAGACAACATCCATGGGTCCCATTTATTCAAAACAGGGTTCTTAAAATATCAACCCTAAAATTTTATTTCAATTAAAACTCATTATTTTTACATTTATATCCATTTTCAAACATACTATAGTTATATAATGTTCAGTCACATGGGTGTCCATCTACCAATTGATAAAGCACCAATACACCTTGTCGCTAGCATTAGGAACCAAGTTATCATATCTAATTTCTATTTAACATTCTAACATTAACATTCCTTTTCAATTGTTTGAATACACAGTTTACCATTTTACCAGTTATGAGGCTCTCACACAACATACCACTAAAACTAGATTCTATTATAAACACATAATATCAATTTTCCACTCATGTATCCATTTACACATCAACTCATCTCTATCATGGTATCATAAGTAGTAAAAAACAACATGTTATCATTCAAATCCATGGAACAATAACAAAACATGCTAATCATAGAGGCAGTATGGAATATAAACACCCAAGAATGTTAAAAATATCACCAAAGCATGCTATCAAAAGCCGTACTAAATAAGTATAATGCATGGAATATATTCAAGGCACAAAATCAATATTATCAGGGATCCTACTAATTCAACTACATGGAATGTTATATGTATGGCATATGAATCTCTATGTTCCTAAAATTATGCATGTATGCAACTTTTTTTCCCTATCAAACCAAGAAAAATTTTTTAAAATTTGAAAATCTATAAGCAATGGAAAATAAATTGGTCACTCAAGGTGAAATCATATCAATTGTAACCTCAAAAAATATAAATATAAATTCCCATCCCTAGACACGTGGCCATTTCTCATACACGGGGTGATCATTACCAAGCAGAGCTATTAACCAAGGGCTAACACTTTCTTAGTCTCCAGTATACAAACCCAAAACAAAAAGAAAAAGGATAGAAGATCAAAACTTAAACCTTTGAGACCACATTGTAACATCCCAGCCTGGCTTCCCTTAAACCAGTAGTTAGACCAGTCACCACATGACCTTAAGCAAGTCTCCCTATATTCCAGAGGCTGCCAACTATCAATGACGGTCTAATGATTATTAGTGGGGATACTATACCATTTTATCTGAGTAAAAATAATGGACAATATCATAAAATAGATGAAGTAGTGTGAATAACAATAATTTTTTGGAAGACATAATTTTATAAAACATAAATGAAACAAAATGTACAACAATAATGTTATACAATGTATGCATGTTACGATGGTAAAACTATAAAATCAATAGAAAATATTTCATGGTTTATATATCAAAAAAGAAATAAATAAATAAAAATGCAATTCCCCAAGGGCAATCTCCTAGAGCATCCCAAGCTTTTGCTCAGTCCTATGACCATATCTTCCAAGTATATAAAAGCAACACAACCCTACAACAAAATAGAATCTACTCGGGTACCCCAGTGAAATGGAATCCCAAGTAGGGTGTGATATAAAAATATCAGTAGGCTGAGACCACTAGTGTCTACCCCAAATCTAGATATTCAATAAATAATTTAAACAATGTGAATGAATTCACAAATAAAGTAAGTAGTACAATGTAACTAAATAACAATGTACCTACTTCATCCCTTAGATAGTGTATGAACCAACAATATACATTTGTCATGAATACACAATAATCATCAAACATTCATTTTCATTTATTAAATATTCAAACCTCATTAAATTATATAAGTTTCAAGATCCATCCTAAGCCCAACATCCCCATATAAGTCACTCACAAAATATGTCTCTAAAGACCATCTAAGTTGTGAAAGTAAATACTAAATCTATGATTGTGCTTTGTCATCGATAACACGTAATATGATATTCAATTTAATATATCATATACTATGTCTGATCCTGACCACTAAAAATAGTGATTCCCCCAACCAATACCAAAACATGAGCCTGTCCAACAAATTTATTGACTCTTCCAACCAATACCAAAATCCGAGCTCATCCATTAAATATAATGATTCTCTCCTGGGTCAATATAGTGATTTGATCCTTGGTATATCCACTAAAAATAGAGATTCACCCAATTCATAATCAAGTCTAAGTAATAATCCATCCACCAGTCATAGTGATTTGCTCCTGGGTCTGTCCACTAAATAGTGATTCGCAAGATTCATTAACAAGTCTGAACCCTTTTACTCAAGAAGTGATTTGTCTAGGATATTAACAGTTAACATGAACATCTTAACAGCTTAAGTCAAACAAGCTCAACAAGGATTATATATTTAGAAATGGTCTCAAATGGAATATCATATATTTAAACAACTCCATCTTAAACAAATTAAGGCATGGAAACCAAAGACGCATTAAAATCATTGTTTTCCCAATCGGCCCCAAACAATCATTATATAGAAACGCACCCATTGGGTGTACCTATAAAAAGGTAAATAACCTCAACAATTAAAAATTCACAATTATATCAATGAATTATAATTAATTATGTAAACAATTAGTTAATTAAATGAAATTTCATAACTAATTCATCAATTTATTAACCATTCACCATTGATCATGTAATAATTAATCTTTCCATTAATTATTTCCAATTTCCAATTAATATTTTGATAAATAACATGTTAAGTATTAATTCCATATTCATTATTCTCAATATTCAAAAAAACTAAAATTTCATACTTCACATCTTGATAAATAATTCTTTAATTAATTACCCTATTACTCATTCTACCCCATTCAAATAATTTAATTCACCAAATGATATATAATAAATTTCATAATTAATATTCTATGGAATGTGGTAAAAAGGCACACCTAATGGTGTCCATGTCAAAACGAAATTCAAGTCTTGTTTACTATAAAGAACCATATGGTGCTTTCGGTTTAACCATTCAATGCTCAAGTAATAAACTCAACATATTTACTTGGTAGAAAATAAATAACCAGCAATAAAAGCTTAAAACCAACACCTAGTCATGTCCTAATTCATCTCACGTGGACAACATTACTCAATTAAATCAATGGTTTCATGCATCGACATAACATATATCTTCACTAGAAAGAAGAAATATTAATATACCAAACCAGTAAAAGCATAATATGACATTAACATTAACCAATAGTTTATCTTTAATCAAAATTTTATGAAAACATTACAGTTCTATAATAAAATAAACTCACATTCTCGATTTTCATTAAGAAGAAAATAAGAATTATTAAATAAAGAGATAATGATTTTGGACCCTGTCTTAGGTTGGAACCAATTTAGTATTCATCACTTTGAAATAGATCTACAACCAATCCACAACTTGTTAGAATTCACACACACACACACCTTCACATACACACACACATATTAACTTTGTCAACACTAATCATCAAAATACAATAACAAAAATAGGTACCCAGAATCAATGAAGAAATAACAAACTCACCTCTGACTAGGTACCCTAAACTCATATAAATTATAAAACCCTAAATTAAATGATTTGAAACCCCACAAAAGTGTATATGACATACACAAAACAATACCGAAAAAAATTCCGAGTTCATCCTCCTTTCCCTTGGTGGTGGATTCCGGATTATGGAACAAAGGACCCCAAAACACCATTTTCACACCTTAATGAAGGAATAAAATAAAAATATGGTATTCACGTCAGACCCTAAAAATCAGCCAAACCAAATCGTGTACCTAAAACACACTGAATCGCCAATGCAGTGAAAAATAACATCATAAAAGATCTTGCCTTGAATAATCAGACTAAACCCATGGATGAATTGGAATAGAACACACCATAGATTGAGGACCTGGGAAGGGGGTCACATGCTGTTGTTATTCTCAGAGGGGGTCGTGCAACTGTAGGTCATCTGGGGGCCCTATACGCTTGGTGATGGTCGTGCCACAAGGTCTATGAGGTTCATAAGGGTTTGGTCCGACCATAGATAAAGAACTACCTATTAAGAGTGCTGTTTTTAGGGGTTCAGAGTGGAGGCTGGGTCACACACTAAGAGGGGGAAGAGGCCCTCATGCACTGTTGTGGTGATCGGGAGTAGGTCGCACCATAGAGAACTATAGAGAGGTCGTCCGAGGGAGAAACTGACAATAGAAAAGAACTGTGACCATGAGAAGCTAGCACGGAAGGTGGAGTTTTAGCTGAAGGTGGTGGTGCACATTTTGTGAAACACACCTCATAGAGGAAGAAGAATCCCTCCCCTTTGGTTTTATTTCATAACCTAAAATCTAAATAAAAAATACATTATTTAATTTTAATTTAATTTATTCAAATATGTTAATGGTAACAATAATAGTCATAAAGAATCGCATTTATACTCATAATAATAGTAAGTATAGTCACAAAATTATTGTTATTATTACCACCTCTTCTTTTTTTTCAAACCAAAACCACTGATTCAATTAACATTATTATTATTATTTATAAAAACAATAACCATAATTAATAATAATTATAAAATTCATAAAACTAAATTAACAGTATTCTCATTTTTTTATTTTTCAAACCTTTGATAAACCAAACACCTCTATGTAAAAATTATTCTTCATAAATTAATTATTTCATTAAACATTTCTTTGAGGTACCCCAAATCGACACCCTTATTTCACATAAATGTTACACCCCATTAATCATGTAATTAAAATCTTTTAATTTCCAAATAATTCTTGACACCATAGTAATAATCATTAAAATTTTATTATTATTTTAACATTATTATATTTAAAAAATTATCTTATTTAATATTATTTAGTTAAAATAAATAAATATTTAACTGGGATAGCTGCACGGGTTGGACTAAAATTGTGCATAGCCCATGTAGTTCCATTATAGTGGACATTTCTGGATCTGGTTCTCCCTAGACATATCAAAATTCCTGTAAAATTTATTGGATATTCACCTAACTCTAGAAAAACACCTTTAAGGGTTACAACACTATGAATAATGTTCCAGATCCCATTTTAAAAACCGACACATCAATAAACATAAAAAGTCTTAAAACCAATGTAATTTAAACCCGGTTAAAAAACATGGTACTTTACATCAAACTTTCACATTGTTAATATTTTTTGCTAATTTCTAAACTACAATTGAGGATTAAAATGTATTAAAAAGATAAATTATATTGAATTATAACACAATAATAAATCAACATTTGGGATTGAAAATCCCGAGCGGACAAGAATACAAAAAAACAAAATATGGCCACAGTGGAAAAAATTCAATCTTTTGACACTCCATTTATCATTGGAAAAGTAATTATTCCCACAATATTACCCAATTTATACCTCCATGCGTCAAGGTGTTCACAATTCTTTTAAAAGAAACCACCTAGAGACCTCAAATTTGGGTATTTATCTACACAAAAATGTGATCTGATTGCCCACAAACCTCCGAGAAATCAAAACTAGTTGAAGTTGTTGTTCACAATGGGGAGACCTTGCCTAATAATTTTTAAACAAGGAAACTATTTAACATTCATATGTTTATAAAAAATAATTATCAATGAAAAATATATTAACTTCATGAAATAAAGTAGACCATCTTCATTCAAGAAAAATAATTCTATGATAATTTAATATAAAAGGGTTTACAATGATAAACACAAACTAAAAATAGATGAATCCTTGGATCTTCACTTCCCACCACTTCATAGATATTATACCATCATGTATTGATAAATTCATAAAATAATACTTTTTTACAACATAACTTCTCTAATATATTAATTTTTATCCTCCCAAAACCCCCATTGAATTGTAAGTGTAGTAGCAAAAATAAAAAAAGAGTATTAGTGGAAAAAATGCTCTCACGAGTTCTATTACCCCAAAACAATGCTAAATTGGGGGAATCTTCTATACTGAATCTAGATTAGTTTTATTCTTAAATGTTTTTCGGAAGAGAGTTTTCTTTATCACAACAAAATATCAAGATATTGAGACATGTGGAAGAAATGTAATGAATTAATTACTAAAGGAAATTGTCGCTGCTCAAGGTGTCCTAAAATATCATACTCATTTGACATACTCCAAGAATAATTTAAAGAGTAATTTTTTCATTTCAACTCCTTATTCATACATTTAATTGAGTTATATTTCATCTATTGTTAGAAGATAAAAATTTGGAAACCTTTATCCAACGTTATCCCTCATTCAATGAGGTGGGGTCAATTCTTCCTTCTAGAAACACTATCAATATAGAATTATTTTTTTTATTCTAAAAAAGGCTATATCAAGACATGCATCTATTAAAAAAAATGTATCCCATGAATATATAAAAAATAGAAAAAAGAATCAGTTTATAAGGATCAATATTGAAAAGGATATGCCCGAAATACAAAAGTGATTAAAAGCAGTTAAAAATGTTGAATCATGCAATTTTCAATTTCAAGATCAAAACATCCCTAAAATAAAAAAACAATGAAATTCAGTTCAAATTGTAAAATTTTTAAGGTTTAAATAATTAAATTATATAATTGAAATAGTTTAAATATTTTCTATATCAATTCCCACACACATATAACTTCGACTCCCTAACATGTGAACACATGAAATAAATAAAGGAATTTTAAAAACACATACCAATAAGGTTCACCAATTAACCATTATGATAAAGGATATCATGATTCATTAAATATAATATTTCATGTTCTCAATTCATCTCATTTAATCCATTTCCATATATTTTATCCTCTCATGAACACAAAACACTTACCTCGCATGAATTTTCTCTCTATAAAGTAATATGGATTTTCAATAAGGATTTTCTCAATCAAACTCATAAAAGAATGGCACTAGATTTTCTAAATTTCTCCCTCTCCACCCAATGTGAGCCATGAACATGTTATTATGATGTTGTCTTTTTAGGGTTGTTCTATGTCTTATGGATTTTGGGTTTCATATGAGAAAAATTATGTGGCTAAATAAGGAGGTTATACCTATTTTTGAAGAAATAATGCTTGATAATAGTTTTTCATAATGTATGGGATCATCCTTACTCTCATCTATAAAAAATTTACTCTGATGATCTCTGAGAATTATTTTTCCATCCAATTAAATACTTATTTCATTATAAATTTTTTTTTATTTTCACCTCTTTTTTAAAACTTCTAGATAGGGAACATTTTTCTTCCATTGTGAACTCGAGACATGTATAACTCCATTTAATTTTGGTGCTTCAGATGGGAACAACTCTCAGTCAAAAAAAGAAAAATTCAACACCAAAAAATTATATATAATAATTTAAAACTCTACCCAAAGAAACAAAAACTTATTTATCACACCACAAGTTATCTCCCCCCACAGAGAAGTTCCACTAGATCAGGCATTTATAGTTCCCTACCATGATGGAAAGGGAAAATTGGCTTATAATGATCCTAAACTAGAAGGTTGTAAATTAATAAAAAAGGATCAATAAAGATAAAATGTATTGGGAAGGAAAAATTGAATATTACAATAATGAAAATGTTCCTTTTAATTATTGTGAATTTCCTCAATATTTTAAATCACAAGTACCTAAAACCTCAAATTTTGGAAGAAATAAATTAGGTTTGGGTTCAAGCCATCTTGGATTGGTTCTCTCAAGAAAAGTGGTGAATGTGTTGATTCTATCAAAATGGGTTTATAATCCTCACATTAATAATTTTTTTAATGAAAAAGGTTTTGAGGTGTGGAATTATATTCATACTTTATTTGTCTTTTATGAAACTTCAAAAATATTGAACTCGAAATAAAATAATTTTCAGTATTAATTTATATTCAATTTTAGGGGATCAATTTGTTCACCCATTTACATGAGTTGTAAAAGTGACAAATATAATTTGACCCCACAATTATTTTTTATATTTTTTTAAAAAACACGTGATATTTTTAAAGAAAAACTAAATTAAAAATTTGTAATTAAAATACAAAAATCCTAATATTCCAAACATGTTCCACCCATAATGTTTATTTTTTACAATTTTCTAATTTAGCATAGCAGTCCAAATTATGATATAAAAAAAATGACATGGAATAAACTGGTGCATTGGAAAGACACAACCTTGTTTTTATTAAGTAACAACACCCTTGATCTATTCGCATTGATGCTTCATCTTGGAAACCAATAGGAAAAAATCATCAATTTTTTAAAGGAAATGAAATAAAAAAAATGAAGGTAAAAGAGCCTTGGTATGACCCCCCCCCCCCCCCCAAGTGGGTGATGAGATTTCACTACCCCTAGTCAAACATTTCTAGTAGATCTTCCACAAATCTGAAGTTCAGTGTAATGTTTTTCACATGAATGAAAAAAAGAAGTTTATCTAGTCATATTCAACTCAGATAAATTGTAAAATATCCCAAGAATTTGTTTACGTTCCCCATCGATACTTTATAGTCCCAATGATATAGTGGAAGATGTAAAAAATTTAAATCCAACATCCCATGAGTATATCCTAAAAAAACGTCCACTAGTCTATGAAATTTAATTATATGATGAGGTTCATCTTAAATTTAATCTTCATAAATTAATTCTTCTTTTAAAAACATCTTAGAACCACCAGCCTCATGTGTACCAGTGTACTTTTCAATGAGACACCGCATTGTTTCTTCAATTTCAATCATCACATTCTCTTAATTTAAAATATTAGTCGACTGAAAAGAAATGGGATAAAAATCTTGAAAGAAAGAAGATGTTAGAAAATTACTATAAACAATTTCTTGAAAATATGTATCAAAATATAGAATTCTCAATGTAGATTCTTAGGTATAAGCTCTATCTAGCTATCAGAAAGAGTTTAATTTAAAGTGTGTAGTAACTTGGGTTCATCCGCTTTCTCTTAAAAAATGTATAAGTAAATTTTACCATCTTCTATATCCAAATATTAATAAAATGTTTTGGAATTTTAAATTTTAATTTTTTAGGCTTCACATGAAATTTCATTTTCAATAAATCTAGAATAATTATTTTCAAATGAAATTTTATTTCCAAAAGACACATAAGTCGGTGAATCAAAGATAATTTCATCCATAAATTTTGAAAAAGAGATCCAAATCATTTTTCCTCTCGTTTAAAAATATTTCATCAACAACAATAGTGGGACATATAAGAATTTACTTTTCATGAGAATTTTATTTAGCTTTCAGTTCATTTAATTTTTGGAAATCATTATAAATAATCTATATTTTTCATAATTATTTATTTTTTGAAGCTCTATGTTGAAGCTCCATATATATTTTTTCATTTGGAAATAAGTTTTTTAGAGTTGAAATATTAAAAATTCATAATGACTAGATTGTTTATATTTATTATAATTAGGCTAATCATAATTGTATCTGCTATGAAAATAAATTCGTTTTGTTTTTTTAGACTAATAATTAGTGGTTAAAATTCAAGAAATTTTAAAAAAAATTAAAAAAATGTATGAAGCCTCCTTATAAAGGGATCAAAGTTTATTCTCATGTTTTTTAGTCATGTTACCACAAAAAATATTCCCCCTTAAAAATGTATCAATGTGGTGACCATGATGTTGTCACACGGTGAGGTCCCAAGAAATGTTATAAAACTGTCAATTTGTTTATTTGTTTTTTTAATGATAAAAATAATTTTTTTGAATAAAATTAGTTAAAAAAATTTACCAGACTCTAATCCTGAATTCAATAAGAAATATATAATAGATATTGAAAATCAGAATCCATGTAGACTAAATATAACAAATAATAGAAGGCAGTGGAGGATAAACTTCTATCTTTGGAAACTACCTTCATCATTATAAAAAAATTATTTAAATTAAACTATTCATTTTCTGCCTCAATACCACATGATATACACTTTTATTGACTAGGAATCATATAGATACATAAAATATGGGTTTTTTATCCTCTTATGAATTTTATCACATTTCCCAAAGAAATCTGAGCTATCGAAACAAGTTGAAATTGTTGTGTTCAATGGGTAGAACTCACCCAATGATGTTTAAAAAACAATAAATCAATTTTACAATTAAAAAATTATAAATCATCCATAAAAATATAAAATAAATTTAAATTCAATAATTACAAGTGATCTCCTTCATTCAAGAGAACAATTTATAGGATAATTTATAAGAGAAGTGATTACAATGAAAATCACAAACTCAAAAGGGGTGAATCCACTGTTCTTATCATCCCACACCTACATAGATATTATACCTTCATGGATTTAAAAATTCATTGAATAATCTTATTCTAAAAAATGACTTGTCATGTATAGTAGAATTCCTTATTCAAAACCCCTGTTGAAATGAATTTGTAGTAGTGAATATGAAGAATAAGAGGGGTCTACAAATGCTATGTCTAGTTTTGTTTCCCCTATAGTATTCTCAAATTGTGGAATAATCCCTAATGAATATATATTATGTTTCTTTATTAATGTTTTTATCAGATTATTTTTCCATCTCTATACCAAATCTGAAGATATTTGGTGATATGGAGTAAATGTGATGAATGAACTGCTAAATTAAAATGTTCCTGATTGAGAAGACCCTTCATCTTCATCAAATTTGACTCAATCCAAGAATCTATTAAAGATAAAATTTCTCATTGAACCACCTAATCCACGAAATTAATTGATTTTAATTTCATCTCATTTTGGAAGAAACACATTTAGACACATGTAGCCAATGTTATAACTCATTCAGTGAGGTAGGGTACATTTTTCTGGTAAAAAACTCTTTCCACAAAGTTTGATTTTTTGGGGAATAAATAAAGCCTAATAGAGACATGGAAATGTTGAAAAAAATGTGTCCCATTAATATATGAATCCTTTATAAAAATACTCAGTTGATTTGGATAAATATTTAAAAATGAAATGCTTGAAATACAGGAGTGATTATAAGTAGTTAATATTCCAGTATTATTCAATTTTAAATTTTAATCTCCAAACATCCATAAAATAAAATAAAATTCAATTAATATTCAATTTGTAAAATACTGAGTTTTAAATAATTTAATTATCCATGTAACATTGTGTAAATATTATATCTATCAGTGGAATTTTCTATATCAAATTATTACAGTTGTTTCACTCACACCACTTCTAAAATGCCACCCCATCTCCTATCCACTTCACATGATTAAACCATATTGGTTAAAAATATACATGAAAAATCACTCCCAAAAGTACCTCCAATAATCCTATAATTATTTTTTTGGAATAAATAAATATTTTGAAGGGTTCAGTAAAGACCAAAATATAATTATATAAAAAGAGGTAATGTTCATCTAAATGTTTTATTATTTCATTTCCTTCTCCACCAATATCAATTAAAATAGTACAGTGATAATATAATAGTCTCAATATCATACATATACAGATATGTTTTTAGGTTAAGGTTATTACCTAATACATCACACACTTCCATCAAATGTGTTATTAAATCATTGTTCGTGTGTACGGAGGACTACCGTCTCGTTAAAACAACGTCATTAATTTTTTATTTCCACCTTTAAAAGTTGGTAATTATGATGGTTTTATAGTTTATATATGATATATATGATATTTAATATTTCTTAATAAATCATGAATCAATATATAACACATACATTCATTCAATCCACTTTTGAGAATACGATATCATCACTGGTCTGTATGGTGGACGACATCCTCTCAATGTGATGTGATTCATTCAAGCTCTACATAGAATTTATTAATGATGAGTTTAATAACAATAATCTACATGTTTGAATTAAAAATAATACTAAAATGAATATATATATATATATACATAAAATTTAATTTTTTATCTTCAATACAACGTAACAATGTAAATAGCTTTCATGCGTCTGTACGTCCTACCGTCTCCACGAACGGTGTATTACATTTCCTACAATCGAATTTTTTGGATAACAATAAATTAGTATATACTGTATATATGTGATATTTTAATCATAGTTTATATTATATTTATGTTTAAATCATGATTTAAAAAATATGAAAAAAATAACAAACCAAAACATACTCAAAAAACAAGGCAATTAGGAATTGAAATAATAAAATAATAAAATATTTTTAAATAATTGGTGATAAGATGTAATAAAAGAATAATATATGATGTAATAAATATTAATATGTTTAATTATTAACTTAATGTCTTTTTTGAAACCATTATAAAAAAAATTTAGTCATGAACAACCAAAAAGAAACTTAAGGAACATGATTTCATCTCAATTTCATTTCATTAATGATGATTATAATATTATCAACCTAATTAATATCATGTGGTGTATATAATCCTCCTTGAAAATTAATATCATGAATAAATATTTTTTAATTGTATGTTATGTTTCTATTTTACTTATTTCATCATCATGTTTTTGAATATAATGATACCTTTTGAAAAAGAATCACATAACTAAATTCCATTTCATTAGGTTGTATTACTTCCTCGTCGTAATTAATATTTTATGATTATGTGTATAATTAATTTTGAAAGTATATTTTTTTATTAATGATTTTTTATATGTATTTATAATTTATATATATAATTGTTTCATTTATTAATTATATTTCAATGTTATTATCATTTTAAGTGTTTTTTAAAAAATCTAATACTAATCCAGATTGTTTATTATTGATGTTTTATTTAATATAAATTAAATGATCTATATTTAATGAACCCATTAATTATTTTCTCCACAACTTATAAATGATAATTTCAATTGATTTTATAAATTTTCAAATCTTTTAAATAAAAAATTATTAATAAAATTAATTAATTTAATATGAATTTATTTATCTCTAGGGCCATAAATCTATCTTCTTAAAAAACTATGTTTTCAAAAAATGTTTTAAAAAATTATATATTTACCCTTTTCAAAAAAATTTATAAAACAAATTTATCCTATTTTCTCTTTTTATTTTTTTAAATGGAATCATCTTATTTATTTCTAAACAAGGTAATTTACTAAACTTTTTCCATGAAAAATGAATGTTCATTAAAACATTTATAGAATTACCCACTTACATGTCCATCATTTCATAAGAGATTCATTAACAACTTTATTATTTTTTAAATAATTATTTAATTTTTTTAAATAAATGGTGTCTTCAAAATGATATTAAAAGTGAAATGGATATTTTCATCAAGAATGTTCTTAATGTTTTTTCATGGTAATTCTATTAATAAATGAAAAAATCCCAATTTTGTAAATCTCATGGGCATATTAATGTATTGATTTCATGCAAATTATTTATATGGATAGTTTATGATCTTTATGAATAAGTAATGTATTAAAATTCAAATCCTAAATTCCTTTTTATAGTAAATAGTTATCCCACAAAATGTTCTCAATACATTGATCATTAGGAAATTAATTTCACCTAAAGATCTACATTATTTATAATAGACAAAATTATTCCCTAAACTGTATACAGTTTGTACATATAATTTTTACTTTGACTATTATTTTTTTATCTAGGTAAATATTGGTAAATCGGTATCCATTAATCAATATTCATATTTGATGAGGAATATTATTTATAAATGAAATCAATAAATCTTATATGATAAATTCTTTTGACATGTATGACATGGATTGGAAATTTTTTTAAAGTAATCCCCTAGAGGCACTAGAAGTCTCATGGGATGGAATTATTTCTAAATAAATCCTTATCATTTGTAACAAAGTAGTTTTAACTATCTTCTGAAATATCATAAGATAAATTTTTTAAAACCTTATTGAGAAATGTTTTTTTGTAAAAATATCTCAAGGATTCATTACATCATTTTTGGGTGGATTTTTTTTATTGGAAAACTGAGTTTCCTGAGAATTGTTTTGAGACATAGAGAGATTTTTGACATAGTATGTTCACAAATATCCAAGTAGAGGTAATTTATTCCATGGAAATGGTATATACAATTGCCTATATAAGGTGACATCATTTCCTTGTGTTATCCAAATTTTTGGGGTTTAAAATATATATCTTGGATAGCATTATGAAAGGTAGATTTAGTTGAAGGAATTATGAAAGTATGGAAATGGATTCAGTTGGGAATGGATTGGGTTTCATGAAGGATGGTTCATTATTTCACAAATTTTATAATGGAAATTTATGTGATTATTGTAAACATCATGAATTACATGAAGGTTTTGAAGGAAAGCTCTGTGATTAAAACTTTCATCCCAAATGAGGAATTTTCATGGAGATTTATGAACAAGGGAGCATCACCAAAGAAATGAGGGAGAATTGAAAATTGACGATGATGTGGTTGGAAGCTTCTTGAATCAGTGGAAAAATAAATAAATAAGCCTCGACCCCCTTCAAAAAACTAGTTACCCTTAATAAAAAATCATAAGGCTATGGATTCATGAAGACGGTTCACGAAGGTGGTTTATGCGTGAAATCTCACAAACTCTATAATAGCTTACCATGTGTTTTGAGCATCATGAATGTAAGAAAGTTTATGAAGCCTATAAAAAGATGACTGGAAGTTTTTTACTTTGAGAAGGCTTAGTGATATTCATGAAGGTAAGGTTATTCATGATGGGTATTTCAGATACATGAAATAATTAGCATTGTGAGGGCATTGAACATCATGATTGTGTTTTAAAATGGATTTCCCAATGAACAATGCTAAAATGGTATTCATCAATTGGATGAATGTGTAATATCAGTAGAACATCCATCTATAAATGGGGATGTCTTCATTAGTGATAATTAAGGGGTATAAAAGTTTCTAAACTATGTGTGGATCCCTTCTAGAGCAGTGACAAAAGGTAGTTGAAGATGGTGATCCATCCCACCTTCAATGATATAGAGAAAGAGACACATGGAGTGATCCCTATGAGACTAGTGATATGGCCCTTAACCTTGTAAAGGCAATGAACCTAAGCATAGAAGTGATATTTCCCAAACATTGTATTTTAGATGTGAGCCTTAGTGAATTTGTTTCACAAGCACATCACCTCTATATGCTCCTTGGACTTAGCCTATTACAGGTGATCCATGTAAAATCGTTTTGTCTCATGAATTATTTCATTCATGTTCATACATTACTATGGAATGAGAAAAGAGTGTTTTTAATGAAAAATCATGATCTAAAATTGCATTAGTTTTAAAACGTGTCATGTCATGCGTCACCCTCTCCCCTCTCAATGAATTTAACATAGTGGGACTAATAATTTTCTTGAAGGTATTGGTTTCATATACCTAAAAACATTATGACCAAAAATTACATATTTCAAATATTTATATTTTTATTATTAGTATCAATGATAATTTTCCATTAAAAAATATATAAATGAAATTAATTCTTAGTTTATTGATTAAATGGGTGGTTTTTTTTGAAATTTTTCATTATTTATTGATTTTTAAAAATACAATATTTAAATGGAATGGGTTCTGAGTTATAAAACTTTCTATGTTTATTTTTCTTTATACAGTTATTTAAATATCCTATGTACTTAGTTACATACCTTTCCAAGTAGATTATTCTCTATAATTTATTATTTCTTTTAATGAACATTACCAAGATTAAGAATTTTATCCCACCATTATTTTTTCCTTTCACTAGTATTCCATAAAATTTACATTGACTTATATTCAAGGATATACTAAATAGAATAATTTTATTCTTAATAATAAGAAAAAAAATTTGTTTTAATTTTGGTTTGAAAATTTAATATATGAATCATGTATGTGTCTATTTTACTAAGACTACTAAACAAATTTGTCTTATGGTATGTGATTCTATATATATTATTCTAATGTATTAATAGAAGGAATAGACACTAGGTAGCGAGTTTCAAGAACTCTATATGTAATAATAGTCCTATTTACACAAAAATATTAATAGTTTTTCATAGTGTGTTAAAACATGATGTTTCGTATAACACAAGATTTCGACAAAATTAATTATTTTCAAAATAAAATCATAATATGTTATGTTGTTACATTATAACCCCCCTTAAAATGAATTTCCCCCTTGAAATTAATCACATAAACAAAAAAGAGGATATTTTTATCATCATCCAATTTTGCATAATCTCAAGTGCCCAGAAAGTGCTAGTTATGAGACCTCAGGTGTGCCTCCTCTTATGCCAGAGGCATCTAGCTAGTAGTGGGTGTAGTAATTGTATAGTGGGTAGACTATACAACTTATATTATGTGTCATAGATGTATAAAAAATCATAATTTAAATGAAATAATCAAAGTAAATACCTAGAAGAATACAACAAAAAATCTAACAGAATGATCCAATAAAAAAATGGAATAAATTAATGACATATTAGAATGTAACTAAATATAATTATAGAAAAATAAAAAAAATTAAACTATTAGAAATAAATAAAATAATCAATGTATTGGGTCATGAACTCCATATCAGTCCTATCACCAAAATCTAGCCCTTCCAAAAAACAAGGAATCAAAAGAAATTTCATTTTCTCTTGTCCAAACCTACATCTACAAAATATGATAAGGTTCCTAAGAGTGACTGAAATATAGTGTGAGTATAACTCCAAAAATTGAAACATTAATGACTCTATTAGAACATTATGATAATTAGTGTATGTAATAAACCAAAAAATAAGTGAATTAATTAATTCAATAAATTTAATAAAATAAAAAAACAACCAACATCAGCAACATACCAAAATATCCCTCAACATGTCTTACGAGCATGTAAACCACACCCACATAACCATTGTAAAATTACATTCTTTGGATTCATTCCGAAATATCTATAAGCATGAATTACAACCATGAAAACCACATATATATAACCATAGTATAGTCATAATAATCTAGGTCAAATCCCTATAAGAATTATAACAACCATGAAAAATCCCTATATGTATTATAGCATGGGACTATGTGTAGCTATATACCTATATGAATTACAGCCTGGGAATGGTCCGATCCTACTCAATATCTGCATTACAGCATATAAGGGTGCAATTTCTTGGGTCTAGCCTGATATATAAGCATTATTGAATTGACCTAAATCCTGTTCATTTAGTATGGATTTCACATTGTCACAGAACAATTAAAAATGGTTAATTATGGGAATTATCATCTATCTTTCATATTCCAATTCCAACTTAATTAAAATTTGATTAAAAATTATATCAATAAGAAATAAGCCACAATTTAGGGATTCTGTGATAGGAAATCAACCTAGGTCACATATAATTCCAAACATACATTAAGTTATTATCCAATTCAATTATAAAAATGGTTATCTCACCCCATGGGAAGCCATGTGCAAGTTAAAAATAATCCATTTAAATCCATTGTGCTTTATAGAATAGTTTCAGTTGTTAATTTGTTTAAATGTTTTTTGAAGAAAATAATGGTGAAAGCACAATATTTCATAAACATTAAAATTACCAAACCAAAATGTTTTATTTAAACCCCCTACCTTTAACCGAGGATCTAAAAAAACTCCCAATGGGAATTTCCCATAAAGAAGAATGTGCAGATGATCGAAAAGAGGTTCCTAGATCAAAACTGATCACAATCAAACCCAAAAATTCAAATGATCAATGATTTCCCCCATAATGTTTAGAGTAAAGGGATGAGATGCTCGAAACCTAAAAAAAAGACATATGTATAGATCATTCACACAAACTGGACATCCCGAAGGGATGTTGGAACCCCAAAATTTCTAGGAGAAATCCCTTGGGATGAGAGGAGAGAATTTATAGTGGATTATAATGAAAAGAATCTACAAAGAATGTTTAAAACAGTAGGTCAGGGATTTACATAGTGTATGATGTGATTATATGTAGTTTAAATTATTTACATAGAATTTGATGAAAAATTTGTTGTCTCAAATTTTTATAATTAAAAACTCAAACAATTACATGACAATGATACCCATTACATGGTGTGTAAAAATTATATACTTGATTTTGAGACTATTTTTCTTTTAATCAAACCAAAAATCATTTAAATATTATAAAGTAACCAAGAACCAATGAAGCACTTAAACGATTTATACCTGAACTAAATAAATTAAAATATACATTCATCCCCAAACATTTTGTCATTTCCTCCAAAAAATCACTTCTCATAGATATTCTTTTGTCCTTCTCAATTGTTGTTTCATCTCACGAATGAATTTACTCAATCTGAAGAAATTCATGAGTAAAACACAATTGAAAGTTAGGATTAATTCAAACACTCAGAGAGTGATATACCTGAAAAAAGGTGATCTTACACCCTCCCCACCTTATAGATTCCTATACCCGAGCTTCCCCAAGAATCATTGTGGGGCCTCAGAAAACTAGTCCATCCACTATGTCCTTATATCAGACTCCCTCTCCTAGTTATCCTCCTAAAATCCCCCATGAATCCACTATACTCGATCTAATGGTATAGTCCTACATCAAATATATTACCCACTACGATCCACAACTCGTATTAGATGCTCCACAACAGACACATCTGGACAAATCTCTATGTCTGCTAAGTCTATATCAGGAGAAGGTTCAAGGTGACATATCCATATATGTTACATGTTGAACATGTCATGCAAGGAACTATATTAATGTGGAAGGGATAAACAGTATTCCACATGACAAAACCCTGCCACTTTTTCAAATAGAAGTACATTCATAGGCTCTAGCATTCCCTATTTCATGATGCGACATTTTCCTAACCTAGGTGAAACTATAAGAAAACAATGTCATCCATACATGAATTCCAAATTTCATCAATGTTGTTCGGAATATTATTTTTCATACTCGGTGTGGTCACCAACAAATGTATTTAGAGATAAACCTTTTTAGATGCCTCTTTATTGAGACTAGTCCCATCAAGTGCCAACTCACCTACTTCCACCTAAAAAAAGGTGAATAGTAACAAACATCCATCTAATCCTCAAGAGGTTCCATATGGATCAATTTTTTGAATCTATTATTACCTGAAAACTACACGAGTTTCATACGTTTCTCCCATGAACCACAAAATTCCAAAACCCACGGCTGTGACATATCTTCCAGAACCCAAATAGTCTTCTCAAATTTACCATCGATTTTTGGATGATAGGTTGTTCTTAAACGAACTCGTGATCCAAGGAATTTATAAAGAACCTTCCAAAGAAATTCAATGTGAAACAAGGATCTCTATCTAAAATGATACTCCTCAAAACACAATGCAACTGAACCCCCTGACAAAAGTAATGACTTCCTATATCATGAAATATGAAGGATTCACTAATAGGTAATATATTGGATAAATTTCGAAGTTGATCCATAAAAAAACATAAAACGTAATTCTTATAGGAATTCTTCTATAATCCCATCCAAAAATTCATCATGGCATCATTCCATTTCCACTATAGAATAGGTAAAGGCCCCAAAATCCAAACTAGCCTTTAATGCTAATCTTTTACCTGCTAAAAAGTGAAGGATCTAGACACAATTTCTTCCACATCCTTTATATTTCTGGACCACCATTAT
Source organism: Viscum album (assembly GCA_963277665.1). NCBI lineage: Eukaryota > Viridiplantae > Streptophyta > Magnoliopsida > Santalales > Viscaceae > Viscum > Viscum album. The sequence continues at coordinate 583,786,179 of OY728130.1, forward strand.
TTTATATGGAGAACAAGATACATATTTTTTAGATGAGGATGCACCACCCATACTGATGAATGAAACTTCTTCATCAACTCCTTAAGAAAGACTACACAATTCCATACTCTTCCATGTAAAAGACAAAAATTTCCATTATTAAGATATTATACCGATGATTTATCCACGCAATAAAATTTTTATCTCAACACTGAGCACTATAGTTTAGAAAAGAATTTGATTTTATTTTGATTTTAACGTTTAGTTATAATAGATGTCAATGGTAGAGATACTCGCCCTTAAGATTCCTAAACATCTAGTCACATGTCTCCAATGAGGTTCATTGTCTTCCACTCTTCAATGAATTGACAATGATTTTTTCCTTTCCTAGTGTATAAGAAAATTTAATGTCGAAAGATAGAAAATACTCTAACCACCTACTCTTTTATTGGTCCTAGTATCACTGAGAAAATATGTACTTGAGGATATTGTGATATGTGTATATCAAAAACCATTCATCTATGAGATAATTTCTCTAACATATTAGTTCACGTGCCAATGTCTCTAACTCCAGATCGTGAGTAGGGTAATTCCACTCATGTGGTGTTAGAAACCTAGCTCTATAAGAAACCACTCAGTCCTACTACATAAGAACTACTCTGATTCAGACATTGTATGCATCATAAAACACATTACATTCATTACCTAGCACAGGTAATATGAGGATAGGCACTCATGACATTATACCTTTCATATCCTTAAAATATATATCTCAATAATCATACCAAACGAAATCACCACATTCATTGTTAGGCCAGACATTGGTGCTTCCAAATGAAAGAAATCGTGGATAAAATGTCCATAATAACCTACTAATCCAATAAAAGTATGAAGTTATAAGATGTTCTTGATTTGTTCCTAGTATATCATGTATACAACATTATTTGGATCCACTTCAACTCCTACAACAATGATGTCATGTCTTAATATGTTCACTTCATTCATACTGAAACTACATTTGGTTATCATAGTATAAAGTGGATGATCTCTCAATGCACTCAATATGATGTCTTGTTGTTTGGCCTAATCATCTACTGATAGGGAGTACACTATGATATCATCGAAAAAACCCAACAAAAACAAATATATAAAATGATGAAATAAATTCATCATTAAGGACATGAATACCATATGCGCATTAGGTAACCAAAGTGGTTTTACTGCAAATTCATATAAACCATAATTACTAATAAGAGATATATGAAGTATTTATGATGGTCTCACCCCCAACTGATGATATCCTTATCTAAATTAAATATTTGATAATAACTTATAACCTCTCAAATAATTTTATATTTCATCAATCCATTGAAGAGGATATCAGTTCTTGGTGGTCATCTGGTTCAACCTCCAATAATCCACACACAAGAACAAAGATCCATTAGTATTTTTGGAAAAGGGAACTAGATGAACCCTAGGAGATGTACTTGGCCGTATGAAAATTTTATATTCTAGATCATCCAATGTATCAATCAACTCTTGAATCCTTTCTTGTGACAGTTAGTAAAGGGAGATAGAAACTGGATCTAGTCCCAGATACATCTTGATCGTAAAATCATTACCTTTCTCGAGCACTAATCCATAGAAATAATAAATAAGGACATCTTGAAAATTGTCTAACACTTGAGGAAAATAATCCTACTGCATTCCACTACTATCGAGTGAAAGAAACTCAATTTTAGCCATAATATAGTCCAATCCAGAATGAATTGCTCCCACCCAACTGGCTTGAAGACCTCAGTCACCTTGGTGGGAGTAGCTTCATCCTTCAAGAGAGAAGATAATAGTTATACTATTATAATAGTTGATATTATCCTAGTATAAAACTAACCAATCGATTCCATGAATCATGTATAAGCCTATCATTTCTAGAAACAATGGTTCAAAAAACAAACAGTAACAACCAATATCTTAGGAACATGCCTCAGAACATTTGATAATTAATGATTTTTCACCCAATGGTGTGTCAATGGTTAAAAAACCATCTAATATTTCCACATCCAATCCCAAACCATTTGAAAATAATTGTTGTTATAAAACATGTGATTCTCCTTTATAAAAAAAATCAGATGCTACAGTTGATAATACTACAATCACACCTATAATGGAAGATGAACTTCCATCCATGTTAGCCAAATTAGTCTTTGTTATCTGTAACTGACTTGTCCCTATACCCTAGGCTCTAGTCTGACTACCATGAGCTATGTACCTTGATTGGTACATATTCCTATTCACTAGGGTTCCACATACCCTTCCTCACCTTAAACAACAGGTGGAACTCCAGCTACCACCAAACTGAGGGGTATCTTAGCCTCTTCCCAACTCTGGTGCATGTCTTGGTTCTCATCCGTTGGTCGACTATGTGAAGTTAACACAAAAACTTTTAATATGACTTAGTATTCCTCCGATATGAAACTCAAATTATTTGAAATGATAGTGTGAGCTCTTGTGTCCAATCGTGTTACACTGGTAGCACATGAAAATAAAATGGTCATGAGATGGTTGTCTACTACCGTAATGGATATTCCCACTACATACTTGAAGGAAACAAGAATAACATGTCTTATTAAAAATAGAATAATAACACCCGAATTCCATGCTAAAATATCATGGACAAATTTTTTGGGGCTTTCTCAGATTCCAATCTGTGAAGAGTTCCTAATTCATCATATGGTCTAATATATTTAAATAGAAATGGTTTACCTAGGACCATATCTCATAATGATGACCATCCAAGAAACATCTCACCATGAAGATCTCATCATATAATAAGGATGGTGCAAGGAACTATAGGATAGTTAAACATCCCCTATAGTATAGTGCTCACAAACCCTCCTATGTAAGATGCATGAAATCATGATATTTTTCATCCATCAAGGACTCAATATAAAAATATATTACGAACTAAATTTGGATTTACTTAAAATATATCTCAACATGTTTCCCATATTCTTCCATAATATACCACCATCGTTTTGAAGGTCCATGAATCATGTACATAGAAATATTCACCCTCGTATATGTGGGTTTATTGAGATGTTTGATGATCATTTAGACTGAATCAATCATGATCTTTTCTAACTATGGTCCCCCATCCCTAGTACTCATTGGTGGATGCTATAGTTGAAAATATCTTTGCAACTCAGGAATTGATGGAACGATATAAACAGTCTTAATTTCCATGGATCACATCACCATAAGGAAGTTATTATAAATATGAATATCCATATTCTCCCCAGGAAATACCAAAACATAATGTTCATCTATGTTAGGATACTATTAATTTACACTCTCTTGACACTCAATTTGATGAATATTATGAGTCATTTTCACTACAAGACTAACACACACTGTAGAAAACTATCTATCAACAAGGTCAAACCAACATGTGACTATATTAATGAACCCCTAACTCTTTGTCTCTCTAGACCAGTATTATAAGTATTTTTCAATGAAATAAGATATATTTTTATTTATATAATTAAATAGATATCTCATATCATAGTTCTACATGAATTTTTATATCACATTCAAAAATATATATACCCCTATCACAAATAATACATTTCAATATATAACTATGTGTATATTATGATAAATGTATGATTATCTACTGTTATACCTATCTATATTTACAAATATCAAGTAACAGTATGGTCATAGAATAATAACCTCACACAACAAGTGAATCACCCAAAGTGAAATAACATCAATTGTAACAAGAACACAGCACATATAGAAAACCCGTCCCTAGGAGCCCAGATTTTCCCTCATTCATAGTTTATCTACTCGCACAGAAAAGCTCATTACAATGTTCTGACAAATCCTAATGTCATATAAACCTATCCCAAATAGTAATATAGTAGAAAAATTAATTTTCTCATTTGATACCACATTGTAACATCCCACAATTTGGAACTTTATCACCTGTGGAGGAATGGTTTGTCACGAGACCTCGTGCATGCCTCCTCATGCGCTGGAGGCTGATGGCATAGTGTGGGGTGTGAAATTTATACTGGGAGACTATTACCCATGGTGTGAAGTTTCATAATAGTATAAATATCATAATATAATGTAAATAATATAAGTAATGATGTAGAAAAAGACAAGAACAATATCGAACTGAATAATAAAATAAATCAATAAGGAATAATGTCATTACGTTCTCAAATGTTACTAAATATGAATCTATAAAAAAACATTTGGAATACTCAAATAAAAGAATCAATGTATGGTGTCCTGAACACCACATCGGCTTCATCCCCTAAATTCATAAAATCTACAAAAATGAAATCAATAGTAAGGTCCTCTACCCTTGTCCAAACATACATTCATTAAATATGCTATGTTACCAAATGATATCCTAGATAGGGTGTGAATATAAAAATTTAGGTAAAAACCACCATTTCTAAACTAAACTGGAATGTTGATAAACTTCTTGAAATAAATAGATAAATATGTGTGTTAATTAATTAAACAATTAATAAAATACAACAACAACCTATTTCGGCTCTATGCCATAATATCTCTGAGAATTTATTACAACCATTCTAAAAATGACAATAAAACCATAATAAAATAAAATACCATAAAACAATTCCAAAATATATATGAAAATTTCTCTTGAAGAACCCAACCACAACCATATAGCCATGGTGTAGTCACAACAATCTAGGTCAAATCCCTATAAGAATTTCGTCATCTACAGGAAAACCATATAATCATTACAACATGGTACTATGAATAGCATGTTATCTATAAGAATTAAAACATAGGAATGGGCCAATCCTACCTTATGTCATCATTAAAACATATATGAGTCTATGATTCAGGTTCAAGCTAGATATATAATCATCAAAACGTGGAACACAATCACTTTATGAAAACATGGAAATCACAATATCACATCACAATTCACAACGACCAGTTATGTGAATTACCATTCTTCTTTTATATTAAATTTTCAATTTAGATCACAATTTATTTTAAATTACATCAAAAATAAAAAACAAAATATAATAATTATATAATAATAAATCACCTTAGGTCACATGTCATGGTAAATATACATTATGTTATTAGTCATTTTATTTATAAACATGGTTCTCTCACCCCATGGGTAGCCACAAGAAATTTTAAAAATACATTTTAAATTAATGTACATCAAGGAATAATTCTGTTTTTTTATTAAATTAATTTTGGAACATCCAACGATGGAGAAATCATAATATTGCCTAAACATGCCAATTATCAAACCATAGGGTTATGATTTAGACCCCATTTCTTTAACTGATGTTCCAACAATGCTTACAATGGACAATTTCCATGAGGAAGAACGTGTAGATGATTTTAAAGAGGTTAGTAGATCAAAACTACTCAGTATCAAAAACAAAAACACAATTAGTCAAAGGATTTTACCACAACTATGGGAGAATAATGAATGGAAGGACGAAACCGAATCAAACAGATTTTCCAAGGATCCATCACAAAAATAAGATGTCTAAAAAGAAATTTAGAAACCCAAAATATATAAGAGTAATCCCTAGAGTTGATAGGAAAGGAGATGTTGTGTATTATATTGAACATATAATGCACAACTAGTTTAAAGCATCGGTTCGTGCATTTACACAGCGTGTAATGTGATTACACATCATGTAAATGTTTTTAGTGGAATTATCTAAAAAACCCATCAACTAGGATTTATTTTATTTAAACCCTAAAAAAATACCTAATTTAGAATCCCTTTTAATGGTGTGTAAATGCTATATAGTTGATTTTAAGCCCATTTTCCTTTTAAACAAACAGAAACTCTTTCAATGTTTTTCAACTCCCCAAGAACCAATAAAACACTTTACCCATTTATACACAGAATACACTAATTCAAATAGGAATAAATACATGAAAATTATGTCATTTTCTCCAAAAAAAACTATCTCCTTGCAGATATTCTCTAGTCCTTCTAACGTTTTGTTCAAACCAAATATTCTATTTATTCAAACAGAATACTTTCACTATGAAAATAAAACTGATATGGATTATTAATAATGTTCTCAAAGAGATAAAAACCCATAAAAATATTTTATCTTAAAATATTCATCTTCCTCAACATATCCTCATTTTACCATATAGATTTATTTATTTGGTTGTTTTACTGTAATACATTGAACATGTGATTGGTCTTGTTTCATTGAAAAATCTCTCTAAAATATAGATTCACTGATATTCATCATAAGAAATATCATTCTCTATCTTCATGAACACTTATTTGAGTACATATAATGGATATGGTATGTACTTCCTCATAAGAGATATGTGGAGCAAAATCTGAACCTGGAAAAAATATTATATAAGCACAAAATGGTAGGCTACAATCCCAATATAATCATGAACTTCATAGGGAAAAATATTCCTAGGTCATAGATTTCACTTCATTCCAAATATTATTACCTTTTTTCATATTGAAATTCATAGAAATAAATAGTCACTATCATAAAATTCAATATCACGCTAGTGATTGTCTGCATAAAATTTATGGTGACTTTGAAAATCCCCAATGTGTGGAAAAATGGATCTATCCTTATCTCCCATTTCATGAGATATCTCATCTTCCAATGTATTTCATTATAAAAATTCCTCACAGAATATGGAGTTCTATACATCATTCCATGGAGAGATTCATAAGGAGACATCTAAATTCTAAATTACATGTTTCAATTATAAGAAAACTCAACTAGAGGAAGCTTTTGATATAAAAAAACCACTGAAATTATTAGAACAATATTTCAACATATCCTATTGTATTTGAATGGTTATCTAAGACAACCTCACAGTCTATGTATGATACATAGTGAAAAAACTCAATAGTATATCAAAATCCCACTGAAGACTTATCCATAACATCATGGTAATACTCAGCTCAAAATCAGATAAAATCTAATGTAATAGTCCATAAAAACTTACAACATATTAAATTTATATCCAACAATATGATCCACAGTGAAATAATCTCATATATTAATGATGTGTGCTGACACTGTATGGAGATCTACTAGAACACCTATAGGATTTTTCAGAATATATTATTTGAGGAGTCTTAAAATAAAATTAATGGACATGAATTCCCATTGCATTATATAATGGGTAATGGTAGTAATGCCCCTGTTCCGAAGCTTTCGTCGGGGCACGCACATCCGTTACACAGTGGACGCACTGTTGTGGCACCACATTCCCTCTTTCCAAAGGTGGGTGGTATCCGCTCCTTATTCAAGGACGTCTGCTCCTTGATCAGAATGAGATGATGGGATGTCGGTTCCTCCTTCCGTGGATTCCTCCTCAAAACTCGTCACTGAGTCTAGGTCTCCCTCATAGAAATAATTCATGGTTCTTGAATCTCGTTCCTGGTACCATATCTTCATGGACGCATGTTAATTACGATTCTTCTGTCGAGGCACTCCAGGGGGACTAGTCGTAGCAGCAACCTTCGGTTTGGGGAGTGGTCACGCTGAGGCATCGTTGGCATGTCTTGATGCTGGGGGATTGTCATGTATGTCTTCTGCCCCTTATTATAGGGCTTCTCGAGGGCATGGAATCCCAAGTCATCCCACATCGAACATGGGGAATTATAGGCCATAGGCATGCCTCTGAGGTTTTCCTCAGCTTCCCATGTTTAACACAGGGTATGCCGCGAGTTTAACATCCAGCGGAGTTGGATCAGACTGATCGGAACACTAAGAGTGGATCTGATAAAAGAACCCCCTAGAGGGATTTCCGATATTAGTTCCGACACGTGGGTGGATTCGCAAATGCTGTGGAGTGGAATGTGGTGGCATGATCCCAGCGGGATGTGGTGGCTCAGGTAAGAATCCGGATGAGTGATGAAGTGAATGGGGGGGGGGGCTTGAACCTCATGGAGTCTTCCTACGTATCCCCGAGGTAGGGAATCAAAGTCCACGTAGTTCGGGATGGAATGGGGCTTACACCCTGAGGCGGCCCACAATGATGGATGGATGGGGCTTACACTCCGAGGCGGCCCAAAATGTTTGGTGAACCGACGTGAAGAGGTCGGAACGACCGGGTGGTGGGCTTGAACCTCGTGGAGGCTTCCTACGTAACATTCCTAGACATGGATCAAAGTCCACGTTGTTCGGGTGTACAGTTTAATGTCATGCAGGACGGGGGTTTGTGTCATAGTCAATGATTACTCTAATCCCACGTGAGTCATGCTCGGTGTGAGAAACAAGAGGTGGTAGAGACCTGACGATCACATCGGGAAGGGTGCGTCCGTGGGAAGTGAGGAGGGGCTTACGCACTGGGCAACCCATGGTGTTGGGACTTACTCCAGGATGGAGGCCTGGGGGAGACAAAGCACAGAGGGAGAGGAAAGGGTAATAGATGACCCCTCTATCCATCTCCCACATTGGTCCTTGGCTCCAAGGAAGTACGGGGGTTCATGGGTGCTACCTCCTGCAAGAAAGGCTAGGGGCTTATGCCAAGATGGATTCCCTTCCCTCGTGGACAAACACCGCCCCAAAAAAGATGATACAATCCCCTGTGAGGGGTGATCCCTTCCCCATGGAGACCAGTGGGCATAAAGAAAGCCTGATCTGAGGAACCCCACATAGGATGCATGGGAGCCATGTCACAGTTTAACATCGTGTGTTGAGGACGAGGTGTTTGGTAGTTTAACGTCCTGCAGCTCGGACGAGGCGGGTTTACTCCACACCCCTAAGACATACATAACTGGTGCCCTCTACCCCTGGTGGAAGGGAAGGCATCAAAAAAGCTGTAGTGAATGGGGTTCACAGAGCGAACCATCGAAGGGTCAACGTTAGCGTGGCTATGTGAAGAAGAAATAGGCATTAGCGCGCCTATAAGAAGAAGCATGAGGCAAAGCAAATCAACGGGAAAAACCACCCAAGGGACCTTGAGGTTACTTCGTACGAACCTGGAAGGTAGTACAGGAAAAAACGCATGGTGTGTATGCCCGGTGTGTGTGCCCGGGGCATCCAAAAGGAGTACATCGGGCGCCTACGCAGGCAGGCACCCGGGGAGCATCAAGGTGATGGTTCCCTGGGAGATGCGTGCAAATAAATGGTTGGCACGCAAAACACTGGGATGGCGCATAAATGGGGCATAGGGATTGTGCATGGCTAGTAGGATCACACACAAGGGATATGAATTGTGCGCGAGTGGAAAATGCCGCACCCAAAGGTAAGGCCGCACCCAGCAAAAGGGATTGTGCGCAATTGGACTATTTTGCGCGCAACGAGAGGAAATGCGCGCAATGGAAGAACCCTGAAGGGTTTGGGATTCTCTTTAAGCCAGTGGGATCACGTGCAAAGGTGGATCCCGGGGAGAGGTGGCATGAAAAGGATCAGTACCTGAAAGCCATCTTACGCGCGCGGACTTCCGATTTCGCACATGAGAGACGGTTCAAATATTTCCTCAACCCGAAACGGAAGGGCTCTCCTTCTATTTATAGGCATCCAGCGGTGCAGAATTCAGGGTGGCACGCAAAACATGCACTCCAGAGATGGCGGCGTGGAATTTTAACCATTTGAGGTGTGGGCGCGAAAGTATTTCGTGCCTGCTCTAGGGACCCTTCGTGAATCCTGAACCCTTTCCGCATGGCCCTAATTTTCCGCGCGCATACCCCTTTTTTCCATGCACCACTTTCAGGACCTCTGGAATGAGCCTCCAGGTCTGAAAATGACTTTTCTTTGCCACTTCAAAACTTCCTTCAATAATTATGGACTTTTTGGACTCTACAAATTCCCCCCCCCCCCCCCCCGTCAAAATTGGAATGGCGAGGGGTCGCAAAGATTAGATTCTAGGGAAACGCAGAAGTGTCGGGGTTCATGGGCCCCCTGCGCGCAAAAAATGTTGTGTCACAAAAAACTCCGGCTGGCGCAGAGTCAGCCTTCTGCGCGACACGGAACCCTAGCTTGCCTATAAAAAAGGGCCATGTGTCCCATGCTCCATACGCAACTTTCCCGCACAATATTCCTTGAGATCTTGTGCGCAAAATGGCCTATGCGCCTGCGTGTAAAACCGACATTGGAAGCATGTAATTGCTCTATGTTTTGGCTGTATTTATGCACAAAACCGGTATTTTCCCGATCAATTTCTTAGATTTCGCGCAAGGATTCCGAATTTCATGCAACAATCCCTGATTCAGCACAACACTCTCGAAACACTTGGTTGGAAGAAGAAGGCCGCAAATCAAGTAGATAAGGGGGAAGTTGCCACTCGCAGAGCTGTAATGGCTGCAAATGAGGATGTTTATGGCGCCAGGGTGGTTGTCTCTAACAAACATACTCTGTTCAATCTTCTAACCCCCACCCAAAAGGAGTACCCTTTGTCTAAAAACCTTCCGTTATGGAACTTTGGCATTTTGGAGGAGGATCCACTGTCGGGCTTCGAGGTTGATACACCGCGGTCATGGGTGACCCGTGAGGATGACCTTCCCTGATACAACATCACCAACAATGGTCGACCAACTAGAGAAACCTGGCACATGGATGTATATGTCCTAAACCCGAGGACTAGGACCATTGCTGGGGGTGATCCTATTGCAGAGAGTTCCCCAGCCTTCTACGCAAGCACGTTCCGTCAGAGCATCTCGGACGATACTAAGGGGTGGCTGAAAGATTTGGATTTTTTTTCCAGAGGAAACTTCACCAATGAGTGGGCATGGGTGTACAGGGTTAGCCATACGTGCGACCAATTCGAGGCCGAGCTACGGCACATTGGTCGGTTCGAGGCGACGTGGACGTCGAAGTTACACTTCTACTGCCAACCTAAGCGCAGGCCGGATCTGTTCACATGGTGGTCCCCTGACACCAACACATTCCATTTTCATCATGGGGAAGTGGGTATCAGTCTTTGTGACGTCCATTGAATCTGTGGTATCCCGCTGGAGGGCTATCAATATGATTAGTTCCTTCCCCCCATGAACACCAGGGAGAATAGATCACAAACCCCCATGTTGACGTGGCATCTACTAGAGCTGGCCAAATAGAGGCTGAAGGTCAAGGAATTCGTGAAGGACATCGCCTACAAGGACTGGTTCAGCCTGTTCCTAGAGAAGTATCTGGCGGTCAAGATGCTGGGATGGGGAAAAAGGTATCCAACTATGGCTCAGAGGAGCAACAATGGATCGTACTGGAGGATCTTGGAGGCAGGGCAACACCAATCATGGGGCTACAACATTTTTGAGGCCCAGGACATGAATTTTCGAAATGTCGGGTTCCTCGCCACCTTCTTGAGTGGGTGGATTCTGCCGGTGCGGGATGCAAGGATGGGCGTCCATCCGACAACTCTGGTGATGGCGGGCACCATGGGTGCCAATAAAAGGTTTAATCTAGGGGTCATCGTGCTGGAAAGACTATATTCCATTCTGGGATGAATCTCAAGAGGGGGGTCACCTCAGAGATTATGCAGCCCCTTCAAGATCTTCCATGGCTAGGTGGCATCTCATCTTGGCAGGTACACTTTCCTAAACGCCATTTGTCCTCCAAGAAACAGCCTGTGACCATCTCTGTTGAACATTGTTGGGGTCGCATCGATGACGCTCAGCAAGGAGGGAGTAAGGATCAGAATCGGTAACCATGACAACTTTACCATTAGCCCATTCCCACCCCGACTGGCCACAAGGTAGAAAATGTGCAAGGCTCACTGGAGCAACAAGAATAAATCCATAGCATCATAGCGGGGGTGCTTATGGCTCGGATTGACGGGAAAATATTCTTCGAGTCTTACGTTCCGTCTCGATTCGCCAGGCAGTTTGGCTGCCTCCAGCGAATACCGAAAAGGGTATTCACGGACGTCTAGGAGGAGAGGAATCCCTGCGTCCTTCACCAGATGTGGTTAATGTTTACAACTTATGGCTCTGACGACATCATTACCCTTTCCTCCCACCGGGGCCGACGTTGGACTATCAACCGAGTATGCCGAACACTAGGCCATCGCATACCCAGAGGGGATTTTGCACAAGCGAGTTCAGCATCTTGAGACCACCAGCATGGAACACGGGCGAAGAGAGAGTAGGAAAGGTTCTACTAGAAGGGGGAGACCAGGGGCGCGCCAGGCAGTGAGGCATGCGCAGGCAGGGACCTCAGCAATGGTAGCATCGCATGGCGGGACCAACGAACTTATTGGGAAGAAGATAAGGTATCTGCTCCATCCTTCCCATGATGAAATCTTCATAGAACTATGGTCATCCTAGTTAACTCTTTGGAAGTCAGTGAGCACCGAAGCTCTCTGGAAAAACATAATGCAGGAAGGAGTCCAACTGCCAGAAGTCGGGCTTGTCTGGATTTCCAAAAAAGTAAACTTCCACTGGCGGCATACATATCTAACAGCCATGGACACATACGCATGCCAATGGGGTTGGTACGTGGAGCCAACTTTCCTGGTGAAAGTGATGATCGGCCAAGAGCATGATCCAGAAATGATGTCGTCAGGAGAAGGTGACAGTGAGAAGTCAGAGGATGATGAGATCAGAGAGGAAGTGGGAGGAGAAGATGGTGATGGAGAAGATGAAGGAGAAGGTGATGGAGAACCAGAAGGTGAGGGGTTGCAGGGGGATCCCTTCCCAGGGTGTCTCCGGGAGAGCGACAAGATTGTCGGATCTGATAAAGACATAACCGAGATACTCAAGGTATGCTTCAACCCTCATCCATCCTTGTACTCTCTTCCCTTTGCAACCCATATCCCATATTCCTTATCCAAATTAGGAGAACACTGGCACGGATCAAGAGCCTCCAGTTGAGGGAGGGGAGGAAGCATCAATAGGGACAGGCGGGGCACTGATGCCCATTATTGAGCTGACGAGTGCTGAGGGGTCTCCTACCACGACAGCTCTTGCAGCGGTCAGAGCACCAGAGGCGGACGCCTTGGATTCATGTAATTACCTTGCTTAAATGATGATAATCAGTGTTGGAGAACTCAACTGACCAGGGTTCTTCCTATCTGTGCAGTGATCACGGCATTGGGGGCCCGTTGGGCTGCTGAGCCCGGACCATCCACGGGCGTGCCGATGACAACCACACTGCCCTGCCTAGAACATGCCTCCCAAATTGATTTGGCTCTCGCTACTAGTGAACAAGGAGTGATAGAAATTGGTGGTGCTACTGTCGGGGTAGGTCCGAAGGTTGAAGAGGGTGCCACCAGGATCGAGGGGATAGAAGAAAGTCACGCCGGTTCTAATGAGCCCGCTCCCTTGGAATGAATCCCTGAGGAGGACCATGCCGCTACTCTCTTGGTTGTCTTCCATATCTATCAGTCAACTAACCCCAAAGATATCGAAGATTCTAACTCGGAAGCGGTCTAGGGGAGCCGGATGACGCGACACAAGGTATGGAAGTGCATCCAACATTTTCTCAATCAGCCTCAGACCGAATGGTTGAAGTGGATGGGATCACTCCAAAACTGGCTGCACTTCCTATGTGCTGGAGGAGTAGATGCTCAACACCTTCATCTGATGGTCCGTGACTACATGGCTGAGAAGATGTGTGTGATTTGCTGGCGTGCCGACATCATCCAATGTCAGGAGGAGTCAGGGAGCACCCGAGAACTCTAGCAGGTAGAGCAATAGGTGAAACGCCTTGAGGAGCAGGCAAAATAACAATAGATATTCATCGAAAACTGCTCTGAACATGTGGAGCAACTGAGGGCCCAGTTGATAGAAGCCCAAGAATAAATTGGAGAGGAATGTCGCCAGATAAAAGAGCTCCAAGCTGAACAGGTGCGGGCAATGGCCAGGGTCGGTGAACTACGCCCTGCGACTGCCAATGAAGAGAGGGTCCTCAGGGGATAGGAGTCAGTCCTGGGGGCCACCAGCCCGAAGGTAGTTGCGTTGGAAAGATCAATCCAAAATTCTCATCTTTAAGGGTCTTGTTTTTGCCTAACTGATAATCTTATCTCGCTCTACTACTTATTTCTTTCTTCTTTGTATGTATGAGAAAATTTCTTTTTCTCGCCACTTTTCTTTTCATACTGGTCACATTGGTTTAACATGCTCAACCACAATTCCAAAATTAATAGCAATCCATCCCTAATCTCACATAAGCCGTGAGAAACAAAGGAGGCTCGCACTCTTACTTATTTTTATTGTGGGAGCACCAACCAAGCTTTGGGCATTCAAAATTCAAACCGGGATTTCCAAGGAGAAGAGGGAGGCCCATCCAAAGGAAGGGTACCTCAGAACTGATCGACGCATTGTCCTCTCGATGTGCTCTAGCGCACGAACGGGGAAATGCCAGGGGTATTGGAATCAGTCCGAACATTGGGAAATGAAAAACTGTGAATCATGTTACCCTAAATTCAGAACACTGTGTGAGGGGTGTGGTAATGAAAGATGGTTGTTGACCATGTTCAAAACACAGCATTCCTATTGCATTATCTTGAAATGGGAATAATAAATGAGGGCTCAACACTGACCATGTTCTCAATACGAAGCCTAACTCAAATATCATCGATCCGTCTTCTGGAACATTGGCCCAGGACATCAGGCGGACCATAAGTCAAGCATCCATACTATTAGGGGGTCCCTTCAAATGTGAAAGCGGATGAATATTCAAATAAAGGGGCATGCAAAGCATGGAAAGTGAAGTGGTGGTTTGTTCAAATAGAATCTAACACTCTTGAAAATATGCCACCATAATGAAAGAACATTAAGCACGTGCATTAATCTGGTCATGGACCATTCTTTCCCGGAGACAGTACCTCTGGTGAGGGAACTATTGCTTCCCAGTGCCATTATGGGGCATCCTAAACTTGTTCAAGGCAAATGATGCAGTTTCACAATTCCCCAGGGGGCAGGCCAAGAGGTCGACAATGGGAAAAATGATGGGATTTGTGATTCCCAGGGCTGGACCTGAGACGAAATGCCTAGACGTTCCTACATATCTCATAAGGATGAGAATCAATCCATACATAGTTCTTCAGATGAGGGTCATGGTTTAAGGTCTTAGAGATTAGAGCAGAAAGACCATATGAGACGCATGGTAAGGTGCTCAAGAAACCTGAAATTAATGAATACGTAAGTCCCGATTACCACATGTTCTTGGGGAAAGTGCTCAGGTGAGGGGACCGAACATGAAAGTTGAGTTGGGCCTGTGAAAAAGTGCACAGGCGTTGCTACGTACTCCATGAGGATGGGAATCAATCTGCATGTAGTTCTAAGATGGGGGGGTCATGATTAGGTACCAATGCCAGGAATGAAATGGGGAATGCGGGTCTAGCCCTCACACCAAAAAGAAGCGGCATTTGATGTATATTGTTTGTCCTTGAAGGTAAATGTGATTTTTCTTTGTGAACCGACAAGCCTATGGTGGAAATTCCTGGAATTTCCATAATAATCAAGCCGTATAAAGGCATTGAAAAACAGTATGGAAAATGACCAATACCCAATGTGATGTCCCGTGAGATGAGGTCACCACAATGCAGTGTTGTTTTTTGTCGTGCGGTCAGGATGATAATGTCACAGTTTATGGTCATGTGATAGGACCAAACAACACAGTTTATGTTTATATGGATTGGACCTGAGGGAATGTGCATGACACAATAAAGCATACCCGACATGAATGGGGACGAGGTTTGCATCATCACTGCACCCAATCCCTGGGAGAAAAGCCTCGAGCCAAGATGCTGGCAAGGGCCAGAGGATAAGGGATATGATGAGCTAGCTCCCAGTGGAGCTAGACCCGAAAAAATGATGTCCGGATGACCCCACATATCCCATGAGGATGAGGGTTGATCCGCAAGATCTCTTAATAATGATCTTAGTTTAATTTCATAGATCTCAGACCATGGGGATCCCCAAAGAACGCCGTATAGCTGCATGTCCCCTTTAACGCGCGAAATCACACTGAGGGATAGTGCCAGGAGTGCTGAAATCCTACCTGGACATAATGGGGGTGGATCACAATGTGAATCATGTAACCAACATTCAAGGCCTGAAAGGGATGGCATGACAATAGAGGAGTACTGTTGACCATGTTCGCAACATAGCATCTCGTCGTGTTAGCCTGAAATGGGGACAAACAAATGAACGTCAACCATTGACCATGTTCGCCACACGGGACCTGTCTCAATTTTTCATCTTAAACCCTTGGGGGAATTGGCCCATAATGGTAGGAGAGCCCTTAGGCGTGGTATCCATGCCATTTTCTGGGGGTCCCTTCGGGTGTGAAATGATAAGGGGGGCCCAAATGAAGGGAAACACGAAGCCTGACAAGTGAATGGAAACATACCCATGTTGATTCCAACACTCCAGGTTCTAGACCAGAGTACTCTTAAACACATCGGAAAACCACAATAATGGGGTAAAAAGGGGAGATTCAACCTGAGAGAAGATGATTTCAGGAAAAAGGGAATATAACGGGGGACAGGGGACTCTCCGGAGGAAATAAATGGCGTGGTCTTAATGGGCCCAACCCGAAAGAGGGTGTAGCCCCGTACCGCAACATATATTCCACTCCCTAGGGAAATGGCAGGCCAAGGGGTTGAAATAATAGAGAGATCCCTAAAAGATGGGGCTGGACCTAAAATCATATGTGCTCAGGCGATCCTTCGTATCCCATAAAAATGCGAATCAAGCCACACGTAGTTCTACAGGATACAGTTTAACGTCATGCGGGATGATAGGGAAGTTTGAGGTCATGCGGGAACGAAGTCTAGTTTATGGTCATGGAGGACCCAACAGTTTAGGGTCATGTTGGACCAATACGTTTAGGCAAAATACTGTTTGAGGAACCTGGAGTTGGTGGGATGTGTTATACGCTCACTATCCATGGTCACCAGGGAGTATGCACCATTGGGGTAAACCTTATGGACAATAAAAGGTCCCTCCCATTTGGGCTCCTACTTGGGTGGTTTCCTTCTGGGGATCATTGGCGCCCTGAGGGCCAGTACCAGGTCACTTTGTAGGAAGGAGCAGAGGAAAAAATTCTTATTGAAATCTTGAGCCATCCTGCTCTGATACCTTTTCAGGTTGTGCAAAGCACGAAGCCTATTCTCGTCCAGTGCTTCCAATTCAGCTAGACAGATTTCATCAAATCTATCTGGCACTTTCTGGTCATATACCACTGTGTTCAATGAGGGAAACTGAATCCCAATGGACAGGATGACCTCAGTTCTGTACACTAGGGAATACGGGGTCACCTGGGTGGAATTATGAGTCGTCGTCCGATAAACCCAGAGGGCATTGGGGAGCTTATCCGGTCAACTCTTATAGTTCTGACCAACCATCTTTTTCATAATGTTATAGAGGGTTTTTTTAAACTCCTAGATCTGTCCATTCGCATGTGCATGATAGCAGGAAGTATGGTTAGAGAGAATGTTTTACTTGGCATACAATTTCTTTAGCTTGGCTGCTCGGAAGTTGGTGTCGTTATCAGTGAGGATAGCATGAGGTACTCCAAATCGATTGATGATATTGGAACCCATGAAGTCAGTGATAGAACGGGTTTTTACCTCCTTCAGCGGAATTGCCTCTGCCACTTGGAAAAAAAATCCATAGTGGTCAGGATGAACCGGAATTGGCGAGCCATTGCAAGTGGGTAGGGTCCTACGACATCCAACCCCCAAACCTTAAAGGGACAACAATACTTGGTTGTGTGGAGAGGCTCTTGTGGCCGATGCACAAAGTTAGCATGAAATTGGCATGCATGACACCTCTTGGTGAACTCAATGTAGTCGTGGATCATGGAGGGCCAAAAATACCCTAACCTACGAATCTAGTGAGACAGTTTCGGCCCAGCCTGGTGAGCACCATAGGAACCGGTGTAGACCTCTAGCATGACTTGTGGGATCTCAACTCCATAAATACAGCAGAGGATAATACTATGAAACCCACATTTATAGAGAATCTTCCCAAGGCCAGGACCACTCTGAAGAGTAAACTATAACGTGCGCCATCAGATTCTCTTGTGCTTAGCCCGGTCTGACTGAAGATTACCATGTTGGAGGTATTCAACCAAGGGTGTCCTCCAATCAAAAATCATCATGATCACTACACTCAGGGGACCCGAGGGTTCTGACGTAGAGGCTCCGATTGTGAGATGGATTACCTACGGGCCATCATCTTCATCTTGGTTAATAGGAAATATGACTCTCCGGTGGGCCACATGGATAATTAACTCATCCTGTTCGGGACCTACGAGTGATGCATCCAAACTAGCCAGATCATTTGCCCCACCATTCTACGACCGAGGAACATAAGTAATCTCCAGTTGAGAAGGGAGGTGAGCCATTATCTAGAGAGTACGCTCTAACAATGGCGCGAGCTCTGGTTTCCTGATGAAATATTCCTTATTGAATGCTTGATGACCAACTCGAAGTCCCCTATCACATGATGATGGGGAACGTCGACCTCAAGGGCCATCTCAAGGCCAGTAATGAGGGAATGATACTTTGCCTCGTTGTTGGTGCAACCTTTCGACATCAGAAATGAATATAGCAGGATGGCTTGCGCCGGAGTAATAGAGACGATGCCCAGGCCTACTCTGTTAAGCCTAGGGTCATTGAGTCTCCTCCCAGTGGGGCTCCGAGAGGCTCCATCAAAGTAGATTTTCCAACATTGGATGGAATGATCGACTAAGAGGAATGACTCATCAGGAAAGTCCCAATCCAGGTATTGATCCGAGGGGGTTGGATGGGTAGCTAGAAAATCTACCAACGCCTGTCTTATGATAGAATTATGAGGCACAAACCTGATGTCAATCTGCTGGAGGATTTCCGCCCACCGTGCCAGTCGGCCAGTCAACATAGGTTGGTTTAGGATTTACTTCAATAGGTCTACACGAGAGACCATCTGTACCTCGTGGTGCTGCAAGTAGTGCCTCAATTTTTGTATGGAAAATATGAGCGCCGGATAGCTCTTCTCGATGGGAGAATATTTGATTTCTGTATCGAGGAGCATGTGGTTGAGGTAGTAGTGGTTGTTCCCAATTCCCTCATTGTTCTTCTGTGCGAGAAGCGCATCGAGGGACCGTTCCAGGCTGGTCACATAAAGGACCAGCGGCTTCCTGGAGATAGCTGGCATCAAGACTAGAGGCTGGATTAGATACTACTTGATTTCCTCAAAGGCGGTCAGACACTCTTCATCCCATTCATAGGTGGTGCCTTTCTTCATGATCCGGGAAAATGGAATACACTTTCCAGCCAGATTCTCAATGAATCGGCGTATGTAGTCTATGTGTCCATGGAATACTTAGAGATCCTGAATATTTCTCTGGGGAGACATATGGTTGATGGCCTTGATCTTCTCTGGGTCGAACTCAATTCCTCGGTACCTGACAACAAAGACAAGGAACTTGCTGGAGGTGACCCCGAAAGCACACTTCAATGGGTTCATCTTCAGGTGGTGTGAATGGATGAAACCGAACACTTTCTCAAGGTCCTTGAGATAGTCCTGGTGCTGGTGAAATTTGACCACCAGATCATCCACGTATAATTCCACCAATGTTCCCAGAATCGGCTTGAATATGCGATGCATGACCCGCTGATTGGGGGCACCCGCATTTTTCAGGCTGAAGGGAATAAAATGTTAATAGAAAGTACCTTGGGTGCCCTAAAAGCTGTGGATTCTTTATCCTCAGGGGCCATCCAGATCTGGTTATACCCGGAGTACCCATACAATAAAGAGAGGGCTTGAAACCCAGTTGTGGCATCAATCAACAACTCTGTCACTAGAAGGGGAAAATCATCCTTCGGATAGTGACGATTGAGGTCGTGGAAGTTGATACAGACTCTGATCTGTCCATTCTTCTTCCTGACTGGAACAATGTTTGCTAGCCACTTGGGATACTGGACTTCCATAATGAAGTTGTCTTTGATGAGCTTATCAACTTCGTCCTTGACCATGGAACCATGAGAAGGGTGAATCATTTTGGGAGGCTGCCTGAATCCGCAATGACTTGCCGGAAGACCGAGATGGTGAAAGACTACCTGAGGATCCAATCCTGGCATTTCATTGTAACTCCAAGAAAACACATCACGATGCTTTATGAGGAAGTATACCTACCGCTGCCACTCCTCGGGGGTCATGGCGACACTGACCAATGTGGGTCTCGGGTCCGCCTCACTACCGAGGTTCACTTATGTGAACTCATCGACCATGGTGGAGACGCCTTCCTTAAAGGCGGGGGAGCATCCTCTAGGTCCTCTTCTCCTCTTGTGGAGGGATCTTCTGCGGGGGGGAGTTGTCTCTGAGCCACCAGACTTTGATGGGAGGTTGGTGCCGACTTTAGGGGCAGTGTTCATCATATCAGGAGATTCATGCGCCACTGAGACCATAGCGATGAAGGTAGTCGATCCAATCCCATCTCGTCTTCGACCCATGGGGCTACTCTTGATAACATCAAAGTAGTAATGACGCATCGGCTCGATCCGGTTAATTCCATCCTGGAAAAACAGACAGGTATGATGTACCACCGTCGCCATGAGCCTAATGTCCTAGTACCATACAGGGGTAGGGGGTTCCGGGATCACCTTTTCTTGATTGGTGTAGGAGAACGAGGTGATCTTCCACCGTCGCTTGGACCTGGTAATATGCCTTCCTCTTGTACCTGAAACAACAAAACACTGCCCCATTTTGGGGGTTGTGGCCTCCAATCGATGGATCAAGAAGATGTTGGAATCATCTAGACCGACCCCGGGATCACTTTTGATCGGGGCGGGTTCAACCTCACTTTCCAGAATCTGCTTATCCTAACTCTTGTAATAGTCATCATCCAGATAACAGGCTTCGAAAAAAGCAAAAGGAGATGCATCTCTTTGGAGCACGCCTACTCAACCATTGAGGGTGTATTTGAGGAATTGGTGATACGACAAGGGGACCGCCGCATGCTGGTGGAGCCATGGCCTGCCCATCAATGCATTGTACGCGTTATCCTGGGAGACAACCGTGAATTCAGTACTAGAAACTAGGCCACTAAACAAAGTCTTCATGCAGATCTTGTTGTCCAGAATTTGCTCGGTCCTGTCGTATCCACGTATTCTGAGGTCGGAGGGAGTTAGATCATCCTCAGACAAACCCAGCTTTCGCAATGTCCGAGTCAGGATTAAGTTAATCCCAAAACCTATGTCAACAAGA
Source organism: Viscum album (assembly GCA_963277665.1). Lineage (NCBI taxonomy): Eukaryota > Viridiplantae > Streptophyta > Magnoliopsida > Santalales > Viscaceae > Viscum > Viscum album. The sequence goes on from OY728130.1 coordinate 583,807,318, forward strand.
TTGCAGAGGAATTCTACACCATTGAACCGACTGGTGATATACAGCGAGCAAATATTCCCTTGTAAGGGGGAACCCTTATCCTCCCCAGAGAACAAAATGACGGCCTGACATTCGGCATCCTCAAACACTTCAGTGTGAAAAGCCTCTACGGCTGCTATCTCTGTCTCAAACTGGAGGGGGATTCTTAAAGCCTCAGTGAGTTCCTCATGCATATCTGGTGACAGAATAAGGGCTTCAAGAATGGAAATCCTTGCTGGTATACAGAAAAGGTGCTTAATAACATTTTACTTCCATGTCAGGCGTGAACCTCTGCTTGTAGGAAGTCGCTCTGTGACCGGTGGCATGGCGGGCCCTGACGGCTGGACCGGCAACTGAATGGTACTAGTCATATCTCGTTTTTAACTAATTGAAGCCTGGAGAGTTGCTTCCGGATGAGGACCAGATGTTTGGGGTCAGCTAGTGGCAGGGCGAAGCTAGTCGCGGCATGGACGATGTGGTTCCTCCTGATCTAGTAACACAAACGGTGGTGGAGGCGGACCTGTCGACACCAGATGAAGGGGCTGTGTGTGATGATATTTGCACTGGGCCTACTGTCTGGTCTTAGTGTCATGCACGACCTAGCTGGAGGTGCCAACTATCGTGCCATAACGATTCATGTAACCATGGCTCCGATGAAGTTTTCGATGGCTGGGGACATTGGGATGGTCTACCTGGCGTTCCCCCTTGTCGGGAGTCAAATGGGGATTTACCAACTCTACAGTGTTAACCAAAGCGTCCCCCAGACTATCATTTGAGGAGTCATCCACTACTGGGCAGATTCTAGAAGGGATCCCCATTTCTAGGGTCATGAAGTCTCCAAGAGTGCAGAACGACGACAACATTGGTAGGGCGCGTTGTTTTTTCTTACGCGCGCAGCTGCTTGCTCTTCTGGGAAGAGGTTGGCTGAGACGACGATGCCAAAGTAGTAACCACATCTTATGAGGGATCTGGATGATTTAGGCATGAACGGATGATACCATGGGCATAGGAGACCACCTTACGGGTCATCCAGTCATTATACTTCTAGGACCCACAGTCGGAAACCTGCTGCCATTCACCTTCATCGCCGCTACTGCCATCCGATCTCACAAAGACACCTTCCACTTGTGCCAGGGCTGGGCTCAACCTAACTATATTGTGGTAAATCTGTTCTTGGAGCTACTCCTTGAATACATAGCATCGCTTGATAGTGTGCCCCAAGAACTGGTGATAAGGGCAGTAGTTGGGGTGATTAGTGAGATGCACCTCTTCTGGCCTCTGGCACTCAGGCAGCCGCACGATTCTCTTCTCCAAGGCATTGCGGAAGTAACATGGGACCTGAGCCTCATCAAATGAGTAGGTCTGATTCCCTCTGTCCAGAAGGAGGGCTCTAGGACGATGACCTTGACGGGTTCCAAAGGAGCATGCGGAGGAGTCAGAACTTGATTATATCACCTAGGTAGTGGTGGCGCGTTACGCAGAGGCGCTTTTCGATTTTGAGGAAGTCACTACTGGGCTGGAAGTTGTGCCTATGGGGGTGGACCCCTATGGGGCTATGGATCTGGTGCCACTGGTATAAATTCTAGCTGCCTGGGGGGCTCTATCTGGGCCACAATAGCGGGCTCGGCTCTGGCAGCTCTCCTTGCTGGGATTACAGGAGGTAGCGGGAATGCCTGACTGGCCTGTTGTAGGGCTTCTTCGAGGCGTTGGGCCTTGATTGAGAAGTCCTGAAACCCTCAGGGGTTATTTTGAGTTATTAGAGAAGGATACAGATCTACCTTGATGTTCCCTACGCACATTGTTAGTAATTGATCTTGATATAATGGTATTTCAAGGGAGTATGTGAGCCCTTTCCATCGGGCGATGAAGTCCACGACTCGCTCATCGGGCCTTTGCTTTCACCTAAAGAGGTCTGCGATGTTCATCTTCTGGGTTGTGGAACTGAATTAGTAGAGGAATTTCCTGTGAAGGTCCTCCCAGCTAGTCATGGATCCAAGAGGGATCTGGCTGTACCAGATGAATGTTGGTCCCTCCAGTGTCTGAACAAAGCAACGAAGCTTGGCAGCCTCCTTCTGCGCTGGAGTCCCTAACATAGGCCCACACCTTGAGTTGAAGTGGGATAGGTGCTATGGAAGGTCTCATGTCCCGTTAAAGGGGGAGATAGTGGGTTTCCCAAATCCCGGAGGTGCTGGCTTATCATCCACCCATGTTGGACACGACTTTCTGTCTAGTGGGATCACCACCTACTGAGTATCCAAAGCCTCTAAGTGGGCGATGAGTGCTGCCATCGGATCTTATGGATGCGGGTTCCTATCCTGAAGGGGATCCCTAACCACAAGTGCATTGTCGGGATCTTCAACTCGATAGACAAGCTCGACAGCTCATGGATCAGCTACTGGAGTGACCCTTGGTGCAGCGGGAGGAACCCGAGTGGTGTCTCTTGGGTGGTCACACCGCTCTGGGGGTTTTGGTGAAACATGTCACACCCTATTTACAGGAGCTCTGACCTCTCCTATGTCACAAAAAATGGCATGATCGAGGTTTCCTGGGAGAATCTCGTCGAGGGGTAGTTGTTCCTGCCCCTGCTGCCCTAACCTAGGATCACCGTAGTTGGGTCGCCACTCTGCAATTCGTTCATCCAGAAGCTCATCGACCAAACTCTTTTCTTCACCAATCTGTTGGCGCAGCATGACCTTCTTGGGATCTTCATCTTCCTTCTGCACTGAGGCAGATGGGTCAGAGAGATGGAAAGCCCCAACATGCTCTTTACCCTTTCTGATATTCCGACTCAGTATTAAATCCTCAGTGGGTGCGGGGATACCTATGAGGTTCCTCTACTGACGAGTAATCCTCCCTGACGGGTCCAGTGGCAGATTGTCCTCAAGGGGTAAGTCCCCATCAAGAAGTTCCAGACCGTTCCTATCTCCCGACCGATCGTCCAGGTTGACCGCCACTGCCCTTGGGGGTATGTCCTCAGAACCACCTAGTGAGTCAGGCTGCCGGAGAATCACACTGAAGATAAGGGCAGCGTACTGCCCCCATCCATGGATGTGCGCATAGTGGGTGGACTCCTCGACAACTTTGTGGAGTACTTGAAAACTCTGAATGCATTGTTGTTGGAGGGCCCTGTGGTGACCGAGTTACTCGGGGTGCCGGACCATGGGGAGCGTGGCCAGATCGACCCGGCGACATTTCTCGCCGATATCCTCGAGGTATGCTTGTCTCCAGGGATAATGCACTTGATGGTGGTGAATACGGGAGTGAGTCTCTCAAAGTGTATGCCAGAAACATTCAATCTATCCCAGGGTGAGCAATTCTGGTATATCAAAATCCAACCCTATGACCAGCCAAAACTTCTCGGGAAAGTGGCTTGCTCTAAGGACGGTCCAGAAGCTCCATGACTCAGGTTCAGGATTCGGCCCTTGATAGCCCCGATCATCAACTGGGAGTGTCTTGGAAACTGGTAGCGATGCCAAGGTAGGCCGCTGGGCCGGTGGGCTGGCCGGCGGAGAATACGGCGAGTAGGCCGATTGGCCATGGAATCCTAGATCGTCCTCCAAGGGTTGTAGTGACCTGGATTCCATGTCACGATAGGATGGACCGGCGGACAGGCCTCCTTTCATAGTGTCGGTGCTTTCCTGGGGTGTGCTATGTCTCGGCTCTTCCTCCAATGACCCCCAAAAAAGCTCTCTACCATCTCTAGTCGAGGTGGAAGGTTCTTCCAGAGAGGCCGATGGTGACTGCATGTTCGATCCTTGGGTGTACGTCAAGTCCTCGTCCTCCTGAATATACCTTCGGAGGGAGGAAGGGATCATATGGATCTCGCATTCAGGGAGTATGAGGCTGATGCGCCGCATCCCTATCCCAGCCCATGACTCAGAAGACCGAGGATATGGCTCCATTGCCGAGTCATACTCTACATCGGAGTCTGAGAAACGGATTGGTCTGATTTATGTCCGGCCTTCCCGGGAATTTTTCTTACAGTGACGACGTCCCGCATTCCTTCCCCTGGGTGGCTCCTCGGGGCAGGGCTGACTTCTGTCATGGAGTCCTCTGGCTGCACTAGTATTGGAGCGGAGAGGATTGGAGGCCAGGGTGCACTATGGAAAATGTTGATAGGGACATAGGGAGGAAATATATGTGGGTGAGTGACTGGATATACAATGGCTCCATACTTGCGGTCTGCGGTAGGGGAAGTGACCCCATACCCAGTGTAGTGAGAGCGAGATAGAGCCCCACCCGAAGTGTTGCTGTCATGGGGAGCCTCTTACTTGCAGCAATGGTGGCACTAGGCAGGCCTTCGGGCCGAGGTTGGAAGCGGGGAGGGCCCACACCTTCTAGAACAGTGGCACAGAGTAGGCCTTCACACTGGATGGCACTACCACGAATTGGTATGTAATAGCCATTGCCTGCGCCGGCGACAAAGAGAGTCGACCAAGCCTGCTCGTGGGGTGGTTGGGGCCTTGATCCAGATCAGGCATATAACTGCCCCTACTCAATGTGTTTGGGGGTTTGATGATAGGAGTCAGTGATGGCTTGAGCCATAGTGATTGCTGACGTTGATTCCCCAGGGAGATCATCCACTTCCACTTGTGCCCGACACTGGCGCGGGTCAGATGGGTTGGATCCGGTGCTGTGGGCACATGGATTGCCTACTCCTCAGCCCTGGGAGTCAGGCGGCTGCGCCAATGCGACCTGGCGGGGGCCCTTTCCATGAAACCTTGAAGCAGGTCTTCGATTGGGCCAACCCATACATCCCCTACCTCATCAGCGTAGGGGAGGGATGTGTCAAGGCGTTCCGTGGATAAGCTCCCAAAAAGGTTGAATGTCGGGGTGGGGAGCAGCAGCTCCTTGCAAGGCCCTCAGGGGCGGCCTTGGAAGTGAGGCGCAGCTTCCTCGAGGTCCAAACCGGCCATGTCCCTGGTAGGGATGGCCCCCTCCTCCTCGTACCTACGCAGAAGGTCTTTGATCACCCTTTATTGGATAATCTCTGATGGGGAGAGGGGGCGTGAGCGCCCAGCCGTCGTGGAAGTCAAAACGGCTTTGGAAGAGGCGAAACCGCACAAGGTGGCTGCATCAGTGCTGCCCTTGCCCCTACGCCAGTGGGCAGGTGGTGATCGAGCTCCGGATGCAGTGATCTAATTCTTGAAAGCATGGAAATGAACACATTAACATTGATAGGAAAATAAGTCGACAACCAGTAGCCCAGCACCATTCCGTCTTTCGTGGTCTGTAAGAGGGATCCACGCTGACAATGTCGCAGAACGGAGTGCTCAATGTCCTGACTGCCCCAACCCCTGGTGGGTTTCACGTCCTAGTGCTAGGTTCCCGGACCTGGTGACATGCTAATATTTTTCCTCCCTAAATGCTACCAGTATTGGTATTGACGAGAAGATATTCACGTCGGGTTCACCATTTTTTTTTTCTGATGCTTTCGTCAGGGAGCGCACATCCGTCACATAGAGTACGCGCTGTTGTGGCCTCGAATTCCTGCTTTCCCAAGGTGGGCGGCATCTGCTCCATATTCAGGGATGTCTTCTCCTTGATCAAACCGAGATGATGGGATATCTGTTCCTCCTTCCATGGATTCCTCCTCAGAACTTGTCACCTAGTCCAGGTCTCCCACATATATTTAATTCATGGTTCGTGAATCTCTTTCCCGGTTCCATATCATCATGGACGCCAGTTAATTACGCTGCTTCCATCGAGACGCTCCAGGGGGCCTGGTCGTAGTAGCAACCGTCGGTTAGGGGAGTGGTCACGCTGAGGCATCATTGGCGTGTCTTGATGCTGGTGGATTGGAATTTCTGTCTTATGTCCCTTATTATAGGGCTTCTCGAGGGCGCGAAAGTCCAAGGCATCCCACATTGAACGCGGGGAATTATATGCCATAGGAATGTCTCTGAGGTTTTCCTCAGCATCCCATGTTTAACACAGGGTATGCTGTGAGTTTAACGTCCAGCGGAGACAGATCAGACTGATCGGAACCCTGAGAGTGGGTTAGATAAAAGAACCGCTCTAGAGGGAATGACAATATTGGGGCCGACATGTGGGTGGCTTCCCGAATGTTGTGGAGTGGAATGTGGTGGCATGATCTCACCGAGATGGGGTGGCCCGTGTAAGAATCAGGATGGGTGATGAAGTGAAGGGTGGGCTTGAACCTCGTGGAGGCTTCCTACATATCCTCGTGGCAGGGAATCAAAGTCCACATAGTTCAGTATGGAATGGGGCTTACACCCTGAGGCAGCCCACAATGATGTATGGATGGAGCTTACACTCTGAGGCGGCCCATAATTATTGGTGAACCGACGTGAAGAGGTCGGAACGACCTGGTTGTGGGTTCGAACCTCGTGGAGGCTTCCTACGTACCATGCTTTGACATGGATCAAAGTCCACATAGTTTTGGTGTATAGTTTAACGTCATACGAGATGGGGGTTGGTGTCATAGTCTATGCTTACTCTAAGCCCACGTGATTCATGCTCGATGTGAGAAAAAAGAGGTGGCAGAGACCTAACAATCACGTCGCGAAGGGTGCGTCCATGGGAAGCGAGGAGGGGCTTATGCACTGGGCGGCCCATGGTGTTGGGACTTACTCCAGGATGGAGGCCCGGGGGAGACAAAGCGCAGAGAGAGAGGAAAGGGTAACAGAAGACCCCTATGTCCATCTCCCCCCTTGGTCCTTGGCACCGGGGAAGTACGGGGGTGCATGGGTGCTACCTCATGCATGAAAGGCTATGGGCTTATGCCAAGATGGATGCCCTTCCCCCGTGGACAAACGCCACCCCAACAAAGAGGATATCATCCCCTGTGAGGGGTGATACCATCCCCATGGAGACCAGTGGGCATAAATAATGCTCGAGCCAAGGAACCCCGCATAGGATGAGTGGGAGCTATGTCACAGTTTAACGCCGTGTGTTGAGGACGAGGTGCTTGGAAGTTTAACATCCTACAGCTCGGACGATGCGAGTTTACTCCACACCCCTAGGAAATACATAACTGGTTCCCTCCACCCCTGGAGGAAGGGAAGCCATCAACAAGTCCGTAGTGAAGGGGGTTCGTAGAGAAAACCATCGAGGGGTCCACGTTAGCATGGCTATGCGAAGAACAAATAGAAATTATCATGCCTATGAGAAGAAGCATGAGGCAAAGCAACACAATGGGAAAAACCGCCCTAGGGACCTTGAGGTTACTTCGTACGAACCTGGAAGGTCGTACGGGAAAACAGTGCATGGTGTGTATGGCCAGTGTGTGTGCCCAGGGCATCTAGAAGGAGCACATCGGGCACCTATGCAGGGAGGCACCCAGAGAGTATCAAGGTGATGGGTCCCCGAGGGTTGCGCGTAAAGAAATGTTTGGCGCGCAAAACACCGGGATGGTGTGTAATCGGGGAAGAGGGCCTGCGCGCAGCTACTAGGATCACGCACAAGGGATATGAATTGTGCGCAAGTGGAAAAGGCCGCACCCAGCGAAAGGTATTGCGTGCAATTGGACCGTTTTTCACCCAAAGAGAGGAATTGCGTGCAAGGGAAGAAACATGAAGGGTTTGGGATTCTGTTTAAGCCAGTGGGATCGTGCGCAAAGGCGGATCCCGGGGCGAGGTGGCACAAAAAGGATTAGTACTTGAAGGCCATCTAGTGCACGCAGATGTCCAATTTCACACATGAGAGATGGTTCAAATTCCTCACCCCCAAAACGAAAGGGCTCTCCTTCTATTTATAGGTATACTATGGTGCAGAATTTAGGGTGGCGCGCAAAAATTGTGCGCCAGAGATGGAGGCATGGAATATTAACCATGAGGGGCGCGGGTGCAAAAGTATTCCGTACCTGCGCCAGGGACCCTTCACGAATCTCAAACCCTTTCCGCACGGCCCTACTTTTCCAAGCACATACCCCCTTTTTCCACGCACCACTTTCGGGCCCTCCGGACCGAGCCTCCGGGTCTAAATATGACTTCGCTTTGTCACTTCGAAACTTCCTTCCGTAATTACGAACTTTTTGGCATCTACAGTCCTCATAGGAATTTTTATCTCGTCCATATCTTACTGACATACCAATCATCAATATAAAAATTCTATGATATCTCTCTTCATTCTATCCCACAATAAATACAAATTAAAATCCTTGTGCATCATTGTACATACAAGATGAATAATTAATAATGAACTGCTTTCCTCTTCTAAAAGCTCCTCTATAAAATATAGTACTGAAGGAACACATATAAACTTCCTAAACTATATCACTCCATCATAATTAAAGATAAAATGAAGAAAATTTCCTATTTTATTCTTTATATCCATGAATTCTTTTCCTACCTCTTTAATATTTAATTTGATAGATGGTTGATGACATGATTTAAAATTATTTGATTTCTACCCTTCCTTCAAGATTTCAATATCCATCAATTTAAAATATGTACATATTATATCATTTGTGAATATTAACTTGGATTAACTAGAAAGATCCATTCAAATCAATTCACTATCACTATTGTTCACATTCCAGGGGTGGTAATGTGTTGAAAAATTATAATAATTATTCACTTATAAACATATTCTCTAGTTATTTTGAATTCATTTTGTGTTAATATGAAAATTAATTTTTTTCATCACCTCATTGATCACACTTTTCAATTTAATGATATTTCCTCTATAACATTAATGATAAAATGACCACAGGTAGTTCTAAATCCTGAGTATATAAATTATTCTCATATATAATTAATTTTCCTATGGAGTAAGATATAAAAATTAAATTTTTTATTAGAACAGATTCCAATCCCTCAAGGGATGTATTGTAATATATTTGAAACACTTTTAGCAAAGAAGTGTAATATAGTCAGATGTGTTTTCTGATTGACATTCCGTTAACATTCTTAAATTTTTTCTCTCATTCATTTTTCCAAAGGATCTTTGATCCCTTCCATGTTTACATGGTGAGTGGATTAGATTGTCATGATAAATTATCAACTTTCTCTAGTCAATATCAATCCAATCCATTAAAACGTTGGATCTCATTTATAGTGGTTGGTCTAGGATAATAATTAATATCCTTCATCATGGATGGATCGACCAATACATCCTCTATTCAGATTATATGACCCAAAAGTGTGTCTTTTTTTACAGAAATACACGTATGGTAATTTTTTCTTATAGTTTGTCCTACTATTGGGTATTTGGTTGCATTCTAAGGTGATCTTTTTTCTATTACTATATCAATTTGAATATATAAAAATATCTTCAATAAAATCTACTAAAAACTAATAATGGTATTCTATATAATTTATATGCATTAAATCCATGAATATTGTAGGGGTATTAGTATGAATTAATTGATTCATTAAATACACATAATCTACATATCATGTATGGATTTTTGTGTTTGTTATATCCTTCTGAAATACATTCATCATTACTATTTACAAAAACATTGGATTGTATTATTATAATTGTCTTCTAAAATATCAGTAATATGCACCCCTCACATAAAACATGAAAAAAGAGTATAAGAATTTTAACAAATGATCAATCATAAACATAAAAACCCATGATGGTATTTGTAAATAATATGTTATTATTACATGGAGACTATATTCTACCAAAATTAACACAATCCACATTCATCTTACAACCCCAATACCATTTGTAATAATAATTATATAACAAAATACTTGAATCTAAAAACATATGTACATCAATAATTCTACATAAATGAATGAAATGGAATATGTTCTTCCTCAATATTGATGTTTACTCTGGGATTAGGGAATTAACAAGGATAATTAAATTGTTTCCCACAAATAAGGCATTGAACTCCTCATCGATTAATTGTTAAATGAAATTTTTTCCACACACAACAAACCTTCCCGAGCATTTGAGCTATTATTATTCCTGCTTCGTACCACCTTATTGAATTCTAAGAACTCTAACCCTATTTACTAAATAAAGTACTAAATGAAATTTCTTAAAAGGATATTTTCTAGAAACAAATCTCATTAGGAATCAACCTTATAATCACATTGTAAATTATATCTCTTGATATCTGATTTGGATTAATCTCAATATCATTCTCTATTATCATCATCAAATTTTTCTCATCCTCAAAACAATCTCCCTCACAATCAATATTGTCTGAATTCTATCTATTTAAACCTATATATTGAATACAAAAATCATTTTTCCATTAAAACTAAGCATAGTGAAAAAACATAGTAATTTAAAATAATTTAGGATTTCTACATTATGAAGCATTTTTTTCAATTTACAAAACATTTGGTTTATCTTATGAAACAAAATTTCATTATGTGTTGAAATTCTTCACGATGGTTTGTAAATAGTTTTTAAATTCCCATATACTACACCAAGAGTTTCAATCCCATATGAGTTGTGAGGACCATTTTCATATACTAAGTAACTCTCATGTATAGCTCAATACAAGTTCTTCATATTTGTTACCCTTAGGTATATATATTACATAACCTCTAACTAACCAAGAATGACATACATGGACATTACATTAAATTTGGGGAATACTTAATACATGACCTAAACAGGCTCCCAAATACCATATTAGTTTAGTGAATTTGGAAATATGGAACATAATCTTCAAACTTGGTGAAAGATCTTCAACACCACCCATAAAGATATTCCCCTTTTGTTTTCCTGCCAAAAACCTTCCATTATATCATGGGGAAAGAAAACATAAAAATGGATATCTAAAATTATTATTAAGTGTAAACATTGAGAACATAAAATAAATTATAAACATATTAATTTAAAAACATGAACATAATGTTTAGACATCAAAATCACGAGTCATAAAAGAAATCTTGGATGTTTATAAGGAATAGATCATATAGGAACATTAAACATAAAAAATAGAATTGGAATAAAAAATGGAATTATGGAAAACAATTATGATCATAATTTGATTTCCATAGTAGCCCAGGCATTGCTTCCAAGACCATCATAGTGGAAAAAGTCCTTTACTAAACCAGATTTACTTGTCATTCCAGATCTATATTACTGAACCTGATTTAGTTGTCATTACATCCCTATATTAATGAACCAGATTTACTTTTCTTACTAGTAATTTATATCTAATGAGATATCAATATTTACCCAATGAATTGGAGAGATATATAGGTCCCACCCATCTCATAGTGAAATCATTCTTACACGTTCCAAGAAAACATAAATCATTCCTCATAGCATAACCCATGAAATAAAAAGGGTTTCTAAAACATCATTCCATCATAAAATAACCCTTATAAGATAAATTGATTTCATAAAAATAATTCTTCCTTAAAAATTTAAAATCAACATAAAAATAGAAACATTACCCTATATTATCTTTGATAGATATTAACTTTGATAAAACATTTGAACAATATTCTAGAGAAAAATATCTTTTCTTCTTCAAAAATAGTTTATTTTCTCAAAATTACATTCAGTTTAAAAAGAAAAGTATTTAGTCTAAAATAAACATAAAATCGTGGGGATGAAGCTTCATCTAAAAACGGATTTAAAAATACTTAAAAATATTTTCATGCAGAATATGTTAAAAAACATTCTATATGTACTTCTTCCAGAAAAGTCCAAAAGTACCTCATATAGAAAATAAAATATTGATTTCTTCCATACCATGCAATAAAAGTCAATAATGTATAAAAATGAAGATAAATTGAGTAATATTAATCATTTTATTAATAAATTTTTATAAAACATGGCCCTGGATGATAAATATGACCCCACTAAATACTTATGTATAAACAATGTTGGATAAAAATGAGATTGAAAAATTATCCCTTTCATTAGGTCTGATTTCTTCCATATGTGTCAGAAACTCATGTATAATGGGTTTATAAATATTATTAACTTGTAAAAAAATAATAATAATATATATGATATCATATATGATTCACTTATGACTTTATATTACCCATTTGATCATCAATTCCATGTTAATGCAATGTTTTGTATAATTATTGTTTTATTTATTGTACATGTTTTGAATTTTTATTCATGATATTATTATGTAGATTGTGATTCAAATACTTCCATAATGTAAAAAATTATTTATATATCATATATATTCAGTATATAAATATATATAATAGAAACGTAAATGAAATGGAAAACACCGTTCATGGGGACAGTAGGTCGTACGTACGCATGAACATTGTTTATGTTTCCTTATTGAATTGAATAGAAGAAAGTAAATGGAATATATATATATATCAATTAGAATTATAATTTTATTAATTTCATTATTATTTATTATATATTTATTATATTTATTCTTAAATGGTTAATGTGGAGAATGAATCTCATCGCGTTGTAGAGACGGTAGGTCTTATGTACGCATGAGCGATGATATCATTCTATTAGTAGTTAAATGATATGAAATTGGATGGTATGTTAATTTTAATAAATAATTATATTTTTATATTCATTATTCAAATCCATTATACTCATTATTATACCAATCCAAATTGTGTATTGTTCAAAAACAAATTACCCCACAGTGTGGAGACGGTAAGCAGTACATACGCATGCATGGTGATATTGTTATTCCTAAGATTGAAAAAAGGTGGTATAAGATTATCCCATAATTATAATAAGATCTAATAATGTATAAGATAATTAATTAATTAATTAATTATGGGATCAACATAAGAAAATGTAGTAGAAGAAGAAAAGAATTTTGAAAGAGGTGATAAATCAATTTCCTTTTTTGGGTATCTTCTATTGGTATGCAGGAAAGGACTTATTGGGATGGACTTCTTCTATAAGGGTGTCATATAGGATTAATTGAAAGAAGTTTGTTGAATATTTGGGATGTTTTTGGTTGGGATTAACACCCTAAAATGAAGTGACGAAGTGAGGGAGGAGGATCCCATTTATAATTGAGATGAGGGGAACTTTTGGAAACCCCATAAATAATATATTATAATAAAATCAAACCCTACATAAAAACATTAAATGTGAACCAATTTAGAACATGATATTATATAGGGTTGTAATATCATCAAAAAATAAATTTTGAACAAGTTATTTTGTCAATTTAATCCATATATTTTTAAAGGTCACTTAGTTATTCTATTTCATTTTAATTGTGGTAATAACATTTTAAATATTTAATGGTAATATATAATTACTTGTATGGTATTAATTTACCATAAATGGAAATTAAATTAAAATTTCAATCCTCTAATTATCACATTTTAATTTTTAAATATATTTATTATTTTTAAATAATTTAATAAAATGTTATTTTCATAAAATATCAATAGCGTCAATTTTGAAATTAATCATTTGTTTAACTTTAAATAAAATCCACACAGAAGATAAATTTGAAAAAAAATATTTAATACACTAATGAAATGTCATACTCTCCTTGAAAATTCGTGGATCACATTAATTACATCATATGATATTTCTTATAATTTTTTAAAACCATTTTTTTGATATTTCTAATAATAAAATAATTTCTATATAACTATTGTGACATCATTAATGGTACTGATTTATTCTTTAAAAATAATAACTAAATTTCTATGATCTAGGTAATTCTTTCAGGTTTCTATAGACTATCTATAGTCGATATTATATCCATGTTATTCATTTATTATAATTAATATATTTATATAAAATGAGATTGTGACATTTTGTCACAATCCATTGTTTTTATTATATTCATGTCATACTCAAAGGTAAGTGGCCATTAAAAACTTTCCATTTAAGAAAATAGATGATAAGGGTAAATTTTATTTATCTAATAGAATTTTTACAGATTTTAAGGTAAATTTATAATATTATTTTTACATTTAATTACTTAATTAACCTTTTAACAGGACAATAAAAAAATTACCAAAGTTACTATTCATAAGGCCCAAAAAATTAAAGTACCCTATTAATATAATTTGGACCTATGTAGTCCAATTATGGAATCCATTTTTCAAAATTAAAAAAATATTATTCAATGTGATTAATTTAAAAGTTATCTTATTGTTGAAATGAGAAAACAAATTTTAAAAAGTTAAAATGTTTCAGAATATTGAAATGTTTTTACATGTGAGTTTAATGTAAAGTTAAATAAATAGCCTAAATTATATCAAATGGTAAAAACATATTTTATTTATACTTTGATTCTATTCAATAATTTAATTTAATGATATAACAATTTCAATGAAAAAAGTTATTTTCAAATAAGATTTAGCATATTTTACTATTCATCAAAAAATGAAGTTTATCAGAAAAATATCATAAATTAGTCCAAAGTAAATTTTTATATACCGCTTCAAAATAACATGTTTATTTTTTCATATAAAAATTATTATTGTTTCAAAATCATAATTTAAAATGGTTTCTTCATTCAACAATGTAATATTATACTTTTATAAATTGGTTTCTATACATCAAATAGGGTTTTATTAATAGCCTATGACTAAAATATACATTGTATAGATATAAAAAATATTTTATTCTGTATATAACTCATATATATAATATTAATTTCATTACTAGATGTAATTCACTCAAAAATACAAATATATAACTGATTTATATTTTTATTAAATAATTGATAGACAAAAAATTCTTGACGCATTTTCATAAGTTAGTTTTAATTATTACTGCTAACATAAAAAATAAGCTATAATAATAATTTTATATTAAGGGTGTCACTCTGTTTGTTTGAACTCGTGATTTTGTTCAACTCATGCTACTAAAGAACATAATTTATTTAAATAAAATATTTCAGAAAAAACATATAGGTGTTACAATCTACCCCCTTAAACTGAATTTTGATCTTGAAATTCATCACTTGGAAAAAAACTGATGAAGATACCTATCCCTTAGTATATAATCATGTTCCCATGAAGATTCTTCCTATTGTTTGTTCTTCTATAAAACTTTTTTCCAAGTGAGTGGTATTGTATCGTAGATCTTTTTCACTGTGATCAGAATCTCTATAGGTTTTTCTGCATAAGAATGATCTTACTCCAGTAGTACGACTTATGAGATTAGTATATGTGAAGAAAAATATATGTAATTTATTTGGCTAGATACATAGAATACATCAGGAACTTGAGAGAGATTTATTGGAAGCTCCAATTGATAAGATACCTTCCCTACACGATCCAAAATTTCAAAAGAACCGACATACCTGGGGCCCCACTTTCTCTTCTTTCTCAATAACATTACTATCCTACAGGGAAACATTCATAAGAACACCTTATCACCAAAAGAAAACTCTATGTCTTTAATTTGATTTCACCATATTTGTTTTGTTGACTTTGAGCTGATCTTATGTGTTATTGACTAGATTTTACCTTTTCTATAAGTTCATCATTGTTGGTCAGAGTGGACACTCAAGAGGGAGGTGAATTGAGTTCCAATTAAAATTTCTGTTAAAATATGGTCTAGTTAAAGTCCTCTGATTTATAAAATAAGTTAAACTGTAGTGAATTTATACAGATTGTAAATGTTCACTTAGCTTCTCAAAGATTGATTAGGTCTCAGTTAGTTTAACCACAAGATCAAACTAACTTTTGAAGCTAACCTATTGATTTACAATAAGTGTAAACACTTTCTAATTTAACTATCAAAGTAGCTTCAAAATAATGTTTTATTTAAAAGTAATAGTAGTGGAATAAATATGATATATGTCATATACATTAAACTTAAATAAAATATTCACAGCATATATAACAAGAGGTTCAGTCTCAAGCCGAGACTTAGTCCTCTCAAATATATATATAAATGTGATCCACACCCTGGATCGAGGTTACCAACAATTTTACAAAACTGTCCAGGCCACGCAGGGACCTCTACCACTATTCTTTGTGGGAAACAAAACAAAGACCAGGTCACACAAGGACCTCTTCCACAGTTGACATGGGTAAACAAAGGTTAAGAGAATTTGAGTGAGGATTTTGATATCCTCCAGTTCAGTGCAGGAGACAGTGTGTGTAATTATATATAGAGTACACCACAATGCTCGAAAGTTAATAAATAAATCACGTATAGAAGATAGATGAGATTTTAGAGAAGCTCTAGTGATTATCAATGTAGCTCTGGACTCGTTGGATTCAGCAGGAATGCTTCGAAGTCTTTCTTTGGTTTTTTCTTTTGAAAAACAGAGTGTCGTAGTTCAGCTTGTCTTTTTCAGGAGTGATAAAGATTTCTTGATTTGTCGTGTGTTCTTTAGTGGTGTTGGGTGGAATTTGTAATTGTTCTTTGAAGGTCTTGCAATCTTCTTCTTGTTCAGCACAGTGCACTTGAGTGTACGTAAGTTCTTCTCGTAGTATATTCACACTTTTCTCTATTTCACCACTTGCACGTGTACTGCATATCAATATTCCTTATATTCCACAAGTTCTGGAAGTAGGAATGATTTCCCTTTCATAGGTACGAGATACGGTTTCCTGACATGCCAACAACTAACATTAAATAACATTAATTGCATTAAAACAACAAATATGACCGTTAGCATCATTTAAAATAATATTGACAAAAGCTTAAGAAACGGTGTCACAGTGATCATGGAAACGGTTTCTTCTTCACAGTGTCTGATCATGGTGTCTGGTTATGATGAGTGGTCACGGTGTCTGGTCACGGTGAGTGGTCACAGTGTCTGGTCATGGTGAGTGGTCACGGTGTCTGGTCACGGTGTATGGTCACGGTGAGTGGTCACGGTGACTGGTCACGGTTTCTGGTCACGATGAGTGGTGACAGTGTCTGGTCACGGTGTCTGGTCATGGTGTCTGGTCATGGTGAGTGGTCACGGTGTCGGGTCACGGTGTCTGGTCATGGTGAGTCCTTCATGGTGTCTGGGTCACGGTGAGTCCTTCACGGTGTCTCCATACTTAGACGAATATCTGTATTAGGACTAAGACAATGATATGCAGAATATGGGTTAAGGTTAATCATTAGAGATAATATATGAGAGAATTATGATCATGTATAGGACTTGTAAATAATAAAGAGAATAATTAACATCCGTAAGCTTTGTTATCATAAAAACACGATGTGCACCTATTGTTGAGTTTGAAGAGCATTAGCAAGATGTGTACTGAAGATCAAGATTAATGAACAGTACTGAGATTTGTGATCATTAAAACATGGGTAACACATGAGGATTCCAACAATATCCCCCTTTTTGATGATCACAAATCATATATAGGAAGAATATAAAAGAACATATATTTGAAATTTTTCTCCCCCATTTATACTATTATAGAACTGATACCTATAGTTTTTCTCACCCTTTTGGGATTATCAAAAAGAATAGAGAAGGAAATGAAACTCGGAAGTTGTCATTAAACAAAGGGTTTAGAATACAAAGTACAGGAGAAGTAAAAACTGTAAAAACGAAATGACATCCCATCAAAAAGAAAAATAGTCGCTAGACTCTCTAGGGATCCATTTTGGCCTTGGCTTTATCAGCAGCAGGAGCTGATGCTGAAGTGGAAGAAGGCATAGATGTGGTAGACAATGAGGGTGAGGGTAGACCTTCAAAAACAGATGGAGCCAAAGTAGGAGATGTAGAAGATCTAGGCTTAGGTTGGTCAATAATGACTGCCTGGATCTGAGAAAGGGCTTGGCTAACTGTCATGGCAGTTGAGGCTAAGGCAGGTAGTCTAGTTCTAAGGGGTGCAGCAGCTGGAGAAACTACAGTAGTACACTACACATGAAGATACGGCTTCAAAAGATTGATGAAATCAGTATTGATTTCACCACCATACTGCATAGACTTTTCAAAATCATCCTTATTCTCCAGAAATCTATCCAACAATCTGATGAACTCTGAATGTTTCTGAACTTGAGCTTTAAAAGCTTGAGTCACTGGAGGGATTCTCATATTTTCCGCAAGATATGTAAAGTGATCTATCATATCACTTTTAGAGAAAATCCGTGAAAGATACAAATCTATTTTCTTGGAGATATCTTGTTTAGCATCATTGTCTATCTTAGAATAAATCTTAACCAAGTTCAATGCTCTATAACTATTCTTAATCACTTCTAACAAAGAAGATAGATCCAGGCCACTGAATGCATTCTGAAATTCTTCCTTAATTATGGATCTCAGCATAGAATCATCCAAAGAAGGTGTGGAGGTCTGACCCGAAGCAGGTGAAGCCTTGATATCTTCGGTTAGAACATTGAGCTGTTTCAGAAGTTTTTGCAGACATCCAGTGTATTCATCTGTAAGCTTATTCAGAGTTTCAACAAGCTCTCTCATGCATTCCAGCATCTTGGTGTGCCTTTTTCCAATCTTTTCATCAAAATATAGTGGTTAAGGATGAACTTGAGACATAATCTCCCTAGCAAGGAAGGAATCAGAAGACTCAGAAGAAACAGCAGCAGGTGCAGGGGAAAAAACAGGAGCAGGCTCTGATCTCAACGATAACTCGTTCTGCAGACTTGCTACCATACTTTTCAGATTTTCAAAATCAGCACTCAGCAACTTATTCTCTATTCTGACTTCTTGAATTTCTTGTATCATCCTTGGTTGAATATGCAAGATAATATTTTCCAGGAGAATAGATTCATCTTCTTGACTTAATTGAGTCATTGGGCGAGGTTGAGTGGAGACAATTTTCTCAAATCCAGCTATCAAAGTCTCGCCAAAAACATTCAAATCAACTTTAGTTACAAAGGACTGAAGATTAGGTAAGGATGCAGGTAAAGGTAAAGGTTTAGATTCTGGTTGAGGGTCAGAGTCATCTTCAGACTCAGAATCTGATCCAGATTGAGGTTGGGGCTCTGGTTCTGGTTCTGGTTCTGAAAGAGCTAATGACTTCAGTTGAAACAGAGAAGAAAGATCCATTCCAGTTGTAGTCACTTGTTGTGACTCATTCACATCATAAAAGCTTGGTAACTCATACCGAGAGTGCATAGAGTAAGTGACAGAAGGTTGAGAAGCTTCACCAGATCTAGCTTCCACAATATCAAGATGTTCAGTTTCCTCCCCCTCAACTTGTGCTTCCCTTTCAGATTCTTGAGGTTCAGTAACATGGACAAGATCCACAGGATCACCCCTTATCTCTTTATAAAACTCTTGCCTTGCCAGCTGAAAGGAAATTTCCATTATTTCTTCAGCAGATGGAATAATCTCAGGAACCTATTGTTCCACTGGATAGGCTTCTAGACTTGCTTCTTTCTCAACAGAAAGAGTCTCTTCAACAAAATCTTCCTCAAAGGTTGCTTGCTGTTCTGAACCAGGAAAAACCAATTTCCTTGCAGCATTGGGATGAGCTTCTTCCTTATGAAGAACAACTGAAGGGTCCTTAGTCCTTTCCTTTTCAACAACAACTTCCTCTCCTTGAGGTATTTCAGTAGGGATAACAGCAGGGACAACAACCCTTTCCTCTTCAACAAGAACTGTTTCCATTGGAGGTATTACAGATTCTTCTCCAGGTGGAACTTCAGCTGTTACTTCTTCTTGTTCTTCTTCTTCTGAATACTCAGCCACTTCATCTGGTTCCAAACCAGGATCAACTAGGTTCTTAGGCCTTCTTGGATAGTCAATAGGATTGATCTTTCTATACAGTTGATCACTATCCTCAACCCATTGCTTTTTCCAGGGATTCCAGTTAATCTTTATCCTTCTGATGATAGGAAAGGATAGGCAGAAATCAAGGTCCTCTAATTTTTCTTCATTCAGTCCAACCATCCCTTTTGAAACTAACATGGCTGAAATCATCCTTGAATAAAACAGGGAGGTGGATTTGGAAGTTACTTTGATCAGCTCACAGATATGGTTGATAACATACTTACACAGATTGATCTTATGGCCATTCTTCAAAAGTTGAATCAGGAACACATCCTGATACTTCATCACAGCAAAATCTCCTTTTCTTGGACTAACGAAATTCTGAACAAACTTGAACAAAAGTCGTGTCTCCCCATCCAGTTCAGCAGCTATGGCCCTTCGCTTGGTTCCATTTCCAGTTATATTTTCCAAATCGGTTTCTAGGTCAATGATGTCGGATGTTGGAGGAGGGTCTCTCTGGTAATCTTCACACACTCCTTCATGTGGAATTCTTAGGCATGCAACCCACACCATTAAAGAGAAAGAGCACTTCTGACCATCGATCCATCTGGTTACCAAAAATCTTTCTCCAAAATCAAAAGAAAACATCACATACTGATAGAACTGAGATACAAGCCCTGGGTAAATCGGTCTATTCTGTCGAGTGAACCATTCAAGACATCCTTGTTCTCTTAAAACATTCAAAACTAAAGATCTGCTCGACAGAAGCCATTCAGGGCAAACCACTTTTTCAGGTACAACTATACGGCTTACTAGGTTCGGGTTTAGAGATCCTTCGGGAGCTATCATCGGTATCCTCTTTTGCTTCTTAGAGCGGCGCTTCTCAGATGAGGGTGAGGATGGACGCTTCATCCTTGGAATTCACTAAAGGTTAGGGCGAGAGGGAAGAGGAGGTTCAGGAGAGAGTTCGGGTAAGGAATCAAATGAAACCCTTAAATTTTATCATTTGAGAATGTCAAACGTCATAAAAACACAAACGCGGGAAATCAAATAGAGGTGAAATAAAAATTACCATGATACGGGTTAAAATAAAATTAAACATAATTCTCACGGTGAGACAGAAAACTAGTCATCATGGTGAGACAGTTTATAGTCATCACGGTGAGACGGTGAGCATTTTATATAGTCATGGTGAGACAGTGAGTTTTCAGACCGTGAGCATAAAACAGTAACTTATAATTAGTAAGTATGAAACCGTAAAGTAAAGTAGAGTAAAGTATTAAACATTAAAATTAGTAAGATATTCATTTATGATTAATCATACCAAGATCATGTATGATTTAGTCTAATCTTCCATAATTTAATGGTTTAGTGAATATATCAGCAAGTTGATATTCAGTACCAATGAATTTCAAAGTGATATCACCTTTTTGATAATGATCCCTCAAAAAGTGATGTCTTACATCAATATGTTTTGTCCTAGAATGAGAAACAGGATTCTTAGAAATATTAATAGCACTTGTGTTGTCACAATTTATTGAGACATGTCTGAATTGATATCCATAGTCTAGTAATGTGTGTTTCATCCACATAATTTGTGCACAACAACTTCTAGTAGCTATGTATTCAGCTTCTGGAGTTGATAATGCTACAGAATTTTGTTTCTTACTACACCATGATACTAGTGACTTGCCTAAAAGATGACATGTTTCAGAGGTGCTTTTTCTATCTAGCTTACATCCAGCAAAGTCAGCATCGGAATAACTAACTAATTCAAATGATTTTCCTTTGGGATAGAACAGTCCTAAATTGGTGGTATGCTTGAGGTATTTGAAAATTCTATTTACAGCATTTAAATTTGACTCTTTAGGTTTTTCTTGAAAACGAGCACACATACACACACTAAACATAATATCAAGACGACTAGCAGTCAGGTTGAGTAGACTTCCAATCATACCACTATAAGTGGTTTGATCAACAGATTTACCATTTTCATCAAGATCCATCTTACAGGTGGTACTCATGGGAGTGTCACTACTTTTTGTTCTATCCAATCCAAAACGTTTTAAAAGATCACTAGTATATTTACTTTGAGTTAAAATAATTCCATCATCTTTTTGAAAGATTTGAAAACCAAGAAAGAATTTATGTTCACACATTAAACTCATTTCAAATTCATTTTGCATTATTTTAGAAAAATCAGTACATAATGTAGTTTTTGA
This sequence comes from Viscum album, assembly GCA_963277665.1. Lineage (NCBI taxonomy): Eukaryota > Viridiplantae > Streptophyta > Magnoliopsida > Santalales > Viscaceae > Viscum > Viscum album. The sequence continues at coordinate 583,829,056 of OY728130.1, forward strand.
AGATCCAAAAATAATATCATCTACATAAATTTGTACAACTAAAACATCTTCAGTAATTTGTTTTATAAACAGAGTAGAATCAGCTATTCCTTTTGTAAAACCTTTAGAAATTATAAAAGTGCTTAATCTATCATACCAAGCTCTTAGAGCTTGCTTTAAACCATATAAAGCTTTTGATAGTTTGAAAATATGATTTGGAAAATGAGGGTTTGAAAATCTAGGTGGTTGTTCAACAAAAAAATCCTCAGCAATATATCCATTTAAGAATACACTCTTGACATCCATTTGATATAGTTTGAAATTTAGATGTGCAGCATAAGCAAGTAAAATCCTAATTGCTTCTAATCTGGCTATTGGATCAAAAGTCTCCTCATAGTCAATACCTTCTTCTTGACTATAGCCTTGTGCAACTAGTCTAGCTTTATTTCTAACTATGTTTCCGGATTCATCTACATTATTTCTAAACACCCATTTAGTGCCTATTGTGAAAGTGTCCTTAGGTCTTTCAACAAGATTCCAAACTTTATTTCTTTCAAACTGATTGAGTTCTTCTTGCATAGCAATTACCCAAAATTCATCATTAATAGCATCATCAATGTTTTTAGGTTCAAGCTGTGACAAGAAGGCTTGATGTTCAACCTGATTTCTAAGAGAATCTCAAGTCTGTGTCCCTATATCAAGATTTTCTACAACAGCATCTAAATGATGATTCTTTAGAATTCTAGTTGATCTAGTAAAGGTAGGACTAGAAATCTCAGGTTCATCAATAGGTTGGGAATCAACAGAAGCAGGCCCTGGAAAATTTCCAGAACTGGTTGTCTTTATAGCAGGTTCATTTTATTCATCATTAAGGTCCAGAATGGATAAATCTTCTTCAAGATTTTCAAGAAAGATTTTAGGCTCATGTGGATCAGTTTCATCAAACTTGATGTGAACAGATTTTTCCACACACTTGGTTCTCTTATTGAAAACTCTATAGGCTTTACTAGAGATAGAATAACCTAGGAAAATTCCTTCATCACTCTTGGATGCAAACTTGTCAAGATTATCTTTGGTATTAAGAATAAAGACTTTGCAGCCAAATAATTTGAAGTAGTTAACCTTAGGTTTCATATGGTTCCACAACTCATAAGGGGTCCTCTTAAGAACAGGTCTCATTAAGACTCTATTGATAATATAACAAGCTTTATTTACAGCTTCAGCCCAAAAATAAATATGTTGGTCATACTCATTAAGCATAGTTCTAGAAATTTCTTACAGGGTTCTATTCCTTCTTTCTACATCACCATTTTGTTGAGGTGTCCTAGGGGCAGAGAAATTGTGACTATATCCATTGTGTGAGCAATAGTATTCAAATTCATGATTCTTAAACTCACGGCCATGATCGCTTCATAGAGTTTTAATCTTAAGTCCACTATGATTTTCTACAGATTCGGAGTATTTAACAAAGTAAGAACAAGCTTCACTTTTGTGAGCTAGAAAATATACCCAAGTATATCTAGAAAAGTCATCTACTAAGACATAGACATAGTGCTTCCCATTTAAACTAGAAACTCTAGATGGTCCAAACAAATCCATGTGAACCAACTCGAGAGGTTGAGAAGTTGAAACTTATTTCTTCGGTTTGAAGGAGATTTTGTGTTGCTTTCCCTTTTGACAGGGATTACAAACTTTGTCATTTGAAAACTGAAGTTTGGGTAGGTCTCTAACTAAGTTCTTCCTAGTAAGTTTTCTAAGTGAGTGTATATTGCAGTGTCCTAATCTTATGTTCCAAATCCAAGACACTTTATGAAAAGCTTTTAAAAAACTAATATTTTGCATGGCTAAAGAATTTAAATCAACAGCATAAACATTTTCATTCTGCAGGGCAGAAAATATTAAAGCATTTTTAGAATTAAAAACATTGCGAGAATCATTTTCAAATTTAAAATTAAAACCAACATCACATAACTGAGAAATACTTAATAGAATATATTTATGTCCATCAACAAATAAAACTTTAGAAATTAATACTGAGTCATTGTTACCAATCTGGCCTAAGCCGATGATTTTCCCTTTAGAATTATCACCAAAGGTGACAAAACCTCCATCAATTCTGACTAAGATTTTAGAGAATGATAAGTCTTCAGACATATGTCTTGAACATCCACTGTCCAAGTATCAGGTCTTCCTACAGGAGATCTTTAAGCAGGTTTCCTACAAAATAGATTTAGATAGGAAATGATTTTGGTACCCAGATCTTCTTGGGTCCAGACAGGTTAGGAATCAAAGCTTTTGGTACCCAAATTTTTCTTATGGGTCTCATGAAATTTGTAGAATCAACAGACTTTGAAAGATAAACCTTATTAGATCCATAACTATGAATATAACTAGTTGAAGCATATAAATGTCCAGAACCAGAATTAGTAGCATTCTGTCCAGATTTAGGGATAAATCTATTCTTAGTAAACTGTCTCTGTCCAGGTTTATAGCCTATTCCAGTAGTATATTTTGGTGCAACTTTCTTTCCTAGCATTTGAGTTACTGTATCCTTTACATTTGTGAATTTCTCTAAATCCTTTCTGAGTTTCTCATTAGACATTTTCAGTTCAATGTTTTCTTTTAACAGTTGATCATTTTTCTCTTTTTCAATAGTAAGTTATGTTTTACAAGTAGTAGTGAGAGCATTCTGTTTCTTTAATGATTTGTATTTATCCTTAAGTTCATTGCATGTTTCTTCTAGCATATTACAATATTCAAACAATTCCTCACTAGTCATGTTTTTAGAATCAGAATCAGATTCTGTACTATCTTTAGAATAACAAGAATTTAAAGCAGGAGTATCTAGGGTTACCTCAGATGTGTTTCCATGAAGAAAATGTTTGCCTTATTTCTAGTTTTAGTCTCATAAGCTTCAGATTCACTAGAGCTATCCTCAAAAGCGCTCCAAGTAGCCTTCATAGCCTTTTTGTACTTACTGTCTTTGTAATAATATTTCTTCTTAAATTTGAGCTTTGGGCAGTCTGATTTAATATGTCCTTTTCGTTTGCACTCATAACAGACAACTTCATCACTTTTATCTGGATGTTTCCAATCCTTCTTCCAATGTCCCTTATTGTCATAATTTCCTTTGTAATTTGATTTTCTGAAGAATTTCTTCTTACTATAAAATTTCTTAAACCTTCTGGCTATCTGAGCCATTTCAGCATCACTATCAGAGTCTGAATTTTCAATGGTTCAACTGTCAGTAGGTAGTTTAGCTTTATCTTTGTACTTTTTCATTGAATCATTAGTCTTGAAATCCACTGATTTCCTCTTAGGTTCATCATCTTCCTCTTTATTCCCCTTGAGTTCTTTCCCCATATATCATAAGCTTACCAATGAGTTCTTTGATAGGTAGAGCAGCAATGTCACATGACTCTCTGATTGAAACAGATGTGCCTCTCCATCGGTCTAGAAAACATCTCAAGATTCTCATAATTTATTCCTTTGCTGGAACAGCTTTTCAAAGTGAATTCATTGTATTGACTATCTCATTAAACCTGAGATACATGTCAAAAATAGGTTCATCAGTTTTCATTTTAAAATTATCATATTTAATAGTATATGTATTTAATCTCATTTCTTTAACATTAGTTGTTCCTTCATGAGAAACACACAAGGTATCCCAAATTTCAAAAGTAGTTTTACAAGTAGAAATTCTGTTAAACTCTTCATCTCCTGAAGCACAGTACAGGGCATTCATGGATTTACAATTATTATTGTAAGCAGTCTTTGTAGGTTCATCCCAAGTGGATCTAGCATTAGTGGGAAGTTTATATTCTGATTCTATGGCAGTCCAAATATCAAAACCTATGCTTTCTAAATGAATTTTCATTTTAAGTTTCCACTTAGCATAGTTAGTACCATTGAAGAAAGGTGGCCTGTTAGTAGCAGTACCCTCTAGTCTATTGTCCATACCTATATTTTAGAAAGATAATTTAAAGAGATAAAAATTTAGAACAAAAATTTAAGATCTTAAAAGATGCAACTAAAATCACAGTTGAAAAACAGAGTATTTCAAAAATCTTTAATAAAAAAAACTAACCCTTTGATACCAAATGTTGGTCGGAGTGGACACTCAAGAGGGGGTGAATTGATTTCCAATTACAATTTATGTTAAAATATTGTCTAGTTAAAATCCCCCGATTTATAAAATAAGTTAAACTGTAGTGAATTTATACAGATTGTAAATGTTCACTTAGATTCTCAAAGATTGATTAGGTCTCAGTTAGTTTAACCACAAGATCAAACTAACTTTTGAAGCTAACCTATTGATTTACAATAAGTGTAAACACTTTCTAATTCAACTATCAAAGTATCTTCAAAGTAATGTTGTATTTCAAAGTTATAGCAGCGGAATAAATATGATATATGTCATATATATTGAACTTAAATAAAATATGCACAACAAATATAACAAGAGGTTCAGTGTCAAGTCGAGACTTAGTCCTCTAAAATATATATATAAATGAGATCCACACCCTGGATCGGGGTTACCAACAGTTTTAAAAAACTGTCCAGGCCACGCAGGGACCTCTACCACTGTTCTTTATGGGAAACAAAACAAAGACCAGGTCACACAAGGACCTCTTCCACAGTTGACGTGGGTAAAAAATGGTTAAGAAAATTTGAGTGAAGATTTTGATATCCTCCAGTTCAGTGCCGGAGACAGTGTGTGTAAAGATATACAGAGTACACCACACTGCTCTAAAGTTAATAAATAAATCACGTAGAGAAGATATATGAGAGTTTAGAGAAGCTCTAGTGATTATCAATGTAGCTATGGACTCGTTGGATTCAGCAGGAATGCTTGGAAGTCCTTCTCTGGTTTTTCTGTTGAAAAACAGTGTGTCGTAGTTCATCTTGTCTTCTTCAGGAGTGAGAAATATTTCTTGATTCGTCGTGTGTTATTCAGTGGTGTTGGGTGGCATTCGTAAGTGTTCTTTAAAGGTCTTGCAATCTCCTTCTTGTTCAGCACAGTTCACTTGAGTGTACGTAAGTTCTTCTCATTGTATATTCACACTTTTCTCTGTTTCACCACTTGCACGTGTACTGCATCTCAATCTTCCTTATATTCCACAAGTTATGGTAGTAGGAATGATTTCATTTTCATAGGTACGAGATACGGTTTCCTGACATTCAAACAACTAACATTAAATAAAATTAATTGCATTAAAAAAACAAATATGACTGTTATCATCATTTAAAATAATATTGACAAAAGCTTAAGAAACGGTGTCACATTGATCATGGAACAAATGTCTTCTTCACGGTGTCTGATCACGGTGTCTGGTTACGGTGAGTGGTCACGGTGTCTGGTCACGGTGAGTGGTCACAGTGTCTGGTCACGGTGAGTGGTCACAGTGTCTGGTCACGGTGTCTGGTCACGGTGAGTGTTCACGGTGTCTGGTCACGGTGTCTGGTCACGGTGAGTGGTAACGGTGTCTGGTCACAGTTTCTGGTCACGGTGTCTGGTCATGGTGAGTGGTCACGGTGTCTGGTCATGGTGTCTGGTCACGGTGAGTCCTTCACGGTGTCTGGGTCACGGTGAGTCCTTCACGCTGTCTCCATACTTAGACGAATATTTGTATTAGGACTAAGACAATGATATGAAGAATATGGGTTAAGGATAATCATTAGAGATAATATATGAGAGAATTATGATCATGCATAGGACTTGTAAATAATAAAGAGAATAATTAACTTCCATAAGCATTGTTATCATAAAAACACGATGTCCACCTATTGTTGAGTTTGAAGAGCATTAGCAAGATGTGTACTGAAGATCAAGATTAATGAACAGTAATGAGATTTGTGATCATTAAAACATGGTAACACATGTGGAGTCCAACAATCATCAAGATCAGGTCCTAATAGAATTCTTTAGCCAACTTCATCCCAGCATGTTGGATTCCTGCACTTCTTTCCATAGATGGATTCATAAGGACCCATATGAATACTGGAGTGAATGCTATTATTTTATGAAAATACCACCAATGGTAGGTGTAGATCCCAACCACCATTGAATTCCATAGAGAAATCTCTCAACATTTTTTCCAGAGTTTGAATTGTCCTCTCAGAATGACCATCTATCTAAGGATGATAGGCTATGTTGAAACTTAACTCTATATGCAGATAATGCTAAATACTTTTCTAGAACTTCTTGTTAATCCTTGAAACACAATTATATATAATTTAGTGTTGTACTCCATGCAATATTACCTCTTATTTTACATATATCATGGCAAACTGATCATGTGAGAAATCATCTCCAATAGCAATGAAGTGTGCTAACTTCGTAAGGTGAACAACTATTAACCATATAGAATTGTGGAATTTAGATGTATTGGGAAGTCTGACAACAATGTCAATAGTGATTTTTTACCATTTCTATTATGGTATGGGTAATTTTCATATCATTCCCTTAGAAAAATTTCTCTCAGCCATAACTTGCAAACAAATGAGGTATCGAGAGTCATATTCAGTGACACATCTTTTCATGCCATCCCACAAAAAGTACTCTTTCAGGTAACTATACATCTTTGTGATTCCATGGTGAATAGATAACGAATAACTATTAGGCTTATCCAATAGATCCATCTTTTATTTTGGTATCTAAGGAATACAATCCCAGTTCCTGAACCTTATTATTCAATCACAAGAAAGGATAAATTCAAGAAAATTTCTCACCTTATTTTTTAGTATTACATCATTATTATGAACCTCATTAATCATCACATGTATTGATGGTTGAACATTCAGTTGATAAAGATAATATTTCTCCCCTTCTATTAATATTTCTATATCCATCCATCATAAATCCATAAATATTAGATCTTTTGTGATCCTCACCATTGACAAGATGGCATTGTCTTTTTGACTCAAATCATATGCCACCTTATTCACTATCCCATGGTTTTAATGTAGAGAGTATTATTAATCTTTAATCAACTCCAACCATCTACATTGGTGCATATTCATATCTTTTTTTGTGCAAATATACTTCAAAATTTTATGATTAGTGTAGAAATCACACCTTTATCCATAAAGATAATTCCTCCATATCTTTAATGAAAATATTACTGTAGCTAACTCCATGTCGTGATTTGGGTAATATGGTCATTAATTTACAACTGTCCTCAATCATACTGTATCACCATATCATTTTTCATGAGAAAACATCTCTACTCCTTCTTTGATTCATCACTGTAGATTACAAACCTTTCTCCACTACATGGTAGTGTGAGCACAGGTGCACTGGTTAACCTTGTTTTTAGGTCTTTTAAATTCTATTCACATTCCTCCGCCCAAAATAACATAACTATTTTTTGAGTAAAATTGGTGCGTGTATTATATAATCATGAAAAATATTTCACAAAACTTTGATAATATCCAGTTAAACTGAGAAAACATTGGATCTTAGTTACTGTTTTTAGTCTCGATGACCTTTCAAGAACCTATTTTTTTTCTGGATCCACAAACCTCACCACTCTTAAGACTATGTGATCCAAAAATGAATCTTTATAAAGCCAAAATTCACACATTTTAAATTTGCAATAAAGCTTCTCATTTCTTAGGGCATTAAGTACAATTCTAATGTGATCTTCATGATATTCCTTGATATATGAATAGAAAAGAATATAGTCTATAATGAATACCAAAACTGATCAAGATAGTCTCTAAATAATTTATTCATTAGATCCATGAAGATAGTTGGGGAATCAGTATGACCAAAATGCATCACTATAAATTCGTAGTATCCAAACATTATACAGAATGATGTATTTGGTATATCCTCCCTTTTGACCCTTAATTGATGATATCCTTAATAAAGATCAATCTTGGAAAAGTATTATTCTCCACATAGATGGTCAAATAATTTATCAATGTGGAAAAGAGTTAATTTGTTCTAGATAGTGATCTTGTTCAGCTATCAATATGTAATGAAGAGTCTCATTGATCCATCATTATTCATAATAAATAGAACAGGTTCTCCCCAAGGTGATGCACTATAGTGTATGAATCCATTATCAATAATCTCACATATTTGCTTCTCCAATTTCGACAACTCAATTGAGTCCATTCAATAAGGTGTCTTTTAAAAAGGCATAGCACCCTGTATGAGTTCTATTAAAAAACAACTTCACGATTTGGTAGACAACCTGGATATTACCCTAAAAATTCATCATCAAACTCTCGTACAAAGGGAGTATTCTTAATCATAGGTTTCTCCCCATCCATTTTAGATAAACAACACTCCTTTATAAGAATGAAGACCCATAAGATCGAATAAATTTCGAGTGGAAGGTTATATTCCTCCTTGTATCAATAGATGATCATAGATTGATATAGAATATGAAATGAGACTTCGCTTCCTTGGAAAATGATAAGATATCCATATAGAGAAAGCAAATCCATTCCAGGAGTCGCATAAAATTCAACTATATGAAGGTTCACAAGATTTTAAGGAATAACATTACCCGAAACTTCAACCAGAGTAGAATTATAAACATTTGATGCAACCGTTGTTCATTTAAGATTTATCACAGCTAACTCAACATCTAATTGATGAGGTAATAAAATATTCCCATTGAAAATTCTTCATAAATAAATTAGTGGGTGAATCTAAAATCAAATAAAACATTTTCTACATTAGTGATTACATGCGACTATCCTTTTTCTATCACCTTATGATTTTTTTGACATTTATCATCATCAATAATCTTTGGCTTATGGACTTGAATTTCATAATTCCCCATTTCATAGCACTTGTGACATTTAAGTGTAGGAGGTGAATTATGTATAGCCTTTTATTTTTTCACATTATTAGAGATCTTTTTTCCAATAAATTTGGAATTAAACTACTATACGATCTTATTTTCAATACATAAATAAATTTACTAGTACATTTAAGACAATTCCGTCCATCTTTGTTTCCACACTTTGAGAATAAGGGAAAACTCTTCTTCTTTTTAGTGCAGTTTTCATATTTTCCATTGAATTCCATTTTTATCTTCTTATCAAACCCATATGATTGATGGGTTAATCGAGTATCCATCTCAACCTTGAGAGAAAATCAAAAAAATTCTTTGTATCTATTGAATCCCCTTATGGTTAATGCTCTTCAGAGATTTAGTTTTAAGCCACTAAAGAATTGATCAATTTTACTGTCAGGTTGGATAGTAAGTCAAGGAGTATACCTTGTATGTCTTGTAAATTTTTCTTCATAGGTACCAACAGATTAATCATCATTTTTCTTATGTTATAGGAACAAATTCTCTATTTTTTTCAAAAAATAAAAGGAAATCACTGATTGAAAAATGTGTTCTTGAACACATACATTTCCATAAACTCAATTTTAATATCTTTGACTCGTATTCTTGATAACATGACACCATTGATCAGAATCACCTTCCAAACAATATAATTATAAGATTTCCTTATCATGTTCATAACCTTGTAGAACATATAATATATTTTTAGTGGTACCTATCAAATATTCATCCACTAATGTGTCATAAGACCAGCATAATGAAGGTGGATGCTGCATCATGAAGGATTCAATAGAATGTTGCTCCCTCATTTTGACGTTTGGAATTCTGGAATGATTTGTAGATTGAGAAATTTGCGTGATCATGAATATAATATTTTCATTCTATCTCCTATAAAAATAGGTTTCTTAGAGTTACAATCATTACATTTCCCATCACATTCAACATTAATGCAGTTCCTTCGGGTTACATCCATTGACTAAAAAGAAGAAACATAGTGTGAGAAACACTAATCATAATGAGAAAACTAGATAATTCAAGAATAATATTTCAATTTAGGAACCTTTAGGTTTTATCATAGGTTATTCACAATAATATCTAAAACAGTATGGTGGGATTTTAATCTGTACTTAGACGTATCCTTATGGTTCTTATTAAGGTTCTCTCATCCTAGTTTCCAAAGTTTAACTCTAACATTTCTATGATAACAAAACTAATGAACCAAGCATAACATAAATTTACATTACCTTACCTTCGAAAAATTCTTAATACATGACACAAACATATTCCCAATTACTGTATTAGTTTAGTATCTTTGGAATCTTGGAACATAATCATATAACATGGTGAAAGATCGTCAACATCTCCCATAAAGATCTTCAAATTTTTTTTTCTTAACAAAAACCTTTCATTATAACCTGGGGAAATGAAAACATAAAACAAGTGAGATCAAATGCTCAGTAACGGTCAACATTGATAACATTAAACAAATTATAAACATAAGAATGTAAATACTTGAACATAATGTTTTAATATCAAAATTATGTGTCATGAAATAAATACTGGAAGTTCATAATGAATAGATTATATAGGTCCATTAATAATGATAAAATAGAATGGAATAAAACAATCGATTTTTGCAAAAAATAAGCTCATAATATTATTTCCATAGTAGCCAAGGCATTGCTTCCAGGAAAATCACTGTGGAAAAAGTCCTTTACTAAACTAGGTTTACTTGATGTTCCATCCATGTATTACTGAACCATATTTACATGACTATCATTCCGTGTATTGCTGAACTAGATTTACTTTCCATTCCAGTCATTTATATCTCATGAGATATAAATATTTACCTAATTCATCGGAATTAGATATAAGTCCCACCCATATCATAGTGAAATCATTCTAACATGTTCCACAAAAACATAAATCATTCATCATAGCATAACCCAACAAATAAAATGTGTTTCTTAAACATCATTCCATCATTACATAATCCTTATAAGATAAATGGATTTCATAAAAATAATTCCATCATAATCATAGTCAAATCAAAGTAATAATAGATTCATAACCCTGTGTCATCTTAGATAGAAAATAATTTTGATAAAACCCTAGAAATTAATTCTTAAGGAAAATATTCTTTCTTCTTCAAAAAATAATTATTTCCTAAAAATGTCATCAAATATATAAATAAAATTATTTAGTTGAAAATAAATTTGAAATAGTGTAGTGTAATATTAATGTAAATAATGCTTCAAGAAGACATAAAAATCTGTTCATTCTATATAAGTTAATAAACATTCTCCTCGTATGGAAAATGAATGAAATATTCCTTCCATACCATGTAGTAAAAGTCAAAAATGGGGGAAAATTACATTAAACATACATAGAAGAATATTAAATTTTTTATTAATACATTTTTGGAAAACAAGGACATGGATGATAAATATGTCCCCTGTAAATACTTAAGTATATACAATCTCGGATAAAAATGAGATTAAAAAATTATCCCTAACCTTAGGCTTGTTATCTTCCATATGTGTTTGAAACTCCTGTAATGTGGGTTTAGAAATATTATTAACTTTTAATAAGGAAATAATAATATTTATTATATCATATATGATTCAATAATGACTTTATATTACCTGTTTATTTATCACTTCCATATTAAAGTACCTTTTTGGGTATAATCATTTTATTTATCGTACATATTTTGAATTGTTGTTAGTAATATTATTACTCATATCATGACTTAATTACATCCATAATTTAAAACAACATTTATATATCATATATATTTATTATATAATTATATAAAATATATAGATAAATGAAATGGAATACACCATTCATGGAGACGGTAGGTCGTTCGTACACATTAACATTGTTTCTGTTTCCTTATTAAATTGACTGGAAGAAAGTAAATGAAATATATATATACATGAATCGAGTATAATTATAATGTCACATATTTCATGATTATTTATTATTTATACTTTATAATCATTCATAATTGGTTAACATGGAAAATTAATCTCATCGCGTCGTGGAGACGGTAGGCCGTACGTATGCACGAGCGATGATATCTTTAACTTAATGGTTAAATGGTATTGAATTTGATTGTATATCAATTATAAAGAATAAATATCATGTTATATTCATTATTTAAATCAATAATACTCATCATTATACACATCTAAATTATGTATTGTTGAATAAAAAAATTACACCACAACATAGAGAGGATATGTCGTACGCACGCACGCATGGTGATATTGTCATACGTAAGATGGTTAAAGGTGGTATAATATTGTCCCATAATTATAATATAATCTCATAATTTATAACATAATTGAATTTTTACATTGTTATGGGAATAACATAATAATAAGAATTAGAAGAATAAAGGAATTTAGAATGAGGTGATAAAACAATTACCTCTTTTTTGGGTATCTTCTTTTCATATTCATAAAATGACTCCATAATATGTCGTTAAACCTAATGTTTTTCATCTAAGAAGAAGAGAGGGAAGTTATTAAGATATTTGGGATTATTTTGGCCGAGCATGAAGGCTCAAAATGAAGTGAAGAGGTGAGGGAGTAGGGGGGCTTTTATAACTGAGGCGAGTGGCACTTTTGGAAACTCCATAAATAATAATTTATAATAAAATCAATCCCTACCCAAAACCACCAAAATGTCCTAATTTAGAATATTAGATGATATAGGGTTTTAATATTATCAAAAACTAAATATTGGACAAGTTATATTGTCAATTTAAACCATATCTTTTTAATTGACACATACTAATTCTATTTAATTTTAATTATGGTATTAACATTATAAATATTTATTGATTATAAATATTTTCATATATGGTTTTAATTGAACAGAAATGGATATTTTATGCCATTTTCAATCCTATAATTGTATATTTTTAAATTCAAAATATATTTTTGATTTATAAATAATTTAATTAAATTTTATTGTCATAAAATATCAATAGTGTACCTTTTGACACTATTCAATTATTTGGCATTAAATAAAATCCACACAGAAGAGAAATTTGAAAAAAAAATTAATACACTCATAAAATCTCACATTCACCTATAAAAGTCTTATATCACATTAATTATATCATATTATATTTCTTATAATGTTTTTAAAACCAATTTTTTAAATTTCTATTAATAAAATAATTTATACGTAACTATTTTGTCATCATTAATGGTAATTAATTAATCACATAAAATTATAAATAAATTTCTCTGATGCATATAATTATTTTAGCATTCCATATACTATCTATAGTCGATATTATCTCCTATTTATTCTTATAGAGAAATTAATATACTTAAATAAAATGAGATCGTGACATTTTATCACATTCATTGGTTTTTATTATATTCCTAACATATTCATAGGTAAGAGGACACTAAGTTATTAAATTTACTAAAATATATGATAAGGTTAAAATTTATTCATCCAATAGGATTTTTACAGGTTTTAATGTAATTTTATAATATTATTTTTAAATTTAATTACTTGATTTACTATTAACCATGGTAACAAAAATAATTACCAATGTTACTATTCTTATTTCCCAAAAATAAAAGATTCTGATGAACATAATTTGTACCTACATATTCCTAATATGGAATCCATTTTTAATATTTCAAAACAAATAATTTTTAGTGACTAATTGAAAATTAATCTAGTTTTTGAAAATAGAAGACTTGTTTCCAAAGTTAAAATATTGCACAAGATATAAATGTTTTTACATCTAAATTTAATGTAAAATTAATTCCAATGAACTAAATTATATTAAATGGTAAAATATATTATATTTATACATTGAAACCATACAATAATACAATTTATCCATATTAACTATTTCAAATAAAAAAATAATTTTCAATTAAAATTTATCATATTTTTACTACTCATCAAAACATGAATGTTATCAGAAATTTATCAGAAATTTATCCAAAGTAATTTTTTTATATACAGCTTCTAAATAACAATTTTTTGTAGTCATATAAAACTTATTAATGATTTAAAATATTCATTTAAATAGTGTTCTCTATTAAAATGTGTAAAATTAATCTTTTAAAAATAGGTTTATATACATCAAATAGGGTTTTCTTCATACCTTATGACTAAAATATCAATTGGATGAATATAAAAAATAATTTTTAAGTATATAACACATATATATCACATTAATTTAATTACCAAAAGTAATTCACTTAAAAATAAAAATATATAATTGAGTTATATTTTTCATAAATAATTGATAACTAAAGAATTATCAATGCAATTTCATTAGTTTATTATAATTATTTCCAGTACCCAAAAGTGTAGGATATAATGGTAATTTTATACTATAGGAACCTCATGTTTTTTTAAACTCAATATTTCATGCAACTCAATTTACTGAAATAAAAACCATTTAACGAAAATATTTCATAAAAAAACCTTCTGGTGTTACAAACCACATTACTTTCAGTATCTGAATGGGGATATAATATCTTAGAAACCATTTAATTTAACCTTAATTGATATTTCATGATATTTTCCAATATGTTATGGAATATCTCTATAGATATCACTAATTATTTTCATCTATGTACCCAAAGTCTAACTAAACCTTGCACTGATACATTCTATGTATTCTCAAACATATCATGCATAAATATTGTATCTTAATTGAGAAATATTTTTCATAGAATGTATATATATATTCAAGAATAAATAGTTATAATGAATTTAGAAACATTTACACAAAAAAATTGGACTATAATTGAGCTACATTATGTCCCACTATGTTCATGCATAACTGGAACCCCTCATAGTCATATCATACATAATTACATTTTTCATTTCATTAAGAAATTAATCATATAAAAGTGCGAGATCTTATTCTCAGTAATAGAAAATGGATATGTCAATATAAAATTATAATAATCATGTGAGAACATGATAATAACATCTACTAAAACATCCTATTCATATTAAAGATAATAAAGGTGGGTCATGAAATAAATCTTAATATTTTATAAGAATTGAATTACAGTGGAATAAAAATACAATTGAAATGATATTTTAATATTTGATTATGATATTTATTTTTGGAATAAACCTAAGAATAAAAAATTGTATGCTAAGGATATACATCGTGAATTAAAAACACTATAGTCTTGGATTTACCACACTCATACCTACTTCAGGAATGGTAAGGCCTCAAATGTAATTTATTCTAGTCATGGGTTAATCTACTCAATAGTGTTTGAGATCAAATAGTAATATATAGTGAAATTTTCTAGAATATAGGTCCCACCCATAAAATAATCCAAATATTTGTGTGAGAAATGTCATAAAACCTTCATCATATCATATCAAATAAATATAAATGGGTTCAATTAATATATCAATATTTCATAAACCATAGAAAATAAAATGTTTCATAATAAATTCATCATTAAACATATCATAACACATTGAAAATGAATGAGTTTAACAATAATAATTTCATTATATACCTAAACTATATATAAAATGAATAATGATGGTTCAATTATATCATATCCCTAGTAAATATTATGTAACTTTTATGTATGACATCAAAAATAGAAAATTATTTTTAAAGTTTGAATGGAACATTTCATAAATAAAATGTCATTTTTACATAAGATCACATACATATATTCTAAAAAAGTACCCAATATTAAAGAAATATATTAATTGAAAATATCTAGTATATATATAATTGATTCTTTAAATAATTGATCAGTCCTAATTGATGGATTCCCTATTTCAATCATACTCATTTCTACCAATATATCTTACACATTTTTGGTAATACCCAAATAGTATGTGTTTGAAATAAGACATGAATATTACTTTTAGAAATTTTTTTAAAAATTAAGAAAGGGTTAAATGACATTAAAAAATCATATAGGGTGAATAATTTTTTTTGACAACATTTGAAGAAAACATGGATATAGAAGAATTTTTCTGGTTTGATCGGGTGTCAAGAAAAAAATGGAATGAAATAATGAAGGAAATGTGTCTAGCTTGAAGGACTAGATCTGAGACTCAAAGGAGATGAAATCATTTTGAACTCCCCATTAAAAGTAATCTTCACCATGCATTTTGACTAAATGAAATCCTTCTATGCATCAGAAAATTAAATATACAAGTTATGTCCTTTGAAATTTCTTAAAAAACACATTAATATGGTTTTAAATCCAATTCACACCAATTAAAATTTTAAAGGGGAAAATATAGAAAAAAAAAAGAAGAACCTCAACATTTTTAACAATTGTTGGAAGTGACTCACCTTTGAGAGTCACCAATGTGTGAGTAAGTGGTGAATGAATATATGCTAAATAAGTCATAATTAAAAGATACTTGTGATGAGATACTGATGGCAAGTCCCCCTTAAGTGAGACACCATTTGGTGAGTCAACATTCAGTGAGCTAGAATTTTGTGATCTCCATTCGATGAGCTACCATTTTGTGAGGTAACATTCGGTAAGACACCATTCAGTGAGCTACCATTTGGTGATTCACTATTTCGTGAGCTACCATTCGGTGAGTCCAAATTCGGTGAGTTAGTAACATGACTCCCCATCATGACCCACCATCAGTGACTCACCGTAAGTGAGTCCCCATTATGATTCATCGATGCGACTCACCACTGTGATTGCATACTGTTTCCACCAACTATTGGAAGACTCACTATTGGATAATCTGTCGTTGGAAAACTATATTTTTTTCAAAATCATAAAAAGAGCCATTATTTCCTACCAAAACACCTAAAAAAACATATTTTATCAATGTGATGGAATATGTAGGTTCGGGCCATTACATCAAATCCCTCCCAAACTATTCACATCTTTGAGAATTCAACAGGAACCGAGTAGGAAAAGAAGAGACTGAGAAAACACCCCATGTTGTTCGAAAGCTGGAGTGAAACCTCAACATACAATAACACCTACCCTAACACCTACTACCCCAACTAACCACTAGACACACCACAAAAAAACCAAAGGAGACACAATCCAGACATATGATTCTGTGAATTCCTTCCTCCATGTTAAGATACTATCTTCTTTGGATGTCACTAACTCACCAAGACAGGTTTAATCACATCTCAATTAATGAATTTCGATTATGAATATGGTCTGCCCCTTTCCAATGTCAGAAATTTATCACACATTACAAAATATGGAAATAACTCATCTCATAAAAAACAAGTTTCAAATATTACAGTACAATGGGAAAGACAACATGGAAAAAATTGAACGATTCTAGGAGCTGGACATGCATATGCATCTCCCTTTCACATGTACTCTCATATATACCACCATGCCTCCACAAAAAATTAACCAAGGGAATGGTCCATCCATGCAGGACCTTCTCCAGATGATCATAGATCTCCTCTAGCTGCTCTAAGTAAATCGTGTTGTCTTTGACATCCAACTTCACCTAGTCAGTGACATTAGCGTCATCATTAGGATACCAACGAAGATGAAAGACATGAAATATTTCGTTGATCCTCTACAACTGCTATGGAAATTCAAACCGTTACACCACTTTTCCAACTTTCCCCAACACCTCGAAGGTTCTGGTGAAACTGGGATAAATCTTACTCCCTTTTATGAACCTGTAATTCTTACATCGAGGGAAAGCCTTCAAGAACATGTGTTCAACAACCACAAACTCCAAGGGACTCCTCTATTGATCGAAATATGAATTCATTTGATCATGTTCCACTATCATCCTCTCAAAAACAAGATGAACCATCTTTTGTGTGCACTGCACTACATCAGGACCAAGAATATCTATCTCTGAAGCCCCTATCCAACATAAAGGTGAACGACACAATATTCTTTATAAATTATCAAATGGAGACATACCAATGGAACGCTGATAAATAATATGATATGAAAACTCTAAAAAGGTAAAGTGTTACACCCAAGATCCACTATGGTCCAGGAAGTATGCTCGCAACATGTCTTCAAATGTTTTGATAGTGCATTCTGCATGCCCATTTGTTTGAGGGTTGATGGAAGTGCTTGGTGTAACTGATTGCATAAAATATTCTTAAATCCTCTCTAGAGTCATGAGGTAAAACATGATTCTAGATCAAAGACAAAGGATCTTGGAACTCCATGAAGCTGCATCTCCTTATCCCCATACCTTAACTAAGTCATTCACTATGCCTAACACCATTATCGCCAAGAATCTATAAAAAAAATTCAGTATGTCCCCCAATGCTGAGATAGCATCATATCCTCCCTGATATCTTGGTAATTATACAAAGAAATCCATTCATATGTCATCCATATTCCACTCAGGGACATCCAAGGGATTAAACAATCCACTAGGAACACAGTGCCCAACCACACCTTTTCTCACACTAGGCATATTTCCAGAAACTCTGCCACATACCGCTTCATCCAGAGACATCAAAACTACATCATCAAGCTACGATACATTTTAAAAACTCATGGGTGCACTAATAATGTCAATACATGAATCTCATGGATAACTACCACATGCATAGACACTTGAACAAACAAAGTTCCATATAACCACCTCTGACTCTTACCATACTCTAACAATACTTCGGAAGAATCACCATAGTCAAAAGGATCTCACACACTATATACCTCTTAATCACCCCACTACGACTCTTCCACCTACTATATTTGAGAAGACTTCACCAACATCTGACACAAAAATCAACTTCCACTCTAACATCCCAGGTGAATGAAGAATAAGAAATTTTCATATTTATTAATATTTGTGAATTAAATATTAATTTTACTTTTAAAAGGGTTTTTATGTTTGATAGTGTACCCGATACGCAATAACAGGTTTATTTGAAATCTTACGTTGCACACTAATAATATAATATTATTATTTTAAATGGTAGTTATGTCCTAGTAATTGTATTAGCAAGAATGAACAAAACTAACTGCAATATGATTATACATGTTTGTTAAATGTATTTACATTTATCCAATAAAAGTTAGAGGCTTAAAATGTGAATGAATCTAATTTTAAGCTTGATTTACATTAAAAGGTCTATTTACCACCTTTTAATAACTATACCTATTTAAATATAGTTTTGGTCACTTTAATACATTCTATATGACCAAAAAAATCCATCTTTAGAATGGGGACAACATAATTTACTTTTTGTAAATTTGTGGAATTTTTCTGATAAAGTTCATTTTTTAATGAATAGTGAAAATATTGTATTTTATTTCAAAACTAAGTTTTAATATAATATATTTATATTGTTTGATTATATTTTTAATTAGTTATAAAGTGTAATAAGAATATATTTTTAAAATTTAATCCAATTTTGGTCATTGAAATGAATTTCACTTTGGAATTGGACATAAAAAAGTGTGAATCTTTTGATAGTTATTGTTTATTAAAAACGCGCTATTTGTTTTAACAACGGGAATTAATTTTAAAATTAATTAATGACACTTTTATGTTTTAATTTTTTAAAATAAAAATCATTTTTGAATTTAGAATATCAAATATAGCTTAGACTGATTTTTTGGTATTTTTCTGAAAAACATCAATTTTTGATTAATAGTGAAACCACTAAGTAGTAGTTAAAAAATCTGACTTTTCCATTTAAATAAAATTTCACCACTTCTATGAATTGAATTTAGAAAATATAACATAAATGTTTGTTATTAGTAAGTAAAAGGTTGTTCAATAAGATGAAAATATTTTTTCGTGAATCGTAACTTTTGACTTTTATTTACAACGGATAAAGGTAAATAAGGTAATTCAAGGTAAAATGATTATTATTATAATCCAAAATTACATTAACCCTTGTTATAACCTTATTGTATGAGTAATGGACAACTATAGGAATCTTTGGTTCTATTTTGAGACCGCATGGAGAAACTTATGAAAGAAAATGACACTTTAGATTAATTAATTTAATGTAAAGGCAAAAATGACATAAACAAAAATCTTATAGAAAATTAATTTTTATATAGTGTTATATAAGTCATATATTCGACTATAAATATTATTTAGAAAGATAAAAATATTTTCTACATCATGGTATCTTTTTATAATTTTTATACATCAAATAAATAAAATTATTTTTGACTCAATAATGATGCATTATTTACCACATTAATAAATGATTTAAATACATAAGATTATAATGATTAAAATATTATCCAAAAAATGTCCAATTATGATTGTAAGATTTTATTTTGAATATGAGTCATCTTATAGTGTACTTTAATGATTTTTTGACCTTTTTAAAAAGAATATATGTTTATAGTAAAATAATGTTGTCACACTTTCCTAAAGATCCCCTCTGCTCTCTTATAAAAGGAGACCACATCTAACCAATTCCTGACACCTCTCAAGATTTTTGAATCATCAAAACGATACCCAATTAAGCTCCCTAAATACCTCTCCTACTACTAGAAGCATTACCTTTGGCATAAGGCACTTCAAGAAGTCCTTTGGTTCAAATCAAAGGGAGTTACCTAAATTAAAGTTAACGGTTTCTCTTAAATTCTTTTCTTTTATTTTACTTCTCCAACCCCTAAAATCTTTTTATTACTTTATTTTGTAACAACACCAGTACCCCAATTATACTATTATGTTGTTATGGGAAGTATTGGAACTACACTTACACACACCTCCATCTAATGGGTGAAGAATATAATGTTTCTGTGGATGGAAAACTAACGCCTCACGAAAAGATGATTGTTCGATTATCTCCTACCGCCTCTCATGGTGGCCATTATGATGGAACTATATTTATATATTATATATATTATGTTTATTTTTTATTTATTATTCTATAATTTCCATTTATAGCATGCCTTTATGGTTTCCATTATGGGTAAACACGATAATCTCATTAGAGGAAGTGCGGACTACCGCCCCCTCAAAGTGATATGACTCGTTAATGCCATATATGGAACGTATTAAGAATGAAGTTAATAATATTATATATGATATTATATATGAAATTATACTAGATTTATAATATTCCTATGTATCATTATGTTTTAATTCTATTAAAATAAGAAATAGAAATGAAAGTAGCGTTCATGCGTACGTACGACTTACAGTCTCCATGAACGGTGCATTTCATTTCTTACCTCAAAATGTTATGTACTATTATAAAAACATGTATATAATGAGTATATATTATATATATGATATCTAAATCATGAATATCATTCTGGCTATAATAGACTATTGACTACATGGACAACTTGTAAATATAAGGTGTTCATTTTTGACTCAAGTACCAAATATCGACAAAATAAACGTTATTAACTTAAATGATCACATAATGTTTATAACAATATAATAAGTGATATAAAAGGAATTATAAACTTGAAAATGGATCTTATGAAAGTATTAACTTACTTTAGTTTGTTATTCAGGAGATTAAAGAATGATCGAGTCAAGCCGGACACGAGGTAAAGGACTTCGTCTTAATCTCCTTTCATTGAGGCATATTTAGTTTTATACACGACTTTATTTTATATGGTGTATAAACCACTTTGAATTTTCATTTCATTCAAAGGGAATATTTTTATACAAATCATTTTACTAAATGAAAAAAATGAATGTTTTTTTACGTAAGCGGTGACAACGACTTTTCCGTCGACGCGAGTATTATTTTATCTTTTTATTTCCTAAAAAGCTGGAATGTTTTTTAAAAGAAAAAATAAATACCATATACTATTTTTATGTATTTTTGTATTGAAAATGATTTTTGAGAATGCATTTATTATTTCAACATCTTGAAATGATATTTTGTTATTGCAATGTGGAAATGTTATCTTTCCTTTATTCTTATGTTATGTGTTATGATCATGTTATGGTTATTGGGCATTATTTATGCATACGGGTGGTTTCGTGATAAACCTAGGGTAGGTGAGCCGGAGATAGCTCTCCAATGCATTGGGTAATGTGGCTGAGGTAAAAATTAATGTTTCTCCTAAGAGATTTAGGGAATATACTATGATGGGTATTCCAAAGTTACTACCTATGTAGCTGTAATATCTATAATGTAATTATGATATGGATGCGACATGTTACCTTTATGATTTATGATTTCTATGTGTTATTCATAAAATCTTATGATTTCATGAGGTAAGTAAAAGAGTTCATGTTTTCAAAGAATTTATGAACAAATGTTTTCTTTCTTTGTTTTATAACCCTTACCAAGTTTTCTATGCTCATCCCAAGTTTTGAAATGTTTTCACAGGACTTAAAGATGAATAGGGTCAAGGATGGGATCAAGAAAAATTCATGTTGTCTAAAACATGGAACTAGACATGACACTTTTTTTAAGAGTTTTTATTTTATGAAAAAAATGGATACTGGGTAGAATTTTCTAATTGTAATATTCATGTTGTTAAGTAAATGAAATAACATAATTGTTTAAAACTCTAAACCTGAAAAGATACTCAATGTTAATTATTCATTTAATTCAATATTATGTAATGCTTAATGCCAAGTCCTTATAGTTGGTATCAGAGGACAGTTTAGATAACATTAGGTGTTAGGGTATTGTTAAATTAATATCCATAAAGTAATTTATGTTAATATTGAAATCATATTGAATTTCCACATTACCATGTTTCTTTTCCAATGATATTTTTGTGTTTAGAATGGTTTTCCATAGAGGAAATAGGGCAGCTATGTTTGGACAACATCAGGTGGAAGACAACCTTCCAAACCAGCAACCTGAGATGATCGGAATCAGAACTGAATAGTTTTTTGTAGTGATGGAACAGTTGGCTCATACTATAAATCGTGGTGGTAACCATGTAGAGATCAGCCAGATCAACCACAGAGGAACATGTCAGTAGTGGAGCATTTCACGAGGCAACATCCCCCATCATTCATAGGATCATCGGACCATGTGCTAGTTGAAGGGTGGATTAACGCACCAGATAATATTTTTGATGTCATGGGTTGTTCAGAACATCAAAAGGCTAGTCTTGTTGTTTACTGTTTTGAAGGTGAAGCTGATCAGTGGTGTTCGATGGTAAAAAATATCCAAGATAGTGAGGATATTTATTCTATTTATTGGGATTAATTCAAAGGTATATTTCTTGAGAAATATTTTACTAAGGTGGTTTGTCTTAGGATGGAGAAACAATTCCTAGAATTAAGTCAGGGGGATGACTTAGTGGCTGCTTATGAAGAAAAATTCACTCAACTGGCAAGGTATGCTCCAAATTTCATATGAGATCTTGATAGTAAAATACAATGTTTTTACTCAGGATTAAAGCCAAAGTATCGAAGGGATTTAGCTTCTCGTGAGTTCAAAAGTAATGAAAAACTTGTTCATTATGCGGAGAAGGTGGAAATGGAGTTTTCTGATGATCAGATCTTCATTAAAAAACAACAGAATAAGAGGTCTAGGTGGCAGGTGAAAGGGAAGAAATATTCAAAAAGTCTGATGGTAATAAACTTAAGTTTACAGTTTGTGAAAATTGTGGTAAAAAGCATTCTTGGGAATGTCTTTTGAATTCTAGTAAGTGCTACCGATGTGGTAAAATGGGGCATAAGGCATGTAATTGCACTGAAAAGGATCAGGGTAATGGTAAGAAAAAATCTTATTTGTAGTCAGTAAACTTTTTTAAGTGTAATTAAATGGGTCATTATGAAAATGAGTGTCCAAAAAAGAACTCAACCGAAGTAAAGAATCCTGAATAAAATCAGAAAGGGTTGGTGAAATCCTTCGCAATTACTTAAACAGATGTTGGTCCATCAAATGAAGTTGTATTATGTACACTGTTAGTTTGTTCAGATTATGCCAATATGTTGTTTGATTCAGGGTCTACACACTCTTTGATTTATGAGAAGTTTTCTAGTAAATTGGAAATTCCATCTCAAGATATGAATACAGAACTTACAGTAAAAACACCTGGAGGAAATTTTGATACAAAAATAAAAAATAAGAACATTCATGTCCTTGTGTGCGTAAAGAATCTACCCACAAACCTTATTGTTTTACCTCTAGTAGAGTTTGATGTTATATTGGTCATGGATTGGATTTTTTTTTATCATGCTAAGATTGACTATAGATCTAAAGAGGTTTCTTTTCAGAATGATTTTCAGTTTGTATACAAAAATGAACCCTAGCTTTTGATAACATATCAGGAAGCTGAGAAACTAGTAAAAGATGGAAATGAATGTTACCTTGCACATATTGTTGAAAACAAAGGAACTGTTCAGATTAATGATGTGCCAGTGGTAAATGAGTACCTTTTTTTCGTGATGAGTTTCCTGGCATTATAACTGATCCGAAATTTGAATTTACTGTTGACTTAGTTTCTGATGCTAAGCCAATTTCAAAACACCCTTATCGA
Organism: Viscum album; assembly: GCA_963277665.1. Taxonomy (NCBI): domain Eukaryota; kingdom Viridiplantae; phylum Streptophyta; class Magnoliopsida; order Santalales; family Viscaceae; genus Viscum; species Viscum album. The sequence continues at coordinate 583,853,255 of OY728130.1, forward strand.
ATTGCTCAAATTGAACTTTTAGAGTTAAAGAATAAATTACATGAGTTATTATATAAATGTTTCATTCGACCTAGAACATCACTATGGGGTGCTCCTGTATTGTTTGTTAAAAATAAAGATGGTTCAATAATACTTTTCATTGATTATAGAGCATTGAATAAAATCACTGTTAAGAATAAGTATCCTTTGACTCATATTGATGATTTGTTTGATCAGCTCCAGGGAGCTCAGTATTTTTTGAAGACTGACTTGATATCGGAGTACCATCAGTTGAATTTAAAGGAAGAATACTTTCCAAAGACCTCATTTTGTTCTAGATATGGCCATTAAGAATTTGTAGTTATGCCTTTGGGTTAACCAATGCACCTACTGTATTCATGGATCTTATGAATATAATTTTCTCTGGGTTATTGGATATGTTTTTGGCTATGTTCATTGATGGTATTTTTGTTTATTCCAAAAGTAAGGAGGAACATGAAATTCATTTAAGGGTTTTCTTTCAAACCTTAATAGAAAAGAAACTGTTTGGAAAATTTCACACGTGTGAGTTTTGGTTACAACAAATTTCTTTCCTTGGTTACATTGTTTCAAAAAATGGAATAACTCTTGATCCTTCTAAAACAAAATTTGTTGACGAGTGGCCAAGACCCACAAATATAATATATATTTGTAGTTTTCTTAGTTTGAAAGGTTATTACTGGAGGTTTGTTGAAAATTTTTCTTCGTTATGTAGTTCAATGACTAAGTTAACTCTAAAAGGTGTTAAGTTCATCTGTACAAAAGAATGTGATGATTGTTTTCAAGAATTGAAAAAGAGATTGGTGAATGCTTCAGTTTTGGAACTGCCATCCAGAAATGGTGAGTTTGTTATCTATAGTGATGCTTCGTTGAATGGAATTTGATGTGTCCTTATTTAGAATGATCAGGTAATTGCTTATTCTTCACGTCAATTGAAACCTCATGAGTTAAATTACCCTACACATGACTTGGAATTAGCTGCGGTTGTTTTTTCTTTAAAAATGTGGAAGCATAATTTGTATGGAGTAAAATGTGAAATATATAGTGATCACAAAAGATTAAAGTATATATTCACTCAAAAATAATTGAACATGAGACAGAGGATATTGCTAGAATTAATCAAGTATTATGATTGCATGATCCATTACCATCCGAGAAAAGAAAATAAAGTGGCTGATTCTTTGAGTACAAAAGTATTGTCCCCTTAGCCATGCTACGTTTGGAATGAGATCCTTTGGTTTTTGATTTGATAAAATTTGGAATAGAAGTTCTTGGTGTAGGAAATTATTCTATTTTCTTTCAGGAATAAGTGAAATAATCTCTATCAGAAATAATAAATCAAGTGCAGAAAGAAGACAGTGAGTTGTAGAAAAAGGTAGAGTTGGTTCAGAAGGGTATATTGCCTGATTTTAACGTTGATAATGATTGTGTTTTGATGTTTGGGAAGCAATTACGTGTGTCTTGTGATTCATAGTTGATGAATGAGTTGTTATGTAAAGCTCATAGTTCTCCATTTTCAGTTCATCCTAGTAGTACTAAGATGTACAGAGATCTTTGGGAGTATTAATGGTGGGATGGAATGAAAAGAGATATTGCTGATTTTACTATGAAGTGTTTGACATGTCAGTAGGTTAAATCATACAGCAGTTACTGAAAGGAATGCTTTAGCCTTTACCGGTGCTAGAGTGGAAATGGGAAAATATATCCATGGACTTTGTTGTGGGATTACCAAAGACATCTCTAGGTAATAATGCAATATGGGTTATTGTTGATCAATTGACTAAATCTAGTCATTTCCTTCCTATTTGGGATACATTGTGTCGAGATCAAATTTCTCGATTTTATGTTAAAGAGATAGTCAGGTTGCATGGAGTTCCCCTCTCCATTGTATATGATCATGATCCTAGGTTTACTTCTAACTTTTGGAAAGGAATTCAGAAGTCGTTGGGTACTGAATTAAATTTTAGTACATCTTTTCATACTCAATCAGATGGGAAATCAGAACGAACAATTCATAGATTGGATGATATGCTACGTGCTTGTTCACTAGATTATCAGGGATGTTGATACCAACATCTTTCTTTGGTTTAATTTTCATATAATAACAGTTTTCATTCCAGTATATAGGTGGCTCCATTTGAGTCATTATATGGAAATAGTTTTCAAACTCCATATTTTTGGGATGAAGTAGGTGAAAGGAAGCTGATAGGACCAGAATTGGTAGAAGAGATGGTAGAGAAAGTTCAGTTGATTCAGAAGCACATGAGAACAGCTCATAGCAGACAGAAAAGTTATGCAGATAACCAGAGGAAGGTTATTTCTTTTGAGGTAGGTGATCTTGTCTTTCTCAATTTTTCTCCATGGAAAAGTGTTATACGTTTTGGTAAGAAGGGAAAGTTGAGTCTGAGGTTTATTAGACATTATGAAATTCTAGAGAAAGTTGGATCAGTTGCGTACTTAGTGGATTTACCTCCAAGATTATCCCAGGTACACAATGTTCCTTATGTTTCGATGTTGAGATTGTATATGTTATATCCATCTCATGTTTTGAGCCCAGAGGTAGTTCAGTTGGAAAAGAATCTCTCTTATGAGAAACCGCCAGTCCAGATTCTTGACTGAAGAGAGCATGTTTTTCGTAATAAGGTAATTCACCAGGTAAAGGATTTGTAGAAAAACCATATGGTTGAAGAGGCAACGTGGGAATCTGAAAATGCTATGAGGTATAAATACCCCCCCCCCTTATTTTGATAAGTGAATAAAAATTGCGAGGACGCAATTTCAAAAAGGGGGGAAGGGTGTAACATCCCAGGTAAATGATGAATAAGAGATTTTAATATTTATTAATATTTTTGAATTAAATATTAATTTTACTTCAAAAGGGTTTCTATGTTCGATAGCATACCCGATACACAACAACGTGTTTCTTTGAAATCTTACATTGCACACTATTAATATAATATTATTATTTTAAATGGTAGTTAACTCCTAGTTGTTATATTGCTAGGAATGAACAAAACTAACTACAATATGATTATAAATGTTTGTTAAAGGCTTTTACATTTATCCAATAAAAGTTATAGGCTTAAAATGTGAATGAATCTAATTTTAAGCATAACTTACATGAAAGGTCGATTTACCGCCTTTTAATAAATAACCCTCCTTAAATATAGTTTTGGACACTTTAATGCATTATATATGACCAAATAAAATCCTTCTTTAGAATGGGGACATCAAAACTTTCTTTGTGTAAATTTTTGGAATTTTTCCGATAAAGTTCATTTTTTAATGAATAGTGAAAATTTAGTATTTTAATTTAAAACTACATTTAAATCTAATTTATATATATGGATAAATTATATTTTTAATTAGTTTTAAAGTTTAATTAGAATTTATTTTTACCATTTAATCCAATATTGGTCATTGGAATTAATTTCACTTTGAAATTGGACACAAACAAGTGTCAATCCTTTGATAGTTATTGTTTATTAAAAACACGCTATTTGTTTTAACAACGGGAATTAATTTCTAAATTAATTAACGACACTATTATGATTTCAATTTTTCAAAATAAACATTATTTTTGAATTCGGAATATCAAATATATCTTAGGTTGAATGCTTGGTTTTTTTATGAAAAACGTCAATTTTTTATGAAAAGTGAAACCACTTTGTAGTAGTTAAAAAATGACTTTTCCTTTTAAATGAAAATTTTCCACTTCTGTGAATTTAATTTCAGAAATCCCACATACATGGTTGTTATTAGTAAGTATAATTTGGTTCAATAAGAGAAAATAGTTTTTGGTGAATAGTAACTTTTGACTTTTATTTACCACAGTTAAAGGTAAATAGGGTAATTCAAGGTAAAAAGAATATTATAATAATTCAAAATTGCCTTAACACATGTTCTAACCTTATTGAAAGCGTAATGGCCGACCATGGGCATCTTGGGGTCTATTGTGGGACCCCATGGAGCCACTTATGAAAGAAAATGACACTTTAGATTAATTAATTTAATGTAAAGGTAAAACTGACATAAACAAATATATTTTAGTAAATTAATTTTTATATGGTTTTATATAAGTCATATTCTCGACTATAAATATTCTCTTGAAATATAAAATGATTTTCTACATCATGGAATTTTTTTAAAATTTTTAGACATCAAATGAATTACATTATTTATGACACAATAATGATGCAGTATTTACCTCATTAATAAATGATTTAAATAAATAAGATTATAATGATTACAATATTATCTACAAAATGTCCAATTCTGATTGGATGATTTTATTTAGAATATGAGTCATCATATCTTTGACTTTAATGATTTTTTGACCTTTTTAAACTGAAGATATGTTTATAATAAAATAATGTTTTCACACTTTCCTAAAAAGCCCCTCCTCTCCCTTATAAAAGGAGACCACTTCTAACCAATTCCTCAAACCTTTAACGATTTTTGGATCGTCCAAACTTTTCCAAATTAAGCTCTATACATCCCTATCCTCCTCCAAGATGCATTCACTTAGGCATAAGGCACTTTAAGAAGTCCTTTGGTTCAAATCAAAGAGAGTTACCCAATTTAAAGGTAACCGTTTTTCTTAAATTGTTTTCTTTTATTTTACTTCTCCATCCCCTAACCCCTTTTTATTAATTTATTTTGTAACAACACAAGTACCCTCAATATACTAGTATGTTTTTAGGAGAAGGATTCAAACTATAGTTATACACACCTCTATCTAATGGGTGAAGAACATAATGTTTGTGTGGATGGAAAACTAACGCCTCATGAAACGATGATTGTTCGATTATCTCCTACCGCCTCTCATGTTGGCCATTATGATGGAACTATACTTATATATGATATATATTATGATTATTATTTTTTATGCTTCTGTAATTTCATTTATAACATGCCTTTATGGTTTCCATTATGGGTAAATGCGATAATCTCATTAGAAAAAGTGCGGACTACCGCCCCTCGAAGTGATATGACTCATTAATTCCATACGTGGGACATATAAAGTATGGAGTTAATGATATTATATATGATATTATATAAGAAATTATACTGAAATTATAATATACCTATGTATCATTATGTTTTAATTCCATTAAAATAAGAAATAGAAATTAAAGTAGCGTTCATGAGTACGTACGACTTACCATCTTTATGAATGGTGCATTTCATTTCTTACCTCCAAATGTTATGTACTATTTTAAATACATGTATATACAGGATATATATGTTATATATGATATCTACATCACGAATATCATTCTACATATAATGGACTATTGACCACATGGACAACTTGTAAATATAAGGTGTTCATTTTTGCCTCAAGAACCAAATATTGACAAAATGAACATTATTAACTTAAATGATTAAATAATGTTTATAAAATTATAATATGTGATATAAAAGGAATCATAAACTTGAATAAGGATCTTAGGAAAGTATAAATTAGCTTTAGTTTGTTATTCATGAGATTAATGAACGATCGAGTCAAGTCGGACATGAGGTAAGGGACTTCATCTCAATCTCCTTTCATTGAGGCATATTTAGTTTTATACACGACATTATTTTATACGGTGAATAAACCCCTTTGAATTTTCATTTCATTAAAAGGTAATATTTTTATATGAAGCATTTTACTAAAAGATAAAAAGGAATGTTTTTTTACGTAAGCAGTGACAACGACCTTTCCGCTGCCGCGAGTATTATTTGATCTTTGGCTTCCTTAACAAGACAAAATGTTTATTAAAAGGAAAAATAAATACCATATACTCTTTTTACGTATTTTGGTATTGAAAACTATTTTTGAGAATGGATTTATTATTTTAATATATTGAAATGATATTTTGTTATTGCAATGTGGAAATGTTATCTTTCCTTTATGCTTATGTTATGTGTTATGATCATGTTATGGTTCTTAGGAATTATTTATGTATACGGGTGGTTCCGTGATAAACCTAGTGTGGGTGAGCCTGATATAGCTCTCCAATGCATTGGGTAATGTGATGGAGGTAAACATGAATGTTTCTCCTAAGAGACACTACGGCAAAAAAGGCATTTAGCGGCAGTTTTTTTTCGTTTCACGGCGGTTTAAACCGCCGCTAAATCGATTGGCGGCGGTTTTCAAAAACCACTGCTAAATCGTTCGTCGGGAAACTATTCGCAGCGGTTTTCAAAACCGTCGCAGAACGTTTCGCGGCGGTTTATTTATTTATTTATTTTTTTATTTATTTATTTTTTTTATATTATTTATATTATATATTTTATTTATTTATTTATATTATTTATATTATTTATATTATTTATTTTAGTTATTTTATTTATTTATTTATTTATTTTTCGTATTTATTTATTTATTTTATTGATTTATTTTTCGTATTTATTTATTTATTTTTCGTATTTATTTATTTATTTAATTATCGTATTTGTCGTTTTTATTTATTTATTTATTTATTTATTTATTTTATTTTATTTTTCGTATTTATTTATTTAATTATTTTATTTCGTATTTATTATTTATTTATTTTATTTCGTATTTATTTTTTTATTTATTTTATTTCGTATTTATTTTATTTATTTATTTTATTTCATATTTTATTTATTTATTTATTTATTTATTTCGTGTTATTTTATTTACTTTATTTATCCATGCATGCACATCTCATGCACATGCACATGCATGCTCATGCATGCCCATGCAATATAAAGAAATTTTCCGTTTGGTGAGATTTGAACCCCTAATCTCTTGCATATTTTCCAAAGACTTTACCACTCCAGCAAACTCAACATGTGGTTAATAAACAAGAATTTAATATACTTATATATATTAATTGAAAAAACAAATAATACATAAATAATAGATATAAACTCGATAGATATAAATAATAAATAATAAATAATAAATAATAAATAATAAATAATAAATATATAATATATAATATATAATATATAATATATAATATATAATAGATATAAATAATAAATAATAAATAATAAATAATAGATATAAATAATAAATAATAAATAATAAATAATAAATAATAAATAATAAATAAATATAAATAATAAATAATAAATATATATAAATAATAAATAATAAATAATACATAATAAATAAATATAAATAACAAATAATAAATAAATATAAATAATAAATAATAAATATATATAAATAATAAATAATAAATAATAAATAATAAATAATAAATAAAGATAAATCATAAATCACAAATAATAAATAATAAATAATAAATAATAAATAATAAGTAATAAATAATAAATAATAAATAAATAAAAATAATAAATAATAAATAAATATAAATAATAAATAATAAATAAATATAAATAATAAATAATAAATAATAAATAATAAAGAAACATAAATAATAAATAAATATAAATAATAAATATAAATAATAAATAATAAATAATAAATAAATATAAATAATAAATAATAAATAAATATAAATAATAAATAATTATAAATAATAAATAATAAATAATAAATAATAAATAATAAATAATAAATAATAAATAATAAATAATAAATAATAAATAATAAATAAATATAAATAATAAATAATAAATAAATATAAATAATAAATAATAAATAATAAATAAATATAAATAATAAATAATAAATAAATATAAATTCTAAATAGTAAATAAATATAAATAATAAATAAATATAAATAATAAATAATAAATAATAAATAATGAATAATAAATAAAAAATAATAAATAAATATAAATAATAAATAATAAATAATAAATAATAAATAAATATAAATAATAAATAATAAATAAATATAAATAATAAATAATAAATAAATATAAATAATAAATTATAAATAAATATAAATAATAAATAAATATAAATAATAAATAATAAATAATAAATAATAAAAATAAATAAAGATAACTAATAAATAATAAATAATAAATATGAAATTTGAAATAAATAAATATAAATATTAAATATTAAATATTAAATAAATAAATATAAATAATAAATAATAAATAAATATAAATAATAAATAATAAATAAATATAAATAAGTAATAATAAATAATAAATAATAAATAAATATAATAATAAATAATAAATAAATAGAAATAATAAATAATAAATAAATATAAATAATAAATAATAAATAAATATAAATAATAAATAATAAATAAATATAAATAATAAATAATAAATAATAAATAATAAATAATAAATAATAAATAATATATAATATATAATATATAATATATAATATATAATAAATAAAGATAAATAATAAATAATAAATAATAAATAATAAATAATAAATAATAAATAATAAATAATAAATAATAAATAATTAATAATTAATAATTAATAATTAATAATAAATAATCAATAATGAATAATCAATAATCAATAATCAATAATCAATAATGAATAATAAATAATAAATAATAAATATTAAATATTAAATATTAAATAAATAAATAATAAATAATAAATAATAAATAATAAATAAATATAAATAATAAATAAATAATAAATCAATATAAATAATAAATAATAAATAAATATAAATAATAAATAATAAATAGATATAAATAATAAATATTAAATAATAAATAAATATAAATAATAAATATTAAATAAATATAAATAATAAATAAATATAAATAATAAATAATAAATAATAAATAATAAATAATAAATAAAGATAAATAATAAAAAATAAAAAATTAATAATAAATAAAGATAAATAATAAATAATAAATAAAGATAAATAATAAATAATAAATAATAAATAATAAATAATAAATAATAAATAATAAAGAATAAAGAATAAAGAATAAAGAATAAAGAATAAAGAATAAATAATAAATAATAAATAATAAATAATAAATAATAAATAATAAATAATAAATAATAAATAATAAATAATAAATAATAAATAATAAATACATAGTAGATATAAATAATAAATAATAAATAATAAATAATAAATAATAGATATAAATAATTAATAATAAATAATTAATAATTAATAATTAATAATAAATAATCAACAATGAATAATAAATATTAAATAATAAATATTAAATATTAAATATTAAATATTAAATAAATAAATATAAATAATAAATAATAAATAATAAATAATAAATAATAAATAAATATAAATAATAAATACTAAATAATAAATAATAAATAATAAATAAATATAAATAACAAATAAATATAAATAATGAATAAAAATAAATATAAATAATAAATAAATATAAATAATAAATAATAAATAAATATAAATAATAAATAATAAATAATAAATAAATATAAATAATAAATAATAAATAATAAATACATATAAATAAAAAATAAAAAATAATAAATATAAATAATAACTAATAAATACATCGTAGATATAAATAATAAATAATAAATAATAAATAATAAATAATAGATATAAATAATTAATAATCAATAATCAATAATCAATAATATATAATCAATAATGTATAATAAATATTAAATATTAAATATTAAATATTAAATATTAAATATTAAATATTAAATAAATAAATATAAATAAAAAATAAAAAGTAAAAAATAAATACTAAATAATAAATACTAAATAATAAATAATAAATAATAAATAAATATAAATAACAAGTAAATATAAATAATAAATAATAAATAAATATAAATAATAAATAATAAATAATAAATACATATAAATAAAAAATAAATAATTATAAATAATAAATAATAACTAATAAATACATAGTAGATATAAATAATAAATAATGAATAATAAATAATAAATAATAGATATAAATAATTAATAATAAATAATCAATAATCAATAATCAATAATCAATAATGAATAATAAATATTAAATAATAATTAATAATTAATAAATATTAAATAATAAATATTAAATAAATAAATATAAATAATAAATAAAAATTAATAAATAATAAATAATAAATAAATATAAATAATAAATACTAAATAATAAATAATAAATAATAAATAAATATAAATAAAAAATAAATATAAATAATAAATAATAAATAAATATAAATAATAAATAATAAATAATAAATAAAAATAAATGATAAATAATAAATAAATATAAATAATAAATAATAAATAAATAAATACATATAAATAAAAAATAAATAATAATAAATAATAAATAATAACTAATAAATAATAACTAATAAATAAATATAAATAATAAATAATAAATAATAAATAATAAATAATAAATATATAAAAATAATAAATAATAAATAATAAATAATAAATAATAAATAATAAATAATAAATAATAAATAATAAATAATAAATAATATAAATATAAATAATAAATAAATATAAATAATAAATAATAAATAAATAATAAATAAATAATAATAAATAATAAATAAATAATAAATAATAAATAAATATAAATGATAAATAAATATAAATAATAAATAATAAATAATAAATAATAAATAATAAATAGTAAGTAATAAATAAATATAAATAATAAATAATAAATAATAACTAATAAATAATAACTAATAAATAAATATGAATAATAAATAATGAATAATAAATAATAAATAAACATAAATAATTAATAAATATAAAGAATAAAGAATAAATATTAAATATTAAATAAGAAATAAGAAATAATAAATAACCAATTACAAATAATATATAATAAATAAATTAAAGTATATTATAAATAATAAATAATAAATAATAAAGGAAACACATGAAAAAGTATGAAAAGACGTGATAAGGGATGAAAAATAATGAAAACACATGAAAAAGGATGGAGAAGCATATGAAAAATGAGGCATTAGAAAGAATGAGAACGCATGAAAACTCATGACAACTCTGGAAGACTCCTTAATAATTCAACATAATCATCATAATAACCCACAAAAAACCATTGATAAAGATAACAAGTTATGGAAACCCAAATAAACAGTAATAAATGGAGCTACCGTTAAAACCTGTCAAAACGGTCATAAAGAGACAAAAACATTGGACTCACATTAACGGAGATAACTTATGATCCGAGAGTCCGTTTTAGATCCGCGAGCTGTCAAATCAAAGATCCTAAAACGATCTTCGACCTGAAAGGTGAAAGTGTCCAAATGGACAGGCGGATCAGAAGTTACGACCATTTAAAAAAAAGCTGACGGGGAACGAGTGCTAGAAACGAGGCATTGAAAAACATAACAAACCCGATACCCACTAAAAAGGCCATAACATATGATCTAGGAGTGCATGTGGGCGCCGCGACCAGTCAAACTGAAGCTCATAGAACGAGCTATGATCTGGCAGGTGGAGGAAGCCGAACTGACATGCGGATCGAAAGTTAAGCCCGTTTGAAGACAAGTTCGACGGGACACCTGTGACAGAAACGGGGTTTTAGAGGCCTTCGGAGGGGTTTTGGGGTCGAAAAACACAAAAGAATGTTTCTTCTGTCAATCTGGTGTGTATCTCTCTTCACTGTCTTCGATTTGATATCTGGTAGAGCCCAAACGGACACCCGAAGCGAAAGTTATGACCGTTTGATGTTGGAGAACTTTTTTCAACTTTCTTATAACTCTAATATCTTTCGCACCTTAGACCGTCTCACGGTTTTGATTATATGTTCCTCTAGATCTCTTCATGGGCTTCTATTTGACTGGTCGTGGCGCTTCAACGGACGCTCGGATCAAAAGTTATGGTCATTTTAGTGATTTCGTGGTTTCTCGTGTTTCTTTATTTTTTCATTTAATTTCGTGGCGGTTTTACTGAAACCGCAGATATTTCGTGATGGTTTTTTAAAAAATCGCCGCTAATCATCGAATAAAAAAAAATAGAACAAAAATATTTTTTTTTCTGTTTAGCGGCGGTTTTTTCGCGGCGGTTTCCAAAACTGCCGCGAAAAAAGCGCCGCTAAATGGAGGTTTTCTTGTAGTGAGATTTAGGGAACATACTGTGATGGGTATTCAAAAGTAACTCCCTATGTAGCTGTGATAACTACAATGTAAGTATGATATGGATGCCACAAGTTACCTTTATGATTTATGATTTCTATGTGTTATTCCTAAAATCTTATGATTTCATGACGTAAGTAAAAGAGTTCAGGTTTTGTATGTATTTATGAAAAAATGTTTTCTTTCTTTTTTTATAAGCCATACTGAGTTTTTTATGATCATCCAAAGTTTGGAAATTTTTTCACAGGACATAAAGATGAATAGGGTCAAGGATGGGATCAAGGAAAAGTCATGCTGTCTAAAACAAGGAACTAGACATGACTATTTTTTTAGAGTTTTTATTTTATGAAAAAATGGAAACTGGGTAGAATTGTCTAGATGTAATATTCATGTTTTTATGTAAATGTAATGAACTAATTTTATAAAACTCTAAACCCGAAAAGATCCTCAATGCGAATTATTCATTTAATTCAATATTTTGTAATGTTTAAGGTCGGGTCCTTATATCCACCACCCTCCCTTACATCTATGTTTAATGATTATAAATACTACATCGCCTTCCAAAAATCTATAGATTCCTGAACTACCTCCATTTATGAATTCTTTCTCAATGCATCTCCCATGAAATTTCCATTTCCTATGCTATAATAAATTTTGTAGTCACAGTCCTAGAGAAACTCCTTTCACCTCTACTATCTCATGTTTATATCTATTTGGGAAAAGATATACCTTAATCTATTGTGATATGTGAAGACCACAAAGCTCTCCCAATGAGGTAATGTCTCCAAAAACTTAGTCTGAACATGAACGTCGTTAGCTCTAGAACATGGGTGGAATAGTTACATTCATGGGGAAATAACTTCCTAGACCCATAAGAGATAACACAAAATTGTTTCATCAGTACACATCCCAAACATAGATGGTAAGCATCACACAACACATCGAACGTCACCACTTCCTCTGGAAACCTGCTCACTGAAGTAGTGACCAAATTCCCCTTCCGATAGCTAAACCCTTCCTAGAACTTATCACTCCACACAAAATCTAGGACTTGTATGCTCAGATCTATCTAAATTGATGAAAATCGAGAGATATTGGGTACAACCATCCAATAATATCATGGTAGATGAGGAAAAATGTGAATTTCGACAACATTATTGTGTGCATCCCAGCAAATAACTTCCTCAACATTTGATGGTTCCACTGTTATACCCTATTGAGACACCACATGTCTAAGGAATTGTACCTGTCATATCTTGAACATAATCTTGGACAGCATCCCTGAGAGTTGGTGGCATCGAAGAACCTCCAGGACACTCTAGTGATTCTCGGTATTCTCCCCCACATACTTTGAGTAGATTAGTATTTCATCGAGGAATATGATGATGAACTGGTCTTGGAAGTCCCGGAAAATTCATTCATGAGGCTCATGAATAGGGATGGTGTGTTCATAACACTGAACAACATAATCATGAACTCGAAGTGTCCATACCTTCACCTAAATGAATTATTTAGGAAATAATATTCCTTCACCATCAAATGGTGATACCCAGAGTGGAAATCGACCTTAGAGAACCAACATGATCTCTATAGCTGGTCAGAAAGTTCTTCTATCCTGGGGAGAGGGTAACAGTTCATGATCATTATGTGATTCAACCTTAATTATTGTAGGCCCAAACTCAGACCACCATCTATCTTTTTGGTTAAAAAAGACAGGAGCACCCCACAATGATACACTGGGAAAGATAAAGTCCTTATGTATCAGATCATATATCTTAATCCACAGCTCCAGTAGTTTTGATGGTGTCATCTGATAAGGATCCATCGAGATTAGAGAAACACTAGGTTTTATGTCTATACTCAACTCAACATCACATTATGGGGGTAGAGTCACAACCTCCTCATAAATAACATCATGGATCTACACCAAAAAATAGGTAAATAAGTGTCATCTACTTCTACTAACAACTCTTCCAATAAGGAAAGTATAAGCTCCACATGCCAACTGGTCACCAAATAGCTCCACACAATACTGAAGGCCACATGTTGACCATATACATATGAAATCAAGATTCATCTCTAGAAGAATTTGATAACATCATCCATATATTACAAATACTGGATTCCAAATATGATATTATTATGTTCCCTCTATAATATGAAAAGTTCCCCACATGACTGATGTTGTCCCATCATCATCCGACATTCTCGGTGGACATCAAAAAATCTGGCCTGACCTATGAATAGTGTACCCAATACCATGGCACAATAATCCACTCTACATATAGTACATGATAATGGGATAGGCTGGGTGAAACAATGGAGTGTAAATCTATAGAATCATACATAGAATAAGCGATAAAACTGAACAAAATGATCCTACCTCTAATGATCTGTGGCCCTGTTTGGACTACTTCGTCGACAACATATTACTGACCACCCCCAGCTCCTCTACCTCTCTATTGGAGATCTCCTCCTTGACCATACCCAGGATATGGTCCCTGAGGAACACCATAAGGTAGTCTTTCAACTTCCCTATCTCCCCATGGTGGAGAGTGAGGCTAAGGTCCTCACTACTCGAACATCCAAGTTGGAATCTACTATTGAGGCGGGTTCCTTTCCATCCCACCACCACTATAATAAGCTCAAAAATATACTAGGAACTAACTTTGGATATTTACATAGACTCTACGGATACAACCCACCAGCCCCAGGCCCACAAAATGTGCATGAGGACCAGAAGGTCGAAATTGAAACTATTGAGGTCGCCACCCCACCCATCGGAAACTCGAATGACACGATGCCTAAGACCTACTAATAAAAACCATTCCCTTAAAAGAATGATTAGAACTCCCCAATCAAGGTATACCTCCTCCCAGATAAATCTTTTAAACTACTTATTACATCTTCTGGATGTGCATGTATGTCAGTAATGTAAATAGAGTAACCATGTACTTGAGAGAAGGATGATGTGCCTCCTCTAGGCGTCTTGCATGAGACGCCTCATCTAGAAAGAGATCCTGAGAAAAACAAATGGGATACATGATTTTGATCCTCTGCTTCCATACTGAGATACTCCCCTACTAGAGGTTGAGTGACCCCAACCTCTTCTCAACATTCATAGTCTAAGAAGGGAATTATTTTTGGAATTTCTTCTCAAAGTCGACCCACAGAACATCGGCCTCCTTCATCTCCCCCAGATATTGTATCCACCACTGATTCATAGATCCCCACATCTGACTAACGGACAAGGGAACCCAGTACTCTGTTAGAGCCCAGATCAAGCTTAAGGTGATCATAAGATCCTCAATCCAACTCTTTGTATAAATGTTTGAAACTTTTCTCGCATACTTCCCCAGAGTTTTTTTTGATGGAAATCAAGTCATTTTTTCTACAAACATTCATCCCCCTCCATCGATCAACCTAGTATGCCTAATGAGCTATCACTTTATGTACTGCATGTGGACAACAACTGGGTGCTATAGTATATAGTTAAATAAATAATTATGAAGCTGGAGTAGTATGTAATTTTAATTATGATTAATTTTAACTCAATATTATAATTTTTTAAATTCCCTGAATTCCCAATTCAAACAAGAACACAAGTCATTATGATGCATGTAACTTTCCTAGGGTGTCTACCCTACAAATTATGTTACCGTACATGGGCATTCGGTAGAGTCATAGTCCTTGCATCAGACATTGGGGGTCATAGATCCTTTGTCCTAGCCATTATTCCCTGGACAATGTCATTTTCCATGGTCACCTCACATTATTTCTTTGACAACCGAGGAAATCATCAATGTTCCTAACTCCAAACTACATCTTATATCTCAACCATCACCTAAGATATAATTCATTCATGACCCAATATATCCATTGATTCCCCTCCTAAGCTGGAAAGGGAGAAAGAGAGATAATGCCCCCTAAGTCCCACCTCTAGTAGGCCCTGGGGTTGCGACCAACACCAAGGGTACAAAAATCTCAAAAAATGGGAGGAATTGCCCTTTTATATTAACCAAGATTTGGATTTAAGATGGATAAACCTCAAAACAACTCCATGACATATATATAAAAGAATCCAAATTCCATCCTACATGCATGTTTTAAAATAAAAGAGATAAAAATGCAACAAAAATCCATGTTGAGAACTAAAATAAAAGCTAATGACTGACACAACAACTATCCCAATGTATGAGAAAGTGATTCCCAACATAGTCCCCGTAATCCTCCTCAAAACCTAAAATTAGTTTTATAACACAGGGTTTTCATACAATTATACTCACTTGGAAAACCAAAGTCTCATGTTTTTAAGTGGTATCAGAATACTAATACTGCTATGAGAAATTATAAGAACCCACAACACCTAATAAGGTATCATATCCATCACAACCTCACCAAAGTCATGATCACTGGATAACATAATTAATGTAATGTAATATAGAGAACATTGATGATAGGGTGCCTACCACCACATTCCCATTGATTAAACACTCACACACCAGAACGAAAATCATCTTGGTACTCCCACCTCTTCCAAATGTACCACATCACAACCCACCCATACAAACATGGGCCTCACAGCTAGTCCCACAACCTGCCCAAGCAAAGCTCATCACATTTCACCCACACACACATGGGCCTTAGTTATACGTCTTTCCCGAAGGCATCTAGGCTATATACCATGTCACATACCTAAAAAAATGTTAACACATAACACATCTCATCCCGATGACCCGTGGGAAACCACAACTCATGTCATCTTGAAGATACCTAGGAAAACAGAACTTTCCAACACACACCTAGGCTTCACAACCACACCCTACCAAAAGGATCTTGGGATCACACATCCTAGAAGAGGGAGCAGGGAAGAGAAGGTGGCTAGAAAATCCATCCTACCACTAGGATGTTTTGGAATGAATCCCTCCCCCATGACAATGGTGGTGTTCAACACATAGTGATCAACCAGGGTGGGTGTGTATACAAAATAACAAGCAATTTCTGGTATATAAATATGTAGATATCAAACACTCAACCCAACCTGTGCGGTTTTAATAAAATAAAAACCACCCTATAATATTTCCAAATCTTCTTCTACCTATAAAAAAACAGGAAACATTCACTTCAAAAGTTGATAAACGGAATACATCCACAACAAGACACAGCTCAAACATAGCCCCAACCAACTCATCTAACCAATTATCATTATTTATCAAGGAAAACATTTATTTTTTCCATTTATTACCAGGAATCTACCAACCACATCACTCAACTAGCCACAAAACATGAAATATGAAGAGGAAAAAGAACCATATTATAGAAGGTCACTTTATATTTTCACTCTGTTTAACACCCATACTGACCACTACCATCATCATTCATCAATGTCATTCCGCCCAATCCATCCTCTCATCAAGAAAACTACCAACACATGAAAAAACCCAGAAAAATACCATCACCACAAAAATGGAAAACCCTACTATGTAATAACAGAACACCCATCACTTTCAGTAATATAAACATAGGGCAACCCAAACCAATTGCCCCGTAACTCAATAATTTCCAATCCATTCCACAATTAGTCAATTTCTTAACCTGATATTCCATTAGAAATCCCACACCACCCCATCCGTACGGTTGTGCTCTGAACCCTAGAGCCACACCACCACACAAGGCAGAATACAGAACTAAACAAAACAAAAAACACAACCACACCAAACAAGGATGGTTGTATTAAGATTTATCATACAATCAATCTACAATTCCACTTTATTAATTCACATGTTATCATAGAACATGTTCTATCTAGGGGAATCAAATTATTTAACCGAATATACATAGTTAATCAATTTCATATAGAATTTCATTAAAAACCTGATAAAAAACAATCCATCACATGTCATCTAGAGTTTACAAATAAAGACCACCATAGAACATTATTTTCAGTAGTCATATAGCCTATATAGATCACAATATAAATTGATAATGAAATAGAAGCTTGTGTCACTTTCCACAAAACCCTATTTATTTTTTATATATTCATGTCAATTATCTTTATAATATTAATATTCAACTTCCTTCACATGAGAAACACTCATATACCCAACATGTATGATACACAAATAAAAGGGATGAAGGGATCCCTACCTCGAGAAACAGATGATTAACACCTCTTCCTTATGCCAAATAGGGGGTTCCCAAGGCACTAGGGAAACACAATACAAGGGAGAAAAATAGATGCACGAATCCTTGGGTATGAATGGTTCTTGGATTCATGGGTATCAATAGAAAATAAAAATAAATAATTAAGGAAAGGTGTCTATATTTGAAGGACTAGATCTAAGACTCACGAGATATGAATTTTTTATGAACTCACTATTAAAAGTTGATCTTTACCATGTGTTTTGAAAAATATAAAGCCTTATAAGTGTTAATAAATTAAATATATAATTTATATACATTTAAAAGGCTTAATAAATAGTTAATCTTGGTTTTAAACCTAATTTATTTCATTTAAAACATAAAGGGGTGAATCTGAAAAAACTTTCAGAACACCAAAATTTTGAAAAACTATTGTAAGTGACTCGCAAGTGGGTACTATCACTAGTAACCAGTACGTGAGTCACCAGTGGATTAATAACCACTCCACGATTCATCGGTGAAAGCTACCAGTGACGAGATACCAATTTTAATTCACAGTTGAGTGAGTCACCATTTGGAGATTCCTCGTTTAATGACACGTTGTTCCGTGTTCCACTGTTCCGTGAGCCATAGTTTAGTGAGCCACCATTTGGTGACCATTATTTTGTGAGATAATATTCATTGAGTCACTGTTCAGTGAGCTGCCATTTTTTGAGCCACCATTTTTGTGAGTCGAGATTGCGACACACTCTCGCGACCCACCATCATCGACACACTATCAACAACTCACTATCAAGGAGTCACCGTTATGAGGTACCGACGTGACTCACTGTTAGGATGAACAACCATCACCACCTAATAGTTGTTGATGCACCATCAAATGATGCACAATTAGAAAAACTACATTTCTTACAAACTCTTTAATAGAACCACCATTTCCTTCCAAAACACCTCAAGCCTCATAATTTTCACAATGAGATGGACCGGGGAGGTTTGGTCCCTTAAAATATATCGAATATATAACCTTGGGATTGAAAAAATACATGGTTATTATGTGATTAATATTCTTTCAAAATATGATCGCTGTTTTTTGGAATCTTATAAGATTGTGTTAAATATAATAATATAAGTTTTTCTTTGAAAAGTGGAGGTTGAATTATATTTTGGAAGAATATATTTCTATACTATTGGCTTGTGGTGATTCAGATTATTTACCTAAATGATTAACCTAGATTTTAGAATATGTGATTAGGATAATTTGTATTGGGATGATACCTCTAGAGTAATTGAATTTATTTGGAGATAAATTTTACAAATTATCATGGAAGATCATGTGATTAAATCATTCAAATTTTTGGTTTTTAATCATAGTTATAATATTTCCTGGAATTTTCATGATTTTTATTTTTTGAATGTTTTCTGTTTAACTTGTGGTAATGATATTGGATTTTCTATATTAAATTATATTCTCATCCTATAAAGGTTTATTGTTTTTTGGGAATCCTTTTTTCATAACCAAAATATTTGTTTATTGGTTACTGTCTAAATAAAAAAGAAATAAGTACTAATATTTTAATATTATTTTCTAGATATTGATTCTAGTGCATCAGGAATGAAAAATTCATTCTAAAAACTCATAATTTATAGAAAAATATGTGTTTGTGGTGGAAATTGAAAAATGGACGATAATCTAATTTTAACAAAATTATGTTACATTATGTTCTTAGTTTAGAAAGTAAATTAATTCAACAACGCAATTAAATAGATCAAAAAATAAAAACGGTATCTATTTAACATTCATATTAAGGAATCACGTACCTTTTAAACAGTCCTATATTTATGATTTTGTAATTCTTAACATTAACTTGACTATGCTTTCTATCACTCTCAATCCTAACAAGATAATTTGTTTTATCTTCTATACTCGTGTTTTCCTACATGGAAACCATGTTTTTGTTATTAAAGGCGACCATCATACTTCCCTTTCCTTCTTTTTGATATGAAGTGTCATTGAACTTTATATTGATGATGGATTAAAATAAAGGTATTTTGAATAGTAAAAACCTAATTTTTGATCCCAAGTTCAAATTTTGAGGGTGAATTTTATAAATGGTGGGTTGGAGAGTGTAACATCAGGGTTTTTTTTAATGAAAACCCTATTCTCAATATCATACATGATATACTACGACGAGCTTAAGTGTACAACCAAATAATATTTAAGTGTTACCATTGAAACCTAATCGTTCAAATGATGGGAATGAAAATTATTTAATGAATTTTGAATATATTTTTTACAATAGGATATATATTTAATTATTTGGTGGAAAATTAATTATAAATGAATGAAAAAACATTTTTTAAATAATAGGATATCTTTTTCTGAAAAACAAATATTTAAATGTGTTGAAGTGTGTTTTATACCTAGAATTTAATAAATCTCTATTGTTGAATTATATTAATGAAATATATATAATATATTCAATATAATTTTTAACATTAATATAATATGGTTTCTAGACATGATATAATAAAAAAATTGAATTTCAAAAATAAAAAGAAGAATTTTTCAAAAAAGAAAATATTGCTACCTTTTGAAGGGGAATCTTTTTTAAACCTTGTTTTATTCACTTTTATATGTTATATTTTACAAAATAAACTTCTTATTTTTAAGAGTGGTTTTATGTAATGTCCCAGATTTTTCCATGTATTATTTATAATATTATATGGGAATTAATTCAAGACCAGTCTTTGAGAAGAGGAGTAGTTACGAGGCCCGGTGATCTTGGAACAAATGTTTGAATTTAATTTAATAATTAAATAAAGAGTGCATGCAGTTTTCCTGAAAAAGTAGAATAACTCCTAAACGGGTGCTCGGATCAAAAATATGAGGGCACCATTGCATTCATAATTGTGTTTTTACCTTAGGTGAGGCCTAATATTGGCCGACGCAGGTCGGTAGTAAAATCTGCTTTTTGGACGCAACCGTAATAAAATATTTTATTAAAATATTTTATTTAAATATTTGTTACAACGAAATCCCTTATCTTTTTAAATAGAGATTTCACAGGGGATCAGGGTTACAATTTCCATAACCCTAAAACCCTTGGCAGCTCTGGAGGCTCTGGAGGAAACCTCCCAACGTGGTGACGACGACGCAACGACCAGATCATCACCGACGAACGCCGCGAAATCTAGGTAGGATGTTTGTCTTGATTTTTTCCTTCCCCGTTTTTGATTTCCACGATGAACACGGACTAATCCATGAACAGATTATCCTGTGGGTCGATTGTTTTTGCGGGACGGGTTCATTAAGGAATTTGAGGCTTTCATTCTTGAGATTGTTTTGGTTTTCAATCTAATGGTGGAAAACCCGGATCGTCATGAACAACAATCGAGGTTCTCCCCTCTTGTTGATTCTTGTTTTTCCCGCTCATGTTCTTCATTGCGTTATACGCATTCTTGAGGGAAATTGATCGTTTTGCATTCGTTTGTTGACACAATGATCCGAAATCAAAGATCCAACGTCAATGCGACCTAGTGGAGGTGTGATGGCGATGGCGGCGGATGAATCGATGTGGTTCGGAAGTTCCCGTTCTTCGAGCATTTTGTGCGGACATATCGGGATGCATTTTCAAGACCGATTGAAAGCCTGAAACTGAAGGAATCAGTTTCGTAGGGGCGGGATGACCCCAAATCCAGTGTTTCGTGATGATCGGACGGTTGGATCAAAATCTGAAGGGCTAGCTGAGGCGCGTGGAGGAAGGCGACGGTTCTGGAAAATTCCCGACTACACGCCGTGTAGTATGGGATACACGACGTGTGTTCATCGGCGGACTGCATGATGTGTACTTTGTGAGTACACGGACACGAGTAGGGTACACTTCCAAGGACACGCCGTGTATACCCCTCCCCGACAAGACCCGGCCAGATACACGGGATACCCCATGTACTAGTACACAGGCAGGCGACACAGACACGAACATAGGCTGTGTACGGGCACATGGCCAGCATACATGGAGCAAGCATGGGTTCTTAGACACAGCGTGTGATTCTTCTACACACCGTGTAGTTTCTTTCTATCCGACAAGCCGAATGCCACGGTCCGGTTACACGGGTAGTACCCGGGGTCAAGGAACACAGCGTGTACCTTTTCTACGCGTCGTGTAGTTTGGTTTTACATGGCTTGAACGAATGACATGGTCCGTTTACACGGGCAGTACCTGGGGTCAAGGAACACGGTGTGTAACCAAACTACACTCCGTGTAACCTTTTCCTGTTGACTTGAGCCACTTTTCTTTTGTGACTTGCACTAGTTCTCTTAGGGTTCGTACCCTTGGTCGTTTCCCTGAAGGTTCCGTTATCATTTCCTTTACTCATGAGTATGATCCCATCAGTAGAAATTCTTGAATAGAGTTATTGGAATCCCCTCTATGAGACTTAGAGCCGGATCCTCTATTCGTTCCTGGAACCCTAGGTAGTGTTCTTGGTATCGACGTGACCAACTTTACCCATGCGCCGTTCCTCTGCTTAGCGGATTAGCTCAAACTGAGTTGTCGGAATCACCCCATGACTTGGTTGTGATCCTCATCTGAGCATCATTGTTCTCAAGGTACTTGGGGAGTGTGTTCTCCGGGAACGAGTACTTCGTACCTCTCTCTTCAGACCTAGGATTGTGTTCTCCCGATTGCATGCTTAGTGGAGTCTTAGATATGGATCCTAGTGGTGGTATTTGCGATAGTCGATTGTGCATGAGTATATCTGGATATTCTTGTGGTATGTTCTTTAGACCTATACTGTGTAGAGATGACTGTATCTTTCCTTTGTGGTTTTTCCTTGTTGTGTTTCCTTTCTGGTTTCAGGGTGTCCTACTGGGTATTGTTATACTCACCCATGCATGGGCTTTGCCCGCACGTGTCTTGTCTTGTGTAGACGAGCGATCCTTTGATATGATTCTAGGCGGACTAGGACCGAATGGTACTCAGTGAGATCAGACAGGATGAGGTGTGTTCCTATGGCTACAGACTGCAGTCCCAACACCTTTCTTACAGGTTGGACTTTGTTACAGACTTTATTTTGGGTGGGATTGTACTTTTTTCCCAGGGTTTTAGACTTGTTGTACTTTACTTTTTATCATACTCTGTTGGTTAGGATTTTTAGGAAATGCATGCATACACTAAAAATCCCGACCAACAGAGTACAACAGGAAGTAAAGTACAGCAAGTGTAAAACCTTGGGACAAAAGTACAATCCCACCAGAAAGAAAGTCTGTAACAATGTCCAACCTGTATGAAAGGTGATGGGACTATAGTCTTTAGCTGTAGGAACGCACCTCATCCTGTCTGATCTCACTGAGTACCATCCGGTCCTGGTCCACCTAGAATCCTATCAAAAGGCTCGCTCGTCTGCACAAGACATGACACGTGTGGGAAAATCCCCTACAGGGGTGAGTATAAAAATACCCTGTAGGACACCCCAAAACCACAAAGGAAATAAAACAAGGAAATACCACAAAGGAAAGATACAGTCAGCTCCACACAGTATATGTCTAACGAATATACCACAAGAATATCCAGATATACTCATGCACAATAGACTATCTTGAATACCACCACTAGGATCCAACTCGAAGATTCCACTAAGCATGCAACTGGGAGAACACACTCCTAGGTTTGAAGAGATAGGTACGAAGTAATCGTTCCGTGATAACACACTCCACAAGTACCTTGAGAAAAATGACACTCAGATGAGGATCACAACCAAGTCATGGGGTGATTCTGACAACTCAGTCTGAGCTAATTCACTAAGTAGAGGATCGGCGCCCGGGTAAAGTTGGTCACGTCGATACCAAGAAATCTACCTAGGGTTCCAGAAATGAATAGAGGACCCGACTCTAAGACTCATATAGGGGATTCCAATAACTCTATTCATAGAGTTCTACCGAAGGGATCACACTTTTGTGTAAAGGAAATGATACCGGAACCTTCAGGGAAATGACCAAGGGTACGAACCCTAAGAGAACTAGTCCAAGTCACAAAATACAATTGTCTCAAGTCAACAAGAAAAGGTTACACGCCGTGTTCCTTGACCTCAGGTACTGCCCGTGTAAACGACACATGTCATTCGTTCAAGCCATGTAAAACCAAACTACACGACGTGTAGAAAAGGTACACGTCGTGTTCCTTGACCCCGGGTACTGGCCGTGTAACCAGCCCGTGTCATTTGACTTGTTCAATAGAAAGAAACTACACGATGTGTAGAAGAATCACATGCCGTGTCCGAGCACCTGGGATCGCTCCGTGTATGCTGGCCATGTGCCCATACATAGCCTATGTCTGTGTCCGTGTCGCCTGCTCGTGTACCAGTACACGGGGTCTTCCGTGTATCTGGTCGGGTCAAATCAGGGAGGGGTATAGACGACATGTCCTTGGCTATGTACCCTGCCTGTTTCTGTGTACTCCCAAAGTACACGTCATACAGTCCGCCGATGAACACACGCCGTGTATCCCATACTACATGGCGTGTGGTTGGTAATTTTCCAGAACCGTCGTCTTCCTCTGCACGCCTCGGCCAACCCTTCAGATTTTGATCCAATCGTCCGATCATCAAGAAACTCTAGATTTGGGGTCGTCCCGCTCCTAAAAAACCGATTCCGTCGGTTTCAGGCTTCTGGCCGGTCTTTAAAATGTATATTTATCCGTCCGCACGAAATGATCGAAGAACGGGAACTTCTGAACCGCATCGATTCATCTGTTGTCGTCGTCGTCGCACCTCCGCTAGGTCGCCTTGACATTGGATCTTTGATTTCAGATCATTGCATCAACAAACGAATGTGCAATGATCGATTTCCTCCAAGAACGCATAGAACGCAGCGAAGAACGCAAGGGGGAAAAACAAGAATCAACAAGAGGGGAGAACCTCGATCATTGTTCGTGACGATCCAGGTTTGTCACCGTTAGATTGCAAACCAAAACAATCTCAAGAATCAAAGCCTCAAATTCCCACATGAACATGTCCCGCAAGAACGATCGACCCACGGGCTAATCTATTCATGGATTAGTCCGCGTTCGTCGTGGAAATCAAAAACGGGGAAGGGAAAAATCAAGACAAACATCATATATGGATTTTGCGGTGTTTGTCGGCGATGATCTGGTCACTGCATCAATGTCGCCGCATTGGGAGGTTTCCTCCAGAGCCACTAAGGGTTTCAGGGTTATGGAAATTTTAACCCCGATCCCCTAAGAAATCTCCATTTAAAAAGATAGGGGATTTTTTTGTAAAATAGTTTATATATATGAAGGGTTTTTATAATAATATACTTAATAGGATCCTCATCAGCTCCTCTCTTGAAAAAGTTAATGAAATTAAGAAATAGCACAGTGAACAACAAACTAACTCATCACCCACACATGTATACTATGTTCCAAAACAATATATGAATAGTATCACCAAGTATCACATACAAAAGAATATAATATAATAATGAATACCAAGGGTACCCCGATATCACTTCTCCACTGGTTTTATGCTCTTCTCCAATGTCGCATAACTCGAGAATATCTCTCCATATAGGCTATCCCACAGACACCTAGGTGATGCACCACAACATGCACCTCATGCAACATACCACCACATCCATGTATAAAAAGTTACCATGTAGTTTTCAGTAGCCACCAGTTACCATATAACAAGAATCAAACATCAGGTATTGTACCTCAACCCTTCACATACCATACAATGAGTAGGGATCCTCAATACATCATAACTTATAAACATTATAACTATATTATTCTTTAGAAACCCATATCAAGAATATATGTGTCTTAAATAAACATAGACCATTACATCACTCAACACATATATATTTCGAAACACTAGCCACTATTTATACAATCACAATTAACTACCAAGAAAGAGAGTAAGGACAATGTGGGTAGTCATCCATCCATCCTCCCAGTAGGATGTTGGAGAAAACACCCCTTATGGATCCAAATTCCCAGGGTAACAGTTTTCTTAAACAATAGGGTTAATTGGTTTATAAAAAACTACATGAAATAATATTTCTTGCAACCATACTATGGGCATAACCTAGTCTCAGACTCAACTACAACTGACATGTCTCAGACTCCTAAATACCACTACTGTGACTAGATATCATATTTTCACCAACCATTTAAAGAGATACAATAAATTAAATTATCACTTTTTATCAGTTTCACTTTATGTAAAATTATTCATAAACATTAATTAACTATTTAAAAATACACAATACATTTCATTAGTATCTCAACAAGTATCCATGCCCTCCAGGAATAAGTAAACCATGTTTGTGACATTTCAGAATTAAAACCTCATCATTGCATACTAGTAGGTTCCAACCCCATGGGTTATGTATTTATTCATTAATTAACAACAATACATTCCATGTCACCAGGTATTCTAGGAAACCATTCTAATCTACCAAACACAAGGAGATCATTATAGTGAGTAGATGAACTACCTGTCGAGTCTTTGGCACCTATAAAAGGATCATAGACTCATATAACTATGATATTCTTAACATAGAAATCCCACATCATGACCTATGCATCATCACCCATATTTGAAGGAGAGTAACGAAAACCATCTACCTCAAGTAGTTGGGAAAGGAAACAAGACTAAAAATAACATGGTATTAGGGCAATCAACTGATTCAGAAAAGCATCCAAATTTTATATTAATAGGTACAAAAATATTTAACTCGTTACATCATCTATTGTGTCCTTCTAGAAACCCACATACATATTTATATGATTCTCACCACTCCTTGTGTCAACTACTACCATAAAACATCTGATACTCCCTTCTACACATACCACAACAGTACTCCAGGCTTAGCCATACCACGCTCACAACACATCTAGTCATCCAGTCCCCACATATGGAAACTACCCTCATGGATCATCCATTGCAGGATCACAACCCATCTTAATTAATAGAAACCAGACATAACCACTAGTATCATTCTCACAACTCATCCCACGTGGCATGTGCCATGACATACCCCATGACCGCCTCACAAAAGATGGGGGTTGGTGACTAGCACCAAAGGAGTCACCCTTTAGGAGGATGGAATTTTACTGTTTACCTTTAAAACACACACTCCGAACCACATCCAACAAACTGAAAGGGGAAAATAAGTATACAAAACAAGTGCTGAGTACAAGTACAACTGAACAGAATTGGGGTAGAACACTTACCCAACAAAAGAACTGAAAATAGTAATATAAAAAGAGAATCAGCTATCCATCTGTTGAAAACCCCACATGATTGTAAGAGTAATGTAGATACTGGAGTCTGAGGTAGTACGTCGTGTACGATTGATCCTACTAGGCCCTAACTGCTCATAGGCCACCAATTCTTCCATCTAAAGGTATGTCGTCTACACAAGACACAAAATGTGCGAGCGAATCCCATGCAGGGGTGTGTAACACAGTACTCAGTAGGGGACCCCAATCCATTAAGGAGAAACACCATAATGAAACCACAATGAAAATCCAAAAACAAGGACATCTCACAAAAGGTATACACTTAGGGTAGTGATATAAGAATCATCAGTCACATCATCAAATACCTCAACTGCGGGAGAAATCCTCCTCTTTCGAGTACTGAGTGCCTTCCATGTCACACATAAGTGCTTCCCACTAACCATGTACTTCTTAGGTACACCACCTCATTGTGTACTATGGGCCTTCAAAGTGACACAGATGTGCTTCCCCCTAATCTTAGACAACTAAGGTACTCCTCCCCATCATGTACCATGGTCCTGTAAAGTCACATAGAAGTGGTTCCCACTATGGGCCTAAAATGTCACAAATAAGTGCTTCTTACTGGGCCATAGTCAAGTCACATAGTGTCGAAAGTTAATAGTCTTCAGGTCTCAACCAACTACAGGGTTCTATAAGTAGCGTGCTTGGGAGAACCACTCCTCAAGACATTATTCGCATATAAACATCCATGAAATCTTCCTTAGGGATTTCCAAAAGATCCACCTCATCGATAGGTTTCAAATTATGTAAATGGATTATTAGCTGGACACCCAGTTTGTGAGTTATTAGCATTTTTGTAAACAAGGGTCGATTGCCTATGGGTTTGGTCTGACCATATCAGACTGAACCGACCAACACAGTCCTAGGGCCCCACATACATCGGTTTAATTCAACTGACTCAACCTGACAAGGTTTGGGTATGGGTCGGTCCGGTCTGGCCCAGCCAGTGGGCCCATCCCAATGGGCCCTATTGGACCTGGCCAAGTTTGGCTGAGGGTCCAGCCCGATGGGTCACATGACAACCCGACCTAG
Source organism: Viscum album (assembly GCA_963277665.1). Taxonomy (NCBI): domain Eukaryota; kingdom Viridiplantae; phylum Streptophyta; class Magnoliopsida; order Santalales; family Viscaceae; genus Viscum; species Viscum album. Next base: position 583,881,745 of record OY728130.1, read on the forward strand.
TCCGGCCAGGCCCACTAGGCGCGGGTCTGGCCCGCCGCATTGGGTCCATCCTATTAGCTGGGGGTGCGGGCCGCCTGACCAAAGCTCTGCCTGCATGGTGCGGGCTGGTGGTGTGATTCTTAGTTAGGACATGACCAGCTATCTCATCCATCCCCCACTAGCCCCGCAGATGCACAGGGCCCCTCATGCTATTATAGAGAGGCCGTGGCTTGAGGAAGCACCCAGATGACCCAGACGTAGGAAATACCAGTACATGGCACTAGGCGGGCGCTGTGTCTCACCGCTACTACTATGTCTAGCTAAACACATCTTCCTGCGGCTGCTGTACACTATTAGATTCTTTGGCGGGCCACCGAACGAGCTCCGGTGGTCCATTCCTCACGCCACCTACACCTACGATCTCCAGGGAGCATCCACTTCACTGAAATGGTATCAAACGTTCCTTTCCATCAATTTGGATAAACAATTCACAAATTTCACACATATGGAGGGCCTCGGGCCTTGTTCGTGTCAGGCCGCACTCTCATCTTTAGAAGATAAAGTCATGGGGAGGCTCGGGGATTGTGGTTCAATCAAACTAGAGATGAACTAATACCGGATAATAACTCCCAAAAGAAAATTCACCCTCCCACATAAATGCACGATTATCGGATAATCCTTTCCATGGGTTGATCTTTGTTCATCATTTATATATTAAAAAATAGTGAAAACATTAAAATAATTCAAAACCCCAACCACGTTTACGTTGGTTGATGCTATGTTTTTTCCTTGAGGATATGGGTGGTTGATGACATTCGTCATTCTTAGATGTACGTTAAAATCAATGACATCCATCCAATGTTCTTAATTTTTCATTAGGGAAGAAATACCTTGGTGTTTTGTCATATAATCCTCAATGTTTAATCCTCGTTCCACTAACAATTCAACTATTAGGAACAAAACACGTCACATCGTTTCTGTTATGCTACAACATCGCGTCGTTGCACTGCTTCATTTATGAAACAACATTGCCATTATGAATCATTAAATAGTTGTTACATTGTGTGTTAATGAGAAATTAATGAGTTAAATTAATCCTCCTCATCACCGCCTCATCACTGTACCACCACATTGTCGTTTCACCGATCGTCGGTGAGAAAAGAAATAAAATAACATTTTTAGTTATGTTAATCTTTTTCATGAAAAGACAAAAAATTAATTTCTTCGTTTAGCCCTTGATGGATGAAGTTATGTCCTTTCTAGGTGAATAAGGAAATTTTTTGTTCAAAGGTTCCCTTAAATTTTTGATCCGAGCACTAGTTCCAATGTTTCAAAAACCTTCTCGCAGGTTTAACAAACATACCATAAAGAAAGTTCAAAAATTAACTTTCACCCTCAACCCACACTGGTCGATGTTAGGATCCACCTTAGGGTAATAGGACCTCACGAGATCAATGGTATAATTTTATTTTCAATCTGAGTTACCGTTTAAGAGTTATAAAAATTTTACAATAAAATAATTTTATTTACGGTTATGCCATTCTCTAGTTTTGTCACTGGAGGGTTGTGTCGACCAAAAAAATTCATGCCTATGGTAAACCCGCTATCCTGAATGCAACGTTTCCCTCAGATTTCTGATCCGGGAAACCGTTTAAGAGTTATTCCAATTTTTCAGGAAAACTGCTCACACACTCTAATTAAAGATTAACATTTTTTGGCAGATTATTCCGGGCACTCCAGGAATTGAAATCTCATACCGTCTCAGCTCCTGGTCTCCAAATAATTTCATATAATTTTAAAAATATATATATGGAAATTTTGGTACATTATATTCTCCCCAACATAAGGTTTTATGTCCTTAAAATATGAAACAATGGCTAATAAAAAGGTGGGGGTATTGAGCCTTAGTCGAGCCTCCCACTCCCATGTGCTCCCCTGGATATTCCTATGCTACCAAAAAATGCACATTAGTGGAATTGACCTCCCATGTAGGACCTACTCTTGTCGATGCTCTATCTCCACTGGGAACTCTGCAGTTGTCACCCCATCCTCAATATCTAGCTCCTCCTAGTAGAGGATGAGTGATGGATCAAGAACGTACCTCCCCAGATGCGACATGTGAAAAACAATGTACAACCATTGCATATGTGTGGGAAGATCTTGTCGGTACGCCACCTCACCAACTCTACTGAGAATCTAGAAAGGTTTTATGAAACTCAGATATAACTTATCTCCCTGAAAAAATATCTACAATCCTCATCGGGGAGATAGCAGAAGTAAAACTTGTTCTCCCTCCTAAAACTACAAGGGTCTTCTTATCCAATCGGAATGAGTCATCTGCCTACTATGTGCAGTCCTCATCTAATGTTGGATGATTTGAACCTTATCAGTGGTTTCCCATACCAACTCTAGACCCATGAGTATGGATTCCCCTGGCCCATTCCAGCATAGGGGCGATCTAAAAATCCACTCATACAAGGCCTCATATGGTGCCATGCCATTGGTGGAGTGATAAATATTTTTGTATGAAAACTCCACCAGTGGTAGGTGGTCCTCCCATTTATATAAAAAAAATATAGGATGCATGCACCAAGCATGCTATCCTTGATCTATATGGTCCACTCCGTCTGACCATATGTATGGGTGTGAAAAGCTATGGACAAGCGCATATGAGTCCTGAATGCCTCATGCAACCCTTTCCCCAACCGGAATGTAAATCGTGCATCTAGATCTTAGACTATCTTCAAAGGCTCCCCGTGAAGTAGAACGATCACTTGGAAATAGAGGTGTCCAAATCCCTATATCGATATATTCCCTCAGATGCATAGGAAGTGAGACGACTATGTGTGTCTGTCAATGGTCACCCAGATAGAATTGTGGACTTTATATATACATGTAAACCCATCACCAAGTCCATCGGGTTATAGTCACATTTCCACTCTCGTGGATCAATTGGCTGAGCCAAGCCTACTGGAACCTAATGTTTGGCCTTCACTTACTAACAAGTGATGCATTGTGAAATGAACTTTGCCATCACTTTCTTCATATCTGGCCACCAGTACTAACGTCCGAGGACCTGGTACATCTTTTCCGCACCAGGATTTACCACCAAAGGGGATGTATGGAACTCCCTCAACACCTCCTCTTGTAATGTCACTGGTACTATGGTGAATCCTCTGAAAATGATGATGTTCTCTCCACCTAACCAAAACCCATAAAAAGGTTGTACTAAGGAAATCTGCGAACATCAGACATTGAAGTAAAGATCAACAAGATGTGCCTCCCTAACCCGCGATAAGGGTGGGGGACTGACAGTCATAGACTGGAGGTAAGTGGCTCTATCATCATCTACAAATGATATCCACATCGAGGCTAGCAGCTCAGTCACCTCACTCAGTAGCTTCAAACCATACCTCTTGCTGAGAGCGTTAACAACCAATTTTCACTTCCCAAGAGTATCGACTTTGTCAATGTCATAGTCTAGGAGGAAATCCATCCATCCCTGCTATATCAACTGCTGAAATGACTACGAGTGAATTTCCATCCACGCGATAGGATAACCCTTTTAACTAATCGATGTGCCCTTCGAACCTTTGGCAGTGGGAACATGTTCTCTAAGGAAACTTGGTAAAAGTTCTGGAAATCCACACATAACCTCAAACACTTGGTATTACTAAGCACTTCCTCTACATTTACCCCACTAATGTCCCATGCTCATGAAGTTCAATAAAATCCCAATGATATACTGATGCTGATATAGGTGGAATATCAGTGTATAGAATGATGAGAAGACCCTCTCCTAGTGGGGAGGTTAATCTTAGAAACATATTTTGAAATTTTGTTCCCGTACTCCACCACTACTATTGGGAACTGAAAACTCAAAACATACGCTTCCATGAGGGTATGGTTATATGACTCAAGAGTGATCAGCTGCTCCCTCCTATTCATGAGTTTATCCCATGCAGACTGGGTTTCATTTTTTCCCATCCAATGAAAACCCAATTCCAGCACAACATTTTTACCACAACTGTTTTCCTGAAATAGTAAATATGATTATGAACTATGGATGATATGTTCATACCCAAACTAACATTTTAAGGCCTCAACACTTCCACCAAGAGGTTCCAACTTAAACTATCATCTCAAGGGTCAGATCACACCATCGGTATGAGACTGATTATCAAGTCTCCTTCAATGGGTATCTACAGTCATAAGGATCAAGTCAATGGTTTAACTGAAAACTCAAAGTCATTGAACAACATTCATGACAAGAATGAGTGAATAGTACATATTTTTATTAAAACGAAATCTAGTAAAAGACACAGACCTTAACTCAAATCATTCCAGGAGCCCTTGGGTCATACTCCTTGACCGCATGCAGCTACTCCCTTCCACTATCCTCTAACTCCCTCAACCTGGTTGAGACCACATTAGGGTGGTGGTTGTAACATTTCAAAATGTATACCCCCTCATACTACTCTCATAGATTATCTTCCACATCTGTTTCCATGAAGATTCATCTATCCTAATCACTTCCTCTTCCCGAAACATTTTACAAGTCTAAGTCTCTTAGACTGGATTCATTTTCTATCTTTTCTACTACTAACTTTCACTATATGTATATACTTAGCCAAAGAACGTTCAATGAAGAAGGTACTCTAAATCACCCTAATATAAGTATGAATGCACATATGAATAGTGATGGATCGTATGTTTATAATACATCTCACTTGGAAGTCCAATCCCTAAAGCACTGGTTGTATCATCTTCATCAAGTACCTATAATGGTCAGTGTGCTTTTATTAATACTCAGTTATTGACATGTCATCCCTCCGATGTTTTAGAAGATCATGGGAACCCATACCCCTTAGATTTTCATTTCAAGAGACCACTTCTCAGAGAAGGGTTCCAAATCTCTATCAATGAAAAAGTCACCTCACCATAAGATAGGTGTAATCTTAACACTTTCGTCGCCCTTCCGTTCCATGTAGAAGGCTCACTGCCAGGATAGATATAATGACCTGCCAATTCCCATTGGATGGAGGATGACAGAGGCTGGAAATAAATGACGAATAGTTTCAAATTCAAATGGGGGAAGATTTACCATTTAATAAAAAAACCAATAAACCTACCAACCATAAACAAACATTCACTATATGATGCATGAGTAAATGGAAGAAAACTTGACAACTTCATGTATCTCAATATCACATCAATGTAAGAAACAACAGAAGAATAACCATGTATCAAAGTACACAATGCATAGAATACACAAGACTCTCCAAAGGCCTCAAGACTCCGAGCTCTACAAGGTCCAAGATAAAAAATCTCTGAACAGCCCAAACATCATTAAGTAGAACTAAAAATGTGTTAGACATTAACTTTTCCACTATCCCAGATGATAGTATATGAAAAACCACAAAAGTTCCAAAGAAGGGGTGAGTATAAAACTCTGTAGGTTTTCCCCAATGATTCCCTGCTCACGCCACTTGGATATAAGATTTAGAAATAATTATAACAAATATTTATATAAAACAATTTCCAAAAAATAGTTTATAACTAAATATAAAAAAGTTTCCAAAACCAATCATTACCAAAAGCATAGAAGTGCAATTGAAACCAATTTTCCCAATAAGATATTTTTCCAGAAAAATAACTAAATAATATTTAAAACCATTTCACAATATCCCTTTATCCGCATACCCAACCATTACTCAAACCCATTCAACCAACTTTTCATGCTATGTTATGATAGTTCTATACTTATGAGTGGTTTCTCATCAATCAACCATGTCGTCACAAGGTAATTGTTTCCCATGTGCCATTAACCCTTTGGCACCGAGCACAAGGTCATATTTCAACCAAGCCTCGTGTTTGGAACTCCCATGTTCCATTAACCCTTTAGAACTAATAAAAAGGTCATATTTCAACCAATAAACATATATGAAACATGAACACACACCACATATTCCCAATGATCATGCCAAAACAACCCTTGTAATAAAAACACATTTTTATTGAAAACTATTTCTATCAAAACCATTTCAATGCCAAACCATTTCAATTCCAAACCATTTCAATGCAACTAAATTTTTATTGAAAAACAATTATATGGAAAATATATTTTTCCTCAATTATTTATCAATTCCAGAAAATCTATAATTTAAAATCATCATTTTAAATTCATGAAACTAATCCCCCTTTTGCACAACTATTCACCAAGATCACCCAATTTAAAAAAATCATAAATCATCACAAACGAATATTTTCCAGGAATTTCACAATCAATAAACCAATTTGAATCTAAAAAAATAATTTCTAACAAGAGGATATTAGAGTGACACCCCCTACCACGAAGGTTTTAACGAAACATTGACAATAGATGAAGAACGCACAAGAATGCGGGTTGATTCACCTAGAACGACCACAGTTCTCTTATCCTAGAAAGGTCATGAATCATAATAAATTTATTTGGAGTCCAAAAACGTTGATACATACACTATAGGTTCTGATCTAAGAAATAATGAAGACCAGGGATGTAGATATAAGAAGATCTAAGAAAACCTGACATATCTGGAAATAATGGTGACATACCTCAAGAATCAGACTCGAAATCACCATGGAAAGGCTCTGGGTTGGATCCAACATGTGTGGGGAGGGTTATCTAACCTTATAGGGAGATTAATCTAGAAATAGGGTTGTTTTAAATCCAAAAAATAATATATAGAGCAAAAACGAGTAATATCTTAGGAAATATGATCTATATTTGACCTCTGCGCATGGTTTGACCACACGGTTTGGGCCAACCGTGTATTGTTTGTGTGACCATCCTTTTAGTCCAAGAAGTCCTTATAAACCCCCCCAAAAACTCCCATCCTTCACTATTATCCTTTTTAGGGAAGCATCCCACATTATAGAAACACCCCACTATATAGATATAACCAACTTTATTTAAACACCCCACTTTATGGAAAAAACCAACATAATGGAAACACCCAACTTTATGGAAACACCTCACTTAATGGAAACCCACTATTTTATAGAAACTATATATTTTATAGAAACTCTCTATTTTTTGGAAACTCTCTATTTTATGGAAACTCCCTATTTTATAGAAACTCTCTATTTTAGACACAACAATTAAAAACGTAAGGAATGGAGGTTATGTGCCCGAAACTGGGGTATTACATTCTCCCCACCATTAGCCTTTCCATCCTCGGAATGTAGAAAACCCTTACTGGAAAAAATACTTCTGACCATTACTCTTTCATTTCTTTATCACGTTCTCAAGTCTATTCTTGAATCTAACCATGTTTCCATATAACCTGCACTAGACCGATGCTTTTCCCATGAAAGACATTCTCTTAGATATCCAATATCCGAACTGGGATGTGTACCAATGATGCATCCGGTTCTAGTTCAACGTGATCCCATCTGATCACATGGTCAGGATCAGGGTTATACTTTTTCAACTAGGATACATGGAAGACATTATGCACCGAACTAAACTGTTGTGGTAATTCCAACCGATATTCCACCTCTCCCACCTGTTCTAGTTTCTCAAAAGGGACAATGTATATAGGAGATAACTTTCCCTACTTCTTGAAGTGATGATGTTCAAGACTTGGATAGATCCTCAGAAGACATGATCACCCACAGCGAACGACAACGGTCTTCGACAGTGTTCTGCATAAGATTTATTACGACTCTGAGCCATCTCCATCCACTTTCTAATCATCTAGAACTTCTCTGTTGTCTCTTAGACTTGTCTTGGCTTGACTATTTCTGTTTCTTCCATTTCCTACAAGCAAAGTGATGAATAAGAAGGGAACTGATTCAATGCTTCAAATGGAGCCATGTGTATCGAGGCTTGATAGTAGTTATTGTTTGATAACTTTACTAAAGGTATATGATCCTCCCATAAGCCACAAAAATCCATTACACAAGCCCACAAGATGTATCTCAACATTTTTATCATCAAGTTAGATTGCCCTTCCGTATGAGGATGATATGTCGTGCTCATAGTCAACTGAGACCCAAGGACTTGCAGTAAGGATTTCCAGAAAGGAGATGTGAACCTCAGATCACTATATGATACTATTGAAATTGGTACACAATTCCTCCTTATTACATCTCGGTTATATATTTTGGAAAGGTCCTCTACTGTCTGAGTTTCACAAGTAGGTATGAAATGGGCCCACTAGGTTAGATGATCCAGTATCACCCCAATGGCATCATGTTTCTAGATCGTTCTTGGAAGACATTTAAAAAAATCCATTACTATATGATCTCATTTCCACACTGCGATGAGAAAAGATTGCAACATACTAGCTAGTCCTTGATGCTTTGATTTAACCTACTGACAAGTTAAGCACCATAAGATGAACTCTGCCAAATTCCTTTTCATGCTGCTCCACTAAAATTCCACCTTCAACACCTTATACTTATTCTATGTTCCTGGATATATAGCCCATATCTAATATTGGTAACAATGAAGGATTTATTCTTGAAAACCCATAAGTACAACCATCCAATCTTAAAAACACAAAACTGAACCCCCATCAAGTTTTCATTCCTTAATGGTCTCCCCACCATTGAGTTTTGAACATACAACTAGACATTCTGCATCAGATGTTTGTGTGTCTTTGAACATTTTCACTAAATCAGGAACAAGAGCAGTTGAATAGAAAACCACAATATCACCTCGGTCTTCACATTTCACATGCATGACTGTTAAGACAGACATCTACTGCCATTCATCTGAATATTATTTCACCAACTGAGCATATGACTTTCTACTCAATGCATCCACCACCAAATTTCCTTCCCCTGGTGTGTACATCAAGTCAAATTCATACATTTGGAGATACTCTATCCATCTCCTTTGCCTCATATTTAAATCTTGCTGTGATAAAATTTGTTTCATGCTTTTGTGATCCGTAAACACAAAAAATTTCTCTCCAAAGAGATAATTTCTCCATGATTTCAAAGCATGAATGGATGTTGCTAACTCTAAATAATGTGTTGGGTTATTCTTCCCATTCACCCTCAACTGGAATGAACCATAAGCAACAACATGATCTATTTTCAAGAGAACACAACCCAAACCTGTTCATTGAAGCATCAAAATACACCACATACCCCTGCCCTTATTTTGGAAAGATCATGATAGGTGCTGATGTAAGCCGAACATTCACTTCCTAGAATGACTTATAAAATTCCTCCATCCATTGGAATGAAGCATTCTTCTTTGTCTGAGCTTTCATTGGTGAAGCTAGTCCTGAGAAATCACGCACAATGCATCAGTAGTAAATAGCTAGACCAAGAAAAATTTGTATCTCAAAAATAATCATTGGTTGTTTCCAAGATATAAAGACTTCTATCTTTTTAGGATCAATAGAAATACCTTCCTTAGAAATGAAATTTCCAAGAAAATGTACTTCCTATAATAAAAAATAACACTTTGATAATTTGGTATACAAAAAATGATCTCTCAAGATTTGTAACACTATTTCCAGGTACACCTCATGATCAACCCTTGTCTTTGAATAGACAAAAATGTCATCCACAAACACCACAACAAAATATAGATATTTTTAAATATCTGATTAATCAATTCCATGAAGAAAACTGGTTCATTCGTTAAACCGAAAGGAGTGTCTACATATTCATAGTGGCCATATCTATTTCTGAAAGTTGTCTTTGGAATATCCTCTTTCCGAAGACTCATTTGGTGATAACCTAATCTTAATTCAATCTTGGAGAACCACTGAGCTCCCCTTAATTGATTGAATAGATCATCAATTCTTGGAAGTGGATATTTGTTCTTTATCGTAACTTTGTTAAGATTACGATAATAAACAAACATTTGACGATATCTATATGCCTTCTTCACGAACAAAACCGGTGCTGCCCATAGAGACGTACATGGTCAAATGAAACCCTTGATTTCCAGCTACTTTAACTGCACATTAAATTCCCATAACTCTAATGGTGCCATTATATAAGATGGAAGGGAAACTGGACTGGTCATCAAAAGAAGATCAATTGTAAACTCCACTTCCCTTAGAGGTGGTAACCCTAAGAAGTTCTTCAGAATGACATCATGAAATTGATCCACAACAGCTGGAAAACTATGTTCCTTGATCTCTTCCATTGATGCTTATATCAACACTTCCAATTGGTAAGAGATCATTCCCACCATTGGTGCCAACAATCTCTTTTCAAACTTCTTTACAATCTTCTCTCCTCTAAAGAGATGCTCTATGTCTTTCTCAGTCATGAAACTAACTATTTTCCTATAACAGTAGATTTGATCCTTGAATGTTGTCAGCCAATCCATACCTAGGATTTCATCTTATACATCCATATAAAACATAAAAAGTTCCATTTTATATCAGCTCTATAAACAGTTATATCCAATGCTCCACACACAAAATCTTGACATTCTCTTTCCCCAAGAGGAGTTTTCAGTTTCAAAACAGAAGGAATCATTTCCATTTTTAAACATCGAAATTCAATAGCATGAAAAGAAATGAAGGTATTTGATACACCAGTATCAAACAACACTTGCAAAAAGGTATAATTCAAAATAATTGTACCTTTTACTATAGATGTTCCAACTGGATTATCAAAAATCATCTGCTCAGCACCATACAATTGCTTCTTCGCTACACTGTTCTCCATTATTCCTTACTGAGGTTTCCCTGGTTGAGGAGTCATGTCATTTATAGAATCACCATGGCTAGTTGTGCTCTACTAATGATACTTATCCTACAATTCTTTTCTAGATGAAGCATACCATGCATTTGACACCTGAGAAGTGTCTTGAGCACCTGACCTTGGTGCACTGCGATAATAGCACTGAAGATGTCCCATCTTGTTGCAATTATGACATGCCTTAGGTTGTGCCGTAAAATCTTGGTTTATGTGTTCAAGAGAACCACATTGAAAACAACCTGTTTTGATCTGGGGTCGTGGAGGAAGGTTTATAGATCCAGTCGTCTGGTTATGATTTCTACTTGCACCTTGGAAATAGGTTTCCCTTTTCTTCTTGTTCCCAGGGGTTTAATTCCCACCGCTTACTGTAGGTACCATCATGCATACTCCCATAGATCCCAAGATATCACATTCAGCCACAATATCTCTGTTCACTATCTTGGTATATTCTATAATACAAATTACTGCAATCTTTGATCGAAACTCCTGTCATAGTCCTGATTCGATGATGCGTGCCTTCAATGTGGCACTTTCCGCAACTTTTGGTGAAAATAGTACTAAGTTCATGAAATTATCTGCATACTATGTGACAGATAGACTCTCTTATTTTATGCTGATGAATTCCAATGGTTTTGGGATCTTGAACGTGTGAGGATAGAATTGTTTGTTGAAAAATTCCTCAAAATCATCCAAGGTAAATCCTTCATCCTATTTATCATGCACTTCTAAATCCAACCACTTCCTTGAATGATCCTCGAGCATATACGTAACTAGATTGTACTTTATCTCAAAAATCATGTCGTTGAATTTGAAGATATGATTCATCCTACATAGCCACACCTTCACCTTCTCGGGTTCATAATCACCCCAGAAATTAGGTGGATTCTACTTCATAAACTGGATGGTATGATCCACATTTCATGGATCATTTCTCCGGTTCCCTATGTCCAAAGCTTGAAAATCATGGACAATACTCTGATCCAACTCTTGTCTCACATGTGGTTCATGTGCAATGACGTTTTCCGCAGCTTCTTCAGGTTGGTTTCGACGATGCCTACTAGGTTCCATTTTCTAAACTAACAAATAACTCTGTTAATCTCACTCTCTAGAAACTATTGGCTTAACATTTCAAATTCTATCACAACAACTATCACAACATTGTTTTCCAAAACAACCTTCTTACCATATTCAACCATTTTTTAAAACACTTTACAAAATTTGGAAAATTAAACCATTTTCGAAATACAATAAGAATTCTCCTTTTCAAATTCACTCATTTGAGAATAAATTCCATGCTTTTTGAAAAATTAACACTTTATTTTCACATCATGAATCATTCCTCAAAATGATGTATGCACTCATAGTGTGATTTCATTACTCTACAATGCATGTCGTGCTCGTCTCATTGGTTTAGCCCATGACAATGCGATTTCAAAATTCTAGAAGTTTCTCCAAACACTTATTTACCCAACTCCCCTGTAACTTGAAGGTCAACATAAAAGGGTTAGCTACGTCCTTTTATGCTATAAATTTAATGTTCCAATAATCCTATAACTTTCTTAGATTCCCACCCAAGGAATAGAAAAGGAGGGATTTTATCTCTAAAACTAGGAACATTGATGACTACTTGTTAGGCAAGGACCGAACAAGTTGATACCATTTTAAATGACCCACCAATTAACATAGGCTTGGGAGTACAACGTGTCCTTACTAGGCCTTAAGAGACATCTCCAAGACTCCAAAGGCTAGAAATAAATTCTGAAGGGTTTCAAATACAAATGGGGGATGATTTACCCATTAAGAAATAAACTAATAAAAATTCCAACAATAACAAAACATTTAGTATATGATGTACGAACAAATGGAAGACAACTCAAAAACTTCATGTATCACAAAATCACATCAAAGTAAGAAATAACAGAATAATAACCAAGTATCAATGTAAATAGTGGATCAACTACACAAGAATCTCAGAAGAACTCAAGACTCCATGCTCCATAATCTCCAAGATCCAAAATATCCGAACATACCAAAAATCACGAGGTAGTGCTAAACACGTGTGAAACATTAACTTCTCCCATCTCCTAGAAGATAACATCTTCAAAAGATCCAACGCTCCAAAGAAGGGGTGAGTATAAAACCCAGTATAGGAAATCATGATCGAGTACATGGAAGACTACAACCTCATGAATTGATATAATAATTTTTACATTCCCATATCTCGATACTGGTAATAATTATTTATTAAATTTATATATATTAATTTAATTCAATTTTTATTATTATTAAATTATAATAAAGTATTTACTTTCATACAATTCCATTCAACTGCCACCTCTATGATGCGATGTGATATATTTTCTTTTCACCAAATCACATGGTTGAAATAAATAATTATATCTAAATAATTAATATCAATTTAATGATATAATTATCAATCATGAATTAGAAAATGTTAGTTATCTTTTTTCTATAATGGTATTTAAAAGAAGGAAATGTTACTCACGCATATGTCGGACCTAACATCTTATGTATTGAAACGTTGTTCATTTTACCTAATCATAATACATGATTGGTTTAACCAATTAAATTATTGTGTAAAAGTTATAATTATATCATCTTTCTTATTCTGGAGATTTAGGAATAATTTCCACTTTGACAATAGTCAACGTACCGAAGTCATTTTTGAATCACAGACCATGTATTTTCATGACGACCATAATGAACATAAATGATTATACAATTATATATGAAAATGTAATAAGGGACATAAAATGAATAGTAAAATTGAAAAAGGTTAACCTGTATGTACAAAGTTAACATAAGTTTACTATTATGTATAAAAAAATGTACATGACGAGTCAGGCTCAAGTTAATGGGGTTTCTTTTAAAAATACTCATTTAATGGTTTCCCTTAAAACAATAATTTCTTCCATATTCAATATTTTAATTTTATTATTTATATTATTTAAATGGATATAAATTATTCAATTATGTAATTTTATTTATATTTTCAATTTAATTCAATGGTTTACAAAAGTAATATTTTTTATTGAAGGTTTTTACTTTCATTACAAAATACAAAAAATGAACTTTTTTTAAAACATAATTAAACTAAAACATTTACCTTAACCATATTCATTAATTATTATTTGACTTTCTTTTTAGAATTCATGATTTATTTAATGAAAAAAACATCATTCAGTTTTATATGGGAAATTTAGTTTTCAATAATGGTTTTAAAGAAAAAGGAAATATCAATATATAAAAATAACATTAGATGGGTGAAAATAATTTTTTAATCATGTTAGATTATATATATTATTTTATGGCCCTTTGGAAATATTTGTAAGTATGGATGCTTCCATTATAAACCAAGAATATGCGATCCAATGATAGATATCCAATGAATTATGTAACAAGATGGTGTTAACCAATTAGTTTTCTCATACGAGATTTTGTGAATAAACTGAAATGGTTATTCCACATAGAACCATGATTGTTATTTAATGTGTAACAAAAATGTTTACTCAATGTATAATCGTGATGGTTATTCCATGTGTAATAATAAGTCACATGAAAATGATGTCCCATATATCCAACAATATTTATATATTCTTGAAATGTTTTTTTGGAAATATTATTATTTTAAAATATATGATATTGATATTATGTTCAAATTGAAGGATAATATTATTTTTTAAGTGTAAATGTCAAATTTTTATGATGGTTTTATTTGGGGATTTTCATGATTTCATAGAAAAATGTATGAGTTTAAATATTTCATTAATAATTCTTATGAATTGTTTTATAAGAATATTTCTGAATAGAAGGTGATTTCTTATATATATATTTTTTATTTCGATCCCAAGTTTTTTTAGATGAATTTTTTTTGATTATTTATAGACTAATGGATTATTCCTTTATTTTTATATCACTTAGTTATCTTTTTATTCTCATCAAATTTTTTAAAATTATTTTCAAATTGTTAAAGGATGGTTATGGGGAACAATAAGTCATATTAAATTTCATGAATGTTTTACACGAAAAGAAAACATGTTTTAGTTTATATTTTTATATCACAGAGAAAATTTATACTGATTTGAAATGTCAACATTGTTATATATATTTTTGACATAAACAATTTATGATTTAACTCTATAAAAATAAATTCATAAAATATCAATGGGAATGTAGGAATGCAATTTCCATTTAAAAGTTAGTTGAATATGTAATTTTTGAGGTTAGGTAATTAATATTACCCTATATATTTTATTATGTAAGTATATAAATGTATCTCTCACACATAAATGTGAATTACAATATCTAAATTTTGGTATTATCCACTTTCTATCTACATAGTTTATTATTGGATGTTGTAGTTGATTGAATTTTTAAATATGATTTTATTGAAAATATTATTATTTTGGGAATATATATTCATATCTAGCATCTTTCATTATTATCTACCAGAAATGGATAGCATCATTCTTTCATACGCGTTGACTAACACCTCAAGAAAGTTAAGTGATTCAATTTCACTTCCACATTAATATTACGAAAATGATGAAATAATTACCATTTTTCCCATTATCGAACCATCATATCTCAAAATTGCTGTGAAATTGGACCAGTTTTCACCTCAATGATCATTTTAATGATGAAATTTTCAATAAAATCATAATAATAAATTAAAATAAAACAAAACATTGAAATTTATGAAGGAATATGTTAATATAATATATTTATAAGAAATATATATTTATAATACTATAGTTTTTAATTCATAAGTATTAGAGAAAGACTTGAGCTAACAGATTAATTTATCAATCAAATTTTAGTAGAGATTATTTATGATAGAAATTCCATTTTTGGAAACTAGATGATAAAAACCAAATATAACCATTAAAAATGTATTATCATTTTGTTATTTTTGTAATATTCATGTAACATTTATATTTTCCTCTTTATAGTATATAAAAAGATCATGAAAATGATTTTTCTTAAAAATAGACTTTCTTTCCACTTCTGTTGGGATCTGGTTTATTCCATGTACATATTATCAAAAAAATTCTCCAAGAATGATTATAATAGTCAAAATTATTGATTAATTATCTATTTACCCATGTATGAATCTCTATAGAATTATTTAAAATTAATTTTATTATTGTTTTCAAAAAGGTACTTTTGATCATTAGTGTGAATAGAATCATTGATTTAATGATTATAATATTAATAGAATTTCACAATATCAATACAACTAAATGATTTCAGAATTCCATTAAATGTTTCAATGTTTATTTAAAAATAAAATAATATAATTAATAAAATAATAATAATTAATAATTCTATTAATACAATTAAAAAATTACAGGATATTTTCCCCATAAAATTTTCTAATGATATTTTAATGGCTTTTTTAATATGTGATGACATATTTTAGTGAGAATTATGATGAACTAGGTATATGATAAAATGATATGATCCATATTAAATCACTATATGGTTATTTATTATATGAAAAAAAATCATGATGAAACCCATTTTATATTTCACAGGTTAATCCACATGAAAGTAATGAATATTTTCTTGACCTTGTTCCATACATTTAAAATGATTTTAACTATGTTATAGTAAGGTCCGTGAAAGGTTCCTATGACTTGGGTAACATGTTATCGAAATATCAATATCTGATTATTATATCAGTGTATATGATATTTATTATAATTTTTTACTTGTTGATGTGTGATCATGACAACTATAACACACCGGCATTTTAAAAAAAGAACAAGTTGATTAATACTGTATATGACATGCAACACCATGATTAAATGACTTCCAAATTATATTATTTAAATATGATCATTATAACAATTTTCTGAATTAAAATGTATTAATATGTTTAATAGAATAATAAAATAACAATATAAATAGTTTTCCTAGTCAATAAAAATTTATTTGTTAAATTCTTAGTAAATAATTCGTCAAATATATAGTAAATTCATTTTATGTTTCAAAATACAATATCTATAAAATATGTTTTTTTTCTAATTTTTTGTTAGTTAACTATATATATTATGTACCATATTTATAAAATATATTTTATAAAAACAATAATTTGTTAAATTTGTATATAAAAATATCTTAAGGTGAAATGTAACACCCCTCCCCTACCTCATTTGCTTGAGGAGGCGGTGAGGGCTACATGGCCTTAAGCGACGATCCCAAGACGCCAAAGGCTGGAAATAAATGACGAGGCTTCAAGATCAAGTTGGGGAACGATTTTCCCTTAAGACAAAACCAACCAAAACAACAACTAATGATGCAAGCACTTTCAAACCCAAACATGTATTCCAAAAAGACAACCAATTTGTTCCACAACACAACTCAACACCAATACAACTAGAAATGTTCACACAACATCAGAGTACACTGTGGAAACTAAACAACCAAACACCACAATCCATGAAACCACCATAGCTCTACACCAAGCTCTAATCTCCAAGATCCACCAAGGGATCACAATGCTCTACTAGAGGAGGGTGATACCTTAACTTTTCCCATGTCACGGTACACGACATATGCAAAGAAACCACAGTTCCAAAGAAGGGGGTGAGTACTAAAACTCAGTAGGATTTCCCCAAATTAATTCCCTACACATGCCACTAGGATAAAATCGTTAGCACAATTATATAAAATAGTTTATATAAATTAAATCAAAAGTGCTACCATTTTCATAAGCCAAACATCCCCTTACCAAGACATCACACCCAAACCAAGAAACCAAGGGAATGCCTACCACACATTACACAATCCATCTTATAATTTACACATTATCACAAAAATTCCATCTTGCAAGAAATGCACAACAAAATAACCATAACAACCAAACAATAGAGCTTTCGTCCAACCCGTTCACCCATTCACACCAAGCGGCACTTCCTGTCCACTTATCCTTGATGGTGGCCCTTTCGTCCACTATCCATCCCATTTTTATAGTTGTACTTCTCACCAATTCCACATAATATTTACAACAAGCCAATTCCATGCATATAACCTAACCAGGTCACAACCACATGAAATCAATCAATTCCATTGCATATCAATTCACATCAATAAATCACCCATTTATTGAAAACCATTTTCCTTCCCAAACTACATTTCAATAAAACAACCCTTTTATTGAAAACCATTTCCATCAATAATTTTCACAAAACAACCATAGAATCCCATTTTAAAATCTCCATTTTAAAATCCACAAGATGAGCACTTCACTATAAAACACCCTTTTTCCCAAAAATCCCCAAAACATCGCCCAATGGATTTTCTAACCAATTTTGCACATTAAAAAAAATTAATTTCAAGCACAAAAAATTAATTGTAACCAAAACAATTATCTCTAACCAAGTGGAGTAGAGAGAGAAGCCACCAACTGTTAGGGTTCCTGAGAAATCGACCCACAAGAAACCGCACCCAAAAATCCGGCGAACGCACCACCGAAACCTCTCTTGATCCCCTTACCTAAAATTAAAAAGCCTTGAATTCATCATCCAAGGAATCCACAACCCTATATATACACAAAAAAGTGTATATCTAGAAAACCATGAAATATAGGGATGTAGATATAGTGGAAAACACAAAGAAACCAAGAGGAGAGACTTACCTGGGAGAAACCACCTTCAAACCACCAAGAAACCTCTTCAACATGCTTCCAAAATGAGTGGGAAAGCTCTTCCACCCCTTGAGAACTGAAGAACCCTAGTGAGACACGAATGGGAGGAATATTGGAGTGAAATAGGTTAAGATCGAGGGATCTCGGAACTTATAACCCTATTTTTAAGTGGCTGCATAGTTTACCAGCACGGTTTGGAAAATCGTGCGCTAACCATGCGCATGATACTGCCTCGAGAGCAAGGGTCTGCATGGTTTCCTCACATGGTTTGACAACCATGCATAGGCCGTGCGAAGCCTACTGTCTTTTTTGCACGATTTTCTGGAGAATCCGCACGGTTTCTACTAACTGTGCTCAAACCGTGCACCCCTTTAAAAGCCTCCAAACACATCCAAAACCATTCCAAACACTCCCAACCTCTTCTAAACTCATCTCATGCACTATAAACACATAAAAATGCATAAAAAAGGACACATACCTCAAAAAGAGTGTATTACATTCTCCCCGCCATTAGAATTTCTGTCTTCGGAAAGTAGTGAACCCGCCCTTTGCCGAAAGAGCTCGGGCCACTGCTCGACCATCTATTTCTCCTGCTCCCAAGTCTCCTCTTGAATCTGACCATATTTCCACAAAAAAAACTAAACAAATTCTTTTACCATGCAATACTTTCTCTTTCCTATCCACAACCCGCACTGGAACGTGCACCAACAAAGCATCTGGTTCTATCTCAACATGATCCCATCGAATCACATGGTCACGATCCGGCTGATACTTTTTCAACTACGACACATGAAACACATTGTGCGCTGCACTGAACCTAGGTGAAAAATCCAAATGATAATCCACCTCACCAACCCTCTCAAGAATTTCAAAAGGTCCAATATACCTTGGAAATAACTTTCCTTGCTTTCCAAATAGACAATGTCCCAACCTAAGAGAGATCCTCAAGAAAACATGATCACTCACATTGAACAACAACATCCATCGGCAATGATCCGCATATGATTTTTGACAACTCTGAGTCGTATCCATTCTCTTCCTGACCAACTTGATCTTCTCCATAGTCTCTTGGACAAGGCTCGGTCCAACCATGGAGGACTCACCCGTTTCCACCCAACATAGTGGAGAATGACATGGCCGCCCATACAATGCTTCAAATGGAGCCATCTCTATGGATGCCTGATAACTATTATTGTACGAGAACTCAACCAACGACAAGTGATCCTCCCATGAGCCTCCAAAATCCACGACATAAGCCTACAACATATCCTCTAGAGTTTGTATCGTCCTCTCAGATTGACCATCCGTCTGAGGGTGATACACCATGCTCATATTCAACTGTGTCCCAAGGGCTTGCTTTAAGGATTTCCAAAAATGATATGTGAACCTCGGATCTCTACCTGATACAATTGTGACTAGAACACCATTCCTCTTTACCACCTCCCAGATATAGATTTTGGACAGATCCTCCACCGTATGAGATTCTTGAATCGGGATGAAATGGGATGAGTTCATTAGCTGATCCACTATCACCAAAATTGCATCGTGATTTCTGAACTTTCTTGGGATACCTGTGAAAAAATCCATCTCTATATGCTGCCACTTCCAAACAGGGATTGATAAAGACTGCTACATTCCTACTGGCTTCTGATGCTTTGCCTTGACCTGCTGACAAGTCAAGTATCTCGAAGCAAACTCATCCACTCTCCTTTTCATACTATGCAACCAAAACTGTTCTTTCAACGCTTTATACATTTTCAGAATTCCAGGATGAACAAACCACCTAGAATGATGACATTCCCTGAGAAGATCCTCCTAACAAGAAACTAGTACAACCATCCGATTCTGAAAACACAAAACTGAATCTCCCTTAAGTTTCCAACCCTCAATGGTCTCCCCACCATTGAGTCTCAACCCTAAGGTCACACACTCATAATCATATATCTGTTCCTATTTAACCAGGACAACCAAGTCAGGAATCAACAAAACCAGAAAGAAGACCGCTCTATTGCCCTGGTCCTCACATTCCAGCTGCATATCAGCTATAACTGAAATCAACTGCCACTGGTCTGATGCCTGTTTTACCACCTGAGCATGTGATTTTCTACTTAATGCATCTGCCATAGAATTTTCCTTATCTGGTGTGTAAATTAAGTCAAAATAAAAAATCTAAAGACATTCCATCTATCTCATTTTCCCCAGGTTCAAATCCCTTTGTGAGAAAATGTGATTCAATATCTTATGATCTGTGTATACCGTGAATTTCTCACCGAAGAGATAATAACACCACACTTTCAAAGCATGGACCACTGCTGCCAACTCCAAATCATGAGTTGGGTAGTTCTTCTCATGCACCCTTAACTTCCGTGAGCCATATGAAACCACATGATATCCTTGCATGAGAACGCACCCCAACCCTGATCCTGATACATCACAATACACCACGTACCCTTTTCCTGGTTCTGGAAAAACCAATATTGGTGCTGATGTAAGACGACCCATTAGCTCTTTGAAACTCTGATGATATTGTTCATTCCATTGGAGTGGAACATTATTTCTTGTCAAAGCTATCATCAGCGAATCCAAACATGAAAAATCACGAACAAAACACCGATAATACCCAGCTAGACCAAGAAAACTTTGTATCTCAAACACATTCTTTGGCAATTGACATGAGATAACAACCTCTATCTTTTCTGTATCCACTGAGACACCCCTTTCAAAAATCACATGGCCAAGAAAATGAACTTCTTGTATCCAAAAGTTACACTTTGAAAATTTGGCATTCAACCGATGATCCCTCAAGATCCCAAACACTATCACCAAGTGCTCTCATGTTACACCCTAGTCATTGAATACACCTGAATATCATCTACAAACACCACCACAAATGAATCCAGATATATCTGAAATAACTGATTCATCAATTCTATAAACACCGCTGGCACATTCGTTAGTCCAAAGGGAATAACCACATATTCATAATGGCCTTATCTACTTCTACAAGTTTTTTTAGGAATATCATTCTTCCTCACCCACAATTGATGATATCTGAACCTTAGGTCAATCTAGGATAACCACTAGGATCCCCTCAACTGGTTGAAAAATTCATCAATTCGTGGAAGTGGATATCTATTCTTTATCGTATCTTGGTTAAGTCTATGATAATCAACTCATAGCCTCGAAGTTCCATCTGCCTTTTTCACAAACAACACTAGCGCTGCCCACAGATACGTGCTAGGATAGATAAACACTTTGTCTTCTAACTCTTCCAACTAGACATTCAATTCCTGCAATTCATCTGGTGCCATCTGATAATACGGAAGTGAGATAGGACTGGTCCCCAGAAGGAGATCAATCGTAAACTCCACTTCTCTTATAAGAGGTAACCCAGAAAATTCTTCAAGAAGAACATCCATGAACTGATCCATCACTGCTAGAAGAACATTATGCTCAACACCGTCTACCGATTCCAACGAAAACACCACCAACTGATATGATTACATACCCACTTCTGGTGCCATCAAACCTATTGTACCCAACCTTTCATGCATCTCTCCTCTAAAGAGATGTCTAACACCATCGTGTGTCGTAAAATCCACTGTTCGCACATCACAATCAATGTGAGCCTTAAACGCCACCAGCCAATCCATTCTCAGGATTACATCATACCCATCCATCTCAAGGATTTAAAAATTCCACACTAGCTCCACCTCGCCCAAAACAATACAACATGCTCTACAAAATATGGCTCTACACTCTCTTTGACCTAGAAGAGTTAGATGTTTTAAAATCGAGGGCATCATTCTAACCTTAAACCCATCAAATCAACCAAACATGAAGCAATAAAAGATTGTGAAGCATCTGTATCAAACAACACTTGCTTCAAGGTAGAATTTAAAAGAATAGTACCTCACACCGTGGATGGTCCTGACTAATCAGCCACTACAACCAGCTCTGCTCCAAACAACACCTTTGTTGCCACACTCTTCTCTTTATTGCTTTGCTGAGGCGTCGTGGTATTCTGAGAATCACCATGACCCAGTTTACCTTCCTGCCAAGGGGTATTCTACTGTCCTCGTCCCATCGAAGCATACGACGTCTGTAATCCCTGAGGAGTGTCATGTGCACCCGACCTTGGAGCATTTCGACAATAACGTTGTAGATGTTCCATCTACTTAAAATTATGACATTCTCAATGTTGTGTCGTACAATCCCGCTTTATGTGTAACACCCCAAGATTCCATGGTACGCTTCTCTTTGAATAATACAGTAGTGTGTGTTGTACGCAACTTCGAGTCTAACACACACCACCACCAATCAAACTAGACGTTATGAATAGTAATACCCACTTTTTAAAATTTTATAAATTTTATATTTCAAAATGGATTTCATTTTGGGATTTGGAATATTGAAATTTGTTTAGGGTGAATTTTTGGTATTTTTCTGAAAACATTCAATTTTTGATGAATAGTGAAAAACACTGAGTTATAGTTTAAAAACAAATTTTTAATTAAATAATTATTTATTTTATTTAAATTTAATTAAGTTAAAAATAGATACATAATGCCTATATAAGTTCAATGCAATTAATTTGAGTTAGTTTAGAATAATTTTAGATATATAAAAATTTATTGAACTTTTCACCATCTTTTACCCACCTCCTAGGAGAATTTGGAAATTCACATAAAACTTAATTTTACCGCTTCTATGAGTGGAATTTAGAAAATAAGAGAGACACTGTTAATATTAAGGAGTAAAATGTGGTTCATGGTGTCTATATCTTGGGACTAATCACCCTATATTTCTCTATTTGAGTGCTAATATGATGTATTGATTCTTTTTTATTGATGTTGGGTAGCATCAATCCTCTGAAAAGTTGTGTGAATAAAATCCAATAATAAGATGTTGATGAACCTCAGTTAGTGAATCCTCTCGTGGAACCATACCTGGTAGATGTGATTGGGTGTACAGTCTAATTTCGTGGATAAGCACCACCAATAGTTCCCATTTGGGCTATAGTTGTGGAACCATGGATCCATGATCATACTCAATAGTTTCTTCACCAGAATCTTGCAGCATTAAAATTCTCAAATTATCATTAATAGGTTGAGAAATGGTTGATACATTTGGAGTTTTTTTGGTTATCGGAGACACCCGATGAAATCAACAGGAAGTGTTCCACCTTCGCGCTAGAATGACCATGCGAGAGATGCTGGGGAACTATGGTGATGGTGAAGAGGAATGAGTGAATTTAGTGGAAAGAATTCAATATTTTTTTCAAAAAATATTTATATCCATATTCAAGGATTTTAGATAGGGCTACATTGTTTTTAAAACTTTAGAAATCTAAAAATACAGTGAAAGAGTATGAAAACCACTCTTTTGAGATCAGGAATTTCATACCTGAGATAATATAAAACGATAATATTAATTCTAGTTGATTTGAATTGGGACTAAAATATGATATTCAATATAAGTTTTTCTTGATAATTTTTACTTATATTGATGATTTTTATCATTAGAGAGCTGGTGGTCAATGAGGATATTGATGACATTTCATGGGTATCTAGAGACTCATTATCTCCCACTGGAATCATGGTATCCATTAATGGAAAGAAGAATCGTGATTATTGTCATGGGGGTTTTTGATAGATGTTTCATTCTAGACATCTGATGGTTTCTGAAAGATCCCTAATGATTTGATAACAGTATAGAAGTCTAAGGAATTCTAAGAGGTTTTTTATTAACGCACACAATGTATGTGGTTGTTATTGATGCAAAGGTCACTTTCATAAGTTATTCCATGCCTTATCCACTCATTTATGTGGAATATTATCATCATCTCCTTCTAAAACATCTTAGAAATCAGATACAAGAAGGATAAATGGGTTACATGCATATGAATCTAAAACGAAGCATCTTCATGCAGTGGAAGTGTCTCCAGATGAAGTGGATATGTGTCCAGAAACCATGAGAGGTACAACCGCTATATATATTTTTAGTGATATATTTATTTGAAATAATTTAATATCATTTGTTTATTTCATCCCATATTTTTATTATTCTAAATCTACCAACGATTATATTACCTTATTTCATGGATATTACTACACCCCTTAGTACAAAGAGGTTGTAGGGTATCCATAGTCCCACTTGCGTTTTATATCTATTATACGTAGATCTTTCTTGTATCTTTCAATACAAAGATATTAAATCAGTTGATATAATATTTATAATGGATTGGATCATTTCTGATAAACCCTAGAGTGATTGTTATCTTAAACGAGTCTCCAATATTACACCCGATGGTGTATTCCATTTCGTTCTAGGAGAATTGAACCCAAGGTTGAGAAGGTCTAGACCTTCTTATCCAGAGTTGGGGATTTTGATATATCTTTTATCCATTGATATGAAGTGGTAATCTTTGAGTGGTAATTTCCCTAGATATTTGGCCAATTTTGACAACGTGTATCCTTATGACATCTCTGAGTTTCCACCAGTAGCGGTAGTAGAGTTTTCTATTGACATTATTCTTAGGACTCACACAGTTTTTATTCCTCGTTACCACATGGAACCATAAATATTTAATTAATAGAATAATTGGTTGTATTATCTTCTATTGAAAGGATTTATACAACCATGTGTGTAACCACAGGCGATGCCAATTATCTTTTTTACAAAGGATGATGGTTCACTTTTCCAATGTGTTGATTATCAAAATATCAATTGAGTGATGGTAAATAAAAAATATTCATTAAAAAGTATTGATGGTCAATATGATATATTGAAAGGGGATAAGTTTCTCTAGATGATTTATCATCGATCTGGTTACCATAAGTTGTGGACAATAGAATATGACATCCAAAATCCCATGTCTCATAGTATCTATGAGCACTATGAGTACTTGGTAATTCCATTTATTATAACTAATACTCCTTTAGTTATTATGTATTTAATTAATAGTACTTCCCATGAGTATCTATATACCTTTACCTTAGTATTATTTAATGAAATCCATATTTAATTTAATTACAGGGCGGATCATGTGCATCATCTTAGAACTGTTTTGAGTTTGCTAAGAAATCAAAAAAAATTATTCTACGATTTCTTAGTTTGATCAATGTATTCTCCATGTGAAATTAATTAGACCTGTGGTGTTTAAATATGGGATATAATATGATCCTGAGATGGTAAAATCTGTTCTAACATGGTAATTACCGCTGAATGTTTTCAAGATTCAATGATTTTTATTTGAAGCTAGGTATTGTCATCAGTTAATAATGGAATTCTAAAATTTGTGTTCTCTGATGACTACTATAGCTCATATGAGAGTCATGTTTTCATGGTATTAAATATTTCATAGTTATTTCTCTAAGAAATTTTTTTTGACTAATTATCACATGTTGACTCATCCATTGGATGGGAAGGGCTATATGGTCTTCTATGATTCATTGGGTTTAGGTTTGTCATCCAGTCTCATACATGTTGATCATGTTCTTTCTTAAGGAACTCCTTAGAATTGGGACATGAGAAAAATTACTCAGCACATAAAATTGAACATGTAGCTGTAATTCATGAACTTAAGACTTGGCAGTATTACCATCATGGTAAATGGATTTCCATGTATTATGACCATAAGAGCTTGAGTTATATCTTCTCTAAAAAATATCTAAATCTACACCGGAGGTGTTGGATGGAATATATAAAATCTCATATACCGTAAGGAAAAGGAATATTATACCTTATGCTCTATGTAAGAAACATTCAACCAATATAGTGAATGAATCTTTAAAAGAGTGAACATGATGGAACTATTTGCATAGTTGCATATCAGAGTCCTAGAATAAGGTGTTGAAGTTTCATTAAATGGTTTTTATTTTAAATCAGCTCTTCTCAAGATGATTCTTCATGTATAATAGCTTGATGATGTGTTAATTATCATTTGGGACTCTCTTTATGGTGGGGATACTGTATATGACTAGTCATTAAATATTAAGGTGATTAATTTCTATTAGTATCTATTGGATGTTCCCTTAGCTATAAGAAAACCTATTATGGTGGATTTCTATAATTCATAGTCGGCCGTCCACCTAGGAACAATGACGTTTTTCTATGTCATGCCACATCAATTATGATGCCCAAGCTTGAGATGAGGCATTGCTGAGTTTTTATCTTATTGTTATATCTTCCAACATTTCAGGGCCAAACACTAAAAACATTAATTTTTTCTTCAGTCACATCCAATACCAACATGAATGTGTGATGAGATCTCTATAGAAATGGTGGTTGGGTTTCCACATACCAAGATAAATAAGAATATGATCTGGTTTGTGATTGATAAGTTAACCAAGTCCTCACATTCTATACCCAATCATGATATAACCAAATTTGTGTATTTGAGGAATTTTTATTTGTAATAAATTTCTCGTATCCATGGGGTTTCATCAGATATAATTTCTGACAGCGACCCACAGTCCAATTTAGGTTTTTTGGATAGTACATAAGGAATCACTAAGGTCTCATGTGACATCCCAGGTAATTGAAGAATAAGAGTTATTTTATATTTATTAATATTTGTGAATTAAAAATTAATTTTACTTTAAAAGGGTTTCTATTTTTGATAGCGTATCTGATACGAAACAACGAGTTTCTTTGAAATCTTACATTGCACACTAATAATATAATATTATAATTTTAAATGGTAGTTAACTCCTAGATGTTGTATTGGCGGAAATGAACAAAACTAACTACAATATGACTATACATGTTTTTTAAATTTATTTACATTTATCCAATAAAACATAGAGGCTTAAAAATGTTAATGAATCTGATTTTAAGCATAATTTACATTAAAAGGCCGATTTATCACCTTTTAATGGAGAACCCTCTTTAAATATAGTTTTGGTTACTTTAATACATTATATATGACCAAATATAATCCTATTTTAGATTCGGGACATCAAAATTTACTTTCTGAAATTTTTTGGAATTTTTCCCATAAAGATCATTTTAATGAATAGTGAAAATATTGTATTTTAATTCAAAACTATGTTTTAATATGATATATTTATATGGATATATTATATTTTTAATTGGTTTTAAAGTTTAATTAGAATATATTTTTACCATTTAATCCAATTTTGTCCATTGGAATTAATTTCACTTTGAAATTGGACATACATAAGTGTGAATCTTTTGATAGTTATTGTTTCTTAAAAACACGCTATTGGTTTTAACAATGGGAATTAATTTTAAAATTAATTAATGACACTTCTATGTTTTGAATTTATAAAAATAGAAATAATTTTTTAATTCGTAATATCAAATAAATATTAGGCTTAATGTTTTGTATTTTTCTGAAAAACATCAATTTTTGATGAATAGTGAAATCACTTAGTAGTAGTTAAAAAAATTGACTTTTTCATTTAAATGAAATTTTACAACTTTTGTGAATTAAATTTCAAAAATCTGACATACATGGTTGGTATCAAGAAGTAAAATGTGGTTTGTTAAAATGAAAATAATTTTTGTTGAAAAGTAATTTTTGCCTTTTATTTACCGCGATTAAAGGTAAATATGGTAATTCAAGGTTAAAAGAATGTTATAATAATTCAAAATTATCTTAAAATTTGTCCAAACCTTATTGGTTGAGTCATTTACAACCATTTTAATCTTTGGGTTGATTTTGGGACCCCATTGAGCCACTTGAGAGTGATAATTACAATTTAGATTAATTAACTTAAAGTAAAGGCAAAAATGACAAAAGCAAATATCATTTAGTAAATTAATTTTTAGAAGGGGTTATATAAATTATCTTTTTGACTATAAATATTAATTGTAAATATAAAACTATTTCCTATATCATGTGTTTTTGTTTTATAATTTTTAGACATCAAATAGTATAAATTATTTATGACAGAATAATGATGTAGTGTTTACCTCATTAATAAATGATTTAAATAAATAAGATTATAATGATTAAAATATTATCCAAATCCTGTCCAATTCATATTTTATGATTATATTTCTACCATGAGTCATATTATCTTTGACTATAATGATTTTTTGACCTTTTGAAACTGAAGATATGTATATAATAAAATAATGTTTTCACACTTTACTAAAGAGCCATCCTCCCCCTTATAAAAAGAGGCTATTTCTAACCAATTCCACAAACCTCTCAAGCCTTTTGTCTCCTCTAATATCTTCCAAATTACGCTCCCTAAATCCCTCTCTTCCTTATATAAGCCTTACCTTAGTCTTAAGGCACTTCAAGAAGTCATTTGGTTCAAACCGAAGGGAGTTACCCAAATTAAAGGTAACAGTTTCTCTTAAATTTTTTCTTTTATTTTACTTCTCCAACACCTAAACTATTTTAATTCCATTATTTTCTAACAAAAACAGTATCCTAAATATACTAGGATTTTTTTTGATAAGTATTATAACTACACTTACTCACACCTCCATCTAATGGACGATGAACATAATGTTTCTGTGGATGGAAAACCAACGCCTCACGAATCAATGATTGTTCAAATATCTCCAATTGTCTCTCATGGTGGCCATTATGATGGGAATGTATTTATATATGATATATATTATGTTTATGTTTTCATTATTCTTTTGTATATCCCATTTATATCACTCCTTTATGGTTTCCATAGTGTGTAAATATGATAATCTCATTTAAGGAAGTGCGGAATACCGCCCCGTCAAAGTGATGTGATTCGTTAATGCCTTATGTGGGATGTATAAAGGATGGAGTTAATGATATTATATATGATATTATACTGGAATTATTATATACCTATGTATCATTATGTTTTAATTCCATTAAAATAAGAAATCAAAATGAAAGTATCATTCATGTGTATGTACGGTTTACCGTCTCTATGAGAGGTGCATTTCATTTCTTACCTATAAATGTTATGTACTATTATAAAAACATGTATACGATAGATATATATGATATGTAAGATATCCAAATCAGGAATATAATTCTGGATGTAATGAACCTTTGACCACATGAACAACATGTAATTATAAGAAATCCATTTTTGACTAAAGTACCAAATATCGACAAAATGAACATTATTAACTTAAATGATTACATAATGTTTATAACATGGTAATAAGTGATATAAAAGGAATAATAAACATGAAAAAGGTTCTTAAGAAAGTATAAATTAACTTTATTTTATTATTCAGGAGATTAAAGAACAAACAGGTCAAGTTGGACACGAGGTAAGGGGAATCGTCTCAATATCCTTTCATTGAGGAATATTTTGTTTTAATACATGACTTTATTTTATAAGATGTATAAACACCCTTGAATTTTCAAGGGGAATATTTTTCTATGAATCATTTTACTAAATGACAAAAAGGAATGTTTCTTTTAACATAAGTAGTGACAACGACATTTTATTCCGCCGCGAGTATTATTTGATCTTTGGCTTCCAGAACAAGAAGTAATGTATTTAAAGGAAAAAAATACCATATACACTTTTATGTATTTTGGTATTGAAAATGGTTTTGATAATTGATTTGTTATGTCAATATATGTAAGTGATATATTTTGATTGAAATGTGGAAATGTTTTCTTTCCTTTATAATTGTTTTATGTGTTATGATTTTATAATGGTACTTGGACATTTGATGGGTGGTCATGTGATAATCCAAATGATGGGTGGTGTCGTGAATACTAGGACATGTGGTTACGTTTTAACCTCCAATGCATTGGGTATGGAAGTCAGCCGTATGGCTATTCCATTTAGTGATATGTGTAGAAGTTGACCATATGGTTATTCCATTTATGTATGTTTATGTCCCAAGTTTCCATTATATTTTATGTGTCATTTATATGGGTTTTATGGTAATCTTTTGGTTATAAAAAGGTAATTAATGATCTTTTATTCAGTGAAGAGTATTTACTACTTTAAAAAGGTGAAAATTATTACTTATGTTAAAGTATTCATGGTTTACTTGTTGTTTCTAAAAACTAACAGTTTTCCTTCTTTGTGTTTCCCTTACTGAGATTTTTATTCTCATACCATGTTTTTGAAATGTTTTTGACAGGTCATAATGTGGAATATGATCATGGATGGGATCAAGGAAAAGTCATGATGTCTTAAACATGGAACTATACATGACTCATTTTTTTCAAGAGTTCAGGTTTTGTAAAAAAAAATGGAAACTGTGTAGAAGTGTCTACATTGTAATCTTTTATGATTTAATAGTTTTTTCCTAATTCTCTAAAACTCTAAACCTGAAAAAATACTCAATGTGAATTAGTCACTTAATTCAAGGTTAGGTAAAATTTTAAGGTCCGGTCTTTATAGTTGGTATCAGAGGTCGGTTTAGATAACTTTAGGAGTTAGGGTATTGTTAAATTAATATCCATAAAGTAATTTATGTTAATATTGAAATCATATAGCATTTACAGATTACTATGTTACTTCACCTAAGATATGTATGTGTTCATAATGGTTTTCCGTAGAGGAAAAAATTCAGCTATGTTGGGATGACATCAGGAGGAAGACAAACTTCCAAATCAGAAACCTGAGATGGTCGGAATCAGAACCGAACAGTTTGTTGCAGTGATGGTATAGTTGACTCAGGCTATAAATGGTGGTGGTATCCATGAACGAGATCATCCAGATCAACCGTAGGGGAACATGTCAGTAGTAGAGAATTTCATGAGGCAATATCCCCCATCTTTTAGGGGATCATCTAATCTGGTGCTAGCAGAAGGGTGGATTAAATCACTGGAAAATATTTTTGATGTCATGGGTTGTTCAAAACGTCAAAAGGTAAGCCTCGTTGTTTACCGTATTGAAGGTGAATCTTATCAGTGGTGGTCGATGGTGAAAAATATCATGGATAGT
Source organism: Viscum album (assembly GCA_963277665.1). NCBI lineage: Eukaryota > Viridiplantae > Streptophyta > Magnoliopsida > Santalales > Viscaceae > Viscum > Viscum album. Next base: position 583,913,002 of record OY728130.1, read on the forward strand.
GAGGAGATTAATTCTCTTGAATGGTATGAATTTAAAGGTATGTTTCTTGAAAAAAAAATTCCGAAGGTGGTTTGTCTTAGGATGGGAAAACAATTCCAAGAATTGAGGTAGGAGGATGACTCAGTGGCTTGTTATGAAGCAATTTTCACTCGACTGGCAAGGTATTCACCAAATTTTATCCGAGATCATGATAGTAAGATAAATCGATTTTACTCCGAAATGAATCCACGATATCGAAGAGCATTACCCTCTCGTGAGTTCAAATGTTATGAAAAACTTGTTCGATGTGTGGATAAGGTGGAAATGGAGTTTGCCGATGATCAAGTGTTCTTTGACAAACAACAGAATAAGTGGTCCAGTTGGCAAGAAAAGGGGATGTATTCATCAAAGTATCCTGGAGGTAAGAAAACTAAATATCCATCTTATTAGAAGTGTTGTAAAAAGAATCCGGGATAATATTTATCAATGTCCGGAAAGTGCTTCCGGTGTGGTAAGTCTGGTCATATTACTCGTAACTGTAAGGAAGATGATCAAGTAGGGAATGAAAATCCATCGGTAAGATGTTTTTAGTGTAATTAAATGGGTCATTATGAAAATGAGTGTCCAGAGAAGAACTCAATTAAGGGAAAGCATCCAGACTACAAGCAGAAAGGGGTGGTGAAATCCTTTGCATCTACTTTAGCATATGTTGAGCCATCAAATGAAGTAGTATCAGGAACACTTTTTGTTTGTTCAGATTATTCAAATGTGTTTTTTGATTCAGAATCTACACACTCTTTCATTTCTGAGAAGTTTTCAAGTAAATTTTTAATTTCATATCATGATATAAATACTGAACTTATAGTAAAAACACCTGGAGGAAATTTTGAGACAAAAAGAAAAAATAAGAACATTATTGTCCTTGTGTGTGGAAAAAATCTACCTAAAACCTTATTGTTTTGCCTCTAGTAGAGTTTGATGTTATATTGGTCATTGATTGGATTTCTGTTTATCATGCTAAGATTGAATGCAGAGCTAAAGAGGTTTCTTTTCAGAAATATTTTCAGTTTGTGTAAAATAATGAATGCTTTCTTTTGATAACATATCAGGAAGTTGAAAACTGGTAAAAGATGGAAATGAATGTTACCTTGCAGATATTGTTGAAAACAAAGGGAATGTTCAAATTAATGATGTCCTAGGGGTAAATGAGTACCTTGATGTTTTTCTTGATGAGTTTCTTGGTATAATACCTGATTGGGAAGTTGAATTTAGTGTTTACTTAGTTTCTGATGCTAAGCCAATTTCAAAACCCCCTTATTGAATGGCTCAAATTGAACATTTAGAGTTAAAGAAGAAATTTCAGGAGTTATTAGATAAAGGTTTCATTCTATCTAGCACATCACCATGGGGTTCTCTTGTCTTGTTTGTTAAAAAGAAAGATGGTTCAATGAGACTTTTCATTGATTATAGAGCATTGAATAACATTACCGTTAAGAACAAGTATCATTTGACTCATATCGATGATTTGTATGATCAGATCTAGGGAGCTCAGTATTTTTCAAAGATTGATTTGAGGCCGGGGTACCATAAGTTGAAAGTAAATAAAGAAGATATTCCAAAGACTGCGTTTCGTACTAGATATGGAAATTATGAATATGTAGTTATGCCTTTTGGGTTAACTATGAACCTGCTATATTCATGGATCTTATGAATAGAATTTTTCGTGAGTTCTTGGACAAGTTTTTGGTTGAGTTCATTAATGATATTTTTGTTTATTCAAACAGTTAGGAGGAACATGAAGGTCGTTTAAGGGTTGTCTTGGAAACCTTAAATGAAAAGTGACTATTTTGGAAATTCAGCAACAGTGAGTTTTTGTTGCAAAAAATTTCTTTTCTTGGTCACATTGTTTCAAAAAATGGCATAACTGTTGATCCTGATAAAACAAAGGTTGTTGAAGAATGGACAAGACCCATAAATATAACCAAGATTCATAGTTTTCTTGGTTTGGTAGGTTATTACCGGAGGTTTGTTGAAAAGTTTTCATGGTTATCTAGTCCAATGACCAAGTTAACATGAAAAGGTGTTAAGTTCATCTAGAAAAAATAATGTGATGATTGTCTTTAGTAATTGAAGAGGAGATTGGTAAATTCTCCAGTTTTGGCACTACCATCTAGAAATGGTGAGTTTTTTATCTATAGTGATTCTTAGTTGTAAGGACTTGGTTGTGTCCTAATGCAGAATGATGATGTAATTTCTTATGCTTCATGTTGGTTAAAACCTCATGAGTTAAATTACCCTACACATTATTTGGAATTAGTTGCTGTTGTTTTTTCTTTAAAAATTTGGAGACATCATTTGTATGGAGTTAAGTGTGAAATATATACTGATAAAAAAAATTGAAGTATATATTCACTCAACAAGAATTGAACATGAGACAGAGTATTTGGTTGGAATTAATCATGGATTATGATTGTACGATCCATTACCATCCAGGAAAAGAAAATAAAGTGGATTATGATTTTATTCGAAAAAGTAATAGTTCATTAATTGTGATACATTTGGAACAATATCCTTTGGTTTTTGATTGGATGAACTTTGACATAGAAGTTGCTGGTGTAGGAAATTCTTCTATTTTGTTTCAGGTGTCAGTGAAATCATCTCTATCTGACAGAATTAAGAAAGCACGGAAGGAAGACAATGATTTGTAGTAAAAGTTTGTGTTGGTTCATAAGGGTATTTTGCTTGATTTTAACATTGATAATGATTGTGTTTTGAGATTTGGAAAGAGATATTGTGTGCCTTGTGATTCACAGTTGAAGAACGAGTTGTTATGTGAAGCTAACAGTTCCCTGTTTTCAGTTCATCCTGCTATTACTAAGATGTACAATGATCTTCGGGAGTATTACTTGTGGGATGGAATGAAAAATGATATTGCTGATTTTACTGTAAAGTGTTTGACTTGTCTTTAGGCTAAAGCTGAGTGGAAATTACCGAAAGGGATACTTTATCCTATATCAGTGCCAAAGTGTAAATTAGAAAATATATCAATGGACTTTGTTGTGGGATTATCAAATACATCTCGAGGTAATAATGCAATCTAGGTTATTGTTGATCGATTGAATAAATATTCTCATTTCCTTCCCATTCGAGATACTTTGTCTCTAGATCAACTTTCTCGGTTGTATGTTAAAGAGGTAGATAGGTTGCATGGAGTTATTCTCTCCATTGTATCTGATAGTGATCTCATGTTTACTTCTAACTTTTGGAAAGGACTTCAGAAGTCGTTGGGTACTGAATTATATTTTAGTACAACTTTTTATCCTCAATCAGATGGGCAGTCAGAGCGAACAATTCATACCTTGAAGGATATGATACGTGCATGCTCGATGGATTACCAGGGAAGTTGGGACCAAAATCTTTCTTTGGTTGAATTTTAAAATAATAATAGTTTTCATTCCAGTATACAGATGGCTCTATTTTAGTCATTATATGGAAAGCGTTGTCGAACTCTAGATTTTTGGGATGAAGTAGATGAAAGGAAGTTTATGGGACCATAATTGGTAGAAGATATGGTAGAGAAAGTTAAGTTGATTAAGAAGCACATGAGAAAAACTCAGAGCAGACAGAAACGTTATACAGATAATTGGAGTAAGAATATTTATTTTGAGGAAGGTGATCTTGTCTTTCTCAAAGTTTCTCCATGGAAAAGTGTGATGTGTTTTAGTAAGAAGGGACAGTTGAGTCCGAGGTTCATTGGACCTTATAAAATTCTGGAGAAAGTTGGATCAGTTGCATACAGAGTGGCTTTACCTCCATGTTTGTCCTAGGTACACAATTTTTTTCATGTTTCGATATTGAGAAAGTATATACTAGATCCATCTCATGTTTTGAGCCCAGAGGTAGTTCAGTTGGAAGAGAATATCTCTTATAAAGAACAACCAGTCTAGATTATTGACCGTAGAGAGAAATTTTTGTAGAATAATGTAATTCACCGGGTAAGGGTTTTTTGGAAAAACAATATGGTTGAATAGGCAATGTGGGAACCTTAAAATGCTATGATGGATAAATACCCCCACTTATTTGATAAGCGAATAAAATTACGAGGACGCAATTTCCAAAAGGGGTAAGGATGTAACATCCCAGGTAAATAAAGAGTAATACATATTTCATATTTATTAATATTTGAATATTTGTTAATTAAATATTAATTTTACTTTAAAAGGGTTTCTTGTTCGATAGCGTACCCGATACGCAACAACGGGTTTCTTTGAAATCTTACGTTTCACAGTAATAATATAATATTATTATTTTAAATGGTAGTTAACTCCTAGTCGTTGTATTGGAGGGAATTAAAAAAACTAACTACAATATTATTATACATGTTCGTTAAATGTATTTACATTTATCCAATAAAAGTTAGAGGCTTAAAATGTGAATGAATCTAATTTTAAGCATAATTTACATTAAAAGGATGATTTATCACCTTTTAATGGAGAACCCTATTTAAATAAAGTTTTGGTTACTTTAATAAATTATATATGACCAAATAAAATCCTTATTTAGAATGGGGAAATCAAAATTTAATTTTTGTAAATTTTTGGAATTTTTCCGATAAAGTTCATTTTTTAATGAATAGTGAAAATATAGTATTTTAATTAAAAACTGTGTTTTAATATGATTTATGTATAGGGTTAAATTATCTTTTTAATTCGTTTTATAGTGTAATTAGAATATATTTTTACCATTTAATCCAATTTTGTTCATTAAAATTAATTTCACTTTGAAATTAGACATAAACAAGTTACAATCTTTTGATGGAAATTGTTTCTTAAAAACACGCTATTTGTTTTAACAATGGGAATTAATTTTAAAATTAATTAATGACACTTCTATGTTTTGAATATAGAAAAATAAACATCATTTTTGAATTCAGAATATCAAATAATGCTTAGGCTGAATTTTTGGTATTTTTCTTAAAAACTTCAATTTTTGATGAATAGTGAAATCACTTAGTAGTAGTTAAAAACTGACATTTTCATTTAAATGAAATTTTACTACTTATGTGAATTGAATTTAGAAAATCAGACATACATGTTTGTTATCAAGAAGTAAAATGTGGTTCATTAAGATGAATGTATTTTTGGTGAATAGAAACTTTTGACATTTATTTACCGCGGTTAAAGGTAAATAGGGTAATTCAAGGTTAAAAGAATATTATAATAATTCAAAATTACCTTAACAGTTGTCAAAACCTTATTTTATGAGTCATTTAGGACCATGGACATCTTTGGGTCGATTTTGGGACCCCATTGAGCCACTTGGGAGTGATAATCACAATTTAGATTAATTAACCTAAAGGAAAAAATGACAACGGAAAATATCTTTTAGTAAATTAATTTTTAATAGGGGTTATATAAATTATATTTTTGACTATAAATATTCATTGGAAAGATAAAATTATTTCCTATATAATAGTTTTTTTTTATAATTTTGAGACATAAAATAATTTAATTTATTTATGACACTATAATGATGGAGTGTTTACCTCATTAATAAATGATTTAAATAAATAAGATTATAATGATTAGAATATTATCCAAAACCAATAAAATTACTATTTATTTATTTACGTTAGACCATGAGTAATATTATCCTCAACTATAATGACTTTTAGACTTTTTTAAACCGAATATATGTTTATTATAAAATAATGTTTTCACACTTTCCAAAAGATCCCCTCCTCCCCCTTTTAAAATGAGACCATTTATAACCAATTCCACACACCTATAAAGCCTTTTGTCTCATCCAAAATCTTACCAATTAAGCTCCCTACATCCCTATCCTCATCCTCTAAGCATTACAATAGGTAGGTGGCACTTCAAGAAGTCCTTTGGTTCAAACCAATGGGAGTTACCCAAATTAAAGGTAACAGTTTCTCTTAAATTATCTTCTTTTATATTACTTCTCCAACCCCTAAACTAATTTTATCATTTTATTCTCTAACAACACCAGTATCCTAAATATACTAGGTTGTTTTTATGATAAGTATTAAAACTACACTTACACACACCTCCATCTAATGGATGAAGAACACAATATTTCTGTGGATGGAAAACTAACGCCTCACGAAACGATGATTGTTCAAATATCTCCAACCGCCTCTCATGGTGGCCATTATGATGGAAATATATTTATATATGACGTGTATTATGTTTATTATTTCCTTATTCTTATTTAATTCCCATTTATTGCACGCCTTTATGGTTTCCATAGTGGGTAAATACGATAATCTCATTTGAGGAAGTGCGGACTACCACCCCCTCAAAGTGATGTGATTCGTTAATGAATTATGTGGGATGTATAAAGGATGGAGTTAATGATATTATATTTGATATTAGAATGGAATTATAATATAACTATGTATAATTATGTTTTAACTCCATTAAAATAAGAAATATAAATGAAAGTAGTGTTCATGCGTACGTACAGCTTACCATCTCAATTAACAGTGCATTTCATTTCTTACCTGTAAATGTTATGTACTATTATAAAAACATGTATATTCTAGATATATATGATATATAAGATATCCCAATCATGAATATAATTATGGATATAATTAAACTTTGACCACATGAACAACATGTAATTATAAGAAGTCCATTTTTGACTCAAGTACCAAATATCGAAAAAAACAAACCTTATTAACTTAAATGATTACATAATGTTAATAACATGGTAATAAGTGATATAAAAGAAATAATAAACTTGAAAAAGCTTCTTAAGAATGTATAAATTAACTTTAGTTTATTAATCCAGAGATTAAAGAACGAACGGGTCATGTTGGACACGAGGTAAGGGACATCGTCTCAATCTCCTTTCGTTGAGGCATATTTTGTTTTAATACATGACTTTATTTTATACTCTGTATAAACACCCATGACTATTAAAATGGAATATTTTTCTATGAAGCGTTTTAATAAATTAAAAAAAGGAATTTTTCTTTAAACATAATTGGTGACAATAACCTTTTCCACCGCCACAAGTATTATTTGATCTTTGGCATCCTCAACAAGACATAATGTTGTTAAAAGAAAATAAGTACCATATAATTTTTTATGTATTTTGGTATTGAAAATGGTTTTTATAATGGATTTTTTATGTCAATATATTTAAGTGATATATTGTGATTGAAATGTGGAAATGTTTTCTTTCCTTTATAATTGTTTTATATGTCATGATTTTATAATGGTACATGGAAATTTGATGGGGGGATATGTGATAAACCAAATGATGGGTGGTGCTGGGAATACCAGGATGGGTGGTTACATTATAACCTCCAATGCATTGGGTATGGAAGTTGTCCTATGGATATTCCATTTTGTGATATGTGTAGAAGTCGATCGTATGGTTATTCCATTTATGTATGTTTATGTCCCCAGTTACCTTTATATGTTATGTGTCCTTTATATGGGTTTCATGGTAATATTTTTTTTAATAAAGTGTATGTAATGATACTTTATTTAGTGAAGAGTATTTACTACTTCATAATGGTGAAAAGTATTACTTATGTTAAATTATTCATGGTTCACTTGCTGTTTTGAAAAACTAATAGTTTTCCTTCTTTGTGTATCCATTACTGAGATTTTTTATGCTCATCCCATTTTTTTGAAATGTTTTTCATTGGAAATAATGTGTAATAGGGTCAAGGATGGGATCAAGGAAACGTCATGTTGTCTTAAACATGGAACTTGACATGACTCTTTTTTTTCAAGAGTTCATGTTTTGTAAAAAAAATGGAAACTGTGTTGAAGTGTCTACTTTGTAATCTTTTGAGATGTAATAGTTATGTCCTAATTATCTAAAAATATAAACCAAAAAAGATCTTCAATGTGAATGATTCATTTAATTAAAGGTTATGTGATGTTTTGAGGCCGGGTCCTTATATCTCAGGTCCATTTAAGTACAGAAAACCATCCATAGCAATGTTCTTAGAAAGAAATACCTATACAAATTCATGAGGATATGCTTCGTGCTTATGTTTTTGACCTTGGTGGGTCTTGGAATAATCAATTTGGATTGGTTTAGTTTTATTATAAAAATATTTACCAGTCTAGGATTAGAATTCCCTCCTTTGAGGCCTTTTATGGTCAAAATTTCTGATCTCTATTGTTTTGGACGGAGACTGGTGAATGATCCTTTGTTGGAATACTAATGGTTCAAGAGATGACAAAAAAATATTTATTTGATTCATTAGGTAATATTGATGGTATTTATAAGGTATAAGTATTATGATAATCATACCATAGATCGTTGGAATTATCTATTGTTGACCTTTTATTCTAGAAATTTTTACTTCGATTGGATTGTTGATGTCTTGGGAGGAAAGGGAGGATTTATCCTCATTTTGTTCGACCTTTTAATGTTGTTTAGTAGGTGGGAAATATTTATTACCATTTATAACTTCAATTGTAGCTAATGTCGGTACATTATATGTTCCATGTATCACATCTCCGAACGTATTTTTCTTATCCATCTCATGTTTTGAGCTAGAGTGATCTTATGGTTTACACTAATTTATCTGTGACTGAACAAACATTCAGGATAGATGATTCTTAAACCATGGTACTTTGTGGGGGGGGGTGATACCATTTGTTCATGTTATATAGTAGCATGGTTATAATTCTCATGAGACCTCGGAGCATGAGGCATTGATGACAAAGAATTGACCTCACCTATTCGATACAGAATATTTTTGACTGGAATTCTAGGGACACCACATTTTTATGGTGGGGATGATGTTACATTATATTATCCATCAGATAAGTACATATCAATTCATGTTGTAATTTTCCATTCTATTTATTTAGGTAGGTCTGATAATGAATTGGGAGGATACCACTAATGGTGAAGTCATATATTTGTTAGATTCATTGCATTAAACCTATTGTCACTATAACATGATTTAGATTTACTTGTAGTGTAATATTGTAAATTATGTGTATGTAATAATATAATAATAAAAACATTTTTCACAAAATAATATTGGGTTTTTAGTGATTTTATGAATTTTCAATTACAATACATGTAATTGGGTTAGATGTCATGTGATTTTCCGACTATTGTTTTTAAACAGCCTTCTCAGCTGAAATTGTAGTTTCCTCCATTCTAGATATATTTTCGCTCAACCAAAGAGAATCCTAAGTCATATTTGGATCCCTTAACAACATCATAGTCATTTAGTTTAATAATCGAATGTGGTTTCAATTTTTGTGTAACCTTATTAGTGTGTTTTCTCCATTTCTCCTTTTGTCATTCTCTTTCCCTCCTTGGGGTTTGAGAGATCATCTATGTATTGATAGATCTATGAACCATGTTGTTGAATCTTATGTCTATGTTGAGTTCCTAGAATTTCATCACCTTCGTTCTTATTTGAAGGTACCACTGTAGGGCCTTGTGTTTCCATTGGAAACATTGGTGGTTCCATATTGATGACCAACATTTATTAAACTAAATTGGTTTAACTATTTATTTAAATTCATTTACAGTTATAAATGAATTTTATTTCAATTTATTTCTAAAAAACCCAACAATATTGAATAGGAGTGTTGAAAATTGAATTTTGGAATGAAATTAAGAAAAACCCAATTCCATTAAATGGAGTTGTGATTATGAAATTGATGAAATATTGTGGATATTTTAATGGATGAAGTTAAAATTTGAAAATGATAAATAAAATTCAATTAAATTTTTTAATTTAATTGTAGAAATTGAAGTTTGAAATTAAATTTATGAAATGATTTGAAATTATTATTTGTTAATAAATGGATTAAAAATGTTTTTGATAGAAACCTTTTAGTTCTATCAGGGAAAAGATATGTTTTTATTAAAAAACTGTTTTGGTTTTCAAAAGGAAAATTAGCATTATTTAATTGCTAGAATGGAAATTAATTGTTTTTTTTTAATTTCTAAAATAAATTTCACATCATTTATTTTTACTAGAGTATATAAATCTTATGTATTCGTGTGTTATTTGGTAAAAACACGCAAGTTTGATAATTCCCTAACACTGGATTGACACTTTACAACACTATGTAAATACTTTTCAATACATCTAATTCACAGGTGGGATATAGATGAGTCCTCTCCAATCAATGTTGAGGGATATGTATACACATTAAGTTTATTATCACTTGAGAGTGTGAGGATCCCATAACATTGAACTCCTATATCACTTGGAAGATGACCATGTTTCTCACTTATTTATATTTGATATATAAATTCATGTCAATGTTTTTCAACTATTTTACATTTCATATGAATTTAAAAAAACCAATTTTTATAAAAAATTAAATAATTGATTTGTTTAAATTATTACAATTTTTTGAAATGTATTCCCTCTTTTGATATATAAATCTATATTTTCTTAAATATGATTTTGACATGCCAAACATTATTCTTTTAATTTTTTTATTTGGTTAATTAATTTATGCTATCAAATTATAGAATCCATGTTGAGACTCTCCAAGGATTTCATCTCACACTCTACATGTGCCTTCCAATTTTTGTAGATTATCTCTTTCCATGTTCGAGAAGGGGTAATGCACGACTTGGTTGTGGTTATAATTATTGATCTATTTACTTTGAGCATTCTTTACTTTTAGACTTGGGCTGTTTATTAAATTTTTCTAGTACGTTGATTTAGTAATTTTTGATTTTTATGACTATTAGTATTCTGTCATACTTCTCCATGTGGAGTTTATTTCCTATGTCTACTATCTGGTTTATCTACATCTGTAATGTTTGGGTCCAAAATTGTTCCCATGTTCAATTTTTATGATTCAATGTGCTAAAATACCAAACCGTGGGGACTAGGAAAGACCTTCATTTCATATCAAGGCTATCTCAATTATCAAGTTACTAGGATACCCAGGATGGTTTGTGATAGATATTTGGTATGATATGATGTTTCATTGTCCTTTAATTTAAAGTGATAAATTATGAGCGAAGAAAATTTAATATTGTGGGTAATTGTGATGCCTTACAAGTCAAAATAGGGAAAAGAAAATGTTTTCTTTTATTTTTAATAATCATTTAATATTTGAAAATATTCTTTTTTCTATACATCCAATTTTGGGTTTTTCCTTCAATGAATATTTTTTTGGAGGGGTTTATAGGAAACTGCATATTCAGTAGTCTGTATCTAGGTTTCCATTTTATTTTTTTCACAAATCTAGAATGCATCGGTGCAACACGAATCATTAGAAACCATAGAGACACTAAAGAATATCATATCTAACATATGGTCTTTATGGGTGAAGGAATACAACTTTCACATGGTTTGGTAAGTCCTGAAACAACAATATGATCCACATTTTCAATTTGATAGTTCCATTTGGGATGGTTGGGGTAGAGTTTTTTCAGTAGTGTTGTGTCTCTAGGTAAACCATTTTAGTGAGTTTTTTATATGTTGTTTATTGTTTATTTTCATCAAAATAATTTCAATAACAAGAACACAATCATATAGATTAAAAAAATCAATAGAATTAGTTTTTAATCATTTCCCATTTCTTAATTTCATTTCCTAAAATCTCATTTAATACCCTAAATCTCTCATTATAAGTGATATTTTGTTCCACCCATATGAGTTTCTACCATTCCAACACAGTTTTGGTGTCTCTATACCATGATTTCAAATGGATTTCTGCTTGGTATGTCAACACAATCATCTTATCCACTTTTATTACAACTATTTATCTTGATTTCCCTCCTTCTAATTAACCCTAATATTGAATTTGTTCTATATTAGGGTTTTGAGTGGTTTGAATCATGGGTATCTATCCATTTATGGGTATTATATGGAATATAATGCCCTGTGTGGGTGTTCAGCAACATATGAAAAGACTTCCAGATTGTTGAACATTTAACTAATTACTTTTTTCTTATTTTCAATTAAGAATTAAATAACATGATTTTATTGGTTTTGATGTTTTTATTTATTGGATCTGTTCCTTTATGTGTTTCCTTGATAGATAAATAATTTTTTAAAATTAATTAAATTGATTTCATGGAATCATTGGATCTGGATAACAAAAAATTGTGTTAATTATAACATTTTTACTTACTTTTCTTTCAACTATTAGTGTAATGGATGTGTGAGATATCACTTGGATTCATGATTCTTTAAGGAAATTAATACCCTAGATTTGATTGTGGGGGTATTAGAAAAAATTTATTGTATTTCAATTAGAATCTTTATTTAGAAATGTTATAGGATTTCATTTTTATGTAAATTGAGTTTTCCTAAACTGTTTGTGATGCACTTTATCCAAATTTTAATTTTCCCATATGGTTTCATTTGAACACACGGTGTGATTTTTTATATTCATTAATTTTTATATTATTTATGTGATTTGATTTAAAATGGGTTGAATATTTTTCAATTTATAAGAGGTGAGGTTTTATTTATTTCATAATAACTCTATGTTTTATATTTGATGCTTTATTTAGGATAAACTCCATTGATTTTTCATGGAAGTCATTCAGAATCAGGTATGTTTCATAGGTAGTTAATTCCCTATGTAAGATTAAAATTTACTGAGGGATGTTACATTGTGTCTGATTATCCCAAAAAAGGTATGACCCCCTAAGGAAAAAGTGAGATAAAGGGGGTGGGGATAAAGATATCCTTTTTGGGTCTCGATATAGCTTAAAGAGAATAGATAGAGTCCAAATTTATTATACAAGATGATTGCAATAAGAATATTAGGTCATTATATGTTTGGATTGAGAAATTTTTAGATCCCATTGATTTTATCCCTTGAAAATAGAACCATACATAATAATAATAAAGAAATTTATCATAGTTTTTATTGTACTCCCATATTTGTTGGATTTTTTTCTTGGCCCTTACTTTTTTATTTTTTATGTATGCAGGTTTTGTGATTTGAAAAAGTTTTACCCGAAAATTTAATATCCTTTTTTAATACTTGTGGTTAAATTTTCAGATTTTTTCAAGTGGTATTGGTTATGTTTATAAAGTAAGAAATCCACATGTGTGAATTTAGTGTTTTTTCAATAATTTTTTTCATGATTTTGAAATATTGTTCACTTAAAATGTGTGATGTTATTTTATAAAAAAAAATTTAAGTTTTTTAAAGAAAAATGACAAAGTGGATTTAGATAAATTTTTAATCTCAATTAATTATTTATTTTAAAAAATGGGTATTACTCATTCATTAATTATTTTAATTAAATTGTTTTTTAAAAAAAATTTAACATCAGTTTGGAATATGTAACAATATTTGAATTTGGAAATGTTTATTTTAAAATGGATGTTTTATGAAATGGTTATAAAGTGAGAAATTAAAATCAGGTCTTCCCAAGGGGATTTTTATAGGTAAAAATATTTTAACATGTGATTAAGTACATTTAATGTATATCATGGATAATGATATATTACACTTTATTGATGAGTTAGATACAATTTTGTTAAACACTTATGAGAAATTTTTATTTTTCTATTCTATTTAAAACTAACACTTTTAGGATGAAATATTAAATTATCTATATAGATATCATGATTGGAAATTAACATTGAATTAATCTAATTACTATAATAAAGGTATAGTAATATTCTATATATTTTTCCCATTTTTTATCTTTTAATAGAGGTGTATTGTAATGGCCCGGACCTCTCCGGCCCATTCCTTTGTCAAAAAGAATGCCACGAAGTGTTTTGGAGGGTAAAATGGAATTTTCCCACATATTCCGGAATTTTGAAACTACATGTTGTGTAGTTTGAGTACACGCCCTGTACCCCCTTTCCGGGTATACCCCGTGTTCAAGGCTGTGTCCTTGCCGTGTCAAATAAATGGGTACACGACGTGTATCCAATACTTCACGACGTGTAGTCCCTCCCCGCGTACGCATTACCATGTGTTGACCAGTCAACAGACATGTGCCATGTTGGAGCTGTGTCCTTTCCGTATGAAATAAATGGGTACACATCGTGTATCCAAAATACACGCCGTGTAGTCCTTCCTCGCGTATGCGTTACTGTCAAACCGTGTGTTGACCAGTCAATGGTCGTGGAGCCATGTTGGAAGCCGCATAGAGACCATGTGAAACAACCGAGTACATTCCTTGTACCATAATGTACATGTCGTGTACTTTTACTTTTCTCTCCAATAAAAGGACGGGTCCCCTCCTCCTTTTCAACTCACCCCTTTCCTCCCCTTTCCTCTGAGCAGAGATCTCCCAAGAGACTTGAAGGCTCCTTTTATTCCATAACTTCTTCATCCGAGCTCCGAATTACGATCCGTCAGCGGCCACGGGATTGTAACAACGAGGAGGAACTTCTGAGATTAGATCCGTTGTCTTTCCTTCAGCCATTCCTTTCAAACTTCCACCAGAGTAGGTTTTTCCAAGATTCGACAGAAGTGAAGGACGCCGACAGACATCTTCTAAAGTTGATCCAGGGGAGTGTTGTGATCAGAACCTGTTGAGGTAGGGATCTTACCTTCGTCTCTCTCATTTTTGAATCATATGGGGTGGGTATCCTTTTTGTTTTCATGATATATGGTTGAACCAATAAATAAAGATAATAACTGGTTAAAGAACTGGGATGGAGAAGTTGTTATGTTTATCTTTATCCTGTGATATTATGTTGTGAATTGAATAGCCTTATACCTACTAAAAATCACGGTCGTTGGGGGACTTTTCTTGTGCAATTAAATGTTTCCCTATCTTCTAGACTGTGTTTGTTAATGGAACTTTGTGGAATGTGGAATTTGGTTAATCACGTAAAGTTGGATGATTAAAATCATGAACCCTTGTGTGATCACCCCGGTTGAACAAAAATGAAATAATGATCATGTGGGTGTTGGATTGGATAAGTGGCATGTGATGGGGGTGTTTTGTGTATTGTTGTGGATCAGGTGAGCAGCGGGGCTGCAGTTGGCTTGGTTGTGAGTCGGTGTGAATACTACGTTGGTGACGGGCAATGGGGCTGCGATAAATGGTATTAAAGGGATAATAATGTACGGGTTTCGGTGTGTTTGTGGTTGTGGTGGTTGGAAGCAGGGCTCTAGGGTTGGGCTTGAATGTAAACAAACTATGGGTTGTGAATACTAAATAAAAAGTGGAAGAATTAATAAATGGTGGGGCATGGAAATGGAATGGGGTTAATAATCAATGTGGTTGGTTTTCTAATAAGAAGGACTTTGTTGTGCTGCTTATGTTTTTCTAACTTGATTTGTGGATGGTAGGGATATGTTTTACGAATTATCATTGTGGTTAGTTGTGGATAGTTTCCCAGTAGTTAAGGAACTAATAAACTGATTCTGTTGAAACATGAAAACCTAAATAGGGTTGGGGTGGTTTGTTATATGCATGCTTCGTAGTAGCAGTGTCGAGGCACATGCTTAGTTCTTGGATTAGAATCCATAGGTTGGGCTGATTTTTTGGAATATATATATATATATATATATCTATATCATTGTTTTTTATCGCCTCCCACCCATGTTGAGAACTTAGTGCCGAACACTCCCAATTCATGGGAGAGGGAGTTTTCCCCTTATTAACTATCTCTTTCCTTCTCCTTCTTCCCTAGGCTGTGATGGATTGAGGTGACCTTACACCCAAGACTCTTCGGCTCAGCTTAGATTGGAGTGGTTTAGCCCAAGACTCTTCGGGCAAGTTTTACTATTTCCCAAGAACTTTCGGGATGAGGCCCAGGTGTGTACGGACGGGATACATGGTTGTGAGGACCAGGTGTGTGCGGGAGGGATACGTGGTTGTGAGGACCAGGTGTGTTCGGGTGGGATACGTGGTTGTGAGGCCTTGGTGTGTGTGGGAAGGAAGAGTGTGGTAGCTTCAGGACGTTCGTCGTTAGGAAGAGAAGCTAGCTAGTGGGTGAAAAAGGTGCGGGGTACCCAATACTCTTGTTCATATATACTACTACTTGTTGTGATTGTGTTTTGATGAGTGTGCCTGGTGAGGTTGGGTGGATAAAATTCCTTTCTAGGTTTCTTCTGTTGTTCTCACAAGGACATTAGGATGTCTCCCCACTTGTGCACGAAAGCTTCAGGTTTACCTATTGAGTATACTTGTATGCTCACCCTTTGTTTACTTTCAGGTTTCCTGGAGGACTACCTGGGCCATGCGGGACCCTACTAGTCGGGGCAGTTGGATTTGCTGCAGTTTTTTGTACTTGTTTCTTTTGGTATTGTACTTTGAGCTTTCTTGTACTTACACCTTGTTATAAAATTGTTTAAACGTGCATGTGGGATTGGTTTGGGTTTATTTCAGTACACTTTTTCTTTTCCTTTTTGGTAGTTGACTTGTCCTATTTTTCGATCATCAAATAATAAAAAGGGTAATGCCTCCCATATTTGCGAAAACTCATACCCTTGGTGCTAGTCGCCACCCCAGGGCCTACTGGAGGCGGGAATCGGCGGTCATTATCTCCTTTTCACCATTTCCAGCTCTGGAGGGGCATATTTGGTGGGAGGGATCATGAAATAATAGTATCATAGGTGATGGTTGAGAGATAGGATGGAGTCTGGAGTCAGGAACAGTGATGATTGCATGGGATGGTAGGGCAACAATGTTAGTTAATCTTGGTGCGTGACATAGGTCAGGGAAGACCGGCTAGGACATGGGATTTTAGGGCCCCTCGTGATCCGATGCAAGGACTCTGAGCCTACCGAACTACCAAGTGAGACTACATTTATTGAAGGGTAGAGACCCTAGGGAAGGTATATACATCATCATGATTGTGTTTTACTTGATTTGGGTGTTCTGGGAAAAGAAATTGGAATAAAATGTTAACCCAGATAAATTTCCTTACTACTTGGGCTTAAGCGATCTTTGTTTACCGTACAGCTATGGCACCTGGATGTCATCCCCAGGTGCCTCAGATGGCCGAGGCCCAGCAGAGTCAGGTGGTCGATCAGTTGAGGATCGACCGAGAGGAGGAAGATAGCCAGTGGCAGAGGACTCTCTGTTCCTTCCAGTGGCAAACCCTCAAGTAGTACAAGGGTAGTACTTTAGATACGGAGATGGAGGGGTGGCTTGAGGATCCATGGATCGCTTTTACCTTGATTCGTGCTTCGAGGGAGTACTGGGTTCCCCTAGCAGTCAGTCAGCTGAGAGTTGTGGCGTGACAGTGGTGGACGCTCTACCTCGGAGAGAGGATAAAGGCAGAGGTTCCATGGGCTGACTTTGATATGGAATTACGAGAGGAATTCCTTTCTTCCAGATCAAGGCGGATAAGTGGCAGGAGTTACTCTCCCTTCAGTCGGGGAATATGTCAGTATGAGAGTTGGGAATCAAGTTCATGGATCTCCTATGCTTTTCTCCGGATCTCTTTCTGGATGAGGAGTCCCGGGTGAGATGTTTGGAGGAGGTGCTTTGTCCTTCGCTTCAGTATGTTGTCACCCCCTTCACCCTTTGGACGTACTTGGCAGTACAAAAGAAGGAAGAGGTTGTAGAGAGGATACACTCACTGGGAGGTGCACCATGAGAGGGGATCCAGCCAGGTTCGTCGCAGGGTAAGGTAGTCAGCAGCAGGTCTCCTGCGACGGGACCTTCCAGGTTCAGACCAGTGGGGAGCAGGCCCCAGCAGTTCCAGTTCAGATCTTCGGGTCCTCATCCCTTTTTCATGAGCCTAAGACTGAGGTGTTTTTCTTTTGGAGGTTTCGGGCACGTTCAGAGTCGGTGCCTAACCCGATCTCAGTACGGTGGAGGTGGGAAGGTTCAGCGCCCACCTCAGCAGCACCAGCTGCCGGCGAGGCCCTTCCAGCAGTGGCAGGACCATGCTCCTCTGAGGACAGACTTTGCGGGAGGAGGCCGACCTCAGGGTGCTCCTCAGGGACCTCGACCAGGGCGTGGTCGGGGAGGTGGATGACATCAGAGAGGCAGAGGAGCTGGGCGTGGACTGTTGCACGCAGCAGAGTTGGAAGCTCCAGCCGGACCAGAGGTGGTACGAGGTACGATTTGTTTGTTCAGCACTCTCGTTTCTTCTTTTTTCGATTCAGGAGCTTCTCACTCTTTCATTTCACTTGGTCTAGCCCATTATTTGGGACTAGACGTAGAGAGACTTTCCATACCATTGGTGCTGAGTACACCAGTTGGAGGCCAGACCAGTGTATCTTCTGTTTTCCAGGGATGTGGGATAACGTTGGGACCACATCGATCTATTGGGGATCTTCTTTTGTTGCAGATGTAGCAATATGATGTCATCCTGGGAATCAAATGGATGTTTTCTATTAGTGTCGTTATCGACTACTTCTAGAGAAGAGTCGTGTTCTCCGACGTGGACGGGCAGCGTGTAGATTTTGTTGGTGAGAGGAGCTATCAGGCGGGAAGCCGACGTGTGGAGCATCTCCTTTCCTTGTTAAGTGGGTTATCAATGGTTCTAGCTGATACGGAGATGATGGATGTCCCGGAGGTTGTTAGAGAGTTCCTCGATGTTTTTTTTGAGAAGGTTGTGACTCTACCCCCCCCCCCCCCCCGATGTGATGTTGAGTTCGGTATAGACATACAGCCTAATGCTCGTCTGATTTCGATGGCCCCTTATCAGATGGCGCCATTAGATCTGCGGGAGTTGCAGATTCAGATTGACGATCTGATGGAGAAGGGTTTTGTTCGACCCAGCGTGTCGCCATGGGGTGCTCCAGTTTTGTTTGTGAAGAAGGCAGATTGTGGTCTCAGGATATGCGTAGACTACCGAAGGTTGAACCAGGTAATGGTCAAGAACTGTTACCCCCTCCCAAGGATAGATGATCTCTTCGACCAGCTGAGGGGAACATGTTGGTTTTCTATGATTGATCTATGATCGGGATATCATCAGCTGAGGGTGAAGGACAGTGACATCTCAAAGAAGGATTTTAGGTGCAAGTATGGACACTTTGAGTTTTTAGTGATGCCGTTTGGAGTTACGAATGCACTAGTTGTGTTCATGGGACTTATGAACTTTGTCTTCTGATAGTTTCTGGACAGGTTCGTCGTTGTTTTTATTGATGAAATCCTGAACTACTCAAGATCAGAGGAGGATCACTTTGAGCATCTCAGGGCAGTCTTGGAAGTCCTTCGACACCACCATCTTTATGGGAAATTGTCGAAGTGTAAGTTCTTGACACAAGAAGTACACTTCCTTGGGCACGTGGTGTCTCATCATGGAGTGTCAGGGGACCCATCGAAAGTGGAGGCAGTTGTTTCTTGGGAAACACCCAAGAGCGTGGAAGAAGTTCGTAGTTTCCTAGGGTTAGCAGGTTACTATCAGAGGTTCGTTTCGGACTTCTCTCGAGTTGCTGCTCCATTAACAGCTTTGACTAGGAAGAAACAGGTCTTCCTATGGAGTGAGTTGTGCCAGAAGGCTTTCGACTACCTGAAGGAGAAGTTGGTCAGTGCTCTCATACTCAGGTTTCCAGAGGAAGGGTTGTTGTATGAGGTGTTTTGTGATGCTTCTGGCCTTGGTCTGGGGTGCATGCTGATGTATAAGAAGGGAATGATTTGTTATGGGTCTAGGAAGTTATGCCCTCATGAACGTAACTATGCCACCCATGACCTGGAGCTTGCAGCAGTAGTGTTCTCACTGTAGTTGTGGCGACATTACCTCTTTTCGGAGCGCTTTGTGGTCTTCCCAGACCATAAGATCCTGCGTTATATCTTCTCCCAGCGTGACCTGAACTTACAGTAGCAGAGATGGGTCGAGTTTCTCCAAGACTATGACTTCGATATCTCTTACACTGAAGGTAAGGGAAACATTGTGGCTGATTCCCTGAGTAGGAAGTCACATAGGGAAGTGGTTTGGGAATCCACTGATGCTAGGAAAGCGATGGGAGAGTTGGATGCCTTACACTTGGATGCAAGGGTAGAGGGTGTTAGAGGCTGTTTGTTTCAGATGACGGTGCATTCCTCCTTGTCGCAGCAGGTGGAAGAGTCTCAGTGGGGGGGACTCCGAGGTGGAAGTAATGCGGGATCTTGTCGATCAGGGAAACACTCTAGAGGGATGGTCAAAGTACAGACAACATCGAATGCTTTTCCATGGAAGGTTGTTTGTTCCGGAGGCGATGCCTGAGGGAGTTCTCCTTGAGTTCCATAGCTCAGACTTGCCAGTACATCCGGGAGTTTCAAAAATTTACCAAGGCCTGAGGGAACAGTTTTGGTGGTTTGGGGTGAAACGGGCAGTGGCAGAGTTTGTGGCTATGTGTCTTGTGTTTCATCAGGTAAAGGCTGAACACCATTTTCCAGGTGGTTTGTTGCATCCTTTAGATGTCCCCGAGTGGAAGTGGGATGAAATCTCTATGGACATCGTCATAGGACTACCCAGAGCTCAGGGTGGTTATGACGCTATCTGGGTGGTGGTGGATCATTTGACGAAATCATCTTACTTCTTAGCAATTAAGGAGTCAGGCCTGGTGAGTACCTTAGCACAGAGGTACATAGACGAGGTGTTGCGTTTTCATGGAGTTCTGAAGACTATCTTCTCAGAACGGGATACTCGGTTTACCTCACGAGTCTGTAGGGGGTTACAACATGATTTTGGCACCCATCTATGCCTTAGTACTGCTTTCCACCCCCAGACCGACGGGCAGACAGAGCGGACTATCCAGACATTGGAGAAAATGCTGTGAGCATGCATTCTAGATTTCGGAGGATCACAGGTACGAAACTTTCCATTAGTAGAGTTTTCCTACAACAATAGATTCCAATCTACTATTAGCATGGCTCCGTTTGAGGATTTTAATGGAAGAACATGTTGTTCGCCCATTTTCTGGGTAGAGGTTGGTGAGACAGGTGCTCTTGGGCCAGAGGAAGTACAGAGCACCACAGAGAAAGTCCAGCTTGTGCGTGAGAGGATGAAGGCATCTCAGGACCAACAGAAGTCTTATGCTGATCTTCGGAGGAGGCCCTTGGAGGTTTAGGTGGGATATCATGTGTTCTTGAAGGTTTCCCCTCAACGGGGGAATCAGAGGTTTGGGAAAGGGAGCAAGATCTCACCTAGGTTCATCGGACCTTTTGAGGTGCTGAGGCGAGTTGGAGAGGTGGCATATCAGCTAGCACTGCCACCTCAGTTGGAGATGGTTCATGACGTCTTCCACGTCTCCCAGCTTCGTCGGTACTTACATGATGACTCTCACGTTATCGACTGGGGAGAATTAGATATTGGAGATGACGAGACCTTCGAGGAACGACCAGTCAGAATCGAAGATCGTAAAGAGAAGATGCTTCGTGGATGAACCATTCCCTTGGTTCGTGTGTTGTGGAGGAATGGCGGCCTCGAGGAGAGCACTTGGGAGAGGGAGACCCATATGCATGCTCAGTACTCGGAGTTGTTTTGACTTGTGTTTTGCCTTGTCCTTCTGATCTTTGTTTTTTTACTCTGTACAATTGATATATGGAATGCTTGGCTTGTCGGTTATGAGACCTTTTGTTTCCTTGTTCTATGGAAGTGCGTAACATGTCCGAGCGTGTGGGGAAGGAAAAAAAACCTGATCCTTAATTGCGACGCATTAATGAGGATGTGATTGAACCTGTGCAGGCGAGTAAGTGCCGCCTAAAGTGGATAATATCTCGACATAGGAAAAGGACTTTTCCGCAAACCATGTGTTCGGGCAGTGTGTGGGTTGTGCGGTGTTGGGGGAAGTACGAGTTGAAAATCCTAATGTATGAAAGTGGGAAGACCCAATTCTTAATCGAGATTCATTAATGAGGATGTGATTAAACCTGTATAGGCGATTCAGTGCCGCCTAAAGCAGATAATATCTCGACATAGGAGAAGGAATTCCTAACACATATGATTAGGGTTGTTGGATGGGTTTCTGTTATAACGAGGACCCTAAGAGGTATCTTGTTGGGTTCCTCTGGGTTGTCCTTTGAATTCTAGGGGGCGAGAATGTTTTAAGAGGTATCTTATGTAATGGCCCGGACCTCTCCGGCCCATTCTTTTGTCAAACATAAGGACACGAAGTGTTCTAGAGTGTAAAATGGAATTTTCCCACACTTTCCAGAATTTTGAAACTACACGCCGTGTAGTTTTAGTACACGCCATGTACCCCCTTGCCAGGTATACCCCGTGTTCAAGGTTGTGTCCTTGCCGTGTGAAATAAATGGGTACGCGCCATGTATCTAATACTACATGCCATGTAGTCCCTCCCTGCGTACGCGTTATCATGTATTGACCAGTCAATGGACGTGTGCCGTGTGGGAGTCATGTCCTTGCCGTGTGAAATAAATGGGTACACGCTGTGTGTCCAAACTACACCCTGTGTAGTCCTTCCCCATGTATGTGTTACCCTCAAACCGTGTGTTGACCAGTCAACGGCCGTGGAGCCCTGTTGGAAGCCGCGTAGAGACCATGTGAAACAACCGAGTACACGCCGTGTACCATAAAGTACATGTACTGTACTTTTTCTTTTCTCACCTATAAAAGGAGGGTTCCCCTCCTCCTTTTTAAATCACCCCTTTCCTCCCATTTCCTCTGAGCAGAGATCTCCCAAGAGACTCAAAGGATCCTTTTCTTCCATAACTTCTTCATCCGAGCTCCGAATTACGATCCGTTAGTGGCCACGAGATCGTAACGACGAGGCAGAACTTCTGAGCTTGGATCCATTGTCTTTCCTTCAACCTTTATTTTCCAACAACCACCTGAGGATGTTTTTCCGGGATTTGATAGAAGTGACGAATGCCGACAGACATCTTCTAAAGTTGATCTGGGGGAGCTTTGTGATCAGAACCTATTGAGGTAGGGATCTTACTTTTGTCTCTCTAATTTGTGCATCATATGGGGTGGGTATCCTTTTTGTTTTCATGATATATGGTTGAACCAATAAATAAAGATAATAACTGGTTAGAGAATGGGGATGGGGAAGTTTTTATGTTCATCTTTATCCTTCGATATTATGTTGTGAATTGAATAGGGTTATACCTACTAAAAATCACGGTCGATGGGGGCCTTTTCTTGCACAATAAAATGTTCCCCTATATTCCAGAACGTTTTTGTGAATGGAACATTGTGGAAAGTGGAATTTGGTTAATCACTTAATGTTGGATGATTAAAATATGGAACCTTGTGTGACCACCCCGGTTGAACAAAAATGAAATAATGAACATGTGGGTGTTGGCTTGGATACGTGGCATGTGATGGGGGTGTTTTATGGGTTGTTGTGGATCGGGTGAGCAGCGGGGCTACGGTTGGCTTGGTTGTGGGTTGGTGTGAATAATACGTTGGCGATGGGTAGCATGGCTGCAATAAATGGTATTAAAGGGATAATAATCTATGGGTTTCTATGTGTTTGTGGTTGTGGTGGTTGGCAGCAGGGCTGTAGGGTTGGGCTTGAATGTGAAAGAACTATGGGTTGTGAATACTAAATAAAAAGTGGAAGAATTAATAAATGGTGGGGCATGGAAATGGAACGGGGTTAATAATCAATGTGGTTGGTTTTCTAATAAGAAGGACTTTGTTGTGCTGCTTATGTTTTTCTAACTTGATTTGTGGATGGAAGAGATATGTTTTACGAATGATCATTGTGGTTAGTTGTGGATAGTTGCCCAGTAGTTAAGGAACTAATAAACTAATTCTGTTGAAACATGAAAACCAAAATGGGGTTGGGGTTGTTTGTTATATGCATGTTTCATAGTATTAGTGCCAAGGCATGTTCTTAGTTCTTGGATTAGAAGCCATAGGTTGGGCTGAGTGTTTGGTATATATATATATATATATCTGTATCATTGTGTTTTATCACACCCCGCCCATGTTGAGCACTTAGTACCGAACACTCCCATTTCATGGAAGAGGGTGTTTTTCCCTTAGTTACTAGCTCCTTCCTGCTCCTTCTTCCCTAGGCTGTGATGGGTTGAGGCGACCTTACACCCAAGACTCTTTGGGTAGGTTTCGATTGGGGTAGTTTAGCCCAAGACTCTTCGGGCAGGTTTTATTATTTCCCAAGAACCATCGGGATGAGTGTAACGACCCGAAATTTTGAATATATCTTATTTCCTAATTTTATGTGTTATTTTATTTTATTTTTATACTCAACAAAAAATGTTTCATTTGATAACATGAGTATAATTAAAATGAGACCGTTGGGTTTTGACGGTTATATGACCATTGGTCAATATGACTGCTGGAAACTAAACGTTTTGATTATTGTCTCTAAATACAAGTAATCTTGGTTAATTATTATAGAAAGAAGATTCGATGGACTCACCCAGTAGTCTTAGACCGATCGAAGCCCATCTAACTGAACTTGGGAATGAGGCAGCACCATTGAGCTTTTCTCTAGACCAAACCCAACCCGAACTTCATCGTGTGAAGCTAGAACGGAATCGCCTTCGCGAGAAGTTCAAACTGATAGAAATTACTACTCGTGTGATGTTGGGCTATCCTCCCTTGGATTCTCTCACCTTAGCACACCTTACACTTAGGTCCTATGCTGGTGTGATAAGGGGCTATGTAAGGAGACCATAACTGCCTTGTGTAATACTTTGTTTTAAATAAAAATTGGGACTTCTTCTTATGATAATGTTTATGACTTTTCAAATGTCCGGATAAATATAGTATGCATATTTTTAGTGAATTTTAGAGAAAGGATATTTTAAAATATGTTTATGTAAACCTTAAAAAATTAAAAATGTGTAATGATTTTTAAAAAATGGTCTTCTACAATTATGTTCAGAAAGAAATTCAGAGTCTAATAAGATCAACATTATTTTTGATGAATAGTAAATTATGAATAGTGATTTTATTCTTAGGATTAGTAATGTGACCAAATTGATTAGTAATCTCACTTAAAGAAAGTATTAATATAATCTAGGCACCTTCACTAAGTAATGTTATTCAATAAAATGGTTAAATAATGGTTTCATAAATTATTATTCAAGTATTAGTTTTTTCGGGTGAATAGTGTTTTTTAATTAAAAATTAAATTAAAAATATTTAGAAAATTATTTTTATAAAATGGATTTCATTTTTGAACTCAGAGCATCGATATTATGTTAAGGTAATTTTTGGGGATTTTTTTGTAAAAAATGAATTTTTGATGAATAGTGTATTTATTAAATAAATAAATTTAAAATATTTAGAAAACTACTTTTATAAAATGGAGTTCATTTTTGAAATCAGAACATTGATATTTGGTTAAAGTGAAATTTTGGGATTTTTCTGAGAAAGTTGAATTTTTAGTGAATAGTAAAAATACAGTTTTAGGGTTTCGTTATGTTTAATGACATCATAACTATGTCATGATGATGTCATGAGATATTTTATGGGTTGGCCGACCAAAGGTGATGAATTATTGTATGGGGGCCCCATGTGGCCTAAATCCATGGGAAATACCACGGGAGAGCCTACGCTTTTGAGAAAACCACTTGTGAGGTGTCCCTTGGCCATTAATGCCTTGTCCCCTCACTTTCCCTATAAATACCAAGCCATCCTCTCATCCATTTCGACTAACCACTCTCCCCCAACGAAGTTCTTGTCTCATTACCTCCCAAGGAGTCCTCCCATGGTGCTCCCAAGCCCTCAAGGTCCCAACCTTTGAGTTTTAGGAGTTTCGTTTTAAGGTAAGGGATCTGACCTCTCTCTTTCTTTTCAAGTAATCTATTTTATGTCCTTTCTTTTATGCTCCATGTTATTATGTTAAAAGATGTTCTTTTATATTCCTCTTAATGAACTTTTTATGTTCATATAATGAGATATCCCCTCTTACTATCATTATTTCATTTTATGAAGTGTTAAGTGGCGCCGTTAGGCTGCCAAATTTTTAAGTGGTTCTTTCACCTTTCTACTTTTTAAAAGTTCTAATTCCATGTCAAGTCATGCATGTTCCTTTTTATTATGTTGTGGTATGATCTCTATATCTATCATACTGATCTTTTATGATCATATTATGAGATACCCCATTTTATCTCTTCAATTCAGTATTTTGAAGTTTTAAGTGACACCGTTAGGCTGCCCAAATTTTTGTAACAGATTCTTTCACCCTTCTCATTTTCATGTTCTATTTTCTTGTCAAGTCTTTCAAGTTCCTTTTTATTATTTTGGGTTATGATCTCTATATCAATCATACTGATCTTTTATGATCAAATTATGAGAGACCACATTTTATCTCTTCAATTTAGTATTTTAAAATTTTATGTGGCGTTGTTAGGCTGCCGAATTTTTAAGTGGTTCTTTCACCCTTCTCGTTTTGAAGTTCTACTTTTATGTAAAGTCTTTCAAGTTCATTTTTATTATGTTGGGGTATGATATCTATATCTATCATACCGAAATATTATGTTCATATGATGAGATACCCTATTTTATCTCTCCAATTCAGTATTTTGAAGTTTTAAGTGGCGCCGTTAGGCTGTCGAATTTTTAAGGGATTCATTCACCTTTCTCATTTTTCAAAGTTCTACTTTCATGTAAAGTATTTCAAGTTCCTTTTTATTATGTTGGGGTATGATCTCTATATGTATCATACTGATATTTTATGTTCATATGATGAGAGACCTTATTTGATCTCGTCAATTCATTTTTTGAAGTTTAAGTGATGCTGTTAGGCTGCCGAATTTTCATACGAGAAATCTTATTTTTTCTTCCTTTCATGTACTTCATTTCATATGGTACATATTTCAAATTTCATTACCATGTTCATATTTCCTTCATATTCTGTCCCTCTACTGTTTTATAGGTCATTTATGAATGTTTGACCCAGGTCCCTTCTCTTTTCAATGTTTTCTAAAACCCCGATACGTAGCCGTTATGCTGCAGAATTTTCATCTCAAAATGCCTCTCTCTTTTCTCAAAATTATTTTATGTTATTAAGTAAATAATCAAAGCTCTTATTTCTACAGGGGTATTCACATATATATCAAAATTTTCTATTTTAAATTATGGGATTTACATATATGTAACCCGCTTTCCCTTTCCATGGGTTTAAAGTGACATAAAGATCGTGTCTTTAAAGCAGTTTTTAAAACGTTATGATTATGAAATGAAACCCATTTCATTTATGATATATGGGTTGTTTATGAAAATATTTATGATTATATATGTGGCTCACATGATAATAAATACATGTCAAGGGTGCTCCCATATAGCGCTCCAATGCATTGGGTAAAGACTTAATCTCTAGGGATGACCTTTTAGACTGATACCTTGGTGAATAACCTTGGTAATTTTTAATGACACCTTGGGGATGGACCTTGGTGAAACGAAATGATTGTAAATATTAAATTTTGTATCCAAATATTAAAGTTATGAATAATTTTATTTTTATTATGATATATTTCATGATTTATTTCTCATTCCTTAAAGTTCTTTTCATGACCGTATTGAAGTATTTCAAGTTCACATGTAAAAATGTTTCTCTTATTTCCCTTACTGGGCCTTCTGCTCAGCCTTTCTTTTGATGTATGTCCCTAGATTATGAGATGCAGTAATGAACCTAGGATGAACATGAGGAGAATCCTTTCAAGTGTTTAAGAAGAATGTATTATGTTTTCATGTTTTAAGTTCCTGGTTTCCAAGACACTAAACCTTAAAGATCCTCGGTTTTGTAAAATGTAATGAAAGTTTATGTGATAAAAAAGTGGGATGTTATAGTTTGTATCAAAGGATGGTTTAGTTATTTGTGGAAATTAGGATATTAAAACTTGAGGAAGAATCCTATAGAAAAGTTTATATATAGGAAATCTTCCTGGTATTTTGGTGAGTATTGAGTAATGGGTTGCCAAGAAAATACATCCCCGTCTGGATATGAGCAGGTAGAGGTGGCTCTGGCACAGATGTACATAGGGGTAAAACCCAAAAACACCGCTTTGAGAAAGACTCAAACGGGAACGGGTACACGACAACGGGCCTTGCTACACTCTTGGTTACAACACTCTCGGGGGATATGCTTTGGTAAATTCATAAGCTTAGTATGAACCATTGTTAAAGGAAAAAAGATAAAATAAAATAAAGATTCACATAAGAATATATGATCATGGATAACCTAGATGGGATACTAGGGGATCACAAGTTAGGGTATACTTTTCTTCTATAAGCTTTCCTTATATGCTTTAAGTTCCTGTTCATGATTATTGGCTAAGTATTTAAGCCCCTAATTATACTTTCTCTTCTTAGTTAATGGTGGGAAATGGAAGAAGATGTCCTAACAACCAATGTGATAGGAAATGCGATGATTGCCGTATTAATATGATAGAGATGATTAGGGGATTAAAAGATGATTATTATTTTGGAAGATGTTAACTATTTTGGGGACCCTATATGATCGAGGTAAATACATTACTATGATATTTTCATTGAGGAGTAAAGTTGACTTATGTTTTGAAGAATGGATGAATTTAAGGTGGAATTATAGTAATTTAGGTTACTTATGTGAATGATTAACCTATCTTGGGTAAAATATGTTTAGGTTAGATACTTTTGTTATAAAATGTTAGGAGTGGTTGATGTTGTTTGGAGATGAACAATGAAGTTTATTTTGGAAGACTATGTTATCAAATCCTTCTTCTATTTGGGTTTCAATCTTAGTTTGGTTTATTTTGGGAAATTTTAAGGACCGTTATTTATGGAATGGTCTATGATGAACTTTAGGTAGTACCATGGAACATTTAAGATTTAAAATTTGTTTCCATTCATATGGGATTCTTTCTTTTTGAAGAGTTATTTTACCTTACCCTTTCTGTTTTTGGGATAATGTTTAAAGGTAGAAGAAATAGATAGTTAATCTTTTGTGGATTATGTGATTCTCTAGAAGATGATTCTTGTGTTTTGATGAGACCAAGTAGTTTTGAATGCTCATCGTTTGGTGAAATGATTAGTTGGTAGAAAATTATTAAAGGATGAAACTCTACATGAAGGTAGGTATATTTTCTTATGTTTTTGTTCTATGTAGTAAATGAATTCCTCAAAATTATGAAAATGAACGTAAAACAAAAATGTTGTTGGTTTACGTTTCCTACTAGGTAATCAAATACCGTTTACACACATCATAAGTTTGGGATTTTCTTATGGTTAACTTTCTCCTAATCATGTTTTCTATCACTCTCCCTTAGAACTAGACCCTTTGTTTTCTCCTCCATGTCCATGTTTTCCTACATAGAATCCTCATGTGGGTTAACTCAGGTGACCTTCGTACTTCCCTTTATTTCTTTTAAAGTAATAGTTTTACTGACTCCTTTTCCGATGTGAGACTTTCAATGAAATTTCAAAACCCAATTTTAAAAAATTTTGAGGACGCAATTTCTTAAGGGGGGAAGATTGTAACGACCCAAAATTTTGAATAAATATTATTTCCTAATTTTATGTGTTATTTTATTTTATTTTTATACTCAACAAAAATGTTTCATTTGATAACATGAGTATAATTAAAATGAGACCGTTGGGTTTTGACGGTTATATGACCATTGGTCAATATGACTGCTGGAAACTAAAAGTTTTGATTATTGTCTCTAAATACAAGTAATCTTGGTTAATTATTATAGAAAGAAGATTCAATGGCCTCACCCAGTAGTCTTGGACCGATCAAAGCCCATCTAACAGAACTTGGGAAGAAGGTAGCACCACTGGGCTTTGCTCTAGACCAAACCCAAGCCTAACTTCATCCTGTGAAGCTAGAACGGAATCGCCTTCGCAAGAAGTTCAAACTGATAGAAATTACTACTCATGTGATGTTGGTCGAGCCTCCCTCGGATTCTCTCACCTTAGCACACCTTACACTTAGGTCATATACTAGTGTGATAAGGGGCTATGTAAGGATACCATAACTGCCTTGTGTAATACTTTGTTTTAAATAAAAATTGGGACTTCTTCTTATGATGATGTTTATGACTTTTCAAATGTCCGGATAAATATAGTATGCATATTTTTGGTGAATTTTAGTGAAATTATATTTTAAAAAATGTTTATGTAACCCTTAAAAAAATTAAAAATGTGTAATGATTTTCAAAAAATGGTATGCTAAAATTATGTTCAGTACGAAATTTAGAGTTTAATAAGATCAACTTAATTTTTGATGAATAGTAAATTATGAATAGTGATTTTATGCTTCAGATTAGTAATGTGACCAAATGGATTAGTAATATCACTTAAAGAAAGTATTAATATAATCTAGGCACCTTGATTAAGTAATGTTATTCAATAAAATGGTTAAATAACGGTTTCATAAATTATTATTCAAGTATTAGTTTTTTCGGGTGAATAGTGTTTTTTAATTGAAAATTAAATTAAAAATATTTATAAAATTATTTTTATAAAATGGATTTCATTTTTGAACTCAGAGCATCGATATTATGTTAAGGTAATTTTTGGGGATTTCTCTGAAAAAATGAATTTTCGTTGAATAGTGTATTTATTTAAAAAATAAAAAATAAATATTTATAAAATTAGTTTTATAAAATTCAGTTCATTTTTGAAATCAGAGCATTGATATTTGGTTAAGGTGAAATTTTGGGATTTTTCCGAGAAAGTTGAATTTTCAGTGAATAGTAAAAATACAGTTTTAGGGTTTCGGTATGTTTAATGACATCATAACTGTGTCATGATGATTTCATGAGATATTTTATGGGTTGGCCGACCAAAGGTGATGAATTATTTTATGGGGCCCCATGTGGCCTAAATCCATGGGAAATACCATGGGAGAGCCCATGCTTTTGAGAAAACCACTTATGAAGTGTCCCTTGGCCATTAATGCTTTGTCCCTTCACTTTCCCTATAAATACCAAGCCATCCTCTCATCCATTTCTACTAACCACTCTCCCCCAACGAAGTTCTTGTCTCATTACCTCCCAAGGAGTCCTCCCAAGGTGCCCCCAAGCCCTCAAGGTCCAAACATTTGAGTTTTAAGAGTTACGTTTTAAGGTAAGGGATCTGACATCTCTCTTTCTTTTCAAGTAGTCTCTTTTATGTCATTTATTTTATGCTCCATGTTCTTATGTTAAAGGATGTTATTTTATATTCATCTTACTGAACTTTTCATGTTCATATAATGAGAGATCCCCTCTTACTCTCATTATTTCGTTTTATGAAGTTTTAAGTGGCGCTGTTAGGCTGCCGAATTTTTAAGTGGTTCTTTCACCTTTCTCCTTTTTCAAAGTTCTAATTCCATGTAAAGTCTTGCAAGTTCCTTTTTATTATGTTGGGGTATGATCTATATATCTATCATACTGATCTTTTATGATCATATTATGAGAGACCCCATTTTATCTCTTCAATTCAGTATTTGGAAGTTTTAAGTGACGCCGTTAGGCTGCTGAAATTTTTATAACAGATTCTTTCACCCTTCTCATTTTCAAGTTCTATTTTCTTGTCAAGTCGTTAAAGTTCCTTTTTATTATGTTGTGGTATGATCTCTATATCTATCATACTGATCTTTTATGATCATATTATGAGAGACTCCATTTTATCTCTTCAATTCAGTATTTTGAAGTTTTATGTGGCGCCGTAAGGCTGCTGAATGTTTAAGTGGTTCTTTCACCCTTCTCATTTTGAAGTTCTACTTCAATGTCAAGTCTTTAAAATTCCTTTTTATTATGTTGGGGTATGATATATATATCTATCATACCGAACTCTTATGTTCATATGATGAGAGACCCTATTTTATCTCTTCAATTCAGTATTTTTATGTTTTAAGTGGCGCCGTTAGGCTGCCGAATTTTTAAGGGATTTGTTCACCTTTCTCATTTTTCAATGTTCTACTTTCATGTCAAGTATTTCAAGTTCCTTTTTATTATGTTGGGGTATTATCTCTATATCTATCATAATGATCTTTTATGTTCATATGATGAGAGACCCTATTTGATCTCATCAATTCATTTTTTGAAGTTTAAGTGATGCAGTTAGGCTGCCGAATTTTCATAAGAGAAATCTTATTTTTGTCTTCTTTTCATGTTCTTCATTTCATATGGTAAATCTTTAAAATTTCATTACCATGTTCATATATCATTCATATTCTTTCCTTCTACTGTTTTATGGGTCATTTATGAATGTTTGACCCATGTCCCCTCTCTTTTCAATGTTTTCTAAAACCCCGATACGTAGCTGTTATGCTGCAGAATTTTCACCTCAAAATGCCTCTCACTTTTCTCAAAATTATTTTATGTTATTAAGTGAATGCTCAAAACTCTTATTTATATAGGTGTATTCACATATATATCAAAATTTTCTATTTTAAATTCTGGGATTTACATATATGAAACCCGCTTTCCCTTTCCGTGGTTTTAAAGTGACATAAAGATCATGTCTTTAAAGAAGTTTTTAAAACGTTATGATTATAAAATGAAACCCATTTCTTTTATGATATATGGGTTTTTTATGAAATTATTTATGATGATATATGTGGCTCACATGATAATAAATACATGTCAAAGGTGCGCCCAGATATCACTCCAATGCATTGGGTAAAGACTTAATCTCTAGGGATGACCTTTTAGACTGATACCTTGGGGAATAACCTTGGTAATTTTTAATGACACCTTGGGGATGGACCATGGTGAAACGAAATGATTGTAAATATTAAATTTTGTAGCAAAATCTTCAAGTTATGAATAATTTTATTTTTATTATGATATATTTCATGATTTCTTTCTCATGCCTTAAAGTTCTTTTCATGACCGTTTTGAAGTATCTCAAGTTCACATGTAAAAATGTTTCTCTTGTTTCCCTTACTGGGCCTTCTGCTCACCCTTTCTTTTGATGTATGTCCCTAGGTTATGAGATGCAGTAATGAACCTAGGATGAACATGATTTGAAGCCTTTCAAGTGTTTAAGAATAATTTTTTATGTTTTCATGTTTTATGTTCCTGGTTTCCAAGACACTAAACCTTAAAGATCCTCGGTTTTGTAAAATGTAATGAAAGTTTATGTGATAAAAAGGTGGGATGTTATAATGAGTCCCAGGTGTGTTCGGGTGGGATACGTGGTTGTGAGGCCCAGGTGTGTGTGGGAAGGATACGTGGTTGTGAGGCCCAAGTGTGTGCAGGTGGGATACGTGGTTGTGAGGCCCAAGTGTGTGCAGGCGGGAAGAGTGTGGTACCGTCAGGACATTCATCGTTTGGAAGAACAACTAGCTAGTGGGGGAAAAGGTGTGGGGTACCCAGTACTCTTGTTCTTATATACTTCTACCTATTGTGATTTTGTTTTGGTGAGTGTGGTTGGTGAGGTTGGGTGGATAGAATTTATTTCTAGGTTTCTTCTGTTGTTCTCACGGGACATTAGGATGTCTCCCCACTTGTGCATGAGAGCATTAGGTTTCCCTACTGAGTATACTGGTATAATCACCCTACATTTACTTTCAGGTTTCCAGGAGGACTACCAGGGCCGTGCGGGACCCTACTAGTCGTGGTAGTTGGAGTTGCTGCAGTTTGTTGTACTTTTTTCTTCTGGTATTGTACTTTGAGCTTTCTTGTACTTACACTTTGTTATAAAATTGTTTAAACATGCATGTGGGATTGGTTTGGGTTTATTTATGTACACTTCTTCTTTTCCTTTTTGGTAATTGAATTTTCCTATTTCCCAATCTTAAAATAATAAAAAGGGTAATGCCTCCCGTATTTGTGAAAACTCATACCCTTGGTGCTAGTCGCCACCCCAGGGCCTACTGGAGGCGGGACTCAGGGGTCATTATCTCCCTTTCACTATTGCCAACTCAGGAGGGGCACATTTGGTGGGAGGGGGTTGTGACATGTATGGTTGGATAGTTGGTCTCAGTCACATAGAGGCTCATTGAATTTGGTAGGGTAAATATTATTTCAGCTATTTGAATGGTTTCCGCCTCATTTTTGATATTTATTTATATATCCACTTATATTATCATTTATCTTACATATCAATTTTATGTTTTATATTGATTATTAATTTTTTAGAACCTATTTTTTATTTTAAAATTTTATATACAATTATTTTTTTTCTATTTTGTTAGAGGAAATAATTCCCAAATACAATATCCTGTTCCTGTGTTACTATTTTATTACTTGTGGTGATCCAGAATATCTTTTAGGCCTTTTGTAGGATTGGATAAGAATATAGGTTTTCTGGAACCCTATGTCAATTCGTTACAAATAACATCATCTAGAAAAAGTCTTATCCAAAAAAATTACCCATTTATATAAATTTTACAATAAATTAACATAAATAACATTCATACACATTACAAATAGGCAAAATTCAATAATCAATATGTCTAAAACTATATTAGAGAACATGTTGATGATAAAAATACCATTAAATACTATGTTTATATTATCTATAAATATTAACATGTATTCATTTACTCGCAATTGTTGAATCAAATCAAAATTATCAAAGTTTCCATAAATAAAAATCATTCATATTAAAACAATTATGTATATATCTATTGAATAAAATAATATATCATAAAATATCTAAAAAATATTATAATAGTTTAAAAATGATAAAACTCAAACACCTACATGATTTCCTCACAACATGACCAACTTAAAAACTATTTAGAAATATGTGATCCCTGGAAATTTTATACCAACTCAAGGTGATATTCAAATATAAATACATTCTCAATAATATTATTTTACCTAGAACGTTAATGTTATTTTATAAATATATAATTTAATTATCATTATATGTTCGATGATTTCTCACATCAACATTGAAAATAATTTCCTATGAACAACATAGATAGAAGGTGGACGAAATCAAATATATCATCAATATTAATGTTTTCAAACTACCATCATGAACCAAATTGATTAAAACGTGTCTATAGTTTGTATTTTAGTAAAATCATATAATATTGTCTCAAATTATTTATATTATTATATCATTAATCATTTTTCTCAAAAATATCTATGATGATGTGATATTTTATAAACAATTTCACTAATCTTAAAAGTGAAATTTGATTCCCTAAATAAATGATATCACTATGATTAGCATAGAAAAAGTGGAGTGTTAGTTTCAATTCCTCCTTGATGTCTTCTAATTGGATCTAATTAACATTAATTGTGTTCTATCATGTTCGGAAGACCAATTTTTAGATTCAACATAACCGAAGGACAGTAATATTAGTTAGTCTATATTCCAACATATAATAGATAAAAAATTAATTTTCCACTGTATGTTGATCATAAACACCAACATTTACTCCCTAATAAGAAATGAAATATATTAAAGAATAATGAATCATGCTGACATATTTTTCATCCCACAATGAATTATGAAACTATTGTATCTATGTATTATTTTTCAAATAATGAAATATGACTTCTTATTTGTTCATTGATATTAGTAACATAACATAACAATATAAATATATGTTTTAATTAAGATTTTATATACAAGAAAATTAATAATCCTAATTAGTTTTGTTTAAAAAAATTTATGATACCACCTTTTAGAAATTACATTCCTTCAATAATTATTTTAGAATGTATATTTTTGGACACTATTCCAGGAATCATTATAAATTATTGATAATATTTATCTTTATAAAAACAAATGTGATCATCCTATTAGACATTTTGTAATTATAAAAAGAATCATATTTTTCATGAAAAAGAAATTTAAACATATATGATTAGATATTAATGTAAAAAATCACATTATTATTCATTTTATGTATAAACATTATCAACATCACAACCAATAAAAAATGTTACACTTCATTAACATCATTAAAATAGTGGGTTTTTTCAAAATATACATAGATATTAACAACTTCAAAGGAGAATATAATATTACATAACATAATCATGAGTGTTTTTTTGGCTAGTAATTCATTATTAAGAAATAAACACAATATTCATCGTTTAAAACAAATAAAATGCCAGTTTTTCTAATTTAAACATCCACTTAAAACTCCCCTTTGAGAAACTAAAAACGGATATGGATTCAGAAAGTCATATATTGTTATTATAAATGAAGGTAATGAAATATTCTAATGGTTTCTAGTTTTGAAACTAATGTGAAGGGACAATAATAATCAATTACCTCTACCTATGAATACCCATTACATACATGTCATTATTTTTACATTAATCTTTTACTTTTTCATTCATATTGATTTAAAAACCAAAAAAATAAATTTGATTTCACAATTTTATGTGGATTTGGTACCCAATAAAAATATTATTTCAAATGTATATGAAATTATTTATTATTCATTGAAACCACACACTCTTAATGCAATAATTTCCCTTAAATAGTTCATTGTTAAACATTAAAAAATGGTGTGGTTTTCATTGATTTTATCAAAGTTCATTTTCTATTGTTAGACTATCAATTTTATCCAATGATATTTTAGACCCCTACCTTCTATATCAACCGTGGTTGATATATTCCACGATTCTATTCATTCGAATAAAATTTTGAATAAGAATATTTATTGTTCACATGAACTAGACTCACAATTTTTTAATTTCATCTCTATAATTATGAATTAAAAAATATTCACCACTTTAACATGGACATGATTTTCTATTTGAGTTTTATTTTATTTTCTATTATATAACATTTCCATATATATTCTCTATGATCGACGCTTTTCTTTGTTATAATAATTTTAACCCCTTAAATTTAAAGGATTACCCAGGAAGATTCCATCAACTCCAACTTATTGAAACATCCAATGTTTATCACCTTTCATATTGATAGAATAAGGGAAACCCAAAAAATATCAACATATCATACATGGAGACATATGATATGGAATCCCTAAAGGTAACAAATTATAATTATATCTATATAGAAATAATTTTTAATGTGACCCAATCCACATATTATCTAACTCTATAGATACTGAGATGTATCGTTATTAGTCAACATGTTATGAGAAATATCTACCCATTATCTATTATTTAATTCAGATAATCCATTTTTTAAGTACATGGTGCATTGAATTCATATTGAATACATAAATACTCATTAAATAAAATAGAACATATATTTTTATATTATACACAGTTAACATTCAAAAAAAAGTCAACGAAAAATAAAACTATTTCATGGCAGAAGTTGTAAAAACAATAAACTTATTCAGAGACCATGATATATGATTATGAAAAATAACACAAAAATTAAGAGTATTTTCCAAAATACATAAAATTAAATACTCATAATTATTATTTTATTACATTCTCACAGTCCCCCAGATTTATGAATTAAAAATCTTGAATATATAAGGAAGTCTAAATGTCATTTCTTTTTTTAGTGAAATTTATAACATAAACCTTTTGGAAATTAGATCACTTTTAGTGTCTCAAAAAATTAAATATATTACAATATCTATCATTCGGTTCTCCAATATCCCTTCTCTTGTTCTGATGCCCTAGGAGTTCAATGATTAATTACACAATTTATTATCTTTTTCAATTAAAATGTTGTATGAATTGTTAAAATAAAAAAATGAATCTAGTTTCACATATTAATTATAATCCTATCAAAAAAATCCATATTTTAACCATATAATAAAGAACCCATATTTTTTAATAACTATATAATTATATTAATGATATAACAATATTACATTTAATAGATTATAATTGATCCCATCAATTTATAAATTCCTAGTATACTTCATTTTCACATTTTAATAAACTCATAATTCCAATCCGTATATTTTTAGTAGAACATCATTTAAAATGGTTACCAAGACTTCAAATCCTTCGTGAAGAAAATATATTATCCTGAATCCATGGAAACCCCATTTTGATTATTTACCTTAAATATAAACAAATTACATTTCCTTTACCATTATTCTTATGAGTCATTTTTCTATTGTAATTAAAAATCAATTAGGCTATCTTGGTTGTGATAAAATACTATCAAATGTTACCAAGTTAATCACATATTATAAACAATGTTTTTAATTATTGAATTTTTTTCTCAAACATTATACTATGATTACTGTTTCCTTCTAATCATTTATATTTTGAGTGAGAAAACATCACGGTATTTTATTTATTCCAATGTGTAAATGAAAATATTAATATTGACAAATAAAAAATAATTCCAATTATATAAATATTCTACAATGAAAATAATAACCATAAATAATATATTTACCAAGGAGAATATATCATTTTCTATATTTGGATTCTATATAATGTTTGATACTATGGAAGACAATTTGATATCTTTTTTTTTTGAAAAATTTATAAACTCTCAATTACATTATTTAAAATATATGATTGATTCCAAATTTTTAAAAATCATTATATATTTTATTTTTTAACATCAGGCCAATATTTCATTAATTTTTAGTGTTATGAGAATATATTAATTCTTCAAAAATCATGACATTCATTACTAGTAAAATGAAAATAATAGTAATAATATTTATTATGATTTAAAAAACATAATTAATTTTACACTAAAATATGATTTATACATTTCTAATTCTTCAACTTTATTGATTGAATTATGTCATAACAACTGATCTTAAATATTTTTCATTTTAATCATTAACTCAATTCAATTTTACAATATTATAATCACAAAATGAATTCATTATATCTTAAATCATTGTAATCAGTAATAGATTCTTATTTTAAAAACCAAATTTCTTATGGATTGTCTTTTTATTAACATTATTTAAAATTTTTATATAAATTTAAAATATTATGGCCTTTAAAAAAATTGGAATTCATTTTACTGGATGTAAAATGCACTTCTATTTCTTCCATATTTTCAACAACACTAAATCTATTACAGATAAATTCATTCAAAATAACTTTTGAAATTATTTTATATTTATTAGTAAAAATTAATTTTAAAACTTATAACTCATCCCCAATTATCTCACTATATTCACGAATTAATAAAAATTTCAAATTTTTATTAAAGTTCTCCACTTTCATAAAAATAATTGGCTTATCAAATTTTGAGTGATTAATTGTAGATTATCTCTTTCATCTCTAATAATCATATAAATTATAATAATTTTATTTTAAATTTATATTGTTTCCAAAAAAATTAAAATAGTTCTATACATAGATATCTATTGTGGAAATTTTTCCAAAATCATTCCCTTCAAACATTTAAAACTTCTAGAGTATATATACCAATATTTTTAAAAATTCTCCTCTACCTGATCTTCTTCATCAAAATTCTCTACACATAAATTTATATTTTTTAAATCCTATTATTTATTTTGTGTATTAAAATAAATTTATATTTGTTAATATAGATTATTTTTCATGAAATCGCCATTCAATATATAATATGAAATAATAATATATAGTCAACCTTGTAATATATGTGTTCAAAGATCAAAGTATTCATGTGGAATGTATTTTTCATCAATCATGTCTCATAAAATTTTTATTATATTCTATAAAAATCTTATGTCCTAGTTAATTTGATGAAATCACTAAATGTCTTCACTATTTATCTATGAAGTTCGATGAATTCATCTACTGTATACTAAATAATTTTTTTCACTACTTCTTTTGTTAATATTATAAAATTTAATTTAGATATATCTATCATATAATTAAATTCATATATATTTTTTATGTTTTATTATCAAACACTCACTATCTTGGGCACATTACATTAGGGATGGTCTTTTCTGATAAAAATTAAATTATTTCATTCTGAGCATGTACATCATTCCCCACATTTATTCCAAAAAATAATAACATATAATCATATTTATTACATTTACTAGAACTATATATATTTTTCTAAAATTCATCAAAAATACCCATTTATATATATTGATTCATCTAATACTTTCATAAATAATAGTTCTTCACATGAAATGTGGGAATCACATTATTGCTCAACAATTTAGGTTTTGACATCTCTAAAATTTATATTTTGAGACAAAACTAAAAACAGAGTCCTGATCAATCTCCTAATACATCATATATATTGTCATCAACAAATGTACCCTTCCCCTTTAATAAAATGAAAATAAACATCATGATTTGTGGGAAATCATTGAAACGAGGGTGTATCTTTTATTAGATATTATTTATAATTTTATATTTGAGAAACGGTCACAAAAAATTATTTTTCATATTTAATATCTATGAAACACACATTAATGACCACAAACAACCAAAATACATAAATATATTAAATTTTCAATAATCAAAATAAGTAAATAGACATTCGCATGATACTTATTCACCAAAGATAATACTGCCTAAAATTTAATTTCAAGTGGTTC
This sequence comes from Viscum album, assembly GCA_963277665.1. Taxonomy (NCBI): domain Eukaryota; kingdom Viridiplantae; phylum Streptophyta; class Magnoliopsida; order Santalales; family Viscaceae; genus Viscum; species Viscum album. The sequence continues at coordinate 583,953,129 of OY728130.1, forward strand.
TCAGGAAAAAATTGTATTTAATTTATTACTTCTAAAAAATACAATATAACAATGTTTAATTATATAAAAAATTATAAATATTAAATATTTTTTAAAAAAAGTGAGTCGACTTTCAAATTTGACTTTCATTATTTTATTATTTTTTTGTATCAGCTTTATCTTCTACATATTATTATACATTCACATTAGAAAGTATTATCTTTACCAATAAATCTCTCTACTAAATATTATCAATAAATATTAAATCATGTAAACTTCAAATGAAATATTCTTTTTATATTTTCTATTCAAAACCCAAAAAACACCATTATTACATGACATGTTTTGATATTACCTAACCCAAAATATCATCACTCCATTCAAATTGTTATTTGAAATTAAATTTTAAATATATAAAAATCATTAATATCTATATCATATTTTCCCATATTTTCCTAGTTCATCATATTTTGTCACTATCATTTAATCAACCTATATGTACGTCGATGTAAAATCTGATGAAATTGTTTGCAATAGTCTGGAAGACCACATGTCCACCAAAAATCCCCCATAGTTGTTAAATATAGTTCATCATGGAATGTATGAGTATAAAACTATAGAATTATAAAATCATTAATTATTATTGTTTATTATCATATAAAATAGATAACCATTTTTTCTTCATCATTGTTTGATCATATTGAAAAAATACATATATAGCTTGATTCATCATTTTTATATCTTTCTTCCTAAATTAAATTAAATATATTTGTTCTATAATGACATAAATCAACCTCATATGTTATATAAACTGCAATTCATAATTATCATTCTATTGTTTTTAAATAATCCCACAATAAAACCGTTATTACTAATTTGACATTAATATTTATTTAATAAATCTAAAAGAATGCATATTTCTTACTTTTCATGTTCCCTAATATTTTAATGTAACACCTTATATGACCCATTCATATCATCAAAAATAATGATAACTAGTAAATAAGGTTTATAGAATACAAAATACTTCCCAATGAATCATATATCCAAGCAAAAAAACACTTAAATATTTAACAGTAAACCATTTATATGAGTAAAAAAATCTTATATATCAATTTTTATTTTTACGGTGATAGTTTTATATTCATATATTCCATGTACATTTTCCTTTTACCCATATTTTTTATTCTATTTAGCTAGGTTTTGATAATGTATTTCTTTTTCTCCTCCATTGACTCTTATATATAGTTTTATTATATTTAAATATTTCCATTTCATAATATTAACTCATATATATCTTATAAAATGACTTATATGAGAATAGTTAGGAGACTTATGCATTTCCTCTACTCGAGTTTATTCTTATATACTTGATGGTCATAGGGGAAATTTCCATTTTTGTGTCTCTATAATGAAAAACCCTTACATATACTGTACAATTATACATTTAAAAAACTAGCTCTCAAGGTCTATCATTAATATATTTTATGTTCTCAGAGTCACTCATATGCATAGATGGAATGTATCTATGCTTTACAAAATATATCATCCATTCAAATGAACTACTATTGTTTATAAATTAGAATACCTTTATACATTGGATTAATAATGCAGGTTTCATCATTTATTATCTTCAACATCTAAATAGATCAAAATAACATCAAAAAATTACAATAATCTATAGATTTACAAAAAAAATACTTCATTTATCTACTTAAGAAATAACCCATTACTCTAATAAACCATTTAAATTTGATCATCAGATATATAATATATACATATCATATTTTTTTCCATCACATCATTATATAATATGTTCATGTACATAAAAACATCCATTCAAATATTTAACGTTGTAAATCCCCTAAAATGTATTGAACCCTCATTTATGAAGATTAAAAAATACTTATATTCACATTTCTATATCGTTTAATAATTTTAAACATAATCTGATTCATGATTAAAATTTACTGTCTAAATTTATTGGAAGTTAACACATTAATTGTTTAAATGAAAAACCAACAAAAACTCCCTTTTCCTTGTTATATCCCTCATTCTCAAAAGGCTATCGATAATTTGAATTCATAATCAATTTGAATAATGATATGTGGAGGAAATAATTGGAAAAGTGAATTTAAAGGTCAAATCCTCCACAAACTTCTTCAAATTGCTGAAAATTATTCTCATAAATAACTAATTTTTTTCAATTTTAACAAAATCCCATCTATTTTTAATTTTATAATATCTCCCCATAAATAAAATCAAATAAATAAAAGTATTATTTCAATATTTCTAATTATTTATGAAATTTACATTCATGTTCCAAAATCCCATATAGTTCCGACAATAACAATGATATCTATAATATCATTAGAAAATATATTGATATATATATGTTGACAAGTAATGGAATTTAATAAATTGGTCACAAATTGTTGATCATATTTATGAAAAACAATATTATCACCAAACAGTATTATTTGATCTAGTATTCTTTCCCCATTTTTAATTAACTATTTATACAATAATTTAAATTCATGTTAGTTTACCTATTATTTTAGGAATTTGAACAATTTTTTTCTTATGAAAACATTACATATTCTACCTTTGAATCATTAACAACATTCATAACTTTCAAATCAGTGAACTAAGGAATATTTTTTAAACAAAATTTATAAAATAAATTATAATTGATTGAATTACTTTTTAGTATTTATCAAAGTGAACTATACCCTGTGAAGTTAAATCTCCATTAATTTAATCGTAACATCTATTTCATTTGAATACCTTTTATCTTGATGAATCTTTTTCAAGTAATAAAAATATATAACCAAAATTAACACTTAATAGAAATAATTAAGAATTTATTATGGATGTATTTTTATTATTTTTATTTAAAGTATATATCTATTTATCAAATTTTGTGATTTTTAATGGACAATACGCGAGTTCATACTTCAATTGAAATGAAATATCAATTTTACCTAAATTATAACATTCCCTAATTCAGGTCTTTTATATTCATACTCATTCTCTTTATAAATCCATAGATTTCAATCAAAAAAATTGAAATCTAGAACTCTTCAACATATCCATAGCTCTAAATATCATCAGGATTTGATATGAAATATACATTATTTCAGGTTGGAAAATTCATTCAGTTTTCATTTGAAGAAAAAATTAAATTAAACTTTTTTGTCTTTATATTATAATGATCCCCTTAACCACTCAAAATTATCTTCTCTAATTACTGATTTCTCAAACTGTGGATGATTTATATAAAAAAAAGTCCAACAGCTCCACACCTAAATACTTTATGTATATTTCACTCCAAATAAATTCCTTCACCTCTTCAAACACTTATTCAAATGTTTGAAATAATTTTATAAAAAATTTCATTGAATTGTTTTCCAACATCAATAAATTCTCCTAGAAATGTCTATCCATCACATCCATTGTGTTGGACGATTAAATAAAATTTTGTTTCTTCAACAATCAAATTTTTTTATTGAAATTATCTTTTGCATCTCATAAGGCATAATAATATGTAAATTATTTAAGGGGAATGTACTTGGATTTTGGACTTCAAAAACATATACATTTTCATTAATTAATTCAGAATGTTTTTTTTAAATATTATTAAAAACAATTACATCCAATTATATAAATATATTTACTATAAAAATCATCACATTTTTTGGTAAAACAAATAAATAATTAATATATAGTTTCTTATTTCATCAATTTTAGGTCCTCATAATAAAATATAAAACCCTATTGTTTATATTTTCTTACCTCTAAATTGACATCACATTTATTTTATTTATATTCATATATGAAGAATAAAGCCTTAACCCTGTGTAACTTGTAAAAATTATTCTACAAAATAGATTAGAGTATGGAATTATCAAGTACATACATCATTATTTAATATTTTTTATCAACTACATATATAGAATCACATTAAACATGGTGAGTAATACTGTCTATTAGAGACACCACTATATACAGATTGATAGGTAAACAATATGGAGGTGTTAATTCATTTCATATATAATTTCATTTTTTAATATGTGTATCACCTTGTTAATCACTAAATATAAAATTTCAATAATCATAGTAAAATTTCAATGAGGAAAATAAAAAATATAGAGGAAATTTTATTCTGAAAATGATAAATATGTTATCACTAATAAATGGAAGTAATATCTACCACAAAATTAAAGGAATCGTCAAGATAAGTAAAAAATCATTGGGAAGCAGTGGGGATGGGTGGGTTAATTATTGAATTTATCACTTTATTATAATTTTTTAAAATTAGGATTCACCACCTATAATACATAATATAGGTTTTCTGAAAACACACTACATTGAAAACATATAAAATGTATAATATATTTACACATTTTTCACCACTAAAATGTGTAGTTTGTCCAAGACATGATATAGATTCAAAATACATTTATAATATTGAATATTTTAATTATGTATATAAAAAAGAGTATGATGTATCATTTACAAGTAATAAAAAATTTATCCCACCTATGTATAATGTTAAAAAAACCAAAATTATATATTTTATTCATTTAAGAATCATTGTGTTTTTTGTTAAATTATAAATACCACATGAATTTCTAAATGTAATTATTATTATTTCTACTCTTAATGATCTACATGTTTAGAAGAAAGTCTATGATTCCATTATATTTGACTATACTAAATAAACATCAGGATTTTTACCAGCAATAAAAATGACAATATATATTATTTATATAATTAATTAAAAAATGGATACATCTTTCAAATAATACCATTGTATAAAAAAATATTTTCCCTCAACAAATCTTACATTGTTTCATAATTAATCACACATAATAATCATCCTATTAAGTCATTAGATATATATATGTCTAGATTTTAATATAAATCATCGGTAAAGTATATGCAATTTAGTTTGTATGATAAGTTAATATAAAATTGAAACTAGATTTGGGTAGAGTCATATTTCATCATAGGGTTAATCTTATTTACCTATTAGAATTTCCCTATTGTTAACTCATATAGAAACCCATAATGATTTAAGGATCATGTGAATTTATATAGTATAGCATTGTTACATCACATTAGTATCTCTATGAAACTTAATAATGATTTCTAATTAGAAGATACCTATATTTTGCATTACGTCCATAATTAAATAATTAACTTTTATAGATTATTTCACAATCCTAGAAGAAAATGACATTCCTACTTATTCATATTAGGTATATAAATTTCTATTTTTTCATTCCTTCAAAATCATATCCCATAAAATTATACAGAAATGAATTCTATATGAACATAATCATGTAAATAATTTCCAAATAAAACAATTGAATAGTGATTTTAAACATTTAGTAAGTGTAAAAATTATTTAATATTGAAAAACTATTGGATCATAATAGTGATATAAATAATGCGTAGGGGAGAAATATTTGATTTAAATTATCATTAAAAATTATATTCTTTCATTTAGGACTGATTGAAATTCATATATCCTCAAAGGATATTAATAATATTATGGAAAAATAATATGTGTCATTAATCGTGATCCGTGGAAAATAATAGTCATTTATTGTAACATAGAGATATAAAATTTTGATGCGGTATAAAAATGATATTAACAATAAACAAAGGAATGAATAAAAATTATCATTGTTATAAATTAATAAAATTATAATATAGTGTAATTTTTTTAACTAACTACTCCCCTTAACATTGTTTATAAGTTGTAACTACCAATTTTACATAGTGGACCTAGTGTCACAACTCATTTTCCATAATTATCTGATGAAATATAATCAGTTTACAAATGAATTGGATAGATAAATTAGTCCCATATATCACCTAATGAATTACCATACTTTTTTTTCAAAATAATATCAATCATAAATCTCCTCAAAAACCACATCAGGAGAAAGAAGTTATGTAAATTTTTAAAATTGTATAACATTAGATGACATAAATAATTATTTTCTTAGTACGAGTTATAATTATCCCTATTATAATATATCAATTGATCATTATTTCATTAATCCTAAACATTACCTATATGAGAGAGATCTATTCAGGTAGAGATACAAATTGATGTAAAATTACAAAACGTGTTTACATAATAAATTTTTTACTTAATCACAAAAAATATTATATTATGTGTCACATTAAAAAATATTTTTTTGTTACTGAGAATATATTTTGAAAACATAATTAAGTAATATAGAATTTTAATGTAAGAAAAATATAATTAATGTTAATTTTAATAAATGTTTATTCTATGATATGAAATTTAAGTAATTGAAACAATGATACTTTTATGGGAATTAGGTACATTTAATGAAAATCATATTTGAATGAAAATTCAATAAAACATCCATTTATGAAAATCGGAAGAAAAATAGTAAATGTGTAAATTGCTACATATTTTTCTATCAAAATAATAGTGTATGACATTAGTAAAAATATCAATATGAACATTTTGGAAAAGAGTTGTTAAAATGGATGAGAATTTTATAGTGTGACGTTTTATTTTTGTAAACAAACAATTCATTCAAAGAATCAAAATTTTCATGAATTTTAATTTCCACATAGAAAAATATAAAATAATATTTTAAATATATAAAAGTAATAATATTAATATTTTTATAAACCATTGAGATTTTTTAATTTTTATGACCCATTAAATGGATATTGGGATGAAAAAACCAATAATACTTTGGTAACAAAGGATTCAAAACAAGGAAAAGGTGGGATCATGTTGTAACTATTATTAGTGGAACAAAAATAATGATAATAGAGGCTGATTTGGTTCTATTTACACCAAATGAAAACAAATATTGTAAATAGAAAGAATCATGTCCCATGGAGTGGAAATGAAAAGAATGAACACTTATATTGTATTTTATCATAGCTAGAAACAATTTAACCTCCTCTATAAACAATTTACATGTATTTTTATTCTATATTCAACCCATATTTATATATATATTTTTAAAATTCATACATTTCAATTATAATTTCATATTCCTCATTTTTTATTTTTTAAAATATATATTTATTTGTTAGGTGTGTTATTTATTCCACACTAGGTTTGATATTTTGGTTTCACAAAATAATAAATTGAAATGGTTTAACCACATACTCGATATTCATGGTTCACACATTAATTTTTTTTATTCAATTGACTATTTTTTGGATGCTATAGTGATATTTTTTTATGCGAAATTAAAATCCAAATATTTAAAAATGACAACTAAAATATTACATGAATTTCATTAATGAATACCCAAACATATGTTTCCATTTATAAAATATGTAAAAATGATAAATTCCTAAATAATTATAAGTAATAATTGTATTAAATGTTTCATAATCATAAATTTTTTAAGTATTATAATTTTTTCCAAAGAGGTGGTTCAACCGCTCAAGATCAGTATGTGTTATAACAAACGAATGAGTAAATAATTAATGATATATTTGAATAATATAATGTTGATATAAGAATAATGATATAAATAGAAAAATATTAGTTTATTGAATATATTTTAGGAATAATATAGGTTTGAATGTAATTGAAATGGAATGAGTAATAAATCATTACCAATATTGATGAAATCACTCCATCTCTATATGAAATTTCTTAGAATAAAAGAATAAGGATTCCATCATATGACTACAGGAATCCATAATTCAAAGAAATAACTAAGATAAGAAAAATTGGTTCATATTTTTGATTCATTTTAACTATAATAGTGGTTGAGTTTGGGTGGTTGATTTCTCCTCTAATCTATGAAATTGAGGAACATTTCCTGGAGTGTTATGTTAGGTGCTAGGTGAAGTGTGAATAACATTGGCATTTGAAGAGTTTGTACATCAATGTTTTGAATTATTTTATTATTAACCCCAAAATAGAGAAATTTAGTTAAATATTTTCAATATATATAGAAAATTATAAAAATTATGAGTTATAATGTAATATATTTACCCCATTTACCTTATTTCATCAACTAACATTTTTTAAAAATATAAATTTTAAATTATTAAATAATATTTAAATGATTATTCGATTAATCGAATATTTTATTTAATTACCATAATAAAATACAGAAAAATAATTTTTCAAGTAAGAAATATGAAAAAATGAATAAATTGTTTTTGAAGAACAATTATGTTCAGGCATTGTGTCTTATTATTTTTATTTCTTATAAATAATTTATTCAAATGATTTTTTATATAATTTTAATATATTTATGAAATAAATTTAATTTATATTTTCTATTTTATTAAGTTTAATGTGATTTTTAGGGACCCTATATTTTTATGCATATACATTACATCTAAATTAAAGAATTCTAAATATATTACCCAAACAAAATCTGAATGGTCTTATCAATTTAGTGCCTTTAGAAACACGAAAACATAAATACTGATATATAAGTGAGATACATTATCTCCCATAAGGTTCCCTATGACTTGAACCATTCTTGTACTAATCAAAAATAATACATATCTTAACAAACTACAGAGAGGACCCCTAATAAAGGGTGATCTCAGAAGCTCAGTAAGGGTAAACAAGGGAGATATATAAACATAATAATGAGAATAAGGGTATGATAACAAGATCATAAAAATCTAATATCATAACCTTAATAAAAAATCAATATAAAGATTAATCAAATAATTATTTTAATTTCATAAGACATGATTCATAAAATAATAAAGTGCATAATCCATGAAAACATAACATTGGAATTAGAAAACGAATTCTGGTAGTACAAGGCATATAAAAATTATTTTCAAAGTAAAAAATGATTAATTAAAAGGTCATATATGTGGAATCGATTCACTCCCCAAACCATATTATTATTAAATTCTCACACATAATACCACCTTAGGGGGGAAATTCCTTCACTGAATAGAGTTCACTCACCATTTTATTCATTTATATCTCATGAGATATAAATCATTACTCAATGCATTTGATGGAAATATAGTTCCCAAAAATGACACAAATATTTTATATATAAGTGTACCCCATTATCATAAAAAGTTATCATATCAATACACAAGAAAAGAAATTTGTATCATAATCATGTAATCATATCATAAACTATGAAAAAGACACAGGTTTAGAAATCATTTCATCAAATTATAACCCATGAATGAAAGTAGGTTTCAAAATCATATAACCTGTGGAAGAGAAACATGTGTAATAAACATCATCTGATCAAAACATAAACCATTTGATGAATTCATATGAATGGTACCCAGGGTAATATATGAAGAAATATATGAGTAATATAAATGTATTTCATAATAGATGTTTTTTAATTTTGATAAATAATTTAATACATATCTCAAAAGAAAATGTCCTTTCATCTTTGAAAAATACTTTTTAAAACATAATATATTTTAACAATACATTTAATTTAAAATAAATTTGAAAATTATAAGAGAAGAATTGAAACTAATAGAACATATTTAAAGAAATTTTCCTTGAAAATTATTTTAAAATATCATTTAAAAACATTATGAAATTGGTTTTAAAAAACAATTTTTTTGAAAGAACACAGATTCCTGATTGAAGGAAGAAATAAATTCAAGTTTTCTTAAAATTTTTATCATAATTATATTTATTACCAAAGAGTGGATAAATAATACAAATAAATGAATAAATAATGAGTAACCATAGTATAATAAATTTTATAATAGTTCATGTGATATGGATCATAATATTTCACCAATGAAATCAATATTGTATACAATCAGAATAACGATGAGATCATATCAATAAAATCTTACATATTAGCTAACAGAGAATCATAATAATAATTTTAGAATTAAATTTAGAGAAACAGAAAATATAATGAAATATATTGATATTCATGAGATAGAATTTAAATATTTAGTATATACACCTAGTAAAATAATAGTGGTGCATAACATATCATGTGTCTCAAAGAAGGAAAATTGATACAATACTACCTTACTGATTTGGTATCATTTGAAATGTAACAAAAAATTAAATAAATTTCATAAAATGAGAATCTAAATACACAAAAATTTAATTTTGAGAATAACATAATACATTAATTGTAATTATATTCTCCCCAAAAGATTAATTATTGCTGAATAGGGAATAACTCTCGTAGAAATGAATGTGTGACTTGAAATCTCAATAACTCATGTGTTGAAACTCATCATTCTCATTGAAAACTACTATATAATAAATATAGTTTTATTCAAAATTTGTAAAATAAATGTAACACCCCACCCCTACCTCATTGGATTGAGGAGGAGGTGAGGGTTACTTGGCCTAAAGCGATGTTCCCAAGGCACCACAGGGTGGAAATAAATGTCGAGGGCTTCATGGAATAGTGGGGACTGATTTTACCTTACGAAGATAAAATGACTCAACCAACCAACAACTAAAGCTGCATGAACATTCAAACCCAACCATGTAATACTAACTATTCCATCAAAAACCCCAAACCATTCAACTAGACATGTCCCCAAAATATTAGAGTACAAATCGGAAACTAAAATACAAAACACCATGAGCCATGACTCCCCCACAGCTCCAAATCAAGCTACATGATCCATGCTCCACCAAAACATCACAATGCACCAATGAAGGAAGGTGATGCGTTACCCTTTCCCACATCATGGTACATGACATCTTCAAAGACACAAAAGTGCCAAAGCAGGGGGTGAGTATAAAACTTAGTAGGTTTTCCCCAATGACTTCCCTACTCATTCCACAAGGATAGAAAAGTTAGTCACATTTATATAAAATAGTTTATATAAAATAATTTAGCAGAATAGTTTATAACCAAATATAAAAATGTTTCCAAAACCATTTATAACCAAAAGCATAAAACATCAATTGAAACCAATTTTTCCAACAAGTTATTTTTTTTCATAAAAACAACTAAACAAGCTTTAAAACCATTTCTCAATATTCATTTGACATAGCCAATTCATTCCATACATCCACACAACCAACCCTATAGTTAACCGGGATCACCCTATACTCGCGAGTGGTGAGTCATCCTTTCACTAAGTTTTCCCTAGTGAACCAACTGATGGGGGATATCCTTAATCATTATCAATCCCGTTAATGATGGGGGAGACCCCTAACCCTTATTTGTCCCACATGCACCCTTTGACGGGGGTGATCCCTAACCCTTATCCACCATGTTAATGATTTGGGAGACCCCTAACCCTTATCTGTCCCACATGAACACTTTTTATGGGGGAGAGCCCTAATCCTTATATATCCCATTAATGAAGGGGGAGAACCCTAACCCTTATCTATCCCACATGCCCATGATCCCACAAAACTATCATGTCAAAAACCAAGTGTGTTCAACCAATTCAAACCATTTTAATAAAACTATACTTCTATTTAAAACCAAAGAATAAACCAATTTTAAAACAACCACTTCACTTCAATAAAACATTCCCATTTATTGAAAACAACTAATCCAAAACATGTGTCACAACTCTAAAAAATCACCATTTTAAAATCTCTATTTTGAAAATTATGAACCAAAGCACTCGTTCAAAATCCCAGATTTTCCAGATTTCACAACCATCACTCAAGAAGGATTCCAACAAGTGTTCAACAACCAAATAAAAATCCATTCAACTCCACACATTCAATTTGAAATCATGCCAATCAGTTCTACTTAGTGGAGTCGAGAAATAATCCTCCTACCATTAGGGTTCCGATGAAATCAACCCACAAGCTACTAAACCTCCTAAAATCCGGTGAAAGCACCACCGAAATCACTCTATATCCCCTTCCCTAACATCCAAAAGTCTTAAAATCAACTCTCAAGGCAACAAAAACCTTATATCTACAAAAAAACATGTTTATATCTATAAAACCGAGAGAGAGAGAGAGATAGGTGTAGATCTTGAGTAATACACAAAGAAACCAAGAGGAGAGACTTATCTGGTGGAAACCACCTTCAAAACACCAATAAAACCCTTTGAATCGCTTCCAAAACAAGTGGGAGAGCACATTCAACCTCTGAGAACCCAAAATCATGAGTTAGGCTTGAGTGGGAGAAGATTTGGAGTGAACTAGGTCAATCCCTAAGGAGCCTAAATTTATAAACCCTTTTTAAGTGGTCGCATGGTTAGTCTGCACTGTTTGGAAAACCGTGCGCTAGCCATGCACATGCCCCTATCTCGAGAGGAGGGGTACACATGGTTGGCATGCATGGTTTGGAAAACCATGTGTAGGCCGTGCGAAGCCTACTGCCTCCCCCTTCATTGTGTCTTGTAGAACCCACATGGTTTCCCAAAATAGTGCTCTCTAATAAAAGCCTCCAAACTTATTCAAAACCATTCCAAAATCTCCCAACCTCATTCTATTCACTTTAAAAACATAAAATGTCATAAATAAAGGCTACATAACTCAAACCAAGGGTGCTACATTCTCCCCAACAATGGACTTTCTGTCCTTGGAAAATAGTGAACCCACCCATTGTTGAAAGAGCTCAGGCCACTGGTCGACCGTCTCTTTCTCCCGCTCCCAAGTCTCCTCTTGGATTTGGCCATGCTTCCAAAAAACCCGAACCATACCAATGCTTTTAATCTGCAAGAATTTCTCTTTCCTATCCACAAACCGCACTTGCACATGCACCAATGAAGAATCCAGCTCCAGCTCAACATGATCCCATCGAATAACATGGCCCAGATCCGACTGATACTTTTTCCACTGTAACACATGAAACACATTGTGCACCACACTGAACCTAGGTGGAAAATCCAAATTATAAGCCACCGAAAAAACCTTCTCAAGAATCTCATAAGGTCCAATATTCCTCATAGATAACTTTCTCTTCTTTCCAAACTGACAATTTCCAAACCTAGGAGAGATCATTAAGAAAACATGATCAGTCACCACGACTGACAACAGCCGTCGATGATGATCCGCATATGATTGCTGACGACTCTGAGCCATCTCTATTCTCATCATAATTAACTTGATCTTCTCTGTAGTCTCTGTGACAAGGCTCGGTCCAACCATAGAGGACTCACATGTTTCCCCCCAAAATAGTGGATAACGGCACGACTTCCCATACAACGCTTCAAAAGGATCCATAAGTATGGATTCCTGATAACTGTTATTTTATGAGAACTCAACCAATGACATGTGGTCCTCCCACAAGCCACCAAAATCCATGACATAAGGCCTCAATATATCCTCCAATGTTTTTATCGTCCTCTCAGATAGAAAATCTCTCTGAGGATGATACGCCATGCTCATAGTCAACTGTGTCCCAAGGGCTTGCTGCAAGGATTTCCAAAACCAAGATGCGAACCTCGTATCTCTATCAAATACGATCGAAACTGGAACACCATGCTATTTTACCACATACCGGATATAGATTTTGGAAAAATCCTCCACCGTATGAGATTAAATAATTGGAATGAAATTTTCCAACTTCATCTGCCAGTCCACTATCACCCAAATGATACTGTGCTTTATGTCCGTTATTGGGAGACCGGCGAAAAAATCCATTGTTATTTGAAAGCACTTACAAACAGGGATTGGTAAAGACTGAAATGTTCCCGCTAGCCTCGGATGATCTGCCTTGACCTGCTGGCAAGTCAAGAATCTCGAAAATAACTCAGCCACTCTTCTCTTCATACAAGCCCAACAGAAATTCACTTTCAACACTTTATACATTTTCCAAATTCGAGGATGAGAATCCAACCTAGAATGATGATATGCCTTGAGAATATATTCTGGAAAAGAAAATGGTATAGAAAATGATTCCAAAAACACAAAACTGTATCTCCACTCAGTTTCCAACCCTCAATGGTCTCCCGACCATTGAGTTTTATCTTCATGGTCACACACTCAGAATTAGATATATGTGCCTCTTTAAAACAAAGTCATGAATCAACAAAACCAGAAAGAAGACCGCTCTATCGCGCTGGTCCTCACATTCCCACCACATGTCAGCTATAACCGACATCAACTGCCACGGGTCTGATGCATGTTTCACCACCTGAGCATATGATTTTCTACCTAATGCATCAGACACCAAATTTCCCTTACCTGTGTGTACATAAAGTCAAAATCAAACATCTGTAGATATTACATCCATATCCTTTTCATCAAGTTCAAATCCCTTTGTGAGAAAATGTTCTTCAAGCTCTTATGATCTGTATATACAATGAATTTATCACCGAATAAATAATGACGCTGCACTTTAAAAGCATGGAACACTGTTGCTAATTCCAAATCATAAGTTGGGTAGTTCTTTTAATGCACCATCAACTATCGTGATCCATACGCAACCAAATGTTTCCCTTGCATTAGAACGCACCCCAAACCTGATCCCGATGCATCACAATACATCACATACCCTTTTCCTAGTTTTGGAAAAACCAAGATTGGTGCAGATGTAAGGTGACCCTTTAGCTCTTCGAAACACTACTAACACTGTTCATTCCACTAGAATGGGACATTATTTGTTATCAAAGCTATCATTGGTGAAGCCAAATATGAAAAATCATGAAGAAAATGCACACTCTTCTCAACACCCTCTACCAATTCCAACGACAACACCGCCAACTGATATGATAACGTGTGTGCTTCTGGTGCCAACAAACTCGTTGCACCCTGTCTTTCATGCCTCTCTCATCAAAAGAGATTTCTAACGCCATCATGTGTCGTAAAATCCACTATTCGCGCATTACAGTTGATGTGGGCCTTAAATTACACTAGCTAATCCTTTCCCAGGATTACATCATACCCATCCATCTCAAGCACTGAGAAATTCCACCTTAGATAAACCTCACCCACAACGATACAACATGATCTACACAAGAAGGCTCGACACTCTCTTCGACCCAGAGGAGTTTGAAGTTTCAAAACCAAAGGAATCATTTCTACCCTTAAACCCAACAACTCAACACCACGTGCAAAAATAAAAGAGTGTGAAGCACCTGTATCAAACTACACAATCATCAAGGTAGAATTTAAAAGAATAGTACCTCACACCATGGATGGTATCGATTGATCATCCACTACAACCATCATGGATCTGAATAATACCTTAGTTTCCACAGTCTGCTCTTTATGGCTTTTCCTAGGAGTTGTGGTGTTCTGAGAATCACCTTGACTAATGTTTCACTACTGATGAGGGGTATACTGCTTTCCCCAACCCATCGAAGCATATGACGTCTGCGATCCCTGAGGAGTGTGACGGGGACCCAACCTTGGAGGATTCTGACAATAAGGCACACATTCCCCATATACTTACAATTATGACATGCTCGAGGCTGTTCCATACAATCCCACTTTATGTGGCTCTTACAACCACACTAAAAACATCCTAGTTTGCTCTGGGGCTTCGTAGGAAGATTTACCGATCCTTCCGTAGGATTATGTGTCGTACTCCCGCCCTAGGGATAAATATCCGTCCTCTGCTTGAGCTGAGAAATATAGTTCCTACTATTACCCATGGGTACCACAATGCTTCCTCCACCCGAAGCTCCCAAAAGATCCCGCTCAGCCACCGATGCTTGATTCACCGTCTCTGTGTAATCACCGATACACAAAACTGTTATTTTTTAACGGATATCTCCCCTTAACCCCACTTTGAAGATCCTTGTCTACAATGAAATGCTACCCACCACCTCAGGTGAAAACCACACTAAGATCATAAACAAAACTGCATACTTTGTCACTGATATATGCTCTTCCTTCAGACTTATGAAATCAGTTGTGCGCTGAATTCTGAACGTATGTCGGTAGAATTGTTTATTAAACAATTCCTCAAGGACTTTCCACGTCATACCCTAGTCCGTCCCCGCATGGACTACCAACTCCCACCACTGAAGAGTAATATCCTTTATCTTTTATGTTTCTAGCTTTACTTTTATCTCTACCGGCATCCCTAAGAGTTTGAAAATTTTGTTCATTCTGGACAACCACACCTCTTCCCTTTCTGTGTATGAATCACCCCTAAAGATGGGTGGATCCTGCTTCTAAAACTGAGCCGCATAATCATCATGACTTGGATCTTCCGCTATATTCACACTTCCCATAGCATGGAAAGCTTTCACTATGCACTGGACTAACACATGTGATTGAGGTGAAACCACATTCTCATCGTCCACTTCCAGTCAGTCTCTACGTCACCTACCCAGTGCCATTTCTATAAAGAGAAAACAAAAAACCCTGAGCCTCACTTCTATAGACATCAAGAATTCCCATTTCAAATCTCATTACACAAAACTATCAATATGAGGCTTTCCACCTTTCCATATTTACCATGTTTCACCTTTTTTGAAAATCAAACCATTTTAAATATACCAAATTTATTCACATTACAATTTCACACATTTTAAAACTCGTTTCTCAATTCATCCCATAAATCATTATGCCCAATGAAATATACATCCTAGAGGGAAGTCATTTCTACCATATATTCCATGCACATATCATTGGATACACCCACGACAATGAGAATTCCAATGACTATAAGTGTCCCCAAAACACTTATGTACCCAACTGCCTGGGGACTTGAAGTTGAATATAAAAGGGTTAGCTATGTATTTTTATACTATAAATTCCTAGTTTTGACAATCCTACACCTTGCTACCATCCCGAATCAAGGAATAGGCCAAGAAAAAATGTCAAAACCAAGACCAATGATCAACACCAATAATCGAACAACTGCTCTCACATGAAAGCTAAGGACCGAACAAACTAATACCACTTGTAACACCCTGCCCCTACCTCATTGGCTTGAGGAGGCGATGAGGGTTACTTGGCCTTATGTGATGTTCCCATGACACCAAAGGCTAGAAATAAATGCCAAGAGCTTCAAGGAATAGTGGGGAACTATTTTACATTAAGAAGATAACCCAACTCAACCAAACAACAACTAAAGATGAATGGACATTCAAACCCAACCATGTGATATTAATGATTCCATCACAAACCCCAAAACCATTCAATTAGACATGTCTATAAAACATCAGAGTACAAAAAAAAATAGAAGACAAAACACCACAATCCATGACACCACTATAACTCTACACCAAGCTCTATGCTCCACCAAAACATCACAATGAACCACTAAAGGAGGGTGATGCTTTACCTTTTCCCACGTCACGGTACATGACATCTGCAAAGACACCAAAGTGCCAAAGCATGGGGTGGGTATAAAACTCAGTACGTTTTCCCAAATGACTTCCTTACTCATGCCACTAGGATAGAAATGTTAGTCACATTTGTATAAAAAATATTTATATAAAACAATTTACCAAAATAGTTTATAACCAAATATAAACTAGTTTACAAAACCATTTATAACCAAAAGCATACAAGTGCAATTGAAACCAATTTTTCCAACAACTTATTTTTTTTAGAAAAATAACTAAACAAGCTTTAAAACCATTTCTCAATATTCCTTTGACATACCCAATTCATTCCATACATCCACACGACCAACCATGCATGTAACCTGGATCTCCCAATACTCATGAGTGGTGAGTCATACTTTTACTAAGTCGTCCCTAGTGAACCAATTGACGGGGGAGAGCCCTAACCCATATCCACCCCATTAATGATGGGGGAGACCCCTAACCCTTATCTGTCCCACATGCACCCTTTGACGGGGGATAGCCCTAATCCTTATCCATCCCATTAATGATGGGGGAGACCCCTAACCCTTATCTGTCCCACATTCACCCTTTGACGGGGTAGATCCCTAACCCTTATCCAACCCATTAATGATGGGGGAGACCCCTAACCCTTATTCATCCCACATTCCCGTGAACACACACAACCAACCTGTCAAAAACCAAGTGTGTTCAACCAATTCAAACCATTTCAATAAAATTGTACATTTATTGAAAACCAAATAATAAAGTAATTTCATAACAACCACTTCACTTCAATAAAACATTCCCTTTTATGGAAAACATCTAATCTAAACCATGTGTCACAACTCCAGAAAATCCCCATTTTAAAATCACTATTTTAAAAATTAAGAACCAAAGAACTCATTCAAAATCCCCAATTTTCTAGATTTCAGAACCATCACTCAGGAATATTACCAACAAGTGTTCAACAAAAAAATAAAAATCAATTAATCACCACACAATCAATTTGAAAGCATGCCAATCAGTTCTACTAAGTGGAGTCGAGAAAGAAGCCTCCTACCTTCAGGGTTCCGACGAAATTGACCCACAAGCTACCACACCTCCTCAAATCTGGTGAACGCACCGCCAAAATTGCTCTATATCCCCTTCCCTAACATCCACAAGTCTTAAAATCAACACCCAAAAAAACCAATACCCTATATCGACACAAAATGGGTGAATATCTATAAAACCAAGAGAGAGATAGAGTGATGTAGATCTAGAGGAAAACACAAAGAAACCAAGAGGAGAGTCTTACCCAAGAGAAACCACCTTCAAAACACTAATAAACCCCTTTGAATCGCTTCTAATACCAGTGGGAGAGCACCTTCAACCTCTGAGAACCCAAAATCCCGAGTGAGGCTTGAGTGGGAGAAGATTGGGAGTAAAATAGGTCAATCCTAAAGGAGCCCGAATTGAAAAACCCTTCCTTTTATTGGTCGAATGGTTTCACAATTCATCCATAAATGAAATATATATGAAAAATAAAAAAAATCAACCTATGATAATTATGATACTATGAATTTATAAATTATTTTTTATTGAATTGAATTACAAAAAGTGTCGAAAATTTATTTAATGTTTTTTATAAGATATACATAAAATGAAACTATTTTGAGAAAATAGAATTTCAAATCATCTAATGATTTTTTTTAAAAATTATTTATTTTATCATTAATATATTTTATTTATATAGAAACATAATTATTCATATTTGAAATTTATTTTTCAATATTCAAATTACATATTTTATGAGTAATGTTATAACTGTCTTGTTTTAAAAAATAATTATAATAAAATTTTGTATCATTGAAACACAGTGGTGAATGTAACACAAGCTAATTTAGGTTCTCTTCTCTTCCACACATAATGAATTTCCTCATCCCCTTCAAGAATTTTCCATGCTGCTTATATCTGCACCTTTGGGAATTAGGGTACTCGAATTTCATTGCACCGTTGGATTTATCCATCAGAACACTAGAATTAAAGTCCATATTCCACTTAGTATCCACATGATACCCCTGATATTCTACGATCTCCATTTCGACTTTGAGGGAACATCAGATAATTTCTCACATCCCTCAAAGTCAGAGATCTCTATGTAACTTTATAGGCTAAGTTTTAGACCATAAAAGAATCGGTCAACCTTGTATTTAGGGGTAAAGATAAAGCCATAGGTGCATCTTGAAAGTCTTGTGAAGATTTCCTCATACACTCTGATGGATTTGTCGTCATTTTTCATGAGGGAATGGATGTCCCATTCAATATTAAGTTAGAGGGTGTGCATAAAATATTTATCAAATTTGTTTTTTTGGAAATCCTTCCATTCCAATGCCTCGATTTCTTCCCCACGCTTCATTTTTTTCTATCAAAGTCCATTATTGATCAGCTTCACCCCCATATGATAGGAATCCAGAAGAACCTTCTCTTGTTTTGATCATTAAAGGATCGATAAGATCATTTCAATGGAGTTGATCAATTGTTCGGCAATTGACGGATCGTATGATCCATTAAATGCATAAGGCCTTTATCTCATGAAGCTCTCTATTGTAGCTTGTTATTTCTTAGAGGGAGTTGAATGTTCCTCTTGACCCGTCTCTACTGAAAACATGGGTTAACTAAGATGGTATCGTGATAGAGTTTTTGATTCTCGTTCCCATCAGATTGGGGATCTTCTTAGAACAGTCGTCACATTGATCATCGCATCGGGTATTAGCCTGAGTCCACCTATTACTGGAAATTGGATGGAATAAAAAGAAAGTAAGGGGCAAGACATAAAGCCGAATCCAATGAAAAATGGATAACTTAAAATTACATTTATTTTCTTATCTTATGTATTTATAAGCTTAAATCTATCTTATCCATGATCTACTTCCATAAATATATTCATATGGGAATTTTTTTATACCATTAATAATGGTTCATACTAATCTTATGAATTAACCAAAGCATATTACCCCAGGAGTTTTGTAACCAAGAGTATATCAAGGCCTGTTGTTTTGAAGCAGTTCCAATTCGAGTCTAGCTCAATTTGATGTATTTGGGGTTTACCCCTAGATTAATCTATTTCAGTTCCTCCTATACATGTTCGTATCCATAAATGGATTTATGTTTTTGATAAATAACTTACTATATATTCACCAAAATTTAGGGATCTGTTTTATACTTATTCTTATCCCTAAGTATTACACTAGGGGTTTCCAAACCTAATCCCAAAAATAACAAAACATGTCATCTAACACCAACTACTACAACCCTGCACATAAACATAATTTATTACATAAAATTGCACATAAGAAAAATCGAGTATCGATATGTCTATTTCCTTGAGAAATTAAGAACATTACATAACAACTTATAACATAAAATAAAACATATTTTACATGGCCACAAAATTTATTCATAATTACCATTTCATGGGATTACCTGAGGACATGCATAAGAAAATGGTGAGATATAAAGCCCCTTAAGGGAGTAAAAAATTAGTAACATGAATAATAACATAAATGTTAGGAAATAGGAATATCAATAGAGAAAAAGATAAATATGAACATAAAGGCATGATATAGCATGATTATCATAACATGGAAATGCAGTGACAACATTTAACATGATATTAGCATGGGCCAAGGCTCATTGCACATGGAGAATGAGTAATCCCTCATTGAACTGGAATTATCTTGACTTAACCCTTATTTCCCATGGAGTATCATGATATAATTATTTACACAATGCATTAGAGTGCTCTCAGGGCGCACCATTCTTAATTATTTTATTTCATCCATAAGTGTGCCACATAGACCAGACAACATGGATTCATTATACATCATAATTTATTACACGAATTAGAGATGTGGAAGACATAAATGTATTCCCTCAATCAAAAAATTACACGTGCATAAAGGTGAATTCCCTTGATACAAAATTTGGTATGGTATTCACTTACACGACGATTTTGGCATGAAAATATTGGAGTAACATCTGTAGCATAACGACATAAAATAGAAATCGTAAAAAGGGTTGATGAGAGTGAAAGGGGTATATCATAATATATAAAATAAATGGAAAGTATGGGGGTCATGGAATGTAATATACCAACATAATAAATTTAATTTGGGTACATAATATAAAATAATTTAATGAATGTAAATGAGGAGAGAGAAAACCATTACATAATTTCGGCATTGTAACGGGTGTACATGGAAGGAGTTAATGAGAGAAAAATGGGACTTTCATTATTAAAAAATAATGAGGGTAGTATAGGGGAGGTGAAAAATAATATTTCAACATTTTTAACTGTAAGAAATTGGCATAAAAATATAAAGAAACATAGACATAAATAAAGAATGAAAGAAAATGAGGAACCATTACATGGAATTGTGATCCTTAAGTCTTGGGAGAGGCTTGAGAGAGGCTTCTAGGGAGATTGGGGCACCTTGGCAGGATTCAAGAGAGATGATGTCAAAGGTTAGTCTTGCTCCAAAAGTTTTTAGTGAAGATTAATGGGAGATTAAGTGGGATTATATTGTAAATGACAGGTAATTATTTATTATTTAGGTTTTGGACACCACACATTAAACTAATCCAAACCACAAACCAACCCATGGTTTTTGACCATTATTGTTTACAAAGTATAGTGGAAAAATTATTTTTTAAGGAAAAAGGGAGAAAATTTTAAAATAGTAGGCTTGTGTATGTGGAGGTGAGTCACACTCTCATGGAAAGCATTTAAAAAGTTAAAATATTTCATACGTCTTGGAGGGTCCACTAAGGCATAATAAAATAATTAAAAAAATATAAAATCACATTATTTTAATTATAAAACATATATTGGCAGAATATCGTTTTTATAGTATTTTATTACATTACTATTTGGTCATAATGATGTCATAAAACACATTATATATTTAAATTGTATTTAATTTTTCCCCAAAATTCGACTCTCAGAAAATTATTAACAACTAATTGTTAAATTATTTCTATATCAAAAATCCTAGAAATGATATTCATTTTATCTAAAATATTTTCTAGATATGTGAATTTTTAATTGTAAAATAGAAACCAAAATTTATTGAAAATTAATGGGTTTTTACAAAAAAAGATTTCAATCCTCAATAAAAATTTCATTTGTATTCCTAACAAATTATACGATAATTTATATTTAATAAATATAATTTTATTAATAATATTTAATTAAAATATGTTTTAAATAAAAAATCAATTAATTCATCAAAATAAGTTTTTTAATTTTATTTAACTAAAATACTATTTGTTCTTTAAAATACATTTAAAAATAATAATGAAAAAATATAATTATATTATTTATTATAAACCAAAATAATCCACATAATTATAATTCTAGGGTATTGTTACATAACCCTATATAACACCTGAATAATACCTAAGGGAAAGGTGTGAGATAGTGACCAACTCTTGGGGAGACTCGGACAACATCGCCCTGTAGGTGGTAATCTCTATTAACTTCCACTTCTACTGTAGGCGGTTCCATTCAAGTTTAACATATTAAAGCTCGACTTGGGGTTGGTCAAGAGAAATGACCAGTGACACAACCTCCATTCTGGGCTCCAACAAATAGACTTCTTATGGAGCAATTCTACTAGATGAGTCCATCACTTCCTTTTTCTGATTAAATTGGTTTTGTTAAAGCTCCTTATTTATATTAATCATGTGATTACTGTTCAATTACTATATTATCAGCGATAAAAATTTGTAACAGTATTTTGAAATCCAAAATAATATATCCATGGAATAGAATATTTTTTATATAACCATTTTAAATAATAATATATTTAATTTTAGCAATAGGAATTTTTTTAATAAAAGTTTGGGTTATTATATTTCATCAATGATGTCTACAATTAATTTTTCATGGTATTCACTAAAGACACTATTTATCATAAAAATATTGAATGTAATGAAATTTTAATGTTTTAAATGGTTGACTATGAACTCATAGTGTATATATGTTTTCATAAAGACATATTTGATATATATCCTCTATTCATAATTTATCAGATCAAGATACATGATCCATATTGGTGAATTATTGATCTCCTCTATATTGTTCAAATAAATTATCATTATGTGGTAATGGGTAAATATTCATGATTTTGATAATGTTATATACTATGAAATAAATGAAATGATGAATTTGACCATAAAACATAGTGATGAATAGTACTACATCACCCCATGATGATGTTCTCGAGATGATAAAATTATTGTGTAGATTATGTTAATGTTTTTTTTCAATTCACCTAATTTTATAAGGGTCGTTATTTATAGATTTTTATGTATTAAAATTAAAATAGAATGGGGTAGGAATGAAACCCCATCCAGACAATCCAGATGATGATAATGTAATTCATTAGGAAATTAATTAATCAAATACAAAAAATTAGTATGTTTTCAATGTTGAGTTCTCCCCATCTATTCAAGATCAATATCCTATGTTATACGTGTATCACCATCCAATATCAATGTACATTTTACATTTGATTTGGAATTTTTTAGAAGACCATTATTGAGTGTTTATATGTATTGATGTTTTTTAGGAACAAATTACCAAAATATAATTGAGGGGCGGGTACCAAATATTTTAGTTGGATCTATATGGATACAACCACATATAAAATTTAGTTTCATCAATAAAACATTTTTAAAAGAAATATATTAAGTCACAACCAAGATCTATCAGTCAGTTAGTGAAGAATATTTAGAATTATATGCTGGGGAGACCTGGTATTTAACCATAAAACACCATTTTGATATCTCACATTCCTAGATCGACCCTAAATCATCCATAATTTATAAAGAGGGTCTTCTAAGAGAAATTTTGATCCCTTCCCCATATCCCATCTCCATTTATAGATTTTATCACTTTCATGGCTTCAAAATAATATATATATGTCAATATATAATAAACAACCCCTTATAATGGGATGATTCATATATATATGTGCAATTATGGCCAGATTTATAGATCCTTTTATGATCTAATATACAATGTTTTTATTATAAATGGATTGAATGAAAAATAAATGAAATAATATTTTGTATTATTTAATTAGATCTATATTTTTTTATGATGTAGGATTTTGGGGAATAATTATAATCAAATTCATACCCATATCATGTTATTAATCTAGAATAATCACTCTACAATACCCAAGTGATTAACCACAGATGGTTTTAGAACTCTATGATGCATTATATTGATCTACATATCAATTTTTGGTATTGTACATCTATATTTTTTATGTTTAAAGTTATTAATATTTGGATCCAATATATGATATTTTATTTAGGATATATATATTTGGGTGTATGTGTTGTCCATTTTATCCTTATATTTTTTGACACTCATGTGGGCTTGTGTGTGGTCATTTAATCCCTTTCATGTTATAATATGAATATAGGTGTGTGTGTCACTAGTGATACAATTACATGACTTGATATGCATGTGGGTGTCTTTAGGCCCCATGGACTAGGATTGATATTACATATTGGGACTTGGAATTTTATTCCATTTATATGAATTTGGGAATAGGCTATGGAAATGAATTGACATATATAAAAACAACCATGATACTCACAATTTACTAGTCATATTCATTGAATTTGATAGATTAAAATGTGATATATAGACAATATATCCTAGAGGAATGTTTATTTACATCTAAATAGGGAATGTTCATTTGATGGGGGAATAAAAATATAACTATGAGATTGTTCCATGTTACAGAATTATTTTTCATATTCTACTGACAGGGAATATCCATGATCTTGAGTAGTGTTAAAATTATTTTTTTCAATCACCTGTATGTACAATTATAAAAAAGGAGACAAATTTTAGGTAGTGATTGGTTGATTGATTGAGATAGCTACTCTATATATGTAGAGTATGATCTTCCATTAAGGGTGAGTACTAAATTTTTATGTTATGTTGGACGACATATATTTGTTATTAAGTTATGTAGGTTGACCCACCAGTTATAATATATTCTATGAAATAAATAATTAATATTTTCATCTAGATTAGTGGTAAATAAGATGATATGGGGTTCTTGGAACCTTTTTATGTTGTGATGACTCCAAACATTATTTTTTCTTTACAAATTTACATTATTACCATTAAATATAGTGTTATATATGTTTTAACTTATATGAAAGATAAATTGATTTTTATTTAGTTTTATACTCAAAACATGAAAAATAATATCAATTCATATACAGGATTTTCAGTAATGGATCCAACATTGTGATGGTTTCCCAAATTAGATAGCTGAACCTATAGAGCATAGAAAATAGGGTAGATACGTGTATGGACTCAATATTATTTAAAAAAGTCTACAAATTATTTTTTCTAATAAACATACATTAGTTTTTGTACCAAATTTGGGGTATTATAGTTTATATTGTATGATTTATGTTACTTTTGATATAATATTGATAATATTAGTAACATATATTTATTATATTAAGATGTTAATTAATGTTTTTTTATTAGTGTTATGTATGGAGATTTACACAATGTTAATACTCTATCCATTACACTATTTAGCCTCATACTTCTAGTTGGTGGCCTAGTTTTTATGTTTATGTGTGTATGATGTCATTTAACACTCCAAACTAGACCCAGTGGTTCATGTCTGGGCATTAAAAATAGGAATCTAAGGATCATTTGTTATTCACTACCATGCCTAGATTTAGTCATGATAGAACGCAGATACCTTGTTTGGATCTCAGCTAGGAGAGTCATCTGTGTTTCTAGAAAAAAACAAAATAATGGACCTTTGAGTTATAATGGACGGTATTTTTATTTCCCATTTTTTAATACATTTTGTTTCAAATTATGAGTATTTTTATTATATTCTTATAATTTATTGTAATTTATTGGTATTTATGAATCACGAGTAAAAAAGTAGTTACACATGTCCTTTCAATAAATTATTGAGAAATAAATTTGTTCATGTAATTGAGATCCATTTACATTCTCTATTTTGTGATACTTGATATATTAGTAATGAAAATTAACTATTAGAACCTAATAATGTCATACATTGTTTTATAAATATGGTTGTGACTAATATTTTGGTACCAGAAAAAATGATAATTAATTTTTTCTATGAAAGAGTTTGTGTGTTATAATAATTGTTAACAACATAGGATGTGACTCTATTATGTAATCCTACCATTAGAATACAAAAATATTTAATACATAGTATAAAATTTAATAACAAAAAAATATTTTGCGGATTAATTTCATGAGAATTATTCATATAATATGAAAAATACGTAACCCTTTTTTATCCAAAGGAATATATTATTAATGGATTCATCATATGACACTTTTACTACATCCTATATAGTGAAGACATATTTTTAAATATAATAAAAAAGTAATTATTGGAAAAGTATTATTTTATTAATGTTTTAGGATTTTTTAAGGTCATTATATTCTCCCCCATAACATATTTCATTCTATAAATTTGTGTCCTACATAAAATGAAATGGGGGTATTTTTCAATTATCCCTTCTTTAAGTTCATATTTTTATTATTATAAAAAATTATTTCAAAAAAGGAAATTTATAAGGATGATGTTCTTTTTCCTAAAAATTAGTTTCATTCTATCAAGAATCTATTTAGGGTACTCATTCAATGAAAAATAGTATTCCAATTATACACCATTAATATGAAGTACATGTGTTTTTTTGAACATATACATTATCAATATTAACATAAGGAATATTTAGTGCGTAATATATTGATTTGGAGATAGTATTAATCAATAAGAAAATTATTCCACAAACTAGATAATTTAAAATCATCTACTGTACCATGGAATTGGTTTCCACATTATGACAAAATATAATAACTCCATTTAGTTGTTCTATCTTGATTAATAAATGATCCCCATCATGATATTCTTTTTCATTCATTCTGTTTTTAGAACATTACTCTAAGTAGCCTGCATGATTTTCTGGACCGCATCTACATTTTCTTAATTCTACATCATAGTTACATGACCTGTAATATTCCAATATCTAAATTCATCAAATCATGTCAGGTTTATAAACCTGTTCTAATATTTTGATTTAAAAGGGTTAATTGTAATATACATTTGGAAACTACTTTTATAAGATAATTATAAATGATGAAGATATTGGTCCATTGTCCCCAATTAATAATGTGATCTAGCCTTTAACTTCTATTATACGGTATCCACTTTCCTCACAGACAACCCATGAGTTTTAAGATTGTATTTTGAGCTCTATATTATAATTATATACATATCTATTTGGAGTAACATCTAGAATACATAAGAAAACCCAATATCTTAATCAGAAACATCCATAAAGTTACTCTGTAGAGTCTTACTACTTCCATAACATAGGGGAATATTATCTTATCAAGGGATAAATAATCTATTATGGTAATGGAATGGGAATAATTTTCAATCCTAGAAAATATTACCCATATAATATTATTTTCTATAGATGTTAATGGTAGTCTAGTGAAAATATCTATAATTATGTTTTTCCACATCCATAAATGTACATGCATTGGTTATATCAAAACTGTTGATATGTTGTAACTTCTCTTTACATGATGAAAGAATAATAACCATACTATGTAATAAAAATATTCCTTTTTATACGATCTAATGATTAATGATCCTAAATAACTATATTCATTTTACTTCTTCCATGATTTATAACGAATATAGATATATGAGATTCAACAACCATCCCCTTTATTATATCAAGGAAACATAAAATATGTACGATTTTATGAAATTTTAGTGCACTCTCTTAATAAAAAATGAATTCAGGAGTCATCCCATTTTTATACCCTCTTGCTTATGTTTCATCAAATTATCATATCATTGAGATTTTTTGATCTTATAATGAAATAATTTTTGATAAATAAATTTTTATATGATTAAATGTGTCCCTTTTCTTATGATTCCCCTAGTAAAATACTAAAATAAACTTTATTAATTATTCTCATTTAATCCTAATTCTTTCAAGTGCACCCAGATCATTCCCACTCACTCATTCCCTTTATTTTTTTTAATCCATAGTAATAATGAATTAAACAATGAAAGAAAACAAGAATCTCCATCCCTATCCTTTGTCCCATGTGTAATTACTTTTTGGGCAATATGACTTCAATAATTTTATAACCATTATATATATAACTCTTTACAACATAAAGATCATTTTCCATTATATTTATAGAATATATGGGAATAGATAACTACATGACATGAGTATGATGATTATCCTCATGATGCATAAATCGTTTAGGTGTATAGTTGATCACCATGTTATTTTTCCTTAGATAATATAAAATCTCATTCCATGTTTCATCAATATATATAATAAATCTGTCACTAATAATTTGCAGAGATTGTGTTGTTTCACTAGAAAAAACTCTATAGTTCTTTGAATCAATCTTGATGAACCATTATCTGGATAAAAATCAATCAGTTTAGAGTTAACTTGATTTTTTGAATATGTAGTTATGAATTTTTTCAAAAACACATATATAACATCCCACTAATCCATATAAAATTATGCATCTGAGTTACTATTATAGTATATATACAATTATATATATATATATATATATTTACATTGAATACTAAATTGAGAATCCTTAAACAATTTTAATGAACCCCAATAATGGAACATTTGTTATCATACCTCTCATATAATAAAATCAAAAAATATCTTCTCATTCCTTAGAGTTTGTAATATGATCATTATAAAATCCACATGATCATTTCTACATTTTTATATATCTAAAAACATCAATAATGACCACCATAAATTCATAATGTTGGCACATAAAGATTATATTCAACAAATTCATAAATATGGAAGTAGAATCAGTTTATACAATGGGTATAACAACAATATCATAATTCCCATTTATTATGTAAAATTAATCTAGAAGGATATAATATTGATTTACACTAATATGATGTTATAATGACTATTAGTAAATCCTGGGAAATAATTTTTCCCCTCAATGATTTTCAGATAAATTATCAATCCTTGGGAGATTGTATTTATTATTTACTATAAACCCATTAAGATCACTAGTTTCTATGAAAATTATTGTAAACCCATATTTAAATTTTAAAATAGATAATAGGAACTCACTAATGAGAAGCACATTTTCAAATGAATCATCTTTTGAAGGGGTAATGCAGTTTCATTGTTAATTACACTAACTAAATATATTCCATTCAATATGAAGTCATTATATATCATATTAATCATAAATTCTATCAATATACTTACTATAGTTTTTGATACAATTTTTTATTACAAATTCTAATAATTATATTTATCTATTATTAGAACTTCATTAATGATCATATTATCCTTAAAGGATATCAATACCATTCAAATATTTTCTACAAAATGTAATGGAATTATTCCTAAAATAATTCTTCTACTATAACATATACCTATCATAAATGTCTCCAAATATATCCTGAATATTAGTGACTCTAATCACATAAAAACTCTAAATAAGTGTTTATGAAAATGAAAATATGATTAATGTTAAAGTTGTTAATAAATTATGGTATCCATAATTATTATGTAAATTAATTCCCTAATACTTCTAAAAATTTACATAGTCTATAGAATCATCATGATTCTTATACCTAAGTATCATGGGTAATATTACTAAAAATAATTGATTCTTAAATTCAAATACATAAATAATTATTCTGTTTTATTTATACAAATATCCTTCCTTAATCTATGGTTTAACCTAGGACATTCATTTCCATTATCTATTCAAATCCATCCAAATGGTTTGAAATAAAAATGTGAATAATCCTAAGAATATCCATCTAGAGTGTCAAACCAGGTGAATGGTAAGGCTCGTACTCATGAACCAGGTTATTCTCAAATAAATCCCAATGTTCCCTTTTCAGATTACCACTAGGTGCATCTATGCCAGAACTGTATACTCATGTAGTATCTAAACAAGGATGTAGCGAAAGGGAAACCCACATAAAATCTACCATAATAAAACATTAGGATGTACTTCTATATTTATCATAAATGTATATGTTAGGGTTATTTTACCTAATCAATTATTTCCTAAATATAGTTTCATAGGATTATGGTGAACTTTCTATTATGCCAACATTAGTAACCCTACCCTCAACAGCATGAAGATGGTGCCTTATATAATTAAATAAAAATAATATACCTCGAAATCACATGAAAAATGACTAAATTTTTTAGATGTTATTGTAAAATAGATAAATACATGATTATTATATTAAAATTGAATACAAAAATTAAACAAATCTCTTTCTAGGATAACATTTTTTAATCTATAATATTTTGTATGATCAATAATAGTAAACTTCTTGGAATTTTGGGGAAAGGAAACAAGTTATTTTTGTGCCCAAATTATTAATATGGGTTAAGAATAGTGGAATAAAAAATTAATCAATGATTATAGACAACTGGGGCATGAATATTATTGATTAAAAAATCAATTTAATTAAATGGACAAAGAAAAATAAAATTTTCAATGAAAATGACTAAGCATACATTCCATTAAAATAACATGAAATGGAAATATAAATATAGAGAAATAAATAGTTTAAAAGACAAACATTTAATCAATAATATATGAATGAAATGCATATTTATATTTTGTCATACCATGAATATCATGGATAATAATAACTAAATTCTATATTGATCCAATTCATAATTTTTAGACATCTTATTTTATAGGTACATGAAACCATTACCATGAAGACATTCACAATAATTTTTAAAACATTATACTATAAATACCCTTCAAAAGACAATTCAAACTACTTTTTTACAAATGTGAAGTATTTTTTCCAACTAATTTCATCACATGAAACTAACAATGCATTTAAGATTATACATTAATTGTCCCCAACCTTTTTCATAAATGTCCAATGTATTCCTCAAATATATATTAATTTATTTATTTCATAAACAATGTTCCTTAAAAATATCCATATTGAGTAAAGGATAAATATTTTTCAATATTTCCCTAGATAATAAATGAAATATCAATGTAATCACCATATGTAATAATGGTATATATTTAAGGGAATAATCATAGATATGATAAGTTATGTGGATATTTATGGGAAATTTATTTCCAAATTATCATATTTAGGTGATCATTTCAAGAATAATTTATTGATTACAAAAATTAATCAAGGAAGTGAATATCAGTAATTCTCTATTTATAATGATCACAAACCACAAATTTAATGAATTTGAAAGCTATTAATATATAATTATAATCATCAGAGTAAGAAAAAATGTCATTTTTTCATTGATATTTATAATTACCTTAACTAATCCTTAAAATTATCTTAGATTAAAATATCATATTAAATTTGAAAATAAATTTGAAAATCCATTTTCAATAAATATTATTTTTTAAAACAAATTCTTCAAAATAAACATTTTAAAATTGATAATGACACTTCAATGAATTGAAATTCATGTTAACATGCAATTTACTTCACGCAATAATGAAAATTACTTTTGTATGGTAGAATTTATCGAAATGTCACTAGTTGAAAAAGTGATAAAAATTTCATTTGATTTTTTAAAAAAAAAATGGATAAAAATTTTATTTATTTAATCATTTTTAAAAGTATAAGGGTCTATGTTGAAATTTCATTTGGAATACATTTTTATATCATGAAATATATTTCAGAATGAGGAGAAGAATATATTCTTTTAAAAATTATTTATAATTAATTTCAGGTTCTAGTGAGTAGAAAAAATGATCTATCAATTGAAAAATATCTATAATAACAATAGAAGATTATAATAATTTTTTTATTAAATAATTATCCTATAATTTTTTTAATATAAATTTAATAATAAATAAAATTGATTAGAATGAGATTTTGAAATAAAATAGTATAATGATCATTACATTTAAGTGCTAATGAAAAATGAATTGATTATTTGAATGCAAATGAAATAAAAATAAAAAGAATTGGAAATAAAATAATATATATTAGATAATAATTACACAAATAATCCTATAATATGAATTATAAGGGGGTGTAATGTAACCCAATGAAAGAGAATGGATTTATGAAATTATTTACCACTTTATATGTTTATATTCAAATATTAATAGATAAACATTTTTAAATATTAAATTAAATTAAAAAAACTAATTATTCAAGATATTAAATTTTAAGGGATATTATACGAATCATATAAAATTAATTAGGTGTATAACATTAAAAAATTCCTCAATGAAAAAAATTTAGAAGAAATAAATTACCTTACGCATTCATTGCATTTAAAATGTTTTAAAATACTATATAATGGATTTAAAATATTAATAAGTTATTAAATAATAACATAACTCTATATGATACCATATATGTTACTTTTATAACATATTATTTCTTTTTTTAAGAATCAATCTTATTTTCATTTTTATGGGAGTTAAATTTCTTGTAGATTTGTATGTTTTGACTTATTATTATTTTGTTCCTTATAATTAGATCCAGATATAAAAATATCTAGTGTTTAAACCATGATGTAAATATCATATATATTATTTATATATATATTAAGATTAATCCTTAAAATTTTGTGATATTAAATGAAATAAACCATTCATGGGGATGGTTTGTCGTATACATGCATGAATGGTGTTCCCATTATTTTTTTCCATATATATAGAATAAATTTTTATTGTTATTTATATATATATTATCTTTATAGAATCTGTTTTATTTATTATATATTAAAAAAAATAAAAAACCATCTGTAATACATTCCACATAAAGCGTGAATGTTTTACATTGCTTTGGGAGGCAGTAGTCTTCCATATACATTAGCGACAATATCGTATTTTAGAAAACTAGAGAGCATGAAAGAATGTGTGAAATTAAAAATCAAAAAATAATAACAAGATAAAAAATATCATGTTATTATATATAAACTATAAATACATTATAATAAGAATACTTAAAGGTGGAAATTGAAAAACAATCGATATTAGTTTGTGAGGCGGTAGTTAACCGTACACACTAAAGAATATTTCCTAAACCATTTGATGGAAGTCCGTGAAGTTGAATATAATAAACATAATATAAAAATATATAATTTTATGTAATATAACAAGTTAATTATAAAAAAACGGTATAATAAGAATTGTATTTGGTGGATAATGATATAAAAAATACATTTAGAATAATATTACCTCATATTTGGGTATCCTTGTTATGTGTTCACTAATAGTATCAAGTGACTAATTTTATCCTACAACAAGGATTATAAGATTAGTAAAGTTACATTGGGGAGTTATTTTGGTATTTATTGTTTGAATAAAATTATTTTAATGGTGTGATGTAGAGAGGATAAGGGTGTCCTTTCATAAGTGGTGTGTGTAGAACACTACTATTTTTTTGAAATGGTGAATTACAATCACATTTGTTTCATGTTATATGGCCCCATTAATGCTCCCATAACTATAATTGAAATTATAATGTCTATATATGTCTACATAATGGATTTTGGACTATTTTTGGGTCATTTTTAAATCTTATTTTCTAGGTTTAACCACTAAGTAAACTCTTTTTCTCATTAATCATTATAATTAATTTTAACTGATTACCTGATTCAAATTGGTAAAAAATTGAGTTTGACATCATTGAAAATATAATAATTTCTAATTCCAAATATTAAATCATTTTTTAAGAATTTATTTCATAAAATTGTAAAATTTTAAATCAATATTAATCTTGCGGATGGGACAGGAAAGCAGGATATTAAAGATGAAATGTTCAAAAATTTACAATATCATTATATATAAATTAAATAAAAAATTATTTCAATGAAAAAATTGGATTAATATATGTATACATGATTTGATTATACTTAAAAACAAATTTAAAATATTTTTATCATTAAAATTAATTTAGTTCAAATGCTGAATTTCAATTAAAATTATGAATTTTCTAATAGTTAAAAAATGAATGTTCTTAAAAAAATACCCACCATGTTGGTGGTCTTTTGGTTTATCAATAATGTTCTATATTAATTTTTCTACAATATGAATATCATTGTAAGATTCAATTTGCTGTATTGTGTTGGGTGTCAATGTTTTGATGTTTCTGTGATTTTTGGAGATTAATACTGATGGAATATTCCACACACAACACCATTTAGAACCTCACTACACATCATTATCCTATTTCATATAGATAGGAATACCATAGTTCATGTATCACTTCATCCCACACACAATTATTTGGTTTAGGGTGTTACAATTACATATCATAAAATATATTATGGAATACATTTCCCAATTATGTTTCTAGTTATACCTACATTGATATTGAAGAATTGTGTGTATTTTTTATATTAAATGAGATTTATCTATCTCAAAAATTAAAATGATCTCTATATAGGGAGAGCCAATCAATATCATAGATCACATAAAATTATATTGAGAGAAGATTAACTATATTTACAAGATGTATCATCCCACAAACCTGGATAAGAAAATATTTATTTACCACAAATACAGTAATTTTACTGCTTGGTGTTTCCATAGATAATTCAATATCTAATTCAAGATCTCATGGATCTACATTCTTATAAATCATGATTTATATTAATGAATATAATGACCCATAAATAAATAAGACATTAATAGTATCATATTAGATAATAAGGGTACATTTTTTTATATTAATACCATGATATAGTACATTATTAGTGTTTTAAAAAGTTATTCTATATTTCACAGTTCATTGAGGTTACTTGTATCAATTATAATTTTTCAAAAAAAAGATCAAAATCGCTAATATTGAAGAATTTTATTGTTAATTTGGAATTTTATAGGACCCACTTATCCTATATTATAATACTTGGATTCCCTATATGTCATCATTAATTTTTTTAAGGTGTATATATGAAACTTTTAGTACTTATTTCAATACTATATAAGAATTTTCACGTGTACATCCTCTGATTTTATTATCATTTAGGTTGTGTAAAATTTATCGATCAATGTGTTTTATTATTCCAGTTTCTAGTAAAATCTATATATCTTTCATTATCACCAGATCCAAGAAATTAATGAAAGTATTTATTTTTTATTTTTATCAACTATATTTAATTCTGTCAAAGATCAATAGTTCCTATGACATCTTCATACTTCCTCTGGTGGCTTGATTTCTTCATCGGTTCCCTTTTATTGATGTGTTAGACCATTTCGACTTTGAAGCATGGGGTTTTCAATCTCGCACAGTTGTTGGTGTCCTTAATCGAAGGCATATCATGATCTAGTTTGGGTCGATGGAAGACCCCATCATTGATTGGATTACAACTCCACAATGATGCACTAGAAACTAATTCTTTATTCTTATAATGAACATCAATTTCCATATGAAGAGGTATACTATGACTACTTTGGTTTGGGTAAGTTTCCCCGCACTCCCGCTCCCCTTCCAAAACCCTTCAATTTTATTTTTTCTCAGGAATATGGTTGGTCGATATTTGTGTTCTGATTCCAAAACCAAAGAAAAGTTCCATCCTTTTCCCCCCCGTATTTGTGTGGAGGTGTACGTAACAAATCCACTGGTTGATTTTTCATGGATTACCGATGGAAAAAAGTTCTGATGGATGAATGTTTTAAGATTGAATCGTGGATATAGTTTTGTATATCTAGAAATCAAAAAATAATATTGAGCACTGATATGCCATAGTGGGTCTCTGAGTATGAAGGTGGAGGATATGTAGTAAGATAACTTTTTCCTTCATGATGGTTCTTTCATGGATCATCTAAAGCTACACAGGAAGGATTCCCTTTAGGGAACACTATATAATGATAATGGAATGTTCCCCTAGCACTGAGCATAGATTGTCTTGGGTCATGGGGGCACTGGAAAGGGGTCTTGTCCTATGAGCTTTAATGATGTTGGTATGGAGAAACATCATTTTTTGTTACCTCATGAGGCAATGTTCAGTTGATTTTTTGATAGGTTGATGTAGGATTTGGGTGTTGTGTCTCCTCTTAGAGTGAGGAAGATTTTGGTGGTGTCTACTAATAGAAATTGCGACAGTTCTGGTTAATCTCATGAGTCGGTAGGGGGTGTTCAAGAGATTTATTCTGGTTCTTGAAGGCTCTCCTATTATTTCAGGACCTCAAAAAAATATGCAACTCTTTTTTTGGGAAATATATTTTATTGTCTAGAAAGTGATGATCTGATCCCATAGCCTAAAGAGGATGGGCACAGGGAGAGGGAACCAATTCTAGAACCATCTGGTGAAGCTGCAGATCTGGAGGTATTATTTTATGGTCAATCAATGGATGTTATGATCCCGGAGCCTGAAAAGGTTGTTCAAGAATAGAGGGAACCCGTTCTGGAACCATCTAGTGAAGCCTCTACTCTAGAGGTAGTATATTATGGTAAACCTAAGGATGGAGTTTCATCTGGTGTGGTATTTGAAGAGCAATAAACCAGTTTGGATATTCTAGTGCATGAATCAATGAATGGGGACATTTTATCTGGTACACAAGCTACTATATTTCATGAGGATATTCAAAAACTATATAAATCATCACATTTTTCTGTTTAATGGGTGAATGTCACCGATGATGACAAGGAAATAGATAAAAATACCACTAAGAATAAAGTCCCATTCATGTATGTTGTCACGCAATGGAAAAAAATGAATCTGATACCCCTAAACGAAGGTCGGGGAAGGACTAATTAAATATTCCAAGGAACGTGTCGACTAGGTCATTCTTAAAAATGTTAAGTAAGAGTGATGTTGAGGCGTTTAAAAACATCAACAAAGGTAAATCTCCATATGAATGGGAAATTGCGGTTGATTTTGGTCATGAGATTGATTTCTATTAATATGATTTGTAATCATTGTATATGGTTGTTCTTTTATTGTCTTTCTGCACTTCTCTTTTCTAATAAAATTTCAGAGGACTAGGTTTGCCTATCATTTTAACATTATTCAATGTGTATTCTATTTTGTGGATGTTTGAAATGAATATTAGGTTTTTTTGAAGAAAAAAGGGATAGTGCATGTTTGGTATATATTTTTCCCAATTATGTGCCTACCCCATAAAATTGATTAATCCCATAGAGAGGGTAATTACATAGTTCTCACATGGCATGACAAACTGTTTTCCCTCTTAGAAGAAATGGTGAAACTATTAAGATAAGTACATGATTAAGCCACATAGTTGTAACCCTAAATTAACATGAATTATTCATAAACCAATTCCACTGAGTTTTAAAGCTCATGGGAGGTATTAATGGTTCCTAAAACATGGTTACTGAATAATCATATATCCAATCGAATAATTGTCTCTCATATATTATGTGGTTTACTCCTTGATTATATTTCTCTCTCTCATCACTCTTTATTCAAAAAGAGGAATGATTTTTCCTCCATTTGAGATGGTTTAGATCCCAGTTATAATGGTGGTATTCCATTTTATATTAATCATATTATATGGTATTAAATAAATCGTGTAATTGGGGTCCCAAACGTTCTCCATTAATTTGTGAATCTCTGGTAAGGATAAATTCCACCAATTACCACGAGGAAGGTGGTCTATGTATCTGTTACCATAATGATGTTTATAATTTCTTATCTGAAATAGTGAAATTTATATTAGATGATTAGAAATCACATCATAAATTATAATAATTAATGTATTAATTAATTAATTATGAAAGTGATGGGATAATGTTGTTATTGATTTTATTGGATATTGGGCTTATAGAATTGGGATATAACATGAATAAAATGAATTTTGGGATAAAACATGATAGTTTAATGGGTTATAAATTAATATTTCTAAATGGATAATGGTGAATTTTCCTATTATTCCATGTGATAAATGTAAGGAACCATGGTTGTTTCAATGAATTGGAAATGTGAGTAGTGATAAGTCAATATTTAATAATTAGGTTAATGATTACTAATCATAATAAATATGATGTGTATGATGTATGTAATAATGTGTATGGGAAACAGATTGATTCTCTAAATACCTCTATGTGATATTGTGTGTGAGAAATGAGATAATTATCCAAATATATATATATATATGATCATTTACGTGTAGGAAATGGACTGATTCTCAAAATATCAATAGTGAGTTAGATACGACATTCTATACCCCATTTTATATGTCTTGGAATATGGTTCCATGTGGTCCTGATATGAGGGTGATATTAAATGAATAATGAAAGCCATGAGAGAATGATTTGTGAATCGTTGTGATATATGTTTCATACTCAATAATGGGATGAAACAAGTGTTGATGGTTTGTGTGTCATATTGATCCCAAGTAAAAGTGTTTTCAATTGAAGAATAATGAATTATGAAAACATTTTACTTGTTTTACCATATATTGTTATTTATACTACTTCATACACTTTTATAGACTAGATATTGTTTTAATTACTAGTAGAGGAGTCCTATCAAGGTATACTCACACCCTGGTCATGTCACCCAATTAGTACCGATTAAACATTATGTTTTCCAGATAGGGTATGGGAATGAATTATACGTTAGATAGCTAAGATTGGATGGATAATGGATGAGAGGATTATATGGGATGTAAGTACCATTTTTGGGAGATATAAATGGGATTTATATTGGGTTTTCATAATGAAACATGTCACGTATAAGGAATGAAATATATTCTATTTTGGTTTTGATATTTTTTCCCTTCAGTGGTTCATTATATGTATAGGTTTGTATTGGTTCAGGTATTATTATTTTTATTGGTTATTATAACATGGATATTTTTATCTATTCATACTATTATGTTACTCTAATTATGAAAATACAGTATCCCCATTATTTATATGAAACCCTTGGTACTAGTGGGTAGCCTATAATGAAAGGTTTGGTGACATTGAGGTCTTCTAATGAACTGACCTGGAGCACTGGTACATGGCACCTAGGAAGAGAAATAAAATTGGGGTTTTAGATCGTAGTTATATTTTCATTTAATTTGTTTACTATTTGGGAAAGGTATACAAGAGACTAGGAAGAGTCATTCCTTGGTCATGAGATCATTTTTTAGATAAGTTGACCCATGTATAGGTGAAAACCCATGTAAATTGGGTGGGATTGTTGAAATAAATGTTTTCTATTATAGTTGGATGTTATTTAATCTTCAGTGATGCACTTTTTGTGTGATGTTTTTTTTATGATATTATACTCATGGATATTTATTCCATGATATTTTTATATACATGAATTATTTTAGTCCAAAAAAATTATTTTTACATTCAACATTTTAGGAATGCAAGGAAAAAATAGGTTTCAGTGTGTTTCTTAAATGAGTATATATTTCATTACAATATTAAATTGAATTAAAATGTGTTTAATATGGAATTGATAATAGTACGCGATGTTGAATATTGTAATTAATATAAATAAATGGTTTTTTAATGAGAAAATGAAACTATGAATTTGTTTACCCTGTGTTATCTATCACCCAGAAGAGGGATGGGTGAGGGTAGTGTTAGTTCTTTATTTTTGACCATGTTGTAAGTTATACGGGATGAATTGTTATGGATTTATCTGAATCCCTTACATGTAAAGGTTTTAATGTTGTGTAATTTTTTCTAGTATTTGTGTCTAGAATTGTACAATTATGAATCCATGATCGTTCTTATTGACTGGACAACAAGGGGATATGGCTAGAAATGATCCTTTGTCTACAGAGCCTAAGGCTCTAATAGTTCTCAACAAATGAGCCAGAGAGAAATTATGTCAGAATATTTCTAGATTCATATAGTTACATGAAAGAGACCTAGGGTGGGTTATGTGATATATATCAGACTTGACATCAGAGATTGAATTTATGCACTCTTAGATATACACCAAAGAGGGTGGACATTAGGCATCTGAGTTCTTGATTGAGTTTATCCAGAAGATTCTTGACCACATGGAGACTCCTGATGAGGAGAGAGTCAAAATAACAACTTATATGTTACATGTTCATAAAAAACAATGGTCATACAACAATAATCAGGTGGGAAATCATGATAATATAGAGTGGGAGATATTTCCTAAAACTTTCATGGAGAAATAATATCATGAGATGCTTTGGAAAAATATGAAAGGTGAGTTTATGAGGTTGAACCAATGTGGTATTTGGGTGAAGTAGTAAGATGGTAGCAATAATCATTTGTGTCACATTGTTCTAGTGTTGTAAGTAAATGAGGTGAATTCAGGGAATCATTTTAAGGATAGGATTAAATGATATATTTAGTAACAATTTAAAATAATTGGGCTGAATTAGTTTTCTGTAGTGGTCAATCTACCACTCATATATTTGATTACTTGAGAAAGGATTCTAGTGGAGGATAAGTGATTTTTACTAAATGAACATGTGGTATGTCTTCCAAGAGTAGTAAGGATCACTATGAGAATGTCAATTATATAAGTGGAGATTACAGTTGATATGGGGAAGGATCGGTTACTTTGGATATAACATTAGTTACCTAACACTAGTGTGGTATGTTGGATCACTTTCATAGATAGTTCCCCTTAACAGGTGTAGAAAACCAAGCTTGTGGCATGAAGGGACATCTAAAATTCTTCTGTAAAAATTGAATATGTGTGGTAAATGATAGAGGATCTATAGAGAATCATAATTATTTATGGGTGTCATGGACAACATATTAGATGTGTAGTTATAGATCTACTAGATGTGGTGGCCAATATATCTTGTGTTGTATGATAGGGAAATACCACATTTATTAATTGAGTGGTGAAGCTTATGGGAATCAGACTATATTAAGGAGAAAAGTGGCATGGTAGTTTCATGTAGTTCAATCTATACTTTTTGATAGTGAGGTTGGATGATTTACATTTATAGGTACTACTCTTGTAACATATATAATTTCTAGTGTGTTATTTGATATAGGATCCTCTCATTATATTACATCTTCAAAACTTTTTAATGGATTGAGTATGATTGTTGAGTTTATGAGTAGGATTTTGTAGATTGAAAAATTGATAGGGGTATGATCGAGGGACATATATTTATGTATGGGTTGTTCTCTTGAGGTTGAAGAGTATCATTTTACATGTGATATCTAAATCCTTGATATTCTAAAATTTGACTTGTTTTAATGAATGGACTAGTTGGTAGTGTATCCAATCCTTTGTTGATTGTTACGACAAGAGAGTGACATTTTCATACCCTGAGGGTGAAAATTATGTTCATCATGGACAAACTGATATCTAGGGGGTCTGTGTAGGTATAATTCATTAAAAACTAGGGTAGATCACCGCAGAAGATGCAAGTCATTTTTGGATGTTGAGGGTGTGAATCATGATGTATTTCTACCAGTAGAAGATTGGTTCTAGTATGCGTTTCCATATGATTTCATAGGGATTCTAACTAAGTGGTATGTTGAGTTTACAATAGGGCACATTTCTAGTGGTGAAACAATTTCAAATACACCTTATATAATGTCACTAATTGAGCGTCAATAACATATGAATTTGATAAATGAGTTGATATATAAGGGATTTATCTATTTGAGTACATCACATTGGGGTTCTCTAGTCCTATTTCCCAAGATTCATGACCAGATGTTCTATTTATGTGTTTATTTAGGGGTGTTAAACTAGAACACAATGAATAAATTTTATCCTCTTCCTCATATCAATGATATATTTGAATAGTTTTATAATAGTGTGTTTTTTTAAAAAAAATTAAATTGAGAATAGGTTATCAATAGTTGATATTATGTCCTTGTGATGTTCCAAGAACTTATTTATGAATAATTTATGGCCTTTATGAGTTTTTTGGGATGTTTTATGGGAAGAGGAATACTTTGGATGTCTTTATGGCCTTGATTAACTGAAACTTCCACTCATACCTAGATTTGTTTGGGGTGGTGTTTTTGGATGAAATCATAGTGTACTCTAATACTCCTGATGATCATGCACAACATCTTGAAATCATCCTAGGTACATTGATATAACATCATTAATATGAAAATATATAATTTTTTTTTAATATGGTACATTTCCTAGGTCGCATCATCTTTAAGGAATGTGTGTCACATGACCCGTGGATGGTGTATGCAATGGATTCATTAGAGGATACCAATAATGATTTTTTAAATTCATATAATTTTAGTTTTGGAGGGATTTTATCAATGGTTCATCAATGAATTTACCACTTGGAATCACAACATCATAATTTCCGAAGATGTAAATTTTGTAAAAAATGGTTTGAGGAATACAAGAATGCATTCGATTTGTTGAAGATGAGTTTTAATAACACACTGATAATTATCCTACATGAACTGGGTGATGAGTATATAGTGTTTTGGGATTCATGTGGTATCATACATGGAACATTGTTAATACAGGGTTATAGAATTGTGGAATAAGTGATATAGAATTTGAGGTTACATGAACGGAACTACCCTATGAAGAACCTCGAGTAAGATACACTAGTTTATACTATGAAGTGTTGGAGGATTCATCTATTAGGATAAAAGTTTAATATGTATTTTTATCACAATGTTTTAATGTATATATATTTATAATGATATATGAATATTATTTATCAAAGGTGGGTTGACTATATGATGTAAATTTATTTTTATATAGCATATACACCCTGGAAATAAAATAATGATTCGATCTGTAGGACTAGGAAAAAAAGTCCCCTGATATTTAGGAGTATTGTTTTGAGTGGAAGATAATTAAATTGATGTCTTATATGGATATTATTATTTGGGAGGTCCAAAGTCAGATGACCCTTGTATCAGTATTAATGGAATCTACACTATACACTTTGGTAAGGGAGAGTGGGTATGAGGACTTGAAGTGTTCATTATTTAGAAAATTATATGAAGGTTGGGAGTCAACATCAGATGGGACTATAGATGAGGATGAGTTTAAATATTTTAAAAACTAAATTGTTGTTCCTATGAGTATTTGTGATGATTTTATATGTAAATTACCTGCATAGAAGTGGAAGGTAAATCAAAATTTGAAGAAAATGTATAATAACCTACAACAACAGTATTGGTTGTCAGGAATGAAAAAAATATTATAGGGTTTGTGACATGATATT
The DNA here is from genome assembly GCA_963277665.1 of Viscum album. Lineage (NCBI taxonomy): Eukaryota > Viridiplantae > Streptophyta > Magnoliopsida > Santalales > Viscaceae > Viscum > Viscum album. Next base: position 583,996,513 of record OY728130.1, read on the forward strand.
ACACCTTCTAACAGGTAAATCCCGACTAACAATGAACTTGGGGTTTTCTATAGCCATTTCCCATTCTGGAATGGACGTTGGACGATGTTATCATCTATTTCATGGTGGGTCACCAGAGTATGCCTTATAAGAATGAGGTTATTTTGGGGATTGTTGACCGATTATCAAATGTAGCACACTGGAAAACTATCTACACAACTTTTTTTGCTGATCTATTAGTAGAATTATACATTTGAGAGATAGTTCATTTTCATGGTGTGGTATTTATTATTGTTTCATACCATTACTCATGTTTCACTTCAAGATTATCATAGAGATTCTAGAAGGCACTTTCTACATAGGTATTTTTGAATAAATATTTTCTTCCATATTAATATGGACAGTCAGAAAGTACTATATTTTCATTGGAGGATAGGATGTGGGTTTTCATCCTATACATTGGTGGGTCATGGGATAATCATAGAGTGCTCGTTTAGTTTTCTAATACGAACATTTTTTAAGAGACTACTAGGATGAAACCATAAAAGGCATTTTAATGCAAGACATGGAGATCATGTTTATGCTGGAAAGAAGAAGAAGAGTAAGAGTTTTTGGGACGATCCTCATGAAGGATACATCTGACTAGGTTCAGATGACTTAGAAACATTTTTCTATGGATTATTGTAGGAATAAATGATATTTTGATCAATTTTGATGACCAATTTAGTTTTTAGTGAGTGATCATGTATTCTGTTGGCTATCACCTATAATGGATAACCATAGAGTTTGGAGATTGGAAAATATGGAATCCTTTTTTTTGGAACTTTTCTAATTATGAATAGAATTGTGAAAGTGGATTACTGATTGCATCTTCCATAGAGTTATAGTGACATGAACAATATTTTTCATGTTTCATCGCTTCAACTGTATCACCTGATCATTTGTCATGTCATCGATGATGAAGATGTTGATCTTGAAAATGATGCATCCAATGAGGATTATACAATACAGGTTATGGATCGAAGATACAAAGTACAGTGTGGAAATATCATGCCAATAGTTCATGTATTGTGTAAAAATAGACATTTTTAGAAAGAATTATGGGAATTATAAGATTCTATGTGAGAGTAGTGGACCAATATTTTTACCTTAGAATCTTAGAGATTATTGGGAGTACAGCTCGAGGATGACCTGTTATAAGTTGGGGAGATTGTAAGAACGCGATAATATAGGGATATAAATCATGATAATTTTCAGGAAGGATGATTTATTTTTTTATAACATGGATAGACTCATTTTTCATGTTGTTTAAAGTTAAATTTAAAATTATTTATGAAAAGTGGTGGTGGATGGTCAATGCATGATTTTCCCAAACAGTGTGGCTACCCCAAAAAACTGTGCAGTCCAAGACACAGGGGAATTCTATGATTGGTGAAAGGATTTTTAAATTATTTCCCCACATAATAGAATATTTGATCCCATATAATGAGGCACATGGTTAGACAAAGATGATTGGAAAATAGTTTGTCCCTTCCCAATACACTGTGCTTATGGGATTTAATTCCTCCAAAACATTATAAAAAAACCTAACCCCTCCCCCCCCCCTTATCAATCCCAAATCGAACAAGTACAACCATAAAAAAATTAAAGCAAATGTTGAAGCTTCCGAAAAGATTAAAAGGCTACTAAAATACCATTTAGGACTAATAGATGATCCAATCAAAGGATTGTTTATTATACGATATGTGGTTTCTTCCTCGGTCGGATTTCCCTGTATCTCTTCTTCCTTTCTGGATAAAGAGGAATGACTTTCCTCCATTAGTGATGGTTTAGAACTTAGATTTGTTGGTGGTGTTTTATTTTACCTTAATTCTAGTATTTGTTCATAGATATTCCATTACATTGTGATTTTTAATGTCCCACATCAATTTCAAGCATTATTGTTTTTAGAAAAATAGTCAACATCTGTGGGGTAACTGGTCTAATTATCAATTCTCTTAGATCTACTTATATGTTTGGGTGTTATATTTTGAAATTTTTATTGTATATTTTGAAATAAAAATATTCAATTGGATAATTTAATAGTTTAATTAATTAAATATGGAAATGATTGAATAATGTGATTATAGACATTATGGGATAGAATTGTGAGACAATCAAAATTAAATGGTTCGATGTCTTTACCATTATAGGTAAATTTTTATGAATAAAAGTTGATAAATATATAATGATAATTTTCATATTATTCCATTTGTTTAATGTGATGAACCATGATTTCTTTGAATAATTGAAGTAGTACACAATGATATGTGACTACATGATCAAAGGTTTAATGATTATTATCCTTGATACATGTGATGTGTGTGAGATATGTGAAAATTTTGTTATATGTGACCATGAGTGTAATAAAATAACTAAATCTCCAAATACCAATATGTGATCAATACTGTGGGATATGCACTAATGTTGTAAATAACTATATTGACATCGAGATGTGGGACATAGAATCACACTCCAAATACCCAAGGGGTGCCAAACATGATTCCCTAGACCCCATGATATTATCAATGGATAATTATTCCAAGAGACCTGGTTATAAAAGTGAAACTAAATGCATAATTAAATCCATGAATGAATTATATATGAATATATATGATGTATGGTTCAAACTCATGAATGGGATGAAGGATGTATTGATTATATAGGTGTCATTTTGAAACTAGTTAACTATGTGGTCAATTAAATAATTATGAATTTTGATAAAAGTTATCTGGATTTATCCTATTTAAATATTTTTAGAAATGTAGACACTATTTTATATTATATATGGTATTATAAATTATTGGTTGAGGCCTATTAAGTGGTACCCACACCCTACTCAGAATACCTATTTTGTACCTGAATATAATTTTTTTTGCAAGACTACATAAGGGAATGAGCCCCATGATAGATGGTTGATTTGGGATGGTGAATGTATGATGGGACTAGACCTGAGTTTGGGACCCACATGGGAAATTTTAGGGTGTATTTATTTTGGTTTTGTATATTTAAACTTTACATGTATATGGATGAAATACATATTTTTTGGGTTAGATGTTTTTTTCCTATTTGGTTCATTATATTATAGTGGTCAGTATGGGTTATAGTATTATTCTAGACATTTATTATTATTATTTAGATTTTTTATCTCTTTTTTTCTGTTGTGTTACTCTGATAAAGAGGATATAGTATCCCTATGTTTTATATTAGAACCTCACTTTTATTCATCAGCATCTGGAGTATGCATAGGTTCACCTGAAGTCATGTAACCAACAGGCTCAAGGCACCATTATGTACCTCCATGATCATGACAGTACTATATAATTAGATTCATCCTTTATTATTATAACTTTTAGTTATAGTCTATCCAGAGTATTGTTATTTGATTCTGTAAAATATAAATTGAATTTTTTTTAATATCCACTAATATAAAAAATTAATTATCATTATAATATGAAGCATTGGATTTTTGGTTTAGTTTCAACAAAATGAGGCCACTCCAGATTAAATTATACCACAAATAGTCAATGAAAAAAATGAAATTATTATAAAATTCAAATTAAAATAAATACATTGAATACAAAATACCAAAATTTAAATAAAATTAGTTTTATGATCCACCATGATTATTGGATCCCTAAATCATTTTATTCATGCTAATCATGTAACAAATTAATAACGGTAAGACCACTTCCCCACTAAAAAATTAAAACAAGAAAAGTATCACCACAATGACTCATTGTTATCTAAAAACCCAATTATCATCATCACAAACACATTAGAAAACCATCTATCCTAGATCCTACAACACTAACCATGATATTATCATCTTAATTATTGGAAATGACAACCAATTCATATACACTCAATTTAGTAGATATAAATATGTCTTAAAAAGGTCTAAATTATGGTAAATATGTGGATATCTAGAACCTCTGTAATGTCATGGACAAACATCCCAATGAAAAGTGTCAAAAAATAATAATACACTAATAAAAAAAATAATGGGAACAATCCTCATGTAGCACTATGTCTCTAAGAAGGATTCAACCTACCCAATGTGTGCTCCCTAAATAGTATAGGACTACATAGAAGAATCTAATAGGGCATATATCATGAAAATAAATCATAAAGGATTGATTATCTTACTATGAATGATGTAATGATATTTTGAAATAATTTTTTTATTAATATATTTATAGGGAACTATTATTTAATTTGAAATACCACACATAGAATTAATTATAGATGTTACAACATTGAATGGGTAGATTACTAAGTACTAAATTCACCAACTAAAACTCTTTTTATCTGATTCCCATATTAATTAAAACCTAATTATTGTATAACTAGAAGTGTTTAGGAATTATGTTCCAACAATTAACATTTTGGGTACCATAAATAAAGGGTTTATTACAAAAAAATTGAAATATGGAGAAGAATATTAGCTTCCTTAGCCGAGAAACCAAAAACAAGTTAATGATAAGAGTAATAATATTGAAGTGGAAGATACAATGTGATTTTGATATAAAACATTATATATTTATTCTTCAAAAAAACATTATATATTTCATTAATAATTCTCTCTTACTTGTAAAATGTTCCATATAATCCATTATACACAACCATATATTGTTGATTATATAGTGTTTCTTAGAAATAGTTGAGTACACTTCCATAATGAGCATGAAAAGACAACAATAATGAAAATTAATAACTAATAAAAAACCATCTTTAAATATTAATTATTGCCAGGGTAGGATATATATAAATATATGACCCGTGATATAATAAAATTATTTTGAAAATGAAGGAATAACTAACGTGAGAAGATGAAGTCAAACCCAAGATCCCTAGAGGGTATTTTTAGAATTTATCATATAAAATGTCATAATGATTTCATTCCTATTTAGAAAATGAATATTAGATAAAATTCAACTCCTCCATTTCTATACATTAATATTTTACCATTTCAATATAATTTTATATTAAATTATACAATTTTTCTTCTTCACCTTTAATATTCTAATAGACCAAGATAACTATTTAATTTTATGTCCACTTGTTGATGGAAAATATATTTTCAATTTTATTTATGAATTCCCTAGTTACTAGTGGATCAAAATAACGACCAAAATAATGTTGGGATTTTCATCCTAATTAAAAAAATCATGAGTTGTTTCCTCATTGGGTATTATTAAAGATCAAAATGGTTCTTGTCATTATTCATCTTTTATTAATGTTGAGTGAGAATTATCATGATATTTCACACAACATATATCATATAATTTATTATTTGGATGTTGAAATAAAATCATGCTCTATTTCAATATTTGTTAAATTCATTTCATTAGGATACAACTTTTAATAAATCCAAATGGGTTAATAATTATTAATAAATAATAATATCATAATGTAATGAAAATTTAAAAACACTAACATGTGATATATTAATCATGATAACCACCATTTAATCCTATAATACTTATATTGTTACCTTCTATTCATTAATTTGGGATCTATAATACATGTTTACATAATAACCACAAATAAATAAACAACACATTTATAACAAGTATGATGACCTTAGAATAATTGACATTTATTTTAAATAATTTCAATAATTCCATCATTGCAAAATTAAATAATTATGTAATCCCATATATCAATGGATTAAAATATATTGATATGAGCTTAATATACCTTTTATTTCTCATTAATTTCTTTACGTATTTAACAAACTTCTGTTTCAAGGTCTCCATTATATTAAAAACACTACAAATAATTAATTGATCAATTTTCTATATTATGATATAGTCATTTTAATTTTACATATTTTTAAAACCATATAAATGTTTCAAAAATGGATATGTAATAATTATGATAAAAGACATGAATATTTGAGAAATATTGAAATAATGAAAAAAATATATTCTTATTAGTAGTCTATATGGATTGAAAAATGCTTTTAAAATATCATAAGTTCCAAAGCATACCATTGCATTAGAATATTATTAAAGAAAGTGTCATTGTTCATAACATAAGAATGTGGCACGACATTGAATTTTTGTACATTTATTAGAAAAAATATAAATTACAAATATTCATTTAAAGTCCTAATATATGATAATGTTAGATTCATAGACCATCATAACATAGTGGATCTTAAATTAAAATTAATATCCCATTGAATAGTGGATATATCGCACTCTCATATCAAATAATGATAATCCATTCATGTTTATACCAAATAATATCAATCCTAAATCATACCATGAAATTCCATAGATTGAAAATATGATGAATATAATTTTCAAATTATATCTTATAAGTTTATATTAATAATTATATTAGTTGATTCCAAAATATCAATTTTGTAGTGGAATTTTATCGTAGGATAAGTTAGATAGTGATTATAAACCTTAACCATAAATGATAGATCTTTTTGACATATAGTTGAAAATGGATGTCAAATATTATAAAGAATTTTCCAAAACAATATTGAACATTTTCTTAGGGTGATAAAGTTACTTGTAACACTACAAATAAATCTTCAAGAAAGTGTTAATAAGAAAATTGAAAAACATTATTTTTATTGAATCTCTAATAAGAGACCAACAATTCATTTATTGTTCTTGTAATGAAATTTTTAGAAGAAGATACAAAATAGATAAATGTGATATGAAATTTTATTTCAAATATTGTATGATAATTATACAAAAATACCATACCAATGAAATGATACAAAATAAATTTTAGAAATAAATTAAATATAAATAATAAGATTAAATTTTATGATCTTTATATAACATTAATATTGAAAGTAGGAGACTATTTTTGAATGAATAAATATGGATAAATAGGGAAAATTTATTAGATGTGATAGAAATTATGTTTAATAATTTTATATTTTTATAAATAATAAAATATATCAATGAAGTGTTTTTTTATTAATAAATAAAAATTAAAAGATAGAAATAGAAACTAACATATAAATTATAGAAATATATTTATTTTTTAAATAAAAAATATCATATACAGAGAATAATTTATATAAACCATTAAAATTAAATTCATTCCACAAAACCCTTATTATTTTTATTAAAAAATAATCTAATTTTTATGGAGTTGGGACCATGAAAAAAATATAAATCATAGTAATGAATTGTTAATAATGATAATAGACTAAAAATGATAATGAGAACGCTCATAAAAAATTATACATAGAGCTTAACCATACACATACCCCACCAAATATAAATTTAGAAAAATAACACATTCCTTAGATTAAATCATGGGGGTACACCCACTAAGATACTATATAATAATATTTGTTCTATTATTAATCTATATCAGAACCATGTTAATATTTATTTCGATTTATTTAATTATTTTAAATTTTAATAGTACATATTTTTATAGGGTTTTTGTATAAAAATTAGTTTCTATTGTTCTGCTAATTCTATGAACACAGAAGTATTATTGATTCTGCCCTTATAAATTTATGATGTTTTAATAAGATCTAAAATATAAATTGATGTCTCATATGAGTGTTTGAGATATTATATTGCTGTAATGGTAGTTTTATGGATTTAACTTTAAGGCTTGGTAGTGGTGTTTTGAAATCCCTTTTTAGATATTGTACATCAATTGATAAAATGATTTTTATTAATGAATATACATAAATGTAAATATATTCTAAAGGAATTACAAAAATTTAAATTCATTACAATTTAATTATATTTCCTTTATTTTCTCTTTCTTAGTGATTCATGGTATACGAATTATCGTGTAATTAATATAAGTGTCAGATCCAAACCAAACGAGAACACACTATAGCAAATGAGAGAGTATGAAGTTGGAGTTATACAATGATAATTTACATTTAATTAATAATAATGATTCTATTAGAGAATATTTATATTTTTGAATGATAGTTTTAATGTTTTTATGTGATAAATTAAAAGAAAAGGAATACAAAAGATCATTTTTCTACTATTAAATAAATCAGTCTTTGTAATGATGACTTCCATCGAAATAAATTATATATGAATCTTTATTTTATACGGTGGATTACAACTATGGAATATAAGTGTTGTTGTAAAATAAATGGTTATATTTTTATTATGGGTTTTATATAGATTATTAGTTTGAGTGGATTGAAAGTATCAACATTTGTTTGGTAAAATTCAAGGAAATTTAATGAAATCTTATGTTACGTGAAGGTTAAATATGTAATCAGGTGGCATTTAGGTGAGTTCGGTAATGAAATATTGGAGATATGTGTATTAATAACTACTAATATTAAAAAATTAATTTTATAGTGTCTTTTTTACTTTAATTAAAATAAATCAGTCTACTGTAATTTACCTATTTTTACATCATTTTACTCGGTTTGATAATTTAACATGAAAATTAATTTTTTACAAAAATATAAGATCAACCCTATTATCTAATATTGAAAATATAATTCAATGTTTCTTATATTTTTTATATAATTATATTTCTATATATAGGGAAATTAATTTAAAATTAAAACATAAGATATATAGAAAAAACTATTTAAAAAATAATTTATAAATAGTATGTTTTCTTATTTTTATTTCCCCTAAATTACTAAATGAAATGATTGTTAATATGTTTGAGTATATATTTATATATTTATATCAATTAATCAAAAAAATTGAATGAATATACTATATTAATATATAAATTCAGAGCAGTTAAAAATCATTTATTTGAAAATAACCCTTGAACAATTACATGGGTAGCAAAACTTAATTCATTAAATTTATTTTTTGTCCAAAAAATAAAATAAAATATGTTTTATCATTTATATATTTTTATTTCATTTATAAAATACATTTTAGTAGACTTAACATATAATTATAATTTTTACTAATAAAAAATAATAATGTTTCATATAATTTTAATTTTGAAATATTTTTTTTAACATTTTTTTTGTATTTATTTCCATATAAAATTTACTAACTAAATATTTTTTAATATATATATATATATCATTGACATTATATAATATATTTACCTAATCATTATGAATTTTTCTTTTCATGAAAAAATAAACATCCTAGAAAAAAATTATATTTCACTTAGAAATAAGTTCACATGACTCTAAATGGTTATATCTCAAATACATTATGACGTATTTTTATTACAAAATTCAGAAAAGTATTATTATATAAAATAATTCTTATTTAATTACAATACATTTAGAGATGTATAATTTAATAGAAAAATACACAATATAGAAATTCAAATCATATTAAAAATAAATGTAACACTTATTGGATTATTAATATCTCTATTGCATCTTCCTACTCAATATAGAAAAACATGTTAGAATTAATATATATGTAAACTTTATAACATTAATAATTTAATGATTGAATGAACCGAAAATATACTTTCATTCCCCTTTAAATAAATGTGAATATGGCCTAAGGATATGATATTTTTTATTGATATTTTAACATGGTGATATTTCAATGTTGGACATTTTAGAAAATTCTAGAAGATGAAATTTTAATACAAATGATTTCACTCATAATATTATTGTTTAATTTTTTTATAGGGATTATTCTATTAAAATCACTATCAATAGTACCTATTTCCCATTATTATATACATCTCTTAGTTATTTTCATTCTATTCCATTCTTATAATATATTTTTTAATTAAATTATTTGTATTTATAACCTCCCATTAAATTTAATTATATTAATATTCATATTTTAAAAAATTACATCTTATAATATATCATATTCGTTATTTTTATATACAAAAATTATTTTATTGAGTATATAATTAAATCAACTACATTTTCCCAATTCCCATATAAATACATTGTGTATATAGGACCAATGAATATATATGTGAAATGAAAATATTGATAATGATCATATTAATTCCAATATATAGTCCAAAATCATTCACTCTATTTTATTATCTATAAAAAGTTAATTTTTTTTAAATTATCAATTCCATATATCTTTATGTTTACTGTATGTAGATGATCAACATGAAACATAGAGCATAAATATTCTATTTTTTTCTTAATTTTTGCTAATAATATTTTTTGTAGTTTTATTTTTTATAGTGATATATCCCATGGTATTTTAATAATACTTAAATTTTTATCATTTATTGAAATATTTAATCTCAAAAAATTTATTGTCATTCATTTTAGTTTAGTGTTTCGTGTAAGGACCCGACCCTGGTTTCCTGGAGCCAGTGCCTTATTTAATTAAATTTTCATATAAAAAGGAATATGAATACGGAAGTACCAGGTTGTTTAATAGAATTGGAAACAATATACATACATAAGTTCATCATTTAAACATGAAATTAAAAAAAATAGAAATTCCTTCGACAACATCATTAACTCCTTTGTTATTTCTGCATATCATTTGTAATAAAAAGAATCATGTCCAGAGAAAATGAAACATCAGAAAGGGTTTAGATAAAATTATCAGTAAGGGTAAGAAATATAGTGGAATATATCATAAAAATAATCATTTGGAATGTTTAATAACTAAAAACACATGCCTTTATCAAAAAAGTCGATCACATTGTGGCATGAAAAAAAGATAAATACATAATGCCATAGTAAAACATATTCATTGGAATTATTCTAGTAAAATAACCACATAAATAATAAATATTATGTTTATAATATGGTAATTAATAATGTAGGAAATCATAACCATACCTTCAAGGCCTCGTGATAAGAAAATAAATAATCATTTTGTCAAGGCCTTTTGCCAAGATCTTAATTTGTCTCATGATACCTACAGATGCACATGGGGCTATAACAGGCCCCACCTAACACATAATATGTATAATTAATTCCTTATATGAAAGGTTATAATCATAAACAGCATGTACATTAATATTGAAACTAATATATGAAATGTAAATAACTTTCCCAAAATATTCAACGTAAACACAAACCATTCAGAGTAAATTGGTTAATGGTTTTAAGATTGTTCATCCACATACAAAAAAAATAACAATAAATTAAAATAAATATGGTAGATGATACCATAAAATATTAATCCCAATAATACATAATAATCTAAAATAGTTTAAAAATAGATGAAGATACTATTACAATCATTTCGAGTAATTCTTGAGATAAATACTAAGTTACTTTGAAAAGTAAAGATCTTTTAGAAATATATTCGTATAAAGAACAAAGTGATATAAGATAGTATTTTCATAATAAAATGAGTCATTTTTAAATGATTATGGTTTCTAAATAATTATTACAGTGTGACTGTAGAAATAATTAAGAATTTGAGGAATTTCTTTGAAACCACACTGTTTATAGGGAATGATTTTCAAAAGATCATTTTAAAAAAATATAACTTCCCAAAAATAATGGTATGATTCTAGTTGAAAAAAATATATATATAATTAATAGTGATATTATGAGGATTACATTTTAATTAATAATAATCAAATTTATGTATGTATTTAATGAAATTAACCCCAATGAAAATGGTTTGTCGGGTATAAAACGTTTACATTAAGTCCAAATGTGTTCTGCTCATGAACATAAGATCATGGAATACGAAATTATACTTATTAATAAGATATTTTACAATGTATTATGCATGTATTTAAGTTATCATAATTTTATTATGTTCATTACGTTCTTATTTATAAGATGTAATATTGAATTCCGTTGTTTTGGAGGGTTCGTTTTCATGGTTTTCATGATATGTATATTTTCATATGACTATGGATGTTCTTGTGTAAAGTATGAAATTCTCTAGAATGGAAATTATATATTGTTTTTGAACATCAAGAAATGGTAATGGATATATATATCATTTCATTACATGGTATGAGGATGAATTGTTGAATGAAATATTAATGACAATCACATATATTATTTTGCAGTATTTGGATTATTATGAACTTGTTTTGTAATATAAATTAATACTATGTACATATACTGGTTACTAAATATTATGTTGGTTATAATACATATTTTTTAGTCTCTTTCAACCATAAAAATATTTTCATGATGAGTAATGATGTTGATATTGAAGAAAGAAACATCAGCGTCCATTAAAGTAGAAAATTGGAATCTCAGGGACGATGATTTCAATTATAATTGGGAGAGAGAGAGTGAGTGAGAAGATTGATAATGGTTATTACATTGGAATGTTTTAATTAATAATATAGATGATATTGGAATTATAAGGATAAATACTACATAAGAGGTTAGGAGAGAATAAAAAAAATAAGATTAATTGAAATAAAACTAAATGAAAAAGAAACATATTTTTCATCTTGAAATAACCTCCTTGAGATCCTCTTTAAGAGAAGAGGTTTTGGTATTTTGGAATGACTAAGAGACTCAAGAGGTGAGGAGTGACTAGGGAAGTGTATTTGGGTATAACATTGATGGTCCTAAAGTCATATAGTAATGAAGAGAAGAGGAGGGATGTTATAATGGAGGAGATGAGGGTTTTCCCATTCTTTTACTCATTATTTTATTATTTTGCCAAAGACATCCAATAGTATTGACTCGTGTGACCAAAATAGTACAAAGTTCATTTTATTTCGAACCAATTTTCATTTAAATCATCCATGACTCAAAAATGATGTATAAATCCACTTATTTAACATGTTTTGTAAATTATAGAATTTCACCATTCAGGAAAAAATCATGTATTTCAGAAAAATAAAAAAAAATTCACCCGAACCATTTTTCGACATGTCGAATTCAAAATTGAATTCTATTTTTTAAAAATAATTATCTATATATGGTTAATTTATTTTTTAAATAAAATAATATTTTATTTAAAAAATAACATTTTTTAAACTATAATTCATTTTATATCACATTGAGAAATTAATCAAGATCAAAACCTAAAGGAAATAAAATAATAATAAGATTCACTGCTCATAAAGTTTATATTACTATTAATATTAGTATTCATAATTGTATGTTTCTATTCACCTAAAATCATGTTTTCCATATCAGACTCTAAATATCTTACTCATCGCAACCATGTATACGAGTTTTTTGAAAATCAAATAACAGAGGTGGGAAATTATATTTACTGGCTATGTTATAAAAAAGTTGTGTTTTGTAGAGAATTTTTCATGACCCCCTCTCCACAAAGTGTACCCCTCCTGGGTCGGCAATGTGAGATGGGAGATAACGACCCCCGATTCCACCCTCCAGTAGGACCCGGGTTGGCGACTAGCACCGAGGGTATAATAAACACACAAATGGGAGGCATTACCCTTTAAGGGAATACATGCAGAAGAGAGAGATAAGATAGACACCAACCAAATCTAACTCAGAACTGAAATATAAAATAAACCCATGTGCAGATATGTAATTCCATGGAAAAGTACTACAACTGAAAGGGGAAAAACTGTAAGTACCCAAAAGAAAGTAAAAATAGCAGCAACCACAAGCCCGAACAGCTTCTGCAACCACAAGATAATAAACACCAGCTTGATCTCCAACCTCCTCCAAGTTACCTAAAAAAATGTTTATATATAAATAGGGTGATTATAATAGTATATTCAGTAGGATCCTCCCCAAATCCTCTCATGCAAAATTAAAGAAAGCATGCTAAAGCACAGTGAACAACAAGTGAAACTAACTCGTCACCTAAATAGGTATACTAAGTTCCCAGCCTCACAGTGGCTACTCCCACCATGCAACGCATACAAGAATATATCATATAATAAATAATATCAAGGGTAACCCGCTACTACTTCCCCACTAGTTTTCCGCTTTTCCCCAATGTCACATGTCCTGATAATCTCTCTCCAAAAATGCTTTCCCGTAGACACCTGGGTGAAGCACCACAATATGAACCTCATGCAACAAAACCACCACGTCCACACACCAAAGTAACCAGGTAGTTTATGGGAGCCACCACAGCTCGCATAATTTGTATCATACTTCGGGTATTATACCTAAAGCCATCACAACCCATACACTGAGTAAGGATCCTCAAGCCATCACATCCTATACATAGTACAACTATAGTAGTCCATAGAAAACTATATCCAGAATATGTGTGTGTGAATCACCACATACCATTACTGCACTCTACAGACATATATGAGGAAAACTAACCAATGTGCCTGCTATAAAAAGTAACTACCAAGAGAAGAGAGTGGGCCAAAGGGGGTAGTCAGCCATCCATCCTGCCACCGAAATGTGGGGGAAAACACCCCAAGGGCTCAGAATCCTAGGGGTGTTAGTTTCCCTTACTGAAAGGGCGGAGTAGCGTATAGAAACACAAAAAGTACAGATATACTATAACTCACAACCACACTATGGGCATAACCTAGTCTTAGACACAACTGCAGCTAACGACTCTTAGACTCTAGGCTGCTACTTCTAAGACTAGGTATCCAATAAGCACACAACCATTTCAAGAGATTTATTAGTTTACTTAATTCCCTTTTTATCAGTTACACTGTACATTAATTAATTCATTAATCATTTAGTAACCATGAACAATTACACATTAAATTTCATTAGAATCACCCCCAAAGTCCATTTCCCCTTCAAAATTACAACCTCATCATTATTTTTCAAAAACTACATCCCCATTGGTTAACACCATTTATTCAATTATTCATTACAGAAATACATTCCCACATTCCCAAGCATTATAGAAAAACATTCTATGCTACTAAACACAATGGGACTCATAATGGTGAGTAGATATACTACCCATCGAGTCTTTGCCACTTATAGAAAGAGAATATACCCATCCTTCCTTGAGAAAATAAACACAAAAATCACGTGGCAAACCTCGCGTGTCTTCAACTCTTTCAGAAGAAGGGTAAGTAAAACCAGCTACCTTGAGCAGTGGGAACAGTAAAGTAGTTAAGCAACCAAAGAAATAGAAAGCATCCAACAATCACATCCATCCCATTCCAATATCCCTAGTGTCTTCTCCGACACCCATATGGATAAAACAATGCATCTCCCCACTCTAGGCGTCATCTGCTTCCACAAAAAAAAAAAGCCTCCATGCCCCCACATATTACCACAACCATCCAGGATCATATCAAAACACAAGAAGCAGTAAAACAAACATCTTCACAATTAGGATCCTGTCCCTTAAACAAACAAAAGGGTATCTCAAAACCCTGCAAGAAATTTTATTTTAACAACCAACAGTTCTATAATCCATCTTGGATTAACCGATTTATTAGTCGTTGGTTCTAAATTCAGGAAACCTAACAGTAAGCTATCACAAAGAAATGAACATGTTTACTATACCAATTTGATTAACATAAATTTATAAAAAGAACCATATTTCTTTACATGCCTCTTTATCTTTATCCTAACAATTATCAATTAATCCCCGTTTACATTCTTTACCGATTTCCAAAAAGAACAAAAATAAATATCACACAATCTAGAAAAAAAATAAGAGGCGATAACATATGATCGATATCAATTTATTTATCCAGTTCAAATATTTATTATGTAAATTCCATTATCATTCAGTGTGATAAAACATTATAAAGATAAAGTTACACATAAAAGAAATCAAATAAATGAATCCCCTACCTCAAACAGTTCCTCATGTGATTTATCCACAGAACAGGTCACAATCCTCCTCTCGCCTCTTCAATGAATAAGTAGGGTAAAAAACCCAGCCTTTCATCCTCTCATGGACCTAGAAGGTCAGCAAGGAATAAGGGCTCGGGTGGAGAAAAAAATGGAGCTCAAGCTCCAAACACAGGTTCAAATGAATTGTTTATTAAGGAATTGTTAGGGTTTACCTAACTCTGATACCTTTATTGTGCTTAAGAGATTTATTTTTACTCACAAACCAAAATTATTTTCAATTGATGAGCCGAAAATTAATTTTTCTTCGAAATAATTACACTTGTTCTCTTTTAGTTATAATTTCCTTGGTGATTGTAAGAATGGTACTCCTAATGAAACTCTCTGGATCTTTTATCATTCATCCTTACAATCTATTAATGTTGTTAAATCTTCTGACCAAATTTTTACTTGTTCTTTTTCCTTTTCTGGTGTTCATATGGTTTTCACTATGATATATGCAAAAAATAGATATCAAGATTGCAGACTCCTCTGGAATGACCTCCTTTTCCTCTATTTTTCTATACAGGATCCATGGCTACTGATCGGTGATTTTAACTCCATTCTTCTCCTAAGTGAAAATATTGGACCGTCACACTCTCCCATCTCAACTAGAGAATTCAAATCATCTATTAAGGATTGTAACCTTATTGAAATCAACCTTACTGGCACTAAGTACACTTGGTATAGGAAGTTCTTCAATAGGATAGTGGCTGGTAAACTTGACAGAGATTTCACTAATACTGGCGCCCTTGATAATTGGGAATCTATTTCTAGTATTACCTTACCCAAGATCAACTTTTATCATCATTCGATTCTTGTTAGCTCCTTCTCTAAGGGTTCAAAATCCCCCCTCCCCTTTAAATTTAACAATGCTTGGGTTGTGGTCCCAATATGTTCCAATGTGATAAAAGATTTCTTTGATGGCATGTGGCACCAAAATGATCCTTTTTCTTGCATTGCTAAATTAAAACATATGAAACATCAACTCAAGAGTTTGTGTTTCTCTAAAACAAAACACCATGACGGGGACATATCTTCTTTGGAGAGTGACCTCAATCGTGTTCAAAGCTCCAATACCTACTCTAATTTTTTCCTTGACACTCAACCTGAAATTACCATTTCTTTGAAGCTTAACTCTCTTCTAAAGCTCAAAGATAACATGTGAAAACAAATCATTAAAATCAAATGGCTATTGTATTGTGATAGAAATACTAAATTCTACAATTCTCTCCAAAGAATCAGAAAAATCTGTAGACCCATTACCGTTCTTAGGGTTGATGAAACTCTTCTTGACACTAAGGATGCCATTGCTAATCATTTTATGGTTACTACCACAATCTATTTAATGGTCCGGTGGTGAGTAAGGATCTTCTTCCTGACATCATTTTTAACATGGTCACTACTGAGGAAAATGACCATCTCTTAATCATTCATATGGATCATGACATCAGAGCCACTGTTTTCAGTCTCAACTCTGATAGTGCCCCGGGACCTGATGGTTTCAACAATGGTTTCTTCCAGAAATACTGGGATCTCATCCATGTGGATATTTTCAAATTGGTTAAATTTGTTTCCACCAATGGTGCTCTTCCTCAGGGGATAAATTCCCAATTTCTTCCTCTCATTCCTAAAGTGGACAATGCTGCTGAAATTCACCTTTTCCATCCTATTTCTCTTATCAACACTCTCTATAAAATTATCACTAATCTTCTTGCTAACAGACTCACCTCCATCACCAACAAAATTGTTTCTTGGAATCAATTTCGTTTTATCAAAGGAAGAACTATTCAGGATTGTATCTGCCTTGCATTGGAATGTACTAATATACTGAACAAAGTCACTAGAGGAGGCAGTGTGGCCATTAAGCTAGACATCAGAAAGTAATTTGACACCATGGACTGGAATTTCATTTTAAAGGTTCTTAAAAGCTTTGGATTTAATGAATCTTTTACTACCATGATCCGTGCCTTACTCAACTCTGCTTCCATATCTGTGCTGGTAAATGGGTCTCTTAAAGGCTATTTCAAATGCACCAAGGGGGTTAGGCAAGGTGACCCACTTTCTACCATTCTTTTTGCTATTGCTGAGCATTAGTTAAGTAGACTACTTACGATCCTTGTGAATCAAAACAAAATTAATCCCATTCAGGCTTCTATAAATTTAAATGTTCATACCCATCTTTTATATGCTTATGATATAATTTTATTCATAAAAGGTGATAAAAGGAACATTCAAAACCTCAAAAGTGCCCTGTCCCATTATGAAGATATTTCGGGACAAGCGATCAGTTAGAATAAATACTTTGTTTTCTTTGGGAAAATTTTTCCCCCGATATAAAAAGTCACCTCATTGATTACATAGGAATCAAATATGTCTCCTTCCCTTTCACTTACTTGGGTGTTCCTATCTTTTGGGGGAGACCAAAATCCAGCTATTTTCACAGCATCGTTGATTAAATTATTAATCAATTATCATCTTGGAAGGGTAAATCTCTTTCTATGGCTGGAAGAGTGTGTCTTGTTAATTCTTCAATTGTTTCCAAGATGTTTTACTCGATGATGGTTTACAATTGGCCTACCAGCCTTCTCAAAAAAATAAACTTTTGCATCAAATTTTTTTTGGATAGGTAGTACGATTGAAAGAAAGATTGTCACCATACCTTGGGCCACCTGATGTAAACCCCTGGATAAGGGTGGCCTTGGTATTAAGAATCTTAAGCTTTTTAATGAATCTCTTCAAGATAGAATGACTTAACGTATGATTCATAGAAATTCGGATTCCTTGGTCTTTCTTAAGAAAATATTTGTTGCCAATCTTCGGAATGGTAATCTTAGTTACATCACTACTTCCATCTGGCTATCCATTAGACAGTCTTTCCTTAAAATCATGAACAAATCTAGATGGATGGTTATTGCTGATTCCTCTATGAATATCTGGATGGACAACTGGACTGGTGTCCCTTTAATCTAAATGCTAACATCCACCACTAGTCGTGAGAATACCAAATCCACTATAAGAGAGGTTTTCAACTCTCATGACAACACCCTTCCGGACCACATCAGTCACATCGTTGATAATTATTCTTTTTCTGACACTGATGATTTCCATAACTGGGAACCTTCTTTTAATGGAGTTCTTGATTATAAAAGTTTCTACAAATAAAATTTTGTGATTCTATTTCTAAATTTTTGTGGTTGAAAGCTTTTAGAAAACCTTGGATCAAGCACTCGTGCCTCACTCTCATTTGGTGAGTTTTGTATAATAGGGTCCCCGCTGATGTGTGTCTATAATACTTTGGGATTTCTCTTTGCTCTATATGTCATTTGTGCAACCAACACCGTGAGGATTCTAATAATTTGTTCTTGTCTTGTGCTACAATTGAAGCTCTTTGGAATTAAATTTCTAACATTTTTGGTTGCAGATGGTCTCTTCTTGCTACTATCAGCTCTCAACATCAACACTGTGTGATTTGGGACTCTTCCAAACAAATCAAGAATCTTTTTTTGGCTGTGGTGGCAGAGCTCCAGCATGTGATCTGGTATGATAGAAATAATTTTTTTCATAATAATTTCTCTTTCAATCTCAATTCAGGTAAAACGTGTATTCTGATTGCCATCAAGGATGCCGCCTCACTTCATAAGGATCATTGTGATAACTCTATTGGTGATTTTTAGATCCTTCGCCATCTTAGGATTGCAGGATCTTATAGGAAACCTCGACGTACTTTTGAGGTCTTCTGAAAAGCCCCGCTTCCAGGATGGATCAAAGTGAATGTTGACGGCGCCTCTAGAGGAAACCCGGTTCCGGTAGGTTGTGGTGCCATCTTCAGAGACATTCTCGGCATATTCCTTGGCTACTTCTTCAGTGGATGTGGTATGACCTAGGCTTTGGAAGCGGAAATGTTGGGAGTCATTCATGCTGTGGATTTTTCCAAGAAAAAGGGTTTGAACAAGCTTTGGATTGAATGTTATTCAACCACTATTGTCCAAGCCATCTGGAAGGGGGTGGTGCACCTTGCATGGCCGCTTACCTCTCGATGGGTGAAATGTCTTACTTCACTCATGGATCTCAACTACATTGCCACACACGTGTTCCGTGAAGCGAACATGGTTACTGATAGTCTGGCCAACAAGGGGGTCAATCATGTCACTACCTAGTTGGATAATTTTCCTGATGATTCGCTCCCTTTTTTCAATAAATATTGTAATAAGATTCCATCTTTCAGAATTTTGTAGCTCCCTTTATTTTTTATTAATAAATTGTGCCTTTTCTTTGACTGAGGAAGCACTTATTATTTTTTTTTTTGAAAAGTTATAGTGTCTCATAACCGAGAACAAAGAGTAAGAACAATGGAGGACGATATCTTGTCCCTTTTGAAGATTTAATTGGGTAACAGTTTAAGATATGCTTAATTCCCCATTAAAAGCCGATCGCATTAAACCACCTGGTATGACCAAGTAAAAACATCCCAATCCATAGGAATAATTAATATAAGCGTTATGGCCTCTTAATCGGCTTTATAGTTATTAAAATGATCCTTTAAATGCATTTTGCATCAAAGGAAACATCAAAGGAGTGAAAAAGGAGGAATATGGAAACATTGTTCATAAACCTCACTATTCTAGAAACACTTTTCATAAACCACACTGTTCTGGAAACACTGTAAATAAAACTCACCATTTTGGGAACACTGTACATAAACCTCACCGTTTTAGAAGCAATGTTCATAAACCTCACCGTTCTAGAAACACCATTCATAAACCTCACCATTGGAACCTCACCATTATGGAAACACTTTACATAAACCGCACCATTCTGGAAACACTGTACATAAACCTCGCCATTCTGGAAACACTATACATAAACCTCACCATTCTAGAAACACTATTCATAAACCTCAATGTTGGAACCTCAATGTTTTGGAAACACTGTACATTAACCTCACTGTTCTAGAAACACTATTCATAAACCTCACTATTCTGGAAACATTGTTCACAGAAGGTTATTATAGAAACAGTTCACCTAAGGTTACCGTTGCACTTTTCACAACGATCTACCATTGGAACTATTCACAGAAGGTCAATGTTAACATAGTTCACCTAAGTTTTCCATTACACTGTTCACAATGGTCTACCGTTGGAACTGTTCACTTAAGATTACCGTTGCACTATTCACAATGGTCTACCACTAGAACTATTCACAGAAGGTCACCATTGCACTGTTCAAAATTGTTCACGATTGGAACTGTTCACATATAAGTCACCATAACCTCCCAGAACACTCAAACACTATATTTTCACAAAGGAATGGACCAGAGAGGTCCAGGAATTACATCATATAGATCTCAAACATTCTTGTACTTGAGAATTCAAAACCCAGCTAAAGGGAAAACTAAATGGGGTCCGAACAACTACCCATCGAGATACCTCTCAAAATAGATCAATCCACAAGAATCAACAAAAGAAATTCATATTAAAAACATGAAAGGTATAACCACAAAGGGGACATTGTTACATGAAAAGAGCTAAACATCAAACAACTCTGGGTACTGGGCACGTATCTGTGACTCACGTTCCCAGGTACTCTCTCCATGCCACCGTGTTGCCACAAGACAAGATCTAATGGGATAGAACTCTTGCGTGACACCTTCTCCTTGTGGTCGTGGATCTCCATAGGTCGCTCCTCAAAAGTTGCATCATCATCAACATTGATCTCTCCCCAATCGATAATGTGAGAGTCATGATGAAGATAATGAAGAAGCTATGATACATGGAAAAAATCATGTATCCGACTCATCTGTGGGGGAAGTTCTACTCGATATGCCATAGCTCCAACACGAGCTAACACCTTGAAAGGCCCAACAAACCAGGGAGAAAGCTTACTTCCACGACCAAACCTTCGCTGCCCACGACAGGTAGTCACCTTCAGAAAAACATGATCCCCAACACTAAACTATAAGGCTCTCCTTTTGATAAGCATATGATTTATGATGATCTTGCGCTGTCTTCATCCTCTAACGAATCACCTGAACCATCTCTGTTGTATTCATCACTAGTTTCGGTATGAGAATTACTGACTCTCTGACCCCCGTCCAGCACAACGGAGAACGGCATGGTCGATCATACAAGGCTTCAAAAGGTTCTATATCGATGGTGGAGTGAAAAATATTTTTGTAAGTAAGCTCCACCAAGGGTAATTGCCTTATCCATGAGCCTCCAAAATCAAGAAACACAATATTGTAACATGTCTTCAAGAGTCTGGATAGTTCGCTCTATCTGACCCTCTGTTTGAGGATGAAAAACAGTGCTAAGGAATAGTTAGAACAGAAAGCATGTTGGAGACCTCTCCACACCATGGAGGTGAAATGGGTATCTCGATCAGAAATAATTGTCCTAGGGACTCCATGAAGTCTCACCACCTCCTGTAGATACTACCTCGATAAAAACATCACTGAGCTCGACTCCTTGATCGCTATGAAGTGGGCCGATTTTGTTAAATGATCCACTACCACCCAAATAGAATCATTTCCTCCTATAGATCAAGGTAAACTAGTAACAAAGTCTATTGAGATGACCTCCCACTTCCACTGAGGAATCTCTAATGGCTGGAGAAGACCACCAGGAACACGGTGTTCGGCCTTCACCTTCTGTAGAACTAAACATCGAGACACAAACTCCTCAACCGCATGCTTCAGCCCATACCACCAAAACTGAATCCTCAAGGATCAGTATATCTTTGTCACTCCAGGATGTACTGCAAAAGGTGAACTATGGAACACTCGTAGAACCTTCTCATGCATCATCAAGGGAAAAAAAATACTTCCATGATATAAAACTAGGTGTTGTTCATCATCCAACCAACCATCAGGGGCCTCACCACAAAAAACTCGGTCTCTCCAAACCTCCACCTCTAGATATCCCAATTGGGACTCTTCCACCATCTGCATCAGGGATGACTTTACCATCATCTGAAAAAGACAACCTCTACCCCCAACATCTTCCATATCAAGATGCAATACTGACCGTTATTCCATTACTCTACAGGAATCACCTGATTCACGCACAACATCACTACATGACTTTCGACTCAGCGCATCAGCTACAAGATTCCATTTTCTAGGTGTATATGATATTTCGAAGTCGTATTCCTATAAGAACTCCATCCACTGACATTGTCGTAAGTTGAAGTCATGCTGGGAGAAAACATACCTCAAACTGTTATGATTGGTGGAAACCACAAAGCACTCACCAATGAGGTAATCTATCCATAACTTCAGAGTAAACACCACGGATGCCAACTCAAGATCATTGGTGGCATAGTTGCATTCATGGGGATTCAACTGCCAAGACCCATAAGAAACAACTGACCTCTCCTGCATGAGAACACAACCTAACCCCAGATGGGAAACATCGTAGAAAATATCAAACTGAACTCCCGCAGCTGGAAGACAATGGACTAGAGCACTTACTAACTTCTCCTTTAGATACTCGAAAGCTGGTTAATATAGATCAGTCCATATGAATGCCAGATCCTTCCTAGTCAAAGCTGTTAGAGGAGTCGCAACTCATGAGTGATCAGCTATGAACCTCCTGTAGTAGCCTGCGAGACCAAAGAAACGTCACACCTCTAACACTATCTTGCGGGCTGATCAAGATATAACTGCTTCTATCTTCAATGGATCCACAAATACTCCCTATTGGGACACATAATTCCCTATGAAATGGAATTCTCGAGCCCAAAACTCACACTTCGACAACTTCCCGAATAGCTGATATTGGCGAAGACCTCCCAAAATTTCTTGTTGATGCTCTGCATGATCCTCTTCAGATGTGGAGTACACAAGGATTTCATCGATGAAAACTACCATGAACTTGCTAGGAACTCACGGAACACATCATTCATCAATACCATTAATATATCTACAGAATTCGTCACGCTAGATGGCATTACAACGAACTCATAATGCCCATGACGACAATGGAAAGCAGTCTTCGGGATATCCTCATCATTCACATGCATCTGATGATATCCCGACCGCAAGTCGATCTTTAAGAACCAACTTGCACCTTTCAGTTGATCGAATAAATCATCAATCCACTAAATAGGATAGTGATTCATTATTTTCAGTTTTTTTAAGCGACGATAATCGACACACAACCACAAACTGCTATCGTCCTTCTTCAGCAACAAAACTGGTGCACCCCATGGTGACACACTTGGCCGAAAAAACCCGCAATGTAACATACCATCAAGCTGTATACGTAGCTCTCGTAACTCAAAAGGGGCCATCCTGTAACACCCCGAGATTTTATGAAAAATATTCTTTTAATTTCATTAATGTCTTGTGTTGTATGCTACACCAAGATTACCTTGCGCTATACGCAACACCGTATTAGCTTGCAGTATACGCAACACTATTCTTGGATCGTGTTACACACAATTTTGATAATAGTTATTCTACGCAACATTGAGTATATATATATATATATATTCAATGTATAAATGAAATATGGTTGGATTATGTTATATGAAACAATGAAGGATTCTTGCATAGCACGCAACCCTGACTTGGCTTGCATTACATGCAATCACGACCTTCCTCGATAGCGTGTGTTGTACGCAATATCAGGTTTACTAAACAACGATATATTATTATAATATTATTATGAACTAGCCGTTATGAATAGTATTAACTAAATTCTGAATCTTATAACATTATTATTCATCTTACACATTTTCTAAAACATGGAATAAGAACAAAATAATTTTTTCGGGTAAAATAAGTATTTTTCAAAAAATGCAGTTTTGCCGCCTTTTGATGGCGCAACCACTTTAAATCTAGTTTTTGACATGTTTATAAGTTCAATTTGAAAAAATAAAATTCTTCTTTGGAATCATAAAATAAAAATTTACTTTGGATAAATTTTTCATACTATTCTGGTAACTTTCATATTTTGATGAATAGTAAAAACACGCTATATTTTAATTAAAAACAATTTTTTTCATCGCAATAATTTATATGGTTAAATTATAATATTTAATTGTTTTAAAGTATAAATAGAAAATATTTTTACCATTTAATATAATTTATGTCATTAGCATTGATTCTACCTTGAATTCATGGGATAAATCAATTCAACCTTTTGCAATGTTTTAAAGAAAAACCCGTTTTCTTTCGACAACGGGATTAATTTTAATTTAATTTCTGCAAATTTTGTGTATTGAATTTGGAAAAATGGATTCCATATTTAGAATCAGTGGATCCAAATTTTGTTAATAAGCTACATTTTATTTTTGGGAATTATGAATGGTAACTAAGGTAAATTTTATTTACCATAGTTAAAGGTAAATCGGGTAATTAAGGGTAAGTATAATATTATAAAATTACCCTTGAACATGTAAAAATCCTATTGGATGACTAAAAGTCGACCCATATCACCGAACGGTCGGATTAGATTCATTTAATGGACTTTTTTCCATGAAAATTATTTAATTATTATTAAAACCAAAGAATGTGACAACATGTCACTTTCTTAAATCTTATAAGTATAATAATTTTACATTAGTGATAAACTTCATGAAACTTAGAACATGAATAGTCTCCAGAAATCTAATACAATTATCTACATCATAGGAATTTATTTATAATTTTTAGGGATTAAATAATTATCATTTATTATGACACAAAGATGATGCAGTAATTGTTTTATTAATGAAATATTGACATAATTGATGTTATAAATACCCAAATAAATGTAATTTAAGACATTTTATGAATTAAACTAATTTTATATGTTAATATGACATGTTATTATTGATTTAATTAACATTTTTCTAACTAATCAATATTTTATGGGTTTCACAAAAATCAATTACTAAATAGTGTCAAAATTAACATAAAATAGTTTTTAAGACAAATATTATATTATTATTTGTTAATTTATTCCTAAAAATATAATGTTCGGTCAAATGACTTAGATAAGGTTATATATATTAATAATAAAAAACTTGGGGTTCTTTTTTCTTGATATAGTAAGTTTATTAACCTTATTCTGTAAGAAAACAAGAAGACACGGTAAAAGTTAAATTATCTAACTTAACGTTAAATCTAAATGATAAGGTTAAAATTGATACCTAAACTTGTCTAAATTCTATTGGATGAGAGGATTTCAACACCTACCCACCTTATCTTCGAAATATATCAATTTTTATCTATTAAAAACCGAATTTGACTTTATAATAAAATAATATTTTTAGTTAATCCAAAGGTGCCCCTCTCCTCCCTTATAAAAGGGCACCTCCTCCTCCCTCTTCCTCACACCACTTTGAGCCTTCAAGCTCGGCCAACCCCTGCCAATTTCTCCTCTCCACTTCCCTAGAAACATTCTAGAGGTTGTGGTCTTCTTCAAGGACATATTTTAGTACCCTAAAAGGAGGTCTCAAAGAAGCACTTCAAAGAAGAGGTAATGTCTGTTACTGATTCTTTCATCTTTATTTCTTCTTCCACTTATTCTTCTTTAGTTGTTTCATTATGAAGTAATAGCATCAGTATAACTCATATACTGATATTTTATTATAAGTATGAAACAACCCTATTTCACCATCTATCCATCCTACGGAAAAAGAAATCACCGCGCGTGCGTACGTACGGAATACCGTCTTCACGCCTTGGTGTAATATATTTTCCACCACCAACTTACTTGGATGGGTATAATGGTGTAAATAATGACTATATATGACTATTAAAAAGTGATATTGATTCTGAAATAGTATACATACACTCCAATACAATTCCACGATCATGGGAACGATATCATCGCTCGTGTGTACGTATGGAATACCGTCTCCACGATGTGATGCGATTCGTTCTACATGATCTTCATTGCATAATGATTATATAAATGAATTTAATGAATGAATGTGATATATATTACAATAATACCATTCTGTAAATGAGGTATCTATAACCTAAAGAGAATAATAAGAATTTATTCGACAAACACGCATAAGAACAAAAAAGTAATAAACACCCGAATAACAAGTAGTAATGAAATATTACTAATAATAAGCTAAGAATATGACCATATATGATATCATAACAATAAGTATGATTCTGGAATAATTAAATAACATTATTTAAATCATTATACAGGAGTTTTGGACACTTACGATGAAAATCGGACCTAAGGTAAGGGAAATATCACAATCTCATTTTTATCCGAGATTGTTTATACTTTGGAATTTACTGTGGTGCATCTTATCATCCACATCCATGTTTCCTCAATATGTAATATTTACATCCTTCTAAAATAGTTTATATCCAATTTTACCCTTCAGTGAGTTTTTAGTAAAGGATATGAAAGGAATATTTTGTCGTTTTTCGTACGAGGTACTTTTTGACTTTTCCGACAAAAGTACGAAGAATGTTTTTTTTAACTTATATGGCATGAATGGATTTTTAAAACATTATTTCCAAGAAGATTCCTTTACAAGTTTTCAAGTTTATTTTTAATCAACTTATTTTAGTTTAAAATTTTATGACATGTTAAGAAAGGAAAAATGTTTTTTAAGTAGAAAGGATATTTTCCTCAAGAATGGAGTTCAAGTGTTTTATCAAAATTATTTTCCTTCTAAGATAATACAGGGTTATGTTTATATCCCTATTATTACATGGATTTGATTATTTTGTGATGGAAATATTTTTATGAATTCCTTTATCTTATATGAATTGTTTTATGATGTTATGTTGTTTAAGAATCCCATTTTTATTACATGGGTTATGCTATGATGTATGGTTTATGATTTTGTGGCATACATAAGAATGGTATCATTATGAGATGGGTGGGACCTATATTTCCTTCCAATGCATTGGGTAAAGATTTTATATCTCATGAGATAGACATGGCTGGAACGGTAGGTTATACCGGTTCAGTGAAAAATGACTGAAACGAGGAGTGAACTCGGTTCAGAAAGGGACTTTGTCCACTAAGATAGTCTTGGAAATGATTCTTGACTAATAAGAAATGATTCTATATGATTATGTGTGTATGCCACAAAGTTTCATGTTTTAAGTTATGATTATTGGGATTACATTTCACTACTATGATTTATCCCATGTTATGAAATTATGATCTCTTTTGCAGGTTAAGATTTCCAAAAGATATGTTCTTATGAATATGACGTGATTGATATTTCTTTTGTTTACCCTTACTGAGCATTTGAGCTCACCCTTTTATGTTTTCTTTTCCCCAGGACATAAAGAAAGGATTTAGGTTTAAGAAAAAGAAGATCTTTATGGGAGATGTTGAAGATCTTTCACCACGATTAGAAGATTATATTCCGAGTTTCCAAAGACACTAAACTATTATTGTCCTTGTGTGTGTGTTTTTTTTATATACTAATTATCCCGCAAAAGTAATTTAATGTCTATGTACGTCAAGATTAGGGTCTCTATAGTTGGTATCAGAGGAAAGGTTTAGTCAACCTTTGGAAACTAGGATGCGAAAATGTTAGTGAGATCCCTAGATATATTTCTAAGGTATGTCTAGGGATGTCCCTAAGGATAAGTATACGTATAGGATACAGTCCTAGAACTACGGTAATGATCATAGAATTTAACCTAAGATGTTAGATATTGAGGATACTCCCCCTTTATTATGTTGTTTTCCCTAGCATGATTTTTGCCTCTCACACTATTCTTTTTGGGTTTTAGACGATGGCTGGAACCCGAAGGAACCGTGTTGATCAATGTAATGGACAATGTAATGATTTTCTTCCTGAACAAACAAATGTTATGGGAGATGGAGTGAAAAATCTTATTGCTATACTTACACAAGCTATGAATCATTCTGGACTTCCAAATAAGCAGAGAAGGGAACAACATTCTATTGAGTCCTTCATGAGGCAATGTCCACCTTCTTTTAGTGGGTCTTCTGATCCACTTGTTGTTGAACAATGGATCAGTACCACGGAAAAGATATTTTCAGTTCTTCAATGTTCTGAACATGATAAAGTCATCTTAGTAGTATATCGTTTGGAAGGTGAAGCTGATCAATGGTGGAATCTTATCAAGAATACGAGGCAAAGATATGAAATTGAGTCCATGGAATGAGATGAGTTCAAGAACTTATTTTTCAATAAGTACTTCCCTCGTATTCTTCGAACAAAGATGGAGAAGGAGTTTCTTGAACTAAAGCAAAAGGATGATGAATCTGTTGGTATATACGAAGAGAATTTTACAAGGCTTGCAAGGTATGCATTTGGATTTATCATCCAACCTGAAAGTAAAGTTGATCGATTCTTCAGTGGCTTAAAACCAAATCTTCGAAGGGCATTAGCTATAAGAGACTTCAGTAGCTATGAAGAAATTG
This sequence comes from Viscum album, assembly GCA_963277665.1. Taxonomy (NCBI): domain Eukaryota; kingdom Viridiplantae; phylum Streptophyta; class Magnoliopsida; order Santalales; family Viscaceae; genus Viscum; species Viscum album. The sequence continues at coordinate 584,025,532 of OY728130.1, forward strand.
TGCGTTGTGCTATCAAGGTAGAAATGGAAGTTGGTGTTACTTATCCATCTCATAGTTTTTACAAGAAACGAAAGATAGAGTTCAAGGATAAATCTCAGAATAATGGTGAAAAGAAGATGAATGTTTCCTTATGCTCAATGTGTGGAAAGAATCATGGTGGAGATTGTCTTAAAGGGACAAGTAAATGTTTCAAATGTGTAAAGGAAGGTCATCGGGCATTTGAGTGCTGCAATGATGGGAAGAAGATGCCTAATGATGCAAAAAAAGGAAGGGATACACAGAATGAACCTACTACACTTCAATGCTTCAAGTGCAAGGAAATGGGGCATTATTCTAATAAATGCTCTAATCCAAGGGTTAGTGATGATCGACATGATCAACCACTTAAGGAAAAGCAAAAAAGTGAAGTCACATGCGATCACCATTGGTGATGTTGAATATGACAACAATGTGGTAGAATTATTAAGTGTTTATGTAATGGGATTCCAGAATAATGTTGTATATAGTATCGTGGAATATTGGAATATTTATGTTTTGGTCTATTGTGGTTTTCAATAATTTTATGGCATCGGTAACCATGAAAAGTGATTGAAATATTTGTGGAAAACAGATGATATTCACATAATGAAGGGATAAAGAGAATCTAATATGTTTGATAGTATTCATGAGCTCATGATTGATATAAGGACTAAGTGATATCATGGTTTGAGTATATAGAATTTTGAGGATTTTGGTATGTGGAAAGTGTGAACTTTTAACTGCATTCGTGTTTTCAATATGGTTCAATGGGTATTCATTTATTCAAGAGAATACATGATTAAGGCCTTCGAATGTTTGGAATGTGACCAACAAGACATATCTTATGATATATGGGGATCAACGATGGTATTAAATCTCTGGTAATCATTTTCACTATATTATAAGAGTGGAATGCAGTATTATGGATAAGTCTCAAGATTGGAATGGATTATGTTGGACATAAGTTAGTATTGTTTAAGGATAAAACTTTTTTTGATATTGTAGATGGGATGTTATAGTAATATAAAAAGGACAACCTACAGGACGGGCGACAGCCCATCGCGTCGGACAAGGCTGTGGGAATCGAACCCACAACCAAAGTGTGACTGGCCTTTATCGCCTACCACTGGCCTACAGGAAGTCCCTAGTTAGTAGAAACTAGTTTTATTTTATTAAGCAGAATGATATATGAAGTATAAGTTCATTTTTGGAACCATATATGATTAATCTAACCATAATATGGACTTATAACTTTTGATAACCTTTTGTTTGAAAGAGATGGAATGACCCATCATTCTATCACATGATCTGCTAACACATCACAAATAACAAATTCAACTTCATTTCTTTAAGGGATGAAGTGGAAATTGTTCAACTCACGAACAACAGTGAGATTGTACCAAAATCATGCAAGTATTTCTTTTAATTCATCAACTTTAGGGAAATGATCTTGAAAACCAAAAATGTTGTCCTAGTTCCCTTATATCCGATTAATCAGATGGTACCTTAGATCATCACAAATCAATAGCTTTGTGATTGTTGGCTTTTTCATAGCCATGTTCTCTACCACTCTCCATCAGAACATGATGGCTAGATTTCTCTTCCATATCCATATTTTCACCTATGTGGAAACCCAGTGATTAGTTTATTTGGGTAACCGTTATGTTTCATACTTTTGTTTTTAAAGATTGGTTTTGGTATTCCTTTTTACGATGTGGGTTTCTATTAAAGAAACTTTCGAATAGTAAACCGTTTATAACCCCGACGAATTTCGAGGTCGAAATTCATTTTAAGGGGGGTAGAATGTAACACCCCGAGATTTTATGAAAAATATTCTTTTAATTTCATTAATGTATTGTGTTGTATGCTACACCAATATTACCTTGCGCTATACGCAACACCGTATTAGCTTGCAGTATACGCAACACTATTCTTGGATCATGTTACACACAATTTTGATAATATTTATTCTACGAAACATTGAGTATATATATATATATATATATATTAAATGTATAAATGAAATATGGTTGGATTATGTTATACGAAAAAATGAAGGATTCTTGCACAGAACGCAACCCTAACTTGGCTTTCATTACATGCAATCGCGACCTTCCTCGATAGCGTGTGTCGTACGCAATACCGGGTTTACTAAACAACGATATATTATTATAATATTATTATGAACTAGCCGTTATGAATAGTATTAACTAAATTCTGAATCTTATAACATTATTATGTGTCTTACACATTTTCTAAAACATGGTATAAGAACAAAATAAAATTTTCGGGTAAAATAAGTATTTTTCAAAAAATGCAGTTTTGCCACCTTTTAATGGCGCACCCACTTTAAATCTAGTTTTTGACATGTTTATAATTTAAATTTGACAAAATAAAATTCTTCTTTGGAATCATAAAATAAAAATTTACTTTGGATAAATTTTTCATATTATTCTGCTAAGTTTCATATTTTGATGAATAGTAAAAACACGCTATATTTTAAATAAAAACAATTTTTTTCATCGCAATAATTTATATTTTTAAATAATAATATTGAATTGTTTTAAAGTATAAATAGAAAATATTTTTACCATTTAATATAATGTATGTCATTAGCGTTGATTCTACCTTGAATTCGTGGGATAAATCAATTCAATCTTTTGCAATGTTTTAAAGAAAAATCCGTTTTCTTTCGACAATGGGATTAATTTTAATTTAATTTCGGAAACTTTTGTTTATTGAATTTGGAAAAATGGATTCTTTATTTGGAATAAGTGGATCCAAATTATGTTAATAAGCTACTTTTTATTTTTGGGAATTATGAATAGTAACTATGGTAAATTTTATTTACCATAGTTAAAGGTAAATCGAGTAATTAAGGGTAAATATAATATTATAAAATTACCATAGAACATGTGAAAATCCTATTTGATGACTAAAAGTCGACCCATATCACCTAAGGGTTGGATTAGATTCATTTAATGGACTTTTGTCCATGAAAATAATTTAATTATTATTAAAACCAAAGAATGTGACAACATGTCACTTTCTTAAATCTTATAAGTATAATAATTTTAATTTAGTGATAAACTTCATGAACCTTAGAACATGAATAGTCTCCAGAAATCTAATACAATTATCTACATCATAGGAATTTATTTAGAATTTTTAGGGATTAAATAATTATCATTTATTATGACACAAAGATGATGCAGTAATTGTCTTATTAATGAAATATTGACATAATTGATGTTATAAATAACCAAATAAATGTAATTTAAGACTTTTTATGAATTAAAATAATTTTATATGTTAATATGACGTGTTATTATGGATTTAAGAAACTTTTTTCTAAATAATAAATCTGTTATGAGTTTCACAAAAATCAATTACTAAATAGTGTCAAAATTGACAAAAAATAGTTTTTAAAACAAATATTATATTATTAATCGGTATTTTATTCCTAAAAATCTAAGGTTCGGCCAAATGACTTATATAAGTTTATATATATTAATAATAAACAAATTGGGGTTCTTTTGGCTTGATATAGTAAGTTTATTAACCTTATAGTGTAAGAAAACAAGAAGACACGTTAAAAGTTAAATTATCTAACTTAAAGTTAAATCTAAATGATAAGGTTAAAATTGATACCTAAACTTTTCTAAATTATATTGGATGAGAGTAGTTCAACCCCTACCCACCTTATCTTCTAAATATATCAATTTGGAGATATTAAAAACCGAATTTGACTTTATAATAAAATAATATTTTTAGTTAATCCAAAGGTGCACCTCTCCTCCCTTATAAAAGGGAACCTCCTCCTCCCTATTCCTCACACCACTTTGAGCCTTCAAGCTCTGACACCCCTGCCCATTTCTCCTATCCACTTCCCTAGAAACATCCTAGGGGTTCTGGGCTTCTTCAAAGACCTATTTTAGTACCCTAAAAGGAGGTCTCAAAGAAGCACTTCATAGAAGAGGTAATGTCTGTTACTGATTCTTTCATCTTTATTTCTTCTTCCACTTATTCTTCTTTAGTTGTTTCATTATGAAGTAATAACATCAGTATCACTAATATATTTATATGTTATTATAAGTATGAAACAACCCTATTTCACCATCTATCCATCCTACGGAAAAAGAAATCACCGCGCGTGCATACGTACGGAATACCATCTCCACGCCATGGTGTAATCTATTTTCCACCACCACCTTACTTGGATGGGTATAATTGTGTAAATAATGACTATATATGACTATTAAAAAGTGATATTGATTCTTAAATAGTATACATACCCTCCAATACAATTCCACAATCATGGGAATGATATCATCACTCGTGGGTACGTACGGAATACCATCTTCACGATGTGATGTGATTCGTTCTACATGATCTTCATTGCATAATGATTATATAAATGAATTGAATGAATGAATATGATATATATTACAATAATACAATTCTGTAAATGAGGTATCTATAACCTAAAGACAAGAATAAGAATTTATTCGACAAAGACGCATAAGAACAAAAAAGTAATAAACACCCAAATAACAAGTAGTAAGGAAATATTACTAATAATAAGCTAAGAATATGACCATATATGATATCATAACAATATGTATGATTCTGTAATAAGTCAATAACATTATTTAAATCATTATACAGGAGTTTTGGACACTTACGAAGCAAATCAGACCTAAGGTAAGGGAAATATCACAATCTCATTTTTATCCGAGATTGTTTATACTTTGAATTTACTGGGGTGCATTTTATCATCCACATCCATGTTTCCTCAATATTTAATATTTACATCCTTCTAAAATAGTTTATATCCAATTTTACCCTTCGTTGAGTTTTTAGTAAGGGATATGAAAGGAATATTTTGTCATTTTTCATACGAGGTACTTTTTGACTTTTCTGACAAAAGTACGAAGAATGTTTTTTTTTAACTTATACGGCATGAATGGATTTTTAAAACATTATTTCCAAGAAGCTTCCTTTACAAGTTTTCAAGTTTATTTTTAATCAACTTATTTTAGTTTAAAATCGTATGACATGTTAAGAAAGGAAAAAATGTTTTTGAAGTAGAAAGGATATTTTCCTCAAGAATGGAGTTCAAGTGTTTTATCAAAATTATTTTCCATCTAAGATAATATAGGGTTCTGTTTCTATCCCTATTATTACATGGATTTGATTATGTTGTGATGGAAATATTTTTATAAATTATTTTATCTTATATGAATTGTTTTATGATGTCATGTTGTTTAAGAATCCCATTTTTATTACATGGGTTATGCTATGATGTATGGTTTATGATTTTGTGGAACACATAAGAATGGTATCATTATGAGATGGGTGGGACCTATATTTCCCTCCAATGCATTGGGTAAAGATTTTATATCTCATGATATAGACATGGCTGGAACGGTAGGTTATACCAGTTTAGTGAAACAGGACTGAAATGAGGAGTGAACTCGGTTCAGAAAGGGACTTTGTCCACTAAGATAGTCTTGGAAATGAGTCTTGACTAATAAAAAATGATTCTATATGATTATGTGTGTATGACACAAAGTTTCATGTTTTATGTTATGATTATTGGGATTACATTTCACTACTATGATTTTTCCCATGTTATGAAATTATGATCTCTTTTGCAGGTTAAGATTTCAAAAAGATATGTTCTTATGAATATGACGTGATTGATATTTATTTTGTTTACCCTTACTGAGCATTTGAGCTCACCATTTTATGTTTTCTTTTCCCCAGTACATAAAGAAAGTATTTAGGTTTAAAAAAAAGAAGATCTTTGTGGGAGATGTTGAAGATCTTTCACCACGATTAGAAGATTATATTCCGAGTTTCCAAAGACACTAAACTATTAAGGTCCTTGTGTGTGTGTTTTTGTTATGTACTAAGTATGCCGAAAAAGTAATGTATTGTCTATGTACGTCAAGCTTAGGGTTTTTACACATCCTATATGGAGACATAGAGATATGAGACACTCTTGGTTGTAGCTCGATCCCAAACGCGATCTCTCGTCGAAGGGTTAATTTTACAACCTCTTCTAGAAAGACATCATGGTTCTCCTCTAGGACCCTAGGAAAAAGAAACTACTGAACCTTTGAAGAGCTCATCATCATCTCATCCATCATGGATGATAAGGATGGAACGCGCCTATGACCCATCCGAGGATCTCTCTCACCAACAAACACCACGTTCCCTATATCTGCACCAATGAAGATGAACTTCTTCCTGAAGAAATCCACGATAGGCTGCACCGAATACAAATAATTCATGCTGAGTATGACATCATATGGTTGTATTCGTAAACATAGGATATCTCCCCAAGAGTGGTGTTTCCCCAACACTATATCACAGTCTATATATACTTTAAATAGGCCAGATCGACCTCTAACTGGTGTAGTAAATGCAGAGGGCACTGGAAGCCTCTCAACCTCAAGTCCCAAAGCATGGACAAGGGTAGGTGATATGAAGGAGTGTGTCACTCCTGAATCAAACAAGGCATACACCAAGGAAGAAAACAAGCAAAGGGTACCTCGAAAAACATCTGGATTTCCTGGAGCTAGAAACGCTAGAGCATGAAGCTGACCACGACCTCCTCCATGACCTCTCTGACCCTGATGTAGACCACCACCACGACTGTTCTCTGCTCTTTGAGAATGGGGAGCGTCATTGGTATGTCCTATACCTTCCCCATATACCCTCGACTGATCTAAATCTGGTGCAACCGGCCGCTGCTGCGTCAGCTGGAACTGTCTCAATGGAAGAACACGGAGCGTGATGCATGGTGCACGATGGATGCTCTGAAAGGCCGGTCTCTCCCGCTACTGATGAATGCGACTGTAACGCCCCGACCCCAGCTACCCAGAGTCGGTGAATTACTTTGTAACATTGTCATGATCATAAAAGATCAAGTCTTGAAAGACCGATTAGTTTAGTAGCCTTGGAAACACTAGATACATTCATAAGTCTTACATTACATCATAAAGTGAAAAACTAAAAACAAAGTATTCATAGTCCACACTCATATCCTCTTCTGACTATCCCTGCAGGTCATTCATAAAATACTTCTTCACATCCTGGAAAATATTAGAACATTGAAAGGGGTGATCTCAGATGCTCAGTAAGGATAACAATATTGCGGAAGCTTTCATAAATAAACATAAACATTTAAGTCAATGTATAACTAAAACAAAAGCCTTTTAAACATGAACATCAACATAATATGGCAAAAGTAAAATGAGATAATGCCATTTACTTCTTCACATCGATATTCTACTGGTCGAATAATCACATGCAATATCAATAACCACTTTCATAATGAGGGAATGTATAATGCCGTACATTCTGAAACATTTTGTCAAGGCCTCAGCCAAGACGTCTAAAATGATTAAGGCCTCGGCCAAAACCATAAATCAAATTGGGAAAGGGCCTCGGCCAATTCCGCATCTAGTTGTCTCATGAGACCTACCGATGCATCGAGGAGCTATAGAGGGCTCCACCCGTCACTTATTAAGTCCAATACATTCCTCATATGAACAGGTTTAAACATATCATAAACAATAACATAATCGTATCTCATAAAACATGCATAAAGGAAACATAACATTTCCACATTTAAATCACAAGATATCAATACAACACATTGATATAATAAAAATGCTTTCAAAACCATTTTCAATACCAAAATAAAAGAAAGTTAAAACTTTGTATTTATTTTTCATTAAAAAAAATGATGGCTTGTAGAGGAAGCCGAAACTCAAATAATGGTCACGGCGGCGGAGAAGTCATTGTCGCCGCATAAGTACGGAAAGAAAAACATTCCCTTTTGTTATTTAGCAAAACGCTTCGTATAAAAAAGATTCCTTTTGAATAAACGTAAAAGTCAAAGGGGTTTATACACCATATAAAAGAAAGTTGTGTATAAAACCAAATATTCCTCAATGAAAGGGGATTGAGACGAAGTCCTTAAAAAGATCATTTTTTTAAATAAAGTACATCTATAATGTGTATTCACTATAATTACACATAAATAATGTAAAAATACAATATAGGACATAATAATATCATGACATAATTTGAAAGTAGGATATTAACCCAAAGAATAGAAATTAGGTTAAGAAGTTCCCTTACCTCATGTCTGACTTGACTCAACCGTTCTTTAACCTCTTGAATAATAAACTAGAGTTAATATATACCTTATTAAGAACCATTTTCAATTTCATTATCTTTATTATATCACTTATTACAATGATATGAACATTATGTAATTATTTAAGTTAATAACGGTCGTTTTGTCGATCTTTGGTACTTGAGTCAACAATAAACTTATTATAATTACAAGTTGTTTATGTGGTAGAATATCCATTATCTCCAGAATTATATTCATGATTTAGATGTCATATATATCTTATATATCCAGTATATACATTCATTTATAATATTACGTAACATTTAGAGGTAAGAAATGAAATGCACCGTTCATGGAGACGGTAAGCCGTACGTACGCATGAACGCTACTTTCATTTCAATTTAATGGAACGAAATCATAATGATATAAATGTATAATATAATTACATTATAATATAGTGTATAATACCATTTAATCCATCCTTTATACATCCCACATATGGCATTAACGATTCAAATCACTTTGAGGGGGCGGTAGTCCGCACTTCCTAAAATGAAATTATCACGTTTTACCCATAATGGAAATCATAAAGTATTCCATAAATGAGAAATACAGAAGAATAAGTAAAAAATAAAAATATTATATATCATATATAAAAATAGTGACATCTTAATGGCCACCTTTGAAGGTGTTATATGAGTGTTGAACAATCATCGTTTCGTGAGGCAGAAATTCGCCATCCACAGAAACCGTATGTTCTTTAACCATTAGATGTAGGTGTGTGTAAGTGTAGCTAGAATCCTTCTTATAACAACATCCTAGTATACTGAGGATACTAGTGTTGTTACAAAAGAAATTAATAAAAAGGGTTTAGGGGGTTGGAGAAGAAAAATAAAACAAAACAACATTAGAGAAGACATTACCTTAAAAATAGGGTAGCTCTTTTTGATTTGAGCCAATGGCTTCCTTGGGATGCATTATTCCCAAAGTGAGGCTTCTAGGAGTAAGGGAGGGATTTTGGGAGAGTATTTGGGCAGAGGTTGGCCGAGCCAAATGGCTTGAAGGTGTGAATAAGGTGGGAGAGGTGGGGGCCTTTTATAAGTGGAGAGGAGGGGCTCTTTTGGAAATATTGAAATGTTACATTATTACACAATGATTTTCGAATTATAAAGGTCCCAAACTTATATAATTCGTGGCTAAGGTGACAAGGGTTCGAAATATACCCATACAATAGTCTTTGGAGAAGTTTAAGCCTTGGATTTTACATTATCGTTTCATTTTATTAAAATCGTTAAATAATGAGGTCATCGCTGCATCATAATGATGTCATAAATAATTTAATTTATTTAATGTCTAAAAATTATAAAAAAAATACTATGATGTAGGAAATATTTTTATCTTTCTAATGAATATTTATAGTCAAAATTTGGACTTGTTTAACCCCACTTAAAAACTGTTTTAGTAAAACAACTCATGATTGTGTCAATTTAATTTTAACATTAAATAAATATATATTAATGTCATTTTCCAACTAAAGTGGCTCCATGGGGTCCCCAAGTTGACCCATGGGTTTTCATGGTCGGACATGACTCATAAAATAGGAGTAGGACAAGTGTCATGCTCATCTCATATTATTAAAACATTATTTGTACCTTAAACTACACTAATTACCTCTAATCGCGATTAAGAACTTAAAAGTTACTATTCACCAAAAAATTATTTTAATCTCATTGAACCACATTTTACTTCTTAATGAAAACCATGTATGTCGGATTTTTGAAAATCAAATCATAGAAGTGGTAATATTTCATTTAAACAAAAAATCAGTTATTTAACTACCACTTAGTGGTTTCACTATTCATCAAAAATTGAAGTTTTTCAGAACAATGCCAAAATTTCACCCTAAGCTATAATTGATATTCCGAGTTCAAAAATGATGTCTATTTTACGAAATTCCAAACATATAAGTTTCATTAATAAATTTTATAATTAATTCCCGCTATCATAACAAATAGCGTGTTTTTAAGAAACAATTTAAATCAAAAGATTGGCAATTGTTTATGTCCAATTTTAATGTTAAATTAATTCTAATGACCACCATTGGATAAAATGGTAAAAATATATTCTAATTATACTTTAAAACCACTAAATTGTATAATTTATCACTATAAATTATTTTCATTAAAAAAGTTTTTTTTAAGTAATTTTCACTATTCATAAAAAAATTGGAAGTTCTCAGAAAGTTACAAAAAATTCAACTTAGGATAATTTCGATATTACGAATACAAAAATGAAGTCCATTTTGAAATATAAAATTTCTATAATTTTAAAAAGTGGTTATTACTATTCATAACTTCTACTTTGATTAGTCGCCGTGTTTTAGAACTCGAAGTTGCGTACAATGCAAGCTATTGCATTATTGAATGAGAAGCGTATCGTGGAAGCTTGGGGTGTTACATTCTCCCCTCATTCTATAAATTGTGTCCTCGCAATTTGAAATTTTTCTTTGAAAGTAAAAGGTTGAAAAGAGAAAATACCTTTGAGGAAAACCCACATCGGAAATAAGATTAATAAATATATAACATTAAAAGAAAGAAAGATAAGTACAAAGGTCACCCGATATAGCCCATTCTTGGATTCTATGTAAATATGGATATGGAGGAGAAACAAACCATCAAGGTCTGATGGAGAGTTATAGAAAACAGGATTAGGAGAAAGTTTAACCACAAGAAAATCACAAACTTGTGATTGGTTAAACGGTCATTGAATCCCTAGTTGGAAAAGTTAACCGACAACATTTTTGTTTTAAGTTACCTTTTATAATGTTGAGGAATTTATTTAGGAGGTTTAATAAGAACGTAAGGGAATATACATACTTGTTATGTATACTTTAATTCGTTAATAAATTTTTACCACAAACCCAACTTTTACTCCAAATGGTAACGGAACTCAAAAATATTCTATTTATCCTAATTTTATAAGGTTCCAAATGTTAACACATACCATTCAGATTAGTAAAACTATTTTGTAATAACCAGGGACTTCCTGTAGGCTAGTGGTAGGAAATAAAGGCTTGTCGCACTATGGTTGTGGGTTCGATTCCTGCAGCTTTGTCCGACGCGACGTGTTATTCCCCACCCTGCAGGTTGTCCTTTTCTTAAAACTATAGTATCATAATATTCCAAAAATAATCTTCATAAATGCTTTAGACTTAAACAATACTATCCATGGTTCAACTTAATCCATTCCAACCTTAATAGTTATCCAAAATACCTTCGTCCAGACTTTCTCTAAAAGGTCTCTAAATTCCAAAATCAATTTATCTGATTCCCCAAACAAAGTAATGTTTCTCTTATTGTCACATACAAAAATATGATTACCTTAATCATATTAAAACATTACTGAAACAACAAGTACTTCAGTACAATCCTTATATATATATCACATTATTCTAATAACCATAATCTAGTTCTTGAGTCCAAAAACACAAATACAATAATTATTAAACTTCATCTGTAGTAGCATCATAAGCTTGGCCTTGATCCCTTGGCCTTTTCTGAGGTAAGTTTTCTTGATGCTTAGGACATTCATTTGCATAATTCCCCATTTCCCTACAATTGTAGCATTCAACATTGATAGCCTTTTTCTTTCCCTTGCAATCACGCGCCTGGTGACCTTTTTCTCCACATTTATAACAAACTCCCATTCCTTTTAGGCAAGTACCAGGGTGATTCTTCCCACAATTATCACATAATGGAAAATCCTTCTTTCCCTTTTTCCCTTTATCTGTCTCTTGTTCCACCATTCTCTTCTTCTCTTGCTTTACTTTTTTGTCATAAGACTTAGAGAAATCCTTTTCTTTCTTGATAGCACATGAGACTATATCCTCATATGTTGAGAATGATTGTGATACTAAAGCTCGACGGAGAAATGGTTTTAACCCATCAAAGAAACGATCAATCTTACCTCTTGGGTTACGTATATAATCTGCAGAATACCTTGCTAACCTTGTAAAGTTGGCCTCATACTTTGCGACATTCTCATCCTCCTTTTGTCTCAGACTCAGAAATTGCCTTTCCATATCTGCTCTATGGTCACGAGGAAAGTATTTTTCTAAGAAAAGATCTTTGAACTCTCTCCATTCCATATTTGATACTTCTTCATCTTCCTTTGTTTTTTGAATCAATGACCACCATTGATCGGCATCTCCAGTGAGGCGGTAAACTTCCATGATAACCTTCTCCCTTTCGCTACTCCCCAAGGCGTGGAATATTTTCTCTAAGGAGTTTATCCATTGCTCAGCTACTAACAGATTTGTACCCCCATTAAATGTTGACGGTTGTTGCCTCATGAAGCGGTCTAACATTGATCCTCCACGTTGCAGATCAGGGTGCTCCATACGAGTAAGGTTATTATTCATAACCTGAGTGAGGTGTCCCAGTATGGTAATAATTTGATCAGCACCAGTTGTATCTCCAGCTCCACAATAATTATCTTGAGCAGGAGGGAAATCCCTACACGGTGTGCGTGCATTGATACGGTTTCCATTCCTTCCACTAGGCGCCATTTCTAAATAATGGCATAAACTAGATTAGTTTATGAATCAAAATACATAATTCCATACTTGTAAAACACTTAACATAAATTGAACTAATTATGGATATAATCCATAATTATAAAAATGTTTTCTTTGAGGAAGTATATACTCATAACCCTTCATAGTGGTTTGTAAAGAAAATGGGAATTATCCTAAGCATATCCCCCGGGAGTGTCGTAACCAAGAGTGCAGCAAGGCCCGTTGTCGTGCACCAGTTCCCGTTCGAGTCTAGCTCAAAGCGGTGTTTTCGGGTTTTACTCCTAGGAACATCTGTGCCAGAGCCGCCTCTACCTGCTCGTATCCAGACATGGATGTATTGCTCGGAAAACTCACAAAATCTCTACAATAGCAAAATTCTAGGAAGTTATTCTATACTAATCCTCAAAGTCTATCTTCGGGCTATGTGCTCTAATCAGAGTTTATCTAAATCTAGCTTCCAAGGTTTGTACTAAACTTCCTCTGATACCAACTGTAACGCCCCGACCCCAGCTACCCAGAGTCGGTGCATTACTTTGTAACATTGGCATGATCATAAAAGATCAAGTCTCGAAAGACCGATTAGTTTAGTAGCCTTGGAAACACTAGATACATTCATAAGTCTTACATTACATCATAAAGTGAAAAACTAATAACAAAGTATTCATAGTCCACACTCATATCCTCTTCTGACTATCCCTACAGGTCATTCATAAAATACTTCTTCACATCCTGGAAAATATTAAAACATTGAAAGGGGTGAGCTCAGATGCTCAGTAAGGACAACAATATTTCGGAAGCTTTCATAAATAAACATAAACATTTAAGTCAATGTATAACTAAAACAAAAGCCTTTTAAACATGAACATAAACATAATATGGCAAAAGTTAAATGAGATAATGTCATTTACTTCTTCACATGGATATTCTACTGGTCAAATAATCACATGCAATATCAATAACCACTTTCATAATGAGGGAATGTATAATGCCGGACATTCTGAAACATTTTGTCAAGGCCTCAGCCAAGACGTCTAAAATGATTAAGGCCTCGGCCAAAACCATAAATCAAATTGGGAAAGGGCCTCGGCCAATTCCACGTCTAGTTGTCTCATGAGACCTACCGATGCATCGAGGAGCTATAGAGGGCTCCACCCGTCACTTATTAAGTCCAATACATTCCTCATATGAACAGGTTTAAACATATCATAAACCATAACATAATCGTATCTCATAAAACATGCATAAAGGAAACATAACATTTCCACATTTAAATCACAAGATATCAATACAACACATTGATATAATAAAAACTCTTTCAAAACCATTTTCAATACCAAAATAAAAGAAAGTTAAAACTTTGTATTTATTTTTCATTAAAAAAAATGATGGCTTGTAGAGGAAGCTGAAACTCAAATAATGGTCACGGCGGCGGATAAGTCATTGTCGCCGCATAAGTATAGAAAGAAAAACATTCCATTTTGTTATTTAGCAAAACTCTTCGTATAAAAAAGATTCCTTTTGAATAAACGTAAAAGTCAAAGGGGTTTATACACCGTATAAAAGAAAGTTGTGTATAAAACCAAATATGCCTCAATGAAAGGGGATTGAGACGAAGTCCTTAAAAAGATCATTTGTTTTTAAATAAAGTACATCTATAATGTTTATTCACTATAATTACACATAAATAATGTAAAAATACAATATAGGACATAATAATATCATGACATAATTTGAAAGTAGGAGATTAACCCAAAGAATGGAAATAGGGTTAAGAAGTTCCCTTACCTCGTGTCTGACTTGACTCAACCGTTCTTTAACCTCCTGAATAATAAACTAGAGTTAATATATACCTTATAAAGAACCATTTTCAATTTCATTATCCTTATTATATCACTTATTACAATGATATGAACATTATGTAATTATTTAAGTTAATAACGGTCGTTTTGTCGATCTTTGGTACTTAAGTCAACAATAAACTTCTTATAATTACAAGTTGTTTATGTGGTAGAATATCCATTATCTCCAGAATTATATTCATGATTTAGATGTCATATATATCTTATATATCCAGTATATACATTCATTTATAATAATACGTAACATTTAGAGGTAAGAAATGAAATGCACCGTTCATGGAGACGGTAAGCCGTACGTACGCATGAAAGCTACTTTCATTTCAATTTAATGGAACGAAATCATAATGATATAAATGTATAATATAATTACAGTATAATATAGTGTATAATACCATTTACTCCATCCTTTATACATCCCACATATGGAATTAACGATTCAAATCACTTTGAGGGGGCGGTAGTCCGCACTTCCTAAAATGAAATTATCGCGTTTTAACCATAATGGAAATCATAATGTATGCCATAAATTAGAAATACAGAAGCATAAGTAAAACATAAACATATTATATATCATATATAAAAATAGTTAAATCTTAATGGCCACCTTTGAAGGTGTTATATGAGTGTTGAACAATCATCGTTTCGTGAGGCAGAAATTCGCCATCCACAAAAACCGTATGTTCTTTAACCATTAGATGTAGGTCTGTGTAAGTGTAGCTCTAATACTTCTTATAAAAACATCCTAGTATATTGAGGATACTATTTTTGTTAAAAAAGAAATTAATAAAAAGGGTTTAGGGGGTTGGAGAAGAAAAATAAAACAAAACAACATTAGAGAAGACATTACCTTAAAAATAGGGTAGCTCTTTTTGATTTGAGCCAATGGCTTCCTTGGGAGGAATTCTGCCCAAATTGAGGCTTCTAGGAGTAAGGGAGGAATGTTGGGAGAGTATTTGGGCAGATTTTGGCCGAGACAAATGGCTTGAAGGTGTGAATAAGGTGGGAGAGGTGGGGGCCTTTTATAAGTGGAGAGGAGGGGCTCTTTTGGAAAGATTGAAATGTTACATTATTACACAATGATTATCGGATTATAGAGGTCCCACACTTATATAATTCGTGGATAAGGTGATAAAGGTTCTAAATCTACCCATCCAATAGTCTTTGGACAAGTTTAAGCCTTGAAGTTTACATTATCTTTTCATTTTATTAAAATCGTTAAATAATGAGGTCATCGCTGCATCATAATGATGTCATAAATAATTTAATTTATTGAATGTATAAAAATTATAAAACAAATACTATAATGTAGGAAATATATTTAGCTTTCTAATGAATATTTATAGTCAAAATTTGGACTTATTGAACCCCACTTAAAAACTATTTTAGTAAAACAACTCATGTTTGTGTCAATTTAATTTTAACATTAAATAAATATATATTAATGTCATTTTCCAACTAAAGTGGCTCCATGGGGTCCCCAAGTTTACCCATGGGTTGTCTTGGTCTTCCATGACTCATCCAATAGGAGTAGGACAAGTTTCATGCTCATCTCATATTATTAAAACATTATTTGTACCTTAAACTACACTAATTACCTCTAATCGCGATTAAGAACTTAAAAGTTACTATTCACCAAAAATTATTTTAATCTCATTGAACCACATTTTACTTCTTAATGACAACCATGTATGTCGGATTTTTGAAAATCAAATCACAGAAGTGGTAATATTTCATTTAAACGAAAAATCAGTTATTTAACTAACACTTAGTGGTTTCACTATTCATCAAAAATTGAAGTTTTTCAGAACAATGCCAAAATTTCACCCTAATCTATAATTGATATTCCGAGTTCAAAAATGATGTCTATTTTACGAAATTCCAAACATATAAGTTGCATTAATAAATTTTATAATTAATTCCCGATGTCACAACAAATAGCGTGTTTTTAAGAAACAATTTAAATCAAAAGATTGGCAATTGTTTATGTCCAATTTTAATGTTAAATTAATTCTAATGACCACCATTGGATAAAATGGTAAAAATATATTCTAATTATACTTTAAAACCACTAAATTGTATAATTTACCACTATAAATTATTTTGATTAAAAAAGTTTTTTTTAAGTAATTTTCACTATTCATAAAAAAATTGGAAGTTCTCAGAAAGTTACAAAAAATTCAACTTAGGATAATTTCGATATTACGAATACAAAAATGAAGTCCATTTTGAAATATAAAATTTCTATAATTTTAAAAAGTGGTTATTACTATTCATAACGGCTACTTTGATTAGTCGCCGTGTTTTAGAACTCGAAGTTGCGTACAATGCAAGCTATTGCATTATTGAATGAGAAGCGTATCGTGGAAGCTCGGGGTGTTACAGCGACCACCACAACAAAAACAGGTGCTTGATCCCTTGGCATAGGCCTGAGAGTTTCTGCCTCTGTAGAAATGAGATGTGAAGGGCTAGGACCTACCCCCGGCTGAACAAAAACTCTTCTGCACTAAAAACCGAGAACCCCGGACTATATCTCTTCTTCATGAGGAATCATGCCGATTCCCCTCTTGTGATGATCCAATCTAGGATGAAGTCCTTACGACAACCTCTTCCCTCGCCGAAACCTCAAGATATGTTTTCAGCATAAATGGGGTGACCTGGTGCTGGATCTCTGGATGCAAATCCTCCAGTAAATTCCTTGCCCTGGCCTCCTCATATGGCAGTAGGTCTGAAGAATATCGTAAAAAGTTCCTGGAATGGATTCCAAACTCTTGAACACTGGAGCTCCCATGTTGAAGGGTAAGAAGCTCCTGGTGACTGGACACCTTTACAGTCGAAGAACGAAACTCGACTCTAAACCTGTCACAGAAATCCTCCCATGAGATTGCTTACTCCTCATGATACCTGAGGAACAAGAACCACCACTGCCTCGCTGATCCACGCAACATCATCCCAACCAAGGACACCCAGTGCTCCTTTCATGCAAGAATCTAACTGAAGCCGATCCTGACATCCTCTAACCAGTCTTCTGTGACTGCATATGAAACGTAGCACTCGTACTTCTGTAGACTCTGGTGCTGAAACTCTCAGAGTGACTTCCTCCAAGTGTCATCATCGTCAACCTCTACTCTTTGTAAGTCTACTGGAACAACCAGTTGAACATTTCCTGTGCAAACATGACGAGGATGTCGACCTGGATCCATACCTGTAAAATAACATCTTTTAGAGTTCCTAAACCTGGAATATGGAAGACTCAAAATTAATTAATTAATTGTTTTCTTGTATACATTTTAGGTCAACCTATCCCAAGATCTACCTATGCAAACACAGGC
Organism: Viscum album; assembly: GCA_963277665.1. Classification (NCBI taxonomy): domain Eukaryota; kingdom Viridiplantae; phylum Streptophyta; class Magnoliopsida; order Santalales; family Viscaceae; genus Viscum; species Viscum album. The sequence continues at coordinate 584,043,469 of OY728130.1, forward strand.
ACAAAGAAGAATGTTGCATGATCCTTTCATAGGTCTCTACCCTGAAACTAGTACCAAATTGTTTTGTAGCCATTGTAAACTTAAAGGTCCATACATCAGATCATAGGGGGGGCCCTAAACGCCTATGTCTCAGCCGGTCTCCAGTGTCTATCCCACATGCTAAAAATGAATGACATCGTTTCCCTACTAACCCATAAAACCTCACAGGTGCCTAAATCGAAACTCCATCATATCCCTCGACTAGACCATTGATACCACTCTATCATGACCCCCTCCCCACAATGTGTACCCCTCCTGGTCGGCAATGTGAGAAGGGAGATAATGACCCCCGAGTCCCGCCTCCAGTAGGCCCCAGGTTGGCGACTAGAATCGAGGGTAAAATAAACACACAAATGGGAGGCATTACCCTCTAAGAGAACACATGCAGAAGAGGGAGATAAGATAGACACCAAACAACTCCAACTCAGAACTGAAATATAAAAGAATCCCAAGTGCACATATGTAATTCCATACAAAAGTACTATAACTGAAAGGGGAAAAACTACAAGTACCCAAAAGAAAGTTAAAACAGCAGCAACCACAAGCCCGAACAACTCCTACAACCACAACCTAGTAAACACCAGCCTGATCTCCAACATTCTCCAACTGACCTAAAAAACATTTTATATATACATAGGGTGAGTATAACAGTATATTTAGTAGGATCCTCCCCGAAGACTCTCGTGAAAAAGTAAAGAAAGCATGATAAAGCACAATGAACAACAAGTGAAACTACCTCGTCACCTAAACAGGTATACTAAGGTCCCATCCTCACCATGGATACTTTGACTAAGTAACTCATACAATAATATATCATATAATAAATAATATCAATGGTACCCCACTACTGCTTCCCGCCGGTTTGTCGCTTTTCCCCAACATAACACGTCCTGAGCATCTCTCTCCAAAAAGTCTTGCCTGTAGTCACCTGGGAGAAGCACCACAATATGCACCTCGTGCAACAAAACCACCATGTCCACAAACCAAAGTAACCAGGTAGTTTCAGGGAGCCACCACAGCTCACATAATGTGTATCATACGTCGGGTATTATACCTCAATCCATCACATCCCATACACCGAGTAAGGATCCTCAAGTCATCAAAGCCTATACACCGTACACCTATAGTAGTCCATAGATAACTATATCTAGAATATATGTGTGTGAATAACCACAAGCCATTACAACCCTCTACACACATATATGGGTAAAACTAACCAATGTGCCTGCCATCACAAGTAACTACCAAGAGAAGAGATCGGGGACAAAGGGGGTAGTCAGCCATCCATCCTCCCACTGGAATGTTGGGGAAAACACCCCCCAGGGCTCAGAATCCCCAGGGTGTCAGTTTCCCTTACTGATAGGGTGGAGTAGCATATAGAAACAAAAAAAGTGCATAATATACTATAACTCACTACCACACTATGGGCATATACTATTCATAGACACAAATGCAACTAACATCTCTCAGACTCTGGGATGCTAGTTCTAAGACAAAGAATCCTATAAGAACAGAACAATTTAAAGAGATTTTTTTTGATTACTTCATTCCCTCTTTATCAGTTCCACTATACGTTAATTAATTCCTTAAAAATTAACTAACGATGAAAAATTCCACATTAAAATTTATTAGCATCATCCCCCAAAGTCCATTGTACTTTCAAAATTACTAACTCATCATTATATTTCAGCAACTCCATTCCAATGGGTTAACATCATTTATTCAATTATTCATTACAGAAATACTTTCCCACATTCCCAGGCATTATTGAAAAACATTCTATGCTACTTAACACAAGGGGGACAACACGGTGAGTAGATGTACAACCCATCGAGTCTTTTCCACTTATAGAAAGTGCATATAGCCATCCTTCCTTGAGAAGATAAACATCGAAGGACCGTGGAATACCTCACGTGTCTTCGCCTCTTTCAGAAGAAGGGTAAGTAAGACCAACTGTCTTGAGCAGTGGGAAAAGTAAATCAATTAAACAACCAATGAAACAACAAGCGTCCAACAATCACATCCTTCCCATTCCAACATCCCTAGTGTCCTCCCCGACACCCATATGCATAAAATGATGCATCTCACCACTCTAGGCATCATCTGCTTCCACAACTAAAAGCCTACGTGCCCCCACATATTACCACAACCAACCAGGATCACATAAAAACACAAGTAGTAGTAAAAAAACATCTTCACAATTATTCTCTTAGCCCTTAAAAAAACAATAGGGTAACTCAGAACCCTGTAAGCAATTATCTTTTAACAACCAACAGTTCTTTAATCCATATTGTATTAACCGATTTATTATTCGTTGGTTCTAAATTCTGGAAACATAATAGTAAGCTATCAAAAATAAATTAACATGCTTACTGCACCAATTTGATTAACATAAAATTAAAACAAGAACCAGATTCATTTACATGCCTTTTTATCTTTATCCAATCAATTATCAATTAATCCCAGTTTACGTTCTTTACCGATTTTCATCCAGAACAAGAATACATATCAAAAAATTTAGCAAAAAATAAGAGGCAATAACAGATGATCGGTATCAATTTTTTTATCCAGTTCAAATATTTATTATGTCAATTCCATTGTCATATAGTGGAATAGAACATGCTAATGATACAGTTTCACATAAAAGAAATCGAAGAAACGAATCTCCTACCTCAAATAGTTCCTCACGTTCTTTATCCACACAACGGGTCATGATCCTCCTCTCGTGTCAACTGCATCCACCCAAGGATGCCACGGTACGACCGCAATAACAAAAACCAAAGAAAATTCCATTAGAAGCATGGAGATTACATGATATAATATGGAAAGGAGAAACAGGAGAAGATGCTCCCCAAAGTAACGACGATAAAACATACCATATATCGAAGATTGATTGATACAGCTAGGTTGCATCAAAACAGATCAGAACCAATCCGAGGGGTAAAGTTTGATTGTGAAACTCCTATGGGAAGGATTGAAATTTTCTAGCATCTCATAGCCGAGAACAAAGTGGAAGAACAAGGGATTAAGATATCTTGTCCCTTTTGAAGATTTAATGGGGTGATGGTTTAAGATACTCTTAACTCCCCATTAAAAGCGGATCGCATTAAACCACGTGGTTTGTCCAAGTAAAAACATCCTGATCCATAGGAATAATTAATATAGGATTTATGGCCTCTGAATCGGCCATAGAGATCTTAAAAGGATCCTTTAAATGCATTTTAAGTCAAAGGAAACGTCAAAGGGGTGAAACAGTAGGAAGCTGGAAACACTGTTCATAAACCTCACCATTCTGGAAACATTGTTCATAAACCTCACCATTCTCGAAACACTGTACATAAACCTCACCGTTCTAGAAACACTGTACATAAACCTCACTATTCTAGAAACACTGTTCATAAACCTCACCGTAGGAACCTCACCATTCTGGAAACACTGTACATCAACCTCACTGTTCTGGAAACACTGTTCATAAACCTCACCCTTCTGGAAACACTGTTCATAAACATCACCATTCTAGGAACATTGTACATAAACCTCACTGTTCTAGAAACACTGTATATAAACCTCACCATTCTGGAAACGCTGTACCTAAACCTCACCGTTCTGGAAACATTGTACATAAACCTCACCATTCTGGAAGCACTGTTCATAAACCTCACCATTCTAGAAACATTGTTCACAGAAGGTGAATGTTGAAACTGTTCAGCTAAGGTTACCATTTCACTATTCACAACGGTCTACCATTGGAACTGTTCACCTAAGGTTACCGTTACACTATTCACAACGGTCTACCATTGGAACTATTCATAGAAGGTCACCGTTGCACTATTCACAATGGATTACCATTGGAACTGTTCACAGATATGTCACCATGACCTCCCAGAACACTCAAACACCATATTATCTCATAGGAATGGACCTGAGATTTCTGGGCCATTACAGATTTAGTGTCTCATGCATTAAATATTACATTTATTTTCAAAATCTTGTGGTGTTACATTATCCCCACCTTTAAAAAAATTATCCATAAAATTACCAGAATTTTACCTCACAAAAATATTTCTATAGGTCTTCATCATAAGCTTCTCAAGCACCCATGTTGCCTATTTGATTTTATGATTTTTCAAAGGTATCATTTCCAGTCAAGTTGTACAATTCCTCAACACTTTTCCTTTAGTATCTATAATCTAGATTCGATCTTCACAGTATGATTGTTCTTGATCTAATTCTATAACTTTAGATGTCTGAACATGTGTTGGGTCTTGTAAGTACTTTCTCATAAATGGGGCATGGAACACATTGTGTCTTTTAGACAAGCTAGGTGTCATTGACAAATTATATTTAATATCTCAAATTCTCTAAAAAATATACCTAGTGCTTTATTTCCCTTTCTTCCAAAATCATATAACACCCTACTATGGTGAAACATTCATGAAAACATGATATCCCACTTGAAAATCCAAAATCCTTCCTTATATAATAAGTATATCATTTTTTTCTACTTTGAGATGATTTGATAGGGCCTTGAATGGTCTTCACCTTCACTTTAGTTTTCTCCACATGCTCTTGTCCCCCTAACATCCTTTCACCAACTTCATCCCAATATGTTTAAGTACAATATCTCTTTCCGTACAATGCCTCATATGGTGACATTTGAATACGAGAATGGAAACTATTATTATAGGAAACCTCTAATAAAGGTAAATATTGATCCCACAAACATATAAATTCAATTTAACATGATCTCAATATGTCCTCTTTGGTTTGGTTCGTTCTTTATAAAGGACCGTTAGTTTGAGAATGATAAGAAGTACCCAAACGATGCTGAGTATCTAAGGATTTCTGATGACTTTTCCAGAATTTTTTTTTAATTCGTGGATTGCAATCAGAAAAAATTGAGAGATACTCCATGATGTCCCACAACATCATTGATTTTGATTCTTTCTAGGAACTCTAGTGGAAAATTACGACATATAGCGAGGACATTTGATGAATTTTTAATTCAGTACACAATTACACATATTGCATCATTATTTCATGGAATTTTGGGTAATCTAGTGACAAAATCTATGGTGATGTCATCCAATTTACATGTAGGAAATGGTAAAGGTTTCATGACTCCTCTTGGATGTTTCCATTCATCCCTCACTTATTTACAAACTAAACATCTTGATACATAATCACCAATTTATTGCTTCATGTTTTCCCACAAGAAATGATCCTTCAAATCATTATTAATTTTAGTGAAACTAGGGTGTATAGAGAAATTAGAGCTATGATCATCACCCAATAACTCACTTTTTATCTCAGCTATAGAGGGAACACATAATCTCTTCCCAAATTTCATAATTTCTTCTTCACATACGAAGTCAACCAACTTACCAGGTTTCATATCATTAATTTTTTTAAACATTCTCATCATCAAGCTGAGAGATTTTAATCCTTTATAATAATGATGGTGGGGAAACCAACTGAAAAAGTAATGATGTTTCACCTTCTCTGATAATTCCTTTGTCCATCCTAATTATATCCATGAATATAGTATCCTATTAAATCCTTATTTTTTTTTAAACTATATGATCCTTCTGGATCAATACATCTGCTACCTTATTTTCCTCTCCTCGGTGGTAGTGTATGGAACAATCATAATCCATGAGTAGTTCAATCCATCACCTTTTCCTCATGTAGTGTTATTTCAATGAGAAGATATATTTTAGACTCTAAAGATCTATATATATCTCATATTTTTCACCATAGAGATAATTTCTCTATATCTTCATAGAAAATATTACCGCTACTAACTCAGGATCATGAGTAGGATAGTGTTTCTTGAATTATTAACTTCCTTGATTCAAAGGTAATAATAATATCATTCTGCATAAGGACACAACCGAGTCCTTTAATTGATTCGTCACTATAGATCAAAATCCCATCATTCCCTAATGGTAGAGTTAGGATCAGATCATTTAGTAATCCCCTTTTAAATTATTTGAAACATTCCTCACATTCATTGGTCCATAAGTACTTATCCCCTTTAAGTGTAATCCTGATCAATATGTTGGCTAATTGGGAGAAATTCTGAATGAAACACCGATTATTTCCAGATAAATAAATAAAACTGCGTACCTCAGTTATCTTCGTTGGAGTAGGCCATTTTTTAATAGACATTGTCTTTGCAAGAGAAAAAAATATTACATCCTTAGAGACAATGTGGTCAAGAATGGAAACTAATAAAATCCAAAATTCAAACATTGTATAATTCTCATATAATTATTTTCTTCTAAGAGACTTTAGAATAGTACACAAGTAATTTTCATGATCTTCATTGTTTTTGGATTATACCAGGATATTATTAATAAGAACCACCACAAACTCCCCAAGATATTCCTTGAATAACCTGTTCATTATATCCATGAAAATAACCAGTGCATTAGTCAATCCAAAAGGTATTTCATTAAAATCATAATTCTTATACCTAGTTTCAAATTCTATTGTTGGAATGTCTTCCTTCCTCACAAGCATCTCATGATATCGAGATAAAATTTCAATCATTGTGAAATATTAATATCAATGAAGTTGATCAAATTAATCATTATTGTGAGGTAGGGGATACTTGTTCTTTATTTTTATAGCTTTGATCTCCCTATAGTCAATGCACCACTTCAAAGATCCATCATTCTGCTTAATGAAAATAACAGGGGATCCCCATGGAGAAACACTGGGTAGAATAAATCAATTATCACTCAATTTCTTTTGTTGTTTAATTAGTTCTACTAATTCCACAGTGTCCATTCTATAAGGGGTCATTTATTTGGGCCTTGAATCAGGAATTAATTCAATGGAAATCTCAATTTCTTACTCTCCAAGAAGTATAGGTAAATAATATGGAAATACATCAATATATTCATACAATATATGTAAATCTTCTATTTGAGCATTCATTTACTCACCCATATTAATTTTATTACCTTAGTCCTCATAATTTAATTCAGTAGAGCTATTGGGGGTGGATTTAGATGATAATCAGATGGGGATGTTTCTTCCCTAATGATAAGGGATTCCACGTCGCCCTCAAAAAGTGTATCCTCTTTCTTCTTGAAATAAATTTTTACATCATGGTTCCACATCCAATCCATACCAAGGATTATATATAATTCAATTAGTGGTATTACAATAAAATTAGAATATAAAGAATGTTTATTTTTGAAGTTCCCAATCAGGATCCAAGTATCGCTGAGAGGGGGAGGGGGTGAATCAGTGATATATTTTTCTTTTTATGTTTCATATCTTTTCAAAACAACCTTAGAATCATTTTAAAGAGTTTCTTCCCTTCTAAACACACACAACCATAAGAACACAAGATTTACAAGGTTCACTACTCAACAAGAGTAGCTACATCCTTGGTATGGTACGGAAAAAATCCAGTACCACACAATCCACTAGAAAACAATCCTTTGAATACAACGAGTGTGATATACCATGACACTCGTGTGGAACTTTGAAAAAAATCCAATAGTTCATGTGATCCCTCTTAGAAAAAATAGGTTAATGTAATGATTTTGTGCTTCTTAATAAACATTCACAAATAAAATCTTTCAAATCAATTCTTCACATTCCTACCCAGAAGCTGGTAAAAACCTCCTGGTGTAGACAGCTTCTCCACCACTCCCTGCTTGCGCGCCTTTGGAAACATGCGTGACAAAAATTGTGCGGAAAAAATTCGACAGAAAAACATGCGCAGAAAAACATGTGTGCTACCCTACTTTCAAGGCTTATAAGTAACCTTCATCTTGCACGCCACTTCAGGTTGCGCGCCGCCCTATGCTACTTGAGAGATCAGAGAACCCTCCAATTGTTACGCGATCAGAGCTCTAATTTTCTCTAAAGTTTTGAGAATTTAATAATGAGGAGGCCAGTTGTCTATTTATAGGCATTTTGATGACTTGCGTGCCATATACACATGCGCGCTGTTCCTACTTGCGCGCCGCTCCATCACTTGCACGCCACTCTATCCCTTGTGCGCCCTTCCATCACTAGTGTGACAATTTCTTTCCTTTTTCATATTTTGATATAATGATTTTTGAATATGACTTGCGTGCAACATTCACTTTCGTGGCACTTATATTTGCGCATCGCTTATACATTCTTGCCACTTTTTTACTTGCGTGCCAATAATTAACTTGCGTTCCACTTTATTTTCTTTGTCATATTTTTATATGATGATCTAGAAATATTACTTGTGTGCCACTTAAAGTTTCGCACCACTACTTGCACGCCAATACATGTGTACCAATACTTGTGCACCAATACTTTCACGCCACTACTTACGCACCACTTTCTTTCCTTTTTTGAAATAACTTCTTCAATCTCTCTACTCTTAATAAGGCTTGCATCACAAGTTCTACAATATTATGATATTTGTGAAATACAAATCATAAAATCATCATCATAGTTTTCAAGTCCTTTAAAAATTGAATTGATTTAGTTTCTTTGACAACAAAAGACAACACTTTATAACATCAAACATTTCTTACTTCATTATCCATCAAACATGGTCCCAACAATCTCCCCCTTTGGATTTTTTTGTCAACTAAGATTCATAAATCACTGAATTTTGTAAACATAAGAAATGGATTACGTATCAACAATTCTAAGCCTACGTGAGCTAAATCATTGTAGGAAACAAGAATTATTAACAGCCAAAACCATACTGTCCAAAAGCAGTGACTACGAAATCTCATGAGAATACCTCCTTAGCCTTCTTTAGATTATATTTCAAGCCATGATATCCAAAAGCAGTGACTATGAATTATCATGAGCGTACATTCTCATCCTTTTTCAGATTACCTTTCATGATTCTACCTCAGTATTCTTTACTTCTTCATCTTTCCTGGAAAACAACATTGTTTCCTACAACCACACCAACAAACTATTAGAATAGTTCACACACATACATGTAAGATTCACAGATTACCCACACCTCCCCCTTTATGCATGCTTCCATAAGGATAGATTTATAAAAAAAATTATCCCCCTTGACAATAGTATCCAAAGGTAAGATGAGATATGGGACAGAAATACGTACCTTAACATTGATGAGAAGGAGGTTGGCCACCCATGTTCAACATAAATTTTACAAATGGTTCCTTCGGTAATGGTTTTGTGAATATATCACCAACTAGTTCAGATGTAAAAACATACTCCAGCCTTAATTCATTCACTTACACTTTCTCTGTGATGAATTGGTACTTTTTATAAATGTGTTTTTAACGATAATGTTGTACCGGATTTCTTGTAAGATTTATTTCACTATGATTATCACAACCCAAGAGCAATGGTAGCTTTAAATCAACAAGTAGATCTTCCAGCTGTGTCTTCATCCACATTAGTTGAGTTGCAGCTTGAGTAGTAGCAACATACTCAGATTCATCTATGCTAAGAGTTAGTGAATTATGTTTCTTGGTACTCCATCTAACACAACTTTTCACCAGAAAGAAAACTCCACCAGATGTGGATCTTCAATCATCAACATTTCCTGCCCAATCAGCATCAGAATACCTGAATAGATAAATATTTTCTAAACCATCATATGTGATTCTCTGATTTGTTTTTCCTTTGATATATCTGAGAATTCTTTTTCCAGCAATCAGATGTGATTCATTAGGAGCACTCTGAAATCTTTCACATAAAGTGACAACATAGATAATGTCGGGTCTTGAGGCAGTCAGATACAACAAACTTCCAATCAGATTTCAAAACTCTTCCTGATCAACTTCATTGCCTTCTAATCTTTATAAAAGATGGATCCCACTAAAATTGGTGTTGAAACAGGTTTCGAATTTTCCATTCCAAACTTCTTCATAAGTTCCTTAGTATACGTTTCTTGAGACAGAAAAATGTGATTCATCTTTTGTGAAATTTATTGCCCAACAAAGTTTTAAAACCCCGAGATTTTATGAGATATATTATTTTTAATTTCTTTCATATATCCTGTTGTATGCTACACCAAGATTATCTTGCGCTATACGCAACACCATTTTAGCTTGTAGTATACGCAACACTATTCTTGGATTGTGTTACACACAATTTCAAGTTCATTCGATAGTATTTATTATACCCAACATTGAGTGTATATATATATATATGTTCAATGTACAAAAAAAATATGGTTGGATTCTGTTATATGCAACAACAAAGGAGTCTTGCACTACACACAACCCTGACTTGCCTTGTATTACACGCAATCGCAACCTTCCTCAATAGCATCTGTTGTACACAATACTGGGTTTCACTAAACAATGATATATGGTTATAATATTATTATGAACTAGTCGTTATGAATAGTATTGAATTCATTTTTAATTCTATAACATTATTATTCATCTTACACATTTTTTAGAACATGGTATGATAACAAGATAAATTTTTCAGGTAAAATAAGTATTTTTTTTTAAAATGTAGTTTTGCCACATTTAATGGAGCACCCACATTAAATCTAGTTTTTGACAGGTTTATAAATTCAATTCTACAAAATAATTTTCTTCTTTGGAATTAGGATATAAAAATTTACTTCGGATAAATTTTTCATATTATTCTTGTAACTTTCATATTTTAATGAATAGTAAAAACATGCTATATTTTAAATAAAAACAAATTTTTTCATCATAATAATTTATATGGTTAGATTATAATATTTAGTGGTTTTAATGTATATATAGAATATATTTTTACCATTTAATATAAATTATGTCATTATCATTGATTTTACATTGAATTCATATGTAAAATCAGTTCAATCTTTTGCAATATTTTTACTTTTAAAACTCGTTTTCTTAACAACGATATTAATTTTAAATTAATTTATGAATATTCTATGATTTGAATTCAGAAAAATTGATTCCATATTTGTAATCATCAGTTCCAAATTATGTTAATAGGATACTTTTTATTTTTGGGCACTATGAATAGTAACTACGGTAAATTTTATTTACCATAGTTAAAGGTAAATCGGGTAATTAAGGGTAAATATAATATTATAAAATTACTTTAACACTTTTATTAATATAATTGGATGATTATATTTTTCCATAAATCATACTTGGGTCTAAATTGAATCTAATGGAACCCAATTTTATTTGATTAAGACCTTTAGTTTATTTTATTTAAAGGAAAGTGAAATATGTCTCAATCAAACTTTAATAATTAAAGTATTTTTAATATAAGGTTATACCGAATATAAATTCGGTTATAAATACTCATTTGAAATATAAAATATTTTTCTTTATCATGGTAATTTATTTGTAATTTTTAAGTGTTATTTAATTACTTTATTATCTTATACATTAATGATGCAGAAATTATTTATTTAGTGAAAAATCAATAATATAGTTTTTATTGAAATAGTAATGCATATCAAAAGGCCTAAAAATATGCAAAAAACTTAATGTTAGTGTATATATAAACCCTAATCATCCACTGGAATAATTGTTGACTATTTGGATCCTTAAAAAGGTGATTATGACACTTATATTATATTATTTTAAATGATTCCAAAGTTTTCACCTTCAGAATTTAATAAATATAACAACTTACATGTTGTAATTTTAAGATGATAAATTCGAGAAAAAGTATTATTATAAAAGATATGAGATTTATCTTAATCATAAGATTTTTTTTTAAATTTTTATGCAACAAATAAGTATATTAAATAATTATACAAAAATGTTGTACTAATTATTTTATTAATAGATATACCAAATACATGGTTTTAAAAATATTAAAATAAAACTTATATAAACTATTTAATGTTCTCCACGAATTTTTTAGACCACTTTGACATGTTATAAATCTATTAAATACTTTTTTAGAATATATCCTCTATTTCTATTTTATTTAAATTAAAATAAATGAATAGTGTCAAAATTGACACTATTGTTATTTTATAAAAATAACATATTATAAAATTTTTTAAAAATCACAAAAAAAATTAAAAACATTAAATATAAATTTATATGGTCTAAAACGTCATAAATTATCCAACTATGAACAATTCACAACACATAAGTAATTATTTATAACAATTTAAAAATTATAATCTTATTACCACAAATAAAATTAAATAGATTAAATAAGGATAAATCAAGTTGATAATGTTTAAAATAAATTCCCAACCTATCTAAATTTTATCGGTTGATTATATTACAACCCTAAATCCTCCAATATTTTTATTTGAGTCATTTTTTGAGGTTTTTAATTGAGGTAGAATTTATTATAAATTAATATTTCTTCTGTTACCAAAGGTGCCCCTCTCCTCTATAATAAAAAGGGCACCCCTTCCCTCTTCTCTTCACACCCTTTTGAGCCTTGAAGCTCAGAAAACACCTACCAATTCCTCTTCTAAACCACTCTATATATATCATAGAGGTTTTGTTCTTCTCAAAAGACCAACTCTAGTGCCCTAAGAAGATGTTTAAAGGAGTTCCGTCGAGGAAGAGGTAATCTCTTCTACTCACTCTTCCAAGTTTCTTTCTTCTTATACTTTATCTTCCTTAGTTGTATCATTATAAAGTAATAACATAAGTATTAATTATATAATGATATGTTATTATAAACATGAAACAACCCATTTTCACCTTCTATCCATCCTATAGAAAACGAAATCACCGCCCGTGCGTACGTACGGAATATCGTCTCCACGCTGTGGTGTAATCTGTTATTCCACTAACACCTTAATTGGATGGGTATAATGATGTAAATAAAAACTATATAAGGTTATTATAACATCATAATTATTCTAAGATATTATGTCATCCACTCCAATTCCATTCAATAAATATGGGAACAATATCATCGCTTGTGCGTACGTACGGATTACCATCTCCACGACGCGATGAGATTCATTTTCCATGTTAAAAATTCAGGAATGATTATAAAGAATATATAATAAGTAATCATGAAATATATTACATAATAATTCTAATGGATTTATGTATATATATTTATGTCATCTACTTAATTCAATTCAATTCAATAAGGAAATGAAAATAGCGTTCATGCGTACGTACGGCCTACTATCTCCATGAACGGTGTATTTATTTCCCTTTATTGATCTATTATATATAAGTATATTATGAATATATATTATATATAAATCATGTTTTATATTCTAAAAATAATTAATCATGATCTAAATAAACATATTAATAATTACAAGTCACAACACGGACGACAAATGAAACGATTTTACCCAAAATGCTACTTTAACATGAATTTACAAAAGAACGGGTAATATAAAGTCATAAGTGAACTATATTTGATATCATAACAATGAATATGATTCTATAATAATTCAATGAAATTATTTAAATCATTATACAGGAGGTTCGGATACGTACGAATCATATCGGACCTAAGGTAAAGGATAATTCTGAAAATCTCATTTTTATCCGAGAAGGCTTATACGTAAGTATTTACTGGGGTTATATTTTTCATACATGCCCATAAAATGTTTTTCATAAAGTTTTTAATATTCTACCATGTATGTTTAATTTCATGTTTACCCTGCATTGAATTTTACTTTGTGCTAGGGAAGGAATCTTTCTTTTGTTTACCACACGAGAAACTTTTTGACTTTTCTGACAAAAGTACAAGGAGAATGTTTTTTTTAACTTATACGGAGTGAATGGATTTTTACAGATTAATAATGCCTTATTTTCAGGAATTTTAATCTACAAAATGTCATTTTTATTTTCAATAAAATCATTTTCTTTTAAAATTGTGTGGTATTTTGTAAAAATAAAATGATTTTGAAGAAGAAAGGATATTTTCCTCAAGAATTCATTTCAAGTGTTTTATCAAAACTATTTTCCATCTATGATGACATTATATTATATGTGTATGTTTCAAGTATAATGTCTCAATGATTTATATGGTTTCACTTTTCTTATGATGAAATTATATCCATTTGTTTTATATGGATTATGTGATGATGGGATGACATTTATGAAACCCATTTTATTCTTTGAGTTATGATGAATGATTGATGTTTATGTTGTGGAAAAAGTAAGAATGATTTCATTATGAGATGGGTGGGACCTATATCTCCCTCCAATTCATTGTGTAAAGATTGAGATCTCATGATATAGACATGGATGGAATGGAAAGTTAATCTGGTTCAGTGATATAGGACGGGAACGAGGAGTGAACTTGGTTCAGTAAGGGACTTTATCCACTAAGATGGTCTTGGCAGCAATGCCTTGGAGACTATGGAAATCATATCATGTGCTTAATGTTTTTCCAATATTACATGTTTTCTTACCATGCTATTTTATCATGATTGATGTTCCATTATGATATATGCCTTATGTACGTCCAATATTTATGTCTTTGCTCAATATTTTGATGTTTAGATTTTATGTTCAAGTTTTTGCATTCAATTGTTTATGGATTGTTTTATGTTCTTTATGTTTACCCTTACTGAGAATTTGAGATCACCCATTTTATATTTTCTTCTCCCCATGATATAAATAATGTTTTTAGGTAAGAAAACAAAAGGGGAAGATCTTTATGGGTGATGTTGAAGATCATTCACCAAGATTAGAAGATTATGTTCCATGTTCCAAAGACACTAAACTATTACAGTCCTTTGGTGTCTATTTTTGTTATGTATTAAGTATTCCATAAATTTAATTTTATGTCTTTGTACATCAAGCTTTGGGTTGTTATAGTTGGTATTAGAGGAAAGGTTTAGTTAAACTTTGGAAGCTAGGATGCGAAAACTTTAGTAATATTCCTAGAGATATTTCTAAGGTATATCTAGGGATGTTCCTAAGGTTTATTATAACTATAGGTTAAAGTACTAGAATTATGTTGACGGTCATGAATAACATAGGGTGAACCTAAGGTGTCGTGGATTAAAGAATGTGTGATATGTTAGACATCCCATAAGTGACTTTTATGATTATGTGGTTCCTCATTATTTTAAATGTTTCTTACACATTGGTTTTTGGTTTTAGTCAATGGAGGGACCAGAAGGAATTGTGTTAACATTTAATCTAATGGAAAAATTGGTGACCATGAGCAATGAAATTGTGTAATGCCTAGAGAGAAATATATTGTGATTATGTCGAATCAGTCATCTCGATATATGATTAACAAGGTGAACTTTAGTTGTATTCCTAATTCATCAAATAAGAAGAAGATTGAATTTTATGGATGTTCGCGTGGTGAGGAGAATAGAGAAAGGAATATTGATATTTCTAAAGAAGGGAAGAAGAACCTTGAGAAATACCTCAAATGGAGGGGAAGATGTTATCTGTGCAGGGAAAAGGGTCACAGAGTGACAGACTGTCATAGAGTTTAATGTCTTATTTTTAGAGAACACGGTAATTTCCAAACTCAATACCTGGACCTAAGAGGTTACTTCTAAATCTAGGAAGGATGTAATCCTTTACAATCATTGGAGATGATGGATTAAAGTGTTTATGTATTGGTATTAAAGAATAATGTTGTTGAGTTACTTTCATGAAATATTTGAATATCTATGTATTGTTTAATTCTGGTTTTGAATAATTATATGGTACTGGTAACCATGAACAGTTTTTGAATTATTTTTGTAAAGAAGATGATATGGTCATAATGAAGGGATAAGGAGAAAATAATATATTTGTTAGTATTAATGATCTCATGATTGATATAAGGTCAAAGTGATATCATGGTTTGAGTATATAGAATTTTTGGGATTTTTGTTATGTGGAGAAAGTTAACTTTTGACAACATTCATGTTTTCACTAAGGTTCAATGAGTTTTCATTTTTCAGGAGAATACATGATTAAGGTATTCACATGTTTGGAATGTGACCATAATGATATATCTTATGATATATAAGGGATAAATGATGGTATTCAAGTGCTTGTTATATGACCATTCTAGTAATCATTTTATTTATACTATGAGATTGAACAGAATTATTTTGGATAAACCTAATGATAGGAATCGATTAATTTAGATATAAGATAGTATTTTTTAGGGCTAGAACTTTTTGTTATGTTATAATAGTATAGTTTTCGAAAAATAATAACCCGTAGGACGGGCGAAAACCTATCACGTCAGACAAGGCTATGGGAATCGAACCCACAACCGAAGTGTGACAGGCCTTTATCACCTACCACTGGCCTATAGGAAGTCCCTGGTTAGTATAAACAAGTTTTATTTTATTAATCGGTATGATAGATGAAGTATAAGTCCATTTTTGGAATCATATACAATTTATATCACCATATATGGACTTATGTATTTTTAATAACTTTTGTTAAACTATTGTTTGAGATAGATGTAATGACCAATCATTCAATCACATGATCGGATAACACTTCAAGAATGACAAATTCAACTTCATTTCTTTAAGAGAAGATGTGGAAATTGTTCAAGGCACAAACAATAGTGAGATTGTACCAAAATCGTGTAAGTATTTCTTCTAATTCAAAATATTCAACATTAGGGAAATGATATTGAAAATCAAAAATGTTGTCCTAATGCTCTTATATCTGATGAATCAGATGATACCTTAGATCATCACAAATTTATGGCTTTGTGATTGTTGGATTTTTCATAGCCATGTTCTCTACCACTGTCCATCAGAACTTTATGGTTAGATTTCTCTTCAATAACCATATTTTCACCTATTTTATCCTATGTGGAAACCCAATGATTAGTTAATATGGGTAACATTTAAGTTTCATAATTTAGTTTATAAAGTTCAGTTTTGGTATTCCTTTTTACGATGTGGGTTTCTATTAAATAAACTTACAAATAGTAAACCATTTATAACCCCGACGAATTTCGAGGGCGAAATTTATTTTAAGGGGGGTAGAATGTAACTCCATTAGATTTTATGAGATATATTATTTTTAATTTCTTTCATATATTTTTTTGTACACTACACCAAGATTATCTTGCGTTATACACAACACCGTATTAGTTTTCACTATACGCAACACTATTTTTGGATTAAGTTACACACAATTTCAAGTTCGTTTGATAGTATTTATTCTACGCAACATTGAGTATATATATATATATATTAAATTTATAAATGAAATATGATTGGATTCTATTATACGCAACAACAAAAGAGTCTTTCACTATACGCAACCCTGACTTTCTTTGCATTACACGCAATCGTGACCTTCCTCGATAGCATGTATTGTACGCAATATCAGGTTTCACTAAACAATGATATATGGTTATAATATTATTATGAACTAGCCGTTATGAATATTATTAACTCAATTTTGAATTTTATAACATTATTATTCATATTATACATTTTCTAAAACATGGTATGATAACATGATAATTTTTCAGGTAAAATAATTATTTATCAAAAAATGTAGTTTTGCCGCCTTTGATGGTGCACCCACTTTAAATATAGTTTTTGATGGGTTTATAAGTTCAATTTGAGAAAATAAAATTCTTCTTTGTAATAAAGATATAAAAATTTACTTTGGATAAAATTTTCATATTATTCTGATAACTTTCATATTTTAATGAATAGTAAAAACACGCTATATTTTAAATAAAAACAACTTTTTTCATCGCAATAATTTATATGGTTAGATTATACTATTGAGTGGTTTTAAAGTATAAATATAATATATATTTACCATTTAATATAACGTATGTCATTATCATTTATTTTACATTGAATTCATAGGTAAAATCATTTTAATCTTTTGCAATGTTTTAACTTTTAAAAATCGTTTTCTTAACAAAGGGATTAATTTTAAATTAATTTCTGAAACTTCTATGATTTGAATTATGAATAATGGATTTCATATTTGGAATCATCAGGTATAAATTATATTAAAAGGATACTTTTTATTTTTGGGCACTATGATTAGTAACTACTGTAAATTTTATTTATCATAGTTAAAGGTAAATTGGGTAATTAAGGGTAAATATAATATTATAAAATTACCTAACACTTGTATTAATATAATTGGATGATTATATCATGCCATAAGTCATACTTGGGTCGAAATTGAATCGAATGGAACCCACTTGTTTTTTATTAAGACATTTATTTTATTTTATTTAAAGGAAAGTGAAATATGTCTCACTCAAAATTTAATGATTAAAGTATTTGTAATATAAGGTTATACAGAATATAAATTCAGTTATAAATACTAATTTGAAATCTAAAATGTTTTTATTTATAATGATAATTTATTTGTAATTTTTAAGTGTTATTTAATTACTTTATTATCTTATATATTAATGATGTAGAAATTATTTATTTATTGAAAGATCAATAATATAGTTTTTATTGAAACAGTAATGCATATCAAAAGGATCAAAAATATGAACAAAACTTACTGGTAGTTTATATATAAACCCTAATCATCCACTGGATGAATTTTTGACCATTTGGATCCTTATAAAGGCTATTATGACACTTATATTATTTTATTTTAAATGATTCCAAAGTTTTCACCTTCATAATTTAATAAATATAAAAACATACATGTTGTTATTTTAAGAGGATAAATTCGAGTAAATGTATTATTATAAAATATTTGAGAATTATTTTCATCATAGGATTTTATTTTTAATTTTTATGCAACAAATAAGTATATTAAATAATAATAAAAAAATGTTTTACTAATTATTTTATTAAGAGATATACCAAATAATTGGTTTTAAAAATAATAAAATAAATATTATATGAACTATTTAATTTGATCCACTTATTGTCTAGAAAAATTTGACATGTTAGGAATCAATTAAGTATTTTGGTTAGAATATATCCTCTGTTTGGATTTTATTTAAATTTAAATAAATGAATAGTGTCAAAATTGACACTATTGTTATTTTATAAAAATAACATATTATAAAATTGTTTAAAAGTCACAAAAATATTTAAAAATTATAAACTGAAATTTATATGGTCTAAAATGTCATAAATTATCCAATTATTCACAATTCACAACACATAAGTAATTATTTATAACAATTTAAAATTGAAAATATTATTACCACAAATAAAATTAAATAGATTAAATAAGGATAAATCATGTTGATAATGTTTAAAATAAATTCCCAAAATGTCTAAATTTTATTGGTTGATGGTATTACACCCCTATCTCATCTAATATTCAGATTTGAGTCATTTTTGGTGGTTTTTAAGTGAGGTTGAATTTATTATAAATTAATATTTCTTATGTTACCAAAGGTTCCCCCCTCCTCCCTTATAAAAAGGGAACCCCTTCCCTCTTCTCTTCACACACTTTTGAGCCTTTAATCTTGGAAAAACCCTGTCAATTCCTCTTCTGAAACTCTCTAGTTATATAATAGAGGTTTGGCCTTCTCAAAAGACCAACTCTAGTGCTCTAAGAAGAAGTTTAAAGGAGGTCCGTCGAGGAAGAGGTAATCTCTTCTACCGACTCTTTCAAGTTTCTTTTTTCTTATACTTCCTCTTATTTAGTTGTTTAATTATAAAGTAATAAAATCAGTATTAATTATATACTGATATGTTATTATAAATTTGAAACAACCCTATTTTAGCTTCTATCCATCCTACAGAAAACAAAATCATCGCGTGTGCGTACGTACGGAATACCATCTCCCCGTCGTGGTGTAATCTATTTTTCCACCAACACGTTTTTTGGATGGGAATAATGGTGTAAAGAATAACTATATATGGTTATTATAACATCATAATAATTCTGAGATATTATATCATCCACTCCAATTCCATTCAATAAATATAAGAACAATATCATCACTCGTGCGTACGTACGGATTACCGTCTCCACGACGCGATGAGATTCATTTTCCATGTTAAAAATTCAAGAATGATTATAAAGTATATATAATAAGTAATCATGAAATATATAACATAATAATGAGAATGGATTTATATATATATATATATATATGTATGTATGTCATCTACTTAATTCCATTAAATTTGATAACGAAACGAAAACAGTGTTTATGCGTACGTACAGCCTACTGTCTCTATGAACGGTGCATTTCTTTCCCTTTATCAATCTATTATATATATGTATATTCTGAATATATAATATATATAAATCATGGTTTATATTTGGGAATTAATTAATCATTATCTAAGTAATCATATTAATAATTACAAGTCAAAACACGAACGATAAATGAAACGATTTTACCCAAAACACTACTTTGACATGAATTTACAAAAGAATGGATAATATAAAGTCATAATTGAACCATATATGATATCATAACAATGAATATGATTATTTAATAATTCATTGGCATTATTTAAATCATTATACTATAGGTTCGGATACGTATGAAGCATATCGGACCTAAGGTAAGGGATAATTTTGCAAATCTCATTTTTATCCAAGATTTCTTATACGTAAGTTTTTACTGGGGTTATATTTTTCATCCATGACTGTAAAATGTTTTTCATAAAGTGTTTAATATTCTTACATTTATGTTTAATGTCATTTTTACCCCGCTTTGACTTTCACATTGTGTTATGGAAGGAATCTTTTTTTTGTTTTCCACACAAGGAACTTTTTGACTTTTCCAACACAAGTACGAGGAGAATGTTTTTTTAACTTATACGGCATGTATAGATTTTTAAAATTTCATAATGCCTTATGTTCATGAATTTTACTCTACAAAATTTCATGGTTATTTTCAATAGAATCCTTTTCTTTTAAAATTGTGTGGCATTTTATGAAAAGAAAATGATTTTGAAGAAGAAAGGATATTTTCCTCAAGAATTCATTTCAAGTGTTTTATCAAAACTATTTTCCATCTATGTTGACATTATTTCATATGTGTATGTTTCAAGTATAATGTCTCTATGATTTACATGACTTTACTTTTGTTATGATGAAATGATATCCATTTGTTTTATTTGGATTATGTGATGATGGGATGATGTCTATGAAACCCATTTTATTCTTTGGGTTATGATGAATGATTTATGCTTATGTTTTGGAACAAGTAAGAATGATTTAATTATGAGATTGGTGGGACCTATATCTCCCTCCAATGCATTGTATAAAGATTTATATCTCATGAGATCGACATGGATGGAATGGAAAGTTAATCTGGTTCAGTGATACAGGACTGGAACAAGGAGTGAACTCGGTTTAGTAAGGGACTTTGTCCACTAAGATGGTCTTGACAGCAATGCCTTGGATACTATGGAAATAATATCATGTGCTTAATGGTTTTCCACTATTACATGTTTTCTTCCCATTCTATTTTATCATGATTGATGTTCCATTATGATATATTCCTTACGTACTTCCAAGATTTATGTCTTTGTTCAATATTTTGATGTTTAGATTTTATGTTCATGTTTTTGCATTCAAATGTTTCTAGATTGTTTAATGTTCTTTATGTTTACCCTTAATGAGCATTTGAGCTCACCCTTTTTATGTTTTCTTCTCCCCGTGATATAAAGAAAGGTTTTAGGTAAGAAAACAAAAGGGTTAGATCTTTATGGGAGATATTTAATATCTTTCACCAAGATTAGAAGATTATGTTCCATGTTTCCATAGACACTAAACTATTACGGTCCTTTGGTTTCTGGTTTTGTTATGTATTAAGTATTATGCAAAGATAATGTAATTTCTATGTACTTCAAGCTTTGGGTTGTTATAAAAGTACTTCATTTCTCTCGGCTTGGACATCTCAAATTACTTCTTCATCTCCTCAGCAATTCTTTCACATGATCTTTCATCATTTCCAAAAAATATAATATCATCGACATAAACAATAACAATTAGTGATAACTATTGAAATTCCTTGATGTAGATATTGTTTTCAACTCTTCCTTTCATAAAGTTCATCTTATTTAAACAAGTATCTAATTTAGAATACCATGCTCCCAGAGCCTGTTTTAGCCCATACAAAGCCTTCTTCAACTTGAACACATAACTTTCATCCTTTCCTATAAAAAATCTACAAGCTAGATCAATTTAAACTTCCTCATCAAGGTAATCATTAAAAAATTTGGATTTTACATCCATTTGAAAGATTTTGTAACCTTGTTGTGCAGCAATAGCAAAAAATATTCTAATTGTTTCTAATCTTTCCACCGGAGAAAAGGTTTCATCAACATCAATGCCTTAAATTTTTGAATTCCCATTACAAACCAATCTTTATTTATTTCTTATTTCTTTACCTTCTTCATTCAGATTGTTCCAGAAAACCCACTTTGTACCAATGATGTTCTTGTTGTCTGGATTGGGTAAAAGTTACCAAGTATCATTATTCTCTATCTGATCAAGCTCTTCATTCATTACATGAACCCATTCTAGATTCTCAAATGCTTCATTTACATTATTTAGTTTAAATTTTTAATAAAGATATGTATATGATATAGCATCTGTTGTTCTTCTTGTTTGAACCCTCTGATTTTTATCACCAATAATGTTTTGAGCCTCCAATTTCTTCCTCAACCTAGGATGATTTGTTTGAACTCCATCTTCATCACTTGGGATTTCAAAATCAGATTTGTCTTCTTGAGTGGGATTAACACAGTCTGCAGCATTATCGGAATTGTAAACAAAATATTCTCTATCCTGTTCAACTTCTATATCAACATATGATTTCGTTTCTTTCTCAATATTTTCTACAACTTTTACATCTGAATAATCAATAATTATTCTTGTTTCTTTGTTGAGACATATATATCCTCTTCCTTCTGGAGAATAGCCTAGAAAAATTCCATCATCTATTATTTTCTCCAACCTTCCAAGGTTTCCACCTTTCTTATTTATAAATCATGGACTCCCAAAAACTCTTAAGTTTTTCAGACTTGGAGTTTTTCTATAAAACATTTCATAGTGAGTGATATCTGAGTTTGGTATAAGGAAACATCGGTTCTGAATACACACAGTAGTGCTCATGGCTTTCCTACAATAATAATGAGAAAGACTATGCTCAGGCAACATAGTTCTCCCTATTTCCACCAAAATTCGATTATTTCTTTCAGCAACCCCATTTTTTTGAGGTGTTTATGGTGAACTGAAATCATGCCAAATTCCATGCTTCTCAAGATAAAATTAAAAAATTTCGTTCTTATACTCACCACCATTATCAGTTATCAACTTCTTTACTGAATACTCACATTTCTTTTCTGCTTTCCTCCTAAAACTCTTAAATATTTTCACAGCATCTGACTTATGTCTCATGTACATAACACAAGTAATGCGAGTAAAGTCATCAATTAAAGTAATGAAGTACTTATCTCTATTTGTTGATTGCTTTATCATTGTTCCACATATATCAGAATGTATAAGTTCAAAGGGTTGTTTTGAACGAATTTCAACTCTCTTATAAAAAGAGTTTGTAATCTTTCCTTTTTCACAAATAGTGAAACACCAATCTCTTCTTCTTGATAAATCGGGCATATATCAGACACTATCTCACATTGATAACTTGCACATATTTCTCTGACACATATGTCCCAGCCTTTTATTCCATAACTGATTTTCATCCACTACACCCATATAACAAGAGTATTTCACTTCACCAACTTGGAACATATTCAATATTGTACATTGGCCCCTTGTAACTATATTTCCATGATTTTCAATTTTGACAAAAAATCCATCTTTTCTAAAGATAACTTTGTTTCCCTCATCATATAGTTTTGACACACTAAGAAGGTTATGTTTTAGCCCATCAACATATAGTGTTTTCCTAGATTTCATCGTTTCTTTTCCAATGATGGCTGATTCAACACCTTCGATCCTTATGGATTCATCATTTCCAAATGTCATTGTTTCTTTCTTTGAAGTCTTTCACATTCTTCAACAGCATTAAGACTCCTTTCATATGACAGGAACATCCACTATCCAGAATCCATGGAAGTTCCCCTTTTGTATCTTTCAAAGTAGTTTTGACAACAAGATATTTTTCTCCTTCCTTTTCCTTCACTTCCTGTTGTGCTTCCTCAAATTTTCTAGCCAGGTCAATGTGTTCTTGCCAGACAACCATGAACTCTTTCATTTCAGACTTATCAGACCTATCCCTTTTAGCTTTTAAAAACTATATCTTTTTAGAATTATTAATAATCTTTTGTTACTACGGTAACACACTGAGGTATCCCTTGGCAGGATGTCCATGTTGACCACATCTTTCACAAATAGTTTCCAGTGGTCGGAACCTATTCTCAAATTTCATACAAGTCTTCTCAGATACCTTCTGAAATTTATTTGGAGACTTTAAATTTTGAAAGGATTAACTCCCACTCAATACATTTCATTAAAAAATTGTGGAATAGTTTTAATGTTGTTGGTTGAACCAACACATATTTTCCATGTGTCCGAATCCACCACAATACCAGAAATAACTATAGAAAGAATATTTGCCTCTCAAACTTCTATACTGATCAGATTTGTGAACACGCTTCTCAACAAACTTTTTAATAGAACTATTCTAACCATCAACCTTCATGTTTTCATCTATAACTCCCTTTCTCATTTCAGATTTAACAGCACCAGAAGTATTAGAAGTCATTCTTTACTCGTGATTTTTATGCACTTCTAATTTTTTATCATTGCTGACTTTGACCAAATACATGGTATTTCTAGCCTTCTTCTTATCAAAACCAGTTCTGTATTTCATTTCAACCATTGAAGGTATCTTTTTTGGATCCTTGTTTTATTTATTCTTACTGTAACATTAACCAACTTCTGAGATAGAATTCTTGAAACTGATATTCATTTCTTTGGCTTTATAAAGTTTATGTTGGATAAGTTCCAACTCTTCCTCTTTTTCCTTCATCTTTACTTCAAGATGATCATTATAATTCTTTTTATTATTAAGATAATTTTTTAGATCATCAATCTCCTTTCCCATCTTGATTTTCTCAACAGTAAAACCTTCTTGATTGTTTAATGCATAATTTTCATTCATCAGCTTTTTTTTCCTTCTCAAGCCTTCCGATCTTCTTCAAGCATTCTTTCAAATATTCTTTCAGATGATATTCATGTTGAGTTTCTTCTTCTTCTGAACTATTTTTCTCGTACTCTTCGTTATTCACTGCATAAATAAAGGTATTCTCTCTAGTTTTTTAGCAAATAATTTCTCAGATTCATCTTCGATTTCTTCTTCATCTTCATCTTTAGATAAAAATCTTCTTCTTTTTTATTTGAAGAACTTTTTATCCTTCCCCTTTGAAAAATATTTATCTTTGTCAGCTTGTTTCTTCCACAACATTCTTGGCCTTCTGTTATCATCATCACTACCTTCTTCTTTATTCTTTTGAGGACAGTTAGCCGCAAAGTGACCAACGGCTCCACACTAAAAACATTTCAAGGGATGTTTTCCCTTGTATTTCCCTGTACCTCTTTTCACATTCTTAGAAAACTAGGATATAATTTCATAAAAATAATTACATAACTCATTTTCAGAATCGGATTCACCAGCATAATCTTCAATAAGAGTCTTCTTTGACTTCTCTATCTTTGTAGCCTTGAATGATATTTCTCTATCAGCTTTTTTCCCCTTCATAGTCTTCTCCCTTCTCATCTCATAAGTAATGAGAGTGCTATGAAAATAATCCAAATATAATGTTTCAGGGTCTCTATCTTCTAATGGAGACACTCTAGCATCAAAATTGTCAGGAAGAATTCTCAAGATCTTTTCTACAACTATAGAATCCTCCAACGTTTCATCAAGACATCTAATTATACTAACAATATCATTTATCCTAGTAAATATATCCCAAACAGATTCAAATTATCCCATTTCTAAGTCTTCAAACTTCAGTCTATAGATTTGTAGTTTATCCTTCTTCACTTTTGTATTTAATTCATAGATGTTCTTCAGTTTTTCCTAGATTCTTTTGGTTGTAGAAACACCTTTCACTCTTAAAAAGTCACTATCAGAAAGAGTTGAGAGTAATTAATTTTTCACCCTTCCACCATTCTCAATGTTCTTCTTCTCAATATGAGTAAAAGGAACCTTGTCATCAATAGCAGGAAATTCATCTGTTGTAGTTTTAAGAACTTCATATCCAAGAGGCATAAGATAAGGAATCATTCTATCCTTCCATATGTGATAGTTCTTTCCATCAAAAATTGTAATCCCCTTACTCTTCATGCAATTTAGATTCTCTATCACAACTTCTCTTCAACCACATCATCAAAGAATAAACGAATGGAACCTATCACTCTGATACCAATTGAAGTTCCCAGTAAGGATCTAAGTATCACTAAGAGGAGGAGGGGGTGAATCAGTGATATATTTTTCTTTTTATGTTTCCTAATTTTTTAAAACAACCTTCAACTCCTTTTCAATAGTTTCTTCCATGCTAAAAACACACAACCACATGAACACAAGATTTACAAGGTTCACTACTCAATAAGAGTAGCTACCTCCTTGGTATGTTACGAAAACAATCCAGTACCACACAATCCACTAGAAAACAATCTGTTGATGTGGAATACAATGAGTAGGATATACCCTTACACTCATTTAGCACTTTGAAAACAATCCAATAGTGTGTGTGCTCCCTCTTAGAACAAATAGTGTAATGTAATGATTCTGTCTTTCTTAATAAACTCTCTCAAATCAAATCATTCAAAACTATTCTTCACTTTCCTACCTAGAAGCTGGTAAGAACCTCTTAGTGCAGATAGCTTGTGCGCCACTCCCTGCTTGCACGCCTCTGGAAACTTGCGTTGAAAAACTTTCTCGACCAAACTTGCGCATCAAAACATGCACAACAAAACTTGTGTGGAAAAACCTGCACGCCAAAACTTGCACAGAAAAACTTGTGTGGAAAAAATTGCGTGCCACCCTACTTGAGCGCCTTATAAATAACCCTCATCTTGCACGCCACTTCATCTTGTGCACCTCCCTCTGCTACTTGCGCGATCAGAGTGCCCTCCACTAATTGCGTGATCAGAGCTCTAATTTTCTCTTAAGTGCAGAGCATTTAAAAATGAGGAGTCTAGTTTTCTATTTATAGGCATTTTGGTGACTTGAACGCCACATACACTTGCACGCTATTCCTACTTGCTCACCACTCCATTACTTGTGCACCGCTCCATCACTTGCACACCCATCCATCACTAGTGCGACACTTTCTTTTCCTTTGTCATATTTTGATATGATGATGTTGGAATATGACTTGCACGCAACATTAACTTGTACGCCACACTTGCACGCTGATTATACTTGCGTTCCACTTTTTAACATGTACTCCAATCTTTAACGTGTGCTCCAATTTATTTCTTTTGTCATATTTTGATGTTATGATCTTGATATATGACCTGTGCACCACTTACACTTGCGCACCAATACTTGTGTGCCAATACTAGCACGCCAATACTTGTGTGCCAATACATGCACACCACTACTTGTGCGCCACTTTATTTCATTTGAAAAAATCACTTCTTTATTCTCTCTACTCTTTATAAGGATTGCATCACAAGTTCTCCAAACTTATGATATTTTTTAAATACAAATCAGTAAATCATCATCATAGTTTACAAGTCCTTTACAAAGTGAATTGATTTAGTTTCTCTGATAACAAAAGATAACACTTTATAACAGCAAACTTTTCTTACTTCCTTATCCATCCAACTTGGTCCCAACAATTTTCCATAAAGGGGACATCATAACACAACTTTGTGGCAATGATATATCACTTAAGAGTTCTGAATCACAACTCCCTTATTATATCAAATTATAAATATCTAATTTTGTTGAAAAAATTGGATGATATAAAAGAATGTGATGAACCATACTCAAACAAATCATTCTATAAGATCAAGGAAATGATTAAAGTACATGCCAAGACATATTTAAGAACTTATACATAAGCAATTTTGAATGCATAAGTTGGCCTTTCTCTATTGGACTTCTTTAAGTAATAATTCCCTGATGCTTAGGACATTCATGTGAATAATTTACCATATTCCTACAATTGTAGCATTGAACATTGGTAGCTTATTTCTCCACCTTACAATCATGAGACATGTTTCCTTTTTCTACACACATGTAAAATACTCACATTCCCTTTCAGCAAGTTCTAGGTTGTTTCTTCCCATAATTATTGCATGATAGAAGTTCAAATCTTCCCTGCTACCCCATTTCCTTATTTCCTTTTAAAGGGTTTTCAACATCCCTCCTCTTCTCTTTCATTCCTATAAATACATAAGACTTTAAAAATTCATTTTTCGTTTTGATATCACTTGAAATTAAATCTTCATATTATGAGAAACTCTGGGAGACTGGATATCTTTGGATGAATGGTTTTAAACTAAAAAATAATTGACAATTTTTTCTCTTTGGATTATGTATGTAGTCCGCAACATATCTTTCCATCCTTTTAATGGTGTCTTAATACATGTAATCATTTTCATCCATATTATACATCATATTTGGGAATTTCTTTTCTAGATTCGATCATTCTTAATGGGGTAAATATTTTTCTAGGCATGTTTTCATTAAAATCCATTTGTTCAATCAATTTTATTTCTTTATCATATTTTGTGGTTGGGATTAACGGCCACCATTAATCCGCATACCCCGATAGATGATAAATTTCGATGAAACCCTTCTTACTTTTGTTATATCCTAAAGAGTGAAATATCATCCCCAGGGAACTTATCCACTACTCATCTTCAAATGGGTTTGTAGTTCGATTGAATGTTGGAGGTTGTTGTTGCATAATGCGATCTAACGTAGCTCCCCCACATTGTGGGTCCAACATCTCTTTATAGGTAAGGTTATCATTCATAACACGATACAGCTGTCCAAGTATAGTTATTAGTTCCCCAAATCCAGTCACAGAATCAGAGCCAACATCATTATATTTAATTGGAGGTACATCCCTACATGGGACACACACATTTAGGCCATTTCCATTCCTTTCACTATGATTAATTTCTAAACAATGGAACACACTTGATTAGGTTATGAATCATAATGTATAATATCAATGTAGAAAAATACTTATTATACATTGAAATTCTATATATAGATAATATCATAGTAATAAACATGGTTTCTTTTTGGAAAAATTTACATTTAAATTCTTCATAATGACTTGTAAAAAAAAGTGAATTTTCCTAAGAAAATCCCCCGAGAGTGTTAAACCAAGTTCCCAGTAAGGCATGTTATCATATACCAGGATACCCCATGTCAAGCCTGAAACAAATTTTGATAATTTTCACTCATAGGGCCATGTATTCAAGAATCGCGTCCACATGTAGTATCCAGAATGAGATTTATATTCTATAAGGATTCATATAATATATTCAATACCAAAAATTAAAGGAGGTCCTGGTATGTTTATCCACAAAGACTATATTTGGGTTTTTTACCTAATATACATTCTATAAATCTAGTTTCAAAGTTTTCTACTAACCTTCCTCTAATACCAACTGTAAGGACCTGACCCAGATGTCCAGGATCCGATGCATTTTTTAATTACATTGTATTATAAAAATGGAATATGCATCTCGAAGGATTGAGTTGTTTAGTAGAATTGGAAACACGATACATACATAAGTTCATCATAACTACTTGAAATAAATAAAAATATATAAATTCTTTTACCATCATCCATAAATCCTAGGTTATCTTTTCATTTCCTTCATAATAAAAATATTCATCTTTAGGGAAAATGAAATATAGGAAAGGGGAGAGATAAAACTCTCAGTAATGGTATGCAGTACATTAGATGATATAACAAACATAAACATTAGAAATTTTGAATAACTAAAAACACGTGCCTTTAACAAAAAACATGAACACATTATGGTAGGAATAAGAGATTAATAAATAATTTCATAGTAAAACATAATCATGGGTATTCAACTTGTTGAATAACCACATGAACCATCAATAATATTTTAATAATTTTCGTATGCGTAATGTTGGATATCATAACCATGCCATCAAGGCCACATTCCACGTCCATAAAAATCATTTTTAATGGACTTTTGTCAAGACCATATTTTGTCTCATGAGACCTACCGATTCACTAAGGGGAAATAGAGGGGCCCACATGGATTGTAATATGTCCAAATCATTCCTCATATGAATGTGTATAAACATAAACAACATATAAATTCATATTGAATCTAGTATATGAAATTAAGATAACTTATCCTGACATTAAGCATAAACAGTAACCATTCAAAGTAAATTAGTGAACGATTTTAAGATAGCTAATTCATAGACAAACTAATCCTAAATAATTACATTAAATATCGGATATGATACAATAAAATATTAATCCCAAAAATACACAATAATGAATAAGTGTTTTGAAATTGATGAATATACTCTTCTAAAAGCCTAGAGTAATTCTTGAGATAAATGCTCATTTACATTGAAAATAAGAGTTATTTCAGAAAAAACATTGTATAAAACCAGAAGTGATGTAAGAAAATATTTTCATCATAAAATAATTTATTTTATACAGACAATAGTTTCAAAAGAAATATTATAGTGTTCCCCTTTCAATAGACTCGAATTTTAGGAATTCACTTGAAACTGGATTGTTTGTCGGGAAGGATTTTTGAAAGACCATTTTAAAACCTATAAATACCCATAAATGATTGTATGGTTCTGGTTGGAACACATATATAGAAAATTAAAATATAAATTATTAGAAGTAAATATGAAAGAATAAGAATTTAATTTAGGTATGTTGATAATAAAAGTAACCCGAATGAATATGGAGGTTCAGTTTGAAAACCCTTACCTTAAGTCTAAATATTTTCTACTCTGGAACATATTTTCCTGGAATATGAAATTAGACATATTAATAACACAATTCGGAACATATTATACATTTATTAATTTTATCATAATTTTATCATAATTTTATTATGTTCATTAGGTCCTTATTTATAAGTTACGAGAATGAATTCTATTGTTCCTTAGTGTTCGTTTCCTTGGATTTCATGATCGGTATATTTGTATATGATTATGGATGTTCACATGGGAAGGATGTAATTATTTATAATTAAAATTATATATTATTTATAAAATATAGATGTGAGGAAGTTTATATATGTTAATTATTTTCATGTTATGAGGAGGAATCATTAGATGAAATATTATTGATAATCATTTAGATAATTTGGTAGTATTTGGATTACTATGATCTTGTTTTTTAAAATAAATTTATACTATGTACATATACTGGTTCCGAAATATTATGTAGGTTATAAAATATATTTTATAGTCTGGTTCGACCATTAATAATTTTCCATCACTTGTAATAAAGGATAATTTAAAGAATGAAACTTTATCATCCACAAAAGTTGTAAATTGGAACCTCGCGGACGATGTTTTCTTTTATAAAAGAGAGAAAGTGAGTAAGAAGATTGAAAATTATTATTATGTTAACAAGATATAATAAATTTATTTAAATGATACTATATTTATAAGGATAAATTTGATAGAGTAGGTTATGAGAGAATAAGAAAAGAAGATAAATTGAAAAGAAACTAAAGGAAAAATAAAGATGTTTTACCTTTTGAAATAACCACCTCAAGAACCTCCTTAAAGAAAGGGGTTTTAGCCTCTTTTCGATACCAAGAGCTCTAGGAAATGGGGAGTGACTATGGAAGGTTATTTCGGTAGATTCTCAGGGAGCTTCAAGGCATAGAGGAATGATGTGAAGAAGAAGTGAGGTGTGGGGGATTTATAGTGGGGGAGAGGAGTGTTTTCAAAATATATTACTCAGTTCTTTTCAAAGACAACCAATAGTATTGATTATTGTGACAAGAAATAGTATTAAGTGCATGTGATTTTGAACCAATGGTCATTTACATCAACCATGACTCATTCATAATTCAAAAATTCACTTATTTAATATATTTTCTAAATTATCGAATTTCACTATCCAGGAAAAAATCGTGTATTTCAGAAAAATCCCAAAAATTCTACCTAACCATTTTTGACATGTTTAATTATAGAATGAACACCATTTTTTGAAAATATTTATTTAAATTTTATTTATTTCATTTTTTAATAATATAAAAATTTGTTCAAAAAATAACAATTTTAGAACTATATTTCATTTTATATCACACATAAAACTTAAACAAGATAATAACCATAAGAAAATAAAATAATAAAATTATTCACTATTAATAAAGTTTAAATTACTATTCATATTACTATTCATAAGTGTATGCTACTATTAATAAAAAATTTTGTTTTTCTTATTAGACTCTAAGTATCTTACTGAATGCAACCCCATATGTTTGTTTTTCAAAATACAAATCAGAATGTTCAAAGAATTATTCTTACATTCTAGATTATAAAAAAGTGGTGTTTTGTATAGATTTAGTGTTTCATGCATTCAATATTAAATTTATGTAAAAATTCATTGGGTGTTGCATTTGATGATAATCAAGACATTCAACTTTATATTTATTTTAAATAATAAATAGTAAAACCATGTGGTGGTACTTGATGATTTTCTTTACTAAATTAAAAATAAAGTATGTTTAGGGTATTTTATACATGGTTAATTTATTCAAAAACTCATTATTTCATTATATTTCATAAAAACACTTCTATAAAATTTCTATTAAACTCTACACATCTAAAATTCGTTGTTAAATATTATAGAATGACTATTTTTGGAAGCTCAAAAGCCTTATGTAATAAAGGAATACTTTTGAATACCATTCAATGTCAAATAAATTTACACTTATTTATTTGTGAAGTATTGAAAAAATTTTATATTTTAGAATGAATATTATTCATATGTTGGAAAACTCAGACATGTCGTATTTTCCTCTAATATTACACTTATGTATTGATATTTCACTATTATGTGTTGTCTATTCCACTAGATTGAATATTATAGATTTTTAGGGTGATATAAAATATATTATTAACTCCTGTAATAAGCCTTAATAATTGGATCATTATTATTTTGTTTTCCATTTTCATTTTATTGAATCATTAATTTAGTTGAGATGACTTTTTTAGTAACATAAATGAATATTATGCTAACCACTACTGATATTTACTCATAGAAATTTTAGAATCATTGAAAAATATACAATTTTCTCCTTCTCATTATATACATAAGCTTATATATATAAAATATAATTAATTTTATGTATACATGGGGTCTTTTGTAATTAGCCAAACCTTTATGATGTTCTCTAATTCATCTTTACAAAAAAAGGAATCTGTTCATTCTATTTTTAATTATCATCTATAGTATCAATAATTACAAATACCATTGAATTTTAGTAATTTTATACATTTTATAACATTGGAATATTTCAATATTTAATCTTGTCCACTAAAAAACAAATCCATATAACTATAAAAAATTAACACCACCACATTTCCAAGAGTTACATTGAAAGACATCGGTGGATTTTAGTGAAAATTAATAAAAATATATTCATTATTTAATTATTTTTAGAAAACTATTAATTTATTGTTAAAAAATACAAAAAAAATATCTACTCTATTTTCATTAATCCTTATTTTCCAAAAATATTAAAAAATTATAGTGGGAACATCTATAATTCATTATTTTGAAGAGCTCATATTGGGTTTGAAATATCTCCCCAGTATCACATAATTTAAAAAATGGATTCTCATTAAATTAATTTCATTATTTCATCCATCATGACATTTTCATAGAAATCATGATTTTTATATATCACATATATTCAAAATAATAAATTATCTTTTAATATATATCCTTATTTGTATTTGGGGAAACCCATACATTTTTTGGGCCTATGAAATTTTTTAGACATCAATTTTACTATAATGAGTCATTATCATTATACTGGGTGATTGTTAATTTACATCATCACTAACTATATTTTCATTATTATAAAACCCCATGTATTTGTTTCATATAATATTCATGTATCCGTTTTGAAATAAATAATCAATTTTCTCTTATTGATCACTATGTTTTTCCATCATCATTTTATGAACCCACACTATGAAATATCAAAATTTTATCTTATAATTCACCAAACATCATGATTTTAAATTTCCCACAATATATTAACAACATGTCCTTCTATTCTAATGATATCTTTGACATTATCATTAAATTTCATTATAAAAATATAAATGATTTAGGGTTACTCTTTAATGTGTTTCTTCAAGTGATTGTTTTTCATTGTTGTTTATACAATTTCATATTTCGGAACTATAACATTGGGAATTAAAATTAATTCATCTATTTTATTACATTTTAGGTAGTTTTAGGAGATCCATACCACTCCCAATTTATTTACTTGTTTTTCCTATTCAAACTAAAAAACTTATATATTTTTTATCCTACAACATATTGTGGTTAACCCCTCACTCAATTTCAGTATTACAATTATTTATCGTATCCCCAATTACGGGCTTATCAACTCTATGTAAAAGAAAAACTCTTTTAGTGTACCTACAAGATTAGTTCTATTTTTATCTTCTCATATACTATCCCCCAATAATTATTTTTTTCATATTTGATGTATCCATAAAGACACATGTTTTTCCACATCATTATAACTAGTTTTTATTGATTTAATTGGTTATTCTTGTGCTTTATACTAAATATTTACACTTTTTAATTTTTCTAAATAAACTTATCAATTAATCAATTTTTATAATTAATCATGTGTTTTATGATTTAAATTAGTTAATTTTATCTCACTTTAACTTTATGGTCTAATGAATATTTACTAGTTTAATGATTTTTGTTCTTCATAGCTAATTAATTAATTCTGCTTTTGCGTTTAGATTATGAAGCTTTTATCTAACATTTCATGTACTAAATATTAATTAATATAACATAATATAAATTTTAATTGCAATTTAACAATTCAATTATTATATATTTAAGTTTACCCACTTAATGCATCTCTTTAATTTAATTTCATTAATTAACCTAGATTGATTAATAAAATAATATTTATCTATTTTCTTTAATTAATTTATTTTGAAATAGTAATATTTTATTAATAATTAAACTTTGTTTGATAATCGTTTAAATTATATAATAACTTTTAATAATTTTTGTTCTTAATATTTAGTTCTAGTTTAATAGTAATTTATTTTTTATAAATTAAAGTTAATAAAAATTCAACTTAAGTGTAAGCGGTTTTAAAACATTATGTTTAATTTAATTTTTCAAGTGTTTTAATTAATTCTTGGCTTTTATTAATTGTTTTGTTCATTTTTTAATTTATGTTTTAATTTATTTTATGTACACTTTTTATTTTGAAGCTTCACGGTCTCACTACTTTATGGTGGAACCGTGTCATTTCTCACTCCAAACTGTTTCACCATAATCCTCTTATGGTGACTCCTACCACCGGTTCGTTTATTCACGGTGAAACTATGAATTTATTTTTACTATCTCGCTGTATCCCACCTTCCACGATTACATTGTAGCTCCATTTTTTTCTCACAGTCTCACCGTTTTCTTTCACTTCATGGTGCCACAAAATAATATTTCAAACCATTCTATCCTCTTACCATAACCCAGAGGTACCATTACTTTTGTCACCAAAATCATTTTACTGTGACACAGCCCTTGTACACTCTCTTGGCACCGTGACTTCCTTTCTTCATTGTGCTACTACATCTGCCTTCACCATGTCTACCATACTCTTTCCATCCACTTTTTTGCGGAGTTACAGAAGGATTTGGACCGCTGCGCTGACCCCAATGTCCCCAATCCTACCACCTTCATCGACTACTGGAAGTTTACCTCTAAAGCCAGCCTCCGGGATGTCGACACCATCGTCTGGGATGACGAGTCCCACCACCGCAACGTCAACTACTTTGCATTGGACATACACTACCACTAAAATATGTTTTTTCCACTAAAGAGATCCCCAAATCAAATCTGGTGTTATGATTGAAGAAGATGCAGTGGGGTTGAGGGTGGTGTCTGATGCGAAGCCGCATCATCATGGTTTTTTAGTGGAAGTTGATGCGACCAGCAAGAATGGGACACCGATGATAGTTGCGTCATGATAGGAGTTGATCTGAAGACATACTGCGCCGATAACACTAGAGCCAAGGAGATCCACAGTGGAGCAGAATCGCCTCACCACGGTAAGAACCCAAATCCACCTAAGACTTGGAGTCTTGCCGCAGCAATTGCTGGAGTCGCCTCTGTAGCCGAGCTCTCCATGGATACCCTCTGCCTTCCACTGCTTATTCTCCCTATAGAGGATGTTGAGCTTGCGCCGCCATCATTGCCATTGTGCTGTGCTGCGCTACCTTGGAAGAAGAGGAGGAGTCAATTGCTGATGGAGGGTAAGAACCGGGAGATGCCGACACTACTTGTAGAAGGTGTCACAGTCGAAACGCTCCCACTTTCGGTGCACTAGAGAAGAAGAAACTAGGGGATGAAGATATAAAAAAATATAATAAGAATAATATAAAACAAAACTAAAAGATAAAGAAAAAGATAATAATAATAATTAATAAATTATTCAAACTAATATAATATAATACATAATAATTTTTATAATAATAAGTAGATAAGTTATAAAATAGGATACTAGACAAATTAATATGGTTTTATAAAATTAAAATACGAACATTAATGATTTATTAATAGAATTAATAACTAATTAGATTAAATTGATTAATAATTTAATTATAATTTAATTTCAATTGAATAAATATAATTATTGAATTTTTTAAAGTAATTTATTAATCAAATTTTAATATATAATTTACTTTTACTAACTACTTATTAATAATGCTAACACTAATTTAATAATTTAATTAATAATAATAAATTAAATACAAAATAATTTTACCTATTATAAGATTTAATAATAAATTAATAATCATATAAATATTTAATAATAATTATCAATTAAGATTTTTATTAATTAATTGTTAGTTAACTTTATGACAAGTAATATAACATTAAAATAAAAAGATAACTACTTTATTTTCATTACATTTTCATTTAGTTATCTTCATATCCTAACATTGCAGGTTCATTCAAGAGTCAAAAACACGTTCAAGTGCACTTAACTAACTCATAGAGAGTTAGTTACAAGGGAATTTCTAGTGCGATGTGCCAGTCGTTAAAAAAAATGCACGTGTGTGGTGTGCATTAAAGAAATAGACTATGTCGGTGAAAGATGTGTGGTGACAAGCAGTGAGTGACAGGTGATATTTAAATCAGAACAGCAGCCGATTTTAGGGGGAAGCAGATTTTAATGCATTCAAAAACCACACCAGACGCGGGAGCAGAGCAATAACCTTAGAGGTGACTTCTGGAACACCTCTCAGAGAACCTCTCCCTGAAGACCCGAGGGCCAGGAGCTGTAATTCAAGCGATTAGAGGGAGTTTTCTTCCTCTGTCCTCTATAAATTTTCTTCCACTATAATTGAATGAATATAGTTTAGAAAATAAGGATGATGATATGCTAAATACTTCTAGTTCGAGGTAAAAATTGAGTCTACTGTTTATCATCCTTATCTCTTCTCACTATCATTTTTAAATTGATCGGGATTGATTGGCGAGATCTGTTCTGATCGAAATCAATTGAAATGTACCACCTGTGCTTAATCTCATATTTCCACATTTATACGATGAGTTTAAATGTGGATTAATTTTCCTGAACATTTAAATGGAACTAAAATACTACAGAACATATGGAGAGTTAGTTTTGTGATCTATTAAAACTGGAATTCTCAAGTTGATTAATCTTGGAGTGGCGAACTCCAGGATTTTTCGGCATGAGTGATTTATATCCTTGCAAGGGAAATAAATCACTCTATTTTAGTGGTATTAGTTTTAATCACTTTTGTGAGAAGGAATGTTTTCAAATCCAGTATAGTTGATGTTTTCCTCAGACGTATAACTCTATATTGTTCTCTCTTCAGCATTTTTGTTTTTTTGTTACTGTTTTTAGATCATTCCTTGTTTCGATACAGTTTAGAACAAAAACTAAAAAAATACATTGTTTCATTTTTGACTTAAAATAAATAAAAAATATAAAAATATATATAAAAATAGAAACTCAATCTCACTGCTGACAACAGTGGGGTTTTTAGTTAGTTTTTAGAAGACTAGTGGCCAAAATAGCCTTCCTTGTGGGTTCGACCTTTCTTTCCACATATACTGTAGTTAGTAGGAATATAAATATTAAACTTCGACCAGCTTCGATGAAGGCTTAAGTCATGTTTTTTGCACCATTTCTAGGGAATCCATGAGCCATTACCCAAAAATAAAACATTTAAAAAAACACATATACTAAAATGTTTAAAAAAATTGAAAAACTTGGAAAGAGTAAAAAAAATGTAACTTATCATTCTAAATTGATACTTCTGATACTGTCTACTGCTGTTTATATGAGCATAAGAACTCCTCGTGCTAGATTAGAGCCCTCAAACCTTGAATTATATAAACATCTCACTACTCTAAGAAAAAAGAACAAATTGAAATGGAAAATATAGATAATAGAGTTCATGCACCTAACAACATTCAAAATCAACCAGAACTCTTTGATGAAAATGAAAGGCCTAGGGTGAGGGAGTTTCAACTTCATCATATTTCAATCAATCCATTATCCATCAGACTTAGTCCTAGGGCAAGAAACTATGAATTGAAACAATCACACATTTCCCCACTGCCTACTTTTAATGGGATCTCTAATGAGGACCCTCTATCCTTCATTAGAGACTTCTATAACACTGTGTACCAATTACCTCTTCTAGGACTCACAGAAAATGAACTTAGAATGAGATTCATTCCCTTTTTCCTTTATGAGAATGTTAGAAATTGGTTTCTGAGTCTAGATGAGAACATTTTTGAAATTTGGGATCAAGTGTATAACTTATTCATTATTAAATTTTATCCTCAAAGATTGAAAAGAGAACTTGGAACAAAAATAATTAGTTTTTATCAGTAGGATGGAGAAGCTTTTCATGAATCTTGGGATAGATTTAGGGATATACTTAGGAAGTTTCCCCATCATCAACTCCCATCAGACCTTCTTATGGATACATTCTATGAAGGGATATCCTCCTCCAGATAGAACCTAGTTGATCAAGATGATGGGGGTAATTACAATGATAAAACTGATGAAGAGCATAGAAATTTATTTTATAATCTTGCACTGAATTCACAACATAAATGTTCAAGAAGAAAAAGATTCAATAAGAATGTTAATTCAAACATCGGTTCCATGAATGAAAGTAAAGCTCAACTAGCTTAAATCACCAACCAACTTCAATCCTTAATGAACCAAAATTCTAAAAAAACTGTTAACCAACTAGGTTTTCAAAATACCAATCAATCTTTAAGAGAACAGTGTGTCTAGTGTGGTATGTTTGGGCATACTGAAACTTTTTTCCTAATTTTGATATTCCAGCCCAACAACAAGATAATTTGAACGTTTTTAACTATGGTCCTAGAATGCCTCCTAAAGAAGATCCATTTTCAAATAATTACAATCAAGGATATATGAACCACCCTAATATGTCCTAGAAAGATCAATTCTTAATCAAACAATCCACTACCCCTAATTACTCTAACCAACCAAGACCAAACATTGAAAATCATAAAATGGTTGAGTCTTTGAACACACAAGGAAACAATGATAGTCACATGTCTTCAAAGACTGATCTAATATTGAATCATCTATCAAAACATCAAAATCAATATGAGTCTGAAAAAATGAAAACTAATGTTATAACGCAGAACATGGAAACACAACTTGGTCAACTTGATATGGATTTTTCATCTAGGGAAAAAGGTAGACTTCCAAGTACCACTGAGATTAACCATAGGGAGAATTACATGGATGTTGTTACTAGAAGCGGGCTTAATACTCAAACTGTAGCTGATAAAGAAACTGAACATTCCCAAAATGAAAATATTCTTCAATTTGGTAATAAAAATCTACTTTGCACACATTCTAGAAATTCGAAGAAAAGTCTTAAGAATGATCTAAATTTGAATTTATCACATGAAACTCAAAATGACACTTACTCATAAAAATAAAAACACTAAAGGAAAAGAAAAATGTGATGAAGAGGTGAGGGATACGCATACTGTCCTAAATTTTTTTGTCCAACCCATCCCTTTTCCCTAAGAAGCTGAAACCTCAAAGTAACACCAGGGCTGAACTTCTTCAGTTCCATGGTCTACTCTCTAAACATCAGGTAAGCATTCCTTTCATTCAAGACTTAATTCAAATATCATCTTACTTGAAATCATTAAAAAAATTGTTTCAAACAAAAATACCTTGGAATTATTTTCTACTTATAGCCTCACTGAAGAGTGCAGTGCTGTACTCTAAAAGAAAATCCTACCTAAACTGAAAGACCTAGGGAGTTTTGTCATATCTTTCACACTAGGAAACTCGGATCAATTCAACTATTTGTGTGATTTAGGTGAATCAATTAATATTCTCTCATACTCGTTGTTTCAACAGTTGAGGTGGGGTGACCTTCAACCAACCACAGTCATACTATAGTTAGCTGATAGATCTTTAACTCAACCTATGTGTAGGGTAGATGATTTTCTAGTTGGGGTTTGAAAAATGTTTCTACCTGCTGACTTTTTAGTCTTAGAAATGGAATGTGATCAAGAGGTTCCCATCATCTTGGGTAGACCATTATTGGACACTGGTGGTGCTGGTATTGATGTCTCTAAGGGTCAATTAATTTTTAAAATTGGAGAACAACAAGAAGAGTTCAATGTGTCTAAAAATGTTAAAGGACCAACTTTTTCTGAAAAATGTTCAATGCTAGAGTCCTTAGAGAAAGATAATTCAATTGGAAAATCATATGAATCTGAAAATCAATCCTCTGTTTAAGAAGATAATTTTGAAACTGAAAATATTGTTGAATTTGTTTTAGATATTGAAAATACTGATCAAACTCTAAATCTAAAAAATTTTCCAGAACTGGACAACTGTCTGGTTTCTGCAGTTGAAGGGTCCTTTGTTTCTAAACATATGAGATTTTTGAGTGAATGTGAGGGTGTTTCTATTAACACAAACCTTTCTGAACACTTTGATGATACTGAGGGGGAACTTATAAGAGAATTATATGATTCTTCTCTAATTAACATGTTAAAATTAGAACTGGAAAATCTGGATAGTCTACCTCCCACTTTGTACAGTGTAACTGTTACTTCTAAATCTGAACATGAAATTGAAAATCATTCATCTTTCAATACTCCGTAAAAAAATATATTTATTATCTTGGACCTCCTAGGCCTAAGATTCTTCCTTCTAGTGTAGAACCACACACTCTTGAACTAAATCCAATCCATTTTCATCTAAAATATTCATTTTTTGGATGAGAACTCCACTTTTCCTGTTATAATTTCTGCTGAACTGAATGAAAATCAAGAAAAAAGATTATTGAATTTTTTTGAAAAAGCTTAAATCTTCCATAGGCTAGAAAATAGCTGATATCAAGGGTATTTTTTCCTCATTATTTATGCATAAAATTCTTATAGATCCTGACCATAATCCTAGGGTAGAATGTCAAAGAAGATTGAATCCAAACATGAAAGAAGTTGTGAGAGAAGAAGTGATTAAACTGCAAGAAACTGAAATGATATATCCCATTTCTGATAGTTCTTGGGTCAGCCCTGTCCAGCTTATCCCTAAGAAGGAAGGTTTCACTGTTGTTAAAAATTAAAAGAATGAAGAAGTCCAAGTTAGAAAGGCCACAAAATGGAGAGTCTGTATAGATTATAAGAATCTTAATGCAGCCACTAGGAAGTACCATTTTCTAATGCCCTTTTTGGACCAAATGCTTTAGAGGATTGTTGGAAATGGTTTTTTCTGTTTCCTGGATGGGTATTCTAGTTACAACCAGATTTTGTTTTCTCCAGAGCATCAGGAAAAGACCACTTACACATGCCCCTTTGGAACATTTTCCTACAGGCAGATGCCCTTTGGGTTGTGTGGAGCACCAACCACTTTTCATAGGTGTATGATGGCTATCTTTTCAGATATGATTGAAACAATTATTGAGGTTTTCATGGATGAATTTTCTATTGTTGGTAGTAATTTTTATTCTTGTCTTGGAAATCTTGAATTAGTATTAGAAAGATGCATTGAAACTAAACTTGTTCTTAATTGGGAGAAATTTCAATTCATGGTTACAGAAGGTATAACACTTGTTCATATGATGTCTAAGAGAGGTCTAGATGTTGATATTGCTAATATTGATGTTATTAAAAAATATCCTCCTCCTTTTAATGTCAAGGGTGTTAGAAGTTTCCTAGGTCATTCTAGTTTCTACATGAGATTCATAAAATATTTTTCTAAAATAACAAATCCCTTGTGTTATTTTCTGGTCAATGATGCATCTTTAAATTTTGATGAAAACTATTTGAAATCATTTAATATTCTTAATGAGAAACTCACTACATCACCTATCATTGCTACAACTGATTAGAAACTACCTTTTCAGCTACTGTGTGATGCTAGTTACATGGCTGTAGGAGCTGTCCTTGGACAGAGGAATGATAGGAAACCGCATGTGGTGTAATATTCTAGTAGACTTCTAGATGATGCTCAAAAGAATTATTCAGCCACTGAAAAAGAATTTTTAGTTGATGTGTTTTATCTAGAGAAGTTT
Source organism: Viscum album (assembly GCA_963277665.1). Lineage (NCBI taxonomy): Eukaryota > Viridiplantae > Streptophyta > Magnoliopsida > Santalales > Viscaceae > Viscum > Viscum album. The sequence goes on from OY728130.1 coordinate 584,086,123, forward strand.
AGACCGTATCTATTAGGTTTAAAAGTTATCATTTTCACTGATTATTCTCATTTAAAGCACTTTCTGTCTAAGAAACAAACTAAACCCAGACTGATTAGATGGATTCTATTGTAACAATAATTTGATTTAGAAATTAGGGATAAATAGGGAGATGAAAATTTAGTTTCTGACCACCTTTCTAGGCTTCCTCTTACCCATTATGAAAATTATATGGAGATTAACTTTTCCTTTCCTGATGAGAAACTGCTTATTGTGTCAATCAAGAAATCTACTTAGTTTGCAGATTTTTCCCACTACCTTGCAGAAAGTGTCTTTCCCAAAAATTTGACCAATAACCAAAGAAAAAAAATTAATTTCTGAACTTAAATACTACCTTTGGGATGATCCTTTTATTTTTAGGAGATGTGATGATGGTATTATTAGGAGGTGTGTGCCTGAGGAAGAAATACTGCCTTTTTTAGAAAGTTGTCATTCTTCACCTTGGGGAGGTCACCATTGTGGTAAAAGAACTGCTAAAAAATTCCTACAATATAGTTTGTATTAGGCTACTCTTTTTAAGGAAGCTATGAGCTTTGAGGTTGGTTGTGATAGATATCAGAGGCTAGGTAGTGTTGGTAGAAAGTAGGAGTTACCCCAAAAAGGAATTCTGGAAGTTGAAATTTTTGATGTTTGGGATTTAGATTTCATGGGTCTTTTTCCATCATCTCATGGGAATGAGTATATTCTTGTTGTTGTTGACTATGTTTCAAAATGGGTTGAGGGAGTGGCACTGCCCAATAATCAAGCCAATTCTGTAATAAATTTTTTTAAGAAGAACATCTTTACAAGATTTGGATTTCCAAGAGATTTTATCACCGATAATGGAACACACTTAAGAACTAAAAATTTAAAGATTTGATGGAGAAATATTGTTGTGTTCATAAAAATGGTACTCATTATCATCCAGTCCAATGGATAGGTAGAAATTTTAAACAGGGAACTGAAACAAATACTTGAGAAAATCATGTCAAACTCAAGGAAAGACTAGTCTCTTAAATTGGATGAAGCTTTATGGTCATATAGAACTACTTTTAAGACCCCAATAGGTATGTATCCTTACAAGATGCTATTTAGGAAATGTTTTCATTTACCCGTGGAGTTGCAACATAAGTCATATTGGGCAGTTAAGGCTCTAAAAAATGATTATAAGAGTGCTGGTGAGAGGATATTACATGAGCTGAGTGAACTTGATGAGATTAGGAGAGAGAGTTATGATAATTCAAGAATTTATAAAGAGAGGACTAAAATTTTCCATGATTCTATCATTCAAAACAAAGAGTTTAAACATGGATATAAGGTCCTTCTCTTTAAATCTAGAATTAAACTCTTTCCTAGGAAGCTTAAGTCCAAGTGGTCTGGAACTTTTACTATAGTGAGAGTGCTTAAGAATGGATCTATTGAAATTTTAGGCAAAGAGAATAAACCAATGTTAGTTATTGGGAAGAGACTGAAACTTTATTTTGAGGGACAACCAAAGGGATTGGCTGCCTTCACTGTGCTAGAAAACTGTTCTTGAATGAAGTCCGGATGGGGACTTTAAACCTAGCGCTGCATGGGAGGAAACACATAGTCTTTTTAGTGTTAATAAATAAATAAAATTTTGTAATTAAATAAATTCTAACTGAAGTCTTTAAAATCAGTGCTTCATGGGAGTAAACCCTTGCTCCTTTATTTACATTTTTGTACAATTTTGTACTGAATAAAGGGCTACTTTGTTGTCTCCTATATGATATGTCTCTGTTAGATTTTTGTTCCTGGTTTTCATGTTTTGTGTTTTTAGGATGATTCTGTTGTGTCATCTAAGGAGTGGAATTCTCATGATCATTTCTGGACAAGAACCTAGTCATGGAAGTACCTCAACCTTTTTGCATTTATTTCTGCTCCTGTTTTTTCTAATAAAATTGTGCTACTTGTCTTGCTACCGAAATAAATATTCTGCATATGATTAAAATTCTAATAGATTTGGAATGAAATTTTGTTGTATTTCACGGTGTAAATTAAAAAATTTCATGCACTTAACTGTTGGAAAATAAATTTTATTGTTATTAAAATCTTTTCCACTGCTTGAAACTAAGTATGGATGGGGGGGTACATGTTGCTGGTCTTTTGAATCCACTTTGGGTTGGAGTGTTTAGCATGAAGTTTTTCTACTTTATTGAATATCAAACCAAATAAATTTTTCTAAACATTCTTACGCCCAATTAATTGTGCACCCATAAATTACAGGATATATCTTGAGATGAATTGAAAATCTTTATCACTGGACTTTAATGTTAATGGATGTACATGGTAATGAACTTTCTGATTATTTATTCATTATGGAAAACTATAATTTTTGAACTTCAAAAAGACCCTTTCAACATGTCATAAATCTACTTAATTGAAAATCTATTATTAACCTTAATTGATTAATTGTTCTTCTCCCATTTGGAAGTTAACTTTGGGGACAATGCTGGGTTTTAATTGTGGGGGAGGGGTTCAATTCTTGAATTGGTTAAACTGTGCTTAATTGAAATTCCATCAATTTTTACAACAAGTTAATTATTTTTGTTAAAAATGGTTGATTTTTTTTCAAAATTCTTGCATAATTTTAGGCTTTACACTATATTGAATTGGGTATTTTCTTAGGAAAAGTACCTTGATGGAAGTTAAGATTTGTTTTGAATATGAAATTAATGATAATGGATGATTGCTGAGTGGTCTATATTTGCCATCTAATAGAAATTGTGGTTTAGGAATTACTTTTGAGAGTGACATGGGTGATCTATTAATGGAATTATGATCATAACTCTTGGAATTGGAAGTTTGATTTTGAACATAGGTGACTCATTTTTGTTGTAATTATAAAAATTAATTACTTTAATGAGCCCATGTAAATGGTTTTTATATAAATCATTTAAAACTGGAGTAATTTGGGAATCTGGGATCGCACGATGAGTCTCTAAGACCTTAGATGCTGGGTGTGTTTCTGTTTACTATAATCCCTCTGTACACTCTGAATAAGTACATTGCATAGTTCTTAGCACATGATACATGGCTTGGGAAAAAATTAAATAAACTGTTTAGGGTCAAAAATGAGTTCATTAAGGTGAGGGGAATGACGAACGCCAAATGAAGAAGGGGTAAACTGGTTTATATGGGAATCATTTTGGTTGTATCATTGAGGTGATTCACAAAAAAAATATTTATTTTAGGAACCTAGGTGAAAAATTCAAAGTACAAAGTTCCAACTATTATGTTCTTAATTCCACATAAATTTTACAACTTTTCACCCTCAGACTCTAGACTTATGTCTGGATTAATGTTAGTCATTAAGCAATACCACATATGAGGCATGGCACTATTATTTCTTGTTTATTAATTCCTCTCTTGACTACCAGTGAATATTTGGTCTAGGCAAGGTTCATATGAGTAATTTAGTTTCTAAATGCCTATTGACATGTTTTTGAAGTCCTCTGTTTAAAGTTATGGACGTGTTACATTTTGATCTGAATTAAAACATACTTCATGAAATTGTTTGAGGAAAAACAATTTTTAAGTATGGGGGAATTTGATGTGGCCTTAAAAACACAAGTTATGCGACACCATTTTTACTAGTTTTTAATGATTTAATTGGTTATTCTTGTGCTTTATACTAAATATTTAAACTTTTGAATTTTTATAAATAAACTTATCAATTAATCACTTTTTATAATTAATCGTGTGTTTTATGATTTAAATTAGTTAATTTGTATCTCACTTTAAATTTTTGATCTAATGAATACTTAATAGTTCTATGATTTTTGTTCTGCATAGATAATTAACTAATTCTACTTTTGCATTTTGATAATGAAGCTTTTATTTAACATTGAATGTACTAAATATTAATTAGTATAACATAATATAAATTTTAATTTTCTTTTAACAATTCAATTCTTATAAATTTATGTTTACCCACTTACTGCATCTCTTTAATTTAATTTTATTAATTAACATATATTGATTAATAAAATAATATTTATCTATTTTATTTAATTTATTTATTTTGAAATAGTAGTATTTTATAAATAAATAAACTTTGTTTTATAATTTTTTAAATTCTATATTAATTTTTAATAATTTTGCTTCTTATTATTTAGTTTTATTTTAGAAATAATTTATTTTTTATAAATTAAAGTTAATAACAATTAAACATAACTGTAAGCGGTTTTTAAACATTATGTTTCATTTAATTTTTCAATTGTTTTAATTAAGTCTTATATTTTATTAATTATTTAGTTCATTTTTTTAATTTATGTTTTAATTTATTTTATTTACTCTTTTTATTTTGCAGGTTTCTGGTCTCGCTACTTTATAGTGGCACCGTGTCATTTCTCACTCCAAACTGTCATCATAATCCTCTTATGGTGTCTCCTGCCACCGGTTCTTTTATTCACGATTCCACTATGAATTGAGTTTTACTATCTCACCGAATCCCACCTTCCACGATTACACTATAGCTCCATTTTTTTCTCATGGTCTCACCATTTTCTTTCCACTTCATGGTGCCACAAATAAATATTTCAAACCATTGCATCCTATTACCGTAACCCAGAGGTACCATTACTTTTGTCACCATAATCCTTTTACTGTGACACAGCCTCAGTACACTTTCTTGGCACCGTGACTTCCTTTCTTCACTGTGCTACTGCAACCACCTTCACTGCGTCTACCTTAATCCATCCATCCACTCATGTGCGGAGTTACTGAAGGATCTGGACCGCAGTGCTGACCCCAATGTCCCCACTCCTGCCATCATCGTCGACTACTGGAATCTTACCCCTGAAGCCAGCCTCCGGGATGTCGACACCATCGTCCAGGACAACGAGTCGCACCCCCGTGATGTAAAATACTTCTCCGTGGATATACACTACAACTGGAATCTATTTTTTCCCTGAAATAGATCCCCAACTCAAATTTGGTGTTGTGATTGAAGAAGATGCAGTGGGGTTGAGGGTGGTGTCTGTTGCGAAGCCGCATCGTCACGGGTTTTTAGTGGAAGTTGCTGCGACCAGCCAGAATGGGACACTGATGATTGTTGCATCATGAGAGGAGTTGAGCTAAAGGCATCCTGGACAGTACCGCTGGAGACGAGGAGAACCACAATAGAGCAGAATCGCCGCACCATAGTAAGAACCCGAAGCCACCCGAGACATGAAGTCGTGCCGCACAAATTGCTGGAGTCACCTCTACAGCCAAGCTCTCCACGGAGACCCTTTGCATGCCACCTCTTAGTCACTGCTATTGAGGTGGTTGAGCTTGCACCGCCGTCGTTGCTGTTGTGCTGTGCTGCGCTGCCTTGGAAGCAGAAAAGGAGTCAATCACCGATGGAGGGAAGGAGCCGGGAGATGTCGGCACTGCTTGGAGAATGTGTCACAGTCGAAACCCCCCTCTTTTGGCGCATTGGAGAAGAAGAAAATGGGGGGATGAAGATATAAAAAAATATAATAATAATAATAATAATGTAAAAAAAAGAAAAGATAAAGAAAAAGATGATAATAATAATTACTAAATTAGTCACACTAATATAATATAATACATAAAAAATTTTATAATAATAAGTAGATAAGTTATAAAATAGGATATTAGACAAATTAATAAGGTTTTATAAAATTAAAATATAAACATTAATGATTTATTATTTAAATTAATTACTAATTAGATTAAATTTATTAATACTTCAATTATAATTTAACTTCAATTGAATTAATATAATTATTGAATTTTTAAAGTAATTTATTAATCTAAATTTAATATATAATTTAGTTTTACTAACTACTTATTAATAATGCTAAAACTAATTTAATAATTTAATTAATAATAATAAATTAAATACTTAATAATTTTACCTCTTATAAGATTTAATAATAAATTAATAATAATATTAATATTTAATAATTATTATCAATTAATATTTTTATTAATTAACTATTAGTTAACTTTTTGACAAGTATTAGAACATTAAATTAAAAAGATAACTGCTTTATTTTAATTATGTTTTTATTTAGCTATCTTCCTATTCTAACATTGCAGGTTCATTCAAGAGTCAAAAACGCATCCAAGTGCACTTAATTAACTAACTGAGAGTTAGTTAGAAGGGAATTTCTAGCGCGACGAGTCTGTCGTGAAAAAAACGCATGTGTGCGGTGCGCATTAAAGAAACAGACTATATCGGTGGAAGATTTGCAGTGAAAAGCAGTGAGTGACAGGTGATATTTAAAGTAGGGCAGCAGCAGATTTTAGGGGGATGCAGATGTTCGTGCATATGACAACCACACCAAATGCGGGAGCAGAGCAAGAACCTTAAAGGCGACTTCTGGAACACCTCTCGGAGTACCTCTCCCCCAAGACCCGAGGGCCAGGAGGAGTAATTCATGAGAGCAGAGGGAGTTTTCTTCCTCTGTTCTCTATAAATTCTTTTCCACTATAATTGAATGAATATAGTTTACTAAATAGATATGATGATAGGATAAATACTTCTAGTTTGTAACGCCCCGACCCCAACTACCCAGAGCCGGTGCATTACTTCGTAACATTGGCATGATCACAAAAGATCAAATCTCGAAAGACGGATTGGTTTAATAGCCTTGGAAACACTAGATATATTCATAAGTTTTACATTACATCATAAAATGAAAAACTACTACAACAACATAATGTCTCCACAGTCCACACTATTATCCCCTCATAATATCCCTGCAGGTCATTCATAATTTACTTCTTCACTTCCTGGGAAAAATAAAACATAGAAAAGGGGTGAGCTCAAATACCCAGTAAGGATAACAATATAGCGGAAACTTTCATAAATAAGAATAAACATTCAAGGCAATGTATAACTAAAACAAAAGTCTTTCAAACATGAACTTCAACATAATATGGAAAAAGCAAAATGAAATAATGTCATTTACTCATTCACATGGATATTCTACTAATCGAATAATCACATGCAAAATCACTAACAACTTTCATAATGTTGGAATGCATAATGCCAGACTATCATAACCACATAGCCAAGGCCTCGTGCCAAGACTACAAATAAGATTTTGTCAAGGCCTTGTGCCAAGACACTAGTTTGTCTCATGAGACCTACCGATGCATCAAGGAGCTATAGCGGGCTCCACCCGTCACATATTAAGTCCAATGCATTCCCATATGAAAAGGTTTAAACATAACATAAACATTCGTATTAAAACTAGCATACGAAATGTCAATAATTTCACCATAAACTATGAATGGTATAAAAATAGCACATCCACAGTCAAACGTATCACAAAACCTTCAATACAATATAGAAGTTTTGTATCATAATAAATCAACTTCAAATAAGCGTAAAATCCATCAAAAGATGTTGACATAGATGAAATCAAAACACTTTTTAGAGAAATATCTCTTTCTATTTTTGAAATCATTAAAGAGCCATATAAAATAAAACATTTTCTTGAAAATGTTCTTATAAGATTGTAAGGAAAGCTTTGAAGATTTTATAACGGCGGAAAATAACCGCACCTGCCGTATAAGTTAAAAAACATTCTTACCTCAATTCTGTCGAAAAGGTTAAAAAGGACCTTGTTTTGAAAACGACGGAAAGATTCCTCTTATAAAAAGTCAAAAAGGGTATAAATGACTTTAACCCATATTCTTGTAAATAATAAAAATGTTTTGAAATACATTTTGAAGAAACATGGATGTGGATGATAACGAGGTCCCAGTAGATAATTATGTATAAACAACCTTGGATAATGAAGAGGTTGTGAAGTAAACCCTTACCTTGTACTTTTCCTTGGTTGGGGTAGGTTAACCTCCTGTATAATGGTGAAATAATTGTTATTAAATTATACAAGAATCATATACATTCATATGATATCATATATGATCTTTTTACATTGCTTTGTTAACAATATCTTAGATTTATCGTTGTTTCGGGTGTTAACTTACTCGTTTTCTTATATGTTTTGTTACGTAAGTCATGTTTTTCATGGATAGGTTGTATCTTATTCATATCCAGAATTATATCATGTCCTTAAACATTATTTTTAAACCATCAAATGATAATTATACTTGAATGGATATGACGGAGAATGAATCTCATCGTGTTCGTGGAGACGGTAGTCCGTACGTACGCACGAGCGACAATATCATTATTTTGATATTAAAATAATATATAATTGGATAGTATATGATATATACAGAATCATTATCATGTTACATTTATTATTTACATGAATTACATATCATTATTATACCCATCTAAATAATAATATATTGAATAACAATTACACCACGATGTGGAGACGGTAAGCCGTACGTACGCACGTATGGTGACATGTCATTCAAATGATGGGTAGAATACTGAATATGGTTGTTCCATATTTATAATAACATCACAGTATATAGAAGATACTGGAGTTATAATTTTAGAATTGAAATAATAAACAAAGAGGGAGTGGAAGAAGAAAGAAACATGAAAGAGGGTGATGAAAATGTTACCTCTTCTTCGGGTTCTTCCTTTTGATTTGATCAAAAGGACTCCTTAGGATGGATTTCTGACTAAAGTAAAGCTTCTAGGATGAAGGGAGAGAAGTTGGGAGAGTATTTGGGCAGAGGTTGGCCGAACCAAAAGGCTTGAAAGTGTGAATAAGGTGGTAGAGGTGGGGGCCTTTTATAAGAGGAGAGGAGGGGCTCTTTTGGAAAGATTGAAATGTTACATTATTATACCATGCTTTTAGGATTCTAAAGGTCCCACACTTATATAATTCGTGGATAAGGTGATAAGGGTTCGAAATCTCCTCATCCAATAGGCTTTGGACAAGTGTAAGCCTTGGATTTTGCATTATCTTCTCATTTTATTTAAATCGTTAAATAATGAGGTCATCGCTGCATCATCATGATGTCATAAATAATTTAATTTATTTAATGTCTAAAAATTCTAAAAAAAATACTATGATGTACGAAATCTTTTTAGCTTTCTAATGAATATTTATAATCAAAATTTGGACATTTGTAACCCCACTTAAAAACTGTTTTAGTAAAACAACTCATATTTGTGTCAATTTAATTTTAACATTAAATAAATATATATTAATGTCATTTTCCAACTAAAGTGGCTCCATGGGGTCCCCAAGTTGACCCATGGGTTGTCTTGGTCGGCCATGACTCATCCAATAGGAGTAGGACAAGTGTCATGCTCATCTCATATTATTAAAACATCATTTGTACCTTAAACTACACTAATTACCTCTAATCGCGATTAAGAACTTAAAAGTTACTATTCACCAAAAATTTATTTTAATCTCATTGAACCACATTTTACTTCTTAATGACAACCATGTATGTTGGATTTTTGAAAATCAAATCACAAAAGTGGTAATATTTCATTTAAATGAAAAATCAGTTATTTAACTACCACTTAGTGGTTTCACTATTCATCAAAAATTGAAGTTTTTCAGAACAAAGCCAAAATTTCACCCTAAGCTATAATTGATATTCCGAATTCAAAAATGATGTCTATTTTACAAAATTCCAAACATATAAGTTTCATTAATTAATTTTATAATTAATTCCCGCTGTTACAAAAAATGGCGTGTTTCTAAGAAACAATTTATATCAAAAGATTGGCAATTGTTTATGTCCGATTTCAATGTTAAATTAATTCTAATGACCACCATTGGATAAAATGTTAAAAATATATTCTAATTATACTTTAAAACTACTAAATGGTATAATTTTTCACTATAAATTATTTTGATTTAAAAAGTTGTTTTTAAGTATTTTTCACTATTCATAAAAAATTCGAAGTTCTCAGAAAAATACCAAAAATTCAACATAGGCTAATTTCGATATTCCGAATCCAAAGATGAAGTCTATTTTGATAAATAAAATTTTCAAAAAGTAGGTATTACTATTCACAACGGCTAGTTTAATTAGTTGTGGTGTGTGTTAGAGCTCGAGGTTGCGTACAACACACGCTATTGCATTATTCGAAGGGAAACGTACAGTGGAAGCTTGGGGTGTTACATTATCCCCTCCTTCAAATAATTGCGTCCTCGCAATTTCTAGGGTATTACTGCATAAAAAAACTCGGGTGGTTCTTCATCATAAGTTCCTCAGGTTCCCACGTTGCCTCTTCCATTTTATGATTTCTCCACAAAACCTTTACCAGACGAGTCGTCCGGTTTCTCAGCACCTGCTCCCTCACATCAAGAATCCTGACGGGCTCTTCACAATAGGAAAGATCAGGTTCCAGTTCTAATTCCTCATAGGTGAGTACATGCGTTGGGTCAGGCATGTATTTCCTCAACAGAGATACGTGGAAAACATCGTGAACTTTGGAGAGATTTGACGGCATCGCCAAACGATAAGCTACAGCCCCAATACGATCTAGAATTTTGAAAGGTCCGATGTACCTGGGATTCAACATACCCTTCTTACCAAAACGTATAACTCCCTTCCATGGAGATACCTTTAGGAAAACATGATCTCCCACCTGAAATTCCAAAACCTTTCTTCTGTTATCGGCATAGCTCTTCTGCCTACTTTGAGCTGATTTGATGTGGTTTTGGATTACCTTCACCTTTTCCATTGTTTCTTCCACCAGTTCTGGTCCCACAAGTTTTCTTCCACCAACGTCATCCCAACAGGTTGGTGTCCGACATCTCTTTCCGTATAACGCTTCATAAGGTGCCATCTGAATGCTTGAATGGAAGCTATTGTTATAGGAAAATTCTACCAGTGGTAAGTATTGATCCCACATACCCTGAAAGTCAAGAGAGCATGATCTCAACATGTCTTATAAGGTTTGAATAGTCCATTCTGATTGTCCATCTATTTGAGGGTGATAGGCAGTGCTCAAACAAAGTTCAGTATCCAAGGCCTTTTGAAGACTTTTCCAGAATCTTGAAGTAAAACGAGGATCACGATCAGAAACAATCGATAGGGGTACTCCATGAAGTCTTACAACTTCATTAATATATAATCTTGCTAGACGTTCAAGTGGTAGATCCTCCCGTATAGCCAGAAAATGTGCTGACTTAGTAAAACGATCAACAGTGACCCATATTGCATCATTCCTTCTAGGATTCTTTGGTAGTCCCATGACAAAGTCCATCGTAATATTATCCCATTTCCACTTAGGTATGGGAAGAGGTTGCAATACTCCACCAGGATGTTGCCTTCCAGCTTTCACTTGTTGACAAACCATACACCTCGACACAAAATTAGCAATCTTCCTCTTCATATTGTCCCACCAAAAATTTTCCTTCAAATCTCTATACATTTTGGTGCTCCCAGGGTGTATAGAGAAATTGGAACTATGAGCATCATCCAGCAATTCCCTTTTTAGATCAGTTATATCGGGAACACAAAGTCTCTTCCTGAATTTCAAAATTCCATCCTTATACACAAAGTCCCTCAATCTTCCATCATTCACATCTTTAATCTTCTTCTGAAATTCTTCATCATTGGTCTGAGAACTCTTAATCCTTTCTAGTAATGATGGTTTGGCAACCATTTGAAAAAGAATTGATGTTTCACCTTCCCTAGTTATTCCCATGTCCATCTTCACTAGATCTAAGAAAATTGGATCCCTTTCAATTCTCATCACATTCAAAACTCCATGGTCTTTTCTACTCAAATCATCTGCCACCTTTTTTGCCTTCCCCGGGTGGTAATGTATCGTGCAATCATAATCCTTGAGTAGTTCAAGCCATCGCCTTTGCCTCATGTTGAGTTCTTTTTGTGTGAAAATATACTTCAAACTCTTGTGATCAGTATAAATCTCGCATTTTTCACCATAGAGGTAATGTCTCCATATCTTTAAAGCAAAGATCACAGCTGCTAACTCAAGATCATGAGTAGGATAGTTTTGCTCATGAATTTTTAGCTGTCGTGATGCATAGGCAATGACCTTATCATTCTGCATAAGGACACAACCAAGTCCTTTCTTCGATGCATCACTATAAATAACAAACCCATCATTCCCCGATGGTAGAGTCAATACAGGGGCATTGACTAATCTTCTCTTTAGTTCTTCAAAACATTCTTCACACTCTTTTTTCCAGACAAATTTAATCCCTTTACGTGTGAGCTTTGTCAATGGGTTAGCCAATCTGGAAAAATTCTGGACGAAACGTCGATAATAACCTGCTAAACCAATAAAACTGTGTACCTCAGTTATACCTGTCGGTGCTGGCCATTCTTGGATTGCCTTGGTTTTAGAAGGATCAACGGAAATTCCATCCTTAGAGACAATATGGCCAAGAAATGAAATCTCATGAAGCCACAATTCACACTTGCTAAATTTCCCATATAATTCATGTCTTCTAAGAGTCTTCAGGATAATGCGTAAGTGATTTTCATGATCTTCGTGGCTTTTAGAGTATACCAAGATATCATCAATAAATACCACTACAAAGTAATCAATATATTCCTTGAAAACTCTATTCATTAGATCCATGAAAACAGAGGGTGCATTAGTCAATCCAAAAGGCATTACTGTAAACTCGTAATGCCCGTACCTTGTTCGAAATGCTGTCTTTGGAACGTCTTCCTTATTCACACACAACTGATGGTATCCAGACCGAAGGTCAATCTTTGAAAAGTATTGAGCTCCATGCAGTTGTTCAAACAAATCATCAATGCGAGGTAGGGGATACTTGTTCTTTATTGTTATAGCATTGATCTCCCTATAGTCAATGCACAACCTCAAAGATCCATCTTTCTTCTTAACAAAAAGAACAGGGGCTCCCCAAGGAGAAACACTAGGGCGAATAAATCCCTTATTACTCAATTCCTCTAGTTGTTTCTTTAGTTCAACTAATTCCACAGTGGCCATTCTATAAGGGGTCTTCGATATGGGCCTTGATCCAGGAATTAAATCAATGGAAAACTCAACTTCTCGTTCTGGAGGATGTCCAGGTAAATCTTCCGGAAACACATCAACATATTCTCTCACAATAGGTACGTCCTCTATTTGAATATTCCTTTCCTCACCCTCAATAATTTCCTTCTCTTCCTCCCCAATAATTGAATTTAGTTGAGCTACTGGGGGTGGATCTAGATAAGAATTATGTGGCGACGATTCGGCTCTAAAGATAAGGTGTTCCTTATCATCATCATCAAGAATCGTAACCTCTTTCCTCTTACAATAAATTTTTGCATCATGGTCCGAAAGCCAATCCATACCGAGGATTATATCAAATTAAATCATGGGTATGACGATGAGATCAGCAGGTAAAGAACATTTAGGTGCTCTAATGGGAACTAATCGACAAAACTTTGTTGCAATAATACTTCCCTTATGGGTTTTGACCGACAACTCCCTTGTTAAATCAAATTAGAAATATCTAATTTTCTTAGCAAACTGGGAAGATATGAAACAATGCGATGATCCATAATCAAATAATGCATTTGCTAAACTTGAGGAAACCATTAAATTACCTGCCACCACGTCTTTCGGAGCTTCTACCTCAGCAGAAGTGATAGCATAAGCCTGGCCTTGATCCCTTGGCCTTTTCTGAGGTAAGTTCTCCTGACGCTTAGGACATTCATTTGCATAATGCCCCATATCCCTGCAATTGTAGCACCGAACGTTGGTAGCTTCCTTCTTCCCCTTGCAATCATGAGTTTGGTGGCCTTTTTCACCACACTTGTAACAAACTCCCATTCCCTTTAAGCAAGTACCAGGATGTTTCTTCCCGCATTTACCACAAGATGGATATTCAACCTTTCCCTTCTTCCCTTTATTTCCATTCCCAGATTGATCAGCAGGTCTCTTCTTCTCTTGCTTCGCTTTAAAGTCATAAGACTTAGAGAATTCCTTTTCCGTCTTGATAGCGCACGAGACAATACCTTCGTATGAAGAGAAGGTTTGTGATACTAAAGCTCGACGGAGAAATGGTTTCAACCCATCAAAGAAATTATCAGTCTTACTTCTTGGGTTATGTATGTAATCTGCAGCATACCTTGCTAACCTTGTAAAGTTAGCCTCATACTTTGCGACAGTATCATCCTCCTTCTGCCTCAGACTCAGAAATTGCCTTTCCATATCTGCTCGATGGTCTCGAGGAAAGTATTTTTCTAAGAACAGCTCTTTGAACTCATGCCATTCCATGTTTGTTAATTCATCATCTTCCTTTTTGTTTTGAATTAGTGACCACCATTGATCGGCATCTCCAGTGAGGCGGTAAACTTCCATGATAACTTTTTCCCTTTCACTGCTCCCCAAAGCCTGAAATATTTTCTCTAGGGAATTTATCCATTGCTCGGCTACTAAGGGATTTGTACTCTCATTGAACGTTGGTGGTTGTTGCCTCATGAATCGATCTAACATTGATCCTCCATGCTGTGGATCAGGGTGCTCCATACGGGTAAGGTTATTATTCATAACCTGAGTAAGTTGTCCCAGTATGGTGATTAGCTGATCGGCACCAGTTTCATCACCAGCCCCACTATAATTATCTTGAGCAGGAGGGAAATCCCTACATGGAGTGCGTGCATTGATACGGTTTCCATTTCTTCCACTAGGCGCCATTTCTAAACAATGGCATAAACTAGATCAGTTTATGAATCAAAATACATAATCCCATACTTATAAAACACTTAACATAAATTGAACTATTTATGGATATAATCCATAATCATAAAAATGTTTTCTTTGAGGAAGTATATACTCATAAACCCTTCATAATGATTTGTAAAGAAAATGAGAGTTATCCTAAGCATATCCCCCGGGAGTGTCGTAACCAAGAGTGCATCAAGGCCCGTTGTCGTGCACCAGTTCCCGTTCGAGTCTAGCTCAAAGCGGTGTTTTCGGGTTTTACCCCTAGGAACATCTGTTCCAGAGCCGCCTCTACCTGCTCATATCCAGACAGGGATGTATTGCTCGGAAAACTCACAAAATCTCTACAATACCAAAATTCTAGGAAGTTCTTATATACTAATCCTCAAAGTTCATCTTAGGTCTATGTGCTCTAATCAGAGTTTATCTAAATCTAGCTTCCAAGGTTTGTACTAAACTTCCTCTGATACCAACTGTAACGCCCCGACCCCAGCTACCCAGAGCCGGTGCATTACTTCGTAACATTGGCATGATCACAAAAGATCAAATCTCGAAAGACCGATTGGTTTAGTAGCCTTGGAAACACTAGATATATTCATAAGTTTTACATTACATCATAAAATGAAAATCTACTACAACAACATAATGTCTCCACAGTCCACACTATTATCCCCTCATAATATCCCTGTAGGTCATTCATAATTTACTTCTTCACTTCCTGGGAAAAATAAAACATAGAAAAGGGGTGAGCTCAAATGCCCAATAAGGATAACAATATAGCGGAAACTTTCATAAATAAGAATAAACATTTAAGGCAATGTATAACTAAAACAAAAGCCTTTCAAACATGAACTTCAACATAATATGGCAAAAGCAAAATGAAATAATTCCATTTACTCATTCACATGGATATTCTACTAATCAAATAATCACATGCAAAATCACTAACCACTTTCATAATGTTGGAATGCATAATGCCAGACTATCATAACCACATTTCCAAGGCCTCATGCCAAGACTACAAATAAGATTTTTTCAAGGCCTTGTGCCAAGACACTATTTTGTCTCATGAGAGCTACCGATGCATCGAGGAGCTATAGCGGGCTCCACCCGTCACATATTAAGTCCAATGCATTCCCATATGAAAATGTTTAAACATAACATAAACATTCGTATTAAAACTAGCATACGAAATGTCAATAATTTCACCATAAACTATGAATGGTATAAAAATAGCACATCCACAGTCAAACGTATCACACAACCTTCAATACAATATAGAAGTTTTGTATCATAATAAATCAACTTCAAATAAGCGTAAAATCCATCAAAGGATGTTGACATAGATGAAATCAAAACACTTTTTAGAGAAATATCTCTTTCTATTTTTGAAATCATTTAAGAGCCATATAAAATAAAACATTTTCTTGAAAATGTTCTTATAATCTTGTAAGGAAAGATTTGAAGATTTTATAACGGCGGAAAATAACCGCACCCGCCGTATAAGTTAAAAAACATTCTTACCTTAATTCTGTCGAAAAGGTTAAAAAGGAACTTGTTTTGAAAACGACGGAAAGATTCCTCTTATAAAAAGTCAAAAAGGGTATAAATGACTTTAACCCATATTCTTGTAAATAATAAAAATGTTTTGAAATACATTTTGAAGAAACATGGATGTGGATGATAACGAGGTCCCAGTAGATAATTATGTATAAACAACCTTGGATAATGAAGAGGTTGTGAAGTAAACCCTTACCTTGTACTTTTCCTTGGTTGGGGTAGGTTAACCTCATGTATAATGGTGAAATAATTGTTATTAAATTATGCAAGAATCATATACATTCATATGATATCATATATGATCTTTTTACATTGCTTTGTTAACAATATCTTAGATTTATCGTTGTTTCGGGTGTTAACTTACTCGTTTTCTTATATGTTTTGTTACGTAAGTCATGTTTTTCATGGATAGGTTGTATCTTATTCATATCCATAATGATATCATGTCCTTAAAAATTATTTTTAAATCATCAAATGATAATTATACTTGAATGGATACGACGGAGAATGAATCTCATCGCGTTCGTGGAGACGGTAGTCCGTACGTACGCACGAGCGACAATATCATTATTTTGATATTAAAATAATATATAATTGGATAGTATATCATATATACAGAATCATTATAATGTTACAGTTATTATTTACGTGAATTACATATCATTATTATACCCATCTAAATAATAATATATTGAATAACAATTACACCACGACGTGGAGACGGTAAGCCGTACGTACGCACGTATGGTGACATGTCATTCAAATGATGGGTATAATACTGAATATAGTTGTTCCATATTTATAATAACATCACAGTATATATAATATACTGGAGTTATAATTTTAGAATTGAAATAATAAACAAAGAGGGAGTGGAAGAAGAAAGAAACATGAAAGAGGGTGATGAAAATGTTACCTCTTCTTCGGGTTCTTCCTTTTGATTTGATCAAAAGGACTCCTTAGTATGGCTTTATGACTAAAGTAAAGCTTCTAGGATGAAGGGAGAGAAGTTGGGAGAGTATTTGGGCAGAGGTTGGCCGAACCAAAAGGCTTGAAAGTGTGAATAAGGTGGTAGAGGTGGGGGCCTTTTATAAGAGGAGAGGAGGGGCTCTTTTGGAAAGATTGTAATGTTACATTATTATACCATGATTTTCTGATTCTAAAGGTCCCACACTTATATAATTCGTGGCTAAGGTGATAGGGGTTCTAAAGCTCCTCATCAAATAGGCTTTGGACAAGTGTAAGCCTTGGATTTTTCATTATCTTCTCATTTTATTTAAATCGTTAAATAATGAGGTCATCGCTGCATCATCATGATGTCATACATAATTTAATTTATTTAATGTCTAAAAATTCTAAAAAAAATAACATGATGTATTAAATCTTTTTAGATTTCTAATGAATATTTATATTCAAAATTTGGACTTTTTTAACCCCACTTAAAAACTGTTTTAGTAAAACAACTCATGTTTGTGTCAATTTAATTTTAACATTAAATAAATATATATTAATGTCATTTTCCAACTAAAGTGGCTCCATGGGGTCCCCAAGTTGACCCACGGGTTTTCTTGGTCGGCCATGACTCATCCAATAGGAGTATGACAAGTGTCATGCTCATCTCATATTATTAAAACATTATTTATACCTTAAACTACACTAATTACCTCTAATCGCGATTAAGAACTTAAAAGTTACTATTCACAAAAAATTTATTTTAATCTCATTGAACCACATTTTACTTCTTAATGACAACCATGTATGTAGGATTTTTGAAAATCAAATCACAGAAGTGGTAATATTTCATTTAAATGAAAAATCAGTTATTTAACTACCACTTAGTGGTTTCACTATTCATCAAAAATTGAAGTTTTTCAGAACAAAGCCAAAATTTCACCCTAAGCTATAATTGATATTCCGAATTCAAAAATGATGTCTATTTTACAAAATTATAAACATATAAGTTTCATTAATTAATTTTATAATTAATTCCCGCTGTTACAAAAAATGGCGTGTTTCTAAGAAACAATTTATATCAAAAGATTGGCAATTGTTTATGTCCGATTTCAATGTTAAATTAATTCAAATGACCACCATTGGATAAAATGGTAAAAATATATTCTAATTATACTTTAAAACTACTAAATAGTATAATTTTTTACTATAAATTATTTTGATTTAAAAAGTTGTTCTTAAGTATTTTTCACTATTCATAAAAAATTCGAAGTTCTCAGAAAAATACCAAAAATTCAACATGGGCTAATTTCGATATTCCAAATCCAAAGATGAAGTCTATTTTGATAAATAAAATTTTCAAAAAGTAGGTATTACTATTCACAACGGCTAGTTTAATTAGTTGTGGTGTGTGTTAGAGCTCGAGGTTGTGTACAACACACGCTATTGCATTATTCGAAGGGAAACGTACCGTGGAAGCTTGGGGTGTTACATAGTTCGGGTTAAAAATCGAGTCTACTGGTTGTCTTCCTTATCTCTTCTCACTTTCATTTTTAATGTGATCGGGATTGATTGGAGAGATCTGTTCTAATCACATTCAATTTCAACGTACCACCTGTGCTTAATCTTAGATTTCCACATTCATACGGTGAGTATAAATGTGGATTAATTTTCTTGAACATTTAAATGGAAATAAAAGACTACAGAACATACGATGACTTAGTTCTGTGATCTTTTCAAACTTGAATTCTCAACTTGATTAATCTTGGAGTGGTGAACTCCAGGATTTGCCAGCTTGAGTGATTTATCTCCTAGTGAGGGAAATAAATCACTTTTTTCAGTGGTATTAGTTTTAATTACTCTTGTGAGAAGGAATGTTTTGAAAACTAGTAGATTTTATGTTTTCCTCGGATGTATAACTCTAGATTGTTCACTCTTCGGAATATTTGTTTCTTTGTTACTATTTTTAGTTTGTTCTTTGTTTTGATACAGTTTAGAAAAAATCCTAAAAAAAATATGTTGTTTCATTTTTGGCTTATAATAAATAAAAAAATATATATAAAAATAGAAAAATAGAAACTCAATCCCACTTCTGACAACAATGGGGTTTTTGTTAGTTTTTAGAAGACTAGTGGCCAAAATAGCCTTCCCTGTGGGTTCAACCCTGCTTTTCACATTACTTTAGTTAATAGGAATATAAATATTAAACTTTAACTGGATTCAACGACGGTTTATGTCAATATTCATGTAGAAATATTTTTTGTTTTCCTAATACTCACCACATAATATAATGATTGATTTTTCAGTACCTCATCAATTTCATCTATATTTTCTGACACCTTGGGATACACCATGGTGTGGTTCCAAAAACTTCCTAAAAAACAAGGATATTTTATGTTTCCCATTAGAAATTGGTGTTTAATTATTTATATTTATGCAATTGAATGTAATTACATAATCAACATCTATGTATAAAGGAACATCCTCCAATTGGATTTATTTTAATCCCTTTAATAGAACTTTCTGATTTTTTCCTTTAGATTGGATCATTAATGTTGTTCCTCTTTCATATATAATTAGAGTTTTAGGAATAATATCTAATGATTGATTATTTAGATCCAAGTTATTAAAACTCGTGAATTTATAACATACTAATTAATGAATTATTACATATGATTACACGTCGTATAACCTTGAAGTTCGATAATTATATTATTACTGGTTAATTAGGTACATTATATACAATATAAATAAATGCTATACATTTCCATTATTAAAAAAATCCTCAATATGCTCATAATATTCCTTTGTTCTTAAAACTAAATTGGATATCTTGGGGACATAAAATTGAAAAGGGTGAGATATAAATCAATGAAATGGAAGAACAAAAATAAAATGATTAAAGAATTAAATGATATAAAAAAATAATTTTTGTGGAACATATTGTGGGTGATAATAATAAAAAGGATCTTTGAGGCATGATATAGAATAGTAAGATAAAGAGAACATGTTAATGTTGAAACACCATTAAAATAGACAGCATAATCATCGTTCAATGTTAAAAAAGGAAAAAATAACATAATTTTATTAGGATAATCATTCTCATACCATTAATTGATTCTTGTGAGACGAAAACAATTTCACAATGCATTGGATTGCTATCTGGGTGCACCCATCATAATCATATCACATACATACATAAGGGTTCCATATATATCATGTTACATAAGAAAATATTTCACGAAAGTTGATACCAAGATAATTTAGTGTGCATTACATACATGTAATTCCCTAATTATAAAATTATATGTGAATAAAGTTGAACACCATTGATAGAAAATTGGTATGGGTATTCACTACACAATTATTTTTCATAGAAATTGATAGTTAAATTTTGTTGGTACATAATTGGAACATAGATGTTAATTGGATGTCTTATGGATGGTTAAAGGTTTCTATCATCATTTATACATAATAAGGGAGGTAAGGGAGATATGTATGAAAATATCCCAATATTAGGAGTTGGATAAAAAGTTATAAGGTAAAGCATATGCTCAAATAATTAGGAGAATGTGATAATCACATACCGTGATAGGGTATCTCAAAAATAATGAGGGGATCATCAGGAAATTTTGGGGACCCTTGGGTGGACTCTATATAGGGAATTGTTCAGTAATGAAATAATAAAAGGGGTTTGAGTGAATATGAATGATATATGGGGTGGGTTTTCATTGTAAAATGGATGGGGGTTATTATTTCCAAACATTGGTTTTAGACTATATGCATTAATGTAATAAAAACCATAGTCCTAATAATGTTTGTTGCCAAAAGTTTCTAAAAAAATAGATTTCTAATGAATTATTTGGTAATTCCATGTGCTCGAACAATTAAAATATTATCCTGGGTGATGTGGATGCGAGTCATGTTCTTAATAAAGAGATTTTAAAAACCATATAATACAATATAGGTTTTGGAGGATTCATTATGTCATTATACAATTTATGAAATAACCTAAAAATAAAATTTATTTAATGTGAAAACATTTATTTTTTCAATACCACTTATTTAATTAATTACACACTTTTGGGTCATTATAATGTAATAGTTCACACTGTATATTTATAACATATTTATTTTTTATCCTGAAGAACAGAAATCTAAAAATATTATTGAAATTAAACATTGGAATCTATAAACATTCTTATTAAAAAAATAATAATTATTTTATCAATGTAATTTAATAAATTTATGTATTTTCACTTTTAAAATAAGATCAATATTTATTGTGAAGTAATATGTTTTTTTGATAATAATTGTTTTCAAATTGGTATAAAGATTACTTTGACATCTTTACATTTATATTATCATTTAAAACTTATACTCCTCATTTAATTATAGTATTTTATAAAAAAATAATATAATTTTAAATTCAATTAAATTATCAAAATAAATGTGTTAATTAAAATTTTATATTACACAAAAAGTTAGTGTTTTCTCATATTGAAAAAAACCATTATAAAGTGATGATTCAAAAGAAGAAAATATATTCATTAATATATAAAATATACATATTCATATTATTTTGGTCTTGGTACATAGAAATTTATCACACCATTAAATTACCTAAGGGTATGGAGTGGAGTAATGAAATTTTCATGGGGTGGATAGGTGTGTATGTTTGGTCTGTGATATCATTGAGATTTAAATTATCCCATAAATGATTTCAAATGTTTGTAAATATTTAGATATTTCCTGGGGATTGGTAAAAGAAAACTTGAAGTTATTTCATGTCCCTTGAATTCTCCAATAAATCTTCTTCATGGGGTATGATTATACAAGTTGAGACCACCAATTCTTTTCCAGTGTCAACAAGATTTTTCAAAACTCTTTATTTATACTAATAATATGATCACCATTCAACAAAAATATTACTAATGGGTATGTTTCATAATGGTATTTTAAATTTGATAGGATTTAATAACACAAATCTAGTAAATGTGTTTTATATAATCGAAAAACAAAACATGGAATTAATTAAACCACAAAGTCATTTTTTTCACAAAATTTGTAGTCATTAAAATTTTTACCCCTTCATAAATTTATCTTTAAATATTTTCATTTTAATATACTAAAATTAAGGAGGAAAATTCTATTTGGTTACCCTATAAGATTCGAACATCTGTTCTTTAAACTTATGGTTTCTCCATATTATATTGTCTCGATTCGTTATCTTATTTCCTTGAATGTTATTTCTATGATGTAATATCATCATCGTATTATCCTCATAAAAATGATCATTCTCAAATGGTAAAAATAATTTTATTCAGAACATGTAAGAGTATTGGTAAGTACTTCATCAAGAGTTATACATAGAAGACGACATGATTATGAGATAGGTTAGGTGGGAGTGAGAGTCTTTTGGCCAACACTCCAATGTGATTAATGATCTCAAATGGGATGATGTATCTTGAACTAAGCCTTCAATTTTTTAAAAATATCATGAATTTCATTCATGAATATATGTGTAGGAATACATTATATCAATCATAAAACACTAGGTCATATCAATGATTGTCAACATAGCTCTTTGTTCGACTCTTAGAAGCGTTTTGTGGTACTGAATGGTCTTGACCATTTCCAACATTTACTTGACCATTTTATGACCCAATATACACTATTCAACCAATTCATACTAGAATCAAGTTTTTCTACATAAATACATAAAAAGGGATTCATAAGGATACATTTTTATTCTTGAGTGGAAACTATTATTGTATTATAACTCAAACAAATTAATATGTTTATCCCATGTTACATTGAAGTTAATTGGATATGATTTCAACATTTTCTCTATTTTTGTGATCATCCACTAAGACATCCCATAAATTTGAGGGTGATAAGCCATGATAATTTTCCACAAAATATTTAGAGAATATTATAGACTCTTCCAAAAAATAAAGGTAAATTGATATTCAAATTAGATATAATGATAGTGGTGTTCCACGTAGCGTCACCCCTTCTCTAATATGTATTTATTATATTCAATCGAGTGAGATGTGATCTATAATTTTATTATAGTGATAATGCTTGGTAATAAAATCCACCAAAACATATATTTCATTTTTACACATAATGAAATCATATGACCGGTGAGAAATTAGATGGTTGTGATCTCTAATTTCCTATTAGGTATTGGCAACGGTCGCATCATCCCCTTTGATTTTTTCTATAATCCTACAATTTATTACATACAACACACCTTGGTGTATATTCTACAACATCATTCTTCATATATTATAATCAATAGTTCTCATGGAGATCACAATATATCTGTGTGATCCCCATATAGATGGAGAAGTTCATGTTATGTGCGCTATCCAACATATTTTTTTTAAAACTAGATTTGACAGTGCATATATTCATGATCCAAATCATAAAAAACCTTATTTATTAATTTTTAACTATGATAATTTCTTTTTTCTCATTGTTTTTATCTTTCTCATGAATTCCCACATCATCTCTTTGAGCATCCATTTTCATCTCTTGAAGATATGATGGGGAAATAATTTATGAAAGGATTGATGATATTAAATCCCTTATTATTACCATATCATTCAATTTCAAATATATGATTATTGAATCCTTTTCAATTATCATAAATTGTTAAATTACTAGATATAATAAAAATATAGAATCTTCAAAAAAAATTGTTTACCTAGCTGGTAGTGGATTTACCTGTCATAGTCATTAATAATAATCTAGCCATCTTCATTGTTGCTTATTTATATCATATTATGTGTGTTCATACCAAAGGAACTTATGATCAATATATATTTCAATCTTCTCCCCAAAGAGATCATTACACTAGATTTAATTGTGAAAATCATTGCTAAAAATTCTACGTCCATCATTCATAAGTTGTATTCATAATCATTCAATTTCTTTTATCCATAGTCAATCACATTGTCATTATGAATTAGTACACAACCCATGACCTTCGATGAATAATTGTTGTAGACCACTAAATTTTCACTACTTGTGGGCAGTCTAGGTACACGTGTTGTGATAAGCCTCATTTTAACATCCTTGATTATCTATTCACATTAATTATTGAAAAAAAAACATGAAATAATTCTTAGTTTTCATGGTTTGAGGGTTTGATAATCTTGTAAAATTTAACACCAATTGATTATGGTACCCTGTAAGTCCATTTGAACTATACATTCCGATCATAGTTGTTGGTCATGACTATCAAAAAATTACATATATAATTGAAGGGTCCACATATATATTATTTATTGTGATAATGTTCCCCAAGAATATGACTTATTTTAACCCGTAATCACATTTATTTTAAATTCTATAATGTTTAACCTTTCATAAGGATTTTATCATAGTTATATAATGTTTTTCATGGTACTCCATATCTCAAATTTCTTGAGGAAATCTATAAATATTATATTCATAACATGTATAAATATTTCTTCAGAATTATAAATTCTGAATGTTATTACTATGAAATCATAGTGCATATACCTTGTATGAAGAGGTGTTGTGGGTATATGCGCCCTTTTCACCCTTATATGATAATACCCTGAATGATGATCCATTTTAGAGAAGTATTGTGATTAACATACCTAGTTGAGAAATTCATCACTATATAGAAAATCAAAAAATTTCTTTTTTGTGATCTTTTTTCTATTATAAAAATCAATGAAAAGGAGAATTGACCAGTCCTTCTTCTTGATGAAGATAACCGGTAAAAGCCTTCATGTAAAACATGGACGTATGAACCACTTATCAGTTTTCCCATTTTGTTATTTCATTAGTTTATCATGTTTTACAACAACCATTATATATCAAGTCTTGGATATTAGAAAATTCCAAGGTATAATATCATTTGGAAATTCATCCTCTCTTATTGGAGGAAGGCATATAAATTATCTGAGAAACACTTCATTTTATTTCTTCAGAATGGGTATGAAATCAAGGAAGTTATTCTAACTTGAATTAATCATATAATATTTATAAACTTCCACATAAGGAAGTAATATCCATTATATAGATGTTTGTGATAAAAAGATTAATCCTTCTCCTTACCTATACATATATAAATAAATGTGGAAAGGATTCATGATACATATAATGATTTCCTTCTTGTGAAAATTTATATTGGCCCTATATATGGATATCCAATCCATACTATTAATTGAATCAAATTCTACTAGTTCCATAAGGTTCATGGATGTACATCCTAAATATTTTTATAAGGGAGGAGTTGTATAATTTTTATGCAATAACTACCGCATTTTCAATTTTCAATGATTTCTCTAATTACATGATTTTTGGTGGAGTTTGAATAGTCCTAACAAAGATGTGTCATATAAATAAATAGATATAACTAGAATAAAAATCTACAACCACTATTTTGGGTAGAATAATTAGTGTACGTATAACCACATCGTATTCAGGATCCACCTAAGTGGTTATGATGGAAAATGATTTCCCATGATTCCTTGGTGGGTTTGGGCATAGATTTTATATGACAACCCTTGGGCATAAAAAGTGGTTATCATAGTTTTTTTATTCCATGAGGATGAAAAATTAAAAAATAGGGTTAGGGTAGGCTATATAATTCCTCTATTTGATTACATATGTTGGTTTCACTTGATGCTAATAGCCAGCTAGAGTCCCCTATTTTCCACACATAATGATTTTCCTCATCCCCCTTATACACTTTATGATGTGATTCTTTTGACACATTATACATGTGGATGTTTAAATTTTATACAACCATTATATACATCTATCTTATCAGAAGAATTGTACTAAACTTTCCAATTATTATACTTATGATACCCTTGATATTTAACAATATCTATATTTTACTTTTAGGGAACACCCTAAAATTTCCTCATAGCTATGAAAGTATCAAATATCCAAGGATTTAGGTAGACACTATTTGAAACCTACAAATAAGTTTCAAAAATTTAATTCAATAGTATAGACAATAACGTGGGACTATTACGAATTCCTTGTGATGTTTTCATCAAACACCCCAATGGATTCATCAACTTAATTCTTTAGGGAAAGAAAATACCATTCCATTTTATGTCGAATAGTGTGAGGTAAATATTTGATGATTTGTTTTTCTGAAATTCCATCCACCCCATCACTTCGGTCTCTTCCCCATGCATCATATTCTTGATCATTGTCCACACTGGTCTGGGTCGCCCTCTTTATGATAAAAATCCATTGTACACCTCTCTTACTATGAACATTGAATGATAAATAATACCTACTCAATGGTGTTAATCCATTTTTCCTTGATTATATATCATATTATTTATTGAATATTAGAGGAACTTTTAAATTAAAGATACAAACTTCATCTTGTTCATTGTTTGGTGTATTTTGAAATTCTTCCAATTTTAGGATTTAATTAAAAACCATATTAAATAGAGATATTATAATCACAAATAGATTAATTCATACTCCCATCATATTGGGACTCTCATTTTTTCATTTATCACATTTCCCTTAAAATGGGTTCTTCAACCAGTTACTCATATTTCCATACATTGAATTGAATGAAGGAAAAAATTGGAGATGATTAATATTAAACTACTAAAAATATAATTGGGAATTAATTAACATTACAGTTATATTTTATAAATGACGTGTATTTCCTTACCATATAATTTACTAGGCTTCAATATCATTTATCCATGATCTACTTTCAAACAAAGAATCTTATGCGAGTTTTTGTTTCCATAATAATGTTTTTTGATGAGACCATAGAATATACCGTGAATGTCTTAATCCAGGTGTTATGAAATCCAAATTTTCAACCAATAGATCTATGTTGTGTCCATAATAGAGTGTTTTTTTTGTAAAAACCACTACATATATCTTTTTTAGAGCTATATCTAATTATGTTATCCTGATAGGGGTGTATTTTCATAGGAACCACTTACTTAATACATTAACAAAACTTTTAAATGTATTATTATGTTTAGTCTTGACCTCAAGGGCTTTACTAGATTTTTATAATCATAATCCCTAAAATAAATAGACCTTACTTTGATACCATCTATCACATACCCATGTCATTATTACATATAAATTTATTATTTATTACATAATATTTCACATAATACAACATAGAAGATTGATAATTTTGTGCCTTGGGGGTAATTATGAAAATTACATAACATCACAAAAGCATAGGGTTCATAACCATTCATAAAACCTACATTAACATTGTTGAAATAATCAATATTTCATTAAACTACATTGGATAACCTAGGGACATACATTAGAAAGAGGTGAGATATAAGGCCTAATGGGGTAATAAAAAATGATAAATATGAATAAATTATTAAATGTTAGATAGTATGAATTTTCAGTGGGGAGTATTTTTTTTAATTATAAACATGAACATTAGGGATTTTATGGAATGATACCATAATGGTAACATGGGTATGTGGAATGAATATTAACCATTGCATTATAAGTATAAGTTAATGATAACAAAAAATTAAAAATTACATAATTTTCTTAGGGTAACCTCCCATTCCACATACATAGAGTCTAATGAGACTTAATCAATACCCACTGAATTAGAGCACTGTTTGGGTGCACCCATCCTAATAATATCATATTCATGTGTAACTATTCAACATAAATCCTATATCATAACTACATATTTCATAAAAAATTAATAACATTATAATGGATTATGTATTACATAAATTTGGGTCCAAAATCAATGAATTGTGTGTTTTAAAATGTTAAAACCGTTTTTATGAAGTGGGTACAAGTATCCATTATATAATTGTTTGGCTTGGAAAATCACAATTAAATTTTTCCACATAACGGGGGAACATAAATATTTATGTTAGTACTAAATGATAGTGGAATTGGACTATTGTGTTTTAAAAATAATAACATTTGAATGAGAGATATAGATGATGATATCCCAACATTATATATTAGAGAAATATATATATGATTATGAGTACTTTTGAACAGGGAGGATATGAGAGGATCATTTATCATAATAGGATGATTCAAAAATAATAGGATGCGATTCTTGTTAGATTAAGGGAAGCATGGGAGTACTATTGAGGGAGGATGTAAGAGTAAAGAATTTATCAATGGATTTTTTAAATTGAATGTGAAATTGTGTGGGTTTATATATGATAAGATAGGGATATTATTTATTATTTCAAAAAACATAGGTTTTGGACTATATAAAATAAGGTAATAAAAACCAAAAATATTCCTAGGGGTTTTCCCATGAATTATACAAAATATTAGTGGATTTCATTATACTATAATGAAATGTTCCTAACTTATTACAATATTACCAATTGGTTATGTGTAAGTGAGTTATGTCTATGAAGAAATAATTTCAAAACCATCAAATATAATATAGGTATTGGAGGACTAATTAATGATTTATAAATATAATAAAATAAAATAAAATGACATTAATTTTAAGGGGAAACATATATTTTCTCATTGATACATACTATATAATTTTCTACATCACTTTTCGGTTATAATGATGTCATAAAACACACTATATATTTATACCATATTTATTTTTTTCATGAAACTTCAAATGGCTCATAAAATTTTGAAAAATACACCATTGGAGAATTTCGACATGCTGGTTTCAAATGTATATTTATTTTATCAAAATAAATTTAATAATATATTAATTCTCACTATTAAAATAGAATCAAAATTTATTGATATATGTTGGTGTTTTTAACAATAACCATTTTCAAACTATTAAAGAAATTATATTTTGTGTCATAAGAAAATATATCATAATTTTCATATAATAATCATAATTTAATAATAATATTTAATTAAAATATTATTTATTTTTAAAATCAATTATTTAATCAAATTAAATGTAATAATTGAAATTTTTTTACCGAAAAATAAAATTTGTTTGTTATCATATCAAAAAAATGTATAATATAACCATAATAATAAGAAAGTATATTCATTAGGATACAAAATATACATATTCATATTATTAGGGTCATGATACATATCCCTTTTTTACAGTATAAAATTCCATAAAAATATGGTGCTTGACAATGATATTTTAATGGGGTCGTTCGATATTCATGGTTTGGGTCATGATAATGATGAGCTTGAACTTCTCCCATAAACTATTTCAATAATGACCAGTTATTGGATGTCTACTTTGGATTGGTTAATAAAAGATCCCAATCATGATATCTACCCTAGAAGAACCAATAAATGTTATTTATATAGTATAATCCTACTAGTTGAGTCCATCACATCTTTTTTTGTATGTTAATTAGATTTGTGAAAACCTTATATTTAAAATAATAATATTATAACTATTAAATGTATTTATAATCTATATTAATGATGGTTAATGGTATATTAAATTTGATATGATATATTAATACCAATTAAGTGCATGTTTTTTCTACAACCATAAAACACAATAGAGAATTTAATTCAACCAAATAAGGAATTTTTTTATAAATGTTTGGGTCATTACAGTTTTCCTTAATCATGGTGACATTTGGATTTTATTAAGGCTGAAACCTTCTCTATATGATTATTTCAATTTTCACATCATTGAGGGTTTGTTTTAGACTATTCATGTTCTCTGCAATCTCATCAAATAGATCAAAGATTACTATAACCATTTAATTTGACCCTATCATCAATTCCATGTAATATTTTTATAAAACATTCAAATTATCATTATATAACATTGATTCACCATTATATGAAAAATGAATCTATTCCCATAGGTTATTTTTGGATTTACACCACATTACCTTTATGTTAATTATGTAAGTCACATCTCTCCATAACATGTTTATTTATCCAATGTTGGAATCTAGGTCATTATGTTCCCCCATTAATAAATCACCAAAATACATGTCGATTGAGATTTCATCAATGTTTGTGATGTCAAAATCCATACCATATTTTTTAATATAGTATTTTATTAGATTCCCCCTAACCTAATTTTACATCAATCAAATATCATTATTCCTTTTTAATTCTATATTTCCTTGAAATTTCAAAATAAATAAGTTATATTTAATGGAGTTATTTATATGTTATCGCTTTATGAACAAGTATATAAAATAACATCCTTAGCGGTGGGTTGAAATCATATATAATAGTTTTAATGAAATCCCCTATTAATTTTTTTCCATTCAAACAAAATCCATTAATCCTGAAAAATAATGTGTGTAAGACAATTAACAGTTTTACTTGGATCTCAAGTACTGGGTTATATCCATTTGGAATAGACATTATGGTATAATAATAATTATAAATTCATTAAAAAACATTTTTAAAATTTCTGTAGAATAATTAGTATCTCCCATGGACAATGAGAAACTACAACAATGAATACAGTATGATCCCTACTAATGTGAATGAACCACTCCCTCAAAATAGATTTAATATTATATAAATCAACTCTAAAATTCATTATAGATACATTATGGTTTCTACAATAAAATCTTTTCTTAATTAGAATAATTCATTTTTTCTAGTTATTTTTGGAATTTTTTATAGGTGTCGTATATCAATCTTTTTTTTCTAGTTATTTTATTCTAATAGATTTATTTTTATAAAAAAATAAACTCACATAATTTCATTTTTATAAATCATTATTTATTCTATAAATTCATTCATAACAAAAATATATTCTAAAAATTATCACATGAAATTAGTGTGACTTCCAATCTAGAACACCTCCAAATAATTCATCAACATGCATAATGATATGTTTAGTACCCTATTGATATGAAGAACATTTAACTTCAATGAATAATATAATCACACATTGAGTATGACTAGTTCATTTAACTATATATATATTCATCATTACTTTTAATTTGAGAATTTTTTCTTTTAAATTGACTTTTCAGTTAAAAATTTTCATGAGTGACGAATGTATTTTTTTTTTGTAAAAACTCATTCTTTAAAATTTTAATTGTAACATTATAAAAAAAATTACCTTCAGATATATTTTTCCATTTAATGAAACATGTTAAACAGTAGAATACATCATTTTTAACATTACTTCATAAAATACTAGAAAAATACATAAAAAACATTAATTTTATTTTTTCTAAAATAAATAATTTGTAAAATATTATTTTATATTATGATATTCCACCATGGATGGTTTTCCCAGAGTATTCCATATAGTTTTAATTCAATTTGGTTTTCCAAAAGCCATTTTTAAGGGAAATAATGGGTGAATAATCTCTCTTCCAAGCTCTATAATCTAGAGGGGGGATAACATATAATGGAATAAAAAATAATATTACTATATAATGGCATGTTTTCATTATGCATAAGATCCTATAAAATGATTTAAGTGTTAAAATGAAATTATTATGGTGTAAATACATGGTGGATGTGAACTTAGGGTGATGGTGGTCAAAGGTAGATTATTTTCTAATTCATGTTTCCATATTGTGATTTGAAATTTGTATGTTAATTTTCTTTTAGGGATATGAAATGTTGAAGTGTTTTTTTGTATCATGTCGTTATGGTGTTTGATAAGTTATACTATATGTGTTGTATGATATATGGTTTTTATAAATGGAAATATAAAATAACATGTTTATCATACAGTATGATATACCTTGAGTCATATCTGATGGTATTCTAATTATTTATATCATAATGGAATGAGATTATGTAGACCCTTATGTCAATCATTGGGGCTTATGATGTTGATTCCATGAATAATATAACATATTTTACACATTTTCCTTTAGTTTTTTATCCAATTGTTGACTCATTAAGGGGATTTCAAATTTATTAGAAATTTTTAAATATTCAAACTCCTGTAAGAATATATTATGGTAAATGTATACATTCTAAAATGGTATTCCAGCTGACCCACTTCTATGTTGACAAAAGGAATGGTTCTAAAATAAATTATATGAGCTCCTCCTATTTTGTTTGTGTGTTCTACTGAAACATTCAAGAAAATTTCAATGATCTCTCTTCTATCATGTACTCTATCTCGATTTGTGGTGATGATATTATCACAACAATAAAGTCTCAATGTTCCTATAATAGTATATGATGATTCAAAACATTTATTGTATCTATTGTGAGGAAAGAGTATATTAACAACATCTTGGTGACCATCAGAATGAAAAACCAATTTTAGACATTAAATATGAAATTGTATAAATTAGTTATTTTTTTGTAATTTATATTCATCCTAGCATATTGGTTATAGATAAAAACCTAGTCAAAGAATTTTGTATTCTAATAATTCATAATTGATGTGATGATTCCACAAACACCATCATGGTTATTATGATATTGAGCACATTTAAATAATATTTATTATTATTGAATCAATGATTTTTTTTACTTTTAATCTTGGTTAGAATATACCATAGAGTGAAATGATTTATTGAGTAATATTAGCTCTTATATCACTTTATCTAGAATTCTATTCTATAGTAATGTAATGGGAAATTCATTATTAATACTCCAATATAAAATATTATAATGTTATATTTCACGTTATATAATATTAC
The DNA here is from genome assembly GCA_963277665.1 of Viscum album. Lineage (NCBI taxonomy): Eukaryota > Viridiplantae > Streptophyta > Magnoliopsida > Santalales > Viscaceae > Viscum > Viscum album. Next base: position 584,118,838 of record OY728130.1, read on the forward strand.
TAATGAGTATTATAATGTGTGATATGTTTAATCTTTTGGTTATTATATATTCTATAAGCCATAATATTGCATATAATGTAGGCTATGAATTAATTTTTTGGATTCTCCATATAAAATCATCAAATTATAATGGAGATATAAGATATATCAATAATTAGTATTCAATGTCATTTGTAGAGGATAGACACCAATATTAAATTACCCATATATGGAGAAATTACATTGTTATGTGATACACACATAATATTCGATGATGAATCTTTAGAATAATAAATATTATATTGAATATAATATAATATTTATTGAATAAAATAAAATATAATAAAATACAAATAAATAATTATAATAAATAAATTTTTATAGGATTATAATCTATCATTAAAATTAAAATAATATGTTTCTAAAATTAAATATAAAATTTTCATATCAAAATATCATGACAAAAAAAATATATAAAATAAATATTTATTTTTTTATTTACATATTCATGTATTTAAATATTTTACAAAATAATAAAATTACATAATACATAATTTAGATGAAATATTTCATCATAAAGATGTTCATGTAATACATTACATGTTATAAAATATAATGTTACATTTTATTTTAATTCAAAATGAATTCAGTTTATAATCAATGATGATGTCCAGAACTGAGTTGTTGAATATAGTCTATAGAACATATTTATTATAAACACAATTGAATTTGAAGATCTATTTAGTAATGTGACTTAGTAAAATTATACATTGGGGTAATAATTTCACTATCCTATGGCATTGTTACTTGTAGAATAAAAATAATTATTGACTATATGTGGATCATTGATTTTTCATCTTATGTTATATACTTCAAATAATAATAATCCATTTTTTTGAAAACAAAATCAGATACATTATACATAAGATGAATTTATAGGAATTTTTATATGATTGTATTATTTGTTTAGTATTAAAATAGGAAATTAGTTGTATATAGATTAATATATTAATAAGGGACAATATTTTAATTTACTGTACTTAATATGAATTCAATATATAATTAATTACTAGTATCCATACAATATGGAATAAAAAATGATATAATAATTATTTTATAATATGAAATATATTTTTATATGTTATTCATATGATTTATATTAAATTAGATATAAATTAAAATGGAAACACCTCAAATAAATGTTGGGGGATTCCCTGAAAATAAAAAACATATAAATACTGTGATCATTCAAAAATTTCATTTCATTAACAGAATTGTTCTATTATATTATATTTTGGTGGATGGTGGAAATATATAAACCTAAAATATAGGAAACTAAATTCAATTATTTTCTATTGTTAATAGTTATCTATTATTCCTATGAAATGGAATTATATGGGAATAGAATTTTGATTTTAAAAATGTTATGGATTTGGAAAAATAGTTTATAAATTTTCTTTCTTGTTGTTAAATATGGCATCATTGGAATGATTTAATTCAATATACTAAACTAATGAGGTTAATTTTATAGGAAAATAATTAAACCAAAAAGTATGTATTGTTTCTTTGACTAGATAACGATGTATACTGTCACATATTTAGTTATAGTATTTTCATTAAAAATAAAACATGTACTGTTTTTATACATGATATTCACATAGATATGTCATTTTTTTAAATTTATTGAATTAATCCATATTTTTAATTTTAATTATCTTATATTCCTATAATATAAAATCGTTTTTTATTGGTTTTCGATGTGGAGAGGTGTTCTCAATGACTAATATAGTAAATAATTGAATTACAATGTCCTTAAAAGAAAATATCCTCAAGTTTTACTCAAGGGAATTAGATTCCATGTCTTCATTACACATTTGATATAATAAACACAATCTCAATGATATGGGATAATTGGAAAATATAGGAGTATATATTTATATTGGAAATGCGTAAATAGTTATTTTTATTGAGTTCTGTACTTATTGTATCACATTTGGCTTCATGTACATGACCCTTTTTTATTTATTATTATTATAAAGTGTGATTGGGTTATGTTTATGGAATTTTGGTGGATAATGTTCATGTTTTGTGTCTTTTATAGAGGTTCATGGTCTGATAACAATTAGTATAAATAAGGAAATGTGTCACAGGAAACCATGCTAGTGAAGCAGTTGGGACTGTGGATTTTCAAGTTTAAGAAAATGGTTTAGACAAACCGTGCAGCCACCCATAAAGAATAGTGGAATAATGGATATAGGGGGTCATCGTGGTTGAAACACATTTTATCTAACCATGAGTTCCAAAAATGTGAGGGGTGTTTGGAGGTAGTGTCTACTACACGATTATCTCATGGTATTTCAAACTGCACACCCAAACTATGCACCATTAAAAATTAGATTTATATTGGATGGATATAATATTATTTACCTACTATGACCCATTTTATTAATATAATAATAACTTAACCTGAATTATTATTTCTACAATGGATGAAGAGGCCATTCCTCTTGATCTATGAGTTATTCTGAGGTGAATATAGGGGAAATTGACGTAGGTTTTGTTGGTATGTGATCTCCCTTAATCATTTTACATAGATTTATTCTCTGTACCTCTCTTGTATTCATAGATCTAATATTTTTTTATATATATCTTATTTTTATGACATTCATACTGAGATTTAATTTTTTTATGACAGGGAACAATAACAAAGTTCATGTTAAAGAGTTTCACGGTGGGTTTTTTGGAGTTTAGTGTTGATCTTCAGTTTCTTCAACGACTGTAACATAGGTTGATTCAGTCTTGAATCATTTCAGTTAATTTATTTTAAATTTAAATAGATTTAATTACTTAAATTTAATGAAGAAATTTATGTGTGAATATTTATGGAAAACCATTTTTTTTAAATGATGAAATTTGATTTGTTCTAGGGAATAATAGATTTGGTTCAGGAGTTTAAAATGGTGTTTTTAAAATTATTGTTTGGTATTCATGAAGGAATATTGATTATGGAATGGTTTTCAATAAAATAATATTTATATTAAAATGTATTGGAAATTTGTTTCATGGGTTTTGGAAAACATGGATTTCATGTGTTTATGTGTGATTGAGATGAATAAGGGTCTGACGTTTCCCACATAGAAATGTTGGACAATTAAGGGCCTGATGTTTCCAACATCAATATGGTTCACTAATTATTAGTTTGGTTAATGTATGACTCATCACTTATGTGTTTAGGTAGGTCCTTGGTTTACATTTATGTTTTGATGTGTTTGGTACTGTATAAATGAATGGGTATACAAAAATAAAATTGGAGAAATTGTTTCTAAAGGCTTGTTTGGTTTCTTTCTAAGGAAAATTGGTTGATTATGGAAATTTGTAACATCCTAGGTAATTATAGAGTAAGAAAGTTTCATATCCATTATTATTTATTAATTATATTTTAATTTAAATTTAACATGGATTCTTTTTCTAATAGAGTACCCGACATGTAACGTCGGGTTTCACTAAAAGCATACGCCACACACAAGATTGAGTTATACCGAAAAATAATACATATTGTTATTACCGTTCAAATGGTAGTTATTGAATAGTTGTTGTATTGGAAAGAACGAACATAACTAACTATATTATTTCAAAACATATTTATTAATTGTTTTAACTTTATTACAATAAATATTATGTTCTCAAAATATTAATAAATTCATTTTTAATCATAAAAAGCATTATTAATTTTAAAAGTTTGTCTTACCGCCTATTGATGGATAACACTTTTTAAATTTAAATTTTTATAGTTATAATAATTTTATAGGACAAATTAAACTTCTTCATTAGAATCAGGACCTCAAAATTTACTTTTGTTGAATATTTGGTATTTTCGGATAATATTATTTTTTCCTTAAGTAATGAAAAATACATCATTTTAGTTCAAAATTGCATTTTAAATTGAGTTATTTGTATAGATATATTATAATTTTAACTGTTTTATGTGAAATTAAATTATTTATTTTCATTTAATTCTATTTAGGTTATTGGAATCAATTTCACATTGAAATTTCATATAAACATTTTATGAACTTTTGAATGTTTTCTCTTTAAAAACTCATTTTATCGATCCAACAATGGGATTAACATTATAATAAATTAACCAATTCTACAAATTAAATTTTTAAAAAATTTAAATACTTGTTTTTAATTACTATGAAAAATGTGTTCCCATGGGATCAATATAATTTTATGTGAATAGTAACGTTAACATTTTATTTACCACAGTTAAAGGTAAAACGGGTATTTAAAGGTAAATTAGTGTTATAATATTATTTAATTACACTAATACATATCTTAATTTTATTTTTTCAGTTCTTATAAAAATTCAACATACTTGGGCATAAATTTTTACCGTTGGAAGACACTCAGATATGATTATGACATTGATAACATTTAAATTAAATTAAAGGAAATTATGTCACAAATATGTCTCTCCTTACTAAAATAATTTTAATATGTGGTTATATAAGTGATATATTAGAATATAAATAGTATATTGTATTATAATAATATTTCATACATCATTGTAATTTATGTATTATTTTTAATAAATATATAATTAAAACAAATAGTGACACAATGGTCATGAAATAATTGATTTATTAATGAAAGAATAAAATAAATGATATTGATAATATAAAAAATAATGTTAAATATTTTATTCCATAAAATAATTTTAAGGATTACTTTGACATGTTAATGATTATTTAATATAGATTTTATGACATAATCATGTTGTTATGATTTTCTAAATAATTCATGGAACGAATAGTGTCAAAATTGACATAATTCATAACATGAATTATAAAATATATAATTAAATGATATAATTTTTAAAAAATACAATAATAGAAAGAAAAACAGTTATGAATTTAAAAAATTCTTTAATAACTCATTCATTGGATTTTTTCAGGATTTTGTAATTATTTTATCTCTTAAGGTTTAAAATACTTGATAAAACGCAAATTTTTTAAAGGTTAAAAAGATAAGGATTGAAAAAATTAAAAACATGTCTAATTATAATTGGATTATTATAATAATAACACTAATAATAATAAATTAGTAAATGATAAAAAAAATCCATTTGTAATTGAAATTGAATTTATATTAATTTAATATTTTTTATAATTTCATTGGTTCCCCTCCCCTCTCCAATAAAATGACACTCATTACTCTCTATTAATTTCACTTCAAAATACATTTGGATCGACCATTATCTACCCAAATTCCTTACTATATTCCCACCACACATTATTTATGCCTTATTTTTGGTGTAAAACCCTTCTTAAATGTGCAATCTTGTGGGGAAAGGTGAGCATCTAGAGGAAAGGAAATGTTTTTATTTAAGTGTTTCTATTTTATTTATTCATACACTTACTTTAAATAAAATTAATCCTTGAGTAACTAATAACTACTATATCCCTGATATACAAATATATTGTTATATTAATATCATCTTCCAAATCTATATCCAATTTTATCAAATTGGAATGGAAAATTTTGTTCGTGTGTACAGCAAACTACCGCCTTGCAAACCGATAGAGTTCTTTCTTCATTTTTTTCTCTCAAGACTGGTCATAATGATGGAATTAATATTTATATATGTTGTTAATGACATATATATATATCATTATAAGAGAATAATATATCAATTATTTTCTTAATTTACATGCACATTAACATAACAGCATCATTCGTGAGTACGTGTGAACTATCACTTCTAGAAGGATTGCAAATAATTTTTATTAACCACATCACTTGTATAATATATATAAGTATATTTAAATTATTATCATGATGATAATTATATTATGATAATTCTACAAAGATAATATAATTATGAAATTATTTTCATAATGATCAATGAAAAATGGAAACGTTACTCATGCGTTTGTACGACTTACTATCTATATGATTATAACGTTGTCAATTTTTCATAAAATAAATAAATTATTTGATTTAAAAGAATAATTTAATTATTAATGTGATTATTATTTCATGATTATTATTTTGGGGATAATGGAATTATTACCACATAGAGGATTGACATCTAGCTAAGTTCGTTTTCAACTAAAGTATATAATATCAACAAAACTTCTGGTATGAACTTAAATAACTAAGAAATTGTTATAAAATTATTAATAAGTGTTATAAAGGGAATAATAAACATCAAAAAAATTATCAAGAAATTAAAAATTATACTAATTTTATTATTCAGGAATATAACGAATTACGAGACAAGTCAGACATAGTGTAAGAGACTTCGTCTCAATCGCCTTTCCATGAGGCATTTTTTGATAATATACACCACCTTATTTTATAAGGAGTTAAATTGACCCCTTTCACTATTAATTTCATCAAATTGTTTCTAAAAGGAATAATTTTATAGGAATATTTTTAGTAAATGAAAAAATGAATGTTTTTTAACGTTTGTACCGTTAATGACTTTTATGATATCATGACCATTGTTTGGTATTTGGATTCCTCTAAAATCCATAATTATTTTTAAAATGAATAATAATTACCATATTCCATTTTTAGTTATTTTGGTATTGAAAATGGTTTTGATATTTTATTGATAAAATCAATATCTTCAGATGATATATTTTGAATAAAATGTGGAAATTTAATTTTCTTTGATGAATGATTTATGTGTTGTGATAATGTTTTGGTTCCTGGGAATTTATTATGTATATTGATGGTCCCATGATAAAATGAGGGTGGTTGATCCCATTATATCTATCTGATGGACTGGGTAATGATATGGAGACAAATAATAAGGATTCTCCTAAGAGAGTTCAAGAATATACATTGATTCATATTTCAACCATAACCATGAACGTTGTTCCCTATATATCTTTGAAAGCTACAATATATATATAACATAGATGCCACAATATAACTTTATGAATTATGAATGTCATGATTGTTTTATAAATCTTATGAAATCATGAGGTTTGTTAAAGAACTTATATTTTATGGGAGAGATGGCTGATTTTTTAAAAATATTTTCTTGGGTTTAAAATATTCATGGGAAAACAATTTCATTACCTATTTATTTCCCTTACTGAGATTTTTTATCATCCCATGTTTTTGAATTTTTTTCATAAGGTATAAGGTTGGTAATATAACGGAATAAGAAAAAATGATTTTTATGAATAAGTTTATCAAGAAATGAAATTCATGTTTTATTTAAAAATGATTTCTATTATGAATAAAAGGATAGTGTGTAGACTTGTCTACTTTGTAATATTTGAGATGTTATATAATAGTTATGTTCTATTTCTGTAAATATCTAAACCTGAAAAAGGGCATTAATGTGAATGAAAATTTCTAACAGAACTAAAGATTATGTAATGTTTCATGTCAGGACTTTATTGTCTCTATCAGAGGTCAGATTAGATAAGATTTCGGGTTAAGATATTGTCAATAGAACATATATAAAGGATTTTTTAATTTATGGTCAAATTGAAATGATATAGAATTTTAATATTACCATGTTTCTTCATCTAAGATATATTTGTTCAAAAAATCTTCTCACCAGAGGAAACCAGGCATGTGTACCGGGGTGACATCTAGAGGAAAACAACTTTATAAATCAGCAACCTAAGATGGTTGGAATTGAAACAAAATAGTCTGTTTCAGTGATGGTGTAGTTTAATCAGACAACAAATTTTCGTGGTATCCATATATAAGATTATCCATATCATCCACAAAAAAATATGTCGGTAGGGGATCATTTCATGAGACATCATCCCCAATCATTTAGATGATCATATAACCCCGTGCAAGATTATGGGTGGATTAAAACCAAAGAAATGATCTTTTATGTCATAGAGAATTCCGAAAAATCAAAGTTTTGTCTAGTAGTTTACCATTTCGAAGGTGAAGCTGATCAATGGTGGTCGATGGTTAATAATATCAGGTACATTGAAGAGATTGATTCTCTTGAGTGGGATCAATTCGAAAATACATTTCTTGAGAATATATTCCAAAGGTGTTTCGACATAGATTGGAAAAATTATTCTTAGAATTAATTTAATATGAGGATTCAATGGCATCATACAAAGAAAAATTCACTCAACATGCATGTTATGCTCCTAATTTCATCTGGGGTAATGATAGTAAAATCATTCATTTTTTACTCCGAATTAAAGCTGATGTATCGAATTGAATTGGCTTCCCATGAGTGAAAAAGTTAAGAAGAACTTATTGAATATTTTGCAGAAGGTATCCTATGGAATTTCCAGAGCTGAACCCGATGTCATGTAACCAATAGGCTAGAGAGACAATTATGGTCCACCATGACCGGGACATTACAATATAAATATATTCATCCTTTATTATTATTATCACTTCTAGTAATAGCCTATCTAGTATATTGTTATTTTTTTGGGTAAAATAATATTTTAATAAAAAAATTAATATCCACTAAAATAAAAAATTCATTATAATTATAATATGAAACATTGTATATTTCGTTTATTTTCAACAAAATGGGGTCTCACGAGATTAAATTATACCCCACATATTCGATAAAAATATGAAATTATTCTAAAATTAAAAATAAAATAAATGATTTGAATTAAAACAATACCAAAATTGAAATTAAATTGTTTTATTATCCAATATGATCATTGAATCCCTAAATAATCAAGTTCATGTTAATATTATAATAAATAAATTACAGTGAGACCGCTTACCCACTAAAAAGTTAAAACAGGAAAAGTTTCACCACAGTGCCACATTATTATCTAATAAAAAACCACATGATCTTCATCACAAAGACAACAAAAAAACAACTATATTGGATCCTACAACACCAACCATGATATCATAATCCTAATTATTGGAAATTACAACCAATTTATGTACACTCAATTTAGAATATAGATATACAACCTTAAAAAAGTATAAAATATTATAAACATTTGGATCTCAAGAACCCCTCTAATGTCAAGGAACCAAATCCCAGAGACAGTCATAATGAAATAATAAAACCCTAATAAAACTCTTAATGGGAACTAACATCATGTAGAACTATGTCCCTGTGAAGCATTCAACCCTCCTAATGTGTGATATCTAAACTGTTGATAACAACATTGAAAAATATAATTGGGTATATATCATGAAAATAAATCATAATGTATTGATTAACAATATATGAATTATGTAATGAAATATTGAAATAACAATTCCTAATATATAAATAGGGAAGCATTGTTTAATTTTAAATACAATGCATATAATTAATTATAGATGTAACAAAATTGAATGGGTCGATTCCTAAGCACTACATCCACCTCCTAAAACTCTCCTCATCTAATTCCCAAATTAATGAAAACCTAATTATTGTCGAACAATATGTGTTTACGAAAGATGTTCCAACAATTAACATTGGGGGCCATAAATAATGTGTTTATTACCAGAACCAAAAAATATGGACCAGAATATTAATTTCCTTATCCAAGAAACAAAAAACAAGTTGAAGATAAGAGAAATAATATTTAATTAGAATATACAATGAGATTTTGGTATGAAAAAATTATATTTTTCACTATGAATTCTCTCTTATATGTAAAATGTTCCATATATTTGATTATGCACAACCATATATTGTTGATTATATAGTGTATTTTGTAGAAAGAGTTGGGGAAACATCCATAATGAGCATGAAAATCCCACAACAATGAAAATGAATACCTAATAAAAAACCATCACAAAATATGAATAATTTATATGGTAGGATATATGAAAAGAGATGATCCATGAAACAATAAAATTATTGTGAAAATTTAGGAATAAATAACGTTATAAGAAGAATTCAAACCCTAGATCCCTGGAGGGGATTTTTAGAATTGAACATATAAAAGGTGATAGTGATTTCATTTATATTTAGAATATGAAAATTAGATTAAATTAAACTATTGTATTTTTGTACTATAAAATTTTACAATTTGGATATTATTCAAAATTAAATTATACTATTGGTATTCGTCCCCTTCAATATTTTAATGAACCAAGATAACTGTTTAATTTTATGTCCACCAGATGATGGAAAATATATTTTCAATTTTAATGATTCATTTCTCTGTTACTAGTAGATCAAAATAACCACAAAATGGTGTTGGTATTTTATTTTTAATGAAACCAATCTGGAGTTTTTTTCTTTGGGTATTATTAGATATCAAAATAGTTCTTTTCATTATTTATTTATTATGAATGTCGAGTGAGAATTATCATGATATTTTAAAAAACATCTATCATATAAATTCTTATTTTGATGGGAAAATAACATCATTATCTATTTCAAAATTTGTTAAATTAGATTGTTCATGATACATATTTTAATAAAACCAAATGGGATAATAATTATTAATAAATAATAAAGTCATAATGTAACGACCATATAAAAACACTAACATGTGATGTATTAATCACGATAACCATCATTTTATCCTATAATACTTTTATTTTTACCTTCAATTATTAATTTGGGATCTATAATACATGTTTACATAATACCTATAAATAAATAAACCACACATTTATAACAACTATAATGGCATAATAATAATTGACCTTTATTTTACATAATTTCTATAATTCTAGCATTACAAAATTAAATAATTATGTTATCCCACAACTCAATGGATTAAAATCTACAGATATTAGCTTCATATAAATTTTCATTCTCATTAATTTCTTAAAATCTTTAACAAACATCTTGATCAAGGTCTCCATTATATTCAAAACACTACAAATAATTCATTGATCAATAGTGTAGCATATGATATAATAATTTAAATTTCACATTATTTTAAAACTAAATAAATGTTTCAAAAATGGATTAGTAATAATCATGATAAAAAACCTGAATATATGGGAAATATTTAATTAAAAAATAACATATATTCTTATTAGTTGTATATATGGATTGACAAATGCATTTGAAATATCATAAGTTCATAAGAATACCATGTTGTAAGAATATGATAATATAAAGTGTCAGGATTCATAATATAGGAATATGGCATGAGATTGAATTGTTGTACATATATTGGAAAAATTATACATTAATAATATTCATTTTTTGTCATAATATATTATAATGCTAGATTCCTAGACCATCCTAACTTAGTGGATCATGCATTACTAGTAATATACCATTAAATAATGAATATATCTCACTCTCCTATAACATAATGATAATCGATTTGTGTTTATACCACATAATATCAATCCTAAATCACATCATAAAATTCCTTAGATTGAAAATATGATAAATATATTTTTCAAATTTAATAATATATGTTGACATTAATAATTAGATTAGATGATTCCAAAATATCAGTTTCCTAGTGGAATTATATCAATGGACAATTTAGAGAGTGATTAAAAACATTACCCATAACTGATAGATCTTTTTAACATATAGTTGAAAATGGATGTAAAATAAAATAATGAATTTTCCAAAATACTATTGAACATTTTCTTAGAGTGATGAAGTTACTAGTTACATTACAACTAAATTTTCAAGAATGTGTTAATAAGAAAATTCAAAAACATTATTTTTATAGAAACTCTAATAAGGGACTAATAATTCATGTAATGATCTTGTAATGAAATTTTAATAAAAAGATACAAAATAGATAAATGTGATACAAAATTTCATTATAAACATTATATGATAATAATACAAAAATACCATACTAATGAAATGTTACAAACATACATTTTGAAATGAATTAAACATAAATTAAAAGTTTAAATGTGATGATATAAACATAACATTAATATTTATAGTGGGAACCCTTTTTTGAATAAATAAATATGGATAAAAAGGTTAAATGTGTTAGAAGTGATAACAAATATTTTTAATAATTTCATATTTTTATAAAGAATTAAATATATCAATGAATTGGTTTTTTATAATGGAATAAAAATTACAAGATATAAATAAAAAATATCATAAAAATTATATAAATATATTTATTTTATATTAAAATATTATATATAATGAAAAATTTATATAACCTATATAAAATTAAATTCATTCCACAAAACCCTTAAATTTTTTTCTAAAAACTAATCTAATGTATACAGAGTTGGGACCATGAAAATAAAAATAACTCACATGAATGAATCTTTGACAAATATAATAGACTAAAAAAGTCTAATGGGAACACTTGTAAAAAATTGTACATGGATATTAACCATAAACATATCCCACAAAATATAAATATAGAAAAAGAACACATTCCTTAGATTAAATATGTGTGGATCACCAAATAAGCTACTATATAATAATTTTCGGTTAATTATTCATCTATATAAAAACCATATTAATATATATCTCAATTAATTTAATTCTTTTAAATTTTTATATTACACAGTTCTATATTGTATTTAAAATAAAATAATTTTCTATTGTGCTGCTAATTCTATAAACACAAAAGTTTTATTGATCCCGTGCTTATAAATTTCTGATGTTTTCATAAAATATGAATTATAAATTGACTTCTCATATGTGTGTTTGATATATTTTCTATATCTAATGCTAGATTTATGGGTTTATCATTATGGTTTAGTAGTGGTGGTTTGAAATCCCTTCTTTAGATATTGTACATCCTTTAAAAAACAATTTTTATTAATGATTATACATAAATATACATATATTATTAAAGAATGAAAAAAAATTAAATTCATAAAAATTTAATTATATACCCATTATTTACATCTTCATAATGATTCATGATATAATAATTTTCATGTAATTAATATAAATGTCAGATCCGAACTAAATGAGAACATAATATATCAAATGAAAGAGTATGATGTTGGAGTTATACTATAATAATTTTAATTTACTATATAATAACGATTCTAAAAAAATATTTATAGTGGTGAATGAGCTTTATAATGTGTTTATGCATTAAATTAAGTGAAAAGAAATGGAGAAGAACATTTTTCTACTATTAAATAAATTAGTCCTCGTAATGATGACTTCCATCGAAATAAATGATATATGAAACATTATTATGTTCATAGGATTCCAACTATGGAATCTAAGTGATTAAGTAGAATAAGTGGTAATATTTTTATTATGGGTCCGATATAGATTATTGGTTTGAGTGGATTGAATGGATCTACAATTTTCGGTTAAATTAAATTATATTTATTTGAAACTCATGTTATGTGAAGGATAAATATGTAATCACATGGTATTTAGGTGAGTTATGTAATGAAATATTAGAGATATGTATATGAATGAATACTAATATTAAAAAGGTAATTTTATAGTGTATTTTTTAGTTTAATTAATATAAATCAATCTGTTGTAATTTTATTGAGTTTACATCATTTTTAAAAATTTGATAATTTTACATGGAAATTAATTGTTTACAAAAAATATAAGATCAAACCTATTATCTTATATTAAAAATATAATTAATGTTTCATCTCCTTTTAATAAAACTATATTTCTATATATGTTGAAATTAATTTATATTAAAACGCAAGATATATATAAAACACATTTTGAAAAAATAATTTCTAATTTGTAAGTGTTCTTATTTTTATTTCCTCTCAATTACTAAACAAAATGATTGTTAATTTTTTTGAGTCTATATTTAGATATTTCTTTATATTCATCACAAAAAGTAAAAAAATTACTTTATTAATATATAAATTTATATTACATAAAAATCATTTATTTAGAAATAACCCTTAAACCATTACCATGTGTACCAAAACATACCTCATTGAATCAATTATTTTTCTAAAAAAAAGTTAAATATATATAATTATTTATAAATTTTTATTTCATATATATAATACATCTTACTAGATTTAATGTATATGCCTAATTTTTTATTAATAACAAATAATAATATTTAAGAAAATTTTAATTTTGAAATATTCATTTTTAAAATTTTATTCGTATTCATTTCCATATGAAAGTAATAAACTGAATAATTTTTAATTTATATATTTATCATCAAATATATAAAATAGATTTACCTAATCATTATGAAATTATATTATAATGAAAACATAAACATCATATAAATGAATTATATTTCACTTAGATGTAAGTCCACTTGACTCTAAATGATTATATCCCCAATACATTATGACATATTATTATTAGAAAATAAAGAAATGTTTTATTATGTTAAAAAATTCTTAAATAATTACTATACATTTATAGATTTTTAATTTTATAGAAAAGTACACAATATAGAAATTCACATCATATTAAAAATAAATGTAACACTTATTAGATAATTAATATCTTGATTGCATCAACCTAATCAAATATAGAAATGCATGTTAGAATCAAAATATATGAAATATTTATTAAATTAATAATTTAATGATTGAATAAACCTAAAATATACATTCATTTCCCCTTAAAGAAATGTAAATATAGACTATGAATATGATATTTAGTGTCGGTAGTCGCATATAGTGATTATTCAAGGTTGTACCTTTTAGTAAATTCCAAAATATGAAATTATATTACAAATGATTTCACTTGAAATAAGATTATTTAATTTCTTATTGGGACTATTCCATTGAAATCACTACCGATACTACCTATTTCCCATTATTATATACATATCTTAATCATTTCTATTCTATTCCCTTCTCATAATATATTTTGTAATTAATTTTTTTTTATTTTTACTCTCCAATTAAATTTTATTATATTAGAAGTCATATTTTAATAAATAAAAACATATAATATATAATATTGGTCAATTTAGTGTAAAATTATTATTTTATTGACCATAAATTCAAACAACCACATATTCCCAAATCCCTTATAAATACATTGAAAATATAAGCCCAATGACAAATAAGTGAAATGAAAATATTGATAACGATCATATTAATTCCAATATATAGACAACAATCATTCAACCTATTTTATTATCTGTCAAAATTTAAATTATATTAAATTACAAATTCCATATATCTATATTTTTACTTTATGTAGATGATCAACATGAAACTTGGAGTATAAATATTAATTTGTTTTCTTAATTTTTCTATTAATTTTTTTTTAGATTTAATTTTTATAGGGATTTTTCCAATGATATTTTAATAATATATTAATTATTATCTTGTATTGAAATATTTTATCTCCATAAAATTTATTTTCATTCATTTAAGTTTAGTGA
This sequence comes from Viscum album, assembly GCA_963277665.1. Classification (NCBI taxonomy): domain Eukaryota; kingdom Viridiplantae; phylum Streptophyta; class Magnoliopsida; order Santalales; family Viscaceae; genus Viscum; species Viscum album. Next base: position 584,134,050 of record OY728130.1, read on the forward strand.
TTCATGTAAGGACCCGACCCCGATTTTTCAGAGGCGGTGCCTAATTTAATTATGTTGTCATATGAACAAGGAATTTGAATCCCGAAGGACTGGATAGTTTATCACAGTTGTAAGAAAGATACCAACATATGTTCATCATTATATCTTGAAACAAAAAACAACCTAGAAATTCCTTCGACAACATCTATAATTCCTTGGATATTTCTGTATGTCATTCATAATACAAAGCATCGTGTCCGGAGAAAATGAAACATAAGAAAGGGGTGAGATCAAATTCTTAGTAAGGTAAAGCAATACAGTGGAAGATATCTTAAACATAATAATTTGGCACATTCAATAATTAAAAATACATGCCTTTAACACAAATCTCGAACACATTGTGGCACGAAAAAGAGTTAAATAAATAATGCCATTATAAAACATAGTCATGGTTATTCTCCTAGTAGAATTACCACATGAACCATCAATAGTATTTTCATAATGTTGGAATTCATAATGTGGGACATAATAACCATACAGTCAAGGCCTCATTCCAGGACTATAAACAATCATTTTCTCATGGCCTTGTGCAAACACCGTAGTTTGTCTAATGAGAACTATTGATGCAATGAGGGGATATAGAGGGCCCCACATGAAACTTACTATGTCTAATGAATTTATCATATGATCAGGGATAAATATAAACAACATATACATTCATATTGAATCTAACATATGAAATGTAAATAACATTCCCTGAACATTCAATGTAAACTCAAACCATTTAGAGTAAATTGGTTAATGGTTTTAAGATATATCATCCACATAAAAACAAATAATAAATAATTAAATTAAATATGGTAGATGATTCCATAAAATATTAATACCAATAATACATTATAGTCAACAAGAATTTTGAAATGGATGAAGATACTCTTATAAAATCTTTGAGGAATTTTTGAAATAAATACTCTTTTACTTTAAAAGAAATGTTCTTTTGGAAAAATATTTGTATAAAAAAAGAATTTATGTAAGAATTTATTTTCAAAATAAAATGAGTTATTTTATAAAGATAATAATTTCCAAAAACAGATTATATAGTGCCCCAGAAAATAGGTATAAATTTAAGGAATTCCCTTGAAACCGGATTATTTATTGGGAAGGATTTTTGAAAGATCATTTTAAAATATATATCTCCCCAAAAATTATGGTATGATTCTGGTTGGAACATATATATATATAAATTTCACATTGAAAATATTAGGATTACATATGAATGAATATGAATTTTTTTTTTCATTTAATGAAATTAACCCAATTGAAAATAGAGGTTCAGGTATAAAAGTCTTACATTAAGTCCAAATGTGTTCCGCTTGTGAACTTAAATTCCAAGAATAGGAAATTAGACTTATTAATAAGATGTTTCAGAACCTATTAGAGATGTATTTAGTTTATTATAATTTTATTATGTTGATTTTGTCCTTATTTATATGATATAATATTGAATTCTGTCATTCAGGAGTGTTCGTTCTCATGGTTTTCATTATATCTATATTTGTATATAGATATGGATGTTCTTGTGTAAAGGATTTAATTATAAAGAATTGAAATTATATATTATTTATGAACATAAATAAATTATAATGGTTATATATATCCATTTTTTAGATGGTATGAAGATGGATCATTGGAAAAAATATTAATGACAGTCACATAGATTATTTGGTGGTATCTAGATTATTATGGACTACTTTTGTAATATAAATTAATACTATGTATATATACTTGTTCCAAAGTATTAATTATGTTATAATACATATTTTATTGTCCTTTTCAACCATTAAAATAGTTTCATGACCAGTAATGAAGTACAAATTGAAGAAAGAAACTTCATCATCCATGAAAGTTGAAAATTGCAATCTCACGGTAGATGATTTCATTAATAAAAGAAAGAGAGAGAGTGTACGAAGATTGATAATGGTAATCACGTTAAAATGTTTTAATTATAGGATATATATGATACTAGAGTTATAAGGATCAATTATACATAATAGGTTATGATAGAATAAAAAATTAAGATAAATTGAAATGAAACTAAATGAAAAATAAAGGTGTTTTACATCTTGAAATAACCTCTTTGAGAACCTCCTTAAGAGAAGGGGTTTTAGTATTTTGGAAAGACCAAGAGCTTCTGGATATGGGGAGTGACTAGGGAAGGGTATTTGGGAAGAACATTGAAAAGATTAATGTTTTAGAGGAATGAAGATAAGAGGGAGTGAGGGGTGTTTATAGTGGAGGAGAGGTAGGTTTTCCCAGTTTTTTCCCATTATATTATTATTTTCTTCCAATACAACCAATATTATTGATTCATGTGACCAAATATGTAAAGAATTCATGTGTGTTCGAACCAATGGTCATTAACATAATCCATGACTCAATCATGATGTAGAAATTCATTTATTTAACACATTTTGAACATTATCGAATTTCATTATTCACAAAAAAATCATGTATTTCAAAAAAATCCCAAATATTAAACCTAAACATTTTTCAACATGAAGAATGAAAAAATGAAGTCTATTTTTTTTGAAAATAATATTCTTTATATGGTTAATCTAATTTTTAAATAAAATTATAAATTATTTAAAAAAAGAACAATTTTAAAACTATAATTCGTTTTATTTCACATTGAAAAATTAGTAACGATCATAACTTAAAGGCAATAAAATAATAATATGATTCACTATTCATAATGGTTATATTACTATTCATATTACCATTAATAAGGGTATTTTTATATTAATGAAAAATTTTGTTTGTCTAATTAGACTCTAAATATATTTTTAAACGCAACCTTGTATATCAGTTTTTTAATATTCAAATAATAGAGGTGGGAAATTTTGTTTACTGGTTAGGTTATAACAAATTAGTGTTTCGTAGAGATTTAGTGCTTCAGACCTTCAATATTAATTTTATTTTCAAAATCTTGTGGTGTAACATTATACCCTCTTTAAAGAAATTTTGTTCTAGTAATTACCAGAATGTTACTTCAGAAAATGATTTGGATAGTTCTTCTTCTTAAGATCCCCTGGCTCCCTTATTGCCTCACATATTTTATGATTTTTAAATGTATCATTTCTAGTCGAGTTATAAGATTCCTAAACACTTGTTCTTTAGTATCCACAATCTGTATAGTCTCTTCATAGTAAGATTGGGTAGGATCCAATTATATATCATCATAAGTGAGAACATGCATTGGGTCTTGCATGTACTTTCTCAGAAATCAGACATGGAACATATTGTGTACTTTAGACATGCTAGGTGGCATATCCAAAAGATATGAAATATATCCAATTATCTCCAAAATTTCAAAAGGACAAACGTGCCTTGGGCTATTTTTACCTCTCTTCCCAAATCATATAATGCCCTTCTGTGGTGACACTTTTATGAAAACATGATATCCCACTATAAATTCCAAAATCCTTCCCTATATTATCAGCATAGATTTTTTGTCTACATTGAGTTTCATTCATATGACCTTGAATAGTCTTCACCTTCAATTTTTTCCTCCATAATCTATGGTCCAATTAACTTCCATTCACCAACTTCATCCCAATATGTTGGTGTATGAAATCTATTTCCATACAATTCTACATATGGTGCCATTTATGTAATGGAAAGGAAACTATTATTATATGAAACCTATAGTAATGTTAAATATTGATCCTACATACCTACAAAGTCAAGTTATCATGATCTCAACGATTCCTCTAAGGTTTGGATTGATCTTTTTGAATGATCATTAGTTTGAGGATGATAATAAAATCTCAAATATAGGTCAGTATCCAAGGATTTATGAATACTTTTATAGAATTTTGATGTAAATCATCGATTAAAATTATAAAAAATTGAGAGGTGCTCCATGAAGTCCCACAACATCATTGATATAGATTATTTCTAGGAAATTCAGTGGAATATCTTACCATATAGCAAGGAAATTTGATGATTTTGTAATTCAGCCCATAATTACTTATATTTCATCATTATTTCATGGAATTTTTGGGTAATCCCATCATAAAATCCATGTGGATGTCATCCTATTTCCATGTAGGAAATGGTAGAGGTTACATGACTCTTCTATGATGTTGTCGTTTGGCCTTCACTTATTGAAAGACTAAACATCTTGATACATAATCATCAATTTCTTACTTCATGTTTTCTAACCAGAAATGATCCTTCAAATCTCTTTAAATTTTAGTGCTACCAGGATGTATAGAGAAAGTTGAGCTATGAGCATCATCTAATAACTCCCTTTTCACCTCGGATATAGATTGAATAGATAACCACTTCCCAAATTTCATAATTACTTTTTTCATATACGATGTCAGCCAACTTCCCATGTTTCAAAACATTAATTTTTTCTTGAAGGTTTCCATCACCAGGATAAGGGATTATAATCATTTATAATAAATATGGTTGGGAAAACATTTGAAAATGTAATGATGCTTCACCTTCTTTGATAATTCCTATGTCAATCCTTATTAGATCCAGTAATACAGGATTGTTTTCAACCCTTCTTTTGTTTAAAACTCTATGATCCTTCCTTCTCAATACATATGCTACCTTATTTTCCATTCCTGGGTTGTAGTGTATGGATCAATCACAATCCTTCAGTAGTTCGAGCCATCACCTTTTCCTCATGTAGTGTTCTTTCTATGAGAAGATATATTTTATACTCTTATGAACTGTATATATCTCAAAATTTTCACCATAGAGATAATTTCTCAATATATTCAGAGAACTATTACCAATAATAACTCAAGATCATGAGTAGGATATCTTTTTTCAAGAATTTTTAACCGCCTAGATGCATAGGCAATAATTATATAATTTTTCATAAGGACACAACCAAGTCCATTCATTAATACATTACTATATATCACAACCCCATCATTATCTGGTGGAAGAATTAGGATCAGAGCATTCAATAATATCTTCTGAATTCATTGAAACACTCCTCACATTCTTTGGTTCATATGAACTTCACCACTTTATGTGTAATATTTTTTATTAGGTTGGCTAATCGGGAGATGTTCTGAACAAATCACTGATAATTACCTTCTTAACTAATAAAACTACTTACCTTAGATATGTTCATTATAGTAAGCCATTCTTGAATATCCTTTGTCTTTGCAAGATCAATAGATATTTCATTCATAGAGATAATTTAGCCAAGAATGGAAATTGATTAAAGCCAAAATTCACAGTTGCTAAACTTGTCATATAATTGATTTCTTCTAGGAGACATAAAAATAGTACGTACGTGATTTTCATGATCTTAATTGTATTTTGAGTATAGCAAGATATTATAAATAAGTACCACCACCAATTCCTCAAGATATTCCTTCAAAATCATATTTATTAGATCCATGAAAACCTTGGGTTCATTAGTCTCTCCAAAAGGCATTACTTTAAAATCATAATGCCCATACCTAGTTTCAAATACTATTGTTGGAATGTCATCCTTCCTCACAAGCAACACAATATATTGAGATCCATTTTCAATCTTCGTAAAATATTGATCTCTATGAAGTCAATAAAATAAGTCATTATTGAGAGGTAGGGGATACATGTTCTTTATTGATATAGATTAGATCTCCCTATATTCAATGCATAACTTTATATATCCATAATTCATATTAATTAAAAAAATTGGGGATACCCATGGAGAAACACTGGGTAGAATAAATCCTTTATCACTAAATTAATATAGTTGTTTATTCAGTTCCACTAATTATACAGTAGCCACTCTATAAGGGGTCTTTGATTTGGACAATTAAACATGAATTAATTCAATGGAAAATCAATTTCCCACTCTCCAATATGTCCAGGTAAATCCTCTGGAAATACATCAATATATTCTTATACAATATGTACATCCTCTATTTGAGAATTCATTTAATCACCCATATTTATTTCATTCCCTTACTCTTCATAATTTAATTCAGTAGAGCTACTAGGGGTGGATCTAGATAAGAATCAAAGTGGGATGTTTCTTCCATAAAGATAAGGGATTCCACATTGCCTTAAAAAATTATATCACCCTTCCTCTTGAAATAAATACTTTTATCATGGTTCAACATCCAATACATACCAAAGATTATATAAAAGTAAATCTTGGGTATGAAAATAAAATAAATAGATAGATAATGTTTATATTCCATAATAGGGACAACCTGATACAACATTGTTGTAATGATACATCACTTAAAATTTTTGACTGAAAACTCCCTTATTATATCAAATTATAAATAACTAATTTTCTTGGAAAATTAGAATGATATAAAAGAATGAAACGAACCATGATCAAGTAAATAATTGGCTATGTTCATTGAAATTATTAAAGTACATGCCAACACATTATTAGGAACTTCAACTTTCGTAGTTGGGATCGTATAAGCTTGTCCATGCTCCCTTGGCCTTCTTTGAGTAATTTTTCCCTAACACTTAGTACATTCATGTGTATAATTTACCATACTACAAAAATTATATCATTTAACATTTGTAGCTTCTTTCTTCCCCTTTAAATAATGAGATATGAGGCACTTTTTATACACTTGTAACATAATCTAATTCCCTTTAGGCAAATGCCAGGGTGTTTCTTACCATAATTACTAAAGCACGGCTGGTCAACTCTTCCCTTAATCCACATTTCCTTATTTACTTTTCTAGAGTATTTAGCATCCATCATATTTTGTTTCTTTTATAATCGGACATAAGACTTTGAAAATTATTTTTCTGTCTTGATAGCACTTGAGATTATATCTTTATATGATGAGAAACATTGAGAGACTATGTCCCTTTGGAGGAATGGTTTTACACCATAAAATAATTGACCATCTTTTCTCCTTGGATTACTTATGTATCCCAAAACATATATTTACAACCTAGTAATGTTTTATTAATACTTGGAAACATTTTCATCCTCCTTATACCTCATATTTAAGAATTGTTTTTCCTTATCCTCTCAATATTCATGGGGAAAATATTTTTCTAGGAATATTTTCTTAAAATTAGTTTATTCCATCTATTTTATTTCTTCCTTCTCTTTTGGGTTTTGGATTAACAGACACCACTGATCAACATATCCAAATAGATTATAAATGTCCATGAAGACCTTCTCACTTTTGTTATATACAAAATATATAAATATCTACTCTAGGGAACTTATCTACTACTCAACTCCAAATGGGTTTGTAGTCCCCTTTAATGATGCAGGTTGTTGTTGCACAATGAGATCTAACATAGCTCCCCCACATTGTGGATCCCAATTCTGGATATGGGTAAGGTTATTATTCATAACCTGATTCTGTTATCCCAGTATAATTATATGTTTCTCAACACCAGTAACAGAACCAGAGCCAACAATATTATCTTGAATCAAGGGGAAATCCCTACACGAGACATGTGTGTTCATGGAGTTTCCATTACTTCTACTAGATTTCATTTCTAAATAATGGAACATACTAGATTATGTTATGAATCATAATGTATAATATCAATTTATAAAAATACTAAAAATAAATTTAAATTTTATTCGTAGCTATTATCCTAATCATAAACATGGTTTCTTTGTTGAAAAATTTTCATTTAAATCCTTCATAATGGAATGTATGAAAATGTGAATTTTTATAAGAAAATCCCCCAAGAGTATCAAACTAGGTGCCCTGTAAGGAAATTCGTTGTGTACCAGGATTCCCCAGGTCAAGTCTGATACTCACTGTCAGGGTTTTCACTCCATGGTACATCTGTTCCAGAACCACATCCACTTGTAGTATCCTGACCGGGATTTATTTTCTAGAAGGATCCACATAATCTATTTGTTACCAAAAATTATAGGATGTTCTTGTATGTTTATCCCCAAAACCTATCTCTAGGTTATGTTCCCTGATCTATGTTCTCTAAATATAGTTTCCAAGTTTTCTACAAAACATCCTCTGATACTAATTGTAAGGACCCAACCCAGGTTGCCTGGAGCTGGTGTATTAATTAATTACATTGGCCTATAAGAAAAGAATATTCATCCCTAAGGACTGATTAGTTTAGTATAATTGTAAACAAGATACACACCAAATTTCATCATTATAACTTGAAATTAAAAACAATATAGAAATACCTTCAACAAAATCCATAAATCCTATGTTATTTTTTCATGTCATTCATAATAAAACTATTCATGTCCATAAAAAATGAAACATAATAAAGGGGTGAGAAAAAAAACTCTGTAAGGGTATTCAATACATTTGACGATATCAAAAACATAGGCATTAGGCATTTTGAATAACTAAAAACACATTCCTTTAACAAAAAACATGGAAAAATTATAGTAGGGATAATATCTTAATAAATAATTCCATAGTAAAACATAATCATGGGTATTCTAATTTTCAAATAACCACATGAACCTTCTATAATATTTTAATAATGTTGGAATGAATAATGTCGTATATCATAACCATAGTGTCCAGGACACATGCCACATCCATAAATATTCATTTTGTCAAGGCCTTATGTCAATACCATAGTTTGTCTTATGAGAACTACCGATGCACCGAGGGGAAATAGAGGGCCCCACATGACACTTACTACGTCAAGTTCATTCCTCCTATGAATGGGTATAAACTTAAACAACATATACATTAATATTGAAACTAATATATGAAATATAAATATGTTTCCCCAATCATTAAGCATAAACACTGCCCATTCAGAGTAAATTTGTGTATGGTTTTAAGATAGCTCATTCATAGACAATCTAATCATAAATCATTAAATTAAATATGGTATACGATTCAAAAAACTATTAATCCAAAAAAACAAAATTATATATATGCGTGTTGAAATATATTATGATACTCTTATAAAATCATCGAGTAATTCTTGAGATAAATACTCATTTAATTTAAAAAATGAGTTATTTTAAAAAGAACATTTTATAAAACTAGAAGTGATGTAAGATAGCTTTTATAATAAAATAATTTATTTTATAAGAATAATGGTTTCAAAAAAATACAATAGAGTGCCCTTGAAAATAGGTAGGAATTTTAGGAATTCACTTGAAACTGGATTGTTTATCAGGAATGATTTTTGAAATATCCTTTTAAAACATGTAAATACCCATAAATGATAGTTTGATTCTGGTTGGAACACATATATAGAACATTCACATATAAATATTTAGGTGTACATATGAATTAATAAGAATTTAATTTAGTTATGTATATAATAAAAGTAACAGGAATGAAAATGGAGGTTCTGGTAGAAAATCCTTACCTGATGTATGAATATGATTTTCTCTTGAACATATATTCGTGGAATATGAAATTAGACATATTAATAACATAATTAAGAAACTATTAGACATTTATTTAGTTTATCATATTTTTATTATGTTCCTTATGTCCTTATTTATAAGTTATAATATAGAATTCTGTTGTTCCAGAGTGTTCGTTTCCTTGGTTTTCAGGGTCGGTATATTTGTATAGGATTATGGATGTTAATTAGGAAGGGATGTAATTCTATAGAATTGAAATTATATATTATTTATGAAAATACATATTTTATTATGTTTATATATTTTAATTGGTTTCATGTTATGAGGATGAATCATTGGATTAAAAATTTTAATGACAATCACTTAGATAATTTGGAAGTATTTGGATTATTATGAACTAGTTTTGTAATATAAATTAATACAATATACATATAATGGTTCCTGAATATTAATTAGGTTATAATACGTATTTTATATTCTAGTTCATCCATAAAAAATTTTCATTACCAGTAATAAATGGGAATTTGATGAATGAAACTTTTTCGTGCACGAAAGTTGTAAATTGGAACCTCATAGACGATGATTTAATATATAAAAGAGAGAAAGAGAGTAAGAATACTAATAATGGTTATTACCATAACATGGTATAATTCCACTATATGAATTATAATGGATTTAAATGTATAAATTGCATAGAAGAGGTTAGTAAAGAATAATAAAATAAGATAAATTTAAATGAAACTAAATAAAAAAGAAAGATGGTTTACCTATTGAAATAACCTCCTTGAGAACCTCCTTAAGGGAAGGGGTTTTGGCATTATTTTCCAGACCAAGAGCTCCAAGAAATTAGGAATTAATAGGGAAGGTTATTTGGGAATTTCCTTGACGATATTCATGGTGTGGAGGAATGATGTAAAGAGGGAGTGAGGGGGGGGGGGTTATTGTGGAGGAGATGAGTGTTTTCATATAAATTTACTCATTGTTTTATAATTTTCCCAAAGACACCAAATAGTACTTATTATTGTGACCACAAATAGTAATAAGTGCATTTGATTCCAAAAAAATGGTCATCTAAATTATCCATGACTCAAGAATGATGAAAAAAATGACTTATTAAAAATATTTTTTAAATTATCAAATTTTACTATTTAGAAAAAAAATCATGTATTTCAGATAAATCCCAAAAATTCAACTTAACCATTTTTTGACATGTAGATTTCAAAAATGAACTCCATTTTTTGAAAATAATTTCCTAAATATGATTAATGTAATTTTTCAATAAAATTATAATTTATTCGAAAATAACAAATTTAAAACTATAATTCATTTTATATCACATTGAAAACATAATCAAGATTATAACCTTAAGACAATAAAATAATAATATTATCCACTATTAACACAGTTCAAATTACTATTCATATTACTATTCATAAGTGTATTTTACTTTTAAGCAAATTTTTTTATCTGAATCTAAATATCTTACTGAACGCAATTGTTTATGTTAGTATTTCGAAATCAAAATCACTAAGGTGGAAACATTATGTTTACAGGATAGGTTATAACAAGGTTGTGTTTTGTAGAGATTTAGTGTTTAATGAATTCAATAAAAAAATATATGTGAAAAATCATAGGGTGTTACATTTCGTGAGAAACAAGATATTCAAATTTATATTTATTTTAAATAATAAATAATTAAACCATATGGTAGTATATGAATTATTTTTTTACGAAATTAATAATAAATTATGTTTAGGGTATATTATACATGATTAAAATTTTCATTAACCGATTATTTATTTATATTTAATAAAATAACAGTTCTATAAAATATCTATTAAACCCTACACTTCTAAAATTCCATGTTAAATCTCATTTAACAAATGTTTTGTGGCAGATCATAAGCCTTAGGTAAGGAATGCATAATTTTTAATACGATGAAGTGTCACATAAATTAACACTTATTTTTTCATGAACTATTATGAATTTTTGATATTATAGAATGAATCTTAGTCATAAGTTAGAAAACTCATACATATCAATTTTTCCTTTAATATTACACTTATGTATTGATATTTCACGATTATATGTTATCTATTCCCATTGGATTGAATGTTATAAATTTTTAGAGTTCTATAATGTAACACCCCAATCTACCATGATATGTTTCCTTTTGAATAAAGCAATAGCTCGCATTGTACGCAACTTCGAGACTCTAACACACCGCGACCAATCAAAGTAGCCGTTATGAATAGTAATACCCACTTTTTTAAATTTTATAAATTTTATCTCTCAAAATGGACTTCATTTTTAGATTCGGAATATCAAAATTATCCTAGGGTAAAAGTTTGGTACTTTTCGGATAACTTTTATATTTTGATGAATAGTGAGATTACTAAATTTTAATTAAAAACAACTTTTTTAATAAAAATAATTAATAGCGATAAATTATGAATTTGAGTGGTTTTAAAGTATATTTAGAATATATTTTTACCATTTAATACAATTTTGGTTATTTAACATAATTTTACAATTAAACTGGATATAAATAAGTGTCAATCTTTTGATAGTTATTATTTCTTAAAAACACGCTTTTTTTGACAGCGGGAATTAATTTTAAATTAATTTCTACCACATCTATGTTTTGAATTTGGAAAAATGGAGTCCATATTTGGTATCAGGATGTCCAAATTGTGTAAATAGGTAACTTTTATTTGTAGACAATTTGAATAATTACTTCGGTAAATATTTTATTTACCATGGTTAAAGGGTAAATGTGGTAAATAAGGGTAATCAAATAATATTATAATAGTAATAAATTACCCTAAAACGTGTCTTAACCCTATTGGTTGATACATTTCCGACCATGGGAATCTTTGGGTCGATTTTGGGACCCCATGGATCCACTTGTATGTGATAATGACACTTTATATTAATTAAGTTAAATTAAATACAAAATAACATAAGCATATATCTTTTAAAAAAACAATTTTTACATAGGGTTATATATATATATATATATTATATATTTTAGACTATAAATATTAATTATAAATATATAAATATTTCCTACATAATTATATTTTATTTATAATTTTTAGACATTAAAAATTTAAAAATATATATGACACAATAATGTTGCTATATTTTCCTTATTAATGAATAAATCAAATAATTGGTATTATAAATGTTAAAATAAATATAATTTGAGAGTTTTGATAAAATAAACGAATTTAATTTGTTAATATGACATTTTAGGATTGCTTAAATTAATTTTATTCGAATTAATAATGTTGTTAAGACATTAAAAAATCAATTATTAAATATTTTCAAAAATGACATAAAAGAGTTTTTAAATTAAATATTATATTATTAATTGATATTATATTCCTAAAAATCTAAGCTTCGGCCAAATGACTTATATAATGATATGTGTATCATTAATAGACCACTTGGGGGTCTCTTGGATGTATATAGTAAGTTTATTAACTATATATTATAAAAATACAAAGTGACATGGTAAGTGTTAAACTAATTAACCAAGAGTTAAAACTAAAAGATAAGATTAATATAATTACCCAAACCTGTCTAAAATCTATTAGTTGAATATATTTTGACACATCCCCATCTTAGAATTTGAATAATAAACTTTGGAGCCATAATAAACCGAATATGAATTTATTATAAATTAATACATTAAGTTTTCCCTAAAGGGCCCCTCCCCGCCCTAATAAAAGGACACCACTTCTAACTAATTCATCACACCTTCAAAGACTTTTGGCTTGGCCAAATACTGCCCAAATAATCTCAAAACTTCCCTCAATTCAAACTAGAGGCCTTAGTTTGATCAGAAAGCCAACCTAAGGAGATCTTTTGATCAAATCAAAAGGAAGAACCCAAAGAAGAGTTAATGTTTTCACCACCCTTTTTCAAGTTCATCTCTTCTTAAACTAATTGTTTCTCTGTTATTTCCTTTATAAAATAATAACTCCAGTATCTTATTTATACTGTGATTTTATTCTAAATATGGTACAACCATATTCAGTATTATATCCATCCTTTGAATGACATTTCACCATACGAGCGTACGTACAGCTTACTATCTCCACGTCGTGGTGTAATTGTTATTCAAAATATTATTATTTGGATAGGTATAATAATGATGTTTAATTAATGTAAATAATAAATATAACATGATAATGATTCTGTATATATTATATACCATCCAATTATATATTATTTTAATATCAAAAGAATGATATTGTCTCTCGTGAGTACGTACAGACTACCGTCTCCATGAACGTGATGAGATTCATTCCCCATCATATCCATTCTAGTCTAATTCTCATTTGATGATTAAAAATAATGTTTAAGGACTTGATATAATTCTCTATATGAATAATATATAAACCTATCCATAACAAACATGGCTTATATAACAAAACATATAAAAGAAAAGGAGTAAGTTAACACCTGAAACGATGATAATACAAAGATATTATTAACAAAGAAGTGTTAAAATATCATATATGATATCATATTAATGTATATGATTATTGTATAATTTAATAACAATAATTTCACCATTATTCAATAGGTTAACTTACCCTTGACAAAGGAAAAGTACAAGGTAACGGGTTTTCATCTCACTCTTTATTCCCATGAGATTCATGCCATATTGCCACTATTACCTTTTGTGTGGTGTATGTACTACCCATAATTGTATTCTTTGTGTAATAAACTTTAATTTATGTGTATTTACATATTAATTGTATGATACCTCTTTCATGGGTTTAATGTTTCGTAAGTTATCAAATTGGTAAGGGTTATTTCACAATCTCTTCATTATCCGAGGTTGTTTATACATAATTATCTACTGGGACCTCTTTATCATCCACATCCATGTTTCTTAAAAATGTATTTCAAAACATTTTTAATATGTTTCATAATATGGGTTAAAGTCATTTATACCCTTGTTTTTCTTTTTATAAGAAGTTTATAAAGGAATATTTCCGTCGTTTTCCAAACAAGGTCCTTTTTTAACCTTTTCGAAAAAATTAAGGTAAGAATGTCTTTTTAACTTATATGGTGGGTGCAGATATTTTCTCCGTTATAAAATCTTTGAAGCTTCCCTTACAAGATTATAAGAATATTTTCAAATTAAATGTTTTATTTTATAATATGTGACTTTTAAATGATTTAAAAAAAAGAGATATTTCTCTCAAATAGTTTTGATTTCAACTATGTCAACATCCTTTGATAAATTTTATACTTGTTTGAAGTTGATTTATTATGATACAAATATTCCATATTGTATTTAAGGTTTTGTGATATGTTTGACTATTGATGAGTTATTTTTATTCCATTAATGGTTTATGATTAATGTTTTGGCATTTTATATGCTATTTTTAATATGAATGTTTACGTTATATTTCATCCTCTTCTTAAGATGAATGTGTTGGACTAGTATGTTCTGGGTTGGGGATAGGTAAATGTAATCCCTTCGGGTTGTGGTTCAGTTACAGCAGACCCTATGGGTTGGTGTCCGGTTATTAGAGGCACACCGGGTTGGTTTACGATTATTAGAGGCACTCTGGGTTGGTGTCCGGTTGTTAGAGGCACTCCAGGTGGGAGTCCGGTTACAGAGGCTCTCTGGGCTGGGTTCCGGTTAGATTTATCCCTTAGGTCTTGGCACGAGGTCTTGATAAAGAAATTAATGTTTGGCATTATGTATTCCCTTGTTATGAAAGTGGTTATTGATATTTCATGTGGTTATTCGATTTGTAGAATATCCATGTGAATAATTAAATGAAATTATTTCATTTTATCTTTGCCATATTATGATGAAGTTAAAGTTTAAAAGGATTTTGTTTTAGTTATACATTGCCTTAAATGTTTATGCTTATTTATGAAAGTTTCCTCTATACTTTTATCCTTACTGAGCATCTGAGCTCACCCCTTTCTATGTCTTATTTTTCCCAGGATTCCAAGAAGTAATTTATGAATGACCTGTAGGGATAGTATGAGGAGATATGAAGACAAGATGTTGTTGTAGTTTTATTTACTTTATGATGTAATGTAAGACTTATGAATATATCTAGTGTTTCCAAGACTACTAAACTAATCGGTCTTTCAAAACTTGATCTTTTGTGATAATGCCAATGTTATGTAATAAAGCACCGACTCTAGGTAACTAGGGTCGGGGCGTTACAGTTGGTATCAGTGGAAGTTTAGTACAAACCTTGGAGACTAGATTTAGATAAACTCTAATTAGAGCACATAAACCTAAGATGGACTTTGAGGATTAGTGTAGAAGAACTTCCTAGAATTTTGGTATTTTAGAGATTTTGTGAGTTTTCCGAGCAATACATCTATGTCTGTATACGAGCAGCTGGAGGCGACTCTGGAACAGATGTATCTGGGGGTAAAACCCAAAAACACCGCTTTGAGCTAGACTCGAATGGGAACCGGTGCACGACAACGGGCCTTGCTGCACTCTTGGTTACGATACTCCCGGGGGATATGCTTAGGATAATTCTCATTTTCTTTAAAAATCATTATGAAGGGTTTATGAGTATATACATCCTCAAAGAAAACATTTTTTTATGATTATGAATTATATCCATAAATAGTTCAATTTATGTTAAGTGTTTTACAAGTATGAAATTATGTATTTTGATTCATAAACTGATCTAGTTTATGCCATTGTTTAGAAATGGTGCCTAGTGGAAGGAATGGAAACCGTATCAATGCATGCACTCCATGTCAGGATTTCCCTCCTGCTCAAGATAATTATAGTGGAGCTGGTGATGAAACTCGTGCTGATCAGCTAATCACCATACTGGGACAACTCACTCAGGTTATGAATAATAACCTTACCCATATGGAGCACCATGATCTGCAATGTGGAGGATCAATGTTAGATTGCTTCATGAGGCAACAACCACCAACATTCAATGGGAGTAAAAATCCCTTAGTATCTGGGCAATGGATAAACTCCTTAGAGAAAATATTCCATGCCTTGGGGAGTAGTGAAAGGGAAAAAGTTATCATGGCAGTTTACCGCCTCACTGGAGATGTTGACCAATGGTGGTCATTGATTCAAAACACAAAGGAAGGTGACAAAGTATCAACTATGGAATGGAGGGAGTTCAAAGAGATTTTCTTAGAAAAATACTTTCCTTGTGACCATCGAACAGATATGGAAAGGAAATTTCTGAGTCTGAGAAAAAAGTAGGATGAGAATGTCGCAAAGTATGAGGCTAACTTTACAAGGTTATCAGGGTATACTGGAGATTATATACGTAACCCATGGAATAATATTGATCATTTATTTGATGGGTTAAAACCATTTCTTCGTCGAGCATTAATCTCACAATCTTTCTCATCGTACGAAGACATTGTCTCATGCACTATCAAGACAGAAAAGGACTTCTCTAAATATTATGACAATATAGTAAAGCAAGAGAAGAAGAGAACGATGGAGCAAGAGATAGATAAAGGGAAAAATAGAAAGCAGGATTTTCTATTATGTGAAAATTGTGGGAAGAGGTACTTGCTTAAAAGGAATGGGAGTTTTTTAAAAATGTGGAGAAAAAGGTCACCAGACTCGTGATTGCAAGGGAAAGATGGAGGCTGTTAATGTTGAATGCTAAAATTTTTGGAAAATGGGGCATTATGAAAATTAGTGTCCTAAGCGTCAGGGAAACGTACCTCAGAAAAGGCCAAGGGATCAAGGCCAATCTTATGTTGTTACTATAGTTGAAGAGGAATGATTAATGTATTTGTATTTTTTGACTGAAAGATTATATTCTAGTTATGAGAATAACGTGATATATATAAGGATTGTACTGTAGTACTTGTTGTTTTAATTAAGGTTTTAATATGACTAAGGTAATCATATTTTCAGTATGTGACAATAAGATAAACTTTACTCTGTTTGGAGAATTTGATGTTGTGATTGAATTTTGAATTTAGATACTTTTACAGAGGGTCTGGATAGAGGTACTTTGGATAAATATAATGTTTTGTAATGGATTAAGTTGAAATTTGGATAGTATTGTTCAAAGTTAAAAAATTTCTTATGATTATTTTTGGAATATTATGATACTATAGTTTTAGGAAAAGGACATCCTGCAGGTGGGGCGATAATCCGTCATGTTAGAAAAAGCTGCATGAATCGAACCAACAACCATAGTGCGATGGGCCTTTATTACCTACCACTAGCCTACAGGAAGTCCCTGGTTATTACAAAATATTTTTTCATTATAATGGTATGTCTTAATGATTGGAACCTTATACTATTAGGATAAATATAATATTTTTGAGTTCTATTATCTTTTGGAGTGAAAGTTGAGTTTGTGGTAGAAATTAATTGAAGGATAAAAACAATACTTTTCAATATGTATATATATATTTATCTTATTCTATGAAGAAATTAATTCTTTAGGGAAGGGATTTTAAGACCAAAAATGTGTTATCCTAATACCTTATGTTTTGTTGAACTGATGATATTTTAAATCATCATAGATTGATGGCTTTGAGACCCTCAATTCTACACTTGTTTGTGATTGATGAACTCAATCACTCCCTATAAATATTTTTTTTTTCTCTCTAATTACATGTCTATAATTTCCACCAATGTTCTCCTATTCTAAACCCTAATTTGGTGGTGACATTCTCATTTCCCTTTCCCTCTTATTAAAACTAAATTTTATTAATCCTATTTCCTATATGGGTTTTCCACAAATGTATTTTCTATTTTCAACCTTTTATTTTAAATGAAAAATTCCAAATTGCGAGGATGAAATTATTTGAAGGATGAGAGAATGTAATACCCCAATCTTCCATGATATGTTTCCTTTTGAATAAAGCAATAGCTTGCATTGTACGCAACTTCGAGACTGTAACACACTGCAACCAATCAAAGTAGCTGTTATGAATAGTGATACCCACTTTTTGAAATTTTATAAATTTTATCTCACAAAATGGAATTTATTTTTAGATTCAGAATATCTAAATTAGACTAGGGTAAAATTTTGGTACCTTTCAGATAACTTTTATATTTTGATGAATAGTGAAAATTACTAAATTTTAATTAAAAACAACTTTTTTAATAAAAATAATTAATAGTGATAAATTATGAATTTGAGTGGTTGTAAATTATATTTAGAATATATTTTTACCATTTAATACAATTTTGGTCATTGAACATAATTTTACAATTAAACCGGACATGAACAATAGTCAATCTTTTGATAGTTATTATTTCTTAAAAACACGCTTTTTGTTTTGACAGCGGGAATTAATTTTAAATTAATTTCTACCACTTTTGTTTTTCGAATTTGAAAAAATGGACTCCATATTTGGAATCAGGATGTTCAAATTGTGTAAATAGGTAACTTTTATTTTAAGATATTTTGAATAATTACTTCGCTAAATATTTTATTTACCATGGTTAAACAGTAAATATGGTAAATAAGGGTAAAAAATAATATTATAATAATAATAAATTACCCTAAAACATGTGTTAACCCTATTGGTTGATATATTTAAGACCATGTTCATCTTTGGGTCGATTTTGGGACCTCATGGATCCACTTGTATGTGATAATGACACTTTATATTAATTAAGTTAAAGTAAATACAAAATAACATAAGCATATATCTTTTAGAAAAACAATTTTTATATAGGGTTATATATATTATATTTTGGACTATAAAAATTCATTAGAAAGATTAAAATATTTCATAAATAATGATATTTTATTTATAATTTTTAGACATTAAAAATGTAAAAAAATATATGACACAATAATGATGCAATATTTTCCTTATTAATAAATGAATAAAATAATTTGTATTATAAATGTTAAAATAAATATAATTTTAAATTTTTTATGACATGCACGAATTTTATTGGTTAATATGAAATTTTAGGATTTCTTAAATGAATTTTATTCTAATTAATAATATTGTTAAGACTTTAACAAAAATAAATTATTAAATATTTTCCAAATTGACATAAAAGTGTGTTTAAAACAAATATTATATTATTAATTGATATTATATTCCTGAAAATATAAGGTTCGGAAAAAGGACTTATATAATGATAGGTGTATCATAATGGACCACTTGGGTGTCTCTTGGATGTATATAGTAAGTTTATTAACTATATATTATAAAAATACAAAGTGACATGGTAAGTGTTAAACTAATTAACCAAGAGTAAAAACTAAAAGATAAGGTTAATATAATGACACAAACCTGTCTAAAATCTATTGGTTGAAAGGATTTAGACCCATCCCAAACTTATAATTTTAATAATAAACTTTGGATCCATTATAAACTGAATATGAATTTATTATAAATTAATACGTTAATTTTTTCCTAAAGAGCCCCTCCTCCCCCTTATAAAAGGACACCAATTATAACCAATTCTTCACACCTTAAAATCCTTTTGGTTCAGACAAAACCTACCCAAATACTCTCTCAAATTCCCTCATTTCAACCTAGAGGCCTTAGTTTGATCGGAAAGCCAACCTAAGGATACCTTTTGATCAAATCAAAAGGAAGAACCCAAAGAAGAGGTAATGTTTTAATCACCCATTTTCAAGTTCATTTCTTCTTCAAATTCTTCTTTCTTTGTTATTTCCTTTATAAAATAACAAATCCAGTATCTTATATATACTGTGATGTTATTATAAATATGGTACAACCATATTCAGTATTATATCCATCCTTTGAATGACATGTCACCATACATGCGTACGTACGGCTTACCGTCTCCACGTCGTGGTGTAATTGTTATTCAAAATATTATTATTTGTATGGGTATAATAATGATGTGTAATTCATGTAAATAATAAATATAAAATGATAATGATTCTGTATATATGATATACCATACAATTATATATTATTTTAATATCAAAATAATGATATTGTCGCTCGTGCGTACGTATGGACTACTGTCTCCACGAACGCGATGAGATTCATTCCCCATCGTATCCATTCAAGTATAATTCTCATTTGATGATTAAAAATAATGTTTAATTACATGATATTATTCTGGATATGAATAATATAAAAACCTATCCATAGCCAACATGTCTTATATAACAAAACATATAAAAGAAAATGAGTAAGTTAACACCCGAAACGACGATAACACAAAGATATTATTAGCAAAGTAGTATTAAAAGATCATATATTATATCATATTAATGTATATTATTCTTTTATAATTTAATAAAAATCATTTCACCATTATACAGGAGGTTAACCTACCCTCTACAAAGGAAATGTACAAGGTAAGGGGTTTTCATCTCACTGTTTATTCCCGTGAGATTCATGCCATATTGCCACTATTACCTTTTGTGTGGTATATGTACTGCCCATAATTGTATTCTTTGTGTAATACACTTTAATTTATGTGTATGTACATATTCATTGTATGATACCTATTTCATGGGTTGTATTTTTCGTAAGTTACCAAATTGGTAATGGTTATTTCACAATCTCTTCATTATCCGAGGTTGTTTATTAGTTTTTATCTACTGGGACCTCTTTATCATCCACATCCATGTTTCTTAAAAATGTATTTCAAAACATTATTACTATTTTAGTGAATATGGGTTAAAGTCATTTATACCCTTGTTTGACTTTTTATAAGATGTTTATAAAGGAATCTTTCTGTCATTTTCCAAACAAGGTCATTTTTTAACCTTTTCGACAGAATTAAGGTAAGAATGTATTTTTAACTTATACAGAGGGTGCGGCTATTTTCTGCCGTTATAAAATCTTTGAAGATTACCTTACAATATTATAAGAATATTTTCAAATTAAATGTTTTCTTTTATAATTATGTGACTTTTAAATGATTTAAAAAATAGACATTTCTCTCAAATAGTTTTGATTTCATCTATGTCAACATCCTTTGATAAATTTTACACTTGTTTGAAGTTGATTTATTATGAAACAAATATTCCATATTTTATTTAAGGTTTTTTTGATATGTTTGACTATGGATGAGTCATTTTTATGCCATTAATGGTTTATTATTAAAGTTTTGTAATTTAGTATTCTAGTTTTAATACAAAAGTTTACATTATATTTCATCCTCTTCTTAAGATGAATGTGTTGGACTAGTATGTTCTGGGTTGGGGACCGGTAAAATGAAGCCCTCTGGGATGGGGTCTGGTCACAGAAGACCTTCCTGGTTGGTGTATGGTTATTAGAGGCACTCTAGGTTGGTGTCTGTTTATTAGAGGCACTCCGGGTTGGTGTACGGTTATTAGAGGCACTCCGGGTTGGAGTCCGATTACAGAGGCTCTCTAGGATGGGTTCTGGTTACAGTTATCCCTTAGGTCTTGGAACGAGTCCTTGAAAATTATATTAAAGTTCACCATTATGCATTCCCTTGTTATGAAAGTGGTTATTGATATTTCATTTTATTATTCGATTAGTAGAATATCCATGTGAATAATTAAATGGCATTATTTCATTTTATCTTTTCCATATTATGATGAAGTTCAAGTTTAAAAGTCTTTTGTTTTAGTTATACATTTCCTTAAATGTTCATGCTTATTTATGAAAGTTTTCACTGCATTGTTATCCTTACTGAGCATCTGAGCTCACCCCTTTCTATGTCTTATTTTTCCCAGGATTCGAAGAAGTAATTTATGAATGACCTACAGGGATAGTATGAGGGGATATGAAGACAAGATGTTGTTGTATTTTTTTTACTTTATGATGTAATGTAAGACTTATGAATATATCTAGTGTTTCCATGATTATTAAACTAATCGGTCTTTCGAGACTTGATCTTTTGTGATCATGCCAATGTTATGTAATAATGCACCGACTCTAGGTAACCGGGGTCGGGGCGTTACATATAACATATCTTCTTAACTCTTGTAATATGACTTAATAATTGGAACATTACTATTATGTTTTCCATTTTCATTTGATTGAATCTTTTATTTTAGCTGAGATGACTATTATAATAACATAAATGAATATTATGCATAAACACTACTAATATTTACTCATAGAAATTCTAGTATCAATGAGAAATTTTTCTATTTTATTCTTCTCACTATATAGTGATGTTCATATATAAAATATTATGAATTTTATGTATACATGTGGTCTTGTGAAATTAGCCAAATGTTTATGATGTGTTATGATTCATCTTCACAAAAAATAGGGAATATTTTCATTCCTTTTTTAATTATCATCTATAGTATCAATAATTACTAATCCCATTTAATTATAATAATTTTATACATTTTATAACATTGGAGGATATCAATATTGAAACATTTCAACTAAGAAAAATCCATATAACTATATAAAAAATTAAGACTACAAAATTTCATAGTGTTACATTGAAAATCATCAGTTCATTTTAGTGAAAATCAATAAAAATAAATCATTATTTAATTTGTGTTAGGAAACTATTACTTTATTTATAAAAATGAAAAATATATCTACTCTATTTTCATTAATCCTTATTTTCAAAAAATATTAAAAAATTATATTGGAAACTTCTATAATTCATTATCTCAACGAGATCAACAAGGCTCTAAAATATATCCCCAATGTCTCATAATTAAAAAAATTAATCTTCATAAAAATAATTTTATTATTACATCTAGAGTGTAATTTTCATAGAAAACGTGATTTTTATATATCACACCTATAAAAAATAATAAATCATCCATTGATATGTATCCTTATTTGTCTTTGGAGATACCCATAAATGTTTTTGGGCCTATTTAATTTTTTAAGCCTCAATTTCACCGGAATGAGTCAATTTCATTATAGTGGGTGATTTTTAGTTTACGTCATCCCTCACTATATTTTCATTATTATAAAACCCCATATATTTGTTTCATATAATATTCATTTATTAGTTTTGAAATAAATAATCCATTTTCCCTCATTGATCACTATGTTTTTTCATTATCATTTTCTGAATCCACACTATGAAATATCAATATTTTGTCTTACAATTCAACAAACATTGTGATTTTTAATATCCCACAATATATTAACAACATGTCCTTTTATTCAAATGATATATTTGAATTTATCATTCAATTTCATTCAAAAAATATAAATGATTCATTGTTACACATTAATGTTTTTCGATTAGTGATTTTATTCATAGATTTTTATACCATTACATATTTAGGTTCTTTAATTTTGGTAATAAAAATAGATTCATCAATTTAATTCCATTGTAGGCAGTGTTATGAGATCCATACCACTCCAAATTTATTTACTTGTTCTTCCTATTAAAACTGTAATGGTTAAATATTTCTTCATCCTACTACATATTGTGGTTAACTCCTCCCTCAAATTTAGTATTATAATTATTGATGGTATACCCGATTTCGGACCTATATACAATAGTTGGTCCAGGATCTGGAAAAATCCCGCACCTTATAAAAAAAATTAGAAAATTGAAAAGGTGGTAGTGTAAGGGGGTTTACAAAGGTGAGAATAGATAATACCATGTGCGTCCAAGTCAACAAGATGTGAGAAAAATTCCGGAATGACGAAGGACCATCATGAGGAGACCTCCATGACCGTCCTCTTGGATAGAGAATCAGCAACCTGGTTTGCTTCACTATAAACATGACTGATTTCTAGTGGAAGACGCTCAAGGAGAAGAAGGCATGCAATCCACGATGGGAGAATCCTCCAAGGAACAACCCTGGACTTTGACCGTAGAATGTGTACTGCTATACATGAGTCAGATTCTACCCATATGTGCCTCCAACCATGGTGGACAACATAGTTGACAGCTATAATCATAGCCCATAATTAAACATCAAGCGTAGAACCAATTCCAATATAATGATAGAAGCGGACCTTAACCAAGCCCCGATGGTTACGGAACACCCCACCACACCCATAAGGTCTTGGTGTACCAGATGCCACACCATCAACATTCACATTAAACCATGATGAAATGGGATGAATCAATCCAATTGATTTCAACATCAAAGGTTTCTTGACCTTGCTAGACACTCCAAGCGTTTTTAGAATTATGAGATTAGAAATATTATTATTCATTGTAACAGTTTTTATCTTGGAAGCAACGTGCACTTCCCTGTAAATAGTAGTCAGACCAGCCTTTAAAGAGGGCCTACAGTTTTCAAAAATGATCTAATTTTCCACCATCCAAAACTGAGCAAAGTTTGCCGCAATAGCAGTGAGAAGAAGTGAAAAAACCTGCTCACTTTGACCAGATGTAGTGAACAAGTTAATGAAATCATCAAGACTGTTCAGTGATAACGGAATCCAAAGTACATGTTGAAAATGTTCCCAAAATCTACAAGAAAATTGCAGGGAAAGAAAAGATGGTGAATTGTTTCTTCAACATGGGTGCACAAATAGCAGCAAGAGGCTAAATGTATTCCCGTTCGCTGTAGAATATCTTGCACAGGTATCCTACCTTTCCAAATCTGCCATAGTATCAGGTAATTGGAAGGGAGAATGAATGGTTTTTTAAAACTCTCCAACTACAAGGGAGAAGTCGCATTGTTTCCACATAAGTTTCTATAATACTCACTTGAATTGAACCTGCCATAGGTGTTGGGTGTCCAGATCAAAGTTTCACTGTCCATGAAGTTATAACACTGCATAGACATATTAGTATGATCTAGTAGACAATTCCAAAGATCCCTGTCTCGGTGTAGGTTAACGATTGAGATATCCTTCAGCTGTGTAGGGATCTCCATGCGTTCTATGATGGGCTTGTCCAGCCACTTCATTTTCCAGAAATTAAGCTTGGATGCACTGGAAACCAGCCAAGAGGAGTAGTACATGATTCCAATATAATCATGTTTAATGGAAGGCCATATAGAGGAGGACACATATGCTGAGTACCCATTATGTAGCTCTGATATGAATATTTGTGTAATAAAATCCATGGAATCATCATTATAAGTCAACAAGTTCCAAGTGAATTTACTTATGAGAGCATCATTGAAGCCTTTCAGGTCCATAACACCCATGCCCCCCATTTCAATGGGTTTGATACAATATTTCTAGGAAACAGTGATGTGTTTATTTTCATGTATTCACCTGGTCCATATGATGTTACTGATTAACCTTTGAAGTCATTGATAAGGGCACAAGGCGACAAATAAACCAAGAAATCATTGACAAACATTGAAGTGACAATCGAGTTCACAAGACAAATTCTTCCTACTTGAGAGATCAATTTCCCTTTCCAGGGAGATAGTTCATTAATAATTCTGGAGTATATGGGTTCAAGATAGAATCTTTTCACCCCTCCCAAAAAAATCGGTAATCCAAGGTACATAAATGGAAGGGCACTTCTCCTAACTCCAAGATGCTTGGAAATTCTGTTCTTCTTGGAGACAATCATTCCCTTCCCAAATAAATCAAAGGATTTATTCCTGTTCACCACCTACCCAAAAACATCCTCATAATGAGAAAATATTTTCTGAATGCAAGATATTGTACCTTTGTTGGCCTATCCAAAAAATAATAATATCATCAGCATACAAGAGGTGCGAGGGGGTGAAGAGATTCCTTCCAACCTTTATTCTCTTATAAAGATCAGCCTACACCATATCATTCAAGAAAACACTCAAATAATCTTCAGTAAGAGTGAAGAGGAGTCCAGATAAGGGGCCCCCTGTCTGAATTCCCTAGAGCATTGGAAATAACCCATGGTAAATCCATTTATAAGAATAGAAAGTATCACATTATGGAGAGTTGTCTTGACAAGTCTAATGAAGAATTCAGAAAATCCATGTTTCTTGAGAACTGAAAAAAATATAGCTCCATTTCAAGGTATTAAAGGCCTTAGAAATGTCCAGCTTGATGGAGAAGCTTCCTTTCCTCATATTTTTTATCATGGCATTGACACATTTTGAGGCAGTGAGAAGGCAATTCTAAATATGTCTTCCCGAGAAAAATCCAAACTGATTTTTAGTAATCTTTGTGCTGATAATGTGTCCAAACCTTAAGTTAATGATCTTGCTGATAACTTTGGGGATGGTGTTTCCAATATCCACTAGCCTGAAGTCTTTGATGTCTAAGTCATTTTCTTTCTTTGGGAGCAGAGCAATGAAGCAAGCATGGGCACCATAGGGAATGGATTCATGGATGAAAAACTCCCATGAAACATTAATGATCTCATGTCACACAATATCCCAATAAAACATGAAGAATTGATTGGTAAACCCATCTGTTCCTTCCACACTATAAATATTTAATGAGAAAAGAGCATATTTGATTTCCCTCACCATTGGGGTTTTCACAAGCAGCTTGTCCTGATTTGTACTGACTGTTGGTTGAATATTGTCCATCAAGAGAGAAGTGCCATCAAATCCCTTCTTTGAGTACAAATCTTCAATGTATTTCACCACAGCATTAGAAATTTCCATCTCTGATGTAAAAAGAGACCCATTTACTTCAATCATAGAGACCCCTCTCATGGACTTCTTTTCTCTATATTAGAAGTGAAAAAACCTTGAGTTCCTATCTCCTTGATGCATCCATTTGACATTGTATTGGCTCCTCAAAATGTGTTCCTGCAGTAGGAGAAGATCATCAAGATGAGAAATGGCCTGGATTTCATCCCTTGAGGGGATGTACTGATTTTGACATGTATTCTGGCAAAGAAGAAGCCGCTGTTCAGCAGCCTGGATTTCATGCTCCAGGTTGGAGAAAGATGCTTTGCTCTAGTCATTGAGCATTTTTTTGTAGTCTTTCAGCTTTTCGGTCATTATTATAAGAGGGATGCCAATTGGTTCAGTCTCCCATGCCTTACGGATGACCTCCCTGCATCCAAGCACTACAAGCCATGCAATTTTGAACCTGAAAGGAAGAGGAGATGACAATGTCCTACCAACACAAATATCCACAAGGATCAGATTATGATCAGAATCACATTTGGGAAAGGTGAGACTAGAAGTGGTGATATCATCATTCCTGTCATTGACTTGAACAAATCAACTGTCCAATTTACTGGCTTGGTGCCCATTCAAAGTGTACCTACACCATGTGTGATCTTCTCCAACAATTGGGACTTCAGACAGATTAAATTTTTTAACACACACTGAAAAATCATTTGCAGCATGTTTGTTGAAGTGAGAACCAGTCTTTTCATTAGGCCTATGGAAAATTTTGAAGTCACCTAAGACCACCCAAATCTTAGCCAACCGGTCAAAAATAGACTCAAGATCCTTCCAAATACCCCTTCTTTTAATATAGATATTAGAGGCATAAACAAAAGAGATAGAGATGATAGCTTCCTGAAATTCAATATCCACCAAAACAACCTGGTGCATCTTGGTCATCGATTGAATGCAAAATACTATTGTGTTTGAGAACCCAAAGTGACTCAGCCACGCTATCACTTGAGTTTTGAGATACAAAAGAGTACCCAAGGGAGTTCCATCTAAAGGATTTCCAGTTTTCAAACTTCATTTTGGGTTCGTTTATTGCAACCATCAAAGGTTTATTGGCCCCAATATAATGTCTCAGGGCCTTGACCGTGTGAGAGTTCCCAATCCCATGACAGTTCCAAAAAAAGTTCTTCATTTGATGGAAGATTTTCCCCTCATTTGAGGTCACTCTTTCTGTACTATTTCCACATTGCTCTTTTTACCCATTCCCTTTCCTTTCCCCTTTCATAATTTCTCAGCCACAAAGGGAGTCTTAGTGATTTCACAATCTTCACTAAAATCAAACCGTAATTATCCGCTAATTGGAGTCAATTTATTAGGAGATTGATCAATGCCCATGGAAGAGCCCTGGTGTGTTCTCTTCCTAGAAATTTTCCCAGAAGGGACCTGCTGGAATTGGTCATTAATCCCATGCTGCATCACATCAACTGGACCATCTTGTCTTTGAGACATAACCTACTTCATGCCATTAGTCTGGGTGTCTCCAGGAACCTGTTCCTCCACTAGCACAAATGGCAGTGCCCCTGATATAATCCCTGAGACAAGAACCTGCTCCTGGGGAGTTGGAGAGGCCTGATTCATGCCACCAATCTATGAGTCTCCAGGTACATTCTTCTCCACCTGCGTAGGCATAGAAAGGCAAGCCCCCTGCTCATGTGGAAAAGATGTAGTGGTCTGATGAGACGTAAGCACACTCATACAGTGAGCATGGCCATCTTCAATAAAGACCCCTTCCTCCATCTCACCTGGAATCTGCTTGCTGTGGTGGATTTTTGGTGAGTATTGAGTTGAGCGATGAACAGGTTGGTCCCCTGCACTGCCTTTAGTTGCATCCGAAACATTTCACTAGCTAGCTTACACATCCATATACATATCCATGTCAGCACCTGCATTACCAGAACACACTGCCATGTACAGTATAGAAGGATTAGTGACACCACTGGTATCCCCTTCCGCACACTCTCTCTAGAAAAAGGAATCCATGTGCATCAACTTCAGCGGTGTATAAACTTGAGGAACATTGAAATACATTGCAACCTCCCCAATTTAAACCATGCGAACAATTTCTGCTACATCTGTTTCCAGCTCAAGGGATTTATCATCATCAAGAGATGGGTCAGTACCTTCCATGGACTGAGGTTCCTCCCCAGAAGATGTGCCAATAGTCACATTATTTTCTGTTTTCCCCTTCCTATTAGTATTAGCCTTCCGGCATGCTTGGCTGTCATGCCCTTGGATATTACATATCGTGAAAAACTTGTATTTATTACATTCAATGTCCACATGACCAAAAACATTGCACTCCTTACTAGACTTGGGTTTCCTTTCATATAGGATTTCCAGTTTGAAACTATCATCCTTGGTGGTGAGAAAACCCTCTTCCACTAACGTGTTGTCCATGAAGACTTCCACCGGTTTACAAGCATAATGTCCAAACCTAGGATTTTCCACATGGTTATCAATTATAATGGGATTTCCAATGGATGATACGATGTCACACAGAATTATACGATGCCAATACAGCCAATTAAGCCAGAAAATCTGGATCCAAATCTGTGTATGAGTGTTCCTCACATTCAGCTGATAAACATTTTGATCCCACTCCTATGTCCTAATAACTTCTGGTTTTAAGTTGATGGAAACGAATCTCAAAGCATGCCTTTTCAACTCATCATAGGGGGAAATAATATGGAAGTATCCTCTTCTTATTTATTGTCATTCTCTAGTCCCCAAAGCCCCAGACTATAGCTATTCTATCAAAAATCTCATTAAACCTCCACAACTTCTCACCCTTCGGAGACAAGACACTCGCAATGTTGGAGATTTTGAACAGATGGATTCTTTCCTCAACCGTATCCTGGTTGGTAGAGACATGAGCGATCCTATGATTCCTTATGATCCTTCCCAGAGAGGGAATACCAAATTATAGAGATGTATTCATTTCCAATTTCACAACCTCTACAAAATTTTGCTTCAGTCCGATGCATTCCAGGGGGATACCACAAGTATTCACCAAACCATTACCTAAAGCACTGAGATGGAAACGTTCCTTGTGCCCCACAATGTCAAACTAGGCAGCATCTTTCCCTGCCCTAGAATCCATTGGAAAAACTTCAGATCCATGATGCGGCTGGACTCCTTGATCGCACGAAGCTCCCCCTTTCCCCACCATCATCTTTCAGACCTATATACAATATGTAAAAGAACAACTATTTTAGGTTACCTAAAAGATTAATTCTATTTTCTCTTCTCAGATACTATCCTCCAATAATTATTTTTTTGAATTCATGTAGAAGTATTTTTTGTTTTCTTGGTACTCACCACATTATATAATGATTAATTTTTCAGTACCTCATCAATTTCATCCATATTTTATTACACCTTTGGATAAACTATAGGGTGGTTCCAAACACATCAACATAAAAATCATGAAATTTGAAGTTTCCCATTTTAATTGGGTTTTATTTATTTATATTTATGTAATGGAATGTAATAACATAATCAACATCCATGTATAGAGGAACATCCCCCAATTGGATTTATTTCATTCCCTTGAATGGAACTGTATGATTTTTTACTTTCCATTGGATCATTAATGTTGTTCCTATTTCATATGTAATTATAGTTTTAGGAAGAATATCTAATGAATGATTATTTAGATCCATTTTATGAAACCCTTTTCTTTATAACACATTAATTAATGAATTATTACATATGATTACACATCATACTATCTTGTAAAATTTAGCACCAATTGATTATGGTACCCAGTTAGACCATTTGAACTACATATTCCCATTATAGTGGTTGGTTCTGGCCATCAATCAATTAAATATATAATTTAAGGGTCCACGTATCTCTTATTTCTTGTGAACATGTTCCCCATTAATATGAATTCTTTTATCTAGTAATAATTATTGTTTTAAATTCTATAATGTTTCAACTTTCATAAGGACTTTAGCATAGTTCTCTTATGTTTTTCATTCTATTCCATAACACAAATTTCTTTAGGAAATCTATAAATATTATATTAATAATATGTATAAATATTTATTTATAATTATATATTCTAAATTTCATTACTATGAAACCATTGTGCATATACCTTTTATGAAATGAAGTTGTGGGTATATGCCCCTTCTTCACCCTTATATGATAATACCCTGCACGAAGATCCATCATAGAATGGTATTGGTCTTAACATACCTAGTTGATAGATTCATCAATATACAGATAATGAATCGTTTTTTTGTGATCTTGATTATATTTTTATAATCAATGCACAGGAGAATTGACCAATCATTCTTCTTTATAAAGAGTACCAGTAAAAGCCTTAGTAAAACACTTGGACATATGAAACCCTTATCTGTTGTCCCATTTGGTTATTTTATTAGGTCATCATGTTTTACAAATAACATTATATATCGACTCTGGGATATTAGATAATACCCAAGTACAATATCATTTTGAAATTCAACCTCTCTTATTGGAGGAAGGAAACACAATTCTATGGAAAACACTTCATTTTATTCCCTCAAAATGGGTATGACATCAAAAAAGTAATTTTCCCTAGACTTAATCATATTATCTAGATAAAAATTCTCATAAGGATGTAATATCTATTCTATAGATGTTTGTGATAAAAAATATTAATCATTCACTTTACATATATATATAATCAAGGAAAGTATTCATGATACATAGAGTTATTTCCTTCATGTGAAAATTTATATTGAATCTATATATATAATTCCAATCCATACTCATAATTGAATAAAATTACACTACTAAAATAATTTTCTCAGAGATTTTCATCCAAAATATTTTGATAGGGGTGGAGTTTTATAATTGGTATGAAATAACTACCTCATTTTAATTTTGAATGATTCCTATAATTCCATGATTTTTAGTGGAGTTTGAATTATTCTAATAAACTTGTGTGATATAAATAAATTTATATATCTAGAATAAAAATATAAATCCACAATTTTGTAAAGAATGACTAGTGTACGTATTAGCACATCGTTGCCAGGATCAACATAAGTGGTTATGTTGGAATATGATTTCCCCTTCTTCCTTGGTGGGTTTGGGCATATATTATATATGATAACCCTAGGAATATTGAAGTGGTTCTCATGGTTTCCTTATTCCATGAATATGATTAATTAAAATATAGGTTCATGGTAGGCTGGAGAATTCCTCTAGTTCATTACATATGTGGGTTTCACTTGACGATAATAGCCACCTATGGTCCGCTCTTTTCCATACATAATTATTTCTTCATCCCCCTTTATGCACTTTTTGATGTGATTATTTCTATACATTATACATGTGGGGTGTTCAAATTTCACAAAAACATTATATACCACCATCATATCAAAATAATTGAACAAAACTTTCTACTTATTGTCTATATGATACCCTTGATATTTAACAATATATATTTTGACATTGAGGGAATAACATAAAATTTATTCATAGCTATGAATGTCTCAAATCTCCAAGGATTTTTGTAGACATAGTTTGGACACCCCAAATAAGTTGTAAACATTTCATTCATTGGTATAGAATATAATGAGGGACTATTAGGAAAGTCTTGTGATGATTACTTCTTACAAACTAGTAGATTCATCATCTTTATTGTTAAGGGAAAGGAAATACCATTCCATTTTAAGTCAAATAGTGTGAGGTAAATATTTGCCGATTTGTTTTCCTGAAATTCCATCCACCCCATTACTTCAATATCTTCCACATGAATCATATTCGTGATCATTGTCCACACTGATCTGGGTCTCCAAATTTATGATAAAAAACCTGTGTAGACCTCCCATAAAATTATCATTGAATGATAAAGAATACATACTCAATGCGGTTAATAAACTATCCCATTATTAAATTTCATATTATTTATTGAATATTAGAGGAATTTTTAGAATAAAGATACAAATTTCACCTGGTTCTTTTTTTGGGGTATTTGTAAATTTCTCCTATTTTAGGATTCCATTAATAACCACATTCAATAGAGATATTACAATAAAAAATCATGTAATTCATACTCCCATAATATTGGGAATCTTATTTTTTGATTCATCACATTTCCCTCAATTGGGCTCTTCACTCGGTTACACATATTTCCAAACATTGAATTGAATAAAGGGAAACTTTTGAGATGATTAATATTATAATACTAAAAATGTAAATGGTAATTCAATATCATTATAGTTATACTTTATAAATTACATTTACTTCCTTAACATATAATATACTAGGATTCAATCTCATTTATCGATGATCTATTTTCTAACAGAAAAATTTTGGAGAGTATTTGTTTCCATAATAATGTTTTGTAATAAGAACATAGAATATCCCCTAAATGTCTCAACCCATTTGTTATGAAATCCATGTTTTCAACCACTAGCTCTACGTCGTGTCCAGCATAGAGTGGTTTTTTAGGAACTACCACTATCTATATCAATGTTAGAGCTATATCCATATATATTATCCTAATAAATATGTATTTTTCTAGAAACCACTTACAACATACATTAAAAAAACATATATATTTATTCTTATGTTTAATCTTGTCCCCAAGTGCTTCACTAGATTTTTCTAATCATAATCCCAAAAATAAAATAGACCCTACATCGGTACAAACTATCACAAGCTCGTGTCATTATTAGACATAAATTTATTATTTATTACATAATATTTCACATAATACAACATGGATGATTGATAATTTTGAGTCTTTTGGTAATTATGTACATTATATAACAAATAAAAGCATAGGGTTCATAACAATTCATTAATAATTCCTTAACATTATGGTAATATTATATTTTTCATAAAAATACATGGGATAACCTGGGGACATACATTAAAAAGATGTGAGATATAAGTGTAGTGGGGTAATAAATAATGATAAATATGAAGAAATTATTAAATTTTAGATAATATAAATTTTCAATGGGACCTAATTTTTTTTTGAATCCAAAACATGAACATTAAGGCATTTTATAGCGTGATACCATAAATGTAACTTGGGGATGATTAAACAATATTAATCAAGACATTATATTTATAAGTCAAGGATAATAACAAATAAAAAATAACATAATTTTCGTAGGGTAACATCCCATTCAACATACATGGAGTCTAATAAAAATTAATCATTACCCAATGCATTGGAGAACAATCTCAGTGCACCCATCATAATCATATCATTTTCATTTGTAACTGTTCAATATAGATCAAATTTCATAAGTAAATATTTCATTAAATTTAATCCCATGATAATGGATTGTGTATTAACTAAATTTGAATCCGAAATCAATGATGTTTATGTTCTAAATGGTAAAAGCTTTTATATGATGTGGGTACAAGTATCCTCTATATAATTGTTTTGCATGGAAAATCACAATGAAATTTTATGGCATAACGGGGGAAATAAATGATTATGGTAGTACTAAATGAGAGTGGAATTGGTCTATCGTGTTTTAAAAATAATAACAAAAGTATGAGAGATATATAAGATGATATCCCAACATTATGAATTGGACAAACATTTATAAAATTATGATTATTCTTGAATAAGGGGAGATTATAGGATCCTTTATCTTAAGAGGGTGTTTCCAAAATAATGGGATGCGATTTTTGATAGGTTAAGGGAACCATGTGGGGACTATTGATGGGGGTAAGAGTAAGTAAGTTATCCATGTTTTTTAAGTGGAATAAGAGCTTGGGTGGGGTTATATGGGAAAAAAGAGGAGAGTTATTTATTATTTCCAAAAAAATTGATTTTCGACTTTGTAAAACAATGTAATAAAAAACTAAAATATTCCTATGGGGTTTTCCCATTAATTCTACCAAATAATATTGGTTTTAATTATACTATAATGAAATGGTCCTATATCATTACTATATTACCATTGGTTATGTGTAAGTGAGTAATTTCTATAAAGAAATAATTTCATAACCTTCAAATATAATATTGGTATTGGAGTACTAATTAAAGATTTATAAATATAATAAAATAAACCAAAAATCACATTAATTTTAAGGGGAAACATATATTTTTTCTTTGATACATACTATATAATTTTCTACATCACCTTTTGGTTATTATGATGTCATAAAACACACTATATATTTATATCGTATTTATTTTTATATGAAAATTCAAATGTCTCATTTGATTTGGAAAAAATACACCGTTGGATAATTTCAACATGATACTTTAAAATGTAATATTTATTTTATCAATATAATTTTTTTATATATGAGTTTTCACTAGTAAAATATGATCAACCTTTAATAATAAAAGTTAGGTTTTTTAACAATAACTATATACAAACCATTAAAGAAATTATATTTCAGATCATAAAAAAATATATTGTAATTTTTATATAATAATCATAATGTAATAATAATATTTTATTAAAATTTTATTTCTATTCAAAATCGATTACATCATCTAATTAAATGTAATAATTGAAATTTTGTTTTACTGAAAAAATAATATTTGTGTGTTATCGTATGGAATAAAATTTTATAATATAACTACAATTATATGAAAGTATATTCATTAGGCTACAAAATATACATATTAATATTATTAAGGTAATGATACCTATCCCATTGTTACACCAAAAACTTCCTTAAAAATATGATGCATGACAGTGATATTTTAATGGGTTCATTCAACATACATGTTTTGGGTCATGATCATGATGAGCTTGGACATCTCCCATTTATTGTTTCAGTCTTACATATATTATAGATATCTACTTTGGATTTGTTAATGAAAGATTCCAGTCATGCTATCTACATGATAAGATCCAATAAATGTTATTCTTGGGATATAATCCTACTAGTTGAGGGCATCACATCCTTTTTCTGTGTTAATTAGATTTGTAAAAACCTTATATTTAAACAAAATAATATGATAACTATTAAATGTGTGTAGTATCTATTGTCATGATTCGTAATGGTATATTACATCTGATAGGATATATTAATACCAATTAATTGTATGTGTTTTCTACAACTATAAAACATAATAGAGAATTTAATTCAACCAAAGAAGGAATTGTATTTATTAATGTTTGGGTCATTAAACATATCCACAAGCATGGTGACATTTGGATTTTATTAAGGATGAAACGTTATCAATATAATAATTTCAATTTTCACATTATTGAGGGGTTCTTTTAGACTATTCATATTCTCTAAAATCAAAACAATTGGATCAATGATTACATCAGCCATTTAATTTGACTATATCATCAATTCCTGGTAATATTTGTATAAAGGATTCAACTTATAATCATAAACCATTGATTCACCATTATATGTAGAATGAATCCATTCCCATTGGTTATTTTTGGATTTACACAACATTACATTTATATTCATTGTCTTGGTCATATCTCCCCATAACATGTTTATTCATCCAATGTTGGAATCTAGGTCATTATATTCCCACATTAATAAATCACCACAATAAATGTCAATTTATATTTCATAAATATTGGTTATGTGAGAATCCATACCAAACTGTTTAACATAGTATTTTATCAGATTCCCCCTAACATAATTTTATATCAATAAAAGATCACTGTTTCTTTTTAATTAAATATTTCTTTGAAATTATAAAATTAATAATCTAGATATATTGAAAATTTTGATATGTTATCACTTTATGAACCATTATGTGAAATAAAAACCTTAGTGGTGGGATTAATACATATATAACAATCTTAATGAAATCCCCTAGCAATTTTGTTCTATCCAAACAAAATAAATTAATCAAGAAAAATAATGTATGCAAGACAATTAATTGTTATCCTTGGTTCTCCATTACTAGGTTATAACCATTTATAATAGACTTGTTGGTATAAGAATAATAAAAAATTCATTTACAAAGCAACATTTTTAAATTGTCTGTATAATAATTAGTATCTTCCATGGTCTATGAGAAACTACAGAGAAGAATACAGTATGATCTCTACTAATGTGAATGCACTGCTCCCTTAAAATAGACATAATATTGTATAAATTTACTCCAAAATTCATTATAGATATATTATGGTGTCTATAATCATCTCATGCCTTAATTAGATTAATTCATTCTTACTAGTTATTTTTGGAATTTTATTATATTTCTTGTATATCATTATTTTTTTGTAGTTATTTTATTCTAATAGATTTATTTTCATAAATAACCGACTCACATAATTTCATTCTTATAAATAAATATTAATTATATAAATTCATTAATAACTAAAATCTATTCTAAAAATTCTTACATGAAATTAGTGTGACATCTTTTCCCAACCTCCTCAAAATAATTTATCAACATGCATAATGAATTGTTTAGTACCCTATTGATATGAAGAACATTGTACTTAAATGACTAAAATAATCACACATTGAGTATAAAAACTTCATTAAACTACCTACATAGATAAAACGTTACATTTAATTTGAGAAATTTTTCTTTTAAGTATTTTTTTCAATTCCAAATTTTCATGAGTGACTGATGTATTTTTTGTAAAAACTCATTATTTTAATTTTTTGTAACATTATAAAAAAACGTTTTTAACTTTAAATATATTTTTCCATTAAATGTATCAAGGTAAACACTAGAATACAACATTTTTAACATGATCTCTCAAAATACTGTAAAAATACATAAAAACAAATTAATTTTATTTTTTCTAAAATAAATCATTTTTATAATAATATTTTATATTATGATCTACCACCCCAGATGGGTTTTCAGGAGTATTCCATATATTTTTAATTCTACTTGGTTTTCAAAAATCCATTTTTATGGGAAATAATGGGTGAATACTCTCTCTTCCAAGATCTATAATCTATAGGGTGGATAACATATAATGGAATGGAAAACTATTTATACTATAGAATGGAAGTTTGTAATTATGCCAAAGATCATATGGAATGATTTAAGTGTTCTAATGACATTGTTATTGTGTAAATACATGGTGGAGGATTACATGGGATAATGATAGCCAAAGGTAGATTAAATTCTATTTCATGTTTTCATACGTGGAGTTGGAATTTATATGATACTTTCTTTTAGGGATATGGAATGTTGAAGTGTTTTTGGTATCATGTGGTTATTGTGTTGTATATGTTATACAATATGTGTTGTATGATATAAAATTTTACTTAATGGAAACATACTATAATAGGTTTATCATACTGTATTGTATACCTTGATTCATATTTGATGGTATTCATAGTATCTATATCATAATAGAATGAGATTATGTATCCTATTATGTAATTAATTTGGGATTATGATGTTGATTCCATGAATAATACAACATATTTCACACATTTTACTATAGTTTTGAATCCAATTGTTGAGTCATTAATGGACTTTATAATTTATTATAAATATTTAAATATTAAAAACTCCAATAAGAATAGATTATGTTAAATGTATACCTACTAAAATGGTATGACAGCTATCCCACTTCTATGTTGAAAAAATGAATGGTTCTGAAATAAATTATATGATATCCTCCTATTGTGTGTGAGTGTGTTCTAGTGAGACATTAAAGATAATTTCAATTATCCCTCTTCAAACATGTACTCTATCACCGTTCGTGGTAATGATGTCATCATAACAATAAAGTCTCAATGTTCCCTTCATTGTATATGATAATTCAAAATATTTATTGTATCCATTGGGATGAAAGAGTCTATTAACAACCTCCAGGTGACCCTCATAATAGAGATATAAAATATGTTAATAAATAGTATTAAATGTCATTGGTAGAGGATAGACACTAATATCAAATTACCCACATATGGAGAAATGACATTATTATATGATACACACATAATATTCTATGATAAATCATTTGAAAAATAATTATTATATTCAACATGATATAATATTTATAAAAATTAAAAAATATAATTAAATATATCTAATTAATTATAATATATAATTTTATTATAGGATTACAGTCAATCATTTAAAATATGACAATCTGTTTCTAAAATTTAATATACGATGTCCATATTAAAATATCATGACAGAGAAAATATATAATATAGTTATTTATTTATTCATTTACATATTCACGTAATTAAATATTTTATAAAATAATATTATTGTGTAATACTAAATTTACATGAAATATTTCATCATAAAGATGTTCGTGTAATACATTAAATCTTCGAAAATATAATGTTAGATTTTATTTTAATCCATAATGAATTCAGTTTATATTCAATGATGTTGTCAAGAACTAAGTATTTGAATATAGTATATAAATCATATTTATTATAATCATAATTGAATTTGAATATCTATTTAGTAACGTGACTTAGTAAAATTTGACATTGGGGTAGGAATATCAGTATTCTAGGCCATTGTTCCTTGTCCAATAAAAATAATGATTGACTATATGTGGATCATGGATTATTCATATTATGTTAAATACGTCATATAATAATAATCAATTATTTGAATAGATCATATACATTTTATATAAGATGAATCTATATGAATTTACATATGATTGGAATCTTTTTGTTGGAGTAAAATAGAAAATGTGTAGTATATAGATTAACAAATTCATAAGGGTCAATATTTTAATTTAATGGACTTAATATGAATTCAATATATAATTCATTACAAGTATTCATACAATATGGAATAAAACATGAAATAATAATTATTTTATCATATTTAATATATTTTTATATATTATTTATATGATATATGTTAAATAAGATATAAATTAAAATGGAAACACCTTCAATTAATATTTGGGGGATTCCTTCATAATAAAAAACAAATCAATACCTTGATGGTTCAAAAATTTCATTTCAATAATAGAAGTGTTCAATTTTATTATATTCTAGGAGGATGGTGGAAATCTCCAAACCTAAAACATAGGAAACT
This sequence comes from Viscum album, assembly GCA_963277665.1. NCBI lineage: Eukaryota > Viridiplantae > Streptophyta > Magnoliopsida > Santalales > Viscaceae > Viscum > Viscum album. Next base: position 584,173,768 of record OY728130.1, read on the forward strand.
AAATCCAATTAGGTTGTTTTGTAAACACTTATCTATAATTCCTAAGAAATAGAATTCTATCGGAATAGAATATTGATTTTATAAATTTTATGGATTTGGAAAATGAGTTTATAACTGCTCTATATTGGAGTTAAATATGACATCATTGGAATGTTTTAATACTAATATATAAAACTTATGAGGGTAATTTGATAGAGAAATCATTTAATAAAAAAATGAATTATTTCTCTGAAAAGATAACGATGTATTCTGTCACAATTTTATTTGTAGTATTTTCATTAAAAATAAAATATGTAGTGTTTTTAAACATTATATTCCCATAGATATGTCATTTCTATAAATTTATTGAATTAATCCTGATTTTTATTTTATATTCTCTTATATTCCTATCATTTAAAATAGTTATTTTTTGGATGTGGAGTGGTGTTCTTAGTGACTATTATAGTAAATAATTGAATTAAAATGTCATTAAAAGTAGATTTCAATAGTTTTTACTCATTTTTATTAGATTCCATTTTATCATAACACATTTGATCTAATAAAAACACTCTTAATGATATGTTATAATTGGATAATATAGAAGTATATTTTCATATTGGAAATGTGGAAAAAGTTATTTTCATTGATATTGGTACTTATTGTATCACATTTGGTTTCATATACATGACCCTTTATTTATTTTTTTTATTATAAAGGGTGATTGGTTTATGTTTATGGTATTTTTGGGGATAATTTTCAGGTTTTGTGCCTTTTCTATTGATTCATGGTATGATAACATTTAGTATAAATCATGAAGAGTATCCCAGGAAACCATGCTACTGAAACAATTGGCACTGTGCAGTTGCACAATTAAAATAACGGTTTAGAAAAACCATGTGGCCACCCATCATGAATAGTGAAATTATGGATATAGGGATTCATCACGATTGGAACAAAATTCTTTTAACCATGTGATCCAACAATGTGAGGGGTGTTTGGAGGTAGTGTCTAGTGCATGATTATCACGTGGTATTTTTAACTGCAAAACCAAACTATGCACTATCAAAAATCATATTTATATTTGATAGTTATAATATGATTTACATACTATGACTCTTTATATTCCCATAAATAGGTCATAACCCGGATTATTATTACTAAAATGGATGGAGAGGCCATTCCTCTTGATCCAGGAGTTATTCCAAGGTGAATATAGGGGAAATTGAAGCATGTTTTGTTGGTATGTGATCACTCTTAATCATTTTCCATATATTTATTCTTCATCCCTATCTTTTATTCATGGATATTTTATTTTAGTTTTATATATATGATTTTTGATGACATTCATACAGAGATTTAATTTTTTTAATGATAGGGAACAATATCTAAGGTCATTTTAAAGAGTTTCAAAGCGGGTTTTTTGAGTTTAGTGATGATATTCAGTTTCTTCAATGAATGTAACATAAGTGGATTCACTATTTAATCCTCTTAATAAATTGTTTTTTGATTTATTTGAAATAGATTTAATTTCATGAACTTAATTGTGAAATTTATGTGTGAATATTTATGGAAAACATATTTATTGAATGTTTTGTGAAATGAATCAAATTGGTTTGTTTTGGGGAATAATGAATTTGGTTCATGATTTAAAAATGGTGGTTTAAAAATTATGGTTTAGCATTCATGAAGGAAGAATGATTATGAAATTTGTTTCAATAAAATAATTTTTATATTAAAATTAATTGGAAGTGTTTTTCATGGGTTTTGGAAAACATGGTTGTCATGTGTTCATGTTTTATTGGGATGGATAAGGGCGTGATGTTTCACACATAAAAAAGTGAGAGAAATAAGGGTGTGATGATTTCAACCTCAAGACAGCTAACTAATTATTAGTTTTGTTAAAGGATGACTCTTCACATATGAGTTTAGATGGGTCCTTTGTTCAAATTTATGTTTTTATGTGTGTGGTTGTGTGGAAATGAATGAGTATACAAAAAATAAAGTTAGAGAAATTGTTTCTAAATCCTTGTATGGTTTATTTCTAAGTAAATTTTTTCTTAGTTTGGGAAATTTGTAACATCCCAGGTAATTATTGAATAAAAAATTTTAATATCTATTAATATTTATTAATTAGATATTGATTTTAATTTAATATGGATTATTTTTCTGATAGATTACCCGACATGCGATGATGGGTTTATCTAAAAGAATATGTTGCACACAAGATTGACTTATACCGAAAAATAATACAATATTGTTGTTATTATTTTAAATGGTAGTTATTCACTAGACGTTGTATTGGAGGGAATGCACATAACTAACTATATTATGTTTAAACATTATTATTAATTTTTTTAAATTTCTTGTAATAAATATTATGTGTTTAAAATATTACTAAATACAATTTTACGAACAAAAAGAATTAATAATTTTAAAAGGTTGTTTAATTCCTATTGATGGAGAACACTTTTTAAATTTAAATTTGGATAGTTCTAAAAATTTTATATAAAAAATTAAGATTCTTCATTGTAATCAGGAAATCAGAATTTTCTATTTTTTGAATATTTTGTATTTTATGATAATATTCATTTTTTATTGAATAGTGAAAAATACTGCATTTTAACTCAAAAATGCATTTTCACCTAATTTAATTCTATAGTTAGGTTATAATTTTAATTTTTTTATGTATAATTGAATTATTTGTTATCATTTAATATTATTTAGGTCGTTGGAATCAATTTCACATTGAAATTGAGTATAAAAATTGTATGAACTTTTGAATGTTTTTTCTTCAAAAACTCTTTTTCTCGATTCATCAATGGGATTAACATTAAATTAAATTTACCAATTATATGAATTAAATTTTAAAAAATGAACATACTTGTTTTTAATCAGTATGGAAAATTATGACTCATAGGATCAAAATAATTTTTCGTGAATCGTTACGTTAATATTTTATTAACCACAGTTAAAGGTAAATAACATATTTAAAAGTAAATTAACATTATAATATTTTTAAATTACACTAAATCCTATAAAAATTTTATTTGATGAGTTATTATATAACTTGAACAACCTTGTGTAGAAATGGTTACCTTTGGAAGACACACAGATATGATTATGACATTGATAACATTTAATATAATATAAATGAAATTATGTCCCAAATATGTCTATTCTTACAAAAAAAAATTTAATATGAAATTATATAAGTGATATATTAGAATATGAATAGTATTTTTTATTATAATAATATGTCATAATACATAGAAATTTATCTATAATTTTTAGGAAATATATAATTAAAATAAATAGTGACAGAATGATGATGCAATAATTGACTTGTTAAAGAAAGAATAAAATAAATTATATTAATAATATTTAAAAAATATAATTTTAATTATTTTATGACAGAAAATAATTTTTATGATGAATATGAAATGTGGATATTTATTTACTGTAGTTTTTATGAAGTACTCAAGATGTTATTATTTTTTAAATAATTTATGTAACAAATAGTGTAAAAATTGAGATAATATAAAAGTTGAATTATAAAATATATAAATAAGTGATATAAAATTTATAAAATTCCAAAAATAGACAAAATAAATTGACCTAACTCTAAATAATTTGTTAATATCTCATTCATTGGTCTTTTTCATGGTATGGTAATTAATTTAACTCTAAAAGATAAAATTAATTAATAAAACGGTAATAGTTAAAAAGATTAAGAAAAGATAAGAATTAAAAATAATTAAAATCATGTCTAACTATAAATGGATGATTATATTTAATCCCCTAATAATCATAAATTATAAATTATTCAACTTTGACCTATTTGAAATCAAAATTTAATTTATGTTAATTTAATATTTTTAATAATTTAATGGGTGCCCCTCCCCTCTACAATTAAAAGACACTCACTAATCTCAATAAATAACTCTTAAAAACCCATTTGGATCCACCGAGCTCTACCCAAACGCCTTCAAAGAATCCCACCCCACATTATTGATGCTTTATTTTAGGTATAACACCGTTCTTATATGTGTTATCCTGTTGGGAAAGGAGATCATCTGAAGGAAATGAAATGTTTTTATCTAAGTGTTTCTATATTATTTCTTATTCAAATTCCTTAAAATCAAATTCATCCATTAAGAACTAATAAATACTATATCCTTGATATACTAATATGTTATTATATTAATATCATCAGCGAAATCTATCTCCAATTTCATCAAATGGGAACCGAAATATTCGTTCGTGTGTAGAGCGAACCACCTCCTTGCAAACCGATATAGTTCATTCATCATTTCAGTCTCTAAAGACTGTTCATAATGACGGAATTAATGTTTTATAGTTTTAATGACATATATATCATTATAAGAGAATGGTATATCAATTATTTTTTTAATTTAAAAGCACATTAAAATAATAACATTTTTCATCCATACGTGTGAACTATCACCTCCACAAAACGATGTGAATAATTTTTATTAACCACATATCTTGTATGATATATAAGTATATTTAAATTATTATCACGATGCCAATTATATTTTGATCATTCGGGAAAGATAATATAATTATCAAATTATATCCATAATGGTCAATGAAAAATGGAAATGTTACTCATACGTGTGTACAACTTACTATCTAAATAATTATAATGTTGAAATTTCTTCATTAAATAAATAAATTATTTGATTTAAAATTATAATTTATGTGTTAATTTTATTATTTTTAATGAATATTTTTTTGGAGATAATTTAATTATGACCACTTGGATGATTGACATCAATTCCCGTTCATTTTTGACTCAAGTACATAATTTCTACAAAACATTTGATAACAACTTAAATAACTAAGAAATTGTTATAAAATTATTAATAATTGATATAAATTGAATAATAAACCTCATAAAGGTTATAAAGAAATTATAAATTTTCCAAATTTTTTTATTCAAGAATATATATATTTATGAGACAAGTCAGACTCATGGTAAGGGACTTCGTCTCAATCTCATTTTATTGAGGCAATTTTCGATAATATACACCACCATATTTTAGAAAGAGTATAATTAAACCATTTGACTATTAATTTCATTAAAATATTTTTCATAATGAATACTTTTCTAGGAATAGTTTTCAAAAATGAAAAAACGAATGTTTTTTAACATATGTGGTGATAATGAGTTTTATGCCGTCATGACCATTGTTTGAATTTTGGATTCCCCAACAAGCTATAATATTTTTTTAAAATGAAAAATAATTACCATATACTCATTTTTGGTATTTTGGTATTAAAAATGGTTTTTAAAATGTATTTATTAAATCAATATCATGAGATGATATCTTTGTAATAAAATGTGGAAAAGTTATTTTTCCTTTAAGTGTGATTTATGTGTTGTGATTATGTTTTGGTTCTTGTGAATTTTTTATTTATATTTATGGTACCTTGATAAAATGAGGGTGGTTGATCCCATGATAGCTCTCTAAAGGACTGGGTAATGAGATGGAGATAAATGATAAGGATTCTCCTAAGAGAGTTTAGGAAAATACTGTGATAGGTATTCCAAACACAACCATGATGGTTGCTCCCTATATAGATTTGAAAGCTACAGTGTATATATAACATGGATCCTACAAGATACCTTTATGATATATGAATTCTATGAATTTTTTCTGGAATCTTCTAAAATCATGAGCTATGTTAAAGAACATATGTTTTATGGGTGAGAAGTATGATTTTTTTAAAAACAATTCATGAGTTTAAAATATTCATGGGAAAATAGTTTCATTACTTATTTATATCTCATACTAATATTATTTTATCATCCCATATTTTTTAAATGGTTTCCACAAGTTATAAGGATTGTAAGATAATGTAAGAAGACAAGATGAATGTTATGAAGAATTTTAACAATAAAATAAATTCATGTTTTATTTTAATATGTTTTATATTATGAAAAAATGTATAGCGTTTAGACTTGTATACTTTCTAATATTTGAGATGTTATGTAATAGTATGTCATAATTCTTTGAATCTATTAACTTGAAAATTACATTAATATGAATGAATAAAAATTCCAAATAGAACTCAAGATTATGTAATGTTTAATGTTGGGACCTTATTATTTGTATCAGAGGTCATATTAGATAAGAGTTTGGGTTAAGATATTATTAATAGAATATACATAACGGATTTTTAATTTATGTTCAAATTGAAATGATATAGAATTTAAATATTACCATGTTTCTTCATCTAATAAATATTTGTTAATAAATATTCTCCAAAGAGGAAATGGGGCAGGTGTACTGGGGCGATATCTAGAGGGAAAAAACATTCCAAATCAGCAAACAAATATGGTTAGAATCGAAACAAAATAGGTTGTTACAATGATGGTGTATTTGAATACAACAAAAAATGTTCGCGGTATCTATAAATAAGATGATCCATATCATCCACAATGGAATATTTCGCTATTGGATCATTTCATGAAGCATAATCTCTTTTCATTCAGAGGATCATCTAACTCCATGTAATCTGATGGGTGGATTAAAACCGAAGAAAAGATTTTTGATGTCATGGGGATTTTAGAAAAATAAATGGGTTGTACTTTGTTTACCATTTTGAAGGTGAATCTAGTCAATGGTGGTCGATGGTTAAGAATATCAGGTACATTGAGGATATTTATGAACTTTAGTCAGATCAATTCAAAAATATGTTTATGGAGAAATATATTCCTAAGGTGGTTCGACTTAGGATGGAAAACTAATTCATGTAATTGATGCAATATGAGGATTCAATGGCTGCATACGATGAAAAATTCACTCAACATTCAAGGTATTCTCCAAATTTCTTATGTGTAATGATAATAAAATAAAACATTTTTACTAAGGATTAAGGCCAAAGTATCGAGGGGAATTGGCTTCCCATAAGATAAAAAATTAAGAAGAACTTATTCAATGTCTGTAGAAAGGATAAATTCATTTTTTCTATTATCATGGGTTCTTTGAAAATTAGCAGAATAATAGTTTGGGGTAGTAAATGAATGATAATACTTCATAAAAAATGTATTATTGTAAGAAAATTATTTTTATAGTTTGTGAAAATTGTGGTAAAAAACACGGGGGAATTCCAATTTAATTTTTGTATGTGATTCTGAAATAGAAAAATGGGAAATAAGGCTCGTAAGCATGCTAAAAAGGATCTAGGTTGTGGTAAGACAAAAATCAGATTTACATTTTCTAAAAAATTTAAATGTAACGAAAAGGATCAATATATAACCATTATCAAATGAATATTTTTAATGAAGCGTACCATCAAGATTAAAAGAAGAATGTTGTGGTGAAATCCTTTGTATCTACTTCAGCAGATTTTGGGCCATCAAATGAAGTGGTATAAGGTATATTATTTTTTATTCAGATTATTACAATCTATTGTTTTATTAAGGGTCAACACATTCATTCATTTCTAATAAATATTATGGTACATTGTAAATTACAACTCATGAAATAAATCTATCACTTATAGTAAAAACAAATAGGGGAAATGTTGAGGAAAAATGAAATTATAAGAATATTCATATCCTTATCTATGGAAATAATTTACCTATAAAAAATATTTTCATCATCTTGTAGTGTTTGTTGTTATTCTATATATAGATTGTCTTTCTGTTTCCCATGCTAAGATAGATTTTAAAGCTAAAGTGGTTTATTTTCAGAAAAAATTTTAGTTTGCATAAAATAATGAACCCTTATAATTGTTAACTTGTTAGGATGCTGGGAAACTATTAAAATATGGTAATTAATGTCACCTTACACATATTGTTGTTAAAAAAAAAGAACTATTCAGATTAGTGATGTGCTAGTGGTAAATGAGTATCTTGATGTATTTTCTAATGAGTTTCCTAGTATTATACATGATCGAGAAGTTGAATTTACTATTGAATTAGTTCTTGATTATAAGACAATTTCAAAAACCCTTATAAAATGGCCAAAATTGTATATTTATTATGAAGGAATCAATTTTAGGAGTTATTAGATAAATGATTTATTCAACTTAGTAACTCACCATTAGATTCCCTTACATTGTTTGTTAAAAATACATTTGATTAAATGAGACTTATCATTGTTTATAGAGCCTTTAATATCATCATTGTTTAGAAACAAGTATCTATTGCATCATAGAGATAATTTTTTTATCAGCTCCCTAGAGAAACATATTTTTTTAAATGGTGAATTGAGGTCGGGGTACCATAAGTTGAATGTAAAGGAAGAAAATATTCTGAAGAAAATGTTCTGTACTAGTTATGGCCATTATGAATTTTCAGTTATTTCATTTGGATTAACTATTTCACATGTTATATTCATCGATTGTAGGAAGAGAATATTCCTTTATTTTTTAGATAAGTTTGTGATTGTCACTATTGATGACATTTTTTGTATATTCTAAATGTAATACGGATAATGGAATTACTCTTTGGGTTATTTTAAAAAACATAAAAGAAATGAAATTGTATTGTAAATTATGTAATACTGATTTTTTTTGGAAAACATTTCATTACTTGATATTATTGTTTCTAAATATAGGGTAATCATTGATACTTTTAGAATCATTTGTTGTAGAATGGTCAATACCAATAAATATAATTGAGATTCATAGTTTTTTTGGTTAACAAGTTTTTACTGGAGGTTTCTTGATAATTTTTCATGGTTATCTCTACCAATTAATAATTTTACTCGAAAAGGTGTTGTATTCATCTGGGAAAAAAAATTTGATGGTTGTTTTCAGGAATTGAAAAGAATATTTGTGAATACTCTATTTTTGGAACTATATTTAACATGTAGTGAATTTTTATCTATAGTGATTCCTCATTGAAAAGATTTTATTGTGTCCTAAAGTAGAATGATCATGTAATTTATTACGGATCACATCAATCGAAACATCATGAGTTAAATTATCGTACTCATGATTTGGAATTAGCTGCTGTTAGTTTTTCTCAAAAAAATTTGAGGCATCATCTATATAGAGTAAATTGTGAAATATATACAGACCACAAAATTATGAATCCTATATTCAATCAGAAATAATTTAACTTGAGGAAGAGAGGACTATTGGAAAAATCATGGATTATGATTGAATGATTCATTACAATCCTAGAAAATAAAATATGGAAAATGATTATTTGAGTCAGAAAAGTAATGCTGCATTAACATTGCTATGTTTGGAACATGATCATTTGGTTAATAATTTTTTTAACTTTGTCTTAGAAGTTGTTGGTGTAAGAAATTCCTTTATTTTGTTTTAAGATTCAGTGAAATCATCAATATCAGATAGAATTAATCGAGCATATAAGGAAGGTAGTGAATAGTTTAAATAGGTATAATTGTTTCAGAAGGGTATGTTTCCTAAATTTAAATTGATAAAGATAATTTTTTGTATTTTGGGAAGAGGTTATGTGTGTATTGTTATTAATAATTGAAAAAAAAATTATTATGTCAAGCTCATAGTTCTTAGAGTTTTGATCATACAAGAAGTAATATGATGTATAGAGACCTTCCGGAGTATTACGAGTGGGATGGAATGAAAAGAGATTTTACTGAATTTAAAATGAAGCGTTTGACTAGTCAGTCTGTTAAAGAAGAGAGACATTTTTGAAAGGGGATGATTTAGCCTTTCTAGGTACCAGAGAGAAAATGGGAAAATGGATTCGTGTATTTTTTAGTGGGATTTCCAAAGATATATTGAGGTAACAATGAAATTAATGTTATTATTGAGAGATTGAGTAAATTGATCATTTTCTTCCAATTCTAGATACGTTGTCCCTAGATCAACTTTCACGGTTGTATCTTAAAGAGATATTCAGGGTATACGAATTTAACCTATCCATTATATTTGATCATGATCCAAGTTCACTTATAATTTTTGGAAAATCCTTTATATGTCGTTGGGTAGTGAATCAAATTTCAGTACATCTTTTCATCCACAATCAGATAGGTATACAGAATGAACAATTCAATCATTGGATGATATGTTATGTGTTTGTCCAATGGTTAATAGGAAATTTTTGAACAATATATTTCATTGGTTTAGTTTTCATATAATATTAGTTTTCATTATAGTATAAAGATGGAACAACTTGAGCCATTATATGGAAAGTGGTGCCGAACCCCAGGTTTTTGGGATGATGTTAGATAATGGAAGATAATGTGACCAGAGATGCTAGAAGAGATGGACGAAAACGTTCTGTTGATTTAGACACATGCGAAGATAACTAAGAGTATGAAGAATAATTATGTAGATAACCAGATAAAGTATATTTTTTTGAGTTAGGTGATCACGTCTTTCTCAAAGTTTATCTTTGATAAAGTGTGAAGCATTTTCATAAAAAGGGGATGTTGAGTTCACGGTTCATTGGACCCTTTTATATCCTGGAGAAAGTTGGATTAGTTGACTATAGAGTGGATTTACCACCAATTTTATCCCATATACACAATTTTTTTCATGATTTAATGTTATGAAAGTATATGTCAAATCTATCTAATGCTTAGAGTGTAGAAGTAGTTTAGTTGGAAGAGAATATTTCTTATAAGGAATACCAAGTCTAGATTCTCAACGACATAGAGAATGTGTTGTGAAATACAGTGTTTCATGAGGTTAATGTTTTGTTTTTTAAACTTTTTTACTTTCTTCTAATAATATTTATATGCTTAAAATAAGAATAAAATCAATTTTAAGTATAAAGAACTGAAATAGTTTTTAAAGGTAGTTTTACCATCTATTGAAGAAGAACACTTTTTAATTTTTAATTTTTATATTTTTAAAAACTTTATTGGAAAAATTAAAAATCTTATTTGGAATCGGGGAATAAAAATTTACATTGTTTGAATCTGTTTTATTATAATATTCATTTTATAATTAATAGTGAAAAATACTACATTTTAATTCAAAACAGAATTTTTTTCAAAATTTATTTATTTTAATTTATTTACTCAATACATAATTTTTTATACTATATTTTTTAAATAGTTCACTTACCTTTTTAATTATATTTACATAATAGTTAAATAATGTATTTATCATTTAATTTAATTTAGATCAATGTAATCAATTTCATAATAAAAATGGATATAAAATTTTGTGAATTTTTAAACGTTTTTCTTCAAAAAACCGTTTTCTCAATCTGTCAATGGGATTAATATATAATTACATTAACCACTTATTTGAATTTAATTTTCAAAAATAGACATATATGGTTATAATAAGTACAAAAAATGTGGTCTAAAAGGGTCAAACTAATTATTTTTTAATAGTAACTTTAGTATTTTTTTACCAAGATTTAATATAAATAGGGTAATTAAAGTTGATAGTAAATTTATTATATTATTAAATTACCCTAAAACATTACCTAATATTATTGAATTAATTATTATAAAATATAATCATCCTGGGGATGAATTTTTGACCTTTGGAAGCCACATTAATGTGATTATGACATTTATAACATTTAAAGTAATGTAATAGCAAATATATCATAAGAATCTATCTCCTTACTAAAACAATTCTATTATGGGGTTATCAAAAATTATTACTTACTATAAATAGTCTAAATAATGCAAAAAATATTTCCCATATCATTGTAATTTATTTACAATTTTTATGAAATAAATAATTAAAATTAAATTGTGACAGCATGACGAAGAAGTAATGGATTTATTAATGAAAGAATAAAAGAAATGATATTAATAACATTAATATATATATAATTTTACATATTTATGCCATCAACAATTTATTTGGATGAATATGACATGTTATAATAGTTTTAATGTTGTTTTTTATGAAATCATGTTGTTTTGATTTATTAAAAAAAGTTATGCAATGAATAGGGTCAACATTGACATAATTCACAACTTAAATTATATAATTTAAAATTAAATGATATAAAATTTATAAAAAACCATGATTCATCCAAAGAGTTGAGATAAACTAAAAAAACTCTATAATTACTCATTAATTGGTATTTTGGCATGATTTGGTAACTATTTTAATTCTCAATGTTGCAAATTGCTTGATAAAACGGTAAGAGTTAAAAATGATAAAAGAAAACGATGGATTAATTTTTTTTAAAACTTCTGTAATTCTTATTGGATGATTATAATTCGATCTAGACTCATCCTATCATCTTAATAAATCATGTTTGTGTCATTGGGAATCAAAATTGAATTTATATTAATTTAATAGTTTAATAATTCCCATGGTGCCCCTCTACTCTCTTATAAAAAGGAACCCAATCATATCTATTAGTCACATATCAAAACCCATTGGTTCAGCCAATATCTACCCAAAAAATATCCAATAATAACTCCTTAAATTATTTAGGCCTTATTTTAGGAATAACACCCTTATTAGATGTATTAAGTTTCTTAGAACGTTTATCATCCAAATGAAAGGTAATGTTTTTGTTTAAGTGTTTCTATTGTATTTATTCTTCCAAATCCTTTAAATCTTTTTTATTCCACGAGGAACTAAAAAATCTAGTATCATAAATATACTTAGATGGTATTACATTAATTTCATTACCTAAATCAATATGAAATTTCATCAAATAGTAAACCAACATTTCGTTCGTATGTACGGCGGACTACCGCCTCACGAACAGATATAGTTCATTTTTCATTACCATCTCTCAAGACTTGTCATTATGATGGAAATAAGATTTTTATATAATGTTCATGCAAAATTAATCATTATAAATTAATATTATATAATTATTTTCCAACTTTCCATGCACATAAAAATTATAACGTCGTTCGTGCTTTCGTGTGAACTATCACCTCCATGAAGCAATGTGAAGAGTTTTTATTCACTGCATCACATGTATGATTTATATAAGTACATTAAATTCCCCCACACTTTTATGGGGTGGTAAGGGTTGGGAGGGGGTTGGAGTGTGGTCATGGGGTGAAGTGTTTGGGCCAGTGGTTTAATTGTATTTTCTTATTTATGTTGTGTTCCGCTTCCGACGTTGTACGAAAATATTTATATAAGTATATATAAATGATTATAATGTTTTCAATTATATAATCATCATTATTATAAGGTAAAAAAGTTATTACCTTATTTCCATAATAATCAATGAAAAATGGAAATTTTCCTCATTCATATGTACGACCTACTGTCTACTTGATTATAACGTTTTTCATTTTTCATACCATAAATAAATGGTTTGATTTAAAAGTATAATTTATATATTTAAGTTATTATTATGTAATATATTTTCTTATGGATATAATTTAATTATGAACACATGATTGATTGACATCAATGCATGTTCATTTTCGACTCATGTATCAAATATCAACAAAACGTCTGATATGAACTGAAATAATTAAGTAATTGTAATAGAATTATAAATAAGTGATATAAATGGAATAATAAACTTGAAAAAGGTTATAATGATATTATAATTTATGATAAGTTTGTTATTTATGAATTTAAATAATTTATGAGAAATTTCAGACTCAAGGTAAGGGACTTAGTCTCAATCTCCTTTCATTGAGGCATTTTTTGATAATATACACTACATTATTTTATACAGTGTAAAATTAACCCCTTTGAATTTTAATTCCATTCAAATGTCTTATAAAGGAATTGTTTTCAATGAAGCATTTATTAAATCGAAAAAGGAATTTTTTTAACGTATACGGCAACAATAGACTTTCTGCCACTATGAACATTATTTTATATTTGGCTTCTTCTATAGGCCATAAAATTTTTTAAAAAGAAAACTAAATACCATATTCCCTTTTCATGTATTATATTATTAAAAATGGTATTGAAAATGGATTGATTATATCAATATATTGAGATGATTTCTTTGGAATAAAATTTCTTAATGTTATTTTTCCTTTTTGAGGGATTAATGTGTTTCGATTATGTTTTTCATCTTAGTAATTTCTTATGTATGTGGGTGGTTATATGAAAACCCGAGGGTGGGTGAGCCTATGATATCTCTTTAATGAATTTGTTAGTGAAAGGTAGATAAATAATAATGTTTCTCCTAATAGATTTAGGGAATATTATTTGATCTGTATTCCAAACGTAAACATAAAGGTTACTCCGTATGTAGTTGTGACTACTAAAATGTAATTATGACATAGATATTGTAAGTTACCATTATGATTTATGATTTATTATAATGTTTTCAGAAATATAATTATTTCACGACTTATGTTAAATAAATTATTTATTATGGGTGAAATGTATGATTAATATTTGTAAAAAATTTCATGAGTTTAAAAGATTAATGGAATATCAGTTTCATTACGTATTTATATTCCTTACATATATTATTTCACTCGTCCCATATTTTTAAAAAAAATTCCACAAGGTATAAGGGTGGTTATGTGAAAGGGAGAATACAAGGTGAATGTTATGCTGAATTTTAATGATGTTATAATGTGTAGATTTTAAAATGTTATAGATTATTAAAAAATGTATAATGTGTAGACATTTATACTTTGTAATACTTGAGATGTTATGTAATAGTAGTGGGAAAATTCTATAAAACTCTAATCCAAAAAAGATCATCAATGTTAATGAATGTAAATTATTGACTTATCCCAAGACTGTGTAATGTTAAGTCTGGGGCATTATTATTATTTTTGATTTGACAAAAAGTATTTTAAATAAATATATATATATATTTTATAAAAATTATTGTAAAATTTTCTATCCTAGTGGCTTGAGATGGGAATTCATTGGGGAATAACTTCTATGTTTTATTCTCACCCCCTTCTTCGGATTTTTTTTAGATGTCATATAAATAGACATAGTAAAATTCATATAATCTATGTTCTTTAGTGGTGCATTGCGGTACCTTGTGATTGGAATGTTGATTTTGATCATGGAGATGGTTGGGAGTTCCCTATATATATCTTCAATTCCTATGTTTTTATTTTTATTTTGACATTTTTTCATATATAGTTAGGATCAATTTGTTTCAATTGATTTGTATTTTGTACACATGCATAATATAGGGATTTTTTGTAATGGTTTCATTGGTTTGGATTGTTTATATTCAAATGGAAAATAATCCCCAATTTTTTTATGTATCCCTTGGAATTTATTTCTAGACTTTGGTGT
This sequence comes from Viscum album, assembly GCA_963277665.1. Taxonomy (NCBI): domain Eukaryota; kingdom Viridiplantae; phylum Streptophyta; class Magnoliopsida; order Santalales; family Viscaceae; genus Viscum; species Viscum album. The sequence continues at coordinate 584,188,897 of OY728130.1, forward strand.
CTTGAGGATGTTACCTAAGGTAATTGGATCATTCTATTTAGATCCAAAATTCAAATCCTCCCATCATTCTGAGGGATTCTTCTTTAGAAAATGAAGATTTAACGTCCTGATTCTGGGTGCCTCCCAAAGGTGCCCCATAACCTGTTTTTCACATGGAATCATGCACATTTCCCCAAATTCCCGTGGCTAACATCTAGAAGCGAGGGCCTAGGATGTGAATGTGGGGAAACTATTACCTCATTAGAACAATATGCATAGTGGAATCACAAATAATAAACAATAGTTGAAGCAATAACACCATAAAACAAATAAACAACAGAATACTAAAAGTAAATAAATTACTGGAGCACATATATAAATGATGCATGTGACATATGTCTAGGAAAACATCCATACAATTCACATTGCAATAAATATAGTAATAATACAAATAAAAAAAGAAAAAAATAAACTCTAGCAACATCGCAATCCTTAGCTTGGTCCAAGGCTCTACAACTTCACAATAATCAAGTACCTAAGGAAGAAGATCTCTTTCCCTTATCTATACCTACAATCATATAATATATTAGGGTCCTAAGCATGTCCCAAACAGGGTTTGAGACGAATCCTATTATGAAACCACCAAAAGCTCCGTTCTTAACTGTCATTGAGTATAATTAGTAGGTAATAATGGCAAAAAACAAATAAACTATGAGTACATAAACTTAAACAATCATATAGTTTCCATTTACATTCATTAGCATATAACTTTTATCATTTAATCAAGTATGTATCACAAATAGTTATCTCAAAAGACTACCTAGTAGTACTAAATCCAATATTTGTTTCTTCGGGTTATCATACACGTCATAAAAATTCAATATTTACATTAACCCTTTGGGTAGCACACACAATCTAACCCCTCTGGACAAGTAATGTAATAAATAGGAAAAAACACTGCAAGGAAGAACTCACAGTCAATTCCTCCTATGTTATTTCTATAATAACTAACGACTCTCTAGGTAAACACTCAACCTCAATACCCCCAGTGGTCTCGTAACGTAATCTATAAACACTCTGATGGAGCACTCACTGTCAATCCCCCCTATTGTATGGTAGCATGAAATATAACACACACTATGAGGAATCACTCAATGCCGATTCCCCCATTGGTCTAACTACACTTGGTTCTCATACCCATGTGAAATTAAATCATGCATAAATGATATCAAAAAACCAAAATTAATCTCATCTACTACATGGAAAAACAATTCCAATTCATATAACAAGTATTTAATAAGAATCCAAAGGAAAACAATTCCTTCCTATTAAGAAAGGCAAGGAAAAGAATGTCTTCCTCAAAGGAAACCCAATATAAATGACCCAAAATCATTAAAACATGGAAAAGAAACCTTGGGGTGTTCCTTAAACAAGAAATTCTATATAATATCACATCAATCAGACCGTAATCCAACAACCAATCTGAGGCAGATTTATAGGGATCAAATTTCTTAATCTGAAATACCCAAAACATGGGTAATTGGCACTTTGGCATATAATACACAAAGAAAAACAACAGAAGGAAACTAACGACCTACCTCGATTTTGTACAATGCACTCTCTCAAACGAAGGCCCTAGAACCAGCATAGAAAGTTGTATATCTTCAAAAATGTCACAAAATGTTCACCCTTGAATAACTTAAGGAATAAGAGGAGTCATGGGGGAAGGATCTAGAAGAATGAAGAAAACACTGGTGGGATTCCATCAAAACTTCCAGAGTTTGAATCGGACCTTGGATGGAGAAAGGGTGGATCGAATAATATCCACCACTCTCGATTGCTCTAGGATGAACCAAGACCCACTGAAGATGAATCTAGTGATTAGACGCGATCCTTGTCTGATTAAACATATACAAATAAAATTACACGGTGTGTAATATTAATGAACATGCCATGTATTGTCCTCAACTAGCCCCCGACATTATCAGTCTTCCATATCGCCCCACACGACCATGTCATGGCCATTACACTACCTGGACACAGCTACCCACAACAATCTGGAACACGGTGTGTACTGCAATGTACCTGGCGTTTACTTATAAATTTTCCGAAACACACCTTTTTCTCAAAAACACCATAAATAAAGATTCATACATTAATAGAAGATCCATTTTCTTCCAAAAATCCCCCATTAAATAAAATTTGTCCCCAAATTTCCCTAACAAGGTGCCAAAAAAGAATCCTTGATCTTCTTTGGCCACTGCGGTTGCACATTGGTCTCCCTTTCCCAAGTCTCGTCCTACACTCAACCGTGTTTCCACAACACTCGTACCAGAGGAACAGACCAACCATGATGAAGCATCATTATGTGATCAACAATACTAATACGAATCTCTTCAAATGATGTGTCAACATCCAAATTAATCTCCTTAGGTTGAACAACAAGAGACGTTTCTGATAAGTAACGTCATTGCTGAGAAACATACAAGACGTCGGGCATAGCATGATACCTCTGAGATAACTGCAACCAATATTAAACTTTCCCGACTCTCTCCAAAATCTAAAATGACCCAAATATCTTGGTGAATTCTTTACCTATATTGCAATCCTCATGTGTTCCAAACTCGATGTGACATGTAGGAAAACGTAATATCTGACATTGAACACCAATGTTCGTCTCCATCGATTAGCATAATACTTCTATCATGACTGTACAGTATCTAGTCTCTTTCAAATCAACACCACCTACTCTACGGTCTTTTGGACAAGATGAGGTCCCAACATAGCTACCTCTCTTGCATTATTCCAACAAAGGGGTGATCGACCGGGCCAACCATTCAAAGCTTCTTAAGGTGCCATCTGAATTTTTTTTGAAAACTATTATTGTAGGGAAACTCCACCATATGTATGTGATTCTCCCAAGAACCTCCTAAATCTAGGACGCATACTAGAAACATGTCTTCCAGCACCTGAATCGTGCAATATAACTAGCCATTTTTCTGGGTATGGTATGTGATACCCAGAAGTACTTTTGTACCCAAATACATTTGCATCCCTTTCCAGAAATGTGAAGTAAAGTGTGAATCCCTATCTCAAATGATAGATTGTGGAACCCCATGAAATCATACAGTATCTTAGATGGAAAATCTTCTAATATCATCAACAATGAAGATCTCATTGGTCAGTAAAAATTGTGTAACCTTTGTGAGTCTATCAATGACATCCCAAACTGCATCATTCCCGTGAGGAAACCTCGGTAAACCTGTCACAAAATCCATCGCAATATCATTCCACTTCCACTCATGAGTGGGTAACTAATATAGAACCCCTTCTTGATGTTGGGGATCTGCATTCACCTACTGGTAGGCTGAACATCTCATAAAAAAACTATGTACGTCCTTCTTAATACTTGGCCACAATTACTGAAAGTGTAAATCCTAATACATTTTGGTGACACCAGGATGAACTACCCAAGATGATGTATGAAAGTCTCACATAAGCTATTCACATATTCCTATTGACACCCATATGCATCCATGAATGTGAATGACCTCATCCTCACCTACAGTCCACCCAGGAGTAGGGTTCTCCGCTGACACACCTTCTTATAGAACTATGCCTTCAGAATATGATAGTTGCCTCATTCGCACCCGATCAAGAAGAGTAGAGGTAAAAACTACCAAAAACCACGACTTACCTTGTCTGTTGTAAACCTACAAATGAATCATTGATAGCATAGACATAAGCTTCCACTCACTGCTATCCTACTGAACTACCTGTATTTGAGTCCTCTTTCTCAATGCATCTACCACTATGTTGCCTTTCTCAGCGTGTAGGCAAGATCAAAGTCATAATACCGAGGGTAATCAACTCTTCTTAAATGTCTCAAATTTATGCCATGCTGTATAAATATTAACTTGAGACTTTTTTGGTTAGTTTATACCACAAAATTACCTCCATGAAGGTAAATCTACAACAGCGCAAGGCATGAACAACTGCATCCAACTCAAGATCATGTGTTGAGTAATTCATCTTAGGTGGCCTCAACTACTGAGACCCTAATGCAAAAACTCCTCCCCCCTCCATAAGCATTGCACCAATCCTGATACCTAATGCATCAAAGTTAATAGTGTACCTCTTTCCTAGTTCTATAAAAAGTTGTATTGGTGATGAAGACAATCTCTCTTTATTCTCTTGAAAGGATACATCACAAGAATCTATCCAGAAGTACTTCACACCCTTCTTACTCTAGCCCATCATGGCACTGATAAGAGTGAAGATTCCTATATAAAAATCCTATAGTAATTGGCCATCCCTAGAAAATTTCATACCTCAATGATGTTATTCGGATGCTCTCAGGAAACTTTTGCTCTCACATTCTATGGGTCTACTGAAGCTCTTTCATCTGACATAACATGACCCCATAAGTGCATCTAGTCCATCCAAAAGTGGAATTTTTTATCATATCATACAAATGATGCTCTCTCAGTTTACTCAAACGATCTCAATATGGTTGCAATGGTCATTTCGAGTGTTAGAGTACACTATGATATCATCCATGAAGACTACCACAAAATAATCCATGTAAGGATGGAACACTCGGTTCATCAGTTCCATTACAACCGCGGGCCCTTTCGTGAGCCTGAATGGGATAACCACATACTCGAATAGACCATACATACTCTAAAAGGATATAAGAAGTATATCTAAGGGTCTAATGTGCAAATGATGATAACCAAAATTCAAGTAAATATTCAATAACACTCGGGCTACTCGATACTAATTAGAGAGATCATCAATCCTAGATATGGGATATCAGTTCTTAATAGTCAACTTGTTTAGCTTCAGATTTTCCACACAATGTCTGAGGTTACCATATGTATTGTTCGTGAAAAGGACAAGCGAACCCCATGGAGAAGTACTAGGTCATATGAAACCCTTGGCCTATAACTCCTATAACATTTTCATGATCTCCTGTAACTCTATAAAGCTATCATATTAGGAGGAATGGACACTGGTTCCACTCCTAGAACAAGATCAATAAGTAAATATACCTCTCCCTCTGGAGGTAAACCTGAAAATTCATCTCGAAATACATCCATAAAATAATCAACCACTATTGGAAATTCTATCTGTGAAGTCCCCTAGTCATCTAGATACAGACTACAAATCTGGGATGTAACACCTCTCATCATGTGATTCTCGGGTCCATCTGTTCTTTCTTAGAAATCCCATTCACCCGAATGTATAAATAGTCTACCCTCTCGTGACATGAAACTCACCATACAACGATAGGAATGGAAATTATCCTCAAAGGGACTAACCAGTCCATTCTGATAATGATGCCATAGCCTGTCATCTCTAAAAAATAAGAGTCCCATAATAAGTGACACCCACCAACCTCAAGAGGTAACTCCTTGCACTGACGTACACTAGTCATTCTAGCCCCCAACTGAGTGTCTAGAATTATGATATCCATATATGTAATGATACAGAGCCCAAGGATCTCTAAAATAGCCACATATAAAATGCTATGTGAAGCCCTATTATCAAAATGAGTAGAATCTAAAACTGAGGTAACAAAAATAATACCTCTAAACGTAAATGGTCTAGGATCCTGATTTTGCTGGGTCTCCTCCAGCACAAAATCCTGACTTGCACCGAGGCCCTGTGACACTTTCTGAAATCCCCGAGTTGATCCACCCTGTGGCCATTGAAAACCTTGTGTCTGACCACTGCAGCCATGACCACCACCTAGGCCTGAAAGTCTTGAAGACCTCCATCCTCCAGTTTGATGTGGAACTAGTGGTCCTACTGTAGTAAGAGGAGTTGAAAAAGATCCTCCATCACTAGCTACTAGAAAGAGGGAATTGTAGACATGATGAAGATGTCCCATCATGCCGCAAGATCGTTATTCAACTGGGTCTCTCTGGAATTGAGGTTTCTTATGTACACTTTTCCTACACTGGTAGCACACCACCAAGATACCTAAAGGAAAATACTGCCTACTCTGATCTCCACGTGTAGACTGCCTACAACGCTTCTTCCTATCATTCGGAAGAGTGACGATTCTAGATGTTGAACCTCCCTATAAAAATATCTATAATTCCTCAAGTTGTGCTCAGTGATCAGAGCCTACCTGACTATATAGGAAGTGTAATTCAAACTGAAGATGTTCACTGGGGATCATATGTCATGTCTGAGACCATCCTCAATCTTCCTTGATAGAATTAACTCATCACCCCCCCTAAATTGGTGTGATGTTTTGAAGCTCTGTAAAGTGAGAATAATATTCCTTGACTAAGAGTGTACCCAACTCAAAACTCCGGAAGTCTAAAGCTCGGTCAGACCTCATGTTGTCATAGTAGAAGTAGTCATAGAAGCTCGGATAGAACTCATCCCAAGCCACAACCTGCTAGAATTCCACCTACGATATCAAATCCAACCATATCAGGGAAGAATTTCATAGAATATATTTAGAAATATTAACCCTCCTCTCCAGAGGCATCCTGAGATTCTCAAAGATAGAAAACATGACATATAAACATTATTCTTCATCCAAAGGTTCTCCATCCCCTGAAAAAGTGGGAGGGTGCTTCTGCTGAAAAACCTGCATCAACACTACCATAGATGGGGTAGGATACGATGTTACATGGAATGTCTATATCATCCTCATAAAGCATTATTAGAATTGTGAATCAGCACCTATATATGGTATAACAGCTGGTTCCAAGACAAAAAGCATGGGAGGGTCTATGGGTAGTTCTTGGTCTACTGTTTCGGGTGTCTGATCATCACCCCAAACCTGGCGTACAACCGACGAATTCCTTAGTGTCATGACTCTGTAAGGTCAATCGCACACCTAAGTTTAAGATTATCTTAGACTAAAACATATAATTTCTGGAATAGAACAAGAGAAAGAAAACATTCATGTTTTTCAAACCAGGGGTACATGGCCTAAATACACCATTGATGGTGTGTTCCCTTAGGCTTTTTTCACAACGTTTACTTCTTCCAAACCTGGTCATGTAACACCCATACACATGAAATTTTCTATTTGAGACATGAAATGTACTTATATGTTCCCTCATATCCAAGTAATCTTACACATCTCGAACTACATGGTACTTTAAGAAAAACACTACACAGTGTGTATAGGCCAGACATGACCTGTACTAGAAATTTTTCACCGACCTGTGTCGTTAGTCACATGGACACACATAGTCCTTAAAACATTGTGTGTACATCTAGTACATGGCATGTTCCACTAAAGATTTCCCAACCCCATGTATATTCTCACACAGTCAGTTACACGTTGAAAGACTACACGACGTTTACTTAAGAAAAACATTTTCTTCTTGAATTAAATGATACATGGCGGGTATTTATCATCAGATAACATGTATTATGGGGTTTTCCAAATAGTAAGCCTCATAAACTAATTCGGATCCCCATAAAATATTAAAATAAGAATTAAAGAGCCAAATTCAGATCTATGGAGGCCCATACTCACCATAAATCAAATCATGGAATTATATTAATGTATATCACAATGTATAATAGTGAGATCAATCACATGATCCACTAAATTACGATCCATGAGGACACATAACACCAAAAAGTCCAAAATTTGGTTCCCATTCAAATGAAACATTAACTATTTTAATACACTCTTGAAATAGAAGGTATTCTATAACAAAATATTTCATAATAGCATGCATATCTGGTACAACATCTATCACAATAGCATTCAATTTGTAATTCACCCTAAATGGCATGATAAAAATGCATGACATTTGATTCCTATCAACTACCTATATGATTTATGAGATGTCATACCACCATCTCATCAGGTTGGAACAGAAAAAGAACCTCAATGCTATAAATCATAAAAGCACAAAACATGATTATAACACAATTATGAAATCAAATCAACTATAACAATTGCAAAACAAGAAAAATTTCTCTAATCGAGGTAACATGGATTTTACACATACATGGTTTAGCTACTCCCAGGCACAAATTATTAACAACTACATATACCTTCCTATTTATTACTATAAGATCAAAATAGTAAAAAAAGTATAAAAGAACCTCCTAGGATAAAATCTTGTAATGTATTGGTTCTGGGCACCACCTAAATGTGACCCATACCCAGTTCTTCACAAGGCTTCAAGAGAATTTCCATAAACGCCAGAGGCTTCTGACTAGTAGTGAGGGCCTTGAGTGTGATAGTGGGGAAACTATGCCCTCATTGGAAGAGTATGAACATTAGAATAACAAATAATATATATTAACGAAAGAAATTATACCATAAAATAAGTAAACAGTCGAAGACTGAATGTAAATAAATAATTGGAGCACACATATAAATGATGCATGTTGCATACATCGTGGAAAACATCGAAAAAAGTCACAATGATGGAAATAAAGTACTAAACCAAAGAAAAAAAACTCCCATAGCATCGCAAGCCTCATATTAGTCCCATGCTCTCTAGCTCCATAGCAATCTAGTACCTAAGGAAGAAGGGTACTTGCCCTTATCTACACCTCCAACCATATAATCTATTTGGGTCCAAATCATAACCCAAATCGGGTGTGAGATGAATACCAGTAGGCAGCAACCACAAGATACATGCTTAACTATCACTGAGTATATATATCAGGTAATAATAGAAATGCAGCAAAGAAACTAGGAGTACACAAAATTAAACAATCCTATAGTTTCCATTTACATTCATTAGCATTTAATGTTCATCATTAAATCATGTAATTATAACAAACATGTTTATCAAAAGACTTCATATCAGTATTGAATCCAAGATTGTTCTTCTGCTTGGAAGATGCATCACAAACATTCAATATTTACATTAACCCTCTGGGTAGCTCACACAACCTTACCCCTCTGGCCATGTAATGCAATAAATAGGCAAATACACTATAAAGAAGCACTCACCATCAATTCCTCCTATGGTATTTCCACAACAACTATAAACATTCTAGGGAAGCACTGAATGTCAATTACCCATGTGGTCTCATAATGTAATATATAGACACTTTGAGGGACCACTCACTATAAGTCCCCATTGGGTATCGTATCGTTAAATATAATAGACACACTAAGGAATTACTCAATGTTAACTCCCAGTGTGGTCTAACTACAATAGGTTTTCACTGCCCTGTGCAATTAAATCATGCATAAATGATATCAGGCAGCCCAAATTAATCTCAACTACTACATAGATATACAATTTTAATGCATAAAACAAGAATTTAATAAGTATTAATAGGAAAAAAGTTCTATCCTATCAAGAAAGCAAAGGAAAACAAGGACTGCCTCACAGGCAACCAAGACCAAATGACCCTAAATCATTAAAACAAGGAAAATCACCCATGGGGTGTTCATTAAACGTGCACTTCCACATACTATCACATAAATCAACCCTTAATCAAATAATAAATATAAGGCAGATAAATAGGTTTCAAATTCCATAACCCAAAATACCCGAAACATGGGTAATCGACACTTTGGCCAAAAAAACTCAATAAAAAACAACTAAAGGAAACAAACCACCTACATCGACATTGTACAATGAAAAACCTTGAACATCAACCCTTGAACTATCCTAGAATGACAGAGATCTATAAAAAATTAAAATATGGTCAACCTTGAATAATGCGAGAGAGAGGATAAATTGGGAGGGGACTCTCTAGAAGAAGAAAGGACTCACCGATGGAATTCCAACCCACCCACCGAAGTTCAAATCAGACATTGGATATATAAATGGTGTATAAGATAAGATTTTTTACTCTCAGTCACTCCTAGATGAAACACCACTAGAAGAAGATGAATCTGGATATTAGACGTGACCTCAGTCCGACTAAACAAATAAAATGAAATTTAAATAGCGTGTACTGTTAATGAACATGACCTGTATTTTCCTCAACCAGGCCCTGACATTAGCAATTTGCCATGTCACCACCCAAATCCATGTCTCATATGTCACACAGTTATTACACAGCTACACGAGGAAATTGGGTATACGGCGTGTACTTCTATGTACATGGCGTGTACTTTAAAATTTTCCAAAAACACACCATTTTTTTCAAAAACACCTGAAATCCAGATCAATACCAAAAAAGAATATATAGGTTATTAAAGAAGTTGTCTAGATAAATATAATGAATCACATATCCAGATCCTTTATCACACCAGCTAGGCAGAAAATGGATTTACAATAGTACACGTTTGAGGATCTACAATGCCAATGTTGTAATTATGTTTTTTGGGATACATTAGACAAAGATATTACATGGGAGTATATTGAACATTTTTTTAGGAAAGAAATAATTTCCTCACATGTTCAGAATTTATAGAATGATGGTTTTCTCAGTTTGATGTAAGAAAACCACATAGTGATATTGTATGGAGATAAATTTAATATTTAAATTGGAGTTTCATGTTAACTTGTGTTATTATATATTTAAATTCATTAATGTTTTAATTGGGTTGGAGGCTACTGCTTCACTCAAATATTTTCTCGCATTGTATAACACATTATACAATGATAGTAAATATAGAACAGGAGGTAGAAATAGAAATTTTAGATACTACAGTTTGAGTAATCATATTGATAACTATGTGAAATTGTGGTAATACTAAAACTGTGAATAAAATAAAGAGGCATACATATCTCCAAGTGGGGTACATGAATCATAATCACATGACATGATCAATGAATCTTCCACCTAAACTAAATAGATAAAATAAATGTTTTCAATGTAGTTCATTAAATCACATGATTCAATATTTTTCAAAACCATCTAGATCAATCCCCTAATGTATCATGATGGAAAATATCAAGGTCTATTGTCATAGTTTTGCAATTTTGGGTTCTAGGGACACATGTAATGTATCACTTATGTCAAATTATTTGACAAAATGGGGGAAGAAAAATTATGCTGATTAATAGAATAGATAAATACATGGTTATTCAAGCAATTCCAAGACTCTTCATCCCATGAATTCTAAACATGGAAATAATGTTAAAAATTTAGAAAGTAATAAATTGTATAGGGATGAAAAAATTATTATGAAATATCAATTGAGACTTTTGATGATGGTATATATGTTTTTTTAATTCCACCCTTATGTAATCATTATTTGATATGAGTCTATAAAATATATTTATTTATTATTATATTATTCATCTTATTGATTTACATGTTAAGATAATACTTTCTATGTTGAAACATGAAACTCCTCTTGGAAAAATAGAATAGCGATCCTTTATGTGGAATATTTTTTCTATAAAAATCAATGTGGATAAATTGATAAGTAATTTAGTAATGCTTGAGATGGATGTATAAGACTTAATCCAAGGTATGGATTGTTCGAAATATTTCCCAATCTCACATAAACTGTTAAAACAAAACCGTGGGTTTTACAAATGTCGATAGAAAGAATAATCTCTTTAGAGGAGTTAAGAATTTAATGAATACTGGAACTTGGTTTTGGAATAAGAGGTTCAGACTATCGCATCATAGTTGGAATAATTGACCTAGGAATATGTAGATGGGATCAAAAATATATATTTCCCAACTATTATTGACCAATTTCTTGATGATTTTAAAGAAAAAATTTCAGAGTTTCCACCCATAATAGATTTTGATTTTGCGATCGATGTCTTATTAAGAACTATTCGCGTCCAAAATTTTTCCTTTCGGATGGTACCAACAATATTAAGAGAATTTAAATTTCATTTGGACGATTTGAAATTAAAATTTTTCTTTCAACCAAGTACATATTTGTGGGAAGCAGCTATTTCTACTACGAAATTGTTGGATTTAATTCTTCAACATTGTGTTGAGTTTCATAATCATAACAAATTCATGATAATGAATAAACTTCCACTTCAACCCATTAATTAAAAGTTTGATCAATGTAGAGGAGCCCAATGGTTCTCTAAAATTTAAATACTTTATAGATATCACCAAATGTGGGTTTAGAATGACTATATATCGAATATATATTTCAAAATTAGAAATATCCATTATAAGTATGTGGTTATTCCTTTTGGTATTAAGAATACACCAGAAATATGTATGGTGTTTATTTATTAGATTTTTCAAAAGTAACCGTATTATATTATGGTGGTGTTTATGGATGAGGTTTTTTATTCTAGGACAAAGGATGAGCATGTGAAACTCTTTTTGATAATGTTGGGTATCTTCTAGGATCGTCTTTTCTATGAAAAACATTCATGGTGTTTTTTTTGATACAGACGTAACATTTTCTGGTCCATGTAATTTCTCGAAATGGTCTTTATATGTACCCAAAATTGTTATCCATTGTGGTATCTTGGAACAAAAAAAATAGTGACTTCAGGATATGTCATTTCCTTGCTCTGGTGAGTTTTTTAGGATTTTCTGTACATTTTTTTTCTGGACTGGTTTCACTTATTAAAGATTTGATAAGGAAAATTTCCACATTTCGGTGGAATGATGAATGTGAAAATTGTTCCCATTAGATTAATGTTATCCATAAATGACCATAAATCATGATATTTATATATTCTTTACAACATTATATGGTTTATTGTGATTCTCTAAGTTTTGGGTTGGGGTGTGTTCTCATACTGGTAGATCATGTTGTTTCTTATGGCTCATGACAGTTATAGTATCATGAGAAGAGATACCCAACACACAATTTGGAATAATCTTTTGTAATCTATGCATTGAAGAATTTTATTAATTACTTCATTGGTTAGAAATTTAGGGTTTTAACAGATCCCAAAATCATGAATTTCATTTTCTCAAAAAGTGGTCTGAATTCGAGACAAGGAGTGCTGATGTAGTATTTCAAAATGTTTGAATTTGATATAATGTATACATCAAGTTAGGGGAATTAGAAGGTGGATGCAGTAACCATAAATTCTTATTGTTAGTTTTTGAAAGTGTATTAATAAAAACTACATTTTAAGTCAGTTATAACTTACATGAACTTATATTTTTAAGGATAATGTAGTTGTATGGGTTCCATTCTAGTTTCATTTGTTATTTACTTGGTTAAGAGGGTTAAAGAGGAATAAAAATATGATTCTTAATTTGTTTTCATGGGGTAAAAAATTAATGGTGGGGAGACAACTATGTGAAAAAATCATATAAAAGGATCAATTTTTTGTTTCAATATTATATTGTCATAACATTGGAATTTAAGGAAAATCCACCACATGAGTATCACTATTCTAGATAGGTTGTTCATCGAAGAATAAATAAGTGTTATAATGAATTAAAATAATAGTTTTTTGGGGTTGTAATTAATCGGGTAGTGGTTGAGTTTTTTTGGAGATTTCTCACTAGTTAGCAGGTTATGGAAGAGCACAAAATACAAGTGGGTATGTTGTTGTCTTCACCAATTTCCACATGGAAACAATAGTATCTATTGATAGATATACCAACAGGTCTACTAAGTATGATTTATAAAGATAATCCTATATGTGTGATAGTGTAATGGATTATAAATAAGTCCCATTTCAATCCTATTCATTAATCTAATATGGTGGAGGAGTTATCAAAAAACAATATCCAGATAGTGGTAGAAAGGCATGGATTCTCATTTTCTATATTATCAAACAGTGATACAATGTGTATGAATTATTTTTGGAAAACATTATAGAAATCCCTTGGGACTCGGTTGACTGTGAGCATGGAATATTTTCCCAAAAGGATAGAAAATCCAAAAGGTAGATAAAAACCTTGGAATGCATTCTTAGGGATTTTTAATGGGTTTTGGTTTCACATTGGATGATAGAGTGCCATTAAAATATTTTTCATACAAAAAATGATATCCAGACTAGTTACTTATGGATCATTTGTAATATGTGTATGGTTTTCATTGTTTTTATCATCTCTTTTGGGTGGAAATAGGTCATACATCACTAGTTGGACCAAAATATATCCATGATAAAATTGCGAAAATTGAATTGATCGAGATGAAAATTGATGTTTCTCAAGTTCATCAGAAGATGTTTGTGGATCATAATCTATTATAGTTGTTGTTTGGGGGGAGTGATCATGTATTATTGGGAATATATCCAACTCACGGGAGTCATATTTTGGAAAGGGATTGTTTGTTATCCTATCCAGAAATAGGCATGTTTCAAATACTTGAATAGGTTGGTGTGGTGAAATATCAATTAGGCTTTCCACCAAGGTTTAGTTCAGTGCATATTTTGTTTCATCTATCTCAAATGAATAAGTATTATCCTGATCCTAACCATGTGAGTCGATGGGATAACGTTGACATATAAATGGATTAGATGTTGGTTCATGTTTTGATACAGTCTATAGATTCGAAAGATATAGAAATTCTTGGGAAAATGATCTTAATTGTTTGATTTTTTTGGAAATACAATCTGATTCAAGAAGAAACTGATGTGTTGAAGAATTAGTTAAGAACCACTTCGGGGATTAATCGGTGGTGAACTATTTTAATTTTTTAATCCAGCCTATGTAAATGATTATAGACTAGATCCCTTGACTTTAAATATTTATATATCCCTATAAAAAATACTAAAAAAAAATAAAAACAATCTTGTATGTTTTCAAGGAATGGTATTGAAGCCTACATCTCTTATGAAGCTAGTTATAATCCACGATTATTGATTATTTCCAAATTTCTGATGGTTACAGCTTGGGGAAGTATCATCCCCAACAACCCTGAGTCCCACAATGTTCATCACTAGAGTCCCTCTAGAGTTTACATGTTTCTACCTTAAATATTGACTCTTTAGTCCCACAAGGGGATATTTATATGAAATCTTACAATGTTACAAGCATCCCATATTCCATCTCAGAAGTCTCATTGGAGGTTTCATCTGCTTTGGAGGATCACTGAAGACTTCCACTAATATTGGGTCTCAAAATAAATGATCCGAGGAAAAATAATTTCTTCCTGATTCAAACTACATATACACTACCTTGAGATGATGACTTTATCCACAAAAAAAATCCAACCACCAGATACTCTCATATATAGTATACACGATCTTTGTAAACTAATAAAAAAACTTTCAAATCCTAATCACTAATAAATAATAATAAAATGATTTGAACACTCCCAATTTGGTAACTTATCGGTCTGGTAATATTTGATTTAACACATGAATTCTATCTCAAAAATCATTTCTCACTATATATACAAGTAATCTATGTTTTCATGTTCATCCTTAATCCACATGTATTTATAATACCATACATTTTCATTTATGAAAACACTAATACATTTTCAAGAAAATACACTAAATGAATCATTTTCTTTCATTATGTTGTTGTCACATACAAATGAGCATGAATACTTGTATTAGCCTTTACAAAAATCATATGTTCACTATTCTATAATACATAATACCCAAAAAACCCCCACCTACACCCAATATAAAATGTATATCACCCACCTACAATGTTTATTCATGTATATGAACTCAATTTCACTTCACTACTCCATCATAAAAAACATATCACACAACTCCACTATTTGAAAATTAACATAGACTTACAGTTGTGTTTCACTCTCCCTAATGGGTGAGTATTCTACCTTCTAAAATGATTCTTCATGAAATATAGTGTTGATTACGCTATCTCACAATTCTCAATATACTTCATGGATTTCGAGAGATATGATTGAAAATCTATAACATGTATTTACAAAAAAATATTCATCATGATGTAACATTTAGTGTGTTAAACACTTGTTCAAGGCCTACAAGAACCACTTATTTGAAAAAATTGTGAAAAAAATGAACCCTTTATATTTCATGAACCATGGAATTTTCTATTTTTGTTTTCTTGATGGCTCTCTCAAAATAATCCCATTTATATTTTCTCAAAATGATAACATGTGGGTTTATTTATAGTAAAAAAATCACCAACCAAGCCAGTTCCCACTACATGAGTTCAACCGTTCCATTCGTTTTATAATGCTTCGTGATTATATAAATTCACCATTAATGATTATATTTTATTTGAATCAAAATGTTAATAATTTTTTTGAATATAGTTTACAAATTAAAATGATGTTTCATGTTATTTATATCCATTGGAATCATCATTACACTCAAATTGAGATCAGAATATTTGATTAGATCATCTATTGATGTCGCATAGAGACCATGGTGAGCATCATATCTTCTATGGAGATTTGGTTTGAAGACATTTTATAGTGCTAGATGAATTTATTTAACGATTTATATCATATGAATTCTCTTCTTTTTTTATGTTCAGCAATAGTAACAGGGTTCTTAGTGTCCTGCATCAAAATTTCACTCGGTCTAGAGATTATACATATTAAAATATATGTCCTCCACATTCAAAAATGGTTTATAAATTCTCTCTCATGACATGTGGGTTCCCTACTCCTCCATTTTTCTACTCCTACAGGTCAATTTTCACCACATACATGTGCCTATATGGGAACATTTATGCATTCTATTTTCTTCTCCATGCTTGCTGGATTCCCTGATATATTGAAGTTCTCTACTACATATCATTTCACATTGATCAAATTATTGATCTATGGCCAAGAAATTGTTTTAGTATTATTCCACCATAAAATGTTATAAAAACATGATAATCCAAGAAACATTATAAAACTCATATATTAAATATCTATATATATTGAAGACAATATTTTCATAACTAAACCACAACCCTTAACTCAATTTGGTATTTAATCATACATTCTAACTCTCTCATTCTTACAATGTTGTAAACATTGTGTCAATTTAAATGACCAATGAAACATGTTTTCTTAATGAACAAATGCTTCTTCAATTTTCATAGTTAAATGATGTCTAAATTTTCATAACCATAATCATCATCAATTCATTTAAACATCACATATTGATATCAAATCCATATCAAATATAATCATCATCATTGAAAACAAATGAAATTGAACAAAATAGTAACATCAGTCCCCCTTTGATTTTTTTTCAAAACCACCTACCCAATGAAAAGAAAAATTTGTGTATTTTACTTTGTCCCCCAAATTAAAAATAAAGAAAAAAATTAATATTGAGTCCATATTTTCTCATCAAACATATTATTCTCTATTAAATATGATACCATGCATTTTTCTTTTACAGAGATCCCTTATCCAAAATTACACTTATTCGAAATGGGAAACAAAATTTAGGAAAAAAAGAGTGTATAAACAAGTTTATCAGTGCTCTCTCTGAAAAATAATAAAAATGATACCATTTTTAGAAAACTCTCACTTCACTAATTAGAGATTCTCGGAAAATTAGTTTATGTATAAATATTTATGTTTTACTCATCTAAATAAACACATCAAAAATTAATTTGAAAAAACATTTATCTCTCCATTTTTATATCAAAAAAATAATCATTGATACCCCTCATGAGATGCATCCATCTCTTAAATTCCATGCATGTTTTCACAAAATAATTTATATATATTAATAATTATTAACCTGTTTTCTTTTCAGAAATAGAACTCAGGCTGAGATTTCCCTATCAACCTAGTATTTCCCTTCTTTATTTGATCTCATATTTGGATGTTTTCACCTTTTAAAAAAATTATTCATATGAAACTATTTTATCCATTATTTCTATTAAATGAAAATTCATTTCATCTGGTTTTGTAAACTGATTAATGTTATATACAACTTTTTCACACTTATTCAATTTATTATCCAAATTACCATAAGTGGATGATATCTTTTGATATTCATTATCATCTTCCCTATTAAAATTATTACCCTCACCGTTTGAATAAATTTTAGTTTTCTCAATAATTTAGTATGTTTTTGACTTGGTCAAGTAATCAAACATTCAATCTTTGTATGTTCAATATATTTGGGTGTCTCACATTGATTCACTAATGTAAATGTTTCCCTCTCCTTTTCCTAATGCTTTTTCATTCAATACAAGTCACTGGTAAAATATCCAGATAATTTTGTCATCCATACCCCATCTATATAACCTTATAATCCACATCTTCCACACATATATATATTAAGAATTCATATCTATTATGACTTGTATCCTTTGATAGATTTATTTGATAACCAACTCTATTAAATTCATTGTAAATCCCTATCGTATCATACTAGATTCCTTGAAATAACATATTATATGAATAATAGTATGCTTTATGACCGTATTTTCCAAAATATAATAATGATACCGTTGAATTGTGGTCTTCTATTTTGTGGATAAACATGTTCTTGAAATTTATAATTTTTTTCTTTTTGTAGTCCATTAATTAATGTTACTAGGGGGAAATTGTCTTCATAGAATAATTGTTTCAACTTTTTATGATGTCAAACAAACTTATATTGAATTCTTGATCCTCACAATTTCATGTTCACTATTAATAATATAATATCTATTTTGAAACTGTGTAAGAAAAAATGTATATTCTCTATTGGAGCCTTCCGTCCCACCAACTTGAGATGACTCTTATTTTATGGCAATAAACATATTAATGTTTTCTCTTTTATTATTATTTTTTTTGTTGGATTGTAAGATAAATTTACTGTGTATTATAATTTTCTTCCCCATTGTAAGATAATTTCTCATCACAATCTCTCACTATTTTCTATATCTCGGCTACCTCTAATATGTGAATATTATTTTCATCAAAATTAACTATTTAACATCTATTATACTATTTTGTTTCATAAGATAATTTTTTATTTCCATTTTGAAGATTCCACACTTCATTCATAAGGTGAGTTTTTTTCTCAAGAGTAGATTCCAACTCTTCCTTCATTATCTTTTCCAGATCTGTTAAAAAATAAAAATCATCATAGCTATTTAGAGATTTGATTCTTTCTAAACAAGATAAATTAAATTAATCTCATCATTTGAAGAAAATGTGGAATAAATGTTTTATTTTTTATGATTACCCATTAAATTATTCTTTTTATAATTGGAATAATTCATCTTTGTATCCTTTTTATTTTTTTGAGGGTTTTCACTTTCAATATTGGTTTCTAATTCTCCCATTTTCATTAGTCAAATTATGGAAAAATTTCTAATTCCATTACATCTGATGCAATGTAGTATTTTAATTCATTTTCCTTTCCATTATCCATTTCTCTAACAACATGTAATAATAGATAATATCTCACTAATGTATTCATCAAATTTATCATCATCCTAATAACTTAATTACATGTAGTCCACATTGTTTAACTATCCTTTTCATATATCCTTAATGTACATCACTTCCATTACATTGTTTTTGAAATTTGAATTTTTTATCATTTCATAAACTATGAGAATATTATGTAAATCATCAAACTAAATATATTATATATCATCTATGGTTGAAATGACCACATCAAATATATTTGGGAAATTTTTAATACACATCTTCACAATTTTTTAATCTTCAATATTATAAAAAAATAATAGAAATGTATTATTTTTTCATTTTATATAATCAAATAATCTTTAATTATCCCTTCATTTTTCTTTTATATATCATCACACTTTATTTTATATATTTAATGATAAACTTCCTCATCCTTATTTCCTATATAACTGTCCTCTCAGTTTCTCACAAATCTCTTTTGGTGTTTGGAGACCCATAACTTTGGTTTATAATTTATCTGATAAAGCCATCAAGATTGGATCCTCATCCATTCCACTTGATTCTATATTTTTAATTTCACCTTGTGTCATAGAATCATTACCATAAATAGTTGGTATGACAACAGTTTTTATATCTCTCACTTCTAGCACAAGAGATATAGGAAATGGAAGAATCTAATTCTTATAGCTGTGGTGGTTCATTCTATCAAAATTAGATATTTACTTAAATATTAACTAAATTTATATTTTTTATTTTATAGAAATTTATCTAGTATTAAGTGGTTTCCCCAGTTTTAGTACAAATTAAAGTGACATGTGATTAGTTTGGTACCACTATATTGGGTGAGAATCAGTAGTATGGTGTTTTACAAATTCCTTCTTTTTAATAAATCATATTTCAATAGTTAAAGTCTTGATCCCTCATCATTAAATTTATTACTATCCCTAGAAGATACAAAAAAATCAGGTACAATACATTTTTATTTTTTTGGTTTAGTACCAACAACTGCATATTTCCAACAACCGGTTATACCCCCCAGTTATAGATTCATCACAAATGGTATATTCGTACAACAAAACAAAATCTCCATCACAATAAACACTATGTCCCATAATTTTCCATTATAGAGTTCAATTATAGTTTACTTCTTCACATATACACTAGGGACTTTGGAGTCCCATAAGATAATCCTTTTACAACATCCCATAGTGTTACCAACATACCATAAGATTCTCTAGAGCCTCACTAGAGGATTCATCTACTTCAGAGTCTCACTAAAGACCTCAAAAAGTGTAGAGTCAAAAAAGATATGAAACTAACTAGAAAGATCTCTGCCAACTTAAAATTTCTTTTGCACTACATTAGGATGATTTCATTCTCCAAAAACAAAAATAATCAACTAATCTACTTAGGGATATTATTCATGATCATCTGAAACAGATAAAAACATAATAGTTTTCTCACTGTCGACTAATTTTCAAATGATATGGACTTTCTATATTAATGAATTTTTATGTTAGTAACTTTTTTATAAAACTATAATTTGGTCCTAAAATACAGTGCACACAATGTATACAAGTAATTTATATATTCATGTCAATCCTTAATTGAAATGCATGTATAATAACATGCATAGTCTTTTATGAAAAAAATAATACATGTGCATGAAAATAGATTGAATTAAGTATGTTCTTACTGAAAATTTTTCTCACATATTAATGAGACATAATACATGTAAAAAACTTTATGAAAATGAGATGTACTATATTTTAAAATGAGCACTACTCAAACAAACTCCTCTTACAAAAAAATTGTAATGTATATCACCCACTGTTAATACTTCATCATGTATCTGAAATAAATATACTTAACATGAATCAACTATTTTTTGTGTAATGTAGACATATTGTATTTTTTAATATTCCATAATTGATATTATACAACCTTCTCAAAATATCCCTTGCAAAATAAAATGTAGATAACATTGTCACTCAATTCTCATTATTCTTTTTACAATCCCATAGAGATACTCATAGTGATATGAAAATGAATTGTTTAAATTTGTTTTATCAAAAATAATCTTTGATATAGTTAAAAAGTAATCAATATCCTGTGATAAAATATTTCTCAATTCACATATATAAAATGTGTAGAAACTTTGTCTTTCAAAAACCATAGTATTTTTTTGACTCTATTTTTTTGCTCACAACACTTTAAAAAAATACTCATTTAGAGCATAAACATAAAGATCACATGTGGGGGTATATATATAAAAATAATCCACTAACATAGCTCGTGCGTATGTCCTCATTTAAAATGTACCATTCCTTAACTAATGATTCTTGATTAATGAAATTATCCATATATAAAACTATCTCATTCGCTTTACAATTTTTACCATTAGGTTGTTCTTTTTTACACATTCAAATAATGTTTCATGAGATTTGGATCACTTTGGAGTCATCAAAACACTAAAATGTATCTCTAATTCTTCAGTTTTATCATCCGTTGACATCAGATGGAGATCCTAGAGAGAATCATATCTTTTTGGATAATCATAGTCCAAGACATCATGATAAACAATTGGAAAAAATTAGATAATTCATATCAGATGGCTCGTGTAATTTCGATGTTTTTAAAGAGGATCAACAGTAATCAGGTTCTTGATATCCTACATCAAAACACTACTCGTCTGAGTGATTATATATATTACATGGCATGTCCTCCAAAATGAAAAATGGTTACTAAATTTTGTCCTATAAAATACTAGAACGAACCCATGAAAGTTCCCTACTCTGAAATTATGCTACCCCCATATAGTGGTATACCTCCACTCTTATTCACCATTGAAGGCGATCCTATGAATTCCATTGGCATTTTTATGTTGGCTTTATATAATGGTTGTTCATAGTTATCACCTACTAATTGTGTCACCTATATCCCATGGTTTAGGCCTTCCCTGGACAAATTTTTATTATTTGGACAACATAAAATGTATCTAAAAACATTACAATATCGTACACATTAATAATCTCTCATATACAATATCCACATATATGAAAGACAAGATTTTAAAAAATAAACCACAAACCTTCATTATATTTGTAATTCAATCACAAATTCTACCTCCCTCATTCATTCAATGTTGTAAACATTATGTCAATTAAAATTATCAATGACAAAGTTTTTTGAAATACCGATCAATTCTATAATCATCACAATTTGATGTTGAGGATATTTCATAACCATCATCATAATAATCAATTTATTAAAACATGACATATTGATATCAACTATGTATCAAATGAAATCATCATTATTCAAAAAAAATTAAATTAAACTCTATTGAAACTTCATTGGAATAGGGCATCAGAAAGAAGATGTCAAATAATGTCCTCAACACTTTCAGGTAATCAGTTGATTTTAACATTATTGGGTTGGAAATACCAATGGTCGTGAGAATATAGCACCCCTGATTTTAATTAAATGTCCTTTAATTATGTATTTTATGAAAATAAATTGATAGTGTGATGTTTCAGGTGGTTTTGAGGATCATTTTCATGTTTTGTGGATTTTATAGAGGATCACGGTTGGATCATGTTTATTTGAAACTGTAAAACACATCCTAGAAATCTCTGAAAGTGGACATTGTGTACTGGGTAGGTACATGTTTTGGCGCTTTGTTTGGACAAACTATGTGCCGAACTGGAAGGAACTTTGAAATGTTGTCCATAGAGTGTTACGTTGGTTGGTGGATTGTATGTATAACCATGAAAGACAACAGTTGGAGGGTGTTTGGAGGTTGTGGCCAATACATGGTTAGCATATGCATTTCCTAAATATGTTCTCTAACCATGCACCAATAAAACTTATATTCATATTTTTTTTGGATATGATCTTATTTAAACACCAAGCCACCCATTCCCCCCCTAAATAATTAATAACCTGAATTCAACATTCTCATAAAGATGTGGAGAACATTACTCTTGACATGTGTGTAATTCCATATGGAATATTTTTTTCCTTGGAGGATGGAATAATTTCTATGTAATTTGTGTTCATCATATTTAATAGATTTCTTCTTTTTCTCTCTCTCGGATTCATGGATACATTCTATTGGATAGATATATATGATGTTTTTTTCCAATCATGATAACATGTTATTGTTATCATTAAAGGAAACAACATATAGATATATTTATACTAGTTTCAATGTTTTTTTTGTGTTTTCTATTATTCTTTGGGTTTTTATAATTTTCCATGTAGTTAGATTCACTCTAAATCCAAATTGTTATAAATTGAAGTGCTAGTTTCAATTTGTTTGGATTTATTGAATTGAATGGGAAAATGATAAGTGAATCTTGATAGAAATCCTATTTAGTTATGGTTTTTTGAAATAGTCTAAATTTGATTGTTTTTTTAGAAAATAATATTTGGTTCATGATTTAAAAATGAGGGTTTTAAAATTATTTTTTGGTTTTGATGTGTGAATTTTTTTTATAATGGTAGTAAAGAAATGAATAATTTTATTGAAATGGTTAAGAATTATTTGGAATGGGATATTGTAAACATGTTTTACCAGTGATCTTGAGTATTTGGGATGGAAAAGGTCATGATGTTTCACTCTCAAAAAGTGGAATGAATAATGGTGGTGGGTTTCCTCTAACAAAATTGTTCACCAATAGAGAACATTTTGATAGGATGAATAACTACTCATGACTATGGGGAGGTACATGGATGCCATGAATTTTTGAATGTGTGTAGTTGCATGAAAGTGTGGGAAAGATTTTGTATTCCAAATATAATGAAATAAATGGTTTCTAATGTATTATTCAATTTATTTGTATTGAAAATTGTTCTATTAGGAAATTTTTATATTTTATATTTTGATTTTAAAATTGTATTTTATAATATGTTTTATATTAATTATGCTAGCATGTTCTATCCAATTGGAATGAGTTTTAAATTCATTAGATAAAAAAACTGAGCATTCTATTTACCCCTTTATTGGAAACATTAGTATTTTTTTAGATGTTATATATCAAGAAGGCAGTAAAATAATTTTATCCCAGTTATTTAGTGATGTGTCGTGATGACTTGGGAATGGAATATAGAGTTGGTACTTAGTGAATACTGATAGTGTATCCTATATTTATTTTTTTCCTTTGATTTTTTTCTTTGATATCTAATATAGTATTGTTTTTTGTTTCATCTGATTTGTATTTTGTGCTCAGGAAAAAAATAGTGATTTTTGGTTATAGTCATAAATAGTTTCATTTTTAATTTTTAATGGGAAAATTGTCCCCTAATTTTTTATGAGTCCCTTTACATTTATTGTCATCCTTTGCTGTATTAGTGATGTCAACTAATGCTATAATAACACCAATCACTTCTGAATCCAATGGGGAGGGGTGGGACATTACACATTTGACCACTACCTATTAAGACATTTACATATGGAATACAAATTTTCTTAATATTTTAGTAACAAAAATAGTAACTTTATATTGATATTTTTTGTCTATTAGTATCACATAATCATTTATTATAATGATAAATTTTTATTGTATATATGATTGATTTTTTTAATTTAATCCATATTTTGTTCATTGGTCTACTGTTTATACATAACGATAAGAATATTTATAATATTCATAAAAATAACTCCATGGTTTATTATAACAATAATTACCTTTACAATTGTTTCCATGGAAAAATATATGATAAACACATTCAATGACTTTATAGAGACTGATTTTTGGAATCATTCAATCATGAATAGTTTGATATATGTGATTTTTTTTGAGTAAAATAAAAATGTTAATTTTTAGGGAATTGATAAAATGGTATGTTGAACAATGGATCTTATATATAGTAATGAATTTTAACTATTATTTACTCAATAATGTGGTTGGTATAGGTGCATTACAACATTTTTTGTTCAACTATCTAATAAAATTATGTGTTTTGAATGAGAAAAATATTAAAATAAAAAAAATATAAAAAATATTCGCAAAAAAAGTCTCATTATCAAACTATTAAAACTATAATTATTCTATAATTAGATTGGTGTGTTTCCTACTCAATAATATTTTTTATGTATTTTTTATATATTACTAATTTCTTTTTCAAAACTCTTTTATATAGGAAGACCGATAAAGAATTGTATTTATTGGGATAGGAATCATAAAATGTTGGATATCATTAGTTAGATAAAAATTTACTGTGACCTTTATATTTAATTTTCTATCTATCCTATAGAATTTTTTAAAAAATTAATTGGTTTTAATAAAATGTGGTTATAATGACACCACATGAGACATAGACTAGGAAAAAACCAAATAAGTATTTCATAAGGATTATATATAAGATGTGATAATAAGTTATAATATTTGGACACTTTATCATAATTGAACTATAAAAAATTATAATATAAATATTTCATGGCACAAAAAAACTAGTTTAATAACAGCGGCCACAGAGTATCAACAGCGGGCACTGTAGCGGCATCAGAGCACTGTAGTGGCAGTAGGTACTATGTGGTACTATAGCAGGTGGGTACTATAGCAGTATTATTCAAAGAATGGGCTTTGGGAAAAAATTGGGCCTACAGGCCATGTAATGTGATAAATTCCCAATGGGCCTTCAGGCTATGTAATGGGTCTCCCTCTACCCTATTAAAGAGGTATTTACTTTGATTTAATAATAAATGAGTCTTCAGCCCCAAACTTTTAAAAAATTATTTTAAGTATATTTTTAATTAAATTTTATAATATATATAATTAATCATATATTTTCTATCAATTTGATAGAAAAATACAACATCATTTGGAAGAAAAATATGAAAATTCATTATAAATAAAACTATAATAGAAGAATCATTTTCACTTTAATTAATAAAATTACCTAATATTA
Organism: Viscum album; assembly: GCA_963277665.1. Taxonomy (NCBI): domain Eukaryota; kingdom Viridiplantae; phylum Streptophyta; class Magnoliopsida; order Santalales; family Viscaceae; genus Viscum; species Viscum album. Next base: position 584,214,917 of record OY728130.1, read on the forward strand.
AATAACATATTGATTATTTATTAGATATATATATATATAAATCTAAATATATGAATTTCAATTCCTGTGTTGATGAATATTATTCATAGAGTTACTTTAAGATCATATTACATTTTAAAAAAATGTATTACTGGAAAAAGTATTTTTCATCACATTCTAGTGGATTGTTTTTAAATTAAATTATATCAATTATAAAAATTTAATTCGATAATATGAATTAAATTTTGGAAATTATATTAATTAAATTTTTTTAAAATGGTGAAAGTTATTGTTTGATATAATTACTAGTAAAAAAATGAAATAAAATTTCACTACATATATTGTAATAACAAGTATAAATGGGGTTTATAAGAAATAATAAGAGATAAAATGACCTAAAAAGTAGATACATCCATTTGGTAGATTTTATTTCTACTATAACCTTATCAAATTTTTATAGAAGTCAATTTGTTTCAATTTTTTTTGGGAAAATGACTTAATATTTGAATAAAACATTACAAATTTTCAAGCCTTCCACTAACCTCAATTATAAAAGGACACTTTATTCCTTTAATTATATATTACTATTAAGTGATACAGGCAAATAAAAACCTTATAAAATCTCACATCAAAATCAAAAATCACATTATATAGATGATTTATTTCCCAATAGTCCACCACTATTGTACTTAGTTAAAGATATAAATATTCCTTTTTTAATGATGAGCCAATTATCATAACCAAACACATTCATTTTTATTGTTATTTTACAACTATAAATTATATCATTTTAATTATATTTTAATAATTTTATTACTATCCATATATTGATATTATATTATGTTATTTTAATAATATTTATCCATCTCATAATCCATCACTTGGGAAAACAAACCATTGATCATGTGATTGGTAGACTACTATCTTGTAAATATATGTAATTTTTTCAAAAACATCCTTGAATGACTTTTCATTATAATCGAACTAATTTATATATAATTAATATTACGTAATAACTAATCATTAAATTTATTATATCATATTACTTTTTACCTTTACGCCAATTCAAAATTATAATGTCACCCGTGCGTACGTGTGGAATACCTCCTCCACAAAGTGATGTGATTCATAATTCATTAATGATTTTTAAATATGTTTTTAAATATATATATATAAATATAATAAAAATTTATTATACTTATATAGTGAACTAAAACAATAAATGACAAAACCATGATCAACACAAACCAACCAGAACTATCATATCAAAAGAAAGATGAAAAATGAAACATTTAACGAATGAAATCATGATAACAATGAATGATTGGTAAAAATAATGACCTACTATGTTATAATATGATCCAATAAGTAATTATAAATATTAATATGTTTATATTATAAATTGAACAAATCTTTAAAAAAAATATCGGAGATTAATGCGCAATTTTCTAAGCTGAACCATGAGTGATGGGATATCATCTGAATTACCAATCCATTGTGACATATTTGATATTGTTAGATTTTATAATATCATGTCACATATATAATAACCCATTTATGTATTTAAATTTTATATATATTTAATAATGGTGGTTAATATTTCAATACATGTCCCTGATTTCAATTGTTTTCAAATTTAATGTTACTAAAGAGGTAAACATCGATTTTCTAATCTCATTTTTAGGATTTATTATATTTTTCATTGGGTAATTTATATTTATATCCATAGAAACAATAATATATTTATTATCCTATGTTTTCTTATGGTGTGTCCTTGTTTTATTAAAAAATTTCCTCTATGTAGATATTTAATCCATAAAATAATTATTTAAAATAAATCCAATCTTACATATCATGTTTTTTTAGTATAATTTTCTTCAATGACTGTAATATTAAATATTATTTTACAAAAGAAAATTGTATTTACTAAAATTGTTACTATTGAAAAATTATATTATTATTTAATTTTTTAATGTTTTAAATGTAATAAGTATTATTTCTTTAGATATGGTCATTTTTAATGTTATTTTGAAAATTTTGTAAGGAATGTTTCATTTAAACTTATATGGTGTTAAATTATTTTTCCACTACCAAAACTATTTTCACTATTTATATAATTCTTTACATTTTAAATAGTATTAAAAAATAAATTAAATGATAATTTATTTTAAATGATTCATATAAATTTTAATCAATTATCAAAAAATAAATGATTTTATGATAAAACCTATAATTTATATGAATTGACTGTCGAATTTATACTCTTATTTTTTAGGCATTTTCATTACCTAGAATAAATCAAATTATTTTGATATGTTTTCATCCAATATATCCATATTCTTGTATAATGTTAATGTTTATTTCCTAAACCATCGGCAATTTTGATATACATTATGTTACCATGAAATTTATTTTTTTGATAGGGAAGTATTTATGTTATATATCATTTACTTCATGTGGATACTTTTTTTGAGGTATATTGTTTATGAATTATATTGGTGAGAAAAGTTATGAGAAATTAAATGGAAATGAAATAATTTGTGTGGAATAGAATTAAATATCCATGTATTTCACTAACAAGTCTTATTAGAAAAACGTTTTGGATATCCTTTTCTTGTTTTGTGTATACCTTTCCATATACATAAACTATAATGGAAAAAGACCTTGAAAGTATGATAACATTATTTCTTAGAACATAAAATCCAACATTAATATATTTTTATTTATAATTGTATTATTTTTATCATTGATATATTTAATTTGATATTATAAATGGATGACTTTTATGACCATGTTATTGATTAAATGAAATGTGGTTTTATATATTTTTGTTTCCATATTTGCCTTATATATTTACACATGATATAGCCTATTTTACACAAACGGTACAAATCATTGGTGATATTCCACAGTTGTTTTAATTATATAGTATATGAAAAAAATATAAAAATGATATTAAAATATAAAAAACATTTATGTTTAATAAATTGTGTATTTTATTACAGTGGTAAAAATGGAATAATGTATCTATTTGATTCATCAATACAAATAGACTAATTCATATATCATCTTGACCTTTTATTACTTTACTATTATATCATTTTTAAGATAAACAACATAATAGTATTACACATAGAGGATCCAAAGGTTTAGTGTCATGGGAAAACTATGACCATACATAAAAAATACAACATCAAGCATAAACATTTATTTGTCCTCTCCATAGTACATGTAGCCAGCTAAGGATATACATCAAAAGGGGTGAGCAAGAAGCCCCATAAGAGGATAGATAAGAACAATATAGCATGGGGTGATCATAATCATAACATGGGAAAAAGATCATAAACATGAGAGAAATCATAAATATAAGACTTCAAATTTGGCAATGCATAAAAATGAAACATCGTGTCTTAGTGGTTAACTACCACACATACTTGTGAACTAAGATAGAATCTTGTTCACAAATAATTTCACATTTACTCATGATATTTATCACTTTACCCAATTCATTGGAGCTATGTATAATTCTGGGCGCACCCATCACATTCAAACATTCATATTGCGCTATATAATTCCGGGCGTACCCATCACGTCATAATATTATCATTATCATGCATGCCACATAGAACATAAATCAATGATGAACATAACTAACCAATGGAAAGGAATGGGTTTCATCTCAGAAGAACACATTCATAAAAATTGGGTTCCCAAAACAAATAGGGAATAACATACTTGATAAAAGAACCATTAACCTTAAATGAGAAGTAAAAGGTGAGTTCTTAAAAGAAGAGTTATTTTGGAAAACATTTTGTTTGACATAAAAAATAGTGGTAAACATGTATATCTCAGAGAAGGAAAGACAATGATGAAAAAAATATTTTTGAGGAGTAACCATATCAAAAAGGAGTGAAAGAGGGAGAACCCGAAGGATGAAAGTTGGGTTTGATAATTTCCCCTTACCTTGTTTCTGAATGCCTTCTTTATCTTTAATTTCCTCTTAAATCCTCCTCTTGAGATCCTCCTTAAGGAATCTAGGATTTGTCTTTTGAAGAGACCAGTAGCTCTTGGACGTGGGAGAGGGGCTAAGGAAGATTTTTGGGATAGTTTAGAGAATTATTGGAGCTTGAGAGGTGTGAAGAAATGGGGGTGTGAAGGGTGGTATTTATAGTGGAGGGAGAGGGGTTTCTTAATATAAAATTCATTAGTTTATTAATTTCCCCTAAGACAGGGAATAGTGAGTCTTGAAAGACCAAGAATAGTAATTTTATCATTTTATATTGAACCATGTGGGCTTAAATCAGCAGAACATCACAAATGACTCTACAATTAGCTTATTTAGCTTATTTTTGTAAATTACGGTATTTCACTATTCATCAAAAATTCATGTATTTCAGAAAAATCCCAAAAAATTACCCCAAAAATTTTTCCACGTGTAAAATCCAAAAATAAATTCCATTTTTCAAAATTAACTTTATAAATATTATTAATTTAATTTTTAATTAAAATCATAATTTACTTAAAAAGGGATTTTAAAATTAAAAACTGATTTTATAGTTCTTTCAAGAATTACATAGGGTCTTATAAAATTATCTAAAAACTATAAGAAATTGATTTTATAATTAATTAAAACGTTTTAGGAATATAATTTTTCTTTTATATTAATTAATTAATTATAATTATTTATTTATGACTTTCAAAATACAAAAAAGTTTACTAAGGAAACATTAACACTTTCTAAGATGTCTAAATTTAATTAAATTATTCATGGGTAAGGTTACTCTTATTTTAGATGATTTAATATTTATAAGGTTCATATTACTATTCATTAGGTTATGTTACCTTTAATAAGGGTAGGTTACTATTCACCGAAAATTATTTTTGTTTCAATAGACTCCAAAAATCATCGTGAACAAAACCGCGTATGTCGAATTTTCGAAATTCAAAACATAGAAGTGAAAAATTTATGTTTAAAGGTCACTTATCACTTAGTAGTTCATTATTTTGTGTTTTCATATTATTTTATGACATAATTATAAGAAGGGAATTTCCATTGAAAAACATTGGGTCGTTACATTCATCCCCCCTTAAGAAATTTCGTCCCCGAAATTTCACTTTACACAAACAGGTGAGGGTGTTTCTATTTCATTGACTCTTCTGGTTCCCAAGTTGCTTCCTCAAATTTATGGTTCCTCCACAACACTATGACAAGATGGGTTGTCTTGTTGCGTAGAACCTTATCTCTCCGATCCAGAATCTTTAGTCGATGCTCCTCCTAGGAGAGATCATCTTCCAGCAGCACCACCTCTGAGTTTAGTACATGTGAGGGGTCTGGTATGTACTTCCTCAGTAGTGATACATGAAACACATCATGAAATTGATCCATATTCGGTGGAATTTCAAGACGATATGCCACATCTCCAATGCGGTCAAGGATCTCAAAGGGGATAATATACCTTGGTCTTAGCTCCCCTTTCTTCCTGAATCGCATGGATCTCTTACATGGAGATATTCAAAGGAAGACTTTACCAACAACGTCACACTCCAAGTCCCTTCGACGGTTGTCAGAATAGCTCTTTTACCGACTTTGAGCAGCTTTGATGTGTTTCTAAATGACTTGAACCATCTTTGTCATCTCTTGAACTAGATCGGGTCCATGTAGCTTTCTTTCTCCCACTTCATCCCAACAGGTTGGAGTTCTACATCGCTTTCCATATAGAGCTTGATATGGAGTCATCTGAATACTCGAGTAGAAGCTATTGTTGTATGAGAACTCAAACAATGGGAGATGATGATCCCAACCACCTTTTAATTCAAGAGATCTAGCTCTTATCATATCTTCAAGAGTCTGAAAAGTTATTTCAGACTGGCCATCAGTTTGGGGGTGATAGGCCATGCTGAAATTTAATTCAGTACTCAAAGCATGTTGAAGGATCCTCCAGAATTTAGATGTAAACCCTGGATCACGGCCAGAGACAATCGAGAGTGGAACACCATGTAGTCTCACCACTTCCTTCACATATATCTTTTCAAGTTGTTCGAGTGAGATATCTTCCCGAATAGCCATAAAATGCGCAGTCTTGGTGAGTCGGTCAACCACAACCCATATCGCATTATTTCCCATCGATTTCTTTGGGAGACCCATGACAAAGTCCATAGTAACATTTTCCCATTTCTACATGTGTATAGTCAATGGATACATCTTACCTTTGGACTTTTGTCGCTCTGCTTTAACTTGCTGACAGACCAAGCACCTTGATATATATTCTGCAATCTCCTTCTTCATGTTATCCCACCATAAGTGTTCTTGGAGATCACGATACATATTGGTACTCCCAGGATAGATAGAAAATGATGATCTATTTGCATTGTCTAATAGCTCTTTCTTTATCCTGGGTGGTGAAGGCACACAAAGAAAATTCCAAACCGAATGACACCATCATCTTCAATATGGAACTCTTGCAGCTTTCCTTCCTTTACTACATTCACCCTCTTTTGTATCTCCACATCATCCGTTTGTGCTTCCTTAATCTTCTCCCGGATGGATGGTTGTGCAATCATTTGGGCAAGGTAGGATGTACCCTCTTCACTTATGATTTCCAAATCCATTCTTTGCAAATCCTAGAAGATAGCATCTTTCTCAATCCACAGCATGGATAGAGTAGTAGGTTCTTTTCGACTTAGAGCATCAGCTAGCTTGTTCTCCTTTCTATGATGATAGTGAATAGAGAAATCATAATCCTTGATTAGATCTAACCATCTCTGTTGATGAATTTTGATCTCATTTTGTGTGAATATATACTTTAGGCTCTTGTTGTCGGTGTATATGTCACACTTCTCACCATAAAGGTAGCACCGCCAGATTTTCAATGAAAAAATCACAGCTTCCAGCTCTAGATCATTCGTCGGGTAGTTCTTCTCATGGATCTTCAACTGTCATGAGGCATAGGCTATCACATTATCATTTTTCATGAGTACAAAACCCAATCATTTCTTTGCATCATCACTGTATATCAAAAAAGTATCTCTACTTTTTGGTAGTTTGAGTACAAGTGCAGTGATCAACCTTATCTTTATATCCTTGAAGATTCCCTCACATTCTTCTGTCCAGACATACTTTACCCCTTTCCTTGTTAACTTAGTTTCTAGGCTTGACAATCATGAAAAGTTTCTCACAAAACATCAGTAATACCCAGCTAATCCAAGAAAACTACGGATTTCAGTGACACTAGAGGGCCTGGTCCATTCCTCAATCACCTTTGTTTTTGAAGGATCCATAGAAATTCCCTCACTTGTGATCACATGTCCCAAGAACATGACTTGTTCCATCCAAAAGTCACACTTGCTGAACTTAGCGTAAAAATTATCATTTCTTAATGTCTCCAACACAAGTCTTAGATGTTCTTCATGTTCCTCCTTGCTCTTAGAGTAGATGAGAATATCATCGATAAACACTACCAAAAATTTGTCGAGGTAATGTATAAAGACTCTATTCATCAAATCCATGAAGATTGGAAGGGCATTAGTAATTCCAAAGGGAATCACCAAAAACTCATAGTTCCCATACCTTGTTCGGAAGGCAGTCTTATGAATATCATCCTTCTTCACCTTTATCTGATGATATCCAGAATGAAGATCCACCTTTGAGAAGTATAGAGCACCTCTTAACTGATCGAACAAGTTGTCAATCCTTGGAAGAGGATATTTTTTCTTTAGGGTGATCTTGTTGATTTCCTGATAATCGATACACAGTCGCATTTTTCCATCCTTCTTCTTCACAAAGAGCACTGGGACACCCCAAGGTGATGCACTGGGGCATATGAACCCTTTGTCCAGATTCTCTTGTAGCTACTTCTTTAGCTCTTCCAGTTCGATAGGATCCATCCTATAGGGACGCTTCGAGATAGGAGTAGCTCCAGGTATGAGTTCAATTTAGAACTATACCTCACGATCTGAGGGGAATTTCAGGTAACTCTTCAGGAAATACATCATCATATTCCCTCACGATGGGAATTTCTTCAAGGTTTGCACTTTCCTTTGACTTAGCCATTTGGCCGAGGTATGCTTCTTCATAGGGAATCAACACCCACAACATTGAAGGATTTTTCAAAGGAGATTCTTGATCTTCCTTGAATTTTTAGAGGAGCATGAGATGTTTCAGAATATGAAAAGATATTTCCTTTTCCCAATAGTTGATATGTGCTCTATATAACGAGAGCCAATCCATTTCCATTATAGCGTCCAATTCCACCAAGGAAAATATTATGAGATTTATCGCAAAAATCTTCCCACATGCGCCAATAGGAGAAGAGTCAAACACTTGGGTTGAAATGATTGCACCACTTGGTTTTTTAGAGATATATCTACTTCAAGGATTCGGGGCTTCGATTATATAGTTCTAGAAAATATGAAAGATATAAAGGAATGCGTAGAACTATACTCAAATAAGACTTTTTCCATTCATGAGTGAATAGGAAGTGTACCTTGTACAACTTCATTGTCATGCTCCACCTCTGCAGTAGTGATGGAATAATCCTTTCCTTGTTCCTTTGTCTTTGGTGGTTGCTGATGTTGATTACCCTCGAGAACATGAGGTTTAGTGCACTGGTTTTCATTGTTCCCTAGCTCTCTACAGTTTTAGCATTGAACCATGAGTGGTTCTCTCCTTTCATCGGCTACATTCTCCTTATTTTTCGTTTCTTTTCGACACTCTTGTGCATGATGTCCTTCTTTCTCACACTTGAAGAATTTCCCAGTCCCTTTGATCCAGTTCCCATGGTGCATATTTCACCATTTTTTGCATGTGGGTCATTGAGTTTCTTCCCACCCTTATCATTAGATAAACCATCATAAAACTCCATCTTTAGTTTCTTATCCCCATAGCCATGTGACCATTCTCCTAACTCCATCTCCACTTTTAGGGCACACCGAACAACTTCTTCATAACTTCCAAAGTATCGAATTGCAAGAGCCTTTCGAAGGTGTGGTTTTAATCCACTAAATATTCTATCAATTTTGCTATCATTGTTGATAAAAAATCCCGAAGTGTACCTAGCAAGCCTTTTAAAATTCTCTTCATAGGTTGTGACCGATTATCCTTATTTTTTCTTGAGCTCTATAAATTCTCTCTCCATCGTTGTGCGAAGAGTTCATGGGAAATACTTATTAAGAAACATTATCTTAAAATATTCCCATCCCATCTCTTCAATTTTCTCCCTTGTTTTGGTGTTCTTAATCAAAGCCCGCCATTGATCAGCTTCTCCCTCTAGACAATAAACAGCTAGAGTCACCTTCTCCATCTCAAAACAGTGAAGCTCAGAAAAGATCTTCTCCTTGGAGTTGATCAACTGTTCCGCAACTAGTTGATCGAAGGATCCACTAAACGTCGATGGTCGTTGCTGCATAAAACATTCGATACCCAGTTGCTCCCTCTTTGGTGAAGGAGGATATTCCCCATTATTATGGTTATTGTTCATAACCTGAGATAATTGGGTAAGTATCACCATGACGTTTTTAAGTCCACCTCCCAAATCATTGGGGATGTCATTCGGGAAATTGTTGTATTGGCCCTCGCACAAGTTATTGGCCTAATTTCTCCCGGTTCCCACCATTTTATAAAATAGAAAAGGTTAGAACAAAACATAAGTAAACAAGTCATGATTTACTTATTCATTTAAACAATTTATACCAAAAACATAACATATGGGATCCCAATGTAAATATTCTTGTGTGCATATTTTTACTTAGTCTCATGCTATAGGTTTTCTCTAGGGTTCTCTAATACTAATTCCAAAATTAACAAAACCTCCCTCTGATACCAACTATAGCATCCCAACCTTTTCTTACGTTACTATTACATCATTTTAAAGATAAAAAACATAATAGTATTACACATAGAAGATCCAAAGGTTTAGTGTCTTGGGAAAACTAGGACCATACATAAAAAATACAACATCAAGCATAAACATTTATTTAATTTCTTCTTCTCTAGATTCCTATTGGCACTTGTCCTGTCCTTAGTACATGTAGCCACCTGATGATATACATAAAAAGGGGTGAGATAGAAGCCCAGTAATAGGATATATAAGAACAATATAGAATGGGGTGATCATAATCACAACATGAGAAAAAGATCATGAACAAGAGAGAAAGCATAAATATAAGACTTGAAATGTGGCAATGCATAAAAATTAAACATCATGTCTTAGTGGTTAACTACCAAATATACTTGTGAACCAAGCTAGAATCTTGTTCACACATAATTTCACATTTACTCATGAGACTATTCACTTTACCCAATGCATTGGAGCACTGTATAATTACAGGTTCACCCGTCACATTCAAACATTCATATTGCGCTATATAATTTTGGGTGCACCCATCACATCATAATATTATCATTATCATGCATGACACATAGAACATAAATCAATGATAAACATAACTAACCCATGGAAAGGAATGGGTTTCATCTGATAAGAACACATTCATAAACATTGGGTCCCCAAAACAAATAGTGAATAACATACTTGATACAAAAACCATCAACCTTGAATGAGAAGTAAAAGGTGAGTTCTTAAAATAACTGTTCCTTTGGAAAACATTTTGTTAGACATAAACAATAGTGGTAAAATTGTATATCTCAGAGAAGAAAATAAAATGATGAACATAATATTTTTAAGGAGTAACCATATCAAAATAGATTGAATGATGGAGAACCTGAAGGATGAATGTTGGTTTTGAGAATTTCCCCTTACCTTGTTTCTAAATGCTTTCTTCTCTTTAATTTCCTCTTAAATCCTCTTCTTGATATCCTCCTTAAAGAAGCTTGGATTGGTCTTTTGATGAGACCAGCAGCTCTGGGGCGTGGGATAGGGGATATGGAAGAAGATTGGGCAGAGTTTAGAGAAGTCTTGGAGTTTGAGAGGTGTGAGGAAATGAGGATGTGAAGGGTGGTATTTATAGTGGAGGGAGAGGGTTTCCTTAATATAAAATTCATCAGTTTATTAATTTCTCCTAAGACAAGGAATAGTGAGTCTTGAATGACTAAGAATAGTAATTTTATCATGTTATCTCAAACCAAGTGGGCTTATATCATCAGAACATCAAACATAAATCTATAATTATCTTATTTAGCTTATTTTTGTAAATTACAGTATTTCACTATTCATAAAAAATTCATGTATTTCAGGAAAATCCCAAAAATTTACCCCAACCATTTTCTGAGGTGTAAAATCGAAAAAAGTCCATTTTTGAAACATAACTTTCTAAATATTATTAATTTAAAATTTAATTAATATCATAATTTACTTAAAAAAAGTTTTTAAAATTAAAAACTGATTTTATAGTGCTTTCAAGAATTACGCAGGGTCTTATAAAATTATATAAAAACTATAATACATTGATTTTATAATTAATGAACACATTTTAAGAAGATAAATTTTATTTTAAATTCATTAATTAATTATAATTAATTATTTACGACCTAAAAAATACCCAAACCTTTAGTAAGGTCAAATTGTCAATTTCTAAGTTGTCTAAATTTTATTTAATTATTCATGGGTAAGTTTAATCTTATGTTGGATGATTTACTATTAATAGGGTTATATTACTATTCATAAGGTTATGTTACCATTCATAAGGGTAGGTTAATATTCATAAAAAATTATTTTTGTTTCAATAGACTCTAAAAGTCATCTTGAACACAACTGTGTATGTCAGATTTTCAAAATTTAAAACACAGAAGTGACAAAATTATTTTTAAAGGTCAATTATCACTTAGTAGTTCATTATGTTGTGTTTTCAAGTTATTTTATGACATAATTATAAGAAGGTAATTTCCATTGAAAAACATTGGGTCGTTAAAATAGATCTTTGAAAATGTGATCCCCTGTATCATACTCTATTTTAATAATGTAGTAAATGACTCTTGATTAATGTATTCTGGTTCGTTTTAGTTATTATCATATAAAGTTTAATATAATTATTGGGTAGTAGATTAATAATAAAAGTATTAGGAAACATATAAACATGAAATATGTTTTTTATATCTATAATTATAAGATAGTATCAAAAATTGAAATATAGATATTTTGTGGTTTTTAAGGAATTAGAAACCTATCTGGATACTATAAGGTGACTTGATTTTGGAACAAATGTATTATTATCCCTAAACCCAAAAAATTATTGTTGAGTATATCTCAACCATAATTATAGTTCACATTGAATGGTAAATTACATTTCATTTATTTTTACAATCCATTATGATATTCCTGGGTTGATGCACATTTTATTTACAAATCATTATGAACTATTTTGAATTTTGTTTATTAATTACAGATATTACCAATGAAAACACATCAATGATTCTGAGATTATATATTCTGAATTAGTTAATTTATGTTCTCTGTTAAAAAATATATTTATAATTTTATAATATGATTTAAAATACTTAATTATATAATCAAATTAATTAGATTATGTTGTTTATAAATCGATCATGGGAGAAATAATTATATGAATAAATGTGGATAATATAGAGAACTCCCTTCTAAGAAAGAAAATTAAACTATGAGGGCCCAAAAAACTAAACCTAGAGATCTTATGAAAGAATAATGTTAGCCACCATGAAGGGAAGTAACCCCAGGCTAGAAAAACTAGTAAATGTATCAACAAGAAGATCCTTGGAAATAATGTAGTCAGACGCTTAATTTATTTAATTCCAAGTATGGGTAATCTCCATGCCACATCCTATCATATTATTATTTTTCCTTATATGATACAATATATACCATAGAGTGGATCCAGTACCCAGAAGTGACTTATAGATGATTTGTGTGTCCATATCCAAACTGCTAAAGAAATGTTTTTATTCCTACAAAGCTCAAGACCATCAATGAAAGAGCTACCTTTTGCATGTATAGAGTTTCCACTACCTAGGAACTTAGAGAATTTAATGATCACTTGTCCCCAATAATCCCATGAAAAAACACCCTCTCACTGAATATCCAATGACCATGAATAATCAACATTGAGTTTCCACCCCTTCCTATGCGGATGCCTTCTAATCCACCTACAAGAAAGAGAGATGGGGGTAGGAAGGGTTAACTACATGGGGACTCAAATAGCATGCAAGGTGGGTGAGGAGAACCAGTTGGGAAATAGGTGAAAAAAATCTGTAACTAGGTACCTTTCTCTAGCGACAATGGCTATCCTTGAAAAGGATTTCCCCTTGATAATGGCCTTCTTCCTAACCTGCCATAAATACTAGCCTCCAGATCATAGATTGATCATGTATGCTTTATGCACTATGGTTCTCCTCCAAAAACCATGGAACTAGAAATGATGAAAACTCACCCCTAAAGTCCAATGAGGTGGATGATCAAGAAAGAAAATGAGTGAAGGCCAAACTCCTTGTTCCAATTTCCCCTCAAAGAAGTGATGGAGAATGTATACCTCTTGTTGATAGCTACTACAAATTCACTTGGAAAACACATTGATACCAAATTTTTCAATGTTCTCATCTGAGTAGATGTCATTATTCCATATTTTCTAGAATAGAATATTATACATGGGGTGGATCCCCTTATACAACACAACATCCATCCACTCAACCAGATCGGTCGGGGAACACAACATCATCCATTTATCTCTGATAGAAAAGGTTCCAAATTCCGCACCCATAAAAACATAGATGTCATGGGTAGGATAGAGCTTGACGTGGTCGAACACCAACCAATAGATCCTATCCAAGATATCCTGGATCAGCGTTTGATTTTTTACTTTCTTGAATGAACGTTAAGTCTAGATTAGAAAATCTCAGATATCCTATATTATCATTAGAAATATATTCTATCGATTACATACCTAATCTAGAAGGCTTGATTTATTATATTTTTTAAGGGAATATTAAAAGACATTGAAGGTCACTAGTTTCTCAAACTCTTCCATGAGATGATGAAATAGTAGTATGGGCCATTAGAGAAAATGTTGAAATTTATATATCATATATCTTTAATGGAATGATTGAGTAGATTAGGTTATCTGGGAAACATGAAAAAGGTAAATCTTGAATTTTAGATAAGGTAATAAAATAATTCCGTTCATATGTAAATTGTGGAAATAATCATCAATGAAAATTGTTGGAAGTCATCCACTGTTTTATAATATTAGCAATAAGGGTGATCTAGATAATGAATAAAGGTGTATAAAAATATATCAATAATTTCTAGTGCTTGAAATTTTATGATTTGGGGAATTATTCACCCCAATTTCTTAATCTTGTTGGTATACTACCATAATTGATATTAATGGGATAAGGTTATGCTTATGCGATCACTATAGCTGAGGTTGATATTTTGAAAAATATTTTGGACGGTATAATAATTTTAGGATAAAATTATACTAATGATTTATTGGATATTTGATAATCCCACACATGTATATATTATATGTTTTATTAAGAAATTAAATGTTTCACTAAATCCATAAGAAGGGTGTTTTTTATCTAAAATCCAACATGTAACCTTTATTCAATAACGATGTGTCAAGTCGTTCCCATAAAGACATAAAAGCTCACCATAATTTTCAATTATATTATTATACCTATTATAGATTTTCATTTAATTTTATTTATGTACAATAATTATAAATATATTATGATTAATATTTTCCAATAGGATGAAATTTTGATTAATAGTGAAGATGTATATGTATTTTTTTATTTGGATTCTTTTATATTTTGGTTTTGTCCAAACCCACCACCAATAGAAATCTAAATGAAATTATTCTGAAAAAAATAAAGATATTAAAACTATTGATAGTTAATGTGAGTTTTTTCATGAGAAGTAACCTATTTCTTCTAATGAATCTCAATTCCATTCACCATTGTGTGATCTTGAGTATTTCATTGATTTACCCGTTTATGTGAGATCTATATCAATGAATCTATATTTAATTTCAATTATAGAATTACTGGTGATTAATTAAAAGATAAAATACTTCTATTATATTATATATATACACCCTAGTGTTTCATTTTGGGGACCCCCTATTCCTTTCATTATTAATAACGATTGATCTATGGGGATATGAATTTATTATATAAAAATCAATGCTATTAATTAAAAAAATGACATCATCAGTTTTTGTTTTATTAAATGCTATTGGGGAGAATAATCAAATTAGACTATATGGGCCTAATAAAATGAAGCATGAGATATTCCAAAAGAATAGTGTTAACCCCCATGAAGGTAAGTAACCCCATTGTAGAAAAACAGGTAAAATTATAATAATGTGGTGACTTGGAAATAATGTAGTCAGACGATTTATTGCCTTCATGTTGAGTATAGGTAATCCACATGCCATTTCCTATCATATTATTTGTTTTCCTAATATGATACAAAATATACCATGGAGGGAGATAGTGCCCATAAGAGGCTTATGGATGATTTTTGTGTGTGTCTCCAAGGATTCTAAATAAATTTTTTCCTCCAAAAATTCTCAATAACATCAACCAATGAGCTAGATTCTACTTGTATAGAGTTTCCACACCCTAATAACACTGAGAATGCAATGATCACTAATCCCCGTGGATCCCACACCAAAATTCCCCAACACACAACACACAACAACAATGAACCATCAGTATGGATTTTCAACCCCCTGCTATGCAGGGGCCATGTGATCCACCAGCCAGAACGGGAAATTGGGGAAATAAGGGTTACATACTTAGGGACTAGAATAACAATTAAGGAGGGGCAGAGTCCCTGTTGGGAAATAGGTGAGAAGAATCTGTTACTAGGTACCTTTCTCTAGAGCCAATGACTATACTTGAAGATGATTTCCCATTTATCCTATCCTTTTTCCTAACATCCCATAAATACCAACCTCCATCCAAGAGAATGATCATGTGTACATTATGCTCAATGGTTCTTCTCCAAACTCCCTAGAACCAACAGTCAAAAACAAACCCCTAAAGGCCCATGAGGAGGATGATCAAAAAATACACTGAGGGAAGTCTAAACCCATCATTCCCATTTCCCCACAAATATGTGATGGAGAATGGATTCTTCTTGATGATAGATGAAACAACTACACTTGGACCCCATGTTGATAACAAAATTTTTAATGTTCTCCTCCGTGGAGAGGTAATTATTCCATATTTTCCGAAAATAGAATATTATACATGGTGTGGATCCCCTTATACCCCACAACCTCCCTTCACTCAACCATATCATTTGGGGAACACAAAATATTCCATTAATATTTGATGGAAATGAATCTAAATGTCGCACCCCTAAAGAAAAATATTTCATGGGTAGGCTAGAGTTAGATGAGGTCGAACACCAGCCAGTAGATCCTATCAAAGATAGAAGGGATCAGTGTCGGATTATTAGTTTCTTTAATTAAGGTTAAGTATAGATTGGGACTTCTCATAAATCTTATCTTATCATTAGAAAGATATTCTATACATTACATACCTATTCTGGAAGGCTAGATTCATTATTTTGTTAATGGGGTTATGAAAAGACATTGAAGGTCACTAGTTTCTCAAACTCATCCATGAGATAGTGAAGTAGTAGTATGTGTCATTAGAGAAAATATTGAAATTTATATATACAATATATTTAATGGAATGTATGAGTACAATAGGTTATCTGGGATACATGAAAATGGTAAATCTTCAATTTTCAATAAAGTAATGAAGGAATACCGTACACATGTAAATAGTTGAAATAATTATCAAAGAATTTTTTTGAATGTATCCTATTTTTATATATGATTAGAAATAAGGGTGATCTAGATAATGAATAAAGTGGTAAAAGAGATATCAATAATTTCTAGTGCATGAAATTTTATGATTTTGAGAATTATTCACACAAATTTCTCAATCCTCCTGGGATCCTACAATAACTAATATGAAGGGGACAATGCTATGCTGATGCGATCAATACAGCTGAGGTTGATGTTTTTAAAATTGTTTCGGAAGGTATAATTATTTTGGGATAAAATTATACTAATGATTTGTTTGATATTTTATAATCCCACAAATGTATATCTTATATGTTTTCATAAGAAATTAAATATTTCCCTAATACGAAAATATGGGTGTTTTCAGTCAATAGAATAACAGGTAACCTTTATACAATAAGGATGTGCCAGGTAGTTCCCATAAGGATAGAAACACACACTACATTTTTCAATAATATTATTATACCTATTATTGAAATTCATTTAATCTAATTTATATACTATAATTATAAATATATTATAATTATTATTTTCTAATAGGATGAAATTTTGATTCATATTGAAGATGTATATGTAATGTTATTTATTTTAGATTCTTTATTATTTTGATTTTGTCTAAATCCACCTCCAATAGGACATCTAAATGAAATTAATCTGGAAATATAAATCTTGTCAATCTATATATGGGTATGGTGACATTTTTAATGAGGAATTACCTATTTCTTTTTTCTAATGATTTTCAATGTCATTCATAAGAGTGTGATCTTGAGTTTTTCATTGATTTACCCCTTTATGTGAGACCAATATCAATGAATATATATAGAATTTAATTTTTATAATTATTGGAGTTGAATTAAAAGCTAAAATTCTTCTGTTATATTACATATACACCCTAGTGTTTCATTTTTGGGATCCCATATTCTTTTCATAATGATGAATTATTGATCTATGTGGATATGAATTGATTATAGGGAAATCAACTATATTACGGTAATGAAAATGTATCATCTTCCCCATGGTAATAAATAGTTTTATAAACATCATAGAAGTTAATATAATTTAATGGTTGAAATATTTTCAATGTAGAATCAATTGAGAGGAAAAATAAAATATATTCTAATATCAACATTTCATTTGAGGTATGTAATTTAGAAGTTCAGAGTAATATCTTTTGGATATACTAAGAGACCCTCTATATTTTGGGTTATAAATAATAATGTATTCATTTAATGCATTGATATATATTTTTGGTATTTATTATTAACATATTTGTGTAAATTTAATGATATAGAAACCATTAGATTCACTCGTCGATGATAATGGAGATAGAGGGAAAGGGTTTTATGATAAATTTAGAAAGTGTATGATCAATATTTAGAATGTATCCATCCATAGAAATATTAGATACATTTATGAAATATCATTTGACCCAATAAAGATAAATTTATCCAAACAATGAACTACACCATCAAACATAACTGAGGTACCAAGATTCGTTGTAATGGTAAGTTAAAAACATTAATTGGTTCCAAATATTTCTAGATTGGACTACGTATTAAAGAATATTACATTTAACTATTTGATGATCATATGTAAAATATAATGTGGATAAATGTTATAATAATTTAATAGGAAAATTTTCTACTATACAATATTTACTTTACTATATAGAAAGGACGAATTTATGATAAATGGTGATTCAATGTTGAAGTGGATATGTTGTATCCTTAAACAAAATGATATTTTAATAACATCTACATCATTTCACATAATGAATCATGATTATGACAATCCAAATCATGATTTTGAGTAGGAAAACCTCATATTTAATTTGAATATAATGATACATTATCTATATGGATCAATAGGTGAGATATACACAAATTTGAATAGTTTAAAATATATAATTTCATATAATGTGTGACTCATATGGAAACATAGTTGGTGTAATCTATTCAATGGTATTTATTATTCATTACAATACCTCATATCGTGGTAAAATATTGCAGAGAAAGTATTGAGTAGGATTCTTCATGGAGTAAAGACCAAAATGAGGATTATTAGGGATCTTATGTTAATTAATTAAGAAATCGTGGACATGGTAATAATTATGGAATGGGAATAAACACATTTTTTTATTTGATTATCAAACCCATTTTTATTAGAAAATAATTAATGTTCTCATCTTGAAGATGAGACTTTTCAAAAGAAAATTAAATCCTGGCAAGATGGAAAATTGTTGGGAAATATTTAAGAATTTGATTTTTAGTAACATATATAGAGAATTTATGATTCATCTGAACCGTAGTTAAGAAAATCCTTATATGATGATCATATAACTAGATTCTTTGTACACCCTTATTGGGTGATGATTTAAATATATTAGATGGAACATTATTGGAGGGATAATATGAAGTAATAATTTAATGATTATATATAAACAAGCTGGGTTTGAAAAAATGTGAAAGATGAGAGACAAGATTTCTATATGATTCATGTGACCAATATCTATTTTTATTTTAAAATTATATGACAATACTATATATATTAATATATAATGTATTTACAATGACTCCAGTCATAAAGAGTCCATATGGATTATTGTTTATTTCCTCACCAAATAATCAAATTTCCATACTATAAGAGACAAGTTACATATTTATATCATTTTCTAAATATATATAAATGATATTTTAAAAAAGAATAGTACACATAATTCAATATTTTATAATAATGACCCATTAATTAGATTAAAAAATATTGAAAATCCATCAGAAGAATCTTGATTATGTGTTTTATTTGAGAACCTCATATCATCCTAAACCTGATGGAAAATCCCAATGCACTATATACACATTAGAGGTCATGTTGAGGTCATTACCACTTAACCACAATGTATGTGGGATTATTATATAATTTTGGAACAGTTTTCTAAAAAAATATAACTTCTAGTCAACTATTCCAAGGGCTCCATATGAAGCATTATACGGAAAGAGATTTCATACATCAAATTATTGGGATGAAATTTCTTAATTGAATATTGTATCCACACAACATGTTCAGGGGAAATGATGTTGTTAAAGTATATTAAATCTCATATTAAAAGTACCTCAATGGAGGGAAAATATTCATATGTATTAATGAAGAAATGATTCTTAATTTCATGTGGGAGATCATGCTTTTGTGAATGTGTCTCCATAAAAGCAAGTTATATTGTACTGTATGAAAGAAAAATTTATCCCTAGGTACATTTCACTTTTTGATATCATATAATTCATTAGATTTGTGGGATAGAATTTGAAAATTCCACATACCCTCTTTAATTTATATGATGTGTTCCATATCTCCTTGTTATGGATATATATAGTACAAACTATTCATGGACTCTAGTCTGATGGAATAAAATTGGATCTCAATCTATATTACTAGGATAATTCTATCATGATTCCTAATAATAGATAATATGTTTTTATAGACTTAGAAAACTCAAATGAAAATGTTACTCTTTGTGAATCAAAAAATAGGGAATGAAATTAACGAACTTGAGTATTCTTTGATAAAGAAAAATGATCATTTCATAGAAAATAATTTCATTAGAAATTATAAGGATCACATTTTTAAAAGATTGAATAATTTAACAATAATGTATTATTTATATTATGTGACAATTTAATTGTCATATAACTATAAAAAACAATATTTCATAACCCAAATATTATAGTTTGACTAGATGAATATCAGTTTGGAACATATTATGTCCAAATAAGCATAGAATGATTTTTTTAAAATTTTTCTATATAAATAGAATTTTTTGAATAATGGAAAAATAGTAGTTAACTATTACTAATATTATTTACAATAATTATGTAATTTTATGTATCATTAAACATATATTGATTTAGTATTTTGTTGAAATAAATATATGATCTTTTCAATGTAAAATGAGTTAATTTTTAGAATAATATTTATAAGTTAATCATAACATTCTATAGAAATTAATGAAAATAATACAAATTGATGATTGAATTATATTTAATTTTGAGATTGCTTAGTCATTATAATTTTATCATTGATAGGGGGAGGGGTGAATCAGTGATACATTTTTTATGTTTCCTTGAATATGAAATGAAGTTTTCCTCTTATTAATGATTTAAATACCCAGTGAAAGAAAATCAAACACACATCTATAGGAACACAAGTATTTATAAGTTTAACTATTCAATAAGAATATCTACGTCCTTGGTAGGGTCTGTAAATAATCAAATACTAGATAATCCACTAGAAAACAATACTTTAATGTGGAATACAACGTTTAAGATATACCCTTTCACTCGAGTAGAATAATTAAAACATTCCAATAGTGTGTGTGCTCCCTCTAGCAGAAATAGTGTTATACAATTTTTTTTCAAACA
Source organism: Viscum album (assembly GCA_963277665.1). Lineage (NCBI taxonomy): Eukaryota > Viridiplantae > Streptophyta > Magnoliopsida > Santalales > Viscaceae > Viscum > Viscum album. The sequence continues at coordinate 584,236,060 of OY728130.1, forward strand.
AAACATGTTACTTATTATTACTTTCTAATTTTCAAAAGTATATTTCTTTAAAAATAATTTTTCACATTCTAACCCAGAAGATGGTAGGAAAAAATGACATTGATATAGAACACAGTCTGATTTTGCAATACTATCTGGCTGGTTCGATTCTTCCAATCTAATTTCCCAATAAAAAAGATATAACACTATTATAATATGATTTATTAAATTCATAATTCCTTCTTACTTAGTCTAGAAATCCTAATATGGAAATTTGGATCTGACTATCCAGCCCAATACAATGACTATCTGAAATTATTGACAAAAAAATTCAGTAATTTGATGAATATGACAATCCTTAGAATATGATGATCAACTATATAAATTACATGATTTTCTCTTTTCCATTCACTTCTCTTCCTTGAGACTTATTCAACACAACACAATATAGAGAAAATCTTCTTCTCTCTCTAAAATTCATCATCACTCTACCTTCTATCTTCGCCACTCTGAACCATTATTTGGTTGGAAAGTATGATATACTTATCACTTTTTATAGGTGACATAGATTTGGTTTTGGTGGGAATATGGAATGGTCCCACTCCCTTTCAAAATACCCTAATTTGTATTTATCTTTGAATTTTTTGTGGATCTATTTTTTCTTCAACGCTTCTCAACTCCTCTCTTTTCATCTAAATCCTTTCTTGAATATTACCCATGACTTCAACTCTTCATCAGACCTTTTTTTCAAACACCAGTCTAGATATTTTTTCCCATTGCATTTTTTCCAATAAGATGTCTTCATTATGATACTCTATCAAAATTATATAGTTTATGAAGAAATAAGAATATGTAATATTCATTGTAAAATCTATTCTTATATATTTTCTTCTTTAAGAAGCTTTATACCAACTATTGAAAAAAAAACAACTACTTTGAATATAAATTTCCCCCTCGATAATATATATTGTTATTTATTTCATCACTTTTTATGATCCACTTGAATTAAGTGATTCAATAACATATAATTATTCTTTTATTAAGATAGATTAATTGGGATCAATTCTAATTTAATGTCTCTTGAACCAATTGAAAAACAAAAATTTGTAAAAAAGTTAGATTTTATATTTAACTTCTGATGTGATACCACTGACATCACCCGAACAAAGAATTATGCCTTTAGTGAATATGATGAAATAGTGATTATGATATAATAGTTTCCGCAGTCTCAACTTCATCAACATCCATTAATCACAAACTTGTTCTTGTATAATGACTTTGAATACATTGAATATAATCTTTAGAATCATATTACATAAATTAGAATGTATTCTAACATCCCAAAACTCTAGCAAACAAATTTCATTTGAAATCATCTTGAATACTATTTTATATAATTAAATTTTCCATAATATTATTTTAGTAATTATAATCAGAATTATTACAATCATCTATTTAACTACCTCATTATTTCATCAAGCTTGCATCCTAGGTTTTCCAAATATATGTGATTAATGAGAACCCCAAGATTAGAAATGCATCCTCACATTTAAATCATACCCATAAAAACTATGATTTTCTTCCATAAATATCCCACCATCGAATTTGAATTGAATGTGAATCTTGTGACCCTTTACTTCCAGTAAGATTCATCTTCAATATGATTGAGATTTTCATTCATTGTGAGTATGATTTTGAAAATTTGGTGTTCAGTATGATTTTTATAATATATAATGTGTGATGATTTTCCTTTCTTCACAAACATCGTTTTACTTAAAAAACATTGAAAAAGTCAATACATGAATTTGATCACCTTTCACGTCGTCAAGGTCCTAACAATCTCCCTCTTTGGATTTTGATATCAACAAAGTTTAATATATCACTAGATTTTGTATGCTCATGATATGGGTGACTTATCATCAATTCTAGGCCTATATTTTCTAGCTTATTGTAGTAAAAAAGAATTATTTATAGTAAAAAGATGTTTTCCAAAAGAAATGACTATGAAAACTCTGTTTCCCATTAATTTATTCAGACTTTCTTCACCATTCATATAATAAAAAAACGTGTTTCCTAAAAACACTCCAACAAAGCAGTAGTATAGCTCACACACTTGTAATTCTGAATTAATAGCTTACCCAATACTCTATCTTTTTTATATGCATTCAAAAGGATAGATTTATGAAACAATTCATTTCCTCCTTGATAAAAATATCCAAATGTAATATGATAGAGGGGGAAAGAATGTACCCTGACCTTGATGAGAAAGATATTGAACTCCCATTTTCATCCACAATATAGAAAATGATTCCATCATTTATGGTTTTATGAAAATTTCAGCAACCTATTCTGATATAGGAACAAACTCTAGCTTCAATTAATTATTCTCCACATGATCTATGATAAAATGGTAATTGACATCAATATTTTTTGAATTGTAATGATGACATAGATTCTAATAGGTTGATTTTAATTTTATTATCACAACCCAATATAATGGTTTACTTCATTTCAACAAGTAAAACTTCTAATTGAGATTTCATCAACATATGTTGACAAGTGGCATGATTGGAAGAACAATATTAGCATTAGCCCTAGTGATAGTAATTGAATTATATTTCATTAAAGGAAAACTGACACAATTATTCCCATAAATAATACTCAACTATATGAGGATATTCTATCATCAACATTTTTTACCAATCAACATCTGAATACTAAAACAAATTAATAATTTCTGAGCTATCATACCATATTCTGAAATTTTATGTGCCTTTGATGTATCTGAGAAATATTTTTTCAGAAATTAAAAGAGAGTCATTATGATAAATCTTAAATCATTCAGATAATGTAAAATCATAAACAATATCTCATATTTATGTCGTTAAGTAGAATAAAATTCAGAAAATCTTTTGAAATTCATTCTGATCTACTTCTTTTTATTACCCATATTTTTTCAACATTTTCACCACTAAAATCAATGGGGAAAAAGGTTTTTATTTTTTCTATTATAATCCTATTAATTATTTCTATAGAATATTTTCTTTATATGGAAAAATTTGTTTCTCCCTTTGTAAATTTTTTAACACAAGAAGGTATTTTATTTCCCCTAGCATGGAAATTTCAAATATATTTTTCATCTATTCATAAAATCATTCACAACTTCATCCATCATTCCTAGTAAAGATAATATCATCAACAAAAACTATTATGATGAGGGGATACTCTTTAATTTCTCTATTATAAATATTGCATTATGTTCTTCCTTTCATGAAACACATATTCCTTAAGTAAGAATCCAATTTGTAATACAATGATCTTGAATCATGTTTTACCCAAACATTTTCTTCTTCAATATGAATATATAACATTCATAATTCCACACAAAACAATCCACAAGGTTTTTCAATGTAAACATTAACATTAAGATAATCATTCAAGAATGCATATTTAACATACATTTGGAAGATCATGTAACCTTGTTCTGCAGTAATAGAAAGAAAGATATAATTGTTTCTAATATTGAAACTGTAAAAATAGTTTAATCAAAATCAATAACTTCAATTTTGGAATGCCCTTTAAAATATAATATTTCTTTTTTTCTATTTGAAATATATGTCCCATCCATTTATGCCACAATTTATTCTCTTCCACCATTCTCTAGTAATAGGAATTTTTTATTTCACCAACTTGAAACAAATTCCCTTTTGTATGTTGACCTCTTGTAACAATCTTTTCATCTTCATCATGTTTCACTATAAATCAATCTTTTATTATGATAGGTTTTTACCATCATCTCATAATTTTTAAACACTTAGAAAATTGTTTCTTAGACCATAAAAATACAAATAAATCGTAGATTTCATCTTATTTTTGAATGTTTGTTGATCTAAAACATTGGATTTCTAGATATTAAGAATTTAAAAATATCAGTGGACCTTCTTTTAAATATTTCAAAATCAATAACAACCTCAAATCTCATCCCACATGTTATGAACACCCCTATCAATAATCCATGGTCATTATCCTTTTGTAGATTTTAGCACAATTTCAACAACAAGATCTTATTATACAACATCTAAATTCATCAATTTAGTATTCTAAAAAATGTTAAGATGCTTTGTTGTGATGTTAATAACATAAGACAACCCTTTCCAAGGTATCCAGGTTGTTAACATATTTCTCAAATAGTTTCCAAAGATTATAACCTATTATAAATATTTTTTCCAACCTTATTATGTTTTTTTTTCAAACATCCTTCTCATATTTCTTCTTTTGGGGGAATTTAAACCCCCATCAACTTTTTCCTTCTATAAATTTTGGAGTAGTTTTAATATTTTTTGTTAAAAACTCATATTTTCCATGAGTCTGAATCCCCCAAAACACCAACCGTGTATATATAATGACTCATTGGATTTTAAACATCCATACTGACAGAAATTGTGAATACATTTCTCAAAAACATTATTCTATTTCATTCATTAGACACCAACCATTATGTTATCAGTCAGAATATTATATTTATTTTTAGATTTATCAGAACCATAATTGTAGGAAACTTTTCCAGATTCAGAATGTTTGAAAAAATTCAAACTCATGGTATTTTGGAACTTTTAAATACCTACTTTTTTAGTCTTGACTACATAAATAAGTTTCCTGAATTTATTATTTTCAAATAAAATTACATCCTTCTTATTAAACTTTAATGATAAATTGTATTTGTCTTTCTTGGGTTTTTCCTTTCAAAAACTCTCAAGAACATCAGAAAATTATTTTCTAAAACTTTTATTTCTCTGTTAAAATATTGAAATCATATGTTGGATAAGATGTAACTATTCATATTTTTTTCACCAACTTCACCGACAAGTTTTCATTATGATTATTTTCTTCTTCAACATATTTCATCTGATCATCAATTTATTTTACAAGATTCACCTTCTCATCCTAAATACATTCATGATTGCTTGTTGAGGGATATTCATCTTCAAACGATTATTTATTTTTTCAATCATTATAATATTTATTAATCATTATTTTAATTATTATTTAAAATAAAATTCATGTTTAGTTTCTTTTTCGTTGGAACCAATACCCCCAATAAATTCATCACCCATTATTTCAATAAATGTATTATCAATGCAATAAAAAATAGATTTTTTAGATTATGAATCCATGCCTTTATAACAGCACATACTATACATGTAGTTATTACTTAAAAATTTAAGAATATTTATTACATAATATAATAAAAACCACACCCAGACCGTATACATTCAGTGTCTTTATAAATTGAGAATCATAAATAACTGGTTCATAAGCATCTACATCACCTCCCGCTTATTTCATCAAAACTATACTCATTTTGACATATCTTACTTAATAAACTTATTCACATCCTAGGGAAAAGAATCATATGAAATGGTGAGTTCAAATTCTCAGTTAGGGTATACAAGGTAAATATCAATCATATCATAAACATAAAAACATAACATTTGAAAATATTATCCTGTATATAAAAGATAAAAATATAATGTCATGGGATAAATCATGAAAGTGTATTGTAATCAAAATATTCCTAAAATTAGATAATATATTTCATGGAATACACACATAAGAATATAAAATCATTTCATATTATTAAAGGCTCAATGAAAAGACCATCATAGTAGACAAAGCCCATTACAGAACCGAGTTCACTCTTTATTCCATCCTCATATTGCTAAAATAGATTTAATTTCCTTTATAGTCCTATACATATGATGAAATATAAATATTTACCCAATTTATTTGAAGGAGATATAGGTCTCACCCATATCATAATGAAATCATTCTTACATGTTCCACAAAAACATAAATCATTCATCATAGCGTAACCACAGAAATAAAATGGGCTTCTTAAACATCAATCCATCATAACATAATCCATATAAAATATCATTATATCCTTAAAGTAGTAAAATAATATTAATATTATGAATATAAACATAACCCTATTTAAATAGAGTCATATTATATAGAAAATAATCTTGATAAAACACATGAACTTAATTTTTGAGGAAAATTTCCATTCCTCTAAAAAAACATTTTCTACTATAAAAATTACATGAAATTTCTAAATTATAAAATATACATGAAATTAATCTTGAAATATTATATAGTAAATATCATGGAAATATGGTGTCATGAAACCGTACCAATCCATTCATGCCATATAAGTAAAAAAACATTATCCTCGTAGTTTTTTCAGAAAAGTCAAAAAGTACCTCTAATTGAATAACCAAACAGATACATTTCATACCATTTAATAAAAATTAACCAAAGGGTAAAATTAACATTATTATTATTTAGATTAATAAAAATAATATTATATAATTTTGAAACATGGGTGTGGATGAATAATATACCCCAGTAAATACATACGTATAAATAAACATCAAATATAAATGAGATTGTAAAATTATCCCTTATCATAGGTCTGATATCCTTCATATATATCTGAACCTCTAGTATAATTATTTAAATAACGTTTTTGACTTATTCCAGAAAAATAATAATTTTATGATATCATATATTATTATATTATCATTCATTTTAAGTAATGTTTTATTTTCACTCGTTATTTGGATATTAACTCTATTATGTTCTTATGCAAGATTTTTTAGATATTTTAATGTTCTACATCTTAGGATATTGTTAAATAATTTAACGAATTATATTATTATAACATTTATATTATTTATTTATTCTGTAAATTTGTATAATAATGGTTTAATGAAGATCATGTATAATGAATCACATCGTGTCGTGGAGACGGTAGGCTGTACATACACATGAGCAATGATATCGTTCCCAAAATTATTGATTAGTATTGAAGTTGATGATGTATAATATATAATAATTTGTGACATGATATAATAGTCATATATTGTTATTATTTCCACCATAATACCCATCCAAGTATGGTGGGGGTGAAAAATTGATTACACCACAATGTGGAGACGGTAATCCATATGTATGCAGGTGTAATGATTTTTTTTACATAGGATGTATAGAAGGGGAAATATAGTTGTATCATTTTTATATTAAAATATCAGAATAAGAGTAATATATATTTTATTACTTTATAATGAAACAACTAATGAAGATTATGTAGAGGATGATAGAATATTGAAAAGATCGATAGAAGAGATTACCTCTTCCTCGACGTGCTTCCTCCAAATCTCTTCTTAGAGAACTATAGTTGGACTTTGAAGATGACCAAAACCTATAGAATTAAAATTTGGAAGATGAGAAGGAAAAAGGTTAGGTATGGCTGAGGTTGAAGGCTTATAATGAAGTGAAGAGTTGAGGGAGTAGGTCCCTTTTATAATTTATGTGTGGGGCACTTTTGGAAACTCCATAAATTACAATTTACAATAAAATAAAACCCAACTCAAAAACCTAAAAAATGACCCAATTTAGAATATCTGATGAGATGGGGTTGTAATATCATCATCTAATAAATTTTTGACACGTTATTATTTCAATTTAAACCACAACTTTTTAATTCACACTTGGTTATCCAATTTATTTTTAATTATGGTAATAACATTCTAAATATTTAATGGTTATAAATTTTTTTAGGTTTTAATTGAACATAAATGGATATTGATGATATTTCAGAGCTTATAATCACCACTTTCTAATTTTTAAATATTTTATTGGTTTTTAAATAATTTAATAAAATGTTATTTTTATAGAATATCAATTGTGTCAATTTTGACAGTATTCATTTATTTGAATTTAAATAAAATACCCATTGAAGATAAATTATAAAAAAAATAATTAAAAAAATATTAACATGTCATATTCAACTATAAAATTTTTGGAGAACATTAATTATTTCATATTATATTTCTCTTAACATTTTTGAAACAATTTTTTGATATTTCTATTAATAAAATAATTTTTTTCAAAACTATTTTTTCATCATTAAATTATTTAGACTCTAAAAAAATTAATAAATATCTATGATGTAGATAATTTTTTTAGCTTTATATAGACCATCTATAGTCGATATTATCTTCTAGTTATTCTTATATTAAAATTAATATATTTAAAAAAATGGAGATTGTGACATTGTGTCGCATTCATTAGTTTTTATTACATTCAGGTCATATACATAGGTATGTCCCTATCATGTGATACCATTTCATGTAATAGATGATTAGAGTCGAATTTAGTCATAAAATAATATTTTTAGTGGTTTTATGGTCATTTATTACTATTATTTGTCTCCATTAATTACCCAATTTACCTTTAACCATGGTAAAAAAATAATAACCAAAGTTACTATTCATAATGAAAAAAATAAAAGTATCCTATTAAAATAATATTGACATAATAATTATGAACATGGAATCCATTTTTCAAAATTCAAAAAAAAATTGAAGTTGCAGTAATTAATATAAAATTAATCTTATTTATGAAATGAGAAAATGGGGTTTACAAGTTAAAATATTTGAAAAGATTGAAATGTTTTTACATCTTAATTTAACATAAAATCAATACCAATGACCTGAATTTTATTAAAACGTAGAAAAAGATTATATTTATACTTTCAAACTATTATATAATATAATTTAGTCATATAAATTATTTCAATAAAAAAATTATTTTCAATTAAAATTTATGTTATTTTTACTATTCATCAAAACATGAATGTTATCAGAAAAATATTAAAAAATCATCCTATGTAAATTTTTATATCCATATTAAAAATTACATATTTATGTTTTCGTATAAAAATTATTAATTTTACAAAGCATTAATTTAAAATGGTTTCTCCATTCAAAAGTGTTAAATTAATCTTTCCAAAAATAGTTTTTTATAAATTAAATAGGTTTTTATTCGTACCCTATGACTAAAATAACCATTGGATGAATATCAAACAATTTTATTAATTACATAACACATATCTATCAAATTAATTTCATTACCAAAATTAATTCAATCAAAAATATAAATATAAAATTGTTATTTAATTTTCCTAAATAATTGATATCCAATGCATTTATAATGAATTTCCATAAGTTAGTTATCATTAATCTCGCTAATCTAATGACTAGGATATAATAGTGATTTTATAATAGGCACATATCTCTGATCATTTAAACTCATGATTATATGCAAATAAAGTTACTAAAGAATAAAAATTGTCTAAAAAATTATTTCACAAAAATATCCGGGTGTAACATTCAACCCCCCTTAAACTGAATTTGTCCCTCAGAATTCACCACTTGGAAAAAAATAGATGAGGATACCTCTGCCCCATTATATCCTCAAGTTCCCACATATCCTTTTCAAAATTTTTGTTCCTCCATCAATCATTAACAAAGCGAGTGGTCATGTTTTATATAATGTTTCTACTACGATCCATGATTTATATCGATTGTTCTTTATACGTAAGATCACTCTCTAGCGGTATGACTTCATAACTTAGTACATGTGAAGGATAAGGTATGTACATTATTAAGAGAGATATATGGAACACATCATGAACTTGATAGTGATTCGGTAGAGGCTCCAATCGGTACGCCACCTTCCCAACAAGATCCAAAATTTCCAAATGACTGATATACATAAGGAAAAACATTACCTTCTTTCCAAGTCTCATTACACTTTTAAAGGGAGATATTCGTAAGAAAAAATTATCTCCCACTTCAAACTCTTTGAATTTTCTTCGATTCTCAGCATAAGTTTTTTATTGACTCTGAGATGCTCTTATGCGTTGTTGAATACTGGAGTGAAATGTATTATTTTATTAAATTTCCACCAATGGAAGGTGTTGATTTGAACCACATATAAAATCCATAGAGCAAGTTCTCAATAAGTCTTTTAGATTTTTAATCGTCCTCTCAGACTGATTTCCTATCTGTGGATGATAATAAGTGATGAAACATAACTCTGTTTCCAAATAATGATGAAGCCTTCTCCTGAACATCGAGGAATGGCTCGAATCTCGATCAGATATAACGGAAAGTGGAACTCCATTAAATAGTACCACATCCATTACAAATATCCTAAAAAGCTGATCAATAGAGAAATACTATCTAATAGAAATGATATGTTTCGACATCGTGAGGAAATCAACTATAACCCATAGAGTATTATGGCCTTGAGATGTTTTGGAATGTTTGACAACAATGTCCATAGTGATGTTTTCCCATTTCCATTTTCGTATGGGTAATGGATTTGACATCCCCATAGACTTCTTTCTCTCTGCCTTATCTTTCTAAAAAATCTGGCATCGAGAAACATGTTCGGCGACATCTCTTTTCATGTCCTCACAACTATAGTATTATTTTAGATCCATGTACATATTTTTTCCTCCTGGGTAAATAATGAATAAAGAGTTATGAGCTGTATCTAATATCTCTTTCAATAATTCCACTATGGGAGGAATAGAAACCCGGTTACTGAACCTTATTATGTCATCATAATCAAGGTTTAATTGAGGAATATTTCTCACATTCATTTGTATCTCTACAACTTTCTTCCACTCTTCCTTAATATTCACATGTTTTTATGCCTGAACATTCATTTTAGAAAGATAATATTTCTTCCCTTCCATTCAAATATATATATCCATCCATTCCAAGTCCATAAATATTGGATCTTTCATGATCTTCATCATTGATAAGCTAGAAAGGATGTTTCGACTCAAATCATCTTCCACCTTGTTTTCATTCCCAGGGTGGTAATGTATTGAGTAGTTGTTATATTTAATCAACACCATCCATGTTCATTGGGGAACATTCATCTCCTTTTGTGTGAAAATATAGATTAATGTTTTATTATCTGTATAAATATTACACCATTCACAATAATGATAATGCATCCATATATTTAATGCAACTATTACCGCAGATAACCACAAATCATGAGTTGGGTAAATTTTCTCATGAATTTTTAACTTCAGGGAGGCAAAATTTATAACCATATCATCATGTGTGAGAACACATTTCAACCCCTTCTTGGATGAATCACTATAGATCATAAACCATTCTACACTATAAAGAATTATTAGTACAGGTGCACTGGATAACATTCTTTCTAGCGCTTTTAATTATTTCATATTCCTCCATCCAAACTAACATAAATCCTTTTAGAATCAACATTGTATGTGGATTAGATAATTATAAACAATCATTCACAAAACATTGATAATGTCCACCCAAACCAATAAAACTTTGGATTTCAGTTACTATTGTTGGTATTGACCATCTTTCAATAATTTCTATTTTTGTTGGATTCACAAATATCCCCTCTCATGATATTATGTGACCCAAAAATGAAACTTTCTAAATCCAAAATTCACACTTGGAAAGTTGGCATAATGATTCTCCTTTATAAGGGTCCTTAGTACAATTCTCGTATGATCTTCATGTTATTCCATGATCTTTTAATAGGCAAGAATATAATCTATAAAGACTACAACAAACTAATTCATATAGTTTCTAAAGAATCTATTCATTACATTCATGAAGACGGTGGGGCATTAGTAAGGCCAAAACACAACACTACAAATTCATAGAGTCCATACCTTGTACTGAATTCCTTCTTTGGTATATACTCTATTTTTACCCATAATTAATGATATCTAGAATGAAAATCAATCTTAAGAAGTATTGATCTCTACGTAATTGGTCAAATAAGACCTCAATGTGGGGAATATGAAATTTTTTCTTGATAGTGATATTTTTTATGTTCTCGATAATCAATGAAGAGACTCATTGATCCCTCCTTCTTCAAAAAAACAGAACAGTTTCACCCCAAGGTGACACTGTAGGGATTATGAGTCCCTTATCAAGATTCTATTGGTGTTCCTTCTTCAATTCCTGCAACGAAATTGGGGGGAATAACATAAGGTGTCTTTCAAATAGGCATAAGACTCAGTATAATTTATATGAAAAACTAAACATGACGATTTGGTGGAAGACCTAAAAATTCCTCTAGAATGACATAATTGTACTCTCATACAATGGGTGTTATCACAATTTTGAGATTCTACCCAACCATTTCAGACAAATAACCTTCATTTATAGGAATCCAGACCCACAAGATGGATGAAATTACTATTGGAAGGTTATATTCATCATTCCATATCTAGATGATCATATGTTGATCTAGAATATGAAATTTGACTGTCCATCACTAGAAATTGATATGAGCTCCATATAGAGAAATCGAATCCATACATAGAACAAAATCAAATTCCACTATAAGATGGATCAAAAGATTTGTAGGAATCACATTCCCAAAAAATGCTTCTAGAGAAGAATTATAAACTTTTGATGTGACCACTATTTCATTTGGAGTTGCTTCAAATAACTGAACATCTAATAGTTGAGGTAATTTGATGATGCCCTTATAAAATTCTTCATAAACAGTGTGTGGGTAGATCTAGAATATAATAAGACATTTTCTACTTTAGAGTGGATGATAAGTGTACCATTTACCAGTTCATTATAATACTCCATGTCACCGATACTAACATCATGTGAATTTCCATTGTGTTTGTCCATAAGAGTTTTTTGATATCGATCATCATCAATAACCCAGGGCTTAGGGAATTGATTGGAAAAATTTCCAATTTCATTTAACTTGTTGCATTGAAGTGTAAGAGGTGGATTTTGTGTAGTATTTTATTTTTTAACATTAGAATACATCTTCTTACTATCACTTCGCCATTCAACAACCTGATGATCTTCTTTTCCACACATAAGAAATTTACTTTTCTCTTTAAGGTAATTACCCCAATGTTTCATTCTGCACATTTAGAATAAGGTAAAACCCATCTTCTTTTCAGTGTGGTCTTTAGATTTTCCATTTAATTCTATTTTTCCATTCTTATCAAACCCATATGATTAATGGGTTACTCCAATATAAATCTCATCATTGAGAGAACATCGAGAAATTTCTTCATAGATATTGAAGTCCCTTCTTGATAATGCCATCTAGAGACATGGTTTTAAGTTACTAAAGAATTAACCAATTTTACTCTCAAGTTGGATAATAATTCTAGAAGCATACCTTACAATTCTTGTAATATTTTCTTTATTGGTACCAATAGATTTTTCATCATTTTTTTAAATTCCATGGAACAACATATCTATCTTTGATTGAAGAATACGAGGAATGTACTTATTGAAAAATAATTTTAGGAAGTTGTCCCATTCCACGGACTCAATTTCATATATTTGCCTTTAATTCTGGATACAATTAAACCATTGAACAACTTCACCTTCAAAAAAATAGACTGAAAAGATGAATTTATCATTTTCAGAACATTGTTGAACTGAGAATAACTTTTTAGTGGTACCAATCCGTTTTTCAGCCACTAATAGATCATAAGACCATTTAATTGAAGGTAGACACAGCCTCATGAATGATTTAATAGAATTTTTCTCCCTCCTTTGGCCTTTTGGATGTACAGTATGATTCATAGCTTAAGAATGTTGTGTCAGAATGGTTATATGATTTTTTATTCCACCTCCCTTAACATTTGGTTTTTCAGGGGGGAAATCATTGCATTTCCCATCTCATTTTGTATTATCATGGTTCCTTTGGGTTCCAACCATTGAATAATACTAAGAAGCATTGTGTGACCAACACTAATCATAATGGGAAAACCTCATAATTCAAGAATAGAATTTCAATTTTGGACACTTTAGGTTTTATCCTAAGATATTCATGAACATCTCTAAAACACAATGATAGGATTGTACCCTATATATAGACATGTTCTTAGGGTTCTTACTAAATTTTCATCATATTACATTCGAAAGTATAACTATAAATTTTCTATGATACCAACTATAATGGCCCATACTATACATATAGATATTAAATCAACATTTATGAATATTTATTACATAACATTACAAAAACTACTCCCGGACCGTATAGGTTTAGTGTCTTTATAAACTAAGAAACATAAAGAATTGTTTCAAAAAACATCAACCTCACATCCCACATATTTCATCGAAACTAGAATCCTTTTTGATATATCTTACTTAATACCCTTATTCATAGAATGAGGAACAGAAACATAGAAAATGGGAGGTCAAATGATTAGCAAGGGTAAACAAGTGAAACATCAATCATATCCTAATCATAATATCATAATACTTGAAAATCTTATTCTGCATATAAAATATTAGAATATCATGTCATTAGACAAATATTAAAAGTTAAATATCATACCAATATTTATAACATAAGACATGAAATTTAGAGGCATACATACATAAGTAAAGAAACCCACTTCATATTATTCAAGGCTCAATGCCAAAACCATCATAGCGGACAAAGTCCATTACTGAACCGAGTTCACTCCTCATTCCAGTCATGTATTACTGAACCATATTTACTTATCATTACATTTATGTCTATATCATGAGATATGAATCATTACCCATTGCATTGGTGGGAGATGTAGGTCCCACCTATCTCATAATTAAATCATTCTGACATGTTCTACAAAAAACATAAATCATTCATCATAGCAAAACCCAAGAAATAAAATAGTCATCCTAAACATCATTCTATCAAAAAATAATCTATATAAAATATCGTTTCATAATTAAAACAGTAAAATCATAGTAATAATATTGATAGAAATATAACCCAATTTATAGAGCATCATCCTATATGGAAAATAATTTTGTTAAAACACTTGAACATAATTCTTGAGGAAAATATCCTTTCTTACTCAAAAATATTTTCTTTACTAAAAATGTTCTGAAAGTTTAAAAGAAAATAATTTAGTTAAAAATAATCGTAATTCTATTAGAGGAAGCATCATGGAAATAGGGTTTCATGAAACTGTAAAAATCATGTCATGCTATATATGTAAAAAATATTCTCTATGTACATTTTCAGGAATAGTCAAAATGTATAGCAAAATCGAATAATGACAAAACATTCCTTTCATACCGTTAAATGAAAATTTACCAATGTGTTAAATTAAATTTAAATTTTTTTAGTATAATATAAATAATATTACATAATTAGGAAACATGGAATTGGGATATAAATATACCCCAGTAAATACTTACATATAACCAATCCTAGATAAAAAATGAGACAATAAAATTATCACTAACCATAGGTCTGATATCCAATATGTGTATCGAAACCTCATGTATGATGATTTAAATAATGTTATTGACTTTTTATATTATCATAGTATTTTTTATTTGATAATATATGATTATATTATTATATGTATGTTAGTAACATTTTATAGTCAGTTTTTATTTGGATATTAACTACTTTGTGTTCATACACATGATTTGTCAGATAAGTTCTTATTCCACATCCTTGGATGTGGTTAAATAATTTAAAAAATTATATTAGTTTAATATATATCATATTTATTCATTTAATACATTTATATAATCATGTTTTAATTAATATCATGTAGAATGAATCGCATCACATCAGGGAGATGGTTGGCCGTATGTACGCACAAGCGACAATATAATTTCTAAAACTGACGAATGGTATTGAAGTGGATGGTGTATAATATATCATAATGAGTAAGAAGTTATAAATATAAAATATATTTAAAATTTCCATAATTATACCCATCCATGTAAGGTTGTTGTGAAAAATGAATTACACAATGACATAGAGAGGATAAACTATACATATGCATGCACATATATTTCATTTTTCAAAGGATGGATAGAAGGTGAAATATGGTTGTTTAATTTTTATAATAACATTTCAATATATTTCTAACACTATTGAAATTAAATTTTATTTGATGAAATAATGAATAGGATGTTGAATAATAAATAATTTTTCAAGAATTGGAAGAAGAGATAACCTCTTCCTCGATGTGATTACACTAAATCTCTTCTTGATGAACTAGAGATGGTTTTTAAAATGACTAGAACCACTAGAATAAAAATAGGGATGTTGATAAGGAAAAATGGAAGGGGATTTATGAGCTTTATGGCTCAAAATGTAGTGAAGAGGTGAGGGTGGAGGTTCCGTATTATAATTGAGTTGAGGGGAACATTTGGAAACTCCATAATTAATAATTTATAATAAAATGAATCCCTACCCAAAAACCACTAATATAACCCAATTTAGAAGCTGAGATGAGATAGGGTGTTAATATCATCAAAACATAAATTTTAGACAAGTTACTTTGTAAATTTAAACCAAATATTTTTAATTGACACTTATTTATTCTATTTAATTTATTATGGTAATAAAATTCTAAATATTTTATAGTTATAAATATCTATTTATATGGAGTTAGTTGACCATAAATGGATATTTTATTAAATTTTAGACCTTATAATGTTCACATTAATTTTTTTAAATTTTTATATGATTTTTAAATAAATTAATAAAATTGTTTTTTTATAAAATATCAATAGTGTCAATTTTGACACTATTCATTTATTTGACATTAAATAAAATCCCCACAGAAAATAAATTCGAACAAAAATATTTAATACACACCTATCATGTCATAGTCACCTATAAAATTTTTGGAGCACATTAATTATTTCATATGATATTTATTTTAATATTTTTGAAACCATTTTTTTGATATTTCTATTGGTAAAATAATTTTTTCCATCACTGTTGTGTCATCATTAAATTATTTAGTGACTAATAATTATAAATAAATTTCTATAATATAGGTAATTTATTTATCATTCTATATACTATTGATAATTTATATTATCTCCTGATTAGACATATATTAAAATTAATATACTTAAAAAATGAGATTGTGACATTTTGTCACATTTAATAGTTATTATTACATTAATTTCATATTTATAGGAAAGTTTCCATAATGTTATTCCATTTCAAAAAATAGATTATAAGGGCCAAATTTAGTCATCCAATAGGATTTCTACAGGTGTTATGTTAATTTTATACTAATATTTTTAAATTTAATTTCTCATTTTACCTTTAACTATGGTAAAAAAACTATTTCCAAATTTAATATTCATAATGCCCAATAATAAACGTAGTCTATTAACATAATTTTGAGCTACTGATTCAAAATATATAATCCTTTTTTCAAATTTACCAACACAGATGTTGTAGTAATTAATTTAAAATTAATCTCGTTGTGGATATGAGAAAACAGATTTTAAAAGTTATAATATTGTAAAAGATTTAAATGTTTTTACATTTGAATTTAACGTCAAATCAATTTCAAAGAACTACATTATATTAAATTGTAAAAATATATTATATTTATACTTTTATAATATTCAATAATATTATTTATCCATATAAATTATTTCAATGAAATAATGTTATTTTCAATTAAAATTTACCATATTTTTACAAATCATCCAAACATGAATTTTATCAGAAAAATATCATAAATTCATCCGAAGTAAGCTTTTATATCCATATTCAAAATAAAATGTTTATTCTGTCATATAAAAATTATTAATGCGACTGAATAAAAATTTAAAACGGGTTCTCTTTTCTATGGTAAAAAATTTAACATTAAAAAATAGTGTTTTATACATCATATAGGGTCTTATGAATACTGTAAGAACCCGATTTTTGCTACTAAATACTTTGGAATATTCTTGATGATATTCCAGAGCAGCGCCTTCGGACGGTGTGCGATTTCGAGCCCCCGAATGGCCGAAAATTAAATTTTCAGTGCATTCACACTGGAATCGCAAAATAAATGCGATAAATCCTAAACGGTGATCCGGATCAGGGATCTGAGTGTACGGATGGGTCTGAAATGGTGTGTTTACCCTAGTAACGACATAAAGTATGTTGACGCGGGATGTTTGGACCCCTCGCTCGCTTTTGGAACGTTAAACAGATAAATTAATTAATTTATTTATTCGTTTAATGATGAAACTCAAGTATCTCTTAAACGGTGGCTCGGATTGGAAAATCGAGGGCACTGTTGAGTTTGGAACGTGCCTTTTACCCTAGGAGGGGTATAAGTTTTGCGGGCGCGGGCCGTCTGTGAAAATGGCCCCAGGGGCGTTTTCGTAATTTGGCGGCTTTGGGCGTTCAGCTTTATAACTTTTGAATGGGGTCTCAGATTAAAATTCTGAGAGCGTCGTTGTGCTTGGGAGGTGGTGTTTACCCTAGGGGAGGCCTAACCTCGAACCTGCTGAGGGTTCGGGTTTGGACCGACGGGCGGGTGGTTAAGCGTTTCTATTTAAACGCATAACTCACCCCCTCCCTCTTCCTCTTCCTCACCTGGATAGCAGCAAGGAGGAACTCCTCCCTCTCCTCCTCCAGCTCTGGCAAAGCAGCTCCGGCAAGGTGCGGTGCGGCGGCGGACTCCCCGTGAAGCTCCGGGCATCGCCCCAGAGGTAGGGGTTCATGTTTTTTTTCGTTTTCATATCCGCAACTCCCTTGGATTGTTTTATTTGCATCGAATCGCTGTTTTTCCTATCGATCGAAGCCCATAGTTGTGTAGGATTCAATATGGGGTTTCCGTCGCACTTTTCGGATCAAAATTCCGAGTCTGGAGGTGATCACAGGAATCCGGCGAAGTTCCGGGAGGGTTTTAGTGTTTTTCGGCGGGTTCCAGCGGCGGTCCGGCGAGCTTTAGCGGCGGCGGTGGCTTCCCAGCGGTGGCAGTGGCTTCCCAGAAGCGGAAGAGGCTTCCCAGTGGCTGTCCGGCGGGTTTCCAGGCGGTGGCAGCGGGGTACCGGGCGTCGGTGGCGTGGCTCGTAGGCGGAGGGCAGTGGCGGTCGGCCGGGGCGCGAGGACGACGAGCGGGGTCGTCGGCCACTGGCGGCGACTCGAGGGAGCAAGGACCCACATGCTGCGGGTCATGTTGGCACGACACGAAGATCGGCTTCGGCCAGTCTTCTGGGAATAAAACCAGACCCGAGGAGGGTCCGATTCGGTTGGAGTGGGCCGCGGCGGTTCGGACCGTGCCGGCTGGGGTGAACAGGCCCGGTTGGCCCCCTTATATTCGGGGGGCCGTAACCTACAAACGGCGCGTCCGTTTGACGCGCCGTCTGCGACAGTTGATTCGTATCGACGAGAAGGTCTTTTGGAGATGGTTTTTGGAATTTTTAATTCCTGAAACGAGGGGCTTCAGTAGCACGACTCATGCGTTAAGTAAGTTTGGCGTTTTCCGGGGGTCATGTTTTGAGCGGCGCGGATGTGTCCGACGTCCGATTTAAGCGTCGTCAGTGGCGTTGGAACCCTGGAGTCGAGGCATAGGTTTCCAGGGTGGTTCCGGGCGTTGAAGTCGGAGTTGAGGCGTGGGCCCCACGGCCCGTCGTTTGAGCTGCGTGCAACTTTTAGTGACTTTTTCATCAGACATCCGTTCGGGGCGTGCGAGCAGTCGATGTGTGGTGTTTTTCTGAGGGCATCGCGTTGGCGCAGTCTGCCAGCTGTAATTCCGCACGACGGTGCGGGCCCTGTGAGGGCCGTTTCGGGAGTTGACGGTGATTTTCAGCCTTATAACCGTGCGACCGTTTTGGACAAGTGAGTAGAGCATCTTGTGTGCTTTTTTCGAGAGGATCGCAACGGTGCGATCCGTTCCTTGAGTTTCGGTACAGAGTTGCGGGTCCCACGAAGCACCGCTCGTGTGCAGTGCGCCAGAACGTATCTTTTTCTTCGGACATCCATTGCACTCAAGTGAGTAGTGCTTTTGACGTGCTTTTTCGAGAGCATTGCGATGGTGCAGTTCGCCCGACCTTTTTCGGAGACGTGGTGTGGGTCCCACCCGACCCGGCTACGGTGAATAGTACCCTTTTCATCGGGTGCCCATTTTGGGCGATTGAGTACTCAATCCCATAAGTTTTTCCGAGGGGATCGCAGTGGCGTGATCCATTTGTTCAGTTTCAGGATCTTGGGGTGGGCCCCACACAGGTTTGGTTACGGTGAATAGTACATTTTTCACCGGTTGACCATTTCGGGCGAGTAAGTAGTCTATCTTGTGTGTTTTTCCACGAGGATTACAACGGTGTTACCTGTTTGGTTGGCCGTGACTGGGCATTTTAGGTGGAGTTGTTACGTCACGCCTTTGCGTTGACGCTGGGTGTCGTGTGGTTTGTACCTGAGAATGTTTGTGCGCTCAGTTGGGGTTGATGTGGGGCCACACGTTGTGTGGGCCCCATGTGCGTGCCATGTTCTGCTTTGCGTACTTTGACCTCTCGCGACACAGAGGGTCCCTTTGTGTGTTTTTTTGACCAGCAGGGTGGAGTTTTTCCCCTGGCTCTGTGCTCGTTTTTTGACCAGCAGGGTTGAGTGGTCTCCCCCTGGTTTTGTTCTCGATAGATCGGTCAGTAGCGGTGCTAGTGGCACCCCATGATGGAACAGGCGCTGAACCTCTTTTGGGAGAGTTGTTCTGGAGTTGGGTGGTTGCGCGATACCCACTCCGTGTTCGGTTTGCCAGTGTTGTACCCTTCAGTAGAGACGGCCAGAGCAGTTCTGAGTTTTACCCTCCAGTAGGGCTGGGCAGTGGGTTACTCATCGACTTCTTCAGATTTACGCTCCAGCAGGGCGGGGCAGTGGGTTTCTCACCGGCGCTATTAGGGTCTACCCTCCAGCAGAGACCGGGCAGGGGGTCACCCTATGCTATTAGGGTCTACCCTCTAGGAGAGACTGGGCAGTGGGTCACCCGACGCTATTAGGGACTACCCTCTAGCAAAGACTGGGCAGTGGGTCACCTGAAGACCTCTTAGGGTCTACCCTCCAACGGGGCTGGGCAGTGGGTCACCCGTCGTCTAGTTCCAGGTCTACCCTCCAGCACGACTAGGCCGTGGGTCCCCTGTTGACTTATTCTAGGTCTACACTCCAGCGGGGCTGGGCAGTGGGTTGCCTGATGATGGGTTATGGTCTACCCTCCAGCGGGGCTGGGCAGTGGGTCGCCTGATGACGGGTTATGGTCTACCCTCCAGTGGGGCTGAGCAATGGGTCGCCTGATGATGTCTTATGGTTTACCCTCCAGCAGGGCTGGGCAGTGGGTCACCCGATATCTGGTTAAGAATTACCCTCCAACAGGGCTGGGTAGTGGGACACCTGTTGGCATTCCAGGCTCAGTCCTTTCTATTAGGCTAGTTTGTGGCTTTCCTCCATGATTACTGGAGCGGGACCCCTGGTTACGAGTCAGTGTTGTGACGACCTTGACTTTGAGGAGACCTCTCGACTGCAGGGCAGTGACGAGGTGTGGTTTGACTTTCCCTAGAACTATCATGTACGAGGGGAACTTTCCCCACTGAGACGCGTTCTTGTGACGCGATCTAAAACCGTGCGGGCGAGTCAGTGCCGCCCAAAGCGGATCGTGTCAAGGTGTGGTGATTGAGCCCCTTGGCTTGCGGTTTGGGGCAGACGTGCGAGATGCTGGGCATCGATGATGGAGTTTACTTTTGGGACTGTTGGCGACTCGTTTTCTTGGGATATGCTATGGGATGGAGATCCCATTAAGAGCTTCTTCAGACTTCTTGTAGAGCATATATATATATGTATATACCTTGTTTGAGTACCCACTTCTAGGGTTTGGTTACTCTCCTTCCAAGAGAGGCGAAGACATGCGGGGTATGCCACGTGCTTTCCGTTTCTAGATTCTCGTAGTTGGACTAGTCTACTCTCCTACTATAGGTAGCGAAGACTCTATGAGAAGTTCGTCTTCTCACTGCTTCCAGCTCCTTGTGTCTGGACGATTCTACCTTCTTTCCTTTTTTTGGGTTGAGCTGGACTCTTTACCGCACTCTCTGTTGTACTCCTTTACTTTTTTTGTTCGCTCTACTTCTCACCCTTCGGTACCTCCTTTGTTGCTCCCTCGAGCCTTCGGGGTATCCTACTGAGTATTTTTATACTCACCCCTGTTTGGGTTTTGCCCGCACTTGGTGTTCCCTTGCAGACGACGAACAACTGGAGCGTGACTTCAGTGGAGCGTAGGATCATGGGAGCTTGGACCGCGTGCAGTGGTCGTGGCTAGGTTCCAGGTGGGAGACCCGTCAGCTGTTTCTTTTTGTTTACCTTTTGCCGGGTTGTGGCACTTTTTGGTTGGGCGCGTGTTTTTCCCCTTTTCTTTTCAGCTTGTACTTTGTACTATTTAGAGGTCGATGCACATCTGTGGTTTGTATATATAGCAGTTTCCCTTTTCTTTTATTTTTACTCTTCACTTTTTCATTGGTTGTGCTGTGTGTGTGTGTACAGGTACTTAGGAAAAGGCCTCCCCGAGTTATTGTGCCTTCGGCGTTGGTCGCCAGCCCCTGGCCTATAGAGGTGGGCTTGGGGTAGTTGCGGCTCGATCCCTGGTAGGGTCGGGTCGTGAAAAATACCCAATGACTAAAATATCTATTAGATGAATATGGAAAATATTTTATTAAGTTTATAACACATAAATATCACATTAATTGCATTACAAAAACTAATTCACTAAAAAAACTGACCTAATTGATTTATATTTTTCATAAATAATTGATTGTCAATTATTCACAATGCATTTTCAAAGTTAGTTATCATTATTCTCTCTAACCTAACGACTTGTCTAAAAAATTAATTTTATAATAAGGGTGTATCAAGGTTCTTTTAAACTAATTATTGAATTCAAAGAAAATACTAAAGGATAAAAATTATATAAAGAAAATAGTTCATAAAAACATCTTGGTGTTACAGCCTTCTTTATCATCATCTCTAGATTAGGAAACATATTCATTTGGAATTGAGTTGTTTTTTATCATTCCATTAGGAATAAAATTTTACATTATCTCCCTATTTCTTCCTTGACCTTACTGGACTTATTTCATCTTCATCACCATTCTCTTATTTCCTTGTTTGAGAAGAAATAGCTGCAAAATTCCCAATGACTCCACTTTCAAAAAGTTTCAAAGGATTTTTCCATTTGTAATTACCTATATCTCTTTCCACATTTTCACAAAATAAGTATAAAATATCATCAAAAATTTTATATGCATAATTTTCAAAATTGGATTCACAATCTTAAACAATAATAAGAATCTTCTTTTAATTATCTTTCATGGTAGCATTGGAAGACATTTCTATATCTTTTTTTCCCTTCTCATTGCATTCTCAAATATCATTTCATAATTAATGAGAGTGCTATGAAAATCATCTAGAGATAATGTTTCAGGATATATTTCTTCCACTGAAGAAACATTTTCATCAAAATTATTAGGAATTATTCCCAAATATTTTCAACAATTTTAGAATAATCTAAAATTTTATCAAGAAATTTGATAGTGTTAACAATTTCATTCACCTTATAAATAAATACCCCAATAGATTCATACTCAACCATCATCACATAATTATACATGAATTTCCATATTTATAATTTTTTGTTTCTTCAATTTTGTATTTCCTTCGAATATGTTTCAATATTTTTACCATATACCTTTAGTTGTGGAAATACCTTTCATCATTAGGAATTCACTTTGAGAAAGTGAGGATAATAAATCATTCTTGTCGGTTCCCTCGATCTAGTGATTCTTCTTATCAACAAATATAATAAGAACATTATTATCAATTAGAAAAAACACATATGTTGCAGCTTTAAGAACACTATATCGAATAGACATAAGACAAGGAAAATTTCTATCTTTCTATATCATATTATTATTACAAAAAAATATGTAATAAAATTACTATTCACACAATTAAAATTCTCCATGAGAAATGAATAAGCAAAGGGAACATAACTTTTCATACCAGTTTAAAGTTCCCAGTTAGGATAATTGTATCACTGATAGGGGAAGGGGTGAAATACTGATACTTTTTCTTTCATGTTTCCATTTAAATGTGACAACATTGTCCTCCTATTATAGATTTAATTCCCTAATGAAAACAAATCAAACACACATTCATATGAACAAATGAATTTCCAAGGATCACTATTCAGTAAGAATAGATATGTCCCAATAATGGTTTGGAAATAATCAAGTACCACACAATACACTAGAAATTAATCCTTTGATGTGGAATACCATGAGTAGGATATACCATTTCACTCAAGTGGCACTATATAAACAATCCAATAGTGTGTGTTCTTCATAGAGCATAAATGTTGTAATATAATGTTTGTGCAATTAAAAATTTTACAAGTTCATCCTTTTAACTTTTCATAAATGTATTCCGTTCAAAAATATTCTCCACTTTCTTTCACATAAACTGGTATGAACAATGTGGACTTCGATATAGAACTAGTCTAATTTCCCAGTATTATCTTAAAAGTTTGATTCTTCTAACAGAATTTCCAAATGTGATATATATAAACTTTCATAATACAACTAATTCCATTAATAATTCCTTATTCCTCAGTACAAAAAAAGCAATACCGAAATCCTGAGTCCGTTATCTTTCCCGATATGTTGACAAACCGAATTTGATGACAAGCTGAATACAATAAATAGTTGAATAATATAATCCCTTGAGTACAATGATTAGATCAGTATGTTGTGATCTCATCTCTTCTCATTTCACTTCTCTATATCAAGACAACTTTAACACCGCAAAACACAGAAAAATTCTTCTTTGCTCTCAAAAATTCTTCATCACTCCACCTCCTCATTTCTTCACTATGATCAATAATTCGGTTAGAAAGAATGATGTACTTATTTCCTTTTATATGTGACCAAGAAGTGGTTTTGGTGATAATATAAAATTATTTCATGATCAACCAAATAACACAAATTTTCAGGTATCCATGAATTTTAGGTGCACCTATGACATCATCAAAATTTCTCAACTATTCTCATTTCTTCCAGATCCATCTCGAATCTTCCTCATGAATTGAACTCTTCATCATAATCTCTATTCAGACACCAATTCAGATCTTACTACCCATTCAATTTTTCTTAATATTATATCTCTATTATGATTATCTATACTAAATATTTTTTTAAAGAAATATTCATATTTCATCTTCTTCACAAACTCAGATCCGATGTTTTTTCTTCATTATGAATCTTTTTACCAACTGTTTGAAACAAATAACTTATTAAAATTCATGAACCCCTCAAAAACATATCTAGTTTTTTCTATCCTATATTCATTGGATCCACTTAAATTATGTGATTCAATCACATCTACTTATTCTTCTCTTTTAAAAGGTGAAACGACCTCAATTTTGATATGGTAGCTCTTAAAAAAATTTGTAAACAAAAAAAATTCAAAAAACAAATCCGAGTTCATATTTATCCTTGGAATACAAATCCACTAACTTATCTCATTCAAATAATTCTACCACTGGTGAGTACAATAAAATACTGAATATGATTATCCTTTTTTATCTATTTCGACTACAGAAACATCCTTCAACCAAAAACAAGTTTGTGTAACACGATTTACTTCAAGAAATATAATAAGTTGAAGCCAATGTATAACATCGTCTGGATAACATTGTAATTCATTTTAACTTACTAAAACTCTTTAAATTTTCTTAATGTCTAGCTCATCTTAAATACAATTTTCTAGAATTCAATTGGACTAGATACGATTGGATTGATTACGATCAGCATGATTATGATCGTATTAAATATGATCTCTAGCACTATTTTTCACTTTCTATCTAGATATGATCAATCAGAATATGATTGGAAGCATCTATTTTAGTTCCCATTTCATTCATCAATCTTGCATCACAATTTTACCAAATTATCATGATTTATGATAACATCGATATTATCAATGTTTGATCACATTTAAATTGTGTCCATATATTCCATGATATTCCTATTTTATGATAATGACTAGTATTTTAACTTGAAGGAGAATAAAATGAACCTTTTCTTCCAGCATCATACATCGTCAATAAAATCCTCCATTTCAAGCATTGTGTGACAAATTTCTTGAATATGATAGTCCATCTAATTTTATTCAGATACAACATGAGATGGTTCAAATTCTTCTTAAACTTCAATTAGATCCAAAAAAACCACTGACAACGAAAAATAATACCTGAATATGAAAACCTTTCTCATTTTCTAATTCTTAAAAAATGTATATATTATATTTATTATAACATGAATTTGAATTAATATAGTGATCATTAATAGTCATCGAGTTTAAGTAAGATCATATTATTCCTAAATAAATTTCATATATGGATGAACCATTTTTATAATGTTTTATAAAGTTATTTATAGATTAAATTAATTCAAATATGAGATATAAATTTGATAAAACATATTCTATATTTATAATCGACATAATTAATATTAGGTGATATGGCCAACATATTTTAACATTAATAAGAGTAAAAATAATAAAAATTATAATTCCTATTGGTTATGTTTAAAAATAACATACCCTTTTACCATCATATATGATAAATATTTCTTCAAGGATTCCAGGAATGTTAAATAAAAGTATTTTATGTCATTGAAAAATCAACTGTGTGCCAGTAACCCCAAGTATAAAATGGAACCTCATCCCCAAAATACATCATCACTAATGATCATTTAATATTGACCAAACACTCGCTAAATTAAACTCAAACTTCCTTTTCTAGGATAAATATGCGATATTAATCCTCAAAGGCTAACACATGGGTCCTTAAGAGTAGATCAACAGGTGGGTCTTTAAAGAATACGTAATCAGAATAATTAAACATTTTCATTTTTCTTATTATTATATCTCTTTAAATTATTTATTACTAATTAAAATATAAATACAGTAGTATCTCATATATTATTAGGTTTTATTATTTTTATTTAATAATATTTATACAACCACTAATCTATCAAAAGAGAAACAAAAGCATCACTCATGTGTATGGTGGACCACCACCTCATGAAAAAATGTAATTTTTTATATCACCACCTCACATTGAGAGTCATTATAATAAAATTAATGAATATGTATAATTATTATGAAACAATAATGAATATATATGGTTTCTATTTCATCTAACTCATTTGCAATAAAACAACTAATAAATTATAATGATTTACATGCGTTCATGTGGACTACGATCTCCATGATATGATGGGTTTAATTTATTAGGTACTTTTTTAAAATATGATTCTAAATATTTTTTTATATATAGTGAATATATATGATGTTTATTTCATTATTGATACTCTATATATGTTTTTACCATGATCAATATATAAGTATCAAAACTGCCATGTCAAAACATTAATGAAAAATAAAGCACATAACACCGAAAATAATGATAATAATGAATGATTGATCATGAAGGGGTGATAATATTTTACATGAAGACCATATATTGTAACACCCTAATATTTTGGGAATTATTTTTTTCTAATTTAATTTATCTTTTTGATATTTTTCATTTCATAGGGATATATAAGTAGTTCTTTATATATATATATATTATAACAATATGTAAAGAATAACTTTCACACAAAAGTGTATTTCCTTGCACTAATTGTAACACTGACTTGTATTTCACAATAACAAATTACAATTAGGCTTGTGCTACACACAACATTAACTTGGCATACATTACATGCAACACTATGTCTCTACCAAGCATCAATTTAGTATATTTTTAATAATATAAATATAGAATTTCCCTTAAACACAATGATATGAATATAAATTACAAATTTTAAAATTTTATTTATAACAGTTTTATAGAAATTAAACATATTGATAATGAATTATATTATTTCCGGTAAAGTCCTTTTTATGATGAAAAATATCATTTTCTCGAATGAACAACTTTTAATGATAAAATTAATTTGAGACACATTTAAAAATTTAATTTTATAAAATAAAAATAAATTTTTAATTTGGAATGTCAAATTTATATTTGGGTGAATATTTTTGATTTTTCTAAGAAACATCATTTTTTGAATAATAGTGAAAAAATTCTGCTTTTGTTTGAAAATAAATTTTTGTTTAAATTTTTTTTTGGTCAAAATATTTTTTTTTGAAATCACCTATTTTGAAAATTTTAAATCATGTCTCAATTATTTTATAATCATGTTTCTGTTCTATGATAATAGTGTTTCATTAATATTCCTTGTTTTTATCATGTAATAACTATGTACCTTTAATCTCATGCTCTCTTGTTTAATTTTACAATGTAAAATTTATCTAAGTACAAATGTCTCCGATACAAGGTCACTGATGAAAAGTTCACCAATTGAAAGGTCACCGATGAAGGACACCAATGAAAGGTCACTGATAACGGTAACCAATGAATGGTCACCGATGGATGGCTACTGCTAAAGGTCGCTGATAGAAGTTTACCGCTGAAGGCTTCTGCTGAGACGGCTACCGATGCACACCTACTGTTGAAGCCTTCTATTGAGAATACTATTGTTATGAGTCTACTAATACTTACCCTTGTACTCCATACTTTGTTAAATTATTATGATTATTCTAAAGATCATATTTGGTAAATTTAATGCTTCTAAAATTAATTAATAGTGATTGTTGGCATATCAAGATACTGTATCTGGGGAATGTATGATGTAAGAGGAGTACATCAAGTGGTTTACTTATTCCTATTATTGGAACTCAAATATAAAATAGAAGACCAATAAAGAGAACATGGGTGACTAAGAAGTGTGTGTGTCTATGTTAAAGAAAGAGGAATGCATGAGAAGGAGCTTACTTTCAAGATCAAAAAAGAACCATCCATTATATACTTTGTGCACCCAATATCACCACAAAGATCATTTGGGATAAAATCACATCTGCCTTATGTGCTTCACCAAATCTATATCAACACAATAAGTATAACACCTATGTACCTGAAATCTAGAACCTCGACTTGCGACACTCGGTTTTGTGTACAACATTCTGAGAAAGACTCGATCTGTAATTTCTTCACCTCAAGGAGTCAAGATCTGAACTGCAAACACATAGATAATTCTAAAATCAATATTATAACCTGATCTCTATTGGGTTATTTTATTTTACATTTCTGAGAGGTGTGCGTGTTTTTCTATTACACATAATCTCCTGTTCTTGAACTGGAGGATACTGAAAATCCTCACATAAAATCCATATTCTTTTATTTCCTATGAATAACATTTGAATAAATCATGTGTGGTATGTATTCTCCCAGAAAAAACTGTGGTAGAGGGTGTGAACCTTGGATAGTTTGTGGAAACTTCAGAAAATCTAGATAGAGGCTATGAATCATGTTTTTCATTTATATAAACTGTATGGTGGAAGTTGATCACCAAGTGGAGAGGATTTAGTCTTGACTTGAGACTGAACCACTTTTTTAACTCTACTATGCACTATATTTTTTGGATACTCTGTTTTATCTATTTTCTGCTTCTCATAATTTCAGAAATAGAAAAATATTTTGTATTGACTCTTATAGTTAGTTCAGGTTAGTGTGTGTATGTGTTTAATTCAGTAAACCTATTTCAAAATTTGAAGAAGTGTTTTAAAATGATTCAACTAAGGACTAATCACCCTTTGAGAAACCTTTTGAACAACTAAACATTTATATCTATACTGCCTCAATTAACTAAGATGTTTCAAAATTGGGGGATCTTTATAATAATGTCTTTAACAGAAATTTTAAGTAGGAACTCAATTCACCCCCATCTTGAGATTCCACTCTGACCAACATTTTTTATCAAAGGATATTAAATTTTTATTTCTACCATCTGAACGGTTGTTCAAGTTGTCAAATTCTTTTCAACTGTGATTTTAGTAGTATCTTAAATATCTTGAAATTTCTATCATATCTAAATTTTCATTTCATTAAAATTCAACTTAACTATAGATTACTGAGTTGATGGTGATGCAACTAACATAACAACTTTATTTAATGTTAATAACTATTCTTAGTCAAAATGAAAAATGAAAATATATCTAGGGAGCATGGGTCATTAAATCCGAGACACAATTGAAAAACCACATGATTTGCCTCTTACTGCTAGAGACATGTGGTCTTAGTTGAATAAAGATACAAATAAAAATAACTGTAATGCAATGAATGCATTGTGTTTTTCTCTAGGAGATGAAGAATTCAATAGATTATCTTCCTATAAACTGAATATGAAATTTGGGACACTTTGGCTATTTCCCATGAGGGAACAACCAATGCTAATTAAATTTTATTATATACTTATACTATTAAATATGATAATTTTAAAAATAATCCTGATGAACTTATATGTGAAATTAATCTTAGGTTAAATGAAATATTAAATTTCATGAGTCTTCTTAGGAAACTTGTGCATAGAAAGGATCAGATTAAGAGGTTGCTTCAATGCCTACCTCACAGATGGAGTGGAACTTCTGTTTCTCTCCGAGAATCTTGTGACATAAGAAAGCTACTAGTGAAGGAACTAATTGGAATACATATCATATATGAAGAAGATCTTAAGGTAAATCAATAAGTAGATAAAGAACCAAGAAATAAATCTATAGCATTTAAGTCTGCTACCTCAAAGAGAAAAGATAAAGAAAAAATTCAAGATCCTGTAGACACTTCCACATGTGAAGACTTAGACTCTGACAGTGATGATGAGATGGGTCATATTTCTAGGAGATTCAAGAAGTTATACCAAAATAATATTTTTGTTATAAAATCAAACAATAAAGAAAGGTATGATAGTAAAGGGCAGTGGAAAAAATACAAAAAAATAGAATGACAACAAAAATGAGATAGCCCGATATGAATGTAAACGAAAAGGTTATGTGAAGACAGATTTTCCCAAGTTGAAATTTAAGAAGAACTATGAAGACAAACAAAAGGGATATAAAAATGCTATGAAAGATAATTTATGTGATTCAAAATATAACTATAGTGGATATGAAACTTTTTATATTCAAATAACAAACACGCAAACCTATGTTTCATGACATAAACATCTGAGGTAATGCCCAATTCTCTTATACATAATACTTACTATTCAAGGAATGAAAGTGAATCAAACAATTATGAGAATTTTATTAATGAAGATCTATTTTTATACTGTTGAATGCTTGAGGATATCATCAATTTACTAAAGGATATATGTAAATTATTGAAAAGACAACATGCTTTAAATGCCAATTATAAGTCTGATATAGATATTGAGACAAAAAAGTGTGCTCAACTGTAAAATGAAAATACTAAACTTAAATTATCAAATGAGAAATTAAAAAGAGATCTTGATATGTTTAATGCAGGTAGATACACCTTGACTGAGTTGCTAGGGAAAAAATTTCACCTAAATACACAACTGGTCTAGGATATCAACCAAGACAGAGAATAATTATTAAGAATAAAATTGTACAAAAATATGGACAGTTCACTACTTGTTCATGTTATGGATCATCTTTTGAAAAACAATTATATAAAGGAACTAAAAATGTTTTCATTTCTAAAACATATATGTTGATTACAGGAAACCTCTAAGACAAGTACGGGTTCCCAAAGCATTACTTGCTAACCTCTCTAGACCTAAGAACATCAGGGTACCAAATTTACCCTACATCTAATCTGTTTTATAAGAAAATTGTCTAAATATCTCCTATAAAACTCTATAGTACCTGGACAGTGGATGTTAAAGACATTTGACAGGAGACTATTCTCCATTCAAGAGCCTAATTAATGTTGATGGTGTACATGTCACATTCACTGATAATTCCAAAGGGAAAATCTCCAGCTTAACCCAAATTGGTAACCCTAATACTATATTAATTTCAAATGCACTTTTTGTTGATGGGTTAAAATAAAATCTTCTTATTATTTCTCAGTTGTGTTATAATGGATTTAATGTTAAAATTGAAAATGATTCTTGAATTTTTTTTTAATTCTAAAAATGATTTAATATTCACTAATCTTAGTAATGAAAATGTATATGTTGTTGATTTAAACTCTTCAGCTAAGAATTTCGTTTTGTTTAAATGTGTTTCATAAATAATCCTAGCTGTGGAAGGGACGAATAGGACATTGTAATTGGAACTCACATCGGAAACTATCTTGGAAGGGTTTTGTTAGAGACTTACCTAAATTGGAATTCCCACAAAACAATGTTTGTAATCCTTGTCAAAATGGAAAACAATATAAAGATTATTTCAAACCAATGAAAGAAGTTTCTACTTCTCAACCTCTTGAGATGGTTTACATGGATTTGTTTGGACCATCTAGAGTTTCATGTTTAAATTGGAGGCACTGCGTTTCTTCACTTGTAGATGATTTTTCTTAATATACTTTGGTATACATTCTATCTCACAAAAGTGAAGCATTTTGTTACTTCATTAAATATTCCATGTCTATAGAAACTTTTACTGGACTTATAATTATTACCTTGAAAAGTGATCATGGATGTGAGTTTGAAAATATGGAATTTGAATCTTTTTACTCACAAAATAGCTATAATCACAATTTCTATGCTACTATAAGACCTCAACAAAATGGAGTTGTAGAAAGAAGAAACACGACACTTCAAGAGATTTCCTAGACTATGCTAAATGATTATAATCTACCTATTTATTTTGGGTTAGAAGTTGTTAATAATGCATGTTACATCATCAATAAAGTCTTAATTAGACCTGTTCTTAAGAAAACCCCTTATGAGATATGGAGTAATAGGAATACTAAGGTTAATTACTTTAGAGTTTTTGGTTTCAAAGTCATTAATCTTAACACTAAGGATAATCATGATGAGTTTTCTTCAAAAATTGTTGAAGTAATTTTCTTAGGTTACTCAATATCTAGTAAAGCTTATAGTGTATTCAATAAGAGAACCAAATGTGTGGAAGAATTAGTTCAAGTAAAATTTTATGAGATTGATCATATGAACCCAAAACCTCGGTTCGACATCTTGAGGAAGATATGTCCATTATAGATCTTAATGATAAAGATAGTGAACCATTAGTAATAACAAAAACTTCTATAAATTTTCTATAACATGATCAGGATGTATCTTAACCAATAAAAACCATGAGGATTATAATTCAACTATTTCTAGAGGTATTAGAACTCTCAAGAATCATCCTTCTTTAGTAGGTGATTTAAATATAGGATCACAAACTAGATCTTCTTTGAAAACCCAGGATAAACATCAAGGTTTTATTTCACTTATTCAACCCAAAAATGATAATGATTCTATCAATGAGGAATTTTGGGTTATAGCTATGCAAGAAAAATTAAATCAGTTTTAAAGAAAAAATGTTTGGGAATCAGAAGAATGACTTGAAGACACATAGACGAAATTAATTAAATGGGTGTTTAGAAATAATGTTGATGAATCTGAAAACATAGTTAGAAACAAGTCTAGAAAAGTAGCCCAAGGATATAGTGAAGAAGAAGGAATATACTATGAATAATCCTTTTCACCTATAGCTAGAGTAGAAGCCATTAGGATACTAAGTTATTATGCAGCTCATCTAAATTTTAATCATTATCAAATGGATGTCAAAATTGCATTTCTAAATCATTACATTGTTGAGGATGTGTTTTTTGATCAACCCCCTATATTTAAATATCCATATTTTTCTTATCTTGTCTTTAAACTCTCAAAAGATTAATATGGTCCAAAAAAATATCCAAGAGCTTGGTAAGATAGTCTTAGTTCTTTTCTTATTTCAAATGGTTTTACTATAGGAATAGATGATACGAATCATTTTATTAAAAGGAATTCCAAAGATGTTTTAATAATTTAAATTTATTTAAATGAAAGAATTTTTCAATCCTCTAAAAATACTTTATGTACTGATTTTTCAAAAATGATGCAAGATGAAGTTGAAATGAGATTAATGGGGGAACACATTTTTTTCTTTGGATTTCAAATTTTTTAAAATAACAATGGTAGTATTTTAAATCAATGTAAATATACTAATGATATTTTGAAACATTTTGTCATGGATGTCAATAAATGTAGTGATACACCTATGAGTACCACTTGTAAATAGGATGCTGATGAAACTGGTAAATCAGTGGATTAAACCAAATATAGAGGTATGATTGGGATTATTCTATATCTTACTTCTAGCAGACCTGATATTATGTTTACTATCTGTATGTGTGCGAGATTTCAGGAATATCCAAAAGTGTCTCATTTAACTAATTTTTGAAGGATTTTTAAATATCTCATGTATAATACAAACTTAGGACTATTTTATCCAAGAGGGAAATCATTTGTTTTAATAAGTTATTCAGATGCTGACTTTGCTGGTTACAAGTAAGAAAGAAATACCACCTGTGAAACCTGTTACATTTTGGGAAAGTCACTAGTATATTGGTGTACTAAGAAATAGAATTTTATTCCATTATCTACTGCCGGAGCTGAGTATATAGCTGGTAGTAGTTTTTGTCCTCAAATTCTTTGGATGAAACACACTTTACAAGATCATATGTATAATTTCAAACATGTCTCTATAAGATGTGATAATACAAGTGCTATTAACATCTCTAAAAATATAGTATCTCAATCTAGGACAAAGCACATTGTGGTGAGAAATCACTTCTTGAGAGATCATTATCAAATATGGGATATCAATATTCAATTCATTGGAACCGAACACCAATTGACTGATATATTCACAAATCCTTTGAGTTCTGAGTGGTTAAATTACATCAAACATGAATTAGGAATGATAAAATGTTATGTTAATAACCTCACCATTGGACCTCACCATTATTAACCTCACCATTTGACCTCACCATTACGAACCTCACCATTGGACTTCACTGTTAGGAACATCATCATTGAACCTCACCATTAGGAACCTCATATTTGGACGTCACCATTAGAATCCTCAAATTTGGACCTCTCCATTAAGAACCTCACTATTGGACCTCACCGTTAGGAATGTCACAGTTGAACCTCACCATTGGAACTCACCATTAGGGACCTCACCATTGGACATCACCGTTAGGAACCTCACTATTGGACCTCACTATTGAGACCTCACTGTTGGCACCATGTTGATAGTTGACTTTTTCGAGACTTATGTTTTTTTTCGGAATCTGAAACGTTTTTAGTTTTACATATTTCTTTTACATGATTCATTTCTAGATCTCAATTTGAAAAAAATAAAGAACACACCACATTTCGATCCACATCAAACTACTCCCAATCCTTTTTCTCCCTAACCATAGAACCACACCTTCTGCCAAGAACCTCAAACTGCTCGAGATTGATATGGAAATATTGATCATACCATTGGTTAGTAATGTAAGATATACGATGAATACTAAGAGACCTTGAGTATGGGTCTAGTATTGGAACCAAGGTAGTGGAAAAGATGATCAATCCAAATTTTTCTAAGAGGGAAATTATGGTTGAGAAGGAACTAACCTCAGAATGGATGATGTCGAGCAGGTGTATAGTGATGAAGGCCCATGATTCTCATGGATGGGTCAAGTGCTTTGAAAATAACAATGGACCTTATTATCCGAATATAGTGAAGGAGTTATATGAGTCTTTAATGCTCGAGAAGTCCGAGATTGAAAATTATATGTATTCAAGGGTAAATGAAGTAAGTGTGATCTTCTCCTCTGTTTAATGGGATGAATATTTATGAGTTCTACATGAAAGTATTTTTGATTATTACCCTTGACTGGGGCCTCCCACTAGTGATTTATTCCGTTATGAAGAAGTCTTCGTTGAACTACTAGGGAATGGGATCCTTAAAGAAGTTATTGCTACTGAAATTAATGGAGAAGACAAGTTAATTTTTACATTTCTTCAGCAAGTTATAAGTCCTAGGAGAGGGGAAATTGCCACCTTGAAGTATCAGGACATATTTATTTTGTATCTGTCGAATAATGGAATGAAGATAAATTTTTGTAGGTTGATGATGATTCAATTAGAGGATTTGAAAAAGCCTAGTTCCAAGTTCAATGCTTTGTTTCATGAACGATTGATATCTTTGATGTTAAAGGTAAAAGGTAATACTAGAAATATGGAGGAAACAGTTATAGTAAGGAATAATTAATGCATTACCATGATGATATGAAGGTTGATAAAAATAAACTGGAACCCATCGAAATGAAAATGGGTAAATGATGAGGCTATGATATATGGGGAATTCAACCCTGTTACTTCTACTAGGCCTAATAATAGGATAGAACATAATCTAAATCCTGATGAAGTGGAGGCAGTATACTCAGATGAAGAAGAGGACGAAACTGTAATGCAAGAAAGAGTGGATTCTCATATAGATGACGAAAGTTATCACGACCTTCCCTCAAATCCTCTAGCTAATATTGTATCCTTTGCTGAGCCTATCCCACAAAAGATATTTCTTAGAAGAGAGACTGTCCCAAGGGACAATGATGATGAATAATCCAGTCAAGGAGAAGGAGATAAAAATGTCTTTGGAGATATTAGAGAGACCCTAGAGGAGGAAGATGAAACTGAATCTAGTCATGATGATTTTGAGACAGTTGCTGAGGAAAGTCAAGAGGAATGTCTAAGTATCTATCCTATGATAGGATATACAGAAATAGTAGAAAGTGCAGATTATGAGGTTTCTGATTTGGTTGAAACTAGAAATTCAATGGTAGTAGGTGAAGATTCATTATGAGAAGTGCCAGTGAACTCTCCTGTTGATGCAGTTGATCAAAGAGGTGTAGTAGAGATGGATGTATTTGATCAAGAGAATGCTCAAAGTTAGGGGGATGAACCTATTTCCATAGGTTCGGTTGTTGTTGCTCATGGGATAGAAGATTGGTCAGAAGACCCAAAATTTGTGGTCTTGGTATTAGACTACAGAGACTCTGATGATGAAAATCCTAACAGAAGCCCTCCAAATTTCTTATATTTTAGAAACTACCATTATACAGCCAGTGGTACTTTTTTCTCAAGACTATGTGAAGATGGATTATTTAGAATCCTTGAAATCATATTTGAAAAGGCTCTTTGATGAGATATCTATTGAGATAATGAGAACAATGTCCCTATATCATTAAGTTGTAGCATCTGCCTTAGAATGAGTCATTTATACCTCTCACTCAAATCTTCTACATGAAGTGAATGAGTATTAGAGTCTGGTCAGAACCTTAGTAGAATCAATGAAATATGTGAAGTAGTAAAGGACTAGTTTAGACTCCTATATGGAATTAAGGGTTCAAGTGGACATAGATCCTAGATATGTCAAAGGTTTTGTTTAGAAGATGGTCACTTTGTTTGAGCACATTAAGAAGTCTATAGATAAACATGTGAGTGTAAAGGATGATTAAGTGAAGAGGATGATCAGTGGGTTGACCAAGTCTTTTAAGGAGATAGTGGCTTT
Organism: Viscum album; assembly: GCA_963277665.1. NCBI lineage: Eukaryota > Viridiplantae > Streptophyta > Magnoliopsida > Santalales > Viscaceae > Viscum > Viscum album. The sequence goes on from OY728130.1 coordinate 584,273,206, forward strand.
TACTATAGAACCTCTGTGTGCATCTGCTTCCTCTTCAGTCTCTCCAATTTATCAAGAAGATTTTAGATATGTTGTTAGAGAAGAAGTGGAGAAGTTATCTGGTTTAGATATGTTGTTAGAGAAGAAGTGGAGAAGTTATCTAGTTCTAGTACCTCAGACCCTCAGTCTATGACTAAGTTCAATTACACTACCAAAGATATTCATAAAGTAGTGGGAGATTATCTAAGGGAAGCTAATCAAGATTAGAAGGCCGTCAAATAGCAAGTTTATTAATTCTAAAAAATGGTGTACACTAAGAATCATATGGATGGACACTTTATGATATGGTTAGATAACTTGAGGATCCCACATGTCACTCAATCGTTTAAGGATCAAGTTAGCAGGCTCAAAGAATTGAATCCTATCATTGAAAAATTTACTGAAAATAAAGATGATTTTATATCAGGTATGGAAAAATGAGAAAGCATTATTATTGATTTCAGAAATCTTATTTTACCCTACCTCTATGTAGACTGCACTCCCATTATTGTTCCTCTAGCTTTACCATCTTCTTCAGCGACCTCAGGATCTACCAGTTCAACACCTTTGATGACTCCTGCTCATTCCATCAGAAGCTTGACCCCTATGATTCCTCAAAGATCTACTCACTACAGGTCTACTGATGCCTTTGTATTAGATCCTCTGAAACTTCTCATTGTCATTCCATGGCCTACCCCTCAATCTTCTGGACCTGACTCCTTAGCCTCAAAAGAAAACTATCCCTTGGACATATCTGATGTCGATTGACTGTGGGACATCTTAGTTGATAGGGATATATTATACACTTTTTGTCTATTGTAATCTTACTTCACGGTTAATAAAATCCTATTTTGTCTCTTTTTTCTTATCTTGTTTTTCTTAATCCCAAAGGGGAGAAGTTTTATGTCTCATGAAAGGGGGATATGTTTTAAGTTGACTAGAATATTCGCATATATACACTATCTATATTTTCACAATGAACATGGTTCAATTTTAATTATTCACACCTTTAAAAATATTAGAAAATTTTCTTAACCTTGATTCAATAATACTTAAATATAAATTTTCACTGACATGAATTGTCATTATCAAAATGGGGGAGATTGTTGGACTCACTAGTTTTGAAAATCCTAAATCATGTTCCTTTTATGTGATAATCATGTTTCTATTCTATGATATTCATGTTTAATTAATATTCCTAGTTTTTATCATGTAATAACCGTGTACTTTTAATCTCACTACTCTCTTGTTTATACTTACCGTGAAAAATTTATCTAAGTACAAAGGTCACTGATGCCAAGTTCACTGATGTAGTGGTAACTGATGTAAAGGTCACCGATAGAAAGGTCACTGATGTAGGTCACCGATGAAGTTCACTGATGAAATGTCACCGATAAATGTCACTGATGAAAGGTCACTAATGAAAGTATACTAATAAAGGTCCCTGATAGAAGGTTACCGCTTAAGGATACCATTGTGAAGGCTAATGATGTACACCTACTATTGAAGCCTACATTTGAGAAGGCTACCGTTACAAATCTACCGATGTTTACACTTCTACTCCATACATATTCAAATTCCTAAGATTATTCTAATGGTCATATTTGGTAAATTTTATGCTTCTGACATTAATTAATGTTGATTGTAGACATATCAAGAGAACCTATCTAGGGATAATATGTGGTACTAGGAACACTACATGTGGTATACTTATTTCTATTGCCAGAACTCAAATATAAAATAGATGAACAAGAATGAGAATAGGGGTGACTAAGAAGCGTGTGTGTCTATGTAAATTAAAGAGGAAAACATGGGAAGGATCTTACATGCTAGATCAATGAAAAACCAACCAACACTTACTTTGTGAAACCAGGATCATCACAAAGATCATTTGGGACAAACTCATGTCTGCCTTGTGTGATTCATCAAATCTCTATCAACATAAGAAGCAGAACACCTCAGTTCCTAAAAACTAGATCCTCGAGTTTCAACAATCAGTTTTGAGAAAATATTATAGAGAAATACTCGAACTGCAATTTCCTCACACCAAGGATTTATAAGATGAACTGCAAACACATAGAGCATTCTAAACTCAATCATATAACATTTACCCTATTGTGGACTTTTATTTTACATTTCCAATAAGTGTTTGTTTTTGTTTGTGACACACACTGTCTCCTGTACATGAACTAAATGATACTAAAAATCCTCACAATAAATCCTAATTCTTTTGTTTCCCATTAAAACATTGTAGAAGTGACTGTGTGTAGTCTATATTCTCCCACGAAGAACTATGGTAAAGGGTGTGAACCTAGGAAAATTTGAGAAAACTGTTTTAAAGCCTGATATAGGTTGTGTATCATGTTTTTAATTTATATAAACTACTTTTTTGCATGTGATCACTATGTAGAGAGGATTAAGTCTCAGATTAAGACTGAACCTCTTGTTTTACTCTACTATGTACTATATTTTTTGTGATACTCTATTTTATCTAATTTCTACTGCTCCTAATTACAAAAATAGAAAACTGTTTTTTATTGACTCTGATAGTAAGTTCTGGTTAGTGTGTGTATGTGTTTATTTCAGTAAACCCGTTTTAAAAATTAAAGAAGTGTTTTACACAGATTCACCTGAGGAATAATCACCCTTTCAGAAACTTGTTGGCTAACTAAACAGTTATATCTCTGTTGTCTCAATTCTCTGGGCTATTTTAAAAATGGGAAATCTTTATAGAAAAGTTTTTAACAGAAATTTCATGTAGGAACACAATTCACCACTCTCTTGAGATTCCACTCGGACCAACTTATTTTAAAATTTTTAAGGTAATATTAGATCAATTATACATATATTAATACAATTTAGGTAATTATAATCATTTTAGATTTGAAATTGAATATAAAATAATAATATTGTTTTGAACTTTTTTATACATTAATGACATGTAATTTCGTCTCATCTGGTAGATTAGAATTAATCATAATTTTTTCACTTCTCTTAACTAATTTTTCTAAAACAACATAAACCAATTTAATAATTATAATGTTTAATTATAATTATATTATTTTTTATTTTTGACCAAAATGATGTGTAAATATGATTAAAATTAATCACATTGGTTATGATAATATTTAGCTTAATTAGTGACTAAACCCTAATATTAAGGGTGACAAATGACCTATCCAATTTTATAAAACCCATTGAATGTCCATTATTAATAAAAAACATCCATTATTGAATTATTTTTGTTTGTTATGACTTTTTTTCAGTAATAACTATTGTACAACTAATTTGTTTTCAAATATTCCATCTGAATCCTTTTCCTTCCCCCTAAAAAGCCACTACCTCTTCTTCTTACTAAGAAATATAAAACCACATATGATTTTTTGTGATCGAAAAAATATACTTCCCAAAAATTATAACTTCTAACTAGAATCCTTACCTTCGAGAATATGTGAATCCAAAGAATACTTTTTCTGTAAACAAAAAGTTGTTACCCAATTAAGTAGAAACCAATTTTCTCATGTCCTTTCTTTTATTTCGTTTCACCACCCCTCCACGTTAATTTTCCATACATTTATAAAATCAAAATTATCATCAATATAATTTTGTGTTTTTATAAAATATTTTTAAAATGAACTTATACACACCTCAATATAATTGATAACAAATATATTGTTTATGTGTAAAATGAGCTACCGCCTAACTGAACGATTATTGTTCAATTTTCCCTACCGCCTCTCTTAGTGGAAGTTATGATGGAAACTCTGTATATATATATTTTATAATTGATTTATTAATTATTTAATCGTATTTATATCTTTTACAAAAAAATTCTTTTTTTACTTTCCATTTGGTGTTATGAAAACAATTTTGTATGAGTATGTGTGAACTACCTCCCACTCAAAGGGATACGATTTGTCCATACACTTCATGGATTGTATTAATGATAGTTCTAGTGAATATATAAGAAACAAATGATATAAAAAATCAACTATATTAATGATATATATATATATATGTCTTTTTCTTTCTTTCATTCCATGTGAAAAATAAATGGAAATAACATTCATGTGTACGCATGACCTACCGTTTCCATGAACAGTGTATTCCATTTTATATTTATATATTATATAAATTTTTATTACACACATATTATTTATATATATTATATTTGTAACATTTTTTATTCTTTAAATCTTTATATAAAATATAAATTCCTAATATATAACATATTACGACCAATGCAATGAATAATGTGAATATTAACCAAAATGAAACATTAATATAGGATTCGAAACAATAGGGTAATATAATTTCATAATGAAATGATATATATATATAAATATTGTTCAGTAAAAATATTATAATAAATTAATATTTATTTTAATGTTGGTTTCAATGGGTATGATGTGATTTAATACACAATCTAATAGGATTTCATCTCATAATTTATTTCCATTAGATACATACTTTATTAACCACCCATTACTTTTGTGTAGTGTGTATACTACCCATGGATGTATTCAATGATTATTATCCATAAATTTTCTTGTATTTATCATATCCATTATATGATCATTATTTCATGGGGTTAGTAATTCAAAATCAACCAAATCGATAAGACTTTTTTTCACAGTTTTCCTTCATTGAGAAATATGTTTCCTTAGGCACATAAATTTTTTTTGAGGTTAATATACTTAAATTTGATAGGTTATACCTGTAATTTAATTATTTTTATTTTATTTTGTGTTTAATATAATTTAATTTTATTACATAGAGAGTATGATCCTAGGTTATCATGTTATAAGAGTTTATTGAAATAATCTCATCACTTTTTGAGATTGTTTATATTTATGATTTATTTGTTGAAATATTTTGATCAATATATTATGAAAATTAATGAAATTTATTATCCTATGTATATCTATAATATAACAGTGTATTGGTACCATTTTTCCTCTCTTTGGTACCTAAGAAGTTTAAGAAAGTTCTCTTATGAAATTCTGACTTTACACTCTATTCTATAAAAAATCATTATTCATTCCAAAACATGTTTCATAAAAATGGTTTCCAAGTATATTATAATATTCTCATATGATCATTAAAAAATTACTATTTTTTCCCTTTACTAATCTCTCCAAATGAATCTTCTTTCCTCTTTCAAAAAAAAATTATAATGTTTTTACCGTGCAATAGGAATATTATTCTTACCTTGTACGACATGTACGAATTTATCCACCTTCAATACTTTGAATAATTATTTTCATGGTTTAGGATTATTTTTAAAAAAAATCATTGAAATGATATTTTAAAAGAAATTCATTTAAAAAAATCTATATTCTTTTAAAATATTACAAGGAAAAGAATTCTCAAAATGTTTTCAAGATTATTTTATAAGTATTCAAGGAAAATGGTTTTCAAAAACTTTTCAAGATTATTTTATATGTTTTAAAGTAATTTTTTTTCAATATGTTTTAAAGTAAATTTTTTTTCAATATGTTTTAAATTATTATTTATATGTTTCCAAATTATTTTCTAAGACATGGGTTTTATATCATCTTCAATCTTTATTCATATGTTTTCAAGTAAAATGTTTTTAAAAACATTTTTAATCACTGTTTATATGTTTTATAAAAAATTTAAAAGAAATTATTTTCAAAAAAAATTAAATTTTTATTTGTATGTTTTAATGTAAAAGTTTTTTCAAAAAATTTCACAATTTATTTATATGTTTTCAAAAAAAATCAATGAAAAATGTGTTAAAATGAAATGAGGGTTATTTTATTAGTTTATAAAGAATAAAGTTTTTCCATGTTATTTCAAGTCTTCATTATTAGTTTTCATGGTATTATTTTATGAAAATTATTTTCTAATGAGTTTTTCAATTAAAACTATTTTTTCAAAGAAGAAAGAATATTTTTAACAATAATATTTTTTGAAATATATTTAAAAATTATTTTCTATCTAAAACGACATCTCTTGACATTACTCATGACCTTCTAGGAAATTTTTTATAGGTTAAAATCATATTATTTCTATGACTGTGTAATACTTAATGTCATGGTTTTATAAAACCCATTTCACTTCTATGGGTTATATGTATGTGAAATCCATATCTCTTTCACGGGTTATTCTTTTGATGAAATGACTATGATACTTGTCTTTTTTACGCATGTTAAGATATGATTGCATGATTATAATACTAATTTGATTTTACATGTTATTTATGATATTGAGGAACTTTAATGTATTATTTCACAAATAGATGGGTGGGACCTATATCTCGTGTTAATTCATTGGGAAAAGATTTATATATCATGAGATTAACTATGATGGTGTAGAAAATGAAACATGGCTACTAAGATGGCAGTGGGAGTAGACCATGAATACCAAGATAGTATGATGATTGAACTTGTGATAATATGATGGTCATGGGAGTGAACCATGACTACCATGATAATAGTGGGAGTGAACTGATTATACCAAGACTGTTTTTTCAGCAATTCCTTGGATACTATGGAAATCAATTTTTAGGCTTATATTTCATCCAAAATTCATTCTTTTTTTCCTATGTTATAATTTCATGGCTTATGTTCTTTATCTTCTTATGAGTAATGTCCTATTAACTTTCAAGATTATTGAAATGATTCAGGTATATGAGATTTGATATGTTGGGTATGATCTTTTATTATCGTTATCATGTTCTCAAACCCTTATTCTCCTGATTATGTTTACATATCTCTCTTATTTATCCTAACCGAGTATTTGAGTACACCCATTTCATATGTTTCCTTTCCCAATGTTATAATTAAAGTATTAAAGTTGGATTACTAAAGGTGGAGATCATTATGAGATATATTAAAGATTTTTCAATAGGATTGAATATTTTGGTTTCATGATTCTAAAAACACTACACTATTATGGTCCTTAGGAATGTATTTTTGTAATGTACTGTATATACATTTAAAATGAAGTAATATAAATACATGTTAGGCTTGTGTTTCTAAATTTGGCATCAATGGAATGGTATAGATAACCTTTGGAAACTATGATGAGAACAATTTAGTGTGATCTATAGGTATATTTTTAGGGATATTTCAAGGGATGTATGTAAGGATATGTATACGCATGGGTTGACATTTAGAAAAATATCATGTAATTTTTGTAATGGTTATAGTGAGTGGTTTCCTAGAAATAAATCCATGTTTCGATTATATAATTGTATGTGGCTCTAGAACTGATGTGTCAAGTGCTGAATAGTCTAATAATATGTTTTGGTCATAACTTGGGGTAATCTGGTACATGAAAACGGTCCTTGATTCCAAATTGGTTTGATACTCATGGGGGATATACTTTGGAAATTTAAAAAACTATTTAGAAAATATTAAGAGTGATTTAAATATATTTTGTATATGTTTAACCTAGGATGAACCTAGGGTGTCATAGAATAAGGAAGGTGTCATTATTTACAGATATTATAAACAAATATATTAATTACTATGCTATTTTATACTATGATTATTGATGATCACACTTTTCTTTTGGTTTTAGTCAATGGCGGGAACAAGAATGAATTATATTAATTCAGAATGTGATGGATGAATTTTTGATAAGAACTGAAGTGGAATGATGATTGGAGTGAATGATGTTGTGATCATGCCTAACATTTTTCACAGAACCTGATTAACAACATGTACCATAACAAACTCTCAGACTCACAAAGGAAATGAAAGAAGGAGTTCACTAACAGTTCAGATAATGGAGACCATAGAAGAGAGAAGATTTATTTTATTTTTAAAAAAAATATTTAAACAATCACCTCAGTAGAAATCTTAAATAAATAAGAAGATGTTTTTATTTTGGAAATGAAGAATAAAAAGCATGTGAATACGATGGAAAAAATCAATGGTTTGATTAATGAAAGGGATTAGAATAATGGCCTCCCTAAGACATTGCTAAAGGTTAATGATTTTATGTGTGGAGTATATGGTCATTATGCCACTCAATGTCCAAGGATGAAATCTCATAATAGGAACCAGTATGGTGGTTCAAGAAATGGTTAAATTTCTAATGATGATGAAACAACAAAAAGAATGTGATAGGAAATAGGTATTGTAAATTAGGATTAGGTATCCTTGTAAATGTAATAAGGATGAAGTGGAGAAATAAAATATAGTATTTATTTGGATTTAGGAAGTATATTATATGAATGGTGAAATGTATAAGGATTATAAAGTTTATGTTTATCTCTATGGATTTACTGTAACACATTTAATGGTTCTGATGGGATTGAAAATTGTTATAATGGAAAGGTGATGTCGCTGGAAAACACATGATTAAGAGAAATATAACCCTCAATACGTTCCTTATTTTATGATAATTTTTTTTAGAAAAATATATGTGAGATAAAAAATAGTAAATTGGAAGGTAATGTTTACTTTTGAACTAATTAATTAAATGTTGACAATTAGTTAATGGTACCATGGATGATTTTTTAAACATATCGGGATTATGGAATATATCTTGTTATATATAGAACAAGTAATAATGCATGTTTTTAATAAGTATTTATGTAAATCTATGTTGTTACCATGTTCTAAGAGAATTTACAATGATTGTATCGACATGTTTTGAATGTGAAAACATAGAGATACTTTTTTATATATGTGGGATAAATGTTTAGATTGGGTCGTTAATTTATTTCTATTGTTTTGGATTTTCATCTTTCCTAATTTTTATGTAGGTAACTATTCATAAAAAGTTTATGTTAAACTTTAGAGTAAGTATTTATGTATTGAGATTATATTGAAAACCTTGGTTAAAAATCTATTTAGTGATAAGCTTATTTCGAGGATATATATCATATTTTGGAAATTATATTAGAATAGATTTATAAAAGGACACCATGTATATAGGGTAAACAAAATCAGGTCCAGAAAGGTCATGGGACCTAAACCCATGATTGAAGGATGATAAGGGTTTCCTGCCTAATGTCGGCCTTTGCATGACTTGGATAATGTATATTATTTTTGATGAATAATTATTTATGATGAAATAACTGTGTCACTTTTTCTGTTTAAGGATTTCTGTATTAAGCATATTCATTTTTAAGAATAGTAGTAGATGAATAGTTATACATTTCATTCTTTTATGAGCCTTAAGATCTGATAAATGTGTATTTTATCACTTCATGTAGAAAATTCATATGGGGACGTCCATTACATGAGGTAATAGATTAATTTAAAATTAATAAATGCACAAATAAAGAATGTTATTTTTTATAGACATATTTCATGTAAGTATATTTCTTTACTTTATTGGTAAATAAAATAGTTACTCAATGTTATGATAATGATCAAAAAAAATATTTTTTCTTAATACCATAATTTTTTTGAACCATTTTCCTTTTAAGTCAGCATTGATTTATGACTTTGAGGAACTCAACTTTTATTTGATAATTCACTTGTTTGTGATTGATGAAATCATTCACTCACTATATATATTTACATTACCCCATATGCCCTATATTTACTCCAAAATTATGTTCTCCAATGTTGAAACCCTGGTATTTGTAACTTGGGTAACCGTTATACTCCCAAAACTCCATTATATGGGATGTTTTAGTATTCATTTATATTATGTGGGTTTATATGAATAAAACATTCAATTATTAATACTTTGATATCACGAATGAATTTTTTGGGAGAAATTCATTTTAAGGGGGTTATAATGTAACACACCATGATTTTTTTATTTTTTCTAATTTATTTGTCTTTTGAATATTTTCATTTCATTTTCAGTGAATATATATATATATATATAACAAAAAACTAGTAAAATATTCCTTTCATTATTTAGTGACTTGGCTTTCACTACACAAAATACCTAAATGGCATGTGCTACATACAATAATGAATTGACTTGTGCTACACGCAACACCATCTCGGCGTGCGTTACATGCACCACTGAGTTTCTCTGAAGCATCATTTTATGATTAATTTCTAAATGATTTATGTATTACCTAGATATTAAAAATATAGAGAATAATATTAATAACTGCTTTTAAAATATTTTTTATAATTGTTTTATTGAAATAAAACATATTGATAAATAAATATATAATTTTTTGTAAATCCCATTTTATGTTTAAAAATATCATTTTCTCGAATGAACTAATTTTAATAAAAAAGATAATTTTAAGAACATTTTAAATTTCATTTTACAAAATAAACTCAATTTTTTAATTTATGATTTTGAAATTAATATAATGTTACTTTTAGTGATTTTATTGAGAAACATTATTTTTGGATTAATAGGGAATAATACTTCTTTTAGGTTAAAAACTACCTTCTGTTTAAATAATTATTACGGTTGATGTATGTTTTAAATTTTTTTAAGGAAAAATTAGATAAATTATACATATATTAATACAATTTTGGTCATTTTAATCAATTTTACATTGAAATTTGATATAAAATCATAATAAATGTTTAAACATCTTTATACTTTAATGACCTATAATTTCATCTCTTCTCCAAGATTTATAGTAATCTTAATTATACCTTTTATTTGACCTTAATTTTCAATAAAAAATTATTTTAATAAGTTTTAAATTTATATTCTATTTTAATGATGTTTGATTTTAATATTTTTTTTAGTAAAAGTGATTAAAATAAATCTCAGTGATTAAGGTCAATTTAAGCTTAGTTTGGTATTAGACGTTAATCTTATGGGCCCAAATGACCTATCCACTAGTCACGAACCCATTTGTACATTATTCAGTCATAAACCAACCATTATTTATTTAGGATGGTTTGGTATGACTATGTTTAGCTAAAAACATTTGTACACATAACATGTTTTCAAAAATTCCAAGTGAGTATTTTTCCTTCCCTATAAAAAGCCACCTCCTCTCACACTTACTCATGCCTTACAAACATCATACGTTCGGAAAATATAATCCCAATATATTTCCTATAAATGATAACTTATTTCTATAATCCTTACCTAGGGTAGAAGGAAATCCATGGAATCCATTAGGCCCAAACCAAAAAGAGTTACCTGATTAAGATGTAATGTCTTCTCTCAAGTCCTTTCTTTTTATTTTCATTCTCCACCCCTCTACATTATTTTTACCATGATTGTATTGAAAAAATATTATAATTAATATAATAGGATTTTTTATGAAATGTTTTAAACCAAAATACAGACACTCATCTATTTAATTGATAAGGAACATACTGTTTATGTGTGTGGTGAATTACCGCCTCACTAAACGAAAATTGTTCAATATTCCTTAATACCTCTCATGGTAGACATTATGATGGAAAAACTATTTATATATTTCATATATTATATTTATTATTTATTTAATATTTTTTCTTCCTTTTAAAAAACATATATTTTTTAAATTCCAATTTTTTTAATAAGATAATTTCTTTTGAGGAAGTGCGGACAACCGCCCCTCAAAGCATATGATTCATTCGTACACTACATGGAAAATATTAAGGATGCATTTGGTGAATATATAAGACATATATGTTATCAGAAATATAATTTAATAATGATATATATATATATATGTACATAAATATTTATATATATTTTACTTACTTTCATCCAACACAACAATTAAACGGAAAGAGCATTCATGCATACGTGCAACCTACCGTCTCCATGAATGGTGTATTCTATTTCATACCTATATATTCTATAGATTATTAAAATAAACATATAATAATTATAAATTAAATTTATATCAGGTTTTAAATTATTTAAATTATTATATAAATTATAAATTTCCATGATATAACAAATTAAGACACATTCGAAGAATAAAGCAAATATTACCTAAAGTGAAACATTCACATAGGATTTTTAAAAATTGGGTAATATAACATCATAATAAAAACATATATACATGAATATGGTTATTTATAAAATATATAATAAATTTATATTTATTATAAAGGTGATTTGAATTAGTATAATGAGATTCAAGACACGCGGTAAGGGGATTTCATCCCACTTTTTATTTCCATGAGATAAATGCTTTATTCACCGAAAATTATTTTCTGTGTCATCTGTATACCTCCATTGATGTATTAAAATATTAATATACATAAATTTGTGGGTATTTACATATCCATTCTATGACATCAAACTAATGGGGTTATTGTTTCAAAGGCTACCAAATCGGTTAGGTAGTTTTGTCTCAATTTTACTTCTTTGAGAAACATTTTCCATTATGCACCTGCATTCTTTTTCCCATTTGATTTGTTATATCATGAATATAGTTATTTCCATGATATTTTAATCTTTATTTAATTTACTTTTCTAACTTGGATATTATGATCCCATGTCACCATGTTATAATAATTTGTTGGAACAATTTCATCGATTTTCGAGATTGTTTACGTTTATGCTTATTTTGATGAAATATTATGGTCCATCTATCAATAAAATACATGGAGATTCTTATCCTCTGGATAACCATAATATACCCACATATTGGTACCATTTTTATACTCTTTTGTATATATAACATTTAAGAAATTGTTTTTAGGAAATCCCGACATTAACCTCTCTTCAGTCGAAAATATAGCTTTATTCAAAACAATGTTTTCTAAAATGGGATTCCTAATAAATTATACTATTATAATATGATAATTAAAAGAAATTTTTAAACTATTTTTATTTTACCAATATCTTTAAAAGAATTTTTTTCCCTTTTTTGTATAATGCATTTTCTAAACGTTTTACCATGCAATGGGAATATACTTTTTACCTCATAGAACACGTATGTATTTATCCAACATCAATCATTTGAATATTTATTTTAATGTTTACAGGCTAATTTATTATTACAAAATGTTTTTAGAATTTATTTTTAAAGTCATGGTTTTTTAAATTCTTTCATGATTCTTTTATTAGTTTTCAATGAAAATAATTTTCTATATTTTTTCTAACTTCTCTAATATGTTTTCAAGGAAAATGGTTTTTAAATTGTTTTCATAATTATTTTATTATTTTCAATGAAAATTATTTTCAAAATATTTTCATCCCTTAGTTATATATTTTCAATTATTTTAAAATAATTTTTTTCAAATTAAATTTCATGATTTATTCATACAATTTCATGTTAATATGTATTACAAAAATTTTCATCCTTTTGTTATATGTTTTCAATGTTTTTTTCATGGAATTTTTTTTTTGAAAAAGTTTCAAGCTTTTTTCATATGTTTTCAGGTGAAAATGTTTTAAATTCATATTCAATTTTTCGTTATATGTTTTCGATGTTTTTTTGAATAGTTTTTTTAAATGAATTGATGTATATTTTATATGTTTTCAAGTTCAAAGGTTTTCATAATTATTTCAGGTGTTCATTATTATTTTCAATGTATTATTTTTAAGAAAATGATATTAAAATTATTTAATGTGTTAAAAATTATTTTTCAGAGAACAAATAATATTTTCATCAATATATGTTTTTGAAAGATATTTCAAAATTATTTTCCATCTAAGATGACATATGTTGATGTTAATAATCTATTCTATGAAATGATCTAAATGTTTCATTAACATTTATTATATGAATTGGATATGATTAATATCATAGTATTTAGGAAACCTTTTTCTCTTCTAGGGGTTATATGTTTACGAAATTTATCTCTATTTCATGGTAAATTCTTTTGATGAAATGATTATGAAACTTATATTTTTTCATAGGTTATGACATGATTAAATGTTTATAATACCCATTTCATTTCAAGGTTTATTTCTGATATTATGAAACATGTATGTATAATTTCACAATGATATGAGTGGGACTTGTATCTCCCACCAATACATAGGATAAATATTTACATATTAGGGGAGAGACTGATATGGTCTTGGGAAAGAACCTTGATTACTAAAATGGACATGGGAGTGAACTCTACTACCATGATGTAATGAAGTGTGAAATAATTATACTAATATAGTCATGTGAGTGAACCATGAATACCAATATTTTATGGGGTGTGATCCGATACTACCAAGATGGTATTAGTTGTGATTCCTTGGATAATGTAGAAAGCATATTATATGTTTATGGGTCTTCCACAATTCCATGTTTTATTCTAATGTTATGCTTTCATGGATTATGTTTTTTTATCACTTTACGATTCACATATTATGAACTTACGATTCACATATTATGAACTTCCATGTATTATTCCATGATTCAGGTATATTATCTTTGATATAAAGGATATGATAACATATTTTCAGGATCATGATCTCATAGCCTTATGCTCATGATTATGCTTACAATTCTCCCTTATGTACCATTACTCAGCATTTGATCACACCCATTTCTTATGTTTCATTTCCCTCGATTGTGTATAATAGTTTTAGGTATAAGTACTTAAGGTGGATTTCATTATGGGAGATGTTGATGCTCATTCACTAGGATATCAGATTTTGTTTCCATGATTCCAAAGGCTCTAAACAATTACGACCCTCTAGCATGTATTTTTGCAATGTATTGAATATTAATCTACAATAATGTATTATACATGTATGATAATCCTTTGACATTATATATATGATATTATAAATTATTATAATATAATGTTTCATAATTTATAATATGTTTAAAACCATTATTCAAAAGGATAAAATGTGCCCAACTATGTGGATGTGTGAGGTTCTGGGTTTCTTATCAATTACCACTCTATTGATACATATTTAGTATTATTAACCTATTTAGATTTTTATGTCGAATATCATTCCAGATTTATATATTTTACTTGAACATATATATACTATTTTTTTTAAATTTTCTATTAATGATTAACCTGTCAAGGGGTTACATTGCAAAATTCTACAAAATAGGTGTGATTTTATTTTTCAATCTTATTTTTTTAGGTATTTATTATATTTTTAAATGAGAGAATATTATCATCTATTCATAAAAACATCATCTATTTTCATATCCTATGGGTATTTAAATGGCTTCCATGCTTTCATCGAAAGTATCTTCTCTTTGGAACATGAATCAAAAAAATAAATTTCTACAAGAAAAGTTGATCTTTTCCACTTTTTAATAGGTAATATTTATTTTCTAAGAACATATTTTATAATATAATTTTAGAAATGACCTTATTATTTTATAAATTTTTTTATATTAGTCAAATATTTTATAAATTACTTTTTATAATTTTTTAAATTTATATTTTAAAATTTTACTAATAGATTCATTTTTTACATTCATTATTAAAGGATTAAAATAATGTTTGTTTATAACACATAGGATGTTAACTAGATTTCCCATGACCATAATTGTTTAAAATTATATAGAATAATTAAAAATATTTTAATGGTTTTAGAAGAATTTTATTTAAAGAAATTTTATTTTATGTAATTTTATTCCATTTTTGATTATATGAAATGATTTATTTTAATATGAAACTAATATTTAAAATTAATGTGTTGTCATATTTAACCTATTAATTCTATGGTCATTAACAATCTCATGAAGTGTTCAATTTCAAATGATCTACCTTCATCATATATGTTCATATACATTTTATAATTGATATTCTAATTTGTAATATTGTATAAAATTTTGACATATGGTATTTTACTATTAAATTCATTTGATGGAATGCAGAAATATTTATACACTATGTTCACTACTCAATACAAATTTAGAATAATAAGGTATAATGTTTATTAATTAATTTCATCATTAAATTTAATTATAATTTATAGGGAATGATGTAATTTGTGGGACCTAATTTTACATATCCCTTCGATGTGTCGACGAGTCTCATAAGTCGAACCTGCATCCTAGATTTTTATATGTGTCTTTGTTGTTTAGTAACCATTAAACATAAATTATCTTGGAACAAGGAATCAATGGTGATGTATCAAGATTTTTGTGACCTTGAAGTCTAACATCAGGTTATTCCTTTATTGAGAATTTAGTTATTATAAACCATGACCTTACATGGATATTATCATTAGATAAATTTACTGATAAATTTAATGATTAAATGACATATTTTTTAGCTATTTTATTTTTGATATTAATTATGATGAATATAATCATAATAGATTCAATTATATATATCCTTTCTAAGTATTCAAGCTCCCCTTCAGTGTTATTTCATTCTATAAGATATAGAATGAAAATATATGTTTCAGGAAAATATGGTCCTAAATATTAATTTTTAAAAAGTAAAAACACAATGTTAGGAATTGGAAGTGAGTTTATAAATCTATGAGTGAACCACTACACACATTTCATTATCTTCCAATGAAGTGAAATAATCTATTTCTGGGAATGTCCATATCATACTTTCTTCAATGGTATCTCTCTTCAGCAAAGGATCATCCACCTGATTATCTACTTTATATGAATGTGAAACAATCAAATTCAGTAGAGTGAAATGATTCCTAAAATCAATCCAATGGGGAATGGTTTTCCATGGGACACTCCTAGTTCTTAACTCATAGCCCTGAAAATAGTTTCAGAATCAGATTCAATCTGTAGGGAATTCCACTAATAATGAGAAACATGATTGATAACATAAATCATTTCCCAAAATTCAGCGTTATATGATGATCCTATTCTAATATTGTGATAAAATATTCCTTTAAAAAATCGATGTTGGGTTCAGAAAATACATCCACAGCCTTTGGCTCTTTTCATAGAAGAAGTTGCAGCATTTACATTTTCTTTAATACAAATAATAATCAGAGGAATACAACTCATATATCTGAGAGTATGGGGATACATGGGTCAACCAACAACACCAATTAATAATATAATTTTCAGATCATATATGTTATATTCTATTGCAACCACTTGTAACATTGTAGAAACATAGAACTCCTAATAGATATTCAATATTACACCATGGATAAAGGGATTTTTTATCATCAACCATAAATTTATTTCATCCATCAAGATTGAGGAAAGTACATATGCTATAGATTATAGTATTAGGTGATAAATCTGGTCGATTCATTCAGTGTTGCTGAGAATATCCATGTTCTATTGAAGTTTCCTATATGTATTAATATCATTTCCAAAAACATTACATGTATAATTCTTGTAGCCCTTAAAATCTCTAAAATAATGAATTGGTTTTGAATATTTTCTTCAACTCTTAAGATTATATGGAAGGATGACATAATTCATTATCCATTCTTATTAATTTTTTATGTGTGGGTAGTTTTCTTCTAAATTTAATAAAGGAGAATAAATCTCTAATGTTTTATGAAGTTTTCCTTGAATTTGGAAATCCATACTTGTATTGTGGTGGATATCTCACTTTTTATCTTATAGTAATCCTTGAAATTTAACTTCCCATTTTTATTAGTCCGCAAAACTATTTTATCAATATCCAAGAAAGAATGTTTTTGAGCTTCTATTACATATTTTTGGGGAATAATTTCTAGGACGCTACATTGGGCTATGAGTTTAGAGATGGTAATTTACATTATTCCATAAGGAATGATCATCTTGTCCCTAAGTGATTATTCAATATAGCATGTATTCCAAAAAAATTAGATCAGATCTCATGTTATCCATCCATTTGGTATTTTTCATGATGTCATTTAAGGAGTTATTTATTGAGGTACAAAATGATGACCTATGATAGTGTGAATGCCCATCTAGTCACATACCCTTAATCATACTTGATTGAAAGTCACGCGAGTGATGATTACATGTTATAAGGTTCCTTGAAAATTTTCTAATCAAACCATCATTGAATATTTTCATATACATGATGGAAAGTCCCCCCATTTCATTGGGTTTGATATAATCATTCAACAAGAAATGATAAATTTTCATTCATAAATAGACCCAGTCTATCTAAAGTTATTAATAATACATTTTTGTTACTTGATTAGACATCTTTTCCACCTATAGATAAGCAAGTGGTAAAGAAAATTATATGTAATGACTGAATTATCCAAGAAAACCATGTCACCTTGATACATGGACTTCCTTTTCTATTTTTTTAGTTTACTGATGATTCTGGAGCATATTCTTCTAATAAATTCGCTCTTCACTTTTCCTTAATATAGTTGAAAAGTAATATAGTTAAAAGGGATGGATCCTCTTCTCACCCCAAGATTTTTAGTGACCATGTACTATATTCCCATATATAAGCCATCAAAAAACACAGAACAAAATATTTTCAACAATTTATTGCCAATCCAATAACTTCCTCATACTGAGAAATGAGGGCATGGATTTTAGATATAGTTTTCTCAGAGTATTTACCAAATATATGAATTTCATCTATATATAACAATTGTTAATTGATGAGGACATTCCTCCTAGTTTTTATTTTCATGTAAAAGATGACCTCAACAAGATCATTAATTCCCCTACTCAAGTAATCATCAAAAATAACAAAGATAAGACCTGGAAGTGTAACTCCTTCTCTTAAACCTCTAGTAAATTAAAAAATTCCTCTAGATGTCCCATTTAATAATATGTATAGCCTTGTAGATGAAAAAAAGATTATCAATCTAAAAAAAATCCACAACCCTATTTTCTGAGGATTGTGGGATGAAAATTAAATTTGAGGGTATTAAATGACTTATATATGTCAATCATGAGGGAAACATTCTCCACTTTAACCTTCCACATCATTATGTCATCACTTTTTGAGGATGTCAAAATAAAAATCTATGTGAATATTATGATAACATACCCATTCATATTTGGAGTTATTTAGTCTAATAGTTCCTCCCATCTAGGACATCGTAATTTTTCTAATTACTTCTGGGAAATTATTTCCAAGGTCCACTAGCCTAAATTACTTACAATTAACTGAAATTTTGTTCATGGGGATCATAGAAATGATGTTTTATTTGATTCAAAAAAGAAAATATAAATGGGTAATGAATTTACTTATTGTATATACAAATCCACCCTAGTGAATATTTTAATAAAACCGGAAGACTTTATTTTTGAATCTATTAGGTGGAACAACACTATCCATATTGAGAGAGAAAATGGATTTCCTTATTTCAACTTTATCTGGTTCCCTGAAAAGTCTTCTATTATATTTCTCATCAATACAACGAGTAATATTTTAAATCACAATCAATGTATTTTTCATCCCACAATATATATATAGTTTACTAAAATATTCTACCACTTCCTTTGACACATTATTTTATGGAATGTGCAGCAGTCCATTAATAACAGTTACATTATTTCCATATTTACCTCTATTCTCCCAATGTAATCTTTCGAAGATTTTTGTGTTCCTATAAAATTATTTAAAACATTTCACATTTAAGTGATTCCTTTTAAATAATTTTTTAATGGTTATAATATCATCTAATATTTTTTGGGATTCCAAATCAACCCCAGAAGGTGGGTCCTAGTTATGGTCCCTATTTTGAATTCTTACAAGATGATGTTTATCATTCTGAATGCCAGTATCAAGATTTTAGAAGAAATATTTTTCTCCATTCCATTATAATATTATTATTGTGCTTTAATTTCTTAAAAATATTTTAAAGTGGCCATTATATTTGAATATGATTACAATTTTACAAGATAGTTTCCTTAAATCTAGGAATGACAGCCCATCCATTATTAAACCAAAAAGTAAGAGGGGATAAACTTGTCATGGTAGATAATTCTGTAATTTATAGGGTCTTGGTAATGTAATTGTTTTGAAGTGTATAAACTTACAATTTAATGTAAGCACTCATGTCCTCCATTTGTATGAAGCATCTATCATGCTTGATTGTTTCCCTTCCACTTGATTTTTACCTTCTCTAAGTTAAATTAGCTCCAAAAATTGGAACCTCATTAGTATTACACTAATCAACATAGATGAAAAATAAATAGTTGTTGTCCTATTAAAATTAGATCCAGTTTTTTCTTTAGGTTATAAGATAGTGTTGAACTCAACCATCACTACCCAATTATGAATTACATTCCTAGATATTTTCTCTATCTATTTCAAGAATTCTCTTCTACTAATATAAGATTTAAGTGCACACACAGAGGAAATATGAACAATGTGGAATAAGCTATTTAGGGTAGTAATTGTGATAATATATTCCTTATTGACTTTTCCAATTTGGATTCATTCATTCATAATACCCAATTAGTGATCCATCCCATAATTATAATGTTTTTGGGAAACAAAGTTATATCCTATAGATTCCAGCATGACGACCCTTTAATTATAAATATTCATTTTTGTTCTTTTATTCAAAATAATCATTGGTTTGTTGTCCAAAATAATTTTTGTAAGTGATTTGGCCATAAAGGGATTCTATATCCCTAGTAAATTCTACTATAAGAACTTTATTTCGTAGAGGCCCTTCCACTAGTTACGATTCCTTCATTATGTTCCATCATAGTATGAACTTTCCCTTTCTTCTTTCAATGAATGAGATAAAAGGATTCATAAAATTTATAATTAATATGTCTTATATTTTATTACATTTTGTAGATAGAATCATTTATATATCTGGTTCTTCAAGACTACCAAACTGATAAATTCCTAGTGTGTTGATCAATTTTATCATATGGTAATATAATTATTCAGAAACCAACTCTATGTAACTAGTTTCAGGGTAGTGAATTTTTTTTATGAAGCAATCATCAAATATATGGATTATTACATACATAACCCCTTATAAGATAATTTTTAATAGTAATTTTATAAAATCTAAGGGAAATTACTTATATATTTCCTATAAAAACAATGTATATTTATTTAAACTTGTATATTTATTTAGAATGAATATATTGGTCACATAGTTATTATTTTTTATATTAATAATAATTATATTTAAGATTAAAAATCATGATTTATTTTGGATATATATGTTGAGTCTCTTCGATAAAGAGACATATATAAATAAATGATTGAGTTTATAGAAGAACCCAATGCTCATGGCAGTATTTTCATTATCTTTAGATATATCGATTTCTTATTGGAAATGGTAACAATGTAAAATTTATAAAATATGAACCTACTACCTACTATTATTACAAAATGAATTATGAAATTTATTGGTGTCTAAATTAATTGAAAATAGAAATATATTACATATAAACCAATGATTTTTAGAACATATTTAATTCACTAAATGTAGTGAGATCCATACGGAAAATTTTGGTATTCTGGTAGAAAATTCAACAATATTTTATAGTGGTGTAGATAATATTTCATACTGAAAAATGTTGTCAAAAATGAAATTCATTTTCTATAAATAAAAATGTTCTCTAGTTTAATGATAAAGTCCATTCTGATTTGTCTCAATTTATAAGATCAATATGAATTTTAAAAATATTAAATTGACATCAAAAATATTTTTTTTCTATTAGTAAAGGATATGAATATAAAACATAATAGTGTTTTCAGGTTTTTCATGCATGTTCAATAGTATTTATATAGACAAAATACATTTATGTATCGAATAAACCATCTCATAGATAGAACATGTGGTTTGATGATCAATTCTAAGATGTTTTTTTTCACAAAGAACACATGTGGCTAATGTTTAATCAATAAGATTTGTAACAGTTTTTTATGTTATGTCATTTTATATTGATGACATATAAAATATTTAAAGTCATTACATATCATTGAATTCCCAAATGGTATATAATGGAAAATTATTTTCATGTAAATAAACTATTAAAGAAGCCTATATATTGGGTGTTATGAATAATAGATAAAAAAATAGGCTCCATTAACATAGTTATGGATTACGCATTAGTAATATGATAGAATATTTTAGCATAATGAACACCATGACGGGGTTGTCATCATCATTTCATGAAACAAAAAATATCATTACTGAAAATACTTATAATAAGATACATATGGATGGTTTAATTATTTAACTGTCTTTAATGGGATGTATCATTTACGATATGTTATGTAATGTTACCTTTTTTCACAAATTTCTTGTTAATTTCTAGTAGAAAGCAACAAAATCATAGTGGGAGAAACTGAATTTATATCAATAAAATTATTTATTATATATGATGATGTAATTATATAATTGGAATCATTTTACGAGTGTATGAGCTTGTAGTAATGTTTTATAGTAACTCATGATTCCATTCCTAGAAATATGATATGAGATTTATATAATTTTTTGATATTTTCTTAAATATTTATTCAATTGGTTGCAAGAGTTATAAATAATAAAATGTATTGGAGTTAACAATATATGTACCATGCCACATTATATTAAAATAAAATAAATCCCTTATTTATAATTTAATTCCTTAAACATTTACATAAAATAAAATGTTATATACATAAATAATAAAATTTTAGTTTATTTTATAGGTAAATATTTTTACAAAAAAAATAATTAATTTTTTTTCAATATGATTTATTATAATTTCCATTGAAAATTTTATAATTATGATGTTTGATAAAAAATTGGATAAATATATGAATATGATAAAGAATGATGTAAAATTTATTTGATATAAAGAAAAAAATTGTTAGTAAGATATCATTTTGAAAATATTACATTAAAAGTATAGTAGTAATATAGATCATATTATTTATAATTTATATTAAATGAAATTAGTAATAAATATATTTAGTATGAGTATTCATTTAAAAATATATTTGAAATGGAAATTAATAAAGTAATGATTTTTGTATAAAATATATCTAAATATATTATATTAATTAAATGTAGTGTGTTATTTAGATGTAGTAATCTGTACCAATATTTAAGTGAACTGTTATAAAAACTGGTCATATTATTGAAAACTAGGCAATCAAACAACCCATGGCACTAATAATCAATAATTTCATTGGATAAAGATATACCAAAAGGTAGATATATCCTAATAGAATCACTTCAATGAATATTTGAGGGCATACATACGCTATATTATGTCGGTGTTAGGATTTATAGGCACACACATGTGTGCGCATGGAGGTTTCAATTCCACCATGATGGTTTCCATGGTGGATTGAGGGTGTTGAGGAAGTTTATTTCTAGGAGAGGAATTTATAATACCCACATCTAGCTGCAGTTGGAACATAGTATATTATATGAGACAACACGTCTGATTACATGTCTATAATTGGATACATAATTTGGGGTACTATTCACCATAAAAAAACATTTGTAAATATTGAGCACTGACTGGCCCTTTTTCTCTAAAACATCCAATTGAATCAATCATTGTCTTCTTATAAATATCTAAAATTAAAATCCCCATCATTATATACTTCTGCTTAAGAAATCCCACTATATTCCACTCACTATTCCCATTGAACAAAACTTTATCGATGCCACTTTTCCACCATAGGCTACAGTGTGACCACCGTTATCGAATCAAATTCTGTTGATCCACATCCATATCCAGATTTTCTCCAATCATCTACAAAATATGTTAATAGTTTGGATAATATTTATATGTATATGAAAAATGACACAATGACACTCTATGATCCATAAAATTTTATAATTATTTTTATCTTCTTCCCCCCACTATCAATTTAATTTATTATTTTGTTTGAATTATGTATATGTAATTATTCTATGATTTTTATATAAATATAATATCAATCAATATTACATATCAAAATAATAGAAATTTCTGGGAGATTATTTAGGGCTTATCATATATACATAGTTTTTCTTTTTTGTGAATGTATAATTGTATTTGAATATATATATATATATATCATGACATCATTTGTTCATTTTTTTAGTTTGAAAACTAGATAACTATTCGGTTCAATATTTTAAACCTATATATTTCAAACCAATTTTGATATATTATAAATATCTATAAATTCTTATGAACATCGTATAATAGAAATCATTTCGGACATTTAATAAAACATGACATATATAATCCTTCACAAATATATCTAATTGGATTTTCAAAATATTTATAAAAAAATTTCAATACCACTATGAAAGAAACATTTTTAAAGAGAACTATTTAGTTTTACCAGGAAATAAAATCTTTAATCATAAGTATATGGAATATATCCTATTTTTTCTATATAATGGCTAACCACTTATTCCATGGAATCTCCATCATTGAATTAATTTACTAAAATGATCCTTCCATTTCCTTAATACACCCCTTAGTTACAAAAACTGGGTGTCATGATTGTACATGATAAGAATATGTATGGTAATGGAAGAAAATTAATTTTATTAAATATACATATAACATTTATACTTTTTTCATTTATATGAAATTTTTTTTTTCTAAAAAAATTTCATTTTGATTTACAATACCCAAATTAGAGAAAATTTATTTTTATTTAACACTCTTTAAAAAGAAGTAAATTTTTTAAATGGAATTTAATTATTTCTTAAAATTATCTATATTAAATTTATACATGGTGTCAAAATGTAAAATTTTTTATTCTTAATTCAACTTTGATATTAATGTTATAAAGTTTACCATTTTTTATAGAACATTTTTTTATTTTAATTTTATTAATTCTTTAATATAGAAATTTCCATTCACTATAGTTATCAAAGAAATTCATCTTTTATGAAATGATTTTTTTAAATTTCAAATAATTAATTTGTATGGGTTATTAGAAAATTTTTAAATTCTCTCTAATCAAAATTAATGTATGGATATTTTTTATTAAACGGAATTTTTGGTAAATTATGTTAGCTATGTGATTAGTTTTATTATTGAACTTAGTATACATGGAATTGAATATTTTTAATTTTATTATTATTGACGAATAAATGAATAAGGATTATTTACAATTGTGTTTTTATCTAAATTTTTTTGACTAGAATAATGTGTATGATGATTAAAATTGTTGTGTGAAACCATGTCAGTAAGGGGAAATTATCACTATGTAATCTTTAGACCACAGTAATACAATTCAAAGCATGGGTATATTGATTATTTCAATGTATTATTTTATTTCATAAAAATATAATATATTAATAGTAATTATTTTGAAATTTTTATGGAAGAATCATAGTTTATTACAGAGGATCAATTTTTTTAAATTGAAATGTTTATTAAAGAAAAATATATTTTTTAAATATTTGTAAAATAAAATTATATTATTGATTTTGATTTAAATTATAAATTTATATTTATGAAAATTTTAAATATTTTATAAATCATATTTTATTTTAAATTTATAAAAATAATGACTTTTTAATATGATGGGAAATAAATTTCATCTCTAGCTTCAAAACATGGTGCTAAAAAATGTTGTTATCACCCTATATGTTACTATGTTTTTTATAGGTTTAAGGATGATTGTATCACGATGATATTTTTTAAAATATTTTTTCAATATATACTCATTTTTCGATAGCTTTTATAATACAAAAAACATTGTTTAGCATGTGTTACATGCAACATCATGTTTAAAATATACACCGGATTTTATTAAAATATAATTATATGGTAGTGATCATATAGTCATAGGAATGGTTGGTATGGATATGATTACATAATTTATGAAAATATATGACTTACGCATGTATATAAATAAATTATTTTCTGACCGATTAATTTGAAATGAGAATAAAATCCATTTGAAAATAATTGAAATATATTATTTAGAAAAACAATGTTTATGTGCTTAAATGTGTATTTTATCAATAAATTATTAAAATGAATTTATTGAATGATTTAAAAGAAATATATATGTTATATATTCATTAAAAATATTAAAATTAATTCCGTGTGTTTTCTAGTCATGAGATATGGATAAATCGATTTTTATGCTAACATGATGTATTTTTCTAAAATGGATGTTTTGTCACATTTTTCACACTTATATTAAAATTATTTTTTCAAAATTTGTAATTATATTTCCCAAAACAAATATCATTTTTGAAATCATCATTTATAAATTTTCATATAGTGTCATAATAATTTTTATGAGAAAAGTTTTTTTTATAAATTTTTACTGATACTGGTTTTTAATAATCGTTATTGGGTTTTTAAGAATATGGAGAAATCCATTTTTACCATGGTTGTGACATTAATATTAATTTATTTATCTATTTTTTAATTCAATTTTATTCATTGAATCCATTTTCATATTGTGATTTTAAATAAAAATGTTTTAAAATTTTAACATTATCCCTTTGGAAAACCACTTTCTCATTATGTCTGCATGTATAATTTTAATATAAAATTTGACACTAGTATAAATGGAATTTATAGAAATGGATATAATTTTTGGAATATGAATGATTAATTATCTCTAATATGGTAATATCAATATTTTACATTAATATATATTTAAAAAATTAAAAAAACAATTATCATGGTTAATGTAAAAACATATTTACCAGGGGTTAAACTAAAAAAAAGGTTAAAAATGTCCCAAACCCTTGAATAAATATTTTTTCCTAATTATATTTCCTATTTATCATGTATAAGGATCAATAATTCCCCTATATGGATTTTTTATTACGTGAAAAACATTATTACACTATGTTTATTTCAAAAATCCCATGTGTGTCTGATCCACCACATATAAAGTCTACACCACTACACTACTCTCCAAACATCCAAAACCATTGTGATAGGAATAAACTGTATAAATATATTATATTTTTCCTTTACCACATTATTGAGGACTTTTTTATGTTATATATCAATAATTAGCAGGAATTAAGTTTATCGCAACTGGTTTATCTAAAGAATATGTATGTTTAAAATTATACATCTTTGTTTTACTTATTCTTTGTACCACATAAAATATTGTTAAATTATGTTGATAAAATAATAATGTAAATAAAATTTTTTATTATGAAAAATAATTAATTTCATAACATAAATAAATCTCCTCCTCTATCAAATGGTATTTGGAATCATCATTCATGTGTACGGAAGACAACCACCTCGTGAACTATTATTATTAATTTTCCATTTCCATGTATCACTACTAGATATAATGAAAGTTTAAATTTTTATATATTATAATTATTATAATATTATTTCTTTGGAATATTAATAACTCATCTACCATCTTACCTCTGAAATTATTGAAAAACAATATCGTCACTTGTGTCTGTAGCAGACTGCCTCATCACAAACCGATGTGATGTGATTTTCATTTATTATTTAAATAGATGGAAATAAATATATATATTAAATGAATAAGTAATATATTTATAATGTAATTATAATTTTTTAATTATGATATCACATATTCCTTTTAATTTCTATTCTATGGGGGGTAAGATACTGTTGTTCATTTGTATGACAGACAACCTAATTTTGAAGCGATGTGATTCTTTTTTCAGTAACACTTTTCATGTAAGTAAATAGAGTAAAATTAAATAAATATATTTGATTATTTTTAAATTAAAATAATTCTAAAATTATAATTTATTTTTTACATTAAATTTTAATGTCTATTGAATAAATGGGAACAACGTTTATGTGTGTGTACGACATGTTGTCTCTAGGATTGGATTATTTTCTTTTCTAACTCTAACATTAAGGTATTTGAATAAATTAATATATAGATAATATATATTATATTTATATCACGGTTAAGACGCATTATATTATGTAACCACTATCATATTAATAAGACAACGAATAAAAAATAAAAACATACATGAAAAACAATGCAGTTCTTACCCGAACTATGATTTTATCAAAGAATTATTGTTAAAAAGTAATTAAAATGTCATAAATAAATAATATATTGCATGATATGTTTTTTTATGGTTATTTATTATATTTATAACAAACTTATATTTATTATACATGTGGTTTTAATGTGTATGAAAGAATTTGATACATATAGAATGAGTTTTGGATCTCACTTTTTTTCTTCCATGTGACACTTTCTAAATTCACTCCCTATTTCTATTATGTGGTTTATATACATAAAATGAATTTATTTTATGTTTTTTTATCCTTGAAGCTATTTTTTAAATACATATCCACTTTAATGTTTTACTTTAATGGGGGTATTTATTTAAACATTTCTAAATCCATAAGGGGGGTTTTTCCCAAATGTTATTTTTTGGACATAAGTTTTGTAGTGAACCTATATTGTTTTAGGAGGTTTTTATATTTCCCTATTAAATGTTGTATCATGAATGTCCATATATTATTGATATTCAAATTTATATTTTATGTTTTCCATTATTGGTCCATATAATTCAAAACATACTAATGTGGTAAATGGTTTATGTTACAATCTCATTATTTATCAATATTGTTTATGATTACGATTTTGATGAAGAAATATTATATTCTATACCTCATGAAAATAAAAAATATTCATATCCTCTATTTATTTATTTAGAATAAAATATTTCCATTCATTTTTCATTTTTCGGTGTTCTCATGATCCCATAAAAATGTTTATGTAAAAAAGTGTCTATTTCTCCCTTTAGTCAAACACATGTTTTCTAGACATTTCCATTTTCTTGAAGAGTGTTTTTAAAATTATTTAATTTCCATTACATTTGAATTCATTTTTATAATTTTTAAAAATTTGTAAAAAACTTATAAGGAATCATTATGATTTTTTTAAATCATAGTCCATTTGTATTTTACCAAAGATGTGAAAATAATATATTTTAATGTGTTTGTAAATAATAGTATTACCAAAATTCATGAACCCACAGTGATTTTAAGCATACTTTATAAGATTAAATGTTAATTTTAAAAAGGTATTTCAAAAATGGTTATTAAAATATTTTAATTAAAAAGGAGTTTTCAATGAAATGTTATTTTCCTTAACCTATGTTTTCTATTAACATTAAATATTCTTTTATATGTATCGATAGTTATTTTCAATGATAACGATTTCTAATAAAATTAATTCTTAAAAACTTTTTTTAGAGATAAGTATATATTTCACATGAAATGTTCTATGTAGTCTTCAATGAATTTTTCTTTCTACGATTCCATCATTTGATGTTAATTATTGTTTATAGGTTATATGATCGGAATAAAACATTATTATTATTTCTCAGAATGTTTTATTTTTATGATGAAGTGAATATTATAAAATTTATTTCTCTTCCATTGGTTATAATACGATATATTTATTTTGAAACTCAATTCTATTTATATGGTTATGCTAGTTTAAAATGATAAAATAATAATGTAACTTGTAAAATTATATAGGTTACTCTATGTTAAGATGTTTATCAAACGGAATTTATTTCTTATGTTATAATATGATGAAATTTTTACGATATTGTCTCACACCTATGTATGAATTGAAATATTTTATTTTTGGGTAGTATATCTACAAACAATTCATTGGATAAATATTGTTATCTCATGAGAAAAACAGGATTGTACTATGGATTGAACCAATTTCAGTACAGTAATTTATACACAATTATAATTTTGGGATTGAATCATGACCACTTTTTTAGTTAGTAGAGTGAAAATATTCCACTATAATAGACTTATAAATTATTCTTGACTATTAAATAAATTATTTCTATGATTATGTGTATGCCAAAAATTTATGCACCATTCAAATGTTATGTCATCGTGGTTTAGGTTATTTGTTTCCATTATGATTTAGTTATTATGAGCATCTTATATTTATGTAATAACTCATGTTTACTAACAATGACATGTATATTATGGTTTTAAAATTTTATTCTCATGTTCTAATACCCTAATTATCCTGATATATTAATATCTTCCATTTTTTAACATTGCTGATCTTATGAGGTCACCCTTTCTTATATTTCATTACAGTGTGTTATGATGAATCGTATTAAAATTAATATTTCATAAAAGTGTGTTAGTTATAAATAACATATAAGAGTATGAAAAAGTTCACTTATACAATATTTTTTATGGGCCCATGATTCCAATGGTACAAGACCTAAACAATTATACTATGTTACATTATTTTATGTATTGAATATTCATCAATTAGGATGTAATATTGATGTATGTTACTTTTTCATATTTAAATATGGCATCGGTAAAATTATTTAATTAATTAATTATAAACTATGATGATAAAATTTTAGTGAGAACCAAAAGGATAATTCTAAATATATAAAAATAACCAAGAATTTAGAAGACTATTAGAGAGTGAAATTTCCATCAAATTTCATTCTTTATTTGATATTAAAGTAAACATGGTTTTAGATCATGTCTACCTATGGGTAATAACAGTAATATCTTGATTTATAAAAAGATAATGAAAATAATATTTTTGATAAATTATAAGTGTCTAATGTGGGAAAATTTATTTATATGTGAAAGTAACATAATAAATATGTTAAAAGATTTAAATACGGTTAAAATCATAGTTAACTATTTACAATATTCAATCAAATATTTTCAGAGTCATACTCTAAGTTTGTATATCATTTCATGGTCCGTATATTTTGGGTAAAAATATAATAAAATTATTAAATATGTGATATTATCTGCACACAAATTATTCAAAATAATTCAATAACTCCAAAATGGTGTGTGGTATGAGAAATATGAGTCCACCACTAGGTTTGGGGCATGGTGTTTACCCTAATAAGGGTACATCATTTATAGGAATCAGATTTTTTATGCCTCACTCACAAAAATACAATATATTAGGTGTTTTGGGCTACAATTACATTAAACACACACACACCACATGCACAGGCCGAAAAGACATACCATACCCCCCCCCCCAAAGAAATAGCTCACCCATCAAGCCTTGTTTATTCATACGTGTCGGGAGTTTGGTCAGATCAATCATTAATTTCAATTATTAAATAATTATATTAAAATTTTAATTTTATTTGTTTTATCTAATTATTAAATAACATATATTTCTATTCATCATCTCGTATATTGGTCAAAACATATATTTTTTTACTCTATCAATATGAAAACATGGAAATACATAGTTTTGAACCACTTAAACATTTATAATGAATTAATGGGTAAAATTAAGGATTCAATAATATACATCAAATGGAAAGATGTATATGGTGTTTCAATTTTCGATTTTATCGAACCTCAAAGGCACATGGTATAAACTACCTAAACAATATTGTTCATCCTTGGTTCATCCGGTCACATCTAAATAATCCCAGATCTATCATGCACATGATTGGTAAACATTAGTTGATCCTGATTTAGATCCTATCACTACCTCCTTCTACCATATTCTTATGTGTGGACCATGAGTCTATCTTCTTCCCATGCTTTTTATTGTTTATATTTTTTTCTTATATTTTTCTATTAATATAAAATTAAATAAATGGTTATACAATGAATTTTGAATAAAGAAATTCCATCTGATTTCCATAGATAACAGACTAAAAGTATCAAATGGGTGATTAATTGAATATCTAATTAAATAATAATTCATGGAATTATCCAAATATAATGACACAAATTTATCTATGGGTTAATTTATATTAAATTATTTAAGGTTATTTTGATAGAGATTATGAAAATATAATCATGAAGTTTTATCAAAGGATAATTACTCCAACTTATCGATGAATAATTGTATGAAACTATCCAAGTTTTGTTTAAAAAAATTACCAAAGGATAATGATGAATAATTATCAAGTGATAAATATAATGAATTATTGAGGAAAAATTGTGTGATGTTTTCAAATGATAATTATGATGTTTTATAATTTGATAATTTCATTAGTTTATAGAAATATAATTATAAGAGATATAGAATGATAATTGCATGGAATTATGAAAAACATATCAATCACTATTTTTTTTGAATTTTAAATATTGTATATATTGAATTATTTTTTAACACAGGCATTATTTTGAAATGATAAAATAAAATTATCTATCATTCAAAATTATCATTATATGAGATAATTTAAATATTTTTTTTAAAGAATGATAAATTATCATCACATTAGATATTTTTGATAATAATTTCAAAATTATCATCACATGTACTAATTTAGCTAATAATTTTTATATTATTCAAGAATGATATATTATTAACGCATCTGTTAATTGAGATAATATTTTTAAAATTATCCGTGAAAGATAAACTATCATCGCATGTGGTAATTTAAATAATTATTTTAAAATTATCCCAAAATGTTGAATTACCATCACATGTGATAATTTTTATAATAATTATAGAATTTATCTAGGAGAGAGAAAATATAATCGCTTGTGACATTATAATAATAATTATGAAATTATATAAGAAAGAGTGTTTATTATCGCATGTGATATTTTATTACCTTGTGTACTAAAATTTATTTTTTTGGTTCTTTGAAACCCTTGATGTACCGCGATCATTGAAGTGAAAATAACTCAAGACATTTATAGTTTTCATATAATGATAATAAAAAAATGAAGAGGTCTTCCTGAATGTTGATGTAGGAAGTGCTTACCCTCTTGTGCTCGGATAGACACTTTTTTCTTGATGACTATATTTTTTATCATTTAATTGACTATTCATGATTTCGATCACATGTTATTTTGTGTGTAAACCATAAAAATATTTTTTATTCCATTAGTGATATTATTTTGGATTTTATCAGGTTTTGATGATGATCACATGTTGTTGTGTATGCGGCTATATATTTACTTTGATATGTTATGCCTAATTGTGTTCTTTCAATGTATATGTATTACCATGGATTGTTGGTTGTTAGTGGTATTTGAGACAGGTGGAATGTTTTGAAATATTTATTCCCTTATTGGGGATAATGATGGATTTAAACCATAGTGACGGGGGACCTGAGTATAGGGTGGAGGTAGGAGGAAGACATTGTATCACATCAAGGGTGTTCTCAAAGAGGCCTTGATGCCAAGATCCATTCATAATGAGATATCCTAGTCTCTATGTGTACAAGTTATTCTCTTCCATATTATCCTCATGACATGGTCCAATTTAAGGATAGATGATTTCAGGTATCACCTCCTTTAAACAATACGAGGGGTGGTTTTTTCATCTGACTCATTCAGTTATGTTCCAGCATACTACGAAAGTATGTATGGACGGGGGTTGTGGATGCTTGGTGAGCACACAACTACTTTATTTTGGATTATATTTTCATTCAATTCATGTATTAGTTATTATTATGGAATACACATGTATACCTGGTCACATGAGGTTAAGGATTTGTTGGTGGTGTCCTACAGAGTCTTTTTCTCACACCCAACTCAGGAATTTCAAAGAACATGTAGATTTCATGAGATACCCAGTGAATAGAAATGGCCCTATAGTGGATGGCTGAGCAGGTATAGAAAGGGGTTAGGTATTACTAGGGTAAACACCATTGAAACCCTCGAATCATATATTTATCATCTATTTTATTCATTCTGTATCGGATTTCCACATTGGAAGCTTCTTTTATATGAATGACATCTATTTAATTTACATTCTACATGATTAATATAATTATTGATTAAGTTATAAGAACTTATTATAGATTATATAACATGATAAAAAGGGTATAGTCTCCCCTATGATGGACTTTTACCCTCGCTGCTATTCAGAATCATGTTGCGTATGTGGAGGCACACACAAGTTTTGTGGTATTCCAGCTCGGACCTGATAGTTTAGATTGGGATGTAACAAAATTGTATTAGATGAATAGGATTCACTAAATTTTGTCTTATCTTTTCTTGGTTTATGGTATGTTATATATGATATAGGGAATTGAGACCCGTCTAGAGGAACTATGTCCATGCCTGTCCAACACTTCTTAGTAGACATAGTAGTTCATTAATTAAATTTATTGATTTGTAATATCCGTTTGGGATAGTTTCTCTTATGTGGTATATCTTTATTTCCATGATCTGTGATATATCATTATGGGAATTAATTATATTAAAATAGAATATATTGTTTCAGAATATATATGAATACATTGACCAACGTAAAGGGACCAAGACAAGGGTTAGTTTTAGGAGGGTTATACATTTTTTGATGGAAGAATCTTAGTAAAAACATGTGTTGTCCCATTGGACAATTACGATTAATACAAATGAATTTTTTCTTTATAAAATGTTTACATCAAATTACAGGAGATACCTCCTTGACATATTTTCTATAAATACTAGGGAAACAAACTGAAATACTTATTCCAAACAAAAGGTTTCATCATTGTCACTAAATATGTTAGATAATATAGTTGACCCCTGTCCTTCACTTTCTTTGTGGTATATTTAGCATGGCTGCATTAACTAGAACTCTTTCACTTACTATCTAACCTATAAATTGGAAATCATTATTGTGGTTTAATATTCCAAGAATTTCTTCTTCATCATTATTAATTCATGCAGACCATTACAAGTTTTTAGGATGCTGAAGAATGGGTTATTATTTTCCATTGGGGAAGCTCAGACATAATATAGAATCTGACAGGCTAACATGTTAAGTTGAGTTTGAGTACTTACTGGGTGAACAAAAATTTTAAATCCTTATATCCTATAGAACCACCCTAAATGAGGGGGCTCAAGGATCAACTATACAACTTGGATGATATTAATAAATCTGAGTACATCACCGTGAGGATGAAATATATTTTTTCACCATTAAGGTGGACAATAGTCTTTTATTACGCATTGATTACCCAAACCTAAATTAGGTGGCGGTGAGAAAATAGAAATCTATTTCCTAGGATCGATGATAAATAGAATGTTTAGAACAACTACAGTACTAACACTCATTATGCCTTGGATACATTACGTAATACATTTTGATGCATCAGGCATTGTTCTACATGTGGTTATGATAAAAAGAGTGTAGGTTCTCAATTTATAGGTCACATTTGCTATAAACCATGAAACAAACAACCCACAAGACTTGGAGCTGGAAGTAGGGGATCACACTCTGAGGTGTTGGATGAATTATCTCTTCAGTAAAAGATTTATTGGTTACACGGACCGCAAGATCCTTTATTATATCTTTACACAGAGGGACAAAAATATAAGGAATAGGTGTTGGGTTGTGCATTTGATGATTCCATTAGAGAACTAAAGTTTATTGTTCTTGGGAGGGAGTATTACTAGGAAGGGTGACCTTCTCAAAAGTACTAGTGTTGAATCCTTGGGTGGGATCGGGCCATCATTAATCCACTAGATCCATTAGAATTCTATAGTTAAGTTTGATTGTAGTAGAATAATACTATAAGAGGTGAACACCTAGTAATAACTATTGTTGAATCATTGGGAGTTATCACTCTCGAATTAAATAACCATATCCCATTAGATTTTAATATATTTTGTCTCTGATTTCCAAAACTATCAGAGGGTGAAGGCCGAGCACCATTATTTTGGAGGGTTTTTGCAGCCACTCTTGATACCTATATAGAAGTGTGAGGACACCATTATAGACTTCTTTATGGGGTTTCCAAGTATCTTGATGAATCATGATATAGACTGTGTGATATTTGACAATCTAAAGAATGCGACATTGTTCTTAACTATTAGAGAAACTCGCCCAATAGAGGAGTGAAGGCTTTATGTTCGATAGATCGTGTTCCCACGTGGAGTTCCCTTGATCATTGTTTTAGATAGAGATTAAGATTTCTTATCATGCTTTTGGAATGACTTGTGAATATCCATACTCACTAAGATGATATTTTTAATGTCATATCATCCTCATACTGATGGACTATCTGTGTAGACTACACACATATTGGGGGATATTTTTTGAGATTGCATGCTTGACCTTAGAGGGGAATGGGATGGTCACCTAACATGGTTTGACTTTTATAAAATAATATTTATCAATTCTCATTTCTGATGAAAATTTGTGCACATCATTAAGGGAGGTCATTACCTTCACTACTCTGTTGGAATGAGGTGGGTGAGGTAATGCTTGTTGGCCCCAATATGGTTCAGGATACCTCTGAGAGAGTGTAAATAAAATGGAATAGGCTTATCACATCTCAGAGAATATAGAGATCATATAATAACCATTGGAGGAGACTCTTGGAGTCTACTGTGGATGATTAGGTTTTCTTGAGAGTGACTCGTCAGTTATAGAAGAGACATCTAGGAAGGCATGTAAAGTTAGAACCATGTTTTGTTGGACCCCTTTTTATAACTGTGTGGATATAGGTAGTGGTGTCTCATATGAACCTTCCATATCTCAATAGAGGTATGCACGACATCTTCCAGGTGGAACTACATCGATGGTACATACCAGACACTATGCATGTTATTTATTGTCAGGTCATTGAACTGGTGACAAACACATATTATGAAGAGTGTCTATTATGGATCATGGATCTATGTGAGAATGTATTGCAAAAAAATATGGTACCACTAGTCTATTTTTAGTGACAACATTAATGGATCCATGAAGAGAATTTGGAGTGTGAGTATTATGTTTGAGCTTAGTGGGAAGATCTATTCGAGAAAGTATACTAGAGATACATCTTGAGGACGAGAAGTCGATAGTGGAGGAGAGTTTTAATATCCTAATTTTTAAAAAAGATAATCAAAATTCCCCTGTTTATTTAATCCTCTTTTTAAATAATAAATAATTTATATCTCTCAAACGGTGTTTCATATGTGATAAACATTAGTTCCAGAATGTGGGGTTCTCCTTAGGAAAGGTATAACTTTAACATGCATTGGGTGTTTGGTCACGCCCTTAATTAATTTATGTAAGTTAATAATTATATTAAATAAATAATTATATTAATTTAATTTAATTATTAAAAAATGGATGTAATTATTCATCATATCCTATATGAATCAAAACCCCCATTTTTCACGCTCATTCGATCCAAAAGAATGAAAAAACATGGTTCTAAACCACTTAAAATTGAATTTTTCATTAATGGGTTAAATTAAATACTTTTTTTGTCAATATCCGATAAAAATACCTATCTGGTGTTTAAATTTTGAGTATTAGCATTCCCCGAATACACGTGATATAAAATTGTTGAATTATTAAATTAATTGTTGGTTTGTTCCATTGAGTCAGAATAATTCCAAATCTCTTATGCACAGGATTATTAAACCTTAGTTGATACTATTCAAATCCAATCACTACATCATTCTACCATGTTCTATTGTTAGGAGCATCAAACCATCCTCTTTCTATGTTTTTAATTGTAATTTATTTTATTTTTTCTCTTATTTTTTTTAATTGTAAAATTAAAAAAATGGATGCATTTATTATCAAAATGTTATACAATGAAATATGAATAGATAAATCATATCTTATTACCCTAGATAGTAGATTATAATTCATAAATGGGTAATTAGATGAATACCTTAGAGAATAATAATGAATGGAATTATACAAATAAAATGACACCATTTTATCTAAGGGAGAGTTTATATTGACTTATAAATATTTACTTATAAAAGGATATTATGGTAGGGATTATCAAAATATATTTATGAATATTTTCTAAAAGAAAATTAATCAAAATTATAGATGAATTATTCCATGATGTTATGAAATATATTTTTACACAAATTATCGATGGATAATGATAAAGAATTATCATGCGATAATTCCCATGAATTATTGATGTATACATCTTCAGAGTGATTAGATGATAATTATGAATCATTATAAAATTATTATTATTTCATAATGTTGAATGATATTTATAAATGATTTAGAACTAAATTTCCATAGAATTATGTGAAACATATCGATCGATAATTTTTATGAAATTACAATATTGCAATTATTGAACGATTTTTCTAAAAGAGGATTGTTTCTAAATGATAAATTTCAATAATCTATGAAAGATAATTAATGTTGAATGTGATAATTTAAATGATTTTTTAAGAAACATAAATTACCATCACATTAGATAATTTGGAGAATAAATTTAAATTTATCATCGCATGTGATAGTTAATATAATAATTTTAATTTCATCCATGAAGTATAAATTATCCTCTGAGATGATAATTTATATAAAAATCTTAAAATTCCCCATGAAAGATAATTTATCATTATATCTGTTAATTTTGATAATAATTTGAAAATTATCCAAGAATGGTAAATTATTATCCCATGTGATAATTTATATAATAATTTTAAAGTTATCCAGAAAAGATAAATTAGTATCTCATGTGATAATTTAGATAATAATTTTAGTATTTATTTAGGAGATATAAAATATCATTGCTTGAGATATTTTAATGGTAATTATAATATTATACCAAAAAAGAGAGTGTATTATCACCAATAATATTTTATTTACATGTTAAATAAAATAGATGGTTTGGTTCTACGTAACTCATTATATACCTCAATCATCGACATGCCAAAAACTAGAGACTTTTATGGGCTGCCATTAATGATAATACAATCAAGAAGAGGTCTTCCAAACATTTAATGTAGTATCTTCTTTAACATCATGGGCTCGTGTTTACACACGTTGTCTTGATGGTTATGCTTGTTATCAGTTGAATTCCCATTCATGATTATGATAACATGTGAGTGTGTGTGTAGCCCATAAAAATTGTTTTCAATTCTAGGATTGATATTATTTTATATTTTATCCATGTTTTGTTATAATAACATTTTATTGTTTATTAATCTATATACTCATGTTGATATACAATTCCTACTTGTGTTCATTCCCTGTATATGTATTATCATAGCTTGTTGTTTGTTATTGGTATTTGAAATAGGTGGGACGTCATGACTTATTTATTACATATAAAGGGAGAACACTTTATTGAAAATATAGAGATGAGGGACATGAGTACCAAGTTGAGGTATGATGATTCCATGTAATATGATCGGGGTGTGCTTAAGGATTCCTTGATTCCAAATTTCTTTCACCACGTGATATACTATTCGATGTGAGTACTAGTTATTCTTTTCTAAATGATCCAGGTGATATGGGCCACTTGATAGTTAGATGATGCTGGGTATCACCTCTTTGGATAAGTAAGGACGCCGCACATGGGATATTTGTTTTTATCCAACTCAATAAATTATATTTTCTCATGGAGAAAATGTTTGTATGGTTGGGGGTTGTGGAAGCTTGTTTAGTGCTCTACTAATCAATTCTGTATTGTATGTTTATATACTTATCAAATTTATTATTACTATAGAATACACATGCATACATGGGAACATGAGGATAAGGAAACATTGGTGGGTTTCTACTAAGTCTTGTACTCCCACCATACATGACAATTTCGATGCACATTTATATTTCAAGAGATAACCAGTAAAGGTAAATTGATCTATGGTGGCTGGCTGAGAAGGTGGATCAAGCAGATGAGGTAGACTAGGGAATAAACATGAGGACCCTAAAATTCTATTATTTGTAGTTTTTTTTGTTTATTTTGGATAGGATTTTCACATTGGGAACTTCTTTTATTCTCAAGACATGTATGGCATTTAATTTTTGCATGATTAATCTGATTAGTTATTATATTTTCTTTATTTATTATTGATCCTATGACATGATAGTGAGGGTATAGTCTCCCCAATGATGGACATATACCATCACTACAAGTCGGAAGCCTCTTGGAAATGTGGAGGCATGCTTGAGGTTATGTGGAATTCTGGGTTGGACACGATATTTCAGATCTTGTGGTTATAATACCACTGAAAATTGCATGTTTGGATTGAATCAAGCCTTACCTGGTTCATGTAAATGAGCCTTACTATGTATTTGGTTTAGAACTACACGAGGATATTCTTTGGGAATTCAAAATCTTTTTAAAAATCATCATAAATTATTTGAATAATGACACATGTTAAACCTAAGGTTTCATATATTTAAAAGTAGGTTTCATGATCAAAACATTCAATAAAGGATTTTCATCAAAATTTGGTTTACCAGAATGATTTTTATTTCTCAAAATATTATTTTTTTATTCCATGGAGAGATTAAAAAGTAAATATATAAAAATTGAATATATTAGATGATGCATTGATGAGAAATAAAATGGGGTGATGAATGGAGGGATGGATATTATGATTATTCAAAATAAATTATCGTGATATGTGATTAACAGCTTCCCCTAAAAAACTCTTAGAGTCAACAATTTGGAGAATGATATAGTTCGATGAGAGATCTTGTGGTGGAGATGAGGAAAGAAGTCATAGTTTCCTATATGTTGAAAATATTAGAATAGTCACTCAATAGAATGTCTCAAGAAGACGAGAAGATGTATTGAGTGTCCAAAAAGACAAAAAAGAAAAAAAAATCAGTGGAAAATGAAAAGTTTGGTTAACGTAATGGATGTGAATAATGTATTAGAAATGTTAACATAAAACGTTGAATTTTATAAATGTTGTATGTTTTTGAATTATATGAATCAATGTTCTAGGAGGATACTTACGAAGAGAACCAATAAGTTTGTTTGAATAATGGTTATATGACTAATGATGATGAGACCACAAATGACATATGATAAGAATGGTATATTCAAATAGTATAATTAAATATTATGACTGTTACAATGTGATTAATATTTAATAATGTAGAAAAAATGTATTATGGAATGAGATTTGAATCTTAATAATTGGTAAGTTAATGAATTGGAATGATTGTTGTGATTGAGAATGGGAATTCAAGATTTATGTCCATATGAATAATAAAATATATAAGTATTTTTTATATAATTTATTCATTAACAATTTTGAGTAATAAGTTGGGTGATACTGATGAACTAGGGAATTGATTTAATTGAAATGTGATGTTTATGTGAAAACTCAAGATAAATAGAATATAACCCTTAATATGATATTGATGTTTTGAAAATGGTGTTAAGTTTAGACAAAGTCATTATTGATTTGGATAATGTAAATTTGAAAATATTGATGAACCCGAAATTGAATAATGATTTTTTGAAAAACTAGAATATTTTTTCATC
This sequence comes from Viscum album, assembly GCA_963277665.1. NCBI lineage: Eukaryota > Viridiplantae > Streptophyta > Magnoliopsida > Santalales > Viscaceae > Viscum > Viscum album. The sequence continues at coordinate 584,314,009 of OY728130.1, forward strand.
GATGGAGTATAAAAAATTATGGGATTTATCAAATTTATTCAATTGAACATGGTTTTAATTAAAGAATGTGGAATAAGCATGTTTTCGTTATGGTTTTATTTTGATTCTGTATATAACCCTATTTTATGAAAATATAAAACCATGTTATTCAAATATTTGGTATATGAAAATTAAAATATAGTTTATCATATTTTGGGTATTACTAATAATTTTATTTTGTATATTTAGTGACCTTGTTTTTAAAAATTAAGATTTTATTTTTTTTAGACATGGTTAATATGATAGGACATCTATTTATGTAATGGTTTGTGTTGAATTATGTATGATGTTTTTATTTATTCATATATTACATTTTTGAATTATGATTTTGTTTTATTGGATTAATAGTTCTTGTAATATTATTATGATGATAAATATAGATAGAAATAATGTATTATCATTCTATAATATATCATATGATATGTTAGTGGTCCAAGAATAAAAAAATTAATATTTAATTTTTAGACTAAGACATGTAGTGTAAATTGATATAATGACAACCGAATGAAAAAATTATCACTATGATAGACAAGTAAAGATACAACTAATGTATATTGGTCCCCTTGATATTATCGATTGCATCGGGATGGAAGTATATCGAGTGGTGAATCCCCTGAATCTATCTCAATTACACGATTTCTTCCATGTATGTATCTTGTGAAAGTACTTACCTAATCATTTTCATGTACTAAACTCAAATGTTTTATTTATATACCTTGACCATTTTATAAATGAAAATTTATTATGGATCTTGATAATATAGGGAATGTGCATTGATGGAAGACCGTTGACATGATTAATATTTTATTGTAAATCCACCAGGGTTTGTTTCACCTCTTCTGCACTAATCATCCTGCACGATGATGGCTTCCTCCTGCTCAGATCGTGTCTGACACCCCCTCGAGCGACCCAGATGTCTATCGTCAATGAAGTCACCGTGAATCCCTCATGAGACGTGGTCCAACTTCCCTGAGCCGTATTGTTCGAGACAATGGCGAAAACTCCCTATGGATCTCACATCCAATAGGATGATGCCATCGAGCACACCCTTCAGCCCTCAGATCCCATGTGTGGTGGAGTGAACAATCATCTGTAGGATGCCTCCCCATGGCATTCCCTTTTGTTTCTTCTCTTGGACTCTCGTTTTAGTGATCCCTTTGTTCTCCATTTGGAGATCTGTCCAAAAATCATCTTCCATTGTCCACCCTCCTTTGATTGTTCTTCATGTGGGACTCTACATTCTGGATTTCTTGTGGTCCTTCTCTGACATTGTTTCTCCCAGTGTGGCTTGTTACATTTTCTTCAGATCTACTATTAATTAGCCCTCCACTTCTCTTATTCCCTTATTCCTCCGTTTAAGACCCCTTAGTGGTTAGGCTCGATGGTTTCATGAAATATTGGGATGGTGTTGGTTGTTCTAGAGATGGAAGTCTGATTTTGAGGTTTGAATCTCATTTTTCATGTTTGGTTTGAACTTATCCATAAAGTGATGGTCATGTGTTTTTGGTGGTGTTTATCTGGATTGGATTGGTCCTGCATTAGGTTCTTTTCCCTGCCAATCTATTGATCACTATGATGGATTGTTGGTTCTCACTTATCCTCAACGTGACTTTGGACACATGGTTTCTCAATTAGCCTAATTTTTTTTTCAAAAATAAAAGAAAATGATTTTTTGTTAGTCACTAGTTTGAGGAAGATACAAGGAACCTGAAGATATATTGAAGTAAAAGTATCATCATTTGTTTTTATAAATTTTTACATAATGAGGAAAATTTTATTAAGGGTGTAAAGACCTGTAATTTTTGTGGAAATTGTTTTTAAATACATAGGGATTTTACGAGCCTGTGAAAATTAGTGACGCTTGATTCGGAGGACCAGAGTACCCAGAATCAATTTCTGAAGTTTTTCTCGGGTACGTTCAGTAAATGTACGAGTGAGTTTTTATAACTTTTGAACCGGTGCTCGGAATTGAAATCTAAGGGTACCATTGAACTCGCATCACCAGTATTCACTTAAGAATACTATCACCTCGACGGTAGTCGGTTGAGAATAAAAGATAGTTTTTGGGTTTTGGGAGGATGTTTTAAATAAAAATAAAGTGTGTGGCTTTTTTTATTTTTATTTGGTTAAAAGCTCCACATGGAAGTTGCAGGTGGGACCACCACACCTTAACCTCCCATGAGAGGTTATGGTAGTGGGGCCCACCTGAACCTAACCCCCTCTTCATGTTTGATGTGTTGGGTACCACTTGAGGTTGAAACCTCTTGATCTCCCCATTAAGTGGGGAGAAAATCTTGACCTCCTCTACCACTTAATGGTGACACCACCCCCTCCTTTATGGTTCCAAATCCACTACATTATTTAGTTGTTCATCAATTAATTAATTTGAATATTTTTAAATTTTGTGACAGCAAATAAACAATATATAAATCTATTATTTTGTGGGGGAGGGGATCACTTTCATTCTGGGCGGAGCTTGGAAGAGGGGAGAACTTGAGATAAGGCTCCCGACAAAGAACGCTCCAACCGACGAAGAACATCAACCTCGACCTCGACTTCAACTTCCTTCCTCATAATCTACTTCGACGTAAAATGTGTTTGTCTACAATGAATAGACGACCGCCTTCCCACGACATTTCCAATGATCAACGAACAAAGGTATGGGGTTAATTTCATTTAATTACCATGTTCTTCCATTCTTTTAAAATGAATAATGACAGTGTTTTCCTTTTTGAGGGAGGGTTGTTGAGGTTTGTTCTTTCGAACCGATTGCTATCACCCTAAACGCAGAGGGTGCGGGCCAATCTAACATGTCCTGACTCCCTCCGTTGACCTCTCTTTTGGGATGTTCTTCTGCGGGGCGATGAAACAATGAGGTGATGAAGGAGAAGGGCATCGACCGCGCAACCCGCGCTGCCCTCACGACGCTTGGGCAGAACCGGATCCGTCGCACCGGCCCGAGCCTCACCACTGCCCCAGACCACGCCTCCCAGCTTCCGACCACCCGCTGGCCTCCCAGCTACCCGACCTTCCATCCGGCCCACCGGCCGGCTCGGGCGGGCCCTCCCTGGCCCCCCATCAGCTCACCTGGTGCCCTGCCAGGCCACCTGCCACCTGGCCATGCCCTGCCCGCCCACCCGATAGCCCGCCTGGCGCACTTCCCGGCCACCTTCTGACTTGACCACGCCATGCCCATCCGCCCGCTGGCCCGCCTGGCGCCCTTCCTGGCCGCCTACCATCTGGCTGCGCCCTATACTGCCGCCTGTCGGACTGGCCACACCCTGACCGGCCACGTTCCGGCCAGGACGCACCCTGCCGGCCTGCCCGACCGCATCCCGTGAGCCTGGCCGAACCACACCATCCCGTGCACGCCATGCAGCCCGAGCCGCGCCCCTCGCAATTCGGGTGGAACCGGTCTGAGCCATCCAGGCTGAGATGCTGTGCCGCGCCCCACTCACTCTGGGCCAGACCGCCCTTGTCACGACCCATCATCGCGGCCTGTGGCGTGACTACCCCAAGCCCGCCTTCCATAGGCCAGGGGCTGGCGACTAGCACCAAAGGTGTAAATCATGATAAAAGGGAAGGAATTGCCTATATAAGTAAACAAACACAACAGAGAATGCAAGCTGAAGTAAACACTAAGTAAACTAAGTACAATAGTGAGTGATGAAAAGTAAATGGTCCAGAATACAAACCCAACTGAAAATACAGTACAACTGAAAAAGAAGTACAACAGCAGTAAAGTAAATCAGCAACCACTGAATCGTCCTCTGGCTATCCCACATGAAGGGTGAGTACAGATGGTCCCCTCAGCTCCTCGGGTCCGGCCGTCCGCTCCGTGTATGTCCCGCCAAGTGGTCCACCTCCAGGTACTGTCCCGCTCCACTAGACTCCACCTCGATCAATTCTGTCTATCGTCTGCATCCAACACAACGTAGTGCGGGCATAAACCGTGCAGGGATGAGTATACGATACTCAGTAGGGACCCCGAGACACCCGAAGGTCTCTCAGAATCCACAAAGGATATACCAAAAAGGATATACCACAAAGGAAAGATATATAAAACCAAGTATCAACCAACTCTACATAGGTATATGCCCATACATATACCTAAGTCATCAATTCCAGTTCGACTCCAACTCAAGAGCCCAAGTACAACCCAGTCCACACAGGAAAGCACAACCCAGTCCACACAGGAAAGTAAGTCATTCACATCGATGATAAGGATTGAAAGTCAAGACTCAACTCACATAGGTATAATAATCATGAAGAGGTGTGGAGATGATAGATTAATCCTCTCAATCATCTCCCCTGTCAAACCCCTGTAGGATCCAAGTACAGAAATCATCGCTGCCGAAGCCACGTAGGATCCTAGTACATTAACCATCGCTGTCGAACCCACGTAGGATCCAACTACAGTCGTCATCACTGCCAAACCCACAGAGGATCCAAGTACAGTCTTCCTCACTCCTGAACCCACGTAGGATCCTTGTACAGTTATCCCCGCTGCAGAACCCACGTACTATCCAAGTACAGTTATCATCGTCGTCGTAGTAGCAGCCAACTCTAGAGTTCCCGCACACAGCACGCTTGATTTCTGGATGGTCCGATCCATGAGCCAAGGGGGCCGATACATAAATTTTCACTAATTCCATAGTTTATGTATCACAAAGCTCTAACTTGTCAATAGGAACTCAACGTGACAGACGACGCGTCAACCGGACGCCCGATCTGAGAGATATTGTCTTTTCTGTCCCAGGGGCCCAGTTGGTTTTTAAATTAAAACCAACATAACCATAATCCAACTACATCCAAACCACAAGTAGAGTAATCCAAAATAACCATCTCACAAAGAGGAATTCAACGTAATTGAGGGCACGTCATTCAGACATCCGGTCCTTAAGTTATCAGCGTTTCCGCTCCAAGGGCCCGGTTGGTTTCAGGTTCGAACCAACTAGGCCATACCCAAACATTTCCAAAACCTCGAGTGTAATATACCAAAACCACCGTATCATTCCTAGGATTCAAACGCAACTGACGGTACGTTGATCGGAGGTTTTTAGCTCATGTTATGAGAAAAAGGACAAAAACTATCCGAAGTGGGGGGTCTGGGCCCTGCCCGACCCGGCCTAACCCCCCTGGGTTGGCCCGGTAGGGCGCGGCCCGGCCCGACTGGGCGCAGCCGGCCTGACCCGCATGGCCTGTGGCCCGGCTCGGAAGCCGGCCGCACCTTGACCGCTGGCCGAGCGGGACACCAAGTGGGTGTGGCGCTCTGTTTCCAGAAACGGTGGACCTGGTGGGGTCCTCCCTAGAAACAGGTCCGGGGGGTTACACCCCCTCCCCTCCATTTCTCAGGTAACAACCGACCTTTATGTCTGTCTGGTTGTGAGCGGTCATGGGACCCAGATGGGGTCCCACCTCCTGGAGATTCCGGCGGCCGACTTAGCCGGCCGCCCCTGCTAGTCCGCCACGGCTCATCTCACCAGCACGGCGTGACGGCGCCGCACCCCTCCGTCGCGGCCCGCTTCTGGCCACGGCCTTCTTCGGCCTCACCGGAACAGTGCGACGGTGCCACACACCACCACCGTGGCCCGCTCTGGCTTCAGTCCTCTTCGTCCTCGCGAGGTGCAACGGCACCGTGCCACCTTGGCCTCAAACATCAACGATGATAAACAAGGAAAAAGGGGAGGAGAATAGGCCATGTTTTGTGGTTTGATCTCCTCCTGTTATGATGATATCAAGCGGACAATAATTAAGAAATGAAAAATGATGATTTAAACTTGATCAATAATAACCCCTACCTCATGACGTGATCTGCAGAGAGGTGGTGTCGTTCGTTGTTGTCGGAAGGTGACGTCGAAGTGCGCCCAAGGAGGAAGCGGTGTCTCCCCTTTTTTTCACGGAGAGAAGAACAGGATTGTGCGTCATTGATCTTCATGGATTCGGTGCTCTACGTCGAAGAGGTGTCTTTCTTCGTGGAGAGGATGAAGTTATTCAATGATGGAGGTTCTTCCTCCTTCCTTCACGGAGAGAAGAGTTTTCTCTGTGATCTCTTTGAGTCATCTCACCAGGTAAAACTCTTTGACCGTGGGGCACCTGTTTCTTTATAGGATTCCTCCATGCAGACGGCCAACCAGGGTTCCAAGATTTGTACGAGATGGTATCCCACCGAGCGATGAGGCCTTAGTGTATGGCCCTATCACAGTGGATGCACCAGCAATACCACTACCCTTTGGGCCACCGATGACATCAGCCCCAGTAGTAGAGAGTGCACACCACCTAAGCAGGTTGTTTGAGTTACAGTGCCATAGGCCTTCTAAGTATAGGGGAGAGATGGACCAAGAGGTATCTGAGGATTGGATGGAGGTTGTGGTGAAAGTTTTCAGACTGGTAGGGACACCAGCCAACCATATAGGATCCTTGCCTCGATTCTTCTTCAGGAAGCAGCAGGCATATGGTGGAGACATATTCTCTAGGTGCATGATGAGACGACACTACTCTGGGAAGTATTCTAGAGCCTGTTTCGGGTGGATCTTTTTCTATCCACCCTATGTGTAGTGCGGATACTAGAGCTACTTCGTCTTCAGTAGGGTGGCATGACAGTGGCATAGTACTCAGCGAGGTTCACCTACCTCTCGTGCTGATCCACAGATATGGTGCAGGACCCATTCTTTAGGGGACAAACCTTCGATTAGGGGCTCAATAAAGAGATCAGGGCCTCGATGATCTCCCTCAGCATCCTACCACCGAAGGGGGTGTTGGAGTGAGCCCACCTAGTGGAGATTTTCTTTGCTGAGCAGTCACCAGCAGCGAGACCCGCCACCGGGCATCACATAGCGGAGACTTATACAGCTGGCAGCAGACATATGTCGCATAGTTCCGAGCAGTCCAGACCATCCATTGGACAACATCAAGACTCAGGTTTGGTTGTGCGAGGCACACGAGGCAGAGCCTGTCATTCGAGGAATAGGCAGTGTTTCACATGCGGCGGGCAGGGTCACATGGCTCGTGACTGACCGACCCGTCATTCAAATGATCAGAAAATGGTCGAAGGACCACCCATGCAGAGGCAGAGATTCCATCGAGGTGGTCCGCAGTGAGCAGGCAACCGTGGAATAGGAGCTGACCGTGCAGATGGCGGTGAATGACGTTTTGACGTGCTACTTCCACCAACACCACAAGGTCCTCCCCGACCGTAGGGAGTAGGGGGTAGGGGAGAGCTCAGCTCCAGGCAGCTGAGGCATACTATCACAACACTCCAGAGATGATATGAAGTATGATCTATGTCTACTCTACCATTGCTGCAGTACTTATAGACACATGTGTCTGTCAGTCTTTCATTTCCACTGCCCTCGTTCGGAGCTCGGAGATTCCGACGGAGCTGTTGGCTCGATCCTTACGTCTAGATAATCCTATGGGATTAGACTCGACGATTACTTATTGGTGCTGGCAGTGTGAGTTTACACTATGAGGAGAGAGCTTCGGATGGGATCTAATAGTAGCGGTGTTGAGGCCTTACGACGTCATCTAGCTATGGACTGGTTATCTATAGTGAATGCTCAGATCATTTGTATTAGGCGCAAAGTGCAGTGTGTATGCACGGATGGGACCAGGTTCACCTTCACCATTGAGAAGGGAGCCTTTCTAGCACAGGATAAACTTACTCAGAGGAGGGTGCAGCCAATCACTCATCGGTTGTCCTGCCTTACCTTCGGAGCAGTTGATGTGGAGAGTCCGAGCTTTCCTGTAGTGGTGGACCAGTACGTGGATGTTTTCCCAAAAGATGTTCCAAGACTACCTCCTCATAGAGAGGTAAAATTATACATTGACATGTACCTTGGGATGACAACGATATCTACACCAGCATATTGGATGGCTCCCGCGGAGCTTCGCAAGTTGCAGGTACAGCTAGAGGACCTGCAGGAGAAGGGATTCATCTGGCCCATTCTTTTTCCCTGGGCAGCCCCGATTATGTTCGCCAAGAAGGTGGATGGAAACTTGTGGCTTTGTGTCGACTATAGGTTCCCAAACTAGGTGACCATAAAGAACAAGTACACACTCTTGAGGATTGACGACCTCTTTGATCAGTTGAAAGGAGCACAATGGTTCTCAAAGATAGACCTCAGATCAAGTTGTCACCAGCTCAAAGTTTGAGATGAGGATGTGTAGAAGACGGCTTTGAGATTTTGGTACGCCTACTACGAGCTCTTGGATATGCCTTTTGATGTAACCAATGATCCAGTAGTGTTCATGGGACTCATGAATAGGATCATTCAACCATACCTTGATCTCTTTTTTATAGTCTTCGTTGAAAACATTCTGATCTAGTCGACTACTGAGGAGGAGCATGCTTTCAATTTGCAGGTAGAACTGGACACACTCCGAGAGAACCAGCTTTATGGTAAGCTCTTGAAGTGCCAGTTTTTGATCCGAGAGGTTTACTTCTTGGGAAACATCATCTCAGAGGCTAGAGTTTCAATAAATCCAGAGAAGATTTAGGTGGTACTTGCTTGGGAGCCACCTAGGAGTGTGAAGGAAGTATGGAGTTTCCTGGGTTTGGTTGGGTTTTACCAGAGGTTCGTACCAGAATTCTCCAGAGTTACATCACCACTATAAGCCTTGACGAAGAAGGGGAAACCCTTCGTCTGGTCGGAGAGATTCCAGGAGAGCTTTCAGGAGATGAGGCAGAGGCTGGCTAGTGCCCCCATATTGAAGATTCTAGAGGAAGGCGTAGGGTATTTAGTCTACTGCGACACATCATGGACCGGAATTGGGTGTGTACTGATGTAGGAGCGATCAGTGATCACATATGGTTCTCAGTATCTAAGACAGCATGAGTAGAACTACGTTACACATGAACTAGAGTTAGCAGCAATGGTCTTTCCCTTGAATATGTGGTGGTACTATCTGATGGAAAAGCATTTCACAGTCTAATCTGACCACCATAGTCTCAAATATATCTTCTATCAAAAGGACCTAAACCTGATACAATAGCGATGGATTTATTTCCTCCAGGACTATGACTTCGAGATAGTCTATTCTCCTGAGAAGGGGAACGTTATAGGAGATCCACTCATTAGGAGATCTAGTATATAGCTTCTACGTGAGGCAACAGAGTATATGGCTGCTTTATAGATATCCATTGTGGATAGAGATGGAGAAGACTTTCTAAAAAATCTTACAGTCACTCCCCAAATTCTTCAGCAAGTCAGGGAGGCGCAACATAAAGACGCTGACTGTGAGACACGATGTGCTCAAATATCTATAGGGTAGGCACTTGATGGATTTTCTGAAGGTGGGGAGCACGTCATTATTTTTAGTGGACATACCTTGGTACTAGTGTCACATTAGGAGGAAGTGTTGAGGGAGTTCCACACATCCCCTCTAGTGGTATATCCATGAGTGGAAAAGATGTATCAGGACCTCAAACGACAGCACTGGTGGGAAGGTATGAAGATGGAAGTAGCGAAGTTTGTCTCTCTATGCCTAACTTGTCAGCAGGTGAAGGTAGAGCAGTAGGTACCATCAGGACTGGTTCATCCTTTAGAGGTCCTAGAGTGGAAGTGGTATGGGATATCCATAGACATCCTAATAGGTCTTCCATGTACATCCATGGGTCACGACTCAATTTGGGTGATCATTGAATGACTCACCAAGTCGACCCACATCCTACCGATTAGAGAGTAGGGTGTAGTAGAGATCTTGGGACACCTCTACGTGCAGAAGATAGTGTGGATACATGGAGTAACTTCTTCTATTGTCTCATATTGTGACACACGGTTTACTTCTTGACTATGGAAGTGGTTGCAGGAGAATTTCAGGATGCAGCTTCGTCAGTGCACCGCCCTCCATCCTGAGACAGATGGCCAGATGGAGCGTACCATTCAGACCGTCAAGGACATGTTGAGTGCTTGTGTCCTCGACTTCAGTCGCAGCTGGGAGGATCACTTAACTTTGTAGAGTTTGCATACAACAACAGCTATCACTCCACCATCAGGATGGAACCTTTTGAGGCCTTGTATAGTCGACCATACAGATCGCCATTGTGCTGGACAGACCCAAGAGAGCCAGCACTAGTGGGACCAAAGATGGTACAACCTACCATGGAGAAGGTGCAAATCACCTAGGAGCGAATGAAGACTTCACATAGCAGACAGAAGTCATATGCTGATAGATGATGGAGACCTATAGAGTTCGAGGATGGAGACCACGTCTTTCTACGGGTCTCACCTCGACGAGGTTTATGGAGATTTGGCCGAGGTGGCAAGTTAGCTTCGAGATTCATCAGACCATTCTAGGTCCTCTGCAGAGTAGGCGAGGTGGCTTACCACCTGTATTGTCCACTTCAGTTGCACCGGGTGCACGACGTCTTTCATGTATCTCAACTGAGGAGATACGTGTATGACTATTCTCACATCATCGACCATGGAGAGTTGGACGTCGATGATGGGGAGAATTTTACGGAGGTTCCAGTGGGGATTGAGGATCAGCAAGAGCGGGTCCTTGATGGACAGTCAATACCTCTGGGGTGCATTCGTTGGCTGCACTAGAACCTCTAGGAGAGCACATGAGAGCCGGAGGCTCAGATGTGTGCTCTGTACCCCCCACATGTTCCCTTAGTTCGAGTTGTATCTTACGGGGATGTAAAGACCTGAGGTAGGGAGAATTTAAAGACAAAAAATTTATGTGGAATATTTTTTCCTTAAATACATGGAAATTTTATGAGTCTGGAAAAATTGACGGTGCCTGATTCCGAGGCCCGCAATGCCCAAAATCAATTTCTGATGTTTTTTTCGGGTACGTTCAGAAAATGTACAAGTGGGTTTTTATAACTTTTGAACTGGTGCTCGAAATTGAAATCAGCCAGCTCCGTTGAACTTGCAAATCCGACATTATCTTAAGAAGACTTTCACCTCGACGGAACTAGGTTGAGAATAAAAGATATTTTTTGGTGTTTTTGGAGGATGTTTTAAATAAAAATTAAGTGCGTGGTTTTATTTTTATTTTTCATTGGTTAAAACCTCAACATGGAGGTTGGAGGTGGGACCACCACACCGTAACCTCCCATGAGAGGTTATGGTGGTGGGGCCCACCCTAACCTAACCCCCTATTCAATTTTGATGTGGTGGGGACCACCTGAGGTTAAAACCTCTTGAACTCCCCATTAAGTAGGGAGAAACTCTTGACCTCCTCTGCCACATAATTGTGCCACCACCCTCTCCTTTATGATTCCAAATACACTCCATTAATTAGTTTAGCATCAATTAATTAATTTGAATCTTTTTGAATTTTGTGCCAACAACTAAATAATAGATAAATCTATTATTTTTTGGGGGGGTCACTTTAATTTTGGGTGGAGCTTGGAAGAGGGGAGAACTTGAGAGAAGGATCCCGATGAAGAACAGTCCAACCGACGAAGAACGTCGACCTCGACCTTGACTTCGACTTCCTTCCTCAGAATCTCTTTCAAGGTAGGACGCGTTCGTTTAAAAAGAATCGACGACCTCCTTCCCACGACATCATCAACGATCAACGAACAAAAAAAGGGGGATAATTTAATTTAAGTTCCATGTTCTTCCATTCTTTTAAAATGAAGAACGAGAGTGTTTTCCTTTTTTCAGGAGAGTTGCTGAGATTCGTTCTTATGAACCGTTTTCTATCACCCTAAATGCAGTAGGTGTGGGCCAACCAAACAAGGCTCAACTACCTCTTTCAATCTCTAATTTTTGATTTACTTCTGCGGGGTGACGAAACAATGAGGTGACAGGCATCGACCGCGCTACCCGCGGTCTCTGAAACTCGCGCCGCCCTTGCGGTGCTTCGGCCTAACCGGCTCCGCCGCCCCGGCCCAAGCCTTACCGCCGCGCCAGCCCACGCCTTCCGGATTCTGGCTGCCCCCCGACCTCCCAGATTCTTGGCCATCATGCCGGCCCACTGGTCTATTTTTCCACGCCATGCATGGCCGACTGGCGGCTCGGCCTCACCCTGCCCGGCCGCCAGCCGGCCCGCCCGACGCCCATCTCGGCCGCTTGTCGCCTAGCTGTGCTCTGCCCGGCCGCCCGCTGGCCAGCCCGGCGCCCTACCCGGCCACCTTCCAGCGTGGCCGCACCCTTCGTGGCCGCCCTCTAGACCGCCTGGCTCCCTGTCCGACCACCTGCCGCCTGGTTGCCCCCTTCCCGGACTCCCGTCAGCCTAGCTATGCCCTGCCCAGCCGCCACCAGTGCCCCCGCCCGAACCGCGCCGTCCCGCGTGCCAACCATGCCCCATGCCGCCCAAGCCGCACCCCTCACGACACTGGTCAAACCGGTCTCGACTATCTAGGTCGAGATGTCAAGCCATGCCCCATGCACTTTGGGCCGAACCGGCCACGAGCCCGGGCCGGACCACCCTTGCGGCCAGTTAGGCGGGGTCCAATGGGCCGGGCTGAACCCAATGGGCCGGCCCGCCCAATAGGACAGGATGGACCCCTCGGGTTAGGACGGATCAAACCAAACTAGGTCAGCCCAGACTAAGTCAGGTTGGGTCGGTCCCATAGGGTCGGACCAGACCTGGGCCCAATACTGACCCTTTATTTTGGCCATATCTTCGACACCAGACGTCCATTTGATGAACCATCAGTGGTGCTGGAAAACAAAGAGCATGAAGGTCCCTTTGAGTATACCCCACTGGATATCGGGGTATAGTTGAGATATAGTCAGGTTGGATCGACAACGAATCCAACTAGATCCCTGAGACTAAAACTCTAATAACTCATTGACCCGATGTCCGATTGGCGTACCGTCTATTGCGTTGAGACCTTTATGACGTGGCGGACCTTTGGGATACTTCTACGTGGGACTTCATGGCAGTTGATGTATCAAAACACGGAATGAGGAGCGTACCCACCTGGAATCAAGCATGCTTTGTGCGGAACCCTGTGGCGGGCTGCGCTCTGATGACTATTCCTAGATCTTGTTTGGGTTCGACAGCTCCGACTACTGTTCTTGGATCTTTTTTGGGTTCGAAAGCTCTGACTATTCTTCTTGGATCTTGTGTGGGTCCGATAGCACTAACGACTATTCCTGGATCCTGTGTGGTTTCGACAGCTCAATTTACTATTCTAGGATCCTGTGTGGGTTCGATAGTTCTGATTTCTTTTCCTAGATCCTGTGTGGGTTTGACAGAACAGATGATTCAGTGGATACATCTGATCATCTCTATCTCTCTACAAAAGTTGTATACCTTTGTGATATGAGTCAGTAATTTTTGTGTTTACCTCATGATTGAGATGAGTTACTTGATAACTTAGGTATATGTATGGTTATATACCTATGTAATGGTTATTCATTGATTTAATACTCTGTGGTTTATCAATGGTGAATTTTGAGAGACCATGAGGGTCAAATGGTCCCTATTGAGTATCGTTATACTCACCCATGCACGGGCTATGCCCACACCTCGTTGTGTTGGATGCAGATGACCGACAACGCTGACCGAGACTAAGTGTACGAGGATTGGATGGTACCCAGAGGTGGAACACATGGTGTGATGGTACACAGAGGAGACAGACAGACATGGAGTGTTGTGGAGGCTATCTGTACCTACCCTTCTGGTAGGATTTCCCAGTGGATGATCCAGGAGCTGTTTCCTTTTTTTCAGTACTTGTACTTTACAGTTGGGATTGTATTTCCGACCCCTTTTACTTTTCAGCAATCTTTGTTATACATGTTTACTTAGTGTTTTACTTCCATCTTGTACTCTATTGTGTGTGTTTTTGGGTTATAAGGGCATTTCCTTCCCAGTTTTAGGGATTTACAGCTTTGGTGCTAGTCGCCAGACCCTGGCCTCTGGAAGGTGGGAATGTGGTAGTCAGGGCACGAGCCCCGAGGGACGGGTCATGACAAAGGGGGTAGAATGTAATGCCATAATATTATGTTATTTTTTATTATGTTTCACGTAACACTGAGTTTAGCTCGTGTTACACATATTATCAAGTTTTAAAGAATATGATCATTTTATTAAAAATTTATAATTTGATATTTATCGACTAGCTATTGGAATAGTCAATATTAATTGGATTAACAAAATAATTAAAATATATGGTATATAAAATATTATAATATTAATTATTTTGTGACTAATTAATTATAAATGCAAATAAAAACCATTTATAATAATGTAATTATTTTTCGTAAAAAAACATGATCCACACAAATATATATCATTTAAAAAATTATATAAATCACTTCTGGTTAATGATTTTAATAATATTTATATATTATCTATTCATTCAAAACATTTTAATTAAATTTATATATTTTTTTAGAAAAGAGATATGGATTAATTCAATTTTACGCATAAAAACTATGCTTTTCTAAAAAATATGTTTTGTCAAATTGGCACACTTATATTAAAATTAATTTATAGATTTAATAAAATATATTTGAATAAAGTTAAATCATAATTTAAATTATTATTTCGAAAATTTGTATAGGGTAAAAATTTTATAATATCATGAGATGATTAATCATTCGATGACTAGTGAAAAATTCGGTTGTTTACTACGAATTTCCATTTATATCACTATATTAAAAAGATGCTTTTTTGTTTTAGAATGCTTCTTAGAGTTATATAAGTAAAATTTTATATTTTTTAACACAATTTATGATGTTGTAATCAATTTTATATTGAAAATTAATATAAATACTTTTTAATCATTTGAACATTTTTAATTTGGAAAATTGCTTTCTCATCATGTTTGTAGGTATAATTTTAAAATATATTTTTCCATTTCATTGATTGATATTTAGAAAAAATGATTTGATATTTTCAAAAATAAAAATTCATATGATCTAATATTATTAATTTAATTTTAGGGCATAATGAATAGAAAGAACTGTAAAAATTGTTTACCACGGTTATGGTAATAAAAGGATTTTTGGGGGGTTACACTAAATATAGAAAGGTAAAAATGAACAAAAAAAATTACTAAATTAACTTTTACGGCCATATTTCAACCATATAATATATATTCATGGTAATTATATATTTTTATTCCCTATTTCAAGTAAAAAATGAGGGTAAATATTATTCTTTTAATAAATTTTATGTTTGTCCTCTCACCCGCTTATAAGTGGCCGTACGCTCTCATCTCCTCTTCATAATACAAAAAACATTATTTTAGAAAATAAATTCTTATATATTCATCATATAACTGCCCAAATCATATTTTATTTTATGGTATTATAAATTTATTCAGGAATCGGATTATGTTAATCTTAAAGAGGTTGTTTGAATAAGACGTAATGTTTTAAATTATATATTTCGGTATTATTTTTCATCTAAATCACAAATATTTTCTTAAATTATTATGATATTATAACACCATAATCCATAATAAAATAATATGATATTATTATAAAATAATAACCTAAATCAATATCTACTTCTCTGAAATGGTATACAAAATCATCGTTCTTTTGTATGGAAGACTATCGTCTTTTGAACTGAGGTTTTTCATTTTCCCTCAAAACCTCTTTTGAAAAGATATAATGATGGATTTATATTTTTATATTGTAGATATTATATTATTATAAATATATAATTATGATACCATGCCTACAATATTTCCTCCCAAAATGTTTGAAAATAATAGTTATGCTCGTGTGCATGATGGACCATCACCTCACAAACCGAATTGATGTGTTTTTAATTTACGGTTCTCTTAGATGATAATGGGGAAATATTAGATTAATATATATTATATTTTTTACAAACCAATCAATTTATAATTTTGAAATCATATATACCTTTTTATGTCCCATTATGTTGTGAATATGATATCTTCATTCGTGTGTACGATGAACAACCGCCACAAGAAGCAATGTGATTCTACTTTTAATAATTTTTTATAGAATATAATTGGGGTAAATTTAATGAATATATGTAATGTATATTAATTTATAATAAATCTTTTAAAATAATATTTTATTTTATTTTATTTTATTTCACCCATTATGAAATCCTAAATAGTGTTCATGTGTACGTATGGCCAACCATCCCCATGAATATTGTATTTCATTTTCTATAACTAAATTTTTTAGATTAATTTATATAAAAATATAATATATATATATATATATATATTAATTAAATCAAGGATAAAATTCAATATATTGTGATTCCTTGACCAGTTTATGTGGATCAAAAATAATAAATTAATACATACAAAAAATAAAAACTAGTTATTACATGAAATGTGATTTTAACAATGAATTGATAAAAAGGGTAATAAAAAGAAATATGATTGTAATTTATGGTACGATATACATATTTATTTTTATTTTATATATTTCCAAAAAAATAAATTTATTCACATGATGTTCAAAATTGTACAAAGGATGCTGATACTTATAGTAATGGATTTCTACCTTACTTTTTTACTTCTTTAACTCACATACCTTATTCACCTCTGATTAATATTTTGTGGTTTATATACTTACCATATGTAACAGCCCGAGATTTTATGAAAAATATTCTTTTTAATTTTCTTAATGTCTTGTGTTGTACGCTACACCAAAAGGAGATTGCACAACACGCATCCTTGACTTGCCTTGCATTACACGCAATCGCGGCCTTCCTCGATAGCGTGTGTAATACGCAATACCGAGTTTCACTAAACAACGATATGATATTAAAATATTATTAAAACTAGCCGTTATGAATAGTAATAACCACTTTTTAAAATTCTGTAAATCTTATTTTTCAAAATGAACTTCATTTTTGGATTCGGAGTACCGAATTTAGCCTAAGGTGAAATTTTGGTACTTTTCGGATAACTTTCATATTCTGATGAATAGTGAAAATCACTAAATTATAATTAAAAACAACTTTTTTAATCGAAATAATTAAAAGTGATAAATTATTAATTTGAGTGGTTTTAAAGTATATTTAGAATATATTTTTACAATTTAATACAATGTTGGTCATTGGATGTAATTTGACATTTAAACCAGACATAAACAAGTGTCAATCTTTTGATAGATATTGTTTCTTAAAAACACGCTCATTGTTTTAACAGCGGGATTTAATTATAAAATTAATTAATGCAACTTCTATGATATGAATTTGGTAAAATAGACTTCTTTTTTGAATTCGGAATATGAAATATAGCTTAGGGTGAAATTTTGGCATTGTTCTGAAAAACATCAATTTTTGATGAATAGTGAAACTACTAAGTGGTAGTTAAAAAAATTAATTTCTTCATAAATCTTAATTTTACCGCTTCTGTGAATGGAATTTCGAAAATCCGACAGACACGGTTGATATCAGTAAGTAAAATGTGGTTCAATGAGATAAAAATAATTTTTTGGTGAATAGTAACTTTTTACTTTTTTTTACCGCGGTTAATAGTAAATAAGGTAACTAAGGGTAAATATGATATTAATATTACCCTAACACATGTCCTAATTCTATTGGACAAGTGTAATTCGACCAAAAACAAACTTAGGAATAAAATATGACCATTTAGGCCCACTTGGATTAGATTAGGACATTTATTATTAATTTATTTAAAGAAGGGTTAAAATAGTTAAAATCAAAGTTTAATAAGTAAATCATTTTTAATATGGGGTTATACATAAGATAAATTCGACTATAAATATTAATTGGAAAGCTAAAAAGATTTCCTACATAATGGTATTTTATTTATAATTTTTAGACATTAAATAAGTTAATTTATTTATGACACAACGATGATGCAGTAATTATCTTATTAATGAAATATTGACATAATTGATGTTATAAACACCCAAATAAATGTAATTTGAGATTTTTTATGAATTCCACTAATTTTCTAGGTTACTATGATATATTAATGTTGATTTAATCAACTTGGTTCGAACATTTAATTCTGTTATGACTTTAACAAAAATCATATATCAAATAGTGTCAAAATTGACACAAAATAGTTTTTAAATCAAATATTATATTATTAATTTTTATTTTATTCCTAAAAATATAAGGTTCGGCCAAATGACTTAGATACGGATATATAAATTAATAATAAACAATTTGGGGTTCGTTTGGCATGTTATAGTAAGTGTATTAACAATATAGTGAAAGAAAACAAAAAGACACGGTAAAAGTTAAATTATTTAACTTAGAGTTAAATCTAATTGATAAAGTTTAAAATAAGATCCAAACATGTCTAAATTTTATTGGTTGATGAGATTACAACCCTATCTCATCTAAGCTTCGAATATGAGTCATTTTTGGAGGTTTTTAAGTGGGGTTAGATTTATTATAAATTAATATTTTTAAGAATTCCTAAGGTGCCCCTCTCCTCCCTTATAAAAGGGCACCTCCTCCCCCTTCCTCCTCACACCAATTTGAGCATTCAAGCTCGGCCAACCCCTGCCATTTTCACCTCTCCACTTCCCTAGCAACATCCTAGAGGTTCTGGTCTTCCTCAAAGACCAATTTTAGTGCCCTAAGAGGAAGTCTCAAAGAGGCGCTTCAAAGAAGAGGTAATTACCGTTACCAATTCTTTCATCTTTATTTCTTCTTCCACTTCTTCTTATTAGGTTGTTTCATTATGAAGTAATAACATCAGTATCACTCATATACTGATATGTTATTATAAGTATGAAACAAACCTATTTCACCATCTATCCATCCTACGGAAAAAGAAATCACCGCGCGTGCGTACGTACGGAATACCGTCTCCACGCCGTGGTGTAATCTATTTTCCGCCACCACCTTAATTGGATGGGTATAATGGTGTAATGAGTAACTATATATGATTATTATAAATTGATATTGATACATAAATATTATACAAACACTTCAACACAATTCCACGACCATGGGAACGATATCATCGCTCGTGCGTACGTACGGACTACCGTCTCCACGACGCGATGAGATTCATTCTCAATGATTATCCATTCATGAATGATTATAAAGTATATATAATAAGTACTAATTAAATATATGACATAATAATGATACTGGATTTATGTATATTTATATTTATGTCATCTAATTCCATTCAATTCAATAAGGAAACGGAAACAGCGTTCATGCGTACGTACGGACTACCGTCTCCATGAACGGTGTATTTCATTCCATTATCAATATATTATATATATATGTATATTCTGAATATATATTATATATAAATCATGTTTTACATTCTGGATATAAGTAATCATGATCCAAGTAATCATATTAATAATTACAAGTTAAAAAGACGAACGACAAATAAGACGATTTTACCCAAAATGCTACTTTAACATGAATTTACAAAAGACCGGGTAATATAAAGCCATAAGAGAACCATATATGATATCATAACAATGAATATGATTCTGTAATAAGTCAATAACATTATGTAAATCATTATACAGGAGGTTCGGACATGTACAAAGCAAGTCGAACCTAAGGTAAGGGATAAATTTTCAATCTCATTTTTATCCGAGATTGCTTATACTTAAGTATTTACTGGGGTTACGTTTAACATCCATGACCATGTTTTCTAAAAATGTTTTTATAAAATGTTTACCATTCTTCCATGAATGTTTAAAGTCATTTTTACCCTTTATTGACTTTTTACCACATTGTATGAATGGAATCTTTCCTTTGGTTACCATATAAGGTGCTTTTTGACTTTTCCGAAAAAAGTACGAGGAGAATGTTATTTTTAACTTATACGGCGTGAAAGGATTTTTACGGTTTCATAACACCTCATTTTAAAGAATCTTCCTCTACAAGATTTCATGATTATTTTCAACAAAACCCTTATCTTTTAAAATTGCATGGAATTTTGTGAAAAGAAAATGATTTTAAAGAAGAAAGGATATTTTCCTCAAGAATTCATTTCGAGTGTTTTTCTCAAAACTATTTTCCATCTAAGATGACATTATTTGATATGTATGTTTCAAGTAAAATGTCTCTATGATTTAAATGGTTTCAATATTCTTATGATTGAATGATATCAATTGTTTATGGATTATGATGGTATGATGTTTAAGATTCCCATTTTTATTACATGGGTTATGCAATGATGTATGATTTATGATTTTGTGGCACACATAAGAATGGTATCATTATGAGATGGGTGGGACCTATATCTCCCTCCAATGCATTGGGTAAAGATTTTATATCTCATGAGATAGACATGGCTGAAATGGTAGGTTATACCGGTTCAGTGAAACAGGACTGAAATGAGGGTTACTCGATTCAGAAAGGGACTTTGTCCACTAAGATAGTCTTGGCAATGAGTCTTGACTAACAAGAAATGATTTTCTATGATTATGTGTGTATGCCACAAAGTTTCATGTTTTAAGTTATGATTATTGGGATTACATTTCACTTCTATGATTTATCCCATGTTATGATATTATGAGCTCTTTTGCAGGTTAAGATTTCCAAAAGATATGTTCTTATATGATATGATTGATATTTCTTTTGTTTACCCTTACTGAGCATTTGAGCTCACCCTTTTATGTTTTCTTTTCCCCAGGAGATAAAGAAAGGTTTTAGTTATATAAAAAAAGAAGATCTTTATGGGAGATGTTGAAGATCTTTCACCACGATTAGAAGATTACGTTCCGAGTTTCCAAAGACACTAAACTATTACGATCCTTGTGTGTTTGTATTTTTGTTATGTACTAAGTATTCCGCAAATGTAATGTAATGTCCATGTACGTCAAGATATGGGTCTCTACAGTTGGTATCAGAGGAAAGGTTTAGTCAACCTTTGGAAACTAGGACGCGAAAACGTTAGTGAGATCCCTAGAGATATTTCTAAGGTATGTCTAGGGATGTCCCTAAGGATAAGTATACGTATAGGATATATTCCTAGAACTACGGTAACGATCTTAGAATTTATCCTAAGATGTTAGATATTGAAGGTACTCCCCCTTTATTATGTTGTTTTCCCTAGCATGATTTTTGCCTCTCACGCTATTCTTTTTGGGTTTTAGACAATGGCTGGAACCCGAAGGAACCGTGTTGATCAATGAAATGGACAATGCAATGATTTCCCTCCTGAACAAACAAATGTTATGGGAGATGGAGTGAAAAATCTTATTGCTATACTTACACAAGCTATGAATCATTCTGGACATCCAAATGAGCAGAGAAGGGAACAATATTCTATTGAGTCCTTCATGAGGCAACGTCCACCTTCTTTCAGTGGGACTTCCGATCCACTTGTTGCTGAACAATGGATCAGCACCACTGAAAAGATATTTTCAGTTTTTCAATGTTCTGAACATGATAAAGTCATTTTAGCAATATATCGTTTGGAAGGTGAAGCTGATCAATGGTGGAATCTTATCAAGAATACGAGGCCAAGAGATGAAATTGAGTCCATGGAATGGGATGAGTTCAAGAACTTATTTTTCAATAAGTACTTCCCCCGTATTCTCCGAACAAAGATGGAGAAAGAGTTTCTTGAACTGAAGCAAAGGGATGATGAATCTGTTGGTAACTATGAATCAAATTTTACAAGACTTTCAAGGTACGCTTCTGGTATTATCATCCAACCTGAAAGTAAAGTTGATCGATTTTTCAGTGGCTTAAAACCAAGTCTTCGAAGGGAATTAGCTATAAGAGACTTCAGTAGCTATGAAGAAATTGTGCGTTGTGCTATCAAGGTAGAAATGGAAGTTGGTGTTACATATCCATCTCATGGTTTTGACAAGAAACGAAAGATGGAGTTCAAGGAGAAATCTCAAAATAATGGTGAAAAGAAGATGAATGTTTCCTTATGCACAAAGTGTGGAAAGAAGCATGGTGGAGATTGTCTTAAAGGGACTAGAAAATGTTTTAAGTGTGGAAAAGAAGGTCATCGAGCAGCTGAGTGTCGAAGTAATGGAAAAACGGATTCTAATGAAGTGAATAAAGCAAACACTGCAGAGAACGCACAACCAACACTTCAATGCTTCAAGTGCAATGAAATGGGGCATTATGCTAATAAATGCCCTAATCCAAGGGTTAGTGATGATCGACATGAGAAACTGCTTAAGGCAAAGGACAAAGGGAAGTCACATGCGATCACTATTGGAAATGTTGAATATGACAACGATGTGGTGGAATGATTAAGTGTTTATGTAATGGGATTCCAAAATAATATTGTATCATGGAATATTGGAATATTTATGTATTGGTCTAATGTGGTATTCAAAGTGATTGAGATATTATGCGCATAATGAAGGGAAAACGAGAAAATGAAATGTTTAACAGTATTCATGAGCTCATGATTGATATAAGGACTAAGTGATATCATGGTTTGAGTATATAGAATTTTGAGGATTTTGGTATGTGGAGAGTGTTAACTTTTAACTGCATTCATGTTTTCACTAAGGTATTCAAGCGAATACATGATTAAGGACTTGGAATGTTTGGAATGTGACCAACAAAACATATCTTATGATATATGGGGATCAACGATGGTATTAAATCTCTGGTAATCGTTTTCACTATGTTATGAGAGTGGACTACAGTATTATGGGTAATCCTAAAGATTGGAATGGATTATGTTGATATTATTGATGGGATGTTATAGTAATATAGTTTTGGAAAAAGGACAACCTACAGGACGGGCGACAGCCCATCGCTTCGGACAAGGCTGTGGGAATCGAACCCACAACCGAAGTGCGACTGACCTTTATCGCCTACCACTGGCCTACAGGAAGTCCCTGTTTAGTAAAAACTAGTTTTATTATATTAAGCAGTATGATATATGAAGTATAAGTCCATTTTAGGAACCATATATGATTAATCTATAGAATGACTTATATATATTTAATAACTTTTGATAACCTTTTGTTTGAGACAGATGGAATGACCCGTCATTCTATCACATGATCTGCTAACACTTCACGAATAACAAATTCAACTTCATTTATTTAAGAGATGAAGTGGAAATTGTTCAAGGCACGAACAATAGTGAGATTGTACCATGATAAAGTAAGTATTTATTCTAATTCAAATTTTCAACTTTAGGGAAATGATCTTGAAAACCAAAAATGTTGTCCTAGTGATCTTATACCTGATGAATCAGATGGTACCTTATATCATCACAAATCTATGGATTTGTGATTGTTGGCTTTTCCATAGCCATGTTCTCTACCACTCTCCATCAGAACATGATGGTTAGATTTTTCTTCCATATCCATATTTTCACCTATGTGGAAACCCAGTGATTAGTTTATTTGGGGTAACCATTACGTTTCATACCTTTGTTTTTAAAGATTGGTTTTGGTATTCCTTTTTACGATGTGGGTTTCTATTAAAGAAACTTTCAAATAGTAAACCATTTATAACCCAGACGAATTTCGAGGGCGAAATTCATTTTAAGGGGGGTAGAATGTAACAGCCCGAGATTTTATGAAAAATATTCTTTTTAATTTTCTTAATGTCTTGTGTTGTACGCTACACCAAAAGGAGCTTGCACAACACGCATCCTTGACTTGCCTTGCATTACACGCAATCGCGGCCTTCCTCGATAGCGTGTGTAATACGCAATACCGAGTTTCACTAAACAACGATATGATATTAAAATATTATTAAAACTAGCCGTTATGAATAGTAATAACCACTTTTTAAAATTCTGTAAATCTTATTTTTCAAAATGAACTTCATTTTTGGATTCAGAGTACCGAATTTAGCCTAAGGTGAAATTTTGGTACTTTTCGGATAACTTTCATATTCTGATGAATAGTGAAAATCACTAAATTATAATTAAAAACAAATTTTTTAATCGAAATAATTAAAAGTGATAAATTATTAATTTGAGTGGTTTTAAAGTATATTTAGAATATATTTTTACAATTTAATCCAATTTTGGTCATTGGATGTAATTTGACATTTAAACCAGACATAAACAAGTGTCAATCTTTTGATAGATATTGTTTCTTAAAAACACGCTCATTGTTTTAACAGCGGGATTTAATTATAAAATTAATTAATGCAACTTCTATGATATGAATTTGGTAAAATAGACTTCATTTTTGAATTCGGAATATGAAATATAGCTTAGGGTGAAATTTTGGCATTGTTCTGAAAAACATCAATTTTTGATGAATAGTGAAACTACTAAGTGGTAGTTAAAAAAATTAATTTCTTCATAAATCTTAATTTTACCGCTTCTGTGAATGGAATTTCGAAAATCCGACAGACACGGTTGATATCAGTAAGTAAAATGTGGTTCAATGAGATAAAAATAATTTTTTGGTGAATAGTAACTTTTTACTTTTTTTTACCGCGGTTAATAGTAAATAAGGTAACTAAGGGTAAATATGATATTAATATTACCCTAACACATGTCCTAATTCTATTGGACAAGTGTAATTCGACCAAAAACAAACTTAGGAATAAAATATGACCATTTAGGCCCACTTGGATTAGATTAGGACATTTATTATTAATTTATTTAAAGAAGGGTTAAAATAGTTAAAATCAACGTTTAATAAGTAAATCATTTTTAATATGGGGTTATACATAAGATAAATTCGACTATAAATATTCATTGGAAAGATAAAATGATTTCCTACATAATGGTATTTTATTTATAATTTTTAGACATTAAATAATTTAATTTATTTATGACACAACGATGATGCAGTAATTATCTTATTAATGAAATATTGACATAATTGATGTTATAAACACCAAAATAAATGTAATTTGAGATTTTTTATGAATTCCACTAATTTTATAGGTTACTATGATATATTAATGTTGATTTAATCAACTTGGTTCGAACATTTAATTCTGTTATGACTTTCACAAAAATCATATATCAAATAGTGTCAAAATTGACACAAAATAGTTTTTAAATCAAATATTATATTATTAATTTTTATTTTATTCCTAAAAATATAAGGTTCGGCCAAATGACTTAGATAAGGATATATATATTAATAATAAACAATTTGGGGTTCGTTTGGCATGTTATAGTAAGTGTATTAACAATATAGTGAAAGAAAACAAAAAGACACGGTAAAAGTTAAATTATTTAACTTAGAGTTAAATCTAATTGATAAGGTTTAAAATAAGATCCAAACATGTCTAAATTTGATTGGTTGATGAGATTACAACCCTATCTCATCTAATCTTCGAATATGAGTCATTTTTGGAGGGTTTTAAGTGGGGTTAGATTTATTATAAATTAATATTTTTAAGAATTCCTAAGGTGCCCCTCTCCTCCCTTATAAAAGGGCACCTCCTCCCCCTTCCTCCTCACACCAATTTGAGCATTCAAGCTCGGCCAACCCCTGCTATTTTCACCTCTCCACTTCCCTAGCAACATCCTAGAGGTTCTGGTCTTCCTCAAAGACCAATTTTAGTGCCCTCAGAGGAGGTCTCAAAGAGGCGCTTCAAAGAAGAGGTAATTACCGTTACCAATTCTTTCATCTTTATTTCTTCTTCCACTTCTTCTTATTAGGTTGTTTCATTATGAAGTAATAACTTCAGTATCACTCATATACTGATATTTTATTATAAGTATGAAACAACCCTATTTCACCATCTATCCATCCTACGGAAAAAGAAATCACCGCGCGTGCGTACGTACGGAATACCGTCTCCACGCCGTGGTGTAATCTATTTTCCGCCACCACCTTAATTGGATGGGTATAATGGTGTAATGAGTAACTATATATGATTATTATAAATTGATATTGATACATAAATAGTATACAAACACTTCAACACAATTCCACGACCATGGGAATGATATCATCGCTCGTGCGTACGTACGGACTACCGTCTCCACGACGCGATGAGATTCATTCTCAATGATTATCCATTCATGAATGATTATAAAGTATATATAATAAGTACTAATGAAATATATGACATAATAATGATACTGGATTTATGTATATTTATATGTATGTCATCTAATTCCATTCAATTCAATAAGGAAACGGAAACAGCGTTCATGTGTACGTACGGACTACCGTCTCCATGAACGGTGTATTTCATTCCATTATCAATATATTATATATATATGTATATTCTGAATATATATTATATATAAATCATGTTTTACATTCTGGATATAAGTAATCATGATCCAAGTAATCATATTAATAATTACAAGTTAAAAAGACGAACGACAAATAAGACGATTTTACCCAAAATGCTACTTTAACATGAATTTACAAAAGACCGGGTAATATAAAGCCATAAGAGAACCATATATGATATCATAACAATGAATATGATTCTGTAATAAGTCAATAACATTATGTAAATCATTATACAGGAGGTTCGGACACGTACAAAGCAAGTCGGACCTAAGGTAAGGGATAAATTTTCAATCTCATTTTTATCCGAGATTGCTTATACTTAAGTATTTACTGGGGTTACGTTTAACATCCATGACCATGTTTTCTAAAAATGTTTTTATAAAATGTTTACCATTCTTCCATGAATGTTTAAAGTCATTTTTACCCTTTATTGACTTTTTACCACATTGTATGAATGGAATCTTTCCTTTGGTTACCATATAAGGTGCTTTTTGACTTTTCCGAAAAAAGTACGAGGAGAATGTTATTTTTAACTTATACGGCGTGAAAGGATTTTTACGGTTTCATAACACCTCATTTTAAAGAAGCTTCCTCTACAAGATTTCATGATTATTTTCAACAAAACCCTTATCTTTTAAAATTGCATGGAATTTTGTGAAAAGAAAATGATTTTAAAGAAGAAAGGATATTTTCCTCAAGAATTCATTTCGAGTGTTTTTCTCAAAACTATTTTCCATCTAAGATGACATTATTTGATATGTATGTTTCAAGTAAAATGTCTCTATGATTTAAATGGTTTCAATATTCTTATGATTGAATGATATCAATTGTTTATGGATTATGATGGCATGATGTTTAAGATTCCCATTTTTATTACATGGGTTATGCAATGATGTATGATTTATGATTTTGTGGCACACATAAGAATGGTATCATTATGAGATGGGTGGGACCTATATCTCCCTCCAATGCATTGGGTAAAGATTTTATATCTCATGAGATAGACATGGCTGAAATGGTAGGTTATACCGGTTCAGTGAAACAGGACTGCAATGAGGGTTACTCGATTCAGAAAGGGACTTTGTCCACTGAGATAGTCTTGGAAATGAGTCTTGACTAACAAGAAATGATTTTCTATGATTATGTGTGTATGCCACAAAGTTTCATGTTTTAAGTTATGATTATTGGGATTACATTTCACTTCTATGATTTATCCCATGTTATGATATTATGAGCTCTTTTGCAGGTTAAGATTTCCAAAAGCTATGTTCTTATATGATATGATTGATATTTCTTTTGTTTACCCTTACTGAGCATTTGAGCTCACCCTTTTATGTTTTCTTTTCCCCAGGAGATAAAGAAAGGTTTTAGGTATAAAAAAAGAAGATCTTTATGGGAGATGTTGAAGATCTTTCACCACGATTAGAAGATTACGTTCCGAGTTTCCAAAGACACTAAACTATTACGATCCTTGTGTGTTTGTATTTTTGTTATGTACTAAGTATTCTGCAAATGTAATGTAATGTCCATGTACGTCAAGATATGGGTCTCTACACCATAAATCTAAATTATGATTATTCTCACGAAAACGATTTAGATTTAAATATCCATTAGAATATACTTCATTCATGAGGTTTATGGTTCAGATGCTACGAAAATTGTTATGGCTTTTTGTCTCAAATTTCATTCTTTGGGACTTATGTTATGTTATGCACCTATATTATTCTATAAGTTGTACATAATACCCCACATACATTTTTATCATAAAATTGATAATTTTTATGAAACTAAATTGTTTATTTGCTTTTATACTTTAAACCATCTAATGAATCAAAAGATACCAAAGTTGTAGTGATTTGGTGTTAAAAAATTACTATCAATATTTATTATTCGTGGCTATTCTATAGATGATGAAATATTATAATCCATATCCCAAGAAAATAATTAATTAAATTATACTTTTTATTATTGTTTTAGAATACATGTTTTACCATAATTTTCTTCTCATTATGTACTAAAGGTTCAAAAATATTATTCTGAAACAAAACCGACAATATTTCTCTCTTCGGTCAACAACCATTTTTTCTTCCATATTAATTTTTTCTAATCATGTTTTGAAAAATGAATTAATTATCCTTTGGTATTTTATAGTGTTATTCTAAAATTGTTTTGGCATTAATACAAACTATTTAAAATTGAATTTTTATGTTATTTTCAGAATAAGGCATGTTTGTATTTAACCAAAAAATGTGAATGAAATATTTGTTTGAAAGTGTTTGAAATAAATTATTGTGTCCACCATAATCAAAAATAAATTATTTTAATATTAAATTATATGTTAAAATTTTTATATTAACAACATGGAATTCCAAAATTAATACTGTTTTTTTAGTTTTAATTTTTTTTAAATAAATGTTATTTTCAACAAAAAATTATTTAAATATTATGGGATCATATCCATCTAGTTCTACTCCTTTTGTATTTCCTATGTCAAAGATACCCTATGGATGAATATTTATTGTATGGTGATGTTTGAAGGGTAATGATAGGAATCAATATAATTCATTATGTGTATGTGATTCAATTCATGAATGTGAGACTCTTGACTTGTGTGTGGTTGGTTCACTGGGTTCTTCAAGATGTGAATTAATGCAGGAAAAAATGGTCTGTGGAGAAAAAAATTTAATGGAACTTCATACCCAATACATACATGATATAGATGTGTTTCATATAATGAATAATGCAAAACATACCCCTTTATATGTTTACGTCCCTCAAGGATTCTCAAACCCTACAACATTTCTCTCAAAAGCTAGCTGGGAAATGCCTCTCTATTTTGGTATTAGTGAATCCTCTCGATAAGGATGTATTTTTAGATTCACTTGTTCTATACATTGTAATATAAGGTATTGTTTACATTTTCACTTAAGGTTATTCAATCAAGATCCTCCCACTTATTCATTCCACGTGATGGTGGTTTCTATCCATTTGTTTAGTATATGTTCCTTGGATATTTGTTTGTGTGGTTGTGAAACAATATATTTGGAGGTATGAAGCTTCTTTCAAGGGGGTGATTATCATCTATGAAATATTCTATTATCATAAGAATAATGTTGAAGCCTTTTACACATATGATTTATTACATCTCATACATATTTATGAATAATTTTAAAGATGTGTGGTTTATCCCTTTACATAGAAATTGAATAAACCTAATAAAGATTTAATTAGTTTTTTATATAATTAAATAAGATTCCTATCAAATGAATATGGTGTTTCATGTAATTTTTTATAAATTCATGTTGATGAAAATCACATTACTTATTAAATGTGTTCTTATATGATAATAGAAATGAAAAATAATGTAATTAATTTCAATTAATGTTTATAAAAATTTTAAAGTTCTAGTTTATATGATTTAAATACCTAGTAGGGTTTTTTTAAACTAGAATTATTTTTGAGAAAATATTTTAGATTTTGTTAGCTTGTTATATATTTATTAATTAGTTCTCTCATAGTTAGAAAAAGTGAATATTGAATCAGTTAATTCAAGATAAAATACAAACTAGTTATGTAATAAAGATACTTACTAGGTTTTATGTTTCCAACTTTTCAGATAATACAAAGTTCTTTCTATTTAGATATGCGAGAGCACGTTTTTGTGAGAAGATGGGATGCCTTGTTTTATAGTATAAATTTCCCTATTGAAAATGTTTTTTTGTTTCTACCTTATGATGTTTTCATAATGTGATATTGTCTATGAGATGCTTTATGAGCCTAATATGCCTAAGAATAGGATAGATAATGTGATATAGGGTTGGGAGGCCTAGATGTTGTGGAAAAAGTTAATGCATGTGATGGAGAGACCTATCATGATATGCATGTGGGAGATGAAGATAGAATAGGGGTGATGTATTGGGTTGAAGATTGTATTAACTATTTATTTGAAAAATGTTTATTCCTTCATCTGATGAATCTATTTAATGGGCAATGGCTGAGTTTATTGTTTTATTTTCATTCCATTCCACACTGGTTGAGGTAGCTGTGCATGCTTGGTTAAATTCACCCTCTTAGTTTTATATTAAGATGATTTTCCTAGAGTACCTAGATTTTGGAGTGTTTTTAAAAAATAATAAATAATTCTTAACCCATGGTGTTGGTTTTTATTGAATGAACATGATAATAATATATTTATTATGAGAATTCATGGACTTTGTTTGTAATATACATGGAGAGAATGGACCTTACTTTGATTATTTAATGTGATATAATTTAGAATAATGATGATGGTTAATTAATATCAAATGAATTAATTAATGAAATGAAAAAAAATTAGGAACATGATAGATTAAAATAGATCATTAAATTGTTTGGTGGTTATAAGATATCTATTCAATATTAGGGAAATCCGGGTTTCTTGAGTGACGATATTCTCATTTGAGATTTGGACTAGGTTATTCCCTTTGTATTGTGGTGAGGTATATTATATCCTTTATATTATAAAATTTTATATGCCACCCAAAACATGCGGATTATTGAAAATAATACCCTGTGGAATCAGGAAGGGTGTTTTCCTCTAACATCCTAGTGGGAGGATAGAGTGCAGACTACCCCCTCTGGCCTTACTAACATCACAGGGTAGTCCAATGTGTTTTCATGCATGGTGGTTAGTTTTCCCTATATATGTGTATAGGTATGCGATGAATTTTGGTTATTTCACACACAATTATCTTTGAATATTGTATTTAAATTGTTATTATGGATATAATGCTTATAGGCTATGATGTATTGAGGTAATTTCTTAGTGTATGGGTTGTGATGGATTTTAGTATAATATCTAATGTATGCTACACATCATA
Source organism: Viscum album (assembly GCA_963277665.1). Classification (NCBI taxonomy): domain Eukaryota; kingdom Viridiplantae; phylum Streptophyta; class Magnoliopsida; order Santalales; family Viscaceae; genus Viscum; species Viscum album. The sequence continues at coordinate 584,344,931 of OY728130.1, forward strand.
CATGAAATGGTGGATCCTGAAAACTACATTCATATTATATTGATATGTAATATGGGAAAATGTGATTATGTGATTCATGTGGTTCATGTTTTGATGCATTTCCCATGGGTATTCATGAATCTTTAGTTTAGGGGTAGATGGCTCCACACATAAGCCATTGGAGCAGAGAAACAAACCAATGGAGAAGCGACATTCGGGTGCCCTAGATGATTCAGTATTATATTAATTTATCTCTCATATGACATACATTGTGAGATATATCCATGTAACATATGTGAATATATCATACATATTTAGGTGATTAGTTGTATTCATTGTTTTTGACCATTGTTTAACATGATTTCTTTATATTTTTCTTCATATGGTCTATGAAGGATCATACTATTATAATTTTATACTAACACTATGTATATATAAACTATTTTTAGGTCATTATGTAATGGGATTATATTGGTATGGATATTTCTACGATATATTTTTTATTATTCATTTGAACTTCATTGTCGCAACCATATTTACTGTTTGATACTTATGGTTTCTTTTTAAATTGTTTCAAAACAGTATGAACTTTCATTTATAAACATGGAATCTACTTTTTATATTTTATCAGGTGTTTATTGATGAATCTTTCTTATCTATATCTTTCACATGTTCTTTAAGAGCACAATTCATCCCATATGTATGTTTATTATAACATAGGTTCTAGTCTCCAACTTGGGGCCTACTAGAGGAGGAGGTCATCTTATTCCATTTATCATTACTAGTTTATAATGGATATGTAACATCTCGGAATTCCCATGTATTATATTTATATATTATGTAGAATTATTATAGGACTAGGAACTAAGACAACATGAGATTCCGAGACACGGTGTTCCTAGAACAGTTGATTAATAATCATTAAAAAATATAAAATAGCTTGCACATGCAGTTTTTTCTAAAAAAGTGGAATAACATATAAATAGTGGCTCATTTCATAAATTCAAGGCCATAATTGGGTTCATAGTAGTTAATTATCCATAGTTGGGTCATAAAATCATCCACTATGGGTCAGTTGTGAATTTTATTTTCTTAACGTATCAGTAATAAAATATTTTATTAAAATATTTTATTTTAATCTAGTGACTCACTGTCAATTTATTATACTACTTATGGAATCTTGGGGTATCACCATATCCTTGGAATTACCCTAATGTAATGGAAAGGATGTTCCCTAGACGGCGATGATTAATCCGAGATCAGAAATTAGATTAATGATCTGCGACGCACCTCAGATTCGAACGATCCCGTCAATAGTGATGGAACAATGAACAATCTTTTTCAATGAGTGGTCCTATCCTTGGTATTTCATTTGAACTCTTTTTGATTTCCTCTCTATTCTTAGAATCAATTATGAATGTGAACTAATCAATGAACATGTTGGTCTGTAGTTTAATCCTTCTTATGGGATGGTTGTTATTGGGAATTGTTAATTGGAGTTGTGTTACCCTCTTCATTAATCCCTATAATGAGAATGAATTGAGGACGACAGGAACAAATGGCTGAGGTTATATCCTTAGAGGCTTCAAGTTCCTTTCTCTTCCCCTGTTCTTAGCATTCTTCCCCTGTTGGACCCTCATGGTCCCGGCTCGACATTCTGGGAGGCTCCAAACATGATCAGACCACTGTTTTGGATTAAAATCGACAACAGCTGCCACCATAGTGTAGGTCTAGATTCTATGAGTCCAGATCTATAATATAATTATTTTCCACGAATCAGAGGAGCCATGTTGGTCCAGAAGAGGGTCCAGCAGAGCCTCGGTGCCGGCGGTTGCATGCAACTGTGGCTATGTGCGGGTGCGGCAATAGACGAAAGGGAGGCTGGCAATGATGGTGGGTCAAGGGGCAGCTGCCAGTGACGGTGGGACCAAACGGTACATAGGTTGATGTAGTTACAAAGGGTAGGAATCTGGTTGGGAACAACCACATGTACCATTGTGGAAAATGGTCGGGGTGGACCGTGAGGACCACGTGGGATGTGGTCGTGGTGGGCCGTCTTTGTCACACAAGCTGGGCCACAGCACGTGCTGAACCATGGGAGCCTAGCCACTCCAAGAGGCCAAAGGACAATGGTCATGTAGGCCCATCAAGTCGAGCCAGTTAGGTCTGGGCTTGGTAGGGATAGCCGGACTGAGTCTAGTCAACTAGTGGTTCGAGCTAGGTCCGACATGTCAGATCGGACCCAGGTCATACCTTTTTATAGTTTCAAAAATAAAATTCACCTCATGTTTCTATTTGATGAGCCGTTTATGGAATTGGGACCCTTATGAAGATATCGTCATTTTCACACACTATATGAGAGTGTTTTTGGAAGTGTTCATATAAAATAATGGATTCGGGAATGAGTTCTTGTGAAAAAAAAGATGACTATGATTGGAATCCTATAGTTATCTGTGACCTTGAGACTACATGACTTTATGAGACTCCATGAATTACTGAGACTATGTCTCTTATTGAGACAATGTGCCTTATTGGGAATAGGCATCTCATCAGGACTAACTATCTCAATGGTACTATGTATCTTATTAGGACTACGTGTCACATCGAGTTTACTTGTCTTATCAATAAGGGGTGTTTTGTGGATTACGTCTGATAATCTTGTATTTATAACTACAGACCTATAACTATGCGAGGAGGTTATTTATTTTATTTTTGGTATGCATCATTTTTTTTGGTATACATTGTGTATTTTCTGGGTATACTTCGTGTATTTATTGGTTGTATACTTCATGTATTTCCTTGTGGAATACTTATTGTATTATTTAATGGTATACTTAATGTATTTTTTAGTGGTATACTTTTATTGTTTCATGGTGTCATACAAAGTATTGTTTTACTCACTCCTACACTAACATTTCCTACACATGTCGTTTCCTGGGAAGATGATCTATTCATTGACAGATTACTAGGTGGACAAGGACCAAGTGGTTCTTAGAGAGGCCAGACATTGGAGGTGTACTCCTACGGCTTCATACATTTGTCCAGTACCTTTTTTTCAGGTAAGGTTTTAGGTGTATGAGTTTAAGGAAATTATGCATTCAATTTTCAAGACTCTTTTTTGGATTGGATTATATTCTAGACCTTTTTACCTACCAGTTTTTTATTTTCATACTACGTTAATGATATCATAGTGGTACACATGCTTGTTTACATAGTGTTTTAAATTTTATATTTTTTGGGCATGGAGATGTGTCATGTGTACAGTAACATAGGAAAATGCCTACCTTTTGTGTGATATTCACACATAGTGCTAGTCCCCATCCCCTAGCCTTTTGGAAGAATTCATGGGGTAGTCATAGCATGGGCCCTTCTGGGAAGGGCTCTGACATAGTGGTATAATAAATAGTCGGTTCTACTTAAGGTCCAAGTGTCTATGAGATTGTTTTAGGGAAATAGTGTTAAGTGTTTCGATTCATCTTTCAGACCAGATAATCCAGTGTTTATGTGGCATCTAAGGTATCCATACACCCTAACTCTTATTTCTTTTTTTCAAATTAGTATATGAAAAATGGTTATAGTGAAAAAATGGTACATGCATCATATATAATTTTTATGTGTTCTCATGTCCTTCTTGAGTCATCTCACCAGGTATACACTATTTACAGTGGTACATCTTGTTCTATTTCAGGATGCCTCCACATAGAATTCCATTAAGGATTCTATTGTGTTATCATAGGGATGATCCACCTTGTAATGAGGTATCAATAAAAGGTCATGTACTAGAGATATAACCTCAAGGTTTTGTACTAGTTATACCACCACCAGCCGAGCAGTTGTTACTAGCATCACTATAGGGTGAGGATACACACATGCTGATTTAGTTTCATGAGTTCCAGAGGTACTGACCTCCAAGATTTAGGGGTGAGATATACCCAAAATTATATTATAATTATCCAGAGTTAGTTATATTTCTCATTCTCCTTGTGGGGACGCCTTCTGATGAGATGGAATTCCAAGTCGGAGTCATCTTATAGGCATAGCATGGGGATGGTGGAGCTTAGTGACCCAAACACACAATGAGATGAGTATTTCTTGGGTAGTATTTTAGATTATCTTTTGAGATTAGTCCATTCCAACTATCTTATGATCAATTTATATAAAAGATCTTCTATATATGTAGTAGTGAAGTCAGACTATGGATGAGTACGAGGAGGAATTTACTAATATTAAACCCTATTAAATTGATATTTTAAAAGACCCATTATTCAGGGAATATAATTTCATGATAGGCTTACACTAGGAGACAAGGGTATCCATGATATCTCATACCATTTCTACATATACTGGGGTAATGGAGTGACCTCTACTAGTGGAGAGCTTTCAAGAAGAGCATACACCAGTAGTGGGAACTACCACATGGAACTAGGTAGCTATGTTTGTAGATATAGGTAGTCGAAAATAGTCGTGGGTACCCAAGATGGTCATTCACTCCATAGTATGTTCTTGGGACACATGATCCATGTTTATATGATCTTAGGGAAGAACAAGTTAGTAGAAGGACATGTTGTGTTACTCGTGTGGTGGTAAGGGACTAATGGCTTGAGATTTCCTGAACAATCGTATGACCAATAAAGAGACGGTTGAGAGGCCACCATAGTAATTAAAATGGAAAATTCAAGGTGGTACATCGGAAACAGGACATGGTAGAGGAGTAGGAAGTGCAACAGGAGGTGGGTGGAGGATTGATGTATTGCATCCACCACCCCCATGTGGTACACGATAGGCTCAGGGATCTAGTGGAAACTGATGAGGATATGTGCTGGAAGTTGAGTCTTATGAACTGAAGGCTCTAGGGATTATTATAGGCATGATTTTTATCTTTTCCAACTGAGCTGTAGTTTTTATAGACAAAGGTGACTGCCATTCTTTCCTTTACAAGACCCTCGTTCGAGACTCAGAGACTATGTTTGAAGCATTGACTCGACCCTAAAATATAGAGAAACCAAAGGGAGGGTATTTGATGATATAATATTAGTGCTGACATTGTGACCATACTCTTCTAGGTGAGTGTTTATATTGGGATCTCCTGATATTGGTTTGAGGCCTTACAACATCATTTTTTGAATGGTCTTGTTATCTATAGTCCATTCTAAGATAGACTATTTTAGGAACAGTTTGTGGTGTTTCCATTGTGATGGGACTATGTTTTCCTTTATTTCCGAAAAGTAAATGCATTAAGTGTAGGATATAATCACATGTAATAGGGTGTAACCAATCACACATCAATTGGCAAGCCTGACCCTCGGTGTAGAGGATGATATGAGTCCCTGGTTTCATGTAGTGGTGGAGGAATATGAGGACATCATTGCTAAGGATGTTATAGGATTACCTACTCATAGGGAGGTATAGTTACTCAATGATTTATACAATTAGATGATACCAATATATACACATTCATATTGGTTGGCTCTTGTAGAGCTTCATGAGCTGAGGGTACACTTGGAGGACTTACAGAGGGTGGGCTTCTTACGAAGCAGTGTTTCACCATGGGCCGTAATAGTTTTGTTTTCCAAGAAGAAAAATAGGAGATTGAGGTTATGTTCACACATAAAAAACCTACAACATATATAGATTAATTATCCACTACAATGGATTGATGAACACTTCGATCAGTTTAACGGGGTGATGTGGTTCTCGAAGATATACCCATATATATTTATCACCAGCTTCAAGTACGGGATAAGAATATATTGAAGACAAATATTTGATGTCATTATGGACATTATTGGTACATTGGGATGCTTTTGGTCAGGAATAACACCCCATCAGTGTTTTTAGGACTCGTGAACATGGTCATCTTGACTTACATACATCAGTTTGTGGTGGGCTTCATTGATGAAATCCTAGTGTACTCGATAACCAAGGAGGAGCATGTGATTCACATGAGAATGGTCATAGACACACTATGAGATAACCAAAATTATTAGTTTCTCTCGAAGTGACAATTCTAGATAGGAGAGGTCCATTTTCTAAGACATATTATTTTGGTGACATGAGTTGTAGTGGATCTTGTGATGATATATGTGATTATTGTTTTGGAAACACCCAAGAGTGTTATCAAGGTGCTTATTTTCTTTGGTTTGGCTGGGTACTATCAATGGTTTCTACCATAATTTTCCAGATTAACAGCACCATTGATAGGTTTGACATGAAATGGGTATCCATTCATGTGGATAGGGAATTTCCAAATTAGTTTCCAACAATTAAGGTGGAGTTTGACGAGCGATCCCATATTGAGATTTCGATAGGAGGGTGTCGAGTACATAGTATCCATTGATTCATCAGGAACTAGGTGTGATTGTGTCAAAGTGTAAGGGAAACCAGTGATTTCCTATGAGTCACCCTAGTTGATACCGCACAAGAAGAAGTACATGACCTATGATCTTGTGTTATCAGTGGTATTATTCACATTGAAGAAGTGGAAACACTATCTAATGGGTAAGCATTTTATCTTCTACTCTGACCATACGAGTCTCAAGTATATATTCTCTCATGATTATCTTAACATGAGACATAGGCAATGGTTAGAGTTCCTCGAATAATTTTTCATTGTGGTTTTCTATACTCATTCTATGGGGAATGTGGTGAAAGATGCTCCCATCAAGAGATCGAATTCAAAATTGCTAAACAAGGAATCCGAGTAGTTAGCCTGATTTCAGATATCATTTGTTGATAGATATGGGAAGACTTACTTCTAGAAGATGGTTGTCATGCCTCTACACTTATAACAAGTTAGGGAGGCACAACTCTTAGATAGTGGGAGTGTGACATTGTGTGCTCAATTATCCATAGGCAATGCGCCAAATGGATATTAAAATGGTGGGGAAAACGATTTCCTTTTTAGATAATGAATGGTAGTACCAATAGCTTTATAGGAGGAGGTCTAGAGGGAGTTAAACACATTCCTAATGGAAGTACATATAGCTATGTAAAATATTTACCAGGACATTCAATGTTAGTTATAGTGGTCGGGGATAAAGAAGGTAGTGGAAGAGTTCATCTCTTGATGCCTCACTTGTTAGTTGGTGATGGTTTACAATAGGTTATAGTGGGATTGATTGAACCCCATGTGGTTCCATAATGGATATGGGATGGGATATCAATGGTCTTTATGGTGGGTTTACCACATACGTCCATGGGACATGATACCTTTTGGGTGATCATGGACCAACTCTCCATGTTGTCCCACTTCCTTGTGATTCGAGAGAAGATTTTAGTAGAGAGAATGGGATGCCTATACATGTAGTAGATAGTTCTAATCCATGGATTTCTATTTACGAGAGTATCATATCATGATTCTCCCATTACATCGTGCTTGTGGAATGTATTGCACGTGGTTTTTGGGACTCCACTGTTCTTGAGAACAACTTTTCACCCACTGACGAACAACCAGACTGGGCGGACCACATAGGTTATGGATAGCATGATACAACCTTTAATCCAATATATTGTATGTATTTGGGAGGATCACATACCCCTAGTAGAGTTTTTATACAACAACAACTACAATTCCACCATTATTAAGGAACTATTCAAGGCCTTATATGGGTGTCCATACAGGTCACCATATTACTAGATGGACCAATGATATTCATCAATGATGGGCCCAAAGTTTGTGTAGGTGACTAAAAATAAGGTTCAGATCATCCAGGAGTGGTTGAAGACTATATAGAGCCTTCATAAGTCTTATGCTGACCGGCGAAATATGACTTTGATGTTCGAGGAGGGATTCTATTTGTTCCTTCGAGTCTCTCCTCAATATAGGATATAAAGATTTGGCTGAGCTCAAAAGCTATCTTATAGGTTCATTGGCTCTTTACAGATATTACATAGGGTTGGTGAGGGGGCATACCACATATATATTCCTCCTGTGTCAGAGTTGGTGGATAATGTCTTCCACATGTCACATCCGAGGAGATATGTGCATGATACATCACATGTCATTGAATGTGGTGATATAGAAATTGAGGATAGGGAATTTTTTGTAGTGTTTCTAGTAAAGATTCAGGATCGATAGGAGAGGATCCATTGTGGGTGGTAAATTCCTTTGGTGAATGTTCAAATGAAGTATGGGGATCTCTAAGAGATCACATGGGAGTAGGAGGATCATATTCGTGCTCTGTACCCCCACTTTTTTCTATAGCCTCTTTTTGGAATTCAGGTGCGTGAAACCCTATGGTTGGTAGAATGAAGAATCTTATAATTTCCATTTATTATATTTAAATATTTTATTTAATTATTATGAGACTAGGTTCCCAGACGGCATGTGGTTTCGAGTCTTGGTGTTTCTAGAATAATTTCATCATGAATATTAAAAAATTAAATAGCATGTGCACATAGTTTTTAGAAAAAAGTTGAATTATTTCTAAACGAGTACCCATATCAGAAATCTGAGTGTATAATTGTGTTCCTAGAAGAAAAAATACCTTTTGTAGGGCCTAATATCTACCATTGTAGGATGACTATGGGAGTTAGTTTTTAGACGCATTGGTAATAAATTATTTAATAAAATATTTTGTTTCGACACAATGACTATTTATCTTTTTATTGTTTTTTTTGAATTTTGGATCATAATAATAACCCCAAAATTTACTATGAAAAGTATATGGAATGTATATCAACGGTAACAATGAATTGAGGATTAGAACATAGATCGATGATCAGAGATGCACCTCATTTCCAAGGATCTTGCCAATGGTGACGACACCATGATCGATATTTGTTCGTGAGAAGTCCAAATATATGTAGGTCCTCTAATATCTTTTTAGTTTCCTCCCCATTAATAGAATCAACGATAAACATAGACCATCCAATGAATATGTTTATAAACAATTCAATTGTTCTTGCAGGATGGTTAGAATTGGGAATTTTTAATGGGAGTTTTGTTACCCTCTTCATTAATCCCTCAAACGAGAATGAATTGAGGGAGACATGAAAAATGTCCTATGTTTTTTCCTCAGATGTTCTTGGTGACTTTCTATTTCACCTATATGGGTGTTCTTCTCTTTTGGTCCCTCGTATCGAACTCGGACTAGGTCTTGGTCAGACATTTTTACAAAAATAGCTGTAACATTCAAACCATGAGTCTATTTGAGGAGCTATTTGCAGTGTTATGACCATTCTCAGGAGATGGTACATTGAAATAATCTATGTTATTAATTGGGAATTTTAGAATATAACCTAATGGATTGAGGAGTGATTTATCCTTAAACAAGTATACTGTGAGTTGAATCTTATATTTGGCTATGACCTTGAGACTACGTGGATTTTTGAGACTCTCGAACATACCTAGACTACATGCCTTTTAAAGATAATGTGAATCATCCGGACTGGGTGCCTCATTGGGACTGAGTGTCTCATTAGGAATGAGTGTTTCATCAGGATTGAGTGTCTTACCAGGAATACATGTCTCATCGAGACAACATGCCTTATTGATACTGGGTGTTTTTGGGTTACGTCTGATAATCCTATTTTCATTACAATAGATTTACACCTATGTGAGATTTCTATGTATCTTATTTGAGGTTTAATTTGTGATTTTGCATGGGTTATAATTCATAGATTTATTTTTGGTATACTTCTTGTATTTCTTTCTGGTATACTTAATAAATTTTGTTTTGGAATAATTTTTGTATCTTTTCATGGCATACTTCATGTATTTAACAGTGGTATTCCATTTTGGTTTCAGGGTTTCCTAATAGTTATTGTTTTACTCACCCCTCATAGGATTCACAATCACATGACATCCCTTCTGATGATGATCGATGCATTGATAGAGTCCTAGGTAGAGAAGGACCATGTGGTGCTTAGAGAGACTAGATATTCTAGGTGTGTGCCTACAGCTTCCGACATCTGTCCAGTACCTTTCCCATCATGTTGGATTTTTTCAGATGAGTTTCTTGAAGTTATGCATTCAATTTTCCAAACTATGTTTTGTATGGGCTTGTATTTTGGACCCATTTCCATTCCATTTTTATAATGTCTTACTATTTTTTTTGGAATCTTAGTGGTATGTATGCTTGTTTACTTAGTGTTTTACATTTCAGCACTTTAGGTCTTGGATATGGTTCCGTGTGTATAGGTACATAGGAAAATGACTCCCATTTGTTGGATATTTTTACTCAATGTTAGTCCTTAGACCCTAGCCTTTAGGAGAGGGATATGGGGCAGTCATAGCATAGGTCCCTTTGGGAAGGGTTGTGACAGGGTACTCTTTTGGGGGAAGAGTCCAAAAATTCTGGAATCCAAGGATTGTGTTGAGGTATAAGATGTATATTGGAGTTAGGAACAATTTATATTACATGGGTTGAAATGATAATGGTGTTATCTATATTTAGTGACCTATGTAATCATGGGAGACTGATTGAGAAAATTCAATTTTGTGTCTCCTATCATATGATGAATTAACCTTAATGTTTACTTATCTCATGAAAGGTTCTGATACAGGTTATATGGTAGTGGTACATGAAATGATCATGAATGATTTTTTCCTAGACATATTTTTTAATGTGTAGAACGTGGGATAGGTTACGACCTTAACAAGAAGAAATTGAGCATGAATGTAAATTTGATAATTTTAAGTTAGTTCAAAAAACAATGAATGAAGTTCAATGTCCAATGAATAAAGTGTACATTATAATTGAATTGTAATTAAAATCGATGAAAAGTGAATAATTAAATAAATGTGTTCTTACATGATATTTTAATTGATAGATAATGTGACACTTTCTAATTGTTTATTATAATAATTGAAAATGGAATGATTAAATGAGAACATAACTTCTCTAGGATTTTTTTAAAATTGAATTAATGTGAAGATCATGTTTTTATCTTATTTTATTGTTATATATTAATATATTAGGGTTGACAAAGTTTGATCCTATGAATTATAAATTAGATAACTGAAGCTAAAATAAAAACTAATTTTTATAAAAAAAAAATATATGGGGCATGTGTTTCATGTATTCTTGAAAATTCTTACTGCCTTGAATTTGAAGCCATGACATATCATTTTTTCTAAAGGCCATGTACATTTTTTAGGTCCTAGATTTCACAGTTGACTATGTTTAAGGTTTCATTATGATTTTCACAAGATGTGATGTTCACTATTTATTGTCTTATAATCCTTGGATTGTTGATCAAGGAATGGATGTTGTGATATTATGTTGGGAGGCTCATATAATGTGACTGTAGTTGACACATGTGATAGAGAGATGCATAAAGATAATCAATTGGGTGTCGATGATGACACCAGATGTAACGCCCCAACCCCATTTTCCCAGAGTCGGTGAATTATTACATATCCTTGGCAGGATCACAAAATATGAAGTCTCGAAATACAGATTAGTTTAGTGGCCTTGGATGTACTAGATTCAATCATAAGGTTTACATTACATCATAAAATAGAAAACTACACCAAAATTGTTTCCATAGACAACAATGAGATCCCATAGATTATCCCTGAAGGGCATCCATAATATACTTCTTCGCATCTTGGGAAAAATAAAACATAGAAAGGGGTGAGTTCAGATTCTCAGTAAGGATAACAATATAGCAGAAACTTTCTTAAATAAGCATAAACATTTAAGGCAATGTATAAAACTAAACCAAAATCCTTTTCAACAAAAACATCATCATAATATGGAAAATATAAATCAAAATAAATCCATTTACTTAATCACATGGATATTCTACTAGTCAAATAATCACATGCAATATCAATAGCCACTTTCATAATGATGGAATTCATAATTCCAAACTTTCTTAACCACATATTCAAGGCCTTGTGCCAAGACTACAAATAGGATTTTGTCAAGGCCTAGTTCCAAGAAACTATTTGTTCTCATGAGACCTACCGATGCATCGAGGAGCTATAGTGGGCTCCACCCATCACATACTAAGTCTAATGCATTTATCATATGAAAAGGATTAAACATAACATAAACATTCGTATTAAAACTAGCATAAGAAATGTCAATACTTTATCTATAAATCATTAAAAGTGTAAAAATAACACATCCACATTCAAACATATCACAAAACATTCAATACAATATATAATTTTGGTATCATAATAAATCAACTTCAATTAAGCTAAAAATCCATCAAAGGATGTTGACATATATGAAATAAAAAACTTTTTTAGAAAAATATCTCTTTCTATTTTGAAATCATTTAAAATTCACATAATTATAAAAGAAAATATTTATATTTGAAAATATTCTTATAAGCTTGTATGGTAATCTTCGACAATGTTATAACGGCGTAATATAGACACACCCGTCGTATAAGTTAAAAAAGAATTATTACCTTAATTTTGTTGAAAATGTCATAAAGTACCTTGTTTGAAAAACAAAAGAAAGATTCCCTTCACATTATTTTATTAAAAGTCAAACAAGGGTATATGTTAATTTAACCCATATTATAGTAAATAAAAAAAATGTTCTAGAATACATTTTTAAGAAACATGGATGTAGATGATAAAGAGGTCCCAGTAGATACTTACTTAAAAACAACCTCGAATAATAAAGAGATTGTGAAAATTAACCCTTACCTTGTACTTTTCATTGGCTGAGGGTTGGTTATCCTCATTTATAATGGTGAAATAAATTTTATTAAATTATACAAGAATCATATACATTAATATGATATCATATATGATCGTTTAACATTTCTTTGTTAATAATATATTAGTATTATCATCATTTCAGGTGTTAACTGATTCGTTTTCCTTTATATGATTTGTTTCATAAGTAATGTTTTTTATGGATATGATTTATCTTATTCATATTCATAATTTTATTAATTCATCAAAAATTATTTTTAATCATCTAATTAAAATTAGTCTTGAATGGATATGATGGGGAATGAATCTCTTCGCGTTCGTGGAGATGGTAATCCGTACGTACGCACGAGCAACAATATCATTATTAAAATAATATATAATTGGATGGTATATCATATATAAAGAATCATTATCATGTTATATTTATTATTTATATCAATTTCACATTATTATTATACCCATCTAAATAATAATGTATTGAATAACAATTACACCACGACGTGGAGACGATAATCCGTACGTACGCAAGTATGGTGAAATGTCATTCAAAGGATGGGTAGAATAATGAATATGGTTGTACCATATTCATAATAACATCCTAGTATATAGAAGATTCTAGAGTTATTATTTTATAATGGAAACAACAAATAAAGAGGAAGTGGATGAAGAAAGGAACATGAAAGATGTGATGAAATACTTACCTCTTCTTTGGGTTCTTCATTTTGATTGGATCAAAAGGGCCCCTTATGTTGGATTTCCGAATAAATGATGGAATCTAGAATTAAGGTAGGATAGTTTCGAGGGTATTTGGGCAGGGGTTGGACAATCCAAATGGATTTGAATGTGTGAATTTGGGAGAAGGTGAAGTGCCCTTTTATAAGAGGGGTCAGGGGCACCTTTGGAAAATCTAGAAATATTATTTTATAATAAAATCATTTTCAGTTTATAATGGCTCCAAAATGTATAATTTAAAGGATAAGGTGGGGATCGGTCGAAAACCACTCAAACAATAGGTTTTATAAAGGTTTCAGTCACTATATTAACCTTATCTTTTAGATTTAATTCTTAGTTAAATAGTTTGACATTTACCATGTCCCTTTGTATTTTTATATTTGTTTCGCACGGATTTCGGGGATGACCTCCTGGACGGGAGATTCAAATGTTCCGATCGGTTTCTAGTGGGTTTGTTCGTAGAACCGGAAACATCCAATGATTCCACATCCGTTTGGACCTACTTTCCAAAGGTAGGCGCTCATTAGTTTGTGGACTAATGAGGCTTAGGAATTTGCATTGGTCGAGAGGATGGGAGGTCGGACTCATCACACCTTTTTTAGGGGAATTATTGTCTACTCCGGGACTCTCTTTATAGATTTCAGTTATGTTCGTGAATCCTTATTACATTACCAAGTATAAAATGAGCTTTCCTTTAGTTTTAACAATCAATGATTAAATATGCAAGAAATTTAGAGAATCTTTTATATGTATTCGAGGTTCTTCATCAATATAGAATCATCTATATCTGTTTAGAGATTCTTGGTCAATGGTATCCTTCAAAACATTTATATAAAAGTCTCTTGGTCATTATGATGACCAGGCTGGTTTTAAAGCCACTCAGTGGGGCACTTGAAATTTATCGTCATTCAGAAGGACATGGATTATTTCAAAGTTGGGATCGAACCCATAAATGGGCTACCTACGTATCCTTTGTTTTGGAAAAGGAATCAGAACCCACGTAGTTCGAGTAATGGAGTATGATGTTTATGATTGATGGCTCAAAGAAGAATGTCATAATTACTTTTACACTCTAAGCTCACGTGAGTCATGCTCGGTGTGAGAAACAAGAGGTATTGGTAAAAATTAGACAATTGTTCCATGAAAGATGAAATCATAAGAAATTGTTTGGGGCTTATGTATGTATGACTGCCCAAATAGATGAAGGTTTAGGATTTACTTTTAGGGAGAAAATCCATGAACAGGGTCCATAAAGGTATATGTGCTTCATGGAGATTTGAATACTCTAATCTTGGGGATTCCTCCTAAGGAGGATGCCCAGATTAAAGGATTTATAACTGGGGATTATTCCTGAAAAGGAGACCCAGGTTAAGGATTCTCTCATCTTAAAGGATGAGGTTGAATGAAAGAACTTTCAATCTTTGGTGACATAAAGATGTATAAATCACTAGGTTTTGAAAGATATTCCACCAAATTCCTTTCAGATAAGGAAGTCAAATCAAGAAATCATACCATAAATGGATTTGAAGAGTATCTTGAAGACTGAATCTTGAATAGGAAAGGTGAAATGGCTTAAGAAGGGAAAAATGGGCAAGATGGGCACCCAAAAAGGTAGGGGCGCACAAGTCTTGAAAGGCGCGCAAGTCTTGCGGGGGCGCACAAGTATTGGTCGCGCAGGTATACCTGCGCGACACATGGTGTACTTGCGCGATTTTTAACCAGCATTGAAATACTTGAGCAACTCTTTATTAAACCCTCTAGAATCCTCTTGAGGTTCTTCCAGAAAAGGGACGCGCAAATTCTATTGAAGGAATAAGGCGGCGCGCAAGTATGATCAATTCCCTTAAGGGCTGGACATTCAGGCGCACAAGTGTTGATGAGTTTCAACACTTAGGCCTTCCTCCCTCTCTTTAGATCTTCCGTTCTAGGTAAGAAATTACCTTAGAAGTGTTCCGAAAGCTTTGAGAAGAGACTTGGGCGTCGGGAACATCAATCCGAGTTTCTGGAAAAAGATCCTCTCGAATGGGGGGCCCACAGGGTCTATTTATAGGCAGGAGAAGACCCCGGGCGGTTACAGGGCGGTTACCACTTAGGTCGCGCAAGTGACTTGAGCGACCAAGGGCATCGCGCAAGTGTACTTGCACGACAGTGAGATAACTTGCGCGGTGCAGTTTCTGTTGATCCTTTCTTCCTGCCTTTGTCGATTTTTGATGTTTTCTTCAAAGGATGAATCACTTTGAGCCCAGATATTCCCTTTTTCGATCTTTAGATTCTGTGACGAAAGGAGCGTCAACAAAAGTCCCCCCTCAGAGTTGGATCCGGAGAGAAATGAGGATTTGACTCTGAGGAAATCGAATCCATCCAAAGGAAAAGGGGGGTGCGCAAGTCTTCAGTGCACAGAGGGCGGCGCGCAAGTTTGCGTCGCGCAGGCCTTAAGCGCTCTGGATACGGCGCGCAGATAGGCCTCCTGGCCTATAAATACATGGCTTTTGGCCGTGTGTAGAATCTGATCCCGAATTTCTCGAGCTCTCGCCGCGCAGGTCACCTGAGCCGCGCAAGTCTCTTTTCCACTGTTCCCTCGATGTCTCGCTATTGTAAAGGTAATAGGGCTTGCGCGGTAATACATGCGCGACAAAAACTTGCGCGGCACATGTAACACTTGCGCGACATCTCCATACTTGAGCGCCTTATTACCTTAGCCATTTTTTTATTTTTTCAACAATGTTTGTAAAAAATTAATTCATTTATAAATTAATTTATGCAACTCTTTGTGCAGAATTAGTGGCTCTTAGACCCGGATTAATTGATGAACTGGCTAGCAAGCGGATAGATGATATGATGAACATCATTGGCCACGATTACTATGATATCTGCGACAACACTCTCCCAGATTTGGCTAAGTACTTGAAGAAATATCATCCTAATTTTCCACAGAGCATCCATCTGCCTCTGTGTGGTCATGGTCATCTGCAAGGAGTCAATGTTCCAAATGAAAACAATTATACACCTGAGATGCAGTTGCACTTCTACTCCTCTATTTCGGTTATTCTGTGCATTAAGAGCAACAACAATGGTGTGAACTTTCAAATTCTTCCTCCATGTCATTTTCTTGCAGATATGAAAATGGAAAACCCATGGGCTGAAATGTTTTCCTCTGCCAGTTGGTGGAGAGAAGACAAACATGGTATTAGAGAAATATCTGAAAAGAGTACTCTCTCCAAATGGCTCTTTACTTCCAATGCTCCGTTCTCAAATCCATGTATCCATCTTCCAAGTCTCTTGGACAGAAATAGAGTGACTGTTTGATCAGCAGAAAATTTTCTCAAACCGCACTGAAGAACATCCTTTTACAATTGTTCCAAGAAGAGCTAGTATCACTACATCTTTTATTGTATCCAGTTGAATGAATGAATTCCAGGTGGTTGCTGATGAAGCTCGGGAAGCCGTAAATCAAATGAAGTGTTATGTTGAAAGCCTCTTGTAATTCTTGAAAAAGAGAAGAGACTCCAGTCTGTGGATGTCCTTCTAACTCTTGTGTATCAATGAAAAAACACTTTCATCTTCAATCATTTGTACCTGCATTCTTTCACTACCTGCTTCAAATTTACTTAAGCCAATGGGCCTAGTAAGCATAGTTTGATTTTTACTAGGATTATTTACAAATAACCCTACAAACTTTGAATCTTTTAATTGCTCAATATTACCTAAATCATACAAAAAATGTATATTTAGTGAGCTGGAACTTGACTGTTATTCAGAGTTCCTTTGTCTTTTGTGGGCAGTTTAAAGTCATGCATACCGGACATAAAGGGGCTAATGTTTAAGGTCGAAATAGCTTTGACCAAAATGGATTAAAATTGATTCAATTCCTTGACAATTTATCTGAAAACATATTACCATACTCAAGTATGAGAGAAAATATGTAAACTATGGCTTAAGAATATTGGAATCTGAGGAATGATATGAAAAAGAGCTAAAAGGCATTAGAAGATGTAGTTTCCAAGAATGAAGTTACTATTATTTAACAAAACCCGTTAGGGGGTTGAAATATGCAGGGCCACCTATGGGCATTGGCTGCATGGTCAAATAAATAGTATCTTTCGGCTGACAAGTCTGTTATGTGGACTGTTTATGCAAGGCCACCTATGGGCACGTGTTACATAGTCAGGCGAAAGAACTCTCAAAAATTTACTTTCCTAGTGCTAAAAGCCAGTGAATGTTTATGGAGATTCAAATTTTCTAAAGTATAGAGTTTGTTGTATGGAAAGAGGTACTTGAATATGGAGAAGATATTTCCGAACAAGAATATCGAAGAACTGGATGAATATCACTCCTATGAAGGTCTGACCCAAACGTAGGGAAGAAGAATACACCGTAGACTTGAATACTTTCAGATCATGAAAAAGGATATGGGACAAATATGTTAAGGATGGCTATTTTTTTGCGGATCCCTACATACTGTCGTTTAAGACAAATAAGGACAAAAGATGCATTCTTCCCAAGAATGAAGTTACCATCATTTAACAAACCCGTTAGGGGGTTGAATTATGCAGGGCCACCTAAGGGAATTGGCTGCATAGTTAAATAAAATAGTATCTTTTGGCTAACAAGTCTGTTATGTGGACTGTTTATGCAAGGCCACCTATGGGCACGTGCTGTATAGTTAGGAAAAATAATTCTCAGAAGTTTGACATTTTTGTGACTAGAAATCATGAAAAGGGTTATGAATATCTGAAAATATTTAAGGTTAGGATTATAACACATAAAGATGGGTATTGTCTAATGTATATAGAGATACATAGGTCAATGATAACCATAATCATGTTGTGGATGGGTCCTGAATTGAAACTTGGACTTCACTACGTATCTCATAAGAATGAGAATCAAGCCATACGTAGTTCTTGAAATACAGTTTAACGTCGTGAAGGACGAAAGTATGAGTGATCTTAGTTTAGGGTCATAGAATTCGGACCAAAATAATGAATACACAGTGTGTGTTTTCATGAGGACTTTTCAGCCAAGGGACTGAAAGTGAAATTTGGGGTTAGGCCCAAAAGACTTGGGACTGGATTTGAGGGATACTCGAATGTTCCTACGTATCCCATAGGGATGGGAATCAAGTCCACGTAGTTCTAGAAATTCCCTTTGTACAAATTTGGTTCGTACATGTGAAGGGTGAAAGGGGACTTTAGTGCAATGATGGTTTAACCTGAGATAAAAAGTCTAGGCATTACCATGTATGTACGTAGTCTTTTTGAAATGAAACATGATTGAAAAATCAATGTCAATAATAGTTCTCTCTCAAGTGAGGAGATCAAAGAATATTGTAGTTTATTGTTGTACCAGACAAAAGTGTTGTATAGTTTAACGTCGTATAACAAGGACGAAAGTGAATCAATGTAAAAAAATATTGATTCTAGGGGAGGTTTCACAAATCAACATCATATGAGATGGTGGTGAACCGATGTGAAGAGATTATTTTTGGGCTTGAACCCTGGGAGGCTGCCTACATACCCAGCCTGGATGGAAAGGATCAAAGTCCGTGTAGTTCAATTAAAGAATGAATTAATGATCAAGTTGTTCTTGGGGACAACGATCTAATTAAAATGTTGTTGGGAATTACACATGGTTAGTGGCCCAAAGGGAGTGTTATGGTTGATGTTCTCTCTAAGCTCACGTGAGTCATACTCGGTGTGAGAAACAAGAGGTAACAATAACCTTAATGATGCATAGTTTAATGTCACGTAGGACATATAAAGGGACTATGCAGTTTAAAGTATTGAAGTTAGGACTATTGGTGCTGCACAGTTTAGTGTCATGTAGCAAGGACAAAATAACACACCATTTATGTCATGTTGGACGAAAGTGCGAATAGTTTAAGGTCATATGCATGGACCATGGATGGTGCAGTTTAATGTCATGCTGGACCTTTGATGATTATATAGTTTAACGTCTTTCCGGACGTGAGGGAATTTTATACAGTTTAGCGTCATGTAGTTAGGACGTCACAGTTTAACGTCTTGCTGGACATAAGGGATTTGCAAATAGTTTATGGTCATATACATGGACCAGGGATGATGCAGTTTAAGGTCATGCTGGACGGTTTAGGGAACTTTTTCAAAGTTTAATGTCGTGTGGGACGAAGTTGTAGTTTAAAGTCATACTGGACCATTGCTGTATAGTTTAACGTCATATAGCAAGGACGAACTGGAAACTTTTTAACAGTTTAATGTCATGTAGGACAATTCAAGTAACTGTTACAGTTTAACATCATGTTGGACAATAGAACATTTATACAGTTTAACGTCATGTTGGACGATAGAACATTGCTGTACAGTTTAAAGTCATGTAGCTAGGACTAAGGTGAACCAATATGAGGATATCAGTTCTGGGGACTTTTTACAGTTTATCGTCATGCTGGATGCTGGAAGTTCCACACAGTTTAATGTCATGTTGCTAGGATATAATATAGTTTAACACAATACAGTTTAGTGTCATGTAAGACATAATAGTAACCAATGTGACAGTTTAACGTCATGTTGGACGATAAGGGAACTGACACAGTTTAACGTCATGCTGGACGATGAAAGTGCCACACAGTTTAATGTCATGTTGCTAGGACACAATATAGTTTAATGTGATCTCGGACACAATATAGTTTAATGTCATCTCGGACAAATAAGGAACTTCTGTATAGTTTAACGTCATGTAGATAGGACACAATACAGTTTAGTGTCATGTAGGACATAATATGAACCAATGTGACTGTTTTGGCTCTGGGAACAATATTTTGTGTTTATACAAAATACTTCTTCAGAAATCTGGCATTA
This sequence comes from Viscum album, assembly GCA_963277665.1. Lineage (NCBI taxonomy): Eukaryota > Viridiplantae > Streptophyta > Magnoliopsida > Santalales > Viscaceae > Viscum > Viscum album. Next base: position 584,365,097 of record OY728130.1, read on the forward strand.
GTTGGAGTCGTGATGTGTTCTCCATCCATTGAGATTAGAGAATACGCTCCATTGGAGTAGACCTTATGTATTGAATAAGGTCCTTCCCATTTTGGTTCAAGCTTGGGAGGCTTCTTTCCTGGTATCATTGGTGCTCTGAGAACCAATACTAATTCTCCCTGAATGAATGAACGAAGACGAACTTTTTTGTTAAAAGCTCGTGCTATTCGATTCTGATAGATTTCCAAGTGGTGTAAAGTGCACAATCTTTTCTCATCTAACTATTCCAATTCATTCAACCACTTTTGGGATTGCTCATCTGTAGATAACTGATCACAAATGGCTATTCTGAGTGAGGGCAATTGGACTTCAATTTGCAAGACTGCTTCTGTTCCATATACCAATGAATATGGAGTTGACCGCGTTGCATTGCGAGTGGTAGTCCGATAAGCCCATAAAGCATGAAAGAGTTTATCAGGACATGACCTCTTATCTTTATCCACCATCTTTTGCAGTATATTTGAAAGAGTCTTGTTGAAGGCTTCTATCTGGCCATTAGTCGCCGCATGATATCGAGATGAATGGTTGGACTTAATGTTGTATTCTTGATACAATTTCTTTACCTCAGAAGAACAGAAGTTGGTACCGTTGTCCGTCAATATGGTATGAGGGACACCAAATCTAGTAATGATGTTAGACTTGATGAAGCTAACAATGCATTTAGAACTGACTTCTTTGAGAGGTACTGCCTCTGCCCATTTGGAAAAGAAATCAGTAGCAGTAAGAATGTACTTAAACTGCTTGGTCGTAGCTGAAGGGTAAGGTCCCACCACATCCATTCCCCATGTGGAAAATGGCCATGAGTATTTAGCTGTATGAAGCAACTCTGGAGGTTTATGAATGAAGTTGTCATATACTTGGCATGAATGACACTTCTTTGTGAAATTAACACAATCTTGTATCATTTAAGGCCAAAAGTATCCAAGCCTTCGAATTTGATCAGACAGTCTATGTCCAGACTGGTGGGCACCACAGACTCCTGCATGCACTTCTTTTATGACAGCCATTGTCTCTTCACCATCAATACATCTGAAGAGAACTCCATCAAAACCATGTTTGTAGAGAATTTTCTCGAGGTGGTTTAGGCTATCATAAAGAGTAAAATTGACCACACATCGCCGAATTTGTTCTTTCTTGGCTCTATCAGGTGGAAGTGTTCCATTTTTAAGGTATTCCCTGATAGGTGACATCCATCCTATAGTATGACCATACGGTTCAGGAATGAGACTAATTTCATTAATTTCCTCTCTTCTGACTTGAACATAAGGTGAAATTGCACGACGGTGCGCAATACAGATGGTTTTCTCGTCCCGATTTGGATCTGTTAAAGCTGTGGCTATATTAGTCAGTGCATCAGCTTGAGCATTTTGTGATCTTGGGACATAAGAAAATGTCGGTTCTGAAGGGAATTCCGACATTGACTCTCTGACGTAATCATACAAAGGGATTAATTCTTCTTTTCTGATGGCATAATCCCCATTGACTTGTTTGATTACCAGGTCTGAATCACCTTTCACCTTTAAGTGATTCACTTGTGCTTGAAGCGCTAACTCCAAGCCAGTAATGAGAGCTTGGTATTTAGCTTCATTATTGGTACCACCTTCCCACAACAAAAAGGAATAAGGTAACACTACCTTATCTGGAGAAATGAGCACAATTCCTAAACCAACTTTGTTGAATTTAGGATTTTACATTTTCTTCCCTGTTGGACTTCTAGAAGCACCATCAAAATACATTTCCCATGTTTGAGGACTCTCTTGAATAGAGAAAACTTCCTCATCAGGGAGTTCGATATCTGAATTCGTGTCTTCCACTGAAGGATGTTCAGCCAGAAAATCAGCCAGAGCTTGGCCCTTAATTTCCTTTTGAGACACATACTAAATGTCGAACTGCTGTAGAATAACCGCCCACCTTGCCAGACATCCTGTAAGCATTGGATGACTAAGGATGAATTTGAGAGGATTATTATGAGATACCAATTGGACCTCGTGATGTTGCAGGTAGTGTCTCAGTTTCTGAACTGCAAAGATTAATGCTAGGCAGCACTTTTCAATACTCGAATACCAGGTTTCTGCTTCAAGCATAGTTCTACTGAGATAGTAGAGACTATTTTCATTCCCAGCATCATTCTTTTGAGCGAGAAAGGCACCCAATGATCGCTCTAAAGCTATCACATAGAGGATAAGCGGTCTACCCTCAACAGGTGGCATGAGTACTGGTGGACTCAAGAGGTATTTCTTGAGAACATCAAATGCTTCTTGACATTCTTCAGTCCACTGGTAAGTGACCCCTTTCTTCAATAATTTGGTAAAGGGTAAACTTTTGCCTGCCAAATTGGCGATGAAACGCCGAATATAGGCTAAGTGTCCTTGAAGTCCTCTTAATTCTTTCAAATTATGAGGAGGTGACATACCAAGGATTGATTTGGTCTTCTTAGGATCGACTTCAATACCACAATGGCGTACAACAAAGCCGAGGAATTTTCCGGAGGTTACCCCAAAACCACATTTTAAGGGGTTCATCTTCAAATTATGTTGTCGAAGCTTGTGGAAATGACTTCCAAATCAGCCAAGTGATTATAATGTTGTTTGGATTTAACCACCAAATCATCTACATAGAATTCAACAAACTTCCCTAAAAGAGGTTTGAAGATACGATGCATGGCGCGTTGATATGTTGCACCTGCATTCTTTAAACCAAAGGGCATCACCCGGTAACAAAACACACCTTGAGGAGCTCTGAAGGCTGTATATTCCTCATCTTCTGGGGCCATTCGGATCTGATTATATCCGGAATATCCATCCATGAAAGAAAGTACTTCATATCCAGCCGTCGCATCAATTAAGAGTTCTGTAATCAGAACTGGGAAATCATCTTTAGGACAATACCGATTAAGATCTCTGAAATCGATGCAAACCCTAATTTGTCCGTTCTTATTCTTTACAGGGAAAATATTAGCCAACCACTTGGGATATTGAACATATTTGATGAAGTTGGCTTTGATCAGCTTATCCACTTTGGCTTCAATTTTGGAAGCATAGGTTGGGTGTGTTCTTCTCGCGGCTTGCTTAAAACCTCGATGTTCTTTTGGTAAACCCAAATGATGAGTAGCAACATCAGGATCAAGCCCAAGAATTTCTGTATAATTCCAAGAAAAAATATCTTTATTTTGCTTTAGAAAAGAAATATACATCTCTTGCTCTTCATGGGTCATGGCCGCTCTAATTAAAGTGGGGCATGGATCTTTCTCTGTACCCAGATTTACTTCTCTGAGTTCATCCACAGTGGTAGAGATACCCTCTTCAAATGTTGTAGGAGCATCTCTAAGATCTTCCTCTTCCTCTTCATCATGTGTTATTTCTTCCGTTTCTACTTGCAAAGTAGATGAAAAATCGAAATTCTCATGATCATAAGAGATTTCAAAATTTTCACATTTTAAAGAAGAAGCTTCCATTTCCGACACTATTGATGATAAAGGGTCTTCTTTGGGAAATAAAGAGGAGATAATGGATTGAGAATCGACATCATTATTCACCTCTATTGTTGCTATAACTTCTTCTGGCCTGATTAGCGAAGTATAGACTTGTTGGACTTCAGTAGATGAAATTAAAATGTCACCACTTATGCTTTCATCACTGCTTGGTAGGTTACCAATTTCTCCCATGTTGTCTGGCTCGATCGCCAAAATTGACATTATGGATCTTTCCATAAGAGTATTTTGATTTGGGCCTATTTTTTCAATTTGACTGATAGGTAACACATAATCTGTACTCACATGTGAAAATGGATTTATTGGAATTTTCTCCAAACCATATGGAGCATTAACTTTGGTAATTTCCTTCATTGTTGATTTTTCTATTCCCTTCATGTGATAAAATTCCGCCTCAATGTATTGAGACTCACATGTCTTGAACGAGGCCTTATCACCATACAATGTTCCAACTTGACCATCGAAACAGTATTTGAGACATTGATGGTATGATGAAGGAATAGCTGCATGCTGATGTAGCCAGGGTCTTCCAAGCAAGATATTGAAAGCTGAGTCTTGATCAACAATCATGAAATCCGAATTGGATACAAGATCTCCAAACTGAGTTCTGAGTGTAACTTCTCCAAGTGGTTCTTGTTCATTTTTATCATATCCTTGTAACATCATGGTAGAAGGAGATAAATCAGATTCCGTGAGGCCCAATCGACGAAGTGTACGAATGGGCATGAGGTTGACTCCTGAACCATTGTCAATGAAAGCTCTTCGAACATCTATACCATTGACTTTTCTAGATAAGTACAAAGGTTTTATGTGCCCATGCACAACATCATCTTCATATTTATCAGTAAAATATATCACTGCATGGCATTCTGCAGGATTATTCTCTATGTGATAGATTTCAGCTGCAGCAATTTCAGCTTCAAACTCCTGAGGACTTGACAAAGCTTCGATGAGTGCTTCCCGAAGATCTTTTGACAGATTCAAAGCATCCAAAATTGATAACTTGGCTGGTACTTGGGACAAGTGTTTCAATATATCATACTTTTGATCTAGAGGTTTGCGTTTTCCAATAGGAATATGCGGTTTAGCAGGTACCTTGGAAGCAGATGCTTTGGAAGCTGATGCATCTTGTATTGAAGTTGGCAACATCCTTGGTTTTGGAAGATTAGACTGATTAGATCCATTTACTTGCTGCGATAAAGAAGATGGAACCTTTAATCGGTCTTCCAAAATAACAGTGCCAAAACTGAGTTGGCCATTGGCAGAAGAACTTGCTTGTTCTTTTTGAGCTCGCTGAAGGGCTCTACCATGAGTTTCTACTGCATATACAGTGCTAGCAGGGGTAAAATTAGAGTAGTGGATTTGGAAAGATCCATGTCTTCCCCTGTATCCTGAACCTCTAGAACTTCCTCAGATTCCCTTATTTGATACTGGGAATTTAGGCTTATCAAGACTGGAATATGGATCTGTTAATTGAATCATATTAACAAAACCATAGATTAACTTTTCGTCTGATAAAGAATCTGCCTGGTTAGCCTGTTTAGGCTATGCCGTTTGGTGGGACGGTGCCCGTGGCTTTGAAGTAGAAGGCATGAAATCTGCCAGAGTCAAAGACAATTTAGGCTTTGATACATACTCATCTTCTCCTGATTCCTCTTTCTTCTTTGAATTGCGCTTCCCTTTTGAGGATTTGTCTTTTGATGGAGGCTTTACTGCAGATTTTGTAAGAGACACAATTGGCTTCTTCAATTGTGTTCGCAAAATGGAATGGATCCGATTGATTGCCTTTCGGACCATCCAATCATCATATTTTTTTCGTAGTTTTGCTTTTGACTTCCTGCCACTCGCCTCCTTCCTCTGGATCTGTAGCGGTAATACACGCTACATGAGCTGAAGAACCCTTCAATTTGACTTGTCCCAAGTCGACCATCTTTTGCAGGAGGTATTTAAAGACAAAACACTCTTGTATGGGATGCCCCAACATTTGATGAAAGGAAAAATAATTGGGACGGTCTTCATCTCCTTCCTTGTTTAGCCTCTTGGGCACTGGTAATTGAACCAAATTATTTTCCAGAGCTGAAATGAAGTAACCAGGAACTTGCTCACTTCGGAAAGAGTATGTTTTACTCTTCAAATCCTCAAATTGTTTTCGTCATTGATATCTTTGATAATTTGGACGAAACAGCCTTTGTTGTTGGAATTCAGGAGGTGGAGCCCTTCGAGAAGATGAAGGTTTTGAAGTAGAAATAGGTACAGGTGCTTGTTTAAGCATAACTGTAGCAGTTTTCACTTTACCCATTCTCCTTCCTGGAGCTGATGGAATTATACGAGATTTAACCTTAGCCTGTATAAGGGAATCTTCAATCTGTTGAGCGATTTAAGTAAGGTCTCGAAACCCTCATGTGTATTTCACAGGGATCAATGGCGTGCGTAATTCGTCATGCAAATTTGCCACACAGATTGGCAACAATTCCTCCTGAGGGAGTGCTAAACTCAGGGAATACGTTAATCCCTTCCAACGAGCAATGAAATCAGAGACTCTTTCATTCAACCTTTTCTTGCAGTTTGTAAGATCGAAAACTGTCGTTTTTTGCAAAGTTGAGCTAAACTGAAGAAGGAATTTTTGACGAAGATCCTCCCATCCGATGACTGACCGGGATTTCAAGCTTGTATACCAGACAAAAGCTGGTCCTTGCAAGGTTCGCATGAAGCATCTGAGTTTCACTGCTTCTTGCTGCTCTGGAGTTCCCATCATAGGATCACAACAAGACACGTAATGCGTCAAATGTTGTTCAGAGTCGCCTGATCCATTGAAAGTAGGGAAAACAGGGTTTCCAAAACTGGATGGAGGAGAAATTGAATCTACCCATTCAGGGTAAACTTTCTTTTCAGGTTGAACTTGCTCCCGTTTCCCTTCCATAGTTTCTAACCGAGCTGTTAATGACTCAATAGTAGTTATTAACTTTTGAGAAACATCAGGTTGAACTTGGTTTTGGGTAGGTGCAATGAATGGAGCTTGGACAGACGTGGTGGTTGGTGCTGCAACTGATGGTAGTGCTGCCAACCGTTGTTGCGTTTGACCCGTAGGATTAGACCTCAGAGGGTGTACTGATAAGGGAGGATATTCCTGATCCATCTCAGTAGTTACAACAAATTCCTTCGGCTGTCAGACTTCAGCATTCTTAAGAAGAAGACTACTCTGAAGTAGTTCTGAATTCAGCCTTCTTAATTCTTTCATTTCTTCCTCCTGTTGTGCAAACCTTTGCTCTAATGAGAGCGATTGACCTCCTTCAGAGGAAGGGTGAGAAGTAACCTGATTCTTTCCTTTCCCCTTATTGGATCCTTTTCGGAGAGGGGGAAGTGGGTTATTTGAAGGAATACCCAGATTTTGGGTAAGACTTTGATTACGTGTGCGCACACCTTCTTCATTTAGGTCTGTGTGCGCAACTTCTTGAGCAGGAACCTCTTCGTCTGATCCCTCTGATTGAGCCTCATCTGGTGAATCATCAGCAACAACATTGATGAAATTAATGGATGCATATTTCATGGAATCCTTTCTATCAACATTTCTGTGATATTTTCTTCTTCCATGTCCATGATGAGACATGGAATTCCGTTGACTTGATCCCTCAGGAACTTCTTGGAGAACCGTCACTTGGAGAGAATCTCCTGATAGCTTGGCTCTTCGTTCCTCTTGAGGCTTATTCCCTAATCAAGAGAATACATACTTTCTCTGAGGGAGGGATTGAGGATTTGAAAAAGTCCCCAGTCCGGTGGACTGGGGATGTTCCTGCTGCTTCCGCTCAACTCCTCGAATCCCATTTGTTGACCCTAAGGGTTGGGTTAGAGAAGTCCCTAGTCTGACAAGCTGGGGTGTCTCTTGACATGCTATGTCTGAGATCTTCTTAAAATCTCTCTTGATCTTGCGAATCTTAGTTCGGAAATTAGCTGGATGCATTAACCTGTATCCACTTTTATCACCTGGTTCAATAAACCGTTGGATGATTTCCGAAACTTCTGTCATTTGATGACGTGTTTGCTCCATACAAGAGGAACTAGTTGAAGCCTGTTCTTGGGCAAGCTTTTGATTATGAACAAAGCCCATTGACTGGGGCTGGCCATGGAAAATAACATTGCATGAGACCATTTTCGGCGGGCTTTGCTGACTGGAAAGCACTGTGAAATGTAGTGCTCCGTGAACACCCCATCCTCTGATATGAACATCAGATGGAGCATTTGCAATTAACTGACGCAATTTTCTTAGTGCGCCAAGGCATGAACGTTGAAGGGTTCTCTGTTGCTTTTCAGCCTTCTAATACCGAGAGACTGATAGAGATGCCAAATCAATCTGACGTTGTAGCCCTTATATTATCTTAAGATGATTTTCATATTCATCATAAGATAATACCTTCTTCTTCAATTGACAAAGAGTCTTCCATATGTTGAGACGAATATCATGGATTCCATCATCCGTCAATATCTTTGGAATGTCGTACTGGGAGTCAGCCAAAGGCCAAAACATGACTGGTACTTCACCTTTTGCCAGTTTTTTCCTCATGTTCAGCATTTCCTCTTTATCATTAAATGAAGATTCTTCTACCTGTTTTGACCAGAGTTGGTGTTTCCTTGTTGCTTCATCGGATTCAACAAGATTGGTAGAGAGATCATTAATCAAACTAGAAGATTCATGACTGAGGGGTGGTTCGGAGAATGACCTACACCCTGAGCTATCTTCTGATTGAGAAAGTATTTCACTTGTTAGCGATAAAGCATTAGACATGACTGGTTTCACATTTGCAAGTGCCTCAAGATAAGAGGGATTTCTCGGCACTACATTATCCACTAGAGTATTTTCCAGGCAATGTGAATCACTATTGTGGAGAGGACTTTCACAGCGAAGTTCATCATCATGGGGAGGACCACCATAATGGGTTACAACAAAAGATGAAATCTCTTGCTCCTTGGTCTTCTGACCACACAGAGGGTTCCTGTGGCTCTCATCTAAATAAGAAACTTCAAGATTGACCGAACTTTCATGAAGCAAGCCTTCATGAGGAAGTGTCTGTTGAAGACCTTCAAAATTAATGTTCTCGTTATTGGGAACTAAGGGAGTAGAATCTTGAATTCCGACAGATAAATGTCTGAGGGCTTCAAGAACTCCAGCATCGAGCAAGGCCTTGTTGCAGATTGTCCTTTGATCTCCTGACTGTGCTGGGCAGATCTTTTTCTTAGATTCCTTCTTACTCACTTTAGAAACCACTTGTTGACGAAAGTGGTTACTCTGAGCAGGTGTATGTGCCTGATCAGGAAAGATGGTCAGGTTAGGCTGACGATCTCCACTCAAATCAGGTGTATGTTCCGGACTTGGTTGTCCGTATGATATGAGGGAGTATGCCCCATAACCCTCTTGGACTGGAACAGATGTGTGTGTCTGTTCCGGAGTAAATCGTTGATGTGTCACTCCACTGCTAGGGATAGATTTATGTGTCTGTCCCTAAGATGTTGCTGAAGCTGTTATGATATCCTGGCAAGCATCCAGAATATGAGCAGGAATTTGCTTCTTCTCTTTCACCGTTGACAAAATATGTTTGGTGACTTCAGCCGCCGGAACGGGGATATACGTCCATTCCGGGCTTGGAGTAGGTGTATGTGCCTGCTCCTGTCCTCCTTTTCCTGTCAGTGAATCCTGACAGTACTCAAGTGTGGAGGCAGAGAGTTGAGTCTGCCTCCTGTTTGTCGTCGGGGCTTTCTGACTGACTTCTCCGTGCGCTACCAAGCGAGACTGTTGGTAGACTTGATTAGTATTAGCAGGTGTATGTGCCTGCTGATTACACTTCGCCAAACGCGGTTGACGAGATCCATCATATGTAGTCAGACGAGCCTACTGACTAACATGTGATGTATAAGCAGGTGCATGTTCCTGCCTATGGTACTCCGCCGGAATTGCCTGGCGGGATTGGCGTGATGCTGCCAGACGAGTCTGCTGGAAAACGGAATTAAAACAGACAGGTGATTGTGCCTGCTCGTTATTTGCCACCAAGTTAGGTTGGTGGACTTCTTCGGAGATGGCAGGGATGACAACCTGCCCATTGTTAACCGGATTCCGTCTCTGGCGGTTCATCTTGCCTGCTCAGGTTCGAGGAACCTGAGTTGAATGCCTGGAGTCGGTACCCTCATCATGTTGAGGGCGCACTACCGCACGAGTCTGGCAGCGATTGTTGATGGGAGCCCTCGAGAAGGAATCCTGTCTTTTTGAATTAAGGCCCTGCGAGACCTGCTCATTCACTTCCTCAGAGTAAGGGAGTGAATGGAAATTGCGTTCCGGGGATAATGACCCGAAACGGTTGGAGTTGGTAGTCAGCACCGCCTGCTTCTTGATCGCTGGCCGCCGTTGTCTGGATGAACAGGTAGAGTTGTTAACTTGGAGGGCTTGACGAGCGGCCTCCAGAGTTGGGATAGTACCGTTGCGACGGTACTCCTTAACCAGTACATTAGAAACCCAGCGTTGAAGACGCTGAGTTGGTGATGTCATCCTCAGAGCAGACGACGTTCCAGCAAGAGTAGCAGCATTGGTTTTCACAGCAGCAAACCTCACAGTAGAGGTGTTCACAGTAGCAGTATTCACAGGGGTGAATTTAAAAAAGCCATTTTGCAGAAGATCTTGAGAAAAGAGTGCATGTTCTATATAACAGACATAATCAAGATGAATCTGGCCACTGCATCTTTTGGATGAGCACATGTCAATGATTGATTTGTTGGCCCAAGGGGCCTAACAAATAAGAAAAACATCACTTTAACTTGGTTAAGGATTCACGCCGGGTTCACCATTTTTTGTTTAGCACGGATTTCGGGGATGACCTCCTGGACGAGAGATTCAAACGTTCCGATCGGTTTCTAGCGGGTTTGTTCGTAGAACCGGAAACATCCAATGATTCCACATCTGTTTGGACCTACTTTCCAAAGGTAGGCGCTCATTAGTTTGTGGACTAATGAGGCTTAGGAATTTGCATTGGTCGAGAGGATGGGAGGTCGGACTCATCACACCTTTTTGAGGGGAATTATTGTCTACTCCAGGACTCTCTTTATAGATTTAAGTTATGTTCGTGAATCCTTATTACATTACCAAGTATAAAATGAGCTTTCCTTTAGTTTTAACAATCAATGATTAGATATGCAAGAAATTTAGAGAATCTTTTATATGTATTCGAGGTTCTTCATCAATAGAGAATCATCTATATCTGTTTAGAGATTCTTGGTCAATGGTATCCTTCAAAACAATTATATAAAAGTCTATTGGTCATTATGATGACCAGGCTGGTTTTAAAGCCACTCAGTGGGGCAATTGAAATTTATCTTCATTCAGAAGGACATGGATTATTTCAAATTTGGGATCGAACCCATAAATGGGCTACCTACGTATCCTTTGTTTTGGAAAAGGAATCAGAACCCACGTAGTTTGAGTAATGGAGTATGATGTTTATGATTGATGGCTCAAAGAAGAATGTCATAATTACTTTTACACTCTAAGCTCACGTGAGTCATGCTCGGTGTGAGAAACAAGAGGTATTGGTAAAAATTAGACAATTGTACCATGAAAGATGCAATCATAAGAAATTGTTTGGGGCTTATGTATGTATGACTGCCCAAATATATGAAGGTTTAGGATTTACTTTTAGGGAGAAAATCCATGAACAGGGTCCATAAAGGTATATGTGCTTCATAGAGATTTGAATACTCTAATCTTGGGGCTTACTCCTAAGGAGGATGCCCAAATTAGGAGGGGACGTATGATTGGGTTTTACTCCTAAGAAGGATGCCCAAAATTATTACTGGGACTTATTCCTGAAAAGGAGGCCCAGGTTAGGGGACTTGGGGATTACTCCTAAGAAGGATGCCTGGTATTTGAGATTGGGGCTTACTCCTAAGAAGGATGCCCATATTAAAGGATTATGATTGGGGCTTACTCCTGAAGAGTATTCCCAAAGTTAAGGAATTAAGGTTTGGGGCTTACTCCTGAGGAGGATGCCCAAGTTTGGGAACTTTAAGAATTTGGGGCTTACTCCTGAGGAAGATGCCCAGATTAAAGGATTTATAACTGGGTATTATTCTTGAAAAGGAGACCTAGGTTAAGGATTCTCTCATCTTAAAGGATGAGGTTGAATGAACGAACTCTCAATCTTTGAAGATGTATAAATCACTAGGTTTTGAGAGATATTCCACCGAATTCCTTTCAGATAAGGAAGTCAAATCAAGAAATCATACCATAAATAGATTTTAAGAGTATCTTGAAGACTGAATCTTGAATAGGAAAGGTGAAATGGCTTAAGAGGGGTAAAATGGGCAAGATGGGCACCCAAAAAGGTAAGGGCGCGCAAGTCTTGAAAGGCGCGCAAGTCTTGCGTGGGCGCGCAAGTATTGGTCGCGCAGGTATACCTGCGCGACACATGGTGTACTTGCGCGATTTTCAACCAGCATTGAAATACTTGAGCGACTCTTTATTAAACCCTTTAGAATCCTCTCGAGGTTCTTCCAGAAAAGGGACGCGCAAATTCTATTGAAGGAATAAGGCGGCGCGCAAGTATGATCAATTCCCTTAAGGGCTGGCCATTCAGGCGCACAAGTGTTGATGAGTTTCAACACTTAGGCCTTCCTCCCTCTCTTTAGATCTTCCGTTCTAGTTAAGAAATTACCTTAGAAGTGTTCCGGAAGCTTTGAGAAGAGACTTGGGCATCAGGAACTTCGATCCGAGTTTCTGGAAAAAGATCCTCTCGAATGGGGGGCCCACAGGGTCTATTTATAGGCAGGAGAAGACCCCAGGCGGTTACCGGGCGGTTACCACTTAGGTCACGCAAGTGACTTGCGCGACCAAGGGCGTCACGCAAGTGTACTTGTGCGACAGTGAGATAACTTGCGCGGTGCAGTTTCTGTTGATCCTTTCTTCCCGCCTTTGTCGATTTTTGATGTTTTCTTCAAAGGATGAATCACTTTGAGCCCAGATATTCCCTCTTCCGATCTTTAGATTCTGTGACGAAAGGAGCGTCAACAATATTATATGGTTAATAAAATTACTATATACTTCTAAGAGAACCCCAAGTGGTTCATTAATGATACAACTATCATTATATAAGTCTTTTGTCTGATCCTTATATTTTTAGGAATAGAATATAAATTAATAATATAGTATTTGTTTTAAAAACTCTTTTATGTCAATTTTGACACTATTTGGTATTTTGTTTTTGATATATTCATAACAGCATTATCAAATCTAAAAAAATTCATCTAACCAAGCCTAATATATTATATTATCCTAGAAAAGTATTGGAATTCATAAAATGTCTCAAATTACATTTATTTGGATATTGATAATATCAATTATTTTAATAGTTCATTAATTAGGTAATTACTGCCTCATCATTGTATCATAAATAAATTATATATTTAACGTCTAAAAACTATAATTAAAATATTATCATGTAGGAAATATTTTTATCTTTCTAATTAATATTTATAGTCGAATTAATATTATGTGTATCCCCATATAAAAAATGTTTTAGTTATCAAACTTTGATTTTTACTCTTTTAACTCTTATTTAAATAAAATAATAATAAATATCCTAATCTAATCCAAGTAGATCTAACAGATCATATTTTATTCCTAAGGTTTTTTTGGGTCAAACTAAACTTATCGAATAGAATTAGTACATGTGTTAGGGTAATAATAATATCATTTTTACCCTTAATTACAGTATTTACTTTTAACCGTGGTGAATAAAAGTAAAAATTTACTATTGAAAAAAATTTATTTTCATCATACTGAACCACATTTTACAAACTGATATCAACTGTGTCTCTCAGAGTTTTGAAATTCAACTCATAGAAGTGGTAAAGTAAATTTTTATCTAAATTTGCAAATACTTCTGGGAGGTGGGTAAAAGACGGTAAAAAGTTCAATAAAATTTTTATATATCTAAAATTATTATAAACTGACTCCAATGAAATAAATTGAACTTATATAAGTATTAAATATATATTTTGACTTAAAATAAATTTAAATAAAATAAATATTTATTTAAATAAAAATTCGGTTTTAATCTATAACTCAGTTTTTTCACTATTCATCATAAATTCAATGTTTTCAGAAAAATACAAAAAATTCACCCTAAGGTAATTTTGATATTCCGAATCCAAAAATGAAGTCCATTTTGAAATTATTCTACACGACATTAAGTATTGATTTTTTTAATGTATAAATGAAATATGTTTTGATTATGTTATACGCAACACCAAACAGAGCTTTCACTACACCCAGCCCTGACTTGGCTTGCATTACAAGCAATCAAGACCTTCCTCAATTGCGTCTGTAGTACACAATACCGAGTTTCACTAAATGAGATATTATTATAATATTATTATGAACTAGCAGTTATGAATAGTAATACCCACTTTTTAAAATTTTATATTTTTATCGTTCAAAATGGACTTCATTTTTGTATTCGGAATATCAAAATTAGCCTAGGGTGAATTTTTCGTATTTTTTTGAAAACTTTCAATTTTTGATGAATAGTGAAAAACACTAAGTTATAGTTTAAAACCGAATTATTATTTAAATAATTATTTATTTTATTTAAATTTATTTTAGGTCAAAATTGATACATAATACCTATATATGTTCAATGTAATTCATTGGAGTCATTTTATAATAATTTTAGATATATAAAAATTTTATTGAACTTTTCACCGTCTTTTACCCACCTCCTAGGAGAATTTAAAAATTTACATAAAACATAATTTTACCACTTCTGTGAGTGTAATTTCAAAACTCCAAGAGACACGGTTAATATCAAGGAGTAAAATGTGGTTCAATAAGATAAAAATAATTTTTGGTGAATAGTAACTTTTTACTTTTATTTACCACTGTTAAAAGTAAATAGGGTAATTAAGGGTACAAATGATATTATTATTACCCTAACACATGTCATAATTCTACTGGATATGTGTAATTCGACCCAAAACAACCTTCGGAATAAAATATGACCATTTAGGTCCATACGGATTAGATTAGGACACTTATTATTATTATTTTTAAAGAAGAGTTAAAAGAGTTAAAATCAAAGTTTAATAATGAAAACATTTTTTATTTATGGTTATACATAAGATAAATTAAACTATAAATATTCATTATAATGATAAAATTATTTCGTACATAATGGTATTTTATTTATAATTTTTATTCTTTAAATAATTTAATTTATTTATAACACAATAATGATGCAGTAATTATCTTATTAATGAAATATTAACATAATTGATATTATAAATACCCAAATAAATGTAATTTTAGACTTTTTAAAGGATTACACTATTTTTTAAGTTAATATGACATGTTATTAATGATTCAATTAACTTTTTTTGAACTAATCATGTTGTTATGACTTTCACAAAAATCAATTACCAAATAGTGTCAAAATTGGCTTAAAATAGTTTTTAAAACAAATATTATATTATTAATTTTTATTATTTTCTTAAAAATCTAAGTTTCAGCCACATGAATTATATAAGGTTATATATATTAATAATTAACCACTTGGGGTTCGTTTTTCTTGTTATAGTAAGTTTATTAACCATATAGTGTAAGAAAACAAGAAGACATGGTAAAGGTTAAATTATTTAACTTAAAGTTAAATCTAAATGATAAGGTTAAAATAGTCACCTAAACTTGTATAAAACCTATTGGTTGAAAGGATTACGACCCATACCCACTCATTTCTAAAAATAAATCAATTTTGATCTATTTTAAACCGAATATGACTTTATTATAAACTAATATTTTAAGTTTTTCCTAAAGTGCCTCTTTCCTCTCATATAAAAGGGAACCTCCTCCCTATTCTATTTACACAATTTTGAGCCTTCATGCTCGGCCAACCCCTTCCCATTTCCCTTATCAACTTCCATAGAAACATTATAGAGGTTATGGTCTTCTCAAAAGACCAACTCTAGTGCCTTAAGAGAAAGCTTAAAAGAGGTGCGTCGAAGAAGAGGTAATCTCTTCTACCGATTCTTTCAAGTATCTTTCTTCTTCAACTTATTCTTCTTTTGTTGTTCATTATAAAGTAATAACATCAGTATCACTAATATTCGGATATGTTATTATAAATATGAAACAACCCCATTTCACTTTCTATCCATCCTACAGAAAATGAAATCACCGCACGTGCGTACATACGAAATACTGTCTCCACGTCGTGGTGTAATCTGTTTTTTCACCACCACCTTACCTGGATGGGTATAATGGTGTAAAGAATAAATATATATAGATATTATAACATCATACTTATTCTGAGATATTATATCATCCACTACAATTCTATTCAAGAATTATGGGAACGATATCATCACTAGTGCGTACGTACGGACTACCGTCTCCACGACGCGATGAAATTCATTCTCCATGTTAACCATTCAAGAATGATTATAAAGTATATATAATGAATAATAATGAAATATATGACATGATAAAGATAATTTATTTATGTATATATATATATATATATAAATATGTCATCTACTTACTTCCATTCAATTCAATAAGGAAAGGAAAACAGCGTTCATGCGTACGTACGACTTATCGTCTCCATGAACGGTGTATTTCATTTAATTTATCTATTTATTATATATATATATACTGAATATATATGATATATAAATCATGATTTATATTCTGTAAGTAATTAAATCATGATATTAGTAATAATAATATCAAGAACAACAAGTCCAAACACGTACGATAAATAAAATGATTTTACCCAAAGCGCTGCTTTAATAAGGAATTTACAAAAGAACGGGTAATATAAAGTCATAAGTGAACCATATATGATATAATAACAATTAATATGATTCTTTAATAAGTTAATGATATTATTTAAATCATTACACAAGAGGTTCGGATACGTACGAAGCATATCGGACCTAAGGTAAGGGATAAATATTCTAATCTCGTTCTTATCCAAGATTGTTTATTCATAAGTATGTACTGGGGTTGTTGTTATCATCAATGTCCATGTTTTCTAAATTTTTTTCATGTATCTTTAAAGTCCTTTTTACCCATTTTTGACTTTTACCACATGTTATGGAAGGAATCTTTCTTTTGTTTACCATACGAGGAACTTTTTGACTTTTCAGGAAAAAGTACGAGGATAATGTTTTTTTAATTATACGGCATGAACAGATTTTTACAGTTTCATAATGCCTTATTTTCATGAAGCTCCCTCTACAAGAATTCATTATTATTTTCAACAAAATCCCTTTATTTTAAAATTTCATGGCATTTTTTGAAAAGAAAATGATTTTGAAGAAGAAAGGATATTTTCCTCAAGAATTCATTTCATGTGTTTTATCAAAACCATTTTCCATATAAGATGACATTATTTCATATGTGTATGTTTCAAGTATGATGTATATATGATTTACATGGTTTCACTTATCTTATGATGGAATTATATCCATTTTTTATAAGGATTATGTTATGATGGGATGATGTTTATGAAACCCATTTTATTCTTTGGGTTATGATGAATGGTTTACGATTATGTTGTGGCACACGTAAGAATGATTTCATTATGAGATTGGTGGGACCTATATCTCCCTCTAATGAATTGGGTAATGATTTATATCTCAAGATATAGACATGGCTGGATCGGTAAGTTAATCTGGTTCAGTGTTAAAGGACCGGAATGAGGAGTGAACTCGATTCAGAAAGGGACTTTGTCAACTAAGATGGCCTTGGAATCAATGCCTTGGATACTATGGAAATCATATCATGTGATTAATGGTTTTCCACAATTACATGTTTTATTCCCATGATATTTTATCATGATTGATGTTCCTTTATGATATATTCCTTACGTACTTCCACGATTTATGTCTTTTCTCAATATTTTGATGTTTAGATTTTATGTTCATGTTTTTGAATTCAAATGATTATGGATTGTTTTATGTTCTCTATGTTTACCCTTACTGAGCATTTGATCTCACTCTTTTTATGTTTTGTTTTCCCCAGGATATAAAGAAAGGATTTAGGTAAGAAAACAAAAGTGGAATATCTTTATGGGAGATGTTGAAGGTCTTTCACCCTGATTAGAAGATTATGTTCCAAGTTTTCAAAGTCACTAAAAAATTATGGTCTTTTGGTGTATGTTTTTGTTATATATTAAGTATTCCGAAAAAGTAATTTAATGTCCATGTATTTCATGCTTTGGTTCTCTACAGTTGTTATCAGATGAAAGGTTTAGTTAACCTTTAGAAACTAGGATGTGAAAACTTTAGTGAGATCCCTAGAGATATTTCTAAGGTATGTCTAGGTATGTCCATAAGGTTAAGAATAGGTATAGGTTATAGTCCTAGAATTATAGTAACGATATTAGAATTAAACCTAAGATGTTAGATATTGAAGGTACTCCCCCTTTATTATATTGTTTTCCTAGCATGATTTTTCCTCTCACACTATTATTTTTGGGTTTTAGATGCTGGTTGGAACCCGAAAGAGTCATGTTGATCAATGTATTGGATGATGCAATGATTTTCCCTCTGAACAAACCAACGTTATGGGAGATGGAGTGAAAAATATTATTGCTATACTTACACAAGATGTGAATCAATCTAGATTTCCAAATGATCAGAGGAGGGAACAATATTCTATTTAGTCCTTCATGAGGCAACGTCCACATTCTTTCAATGGTTCTTCTGATCCACTTGTTGCTGAACAATGGATCAGTACCATTGAAAAGATATTTTCCATACTTCACTGTTCAGAACATGAAAAATTCATTTCAGCTATTTACCATTTATAAGGTAAAGCAGACAGGTGGTGGACTCTAATTAAGAATAAAAGTCCCCAAGATGGAATTGAATCCATGGAATGGGATGAGTTTAAGAACATATTTTTCAATAAGTACTTCCCTTGTATTCTTCAAACAAAGATGGAAAAGGAGTTCCTTGAGCTTAAGAAAAAGGGTGATGAATCTTTTGGAATATACGAAGAGAATTTTAAAAGGATTGCAAGGTATGCATCTGGATTTATCATCCAACCAGAAAGTAATGTTTATCGATTCTTCAGTGGCTTAAAACCAAGTCTTCGAAGGGCATTAGTGATAAGAGACTTTAGTAGCTATGAAGAAATTGTGGGTTGTGCTATCAAGGTAGAATTGGAAGTTGGTGTTACATATCCATCTCATGGTTTTGACAAGAAATGAAAGATGGAGTTCAAGGAGAAATCTCAGAACAATGGTGAAAATAAGATGAATGTTTCTTTATGTTCAATGTTTGGAAAGAAGCATGGTGGAGATTGTCTAAAAGGTACTAGAAAATGTTTTAAGTGCGGAAAATAAGGTCATCGAGAAGTTGAGTGTCGAAGTAATGGGAAAAATTTAGCTAATGATTTGAATAGAGAAAAGATTATAGAGAACTCTCCACCAACACATCAATGCTACAATTGGAAGGAAATGGGGCACTATGCTAATCAATTCCTTAATCCAAGGGTTAATGATGATTGACGTGAGCAACCTCTTAAGGAAAAGGATAAAGGGATGTCACATGCGATCACTATTTTTGATGTTGAGTATGACAATGATGTTGTGTAATGATTAAGTGTTTATGTAATGGGATTTCAAAATAGTATCATGGAATCACATTTATGGTATCTTGGGATTTTGGAATATCTATGTATTGGTTTTCAATAATTATATGGTACCAGTAACCATGAAAAGTGATTGAAATATTTTTGGAATGAGGATGATATGCACATAATGAAGGGAAAAAGAGAAAATGAAATGAGCTCATAACTGATATAAGGACTAAGTTATATCATGGATTGAGTATATAAAAATTTTGGGATTTTGGTATATGTAAAGAGTTAACTTTTGACAGCATTCATGTTTTCACTAAGGTTATATGGTAATTCATGTTTCAAAATAATACATTATTAAGGTATTCACATGTTTGTAATGTGACAAACAAGATATATCTCATGATATATGGGGGATAAATGATGGTATTCACGTGTTTGTTATGTGAACTTCCAAGTAATCGTTTTCTTTATACTATGGGCTTGGGCCAAAGTATTTTGGATAAGCCTAAAGATTGGAATGAATTAATTTAAACATAAGATAGTATTGTTTAAGGCTAGAACGTTTTTTGATATTATTGAAGGAATTTTATAATAATGTAGTTTAAGAAAAAGGGACAACCTACAGGAGAAGCAACAACCCGTTGCGTTAGAAATGGTTGCAGGAATCGAACCCACAACTGAAGTGAAATATGCCTTTATCACCTACCACTGGCATATAGGAAGTCCCTAGTTAGTAGAAACTAGTTTTATTTTATTAAGCGCTATGATAGATGAAGTATAAGTCTATTTTTGGAACCATATATGATTAATATCACCATAAGATGGACTTATAACTTTTTCTAACCTTATGTTTGAGATAGATGGAATGACCTATCATTCTATCGCATGATCTACTAATACTTCATAGAAGACAAATTCAACTTCATTTCTTTAAGAGATGAAGTGGAAATTGTTCAAGGCACCAACAACAGTATGATTATACCAAAATCAAGTAAGTATTTATTTTAAAATAAAAAAATTCTTCAACATTAGGGAAATGATCTTGAAAACCAAAAATGTTTTCCTAGTGCCAACATATCTGATGAATTAGATGGTACCTTAGATCATCACAAATTTATGGATTTATGATTGTTGGATTTTTCATGTCCATGTTATCTACCACTCTCTATCATAACTTGATTGTTAGATTTCTCTTCCATAACCATATTTTCACCTATATTCTCCTATGTGGAAACCCAGTGATAAGTTACTTTGGGTATCTGTTATGTTTCTAACATTCCTTTTTTAAAATGATGTTTTAGTATTCCTTTTTATGATGTGGGTTTCTACGAACGAAACTTTCAAGTAGTAAACGATTTATAACCCCAACGAATTTTTAGGGCGAAATTCATTTTAAGGGGGGTAGAATGTAACACCCCGAGATTTTAAGAGAAATATTTTTTTAATTTCATTGATGTCATGTACGCTACACCAAGATTGTCTTGTACTATACGCAACACTATATTAGCTTTCAGTATACGCAACACTATTCTTGGATCGTGTTACACACAATTTCAAGTTTGTTTTGTGGAAATTATTCTACGTAACATTAAGTATAGATTTTTTTAATGAATAAATGAAATATGTTTTGATTGTGTTATATGCAACACAAAACATAGATTTCACTACACACAGCCCTGACTTGGCTTGCATTACACACAATCAAGACCTTCCTCGATAGCGTGTGTAGTACGCAATACCGAGTTTCACTAAACGAGATATTATTATAATATTATTATGAACTAGTCGTTATGAATATTAATACCCACTTTTTGATATTTGAGGAATTTTATATTTCAAAATGAACTTCATTTTTGGATTCTGAATATCAAAATTAGCCTGGGGTGAATTTTTGGTATTTTTCTGAAAACATTCAATTTTTGATGAATAGTGAAAAACACTAATTTATAGTTTAAAACCGAATTTTTATTTAAATAATTATTTATTTTATTTAAATTTATTTTAGGTTAAAATTGATACATAATAACTATATAAGTTCAATGTAATTTATTGGATTCATTTAATAATAATTTTAGATATATAAAAATTTTATTGAACTTTTCACCGTCTTTTACCCATCTCATAGAAGAGTTCAAAAATTTACATAAAACTTAATTTTACTGCTTCTTTGAGTTGAATTTCAAAACTGCGAGAGACACGGTTAATATCAAGGAGTAAAATGTGGTTCAATAAGATAAAAATATTTTTTGGTGAATAGTAACTTTTTACTTTTATTTACTACGGTTAAAAGTAAATAGGGTAAAAATGATATTATTATTACCCTCACACATGTCCTAATTCTATTGAATAAGTTTAATTCAACAAAAAACAACCTTAGGAATAAAATATGACCATTTAGGTCCACTAGAATTAGATTAGGACACTTATTATTATTATATTTAAAGAAGAGTTAAAAGAGTTAAAATCAATGTTTAATAACTAAAACATTTTTAATATAGGGTTATACATAAGATAAATTAGACTATAAATATTAATTATAAAGATTAAAAAATTTGCTACATAATGGTATTTTATTTATAATTCCTAGATATTAAATAATTTAATTTATTTATGAGACAATGATGATGCAATAATTACCTTATTAATGAAATATTAACAAAATTGATATTATAAATACCCAAATAAATGTAATTTGAGACTTTTTATGAATTACACTATTTTTTAGGTTAATATGACCTATTATTAATTATTCAATTAATTGTTTTAGAACTAATCATTCTGTTATTATTTTCACTAAAATCAATTACCAAATAGTGTCAAAATTGACATAAAATACGTTTTAAAACAAATATTATATTATTAATTGTTATTCTATTTCTAAAAATTTAAGGTTCATCCAAATGACTTAGATAATGTTATATATATTAATAATTAACAACTCGGGGTTCATTTTTCTTGTCATAGTAAGTTTATTAAAAATATAGTGTAAGAAAACAAGAAGACATGGTAAAGGTTAAATTATTTAACTTAGAGTTAAATATAAATGATATGGTTAAAATAGTAACCTAAACGTGTCTAAAACATATTGGTTGAAAGGATTAATACCCATAACCACTTTATTCTCAAAATAAATCAATTTTTATCTATTATAAACCGAATATGGCTTTATTATAAAATAATACTTTTAGATTTTCCTAAAGGGCCCCTCTCCTCCCTTATAAAAGGGCACCTCCTCCCTCTTCTCTTTACACAATTTTGAGCCATCAAGCTCGGCCAACCCCTTCCCATTTACCTTATAAACTTCCATAGAAACATTATAGAGGTTCTGGTATCCTCAAAAGACAAACTCTAGTACCTTAAGAGGAAGCTTAAAAAAGGTGCGTCGGAGAAGAGGTAATCTCTTCTATCGATTCTTTCAAGTTTCTTTCTTCTTAAACTTCTTATTATTTTTTTTGTTTCATTATAAACTAATAACATAAGTATCACTAATATACTGATATGTTATTATAAATATGAACAAACCCCATTTCACCTTCTATACATCCTACGGAAAACGAAATCACCGTGCGTGCGTACATACAGAATACCGTCTCAATGCCGTGGTGTAATCTGTTTTTCCACCACCACCTTACTCGGATGGGTATAATAGTTAATAAAATAACTATATATAGTTATTATAACATCATACATATTCTTATAAATTATATCATCCACTCCAATTCTATTCAATAATTATGGGAACGATATCATCGCTCGTGCTTACGTACGGACTACCGTGTCCACGACGCGATGAGATTCATTCTCCATGTTAACCATTCAAGAATGATTATAAAGTTTATATAATGAATAATAATGAAATATATAACATGATAAAGCTACTATATATATATATATATGTCATCTAATTACTTCAAGTCAAGTCAATAAGGAAAGGAAAACAACGTTCATGCGTGCGTGCGGCCTATCGTCTCCATGATCGGTGTATTTCATTTCATTTATCTATTTATTATATATATATATACTAAATATATATGATATATAAATCATAATTTACATTCTGGAAGTAAGTAAATCAGTATATTAGTAATAATAATATCAATAACAACAATTCCAAACACATAGGATAACTAAAACGATTTTACCCAAAACGCTGCTTTAACATAGAATTTACAAAAGAACGGGTAATATACAGTCATAATTGAACCATATATGATATCATAAAAATTAATATGATTCTGTAATAAGTCAATGACATTATTTAAATTATTATACAGGAGTTTTGGATATGTAAGAAGCATATCAGACCTATGGTAAGGGATAACTATTCCAATCTCGTTCTTATACGAGATTGTTTATTCCTAGGTATTTTCTGGGGTTATTGTTATCATCCATGTCCATGTTTTCTAAAAATGTTTTCATTTAATTTTATAGTCCTTTTTACCCATTTTTGAATTTTACCACATTTTATGTAAGTAATCTTTCTTTTGTTTACCATACGAGGATCTTTTTCACTTTTCAGGAAAAAGTACGAGGAGAATGTTTTTTTAATTATACGGCATGAACAGATTTTTACAGTTTCATAACGCCTTATTTTCATGACGCCTCCTCTACAAGATTTCATGATTATTTTCAAAAAAATCATTTTCTTTTAAAATTTCATGGCATTTTGTGAAAATAAAATGATTTTGAAGAAGAAAGGATATTTCCCTCAAGAATTCATTTCAAGTGTTTTATCAAAACCATTTTCCATCTATGATGACATTATTTAATATGTGTATGTTTCAAGTATAATGTCTCTATGATTTACATGGTTTTACTTCTCTTATGATGAAATTATATCCATTTGTTTTATATTGATTATGTTATGATGGGATGATGTTTATGAAACCCATTTTATTCTTTAGGTTATGATTAATGATTTGTGATTATGTTGTGGCTCACATAAGAATGATTTCATTATGAGATCAGTCAGACCTATATCTCCCTCCAATGAATTGGGTAAAGATTTATATCTCATGAGATTGACATGGATGGATTGGTAAGTTAATCTGGTCCAGTGTTACTGCATTGGAATGAGGAGTGGACTCGATTCAGAAAGAGACATTGTCCACTAAGATGGTCTTGGCAGCAATGCCTTGGCTACTATGGAAATCATATCATGTGATTAATGGTTTTCCACAATTAAATGTTTTATTCCCATGCTATTTTATCATTATTGATGTTCCTTTATGATATATTCCTTACCTACTTCCATGTTGTATATCTTTCCTCAAGATTTTGATGTTTAGATTTTATGTTCATGTTTTTTCATTAAAATGTTTATGGATAGTTTTATGTAATCTATGTTTACCCTTACTGAGCATTTGAGCTCACCCTTTTTATGTTTTCTTTTCCCCAGGATATAAAGAAAGGTTTTAGGTAATAAAACAAAAGGGTAAGGTCTTTATGGGAGATTTTGAAGATCTTTCACCATGATTAGAAGATTATGCTGCAAGTTTCTAAAGACACTAAACTATTACGGTCCTTTGGTGTCTATTTTTGTTATGTATTAAGTATTCTGAAAAATTAATGTAATGACCATGTATTTCAAGCTTTGGGTCTCTAGAAAATTTCTAGAATATTACTACATAAAAAGACTCGAGTTTTTCTTCATCATAATTTCCTCGGGTTCCCACGTTGCCTCTTCCATCTTATGGTTGCTCCATATAACTTTTAACAGACAAGTCTTTCGGTTTCTCAGCAATTGTTATCTTGTATCAAGAACCTTAACAGGCTCTTCTAAATAAGATATATTGGGTTCCAGTTCTGATTCCTCATAGGTGAGTATATGCATTGGGTCATGCATTTATTTTCTCAACAGCGATACGTGGAACACATCACGAACTTTGGAGAGACTTGGCGGTATTGCCAAACGGTAAGATACAGACCCAATTCGTTCTAGAATTTCAAAAGGTTCGATGTTCCTAGGACTTAATTTTCCCTTTTTACCAAAACATATAACACCCTTACCTGGAGATACCTTCAAGAAAACATGATCTCCTACCTGAAATTTCAAATCCTTCCTTCGGTTATCAGCATATCTCTTCTGTCTACTTTGATATGCCTTGATGTGGTTTTGGATTACCTTCACCTTTTCCATCGTTTCCTCCACAAGTTCTGGGCGTACATGTTTTCTTTCGCCAACATCATCCCAACAGGTTTGTGTGCGACATCTCTTTCCGTATAACGCTTCATATAGTGCCCTCTGAATACTTGAATGGAAGCTATTGTTATAGTAAAATTCTACTAGAGGTAAATATTGATCCCACATACCTTGAAAGTCAAGTGAGCATGATATCAACATGTCTTATAAGGTTTGAATAATCTGTTCTGATTGTCCATCAGTTTGGGGGTGGTAGGCAATGCTTAAATGAAGTTCAGTATCCAGGGCTTTCTGAAGACTTTTCCAGAATCTTGATTTAAAAATTGGATCATGATCAGAAATAATCGATAGTGGTACTCCATGAAGTCTTAAAAATTCACTAATATAAAGTATTTCTAAGCATTCAAGTGGTAAATGTTCTCTTATAGCATGAAAATGTGCAGACTTGGTAAGACGTTCAACAGTGACTCATATTTCATCGTTCCTTCAAAGAGTCTTTGGTAGTCTCATGACAAAGTCAATCGTAATATTATCCCATTTCCACTCAGGTATGGGAAGAGGTTGCATGACTCCTCCAGGTTTTTTCCTTCTAGCTTTCACTTGTTGACAAACCATACATCTTGACACAAAATCAGAAATCTCCCTCTTCATGTTGTCCCAAAAAAAATTCCTTCAAATCTCAATAAATTTTGCTGAAACTAGGGTGTATATAGAAATTAGAACTATGAGAATCATCCAATAATTCCCTTTATAGATCAATTATATTAGGAACACAAAGTATCTTCCCAAATTTCAAAATTCCTTCTTCATACACAAAGTCACTCAATCTCTCATCATTCACAGCTTTAATCTTCTTTTGAAACTCTTCATCATTGGCCTGATAACTCTTTATCCTTTCTATTAAAAAAATTTTGGCAACCATTTGAAAAAGTACTGATGTTTCCCCTTCCATGGTGATTCCCATATCCATCATTACTATATAAATATATATAGGATCCTTTTCAACTCTCATCTTTTTCAAAACACCATGATCCTTTCTACTCAAAGCATCTGCCACATTATTTGCCTTCCCCTGGTGGTAGTGTATCGTGAAATAATAATCCTTGAGTAGTTCAAGCCATCGCCTTTGCCTCATGTTGAGTTCTTTTTGTGAGAAAATATACTTCAAAATCTTGCGATCAGTATATATCTCACATGTTTTACCATAGAGATAGTGTCTCCAAATATTCAAAGCAAAGATTACAGCTGCTACCTCAAGATCGTGAGTAGTATTGTTTTGCTCATTAATTTTTAGCTATCATGATGCATAGGCAATAACCCTATCATTCTGCATATAGAATCAACCAAGTCCTTTCATTGAATCATCACTATAAATAAAAAACCCATCATTCCTCGATGGTAGAGTCAATATAAGATAATTGACTAATCTTCTCTTCAGTTCTTGAAAACATTCTCCACACTCTTTTTTCAAAAAAAAAATTAACCCCTTTTCGTGTGACCCTTGTTAATGGGTTAGCCATCCATGAAAAATTCTGGATGAAACGTTGATAATAACTTACTAAACCAATAAAACTGTGTACCATGGTTATAATCATCAGTGCTAGAAATTCTTGGATTTCTCTAGTCTTAGAAGGATCAACAGAGATTCCATCCTTAGAGACAATATGGCCAAGAAAAGAAATATCCTGAAGCCATAATTCACACTTGGTAAACATTCCATATAATTCATGTCTTCTAAGAGTCTTCAGAATAATGTGCAAGTGATTTTCATGATTTTTGTAGCTTTGGGATTATACCAAAATATCATCAATAAATACCACTACAAAGTCATCAAGATATTCCTTGAAAACTATATTCATTAGATCCATGAAGACAGAGGGTGCATTAGTCAATCCAAAAGGCATTACTGTAAACTCATAATGCCCGTACCTAGTTCAAAATGTTGTTTTAGGAATGTCTTCCTTCTTCACACACAACTTATGATATCCAGATCGAAGGTCAATCATTGAGAAGTATTTATCTCCATGATGTTGGTCGAATAAATCATCAATGTGATGTAGGGGATACTTGTTCTTTATTTTTATAGCATAGATCTCCCTGTAGTAAATGCAAAACCTCATTGATCCATCTTAATTAATAACAAAAAGAACAGGGGATCACCATGGAGAAACACTGGGGTTAATAAATTTCTTATTACTAAATTCCTCTAGTTGTTTCTTTAGTTCCATTAATTCCACAATGGCCATTCTATAAGGGGTCTTCAATGTTATCCTTGAACAAGGAATTAAATCAATGAAAAACTCAATTTCTCATTCTGGAGGATTTCCAGGTAAATCTTTTAGAAGTACATCGACATATTATTTCACAATGGGTACATCCTCTATTTAAACATTACTTTACTCACCAAGAGTCATTTCATTCTCTTCCTCCCTAATAATTAAATTTAGTTGAGCTACTAGGGGTGGATCTAGATAAGAATTAGGTGGTTACGATTATGCTATAAAGATAAGGTGTTCTTTATCATCGTCATCAAAAATAGTAACCTCCATATTCTTACAATAAATTTTTGCATCATGGTTCGAAATCCAATTCAAACCAAGGATTATATCAAAAATCAATCATGGGTATGACGATGATATCAGTATATAATGAACATTTATATGCCCTAATGGGGACTGATTCAGAAGTCTTTGTTGCAATGATACTTCCCTTAGGATTTTTGACTGACAACTCCCTTGTTAAATAAAATTAGACATACCTAATTTTCGTAGCAAACTGGGAAGATATGAAACAATGCAATGATCCAAAATCAAATAAATCATTTTCTAAACTTGAGGAAACCATTAAATTACCCGCCACCATGTCTTTTGGAGCTTCCAACTCAGTAGTAGCGATAGCATAATCTTGGCCTTGATCCCTTGGCCTTTTCTGAGGTAAGTTCCCCTGATGATTAGAACAATAATTTTCATAATGCACCCTTTCTCTATAATTTTAGCATTAAACATTGACCGCCGCTTTCTTTCCCTTGCAATCATGAGCTTGGTACCCTTTTTCATCACACTTGTAATAGACTCACATTCCCTTTAAGAAAGTACCATGGTGTTTCTTCCCACATTTATTTCCGGATGGATATTCAACGTTTCCTTTATTCCCCTTTTTTCCATTTCCAGAGTGTTCAGTAGATCTCTTCTTCACTTGCCATGCTTTAAAGTCATAAGAATTAAAGAATTCTTTTTCTGTCTTGATAGCACATGAGACAATATCTTCGTATGACGATAAGGATTGTGATACTAATGCTCAATGGAGAAATGGTTTTAACCCATAAAAGTAACAATCAATCTTACTTCTTGGGTTATGTATATAATCTGCAGCATGCCTCGCAATCCTTGTAAAGTTAGCTTCATACTTTGTGACATTTTCATCATCGTTTTTCCTCAGACTCAGAAATTGTCTTTTTATATCTGCTCAATGGTCATGAGGAAAGTATTTTTCTAAGAAAATTTATTTAAACTCCCTCCATTTTATATTTTATACTTTATCATCTTATTTTTTGTTTTTAATCAATGACCATCATTGATCAGCATCTCCAGTGAGGTGGTAAGCTGCCATGAAAATTTTTTCCCTTTCGGTACTCCCCAAGGCATGGAATATTTTCTCTAATAAATTTATCCATTGTTAGGCTACTAGTGTATTTGTAATCCCATTGAATGTGGGTGCTTTTTCCTCATGAAGTGATCTAACATTGATCATCCACGCTGCGGATCAGGGTGCTCCATACGGGTAAGGTTATTATTCATAACCTGGGTGAGTTGTCCCAGTATAGTGATTAGGTGATCACCACTAGCTGTATCATCAGCTCCACTATAATTATCTTGAGTAGGACAGAAATCCCTACATGGAGTGCATGCATTGATAAGGTTTCCATTCCTTACACTAGATTCCATTTCTAAAAAATAGAATAAACTAGATTAGTTTATGAATTGCAATTCATAAATACAAAATTGTAAAACACTTACCATAAAATGAACAGTTTATGGATATAATCCATAATCATAAAAATGTTTTAATTGAATATGTATATACTCATAAACCATTCATAATGGTTTGTAAAGAAAATGATAATTATCCTAGGCATATCCATCGAGATTGTCGTAACCAAGAGTGTATCAAGGCTCGTTGTCGTGCTCTAGTTGCCATTCAATTCTATCTGAAAGCAGTTTTTTTAGGTTTTACCCCAAGTTACATCTGTGCTAGAGCCGCCTCTACCTACTCGTATCCAAACAGGGATGCATTTCTTGGAAAACTCACAAAATATCTACAATACCAAAATTATAGGAAGTTCTTCTATAGTAATCCTCAAAGTTTATCTTAGGGCTATGTTCTCTAATCAAAGTTTATCTAAATATAGTTTCCATGGTTTGTAATAAACTTACTCTCATACCAACAATAACTCCCCGATCCAAGTTACCCAGAGTTGGGGTATTATTACATATCATTGGCATGATCACAAAAGATCAAGTCCTGAAAGAATGATTAGTTTAATAGCCTTGGAAGTACTAGATACATTCAAAAGGTTTACATTACATCATAAAATTGAAAACAACAACCACATTATTTCCCTAGACAACACTGATATCCCATATACTATCCCTACTGGTCAGTCATAATATACTTCTTCGCATCCTGGGAAAAATAAAACATACAAAGGGGTGATCTTAGATGCTCAGTAAGGATAAAAATATAGCAGAAACTCTCTTAAATAAGCATAAACATTTAAGGAAATGTATAAAACTAAAAAAATACCTTTCAACATAAAATTCATCATAATATGGAAAATATAAATCAAAATATTTCCATTAACATACTCTCATGGATATTCTAATATTCAAATAATATCATTAAAATATTAATAGCCGCTTTCATAATGATGGAATGCATAATGCCAGACTTTCATAACCACATATTCAAGGCCTTGTGCCAAGACTACAAATACCATTTTTTCAAGGCCTTGCTCCAACACACTATTTTGTCTCATGAGACCTACCAACGCATCAAGGAGCTATAGCGGGATCTACCCATCTCATACTATGTCCAATGCATTCTTCATATGAAAATGTTTAATCATAAGATAAACATTCGTATTAAAACTAGAAACGAAATGTCAATATTTATCTATAAACCATGAATGGGGTAAAAATAATACATCCACAGTCAATCATATCACAAAAATGTCAATAAAATATTTATGTTTTGTATCATAATAAATCAAATTCAATTAAGCTTAAAATGCACCAAAGGATGTTGAAATAGATGAAATCAAATCCCTTTTAGATGAATATATCTTTCTATTTTGAAATCATTTAAAAGTCATGTAATTATAAAATAAAACATTTATATTTGAAAAAATTATTATATGACTGTAAGGGAATCTTCGACGTTGTTATAACGGCATAATATAGCCGCACCCGCCGTATAAGTTAGAAAAACATTCTTACCTTAATTTTATCGAAAAGGTCATAAAGTACCTTGTTTGGAAAATGATAGAAAGAATCCATTCAAACTATTTTATAAAAATTCAAACAATGGTATAAATTAATTTAACCCATGTACTAGTAAATAGAAAAAATGTTTCAGAATACATTTTTAAGAAACATGGATGTAGATGAAAAATAGGTCCCAATAGATACATACTTAAAAACAACCTCAGATAATAAAGTGATTCTGAAATTAACCCTTACCTTTACTTTTACTTGGTCGAGGGTAGGTTAACCTCCTTTATAGTGGTTAAATAATTGTTATTAAATTATAAAATAATCATATACATTAATATGATATCATATATGATCTTTTAACATTTCTTTGTTAATAATATCTTAGTATTATCATCGTTTCGGGTGTTAACTGATTCGTTTTCCTTTATATGATTTGTTTCGCAAGTAATGTTTTATATGGATAGGATGTATCTTATTCTTATTCATAATGATATTAAGTCTATAAAAATTATTTTTAATCATTTAATGAAAATTAGTTTTGAATGGATAGGATGGGGAATGAATCTCATCGTGTTCGTGGAGACAGTAATCCGTACGTACGAACGAGTGACAATATCATTCTTAAAATAATATATAATTAGATATTATATCATATATACAGAATAATTATCTTGTAATATTTACTATTTACATCAATTAAACATCATTATTATACCCATCCAAATAATAATGTATTGAATAACTATTACACCATGACGTGGAGATGGTAATCTGTACGTACGCACGTATGGTGACATGTCATTCAATGGATGGATATAATAATGAATATGGTTGTAAAATATTCATTATAACATAACAATATATAGAATATACAGGAGTTATTATTTTAGAATGGAAACAATAATGAAAGAGGAAGTGGAAGAATAATGGAACTTGAAAGAGGTGATGAAATATTTACCTCTTTTTCGGGTTCTTCCTTTTGATTTGATCAAAAGTGATCATTAGGTTGGATTTTTGACTAAAGGAGGGCCTATAAGATTAAGGGAGGATATTTAAGAGGGTATTTGGGTAGGGGTTGGCAGAGCAAAACGGCTTTGAATGTGTGAATTTGAGAGTAGAGGAAGTTCCCTTTTATAAGAGGGGTGAGGGGCACCTTAGGAAAAGCTAGAAATATTATTTTATAATAAAATCATTTTCAGTTTCTAATGGCTCCAAAATGGATTATTTAAAGGATAAGGTGGGGATGGGTCAAAAAAAACTCAATAAATAGGTTTTAGATAGGTTTGGGTCACTATATTAACCTTTTCTTTTATATTTAATTCTTAGTTAAATAGGTTGACATTTACCAAGTCTCTTTGTATTTTTATATTATATGGTTAATAAAATTACTATATACTTCCAAGATAACCCCAAGCGGTTCATTAATTACACACTTTTCATTATATAAGTCTTATGGATAAACCTTAGATTTTTTGGAATATAATATCAAATAATAATATAATATTTGTTTTAAAAACTCTTCTATGTCAATTTTGACACTATTTGGTAATTTGTTTTTTCTAAATTCATAAAATCATTATTAATTCAAAAAAAATTATCTTACCAACCCTAATATGTCATATTAACCTAGAAAATTAGTGTAATTCCTAAAATGTCTCAAATTACATTTATTTGGATATTTATAATATCAATTATTTTAATATTTCAGTAATTAGGTAATTACTACATCATCATTGTGTCATAAATAAATTAAATTATTTAATGTCCAAAAAATATAAATAGAATACCATTATGTATGAAATCGTTTTTTCTTTCTAATAGTTATTAAACAGTGATTTTAACTTTTTTAACTATTCTTTAAGTCAAATAATAATAAATGTCCTAATCTAATTTAAGTGGAAATAAAGGATCATATTTTATCTTAAGGTTGTTTTTTGTCGAATTACACTTATCCAATAGAATTATAGCATGTGTTAGAGTAATAATTATATCATTTTTACCCTTAATTACCCTACTTACTTTTAAACGTGGTAAATAAAAGTAAAAAGTTACTATTCACAAAACATTATTCTCATCTTATTGAACCACATTTTATTTATTGATATCAACTTTTTCTCTCGGATTCTTGAAATTCAACTCACAGAAGCAGTAAAATTAATTTTTATGTAAATTTCAAATACTCATAGGAGGTGGGTAAAAGACAATAAAAAGTTCAATAAAATATATATATATATATATAATTATTATAAACTGAGTCCAATGAATTACATTTAACTTATATAGGTATTATGTATCTCTTTCTACCTAAAATAAATTTATATAAAATAAATAATTATTTAAATAAAAAATCGGTTTTAAACTATAACTTAGTGTTTTTCACTATTCATCAAAAATTGAAAGCTTTCAGAAAAATACCAAAAATTCACCCTAAGGTAATTTCGAAATTCCAAATCCAAAAATAAAGTTCTTTTTGAAAGATAAAATTTATAAAATTTCAAAAAGTGGGTATTACTATTCATAATGGCTAGTTTTATTGGTTGTGGTGTGTTAGAACTCAAAGTTGCATAGAACACATGCTATTGTATTATTCAAAGAGTATCGTACCGTGGAATATTGGGTTGTTACACTAGAGATGATGGAACAAGTTGATTCTTGGGTTACCTATTATTTTGACAAATTTTAATGCTTAATTAATATGAATATATTTAATGGTCTATGGTTGGGTTCCATATTTTATTAATATTCCATTACATACAATTAGATTCAGTTGGATGTTTCTAGTTTAAAATTACCTCTTGGTGATCATATAAAATGTTTTTCACAGAGTACATGGATTATGAAATGATGTTAATAGTGAATAAATAAATCAGAACCCACAGGGTTGGTGTTGATGAAATAAAGATGCTAAAAAAAATTATCTGGAGAAACCATTGACTCAGATTAGAATATTCTTGGAGGGAATGAACATTTCTCTAATGATTTAATGTATTATAATTTTGAAAAATGATTTAGTTAATTAATGGATAATAGATAAATTAATAAAAATAATAAATTAATAACAAATTTAATTAATTTTTCTCTTGAAATTTTTTAATAGTATATCATGACCCTAGTAGTGGTTGAGATGTCTCTGAGTGATGATTGATGTAGTTGATCTTAGTACATGGTTGTTCCCGTAGTTTGGTTCTGAGTTATATTATATTATTTATATTTTATGATTTCATATACTACCACACACATGTTTTTTGGGGTGACTATAACCTAATGAACTCTATGTGGGTGCTTTCCCCAACATCCTGATGGGAAGACAGATGCCTGACTACCCCCCCAGCCCTAGTATCTTCCCTAGGAAGTTACACTTGCCGGAAGTAGGGTAGTTATGTTCTTAATATATGTGTATTGATGGTTATAATTTTATGTGATTATTTAAAATATATTTATCACCAAAAATTGTTTCCAATGGATTATTATAGGTATGATGTTTACCGGTAGTGGTGGCTTGAGGTACTTACTCAGTGTATGTGCTATGATAGATTGAGGTATAGTACATGATTTATGATACCTATAATACAATTTGTGGTGGATAAAAAATCTACATGGTTATATTATAGATATTTGATATTTTATTCTACCATTATTTGATTCATGTGGTTCATGTTTTTATTCCTAGCCCATGTGTCTTTTTGGTTGATTATTTTAAAGAGATATGGTACATATCCTGCTACATTGGGTCATAGTGGAAAACTATTACGGAAGAGGTAGCATAATACACTTGATGTTTCATTATTATATTTAATTATATATGATATATGATACATGGTGAGAGTTAGTTGTGGTGAAACCTATAATATAGTATTCTTGTTTTGGCGATGAGTTATTTTCATTATTCTCCAAAACTCTTAATCGACCATTATTTATCTTTTTCACAATAGGAACTGAGGATGATCGTATAGGGTTTACTATTATTATCACAATATATATATATATATATATATATAATGTTTTTTTGGTCAATATGATAAGGTTAGAGATCAATCTTGATATTACTTGCTTTTGGTTTGTAGTAGTTGTTAGGGATTAAAGGGAGATGTTATCTTTACATTTTCATAATTGATGTTTTTTAGGTTTTTTATTACTATAGGAATCTTCATGTATTCACTTCAAATTTATATATATGCCTTAGGATGTGTTGATTGTTGTGACTAGCATATCTCCCTCATCTTCATGTTCATTGAGAGAGAATTTTTTCCCCTAAATGTTATTATTATACAATTGGAGATATTTTCCAACCCAAGGCCTACTAGAGGATTGACATGAGAAGTCACTATATCTCATCAAACATTTCCATCCCAGGATTGTAACTCTTTGGGGGGGGGGTTTCGTGAAATAATGATGTTTAAAAATTCCATTATATGTTTTCAATGTTCTTTCTATGAAATGTATTTTGAAAATGTTTTATGTTTTAAAAAGATTATTTTGAAGTGGAAAAGAAATTTTCCTTAAGAAGTCTTCCATTTTATATTTCAAAATAAATTTCCATCAATGATGATATCCTCTTATGTAACTTATTCATTAATATGGATATTGTAGAGAACATCACTTTACAAAAATAGAAATTACGAAACTTTTTTGAGAAAACAGAAAAAATATACAAAAAGAATCGAAAATACCATAGTTGGTATAGTGCCTTTGAAAAAATAGAAATGAAAAAACTAGTATATAAGTGAGCTACATTATCTCCCACTAGGTTCTTCGCAACTATAACCCTTAATAAACACATCAAACATAGTATAAATCTTTATAACCTGGGGAATGAAATATAAAATGCAGTGAGATCAAATTCGTCGTAAGGGTAAACAAGGGAGACATGTAAGCATAAACTTCATTATATAGTTATGAGACCATGATAAATAAAATATAAGATCATACCCTGCATATCAAAGATCATATACATGAATCCTAACATAAAACAATTGTAGTTTATAAGACATGAATCAAAACGATGTAAAGAAATTATGGGATGAAATCATAATATAGTAGTAAGACATGTAATTTTTGTAGCACATATGCATATATTGATTCCCATCATAACCAAGGAATCAATAAAAACACCATCATAGAGGAGAAAGACAATTAGTGGACTAAGTGATCCCTCATTCCTGACTCGTATTACTGAATAGTATTATCCATCATTCCAGGCATGTATTAGTGAACTGAGTAAACCCTCATTCTAGTTCTGTACTACTGAATAGAGTAAACCCTTGTTCCAGGCCTATAATACTTAAATGAGTAAACCTCTATTCCAACCATATATTACTGAACCTAGTAAACCCTTTTTCCAGACCTATATTACTGAACTGAGTATTCTCTAATTCCAGTCCTGTTTATCTCATGAGATAAAAATCTTTACCCAATGCATTGGAGGGAGATATAGGTTCCACAAGTCACATAATTAAAACATACATACATATTCAAGAAGATAATAAATTATCATATCATTAACAATGAAATTAAATTGGTATCATAAACATGTAAACATATCAGAAAATGTTGACATATAAAGGTTTCATAATAATTTCATCATAAAAATATCCAGTTAAAAGAAGTGGTTTTTAAAAGCATATAACCCCTGAAGAAGAAACGAGTTTCATAAAAATATTACCAATGAATGAGAATGTGTTTCATAAACACCATGGCATTAATCATAACTCATTCACATATTGTACATGAGTGGAACCTTTAGATCATTTCCTAGAAAGGAATGAGTAACATAAATATATGTCATCATCGATGGAAAATAATTATGAAATATACTGTAAAATTATTTATTAAGGGAAAATATCCATTCATGTTTGAAAATTTTATTTTAATACATTAAACCATTTGACAATGTTTTTCATAGAAAAGACCTTAAAAACTTATAATTATGTCATGAACTCATTTTGAAAACCTTTTTCTATGAAATAATTTAAAATAATATTCAAATAATTTTATATAAAGTTTTATTTTAAAAAAACTTGAAAACATTTAAAAAATGTTGAAATTTTTTTGAAAACTATTTCTTTGAAAATACATTAAAAACATATAAATAAGAGTTGAAAATATTTAAAAAAAAATTTTCCATGAAAAAAAATAAAATAAGTTTTAATTCATTTTTAAAATATTTTTCATTGAATATTAATTTTAAAAACATTTTCTTAATTAATATATTTTTTTAAATGCAAATGGATTTTCGAACAAATAACAATGGTTAAATCCGTACATGTCGTATGAGGTCAAAATTACATTCCTTTTGCATTGTAAAAAGGACAGAAAGGTGCCTTGTTTAGAAAGAAAAAATGAAGACTCATATGAAGATATATTTAAAAGAGATTAAGTTAAATACTTTATTTTATATATTAAAATTTAATGGTATACTAGTCTTGGAAGCCCTTTTTAAAAAACATAGATTTTGACTGAAGTAAGGGTAAAGTTGTGTTTTTTAATAACAATTTATTTACTAACATATGTAAATATGGGTTAAAAATGGTACCAATACATGAGTATATCATTATATAACATAATAGAAGGAAATTCATGAATATTATAGGGAGATTTATCATTATTTTTTTTTAAAGGAATCATAAACATAAGCAATCTCGAAAAACAATGAGATTTCCTCAAAAAATGCTTATAACTTGGTATTTTGGGATCATGTCTCCATGAAAGGAAAATTAATTAAATGAATCATATAATATCATAAAAATATTTATATTAATGATATTTTATGTAAAATGGAATTATATGAACATTGAAAAATGTCTTTATGCGTATAACAAAACATGAGTCTCATGGAAGGAAAATTGAGGCAAAACATTTTTACCATTTTAATTACATTTAAAACATAAACCTCATTAAAAATGATTATAAAATAGGAAATTGAATACACCCAAATTTAATTAAATCACACGTAGAATAAAATCACAATAATTACACACACCACATGAAAATAAAGAGTGGAAACATAGCGAGTATCTCACAGAAATTATAACTGAGATTAAATCCCCTTATCTTGTGTCTTGACTCTCTTCGTACTCATACATGATTCCAGTATAATAAATATATATTTATTATATATATTTTACAGAATAATATTTTTATATCTATTACCATAGACTCTTTTATTATAACTTTATATTACCCTCTAGTTAATGTGCCAATGTCAAGGTTTCTCTTCGGGTAATATTCGCTTTGTTCTTCACATGTGTATTAATTTTTTATATCATTGATCCATATACTTATATCGTGATTCCAAAGAGTATAAAATGATATAAATATAATTTATATAAATTATAATTTTATTATAATAATTT
Source organism: Viscum album (assembly GCA_963277665.1). Taxonomy (NCBI): domain Eukaryota; kingdom Viridiplantae; phylum Streptophyta; class Magnoliopsida; order Santalales; family Viscaceae; genus Viscum; species Viscum album. The sequence goes on from OY728130.1 coordinate 584,403,234, forward strand.
ATATTGTGGTGAATTACATAATGGAATACACCATTCATTGAGATGGTATGTCCTACATATGCATGATCGATGTTTTCAGGATTTATAGTCGCATTGAAAGAAAGCATTTAAATGACATATTTAAAAATATGTACGTGTATATATAATTATATCTTTATTAAAGTATAATTAATATATCATATATTTTAATTAAACCCATCCTTAATGCATTTTATGTGGTGTGTGAATGAATCACATTGCTTAGAGGTGGCGGTAGTCAGCACTTCCTCAAACAAGAATATCGTATTAACACCAAAGAAAGTTAAAAAAATTGTTTTCTGTAAATTTAATAAGTAAGACTAATTAAAAATTAAATATGATATATTAAATATATGAATATATTATCCATAATAATGGCCACTATGGTTGGTGGTAAAGGATAACTGAACAATCATCATTTTGTTCAGTAGTAGTTCATTGTACAGAGAAACAGTATGATCTTCATCCCTTAGAAGGAGGTGTGTGTAATTTAAGGTCAGAGAAATTTCATAAAAAATCCTAGTTTATAGTGGATACATGTTTTGTCACACAAGAATGGAATAAATGGAGTGTAGTGGATGGGGAAGGAAAATAAAGGAAAGGACCTTGAGAGAATACGTTACCTCATAATCGGGTAACTCCTTTCAGTCTGTGCTAAAAGGATTCCTTGAGAGGGTGTATGCCTAAAATTTGGATTCAAGGTATAATTTATTATTTTTGTGAGTATACATGGGTAGATCATGGATTAACATAAATTTTTCTAGATTTGTGCGGAAGGTGTAGAGTGCTTTCCTTTTTATAGTGCAGGGGAGTGACACTTTTGAAAATAAAAATGTTTTTCAATAATGGGTTGTATATATTAACTAATAGTCCTAAAAATTCATAAATAATTTATTAAATAATAATAATGGTCTATAAAAACAAAATCCAAACAAAAATATATGCATCTTAATTATTTGGATCCTTAACTTCTACGATTCCCCAATTTTATCATTTTGGTTTATATTATAGAATCTTTTTTTCTTATCTCATTAATTCAAACATTAAGAATAAATTAAAGTGATATTTATTAGAAAATAATGATCCGATGAATTACTAACATTATGTCAAATTTATTAATTTAAAATCTCATTTTTTTAAAATTTATTTTAAATCAATCGTATGTGACGCGCTAATACATTACTTGAACCAGAACCGTCTTTACACCGTATTTACATAATATGGGTCAATATTTTAATTATAAAATTTTAATTATCTCATTCATATAAAATATTTGAGATATATTAACAGTTATATTTCACATGTAATAATATAGTATTTTTATCAATTTTAAATCATTTAATAAGATTCGTTTATATAAGAATAACAATAATATTAATTTTGACATTATTTATTTAATGTTTATTTTAAATTAATAACATTTAATTGGAATTAAAATATATTAGTTTTAAGGATGTGTAACATGATATAATGATATAAAAATAAATAAATACAAGAAGATAATCAATTAACTTCACTTTTAATATTTATTGTATCACTATTTTAGTTAATTATTAACTAAATAGTAATTATATTGATATTTCTTAAGTATTATAAGTACCTAAACAATCTTTAAAAATAATTGATAATTTATCATGATAACCATAACTAATATATATTTTAAAAGGATATATGTGACTGAAAATATAATAATTTTTACATATCTCATTTTTTTTATAAATGTTAAAGGTAAGGAAAGTTCTTTTTTTATCTTTTTCTGTACATACCCTTTTTATATGGAAATTCTGTTTAATAATATCCCAAAACATATATATTTAGAACCATGTGGTTAAATGGTAAAACTTTATCAATAGGTAGATTTTTAAAATGTTTCCATGTCATTTTGGTCCTTAAGATTATGGTTTAGTCACTTATTAAGCTTAATCGTACCTTAGTCATCTTAATTAATTTTTATCACATTCACTAATCATCTTAGTAAATAAAATTAATTAGACTATATTAGAAAAAAAATCATACTAATTACATTCTTATATTTTGTAATTTAAAAATTTTATTAATAGAAGTTGGAAAATTAAGATTAACGATAATCCCACAGACGGGGTGAAATAACGGGTTTTATAGTAGAAAAACGTTCAAAAGTGTGTTATGTTTTTATTTTCAATTTCAAAGTAGATATGATCATAATTTACATCCTTGTATTTTTATATGTAATATTCATCTAATGTGATATTAAAATATATTGATAATATCATTAACCTTAATAATTAATTAGACAAAAAGGTAGTTTCTCACAAAAAAGCACTATTTTCCACTTTTCATCAAATAATGGTGTTTCTTAAAAAAAATCCCAAAAATCTACGATTGCCTAACATTGATCTTATTAATTCAAAAATGAATTTTATTTTTTTCTAATTTTTTTTAATGTTTATAAAATAACTATTTTCGTTAAATTTAATTCATTCAAGAAAATATTTTTTTTTAACAATAAAGGACTTTACTAAAATTGTTATATTTCATTTTTAATCTATTTATTTATATAGGAAAACAGTATTTGAAAATTATTAATTAGTAGTTTTAATGTCTTTTTTATAAATATATTATATAAATAATTAAAATATTAAAAAGTGATTTTTCTTGGAAACTCAGTGTTGGGTGCCTCGTACGCTAAGTCGGTGTTACTTGTAGTGCAAGCCAAGTTGGTATTGTGTGTAGCACAGGCCAAGTTGGTATTGTATTTAAACGGAATGTTGGAATTATTTTTTTATAATATATATATATATAACTATTTCCACTATCATGTGGAATAAAAACTATTGAAAAGTAAAATTAATTCAAAAAAATTAATTGTCCAAATATTTGGTTTTTACATTCTACACCCTTGAAAATGAATATCATCCTCAAAATTCATCTAGGTTTTTAAAGGATCAATACATGAATTATTTATTCATAAAAACCCCCATTCTGAAAATAGATTGTTCAAATTTTGTTAAAAATGAAATTTGGAACCATAAGAGTTACCCAATGTAACATATAATTGGGTTTCCACATATGAGAACATAGGATGGGAGTGAAGATTGCACATAGTGGAAAATAATTAATTATAATATGGAGTGATTGAGGTCATCAATAACAAACATGTGAATGATCAAAGTAAATTTTAGGTCCTTATTGTCATAAATCTATGATGATTTAGAAGGCCATCAACTCAATGAAAATGAAGTCATTATGGTGACATTGTTTTTCAATCACTTTCAAAATGTTGACTAATTCATTAAAAATTTCTATAAAATAATTTATTTCATTGGTTTTTCTTTAAAAATTTTCTAATTAATCCATTACCTCATGGAATTAATGGATATAAATTAACATTGATGAATAATTCGCTAAAACATGCTTTAAATCGATCTTATGGCCCATAATGAACAAAAAGTCTAACTATTACTATATAGAAAAAAACCCATTAATATATAAAAATAAATATTAACACTAATATTACATAATAAATATTTATTAATTAAAGGTAAATATATATTAACCAAGACATCTAGTTGGCTAGTGGTACGTGTAAAACTGTTTTCATCCTTCAGTCATGGTTTCAAGACCCGCGGCCTTATCAGACTTGATTAGTTTTCACATGACATATATGATGTCCTTTTTTTAAAACTACTCTAATATAATATATAATATGTAAAAACATTGAAATAATATTAACCAATGATTATCGTTTTAACCAAGTATTCCAATATAAACATAGTGCACAAATACTTCCTTTGAAGTTTGACATAAACCTTTCATGAACAGATAACCATATAACCCTTCAAAAGGATGAAAATATAAAATCATATAAAGAGAGTCACAAAAAAATTAATATTGATTCCCATGTATCACAAGGTATCTGTTGGTGGAAATATTCCAAACATGTGAATACCCTTATTTTATGCACCCTTCAAACGTGGTAACAACATGAATTACCATAAATCCTTAGAGAAACATGCCTGATTCATCTTTCCAAAATATATTGTATTTTCTCCTTAAATCCAAACATATTGTAAGAATCATTATTGGAATAATTAACCACCAATAAAAAGATCCTTAATTAGTTCTAAGTTAATGAGTACTATCTGATTTACTTATTCATATCCCACATATCGTTATCCACACAATATTATGATAACATAATGAACATGTAATGAGTTACCTTCACTAAGTATAAATGTTAACATTCAGGTAATTACATTTATAGTGAATCATAACCATTCAAAATATTCTTTTAAATCCTTATAAAAACATAAACTGAACTATCCATACATAATTCACCATTCAAAATTATGGAATCCAAAAACATAAATACTTTGATTAATTCACCTTTAATCCATTAACAACAATACATCATTCCATTCACATTTAATATGTTGTATCATCATCATCCAAAATATATTATTTACTCACACAACCCTGCATATTCTTCTCAGGAACATTCCTATTGGGACATTGGGTTGAAAAATGACCATTTTCTCCACACATAAAACACCAAACCTTTGATGGTGATTTTATGAGTAAGAAAACCCCATCATTGTCATTAAAATAACTCTTCATTTTTTCCTAATAGTAACTTGATTTGTGTCCTTATTTTCCATAGTCCAAACAAGTTCTTGTTGCTCTATGAAATTTGCTGATTATTTCATCATTCTTGACACAAATGATATGGAATATTATTTCCTCTATGGTCTTTATTACCCGAACACTCAGCGAACACCTTCTTTCTCTTACTTGGTGAGTCTCACTATTGTTAAAGGTATACATTGTTAATAATGTTTTGTGAAAACATATTATTCATGATCATGACATCATTCACCCCAGTGATCATCCCACCTGACGGGTCATCAAAAAATATTCCATCACATTCAACATTAATCTAGTTCTTTATGGTTCCCACCATTGACAAATATGAGAAGCATATTGTGAACATTACTTGTCATAGAATAAAACCATATAGTCATGAAAATAATTAATTATTTGATGTCAAAATCATGACACCTTCCATAATTTATGGCATCTTATGATTCATAGCTATGTTATATCAAAATACTTCATAATGGTTCATGAAGAGTTTGTGAAATCCCAAAGCATATCCCCTGGGTTTATCAAACCAGGTGTGCATCAAGGCCTATTTTCATGTATGAAATTACTCCGGGGGAATCCTAGAACAACGTTTTGGAGTTATTACCCCTAAGTTAATCCATTCCATATCCACATCCACTAGAAGTATTCAGACAGAGATTTATTTCTTAGAAACCACTCACCCTATCCATTAGAAAAATTCCATTACAATTTTCTAAATGTTAGCTCATCCTTAGGTATATCCCTAGATACATACCTAGACATATACATATAAATAAAACTACTGGTCTCACTAAGGCTTCCTCATCCTATTTTCCAAAGGATTACTATACCATTTCCCTGATACCTACTGTAACGACCCATGCTTTACCAAAATAGAGATTTCATAACATTTGTAGACAACTTAAACATTATACAAAAATATTCCCATAAATATTTGTTGGTATAGTGCCTTAGGAAACATGGAAACATAATCACTAGTACATAGGTGAGATACATTATCTCCCAATAGGTTCTTCGTGACACGAAACCCTCTTAGGCACATCAAACATAATACATATTTTCATAAACTGGGGAAGGAAACATAAAAAGGGGTAAGACTAATTTCCCAGAAAGGGTAGACACCAGAGAAATTAATCATAAACATGAGTATAAGGGTATGAGAACATGATAATTAAAATTGAATATCTTACCCTACATATCAAATACCATATATGTAAATCATTGAATAATGCATGGTAATAAATAACACATGAATAAAAAGGAAGAAAAGGGCATAGTCCATGAAATAATAACATATGAATAACACATGGAATTATGGAAACCCATTAGAAGATACTAATTTCCATGGTGTCCATGGAATCAATTCCAAGACCATTTTAGTGAAAAAAGTAATTTACTAAACCATGTGAACTTCCTTTAGATCCATCTATTACTAAACTGAGTGAACCCTCATTCCAACCCAGAATTACTAAACCCTCTTTCCAGCCCTATATATCTCATGATATATAAATATTTACCCAATACATTAGAGGGAAATATATATCTCACCCATCACATAATGAAATAATATGTACATGTTCCACAAGATCATAAATAATCATATCATTACCACTGAAATGAAATGGGTATCATAAACAAGTAATCATATCATAACCTGTGGAAAGATACAGGTTTAATAATTATTTCATCCTAAAAATAACCCATGATAATAAGTAGGATTCAAAATCAAATAACCAGTTCTTGAGAAATGGGTTTCATAAACATATTTCTTATGAAAAAGAAATGGGTTTCATAAGGACCACGACATTAATCATAACTCATTCAAGGGAAGGATATGAATAGAACCTTTATATCATTTTCTATAAATGTATGAGTAACATTGATCGATGTCATATTAGATAGAAAATAATTTTATATATACTCTAAAAACATTTCATGAGATAAAATATACTTTCTTGTTTGAAAAGGCCATTTTAATACAAAAATCCATTTGAAAATCATTTTGATAGAAAATACCTTGATGACTTATAAAGAAGTCATGAAATAATTTTGAAACCCTATTACATGAAATCTTTTAAACTATCCATCAAAAAATTTTGAAAATCTTTTTCTTTAAAAACAATTCAAAACATTTAAAAAATATTAAAAATGTTTTGAAAACATTTTCTTTGAAAATACTGTCAATACTTATAATCAAGACATGGAAACATTTTGAAAATATTTTTCCATGAAAAAATATAAAAGAAGATTGAAACCATTTTTAAAACAATTTTCATTGAAAATAACTTTTTGAAACATTTTTTTTAAAATATTATCTTTTTTAATAATGCCAATGGAGATTCAAATAAATGATGACGGGTAAATTCTTACCTGTCTTATGAGGTTAATAGAATGTTCATTTCTCATGTTAAAAGGCATAGAATTATTTCTTGTTTGGAAAGAACCAAACATATTCCATTGAATAGATTGGAAGAATAAAAAGGGTAAAAATGTATTTGAGACACTATATAGTAATGGTTTATTATTCTTGGAAACCCTCTTTAGAATACATAGATTTCTAACCAAAGAGATGGTAAAGTCGAGTTTCCCTAAAAAGACTTTATTAACTAAATTATGCACAAAATAATAGAAAATGGTTCTAATATATGAATATATCATGAAAAAATAGATGATAAGGATACTCATGAAAATTCATGAGAGATGGATCATAATATTTTATTAAAGGATGCATACCCATAAACAATCTCAAAAATCAATGAGATTAACTCAGAAAAATATTATAACATCGTATCATGTGATCTTATTATCCATATAAGGAATCATAATTGCATGAGTCATATAATATCATCAAAATATTTATATTCATGGTATGACATGTAAAATAGAAGTATATGCACCCCAAAAAGGAGTTTAGTTGGATAAAAAACATGAGTTTCAAAGAAAGTTAGTTGAGAAAAAACATTGTTACTAATTTTTAATCTTTTGAAACATAAAACCCACAAAAGAAGGATCATAAAATGGTTATTTTAATACCCATAAATTTAATTACATGATATATAGAATTAAATCATGGTCATTATATACACCTCACAAAAGGAAATAGTGTCGAACATAGCTTGTATCTCACAGATAATAAATGTGAGATAAAATACCCTTACCTTTGTCTTGACTCTCTCTATACTCATACAATATTCATATATAATAAATATAAGTTTATTATAAATACTTTAAATAATCATATTCTTATATATATTACCAAATATAATTTAATTATGACTTTATATTACCTCCTTGTTAACGATCCCATGTCAAGGTCTCACTCTGGGTAATATTCTCTTTGTTCTTCACATGTGACTTAATTTGTTATATCATTGATCCATATTAATATATCATGATTTTAGAATGTATAAAATTATATAAATATAATTTATATCTATTATATGTATATTTTAATAATCTATATCATAATGAAGTACATAATGTAATACACCGTTCTTGGAGATGGTAAGTCGTACATATGTGTGAACGTTGTTTTCTATTTTTAGTGTCCTATTAAAAGAAAGTATATAATTGAAATGTGTATATATATGTATATATATATATAATTATTAAATTATAATAAATATATATTATATATCCTTTATGTTCATAAACCCATCCTTAATACATTCTATGTAGTTTGTGAACGAATCACATGGCTTTGAGGGGGCAGTAGTCCACACATCCTCAAAAAAGATTATCATATTAACACAAAATGGAAGGTAAAAATATGTATATTTAAAAAGAATAAAAATAATAAATACATAATAATTATTATATATTACATATATAAATATATTTTTCATTATAATGGTCACCATGATCAGTATTAAAGACGAAAGGAATAATCAGTGTTCCATGAGGCACTAGTTCATCGTACACAGAAACAATATGTTCAAAATCCATAATATAGAAGAGTGTGTAAATTTAGATCAGAAAAATTTTCTAAAAACCTCCTAGGATATTCAAGATAATTTTTATCATACAATAAGGTAATAAAGAGAGTGGAAGGGGTGGAGAAGGAAAATAATGCATAGGAGTTTGAGAGAAGACGTTGCATCTTAATTGGGAAACTCGTTTTGTGTTCAGCCAAAAGGATTACATGAGAGGGTTTATGTCCAAATAGAGTCATAAAGGCAGATGGTATTATTCTGGGAGGCTAATTGGGAATATATTTGGATATATTAAAAGTTTTTAGAGGTGTGAGGAAGGAGTATAGCTCTTGCCTTTTTATAGTGGAGGGGGGATGTCACTTTTGTATATAACAAATTGTATTTAATAACAGGTGGTCTATCGTACCTAAAAAACCTCCAAAAATTGAAAAATAATGGATTAATGGATAATCAAGGTACGTAAAAACCCCCATTCACACATACATATGTGCATTTAAATTATATTCTTCCTTAACATCTAAAATTCTCCAATTTTATCATTTCGATTTTTATTAAAGCATATGGTTATCTAATCTAATTAATTTAACCATTAAGACTAAATTAAAGTGATATTTATTATAAAATATATATCCAATAAAATATTAACATTATATATAATTTATAAAATTAATGTCACATTTTTTTAAATGAATTTTAAATCAATCACATGTGGCATGTAAAAATGCTGCTTGAACTCGGATCATCTTAACAACATATTTACATAATATGGGTCCATATGTTAATTATTGAAGTTTATTTTTCCATTTATGTTAAATATTTAATATATATTAACACATATATGTCACTTTAAATAGTATATAATTTTTATCAATTTTAAATCATTTTTTAAGATTCATTTATATTAAATAAACAAAAATGTCAATTTTAACATTATTGATTTAATGTTAATTTTAAAATATCTGTCATATAATGAAAATAAAATATATTAGTTTTATTGGTGTGTAACATTATATATTAATCTCAAAAAAGTAATAAAAAATCAATCAATTCACATGATTTTTAATATTTATAGTATCATTTATTTTTGTAAATTAATAACTTAATAATCATTATATTGATGTTTCTTATGCATTAGAAGTACAAAAACCATCTCCAAAAATTATTTATAATTTATTATGATAACAAAAACACAAATATATTTAAAAATGATATTTATAACCTTAAATAGGATGTTATGTGCATATCTCAATGTTTTATAAATTTTAATTGTACGGAATGTTCCCTTTTTTTCTTTTTTCCTTACATTCCTTTTTTATAAGGAACATACATTTAATAAGATACCAAAACACATATATTTAGAAACAAGTAGGAAAATTGAAATTTTTCGCAAAAATTGGATTTTTTTTTCTTGTGCCGATGTCATTTTGGTCTTTAGTATTAAGGTTTAGTCCCTTTTTAAGATAAATCTTACCTTAATCGGTGTAATTAATTTTAATCTTGTTCACTAACCATTTTGTTCAAAGAATTTATTTAATATAATTAGTTAAAAAATATTATAATAATTAAATATTTGTATGCTGTATTTTAAAAAATCTAGTCACATAAGTGGGAAAATTATTATTAATTCCAATCCCATAGAGGAGGTGAAATAACGGGGTTTTATAGTTGAAAAACGTTCAAATGTTTGTTTTGTTTTTATATCCAATTTCAAAGTGTTATTGATCCTAATGAATTTAATTTATTATAATATTTAATATTCATCTAATATTACCTTATAAACTAATTATAATATCATTTATCATTAATAATTAATTATTCAAAAAAGTAGTTTTTATCTAAAAAGTTGTATTTTTCACTATTCATCAAAAAAATGATGTTTCTTAGAAAAATCTAAAAAAGTAAAAAAATGATAATTACAAAATTAGGAATTCAAAAATGAGTTTTATTTTATTCTATTTAACTTAAATATGTGTCGAAAATTAATTTTATTGTAAAAATTTATTCATTCCAGAAAACAATATTAATAACCTAAAAGGGTATTACCAGACATATTATCATTCATTATCAATATGTTTTTTTATAAAGAAAAAATATTTGAAAATTATTTATTAATAATTTTAACATCTAGGTTATAATTATCATATTTAAATAATTAAATCAATAAAAAGGGATGTTTCATAGAAACATAGAGTTGCGTGCATCGTATTCCAAGTCGGTGTTTCTTGTCATGCAAGCCAAGATGGTATTGCGATTAGCAAAAGAGAAGTTGATACTGAGTTTCAATATAATGTTTGAACTATTGTTTTAATATATATATATAAAGAAATATTTCTGGTATCATGTAAAACAAAAAATATTGAAATTTTAAATTAATTTGATACGAAATATTTCTCAAAATCAGAGGGAGTTACAGTTATGGTTTAAGATACCATTTAAATTATTTATATGGAAATTTTATGCTTATGAAAAGAAGTTTATGAATATAATTCCTCTTCCACGGGATATACCATGTTAATATTCTTTTAAACCCCACTTCTTTTTTCCATCGGTTATGTTGTCATGAAAAGGTGAAATGATAATGAAACCCATATCTTTTCCACATGCAATTCTATGATAAAATGTTTATAATACCCATCTCATTTCATGGATTCTCATATTATTTATTTTTTATGATATTATTGCACATATATGTATTATTTTCAATATATTATGGGTTGGACTTATATTTATCCTTAATGCATTTGGTAAAGATTGATAGATCGTGAGAAAAACAAAAATGGAGTGGGTAGTGGTCCAATGTTAGCAATGGGTTTGATCCACTATTACATTCTTAATAAAAATCATGATTACTACGATGGTAATTGGATGGAACCAATTAATCATTTATTGCATTATCAATGATCCTTAACTACTAAGGAGATATTTTTCAATGCATATGTGTGTTCAAAAAATCATTTCTTTAGGAAAATTATATGTTATTTTTTTTATTTTCATTGTTTCCATTGTAATTTATGTTTCACAAACTAACACAAATCATGTTTGTGATTTAATTTTTCAATGTTATGTTTTTAAATTTTTTTCTATTATTCTCATACTATAATTCGCATGATATGTTGATAAATCCACTTTTTACTCTTCCGGAAAATCTATTATCACATATTCTGATGATTCGTTTTTTTCAAGTTATGATGAATGTTATTGTGTATGATATGTATAAAAATGGTTCTATGTATGAAGAACATTTTAGGAGTTGATGTATGCCACATAGGGACTAGTTATTTATGTGTCCATGTATCCAATGGAAATAGACCTATATGATTCTGGTGTGGATGATTATGTTGTGTAATGAATAGTTTTCTAATTAGATGTAATATTTATGTATGTGATGTTTGTATATTTATACTGTATAAATGAACATTGGAATTTTATTTTGATTATAGATATATCTCTAGTGAAGATGAATAAATTATTTTTGAATTTATATAAAATCTGATAATTAATAATTTTTCTTATTCCTTGAAATGCCTACAATGAAAATATAGTCATGATGTATACATTTCAATATATTATTTTATATGAAAATTGATATCATATTTTAGAATAGGATAAAACTGTGTCTTCTTTCTCTAGTATATTTGGTATCAAAGTAATGTTTTAGACAAAAATAGTGATTTGGTTGATATCATTTGAGGATTATTTTGATGCTAGATACCCTTTCATTTGAAAAGGATGATATTGTTTTTAGGATATTGAAATAATATTAGATGATTTTTATCCTAGAATTGTTTTATGTTACTGTAAGGAATCCTATATAATAGCTACAATGTCATTGTTTTGGTTTCATGGGTCAGCAGTATTTCTTTTACATGAACTATTTCTCTAGGACTATTTATTACAACATTTCTTATCAAAACTCTTTTTATCAAAATCAATGTCATTAAAAATATTTTTTGTCTATAGTTATTATGATATATAAATTGTTATTAAGGAATTTAAATTTGGGTGGATAAATTTTTGTAAGGGGGCTTAATTTAACATCCAATTGTTTCTGAAAAGAAAATAGATAAATTAATTATAAAGAAACTCATTACAAAGTAACATATAACTGAATAATATATAAATAAATATTTTATAAATTTTTAGAAGTTGATTATTATTGTTTATAAATATATATATAATAACATCATTGTGAAAAAAATACTAATATCTATGAAAAATATTATAACTATGATGTATTATAATTAATATGAATATTTTGAACATTTAATAAAAAATGAAGTAATACTAATTAAATATAAAAAACAATTATTACTGAGAGATAAACATGATGTTATTTAATAAAAGAATAATAATGATATAAATTAAATTATGTAGAAAATATGTTAAATTATTTTCAATGTGAATTAAATTATGATAAAATTTATTATAATATATTTTTAATAAATAAATCCTTACACATATGTATATAATAAATCCAAAAATATGATATTAATTAAGTGAAATATATATTTTATAAATAATATGTGTTCTTACTATTATTTTGAAATTATTTATAACAACTTCCATAGTATAAATGAAACTAAACAACTATAAAAGGAAAGGAACGTCTCATCACCTAATATCTGGGATAAAGATCAAGAATTATGGAGAGTCATTCCATGTGTCCCACATAGAGTTATGGGTGAGTTCTTTCAATCATAGAAATGTTTGCATGTGATGATGCACATGTATGCATGGGTGTGCACATGGAGGAGTGAGGGCTACAGTGTGGGTTGGCATGACGGTATTAGGAGGTGGTTGTTTTGTGGTCCACTGAGTGGACACTAGGATACTCACATAAAACCATAGTTTGATCGTGGTATGTTACATTCATGAAAATGAATATATATGATGTACGACACATAATGAGGGTTACTATTCACCCTCATAAAAATATACACAAATAGCGAGAAACTCCCACCATTTTTGTAACTACTTAATCATATCAAGATTAATATTTTTCTTCATTAACTCTTCATAGAATCATTTTAAATCTATTATTATTTATTATACAAATAATAATAGTCCACCTACTATCACCATTAATCAATACATTATTGAGACAGATTAGCCATCATTGGTTTCCCCATCACCATTGTCATTTGAGACCATTCCATTGTTCACCATTTACACAAATTTTGTCTTCAACGTTCTATATATAGATTTAATTTTTTAGTATATACAGACATACATATATATATATGCACATAAAAGGTGTAATTCCACAAAAAATTACCTAATAATACTATATTTTCTATAAAAAAGGCTTGAACAATGTTATCTTCTTCTACCCATTCTCTGTGTTATTTGATTCATTAAAAATATATGAATATATTTTTGAAAATATGTATATATATAATCTTTATTGATATTGAAATCATAATAGTATAAACGTTTGGAAGTTAATTTTTTTATTTTCATAGATGATTAGTTTTTCATTAGTTGTATGTATTAAATTATAAGAAAATATTTTTATTAATATATTCCATTTCATCTATGTTCCATATTTTTTTACAAATCAGATAATGATTGGGTTTCATTTATAAATCTAATACTTTTCTGAACTATCTCAATATCATATGGTGATTTTTAATTCTAAGGATCTTCAATAATAGTTAACATTTTAAACTTTTAATAAAACAAAACCAAAAAAATCCTTCAACAATGATAGAGAATTTTGTTTTTAAATTGTTTTTGGAGTCATATAAATGTAAAAGTTCTAAATCCACTTATAAGGTGAAATTTTTGGATTTATCTGGAAATAAATTTTTAAAATATTAAAAAATGCAACCTGTGGTATTTTTTTATTTTATAATGCCTACCCTTTAGTCAATGTAAACTCTTACACCCCCATACATTTCTTTACACAATCCATACATTTCATTAATAATCCATTCATTTTAAATATACTAGAGGTAATTTAAATACGTCCAAGTTTGATTAATGATAAGGTAATAAATTTATTTTTATTAAATTTTAGTTTTTTGGAAAGCCATTATCAGGCCCAAAATTTTTATTTTTATGAGACTTTTGTATTATAATTTACATGGACAAAAATAATGAATAATTATATTAATTAAACACTAAATATTGAAAATCATTTTTTCAATATTGGATAAAATTATTTCTTAAATGTTTCAATGTTGAAAATAAACATATTCTAAAATATAAAGTCTATTTTTCTTAACACAAGGATAATTATAAAGAGGTAAATTTTATAATTTTAACTACATAATTTTATTTATAATTTTTTCCAATATTCTGGTAATGTTCATGAACTATAGTAATCATCGACATTTCATATTTTTTGTAAAATTAATACTTTTAATTTTCATAAAATTATTTTAATGTTTTTCTAATTAATTATTAGAGTATGGATCATATTTATGAATGTATGGATTTCTTTATTTAAAAGAATAATTGAGGAATTCTTTAAGATATGTAAATAATATATTTTTTAAAATTATTTTACAGGGATATGATTATCTAGAAGGTTTTTTTAATGGATTAGAAATGAGAATATCGTGGATTATAAAAATGTTTCCATTTTATATTTTATTACTTGGAAATTTGATATGATGATTTTGAATGGGGTGTAAAACCATCACATGAGGGTGTATTTGTTTATAAGTGACGTTGATACATCACTACAACTTGTTTCAACATGAGTTTCTTAGTATTTTACAAATATCATTATATTACATGATAATATATTACATTTAAAGTATGGTTTGGATGTTATCGAGTAAAAATATGATTTTTTACAATATATATTATGTTTTGAAATAAAATATATTTTCATGTAAAATATTTTTTATTGTTTTGTAAATATCCTTTTATTATGGATTTTTATGAAAATCTGAAATAGTTATTCCAATAACATTTATTTATTTTAATAAATATATTATATATAATAGTCATTTTTTAAAATATTAATTTATAATTTGATTAATTAATTAATTTTTGAATTTATTTCTCCTTAAATAAATTTTATTTCAACCCATAAATTCTAAAAATTTCTTCATATGTTCATTGATGCATTTCTAATCCTTGGGGTTTGATTTCAATTTAGGTTTGAGCTCGAGTGAAGCCAAATAAAGTTTTTTAGAATTTTATTTATGTATAATATATAATAATGTTTCCCAATCATTAATACATATAATCCAAAAATATCTTGGAGAAATATTTATTTTTGTTAAATATTTTATAAATATAATTATACAACATGTTTTATCATTAGATGTGATATGGTGGGATAGATCAAATATATTTTTTATCAGAGGAAATCTTTGGAAAACACTAGAGATTTGGAAGATATCATTCGGGTAAACATTATATGTTATAAACCCTTTATAATGATTATGATATGAGATTTTTAGGATATAGTAGGTATATATGAAGATCATTTTCAATTATAAGCCTTCATTTTTATAGAATAATTGGTAATGATTACCTAAGGATTCAATTTTTTGGAGTCAGATATAATTAGTTTTTCTATTATAATTAACATATCACAAGTAGAAATTATTTTCAAAAAATTTAATTAAAATTATTTTTATAAAACTGAAATTTTTTTAAAAAATAGAAATTATATAAATTTATCTGTAATGTTAAAATGTTATTTAGATTATTTATATTTTGGCGAAATACATTCTTTAAAAGAGTAGAATATAAAATACCCTGTTTAATTAAATGAAATAAATGAAAATTTATAATGAAAATTAAAAAAATTGAACTATAATTAAATAATAGGGTTATAAATGATAACATTATTCTTTATTTTTATAAGATAGTTGTTTTTATTGGTAAATATAAACTGAATATAAATTTTTAAACAAATTTTATACCAATTTCAAACAATAATTTTATATTTATGATGTATAATTGTTTATTGGATGAATTTATAAATTTTATTAACAATAAATAAATATTTATTGAATATAAAAAAACCTTGTTTTCTGATATATCATTTTAATGCTATTATATTCCAAGGATAATTGTAATATAAGATGTATTATGTATATAGAATTTTAAAATAAATTTGACATGAATTAATCTTTGTGAAAAATTAAGTAAATATATATTTGAAATGATTTTTTATTCCATACAGATACATAATCACTTCAATAATAATTTAAATTTATTTATTTATAAATTTTAGAAATTTTAAGTGTTAATACCGTTAATGAAAAATTATCATTAAGAAATTCCACATTATAAATTTTTTTACCATATAAGACGAGGGAAGACTCATCGAACATTAAGTGGGTGACCTCTCATCAACATGGGAGGGATAACCCAAGTAGAATTCATATATTATACTTTGAGTTCTTTCATCACTTGGTTGGTGCGTCCATGTTGGGAATAGTGGCACTATGTGGGTTAGCATGAAAGATTGATGGAATGGTCGTAGTGTGGTTTATGTAGTGGAAAACATGCTACCCCAATCAATCCATTAATCAAGAACTATATATTTTTTGTTAGTACTAAACCAATAATATCTCTAATATCAGATGCAGTATGTCTGAAGCTATTCACCAACATAAAAACATATTCAAATACTAATGGTCGCCCGATACATTCTGTGATTAGCTATAGGTTATGATAGACTCCCTATTATATTATAAGTTATATTATATAATTTTATATTATTTTTAAAAATAATTTTTTAGATTCACTTGAATTTAATTGGGGGATGATCCATTGAGGGTATCAACTATCATGTTGAGTGGACTCATTTTAAAATTGAAGAGAATGATTCATGTAGGGTCTTAAGGGGGGATTTTGGTGCCACTATCATTATAGAAATAATATTACTGTATGGGTATCAATTTAATTTAGGTATTTTGAGGATGTGAAATGGAGTTAAAGGATTTTTTGTTGTGGTGAAATGGTGGGATTCAATCCAGTCTACGAAATCTGGTACACCAGTTTCCTGAATTTGAACTATTCTACATTCAATTTATTTGGTGTCATTGTTCTGTGGAAGAATGTGTTTACATATTCCATTTATATGTACCAAGATAAAGGATCTATATGAGGTTTAAATAATGGTTTCAAAATATCAATTGTCCAAAGGGTGATTACTTTCTGGGTAATGAAACTACGAAATGGTCTAACAACATAGTGTTATAGTACAAGAGGTTGTGTCGTGGTCTTCTAACAAAAATAATATCTATAAATATTGAAATCCCCTTGACTACTATATTTTATCAACCATTATTTATCAAACCATTATTGCATAATGTAGATATTTTAAAGGACATAAATCCATTTTTTTCCATTTAACCATATTATTAAGAGAAAAATTTAGTTTGGTTTCTCTTTATTCCTAAGATATGAGTTTATATTAAGGGTACAATTATTGAAAAATATGATAATATTATACATTTCCATTCTATTATTTAATGATGTTGATTTTTATTATATAAAGTTAATTTTATTAAATATAACTATGTTTTAATTTGTTTTTTCTATTAAAATTCGTTTCGCCCAATAATTTATTATTGATTTCCCATAATAGCGTTTTTACTCTAAAATGGATTTTCAATCAGGGAAGTGGTAAGTATTCACTATGAACTATTTTTTATAAAATTTTAAAATGGATTAAAATTTGTTTTTAAAATAATATATCATTTTCAACCATGTTTTCATCAGGAAATAAACATGTCACCATTTCTGGGTGTAACATAGAAAGAGGTTTTGATATTTGAAAACTGTGGACTTAAACAATATCAGTTGGATTTTCATTATTTCAATATTAGTGATTTACATTTATAACTATAAAATATTCCTATAGGTCAGGTCCCCAATTTTATTCATTGTAGCACGTTCTTTGTTTTAAATATTATTGTATATTTCATTGTTGGTTGCTCATATATTTATGTTATTTTGAATCCAAGGATGGATTCAATTATACTCACTTATATTCTTACATATACTTATCGTATTCTTGGATTATAATAATAAGAACGTATTTTATGAAAAACTATTGTATTTTTTATAGTATAGGTTTATATTTTTAAAATTATTATGAACTGGTTTTATTTTAAATATAGAGATAAAAATTTCATGATATTATACTTTTTATAGATTATTTGGTGAAATATAGATGGGATTTATGAAAACACCCTACTTTAACCATTTAGATTTATTGTATAACATTTTAGGAAACATGAAAATGTATGATAATTTTTTTTCTTAAACTTATTCTCTTGAGTGTAGTTAACTACATAGTAAGATAATTTAATGTTGAAAGATCCTCCCCTAGAGTTTCAATATATGATAGTCTTATTTTCTTTCTATATTAGAATGTTTGGCATGAATATGTATTTCTCATGGATATGATCTCTTTTTTCTATATGAATTTTTTTGATCCTTGAAATATAAATTAAGCAAATTTTATTTTTTTATGATATACCCTTGTAGCGGGACATCTCTTTTGTTATTTTTTACTGATATGGAGTGGATATTCTCTAATGAATATCAAATGGATTTCCGAACATGAAGTGACATGAACATTCATATTATTGGTTATATATCCTTTGTTAGACATGATTTAGGACTATCAAAAATAAAATAACTATTTTGGGTGGGTTCTAGTCTATCTTACTTTTGATTCTAAATTAATGTTACCATGGGTGGTTAGAAATATTTCCAAATAATGAGACATTTTAAGTTCATTAGAATTGAATGGATATGGGTTTTATTTAAAATGACTTATTAATTTTTATGTTTTTTATTTTACTCATTTAATCCATTAATGATTTAAATTTTAGTTCACTAAATGTAGTAATATATATTTAGGATGTTGATATTTTTATTTAGGAATTTTCTCTATAGATTTTAGAGGATTGTATTATATTACTCAGATAATTCATCCTAAAATATCTAATACAAATTAAACAGTAGAATCTATGAGACTTGCTACGTATGAGAATCTTCTAGTGGCCCCTTCATTGTTTTTGGCAAAAATATTAACCATTAAAACACAATTTCAAGTAGGTTTTGTAATCTACAGATGAGTGGTTGATCATTTTTCAGAATTTAGTAAGAATAATCCACACATCATCCATGGTTACACTTGTCCCTAGTAATATATGGAATTTATTATGTTTACTAAAATGATCATCTATTTTCAGAAAAATCCTAAGGAATCTAATGTGTGTCTCTTCATCAACGTTATTGAGTGGCATGGAATGAGATTATGGAGAACTATCTAGAAATATCAGATATATTATGACCTAAAAAATAATTCATTCAAAAATATATTCAATTAAATGTTTTATATTTAAATCTTTCATTTGGTGAAGACGAATGAATTTTGACCATAGAGGAGGGTGAGAATTTGGTTTTGTAGTATTCCTAAAAAACATTTGAGTTGTACGAATAGAAATTGAGGAAATATGTAATCAAAACCTCAGTTATTTGATTATTTTGATGGGGTTGAGGGATAGGATTTGGTAATTATATATTATATAATTCCTTTAAACATTTTTTTTAGTTGATAATTAATCTATGAATCAGTAGACATACCAAGGAGATCATGTTTGGGAGGACAATAAGATGGTGGAGTTTTTAGAAATAGTGTGTCTTCATGCCAAAAAATGGATTGAATGCTTTATTAAATTAATTCAGGACAAGTTTAAGGGGATTTATCAGGACATAATAAGGTTATGTTCTATCATTATCCTATTGCACTGAAAACATTTCATCATTGTGAAAAATATTGTCAACTGATGCCAATTTTTGGACCGATTTCACAAGATGTATGCATAGATTAAATATAATTAAATGTTAATGGGTTCATTATTAATATTCAATAAGAGGTGGGTATTACCATCAAACAATAGGGGTTTTAATGTTTCAAATAGTTTTCAAGGAGAAGATGAAATTGGATGTATTTATATAGTGGACTATGGGCCAGTTTAATATGAATGAGGATCAAATACTATTAGTGTTATGGTGTTTATTTCATAATGCAGGTTGTTATATTTGATTAATACAAGGTATTATGATTATATTATATCAATATTTTTTATTGAAATTTTTGGATTTCATTCAGTGATTATGTCATTTGTTTTTGATTTTTCACCCCTTTATGATAGTGACTCGAACAACATTTCAAGTGTCCCACATGTCTAGTGATGATAGTCAACTTTAATGCAATTAGGTATTTTTTAGTTATTAACTATGATATATTTTACCTGATTAATGGAATGGAATGGTGGATCAGCCTATATATCTCTTTGGAGTGTCACATCTAAGAGATGTTTCTTAATTGATCCTAAAATAATTTGGGTATTAATACACTTAGATTATCCAAAAACTATGTTTATGATCTGTAGTTTCATTATGAAGGATTGTTATTATAGGTTTTCAATTCTTTAATTCTGTAATATATGATCAATAATGATTGGTTTGACCTGCAAGGGTTGTTATTTTTGAATGGAACGATGATGTTTATAAATATTTTTAGGCAATATATGTGTTTTTTACTTCAACTATAGTTTTGAATATTCTAATATCGGGTTCAAGTTATGTTCTTTACTATGCTAATTCTTGTAAGAGTTTAGGGTATGTATTGGTGAAATTAGATAAGGTGGTGGACTATGGAATCTCTTGTTATTCCCTAACAAGAATAATTACCCTATCCCTTATCTTTATTTTTAATTGGTTATGCAATCACTCAAACATGAATTCATTTTCTCAATAATGAGAAGTTAATTTTATACACTAGTCATAAGATCCTAAAGTATATTTTCCCATATAGGGGTCTGAATTGGAGATAGAGATAATGGTATGATTGTCTATCAATGTATTTTATATTTATTATACTCACAAGAAAGGTAACATGGTCACTAAATAATTGAGAATGAAACTACTGAATCAAGCCTCAAAATAATTATTAGAAGAGCGGCATCTAAATTGCTCGTTTATTCAGATGATCTAGGCAGTGGAATAGTATGGTAGCCTATTGTTAATATATTAAATAAAGTTTGTCTAAACATATTATGTGTACCTTTATCTTGATCATGTTTCATACATTGATTTCTAGTTCCTTAGCAATCTTATAATTTGTGGGCAGACCATGGGTAAGTGGTATTTGTCACCCACATATTTTTTTTTGTGTTTTTCATATTGGTTGGTTTTTCCTATATCTCTATAGTGGGAATTGATGGGAAATAGATGCAGGCCTAATCAGTCAGTACAACATGGTGATACCCTGATTAATCATGATTTTATACTTCATTTTTAGTCATTGGGGATGAGGTGGGTTGTTTCATATTTCATTTCATAGTGCATTATATGATATATAATTAAGTTGTAACACTAGAGAAAAATAGGCTTATTGAAACCATTTACATTTCTAGTATAGAATGTCACACCCCGATATATTTTTTGAAAATGATTTTATGTTTGATATAATATATTACACACAAAATCAATCTTAAATGACCCAAGAAATATAATTTTTTAAATATCTTTTGATACACACAACACCGAGTATAAATGAACTGTAATATAGTATAGCATAATAAATAAGACACTATATTGGGGGTTATTAATACGAATAACTAAATTATGGTCATTATATGGATTAAACATGCATACTATATATTAATAATTTTATATTTATTAGAAAATAAAATTAAAATCATATGAATGAAAATTAATTATTTTTAAAAATATTAGAATATATTTCTAATAGGAAATTCATCACTCTTTTCACGATTACATTAAAATTATTTTTTATACCATTTATAAAATCAATATTTAAAAATGGACATTATTTTTGAATTAAATTTATAAAAAAAATTTATGGTGAAAATGTGTTATTTTTTGGAAAGTATCGACTTTTTATTGAATACTGAAAAATATAAATAATTGTAAAAATGACATTTATTTTCAATGAATAAAATATTTTAAATTTTGCATTAGGTTTTGAATTTTAGTTTTTGTTACATGATTAATCCTATGAAATATTATTTATACTTAATTAAATTCTAATTATATTTATATAGGATTATTCTATATTATTTAATTTCAAAAAATGATTTAGAAAAAAACATTTTTAGATGAAAAATGTTTTTCATTTTATATAATATAAAAATAACCTGATGAAGAATTTGTTTTGATTAAAACTATATATTATGTCTCATTAAAAATTTATTTTCATTCATAAAATGATTATTACTAGTCAAAGAGTTAATAAAAATCATATTTTTTTTGGTAAAATACACATCTATAAAATCAGTTTTTTCATCACGCCGGTTGGTTAAATATTAAATAAAATACATATAATTTTCTGATTTGATTTTGTTTAAATTTATTTAATTTATGTAATAAGTAAATATTATATTATATAATATGGTAAACATAATTTTTTTAATAAAGAATATTGATCCCTGAAAAAATCAATTATCATGGTTAAGGTAAACTAGATTTATACGATGTTAAATAAGAACGATAAGGGTAAAAATAATGTAAAAAATTGTTTAACATATAATTTTTGGATATATTTATTTTTTATCATGATTAATTATTGTTAATGATTCATTTTTTTGGAATTTTGGAATGTGAAAAATGTAGTAACACTTTTTCTTTTCAAAAATTATAAGTATTCTACTCATATTACATCTAAAAGTCATCCCCATCTCCCCTTCTCTTCACCCCATCAACACCATTTTTCTTAGCTAAAACCTACATAGATATATATTTTACAAACCTTCATAATTCCAATAATACATTATTTGATCTGGTATCCATCTGAAAAATGCTTTGGTTATAATTTAATTATTTTACATGAAGAAGAGGTATTGTTCATAGTGATAAGTTTTAATTTTATTAATTCTTCAAAATCATTCCAATAGAAAGAAATTATTCATATATAATTACACCAAAATACTCCATTCACTAATATGTAATTATATTAATGTAATAAACAAATTTCACTCTTATTATGTTAAATGGAATACAAAATCACCTTTATTTTATGTGGATGACTACAACCTTGCGAACCGATTTCATTGATTTTCCTTCATTGTCTCTCACTAAATATTATGTGGATTGATTTACTATATATATAGATTATTTTTTAATATATTTATAATTTCCCTTATATGATATCATGTGTACTTTCTTACATTCTATTTCATGAGGGATATGATAATGTTGCTTGTGTTTATAGGGGACTGCCGACTTAAGATGTTATTTGAATCATTTTTTGATAACACCTTAAATGGAAGGTAATAAGGATAAATTTAATGAATATATGTTAAAAAATTATTATATTAATGACATATTTATCACTATGAAAATATAACTGATCATTTTTATTATGATAAAAAATATGATAACATCATCCGTCCATAAGTGTGGACTATATCCTTAATGAAGGGACGTGATTCATTTTTCTCATCCCCACATCACTTGAATGATATATAAACATATGTATATATATTCATATAATGAAATATTATACTATGTATAATATTATAATCATTCTATAAATATAAAATATTTCATTCCACCATTAAATAATGACCGTTGAAAAATTGAAAAGTTATTTATGTGTATGTATGGCGTACCATCTCAATGATCATAATGTTGTTCATTTTCATAACAGTTGTTCATGATTTGTTTTATAATTATAATTTAAATATAAAATTATAACTATTTTAGGATTATTATCCATTTAATGATGTAATAATGAACCCATGTTACCAAAATCAACACACTGAAGCCATTTTTAAATGATAAACCCAACATTCTCAAAACAGCCGATATAGACTAAATAGATTATCTATTAAAATATATAATTATGATGAAACAAAACAAATGATTTAAGTATGAATTATTAAAAAAATTAGATTCACAATATATAAAATAACTAATATAAGAATATTTTATAGGATGTTTGACCTTGTGCACAAAAATTCTTGCCGAAGGTAATTGTATCACGTCTCAATGTTATTTTTATAAGTCATATTCCATAATCAAATTTTTTTTATGTTGAATAAAATTACTAATAATTTATTTTATTTTATTTTCATGAAAAATATTGGGATTTTTATAACATTATGAGGTTCTATCTTTCATGGTGATTTTATCAATATATAACCATTATCGTAAGAGAATTGATCCAAATTTCACATAATTAAAGAATATTGTATTTCTATGAACCTAATTTATATTATATGGACCATAAAGTATATATTTAATACATAAAAATAATATTATTTTTTATTTCAATTTTAATTATTTCATATGAGGGTGTTCATACTTGAATGATAAAAACTGGTAATGGGTTTCTTCACTCAATTACATTTCATTAGGTTATAACTATTTTCCATTGACATTACTATAATATGATTAATTTAAAATTTTCTTATAAATTTTCTTATTCAATATTGATACTTATTTGTGTGGATTAAAAAATATTACACATAATCACTCCATTGATTAATTATTAATTCAATTATATTATCAATGTAAGGGTTCTTCAACTCAAATTCCCTTTCGTGGTGATATATGTTGATATTATTCACTTAGATCCATTAATAAATAAAATAAAATTATAAATTGAAAAGTAATATATAAATTCTATTTATTTTTATGATATTCATAGTATCACTTTATGGTATTCATTCATGAGGATTATGCTAAATTATTTACCAATGTTATAAAGTATTTATATTACAATGTACTTTCATTTGGGATTTTTTATGTTCATGTACACATTATAGTAAATCATATGATCTTATTTTATTCAACCATGAAATGTACTTCACCATTAGTTATGAATGTAGTCAATAAGTTTGATTTTTATTTAATCCCATATTTATTGAAAAAACATCAGGAATTATTTTATAATATATTCTGATAATGAGTTTTTTTAACTGATCATTCATCTTAATCTTCTATTCCAATTATTTCTAAAATTTTTCTAAAAAGGTTACCTTTAAAAAATTAATAATTTCATAAATATTAATTTTCTTATCATTTTCTTAAAGGGTCACATTTACTACATATACATATTTTTTAAATGAAAACTTATTTCTATCATTTACAACATGAAAATAATTTTATTCCATCATGAACACTCAATTTTTTAAATATTCATTTTTAATCTTAAATTGTTCATATAATTAAACTAAGATTCAAAGATGGCAACGAGCCTGTACCCTAGTGGTACAGGCTCCTGCTTGGCATCCAAAAGTCCCAGGATCAAATTTGGGCAGGGAGTAATTTATGGGTGTTGTAGCAGCACTGTAGTAGGTCACTGTAGCAGTACCGTAGCAGCGATGGAACTATAGCGGCGGAGGCACTGTAGTAGGAACTACAACGGTGGTGGTACTGTAGTAGGAACTGTAGCAGCCCAGGTACTGTAGCAGTACTATTCACCGAGGGGCTCTTTGGGGCAAAAAATGGGCTTTCAAGCCTTATATTCAGTCCACTTGTCCTTGGACCTTCAGGCTATGTAATGGGTCTCCGTCTACCCAGTCTAATGTGGTCTTTGTATTAAATAATAAAATGAGGCTTCATCCCCAACCTTTTAAAATAAAATAAAATAAAATTCAATGATAATAAAATTTATTATATAATTAAAATTATATTTTGTTAAAAAATATTTTAATGAGAATTTAGTGGTATTGATGTTAATCAATGATTAAAAAATTTATGATAGAGACACTCCACAAAGTATATATTTTGTTGAAACTATCGTATTTCATTCTTTAGATAAATTATGAGTCTATCATGGAACATGTTTCTTTTCAATGGGTCATTTGATCTATTGAAGAACATTAATTATTGTTATTATTGAAAAGGGAAGGCCTATAAATGATTTATTCATGACTATTACATGGATATTATTGATCATAAATGGGTGAAACCAAATGGCATCAGTTGGTCCTAATATATATTATATAATTAGTGCATATAGATATCCTTGGGTGAGATTAATATATCTTTCATGATTGGGGCACCCAGATAGGACCCTAATTTATTTAGAAAGAAATTTTAACATTTATTTATTCCATTTTAAAGGTTTATTTATTGTTTCAATAAGTACCATGTAATGATTATCTACTAAGATACCAAAACATTTATTTTATGTCTGTTTGAGGATAACAATGATTCCTTTGATTAATATTTGAATCACATGTATTCTGATTATTGATTCATATGAATTTTTTAATTCTTAATTGATATTATATGTTTCTTGTTTGATGATCTTGGTATTTTTGGGTATTAATATTCTTATTTTAAAAAAATTCCCTTTCATTATTACGTATTACTGTTATTCTCTTGTTACAATCTCTAGTGATGCTTAATTGTTAATGAATATGTTTACCCTCACTGAATATTTGAGGTTAACCTTATTAGGATTCAATGTCCCTTTGTTATCATGTATAAAATTAAATTAAATATGTCTATAAATTTTTTAAATTGACAATGATAAGGAATTATTGTGAAATAAGTAAATAATGGTATAATGGTTAAGAAAATCTCTTGAAATCTTGGTTATTATTTATATAAAAGTTTTTCCTAATCTTATAAATATCTAATAATAATAGTTCCATGGATATATAAGTTATCCAATATTCCCAATTTATGCTCTCTAGTTTGGTGGGGGAAAATTTTGTCACATTCATTGGAATCATTGATTGAAATGTAAAAATTATGATTTTAACACTAGATTCAGGATAGTTGGTCTAGGGTTATTATATGGACGTGAGAAGAGACTTCCATGGATGTCATAATTTATTTACCACCAAATAAAAGTGGTAAAGATGTGATTCTGGTGATCGCTAGTTATATTATGAAATCAATTCATTTCCCCTATCAAGGTGATTATGAAGATGGATTATCCTTGGAATATTTATATTTTTATGGTTCAGATTCAATATGGTGTTACCTATTTGATTTTTTAATAGGTACTAATAGTTAATAAAACAACCTATAATAAAAGTATATACAAATTACATCATTTTTTTGGAATACATAAAACATTTCACAAATAGACTCCCAAATATAGTATTAGTTTAGTGCCTTTAGAATCATGGAAATGTAAAAAATTGTATATGAGTGGGATATATTATCTCCCTTATGTTCTTGATGACTAGATTCACTATAATATATATTAAACATGAAATATATATTTATAACTTGGGGAAGGAAATAAAAAAAGAGTGGACTATGATACTCAATAATGGTCAAAAAAGGGAGATATATAAGCATAAACATGAGAATAAGGGTTTAAAATATGATCCTAACAATATAATATCTTGCCCTACATATCAATGATCATAAACCTAAATCATGGAATAAATATTAGTAGTTTATTTTACTTGAATAGTTAGGGAATCAAGAAAATAATCAATGAATGATCACCATTGGAATAATAATTGTAATTGCATACTATATAAAAACAAGTATTATCATTCCCTATAAACCAATACACATTGCTTCCACCAATCAGGGCACTCCATGGGGACTAATCGTACTTGGATGGACACACCAGCATCCCCCATCGTAGGCCATTCCTAGTAAGGATCCTATTTCAACATCCTCTAATTGTGGATCTAGTTTCTCCAAATTCTCATCTTCATGGAGACTATACCTACATTTAGAGACGCACCACCACCACCAATTTTAGTCCTTTCATTTTAAGGGATGATGTTTTCCCATATTTCTATAGTGGATTAGGTTTCCCAATAATTCTATTGGGGATCAGGTTTTCCCATATTCCATAGTGGACCAAGACAAAAAACATGAATACCATCATTATCTCATGTGTTATAAATCATTACCCAATGCATTTAAGGGATATAAAGGACCCACCCCTCTATTAATAAAATCATTTGTACATGTACAAAAATATAATAAAACATTCAACATATCATGACCTGTAAATAGATATGGTTTTCATAAGCATTATATAATAACCCATTAAATTAAATGGGTGTTATAAAAATGTAATCATGTCATAACCTGTGTAAAATAATAGGTTTCATAATAATTTCATTAACATAGTACACATGAAAAGAAACTGGTTTCATAAAAATATAACTTAAGAATAGAAGCAGGTTTTATAATAATATAACCCCTAAAAGAGAAATGTCTTTAAGAAACATATAAATCGTGATTGATAAATGGGTTTTATAAATATTAGGTCATTGAAATGTAAACCATTCAAAAAAATAATTTGAATGGATCCTTTAAATAATTTCTTGGAAAGGCATGAGTAACACCAATGGATCTCATCATAGATGGTAAATAATATGGAAATATACTTTTAAATAAATAATTAGTAAAATATCATTTATTTTATAAAAAAATGATTTTAAAACAAAAATAATTTTCAAAAACATTTTTTTAAGGTACATTAAAAGCATATAAAGAAGTATTGAAATCATTTTGAAAAACATTTCCCTTGAAAATTTTTATATGAATCATGAATTTTTTTTTGGAAAACATTTTATTTTAATATTCTTTGAGAAATTAGTAATAATCCTTATAATCATTTCAAAAACCATTTTCCTTAAAAAATATTACCAAATATTTAAAACATTTTGAAAATTATTTTCCTCGAATACTGATAAAATAATCATAAAAATATATTGAAAAATGTTTTCCTTCAAAAAATTTAAAAGAATTTTGGAATAATTTTAAAAACTATTTCTCTTAATAATGTTTGGAAAATGTATAAAATAATATTTGTTATCATTAATATCATTTTCAGTGAAAATAACTTTCTTCAAAACATATATAGGGTGATTTGAAATTAATTTAATTTTTTAACATAAAAAAAAATTGGTTAGAGAGGAGACTCAAGAGTGGGTGAATTGAGTTACTAAATAAAATTTCGACTAAATATATATTTTAAAAAATTAGCCCAAATCAGAATAAAATACACCCTATTTAACCAATGAAGTAGATTTATAAATATTTTTTATCGTTTAAGGTATTCCTCAAACGGTGATTATTTCTTAGTCGAAATAATATGAAATACTATTTTAACATCTGAAATCAATATAATAAATCAAATTATAATATACAAACAATATAATTTTAACAATCAATGTGAAAGACATGTATTTAGGTGTAAAAATATTTAATACTGAAAGAAAAACATTAAAAAGTCACAATAGAAATAATAACAAGAGGTTCAATCTCAATATGAGACATAGTCCTCTTCACTTGGTGCTCACCAACAACCAAGCAGTTTAGATAACATAAATTTCATCCACATCATGGATCAAGGTATTCAAAAGAACAAATAATGTTTTACATGTAACAAATACCACTTCTATAGTTTTTGTGGGAGTGAAACAAATAATCATCCACACATGTACCTCATCCAATGTAATCTATGGGAGTATAAGGTGTAAAAAAGAAAAGTTGTGAAGATAACTATATATATTATAATTTTTCATAGATTCAGTTTGTGTTCAAAAAATAGATATAAATGAAAACTTCATTTAATGATAAAAAATTACACAAACAGAGCAGATTAAAGTATAAAAGGGATTGTGTTTCTCTATGTGATATTTGTTTTAGTTTAATGACACCATGAAGGTATATTGAAATAAAAGTCGTGTCATTTTTCATATTTATTTTATAAAATAGAGTATCATAAGAAAATTATTTTTTTTATGTATGAGTGATTGTATTGTATATAAATATTCTTTTTTTTATATTCTTTTAATTAATGACATAGATTCTTAGAGACATGAAAATATCTATTTTTAGTTTTTCACACACATGATTAGTCATGTTGGTTCTTGTTTTTCACCACTCATGTTACCCTTTTTCTTATTTTTGATTGAGTATTTGGTTTATAAATTGTACCTGATATATAACATGTTCTCAACCATGTCGTGGTACCACATGTCTCATAAGACTGTCTAAAATCGATTTTATTTTTGTGGAAAAAAATTCCTTAATTAGATTAGTTGCATTAAATTTCAAAAATATGATCGTTAGGAATATTGAATTAAAAATTAAAAGGCATAAGTAGCAGGGAGTCTTTTGAGTGGTGACTCTTAGGCGGTGTCTCTAGTGGTAGGATGATTCAATGGTGGCTTCAAACTATAAGTGACTTATTCATTCCAGTGTCAGGAAGATGATGTCTATAAAATAATGACTCAGCAATAGCAATAATTTGTGAGTGGTGAGTCATGAATGATGATTCGTAAAATTTGACTCATACATAGTGCATTTTGAAATCTATCTTCTAACAGTGGATGCTTTGAGAGGTGACTTGAGAAATTTCATTAAGGAATGGTGATTCATGCTGATGGTTATTTACACGTATAAAATTTTACCAGTCTGTAATATAATATTAAATTATGAAATAGAATTAAAAACTTATTCAAAACATAAATAAGCATGATTTGTGATTATTAAAACTAGGAGAGGATAAAAATGTCCCCCATTTTGATGACCAAAAATCATAAAAATAAGCTTAATTAAAATATAAATAATATTGTAGAACTAAGATTAATTTATGTTGAATTAGAGTATTGAGCATAAATTTACATCTATAAAAGAATATGGTATTAGAGAATAATAGAGGATATAAAAAATGAAGGTATATTTATATTCCACAATGCTAATATGACATAAAACTCTTCTCCCCTTTTGGGATTATCAAAAAGACAAAAATAGATAAAAATCATAAGATGGAAGAAAAAATGAAGAGATATATTAATAAAATTGTCCAGTTACATCCCCATAAAACTAAAAAAAATTAAAGTAATGGATTATCAGTGGTAAGATCCAGAGATTCTTTCCCTTTATGAGATGTGTTGGGAGTGGATGCTGAATTATTGGGGATAACTGTTGATATTATAGGAGAAGATGATGTGCTAGATGAAGGTAACTCTATATAGATAACTAGACAGAAGTAAATGAGTGCCTCAGTAGGATTCTTAGGAATTTTTGGTGTTGAGGAGGTAAAGGTGAAAAAGGATTGGTGAAAAAGGTATAAAAATATTTTGGTTGAGGTGAAGGGTACACAGGTCTAATAGTAATTCTGATAGAGGTTGACAGAATGGGAAAGACATCTAGAGAAAAAAATGTAGTAGTATGAATAAATAGATAAGATATTAGGAGATTGATAAAATAAATAATAATATGACCTCCATTTTCCATATCCTTATTGAAAACATTCATATTTTGAATAAAGGATTAAAGAGATGGAGTGATTTCCTTAAGCTTCATAACATGTTCTCTGATAGCTTGAGTGGTTGGTGGCATCCTAGGATATATATCAAAATACATAAAATGAATTTTAAACTAATTCATGGTATGATTTATTTTTATATATAAATATATATTCATTGTGATCTCTTCATGAGTTGTAGCGGCCTCTTTGGAAAAAGGCATGACCATGGAATGAATATGATCACTATTTATTATATTTCTTCTCAAGATCTATTGATATGAATAACCCAACATAGTATGTAATTCTACTCTAACAACCAATCTGAGAAAATTTACAATCATGTATTTAGAAATAGGGGAAGACAAGGTTAATGCAACTTTTAAATCATCCCTGAGTATAGCTCTCAATAGGTTAACATCAAACATTAGATAATGAGGTGTATCAGATATGGAATACAAAATATAATTATTTAAATGAAAATTTAGAATATCGTCCAATGATTATTTATACTAATATTCCTTTTATCTAACCAACTAATCGATAGTTTTTGAATAATCCATTATCATATTATTCTCTATTCTTACTTACTGAATTTTTTAAACCATCATGGGTTTAATATTCTGAAGATATTTCTCCAAAAATCAAAAAGTTTTCTCTATATCTAGAGTGGTTACAGGTGCATAATATGATATTAAAAGATATCCAAATAAAAACAATAGTTTATCTCTAAAATATTTATATTCATCATAACTTACATAATTTTAAGGTATCTAAGTAGTGGAAGGAAAAGGTGCCATAACAGATACCAGATTGTGCTAAAACACTATTTATGGGTCAATTTATTGAATTACTGATCCTTAATGGTCATTAAATACTAGATAACTTTGACTACAATAAATATATCTAGTGAATTTGTATAATTAAACAATATATGTTGTCTCTGATGGGTTGGGTACTTCATATATTTCAAAATTGGTGTTTTTCTCTACCTCAACAGATACTCCATTTTTTTATCAACTAATCATATTAATTTAATATCATAATTTTTGTGCATTTTTTCATCCATATTTTGAGGTTATTTACTTTGAACCAGATCATTATTTGGTTGTTCAACTGATTAATCATTTTCTATATTAGGTAGAGAAACATTCATTCCATCTACTCCATTATGATTTAATGATCTGAGCTATCACCATTAGTTTTATTATCTCCATTATCTCCTCTATTTTTACGAAATTTATCCTCATCATCCTTTTCATCATTTTCATTTTCCTATTCATTTTCATCATCCTCCTCTTCATCATAATAATCATCTTCTTCTCTATTTTTATCACAACCCTTTTCACTTTCAGAATCAAATTTTTATACACGAGTCTCTTGTGTTTCAGATCCATATTTATAATCAATAAATTAATATTCAGTCTCACCACAATCATGATAATTGATAATAGATTCCCTAGATGGGAGAGCATGTTATGGTTGATGATATTCATGTGAAGGTTTTTCAGGCTTCTTTGGAATATCCAAATAATTTCATTCTTCTTATGATTTATTTTCTTCTTCAATTATAATGGCAGTAGCCTATACATCATCATCTTAGTATTCCAGTACTTCATCCAGTTCCAAACTAGGAGTAGTAATATTCTTTGGTAGTGTGTGGGGATCAACAGGGATGAAAATATCATAAATAATTTCATTGTCATCTATTCATTGTTATTACATATATTCCAACATATTTTCACTCTTTTTCATATAACTTTGATTTTGAAAAACAATTGTAGTCTATAACAGACTCATCATTTTCTCCCACAAATTATTTACCTTTTAACATAGAATAATGAAATTTGAATAAAATAGATAAGTGGATCTTGAAGTGGTTTGAATCATATGACACAAATAAATAATGAGGTATTTTCACAGGTTTATTTTATATCATTTCTTCATAAGATACCAAAAATACACATCCCAATATTTCAAGGTGGAAAAATCACCATTACTCGAGAAAAGACGGTTTGGGTTAAATATAAATGTAACCTTGTTTCACCATCTTTCTCGAAATCCATAGGTCTTCTAGATGTTCCATTTCTAGTTAAATTTTTCAAAGCCATTTTGAGTTGAAAAATTAACTTGTGGGAGGGGAACATCCCTAGTAATCATCATGGATACCCTTCCAGAATAATCCTAAACATGCTTCCCAATGACTCAAAGATAAGAAACATCTATTTGCATTTATTCTAGTTCTTATCAAAAAATATTCTTCTTTGGTCAAAGAAAACTCAATATATTGATAAAACTGAGATATATGATTTGGATACAGAGGTCACTTAGTATTCAGAAACCAATTTAGCAAGCCTTTATCCTTTAAAACTCTTAACACAAGGGTCTTACATGAATAAATCTATTCTACATAGATCTACATTTCTGGTACAAAAACTCAGTTTCTGAGTTCGGTATTCAAAGGTTCTTTAATCATTTAGCTCAAAAAATATTTCTTTTTCTAGAGTTTTTTTTAGTGTGTAGCTTCATTATAACCATTTGAAACATTTGGGGAGAGTTTTAAGGTAATGGAGTAAGGAATGAAGTTTAAAAATGGGTTTTAAAGGTTGAGAGGCTTGATGAAATTAGAAGGGTTTATATATTTTCATTTATGGATTCTGAAATCAAATATACCTGACATATAAAATAAATCCAAATAATAATTTAAATAATCACCATCTTAGACAGATAAACTTTTAATGGATGAAATAATTGTGAGACAAATCGATGGTGGGACACATAAGTGAGATACAAAAATGGTGATACATATGTGGAGAGACATTAATTGTGAGACATCAAAGGTGAGACATGAACGGTAAGACATCAATGGTGAGACATCGACAGTGATACATCAATGAAGAGACACTTAATTAAAATTATTAATACCGAATTCATGTTTTATGTAACTCATTATCTCCTAATTAAAAGGCTTCGTAAAAATATCAACAAGATTATGTACTGTGATAATGTATTCAAGAGTTATATCACATTTTTGTTAATGATATATCAAAAAGTGGATTCATACATCAATATGTTTATTTCTAGAATGAGATACTATATTTTTATAAATTTTATAACACTTGTGTTCTCATAATTTTTATGTATATATATTAATTGATATGCATAATCTTGTAATGTATGTTTGATCCACAAAATATAGGCACAACAACTATATGTAGCTATATATTCAACTTTGATAGTAGATAATGAAATAGAATATTGTATCTTACTACACCATGATACTATTAACATTGAAAATAATGGAATGTTTCATAGGTTCTTTTTCTATATAAAATACACCCACCAAAATCTGAATCATAATACCAAACTAATTAAATTCTTTTCCTCTGGGATAGAATAGTCATATATTTTAATATATTTGAGGTATTTAAAAAAATATAACAATAATTAAGTGTTTCTCTTCTTGGTTTTCTGGAAAACATGAATGTATATAAATAGTAAAAATAAATTTGGGTCATCTAGAAGTTAAGAATAGAAGGTTCCCAGTCATACATCTCTAATTTGTTGAATATACTTTTTCATAGAATCATCAAGATCCATCTTACATTTGAATCTCTTGGGAGGACAACTACTTTTAGTGGTATCTAGATAAGAAATTAGAATATATTTAGTATATTTACTTTGATTACAAATAATTCCTTCTTTGTTTTGAAAAATTTCAAATATAAGAAAAAATTTATCTTCATTCCCTAAAATTGTGTCAAATTCACTTTGAAATGTTTTTGAAAGATAAAAAAATGTAATTTTTTATAAGATCCTAATATAATATCATATACATATATTTGAACTACTAAAGTGTCTTTTGAAATTTTATCGATAATAAGGGTAGGGTCTACTTTGCACTTTTTCAAACCTTTTTAAATAAGAAAAGAGTTGATCATATCATCCCATACTCTATGAGCTTGCATTAAACCACATAAAACATTTACTTAATTTTAAAACATGATTTGGAAAATGTGGATTTTGAAAACTAGGGGGTTGTTCAACAAAAATATCCTCAAATGTACAACTATCTAAAAATTCAATTTTCATATCCATTTGATAATGTTTCTAATTAATATGATATAATAAATATATCCGGATTATAATGGTATCATATCAGGAGATAGGTTAAAATATAAATTCATTTTCTATTCCTTCTTCTTGACTATAAGCATGTGAAAATAATCCAGCCTTATTTCTAACTATAGTGGCAGCTTCGTCAACTTTGTTTATACACCCCCATTTAGTGAATATAGTTAACGATTACATGGGTATACCAACAAGATTCAATACATTATTTCTTCCAAACTGATTTAGCTATTCATGTATAGCCATTACCCAAAATTCATCGTTAATTTCTTCATTGATATTCTTAGGTTCAAGCTGTGAAAAAATGAAATAATGTTCAAACTTATTTTGTAGAGAATATTTTGTCTCTGTACCTTTTTTTAGGTCTCCAAGTGAAACATATAAATTTTTTACTTAAGAGTCTTAATACCTATAGGGAAATATGAACTCATTTCTTCTAGATCTTCGATAAATTTGAATTTTGAAGCTTCATAGTCTAGAAATTTTCCAGAACTGGATGGGTTTTCTTCTTGTTTGACAATAGAATTAGATCGTATGGAATATATGTCTATATATGATAGATCAACATCATGATTTTTTAGAGAAATTTTGGGATGATGTGGATATTTCATTGGTTTCAAAGATAACTTGTATTGTTTACCCTTTTGATATGGATTATAGAAATTATTTTTTAGAAACTCATGTTTGGGTAGATCCTTGACTAACCCTTTTCTAATAACCTTTCAAAGTGGGAGAATGTTACAAAGGCCCAGTATCATATTCCAAAACCAATATTCTCTATAAAAGGCACTTAGAAAAGAAAAATTTTGTGAATGTAAAGATTCTATATTAATAGAATACACATTCTCATTTCTACATATGATAAAAACTAAATTATTTTTAGAGACAAATACATTACAATAATTATTTTAAAATTTAAAATGAATACCATAATCATATAATTGTGAAATTATCTATATATTTTAATTAAAAACATAAAAAAGTACATTGGAAATTAAAATTGATTTTTTGTTATTAATTTGACCCAGTTCAATGATAGATCCTTTAGCATTGTTCACAAATGTGACATGTCCACCATCAACCATTATTAAATTCCCTATGTTTGAGTAGTCTCTGGTCATATTCCATGAATACCCATTGTCCAAGTACAATAAGTTTTATAGTAATTTTTCAAACATCTTTCCAAAAAAAATAGATTACATAAGAAATGATTTTGGTACCAAATTATTCTTGGGTATAGATATATTATTAATAAAAGATTTATTAATCTAAACATACTTAATTGGTTTCCTATAATATGTTTATAAATTTATAGAGAAATATACACTATTATTTCATCTAGTAAGATAGTGTATAAAATGACTTTCAAAACTAATAGAAAAAGAACTTTCAGAACTAGATGTATTATAATATTTTCCAAATTTATGAATAAATAGGATTTAATTATTCTAATATGTCTAGGTTGTCAGCCAATACTGATTTTGTATTTTCAAGTTACATAGAATACAAGAATTATGTGAAAATATTTTTTCCATTAATGCATTTTAATAAATAATTCTTCAATTATTCATTATATAATTTAGGTTTTGTATTTTCTCTAAGAAACGGATCATTTTTCTCTATTTCTACATCTACATTAGATTTGATAGAAATAATAAGATCAAGCTTATTTAAGTGATTTATACTTATCCTTTATCTGTTTAAATGTATCCTCAAGCATGTTTTAATAGTCAAACAATTATTCTTTTGTGATGTTCACATCTATATAATTTTTATCTTCATCTTAAAAGTAAATAGAGTTATGTTTACATGATAGAAATTTTACAATAGATTTATTTTTTTGTAAATAACATGTTGGATTTATTAACTTTTTCATCATGAGATGAATCATATATTCTAGAGTAGGCCTTATAGGAACATTGAGTATTTTTCATAGGTTTCTTGTACCTTTGAGCGTTGTTTTTATATTTATACTTTTAATATTTTTTATAGAGTTAGCATTCTCATTTCATTTTATCTTAAATTTGTAACATATGAAGTCATTTTAATGATTATATTTCTTATAATCCTTTTTTCACTTCCCACGATTGTCAAAATTTCACTTAAAGTTACATTTCAGAAATAATTTATTATTTCTATAAATATTATTGAATCTTCTAGAAAGCAGAGACATTTACTCATCACTGTTAGTTGATGAATCTTCATCACATGAACTTTTAGTTTGAACTTGAACGTTATCATTTTCTCTTTTCTTAGAAACAATGGTTTTGAAATAAAAATATTTTCACATCGGTTCATCATCTTCCTATCGATTAACCTTTACCTCTTACTTATACATAATAAAATTTCCTTTCAGTTCCTTTAGAGTAATTTAATTAACTGCATAATATTATCTAATAGACACTAATGTCCCTCTATATATTTCTAGAAGACATCATAGGAGTGAAATGATCTATTCTTTTGCAGTGAATGGATTTCATAGTGAGCTCATTATATTCATGATCCCATTAAACCTGAGCTACATGTCAGAGATAGGCCCAATCTGTTTAATCATAAAATTATCAAGATTAATATAGTAAGTGTTAAGACTCATTTATTTATCATTGGTAGTTCCTTTATGAGAAATAGATAGATTATATCTTATCTCATAGGTAGTTTTACATGCTGAAATAATGTTAAACATTTCAACTTCTAAGGAATAGTATAATGCATTCATGGCGTTACAATAATATTATAAGTAGTCATACTTCCACAATCCCATATATTTTTATAATTAGTAGTAATTTTATAATCATCTACTATAGAAGACCAAATTTTAGATGCCATATTTTCAATATGTATTTTAATTTTTATATAACATTGGAAAAAAATTGTCCCATTAAGATATGGTGGTATATTAGTTGTAGAACCTTTCAATATATTATCCATATTAAAATATTATTAAATAAATATATTAAACTAAAAATATAGGATTAACAGATATTTTATGATATTTGACATAAAAATATAATCACAGCTAAAGGAATTTGAAACGATTTTAATCCCTCTAATACCAAATGTTGGTCAGAGAGGAGACTCTTGAGGGGGGTTAATTGAGTTCATAATTAAAATTTATTTTCGAAATGGATATAAATCAAATCCATTAAATAAGAATAAAATTCATCTTACTTGACCAAAGTAGCATATTTGTAAAAGGTATGATCATTTAAAATATTTCATAAATAGTCAATATATCTTAGTTGAAATAATATTAAATATTGTAGTAACATTTGAAATCAATATAAAAAATGAAATTTTAATATAAAAACTATAAAATATTAACATTAAAATTGAATGAAATGTTTTTGATGAATATTGATTGAGAAGTTCAAACATAACATTAAAAATACATAGAATAATTAATGACAAAAAGTTCATTCTCAAAAAGAGACCTAGTCCCCTTCACTTAGTGATCACCTACCACCAAGCAGATTATATATACATAACTTTGATCCACACCCAGGGTCATGGTATCCAACAACACATACAATGTTTTTTAGGTCACATAGACCTCTTCCATAGTTTTCGTGGGAGTGAAAAAAGTAACATGAAACATATTAACCTATTCCACTATTATCTATTAGAGTTGAAGGTGTAAAAATAATGGTTGTGAATATATATATATATATGTGTGTGTGTGTGTGTGTGTGTGTGTTAAAATTTTTCATAGGAGTTAATTTATGGTCAATAAATCTGAGATAACACACACTACCTATAATGTAAATAAAGCACACAAATAGAGAAGATAAAGTTATATAAGGGATAGAGTTTCTCTATGTGATATAAGTTGCAACTTCACGAATCCTTGAAGGTATCTAAAAATGAAGCTCGAGTCATTTTTCATAAATGTTGTGTAAAACAGAGTATTGAAGAAGTGTCAGTCTTGGGAAGTATGAGTTATCCATGTGCATATTACAATTATTCTTTTTGTTTTCTTTTAATTCTTTTTGTAAAAGCTTGAAAACATGAAAATGGGTTATTTTAGTTCGACACAAACATGTTGAGACATATTGGTTATCAATTTTCACTATGCATTTAACCCTTTTATTCTTTATGATTCATTATTTTCTTCATATGTTGCAGCTGACATAGAGAATGTTCTCGATCGTGTCATGGTACCTCCTACCTCATACTGCAGATTGAAATAGATTTTATTTTTTTTCTGAAAATGGTAATTAATTTAATCAATTTCATTAAATTTCAAAAATAATATTGTTAGGAATATTGAATTTTAAATGACAAAGGAAATGTTGCAGTGATTCATTCGAGTTGTGATACTATGGTTGTCTCTCTAGTGGTAGGTTGATCAACAATGATATAAATATGGAAGTGAATTATTCTTTCAAGTGTTAGGATGATGATTTATTTGGAATGATAACTCTAATATATTAGTAAGTTAGGAGTAATTATTCAGGAACTTTGAGTCTGGATCAGCAACTCAGACTTAGTACATTCTACAATCTTTATTGTAACCGAGAATCCTTGGAGCGATGACTCTGGAATGGTGAGTCCTGCTAATAGTGACTTACACTTATCAAATTATTACAATATGTCTTGTACTTTAAAAAGCTAACATAGTTCAATAAACTTATTATAAAAATAAATAAGAATTTTTATTATTATTAAAACTATGACTATTCAAAAATAATTTTTTGAACCCGTTTTTCTTTTAACAACATTTTAAAATAAAAAAAATGAGAATATTAAAAAACATATTGATGAAATATCTACTTTTTTTAAAGGATGAATCAAAGAAATTATGTCCATGATGACGGGTAGGTCCATACATTCCGGACATTCATTTTGAACCCTAAATATTCATAAAAGTGCCTTGATCAAAGGAAAACAATAATATTACTTTTAATTCCACATTTCAAAAAGTTAATACATGGGTAAAAATTTCTTTGATTCATAAATGTATAATATAAAAAATTAAAAACCTGTTTAGAAAACATAGTTTTGAAAGAATATAGATTTATTACCAAAAGGAGAAATAAATTAATATTATCAAAAAAACTTTTTCTTAATTTTATTCTGTAACAATTAGGTGAATAATAGTACCAATACTTCGATACAAAATTCTTATAAATAGGTTATAAAAATTCAGGATATTTCATGAGATATTAATCATAATAATTCATCAATGGAATCATCATAAAAAATGTCAACAAATAATCAGATTGAAGCTATAAATCATTAACACTTTTGTAACATTAAATCTTAATAAAATTAAAACAATAACATTATATGATTATTAAAGTATCGTGAAAATAATGAGATTAATGATATAAATTTAAAAATGTATTATATATACCTCATATAAAATATAGGTTCATATCATGGAATGTGTTTCAAAGAATGAAAATTGAGAAAACATTTTTTTACTGATTTTGTAACTTTTGAAACATAACCCCCATGAAATATATAACCTAAATTGGATATGTAAATACATATAAATTTTGGCAGACGAATCATATAATACATCCAGGAGAAGAATAAACCCCACACAAAATAAATGTTTTGTGAATAAGGCATATATCTCACAGAAATAAAAATTGAGATGAAACTCACGTACCTTAAATAATTACATTACTTCTACATGTTCAATCCTCTGATATAATAAATATATATTTATTATAAATCTTACATGGAACATTATTAATATATCAAATACCTTATATGATTTACTTATGAATTTATATTTCCCTTTTTTGTAATTCTATGTTAAATAATTATTTCTGGTAATAACTGCTTTGTTTATCATACGTGTTTTGACTTTCTATTCGTGATCCTCTTACGTCTATCATGATTTACTTATTTAAATAATGTTAAAATTTATTTATATATCATATATATTAACTATATATTTATTTATAGTGATCAATAAATGATATAAATTTTAAATTAAATACATTCTTCATGGAGATGGTAGGTCGTACGTAGGCATGAACGCTAATTCAGTTTTATTATCATATTTAATGAAATAAATTATATGATATATATATATATATAAACTATATA
Source organism: Viscum album (assembly GCA_963277665.1). Taxonomy (NCBI): domain Eukaryota; kingdom Viridiplantae; phylum Streptophyta; class Magnoliopsida; order Santalales; family Viscaceae; genus Viscum; species Viscum album. The sequence goes on from OY728130.1 coordinate 584,445,210, forward strand.
TAACTTCAGTTTAATTATTAATTCATATATTTAACATATTTTTACTAAAATAATCCGTAATAAATTTCATGTAATGTGTGAACAAATAACAACACATTGTGGAGGTTCTTGTCCACACTTCCCCAAACAAAGTTATCGTATTTAAACAAAATGGAAAGCATGAAGGTATGATTTATATAATAAAATAATAATTATAAATAAATAAATAATATAATATTTATCTTATAAAAACATTGTTTCCATCATAATGATCAATCATGTTAGATGGTAAAGGAAAAACAAACTACGTTATTTTTGAGGCAAAAGTTAACCATCCCCAGAAACAGTAAGTGCATTATCTATTAAATGGATGTGTGTGTAAGTGAAAGGCATACCTGTAGAATAAAAACATATCAATATATTTAGTATATTTATGTTATTATATAATTTTGTAACCATTATTTTTTTGTTATGGATAAATAAGATAAAAGATACGATCTCGAAGAATTATGTTACCTTTACATTGAGAATCTCTATTTCCATTGTCCAGAATGTATTTTGTGGTTGGTTTTATGCTAAAATAGAGGCTTCAAGAAGTAATGGAGGGATTTTAGGAAAATATTTCAGAATATTTTGTGTGAGTAAATGGGATTGAGATGTGTGAATAATTCGAAGGGCCATAAACCTTTTTATAGTGGAGGAGGAGTGGCATTCTTGTAAATTTTTGGAAAGAGAATTCCACCCACATTATTCCAATGAAAAATTGCTCCAATAATGAACCAAATTCAATAAAATTTATTACAGGGTCTATAAATTGAAATTATATTACTTTTAGAAACGTTTATAGGTCATATTGGGATTTAATATTAATGTTTAGTCCTTTATTAAGCTAATTTTCCCCTTAATCATTGTAATAAATTATAAATAATTTCACTAATATTTTTGGTAAAAATCAATGTTAATAAAATTATAAATTACATTTTATTCTATTTCAAAATATTTAATCCATTTTTTCAAATTTAAATCCCATATTGGTTTGAAATTATTTTTAACTTAATCTCACAGATTAGACAACAAATCTCATCATTAATGTAAAAATGTTCAAAATTTTGTTCTGTTTATATATAAATTTTCAAAGTCAAATTGATTATAATTACCTAAATTATATTAATTAATGTATGTTTTACTGAATTATATTTTATTACAAATTATAATTATAATTTTACCTTATAATTAAATTATTCTAAAAAAAATTGAATTAAAATTCTCTATTTTTCCTTATTCATCAAAAAATGAAACTTCATAAAAAATACTAAAAAATAAAAATACTCTAATTTTAATGTAACCTTTTGAATATGTTGATTATTTTGAGATATAAAATCAATTAGGTCTAATAAATTTTTATATTAATTTTTTTCCATTAAAAGTTAGTAAAATTTCTTTTTAGAATAATAATAGTTTACTCATAAAATTGGCTTTATTCATATCATATTCCTATGAAATATATTTTTTATGTATAAAAAAACTGACTGGATATTTAATATAATTTTTTTTTCAAAAAAAATAACAAATATAGTATGTTATATTTATAGAGAGAAAATTTTGTTTGTATATAGAAAAATATTTTTCTAAAAACATTAATTCCATTATTTTCATATAATTCATACATTTGATTATAATAATTCATAACCAAATGATTAGTTTTATTCAAATGTATAAATAATATTTTCAAAATTTAGTTATTCTTATTTGTAACTACCATTCTAATTTCTTGGTGGAATCTATAATAATATATTAATAATAATCATAATAGTATATTGTAGTTTGGTAAAAACATTGTCTTCTGTGTTAAGAAAGATATCGAAGTAACTCAACATTATGGGTAACATAATAATTTTTTTAGTGTGTAACACAATATAATCTATGAAATGTGTGTATTGAACTCAAAAAAATCTATTGATTTAATATATATATATATATATATATTCAATGTTGTGTAAAATGAAAAATATCTAAATGATTATATTGATTTGAAAAAAATCAGGAAATCTAACGAATTTACAGTTAAAATCTTGTATTTTAAAAAAATTTCAATGGGGATGGGTTAACAGTTAGAATTACGAATTATATATCATCCACATAAATATTTATAGACCAAGAGTATTATCAATATTCATAAGGATATGCTCTGAGCATGTATAGTTTAATTTAGTGGTTATTTGGAAAGGAATTTTTCTATAGATATATATTCCTATAAAAGTTGTTTTTATTTTATTTTATTGGAATTTCTCCCTTAAAATTATTATATGGGTAGCCAGGTATATTTTCCTTATGCCTCAAAATTTTGGAGAGCATTCATTGGTTGGATTGAGCCTTGTTTATGAGATGACTGAAAAGGTGTAGTTGATCCATAAGGGACCAGTCAATGAAAAAATCATTAAGAAGTTATATGATGTACATTTTCTTTGGTAGTTAGTGTTTCATTTTAGTGATTAGGTATTTATTGGTGCTTCTCCCCTCTTCAACCTTTGTTGATTTTTTATGTATGGTATGTTGGAATAGAGGATTTTTGCCCCTTTGAGATCAGTGACAAAATAGGAAATTGGGTTTATCAGTTTGATATTCTATCTCATTTGACATAAATTCATTATATGTTTCATATTTCCCAACAGATGAGGTATCATTCGGTCCCATTGAATTTGATTGATTAAGAATATGTTGAAATTGAGTTGGACAACACTATGTTTTTCCAACTAGTTCCAATTATAAATCTTAATTAAATGTCACTATCTTATAAAAAGATCCCATTTTATATGTAATATGCGAATGTAATAAAAACATGTCATGGGATCTAAAATCACTAGTGAGGAAATAATGCAATTTTTTTATTCTAGTGTATGGATCCCTTTCTTGGAACATATTGAATTCATTTTTTGCATAATTTTTCTAATATACGTAATTTAGTATAAATACTATTATAGTATAAGAGTTTTTACATTATGTTTATAAAATTTTAGATGTAAAATGTTGTTTCCCAATGATTATGTAAGGTGTTTTACCATAGAGGGGATCAGTTATTATGTGGAGTAGGCTCATGTTAGTGTGGAGGAGATGGGTGTAAAATAGTGTCCTAAAGGGTGAATTTCATTATAATAGTCTTTTTTGGAATAGTATCTATAAGAAGGTAAGTTGTGTCATTGGAAAGTATATTAATAGATTCTGGAGAGTTTTGTGGTGATGTTCTATCAATAAGGTGGGAATTTTTGATTCTTCAAATCGGGAACCCCTACAGCATGTATCTGGGCTATGTCATAGCTCATTTATGAAGTACAAAATATATATGGTGTGTTTTCTTAATCTATTTTGTACCCATTAATAGAGTGAATTGGATATTAACAAGTAAAGAACTACCATTTATGTAAGATAGTTGATTTAGTGTTAATATACCATAGAAAGGATCTATGTGGCGTACTCTAGTGGATTTATGGTATGTTCCAGGGGTTTTCATCATGGTATTTTAAAATTTAAAATTCCAATTAACATTCAATACCCCTTGAATCAAGGATTTAATACACTTTTATCTCTATAACCTCAAGCAAAAAATTAGATATATAAAAATTCCCTTTATTTCTCTTTCGGATGGCCTTCGAACCATGATCTATGATATTAATTTCTACCTATTTTTATCTATTAATAAGGTATTATTATTTGTGGAAAGGATATAACTCAAAAAATAAAAAATGGTTTTATATAATTTCATTGGTTTTGATGATGTTTATTTAGATCTTAACAATTTTAGTTGTTGAGGATGTCTATTATATAAAATAGCCTTTTATTTAAGAATATTTTTGGGAACACATTGTGTTGATGAATTTCAATAAATTAAGATTCTATTCTAAAATTGGATTTCATGAAATTAAGAGGAAAGGATTTACTATAAAAAATATATATATTTTTGGATCCATTTAAAATGCCTTTCAACATCACATCACATTAGGATCCTTGGGTGCATCGGAAAATTGACATGTAACATTACATGGTCCACGAACTCTAAATGTGGTGATATTGGGAGTCTATGCTATGACTCGATATGAGTTGGATTCCATTTATTCATGAAATTGTTATTGTTTCTTGAATATATTTTTATAAGATGAATCCAAACTGGTAATATTTGTAATTTTGTCATAATTTTATAGATGATGATATATATCAGGGTTGTGTCCCCCATGTTTATCTTCTTCGGTATTAATTGATGGTTTTTATTATACTCACCTAGTTTAGTTCATGTACTTATCATATAATAATATTATGCAATTGGAAATTATTTTAGATGAAACAAATGGATGTTTTACAAAAAAAATTATCTTATACACATTAATAATAAATTAAATTTAAAAAAAGATAGAGTAAACATTTTTTATGTTCATTTTTGAAATCATTCTTGGAGTCAGTATCATACCAATATTTTTTATTTGGTAATTTATGGATTCTTTTATTGAGGACAAAAGTATTTTATAGTGAGTCTTTTAGTTTTCCATATTTTCTTTAGTGTCTTCATCTTCTTAGTGAGTTTGTTTCATCATGATAGAAGGCCTTGTGAAGTATCACCATTTGATAATTTTTATCTCATTTATGTTTACCCTGTTTGGATTGAAATTATATATCTCATATATATGTTATCTTCTTACCCGATATAAATTTTAGTTCCTTCGATTATACATTATACTTGTGTAGTTATATATATGAAGCACCCTTTTGGTGGGACATCTTAGTGATGTTTCTTAGGTTCATTGTATACTTCATATAACTATTTTGAAATTTTTTGTCACTCAATAATATAATTCCTCATCATGTTCTAAATCATGTAATCCTTTCATTATATTTTCCAATGCAGTACACACAGCCATCATCCACCCATCATCTCTATTGAACACCACATTATCAATGTTTTTTTCAAGTGTTGGATGCTATGTGACCCCCGTCATCTGAGCCTATACCATTGATCATGATTTACAACAATGATATTTTAAACAATATACCAATAGTGTTACTTTTTGGTATGATATATACATATACATTTGTGTTTTTTGTGTGATGTGTCAAGGAAGTGGTCCTACATTTTGTATGACCTAATAGCACTCTCCATAAAAATGACTTAATCAGTGTCATCTTATTTTCTCATTCTCTATTATATATATATATTATTCATTGAAATTTCATATCCATATAATAGAACCTTTAGGGAATATAATTTATGGTTTTTAATATACCCTTATGTTTACCTTTTTTTTGTATTCATAAATGTATATAGATATGTACACAGATATATATATATATATATGTATTTCATGTATCCAAAAATTAATATTTTAGGAATATTCGCACATGATAAATATATATATCCATATTTATAACCATTACATTTAATAAATAGTTTGATATCTTATGCGTATTATTAAAAAATTATGACAACTCTATTATAGCCACAATTTTATTCATTTAACAAAATAAAATAAATCGATTTCTTCACATTAATATATGTGTTATCAATTAAACAACTATTTAATGAAATATATCTATTCTAAAATTTCAAATCCAATTATGTCAGTAGATATTTACTATGAACATGAAATTAATTTTGAAAATATAAAAATAGGTTATTTTTTGCTTTTTATGCTATATATAGTATTCTAATTTACTCAAATAAGTCTACCAAACTCCATGTATTTCTTTACACAATCCTTCACTTTCTTTATTATATCCTTTTGGTTATTAATATTTTTTATGGTGATGGTACTTCTTAATATTTTCTATGCTTAGGTAAAAAAATGGTTTTTGTTAATCATCTATTAATTTTTGATACCCATATAATTGAAAAGGTATTTTTTAGAAAATATTGTTTCATAATTGAAAGGATACTACATAATGATAAATTAATTTTATTAAACACTATTGGGAGAGTTATATATTTAAATAATTTAAAATAAACTATTTCTTAAAAGATATTATTTTAATATTTAAAATGTTCTCAAAAAAGTAATTTTTTATACATAAATAAAATATGATTTTAATTTTATAATGATTATCATTTAATAAATAAAATGATATTTATTTTTATAAATTTCATTCATGATTATAATTGCATCCATGTAAAATTTTTATCATCGCAATTCCAAATGTGTTATAGAATGTGTTTATTTAATTTCCAAAAATTAATTTATATGTGCATTCTAAGAATGTTCCAATTATCTCTAATCATTATGAATATATAGATTTAGTCCTATAAAGTAACAATCGGTAATATCTACTAGACATTTAATTAATATCCTATTTGAAATTAAATTACATATATTTCATGACTTGAAATAATATTTTTAGTGAATTATAAATTAGAAATGTAATATTTAAATTAATTATTTAATGATAAGTATTTCAGATTGGATATTAGTTTTGATGTTTAGGAATTCAAACTGAAATATTGACCTCATGTTTCATTTATCCTAATTTATATCCAGAGTTCAGTACTCATAATGGACATATTGATTTTATAAATTTTTCAAAGAATCATTGTGTTCAATAAAAATATATTATCTTGACTTTATTGTTTTGATTTTTTCTATAACAAATATTATATTACTTCATTTAATACTCTATTATTATTAAAAAAAATTGTGATTTTTCTTAACATTTTGAAATCTATATTTCATTATGGATTTTATTAAATCCTAAAATAATTATATGTGTAAAATTTATTTAGTTTATCAAATATACCTGATATAGAAGTAAATGGTTTTTTATTTTATTTTTTTAATATCTGAATGGATAACATAATTGTTTTTAAAACCCCTTATAGATAATTTTTTTCCTAGTTTTCATTTTAAAGCATTTATCATAGATTTAGTGAGGAGTGGATGATCATTTATTATTGATTTTCAATAATGAGTTATCTCATGTGAAGACGAATAAAGTTTTAAAAAATTTCTATAATATTTGATATGTATTAAAGACTCATATTCCTCTAAATATATAGAATGTAATGATACTCGAGGTCTATTAATTTTTAATAAGTATTTTATTAAAAAAAATTATTAAGAATGCTTTATCACTAGATTCAGGGTTGTGGGATCAGACTATAGTAATAGAGGTCTTGTATAATTTATAACATATATTTCAAAGAAATCAATTTTGATCCATAATTTCATGAAATATAATGTGTTATATTTAATTATTTAGGATGAAATAAAAATATTGAAGTAAAAAATGTATGTGTTGCACAGGCTAAGGAAATAGGGTCTTACTAGAGAACCAAAAATATAATTTTGAAATAACATATTATCATAGATATCCTTGAGAGTGGTAATTTAATGATATTTCTTTGGATATAGGTGAAAAATCCAAAAATCAATTTCCAAAACCATTAGCCAAATTTTTTTAGGGCCATCTTAACTAAAATTCTTTTATATGCATGGGAGATATGATGTAATTATTTAAAAAAAATGGTTTTATAATATGAGAGATATTTATATATAATTCATTCATATGTTCATTATACTTTTTTTAGGAAATAGTGTGACAATAATAACCCCCAGAATTATGATAATGTGATATCCTTAAAATATTATCCATATAGAGTATTATAGATTGTGAGGATGTTCTTTGGTAACTATCAATAGAATCATGAAATCATTATGAAATTATATATATGATATAAAATTAAGATATTCTACCCAATAACTGGAAATTTATAATCAAGACTTACTCGTAATGGAATATCATAAGGATTTTCATATGGTCTTCGATATACTTTATGACGCTTGGTTTTTAATAACCCTAATTAACATAGGTTAGTGAGGTCATTAGGGTGAGAACCATTATACTTTGATACAATTATTATAGATTCCTTAAGGCTTATCCAATTCCATATTGGTTGGGTATGATATAGATCATATCATCAGTTGGTCCTTAACTAGGATTTTAATTTTATACTTGCAGGATAATAAATGAAATCTAGGCCTCGAATTGAATTAGACAGCAGAAAAGTGAAAAATAGCATAGCTGACTAACATGTAATTTTATCAGATTATTATATGATTTAAAAGTGTCATATTGATTTATAATTCTTCTATCTATATCAAAAAATAATGAATCTGTGTGATGGACAATACTAAATTTGTATTTTATATATCATGTGGTATTTATATGTCACCAAAAAAGGTATTATATAATTATAACCACAATATATATAATACATGTTGTGGTATACATGTCCATATGAACATATGAGTTTTTTTAATCGAGATCACACTATAACCCTTCGTAGCTGAATTAGTAATTAAAATATTCTACAAGATTTATTTTCCTTACATCAATGATATATATATACATATATTATAGTAGTTTCAAATGATAAAATTATCATAGTGGAACATAAAAAGGACTTATAATTAGGATTTAATTTTTATTTTTTTTATTAAAATGAAGATTCTTTTATAAATAATATACTAAATTGATTGGATTGATTCACATAGAGTAGTTATGTATCACATAATTTCCTTATATGACATTAGTGAAAGTTGGATATTATCATAAATGTATTAAGAGGTTCATTTATATTATTTGATATACCTTGTTATGTAACATATGATATGAATATTATTGACATCACAAATTCTTAAATATAAATCCCATTCAATATAACATATTATTGGCCTATAATATTGAGAACATATCTATTTCTATATCCTCCACATAGTTACCATTGGTTCTAAATAAATGGTCATATAAATTGGGAGCATTATAAATCATTTAAAATGATTATGAAATGAATACCCAAATGGGAATTTATTATGGGTAACTCATTTTGGCTACAATGTGATGTCAACATACACTCAAATACATTTATTTATAAAAGGTTTTCAATATAATGTATATGTGATCATTTTATTAGGTTTGTGTGTATCTTTTTGTTTAACAGTGTTTTGCCTCTGAGGCGACGCGTTGGGGGTGATGAAAAAATGGTCTGATGAGTATTCTCATAAATCTCTTACTGTAGAGACAGTCTCACATCAAGTACACCATTTATTTTGTTTTGACATATTCTTTGTCATTACCCTTTAAAGGATGATTGGATTAATACCAACGAGACTAGGTAGTTTACCCCTTTTGTATTGTGAAGGAGGTACCATAGCCAAATGGTCCCCACTTGTGATTTCATTAGGTCAAGTACTTGTGAAATAAGTCCTCTCAAGATTCTTCTTCCTCGGATGGACTCCCACAAGTTTATTCGTGGAACCATAAACACCCAAAAACCCTGGTATCCATGATTCATGGACCTTCTTTCCAAAGGCAGGCACTGATTGGATGATGATTTATCCAATGACACTTAAGGAATCTGTTGGTAGAGAGGATGGGATGTCGAGCTCGTCGCAACCCTTTATGGGTAAATTATTTCCTATTCCTAGACACACTTATAGATTTATGTTATGTTAATATGTTCATGATTTTTTGTTTCATTACCAAAGAGTGTGTTTATGGGCTACCCATGGTTTGTAGGATCGTCGTAGGGACTCATGGATTTGATGCTATGGTGGTAATGCTGACTTATCCATACAATAAAGCACTATAAATTTTACCTTCATCTAGGGAGTATAGAATGCGACATGATGTTGGGGTCAAACCTATAATATGGGCTTCCTACGTATCCTTAGGAGAGGAATCAGATCCCACGTAGTTCAAAATGGTTAGGGTATTCACATGGAAGATTTCCATTTGAGGTGACATTATTGGGAGAACCCTTTTGGAAGGGAACCCTTCTGATCTCGATCCTTCAATCAAGAATCCTACATATCTGAATTTGATCAAGAATCATATTTCTTGTAGTTCATAAGATATGGGGCTTACACATGGGAGTTCTCCACTAGAGGGGACAAGATTTGGTGCCCCATTTTGTAAGGGCACCCTTTTGAGCTTAGGTCTTCAAGTAGGCATCCTACGTGTCCTAGTTTGAATCGAAATAAGAGTTCTTGTAGTTAAAAAGAGATGGGATTATGCATGGAAGCTTCCCACTTGAGGGGACATGATTTTTTGGCCCCATTTGGAAGGGAACGCTTCTTATATTGCACATCCAAGTAGGTGTCTTGTGTATCCTTGTTTGAACAAGTATCGAGGTTCGCATAGTTCACAATTGTGTGGATGATGTAATCATTACAAAACTCTATGCCCACATGGGTAATTCTCGGTGTGAGAAACAAGAGGATGCGAGAGATCCATCTGACCACACCCCTCCTCTCATGCTGATGGTATTGTGCAAGCTGAAGGCGGAAGAAGATGGAGCGACAGTGGGAGAGGGCATGGAGCAATGGACATTTTAATGAGGGATGACATTAAATGTCATAAAACCTGTTCTGTCGAAGATTGGGGATATAACTTTGTGGGAGTACCCTAGAATGTGTTCTAGGAAAGGGGAGGAGTGTCATCTTTGTCACAACAGAAAGCTAACATAACCCCTACGACTGGTCACCATTCCTCCTTGAATGGAATAGTAGGTGATCACCATTAATTCCTAGAACATGGATGTTCACGTTATCATCCCAAGGGTGGAATCTGGGTTACCATGGGAATGTAGACTAATAGTAATTCTTAGGGTCTAAACCATTGGGGGGAAATCCTTTGTGACCCCACTTAACATGGGTATGTAGACTCTTGGGGGTGTGCTGATGCACCCAATGGTATGATCATATGGGACTAGTGGCTTTGGAAGAGGCTTTGACCTAATGCCAAGGGACTGGTTCGTAGAGGGACTATGGAGGATTAGATGGTAATGCTGGGGCGATATTGGAACCAGATGGAAGAATACCCAAAAACACCCCATTCCAGGTACTATTATCTCATTCAGTATGGGAGAAGATCTACATGCCATAGTTGTATGAGGGAAGAGGGGTCATCCATGTACCGAAGTAGTATGTGGGCATGTGAATGGACAACCACACACCATTATAGTACGCATTCTTTCATGTTTCTTCGGTTTCCATCTGTGTACTGATGCAGTATACGGTGTCGGGTTGAATCCCCATATCAATGCACTATGCAGAACACCATATCAATGGAGGGTATTATAGAATGTCATTCGTGTGGAATTCATCTACAGTAAATATGCGTTTTGTGGTTTCACAAATTGGGTTCTTGGTTCTCTTAGTATTACTATGTTACATTGTTTTATGGTTCGGAATTAGTTATACATGAGGAAGCGTGATTTGCAATCTCGTATTTTCCGATGATTCGATAATGTGGTGGGAATCATCAATGAATTCATTCTTCCATTTTCTGGGGTCCCCTTAGTTCATTCGACATCTTTCCTTTATCAATTCCTTCTTTTCTCCTTTTATAGAGCATTTAGGCAATCATATCTATGGGCATGCAGCCCTATTTATAAAATTCCATGAAGATATATCTTGACCCACAGAAGACCCGGTCAACCAGACGTTGTCGAGGTTCTGGTTCATGATCATGGTTAAAAAAACCATGCCTATTTTCTTCTTCCTCCAACTACTGAGTTTGATAGATGGTATGCAGATGGCCTTCACACACATTATTCCCTCAAAGATGTCATCCATAGTCATCTAGGTTCACTGGCCATCGCTTTGCAGGCCAGCACCACACAGGTCATTCTGCGTATTGATGGTTCGTAGTCCACTGGGCCCAAAAATCCTTCCCAGTGATGGTACACAGGTCACTAAAAATTAATTAAGGTGTTTTATTCATTCAAGTTTCATCTGATGTTTCTAACTCATCTCGTGTCCATTTTCATGGTCAGTCTTTTATTAATGCTTAATTCTATCTAAAAATTTATTTTGGGAGTATTTTCTTCCCTTTGTGAAATTTCAGGGACCCTAAAAATTCCCCTTCATCATATATGGGTTCTTTCGAAACAAAGAAATGATTATTCCAATGTAGAAGCGGTCCACAAATAAAATAGTTCATGGTAGAACAGATAGGTCTTATAGGAGTGGAAGACACACACATATATATATATATAGGGGCCCTATTCCATTTTTCATTTATCGTTTCTCATGGAAAAATGTTCTCTCAACTCTCCCTCAGCTTCCTCTGCATTCGCATATCATTTCTTTTTCAAAATATGTTCTTACGAACCTCTTCGTACGTGCCGCAAACCGAACTTTTCACCATTGATCTTTCCACAAACCGAATTATGGATTTATTGAATGGACGTTATAGCATTTAAAACTATATTATGTATTTCATTATAAGAGAATGCTACATGGTTTATTTTTCTCGCACACTGAGCTTGAATCGATGAACTGAACATTAAGACATAATAATCCGAACATAAACATTCAATCGAAAACATTGAATATGGTTTCGGTATGGCTTTGGTTCTCGGTATCCACCTTCCTTGAATCCCTCAATTCAATGTCCAAAACTCTACAGTCCAATACCTCACAGTTTTTTCACGTACCATGGTTGTATGTAGTGTAATGATTCCACATAATGTAGCATAATGTGGGGATTTCTTCTGCATAGCATGCAACATGCGGGATATGGATACTATGTTCCATTTCCAAGAATAGTATGTAGATCCCTTATGTGACATATTTTTATGTCCTTTATCCATTTTTCTATGGTCTTTATCCATCGATATTTATTGGACTAACATTTTTTAGGCTTTTGAATTCTACCCTATAGGATACAATAGCTCTTTCACAGGCTACAATGAAATCGACAAAGATAAGGGAAACCATGGTACGAGAAAATGATGATCATCATCGATCCTACATTATTCCTTGTGATAGCATCTAAAATGTTCTCCTAACTCCAAAGCTCCTAGATTACCTATTGTTCGTATAGTTTCCACTTTATGGGTTTGGAATTACTGATGAGATTCCTCTACCATTGGTTGACCCCAAAACCCCTTTCATTCTCTTAGATGCACTGCAAGGACATGATTGGGACACTATTTCCCCATCAGGAGAAGTCATAGCCACTCAAGTTCCATAAAATGTCTTTATTGTAGAAGGATTGGTATGGAATCAGGGTGGTATTAAGTGGCGTAACACTTCCTCGAGACTAGTCTCCCAAGAGTACCTGTTTATTATCATCATTTCCTGATAAAACCCTAATAGTGGGTGGATCAATGAGATGGATCTACAGGCTTGGGGATTTTTCATAAACAAATGGTCTTGGGCATTCTGGTTACACGACCAATTGAAATACTTATAGAGCAGCTGATCTGATGGTTCTCATGCACCAGTAACTTCCATTTGACACATGGGGAGGTAGGAATAATCATTTGGGACATCCACCAACATAAATTACTCCCCATCCTTGAAAAGACGTATGAAGAGATTATCCCAGTAGTCGCTATTTGAAATAATACTGACTATGTGTCCTTATTGACAATGATACAACTGGTTATGGAAGAGGGATTACTTGATCATCCCCTCTAGGATCGCTCTCATATCCAATTTGAGGTGTGGATTGGGAAATTATTATAGAATAATAGACCTAAGATGAGAGCTCTTTGTAGTCGAACTCATCCATCCCATCAATCCTAATAGACTTTGGGGTCATATTTTTTTACCCTCAAAGAAGGAAGATATACCACATGGGGATATAAGCTTCAACCGGACATGTCGGCTATGCTTATATTAGTAGGTTTTTTTGCCATGTTTTTTAGTGGATTGATTTTACAATCCCACGATGTATATACAGAGGTCAGGGCATGTACATTGATGATGGAGGCTATGATGGCAGTGGGTCGAACCATCAATCTAGCCTCTCTTTATCTTAGAAAATTTTATGAATTTTTGGGGGAAATAAAAGAAGGTGGCCCCCCTACATCATATCAACAAACCATTTCATTCATGAATGGGTGGACTGTAGAACACTTCCACTACTATGAATATCAACACACTATAATGGTTCCTCATTCCTAATTTCAACCCTCTCTTCTCAACATTTTCTTTATTCGTCTGAGGACATTAAGCATTAGTGATGTAGTTTGGCCACTGAATGATGTTTCTTTCTTTTCATTCGCACAACATCCTACCTGTAATGGGTCATTAATATGAAACACGGGCGGTTCGTTAGATGAACACTCATGCATAATTGTGCTTCAAGATGAGATTATCACTTATCATATAGATAGAGTGGTCATTTATGATAGATACCTCCCTTACTGGTTGGTCGGTGAATTTTTTTAACTTCAAAAAACAATGATTCCTCCCACTATTCTGTTAAAGGGACTGTCTCATCATGTAATTATTCACCAGTTATTACTCAAGATGATGTGGGAGGGTGATTCTATGGATTTTATCATCCCCAATATGATGAGATCCACTTTTATATCACTAGAATATGCCCAACTATGGAAGATCTGTTACCCTGACGAGGTGTTGAGAAAACCATTTCAGTGAGTGAAAAACCCTTTAACCATTCTCTGCCCCATCCTCACCCTGACAACCATGCCACACATTTTTTCTTCTATGATGAGTGTGACGACTACATTTTCTATTCATGTTCCTGAAGTAGGCACGATGGATACGCCACCTATTCCTTCCCTAATGGTAATAAGAATCTCGATTCGCCAATAGAAGCATATGGAAGGGGCTTCATCAGTACAACCTCTCTCAGTGGGGAGTGATTCAGATACCTATTATCTTTTGGATAGTTTCCATGAACCTATTGAGGCTAGACCCAGAATATTACCATTAGACACCGTAGAATCTATGGCTAGTCCTCCTCATCTGACTCCAGTGATTGTATTATCTTCGGGTAAGGGGAGCCCTCAATCATTGTTAACCAATCTTAGGTCCCTTCCCACTCCTATGATGACACTTCCTACCTATATACCAATTTCGGTGGGAGAGAATCATGGTAGTAAGGCTACGGGGAGGCACCAGGTAAGGTGAAAACAGGCATGGTGTCTATTATGTGCCCTTGCCGCGGAGACACCTATGGCTAGCTTCGTTGATGAGAAAGAAAATATTTTCTGATTATTCACAAGGATAGATTTTGGTGGCATTTATTATCATAAATTACAAGTCCTTATCTACTAGATCACCATAGCCAGTGAATACCTCTATTATGGTGAGGATATGATTGTCATGTTGAATTCATCCAATCATTAGGTGATGACCATCCGAGGTGTTTTAGAGGATAACGATCACCTAATAGATGAAGAGTCGAGGCTCATGATTTAGTGATCACTCAAAATGTGGAGTTGCGGGAGTGTGAGGCCCGCACATCATTTTTGAGGTGTCAATTGCCCTCTTCGTGTGCCAATTACAACACTACCTAGAATAATGTTAGGGACCTTATATCTATTATGGAGCAGGCATATCCAACGTTCAAGGATGAAGCAGATGAGAGGGAATCTTTAGAGAAAACTCTTGACAGACAATGGAAGTCACATTCCATTTTTCTTGAAAGGGCGACATGATCCTTATTGTATCTCTCCTCACATCATAATATGTACTCTTTGTCTTTTTTATAGTACGGAGAGACTCTGAACTGGTGATGTTACTCTATTTTTGATGACCTCAATCAAACACTTTCTCCTTTGAATAATTCATCTTTACCTTTTCCTATCATATCAATTAATCAAAATAAATCATATAAACATAATTTTGATCAAGTATTAATTTTGAAGCTTGATTCGAAACTGGTAAATTGATATAATCGAGTTGGGCTCTAATTTATTCCTATGCTGCAAGAATCAATGAGTATAGTTCAACTATTTCTGAGGTTTTATGTAAAACCTCACAATATGTTGTGTCTTTTTCATTTTTACCCTAATTTTTTCCTAAGACTATTTAACACGGGCTTAGCTAGTATAACTTCGATTTTTATTAAGCCTCCCTTTGTAGGTTTTTGACCTATGAAGTTTCATGTCTTTTTCGATAGCTCAACAATAAATTTTCTTTTCTAAACAATAAATGGTGTAGGTTTTAACAATCCGACACTAACATTTTATCTGGGGGTTCCCTTTATGGGTTTTCTCTCTAGTGATTATTGTTTCGTTTTCACGGGTGATTTAATTTCCATCCAATCAGACTTATTACTGAAGTTTTAGGTCAAACATCTATGGATAATCTTGATGATATTAGGCCCAAATTCTAAATTCATTATCTGAGAATGTCCTAATATCTTTTAGAAATGGATGAGGTATTTTTTGTGACCTTAAATTTTTGGTTTTTTGAAATGCTTGAGGAATGGGAGACGTATTTGGTGTACGAAGGTAGGAGAGGAATTTCCTATGGATAAATTGTCCCTTAATTGTCATCGTTTTTGTAGGAAACGAATGCAGAGTCACCGAGGCATGAAGTCCAAAGTCAAAAAACAGGTGTCCACAAGACACTGGACTTCCATCTCTAATGGAATGGGAAGAATTACAGCACATTGAATTTTTATTGATATTGGGAGCCACAGTGGGTGGCCCATCTAATTGATGATGTCTGAAATTATTAGATACATTCAAATCATCATTCAACGAGAAACTATACCCACACGATTCATGCTTGAGGAAAAGAGAGCTAGTGAATGGTCAGATCAATTAGAAATCACATACCTGTTATGTAATTTAAGAAAAAAGAGGATATATAAGCCATTATCCAATGGGGTTTTCCAAATCTAGGGGTCTGAACAGACATGAATTTCATCTGATTATATGGAAACTAGGAAGGACTCTCCTAAGAATAAATTTTTCTTTTATTGGAGGCCATCTTTTTGACATCATATGTCGAGCCACCGAGGCATGACGCGTATAGTCAAATAATGGTCTTCGAAAGAAATTGTCCTTTCATCTATGATGGATATGACGGATTATAGAGATGGGACCTTTCTGAAAATGTTATATGATCTTTGACAAGGGGGGTTCCTGGACACGAAAAGGGAAATTTCTTTTAAATGAACATCTCTATGAGACCCGAAAATGAGTGGGGGTATTTTTTGTATGTGTATCAACTTCATGGATATGGATGGGGTATCTTTATTTTATAGAAACCTCAAAATAGACTAGAGATGAATCAGGATGGCATTTTATGACATATCCATGACATGGGTAGGAATGATGATGTAAACCTTGACTTTTAGGTCCCTTGAATAATGAGTGGTGTTATGAGGATTGGAAGCCATTGGGCATACTAAGATAAGAGAGGACTCTCCTAGGGATTAATTTTCCTTTGATTAGAAGTCGTTTTGTAGGCTACATGTAACGCCCCGACCCCAGTTACCCAAAGTCGGTGCATTATTACATAACATTGGCATGATCACAAAAGATTAATTCTCGAAAGAGAATTTAGTTTAGTAGCCTTGGAATCACTAGATACATTAATAAGACTTACATTACATCATAAAATGAAAACTACAACAACATAGTCTCCATAGTCCATACTCATATCCCCTCAGACTATCCCTGCAGGTCAGTCATAAAATACTTCTTCACATCCTAGGAAAAATAATACATAAAAAGGGGTGAGCTCAGATGCTCAGTAAGGATAACAATATACCGGAAACTTTCATAAATATGCATAAACATTTAAGGCAATGTATAACTAAAAAAAAGCCTTTTAAACTCAAACTTCAACATAATATGGAAAAAATTAAATGAAATAATTCCATTTACTTATTCACATGGATCTTCTACTATTCGAATTATCACATGCAATATCAATAACCACTTTCATAATGATGGAATGCATAATGCCAGACTATCATAACCACATGGTCAAGGGCTTGTGCCAATACTACAAATACGATTTTGGCAAGGCCTTGTGCCAAGACACTAGTTTGTCTAATGAGACCTACCAATGCATATAGGAGCTATATTAGGCTACACTCATCACTTATTATGTCCAATTAATTCCTCATATGAATAGGTTTAAACATAACATAAACATTCGCATTAAAACTAGCATACAAAATGTCAATACTTTCTCCATAATCCTTGAATGGTATAAAAATAACACATCCACAATCAAACATATCATAATACCTTCAATAAAATATGGATGTTTTGTATCATAATAAATCAACTTCAAATAAGTTTGAAATCCATCAAAGGATGTTGACAAAGATGAAATCAAAACTATTTGAGAGAAATGTCTCTTTTTTTAAAATCATTTAAAAGTCACATAATTATAAACGAAAACATTTACTTTGAAAATATTCTTATATGATTGTAAGGGAATATTCGACGATTTTATAAAGGCAGAAAATAGTTGCACCCTCCATATAAGTTAAAAAAGACATTCTTACCTTAATTCTGTCAAAAAGGCTAAAAAGGACCTTGTATGGAAAACAACGGAAATATTCCTTTATAAACTTCTTATAAAAAAGTCAAACAAGGGTATAAATGACTTTAACCCCCAGTCTATAAAATAGTAAGAATGATTTGAAATACATTTTAAAGAAACATGGATGTTGATGATAAAGAAGACCTAGTGGATAATTACGTATAAACAACCTCGGATAATGAAGAGATTTTGAAATAAACCCTTAACTTATACTTTTACTTGGTCGAGGGTAGTTGAACCTACTGTATAATGGTAAAATAATTGTTATTAAATTATACGAGAATTATATAAATTAATATGATATCATATATGATCTTTTAACATTTATTTTTTAATAATATCTTAGTATTATCGTCATTTCGGGTGTTAACTTAGTCATTTTCTTTTATATGTTTTGTTACAAAAGCCATTTTTGTTATGGGTAGGTTGTATCATATTCATATCCATAATTATATCAAGTCCTTAAACATTATTTTTAATCATCAAATGAGAATTATTCTTTAATTGATACGATGGGGAATGAATCTCATTGTGTTCATGGAGACGATAGTCTGTACGTACGCAAGAGCGATAATATCATTATTTTTATATTAAAATAATATATAATTGGATGTTATATCATATATAAATAATAATTATCATATTATATTTATTATTTACATCAATTAAACATCATAATTATACCCAACCAAATAATAATATTTTGAATAACAATTACACAACGACGTGGAGACGGTAAGCCGTACATACGCACGTATGGTGACATGTCATTCAAGGGATGGATGGAATACAAAATATGGTTGTACCATATTTATAATAACATAAAATTATATATAAGATACTGGATTTATAATTTTATAATTTAAATAATAAAGAAAGAAGATGTGGAAGAAGAAAGGAACTTAAAAGAGGGTGGTGAAAGTATTACCTCTTCTTCGGGTTCTTCGTTTTGATTAGATCAAAAGGGATCCTTAGGTTGGCTTTCAGATCAGACTAAGGCCACTAGGTTTAATTGAGGGAAGTTGATAGAATATTTGGGTAGGGTTTGTCCGAACCAAAAATCTTTGAAGGTTTAAATTTGAGAGAAGGGGGACTGCCCTTTTATAAGAGGGGTGAGGGGCACCTTAGGAAAAACTTATAATATTATTTTATAATAAATTCATATTCGATTTATAATGGCTCCAAAGTGACTTATTTCAAAGATAAGGTGGGGATGGGTCGAAATCCTTTCAACAAATAGATTTTAGGTAGGTTTGGGTCATTATATTAACCTTATCATTTATATTTAACTCTTAGTTAAATAGTTTGATATTTACCATGTCTCTTTTATTTTTATATTATTTGGTTAATAAACATACTATAACAAGCCATGTGAATCCCAACTGGTTCATTATTAATATATATAAAATTATCTAAGTCATTTGGACGAACCATAGATTTTTAGTAATATAATATCAATTAATAATATAATATTTGTTTTAGAAACTCCTTTATGTCAATTTTGACACTATTTAATAATTGATTTTTTAAAGTCTTAAAAACTTTATTAATTCTAAATAAATTCACTTAATAAATCCTAACATGTCCTAGTAACCTATATAATTAGTGTATGGCATCAAAATTTTAAAATTATATTTATTTTAACATTTATAATACCATTTATTTGATTCTTTCATTAATAAGGAAAATATTGCATCATTGTTGTGTCATAAATAAATTTAAATATTCAATGTACAAAAATTATAAATAAAATAAAATTATGTAGGAAATCGTTTTAGATTTATAAGTAATATTTATAGTCTAAGAGATAACATATATAACCTTATGTAAAAAATGTTTTCCTAAAAGACATATGCTTATGACATTTTTGTATTTACTTTAACTTAATTAATATAGTGTCATTATCACTTACAAGTGGCTCCATGGGGTCCCACAATCGACCCAAATATTCCCATGGTTGGAAATTTATCAACCAATAGGGTTAAGACATGTTTTAGGGTAATTTAATATTATTATAATATTATTTTTTACCCTTATTTACCGGATTTACCCTTTAACCACCGAAGTAATTATTCAAAATGTCTAAAAATAAAAGTGACCTATTTAAAAAAATTTGACATCTTGATTCTAAATATGGAATCCATTTTTCTAAATTCAGAACACAGAAGTGGCATAAATTAATTTAAAATTAATTCTCGTTGTCAAAACAAAAAGCATGTTTTTAAGAAATAATAACTATCAAAAGATTGGCACTTGCTTATGTCCAGTTTAAAAGTGAAATTATGTCCAATGAACAACATTGGATTAAATGGTAAAAATATAATTTAATTTTACTTTAAAATCACCCAAATTATAATTTATAACTATTAATTATTTTTATTAAAAAATTTGTTTTTAATTAAAATTTAGTAATTTTCACTATTCATCAGAATATGAAAGTTATCAGAAAAGTACAAAAAATTCACCCTAAACTAATTTCGATATTCTGAATTCAAAAATTATGTTCATTTTGATTGATAAAATTTTAAAAAATTTAAAAATTGGGTATTAATATTCATAACGGATAGTTTGATTGGTTATGGTGTGTTAGAACTCGAAGTTGCGTACAACACACACTACTGTATTATTTAAAAAGAAGTGTATCGTGGATGCTTTGGGTGTTACATGACATATACAGAGCCACTGGGGCATGATGTGAATAGACAAACAATTGTTCCCCATGACACTGGCCTTCCATCTCAGATGGCCATTGATGATTATTGGGATTCCAGATCACTCAGATCATGGAGTTTGAGGTATGTCAAGAGTGTATCCAGATATATTTGAGATATGATTTACTCATGGAATCAGGTATCCCTTACTTATATCTGACTTATATTCATATTAATTCATTCGTCCCATATTTGGGGTACCCCATAATTTAAAGCCATTTGGCCAGGATGTGGGGTTCCTTACGGGGAAGGGAACCATGACATGAATTTTAGGGTTATGCTACTGGGACCAAATTATTGGATGGTTTTGGCATAACTTCATGGTGGATATCTTTCTAAGATACCTAAGATCAAATGAGCTATTCTCGGTGTGCGAAAAATGGGATTACGAGGATTCCAGGTCAAAACCTAAGAATATAAAAATCAACATCATAGATAATATTAGGCTTAATACAGTTATATGTAGTTTAATGTCACACATTAATGATGATTTTGGCCCTTAAGTTTAATGACATGTGGTGAGGAGATCATGATGTGTATTTTAGAGTCATGCAGTGAGAACGTTATGCTATCACAAAGGTCATTAATATCATTGAGTTCATCATTGTCGGAATATTTTGGAATTCATTATACATGAGTGATAAAAAAAGGTGTAAACCATAGTCCCAGGAAGAAACATGGAATTGGAAGAATGACATGGGTCTTGGAATCCATTGGGTATACTGAGGTATTAGAAGACTCTCCTGTGACGATATTTGCATTGATTGACGTCTGTTTTGTAGGCGACATATGAAAATCCCATAAAGAATGATGTTCATAGCCAAACAATAGTGTCTGTAAGACATTGGCCTACCATCTAGCATGGCTATGAATATTTATGGGGATCCAAGCTTTCTCAGATCATTGATTTTGTAAAACAAGAAAGATATGTCTGGGAAGGTAAGAGATACTCATACCATGAATAGCCATGAACTACATGACATTACACATAGATATGACTCATATGTTGGGGGAAGTATAATCTTTTGATTTCTTATAATTTGGGGGAATGTGCGGGATCTCATAACATAGAGAATCGTGCCACATGTGACTATTGATTAATCTCATAGTTTATTTTCATGCAGTTAAGACCTTTCATGGATTCTCCGCATATGTTTTTCCAACACATAGGGGAAGGGGCCATTTAAAAAAATAGTTGTAGGGCCAAGATGATAGATCCTGGTGTCACTACATATCATGAAAGGGCATGAATAAAGCTGCATGTAGTTCCCAATGTTCCCTAAAAATGTTTTGTCCCTACAAAGGGGCATGAAAGGGAATTTATCTTTTTCAGTGGCTGGGTCTGGATGCCAAATTTGGGTGTCACCACATATCCTGTAAGGTTAGGAATCAAGCATCATGTAGTTATAAATGTTCCTTATACCGATCTGGCTTGGGCATAGGGGTATGTTCATTTTTGTTTCATCGGCTATGGATGTCAGGTCTATCATATTAATCTACAGTCTGTTTATGATAGGGAATCGTTTCCATTGATCTGAAGATCATGAAACTTTTACTCGACTTGAGAATCAAGGAGTGATAAGGGTTTCCCTCGTAAATATGGGGAGATAGAGAATATGATAGGGGAATTTGTTTGTATGGTGGGGGTAGGGCCAAGATCAAGAATCGAGGAATCACTGCGTATCCCACTTATGGATGGGAATCAAGTCATACAGAGTTCTCTGAGAGATCATTTATTTTATTGTCATGCGATTAGAACGCTTTGTGCTATGAGGTTTGATGTCTTGTAGCATGGGTGCTATGCTATGCAGTATAGAATCATGTAGTGAGGACATGGGTCACAGTTTAATGACATGTTTCAGGGATGATTTAAATATAGTTTAACTTTATGTGGATAAGAATATAACTCATAGTTTAGTGTCATAGAGTTTGGACCATGACATTATATTACTACAACTCATAGTTTAGGGTCATATAGTTTGGACCATGACAACACATTACTAAAATTAATATATTAGGGTCATAGAGTTTAGACCATGAAATCACAATACTATAACTCATATTTTAGGGTAATAGAGTTTGTATCATGACATCATAGTACTAAAAATTATAGTTTAGGGTCATAGAGTTTTGACCATGACATCACAATTCTATAACTCATATTTTAGGGTCATAGTGTTTGGACCATGAAATCACAGTACTACAAATCATAGTTTAGAGTAACTAGGTTTGGACTATGACATCACAGTACTACAACTCATAGTTTAGCGTCATATAGTCTGGACTCTGACATCACATAACTAAAACTCATAGTTTAGGGTCATAGAGTTTGGACAATGACATCACAGTTTCTATTACGCGATTTACTTCTTTACAAACTTTCTATCTGTGGGAGTTGTGATGAGTTGTTCGTCCACTAATATTGGTTGTATGATCCATTGGAATAGACCCTATGACTGACATATTTTCCCTCCCACATTGGTTCATGTTTTGGGGGATTCTTCCCACAAATTACTAGGGTAATGAGGACTAACACCATTTCTCCTTAGAGGAAATATCAAAGGTGAACCTTTTTGTTGAAGGCTCATGCGATCGGATTTTAAAATATTTCCAAATGGTTTAAAGTGTATATAGTTTTCTAATCTAGATATTACAAATCATCAAACCATACTTAGGATTTCTCATCCATGGAAATTTGATTGAAAATATCTACAAAATGTGATGGCACTTGAATTCTTATAGGCAAGAATGCATATTCTGTATATACTAGTGAGTATGGGGTCACCTGCGTGGGAATGCGGGTCGTGGTCCGGTAAGCACATAAATCATGAATGATCTTTTCTAGCCACAATTTCTTATCCTTATCTTCCATATTTAGAATTATGTTGGACATAGTCTTCTTGAAAGTCTCTATCTTCCCATTTGCCACCACGTGGTAGCGGAATGAATAGTTGGCCTTGATTCCATACTCTTGGTATAATTTTTCCAACTCTACAGAAAATAAGTTGGTTCTGTTTTCCCTCATTATTTTATGAGGGACACCAAATATGATAATGATGCTGTCCTTGAAAATACTAATATTTCATTTCACCCCAACTTTTTTAAAGGGTATGGATTCAACCCATTTTTTAAATATGTCACATTCTATGAGTATAAAGGTGAATTGTCAAGATATGGCAAGACGGTATGGTACCATAACATCCATCCCCTGGGCAGAATATTGCATGGATTACTTAGTTGTATGATGTAACTCTAGGGTCTAGGGAATAAAATTGGCATGAACATGGCAGGAATGGAACTTCTTGGAAAATATAGATCAATCTTGTACCATAGTGGGCCACTAATACCAAAGCCTTCGCATTTGATGAGGGATGATGGTTGCTGATTTGTGCACTCCACAAGCTCTATCATGCATTTAATTCATGATATCAGTAGTCTCTTCACCATCAATGCATGGGATAAGGACTACGTCATGGCCTCATTTGTAGAGAACCTTTTCTTGGATTACCCCATTGTACATGACAAAGATGAATTCCCATCTTCAGAACAATTCCATTCCAAACCTATATGGTCTGTGTTCCCCCTACTAAAGGTAATTTTAAATGGGTGTCATCCAGCTTTTGGTGTGACCCTAAGGCTCAAAAATAGGGAAAATATAGTCTACCTCCTTCATACTTTTCAAGATAAATGGAAAAACCATCAGGTGGATGGAAATTCTAATAACCATTTCATCCTTCTCTGAATTAGCTTGGGATGTGGCTGTATTTTTTGTAGAATCTTCTTGATCATTTTGTAACTTGGGGACATAGGTCAACGTTGGTTCTGATGGAAATTAGTCCATCACTTCTCGAACAAGGATCATTAAGGTGGCCAATACTTCTTTCTTAATTTCATAGTAAACATTTACCTACCTGGTGACTAGCTCTAAATCAAATTTTATCTTTAAATGTCTATATTGTGTATGTAGTGCCTACTATAATCCTATAATGAGAGTCTGGTATTCTGCTTCATTATTTATGCATCCTTATAAAATAAATAAAGAGTATGGCATGATGATCTTTTTAGGGGATACGAGTATAACTCCCAACCCAACATTGTTGAGCTTGGGATCCTCCATTATTTTCCCTATCGGTCTTCATGAATAACCATTGAATTTTATATCCCATGTATGGGGGTCCATATATACAGAGAACACTTATTCATATGGAAGTTTTCCATCAAAATGGGTAGTTTCTTCGGAGGGGTGTTCTATCAGGATGTATTCTTACAGATGGCCTTTGATCGTATTTTGGGGCACATACTGTATGTCAAAATGTGGTAGGATGACTGCCCATTATGATAGGTGTCCAGTTTTTATGGGACAGTTTAGGATATATTTGAGAAGGTTGTAGTGGGAGACCAGGTGGGCCTCATGGTGCTGCAGGTAATGCCTAAGTTTCTGCACCGCGATGATTAGGGCTAGTCAGTTCTTTTTGATCCCTGAATATCTAGTTTTAGAAACAGTCATTTTTTGGCTAAGGTAATAGAGTTTTTTCTCACTGGAGGGATCATTCTTTTTCATGAGTAAGGTGGATAATGACCATTTCAAGGTGGTTACGTACAAAATGAGGGGTATCCAATCAATTGGAGGCATCAGCTCTGGTGGTCTCATGAGATATCTTTTGACATTTTAAAATTATTTTTAACAAACATTATCGCACTCATACGTAACCCCTTTCATCATTAACCGGGTGAAAGGTAAAAATTTACCCTCCATGTTTTCTATGATGTGATGGATTTAGTCTTGGTTCCCTTGAATACCTCTCAACTTTGTGAGGTTGCAAGGTGGGGACATGACAAGGATGGATTGTTTGTTCTCCATGTCAACATCAGTGCCTCGATGGTGTAGGAAGAACCAAGAAATTTCCTATAGGTAACGTAAAAGGTGCACATTATAGAATTAATCATTATACAATGTTGTTGTATTATTTAAAAAATAGATTCATGATCAGACAGTAGGTTTGAGTGATGTCATGATTTAACCACTAGATCGTCGACATAGAACTCAACGAATTTTCCTAGGAAGGGATTGAAAATTCGATGCATGGCGCGCTGATATGTATCCCAATCATTATTTAGTCCAAAAGGAATAAAATTATAATAAGAAATACCCAAAGGGTCCCTTAAAGTATTGGATTCTTTATCCCATTGGTCCATTCAGATTTGGTTTTATCCAAAATAGTATTCCATGAAAAAGTGGACCTTATATCCGGCAGTAGCATCGATCAAGAATTCTGTGATTGGGACTGGGAAATCATCTTTCAGGCAATGCCGATTAAGTTCCCTAATGTCAATGAAGATTCTAATTTATATTTTCTTGTTATTGACATGGTCTGTTTTTTTTTCATCTAGACCAGATATTGGACATCCAATATGAAATTTGATTTGACCAGCTTGTCAACATTAGTGACTTTTTTGAGAGCATGCGTCGGGTGAGTCCTTCTGGATGACTACTTATAGACCTAATGATCTTCTAGAAATCCTTGATGATGAGTGGAGACCTCAAGATCATGTAATATAAGTTCTATGTAAATCCAAGAAAACACATCATGATTCTTCTTTAGGAAGGAGTTATAAATCTCTTACTCTACAAGAGGCTTATCCACACTAATCAGAGTGGGTCGCGGGTCATCTTCATTTCCCAGGTTTGTCTCCCTAAGTCCATCAATTGTGGTGGAGAAAACTTCTTTCAATGTAGGAGGGGGATCTTTGAGGTATTCTTCTTCTTAGTATTCTTCTTTATAATCCTATTTATCACCTTCTTCGTCTTATGATCGAGAAAGGATTCTTGAGATGAACTTTCCAATGTGGTTAGATAAATAGACTTTTTCCTTAGTGAATATCGTGAGGGTAGTTTGTGGTCCTAAGGAATGGTCGGGAGCATCATTATTAGGGCCTTTCCTATCATCATAGGATTCAACCCATTCTTTTCTGCCTTTAGACGTAGATACATAAAAGGAAATCATGCCAAAAATTGAGTTTGTATCCAGGCTGGAACATAGGCATTCCACTTGGTTGATGGGTAATACAAACTCTTACCTAAGCTACTGTGTGGGGTCGAAGGGAGCCATTTCCAATCCATTTAGAGTAGTTATCTAATCAATGTTGTTAGACAAAGGCTTCTTCTCTCTTGATTAATAGAACCCTGCATCAATATAATGTAACTCACATGACTCAAACCAGGATTTATCAGTGTGCAATGTCCTATATTTCCCATTTCTAATTTCTTTTCACTCATCCTATAAGAGTTGGAGTGGAGGGTGTAAAACTATCTTCATCATATCCCATCCGACGAAATGCTGGCAGTGAGAGGAGGTTAACTCCAGAACCATTGTCATTGAAAATCATCTATACATTAATTCTATTTATCTTTCTAGACACATATAATTGTTTTATGTGCCCTTTCATGATGGTGTCTCCATCCCTATTTGTGAAGGAGATGATGACGTGACATTATTTGCGATTGGACTCTATTTGATAGGCATCATTTGCTGCTACTTTAGCCTCAAATTCCTGGTGAATTTTTAAGGCTTCGATGAGCACCTCCCTAAGGTCTGTGGACAAACTTAAAGCTTCAATGATTGAAATCTATCCGGGTACTGAATCCAGCTACTTTAGATTTTTGTATTTCTGCTCTAAAGGTCAGTGCTTCCCGACTAGGGGTTTCACTATCATAGAATCAATAGGGGCTTGGACCTTGGATTTTGATGGTCTATCCTCTGTGATAGGAGTTGGTGGTGATGAGGTCCTTTATGTGGTTTCCCAAACTGGTTCGTTCATATGCCTTGGGCGATTTGATATTTTTTCTTTCTCTAGCGGACACTCCAACATAACTAGGCTTGGATTTTTTTCCAGTGGGGTGGAGAAGAATTCTGGTTCTCATTGTGTCTCTTGGAAAGTCCTTCTACAAGTTTCCATGATGTTAACAATTTGAGTTATGGTGTAGCCTATAATTTGACTCATACCACAGTCATGCCTTCCATGAATCCTTCGACCTCTACTACCACATCCTACGGATCTACATTTTGGCATGGGGAATTCAGGATCATAGACATAGTATCCATTAGAAAAGGGGTCCATCAAGTGAATGACCTTAATGGATACCATGATTAGTTCTTGATCCCACAATGCATCTATGAAACTTCCTCCTTCTAATGGTGTCGTTTGGTGGGGTGGTTCCCATTGTACCATTTGGCGGGGCATTTCCCATAGTACCTTTCGGTGGGGCAACGCCTGATGTACCTAGTCTATTGGTATGATGTCTGATCATGTCAAGAATGGCCTTGTCTTTTTTGGAATCCCATCTTCTTGCTCATGATTTCAGTCCTTCTGTCCCTTAGAAGACTGCAAGGCTTGGGCTGACGGTTGTGTTGCATCATGATCTTTTGGCAGAATGGTTGATTGTTTCAACAGCTCATAGCGGATTCCATGAAATTGTTTGACAGTTTTCTGAGTCATACAATTTTAAAAATATATATCATTTTTACTAGTGATTCTATTCCATTCCTCTTCCTCTCTTCAGTATGAAGTTGGAAGATACACCACTTGTACTGGCAGTGGGCCCAAATTGACTTTTCTAAAATCCACCATATTTTTTAAGACATCATTGAAAATGAATAATTCTTGGATGGTGTGTCCTAGTATCCAATGAATGGGACAATAATTTTTATGCTCATCATGACTCACTTCATCGACTCACTTTGGCTCTGGTAGCTTGAGCAAGATTCAATCCATGGCAGCTATGAGGTAGCCACAGACATGGTTATCTCAGAATGAGTAGAATTGTTTTCTTCATTATTCCTAGATTATTTCTTTTAGCACCCTATCACACATATTATCAAGGTTGGGGTGGTTATGGGCGTCTAGAGGGTCATGCACAGTTTAGTGGGGGCTCGCAAATGGATTCACTGTCAAGGGTGGCTTAAGCATGACAGAAGACGCTTCAGCATTCCCCTTGATTTTCAATGGGGATGATGGGGCCATTTGGGAATTGAGGTTGGTCTGCAACATGGAGTCTTCTATCCTTTGGGAAATGGAATATAAGTCTTGGAACCCACTTGTGTACTTCTCCGAGATGAGTGGTGTACACAATTCATCATGAAGGAAAGCGATACATATGGTGAGAATTTCATCTTGGCGAAGCAGCCGATATAGAGAATATGTTAGGAATTTCCATCTGGTGATCAATTATAAGACTCTTTCATTATTTCTATGCTTTCAGTTCTTGAGATCACTGACCATTGTCTTAGGCAGCATTGAACTGAACTGGAAGAGAAACTATTGTCCGAGGTCCTTTTATCCGGTGATTGAATTAATTTCCAAGCTAGTATACCTTATGAAGTATGATCCCTACATGGTTCACATAAATCATATGAGTTTTACATCTTCTTCTTGCATCACAATTCGCATCATGGGGTCACAGTAAAAGGCATAGTGCATAAAATGACATTTTGGGTCCCCGGAGCCATTCAACACTAGCAATACGGGGTTTTCGAAGTTCAGTGGTGGCAGAACATTGTTCACCCAATCAGGGTAGGGTTTGTTCTCTAGTTTTTTTAGATCGCACAACCCCTCTTTGGAATATAGTTCGGATGTTAGTTTCTTGATGGTATTCAACATCCCTTGATGCATATTGTGGTATTATTGACCTTGGGATGGTGTGTAAAATGCCAAAGTTGGTTGTACTCATGGTTCTAGAATATGGGTTGGGTACCCAACCGGGGGAATCCTTTATGGGATTAACTGAATATGCTCTAGCTACCTTCCCTGTGGGGGGAAGTATTGATGTCCTTCAGAGACCGATTTTAAGTAGGTTGACGATCCTAGTGTTGGATTGGATGGGCCTCTGAGCATGACTTTATTCACCAGGACGAGTGCCTATATAAAGGGAACCTTTTCTATAAATACCTATTGTTGTTCCTCTGGGGGAACACATCATTCAGGATAACTCCCTCGATGCAGCTCATTATTAATACACCTAAGCCCTTCAATTTCTTCTTCCATCTTGGAAAATTATTCCTCGAGAGTGAGGGAAACCTTCTTCGGGAGAGGAGGTGGTGGGTCATGTAAGTCCTCAGATTTATCCTTCTCCTTGTTGGTTTTTTTTTCGAGGGAGGTACATATGGATTTACTGTGTGGGAACCCAAATTTATTATCTCTCTCCGGTTACTTTTATTCACCCCATTAGGCTCGGAGTGGGATTCCTATGGGATGGAACCATCTTCCATTTCCCCCTCTCCCTTTGTATTATTTCCTATCAGATCTATTAGGTTGATTTTTTCCAATCACTGATACATACAGTATTGGGGGAGGTGTACCCGTTACCGAATCGTAGGAATTATTTTCGTGTCCTTTTTATGATTTTCTCCTTCCTTTCTGTGGTATTACTTGGGGTTCTTGGAGAAAATTGACCCTGATGGAGCCCAGATCATAACTTGTAATGTGTATTCATTTTGGAGGGTTGGAGCCATGATACGAGGGTGGAATATGTGACTTTTTACTCATATTTTTCTTACATGGGAGAAGAAATATGTCTATTGTATGGGAGATTGAGGTATAAATTCCCCAAGACATGTGGGATGGGGTTTTTCTCACTCTACATTGATGATTTATGGATTGGATCTATTGGTCCTAAGAGGAATGTATTTTTAAAATTTCCCCCAGCCATCTGGGGTGGGGTTGTTTGCGAATCCCAACAATACCCTCCCCTATTTCAACCTTTTTTGATTTTACAAACTCTTGAACTGGTGTGAGATGAGTATGGAATTGGGACTGAATGGAGTCTATGGGATTTTGAAGACATGAGCACTACATTCTTGTGGTATCCCCTTAGGTGGGAATCCTGCTGGATGTCCTCGATTTTCTTTCTCAGAAGCTTTTCGGTGACTTGATCTCTTCGGTCCGAATGATTTTAAGACTTACATCGGGCTGGTTTTTGTTGAGTATTCCATATTTCTTTAGAAGGAATTTCATTTGATTTTTGTCTTTATGTAATGGCTTTGAAATATGTCATTTCCAATGGTTTTTTCTATACAGGATGTTGTGAGAAGTGTAGAGTTCCATGTTCTCCTATCCCCAAATATGAACTCCCAACGGGTCTTTGCCAATGAGATGACACAACATGAGCAGTGCATGAAGGAAGTAATGTTCAAGGTTTTTATTTCACCATGATGATCATGGATATCATGCGGACAAGATGGATTCTAGTTCAATTAGATGATGAATCTCCCCCCACATGTTGACATGGTCTACATACCCTTCAAAGAATTTTAAATTTTCTTTTAGCTAGCCAAAAGTCGTCCATATATTGAGGTAAATGTCATGCATACATTACCTAGAAATCTACCCTGGTATGTCAATATGAGAAGTGACTGTAGGCCAATACATCACTTGAATATTATTCATATCTAGCTGTCTTCTCACGAGAAAAATATCATGTTGTTTTTTTTCCGGGGATTTCTTTACTTGATATGCCCAACTAGACTACTTCTTAATATTTTCGTTCCTAGTAGCCATGTTGTTGGGAGCCTCAATGATATCTAAATGACACGGGTGTGGCTCATATGATGAGCGTGTCCCTAGACCATATTCTGGTAGAGAAAGGATATCACTCATCATTGATGGAGTTTCTAATATATCTAACCCAATATTTCCGAGCACCTCTTTCTTGGAGGGCTATCTCACATTTGTTTCAGCAATGGGAGGAACTTATTTACATTATGAATTTTGGTGGTGGGGAGGGCCTTTGCAATTGGTGCTGCAGTAGTGAGGGCTACCATTTCAACTTGATTCCTCACTGAGGGAAACTTTATTAGGGTGTATACATTGGGGAGGACCTTTAGGGAAAGATACAACAAGGGAAGGATCTTCTTGATGCTTGATTTCACTGAGAGGAGGAACTTCTCGATGTCTGCTATGATGGAGAGAACTACTATCATATCTTGATACCTAGCTGTAGGGAGAGTTTCAACAATATACATCTGGGGGAGGTCCTTCAGGATGAACTGCAATGAGGTGAAGACCTTCTCATTACAATATGTTACTATTGGGAGGGATTTCACAGAAACTGCCATTGCGGGGAGGTCCTTCACAATGATGGTCATTATGGTGTGTAAAACCATCATTACTCGATGTCTGACAATAGGTAGAAGCATATATGCAGTGTATACCCTAGGGTGGATCATCAGGGTGGATGAAAGAAAGGGGAACACCTTCTTGTTGTCTGATCTTCACATCAAGGTCAGGGATACCCTGATGCACATCCAAAGATAGTCTCTCATGTTTGATCATTCCCAGCCCATAGTGTGAACCCCCATGGGGTCTTTGGGGAGGACTGTCAGAGCTTCTGGAAGCAACATTGTAGGGAGGGCCTTTACAATTGCTACTTCTACTTCCATAATTCGGTAATGGACTGATAGTTTCTTGATCCTTTATTGATATATGTTCAAGGGAATCAAAAACCCCATCACCCATCAGAGTAAGATCCTGTATGTGCTCTTAATTTTATGGTTTCCTTTGGTACACTTTAATTTTGAGCACTCTCTTGCGTATAACTAGGGCAGCCTGCTATTGGTAACGACCTTCATATATGGGACCCTATCTTGTTGGGTCTCGTGATGTCACCAGGATACACTAACGAGAATCATGAGTTTTGGCATGAATATATTCCTACCCTAGAGCGGACACTGTGTTGGAACGCTGTCCCCTAATTAGAATGAGTATTTGTTCTTGATCAGGTTTCCATGTATCACAGGATATTTCTATCTTCCCTCTTGGACTAGATAATGGATGCATAACTACTACAATGTGACTGAACCATTTTGCGATTAAGTCATTCCGTTTGAGGAAATATTTTCGTGGTCCTTGTTTATCGCCTTTGGTGCTGATGCAACAATATCTTAGTATGTTTGGATGATATGGTATTGCTTCGATGCCTGATCTTCCATCATTCCTAGTATTTTATGAGATACATCTTTGACTGGAATAGTTAAGAAGGCCCAATCTGATATCTAAGAATATGTTTGTCCCCGCTCTGGTCCTCCATGGGTTGCTAGTAGATACTTGCAGTTCTCTTGTGTCAGGAGAGAGGAATAGGTCTTCCTCTATATTTCTTCTCTAGTTTACAAAATATTTTAATAGTGGTATTTTTATTCACGAGAAGGGATTTTCATATGCTCACTTTCTGTCATATTCACCTCACTTGTTTTGTGTGCATCTACATAAATTTGATGATTCTCATCTTTTCATTCCTTCCTATTTGGATGATGGGATTGATACGCACTATTAGGTATTTGTTCCTGTGTATTGTTGGTTTCCTTCCTATTTTGATGATGGTCTCGTTGTGCATCAATAGGTATATTCATATTTCTGTAGTTTACTGCTATGTCTGCATGGTGGGATCCAAAAGCACTAGTAGGAATGGGCACATGCTCGAATTGTGGCACACTATATTTATGGTGGGCTTGAGTGGAGGGGGAAGATAAGTATGTCCACCCTTTTCATATCACCACATTTTTATAGTTCAATTTCTCCTCAGGAACCAGGGTAATAGCATGTTCCTAATTCTATATTTTTCACTCTTTACAGGCTTCCTGAGGGGCCTGGGTCTCCTGGACTTCATTAGGTGCCCTCAGGATAAGGTCCTCTTTAGCGTGAGGAGTCATATTCATCATGTTTCAGCAGTGAAACTATCTTGTAGGGGAATATGAGTAAGACCCATGTGTAGTTAATATAATTTTTTCATCATTGAATCCATCCTTCTCCCT
Organism: Viscum album; assembly: GCA_963277665.1. Lineage (NCBI taxonomy): Eukaryota > Viridiplantae > Streptophyta > Magnoliopsida > Santalales > Viscaceae > Viscum > Viscum album. The sequence continues at coordinate 584,479,014 of OY728130.1, forward strand.
ATGATAATGGATATACTCATTGTCACATTCTAGGGATAGGCTCTCGAAATAGTTTGAGATGACCACCATGGCTACCTTGTGATGGGGCTCCATCCATAGCTGAGGGGTCCATTGGAGAGCCTTCACAGACTAGAGGGCTTGTCTTGTGGCCTCAACCTTGTGGAGAGTACCGTTTTGGTGGTACACATTGTACAGTTTGTTGGAAACCCAATGTTGAAGATGTTGGGTAGGTTAGGGGGTCCTGCTCTTCGTCGGGGCCCCAGCTGCATGCAAGATCATTAGGGCATGTTTCTTCATCATTCGTCCGAATTTTATTTAAATCGAAGGTTGCTCTGCGAGAACCTACAATATGAAAATATGAGATATATACCAAAAAACCTCATAAAAGTAGCATTATCTCGAACATATTCATATTTGACGATTCAGCATGGCCTCTTTCCCATTTTTCTTATTGTGGGGAGAAGGGTCTTGAGTGGGGTCAGACTGCCACCTTGGTTAAATATTCCCATAGAGTTCATCAATTGTGTTTCACTTATGAGGAAATTCATTGGGGGTGATGACAAGATGGTCTTATGAGGATCCTCAAACATAAATTATTGTTGAAATGGTCTGGTATCAAGTTCAACATTTCATGTATTTTGACCCATTCTGCATCATTACCCTTTAAAGGATGATTGGATTAATCCCTCAGGGATTGGGTAGTTTAACTCTTTTTTAATGTGAAAGAGGTCCCACTGTCCAATGGTCTACATAGGCGACTCTATGGGGTTGTGTACTTTTGTAATTGGTTCTCTCAGGATAATGCATCCTCAGATGCACTCCAACAGGTTTTTTCGTGGAGCCAGAAAAACCCAACAGCCATAGTATCCATGATTCATGGTCCTCCATTCCAAAGGTAGGAATTTTTGGATGATGAATTAGCCATGGAAACTTCTAGAATACATTGGTTGATAGTATGAGAAGTCGGGCTCACCACACCCCTTGGGGGGTTATTTTCTATTCTGATACTCTCTTATAGATTTTTTTCATGTTCATGTGTTTGTGAATCCTTGGTTCATTCTGAAGAGTGTGTCCATAGGCTACCCCTAGTTTGCAGGATTGTTGTAGGTATACATGGATTTTATGTTACGGAGGTAATGCTGACACAAGCCATACAATATGTAACTATAGAGTTTATCATCATCTAGGGAGGATGGAAGGAGACATGGTGTTGGGGTCAAACCCATATGATGGGCTTCCTACGTATCCTCAAGAGAGGAATCAAATTACACATAGTTCGAAATGGCTGGGGCCTATGCATGGATGTTTCATATTTCAGAGGACATGATTAGGTGAACCCTTTTGGAAGGGAACCATTCTGAGATCAAGCTTTCAAAAAGGCATCCTACAAATCATGGATTCGTGGGGAATTAGAGTTATGGTAGTTCATATGAGTTGGGTCTTACGTACGTAAGCTACTACATGAGGGGACATGATTGTGTGGCCATTGATGGAAGGGAACTGTTTTGAGATTTGGCCTTTATGTAGGCATCCTACATATCCTGTTTTGAATAGGAATCATTGTTCTTGTAGTTTAGAATAGTGGGGCTTACGCCTGGAAGATTCCCACATGAGGGGACATGATTGGGTGGTCCCTTTTGGAAGGGAACCCTTTTGAGATCAATCCTTCAAGAAGGCTCCCTACGTGTCCTAGTTTGAATAGGATTCAGAGTTATCATAGTTCTGGATTTCATGGATGTTTCAATTTTCACAAACCTCTAATACCACATGTGTCAAGCTCAGTGTGGGAAACAAGATGATGTGAGAGTTCTAACAAACCACACGCCTCCTCTCCTGCTGCTGGAAGTGAGAGAGCCTGTGGAGAAAGAAGCTGAGGCGATGGTGGGAGAGTTCTTGGAGCAATGAAAAAATTAATAAGGGATGGAATTAATGGTCATGCATCCCGACCATTGGAATATTGGGGAGTTACCTCAGTGGGAGTTCCCTAGAACACGTTCTTGGAAAGAGGATTGTCTTCCTCATCATAAGGGGAAGTGAACGTAACCCATTAGACTGATCACCATTTCACATTGAATAGAAAAGTATGTGATAACACTTAATCCCTAGAATGGGGAAGTTCACATTAGAATCCCAAATAGTTACTCCATGTTACCATGGGTTTAGAGACGCAAATCTTGAAGTACATGGACATTACATTAATTTTGTGGAAAACTTAATACATGAAAAAAACATACGCCCAAAGACCATATTAGTTTAGTGACTTTGGAAACTCGGAACATAATCTTCTAATCATGGTGAAAAATATTCAACGTCTCCCATAAAGATCTTCCCTTTTGGTTTTCTTACCTTAAACATCTCTTTATATCTGGGGGAAAAGAAAACATAAAAAGGGTGAGGTCAAACGCTCAGTAAGGGTAAACATGGAGAACCTAAAACAATCCATAATCATTTGAACATAGGAACATGAACATAAAACATCAAAATCATGAGTAATGAAATTAATCTTGGCAGTGCATAAGGCATATATCATAAAGAACATTAAACATGATAAAATAGCATGGGAATAAAACATGTAATTGTGGAAACCAATAAGCACATGTTATTATTTCCAAAGTAGTCAAGGCATTGTTGCCAAGACCATCATAGTGGACAAAGTCCATTATTGAACCGGATTCACATTCCATTCTAGCCATGTCTATCTCATGAGATATAAATCTTTACCCAATTAATTAGAAGGAGATATAGGTCCTACCCATCTAATAATGAAATCATTCTTACTTGTTCCACAAAATAAACATAAATCACTCATTATAACCCAAAGAATAAAATGGGTTTCATAAACATCATCCCATCATAACATAATCCATATAAAACAAATGGATATCATATCATCATAAGATGAATAAAACCATGTAAATAATAGGTACATTATACATGAAACATAATCATACTAAATAATGTCATCTTAGATGGAAAATATTTTTTACAAAACACTTGAAATGAATTCTTGAGGAAAATATCCTTTATTCTTTAAAATCATTTTCGTTTCACAAAATGAAATTTAATTTTAAAAGAAAAGGATTTTTTTGAAAATAATCATGAAATATTGTATAGGAAGATTCATGAAAATTAGGAATTATGAAACTGTAAAAATCTGTTCATACCGTATAAGTTAAAAAAAACATTCTCCTCATACTTTTTCCGGAAAAGTCAAAAAGTTCCTAATATGGTAAACAAAAGAAATATTCCTTCCATAACACAATGTAAAAATAAAATAGGGGTAAAAATAAATTTAAGATTATTAAAAACTTTATTAAAAACATTTTTATGAACATGAATGAATAATATAACCCCAGTAAATACTTACGTATAATCAATTTCGGATAAAATTGAGATTTGCACAATTATCCCTTACCTTAGGTCCGATATGATTTGTACGTATCTGAACCTCCTGTATAATGATTTAAATAATGTCATTGACTTATTCCAGAATCATATCCATTCTTATGATATCATATATGGTTCAATTAGGTCTTTATATTATCCGTTCATTTGTCAATTCCATGTTAAAGCAATGTTTTGGGTAATATTTGTTTCATTTATCGTATATGTTTGGACTTGTTGATCTTGATATTATTATTACTTATATCATGATTTACATACTTTCAGAATTTAAAACATTATTTATATATCATATATCTTCAGTATATATATATATAATAGATAGATAAATGAAATGAAATACACTGTTCATGGAGACGGTAGGCTGTACGTAGGCATGAACGCTGTTTTCCTTTCCTTATTAAATTGAATGGAAGTAAGTAGATGAAATATATATATATAAATACATAAATACACAAGAATTATTATGTTATATATTTCATTATTATTCATTATATATACTTTATAATCATTCTTGAATGGTTAACGTGGATAATGAATCTTATCGCATCGTGGAGACGGTAAACAGTACGTACGCACGAGCGATGATATCATTCCCATAATTATTGAATGGAATTAGAGTGGGTGGTATAATATCTCATAATCATTATCATGGTATAGTAATCATATTTATTTACTCTTTACACCATCATACTCATCCAAGTATGGTGGTGGTGGAAAGCAGATTACACCTCGACGTGGAGACGGTATTCCGTACGTACACACGTGCGGTGATTTTATTTTCTGTAGGATGGATAGAAGGTGAAATATGGTTGTTTAATATTTATAATAACATATAAGTATATGAGTGATACTAATTTTATTACTTTATAATGAAACAAATGAATAAGTGGAAGTAGAAGAATACATAAATTTGAAAGAATCGGTAAAAGATATTACCTCTTCTTCGAAATGCTTCTTTTAAACCTCCTCTTAGGGCACTAATGTTGGTCCTTGAATAAGACCAGGACCTCTAGTATGTTTCTAGGGAAGTGGAGAAGATAAATTTGCAGGTTTTGGCTGAGCCTGAATGCTAAAAATGGTGTGAGGATGAGAGGGAGGTGGTGCCCTTTTATAAGAGAAGAGAGGGGCACTTTTGGAAACCTCTAAAATATTAATTTATAATAACCCCACATGAAAACTTCCAAAGTGACTCAAATTCGGATATTAGAAATTATAAGGTTGTAATATCATCAAAAAATTAAATTTATACACGTTTTGATTTTATTTTAAACCTTATCATTTTCATTTATGCTTATTTAATCTATTTAATTTTATTTCTGGTAATAATGTTAAAAAATTTATATGGTTATAAATGCTTACTTATGTGTTCTTAATTATACATAATTTTATACATTATTATATTTTAGATCATATAAATTTTAATTTTTAATATTTATATATTTTTGTGATTTTTAAACAATTTGATAATATAAAATATCAATAGTGTCAATTTAAACACAATTTATTTATTTGAATTTAAATAAAATCCAAAGAGAATAAATATTCGAAAAAAACTATTAAATAGATTAATAACAAGTCATATTAATCTATAAAATTTGTGGAGCACATTAATTAGTTCCTGTATTATTTATTTTAAAACTTTTAAAATCATTTATTTGATATTTCTCTTAATAAAATTATTAATACAACATATTTGCATAATTATTTAATATACATATTTATTGTATAAAAAATAAAAATAAAATACTATTATGAATATAAATATAATATATTTCATAATAATACTTTTAGTATAATTTATGTTCTAAAACAACCAACTTTAAAAATTTTATCTTTATTAAAGTATGAAGGTGACAACTTTGATATCATTTTGAATAATTTAATATAAATGTCCTAATATTCTTTATAAAGCTATAAATGGTCCATAATTATACCATTGTATGCTTAGGGAATATATATAATTTACCAATAATGTTTGGTCAAGTTTATGGTTCTTTTGATGGATATTATTATTGTAATAAAAACTATAATATTGATTTTTTACTAAGTAAATAATTTCTGCTTAATTAATGTATAAGATATTAAGGTAATTAAATATCTCTTAAAAATTACAAATAAATTACCATAACAAGGAAAAAAATTTAGCTTTAAAATTAGTATTTATAATCTAATTTATATTCTTTATTACATTATATTAAAAATACTTTAATTATTAATGTTTGAGTGAGACATATTTCACTTTCTTTAAAATAAAATAAATTAAAGGTCTTAATCACATCCAAGTGGGTTCAAATGGATTCCATTTCGACCCAAATATACCTTAGGACGAAATATAATCATCCAATTATATTAATACAAGTTTTAAGGTAATTTTATAATATTATATTTACCCTTAATTACCCGATTTACCATTAACTATGGTAAATAAAATTTACCGTAGTTACTATTCTTAGTGCTGAAAAATAAAAAGTAGCCTATTAACATAATTTGGAACTACTGGTTCCAAATATAGAATCTATTTTTCCAAATTCAAATCACATAAGTTGCAGAAATTAATTTAAAATTAATCTCATTGTTAATAAAACGAGTTTTAAAAGTTAAAACATTCAAAAAGATTGAAATGATTTTACCTATGAATTCAATGTAAAATCAATTTTAATGACATATATTTTATTAAATGGTAAAAATATATTCTATTTATACTTTAAAACCATTAAATGTTATAATTTAACCATATAAATTATTACGATGAAAAAGGTTATTTTTAATTAAAATATAGCGTGCTTTTATAATTCATTACAATATGAAAGTTATCAGAATAATATGAAAAATTTATCCAAATTAAATTATTATACCCTAATTAAAATGAAGAATTATATTTTTTTCAAATTGAACTTATAAACATTCCAAAAACTAGATTTAAAGTTGGTGCGCCATCAAAAGGCCACAAAACTGCATTTTTTTTAAATACTTATTTTACCCGAAAATTTTATTTTATTCTCATAACATGTTCTAGAATATGTGTAAGATGAATAATAATGTTATAAAATTCAAATTTTATTTAAAACTATTAATAACGGCTAGTTCTTAATAATATTATTACAATATATCATTGTTTAGTGAAACCCGGTATTGTGTACTACACATGTTACCAAGGAAGGTCGTGATTACATGTAATGAAACCCAAGTCAGGGCTGCGTGAAGTGAAATCTCCCTTTGGTGTTGTGTATAACATAATAAAATAATATTTCATTTATACATTAAAAAAATCTATAATTAATGTTGTGTAGAATAATTTCCACAAAACAAACTTGAAATTGTGTGTAACACGAGCCAAGAATAGTGTTGCATATACTGCAAGCTAATACAGTGTTGAATATAGTACAAGCTAATCTTGGTGTGGTGTACAATAGAAGAAATTAAATAAATTAAAAAGAATATATCCCATAAAATCTCGGGGTGTTACATTCTACCCCCCTTAAAATTAATTTCGCCCACGAAATTCGTCAGGGTTATAAATCGTTTACTACTTGAAAGTTTCATTCATAGAAACCCACATCATAAAAAGAAATACTAAAACTTAATTTAAAAAAGTGATGTATAACTGTTACCCAAATTAACACATCATTGGTTTTCCACATAGGAGAACATAAGTGAAAATATGGATATGGAAGAGAAATATAACCATCAACTTCTGATGAAGAGTGGTAGAGGGCATGGCTATGAAAAATCCAACAATCACAAAGCCATAAATTTTTGATGATCTAAGGTACCAACTGATTCATCAGACATGAGGGAACTAGGAAAACATTTTTTGTTTTCAAGATCATTTCCCAAATGTTGAAGAATTTTTTAATTAAAAGAAATATTTACTTGATTTTGTTACAATCTCACCGTTGCTCGTGCCTTGAACAATTTTCACCTCATATCTTAAAGAAATGAAGTTGAATTTGTCTTTTGTGAAGTGTTAGCAGATCATGTGATAGAATGATAGGTTATTCCATCTGTCTCAAATATAAGGTTACCAAAAGTTATATACATAAGTCCATCTATGATGAGATTAATCGTATATGGTTCAAAAAATTGACATAGACTTCATCTATCATTCTGCACAATAAAATAAAACCAATTTCCACTAACTAGGGACTTCTTGTGGGTCAGTGGTAGGCGATAAAGGCTTGTCGCACATTGGTTGTGGGGTCGATTCCCGCAGCCTTTTCCGACGTGACAGGTTGTCGCCCGTTCTGCAGGTTGTCCCTTTTCTTAAACTATACTATTATAACATTCCATAAATAAAATCGAAAAAAAGTTCTAGCCTTAAACAATATTATCTGGTGTCTAACTTAATCCATTCTAACCTTAAGACTTATCCAAAATACTTCTTTCCAAACTCATAGTATAAAGAGAATGATTACTAAAAAGTTCATATAACAAGCACATGAATACCATAATTATCCCTCATATATCACAAGATATATCTTGTTGGTCACATTAAAAAAATGTGATTACCTTAATCATGTATTCTCTTGAAACATGAATTACCATAGAACCTTAGTGAAAACATGAATTCGGTCAAAAGTTAACTCTTTCCACATACCAAAATCCCAAAAATTTTATATACGCAAACCATGATATCAATTTGTCCTTATATCAGTCATGAGATCATTAATAATATCAAACATATTATTTTCTCCTTATCCCTTCATTATGTGCAAATCATCTGCTTTCCAAAAATATTTCAATCACTTTTCATGGTTACCGGTACCATATTCTTTTGGAAAACCACAATGGACCAATACATAGATATTCCAATATAACATAAAATCACCTCAAAAACTTTATTCTTGAATACCACTACATAAACACTTCAATCCATCCTCTTCAATGATTATCATGGAATAAGTCCTTCCTTGATTTAAAAGTAACCTATTAGGTCAGGGAATTGAGTTGGGTAATACCCATGTTCTCCATAGATAAGACATTAAACTCCATAATAGTCTATCACTCTATGACCCTTCTCCCCACATAGATAACATCTTCCCCTCCATTTGATGTATTCATCGAGGTTCTTCTTCCCTTATTTAGAAATCTCAATATTCCTTTCTCTATGCTCCTCACCATGAGAACATGCATAAAAGTCCATCTTCCGCTTATTTGATGAATTAGGAATACCACTAATGTTCACCTTGTTAATCATATATCGTGATGACTGATTCGACATAATCATAATATCTTTCTTTCTAGGTATTACACAATTTCGTTGCTTATAGTAACCAATTCTTCCATTGTATTCAATGTTGAATGAATTCCTTCTGGTTCCCTATATTTACTAAAATCAGAATCCATGGTGTAATAAATAGTAAAAATAACGAGGAACCATATAATCATAAAAAGTATAACTTATCACACATTCTTTAATCCATGACACCTTATGTTTACCCTAGGATGTTCATGATTGTCAACATAATTCTAGGACTGTAACCTATAGTTATACTAAACCTTAGGGACATCCCTAGACATACCTTAGAAATATCTCTTGCGAATTCACTAAAGCTTTCGCATCCTAGTTTACAAAGGTAAGCTAAACCTTAACTCTAATACCAACTCTAGAAACCCAAATCTTGAAGTACATGGAGATTACATTAATTTTGTGGAGAACTTAATACATGACAAAAACAGACACCCAAAGACCGTATTAGTTTAGTGTCTTTCGAAACTCAGAACATAATCTTCTAATATTGGTGAATGATCTTCAACATCTCCCGTAAAGATCTTCCCCTTTTGTTTTCTTACCTAAAACCTTTCTTTATATCCTGGGGAAAATAAAACATAAAAAGGGTGAGCTTAAACTCTTAGTAAGGGTAAACATAGAGAACCTAAAAAATCCATAAATATTTGAACATAAGAACATAAACATAAAACATCAAAATCACCAGTAATGACATAAATCTTGGTAGTACATAAGGAATAGATTATAAAGGAACATTAACTATGATAATATAGAATGGGAATAAAACATGTAATTGTGGAAACCATTAAGCACATGTTATGGTTTCCATAGTAGTCAAGGCATTGTTTCCAAGACCATCATAGTGGACAAAGTCCATTACTGAACCGGATTCACTTACCATTCCAGCCATGTCTATCTCATGAGATATAAATTTTTACCCAATGAATTGGAGGGAGATATAGGTCCCATCCATCTCATAATGAAATCCTTCTTACTTGTGCCACAAAATAAACATAAATCATTCATCATAACCAAAAGAATAAAATGTGTTTTATAAACATCATACCATCATAACATAATCCATATAAAACAAATGGATATAATTTCATCATAAGAAGAATCAAAACATGTAAATAATAGAGACATTATAATTTAAACATAATCATACTGAATAATTTCATCTTAGATGGGGAATAGTTTTGACAAAACACTTGAAATGAATTCTTGAGGAAAATATCCTTTCTTCTTCAAAATCATTTTTGTTTCCCAAAAATCCATTCAATTTTAAAAGAAAAGGATTTCTTTGAAAATAATCATGAAATCTTGTAGAGGAAGATTTAGTAAAATTAGGCGTTATGAAACTGTAAAAATTTGATAATGCCTTATAAGTTAAAAAAACATTCTCCTCGTACTTTTTCCAGAAAAGTCAAAAAGTTTTTCGTATGGTAAACAAAAGAAATATTCCATACATAAAAGAGTGTAAAAGTCAAACAGGTGTAAACATACAATGAAGAATATTAAACACTTTATGAAAAACATTTTCATGGACGTGGATGAAAAATATAACCCCAGTAAATACTTACGTATAAGCAATCTCAAATAAAAATGAGATTTGCAAAATTATCCCTGACCTTAGGTCTGTTATGCTTTGTACGTATCCGAAACTCCTGTATAATGACTTAACTAATGTCATTGACTTATTCTAGAATCATAGTCATTCTTATGATATCATATATGATTCACTTAGGTCTTTATATTACCCGTTCATTTGTCAATTCCATGTTAAAGCAATGTTTTGGGTAATATTATGATTGCTCAATCCACTGTCATCCAATTAAAGAGAATAATGTGTAATATGATGTAAGTAGAAAGGATCCTACAACTTAATCAATTATGAGAATTGAGTTGGATTCAATCTTCATCAACATGAAAATTATAAAAATGGGACTCATAAAGGAAGTATAATCATAATTCATTTCTCCAAATATTTTTCAACCATTAATTTTAGATATGATATAATATTCTCAAAGAGAAGATTTATAAATTCAGAAGGAGGTTAAATCAATTAGAAATATAAAATCCCCGAATTTTAAAATTGAAGAGAAATGATTTGTATGATTACATTTTTGTATATGTGAACTGTCAAATCTAATTATAAATGTTATAATATTTAATTACTTGCATAACACAACCTTCTCCATCCCCCAATGGAGCCCCAAGATGTATCAAGATCTTCAATATCACTATTGGTGAGATAAAATGAATAAGGAATTTGGTAAATTTACTTCTATGTGCCTCATATGTCAAAAATTGAAGGATGAAAGGAAAATTTATAAAGGGATGTTACAAAATTTATTGATACCTAAAAGGAAATGGTAAAATATCACCATAGACTTTTTCATTAGTCATTCGAGGTTATGTAGAAAAAATAAAGCAATTGGGGTTGTTGTGGATAGTATTTCAATGAATGAAAGATTTATTTAAATTAAAATATGAAATCTAACTGTTTCAACAAGAAGGTATATACATCATAAAGTCTGTGAGGATGAATTATGTACTATTATTGATTGTATCAAATTGAGATCACATATTTACCTTTAAATTCTAGAAATGACTCCATTATGGTCTAGACACTAAGTTGAACATAATTTGGGATTATCCCAATGAAATAGATAGAAAATTTGAATGGACTATTTATAATTTGGAATATGTGTTTAGAGTATACTCAATGTACATAAAAGGATAATGGGACCACCATATTTTTCTGATTTAATTATCATATAACAATATTTTCCACTCAAGAATCAAAATTGTCCATATTTGGCGTTTTTTGATGGGATATAGTTGGTGACCTCAAGCTCTTGGGACCTAAATTTGTTGATAAAATAAAATAAAAGGTAAATACCATTAATTATTACATTATTACATCCCTATGTCTATAGACGCGCTATGAAGATAGTTATCGAATGGTCTTAGAGTTTGAGTTTAGAGATAACGTATTCCACTGTATATCTACACGGAAGAGAGTCATGAGATTTGTGAAGGAGGTAAAGGTAGGTCATGTGTAGATCAGTACCTTTTAGATTATTTATTGTATCAGAGTTGTGTCATGTTTACTAGAACATTCACTTCCCATGTATCAAGTATACGATTTATTCCATGTATCATTATTGAGGAAGTGCATACCAGATCCCCACAATGTACTTAATTTAAATCTGGTACAACTAGAAGGTGATCTATATTATGAGGAGAAGCTAGTGAAGATCATGGACCATAAATATAATGTTATATGCAACAAGACTACTCACCTAGTAAAAACATTTTGGAGGCAACATAAATACAATGTTGTGTCAAAGGAATTGAAAGAAGTGATGAAGTTGATTTACCCTCTAATATTTTCACCTTAGTAGATAAAAATATTTCGAGGGAAGTATTTCATAAGAGGGGAATAATGTATTAAACCATAATTTAATCTGTTTAATTTCCCATATAATTACTATGTGTTGTAGTATAAATCACACACATCAAATAGAGAAACCATAAAATCATTATTATCATAAATGAAGAATGATACATTAGTTTTTAAGTAAACCATTATGAATTAAAAAAATTATAGTGGGTAAATAATTAAAATATAATAGAATGATATTTGAATAATATAGATATACTCTATTTACTATAAAGACCACACTAATAATCAAGCTGTAAAAATTATATATAATGTTAATAATAAAATTTTAATTTTTGTAACACCACAAAATTCATAAAGATTACCATTTTGATAAATATCATGTATGAAACAAAACACCATACATATAATGGAATATAATATCTTGAGACATTAAATTATATTTATAATTTTAAATATATTCATCCATGTAATGGCATGTAATACATAAATTTTTTAGTTAGCTTGTTCGACACGAAATAATGTGATTCTTCAATGGGATGCATTAGATGCAAGATCAACTATTACTAAGTTAGGTTTATATTATCAGTTAAAATGTCAATTATCTATCAAAAAAATATAGTGGTATTTAATTTTATTAATAAACCTATAAAAATATATGTATGTATTAATTAGTTACCAATTAATAAGAAAATAATTTAAAAACCAACTGAATATAAAAGGAAATGTTTTTATTAAAAATATTTTTGTACGCGTCAATGGTGTTTTAAAACAAATATTTAATTAATTTTATTGGATGATACTGATTAAATATATATAATATATATTCATAAGAATTTTATCATTCATACAATAGTGTTTATAGGCATATGATAAGAACAAATCCAATTTTAAAATAAAAATAAGTATTTTTCAAAAGGATGTTTTGAAACCTTTTAATAGAGTACCTATTTAAAAAATAAAATTTTAAACTTTTAATATTTTATTTGACATACAAAGTTTTGTTTAATACTAACTTATAAAATGCCTTATATTTTACTTATTTTTATTTTTATGAGAAGTTTCATTTTTAGATGAATAGGGAAAATACTAAATTTTAATTATAAACTGACATTTCATTTAAATAATATATAATGTAAAATTATATTTAATATTATTTTTAAGTAAAATAAAATCAATTATAAATGTATAAATAAAATTAATTTAATTATAATTATATTTACATTGAATGTATATAAACTACCTAACCGTTTGAAAATGTTCAAATTACAACACTGATTCTCATACCGTTTGTGGGATTGATTTTAAAATAGTTATTTTCACATTTGTTAAATAAATTTGAAAAATTGGATTCCATATTTTAATAATAATTATTTATAATATCAAATATATAAAAATTTATTTTCACCCATATTTATTAGTGGGAATGGTTAAAATTAATTACAATGTTTAAGAGAAAATCATGTTTTCCAAGGGACTGAACTTTAAGAATAAGGGGATAAATTAAGTTGAAACATTTAAAAAACCCATTTTATGGTCATATTTTTAACATATAAATTCTATTATAAATAATTGCCCATTATGGGGGCGATATCAAATGAAAGAATCAAGGGTGGATTTCAAAATTTTGGAACATTAAAAGTGTGCCACTCACCCAACTTATAAAAGGACACCACTTTTATTCTCCACTTCAGAACATCAATGAACATTAGATCTTCCATAACATATTATATCACACCACAACAACACTACCCCCATATTATAATATTTATGTTAAGAATAGGGAAACCATTTGAGAGTTTTAATGCAATCCTATGGAGGATACCCAAAGAAGAGGTAATATTCTTCCAAAAGTGATTTAATTTTAGTTCCTTCTCCATATAATTCAATTCTTATTAATATATCATTATATAATAACATAATTATATTAAATATAATGTGATTTTCGTTTTTTTATGTGTCTACTAAAAATTTACAAACTTTCATCAATGGTTCATGAAATCATCATTCGTGTGTACAATGGTTTACCGCCCAATGTAACAATGTCATTCATTTTTTCATTAACACCATTTAAGGTAGGGAATAATAATTAATTTATAGTTTATATATTATCAATAATATATTTATGATACTATTATTATTCTTGAGTTATTATATCACAAATACCTTTATTCTTTCTGTTTTGTGGGAATACGATAACCCCACTCGTGTGTACGGTAGACTACTTCTTCATAAAGTGATGTGATTCATTCATGCTTTACATGGAATGTATTCATGATTATTTTATTAAAAATATCTAATATATATTTTAAAAATTATACATAAATTAAATTTTTAATATATCATTTTTTATTTCTTCCAATATCACAAGAAAATAGAATCATCGTTCATGTGTATGTATGTGCTGCCATCTCCATGAATGAAATATTTCATTTTCCGTTAATAACATTTATGGATTGATATAAATACATATATAATGAATATAGATTATATGTAAATAATTTTTTTAATTCCCTAGATTATTAAATAATGATCTGTGTAGGAATAATATAAATTTAACATGCGAGAACATACTCTAAAAGACAGGAGATCAATACCAAAAATACTGAAAGTAATGAAATATTATTAATAAATATGTGGTATGATGTTTTTAAATAGTAATATATGATATCATATATATTAATATAGTTATTAAACAAGTTAATAACATGTTTAAACCCATTATACATGAGTTCAAATCACGTTCATCTAAAAAAATCATAATGTAGAGGATTTCGTCTCAATGTACATTCTAATGAGACTTTTTTGTGGGTATGAACCAATTCACTTTTGTGTGGTGTATATAATTCCCCCATTTAAATGTAATATCATGAATAGTTTTTTCATAATTTTGTTTTACATTTACGTTTAAATAATATCACCCAAGGGGATTCGACATGAAAATTTCCAATTGGTAAATGTTATAGGGAAATCTCAATTTCCATTGTGATTATTATCTTTCACATAAAAAATTAAATTTATTGTTATCATTTTTCCTTGTAAATTAAAAATATACTAAATATTAATATTCCCATGTGTTCAGTATGATCATATCAGAAACATTATTCTATTTTTTCATATAGAGTTTACATTGAATGATACATGATTAACTGTGGAAATATTGATAGATCGGTATTCTTCACTCAATAGGGGTATTTGATAGGGGTAATTTTTAAGGATCTATATTTATTATTCAATATTTGGGGAATTAATTGGTTTGTATGGAATTATTTCTTTACTATTTATAGTATATACCGAGATTCATTAGTAGTATCATGAGATGAAATCATTTGGACACAAACCCTTTGAGTTTGTAGTAAAGTATGTTTTAAACTGTCTTGGGAAGGGTCATGAAAGTAGTGTACTTTCAACCATCTTAGGAAAATACATGATAATAGAGGTAAAATTTACCTAAAAACATAGTTTATAACCATTATGAACCTCCATATTTCATAAATCCATTATTATTACAATGATATTTTAACTTAAACAAAATATGTGGATGAATTTCATTCTAATCATATTGATTAAATAAAATGTTTTCTCATGTATTTACCTTTCCCAATTGATTATACCTTATCATATCATGATATTCATGTTTTATAAATGGAAATTTTTTCTTTATTTACCTTTACATATTATTTACATGTATCCTTCTCATATTATTGATTATATATCATGTGTTTACTATTATTTATCATGATATATTTATTATGAAAACTGATTCAGTGTTTCTTTTGATGTACATAAACCTTATAGTGAATTTGAGCTCACCATTATTTTTTAAATTTCTATAGGAAAGAATTAATTTTACTATGAAAGATTTGAAACTATATTCTATAAGGAATAATGAAATCCTTGAAAAAAAATTATGTTTTAATTTTTGGATTGAATTTAAATACAAGACTCATGTATGTTTCTAGTTTAACAAGATTAAAAAACTATTCTACAATTTTGGACCTGATGTCTGTATATCATATAACATTGTAATTGTAGAATTCATTATCTCTGAGATGTTGGGGTCAGGGTTGCTACAATTTATATGAGAGAATTTTTATTAGCTTGTGTGGAAACTAGATAAAGGAAAACATAAATTATGGAACATGAACCAAAGATAGACATTAATGATATATATATAATAACATAATAATGTATTGGTAAGGTATATTTGATTTGGATTTAGTTTTACATAAATCTCTTCCATGATGCTACTAGCATACATGGTTCTTTCACCGATGTTGTCACGACCCGTCCTCGGGGCCCGTGTCGTGACTACCCCAAGCCCACCTTCCATAGGCCAGGGGCTGGCGACTAGCACCAAGGCGTAATTCCCGGTAAAAAGGGAAGGAATTGCCTTTGTAAACTAAACAAACACCACAGAGCAATCAAGTAGAAGTAAACACTAAGTAAAAACTGGGTACAAGAGTAAGTGCGGAAAAGTAAGTGGGCCAGAATACAAACCCAAACTGAAAGTAAAGTACAACTGGAAAGGGGAAACAACAGCTGAAAGTATAGTCGTAGCCTTGAGCCGTCCACTGGAAGTCCCACCTGAAGGGTGGGTACAGATAGCCTCCACAGCTCCTCGGGTCCAGCCGTCCGCTCCGAGTACGTCCCGCCCAGTGGTCCACCTCCGGGTACCGATTTGCTCCTCGTGCCTCAACCACGATCAGCGATGTCCGTCGTCTGCAACCAACACAACGTAGTGCAGGCATAGCCCGTGCAAGGGTGAGTATAAGCTACTCAGTAGAGACCCTGAGACCCCCAAAGGTCCCCCAGAATCCGAAAAGGATAATCCACAAAGGAAGGATATAAACATGAAGTAACATCCGACACTACTTAGGTATATGCCCATACATATACCTAAGTCATCAATTCCCATTCGGCTCCAACATCCGAGCCCAAGTTCCATCACATCCACACAGGATAGCACAACACAATCCACATAGGAAGCAAGTCAAGATTCAGCTCACACAGGTATACTTCTTCGTATAACGATAGAGATGATCAGATGTAGTCACTGATTCATCTAATCCGTGGGACCCACAAAGTATCGATAGGTACTAACCCCCACAATGACCCACAAAGGATCTGACCCACACAGGATCGATAGGTAACTAACCCCCGCAATGACCCACACATGATCGGACCCACAAAGGATCTATAGGCGCTGGCCCACACAGGACCGCTGAGCGCCGACCCACACAGGATATGACCCAGACAGGATCGGTAGCACGGATCCACGTAGGATCGCTGAGTGCTGTAGTCGTCGTCGAATCCACGGAGGATTTCTGCCCAGTCGTCATCGTCGTCACAGTCGCAGCCAGCTCTAGGGTTCCCGCACACAGCAAGCTTGTTCGGGAGGGTCCGCTCCACGAGCCGAGGGTCTGATACATCAAATGACACATATTCTGGAGTTGATGTATCCAAATGTTCTGTATCGTCAACAGGAACTCAACGTCACAGACGGTGCATCAATCGGACGCCCGGTCTGAGAGTTATTGGCCTTTTCGTCCCAGGGGCCCGGTTGGTTTTTAAGTCAAAACCAACCTGACTGTACTCCAACTGCATCCAAACCTCTAGAAGAGTAATCCAAAAGGTCCGTCTCAGTAAGAGGAATCCAACAAAGTAGACCGCACGTCAATCGGACGTCTGAAGCTCAAGTTATAAGTGTTTCCGCTCCGAGGGCCCGGTTGGTTTCGTGTACAAACCAACCCTTTCGAACCCAAAGTACTTCGAAACCTTGAGTGTAATATACCGAAACGACCATCTCGATCCAAGGATCGCTACGAAACTGACGGTGTGTCGATTGAAAGTACGTATCCCAAGTTATGGGAAACAGACCGGAAAAGTCCGGTATTAGGGGATTCGGGCCCGGTCTGACCTGGCCCTGCACCCCCTGGGTCGGCCCGAACCGGGTCGACCCGACCCGGGTCCGGCCTGCTTGGGCACGACCCGGCCCGAACTGGCCTGGGCGTGGCCCAACCCGGCTGGCGCGGCCCGGCCCGGCCTGGGCGCGGCCCGGCCCGGCTGGCACGGCCCGGCCTGGCGGTCCGGTCGGGCGGCTCGGCCGTTTCGGCCGAGCGGTGCGAGGTGCCATGCTGCCCCCGCCAGCACGTAACCGCAGCCCCATGGGGGTCCGATCCTTGTCAACGGACATGGCCGAGCGCCGCATTCCACCTCCCTCGGTCTCGTGCGGTCGTAGGACCAGCGGCCTGCCGTCGCGGCTTCAGTCGCAGCGGCCCTTCCCGGCGGCGCACTGGGCGCCGCCACCTCCTGGCGGCCGGTCGTGCCTGCGATGCGCGCCAGTGGAACTTTCCAGGGACCACCAGACGGGCTCCGGTGGTCGTATTTGCCTGCCGTCTTCGCCAACGGTCCTCCTGGGACCGGTTCTTCACTGCGAAGACCTCACAATGCCCGTGCGGCCTGCTTCATCGTCGCCCGCCGATCTACACACCAAGAACGAAGAGACGATGGGTTCGGACTTGTTCGTTGGTCCGCACCCACCGCGTTAGTGGTTTAAAAAGTCTTCCAACAAATTTTAAACATATTATGAGGGTATAAATCACAAAGATTTAATTGAATCAAAACCCATACCTCGTCGAATTCGTTGAGCGAGGGTTCGTCGTGGAAAAGCACGTCGCGGAAGAAGGCATCGCGGAAGGGGGGTCTTCGCATCGCGGAGAAGGAACGTCACGGAAGAAGCGTCGCAGAAGAAGCGTCGTTGGCGTCATGGTACATGGCGTCGCATAGTTGATCTCCAAGGATTTGGTGTTCTTTGTCGGATATCGGTGCATTCTTCGCGTTCTTCACATTCTTCACGTTCTTCATCGAAGAAGAAGGCTTTTCTCCAAATCCTCTCCACGCAACAAGTTCCCACCCAAATAAAATAAGTGTTTTCTTATTTTATTAACACTCAAACGAACTCTTTGAAATTCAAAAAGAAAAGAAACGATCAATTAATTGAGGAGTTTAAAACCGCCCAATTAATGAGACGTTTAATATCCAGATTAAACGTAAGAGTTGACTTCATTTAAAAGGGGGGTGCGGGTGCGTTACTTAAGAAGACAAGAAACGGTGGGGATCGTGTGGGCCCCACCTCACAAATATCCTACCAAGTGGGTAGGATATTGTGGGTCCCACGTCATCCACTTAACATAGGTTAAGAGACTTAGAATAAAATAAATTGGTCGCACCACTTTATTTTATTCATTTACATAACCCAAAAAAAAACCACACCCGAGCAAACGCAACTCCGGAAAAGGTGTTTCTAGGAAAAAACTAGCGCTGGGATTCCATCGGTGCCCTCAGAATTCGATTCCGAGCACCGGTTCAAAAGTTAGAAAAACCTGCTCGTTCGTTCACTGAACGTACCTGAGCTAAACTTCAGAAAATGATTCCGGGAACACCGGGCCTCGGAATCAGGTGCCGTCAGAAACTGCATTCTTGTAAAATTCCCAAAAAAATTAAGAAAAAAATTCCCTTGAATTTTACAGGTCTTTACATTACTCCCACCTCAGGGCTTTACATCCCAGTAAAGATACATCAAAAACAAGGGAAACAAGTGTGGGTACTGAGCACGCATCTAAGCCTCCCGCTCCCAAGTGCTCCCCTGGAGGTTCCCATGCTGCCATATGATGCACACTAGAGGAATCGACCGTCCATGTAGGACCCGCTCCTGTCGATCCTCAATCTCCACCGGGACCTCCAAAAAAGTCGCCCCATCATCAACGTCTAGCTCCCCATGGTCAATGATATGCGTCGGGTCGTGCACGTATCTCCTCTGCTGAGATACGTGGAAGATGTCGTGCACCCGGTGCAACTGAGGTGGTAGAGCCAGGCGATAAGCCACCTCACCAATCCTGTTGAGGACCTGGAATGGTCCGATGAAGCGCGTAGATAACTTTCCGCCTCGGCCAAATCTCTGTAATCCACGTCAAGCTGAGACCCGCAAGAAGACGTGGTCGCCATCCTAGAACTCTAGTGGCCTCATCCTCCTGTCAGCAAAAGACTTCTGCCGGCTCTGAGCTATCCTCATCCACTCTCGGATGACCTAGACCTTCTCTGTCATGGCCTGGACCATCTCTGGTCCCACAAGTGCTGACTCCCCAGGGTCTGTCCAGCACAGATGAGATCTAAAAGGTCGGCCGTACAATGCCTCGTATGGTTCCATCCCGATGGTGGAGTGGTAGCTGTTGTTGTACATGAACTCCACCAAGGGTAGGTGGTCCTACCAGCTACGACCAAAGTCGAGGACACATGCGTGGAGCATGTCCTCGAGAGTCTGAATGGTCCTCTCCATCTGACCATCTATCTAAGGGTGAAAGGCAGTGCTCAGACATAGATGCGTCCCGAATGCCTCCTGAAACCCCTTCCAAAGCCGGGAAGTAAAGTGAGCATCTTGATCAGAGACGATAGATGATGGAACACCATGAAGCCGTACAATCTCTTGAATGTAGAGACGTCCCAAGCTCTCCACTGAGCCCTGCTCTCTGATGGGTAAGAAGTGATTCGACTTGGTGAGTCGGTCGAAAATCACCCAAATGGAGTCATGACCTCTGTAAGTGTGTGGAAGTCCAGTCATGAAGTCCATAGATATGCCGTCCCACTTCCACTCTGGGACCTCCAAGGGCTGTACCAAGCCTAATGGTACCTGGTGCTCTGCCTTCACCTACTGGCAGGTGAGGCATCGAGAAACAAACTCTGCCACAACCTTCTTCATGCCCGGTCACCAGTGCTGTCGTCTGAGATTCTGGTACATCTTTGCCACTCCAGGATGTACCGCCAAAGGGGAAGTGTGAAAATCTCTCAGCAACTCATCACGTAAATCGACTGGTACCAAGGTACATCGTCTGAAAAGAACGTTGTGCTCTCCTTCTAAAAAGAAACCATCAGGTGCCTATCCTGAGGATATCTGCGCACGCCGCGTCTCACAGTTGGCGTCCCCAGGTTGTGCCTCTATGACCCACTGCAGTAGTGGAGGAGTGACTGTGAGTGACTGAAGTAAGGCTACTTCATCTCTATCCATGAAGGATATCTGCAAAGCGGCTAGCTGCTCTGTCCCCACCCCAAGTAGCTGAATGCCCGTCCTCCTGCTGAGTGCATCGGCAACTACATTCCCCTTTCCAGTAGTATAGTCTATCTCAAAGTCATAGTCCTAGAGAAACTCGATCCATCGTCCCTATCTCAGGTTCAGGTCCTTCTGTGAGAATATGTACCTGAGACTCTGATGGTCAGAATATACTGTAAAGCACTCACCCATCAGATAGTGTCGCCATGTCTTCAGAGCGAAGACCACTGCTGCTAACTCCAGGTCATGGGTAGCATAGTTCTGCTCATGAGGCCTCAACTGACGTGATCCATAGGTGATCACTACCCGCTCCTGCATCAGGACACATTCGAGTCCGGTCCCTGATGCATCGTAGTAAACTATGTACCCAACTCCCTCCTCCGGTAGCCTCAAGATAGACGCACTGGTCAATCTTTGTCACATCTCCTCGAAGCTCTGCTGACATCTGTCTGACCACACAGAGGGTTTCCCCTTCTTCATCAAGGCTGAGAGTGGTTCCGCAACTCTGGATAAGTCTGGCACAAATCTCTGGTAGTATCCAGCTAGTCCCAAGAAACTCCGCACCTCCGTCACGCTCCTGGGTGGCTCCCAAGCTAGCACTGCCTCGATCTTCGCAGGATCCACCGCAACTCCCGCCTCAGAGATGAAGTGTCCCAAGAAGTGGACCTCGCGTATCCATAACTGACACTTCGAGAGCTTACCATAAAGCTGGTGCTCTCAGAGTGTGTCCAGTACTACCCGCAAGTGGTAGGCGTGCTCCTCCTCAGTCGTCGAGTATATCAAAATGTCGTCGATGAAGACCAAGACAAATCGATCAAGGTATGGTTGAAAGATCCTGTTCATGAGGAACATGAACACTGTTGGAGAATTGGTTACACCGAATGGCATAACCAAGAACTCATAGTGGCCATACTGACATCTGAAGTCCGTCTTCTGCACGTCCCCGTCCCGAACTCTGAGCTGATGATAGCCTGACCTGAGGTCTATCTTCGAGAACCACCGTGCTCCCTTGAGCTGATCGAAGAGGTTGTCAATCCTCAGTAGCAGATACTTGTTCCTCACGGTCACCTGGTTCAGGCAATGATAGTCGAAACAATGTCGCAAGCTCCCGTCCGCCTTCTTGGCGAACAATATCAAGGAAGCCCAGGGTGAAACACTGGGTCGGAGAATCCCTTGCCCTGCAAGTCCTCCAACTGTACCCATAGCTCTTAAAGATCAGCGAGGGCCATCCGATATGCTGGGGTGGATATCGGGGATGTCCCGGGGTATAGGTCAATATAAAAGTCTACCTCTCTGTGAGGAGGTAGTCCTGGAACGTCGTCGGGGAAAACGTCCGTATACTG
This sequence comes from Viscum album, assembly GCA_963277665.1. NCBI lineage: Eukaryota > Viridiplantae > Streptophyta > Magnoliopsida > Santalales > Viscaceae > Viscum > Viscum album. The sequence continues at coordinate 584,501,507 of OY728130.1, forward strand.
ATCCACCACTGCAGGAAAACTAGGACTCTGCACGTCAATTGCTCCTAGGATGAGTCTATCCAACTTATAAGTGATGGGTTGTCCTCTCCTCTGTGAGAGTCCATCCTGTGCTGTGAAGGCTCCCTTCTCGCCGGTGAAGGTGAACCTGCTCCCGTCGGTGCGTACACACCGCACCTTGCGCCTAATACAGTCAATCTGAGCATGAACTGTAGATAACAAACCCATGCCCAAGATGACGTCGTAAGGCCTCGACGCCACTACAAGAATATCCCAGCCGAATCTCTCTCCGCCTAGAGTAAGCTCACACTGCCGGCACCAGTGCATAATCGTCGAGTCTGCTCCCATATGAGTCTCTAGCCGTAAGGATCGAGTCAACGGCTCTGTCGGAATCTCTGAGCTCCGAACAAGGGCATCGACTATGAAAGAATGGACCATTCCTGTGTCTATTAGAACTGCATCAAGGGTGGAATAGACACAGATAGTACCTCGAATCATCTTGGGTGCGTCATGGTTGTAGGCCTCCGCTGCCTGAAGTTGTGCCTGTCTCTGCCCGCCAGCTCCCTGTGGTCGGGGTGGACCTCATTTTGTTAATCTTATTCTAGAAGCTCTGTGCAGCTTCCTCAGAAATCCACTTCCCATGAAGACACACATGCCTTCGAACCGGACTCCTCCTCGTCGCAACACAAGTACAGTATGACGAAACCCCTAAAAAGAATGGCAGATTGATGCAACAACTCCTCTCATGGATGCAACTCCAACTTCAACCTCGGCTTGAGAAACATCGGTGGCACATAATGTGTTACTTCGAGCAGCAGCGAGGCTTCAATAGGCACAACTCAGCCTCCTCGGACTTCTGAAGGATTCATGGTTCATCTCCTGGCTCAAAATGTCTGTGGAACTCAAGGATGGCGGCAATCTCAGGTGGCTAATGGCGTTTCATCGCAGTGACTCCTCCCATTGGTGAAATTCTAACAAATCTCCCTTGTTGGCTTTGCGACATTGTCTAATCAGCATCTGGATGCACGTATTTGGTGAAGAATATCTTTAGGTGGGATCCCTGATGGTGGTGTAGAAACCCTAACCTCCCTCCTTGCTTAGCATCATCTTCAACTAAGATCCAGAAATGGGGGTCTAGATATCTTATTAGATTCTTTTTGGTGTTCAATTGTTCAAAGGAGTCTATATCTGGTTGTGGTGGTTGAAGAGAATTAGGTTTCATTCTGTTGGAGTCATATTATTGTTGTAGAATATGTTTAATTTTTCATATTACAAGGATGTGGGGAGAAGTCAAAACAGTGGCAAAGAGACAGTGGCATAATTGTTGTGGAACTGTTACAAAACAGTGGTTAATGATGTAGTGCCATGAGGAAACAGTCTCACAGCAGACAGTGTGACTGTTAATAGGGAGTTACGGTGGTAGAGGACTGCAACTGGTGTCAAGGGGTCATGCGGGGTGGCATGTATAATGATAAATGGCCGCACAACGAGTTGGGTTAAAGTGGAACCGTAAAGAATAGAAAAGGTACCTAGGTGTGAAGATTTACAGTGCCACACTGCAAACCTCAAAATAAATAAATAAATCATTTTAAGAACATGAATATAGTGAAAACAAAAAAAAATTAATTAATAATAAAGAATTAAGAAAAACAAATGAAAAATAATGTAACTCATTATCATAAACAATATTATGAAAAAACTTAAATCATAAATTAAATCATTATTAATTATAATACAAAAATTGGAACTAAACTAAAACTAAAATTAATAAGTAACCAAATTATTACAAGTTATTATAAAAATAAAAAATTTATAAAAAAAAGTTAAATTATTTAAAATACTTTCTGTATCAAATTAAATTAATTAAAATAGACAAATAATTAGTCATTCATTAAACAAAATTTATAATTAATGAAATAAAAATTAAAAAGATTCAATAAATGTAGTTTGTTTAAAATAATAAATTTATAAAAGTTAAATTGTTAAAAGAAAACTAATATTTATATAAGGTTACTTTAAATTAATTAATATTTAATACAAGAAATGATAAATTTAAACTCCATTATTTTTGTACAAAAGAAGAATTAAATAATAATATAATATAATTTAAATTATCAAAAATGAAGTCAAATATCACCAAAAAATAAAATAAAAAGTTACTACTCTATAAAATCAACGTATGATATAAATTAATTAATAAAAGGAAAAAAAATACAATATTCATTGAAATAATAGATTAAATAACAGAATTAATTCAAAAATGAAAATGTGCACTTATTTAGAAAAAAGTGTAATAATAATTAAATAAATAAATAAAAATTAATTAATTAGATGTGAAAAAACATGAGTTTTTAAGGCCACGTCAATTTCCCTCACACTTAATCATTGTTTGTCCTCAAAAAATCCCATGTTTTATTATCCTTGAGAAACATAAAAATGTTTTTATGAATCGGGTCAGAATGTAACATGTTGATCTGTTTGAAACAAGGACAAATACATGTCAATAGGATTTAGAAAATTATTTGTTCAAATTCAGTTTTTCCTAGAAAAAAATACTCAAAGGGTAATCAAGATAGAAAAGATTCATCAATCGTAGAATGTTTGATGTCTCTTATGTGATACCACTTAATGAATAATTTCAATCCAAGCTCATGTTCTAAATACAAGAGTGACAAAAGGTAAAATAACAGTGGAATAAAAAACTCAACCAGAGGAACATTGTATTTTGACTCATCACCTAGGTTCCAAAAATAATTTATTTTCATGAATCAACATGATGATACAACCTAAATGAATCCCATATAAACTAGTTGACCCCTTTTTCATCCAGTATTCATCATTCCCCTCATCTTAATGAACACATGTTTTGACCCTAGACACTTTATTTAACATTTCACAAGCCATGTATCTTGTGTTATGCACTGTGCATATACACTTATTCCATGTGTAAAGAGGGATTATAGTAAATAGAAATGCATCCATCATCAAGGGTCTCAGAGACTCATCATGGGATCCCAAATGCCCAAATTACTCCAATTTCAAAATATTTTGATGACGTCCATTTACATTGGCTCATTAAGGTGATTGCGTTAACAAATAAAAAAAAAGTGTGTCCCCAACGATCAATTAAAACTTCTAGTTCCAAGTGTTACGATCATAATTAAACTAACAAGTTTCCCAAATCACACTAAAAAGTAGTTCCTAAATGAAATTTCTATTTATTCACTATACTAGTTCACTCAGAAATCATCCAACCTCAAAAATATTAGAATAAAATTATTTATAAACTACTAATCAAGCATCATCCTTAAGAAAGAACCAATTTAAAAATAGTTTGCAACCTAAAATTGTGAATGAATTTTGAAAAATTATAACCATTTTATACAAAAAGATTGAAGTTGCAGTGGGAATTAATGAGCTTACAATTAATAACAGTTTAGCATAGTCAAGAATTAACCCCCTCCCCCACTCTTAAAACCTAACATTGTCTACAATGTTGAATCCCATATATGGAGAAGAACAATTTGACAGTTAATGTTCAAAATAGATTTTCAATTTAATATATTGATGAAATGTTAAAAGGGTCTCAATAAATTTAAAAAAAATTATTTTCCACAATGAATAACTTAACAACATGCTCATTAGGAAGTATAAACATTATCATTTAAGTCTAATGACAGAGATTTTCAATAATGTTCAAATAGTTTCTTGAATATTGTAAGTGCAATGTGTAGTGGGTGTAGCAATTTTTGAAAGTATGATTCAAATAAATGTTCAGTATAGAAGAAAAATGAACTCTAACACCCCTTAGTGAAGAAGTGTCAATGAAAAACACAACCACCATTATGCATATACCCCCACACTTAGTTTAATGTAGTGGAATGGTTTTTACAATAGTGAAATTAAATTTTTCAGCAAGGTGGAACATGTAGAATTATTTTATTTAACATAGTGACAGGAAGAAAAAACTTTATATTATGTAATACATGCAGTATATTTCCAGAAAACCTGTAGCAATATATTCCATACAAGAATAATTTTAATGGAAACGGTCTCTGTCTCACCGATAGAAATTACTGTGACTTGAATTAAATTTTATTAAAGTGAACAAGGCGTATAAAAATGAATACAGAAATTAAGACACTTCACTGAATATGTTTGACCAAATAAAGCTCCAACATGGGAATTCCACTTCATTTGGATAACAGCAGCACCATTCTAAAAACACAGAGCATGTAAACTAATAACAAATATCCAGCAGAGATAGGGCATGTAGAAGGCAACACAACAACACTTTATTCAAAACAAAACAGTACAAAAGTGAAAAAAAAGAAAGATCATGGGTTGAATCCCATGAAGCACTGGTTTTAAAGTCCTAAGTTAGAATTTATTTAAGTTTTTTTATGTTTTATTGAAAACAAACAATATCATGGGTTGCCTCCAATGCAGCGCTAGGTTTATAGTCCCCAACCAGACTAATCTAATAACTCGCCATAGTCATTAAATGGATGTGGTTTCTTTAATTGGAACCACCACATGTTTTTTGCCCAAATATTTTTAACAGAACAATGAAAATTTTGGGCTCTAAATCTAAACAAAACCAAACTCTCATATATTATAAAAATCCCTAAGAAAAACACTTTAATATTTGTGATCATAATGTTGTCCACTATTAGATTATATTCAGATTTGATACAATTGAAATTTTAGGAATCAACATCAGTGTATTAGGTGCACCTAATGGTGTGACAATGTCCTCACAACTAACTTCCTAACTTTTTTTCTTTTTTTTTCTACATTCTATCTATTTTATTCACTTATATATTTATTTCATTTATACCCTTCTTCTCTATTACTCTTTATAAACCACCCTTCTTATTTTATCTCTTCCTATTTATTCTTCCCTATCTTCATTCATATACATATTCTTATCTCTCACATTCTATCCACATCCTTTATTAGCACATTTCTCCTCAAAATCTATGTAATTTTGTTTTTACTAATTTTATCTCTTTCTTTATTTATTTTTTCTATATTACCTCTCTTCCTTATTCTCCTTTTCAATTCCATTTTATATTTTTATTTTTTATCTTTGTCTGTCATTTGAATTATTTTTATTACTCTCTCTTCTTACATTATTCTCTTCTTATATTCTTTATTTGTTTTCCAATTATTCTCTTCCATTACTTTTTTATTCCCCTCCTTTTAACTTCTCTATATATGTACTCTATATTCTCTTCTTTTTCTATTCTTCAATAATCTATATAATCTCATTATTTATATCTTCCAATCCTCTTATATATTCATTTTTCTCTTTATTCTCTATACTTTTTCTTTTCTTCATCTATTTCACTATCTCCCTCTTCTCTTATTCTCCTTCTATAAATTCTATCTTTATTTTCTTACATTCTTTTTTCTCTCCATATTATTTTCTTTATTCTTCATTATTTCTCTTCAATTTGTTTTTTTATTCACAATCCATTCATTCTTCATCTTCTATTCTCATATATCTTCTTTGTTCCTTTTCTACTTTTATCTTACATTTTCATTTCCTCTCTGTCAAATCTATTATATAACTTTTATTCACTATCATTCTCTCTGTCCCAACCAATCTCTCTCTACTCTCTTCTATCTCTCTAATTACTCAATATTCAATTATCATCCTATTATTGTGTCTGAATCTCACTCGTTCTATTCTCATCTGTTTATTCAATATATTATCAATTCTCATATTTTCTCTTTTTCCTTTATGTCTTATTTTCGTCAACTACATTCTTATCTCTCCTTATTCTTTCCTTTATTTTCTTCTCTTATTATTTTTACTCCATTTTCTTTATTCTCTTTCATTTTTATCTCTCTCCACATCTCTTTCTTTTCCTTTTTTCTCTTTTCTTTATTTTTTTATTTCTTATTATTCTCCTTATTTATCTTGTTACTCAATCTCTATAATTCTTTCAACTATTTTTCTTCTTTCATCTCACATCTCCTTAGTTTCTTTTACCATCTCTTCAATTATTTCCAATCTAAAATCTATTATGTTTTTTCACTACTCCATCTCCTTTTTCTCTACTTCTTCATTATATATATATTCTATACTATTTATCATCTTATTGTTCATTTATATTCAATTAAATTCTATTCATTTTGTTAACTCTTATCATCTTTCTATATTCAATTATCATTTTATTAACTATAATTTTCACTAATACTCATATATTTTATATTATATTTTCAAAATCGTCTATCTTTTTTATCTTGTCTCTTCTTTCATCTCTATTCCTTATTTTAAAATTCTTAATTTCACATATTTTCTTACCCGACTCTTTCATACTTTATCTATTTCTTCACCTCTCCCACGCGACCATTTTCTTCATTTTATCATCTTTCTTCTATCTATCACATCATTTTATTATTTTTTCTTCTATAAATTTTTTCTATATTTATTTCTACTCTTTCCCTTCTCTCTTTCGGGATTTCGCTTTGGATTTGGTATGTTCAACGACAGATCTTTTTTTCTTGTGGCTTCGGGTTTTTAGATCTACGTTGACGTGTGATGACCTCGGTGTTCCTGGATTCGGGGTTTTTGGTTTAGTGTCGAGTTTGCTCCTCTTGGATTTGGTTCTCACCACAGCTTCGGAGTGCTCTTCTTCAATTCTGGTGTGCTCACCGTCGGCCTCGATGGTTTTTGCAGTTCTATTGTGGCTTTTGGCATCAGCTCTGGTGTGCGCAGCATCTGCTGGTGACCTTCCGGCTTCGATTCTTCTACTTGGCTTCATCCCGACTCGTCATCGGCTTGGCATGCACCGGTTTGTTTGGGTTCAGACCCAAGGGCTCGGGGGGAGGGGGCCTTGTGCTCTAATTATCTTGAGTTGGTTTGGTTTGGTGGATTTCTTTGGTTTATTGAAATGGTTTGGTTTGATCTGCTTTGGTCATAATTTGATTCTAGGATGCTGTTTGTGAGACTGGTGTGGTGAGACCGGTGTGACTGGATTCTGCGAAGTTGGGTGTGGCATCATCACTGCCTGGACTAACTTGATTTGGATTCTTCGTTGCCTTTTGTGGATATGTTCTTGGAACATCTCACGTCGCTAGATGGTTTAGTTGAACTCTAATCGGAGTTCACCACCGGGTTGGTGGTTTTGGGGCTGATGTCGATGGTCGTATTGACGACATTCAAGGAGTCCACTTCTGAGGTTTGTTCAAGCTCTTCTGATGTTCATGCACCTGGGTTCATGATTTGAATGACTGTGTGGTTTTATTTGGTATGTGGAATGAGTTGATTTGTTTTCCAATGTTTCAACGTTGTACATCGGGAATTCATGTAAGGTTTACCACTTTTTCCTCAAAAGTGTTTGTGGGTTTCTCACTTTTTCCTCAAATGTTTTTGGATAATAAAAAAAATGAATTTTCAGTCAGTCCATTTTAATTCATTCTTTTACTATTCTATTATTCATTTATCCATACCTTATCTTTTCTTTTATCAATATTTTCTCAATTTTCATTTTCACTTTTCTCTTTTTATCAAATTTCATCTACATTATTTTCATTATTCTTATCTCTTCTTCTTATTTCTATTAATTTCACATTATTCTTCTTATATTCATTATAATATATAATAAATATCTACTATTAATCCTTTTCCCTTTTTTATTTCTGTCCCCATCTATCATTTATAATCTATCTTTTTTATCAAATTATTCTTATTTATTTGTATTTAATCCTATTATATAATTTTCATTTATATTTCAATATATTCTATCAAATATTATTTATTTTCATTCTATCATACCTTTTTCTACTTCCTATTCATTCTCTTATCTTTCATTTATCTATATTATCTCTTTTAATCTTGTCGCATCCTCTCTTTCTTCTCATTAAAACTTTTTCTTTTCATATTATTCATTATATATTTATTATATTTCTTTTCAGTCCATATATTATATCTTCATTTCTTATACTTCATAATCCTTATTCTTTACTTATTCTTCTTTTCTTTCCTTCTTTGTTTATTTTATTTTTCTACTCATTCTTTCTTTACTTTTTTCTTTTTTTGTATATCACTCTTATTCTTCCTATAATTACTCTTCATATTTTTTTCCTTTATTATTTCAATTATATATCAATCATAGTAAGGTGCTGATTAGAATTATGAACATTGGAACCCACGTGTGCATCCCCCTCTAGACCACTATCAGCATCACAAGAAGGTTCAGAACCCAGCTCATTTGGGTTAAGAAATGAACTACATGGAAGAGTCAATTATTGTTCAAGAAAACATTCATGTTTGAGAATATTATAAATTTCTTCCAATAATTACACATTAGATAAAATTATATTAACATCAACTACTTCAGAAAAATCAATTATGCTTGAATCCAGTGTCTGTTTAACCTCTATATACAATTCATTTTCGAAAGGTTCATGTTCCAAATCATAGTCTATAATTTGTTCTAAAATGTTCACAATATGGGGAGTAATGTTTAATTCCGCTTAAATAAATTCAATTTCCAGATTCACTAAATTTAATCATTTATCCCCATGTATGAAGACACTATTTTCCAATTCAATACACATTTCAGAAAAGTGATGACTCTCAAGAAAAGGAAATGAAAATTCAATAGTTATCCTTTATTCAAAACAAAATTCCTCAACTTATTGGTCCAACAACATTTCAGAAATTATTGGGTTTATAGTTTCAAAACACGAAAGATAAGTGTTTAGTTCGAGTTCAATAATTTTAGATTATTTATTTTCCTTTTTAATTCCATCTTCCAGATTATACCCAATATCAAGTTCAGTCTCAATGTTCAGATTATCAGAAATTTTAGGTGAAGAATTTTTTACATTCAATTATTCATTTTCTAGTTTATCTTCAACCCGAGCGACTTATCTCTCAAAACTTCTAGAAAAATTATTTTTCTTAAATGTAGGAATTATAAAGAGAACCCATTTCTTTTCAATTTGATTCAATTCATCTTCAGAATTTTCCAACTCATCTTCATTAAAGTTCTTTAGTTTTATTTTTCGTGTTGTGTTCTTTGTTTAATGAGTTGATAATTTCAAGATTAGGTTCAATAGTTTCATATTATTCATTGTAAATGGTTTGTTTCCTAGTTTCAGATTCACATTCCTCTTCAATTTGATATTCAAATCATTTATAAAAATTTTCTTTTTTATTTTCTTCAAATTATTCTTGTTCTTTAACACTATGTTGTAATTCCAAGAGCATGTTTTCCATTCATTTCATTATTAGATCTTTCTCTTGAGTGTATATAGATTGAATTTCATGGGATTTAATTAAATTAGTACACCAAAAATCCTCACTAACATCTAGTTGGGATAAAATTTCAATACATTTTTTTCAGAATGTCAGGATTAGGCTCAAAATTGTGTTCATTAACAACAATGTGATGGAATTGTTGTGGAAAGTTATAGACACACTACCAGGAAATCTGTCCATAATAACCACAAAGGTCACAGTAAGGTCCACTGTGATAATTAGAGCCTTCAAAACATTAATTTTTTTTTAACATTTTCAGATTAAACACACACAAAATTTCAAAGGGCATAAGCAGAATATTGAAATCAGATCCAGTAGTGAAGAACAGCTCATAGTTTTTTAGAAGATTTTATGTGTTTGTTTTTTCTAGGTGTGTTTTTTGATTTTTATTAAAACCTTAATATCTTAGTGCATTCCTTCCCCGAAAATGAAGCCAAATTTTGATGAGTTATAAGGTTGTCACAACCCTCAAAATTACATTTATAAACCTACACTAGCACAGTGGTGCAAGGTCGATCCACTGATAAGGATGGTGAGTTTTATGAGGTTTAAAATAATATAAACTCCACTGTTATCATGAGTGGAGGGAGTGAAAATCTTATTACTTTTTTTTGGTTTCATAGTTGAGGAAATACTGACAGGATAAGGAAGCAAGTTTTGTTTTACAATGTAACTAAATCTTATTCTACAATGCTGAAAAATTAATGAAATTCAACTAACTAATATAAAAGTAGCAAAGGCTATGGAACAATGATCTATTGTAATAGTTAGGAATTATAACTACCAGTTAAATGGTTTACCTCCTCAAAACTTTTTATTGTATCACTCCTCAACAAATTGCTGATGAATCTCCCTAACAAGTAAATTAAATAGGAAGATGAATAAGTAGTGGAGTTCGCCACAAAAAACATAATCTAACTACATTAGATTTTGAAAAAGATAACAATTGGAAATAAACATGCCGTAAAATTATAGACATTTAAGACATTAATGCTTTGATAAAAATATCCAAGATCAACCTTGTCAGTCGATATTGAATTAAGAATTTGAACGAATAGTTGAGGAGTGAACAATTGAAAAGAGAATCATAATTCTTTATCGCTGATTGATTATGATACCAAAAAATGAAATGTTGTGAAGTGATCTTAGAATAAAACCCAGTAGAATCAAATTCCCGAACTAAGATAATAATCTATGATCATATTGATTAATGTAGTGAAACACATTTAAGAGAAGAGTAAAAAAATTAAGTTCAGAGGGAGGAAGAACACCCCAAATACTACTCAACTCTCGGGCTCACAGGCCTCTAGCTCGTCTCCAGTGGTACTCCTAGGAGTCCTCTCTCGAATGTGGTGTGTTCAGTAGAGTCAGAATGAGATTCCACCCAAATTGTTTTGCATGATTAGTCTATAATATCCACTTTCATTTGATGAACGTAACTACTATTTCCCCTTAACTTCTTGTGTCCTTCACTTATGCACCACAAATGTGCGTTTTTTCATGAATGACACGTTGCGCTAGTTTTTCCCTTAAAACTAACACCCGATGAGTTAGTTGAAAGCAATTAGAAATTTTTTAGGCTTTGGTGTGAACCTGCACATGTTTCCGACTCTTGTGTGAACCTGCACCGTAACAAATGAAATAAATAATTAAGAACACAAATAAAGTATTATAGTTATTTTTTAGTTTAATGTTATATTTCTTATTAAAATGTTAAATTAATGGTAATTAATAAATATTTTAGTTGGTAATTATTATTTAAATAATTACATATTATTATTATAGTTTTCAATTTATTATTTAATCTTCAATTAGATGATGTTATTATATTTCTAATATAATATTATTTATTTGGTGGCACAATTGTTGTGGAATCATTACAAAATAGTGGTTGATGATATTGTGCCCTGAGAAAATGGTTTCACAGCGAATAGTGAGACAGTTAATAGGGAGTTACGGTGGCAGAGGACTTGAACCGGTGTCAAGGGGTCCTACGGGGTGGCTAGTAAAGAATGGAAATAGTGAGAAGGTGTGATGATTTACGGTGCCACACTACAATCCTCAAAATAAATAATGAAAACAGATAAAGAACATGAATAAAGTGAAATCAAATTAATTACTTAAAAATTAATAATTAATAAAAACAAAAGATAAATTAAGTAACTTATTAACTAAGAAAATTTATGAAACAATTAAAACATAAATTATATTATTATTAATTATAAAACATAAATTGGAACAAAATTAAAACTAAAATTAATAAGCCACTAAATTATTAAAAGTTAATATAAAATTTAATCATTTATAAAACAAAGATAAATTATTTAAAATAGTTACTATAAAAAATTAAATTAATTAATCTAGAAAGATAATTATAATGTTATTAAACAATTTGTTAATTAATGAAATTAAATTAAATATATTTAATAACTTTATTAATATTATAATCACAAATTTATAAAAGTTGAATTGTAAAAACTAGATAATATTTATATAATATTAATTTAAATTAATTAATATTTAATACAAGAAATGATAAATTTAAACTGCATTATTTATGTCCAAATGAATAAGTAATTAATTAATTAATTAATGTTAAATTATAAAAAAGACAAAAATCACCAAACTAAATAAAAAGTGTTTGGCTATAAAATTAAAATAAGATATTAATTATTTATTAAAAGGAAAAAAATACAATTTTAATTACATAAATTGATTAAATAACATATTTAATTCTAAATATGAAAATGTGAAATTATTTAGAATTTTTTTTAATAATAATTAAATAAATAAATAAAAATTAATTAATTAGATGTGAAAAAACATGTGATTATTAGGCCACATCAGCAGCATCTGCAAAAGCACCCATGTTCCAAAGTAGGTGTGAGTATATAACCCAGCAGGTTTCCCCACTGACTTACCTACTCACGCCATTAGGACAGAGGAGTTAGTGACGTTAACGTAAAATAAATAATACAAAACAGTCTCTCAAAATAGTTTACCACAAAATATAAACCTTTTATAAAAACCATTTACAACAAAGTGAAAAAAACTAAATGAAACCAATTTTCCACATGTTATTTTTCTAGAAAATAACTAATCCATTCTTAAGAACCAATTGTTATCAAAATTTTGGCATACCCATCCCATAGTTCACAACATACCCACACATGAATGCTTCGTTCAACAGTTCCATACTCATGAGAAGTCTCATGCCCCATTACCTAGAGTCCCAATGACACACACCCCCAATCACGGGACATGCACCATTTACCCCAATAGTAAACGTCCATTATTTAGGGGAACATCTAAAATTTACTCACACAAAACCCAATGTCTTCCAAAACCATTCTATTAAACAAATTCAAACCATTTCAATAAAACTATACTTTTATTGAAAAATAATTAGCAAAGAAATTTCAAAACAACCATTTCATTTCAGTAAAACATTCCTTTTAATTGAAAATATCTAATCAAATCCATGTGCCACAATTCTAGAAAATCTATAATTTAATTTCAATGTTTTAAAACCAATAACAAAATCAACTTATTCAAAACACCAAACTTTCCAATTGTCTACAATTTTCTAAAAAATCAAAAAATAAGGTTTCCAACAATTCTTAACCAGACAATTCATGATCATTTTATCATAAAAATCAATTTAAAAGCATTTCCTATTAGTTGTACTAAGTGGAGTTATGAGAGAAGACCCATACCTCAAATGTTTTGACAAAACTAGACAATGAACGAAGAACACTTATGAAAACCAGGTTGATTATTCATATAACCTCATTAGATATCTTACCCTAGAAAAATCAAGACCAAATATACACTTATTTGGAATCCTAACTCATAGACCTACCCATAACGTGGGTAGATCTGAGAAAACTATAAGAAGGGAGAAGTAGATATAATTTGATCTATGATACCAAACAAGAATGGTGAGGAACGATCACATACCTCCAGAATCCAGCTTAAAATCACAAAGGGAAGCCTTCAAATTTCTACCAGATAGATGGGAAAACCCTATTATAACTTTGGAGAATCAAAATCCTGAGTTAGATTCTATTTGGGTAGAAATGAATTTATTATGTAAAAAACGATTGGGATCCTATTTTTAAGGATATTGATTTGACTATGTGCACGGTTTGGCCACACAATTAGGCAAACCGTGTGTCATCCATGTGATAGATACTACCTGCATGGCCTACCCTTGAACGTTTTCCCAAACCATGCTCTATCTGTGCTAGAGAAACTACCTCATAATGAAAACTACACATGGTTTCTCCTAATAATTTTGCATGGTTTTGGACAAAACGTGTGATGCCTGTTCGACCATCATTTATCCCCAAAACACTTTGAAAGTTCTCCAAACTCTTCAAACCTCCACCCTTACAATTTATAACCATAAAATTCCCAAGTAAGAATTACAAACCAGAAACTAGGGGTACTACATATTTTCACATTGAAAATATATATGGATGCATTATATTCTCATCTTCTTTACTAAATGGAATTTTATCTTAGTTATTTACCTTTCCATATAGATATTCCCTTTAAATATCATGTTAGTCTTGTAATTTAAATGGCTTTATATTTTAGAAATTTAACTTGAAGATATTATTCACGCACTAACTTCTGAGTTTATTGAATACATGGAAGGTGTATCTGGTTATTTAAATTTTATTATTGATTATTATTGGTTATTCGTTATTTTTTCTATTGTACATAACCCTTATGAGAATTTGAGATACCCATATTTTGATTCCTTTCCCCAGAAATCTATGAAGTTATCTATGAAAGATTTAAAAGGATATCCATGAAGGGATAATTATATTCTATAAAAAATTATGTTTCAATTTGATAATTCAATTTTAATAAAATAAACATTTATGTATCCAGTTAACCAATAATACTAAACTATTAGTTCATTTAGGATGTGGTTCCTTTTATCTAATGAAAATTTAATGTTAGTAGAAATTTTCTTTGGGAATCTTGGTTCATGGTTACTACAATTTTAAAGATGAATGTATATATGAACTTGAGAGAAAATAAAAGATAATGAATAATGAATATAATAAGATGTATTTATAGAATTTACGATACCCATATTTCGGTTACAAATTTAAAGATTGCAATATTAACATAATAATTAGAATAGTAACATTACAGTTGAAATAATAATTTGAATTTTTGGAATAGTAATTTGATGGTTTGAAGAGTAACCCCTTATATTGAAATGAAAAATTACATTTAGGAATATTTGAAAATTAAAATATGATGTAGTTATACCATGTTACAGTTAAATAATTGATATTGAAATGATAAATTATGTGTTGGTATTTTTGTAAAATGAATGTATTTTATTTTGGATTTTAATAGTGAATATTACTATATAAAAAAACTTTTATTCTTTAAAAAGTATTTTTAAATTTTTAGTATCTTTTTTAGAAATTACAATATAATTTAATGAGACCCTAAATATTCATTCAATGGTTCATAGATTCCACTATAGAATTGAAAGCATTATTTATTAATTGAACAACAGTTTTATTTAAAAATTAAATTTCTAATATTTTTGAAAATTATTTTTGAAAAATAGATACAATATTTTATATATAAATGTTGAAAAATTGTAAGGGTGATTTGTTTTGATTTTTCTAAATTTGTTGAATTTTGGATGAAAAGAGAAATACAATAATTATGGTAGATGACATTAAAGTCCAAATAAATGAATTTATGTGTGAATAATTAATTAAAACACATTATTTATAAAACAAATAAACCATTTTATATTAATAGTCACAAGAATATATTATATTTATAGTCTCGATCCAAAATTATAAAGTAATTAATATAATAATAATAAAATATCTCCTCCTTATTAATACCACCTCTCACCACCCCTTATCCTAACAAATTCAAATCTTTTATAACCTCCCAATATCTAAAAAAACATCTCCCCCCATTATCCAAAAATTCAAGTGATGTGTTTCTTACTAAAATTCTACTTCCATGTTTCTCAAGGGGTCGTTCAGGGAGGTGATATTGAAGAGGTTACATTCTCAAACTACCTCGTTTAATTTCTATTAATCATTTTCAATCACCTCACAACATTAAACCATTAAATAAACATAACTACAGTACCATGTATATATATTAATATTAAATTTCTAAAGGAATAACCTATATCCTTCCCTTTTCACATCTCTTCTTATTTAGTGAACGGAAACCGTTTTCCAAATTATAGTGGTCAACCATCTTCAGGGATAATGGAATTTTGTTTTCATTTATATCCTTCCAGACATGATAGAAGAATATTTTTATGGTTAAAAAATATTTTTTTAATCATATTGTAACTTATTACTTATAATATAACTAATATAAAGACACAACATTAAATATAACAAAAGTAGTTCAAGTTTGTCAAAACTCGGCCAAAATTATATAAGAATTTACAATTAACATTTTATTAAATGAATAATCCAAATGATTGAAAAAAAGTATATATGGGACCATTTCAAGATTATATATATGTATGAATTCCAATTAATTTCCCTTATGTAGTTTTTCTTAATTTTTAAAGAACATCCATAATTAGATACATGTCAACTGACCATGAAACCATGAAACAAACTCTCCTAGAATAATGATATTGAACCTTATTACACTCAAAAAGTAAGATAAAATATTTTTATAAAATTATAGTATATAAAATATAGGATCAAAAGTTACCAAATTAATTAATTAATTAATAAAAAAAATTTCATTGTATAATAAGTACTAGTACTAAACTTATTCATAGATAAAGTAAGAGATCTCTCTGAACCTCGGTATTAACTTTAGGTCAATATTTACCTCTAATTAACTCAACTTATTTCTTCGTTAATCTTATATAATTATCATATATTGTGTATATATGTTCTAAAAAAACTCTATATTGTAATTCATATTTATTTTATGGGGAAATACATGTATTAAAAGGTTCCCTTCTCAGTTCCTCTTCAAAAGAAATCTCGATTAAAGGGAACTTCTTCATTTCATACCCATTTTCCCATATAATTAGTATACTATTTTAAGGCAAAAATATTTTGAAATAGTGAATTATTTTATAATATTTTAATCAATTTCACATTTTATGGAAACAACTATTGTTTTTCCTCCATAAGGACTCTATTTTATTTTTCCTTAAACTACACTATATGGCACATATCAAACATTAACTAAAAAATATATTCTGTATGATTTACCTTTATTTGGAAATAGTTATTCTAGTTATATTAATTTTTTTACTTCATTATTGTCCAATAATGTTTCAATCCCTTCTTTTATAGATACTATTATGATAATATTTTTGGATGTACATTATCATGTGATTACAAAACACATTTCTTTTCATGTGTAAAACTTATTCGAATCCATTGATGTTGATTACATTATGTGGATCACATATACATGTACATGATATTATGGGTGTTTCTAGATAGAACTCCAATTTATTGGGTAATGGTTTAATCTCATGAGACATTATGTATGGTATTAGGTATTAATGTTATTCCATTATGGGACTATGTCCAACCTATGATATCGTATTTTCATTAATCCTTCACTCATGTTGATGTCATGATATATGATGCTTCCAAATTAATATATTTATATGATCATATGATTACATGTTCCCTATGTTATGAGTAAATATTTTTATTCAAGAGACATTCCTCTTATACTATCATGATATTCCTTCTGGCTAATGCAGTTTTCCACTTTTCCATGTTTATTCCCTTACATGGGGTTGTAGCTCATTACGTTTGTCAATGTATTCCATAGGTTATCACATTTAATTATGGGATCTCAATGGGAGTTAGTATCTCAATATTTATATTAATAAAATGATTATATATTCTCATTTCATGTTTCCTAATAGTGTAACTAATCTTCAAAAAAACAATACATTTTGATCCTTGTTTTGGTTTTTATAGATAAGTAGGCAATAAGTCATGTAATAATTTTTGTAAAATGATTGGGTCACTATAATGTGATATCATTCCTTTGGATTATAGCAAATCAAGCATACCATAAATAAATAGTACATCATTCTAAATTTCTATTTAATAAATATTATAATAATATACATATTATAAGAGTAATAATTTAGTGTCTTTGGGTACTATAACCATATTCATCTAATTGGATTAAATATAAAAAAACAACCATACATTTCTTCCAATATAGAACCCGTTATATTAATTTCCTAAATTTAACATTTAATCAAAACATGGGGAAATGAAAATATAATAATGGGTGAGCATAGATTCCCAATTATTTAATCATTTGTTATATTAATTTATGATCATAAGTTAGAATAATATTACTATGGATGTTCATATCATTATCATATATCATAAAATCATACATAACATGTATTAAAATAAAAATTTAGATAAATGAAGTAAGGATTTTTCATATAGAAAACCTGAGTATTATGATTTTGGAAAAATCAATAATCAATAATGAGTCATGAGAGAATATCATAAGAATGTAAAATAAGTCATTTTCAAAAATATAATTTGATAAAATCATTTCATTAGTAAAGGTCCACTTTCATGACTATCTTATTGGACAAAGTGCCATAGTGGATTGGGATCACAACCCATTCCACTTATTATTGTGCAGAGTGTCCCATGGTGGATTGGGTTCACTCCCAATTCTCATCCATATAAAATAATGAGATATAATTACATAAACTATAAATTTTAAGGATACATAATATTTATCCCAAAAATATCATAATCCAAATAAAACATATATCTTCTCTATGATCATAAAATCTTTTATAATTTCATTATATAATAATTAATCTAAGATATATAAAATATATTCATGAAAACAAGGTTTAAACATCATCACCATAATCCATATATGAAATAATGTGGTTGGTATCATTTGATCATATACCATTTAGAGAGTAATTTTCTTTACTGGAGGTGAGAATAGATGAAAAAATACATTAATAGAATCATTTGAAATATTCATTGAAAAATAACTGAAACTAATATATTCATTTGGTATCGTCTAAAAATTTGAAAAATTTAAAAACTAATAATATATATTAATTTTTAATAAGATTATTTATTATAGATGAATTAAAATTATGATGAATGGATAATATGGTGATAAAATACAACACCCAAAGAATTTATGATATGTTTGTTCTTAAATAATTTCAATTCATTAGATAGTTTATTATGATTACAACACTGTGTCTTAATGAAAAAAAACTTATTTATAAGAGATCATTATAACTTAGTTGGTTAACATAATTATCTATCTTTTGTTATTTTAATTTCAAAAAACGGACATACACAGTTGTGTTTAGTAATTTATTTAGAGTCTGATAGGATCGACTTAATTTTTTTTGTGAATAGTACCTTGCACTTATAAATAGTAATGTTTCCCTTTTGAATAGTAATGTACCATTATGAATATTAATTTAACTATTATGAATAGTAAACTCACCTATGAAAGTATAAATTGTATTTAGGCACCTTATAAATGAAAGAGAATATTTTAAAAATTAATAAGTGCTAGAATTTGTTTGAGAAGTACATATTTAAATAAAATTTTATAATTAATAAATTTATTTAAATAAAATTTATTTTTACAAAATTTATTCCAAAGTATGTATTTTTTTGTACTTTAATTTTAGTATAGTATAATGATACCTTATATAAGGTTTTAGGGTATTAGAAAATCAGTTATAATTTAAAAAACATATTTTTCAAAAAAATGGTAATTTTAACTAAAAATTAAATTTCACGTATCTATAAAATTATTTTTATAAAATGGAGTTCAGTTTAGGATTATTGACATCAACAAATTGTTATTTTGAAATTTTTGGATTTTTTGGAAATACTTGAATTTTCGGTGAATAATGAAATTCTATAATTAACAAAATACGCTAAATAAATGATTTTTTGCATCATTATTGATTCATAGATGATGTAATTGGAAATGTGTTAGAAATAAAAATCACAAATTAATGTTTTTTCTCAGTAATTATTATTATTCCTTTTCTTGAAAAAAATAATATATGGAATAAAATATTGAGAAATCACGCCTCCCCCCAACTATAAAAACCACCCCTCACTACCTCTTCTCTTCACTCCTATAAGCCATAATGCTTCCAAATGTTCTTCCAAATACTATTTCCTAGTCCCTACTAATATCTATGATCCCTTTTTCTTTCCATCATACCAAATCCCTTCCCATGAAAGAGTTTCTCAAAGAGGTTATTTTAAGAGGTAAATCCTCTTCCTTTTTCATTTAATTTCACTTAAATTTACATAATTTTCATATCATATACTCACCTACTATATCCAAATGATAATGATAACTACCATATAAATCATATAAAAAAAATCATGTTAATGGATTGTACATCATCAATATCATTACTCTATCTCTTCTATTTTGAAAATCAAGTCATTATCCGGGAGGTGCCGATTTACAACCATCTTGGATGATAAACTTTCGTTCATCAATTTCTACTTCATATCTGGTCATAAAACCATTTATATGAATAAAAATAATTAAAAAATAATTATTAACTATTATATATGGTTATTTAACCATTTTATATACATGATATTAAATAATGGATCAAAACTAGTTCAATATGATCGAATAATCGATAAAAATTAGCTAAACGAATATCATTAACATGCTATCTAATGATTCATACTCATGCCATATAAAAAACAATATGTATAACCATTTAAACTTCTGTATTCTCATTAATAACATTAAATTCCTATTATAGAGAATTATACAAATTTTACATCAACTCCATTACATATAATCAAGTGAATCGATCATGAAATCAAGTAAAAACACTCTAGAGTGACGAAATTAAATCTTAGGAATTATCAAGAAGGCCATAAATGAACATAATAGAAATATGATGAATAATATACATGTATAAATGGTTATTAAATAATTAATTACTCGAGGTAATTTTATTATACAGGACATTAAGATCATCTGAAGAACACATTCAGGCATACGATAAGGGGGTTCTCAACTCACTTTTATTTTCCTTATATTTCCATTGTTTTCCACTTATTTCTTGTATATGGTGTATTTATGCTTACATTTCATATATAATAACATTAATATCATTATAATCAAGGTATTAAATGATTAATTTTATGATAATTAATTTTTGGTCATGCGATTTGATTGATTACAATGTGGTAAGGGTCTTTATCTCAATTTCCATTTCATTGAGACTTACAAGGTACCGTGAACCTAATAATTTTTATGTGGTGTATATTCTAACCCATTGAGATTAATTTTAACTTTTAAATACATTTATATTAAATATATATATTCTTTTATAGTGGATATAATTAATATCTTAGCAGTATACACATTTACAAACGGTGTTTATTTTGAATGATGTTTTAACTATGGAAATATTGATGAATTTGTATCCTCTAATCAGTACTGAAATTGATAAGGCATATTTTTCTAGAACTAAATATTTTTATACGAATGATTTATAAATTCAGTGATGGTTGTGTCCCACTAAATCCCCTCAATTTATCGACATGTCTCATGATAGAAAACATTTGGAAACAGAGCCTTTGAGTTTGTTTCCAAAACATAATCATACAGTTTTATACCCATAAACTTAAACTATCTTGATGGTTTGATGGATCATGTTCCAGATACATTACATAAAAATAAAAATCTTTCACTTCATTTAGAATTCAATTATTACTTTCTATGAGTTGTTCACTTTGAAAAAATCTAGGGATTCATTTTTAGTCTGAATTTATTAATGGCGTGTGTTTTTCAATTATTCAACATTCCATATTAGAAATATCTTATACATTCTGATTCAATTATTTTGGTTTAGTGCTTCCAATATTTTTAACCCTTAATGATTATTTCATATCACCTGTTTCATTTTTTTCCTTTCCCAAGTTATGAATAAGAGTTTATTTATTGATATTTCAATGATGCAGTTTATTAGATTTTGTTATGTATTATAAGTTGTTTTCTTCCCCCAATGTAAAATAGGGTCCAAGTATATATCTAGTTTCTTCAAAACTACTAAACTAATTAGCCCTTTAGGATTTTATTTCTTGTAATCATTCCAATGTAATAAAATAATTCACCAGATTCTGGTTTCTTGGGTTGGGGAGTTACATAAAATCTTTTCATGTCGTATATGGTTGAGGAATATTTTATTTTTATAAATTTTTAATGAAAGTAAAAGGATATGTCAGATGGAAATCTTTTGAGAAAAATACACCTAGTAATTTTTAATGAATACCAATGGTATTATAAAATATACTTAGAATAAATTTACATCTAGTAAATAATTTCAAAAATAATAATTTAGAGATTATTGATATGGTAGAACATATAAATGACATAACAGAAAAGAAAGGGTTCACATTTCATAAAAAAATTCTATTTGACAATTAATGTACTAAAGAGAGAAAATTTGAATTTTTTTTTAAATGACTATAAATATCCCAATAAGTTGAAAATTAATTATGTTGGAAAGGGAATGATTATATAATTAATGTAATTTATTTTCAAGAATAAACAATGCTGATTAAATGTGAGATTGATACATAAATACTTAAAAAGCTGATTACATTTTAATCTTATCCTCGTGAAAGAGGGTACCATAAATTGAATAGTAAACCATTATAAATTTCTTAAAAAAATACCACAATATGAA
This sequence comes from Viscum album, assembly GCA_963277665.1. Taxonomy (NCBI): domain Eukaryota; kingdom Viridiplantae; phylum Streptophyta; class Magnoliopsida; order Santalales; family Viscaceae; genus Viscum; species Viscum album. Next base: position 584,523,541 of record OY728130.1, read on the forward strand.
ATCATAGAAATTATATACAGAAAAAATGGAGATTTTTGTGAATAAATAATATAACCCTATTGATATAAATTAATATGTAAAACAGATACCTTAATTTAGAATATTCGACCAATACAGAAAAAAAATATTGTCTAACAAATAGATAATTTCAACACATCTATCTTATAAAAATATAAATAGTTATATTACTATATATCAAACCCTTTTTATTTCAAGACGAATATTTTCTAAAAAATCATTTTAAAAATCAATATTTTATTGGTAACTGTTTCGTTTTCAATTTCTATTTCAGTATAACGATTTAGGTCCTCTTCACCTAGTTCATGGTTCCAAAATATTAATTATATGACCCCGAATTTCATATATATATATATATATTGTATTATTTTATATGAATATTTAGTACATTAAATAAATACACACCAAATAATAGTAATTATTTATTGCTTTGGAAACTTAGATACATAAATATTGTCCCATAAGTAAGCTGCATCTTCTCTCACTATGTTAATCATATCTAGGACCCTTTTTGAAATATCATACATTATTAAAATATTCATAACATAGTGAATGGAAGTAATATAATGGGGTGATCTCATTTGATCATTAAGGGTAGAAAAGGGCGATATGTAAGCATTACCGGAACCTAAGGGTGTAAGAAATTAGAATAAAATTTGAAAACCATACCCCACAAATTAAAGATCATAATCATGTTATATGGAATAAAGATTTGGTTCTAATAAAACATGAATAATAAAGGAATTAATGAACCCGATCTATGATATTATAAGACATGGAATTTTTGGCATACAAATATGTATAGAAAATCATTTTCATATTAGTCATGGATCAAAACAAAGATCATCATATTGGGAAAATTCCTTTACTAAAATAGGTTCACACCCAATTCCAACCATTCCTAAATAAACAAGTTTCATTCCTTGTTTTATCCATGCATTTATTAATCGAGTTCACTCTGTATTCCAGTACAAACTATCTCATGACATATAAATCATTACCCAATTCATCATAGGGAGATATATTTCCCATTACTCGTATAATTAAACCCATTTTTATGTGTTCCACAAGATCATAAACATTCATCATATAATAAAAAGTTAAATGAAATGGGTTTCACCAACATTTAATCACTTTATAACCTATTGTAAATATAAAGGTTCCATAATAATTTCATAATAAAATAACCCATGAAAAGATGTTTTTCATAATCTTTTTCTCTAGGTATAACTTATAGAATTGAATCATGATTCATAAAAATAATGAAATAAAACATAAACCCCTCAAGGAAATAATAATAATGGTATCATTGGATCATATCCACAATAATGCATTGATTATAATAATTGATTTCATTTTAGATGGAATTTTGTTGGAAAGATAATTTTAAATATTTATTTAGGAAAAGATCCTTTCAATTTTATAAAAACATTTTTTAAAATTTAAAATAATATTCAAACTTTTTTATTTTATAATATCATTGAAAACATATAACATAGAAATTGTACAAAATATTTGTCATTATGTAATAAAATTCCATTGATGTCATAGATATACCAAAGAAGGTTCCCTTCAAATTTTCAGGGAAATCCAAATGTGCACAGTTTTGAAAAGGACATGATGATTCCATTAAATTTTTTTAACAACAAAAATGAGTAGAAATGTATTTTAAAATTAATGAAAGTTTAATAAATAATTTTTTAAAAACCATTTTTATAATCAGGGATTTGAAAAAATACATGTTTCAGACCAATGAGAGAAATAAATAAGGATTTTCATTAAAATAATTTCTAAGTTGTTAAATTATCAAAGAGTAGAAAAAATGGAACCATTACTTTGAAGATATCATAAATAGGCATAAAAGGATAAAATTATTTATAATTCATGAGATTTATATCTTGATAATTCAACATTTGAGCCATAATGATAAATAATCATCATAAATCATGAGATTTTAACATAAAATAATAACAAATTTAGAAACATTGAATCATAAGGCCCATGAAATAAATAAAATGAAATAAAACATAAAATATCATGATAATGAATAAATTCATGATATTACATGTCAAATATGTTTTCTATACACCTCATAAATAAATATATGTGCATAACATAATATACCACTCAAATAATGAAAATTGATACCAAAATCCCCTTAGTTTAAGTCTGGAATTTTGTAACACTCAATTGAACATCATGTATAATAAATAAATTTTTATATATATCTATTATAGAATCATATTAATATACATTATACCATATATGTTTATATTATGACCTTTTATCACCCATTTATTAACCATTCTAGTTTAATGTTATGTTTCTAGAAATAACAGATTTGTTTTCCTTATATGATTCGATTTGTTATATTTTTTATCTACATAAATTTATCAAGAATTAATCATATACATAATTATAAACAATATATAAATACCATTTTTTAATAAGTTTATTTTTTTATAATATATAAAAGATTGAAATTTGAAAATAAATTCATCATTTATTGAGATGATATGATATACATACTCATGAATAATTATTTAATTTTTCATCTTGGATTGATTAAAACAAATGTATATGATATGTTATCATAATAGAATATTTTTTATTTCATATATATATATATCACATATTTCTATTAATATCATCTTCAATACATTACATGTAATGCATGAATGAATCACATTGCATCGCGAGGTGGTAGTCCACTGTACACATTAATGATGTTATCATAATACCAAAAAAAGTAAATAAATAATAGTTATATGATATTAAAATTCAAGAATCATAATAAAATCATAAAAATAATATATACAATATATAAATAATAAACCCTTCATTATGACCATCCTTGATATGTGGTAATGGAAAAAAATGAAATCCCTTCACGAGGTAGTAAGCTCTTGTACACATGATAGCTACTTTCATATCCAATTTGATGAAATTGTAGATAATTAGGTTATCATATAATTTAATGAGTTTATTATATAATAATTATATAAATAAATTAATGGTGTGAAAGAATAAAAAAATCGACACCCTCATTGATGAATGTTACATGTGTTCCAGGTATCATCCATTGGTTTGCACTAGAAGCCTTCCTTGAATAGATTTGTGTCCAAAATAAAGAATATAATATGAGGGGGTAATTTTGGGATGGGATTTGGGTATACAATGTCCCGTCTAATTTGAATTCATGGTGTGAATAATCGATGATAGAAGGTGGCCTTTTATAAGTGAGGTGACTAGAACACTTGTAAGTTTTTAATAGAGTTAGGTAAAACCATGTTTTTACCTAATAAAGGATCAAATAATGAATCAAAATCTATACATGTAGGTTTTAGGTGACAATATGTCCGTCTAGTGGGTCATGGACATTTTTTAGTCAATTTTATACTTTTTATTTTATCTTTAATCACTAGATAAACTCTTTTTACCATAATTTTGGTAATTATACTTAATCGTTTTCACTAATACATATGGGAAAAATTAAGATAATGTTATTAAAAATTAAAATTTATGATTGTTATAATATATATTTCATTTTTCAAAAAAAAGTTCATAGAAGAGGAAATTTTTAATTTAAAAAAAATCTTGTAGGCGTGACGAGAATACAGGTTTTTTAGGACAAAATAGTTTTCATATTGGCATGTTTTTATTTCAAAAATATATATTTAATTTATTTGAATCACATAATTTTTTTTATTTCGATAAATAATTTATCTAGTTTAACATTAATAACAATTAAAAATATAAATTAACATTAAATATTTTTTATGAGAAAAGGTATTTTTCAAGTAAAATTCATTATTTTCAATATTAATCTAAAAATGAAATATTAAAGAACAATATGATAACTTAAACATAAAATAATTATGAAATTATTCCTTTAAAAATGAAATTTAATTTATCAAATTAATTTTATAAATGTTTCAGAAAAATAATTTTATTATTGTTCCAAGAAATACATAAAAAAAGATTTTATAGAAAAAAATTATTTTAAAAATATAAAGACATTATTGAAAAATTAAATATTTTTTATTAATATGTTTTATTTTTATATAAAAATTTTACATTATATTTTAATTGTAGTTACTAATATTCATATCACTGTGTTAATGGGTGGGTTATAAAAGTCTGGTTTAAATAACTATATTAATAATATATTGTGGTTTTGTTAAAACTCATTGTTGCATGTAAAAAAATATCTTCCAGTGTTACTTGTTTCACAAGCCTAAGATGTTATTACATATTATGTATGATTAACATGTTATTTGGTATATTTTATTACATTAAATAAATTTAATTTATTTGGAAAAATAAATTTATAAATATAAGGACCTAACCATAGTTCCACGGAGTCGGTGCCTTATTACATTACATTAGCATGATTACAAGGAATAAAATCCCGAAGTACCAATCAGTTTATTAGTCTTGAAAAACTAAATACATATATAAGTACAAAATTACATAATGAATGAAAATACAACATTGATTTATTCCATTAGAAACATCCAATCCACCTAGATTATTCCTAAAAATAACTCATAATTTACATCTTCATATCATGGGAAAATGTAACATAAGAAAGGGGTGAGCTTAAATACTCAGTAATGGTAAGAAATAAATCAGAAGATATGTAAACATTAGGCATTTTGAATAACTATAAACATATGCCTTTAACAAAAACATTAACACATTATGGAAGGAATAAGAGCTGAGTAAATAATTCCATAAGAAAACATAATCATGGTATTCTACTACTCTAATAACCACATAAACTACCAATACAATTTCCATAATGGGAGAATGCATAATGTTTTACATCACCACCATAATGTAAAGGCCTCATGCCAATACCATAAGTAATCATTTTGTCAAGGACTTGTGCCAAGACCGTAGTTTGTCTCACGAGACATACTGATGCACCGAGGGGCTATAATGGGCCCCACCAGAAACTTACTAAGTCCAATTCATTACTCATATAAATGGGAAAAAATATAAACAATATACAAATTCATATTAAAACTAATATATGAAATGTAAATAACATTCCCCAAACATTAAGCATAAAAACTAACAATTCAGAGTAAATTGGTGAATGGTTTTAAGATAACACATCCACAGTCAAACTAATCATAAACCATTCAATTAAATATGGTAGATGATATCATAGTAGATAAAGCACAATTAAGTACATGATTAAATTATGGATTTTTTCTTAGATAAAGATACTTTTTAATGAGACCAATAAAAAATTCCTACGGAAATAATCCTTATACATTCTGAAGTGTCACATGCCACCTTGAAACATTCAAATCTTTACACCATTGAATATAATGAGAATAAAGAGAATCGTGATATGATATACCAAAGGGAAGTACATACACCACAAGAAATAAATAATTGGTCAATAATGCATATATCTCTTTAAAGATAATGTTAGATGAGAAGAATCCTTTTTAATTTTGAAAGAATAGTTCTTTTAGAAAATCATTCATATTTTCCCTGAAATCAGATATTAAACATGAATATGAATGAAAATAAAATACTAAGACTTTTAAATTATATTTTAGGAATATATTATATCCCTATAATGTGAAACAACGTAAAAAGAGTTCTTAAGATTCTTTATAAATAAAACATTTTAGAGCATTTTAAAAAATGTATTAAAGAGAATTTTAAAGGGGAAAGGCACATGTTTTTCTCTAAAATCCAGAAATAATCCAAGATCATTTTTCAATATAAAATCAGTGTTTTTATAAAAATAATTATGTCTTAAAACATATTCTAATGTATAATTGAAAATGGGTATGAATTCGAAAAGATCCCTTGAATCTGGTTTTTATTCAGAAATAATTTTGAAAGTACCTTTTAAAATGTGTAACTCCCCATAAAATAAGGGAGGAATATGGTTTGTAAACATATATAAAACACTAAAACATAACTTATGAGGAGTACATAATAATAGAAAAGAATTTTATTGAGGTAATTAGACAATAAATGTATCCTGAATGGATATGGATGTTCATGTGAAAAAACCCTTACCACTTTGTAATTTATCGATTCGTATGCCACAAAATTAAAAATATTTAAATGATACATTGAATACCATATCAATAAAGGTAATAATTACTTGTTATGTCAATGGGAAGTTTACATAAACCACACAGAAGTATTAGTAGTGAATATGGAAATCCTCACAAAAAGGAAGTGAGATGAAAAAACCCTTACCTTAAGTCCGAATATGTTCCACTCTTGAACTTAAGGTGATAGAATATGAAATCAGAATTGTTAATAAGTTATTTTAGATCCAATTATACATCATTTTAGTTTATCCCAATTATATTTAGTTCGTCTATGTCTTTTTTGATATGTTATTATATTGAATTATGTAATTCCGGAGTGTTCGTTTTCTTGAAGTTCATAAATGGTTCACTTGTTCTTAAGTAATAGATTTCATGTGGAATGGATGTAAATCTCCAGAATTGAAAATAAATATTATTTATTAAAATCCATAAGTTTTAATGGTAATTTATATCATTTGGTTACATGGAAAGATGATGAATCATTAGATGAAATATTTATGACATTCACATAGATTATTTGAGCGGTGTTTTGATTATTAGGAACTAGTTTGGTCATATGACATAATAATATGTACGTATACTATTTCCTGAATGTTAATTAGGTTATAATAAATATATTAAAGTCTATTTAAACCATAAAAATGGTTTCATGACTATTAATTAAGTATACATTGAAGAATGAAACTTCATCATCCATGAAGGTTATAAATTAGAACCTCTTGGATATAGATTTCGTTTATAAAATAAAAGAGAGATATGGAGTAAGGATATTGATGATGGTTTTTCCATTAACATGATATAATTATAGTATATAGATGATAATAGATCTATCATGGTTAGTTTGATAGATTATATGGGGAGAGGAAAATAAAAGAAGTTAAATTGAAATGAAATAAATGAAAAAGAATGGTGCTTTACCTCTTGAAATAACCTCCTTGAGAACCTCCTTGAAATATGGTATTTGGTATTTTGAAAATACCAAGAGATTACTGGACTTGGGGAGTGACTAGGGAAGTGTAATTGGGTAGAACATTAAAGAGATTAAAGGCTTAGGGTAGTGAAGAGAAGAGGGAGTGAGGGGGTTATAATGGAGGATATGAGGGTTTTCATAATTTTTAGTCATTAGTTTATTAATTACCCTCAATAAAAGAAATAGTGATGATTACATGACCAATAATAGTAATAAATGCATGTGAGTTCTAAATAAGTGGGCTTACATCATCCATGAATCATGCTTGATGTAGAAATTTATGTTTTAGCATTTATTGTGAATTATCGTATTTTACTATTCATCAAAAATTAATGTTTTCTAGAAAAATCCCAAAATTTTACCCATACCATTTTTCAATATTTCGAATACAAACATGAATTCCATTTTTGAAATATAATTATCTAAATATTAATAATTAAATATATAATTAAAATCATTATTTATTCTAAAAATAGTTATAAAACCATTATTTAATTATTCCAAAACATAGGTATATCATACTTCCTCTTGAATATTACTTATATACTATCATAGGAAAAGATTATATTAATTAGGGTATATCTCTATTCATAAGCGTATGTTACTATTAAAAAGGGTATGTTACTATTCACCATAAATTGTGTTTTCTTATCAGACTCCAAATAAATTATTGATCGTAACCGTGTATTCAGATTTTGAAAATTCACATCACAGAAGTGATAATCTTATGTTTACATGGCCAGGTTATACCAATGTGGTGTTTGTAGAGACTCAGTGATCCATGAATTCTATAATAAATCTATTTTCTAATTTTTGGGGTGTTACATTGTCCCCTCTTTACAAAAATATCATCCTCAAAATTTGAAATTGAACTTCGAAAGTTAATTGTTGATACTTGAAAATTCCCTTATGGAAACCCACATCGGAAATAGGGTTAATAAAATATCATTATAAAAAAGTTTAAGGGAGATGAGGTGGTCAATCCAAAATATATGCTTTTGAATAAGGTGAAATTATTTGGAAGTAAAAACCTGGACATGGAATAAAAATAAAACTATAAAATTATGATGGAACATGATCAATGACATGTTCAGGTGAATGTTGATTTCTACAAAACTATAAACTAAAAAAATCCTCTATATTTTCAATGATTATGATAATAGGGAAAAATTTATTTAAGACTATTTTCCTTTAATTGAGTAATTATTCCACTCTATAAGAGTATAAATATAAATTTTTACTTATAATATCATCCTTTTATTGCACTTGAACTATCTTTACCTCATCAATTAGCATGGGTTACGCCATTTTGTGAAGCAATACATTAGCCTCTAAAATCTCATACATTGATCGACTTAAACTGTTTCATAAATAGTTAAAAATACTAATATATAATGATTCAACAAATTATAATGAATTCCACTAAATTTACAATATGAACATATCATTAACCCTTAATCAACATGAATCATCTCTAAATTTTACATTCCAAAAATCTGAATAACATAATCATATATACTCTTGATATTTTTTAATAACATGGATTACAATAAAAATAATATTAAGAAGATTAATTCTTCTGTATTCTTTATGTAAGATACATGTTATTGTATATATTCCTTAAATCCAAAAGTATTGTAAACTCCATCGACGATAGCATAGACCACTTCTCTAAAAGTAAAAAATTGGTTCCAAGGTAGTAAGTACTTATCAGTATCAATCATTTCTTCATCATTATATTAACATTAGATATATATTAAGGGTTATATTTCCCTTAATCATGTGTTTTCTTAAATTTTTAACACTCTAGTGAATCACTTTTCCTTTGTTCCATTCATCATATGACATCAAATCCTTAATGAAAAAGCACTGAAGTACAATCCATATATATGGAAAAATTCATACTACTTGTACATTAATGAAAAAATATTAAAATTTAATGACTCTTGAATATGAATATTAATAACTCTACTTCATTTTTGGTAGCACAATAACATTATCATTATCTAAAATCATCATTTGGGATATATTTCTTTGATGCTTCGGACATTGATTCACATAATGTCCCATATCCTTGCAGTTGAAGCATTATACACTGGAAACCATTTTATTACTCTTGAAATCATGAACTTGGTGTCCTTTTTCTCTACACTTATAGAAAACACCCATTCCCTTCAAGAATTTACCTGAGTGATTCTTTCTATAGTAATAACATGTGAAAAACACTTCTTTCCCTTCTTCCCTTTTTGCCCATATCTCTCTTCCATAATCTTATTATTTTGCTTCCATTTTAGGCCATAGGACATAGAGAAATATTTACATACCTTGTTAACTAATGATATTATTTCATCATATTATGAGGATACATAGAAGAGAATCTTCCATTGAAAATATGGCTTAAAACCATTACATATATGATCCTTATTACTCTTCTGATCACGTACGTTGGGGAAATTTCCATCCCTTTTAATTGCCTCCATTTCTAATCAATTCCATATGTTATATTAGCTCATTAAATTATAAAAATCATTATATCTCTAAACATTGTATTTCACATAATAATAATTTATGCAACATAAATCATAAAAACGTATATATTGGTTACTTTGGGTGGGGGAATAAATCCTTTATAATTATTTATAGTAATATTATAAATTTACCAAAGCATATCCCCCTAGAGTGTTGAACGAAGAGTGTAGAAAGGCCTGTTGTCGTGCACCATTTCTTGTTCGATTCTATCTTTAATCAATGATTTTAGGTTTTACCCCTAGATACATCAGTTCCAGATCCACCTTTTTTTTCGTATCTAAACAGAGATGTATTTTATTAATAAACAAAATAATCTATTCCATACCAAAATTATAGGATGTCCTTGTATTCTTATCCCCAATATATATCTTAGGGGTTTTTTAATCTACTTTTTCTATATCTATTTTCCATGTTTTCTACTAAACATCATTTGATACCAACTGTAATGACATGACCCTAGTTCCCTAGAGCTGGTTCCTTATTACATTACGTTGGAATGATTATAGTGAATCAAATATTGATGGACTGATTATTTTAGTAGACTTAGAAAAACTAGATACATATATATATTCAACATTGCGTCATGAAAGTAAATACAACATTAATTTATTCCATTAGAAACATCCAAACCTCCTTGATTATGCCTGAAAATCACTCATAACTGACTTCTTCATATTCGGGAAAAATGAAACATAAGAAAGGGGTGAGATAAAACGCTCAGTAAGGGTAAGAAATATAGCAGAAGATATGTAAACATTAGGCAAGTTGAATAACTAAAAACTTATTCCTTTATAAAAAAACATGAACACATTATGGTAGGAATAAGAGCAATGTAAGTAATGCCATAATAAAACATAATCAGGGGAATTCTACTAGTCTAATAACCACATGAACCATAAATAATATTTTTATAATGAGGGAATGCATAATGTTGTACATCACCACCATACTATCAAGGCCTCGTGCCAAGACCATAAATAATAATTCTTCAAGGATATATTCCAAGACTATAGTTTGTCTCATGAGACCTACCGACGCACCGAGAGGATATAGAGGGCCCCACCGAATACTTAATAATTCCAACTAATTCATCATATAAATGAGGATAAATATAAAAAATATACACATTCGTATTCAAAATATCATATGAAATGTAAATAACTTCTCTCGAACAGTAATAATAAACACTAACTATTGAGAGTAAATTGGTGAATGGTTTAAAGATAGAACATCCACAATCATAATAATAATAATAAATTCAATTAAATATGGTATATGATATCATTGGAGACAAAGGCCAATTAATTACAAGATACAATAAGGTATCTTGTCTTAGAGGAAGATACTTTTAAATGATGCCATTGAAAAATTCCTAGGGAAATAATCCACATGCATTCCAAAGAGTCCCACACCACCTTGAAACATTCAAATCCTAATCCCTTAATAAAAAAATGAGACTAAGGAGAATCTTGATATTATATACCAACGGTTAGTACATACACCACATGAATGGAATAAGTTTTCAACAAGGCATATATCTCATAAAAGTTAATGTGATATCAGAAGTTTCCTTTTTAATTTTAAAAGAACAGTTCTTTTAAAAAATCATTTATATTTTCCATGAAATCAGATTTAAAATATGAATATCCGAGAAACTAAAAATCTAGGACATTGAAATTATATTTTAGTCATAAATGACGTTCCACTAAAGTGAAACTGTGTAAAAAGAGTTCTTAAGATTCTTTAGAAATAAATCATTTTAGAGAATTTTAAAGAAAGTAGTAAACATAATTTTAAAGTGGAAAGGAATTTCTTATCTCATAAATCCATTTATTATCCAAGATCATTTTTCATGAATAAATGAGTGATTTTATAAAAATAATTATGGCTTAAAATATATTCTAGTGTACTCTCAAAAACGGGTAAGAATTCGGTAATTCCATGGCTGCAATCATCAACCATACATACCCAAGTTTTTGTAGAAAACTTGGAGACCAAAACTATCTGAATGACCATGAAATTTTAGCTCCAACCCATTATTTCATACACTAAGTAAATGGATATATGTTGACCCTCACTGGCTCTATACAAAAAAAAGTTTACTTCAGCTCAGGATCTGTTTGCAATGAATGTTATCATACAGACAGACGAGAAAATATTTACAAATATGACATTTTGAATGGTATAAACATCTCTAGGTTACCTACCAAAAAATTACACTTCAACTTGGTGTTCCAATTTTGTTACTATGAAATGTAGACCAATTTGTTGGTTTGAGTAATGGAACTCGTATGGTATTAACACACTTGGGAAAGCATGTTATTGGGGCCAAAGTTATAATTGGATGTCATTCGGGATATTCTACGTTCAATCCATGATTAACTATTACTCACTATGATGGTAGAAGGCCATTCAAACTACAAAGAAGACAATATCCTTTGACAGTTTCTTATGCGATGACAATTAATAAAAGTCAGGGCCAATCATTGTCTTCAGTTGGTATTTATCTTCGCAAACCAGTGTTCTCTCATGGTCAATTATATGTTGTAGTGTCTAGGGTCACATCAGTTACTCGATTGAAAATTGTAGTTGGCGGTAACACTAATGAGTCCTCAAATTACACAGAAAATATTGTGTACAAGGAAATATTTCATTATCCATCTTAAGTATCATCTAAAATTATTTTTATATTTTGTATTATACTTTGGAAAATGATTATGTTTACTTTCATGGATTATTTACCTACTTAATATTTTTTATTTGAACATTGAATGATTTTGTAGAGTCACAAATATGTCACAGTCAATAACCATGATGAATTAGATTAGCCCAGATGATGATGAAACACTGCGAATACATGTTCGTGTCTTGAACATGTGGTTCAATTAGTCTTCTAAATACTCCAATGAAGTCGTTGCTTCTGATCTCATACTATGCGACATTCATGTGACTTTGTTTTTACAATAAGTAATTATAGATTATTTTCACTACTTCTCATCTACGCTCTGAACACACACACACACGCATATATATATATATAAATACTTTCATCATTCCCTGTAATCTATATTGTTTCCTCATTAGCAAACATTTTAACATAGTGTATGCACGGAACCAAGATTCAATGTACCATTACGAATCATCACCCTATCTCTAAGTACAAAAAACTGTAAGGTGAGGGACTCTCCTATATTGTACAGAACATCAAAATATCTTCAAACCAAGGGAGTTACCCCCGAACTAGACACTTGTGTTGAATCATGGTCACATTCACGGCGTTTTTTCATCCGTGTAAAGTACAACTTCCTCTTTTTAGTTTTTAATTTACTTTATTTGATGACATAATTCTGGAAAAATTCCCAGAAGAACATCTAATAGGTACATGTTCTTAATACCACATAATTACATTTCCATTTACCAAGTTATGTTAAATTAATCTTTATAATGTCTTTTAATTCATCCTTATGTTATTCAAAGTAACTTTGTATCTGTGGGCTACGATATAGAACTAATTGGAGTTCTAAGTTACTCACATACAATGAAATCAATGGGGTAATTTTGCATCTGAAATGTCACGTTACATGGAAAACAACATATACCCCACTACCATATTGATATTACAGCTCATCCGGGTGAAGAGATTGATGAGTATGGTTTCTATATACAATTATTAATCTCAATATTTCTACTATGTGTTTTCAATATGTCGCTTGAATAGAAAATTAATTAATGCTAACTTGAAACTGCTTTCAGCCTCTGTTCTTGTCACAACAACTGTGAATGCAACAAAGATTCTTTACAACCAAAACCTTCCAGTAGTTGACAACTTCAGAAGTAGGTATCATTTTAACAACCTTTACTTGTGTAGTACAATATTTTACTTATCTGTATGTCATAAATGTACTACCCACAAGTTCTTAATGTTTACTTCCATGTATGTTGTTATGATTTTATCAAGCTTGGGGTGATAATATCACCACCGTTACATACTACATCACCAACAACTCCCAACCAAACAATGAAAATACGATATTGGAATTACAAGAAATCCATTTTAGATGTCAAAACCTATCAACAGATCAGAAATATACCCTTATTTTTCAATTGTGATTATGCAAAATTATTAACTGTTCAGTACTATCATGTAATAAATTATATATTTACATGTAATTAATCTACTTCAGGCTACAAGGTTCATAATTGCGGCTACAGTTCAGAAAATTTAAAGCACCCACAACTGGTTCTATGAATCATGTTAGTCATGCATGAAGAAAGTACATATTAAAGATGGAAGCATTTGCTGCATGTACTACAACTCCTCACCTACTAGCATTACTCAGAGGTGAGAATGTATTCAATACTGCCTAAATTTATTTTATCATTACAATACACCCTCGGTTCAGCTACACAGTCTAAATGAGATTGAAAGTGTAGTCATAATAAAAATTTCAACAGGTTTAGAGTTCTGTTACTGGTTACAGACATCACAGACTCTTTTTCAGTTGTGTTATTTGAGAAACAAGTCATGTAATACATACAAAAAAACATCTGCTCAACTAATAGAATCATTGATACAGGTATATCCATGTCCTTATATCTTTTCATTATAAAAAATCTAAATATTTTAATTCACACTGCCAATGGATTTTTTTATTAGGACAACGACAAGTTTGGTTTCCCTCAGGAATTGAACTACTTCAAAACAAAGAAATTTATGTTAGAAATTGAGGTGACAGATTACAATAGTAATAATCTTCATCATCCATCTGAGTAAAATAGTTACAAAGTGGTTTATATGAATGATAATGACAACTACATCAACCACTTTACTAACCTCTTAGAACATAAACATGTCAGTCTGTATTTTTTCCACATTATCTCCAAAAACAGAAACTCATAATACTTTATATTTTCCTTCAATAATATACAGGCAGATCAAAGTAGTGGGTCTTCTACAGTAAGCAGTGTCATTCATTATATAGAGGTAATTGTCGATCAATTTCATTAGTTTGTCTTTCTAATAATGGATATCATTTTACTGATATATTTCTTTTCACATCTTCTCATAGGATCATCAAACAGTTGGGTCTTCTCCTGTTACTTTAAACATTTATAGGATTAGATACTACACCCTTTACCACGTGTTCTACTCGGGTATAAATATGTTATCTTTCCTTACTTCTAAAGGATTTACATTACTATAAGAACACATGGAATTAATGTAATGTATTCTGATTTATAAATATTTAAAGATAAAAATTTATTTTAAATTACAACTGTCTACTGATAAGAAACACTATACTATTTAAGCTCTGCTATGAATTTAAATGATTTCAACTTCTGTACTTTATAGGTTCCAATTATTCTAACAAAAACCTCTATGTAGAAAAATCTATCGCGATGTTTTGATATTGAGGATGGTGTGCAAGATAATGTCCAGACGTCTCCAGATAGAGTGCCTACAACATGTCAATTTACTGACTTAGAGACCATTCTGAAGCGATATATAAACTGAAAAACTGAAAAAACATACTAAAATCTCAACACTGGAAACATAAGGTAAACATACATCTTCACTGGTCAAATTCTTCTCATTATTGTGTTCATAATTAATAATTGTTGTACAATGTGTATTACATTTGATACTATAGAGACTGTTCATTTGAAATATATTCTTCTACTTATTCAGTATTTTGATATGATTATTGTATATTGTGTCATTGAGGAGACAATTGCACCATGAGGATTTCTGGTTTTCAACCAATACAATCTTCTTTTTAAAATTTAGCATACAATACAAACATATACGAATACAAGCCTAACTGCATTTCTTATTACTCTTTGTATCCTATACAAATAGGCATTATTAATATGTTTATTAAACCTGTCAGTTTTTCTATATGCATAGTTCGGTCATTCATCTGGATCATTTTCAGTTTTTGTTCCAAATATTTTGTTAAACTTTTAGGATGTACGAAATGCTTACGGTAACAGTTATTCCTAATATCTATTTCGGTGATCAGAAAAATTAATATACATGAATCTTATTTATTTAATGGTTTCTAATATTTAATTTTTACATTCTTGATATTAGAGGTACAAAAACAACCACACTAACTTTTAGACGATTTTGGGCTTATGGGTCATGCACCTTTCCAACGACATTTTTTTACATTCCTCATTTTTTTGGTACAATAAAATCCCAGCCTATTTTAAACGATTTAGCGTTATTTTTTGGGTACCATTAATAACAAAAAACACCCTCTTTAACTATTAATTTATATGTATTTATGTTTATAATTGTACTTTCATTTGGAGATTGCATTACCTGTATGATAAAGAATCTAAAGACATATTACAACCAGAATATGCTCCTATAGACTTTGGAACTTTCCCAATACTTTGTAACTTGGGATTTATATAGTTTACTATTATTATGTACTAGTTACAAATAGTATTTCCAATAGTAAATATCATTAATTATATATGTCGTGCGTACGCACGAGTGAGTACTAGTACCTCATATAAACGAGGTTAAATATAAACAATATAAACATTCATATTCAAAATATCATATGAAATGTAAATAACTTTTCCCGAATAGTAAGAATAAATACTAACCATTGAGAGTAAATTGGTGAACGGTTTAAAGATAGAACATCCACAGTCAAAATAATAATAAAAAATTCAATTAAATATGGTATATCATATCATTGGAGATAAAGATCAATTAATTACAAGATTCAATAAGTTATGTTGTCTTAGAGGAAGATACTTTTAAATTATGCCATTGAAAAATTCCTAGGGAAATAATCCTTATACATTCCAAAGAGTCCCACACCACCTTGAAACATTAAAATCCCAATCCCTTAATAAAAAAATGAGACTAAGGAGAATATTGATATGATATACTAAAGGTAAGTACATACACCACATGAATGAAATAATTTTTCAACAAGGCATATATCTCATAAAAGTTAATGTGAAATGAGAAGAATCCTTTTCAATTTTGAAAGAAGAGTTCTTTTGAAAAATCATTTATATTTTCCATGAAATCAGATTTAAAATATGAATATCACAGAAAATGAAATTATAGGACATTGAAATTATATTTTATGCATAAATTATGTTCCACTAAAGTGAAACTGTGTAAAAATATTTCTTAAGATTCTTCAGAAATAAATCATTTTAGAGAATTTTAAGGAAAGTAGTAAAGATAATTTTAAAGTGGAAAGGAATTTTTTATCTCATAAATCCATTTATTATCCAAGATCATTTTTCATGAATAAATGAGTGATTTTACAAAAATAATCATGGCTTAAAACAGATTTTGGTTTACTCTCAAAAATGGGTAAGAATTCGAAAATATCTCTTGAATCGAGTTTTTATTTCCGAAATAATTTTGAATGTTCCTTTTAAAATGTCTAACTTCCCATAAAATAAGGAAGGATTATGGTGGGTAAACATATATAAAACACTCAAAAAGAATTTATGAGGAGTACATAATAATACATAATAATTTCATTGAGGTAATTAGACAATAAAAATAACCAGAATGAATATGGAGGTTCAGGTGGAAAACCCCTCACCACTTTATAATCAATCGATTTTTATTCCCCAAAATTAAAGATATTTCAATGATACATTGAATACTATGAAAATAAATATATTCATGATATGTTACCTTGATGGTAAATATATATATACCATACACATGAATTAGTAGTGAATACCGAAAATCTCACAAAAATGGAAGTGAGATGATGAAACCCTTAACATAAATCTGAATGTGTTCCGCTCTTGAACTTAAGGTCCTCCAATATGAAATTAGAATTATTAATAAAAAATATCATAACCTATTAGACATGATTTTAGTTTATCACAATTATATTTTGTTCATTTATATCTTTATTGATAAGTTATTATATTGAATTTTGTCATTCCAGAGTGTTCATTTTCTTGATTTTCATAAACGGTTCACTTGTTTTTAAGTAATGAAGTTCATGCAGAATGGACATAAATTGCCATAATTGAAATTAAAAAGTATTTATGAAAATACAGATGTTTTAATGGTTATTTATATCATTTGGTTACATAGAAATAGAATAAATCATTAGATGAAATATTTATGATATTCAAAAATATTATTTTAATAGTGTTTTGATTATTAAGAACTAGTTTGGTCATATGATTTAATAATATGTACGTTTACTAGTTGATGAATATTTATTAGGATATAATACATATAATAAATTCTGTTACACCCATAAAAATGGTTTCATTACCTGTAATTAAGGATAAATTAAATAATGAAACATCATCATCAACGAAGGTTATAAATTGGAACCTCATGTACATTGAATTCATTTATAAAATAAGATAGAGAGAGATTAAGGATATTGATGACGATTATTCCATTAAAATGATATAATTCTAGTATATATATGATTCTGGATCTATCATGGTCACTTTTATAGAAGAGGTGGGGAGAGGATAATAAAAGAAGTTAAATTGAAATGAAAGTAAATGAAAAAGGAAGGTGCTTTACCACATGAATAAACCTCCTTGGGAACCTCCTTAAAGGATGGGATTTTTTTCTTTTGGAAATAACAACAACTTCCTAGATGTGGGGAGTTACTAGTTTAGGGTAATTATGTAGAACTTTGATGAGAATCTAGGCTTAGAGGAGTGAAGTGAAGAGGGAGTGAGGGGGGGTTATAGTGGAGGAGATGAGAGTTTTTATAATTTTTTAATCATTAGTATATTAATTTCCCTAAAGACCAGAAATAGTGATGATTCCAAGACCAAGTATATTAATAAAATCATGTGAGTTCAAACCAAGTGGGATTACATCATCCATGACTCAAGCATGATGTAGAAATTCAGGTTTTATCATTTTATGTAAATTATTGTATTGTACTATTCATTAAAAATTCATGTTTTTTAGAAAAAAACCCAAATATTCACCCAAACAATTTTTAGACTTGTAGAATAATAAAATGATGTTTATTTTTGAAAAATAGTTCTCTAAATATGATTAATTTAATATTTAATTAAAATCATAATTTATTCTAAAAAAACAATTTTAAAACCGTTATTTACTTATTCCCAAACAGAGGTACATCATACTTCCTCTTGAATATTATTTATGTACTATAATAGGAAAGGTTTCTATTCATTAGGGTTTATCACTATTCATAATGGTATGTCACTATTCATAAGAGTATCTTACTATTCACTGAAAATTAGGTTTGTCTTATCAGAATCCAAATAACATATTGATGGTAATTGTGTATGTCAGATTTTTAAAATTCACATCATATAAGTGACAAAGTTCTACTTACATGGCTAGGTTATAAAAAAGTGGTGTTTGTAGAGACTCAGTGATCAATGAATTCTATAATAAATCTATTTTAATTTTTTTTTGGTGTTATAGTAAAAACTTGAGGTGTAACATTCTACCTACTTAAAAGGTATTTTCCCCTCAAAATATATCATTTTAATACAATCAAATGAGGATATGTATACAACATCATAGCCTAAAGGTACCATGATTTTTTCTCAAAATGGTGGTTTCACCAAAAATCGTTGGCCAAGTGTGTGGCATTATTTCATAGAACTTTCTTGATATGATTCAGAGTCTCCACCAGTTACTACTTATAATAAATGATCTGCTCCAGCGATATGACCCCTGATTTTGGAACATTTGAAGGGTTCAGTATGTACTTCATAGGTAGAGAAACGTGGAACATGTCATGGAAATGAGATATATTATCTTTGGAAACCAAGAGAAAAATAACCATCTAGAAATTAAAAATATTTTCAAATGGACCAATATACCTAAGGATTAATTTCCAATTCTTCAATAATCTCATAGACTTAGACTATTGATAAATTCTTAAAAACACATTTTCAACAACTTAAAATTATGGATCACATAATAGATTATGAGAATAAATTTTATGCTTGCTTTGAGCTATCATGAGGTGCTTCTGAATAATTCTAACCTTCTTTGCCATTTCATCACATCTTTGAGGTCCCAATAGCTTTCTTTCCCCAAATTCATTCCAAAATGTTCGATATCTAAATTTTATTCAAATGCGGTATTCATAAGGATACATATAAATGTTTGAGTGAATGAATTGTTTTTAATAAAACTAAAGTAGAGGATGTTGTTGATCCCAACCAAATATCAAATCAAAATAATAAGATCAAAAAATTTCCTCTAAGGTTTTATTTATTCTATCAGACTTTCTATATGATTGGTAGTAATACACAATGATGAAATACAATTCTATATTAAGATATTGTTAAATAATTTTCTAGAACATTGAGCTCAACATCATATTGATATCTAATTCAACTCATTTTGGTAATCCTTTTAACCTTACCACATCCTTAGTGGGTATCCTGTAACAAGGATCTAGAGAGAATCCTTCCCTGATAACTATGTAGTATACTGACTTATTATGGTGACCAACAACAACCCATAAATAATTATTCCATTTAGATATTTTTCACAGTATTATGAAAAAATCCTTCGTAATTTTATCCCATTTACATTGTGGTATGGGTAAAATATTAAATATCACCTTTGAATTTAGTCATTTATCATTCACTTGATGAAACACTTTGCACGGAGATACTATATATGTCATGTCTCTCCTCATTCCATATAATTAGAGGTTTTCATAAACAAAACTATACATCATCATACTTAGATGAATAATTTATAATGGAAACTATTATATTCCATTAAAACCTTTTTCATGTTTGGTATTCAATAATTCTTACACTGTTCATGAACCTTATTGTTCCTTCATGGTCATGGTTAAAATAAGAAACATTTCTAACCTTTTTTCCTTTTTACATCTAACTTCACTCTTATTATATATTAAATTTCTTATATAGATCAATATTTAATGGATAAAGATATGATTTTCTCCACCATTCAGGATTTTTGGAACAATCCTTTATATGTATAGTAATATACTATCTTTTTTGTGAATAATAAATTTGAGAATGAAATAGAATCCTTGTGGGTCTTAAAGCACAGTAGTGTAACGATTGATTCTTTCTCTAATGATCATCAGTTGGTGACCCTTTCCTGTTGCTTCCAGTCTTTCTTCATCTCTGTGAAATTTTTGTATGCTTTCAACTTATATACCAGACGAAGAGCTCTATGGAGAAATCTGGTCTCCACCTCTGAGAACATAACTACTATCTATATTGTAATTGGTGATTTTAACGCCATATTGATGCTGGAGGAAAAAACTTAGATTAATTTCTATAGAGCCTCTGCCAATTAATTCTCATTATTTATTGATCAATGTGGGATGGTTGAAGTTCTCATAGTATGCGATGACTTCACTTGAAGTAGGTATACATTAAATGGAAGGCATGCTAGTTAATTGGACATATGTTTGGTGTAAGTGGATGAAAATAGTGATGTGGTGGAAGTTTCTGGTCTGACTCTTCCCAAGAATCACTCTGATCAACATCCTTTGCTAGTTGATATCTATTTTTATAGATTGAGGTGAGCCCACCTTCCTTTTAAATTCAATAATGTGTGGTTGGTTGTTCCAAGCTTCATAGAAATCATTATTGATGCCTGGAAAGTTATGTGTTTTGGAATTCCTCTGCACATCTTGACATGTAAACTGAAGATAGTGAAGGCCCGATTAAAATATTGGAGGAAAAATCATTTTCCTCTCTTGATGGTGACATTAAAGAGTCCAAATCTCATATGCTTAATTTCCATCAAGGTAATATCTCTCAGGATTCTCCCTCTTAAGATGAGATACAAGCCGCTAAAAATCTGGATAATCTATTGACCTTCAAGGAGAATCTGACTCGCAACTAGTTCAATATTATGTGGCTGAAGGAACGATATAGAAGTTAATGTTTCTTCCATTGAATGCACAAGGAGAAGAAGGTCAAGAAGCATATCAATGCTCTAATTATTGATGAAATCATGTTCAATTCTGAAACTGATATAGCAGATGTTGTTACCTGCTACTTTGAAAAGATATATACAGATTCTTGGGGGAGTTTTGGAAAATCTTGATGAAGTGTATTGAGCCAAGTTTCAATGATGCTCAAAATAAAAGGTTAACTGAGGTCCATATCTCAAAGTAAATACATGTGACCCTCTTATCTTTAAACATGGATAGTGTTTCTATTCTTGATGGATTCTCTAAAAAAATATTTATGTTCTACTGGGAAATTGTTTAGCTTGAGGTGATAAATTTTGTTAGGGAATTTTTTCAACACTTCTCAATACCATTTGGGATAAATTCCAACTTCATGGAACTCATTCCAAAGAAAGAAAATTCCCTTGATATTATGTATTTTAGGTCTGTGGCTATTGGAAGTTTTATCCCAAAGGTTATTAGTAAGATCATTGCTCGAAGGATGGGTGAGCTGGCCCAGAAACTTATATTGGTCAATCAGTTTGGATTTTTCCCTGGAAAAAATTCAGAATTTCCTTTTCACGGATTAGGAATGTGTCAAAATAATGCGTAGAATGGTTAAATATGGTAATATGGCTTTGACGATTGACATTTCTAAATCCTTTGACACAATAAAGTGGGACTTCATCTTTTCAATCTTTAACCTGCATGGCTTCTCATGAAGGGTTATTGGTCTGGTTTTCCCTATGCTAGAAAGTGCCAGAATTTCTATTCTGGTTAATGGATCCCCATGGGGTTTCTTTCGATGTTCACGAAGAGTCAGATAGGGTGAACCTTTATCTGGATTTTTATTTTCCATTGCCAAGGATTATTCAAGATGTTGCCTTCATGATCTTGTCAATTCTGGTTTGTATAAAAGAATGCTTGTTAGAAGGAACTTCTTCGCACCCTCACACTTTCTTTATACAGATGATATCTTGCTATTTTGAAATAATGATAGGAAAACCATATCTTTCATTAAGAACATTTTCTCACACTACGAAGAGGTTGCAGGTCAAATAATTAGTTGGGATAAATCTTTTGTTGTCTTTGGAGAAGGAATCAACATTTTATAGCAGAACAATAATGCTCGAAGACTTGGTCTGAAGAGGGGATCTATTCCCTTCACTTATCTTGGACTCCCTTTATTTTGGGGCCAGAAGAAATTCTCACACTTGGAGAACACTGCTCTGAAAATCAATAATCAATTGGAAAGATGGAAAGGGAATAATATGTCTCAAGCAGGTAGAACATGTCCTGTCAATTCTCTCATTACTTCAATGTTTGTGTACTCCTTATCATTGTATAAATGGCCTAGGTCCCTTGTCAAAGAATTGAGTAGAAAGATACATAAAATTATTTGGATTGGTTCTATCTATGAAAGGAAGCATGTCATGGTCGCTTGGAAGGATTGTATTAAACCGGTGGGTTTAGGTGGAATGGGAATTAAATACATCCAGATATTTAATGATGCTTTGATCCATAATATTACATAGAAGATTCTCTCCATGCCTAATTTCTCAATGGAGTATTTTTTGTTCATATTTGTTGATAGGCTGCACATAGGGCATGCTATATACCTTCAATCCTCTATTTGGAAAGAAATCAAGAGGAATTATTAAAAAGATCATGGAAGACTCTAAATTGTTGGTCTGTCCAGACTCTCACTTGAACTGTTGGATGAATCATTGGTTGTCTTTCCCCATTAAGGACAATATTTTCATCCCTCCATCCATGAAGAACTTCTACATCTCAGACTTGCAACGTAACCTGAATGCTCATGATTTTCTTCCTAGTCATATTCGCATGGAGATTTCCAAATATGAATATGTCGACTATGACGTTTTGGTATGGAGGCCTTCTATTGATGGGAAATTTCTAGCCGTGAATGTTATAAGCTTCAATGTGCTACCTCAGCTGGGATACCCTCAGGGGTGCCTATATTTGATAATCCTTTTCCCATCTAATTATTCTCTACTTTTCTGGAAAATGTGGAAACAATGGCTACCTATCTAGTGCTTCCTCCAACAGACGGGGCTGCATCTTGCCCCAGTTTGTCATTTATGTTTGGGTGCCGAGGATTATCTTCTTCACTTGTGTATTTCTTGTGGGTTTTCTAGCAGGGTGTGGAGTTATGTTCAGGATATATTTCAGTGTTTCCTCAGCCTTGGGTCTATTGATATCCTTCTAATTTCGGTTTTCCAGGAGGACTGTAGTGACTAGGTAAAATATCTTCTTCTAGCGGCGGCTATCACTGTTCTATCTTATACATGGAAGGCATAGAATAATCTGATTTTCAACAATGGAAAACCCTCCTTCCATGATGGTGTCCTGTCCATTCATCGTAGTTTCAAAATTTCTTCTAAAATTCAAACTTGATTGATGTATAATGATGTCTCTGACCTTATTATTTTGATGACTCTTGGTGTTAATGGAAGGGGTGAGAAAACCACGTATGGTGAAATACATCCGATGAATTCCACTGATCTCGTATTGGCTCAAAGTTAATATTGATGGGGCAGCCTATGGTGCACCTGGCTTTGCTGGCAGTGGTGGCATTTTCCGCACCCATCAGGTCTTCATGAAGATCTGTTTTTTTTAACTTCATTGGCAGTGGATTTGTAGTTGAAGCAGAGATGTGGGCGATGATAAAGGCGATAAGTTACGCAACCCATTACGGTTGGCGGAGATTATGGATTGAGTCAGATTCTTCTATTGCTGTGCAAATTCTCAAAGATCAGTCTAGGAATGTTCCATGGAGGATGCTACCACAATGAATTACTTGTCTTCGCCCTACAGAGTCCATTTCTCTTATTGTATCCCATGTTTACAGAGAGGCCAACCAGGTTTCTGATTCTCTTTCCAAAAGAGCACTTATGAAGGTTAGTTCAAGTTGGTCTTTTTCTTTTCCAAGTTATTTTTCTAGTATGGCACAAATGGACTGTAGTGGTGAGGTGCACACGTGGCTTTGTAATTCCCCCTTGTTCTGACTTGCTTTATACTGTTTATTTTTTATAATAATATTTTAGGATCAGGCCTGCCTGTCTCCTGAACCTTCTGGCTATATCCTCCTTCATGAACCTCAATTGATGATATCCAACATGATGTTCAATCCAAGATAAGTATTTACCACCACGTATTTGATCAATTTAGTCACACATATTTGAGGATGATAAATTTTATTTATATTGATATTTGTTAACTCTTTATAATCAATGTATAGTCGCTTCAATTTATCATTCATTTTTTTCAAAAAGGGGATGTTTAGGAAAAGGTGACACAGTTGACTGAATGAATCCATTGTCAGGGTTTTTCTGAAGTTTTTTCTCTAATTACTACAACTCAATCGTGTCTATTATATAGGGAGTCTCCAAAATTCATGTGGAAAAATGTTTTAATTCTATTAATAATTCAACTTCATTATTTGGTGTAATGATTGAAAACACTTCTGGAGATATTTCAAAAAATTCATCGAAAATAGGAAAATCATTGATGACATGATTCTCCTCACACATCTATGATAAATAACTTGTCTGAATTGGAATTATGAACCATAAAATTGGTGTGAAATCCTTTGTATGTTCATAAATATGGTCACATTTATAGAAAATTTATTATTGGTTTTGAATATAAAACATAACTTCATGTCCTTAGTAATTAATGTGGGATCCATGCAGAGAAAGACAACATATTCCTACGCTGACATCAAATTAAACAAGATGAATAATGGAATGATTTTTGGGAAGTAAATTACCACTAAAATCTATAAGAGAGGAATCATATATTGGAGATGTGATCATGAAACCATGTTTGATTTTTAGAGGTAATTCCAAATCTAATTGTTTGGTTGTCATCTTGATACCCTTGGAAAATTATTTTGATACGAACGTATGGGGAGACCTATAGTCAAACAAGAAATTATAAGTTCTATTGTGGATGGTGGTTATACCGTTCAAAATGATGTTATAACACCCCCATCATAAACTGTGATCACATGAGACTTCCCCTTACCCCTCGACATAAATTGTTGCTAAAATTTATAATAATCAATAACCCTTTTGTTTTGGTAATTCTTATATTTATGCCCTTTCTCCTCAAACTTCATACACTAATGTTAAGGGGGTGAATTATATGTATCTTTCCCTATTCACGTCATTTTATAACTTCATTCAATCTCTTTGGTAGTCAACTTCACAATGATAATACCTTCTATACTAAAATCATTTACTTGTCCTCCTAAGGAAATTTCCTCCATTATTCATTATATGCATTGATAATAAAGGAAATATCATATTTTCCTCTCCATGGTTATTATAATTTAGTTTAAACTCCATCTTCTTTTTATTATCAGAATTGTGAGATTTATAAGTAACTCCAACCATCATTTCCACCATGATAGCACATTAAAAAATATACTCATAACAATTGAAATCTCTTGTCAATAAATACCTTAATATATATGTTTTTAATCCCCAAAAGTATTGATTAATAATTATTTTATTTTGAATGATAATACCATAAATGTACTTCCTAATCTTGTAAAATTTTCATCATAAGTACCAACAGACTCACCCTGCTTTTACATTAACTCAATAAACTACTTATTCATCTTCATTAAATGAATACGAGGAATGTACTTCTTTATAAATAAGTTCTTGAACTCATTACAATCAATGGATACAATTTTATCTGGCTGCCTCTTATTATTGATAAGATCCAACCACGGATATATTTCACCTACAAAATGATAGACATAAAAATTTAAATTTTCATGTTTCAAACAATGGAAAATGGAAACTATCTTTCCATTGGTATAGATCCATTTCTTAGGATCTAATGGATTAGAAACCCACCGAATGAAGGTTGGAATTATCTTGTTATGGACATACCAGAATTGTGTTCCTTTGTTTTTTCATTATTATGTATGGAAATATTCATAGATTGAGATATTGTTTAGCATAGTTAGAATATTTTAAACTTAATCCCCCATAACATTCGGATGATTAGGAGGGAAATCATTTTATTTTTTTTCATCATTTGAATTAATGTGGTTCATTTATGTTCCATCCATTTATTAAAACCAAAAAACATTGTGTGAGAAATAAATACAATAGTTGGGAACCACATAATCATTAAAATTTATTTATAGGATGTCTAAAACATGACACATTCTTCATTATTCAATGAAACGTTAGGTTTATCCTCGATCATCCACATTAATCTTCTATTTAAATAATTCATGATAGGTCATAATCTGTTTTTTTTAATTTTAAAATTATATCTCTAGGGAGCGTGACACCAGCTGCACATCAAGGAAAAATGTCTTGAACAAGTTATTGGTCGAGTGTAGCTCAATATAGTCATTTAGGTGTCGATTAACCTAGGTACATATATTCCAGAGTTATATCCACTTTTCGTATCTAGACAAGGATGAATATTGAGGAAACCACACACTATATCTTTTACCAAATTTCCATGACATTTTCATATACTTTACCTCGTCCTTAGACATATCCTTAGAAATTTCCTCTATGGATAACACTATAGTTTTCTTATCTGAGTTTCCAAATGATAACAAAATATTTTCTTCAACTCCAACTATAAATATCTAAGATTTAATACATAGATATTACATCATTGTTGGTGTATATCTATAACAATACATAAAAACATGTCTCGGAACTATAATAGTTTATTTCCTCGGTAAAATTGGAAACATAAACACCAGTACATATGTTAGATGCATCATCTACCGATAAATTATACACAAAATGAACTATTTTTAAATATATAATTTGTAATACATATCTTTATAACTTTGGGAAAATAAAGAAAGTAAATCGGTGAACTCAACTCTCAATAAGGGTAGACAACATTGATACATTAGCATAACATGAACATAAGGGTATGAGAACATGATCATAACATTTCAAAACCATGTACTATATATATATTGATCCTAATCATATGTCATGTAATAAATATTGGATGTTCATAATACCTGAAGAGAAAATTATCTAATGAACCAGATCCATGAGAGAATAAGACATTGAATTTGTGGTATACACTTAAGCATATAAAAGAATTTCCATGTTAGTAAAGGATCACTACCAAGGCCCTAATAGCATAAAAATTCCCTTACAAAACCATGTTAACTCCACATTTTATCCTTGTATTACTGAACTTGGGTCACTCTCCATTTAATCATATTTATCACATGAGATATAAATGTTCACTACTGGAAAATGGACCTATAGCCACAGTTTTGCATAAAAATGTGGGAATAGGGAACCCCTATACCCATCGTTTTTAAAACCTGTGGTTATAGGTCACCTTTACCTAAGGTTTTGGGAAAAACCATGGGCATATGAATTTTTTTCAAGGCCTATACCCATGGTTTTGGCAAAACTATGGGTATACGATTTTTTTTTCATAGACATATACCCACGGTTTTGTAAATCCATGGTTAAAGCATTCCTACATTATGGAGGTAAAAAAATTATGTAGAACACAAAAAATTGGAAGGAAAAACTATATCCACAGTTTCCCTCGTATACTCACGGTTTAGATTAATATATATAAATAAATACAAACAAATAACAAAAAATGTTTCGTAGATGAGTTGATGATGCACCATTTGATGTTCTACATAGTTGCGAGATCGAATCTTGCTAACCATTTTTTTCTAATACTGGGAGAAATATTAAAATATTAAAATAAATATAGATATATACTAATTTAAGTGATTTTTCTGGGTTGGTTATTAGTTGGAATTTGGAAGATGAGGTCGCAGGATCAAAACCCGCAAGGTTATTTTTTTCTAATACAGGCGTGAATTAAAATATTTAGTGGAATATATATATATATATATATATACATATAATTTGTGTAGAATAAGTGTTGAGGCATCTCGAATATTTAATGTAGGTCACAGGTTCTATTCCAGCAATAGCATTTTTGTAAAATTTATACACACTGTTTTAAAACTATGAGTATAAGAATTTGAAAACGTTGCTGGAAAAAATGTGTCTTTCACACGGTTGCAATAAAGATTCACCCACAGTTTGTAAACTAATGGGTATAGGCCAGGGAACTATCCCAAAACCTCAATTTCCCACGATTCCCAAAACCGTGGGTATAGGCTATACCCCTGGTTTTGGGGGCTATACGCATGGTTTTGAACCGTGGGTATAGGTTATTTTTTCAATAGTGATTTCTGAAATGCATTGGAGGAATATATAGTTCAAACCCATCACATAATGAAAACCATTTTTATGTTTTCCCCAAGATATTAAAAATTAATCATATCAAAACCCACGAAAAGAATTGGATTTCATTAACATTTCATTATTTAATAAACCATGAAAAAGAGAGAAGTTTCATAATAATTTCATCATAGAATAACCCATAAATGCAAGTAAAATTCATAAGAATTTACACATAGTACAACTCATTGAAGAGAAATGATTTTCATAAACACCATGACATCATCCAGAAACCATTAAAATAATAATATGAATTTTATCCTTGGATAATATCCCTATTAATTCATTGGTCACACAAAAAGATGTTATCATATATGGAAAATGAATTTAAAAGATCATTCAAAACATTTATTCAATAAAATATTCATTCTTATTTAAAAAATTATTTTAAATGCATAAGGAATTTTGAAATAAATTTTTTTTCAAAATAACATTGAAATCATATATTGTGATCATTTATGAAATGATTATTCATGAAACTGGAAAACACTATTCATGTCGTACACATCAAAATGATGGTTCCTTTACATTTTTGATAAAATCCAAATGGGACATGATTGGAAATTGACCTGAATATTCCTTTGAATTTTTTAAATTGTAAAACATGGGTAAAAATGTATTTTGAAAACCAAAAAATATTAATTAAAAATTTTTTAAATAATTTTTAGAAAACAAGTTTTTTGAAGAAAACTAATTTCAGACCAATGAGAAACATAATGTCTTATTTTTATTAAAAAATATTATTTATTAATTACCAATGAGTGGAGAAATGGTACATTACAAGGTGATACCAAGAATTACTAGAGGAGAATAAATTTATTAGTAAATCTTGTGATATCGATCATTATATTTCAACCTTTGAGACTTCTTCATAAACAATCTTGATAAATAAAGAGGTCGTAACATAAAATCTTTACAACATTGGTAACATTGAATCATCCGCCCTAGGAAATAAAAAAATCGATATTAAATTATCATGAATATTTATTCACTGTTGATATTATATGTAAAATTTTTTATATATACTAATCATAAAATAATATGGGTGCATAACATAATGTACGTCTCAAAGATGGAAAATAAGGAAAAAATCCACTTACCTTAAGTCCTCACTTTCATCGTTTCTGGTCAAAACACTTGTACAATAAATATATGTTTATTATAAATATTTTATAGTTTCATATTCATTTATATCATGAAATATAATTTGATGGTGAATATTTATTACCTGTTTATTAATGAATCCATGTAATTGTTACATTTCGTGTAAAGGTGACATGGAATGACTCATAAAAGACACCAATCTTGGTTTGTGAGTTAATGAAGATATTTTATAAACTCAAGAATACAAAAACAACAAATTCCCACACGAGAAAAGATATTCACTTAGAGGAATGGATGGAAATGTTTCTGACGAAGAAGAATGAGAAAGGTACCACTTGCACTCGTCCAATAATCTTTCTGAAGGCAGAAAAAGGAGGTACAACTGAAATGTTCTATAAAACATTAGAGAAGGATGAGTTTGAAAAGTTGGGGTATGAAGTCAACTCCAAAATTCTTGTGAAGTTACATCTTGTGGGTTTTCTGGCCATGTGGATTAGTGTATATATATTTCTCGTCTGAGATTTTGAGGGTGATGTAAGGCTGAGAAATTTTGTTATAGAGGCCAAGCTAGTAGAGAAGAGTATGGTAGGTTTGGATACCCCTATTCTGGTAAAACTTCGTAGGAGCTTATTGATTATCTATAGAGGTAAGTCTCCTTTCAAAATAGCAGGACCATTATAGATTTTATGGGGGTGGATCACCACTCATTTCAGAACTTATGTTGTGTAGAGTGAGGTTCAGGTCCTTAGAAGTTCATTCTGACCATCTATTCATGATTTTTATTATATTCCACCTCTGTCATTGAATGTTTCTGAAAATAAGGCCAGGTTAATTATGTACAATAAATTTCATCTTTTCCCTTATGGGAGTCTACCTACGGGGTGATTTTTTGATGACGGGATGACCAACTTAGAGTTATGGGCATATATGTTAGCTAGTAGGGATGGCATATTGGCCACCAGGATTGATTGGGAAATCATATGTGAGGCCTATGATCCTTATAAATTTTCATGCCAATTATAATTTCTAAAAAATTACCATATCTTCTCCAATTCATTTCATATTAGATAAACATCTGATGGTGGCCTGAAAACTATGGTTGCTAACGACTATAGAAAAAACCAGGGAAATATTCAACTTACTTTCCACTGATGCAACAAGAAGATTAACAATCTAGTATGCTAAAAACTGGGTTGCATCACACCATAAGAGGGTGTTAAACCAAGATGTCCCTCATGTCAAGATAAAGAGAGGTAGTATAAAGGAACCCTCTCATTTGGAACGTAATTCCTCATCATCAAAGGATGATTCATTTGGGTCAGAGGGTGGGGGTGATAAGGATCCAAGCTCACTAAAGAGACCTCGTGAATGATATAATTCACCTGTCAAAGTCAATAGAGCTACACCATTAGTACCAACTGAAGTTGTACTGAGAAGGCCTAGTATCCATCATTCAGAAGAGCAGCAGGTTCCATTTTTTCATCCAGCATCTGTGAAGACAAGAATTGGGAAGAAATTCAAATCTAAAACTACATGATCATCTTCTAAATCTTTTGGAATGTACTCTGAATATGTATAACTAGAGGCGGTTCAAACATGGAAAATCTTGCATTATGATGTTGAAACCACATAAATAGATTTATGTGAAGGGTTGCGTATTTCAAGAATAGGGGATCTACAAGCCTCTTCTGATATTATTTTTAAGAAAAAACCTAATGAAGTAATAACTTATATCAGGTAACTATAGATTCTCATATATGTAAATGATTAATCAATTCCCACCACAAAAAGTATGAAAGAGATGATAGATTGTGGTGTCTATGAAGGGATTGACCTTTCACTTGATTAATAATGGTGTGATTTTATTGATCTTAAAGATATAAGTATTCTTTTTCTCGCATTCTTTTCTTATTTTCTATTTGAATTTATTCAAATCAATATTACTCAGGGGAAATTCCATTTTACCTTGGAGTTAAATAAGGGAAAATCAACTAAAGTTCCATCACCACGGTATATCCCTGGTAGTACTACACTTGAAGCTATTGGATCACCCTATGAGTCAGGAGAGATATCTATATGCCAACAGGCTATAGAGGATGACATAGTAGGGGGATTGTGGTCTTCATTACCTATTTTTGGAGATGATGATGCAAGTCCTCCCAAGAATTCAACGAAACAGAAACATTAAAGAAATAAAATTGGGGTTAAACATTTTCTTAGTAGTGGTAAGCATTACTGACAACATGAATTTTAGATTTATTCATATAAATTATTTAAACTTCTTGGAACTGCACGAACTTCTTCTATTTATTCTCTTAGGTAAATTACTGATAAGCCTCGAGGAACCATAGAGGGTGATTCCGGACAATCACAAATTCCGGCCAACCAAGTGGATCCTTTGACTGAAAGGGAATTTAGCCTTGAGGAGTCAACATATGTTCCCAGCACTGCTCATTTTCCTACTACTAGGAGAGAGGAGACCTCTGGTAAATCAGAAGTGCTTAATGATAAACTATGTGTAACAACAACTGACTTCCACTCATTGGTACTCCAGGTTCATCATATACACCAGAAACTCATGTGAAAACTGATGTTGACCCCATAGCTATTACTGAGGAGGTTGTTTAGGGTAAAACATTTTTAGAGCAGGGTCTCAAAACAACCACTCCAAGTGATCCCATGTGTGAGACTAACATGGTAATTGGGATATCATTGGATGTTATGATGAATCTTGGAATGTCTTTTGAAGAAGTATTAGAACAAGTTAATTTTCTGAATACTTTATAATATTTTGAAGTTCCTTGTATAGAACCAAATGGATGTGTGTTTTTATTGTTCATCCTATAAATCTCTTTATGATTAATTTTATAACCATGATCTGTTGAAATATACAGTTCCATCTAAAGAAACTGCTATAGTGAAAATGTCTGAAGAATGCGTTGATATAACTGTAAATCCCACCATTGCAAAGACATTGGATCAAGTGAACCTTGAAATGGAAAATATTCATGAGATTCATTTAGAGAATCCTGAGTAAGTGAAAGAAATCATTCTCTACCAAAAGACATCATCCAAAACTAATGAAGTTGAGAATATTTGTGATGAGTCTTCTAAAATTGTTGACCTATTGTTAGGTAAGGTTTACCAATATTGTTATTGTGCTCACTCTTGTTATTATTTTGAAACTAACCATAATTTTAATTCATCATATAAGATTATCAACTTCAATTGATAGCTTTGGAGGTGAATCTTATGCATCATCTCAAACATAATTAGGAAGTAAAGTGAATACTGTCAAGGGAGGAGCAGAATAGGGAACTTCTTCAAGTGCATTAATCCTGGAATACGTTCCCCCTTAAGATAGCAATTATGAATCAGATCCGGTGCTGCAGAAGGCTCTTCACCTTTCAAATCAAAAGGCATAGAAAAACATATATAATAAAATATCTGAAATTCCCCTTAAGGAACTTTCCTCCTAAATTCCATGGATTTCATCTCTGTTTATTATGTTACGATTTAGCAGTTTTGAATATTTTTAAATCCATACTATAGAGAAAAATATCATCCAAAAAAGGGAGTAATAGAAAATAATTCGACAAGATCTGATAAAAGCCAGATTGTTTACCAATATTGATGAATTCCAAGTATCATTATCCCAATTAGAGGCCAATCATACTAAAAAGTTGATAGGACTCAAGCATAAAATTTAAGAAAAGATTGTTCAGCAGTTGCATCTTTAACAAGATTTGGATATTGTTATAAGGGACCTTAACCAACTTCATGATTCAATGGAATAAGTCCAAAAAGATGGGGAAAACCATTGTGGATCATGAGGAGGCACTTCTTCAAGATGAATATAATGATACTGGTTGGATAAATAAACTTCAATAGGCAGTTGATGGAGCTCAAAAGGACATTAAACAAATGAGAATTCATGTATAAAATTTCTTGTAATTTATGGCAGAGAAAATCCAGTTTTTAGATGCTCCCCTGTGAATTTTTTACTCACAAATGAAAATAATTTTTTCTCTAATCATCTAATTCTTCATCGTTACTTCATTTTAATTGTAATGTTAAAGCTTACTTATATAATATGATATTTTTATACTGGGTAACTATAATTACAAGGATAGAGATGGAATGCGCTCTTTTTTTACCAAAGCCATTGGGCCTGGTGAGCGTAGCCTAATTTTTTACTAGGGTTATAAAAAACACCCAACAAAATTTGTATCTTTTGACTTTTTATTGCTCAATATTTCCTAAACCATAAAAAATGTAGGTCTAGAAAGCTTAGACTTCAACTTTTTTTCAGTTTTCCCTTTACGGGTTTTCAATCTGGTGAGTACCATGTCTTTTTTAAGGGTAGTTTAGTGTCATGCATATTGGACTAATAAGGCTAGTGTTTAAGGTCGAATAACATTGACCATAAATTTTAAAATTAGATCCCAAACATGGATTAATGTCTATAAATTGTTCTAATATTCTTTAAATACTTCAAAGGGGGGTCTTGAGTCATGATTTTTATGGTTACCAAATCTAGAACTTTATGTATAAATAAATAGGAGGTCTTTTCAAAGAACGAAGTTACCATTCCTTGAAAAACTCATTATGGGGACTATATTATTCAAGGCTGATATGGGAATATGTTTTAGAGCCAAACAGTGGTATCCTTTGACTAATAGTTCCATTATATAGGTGAATTTTATGCAAGTCCATCTCAAAAAATTAAAATTTTACTGTTAATAGACAATGGAAATTTAGATTTGGGTGACTCAAGACCACAGTGTGTGGATTTTCCAAGGAAATATATCTAAGAATAAAGGTCTATCTATGCCAACATAGGTCATGAATGGGGAAACCAATCCTACAAAAGTTAGGTGTGTTAATAAAATTAAAAAAAAAATCAGAAAGGGGATTTATGACATTGTGCTTTACAGTTTCATGTCATGTTGAAAGGACATTATTTTGTGTAGTTTCAAGTCATGTAGTAAGGAAATTATGTTGTATAGTTTTTAGTCATGCAGTAAGGAAATTAGGGGGATTTAATTTGAGGTATTTAGATTTAAAAAAAGTTTTATGAGTCTCCAATGTTTTGATAATTTGTCTAGAAACATGCCACCATGTTTAGGTATGGAAAGCAAGAATGGTAAACTGTGATTTGGGAATTTCTAGATCTAAATAATTGTATGGGAAAAGGGTTAAAGGCATTAGAGAAAGTATTTTCCCAGAACTAAGTCACCATTATTTTACAAACCCGTAATGGGTGTTGTACTGCATAGGTCCTGATAGAGCGCTGTCGTGGGTGCCCTCAAATAATTAGTGTAATTTGGGGTACTTAGGTGCAGCAGAGTGGCTGACCAAGGTCGTCTCTCAAAGGAGGAAGTGAATTTAACAACTTATTAGAGGTATTCTACAAAAAAATAAAATAGAATATAATAGAATAAATCACTACTTTAAAGGATTGGGGTTTATTGTAGTTTTTGAATCTAGAAGAAGTTTGCTGGAAGAAGATTGTATAATTTTTTTTTGTTTTTAGTTTTGAAATGAATTTCGATTAAAATGACACAACAAGAAGATGTTTTTTTATAAATCTATTTAAAAGGTGTAATCGATCTAACTCTACCTCTTCACTTTATTATTAATCATTATTATGTAAATTAACATTCACTTAATTATGATCCCTTAATTTGTTAAATCCCGAACCCTACGAGAATTAACTTTACCACGAAGATGATGTGAATTTAACCCTAGGCTAACTTCGGAACATGAAATCGTAGCACCCTGCTTTGATTGATCTTCTAAGATTAGATTATGGTCAGTGGTAAATTAAGGCTCATATCCATTCTGTAAATGAGGATGAATTGTGTTTAGGGATTATATTTGAACTCTACAAATTTATCCCGTGTGGTCTTGTATTACCGATTAAGATCGCGCTCTCACAATTTACACAAAATCCCGACCTCGCGTGTTTTTGTGTTAATTGTTCAATTGCTTGCTTAGTTTATTACAATTTAAGAACACAATTCATGGATCATATTATGTGAATTATAGTAGCTCATTTATTCAAAATAAATGAATGAAAAAGGATAGAGGTCGATCGATTACTAAAAAGAACTACTCTTCCATGGGTGGTGTAATCATCGTAGAAGCGTTTTGCATGTGCAAAGGTTTAAAATGGGTATAACCCAATAACGCTTCTACTCAATAATTCCAGACCAATTAGGAAGATTCAAAGAATAAGAAATTTAAACAAAACAAAAGAAAATAGAATAATTAAAAGAATAACAAATAAGTTTATTACATAAACAAAATCATTACAACATGAAGGAGAAGAAGAAGGCTTCGTCGAAGGGATCCTTGCTTCAAGAGCTACCCTTATTGAAATGGTTAGAGAATTGGAGTGGATCCACTTATCCTCTTCCCTAAACTTCCCAATTCACGTCCCCAACCCCTCCAAATGAGAAGAACTCAAATTTATAGTGGGGAGGGGAGGAGAGGTTACAAGTGGTTTCAAGTGGAATGTCGAAATTCTGCCAAATATTTTAATGCCAATGGAACCGCCCATTTGACCACCAAAACGCGTGAATTGGCCAGCCTTCCAGAAGGATAAAATGTGTAGATATGGGTACTCTATCTCCTCTCCAAATTTGGGCTCAATAAAATCCCATATGTAGGAGTTATGGCCTAAATACATAAGCTTATCCATTCTGGAGAGTCCAGCCCAGCTTTGACTTTATGGCCCAATTAATCCATTAAAATGCATTCTTGTGATCTAGTGTCCTTAATAAAAGTTGTCGATAATTAAGTTAGGAACACTTTTACAAAATTTCAAATTCAAATAATAAATATAAAAATATTTATCTTTGAAATACTACAGTGAACTATAAAGGGTAAAACTGGAATTTTCATCAAATATTCAAATGAATGATCTAATCCCAAATATTTTATAAAGAAACATATTTAACACAATGTGAGGAAATTATATCATTTATTATCAATAAAATATTCAACAAAATAGTGTTTTATCAACTCCCCCACACTTACCCTTTTGCACACCTGGGAAAAACCTCATATCAAGTAAACATCAATATCAAATCAAAACCAATTTTAAAACACATATCCTTAAGATCAATCAATTTCACACCAAGAATAAAAAGATATCATGCCGCATAAAAAAACCTTATTTCAAGTTCTCCATTTATATCATTCAATATATTTCCACTTCATTTATCAGCCCATGCACAAAACACTTACCTCGCTTGAATTTTCTCTCATCACTCAAATATCAATTTTTTTGCAATGTCTTTCTCATCCAAACTCATACAAGGGTCACCATAGGCTTGATAGATTCCTACATCGCTACCCGATGTGAGTCAAGGACATATGTTTATCATGAGGACTTTTTAGGGTTGTTTTATGGCTTTCGGTTGGTAGGATTAAGATGTGAAAAACTCTGAGGCTGAATGAGGAGGGCTTGACTCTTTTGAAGCAAAATTGCATTAATCTAATTTTCACTTAAATATGGTCTTCTCTTCAATCCCCATAGTATTAATTCAGCTCCATCATCATGAAAATTCATGAAAGGTTTACACCATTCATCATTTAAGCATAAAAAATGTCAATCTTCTCAAACATGATTTTCTTGAAAGCTTCAGATGGGCACAGCATTCCACCTCAATTAGAAGCTCCAGAAAAGGCACAGCTTCACTTGTCATGAAAGCTCCAGAAAAGGCACAGCTTCACTTTTCATGAAAGCTCCAGAAAAGGCACAGATTTCAATATAATGACTTTCTTTAGCAGCAAACACATCTCTTCAGAATTTAATTTTCCACCCAAAGTATCACAGAATGTGGTGGCAAAACACAAGACAACTTCCCCCACACTTAAGCTCAACTAGATTATGCCATTTCACTTCAAGAGTCGGTTGGATAGGGAAAATTGGCTTGTAATGTGGATAACCTAACAGTATTTTCATGGATTCTAAGGGTACAAGGATTAAATATTCAAGGTAGTCCATTATAAAAAAGGATTCTTTGAAATAGGGGTTTTAATACCAAACAAATGCCTCAATCATTTAAACATAAGTACCTAAAACCCTCAAGTTTTGACAGGAATAGATCAAATTCTGGTTAAATCAAGTATGGTTTGGTTATCTCAAGAAGTGAGGTGAATGTAAAGAATATGAAAATAATGGTTTAGAAGCCTCACAGGAAAGTGATTTCAAATATAAAGACAGTGAGATTGGCATGGGATTCAAAATTCAGTGTACTTTTCATGAAATTACTAAATATTTGAACTTGAAACAAAGTTATTTCAGCATTCATTTAATCTTAGTTTCAAGGGGTAAATTGTTTCACTTATTGATATGGATTTAAAAATGGTTATGAGAATCATTTTAACTCAAAATGTTTCAAAAAACACAGAAAATTGTAAAATAAACACACACAATTTGAAAAACACACAATTGTTTTTGAAAAACACGCAATTTTTTTTGGTTTTTTTTAAACAGGAAAACAATTGAAATTACTAAACTAAAAGGTTCCCTCCCCCACACTTAAAATATTTCATTATACTCAATTTGAACCCGTGAGACGATATATGCACATGAAATGCAGAATTTTTAAATAGGACAAATAATATAAAAGTGAAAGGGTTAGGAACAGCCTGATGTGCTCAAGTGATGATGGGGTCATGCAGTGTGATAAAATCCACTACATCAGTAGGAATTCCCTCAATGTATCTCTTCAAACGTTGCCCATTGACTGTAAATATCCTTCCAGTGTCCTCTTGTGTGATCTCCACTGCACCATAAGGAAAAACATTAGTCACAACATAAGGACCTAACCATCTAGAACGCAACTTACCAGGCATCAACTTCAATCATGAACTGTAGAGAAGGACTTTCTCTCCAACATGAAACTCCCTTTGTTGGATCATTTTGTCATGAGATGCTTTTGACCTTTCCTTGTAGAGCCTTGAGTTCTCATATGATGATAATCTAATCTCCTCAAGCTCTTGAATTTGCAACTTCCTTTGGATTCCATCTTGGGCCAAATCCATGTTGCATTTCTTTATATCCCAATAAGATCGATGCTCGACTTCCACTGGGAGATGACATGCTTTCCCAAAAACAATCCGAAATGGGGACATACCAATGGGGGTCTTGTATACTGTTCTATAAGCCCACAATGCATCATCCAAGCGCTTGCTCCAATCCTTCCTATTTGGCTGCACGGTTTTCTCCAAGATTTGTTTCAACTCACGATTTGAAACCTCAGCCTGACCATTTGTTTGGGGGTGGTATGGTGTTGATGTTTTGTGTGTCACCCCATACTTTCGAAGGAGGGAAGCAAAATTCCTATTGCAAAAGTGTGTCCCTTGGTCACTAATGATGGCCTTTGGTACTCCAAACCTGCAAGAAAATTTGTGCCTTGACAAAATCCACTACAACATGAGAATCGTCAGTCCTGGTGGCCTTGGCCTCCACCCATTTACTCACATAATCAACAGCAACCAAAATATACAAAAATACTAATGAACTAGAAAAAGGACCCATAAAATCAATGCCCCATACATCAAAAATCTCACAGAATAGTATGGGTTGTTGGGGCATCTCATGTCTCTTAGAAATTTTCCCAGTGTGTTGGCAACGAGAGCATGACTTACAAAACACATGGGCATCATGGAATAATCTATTCCAATATAATCCAGAGTCCAAAACCTTTCTAGCTGTCCTTTGGGGTCCAAAGTGTCCACCACAAGCAAGTGTTTGACAGAAATGCAAAACAGACTCAAACTCATGATCGAGAACACACCTCCTAATGACTTGGTCACTACACATGCGCCATAAGTATGGATCATCCCAAACATAAAATCTTGACTCACTCTTTAATTTTTGGACTTGATGTTTCTTTAAATTTTCAAGGATTTCAGAAGCAACAAGGTAGTTAACTAAATCAGCATACCAAGGATGCGTACCTGAGATGGTATAGAGATGCTCATCAGGGAAAGTGTCCCAAAGTGGTACCTGATCCAAGGTGTCATCCTCTAGTGTGTGAGTAAGCCTACTCATGTGGTCTGCCACCATGTTTTATGACCCCTTTTTGTCCTTTATCTCGATTTCAAACTCTTGAAGAAGGAGCATCTAACGGATAAGTCGTGGCTTTGCATCTGGATTCTTCAGGAGGTACCTCAAAGCTGCATGGTCAGAAAAAAAACTACTTTAGAGCCCAATAAATATGAACGGAATTTATCTAAAGAAAATATGAGGGCAAGAAACACCTTTTCCGTGGTTGTGTAGTTTGATTGGGCCGAATCCAATGTCCTTGATGCATAGGCAATCACATGTGAACATCCTTCCACCCTCTGAGATAAGACAGCTCCAACCGCGAAGTTGGAGGCGTCACACATAAGCTCAAATGGAAGGTCCCACCGTGGGGGATTTATGATAGGTGGAGTGGTCAGACACTTCTTTATCTCATCAAAGGAATTCCTACAATAATCATCAAACACAAAATCAGAATCTTTTTGAAGTAATCGTGACATAGGAAGAGCGATCGTACTAAAATCTTTGATGAAGTGCCGATAAAATCCTTCATTCCCTATGAAAGATCTAACATCACGCACACATGAAGGATAGGGTAAGGATGAAATAATGTCTACCTTAGATCTATCAACCTCTATCCCATGTTTTGACACCACATGACCTAAGACAATGCCATGCTCTACCATAAAATGACACTTTTCAAAGTTCAGGACCAGATTCTTCTCAATACAACGATTCAACACCTTTCCCAAACTACTTAGACATTCATCAAATGAAGACCCATACACTATAAAATCATCCATAAATACCTCCATGCAGGTCTCAATAAAATCAGAAAAAATACTCACCATACATCTCTGGAAGGTACTTGGGGCGTTGCAAAGTCCAAATGGAATCCTCCGGTAGGCAAATGTGCTAAAGGGACAGGTGAATGTAGTCTTCTACTGATCCTCTGGAGCTATAGGAACCTGAAAATATCCAAAAAATACATCCAAGAAACAATAGTGTGTTTTCCTAGCTAGTCTCTCGAGCATTTGATCAATAAATGGTAGGGGGAAATGGTCCTTGCGAGTGGTCTGATTTAGTTTCCTATAATCAATACACACACGCCAACTATTTTGCAACCTCATTGGAACTAAATCATCTTTATCATTTTTAACAACAGTAAAACCAGTTTTCTTAGGCACAACCTGAATTAGACTTACCCATTGAGAATCTGAAATGGGAAAGATTATACCTGCCTCGAGCAATTTCTCAACTTCTTTTTTAACAACTTCCAGGAGGGTGGGATTGAGTCTCCTTTGTGGATGTCTCACCGGTTTAGCCCCATCCTCCAAGAGAATTCTATGCATGCAAATGGAGAGGCTAATACCTGATATGTCAGCCAAGGTCCACCCAATCGCCCTGATGTTCTCCCTCAAAATATTCAAAAGCTTTTCTTCATGTTCAAAAGGTAGATTGTTAGCAATGATAACAGGTAATCTCTCACCATTCAACAAGTATGAGTATTTCAGATTTGGTGGCAATGGCTTGAGTTCTAATGAAGGAGGGTGTAGTATGGATGGAGAAATTGATGCAACAAACATATCTGCACAATGAACATTAGTATCAGAATAAAAATCATCACAATCAGAGAATAAAGCACCAAATCCATCAGCATACTCAATAGCCATGTCATAATCAGAGTTCACATGATTAAAATCAGAGTATGATTCCATTTCAAAATCAAATCTTAGAGAGTCTTGTTCCTTAAAAACGGGTGTAGAAGTAATCTTAGACATCAAACTAGAACCAATAATCATAATCTCCCTAAGTATAGGACAATCCAATTCCATGATGTTTTTACTTGGTGGTTCAAAATGGGAGATAACAAAAGCAGAATGGTCCTCTGAGGGGTACTTCATGGAATCCATAACATTAAATATCACAACTTCATCTCCAAACTCCATGGAAAGTGTACCCTCATTGACATTTATGATAGTTTTTGCAGTTTTGAGGAAGGGTCTA
This sequence comes from Viscum album, assembly GCA_963277665.1. Lineage (NCBI taxonomy): Eukaryota > Viridiplantae > Streptophyta > Magnoliopsida > Santalales > Viscaceae > Viscum > Viscum album. The sequence goes on from OY728130.1 coordinate 584,565,522, forward strand.
CCTAATATAATGGGGGCATGAGAACTTACCTGATCATCCTCCATGTTAAGCACATAGAAGTCTGCTGGAAAGATCATGTCTCTTACCCGAACAAGTACATCCTCAAGAACTCCCGCTGGATATGTCGTAGCTCTATTCGCCAATTGCACCACTACTCTTGTTGGATTCAACTCACCAACCTGCAAGGAAGATAATACAGAGTGAGGCATCACATTTATTGAAGCTCCTAAATCACAAAGAGAATCAGAGAAGTGAAACTCCCCTATGGTACATGGGATGGTGAATTTCCCGGGATCCTTGCACTTTGTTGGCATTGATAGAGTTGGTGTAATGAGTGCCGAGACATTCCTTCCAAGGTTGAACCTCTCATTTTCCTTGAGCCCTCTTCGATTGGTATAAAGTTCTTTTAAGAATTTCTCATACCTTGGAATTTGCTTAATGGCTTCAAGTAGAGGAATGTTGATCTCCACACGCTTGAATGTGTCCAAAACCTTCTTTTTCATTACTTCTTCAGCTATCTTCTTGGTTTGAACAACCCTGTTTGGAAATAGAAGGGGTTTAGGAGGTACATCATCAATCTTTTTCTTACCTTTATCTTTCTCCTTGGATTGCTCATCGGTTGGTATGGAATGCGGCTTCTCTAGAGTAGAGGTGAATCCCGGTGGAATGGTAGGTCCAGATGTATCATTCATTTTCTTCCCACTTCTAAATGTGATGGAACTAACATTCCCCTTTGGATTTGGAGTTGGTTGGGAAGGTAGATTTCCATAATTCTTACTCACAAGTTCATGGAGGGCGGTGGCAATCTGACTCATTTGAGTTTTTAACTCTCTCAGCTCCGAACCATGACTCTTCAGCTTATTCTGTTGATTAAAAACAATTTGTTTCAAAATATCATCAGTGTTAGAGTCTACCTTGTGTTGGATATTTCCTTGTTGCTGACTCGTTGATGTTTGAGCTTCGAATCTCTTTTGGGGTTGTTGGAAACCCTGTTGGTAAGGTGGAGGCTGCTGGAAGTTTGGTTGAAAAGGGGGCCTTTGTTGTTTTCCAGAGCCATAACTCATGTCTGACTGATCTTTCCACCCTTGGTTTTATACTGTATCAAACTTATTTTGGGGATATGGTTGTTGTTGTTGTTGCTGCTGAAACGGTCTCCCAGGGAACACACAATCTTCTGTCTCTTGTAGTTATGGGCAACAGTTAGTTGGGTGGCTTGTCTCAGTGCAAATGCCACATGGCCTTGAAGGAGGGGGTTGGGATGTCTTTTGAGCCAATGCAATCTGACTCACCATAGTTGTCAATTCTTCTAACTTAGTATCAATCAAATTACCTTCAAGAGAAGAAGGTCTTACTTGATGTACTCCTCGAACATGTGGTGTACCTCTATCACCGAATTGTTGGGTGTTTTGAGTCATCTTGTCGATCAATGCGCGTGTGGCTGCTGGTGTCTTGTCCACCAATTCTCCTCCAGCTGCGGCATCCACCATGCTCCTCTCTATAGGTGTGAGTCCGTCATAGAAGTACTGAATGAGGAGTTGCTCACTGATTTGGTGATGTGGACAGCTTGCACACAGCCTTTTGAATATCTCCCAATACTCATACATTGACTCCCCTTGTGCTTTCTTGATCCCCGAAATCTCCTTTCGAATGGATGTGGTCCTTGATGCTGGAAAAAATCTCTGCAAGAAAAGACGTTTCAAATCATTCCAACAAGTTACATCTTCAGGTTGTAAATAATACATCCAGTCTTTTGCAGCTCCATCAAATGAGAATGGGAATTCTCTTAATTTGATTTGATCTTCAGAAACATTTCTTGGTTTAAGGGTTGAGAAAACCACATTAAATTATTTCAAATTTTTATTGGGATCCTCACCAGAGAGGCCATGAAACTTTGGAAGTAAGTGAATTAACCCATATTTCAGTTCAAAGTCCTATTCGAGATTTGGGTATGCAATACAATTTGGTTGATAGTTAATATCAAGTGCAGCCAATTCTTGAATGGTTGTATTAAGTTCATTTCCATTATTTTCAGCCATTGGTTCCTCTTTTATTTTTGAATTTGAATAGCTTCCAATTTCAATGTTTCCAGAATAGAGGTATTCACCAACTGGTTGAATATTGAAACTTCCCATAGACTGAGAATTTCTGATTCGAGCCCTAAGGCTACGTTCAATCTCAGGGTCAAGATCTAAGAGATATTCGTGATTAGTTCGTGTCATAGATTAAATAAAAAAGAAAAGAAAGAAAGTGGACCATAGTAAAATAAAAACGAGAAGTTTGAGTTGATGGTCCAAAAAGAAGTAGAAGAAAATAAAAGAAGAAGAAGAAAAATCAGATTGGGTAAATAAGGAAGAAATAAGAGAGGAAGAGAATAAAATGTAAAATAAAATAAATACCTCTAATTGGTTGAAATAATTACTTTCCTCCCCAACAATGGCACCAATTTGATAGAGAGCTGTCGTGGGTGCCCTCAAATGATTAGTGTAATTTGGGGTACTTAGGTGCAGCAGAGTGGCTGACCAAGGTCGTCTCTCAAAACAGGAAGTGAATTTAACAACTTATTAGAGGTATTCTACAAAAAAAATAAAATAGAATAGAATAGAATAAATCACTACTTTAAATTATTGTGGTTTGTTGTAGTTTATGAATCTAGAAGAAGTTTGCTGGAAAAAGATTGTATAATTTTTTTTTGTTTTTAGTTTTGAAATGAATTTCGATTAAAATGACACAACAAGAAGATATTTTTTTAGAAATCTATTTAAAAGGAGTAATCGATCTAACTCTACCTATTCACTTTATTATTAATCATTATCTTGTAAATTAACATTCACTTAATTATTATCCCTTAATTTGTTAAATCCCGAACCCTACGAGAATTAACTTTACCACGAAGATGATGTGAATTTAACCCTAGGCTAACTTTGGAACATGCAATCGTAGCACCCTGCTTTGATTGATGTTCTAAGATTAGCTTATGGTAAGTGGTAAATTAAGGATCATATCCATTCTGGAAATGAGTATGAATTGTGTTTAGGGATTATATTTGAACTCTACAAATTTATCCTGTGTGGTCTTGTATTACCGATTAAGATCGCGCTCTCACAATTTACACAAAATCCCGACCTCACGTGATTTTGTGTTAATTGTTCAATTGCTTGCTTAGTTTCTTACAATTTAAAAACACCATTCATGGATCATATTATGTGAATTACAGTAGCTCATTTATTCAAAATAAATGAATGAAAAATGATAGAGGTCGATCGATTACTAAAAAGAACTACTCTTCCATGGGTGGCGTAATCATTGTAGAAGCGTTTTGCATGTGCAAAGGTTTAAAATGGGTATAACCCAATAACGCTTCTACTCAAGAATTCCAGCCCAATTAGAAAGATTCAAAGAAGAATAAATTTAAACAAAACAGAAGAAAAGAGAAGAAATAAAAGATGAACAAAGAAGTTTATTACATAAACAAAATCATTACAACATGAAGGAGAAGAAGAAGGCTTCGTCGAAGGGATCCTTGCTTCAAGAGCTACCCTTATTGAAATAGTTATAGAATTGGAGTGGATCCACTTCTCCTCTTCCCTCAACTTCCCAGTGCACGTCCCCAACCCCTCCAAATGAGAAAATATCCAATTTATAGAGGGGAGGGGAGGAGAGGTTACAAGTGGTTTCAAGTGGAATGTGGAAATTCGGCCAAATATTTTAATGCAAATGGAACTACTCATTTGACCACCAAAACGCGTGAATTGCCCGGCCTTTCCGAAGGATAAAATGTGCATATATGGGTCTTCTATCTCCTCTCCAAATTTGGGCTCAATACAAGCCCATATAAAGGAGTTATGGCCGCAATACAGAAGCTTATCCATTCTGGCAAGTCCAGCCCAGCTTTGATTTTATGGCCCAATTAATCCATTAGAATGCATTCTTTTGATCTATTGTCCTTAATAAAAGTTGTAGATAATTAGAATAGGAACACTGTTACAAAATTTAAAATTCAAATAATAAATATAAAAATATTTATCTTCGAAATAATACAGTGAACTATAAAGGGTAAAACTGGAATTTTCATCAATTATTCAAATGAATGATCTAATCCCAAATATTTTATAAATAAACATATTTAACACAATGTGAGGAAATTATATCAATTATTATCAATAAAATATTCAATAAAATAGTGTTTTATCAGGTCCATATGGGGAATATCTTTCATATCCTAACATTGGTATCCTTTGAGAAACATGCTTGTTATGTAAGCGACTTATGAAAGGCCACCTAGGGGCACATACTTAATAATAAGGAAAAAGAGCTCTTGGGTATCAAAATTTCTATTTCGAAAAACTGAAGCCGGTCTATAGAGATTCATATTTCCACAGCACAAAGTTTTATTTATGGAGAAAGTTACCTGAATATAGAAAGAGTATTTCCAATCATGATTTCCAAAGAGTCAAAGAAATATAATTTCTATGAAGACCTGACCCAAATGTAGGAAGTAGGATGTATTTAGTTTTAGTTCATATGACTAAGACATAAATATAATGGAAACAGTATATGATATATGGTCAAATGATCCATGGTATGTTTAATCTGCTTTGAACACATAGAGAGGGAAAATGTGTAACCCATGGTCTTAGAGACTTTCAGATTGAGAGAAATGTAATGGGACAAATATACATGGATGAATTATTTAAGATATATATTATTGTATATTTTCATCTAAGTTTTACAGGGATATAAGATTATTTTAGCAAGAACAAAGTTACCATTATTTGAAAAAACCCATTATTGGGGTTGTATTATGCAGGTCCAACTGGGGAATATACTACATAACCAAACAATGGTATCTTTTGATTGGCAGACCTATTATGTAGGTGATTTATACAAGGCCACCTAGGAGCATGTACTACATAGTCAGGAAAAAGAGCTCTTAGGTATCAGAAATTATGTCACCAAAAAATGTAAGAATGATTATGAAGATATGAAAGTATTCAAGATTAAGAGTGTGAAATACAAGAAGGGGGTAATGCTCAATGCATAAGAGAAATATTTGAATCAATATTTTCCATGAGTTTAGAGTCCCTTAAAAAGATCTAAATCACATGTAAAATGGGGACATTTCTTGTTTCCTTGGTGGGATATCTAAGGATAGGACCCAAAATGAAGACTATTGTATAGATTGTTAATTACATATGGAAGAGAGATAAAAGTTTATCCCGTGGCTGGGACTAAGATATAAAGCCTAGTTTTCACTATGCATCTAAATGGGATGAGAATAAATCCATACATAGTTCGTTGGGTACTTTTCAATTTAATGTCATGCATCAAGGACATGAAGTGATTATAACGTGAAAAGAAATATTACGGCTAGACTAGAGAATTGAACCCAGGTGTCACTACGTATCTCATATGGATGAGAATCAGTCCAAACGTAGTTCGTGATAAAATAATTCCCCAAACCAACTGAGTTTGATGTGAGATATGGGAATTTTCAATACATTTCTGAATAATGGTTAAACTTAAGACACAAGATGGTATGAAGATCAAACCATGTATCTTGAAAGAGTACTCTTCAAAGATTTGGTTTATATACAGAAAGAAAAATGGAAATAAATTTCTTTATAGTTGTACCTAGGACCAATATTGGAGATCCAAGGGTCTCTATGTATCCCATTGAAATGATAATCAATCCACACATAGTTATTGAAATGAGGTCTCTATGCAAATCTGATTCAAACATAGGGAGAAATGGAACTCATGTGCCAATAATAAGTAGCAATGATGTGAGTAATGATTTTTCATGAAAGCTGCTCATTTATTATAGAACCATAAGTAATACCAATTTACGGTATCTTATAGGATTTATTAGTGTCAAATAAATAAGACATTAACCATAAAGTTTAATGTCGTGTTGCGATGAAAAATTATTTCATCCAGTTTAATGTCAGGCAATAAGGAAAAATATGTTATGCATTTTAACGTCATACATCATGGACGTATATGATTGTTATGTAGTTTAATGTCTTGAAATTATAACATTATGTTTTTTAGTTTCAGGTCATGTAGTGAGGACATTATGTTGTGCAGTTTCAAGTCTTGTAATGAGGACATTATATTGTATAGTTTCAATTCATGCAGTGAGGAAATTATGTTGTGTGATTCCACAAAGTACATATTCAATAATCTTTCATTGGTTGGGGTTTTAATGAGTTCTCTATCCATTTAGATTAGGGAATAATATCTATTATAGTAAAACCTATGTACATAGTAAGGTCATTCCCACTTTGTCTCAAGATTTTGGAGGATTCTTTCCTAGTATCATTGGAGACATGAGGAGTAATACCAATTATCTTTGAAGAAATTAGTAGAGGAAAATTTTCTTGTTAAAACCTCATTTTATTCTATTCTGATAGACTTACAAATGATGAAAAGTATGCAATCTATTTTTGTCTAATTATTACAACTCATCAAATCACTTATGAGACTTTTCATTTGTGGATAACTAATCATAGATGGAAACTCGGAGTGGAGGAAATTGAATTTCAATAGGCAAAACTGCTTCTGTTCCATACACCAATGAATATGGATTTTCCTGACTGGCAGTATGGATAGTAGTCCAATAAGCCCATAAAAGCAAAAAAAAAAGTTTATCAGTTCAAGATTTCTTATCTTTACCCACTATTTTATTGGGTATATTTGATTGACGCATGTTTAAATCCTCTATTTTTTCATTGGTTATTGTATGATAACGAGATAAATGGTTGGATTTGATATTGTGCTCCTGATATAGATTATTTACTTCAAAAAATACAAATTGGTGCCATTTTATATTAATATGGTATGAGGGACACCAAATCTTTTAATGATATTATCTTTGAAGAATCTAACAATGATTTTGGCTCCAACTTTTTTTAGATGTATTACCTCAACCCATTTCGAGAGGAAATCAGTAGCAGTAAGAATATACTTGAACTTATTAGCCGTAGCTGGAGGATACGGTCCTGCCACATCCATTCCCCATGTAGAAAATGACTAGGAGTATTTATCTATAGGTAGAAACTCTGGGGTTTGATGGATGAAGTTTTTATGTACTTGGAAGGGATGACACTTTTTGGGACGGTCATGGGCCGAACCCTAATCCTCCAAACTAGGAACTCCCTAACAATGTTCCTAGGAGACATTTCCATGTGACTGCATATATATATAAACCCATATAAACTCTATGAATCTCAAAACCATCATAAAACAAATGTTGGAAACCTCTGACTGAAGATATACAAACCCAAATGGGAGAGAAGCGGATGTGCCTTTCCCAAGGGTGTGGTAAATCAAGAGGTTTTGGTGGAGGTTTCAACATAATCTCTTTAAGATGAGGAAGTTAATGAATAGGATGCCTTTCCATGAATGACTTTGAGTAAGTATTGATGAAATTCTTGTATATTCTGAAGGGATAAGGTGAATCAAAGAGGGGTGCCCAAGTAGGTATCTATCATGTAGGTATGGGTGCGCAAGTAGGCTTGGACGACATGATGATTACTTAAGTGATGAAAAACCTGGATGATAAAACTTGTTCGAGACTTGAATCAAGACTTAAACAGTATTTACAAGTATTCCCAGAAGTAGGTTTCTCAAGTTCCCTTGAGATGAATGGGTGGCATGCAAGTGTTCCTAATTTAGGGAGGTTGGGCGCTTTAGGTGCACAAGTGTTATGGATTTTAAACACTAAATGGACTTAAGTCCTATGATCCTCCTTTAATTCCTCTACCATAGGTGTTAAAGAACTACCTTGAAGGTTTTTGAAGACTTAGGAAAAGCACTAGGGTGACTAGAGTTTCAATTATGCTTCTAATAAATTCATCCATAAAAATGAAGACCCCAAGGGTATATTTATAGGAAAAAATAACACCCTAGGTGAAAGAATTTTGGTCAAGCAAGTGGGTTGTGCGCTAAAATTGTGGCGTGCAAGTAGGTTGAGTGCCAACATTGTGGCATGAAAATGGAAATAATTTGATAGTGATTTCGATTAACTGGGGTGATTTAAATTTTTACCCTTTACAAATATTTAAATTTTCCATTTATTTTCTCCTCTTTTTTCTAAGAAATTTCCCTTTGTCACTTTTTCATTGATGTGATAGAACAAAGTGTCAACACCTACCTAAAACTTTCATCATAACGTGGTGAAGGAAATATAAGAAAGGGAGAGATTAGAAGCTTATAAAGGGAAAACATAAGATATTTCAATTTATGATCATATGAATTCATAAGATACTAATAGGAATATTTTATCAGGAACATAACTTACAAAGTTCATACCCAACCTATCATGTATCATAATGATGACTCTTTGCATAAAAAATTATCATTTATAAAATAACATGTCCTATAATAGTGATAAATCTTCATAAATCAATCATGAACCATAAGATAATTTTATAAAAGGGTGGAACTATCCTTAATATTGAAAAAAATCATATTTCAAGGTCAACTACCAATACCATCAACATAGTGGATTAGGTATAATCACCTACTTTCCATTTTTTTTATAATGATTTAGTTATTTCTCATAGTGGATTGGGATGCGCCTATTTTATACAGTGGATCAAAACTCACCTATTTCCCATACGAGATCAATCCCATTGACTCGTTTCTTATTTTTATCTCATGAGATATAAAGCATTGCCTAATGCATTGGAGGGAGATGTAGTTCTCACCCGTCACATAATAAAATCCATACCTATGTGTGGCACAATATCATAAAATTTTCATAATATAATCACATAATAACCCTTATAAATAAAATAGGTTTTATAAACATTTCATCAATTCACCATATTAAAACCCATGAAAAATAAATTGGCTTCATAAAAATTAAATCAATATAAGAATTAACAATCTAGATAAATAATAAGGATGATATCATTCAATATTATCCCCTTTAAAGAATAAGTAACAACAAAGGATATCATCTTGGATGGAAAATGATTTTGAAAGATCATTGGAACATTTATTGTGAAAAATATCATTTCCACTTAAAAAATTATTTATAAAATAAAACATTTTTAAAATAATTTTCATTGAAAATAACCATGAAAAGTTATAAAGTATTATTTTAAAAAAAAATTAAAATATAACTTGGGGAAAATATCCTTTCCATTTTGTAAAAAAACATTATAAAACATACAAAATTTTAAAAAAACCTTTTCTTTGAAAATAACATTGGAAACTTATAAATGAATATTAAAAAATAATTTTAAAGTGTGTCTTAAAGAAAAAAATCCTTTCCAAACTGGAAAAAACTTTTTAAAATATAAATCATTTTAAATCTCTTTTATTTGAAAATAAACTTGAAATTTTATAAAGGAATCTTCAAATAAAATAAAGATCATCATGGTGGTGAATTCTTTTCAGGTCATACATTTTAAAATAAATATTCTTTTCACATTTTCAATAAATTATAAATGGGTATATTCTGAAAAATGAAATGAATATCACATTCAAAAAAAATTTAAAAATTAAAAAATGTATAAAACTTTATTTAATAGATAATTTTAATAAATTTAAAAATATATTTTAAAAAAAATGTTTTTAAAAGAAAAAGGGGTTTTAACTGAGGAAAGAAATAAATAAATTTTTTATTAAAAATGGTATTTTGAAACCATGAGTATATAAAGAGAGTAAAATGAAGGTAAAACATGTATTTTTATGAGATAAATAGATTAAAATATAATTAATGAGTTTATTTAGAGATAGATCATAATATTTCATCATTAGAAGCATAATCATAAACAATCTTAATAAACTATGAGATTGTAATATAAAACATTTATAACTTTGGTAACTCTAAATAATAATCCCCTTGAAATAATTAATTTAAAATAAACATATAATTTCATTAGTATAAATATTTTCATGATAAAATGTGTCAAAGGGTAATAATATACACCTCTTAGAAGAATAAAGGTGCATAACATAACTTTTTTCCCAAAGAAGCCAATTTGAGACAAAAAAATCACTTACTACTTTGGTAACTTTTGAACCATAAACCCCATGAGAGAGAGATAATAAAACAAATATTTAAATCCCCAATAAATTAAGGATAATATTAATAAAATTTATTCATGGGTGGTACATACACTACAAAAAATAAACACATGGTGAATATGACATGTATCTCAAAAAAAATAAAAGTGAGATGAAAATCCTTTACTATAAGTCTCGAAATCCATCATACACATTAGAACCTCCATTATAATGAATATAATTTTATTATAAATATAATACAGATCTATAATTATATATATTATAACATATATGATTTATTTTTTACCTTTTATCCTCCTATTATTAATAATTCCTTTTTAAAATCACGTTTTGGGAAACAACCACTTTATTTTTCATAAATGTTTTGATTTTTTATTTTTTTTTCATATTAATCTGATCATGTTTCCATGATCTCTGAAATCTTAAACATTATATTATTATAATATATATTCATTATATATTTATTTATATTAGTTCGTAAAACTAAGATATAGAAAATGAGATACACAATTCATGGAGACAGTAGGTGGTACGTAAGCATGACCATTATTTACATTTTATCTGAGGGTATAAATAATTAATAAATTAAAATATATTATTAAAATTAAAAAATAATTTTTATTTCATATTTATCACATATTTTCTTTAAAATCATCATTTTTACCTTCCATGTAAATTGTGGGAAAATCACATCACTTCAGGATGTGGTAGTCCACCATACATAAGAACGATGTCATCATATTCCCATAGAATGAAATGTAAGAATAAAAATGTGATATAATGATTCTATAAGAATAATAATATCTTAAATATCATATATAGATAATAAATCCATCATTATATCAAGCTTTTAGATGTGGTGAAGGAAAAATAATAACATTGGTTTGTGAGGCGGTAGTCCATTGTACCCACCATTGATGATTTTGAAACACATTTTATTGAAAAGGAGAATGACTTAGGTTATCAAATTAACCACATAAAAACTAAATATATTTAATATACTAATTTTCTATATAATCATGTATTAATAAGATTTGAATTTGGCAGAGGAAGAATAAAATAAAATGCTCGATTAGGGACATTACTTCTTCTTCACACAACTTTTTTTTGTTTTCACCTAAAGGATTTATAGGTTGGATTTATAACACAAATAAGGCTTATAGGATGAGTGAAGGTAATAAAGGAAGTTATTTGGTCAGGTATTGGATGAACTAGTGTTTTTTGGAAGTGTGAAGAAGAGAAGAGAGGGGGTGGCCTTTTATAAGTGAGGTGAGTGGTGCAATTTATATTTTTAAAGGAAAAAAGGTGTACCCACATTAGTCACATGATAAAATGATCCAAAATGAATAATTCTCAAAAATAGAAGATATATGGTCGAAATATTTCCAATAAATTGGTTCTGTAAAAATTTTGGGTCATTTTTAACCATTATCTTTTTTTACTTTAACCCCTTGTTAAACCAATTTTTACAATAATCACGGTAAATAATTTTTATTGTTTTTATTATTAATTATGGACAAACATTGATTTAAATTATTATATAATATATATTATTATTAATCCAAATTTGGAATCTATATTTAAAAATTAAACTCTTATAATTTTTAGAATTTAATTTAAAATTAAACCCACAAATGTGTCGAGAAAGCAGGGTTTGAAAGAGAAAATGCTGAGATGTTTAAAAAGATTTTTCATAAAAAATCAACATGAAATTGATTAAAATGAAATAAATTATATTAATAGATATATAATTGAACTCATTTTACTTATAAAATTATATTAAATCATTTTTTAATTTTCTAAATGCTTTAAAATAATTGACACTTCTAAATACAAACTAGTGTTTTTCACTATTCATTGTAAAATTTATCTTCTCAGAAAATTATAAAAAAATTCACCCTAAGATAAAATTTAAATTATTATTTTAAAATTTTAATTTAATTTTTTAAAACAAATTTTCTATAATTATAAAAAATAATAATTTTGAATAAGTGTTCAAAAATGTGACAAAACATTTTTTTTAGAAAAATGTATTTTTCAAGCATAAAATTGGATGTATTCTTATATATTGTATAGAAAACCCATAAGATTAATGATAATTTTTTTATTAGATATATAATATATATTTAACTACAATAATTCAAAAAAATTATTTTTTTAATTTATTGAGACGAAATGTGTTTGTGTTCATAAAAATAGTTTTTTAGAAAAAGATTTCCATTATTTCCAAATATTTTTTATTTTCATTTCTAATTAATTGGTCACCGAATAATTATTTATATATACTTGTGTAAACCATATATTTTCTTAATTTAGTTAATCAAATAAATACCCTCCATTCCCAAATCTATCTTCTAATTATCAGAATAAATAATAATATTTTAATAGTATGTCACATTTTGTTTAAACTCGGTGTTACGTGTAATGGAAGCTAGAATTGGATTTTTATGTTAGGAAAATGTTGAAAATATTAAAATAAATTTAAATTTTTTTCCCAAAAATCTAATAATTTTACAAAATTGGAATTATATAAACCACAAAAAATAAATAAATGGTGAATATGGAATATGTCTCACGGAAGTAAAAGTCTACTGAGAAAACCTTACCCCTGGTCAAAATTCCATTGTATGTCTCTAAACCTCCTGTATAATAAATATAGACATATTATAAATTTATTAAATAACCATAATCATATATATCATACAATATATTATTTGATTATAATCTTTTAAAACCTTTTATTATAAATTCTTTACTAAAATCATTATTACTGTTAATAACTACTCTATTTTTCATGTATGTTTTGGTTTTTCAGTTATAGTAGTTGTAATTTTATCCTGGTTAAATTATTTAAATAATGATAAAAATTATATATATATATATCATATATATTAATTATATAAGTTTTTAGAATATTCCATAAAATTTTGAGAAAGAAAAATAAGTTATTGTGTTTATTGAGACGGCAGGTCGTACGTACGCATAAAAGTTATTTCCATTTTTTCAAAAGGATGGAGAAAAATAAGTTCAAGTAATAATTAAACATTATATAATAATTAGTATAACATATATATAATATTTATTTAATAAATCTATCCTTATTACCATCCATTTCAAAATAAAATGAAAAAAATTTCACATCACTTCGTGGAGGCGGAAGTATACATGTACACATGAGCGACATTTTAATTTTAAAAAAAAGAAAGGTAATAAGGTAAATGTGATATATTAGTTATATAATTATAATTATATTCTAAATACAAATATAAACATTACATCCATTATTATATCCATCCATGAGAGAAGGTGATATAAAACAAATTACATCTGTTTGTGAGGGTGTAGTCCTCCGTACACATGATCAACCGATTTATTTCCCATTTGATAGAAGTTGAGATGTATTTATATTTTTAAATAATCATAATAATATCTCAGTATATAAAATATAAATCGATATTATTTTTTCATAGTTTTAGATATTTTTTATTCATTAGAGGAATAAATAAAATAAATACGCATGGTCAAGAACTATACATCTTCTTTAGAGAACCTCTTTAGGTTTATACCTAAAGCCTTATTAAAATAGTTATTTGATAAAAATAAGGTCTCTAGAATGTTGGTAGATATTTCAGAGACTAATTTTGGTGGGTATTTGATTAATCAAATGGATTTGTAAGTGTGAATAATAGATGATAAGGGTGCCTTTTATAAGTGGGGGAGAGGACATAATTGAAATTTCTGAAAATAATAAACTATACCCACATTTTTTCCAATCCAAAAGACTCTAAAATGGAACATTATATAATATTAGATGCATTAATTTTAAAATATTGTCTTCAAATAAAAATTTGATAAGTTTTTATGTCATTATAACCCTTATATTCTTATATTAACCCAAGATAAATCAATTTTTATATTAACCATAATAATTAATTTTTAAGGTTTTTAATAATCATTATGACATAAAATTAAGATGAAATTATTATAAAATATTAATTGTTTTTATTCCAAATATTTAATCCATTTTACTAAATTAAATTTATTAAAGTGATAGAATTTAATTTAAAATTATTCCCACATACGCGATTAAAAAATAGTTTTCCAATGAAATTTTTTTCATAAGTATAAAAAGTTTTTATATCAAGATTGAAAACATAATTGATTACAATAAAATTAATTTGATTAATTATATTAAATTTGAAATAATTTTACATTTAAAAAATTTAAAAAATAAATTTAAATTCCTTATATGAAAAGGTAGTTTTCAATAAAATTATATAATTTTCATTATTCATCAAAAAAATAATCATTTTAGAAAATTATAAAAAATTCACTCTAAGATAATTTTTAAATATTGATTTAAAAATTTAATTTCAAAATTTAAAATAAATTTTTTGAAATTGGTAATAATTAATTTTAACTTAAGTCTGCAAAATGTGATGAAACCATTTTTTAGAAAAATATTTATATAATTTTTCTGAAAAACATTTATTTTTATTTCATTTGATTTTTGATTTTTGATTTAAAATAAATTGATAAATAATAAATTTATTTACATATGTTTAAAAAATAAAATTTTGATAATTTATTTATTTATATTCATACCCACAAATTTTATGGATAGGTTATAAAGATATAATATTTTATGGTTCTTTTATACTCAGAGTTGTGTGTACTGCAACATATCAAAGAGTTTAAATTTATTTTAAGAAAATATATTGTAAAGTATCGAGGTGTTAAAAAACATCTTATATCAATACCAATTTAATGAAATAATTTCCATTATTGTATTTATATGTTATTATATGAATGTATAAACCATTATTAATTCCACCGAATCAATTAATGATAACAATTGTGTCATTAGTGTGTGTGTGCATAATACTTCCTCAATGAAGTGATGTCTTTTATTTCTCATAATCATGAATAATGGTTAGTTTTAATGATTTTATTGATTAATTAATAATATGTATATAATATTTCTAATGTTTTATAATATAAAACTATAATATACCTTATGAATAACATAACTCAAGTAAGGTATATTGATATCTTAATATGCTTTATTTGAGTTATAATGTTTCATTGTGAACTTCTTTATTCCATTATTGGGATCTCTAACCCTGATATTTATTTTATGGTTGTATCTCTACCATAAGGGAGAAAAATATATTTTTTTATGAAATATATTTTTTTACACTTTTTACAATGTGTTTTTTTAATAAACATATTTTAATAATAATAAAAAGTGGTTTTATTTCAATTTTTTATGTTTTTTATTCATATATTAATTTATTCTAGATAAAAAAATCATATCAAGGATCCATTATTGGATATTATTTTTAAAATTATTGTTTTTCAAAATATTTCCTGCCACTTTTTCAAAATTTACCATTGAATGACATCTAAATTTGTATTAAACATCAATGTTAAAATGATTTCTAAAATCTATTTTATGTTTTCACTACTATTTCCCTTTTAATTTTCAAAAATATTTACCCTAATATGAATTATGTTTCACTATTTGAAATCAAATATATATATTTGTCTTTTGGGGGAACAAACTTATGGTACTAAAAAATCCATTTCTTAATCCATTCTTGGGTGGTATCATTCAGGAATTCTTTTGAAAGGTTTTTTTTCATCTATGTAATCACCCTTATAGGTTTCCTTTGTTACAATGTGGATAAGTTCCTTTGAAACCATCCAAATTATTTAAATATATATAAAATGATCATATTATTATATTATCGACATAACTATATACTCTGCTCTATATGGTGTCAATATCATATTTTTTATAATTCATATTGGATGATGTCCACTTTAAAGAATGTTATTCTATTTACATTGAGGAATATATTTTCATTTCATATGTTTGTATTCCAATAATTAATATTATTATCAAGTTGAATATGTATTTTTTTATCATTCTCCTTCTTCCTTTAGGTGGGTTAATATCATGTTATTTATTTTATTGAGATGGGGAAATTTTTATACATTACTTATTATTATTGACTACTAACACAGGTTGACTATTTATTGAGATTCTTTATTTTTCATTATATAGACATCCATTCTTTTATTTTGGTTGATTCTCCTTAGGGAATTGCATGAAATGTCTTGTTCACTTTCATAGTGAATGCATTGGACTAAAAAAAGTGATGGGTGGGGCATGACATTATATAGTCCCTCGATTATTTATAGGTCTCATGAGACAAAAATAGATTGGGTTTTGGTTTATAACTCTCCCCATATCATTATATTATTTGGGAAAAAGGAAACGAAACATGTTTTTTTGTTCATAGTTATGAATTTCATCAGTGTGTGATTAGTATTATTGATATAAATGTTTTTAGTTATTATCATAGATATATTTTGTTCTCAATTTTAGTTGATTATGTATTTTTTCAAATTATTTAGACCTATTATATTATTTATAAAATATATATGTTTTTTATATATTTAGTTATATGTATCCCTTATTGAGTGTTTTATCTCTCCCTGTTCTTATGTTTTCATTCCCCGTGTTATTGAAATAAGTAGTATATGTGACATGTTTAAAAGGATAGAACATGTGAATTAATTTATGGGAGATATTGGAGACTCATTATGTAATAAGTAGTTTCACATATAATGGAATTTTTTTCTTTGATGGAAAGAACATGGGATTTGATAGTTATTTTTTATCCTAAATAGCCAAAGATATAAACCTATGAATATACCTAGGATGTAATAGAAGAAATAATATTTACTAATTTTTTGTATCTATGGATGGTTATATAAAGGGTTTTATAACTGGCATCAAAGTGATTATGTAAAGTAAATTTTTATGGAACTAGATCCATGAGTGCTAGTTCGATGTGTCACCATTTGTATGAGAAAATGGTTTATATAACATTATATATTATTACTTTTTAGGAAGGTTTAACAGATGATACGTTAAGGTTGATCATAATTTCTAGGATATAAATAACCATTTATTTTTGTTGAGGAAATATTAAATATTATATGGATTATGATAATAGATATTCAGTAAAAATTCTATGAATAATTATATGTATAGGATGGAATCTTTAATTTTTGGTAATATCTGGAGTGTGTGGTTTTCCTAGCAGTAAAATACCTATCTAGATATTATAAGTCAATGTAGGCTCTTACATATATGTTCCTAGGGTTAATAACCATGAAAACTATGGATTGTGTATCAACCCAATCTTTACATTGTGTGTGAAAAGAGGCATAACTGAACAACTAGTTTTACACTCCCAATGAACATGATTTAGGTAATTTATATTATCTTTATGAACTATTATGAAGGATTTTAATAAGTTTGGGTTATATAACCTAATAAAAAAGTAAGCATGGATAACATAAATTGAAATGTATATATTCATAAGTTAAGGTACATATTAATTGATATTTTATTTCTTAGATATGGGAAATGTTGGATTTTAAGAGCATATATTTCAATGATTTTTGTGTTTATAATAGTTTAGGAAAGATGTTGGTAATTTTAGATTTTTTTTGTATTAGTTTAATATATAATATATAATCCAACTCAAAGTAACTAAGGTTGAACCAAGAATGATGTAGGTTAAACTTAGAGTGATATAGGATGAATTGATTTTGATACTAGTTAAGTTGTAAGAACTATTAGATAACATTATAGTGATATAAACTTATACATATTGTGGTTAAATATTACTATAGTTATTTATGACAATTATATTATAATTTTCACCACTAATATTTACACTTTTGGTTTTCATAATTCCCTAAGCCTGATGTAACCAAGAAAAAAATAGATATAGTGGACAATGCAGAAACTATTTCATTGAAAACCCTTATAGCATAATGAATTGAGTGTGAAATATTGTGGATATTCTAAAAAAATGTCAATAATGTAACCATTTTTGAAATCATTAGTACACCTAAGAATATAATGATGAAGTCTCGTGAATATTTAGATGAAGAAGATGAGGATAAAAAGAAGATTAAATTTCACCCATGTCAAAAATGTGGGAAAGAGAAAAAATGAAATTTCCTCAAGGGGGGTGAAAGATGATTTAATATTGGAAGATGGGATCATCAATCACTAAACACTAACAAAAATTTTAAATTAGTGTATTTTTTAAATTTTAGTGATGTTTATAAGTATCAATAATTCATTTATTGATGTTTCTAAAAAATATTTGTAAATAATGTGTCACTAAATTAGAAATTTTTATAAATATCAGTAATTAGAAATGTTTATATATTTCACCAAATTAGTGATGTTTATAAACATCACTAATTAAAAACACCTCATTTACATATGTTTTTAGAAACGTTGGTAAATCACATGCCAGTTGTTGATGTTTCAAAAAAAATTAGTAATTTGTTTTTTGAAATTAATAATTTGTCACTAATTAGAAATGTGTATAATTGTATAGAAGTTAGTTACTTTTTTAATCAACCCAAATTAGAGAAACCCCATTTACCGACATTTTTTAGAAATGTATGTAAATGATACTTCATTTAATGACATTTCTAAAAAAGTAGTAGTAATTGTTTTTTGAAATTTATATATTTTTCTACAATTTTTAAGAAAATTACACCCAACATACCTAGGGTCCCTATCCTTTACTATGATCCCACCCTCAATCCCCCTCCTGTACCCATACACAGTGTCCGCCTTTTCCCCCCTCTTGTACCAAGATCCCACCCCCATCCCCCCTTATGCCATGTATCCCACCCCCGTACCCATACCCAACACCCTCTCCTGTAGCCATGTACTCTGATACCCCTGTAACGTGAAAGCATAGATAAGCAGCCATGCCTTCCTTGGAATATAAAATTATTTAAATGAAAAAATTATGCCATAACTGGAAGTATAACTCTACACCACGACTACCACCCTTGTACCCATACCTAGTTCCTCCCTTCTGTACACACATAATATGATACCCCCTAGACCACTAAAGTGGAGATAAGAAACCCCGGTGTCCTAGAACATGAAAGTAGATAAAAGAATAAATTACACATAAATTGGAAGTCGATCCCTACATCATTGGTCTCACAAGGATAAAGAGTACTAACTCGCCTATTTGGATATTAATTATAAAATTGTAGTATGTTATATTTATATATTTATAATATTTAAAAAATTAATATTATATATATATTAATATATGTGTGTTTATATTTTATATTTTATATTTTATGTTTATATATATGTTTATATTTTTCATATATGCTTATATTATATATATATATATATATATATATATATGTTTATATTATATATATATATATATGTATATTATATATATATTTTTTGTTTATATTAATATATATGTGTGTGTGTGTGTGTAAATATATATGTGTATGTATATATATAATTATAATTATAAATATATATATATAATTATAATTATAAATATATATATATATATAATTATGTGTGTTTAAAAATATCACTGAAATAGTATCGTTTTCTAAAAAATGTTACTAAATTTAAAATATTTAATTATATTATGTTATATATATATAGGTATTTAAAAATTAATATATATTTATTTATTTATTTATTTATGTTTTATATTATATATATATATATATTTGTTTATATTTTATATTTATATATATTGTATATATTTTTTATATTTTATATTTATTTATATTTTTATATTATAATATGTGTGTGTGTGTGTGTGTGTTTAAGATCAAGTCTCAATGAACTCATTATTAAAAAAATGTATAGAGAAGGAACCTTATAACATAAAATGTCCACATGCATAAAATCAGTGAAAATCATGTAGCTTGAGAATGAGTGTTCATGATGTGGTGAGAGGAACGCACACCCATGTCACGAGGAGTCGACCTATTTTCCATGTTTTCACCTGGATCCATGGTCCATCCCTATCATCCAAGAGTCCATTATCTATGATATCCATCATTATTGCCTATCTAAGTACATGATCACTGCCTTGATCATCTTTATCAATGCTTCCATATGCAATAAAATCAAAAGATTTATGTGTACTGGCCTTTGAAAGCATTTTTCCTTTCATCGGTTGAATATTTTCAGGTGTTATTGAAGAATATGATGTTTTATTATGGATTCCCTTCCCATATAGGATTCATACCCCATGCCAAATGCTAAAATAAGAATTAAAATAGAAGGAGTTTTAAATAAAAATGGTCCAAGATCAGCTCCAACTAGATGTTTTCCTAATGCCTCCATGGTTTCTACTTCTTTACATATATCCCTCCATGATAGAGATTTAACAGAGGCATTATTTTACAACTCCTTTACCATATCATACTCTAAATATAAAACAACCCCTGATTTGAAATTATATTCAGTATCACTGATGGTATAATCAATATTCTTTGAAAGTTAATTTCTACTCAAAATTGGCAACTCACCCATAACAGCATCCTCTTTATTCCCAAAATCAGAAATAGAAATAGAAGAGGCTAAAGAATCATTGAGAAGCAGAGTATTACCTATATATTCTATAGAGTGATCAACATGAAGCAAAGATAAAGCCTTCTTAATAGGGTCTAGCACCCTTTCACTCCCCTTTTTGGGGGAAAATACTTTTTTATGCAGATGATAAGTATAAGACATATTTTATTAGGTCCTATTTGAAGAAGCAGTATTAATTTTTTGTTTTCCTTTTAGGTTAATTGAAAAAATATTTGATTTATCCTGCCATAAGTTGTGATCAAAATCCACCAATATAGCCTCCTTAACATCCTAATTTTATTCAAATTCATCTCCAACAGAATCTTCAAAAATTCCTCTAGATAATGAAACCTTTAATAAGACTCCATCAATATTCAAGTGTTGTTAATTGGCCTTATTGTAACACCCCGAGATTTTATAATATATATTATTTTTAATTTCTTTCATATATTATATTGTACGCTACACCAATATTATCTTGTGCTATATGCAACACCGTATTATCTTGCAGTATATGCAACACTATTCTTGGATTGTGTTACACACAATTTCAAATTTGTTTGATAGTTTCTATTCTACGCAACATTGAGTTTATATATATATATATATATATATATATATATATTCAATGTATAAATGAAATATGGTTTTATTTTGTTATATGCAACAACAAAGGAGTCTTTCACTACACGCCACCCTAACTTGGCTGGCATTATATGCAATTGCGACCTTCCTTGATAGCGTGTGTTGTACGCAATACCGAGTTTCACTAAACGAAAATATATTGTTATAATATTATTATGAACTAGCCATTATTAGTATTAGTATCAAAAATTTGAATTTTATAACATTATAATTCATCTTACACATTTTATAGATCATGGTATGAGAACAAAATAAAGTTTTCGGGTAAAATATGTATTTTTCAAAAATTGCAGTTTTGTCAGCTTTTGATGGCGCACCCACATTAAATTTAGTTTTTTACATGTTTATAAGTTCAATTTGACAAAATAAAATTCTTTTTTTGAATCAGGATATAAAAATTTACTTTGGATAAATTTTTGACATTTTTCTGATAAGTTTCTTATTTTGATGAAAAGTAAAAAACGCTAAATTTTAATTAAAAACAAGTTTTTTCATTGAGATAATTAATATGGGTAAATTATAATATTGAAAGGTTTTAAAGTATAAATAGTGTATATTTTTACCATTTAATATATTTTAAATCATTATCATTAATTTTACACTGAATTCATAAGTAAAAACATTTCAATCTTTAGCAATGTTTTAACTTTTAAAACCCGTTTTATTAACAACGGGATTAATTATAAATTAATTACTGCAACTTATGTGTTTTTTATTTTGAAAAATGGATTCCATATTTTAATTCATTGGATCCAAATTATGTTAATAGGTTAGTTTTATATTTTTGATATTATGAATAGTAACTACGGTAATTTTTATTTACTCCAGTTAAAGGTAAATCGGGTAATTAAGGGTAAAAATAAGATTATAAAATTATCCTAACACCTTCCAAAATTCTATTGGATGACTAAAAGTCGACCCATATCAACTAAGGGTCTGAATAGATTCATTTTATGGACTTTTGACCATGAAAAGTATTTAATTATTATTAAAACCAAAGAAAGTGACAACATGCCACTCTCTTAAATCTTATAAGTATAATAATTTTAATTTAGTGATATACTTCATAAATCTCTGAACCTGAATATTCTACAGAACTATAATTAAATTATATACATCATGTGAATTTATTTAGAATTTTTAGGAATGAAATAATTATCATTAAACGTGACACAATAGTGATGTTGAAATTATTTTATTGATTGAAATATCAAATAAATGGTTTTAAAAATATTAAAATAAATATTACATGAAATATTTAATGTTATCCACTGATTTTCTAGAAAAATATGGCATGTTATGAATCTAGTAAATCTTTTATTTTGAACATACCTTCTGTTTGGATTTTATTTAAATTCAAATAAACGAATAGTGTCAAAATTGACACTATTGTTATTTTATAAAAATAACATAATATAAAATTGTTTAAAAATCACAAAAATATTTACAAATTATAAATTAAAATTTATGTGGTCTAAAATGTCATAAATTATCCAATTATGGACAATTAACAATATATAAGTAATTATTTATAACAATTTAAAATTTTCAATCTTATTACCACAAATAAAATTAAATAGAATAAATAAGGATAAATCAGGTTGATAATGTTTAAAATAAATTCCTAACATGTCTGAATTTTATTAGTTGATTATATTACAACCCTATATCATCTAAGATTTGGATTGGAGTCATTTTGGATGTTTTTAAGTGGGTTTTGAATTTATTATAAATTAATATTTTTGAGGTTTCCAAAGGTGCCCCTCTCCTCCCTTATAAAAGGGCACCTCCTCCCTCTCCTATTCACACAAATTTTAGCCTTCAATCTCAGAAAAACCCTGTCCATTTCACTTCTACACTTCTATATAAACCTAATAGTGGTCCTAGTATTCTTCAAAGACTAACATTAGTGCCTTAATATGAGGTTAAGAGGAAGCGCGTCGAAGAAGAGGTAATCTATTCTACCGATTCTTTCAAGTTTCTTTCTTCTTAAACTTATTATTCTTTAGTTGTTTCATTATAAAGTAATAACATCAGTATCACTAATATACTGATATGTTATTATAAATATGAAACAACCCCATTTCAGCTTCTATCCATCCTACGGAAAACGAAGTCACTGCGCGTGCGTATGTACGGAATACCGTCTCCACGCCGTGGTGTAATCTGTTTCTCCACCACCACCGTACTTGGATGGGTATAATGGTGTAAAGAATAACTATATATATAGTTATTATAACATGATACTAATTCTAATATATTATATCATCTACTATAATTCCATTCAATAATTATGGGAACGATATCATCGCTCGTGCATATATACGGATTACCGTCTCCACGACGTGATGAGATTCATTCTCCAAGTTAACCATTCAAGAATGATTATAAATTATATAAATTAAATAATCATAAAATATATGACATATTAATGATACTTTAATTATTTATATATTATTTACTTACTTCCATTCAACTTAATAAGGAAACGAAAATAGCGTTCATGCGTACGTACGTCCTACCGTCTCCATGAACGGTGTATTTCTTTCCATTTATCGATCTATTATATATATGTATATTCTGAATATATATTATATATAAATCATGTTTTAAATTATGGATGTAAGTAATCATGATCTAAGTAATCATATGAATAATTACAAGTCAAAACACTGACGATAAATGAAAAGATGTTACACAAAACGCTACTTTAACATGAATTTATAAAAGAACAAGTAACATAAAGTCATAAGTGAACCATATATGATATCATAATAATGAATATGATTATGTAATAAGTCAATGACATTATTTAAATCATTATATAGGATTTTTAGATATATATGAAGAATATCAGACATAAGGTAAGGGATAACTTATCCAATCTCGTTTTTATACAAGATTGTTTATTCGTAAGTATTTACTGAGGTTATATTTATCATCCATATAATTATTTTCTAAAAATGGTTTCATGTATTTTTAAATTCTTTTTTACCCATTTTTGACTTTTACTACATGGTATGTAAGGAATATTTCTTTTGTTTACCATACGAGGTACTTTTTGACTTTTCCGACAAACGTATGGGGAGAATGATTTTTTAACTTATAAGACATGAACAGATTTTTACAGTTTCATAACACCTTATTTTCATGAAGCTTACTCTACAATATTTCATATATATTTTCAAAAAAAATTCTTTTCTTTTAAAAATTCAGGGCATTTTGTGAAAAGAAAATGATTTTAAAGAAGGAAGGATATTTTCCTCACGAATTCATTTCAAGTGTTTTATCAAAACCATTTTCCTTATATGATGAAATTATTTCATATGTGTATGTTTCAAGAATAATGTTTCTATGATTTACATGGTTTCACTTTTCTTATGATGAAATAATATCCATTTGTTTTATAAGGATTATGTCATGATTGGATGATGTTTATGAAACCCATTTTATTCGTTGGGTAATGATGAATGATTTAAGTTTATATTGTGGCACATATAAGAATGATTTCATTATGAGATGGGTGGGACCTATATCTACCTCAAATGAATTGGGTAAATATTTATATCTTATGATATAGACATGGCTGGAACGGCAAGATAATCTAGTTCAGTGATACAGTACTGGGACGAGGAGTGAACTCGATTCAGAAAAGGAATTTGTCCACTAAGATGGTCTTGGAATAAATGCCTTGGCTACTATAAAAATCATATCATGTGCTTAAGGTTTTTACACAATTACATGTTTTATTCCCATGCTATTTTATCATTATTGATGTTACATTATGATCTATGCCTTATGTACTGCCATGCTTTATGTCATTGCTCAATATTTTTATGTTTAAACATTATGTTCATGTTTTTAAGTTCAAATGTATATGGTTTGTTTTATTTTCTCCATGATTACCCTTACTGAGAATTTGAGCTCACCCTTGATATGTTTTCTTTTCCCCAGTATATAAATAAAGTTTTTAGGAAAGAAAACAAAAGCTTAAGATCTTTATGGGATATGTTTAAGATTTTTTACCATGATTTGAAGATTATTTTCTAAGTTTCCAAAGACACTAAAGTATTACGATCCTTAAGTGTTGTTTTTTGTTATGTATTAAGTATCCCGAAAAAGTAATGTATTGTACATGTACATCAAGTTTGGGGTCTCTACAGTTGGTATCATAGGAAAGGTTTAGTTAACCTTTGGAAAATAGGATGCGAAAACTTTAGTGAGATCCCTAGAGATATTTCTAAGGTATGTCTAGGGATGTTCCTAAGGTTGTGTATAAGTATAGGTTACAGTCCTAGAATTATGATAAAGATAATGAATAACCTAGGATTAAACCTAAGATGTTATAGATTGAAAGCACTCCCCTTAATTATGTTGTTTTCCAATTATGATTTTTTCTTCTCAAACTATTCTTTTTGGGTTTTATAAAATGGCTAGAAATAGTAAGATTCACGATAATAGAGGATATGATGAAAAATTGAATGATATTATTCATGAGCAACCAAATAAAACGGGATTTGGAAGTCCAAAAATTGTTATTATGCCTAATCAGAAATCTCATAATATGATCAATAATCTCAACTTTGGTAAGTTTCCTAACTCAGCTAATAAGAGAAAGATGGAGTTTCATGATGATCATAGAGGAAAAAAAGTTCAATTTCAATCATGTAAATCATGTGGTAAGAGGCATCAGGGAGAATGTTTCAAAGGAACTGGAAGATTCTTTGGGTGTGTAAAAGAAGGACACAAATCCATTAATTGTAAAGGAAAAGGTTCAGTTAACACCATAGACAAGGATAATAATATTGCTAAGACATCAACAATAGTTAAATGTTTTAAATGTGGAAGTTAAGGGCATTATGCAAACCAATTCCCTAAGGGAAAGTCTCATGAAGAGAATCAGCATGGTCTTATGGGTAGTATTTACATTGATGATGATGAAGAGACTACAAATGATATGTGAGATGAAATAATTGTTCAAGATTGGTCAATGGTTTAAGAAGGTAGTGGAATTATTACATGTTTCTCAAGAGTAATGTTGGATAACACATCTAAGGATTGTTACACTATTGTTTTTACTTATTCTTTTTAAAGTATATGTTGAATGGTACCGGTAACCATGAAAGGTTATTCAGATAATTTTGGAAAAGAAGATGATATGCGCATAATGAATGGATAAGGAAAAAATAATATGTTTGATAGTATTAATGACCTCATGATTGATATAAGGACAAAGTTATATCATGGTTTGAGTATATAGAAATTTTGGGATTTTGGTATGTGGAAAGAGTTAAATTTTGACAACATTCATGTTTTCACTAAGGTTCAATGGGTATTCATTTTTCAAGAGAATACACGATTAAGGTATTCACATGTTTGGAATGTGACCAACAAGATATATCGTATGATATATGGGGGATAAATGATGGTATTCACATGCTCGGTAGTTGACATTTCTAGTAATTGTTTTCTTTATACTATGAGCTTGGAAAGATGTATTTTGGATAAGCCTAAAGATTGGAATGGATTATGTTAGACATAAGTTAGTATTGTTTAAGGCAAGAACTTTTTCGATATTATTGATGGAAGGTTATAATAATGTAGTTTTAGAAAAAGGACAACCTACAGGTCGGGTGACAACTCGTCGCGTCGGACAAGGCTGTGGGAATCGAACCCACTGCCGATGTGCGACAGACCTTTATCACCTACCACTGGCCTACAGGAAGTCCCTGGTTAGTAGAAACTAGTTTTATTTTATTAAGCGGTATGATAGATGATGTATAAGTCCATTTTTGGAATCATATACGATTAACCTCACCATAGATGGACTTATGTATATTTGATAACTTTTTCTAACCTTTTGTTTGAGACAGATGGAATGACCCATCATTCTACCACATGATCTACTAACACTTGAAGAATGAAAATTTCAACTTCATTTCTTTAAGAGATGAAGTGGAAATTTTTCAAGGCACGAACAATAGTGATATTGTACCGAAATAAAGTAAGTATTTCTTCTTATTCAAATTCTTCAACTTTAGGGAAATGATCTTGAAAACCAAAAATGTTGTCCTAGTGTCCTCATATCCAATGAATCAGATGGTACCTTCGATCATCACAAATTTATGTCTTTGTGATTGTTGGCTTTTTCATAGTCATGTTCTCAACCACTCTCCATCAGAACTTGATGGTTAGATTTCTCTTCCATATCCATATTTTCACCTATGTTCTCCTATGTAGAAACCCAGTGATTAGTTAATTTGGGTAACCATTACATTTCATAATTTAGTTTTTAAAGTTAAGTTTTGGTATTCCTTTTTATGATGTGGCTTTCTATTAAAGAAACTTTCAAGTAGTAAACGATTTATAACCCCGACAAATTTCGAGGGCGAAATTCATTTTAAAGGGGGTAGAATGTAACACCCAGAGATTTTATAAGAAATATTCTTTTTAATTTCTTTCATATCTTCTGTTTTACACTACACCAAGATTATCTTTCACTATACGCAACACTGTATTAGCTTGAAGTATACGAAACACTATTCTTGGATCGTGTTACAAACAATTTCAAGTTTGTTTGATAGTTTTTATTCTAAGCAACATTGAGTGTTTGTGTATATATATATATATATATATATATTCAATGTATAAATTAAATATGGTTTTATTTTGTTATACACAACAACAAAGGAGTCTTGCACTACATGCCACCCTGACTTGGCTTGCATTACACGCAATCACGACCTTCCTCGATTGCGTGTGTTATACGCAATACCAAGTTTCACTAAATGACGATATATTGTTATAATATTATTATGAACTATCCATTATAAATATTAGTATCTAAATTTTGAATTTTATAACATTATAATTCATATTACACATTTTATAGAACATGGTATGAGAACAAAATAAATTTTTCGGGTAAAATATATATTTTTCAAAAATTGCAGTTTTGCCGCCTTTTGATGGTGCACCCACATTAAATTTAGTTTTTGACATGTTGATAAGTTAAATTTGAAAAAATAAAATTCTTATTTTTAATCAGGATATAAAAATTTACTTTGGATAAATTTTAGATATTTTCTGATAAGTTTCTTATTTTGATGAATGGTAAAAATACATTAAATTTTAATTAAAAACAACTTTTTCATCGAGATAATTTATGTGGTTAAATTATAATATTGAATGATTTTAAAGTATAAATAGAATATATTTTTACCATTTAATATATTTTAAGTCATTATCATTAACATTATACTGAATTCATAAGTAAAAACATTTCAATCTTTGGCAATGTTTTAACTTTTAAAACCCGTTTTCTTAATAGCGGAATTAATTTTAAATTAATTACTGCAAATTCTGTATTTTGAATTTTGAAAAATGGATTTCATATATGAATTAAGTGATCCAAGTTATTTAAATAGGTTACTTTTATTGTTTTGATATTATGAATAGTAACTACGGTAATTTTTATTTACTGCAGTTAAAGGTAAATCGGGTAATTAAGGGTAAAAATAAGATTATAAAATTACCCTAACACTGAAAAAAATAATATTGGATGGGTAAAAGTCGACCCATATCACCTAAGGGTCAGAATGGATTCATTTTATGGACTTTTTACCATGAAATAATTTAATTATTATTAAAACCAAAGAAAGTGACAAGATGTCACTCTCTTAAATCTTATAAGTATAATAATTTTAATTTAGTGATAAACTTCATGAAACTTCAAACCTGAATAGTCTCCAAAAATATAATAAGATTATCTAAATCATGTGGATTTATTTAGAATATTTAGGGATTAAATAATTCTCATTAAAGTTGACACAATAGTTATGTTGAAATTATTTTATTGATTGAAATATCAAATAAATGGTTTTAAAAATATTAAAATAAATATTATATGAACTATTTAATGTGTTCCACTAATTTTCTAGAAAAATATGACCTGTTATAAATCTATTAAATCTTTTATTTCGAACATAACTTCTGTGTGGATTTTATTTAAATTCAAATAAATGAATAGTGTCAAAATTGACACTATTGTTATTTTATAAAAATAACATAATATAAAATTGTTTAAAAATCACAAAAAAATTTAAAATTTATAAATTAAAATTTATATGGTCTAAAATTTCATAAATTATTAAATTATTGACAATTAAAAATACATAAGTAATTATTTATAACAATTTAAAATTTAGAATCTTATTACCACAAATAAAATTAAATAGATTAAATAAGGATAAATCAAGTTGATAATGTTTAAAATAAATTCCCAACATGTCTAATTTTTTTTTATGAGATTACAACCCTATATCATATAATATTAGGATTTGAGTCATTTTGGAAGTTTTTAAGTGGGGTTTGAATTTATTATAAATTAATATTTTTGAGGTTTCCAAATGTGCCCCTCTCCTCCCTTATAAAAGGGCACCTCCTCCCTCTCCTCTGCACACAAATTTGAGCCTTAAATCTCGGCCAACCCCTATCCATTTCACTTCTCCATTTTCATATAAACCTACTATAGGTACTGTTCTTCTTCAAAGACCAACATTAGTGCCCTAAGGGAGGTTAAGAGGAGGCAAGTCGAAGAAGAGGTAATCTCTTCTACTGATTCTTTCAAGTTTCTTTCTTCTTAAACTTCTTATTATTTAGTTTTTTCATTATAAAGTAATAACATGAGTATCACTACTATAATGATATGTTATTATAAATATTAAACAACCCCATTTACCCCTCTATCCATCCTACGGAAAACGAAGTCACCGCGCGTGTGTACGTACGGAATATCGTCTCCACGCTGTGGTGTAATATGTTTTTCCACCACCACCTTACTTAGATCAGTATAATGGTGTAAAGAATAACTATATATATTTATTATAACATGATACTAATTCTAAGATATTATATCATCCACTCTAATTCCATTCAATAATTATGGGAATGATATCATCGCTCGTGCGTACGTACGAATTACCGTCTCCACGACGTGATGAGATTCATTCTCCAAGTTAACCATTCAAGAATGATTATAAAGTATATAAATTAAATAATAATGAAATATTAGTGATACTGTACTTATGTATATATTATTTACTTACTTCCATTCAGTTTAATAAGGAAACAAAAACAGCGTTCATGCGTACGTACGGCCTACCGTCTCCATGAACAATGTATTTCTTTCCATTTATCGATCTATTATATATATGTATATTCTGAATATATATTATATATAAATCATGTTTTACATTCTGGATGTAAGTAATCATGATCTATGTAATCATATGAATAATTACAAGTCAAAACACGGACGATAAATGAAACGATTTTACACAAAACGCTAATTTAACATGAATTTACAAAAGAACGGGTAATATAAAGTCACGAGTGAACCATATATGATATCATAACAATGAATATGATTCTTTAGTAAGTCAATGACATTATTTAAATTATTTTATAGGAGTTTCGGATACATACGGAGAATATCGGACAAAAGGTAAGGGATAACTTATCCAATCTCGTTTTTATCCGAGATTGTTTATTCGTAAGTATTTACTGGGGTTATATTTATCATCCATATACTTATGTTATTAAAATGGATTCATGTATGTTTAAAGTCCTTTTTACCCATTTTTTAATTTTAATACATGGTATGTAAGGAATATTTCTTTTGTTTACCATACGAAGTACTTTTTGACTTTTCTGACAAAAGTACGAGGAGAATGTTTTTTTAACTTATACGGCGTGAACAGATTTTTATGGTTTCATAACGCCTTATTTTCATGAAGCTTACTCTACAATATTTCATAACTATTTTCAAAAAAATCTTTTTCTTTTAAAATATCGTGGCATTTCGTGAAAAGAAAATGATTTTGAAGAAGAAAGGATATTTTCCTCACGAATTCATTCCAAGTGTTTTATCAAAACCATTTTCCATCTAAGATGACATTATTTCATATGTGTATGTTTCAAGTATAATGTCTCTATGATTTACATGGTTTCACTTTTCTTATGATGAAATGATATCCATTTGTTTTATATAGATTATGTTATGATGGGATGATGTTTATGAAACCCATTTTATTCTTTGGGTTATGATGAATGATTTATGTTTATGTTGTGGAACACGTAAGAATGATTTCATTATGAGATGGGTGGGACCAATATCTCCCTCCAATGTATTGGGTAAAGATTTATATCTCATGAGATAGACATGGCTGGAATGGCAAGATAATCTGGTTCAGTGATACAAGACTGGAACGAGGAGTGAACTCGATTCAGAAAGGGACTTTGTCTACTAAGATGGTCTTGGCAGCAATTCCTTGGCTACTATGGAAATCATATCATGTGATTAAGGGTTTTCCACAATTTCATGTTTTATTCCCATGCTATTTTATCATGATTGATATTCCATTATGATCTATGCCTTATGTACTGCCATGCTTTATGTCATTGCTCAAGATTTTGATGTTTAAACATTGTGTTCATGTTTTTAAGTTCAAATGTATATGGTTTGTTTTATTTTTTTCATGCTTACCCTTACTGAGCATTTTAGCTCTCCCTTTATATGTTTTCTTTTCCCCAGGATATAAATAAAGTTTTTAGGTAAGAAAACAAAATGGGAAGATCTTTATGGGAGATGTTGAAGATCTTTCACCATGATTAGAAGATTATGTTACGAGTTTCCAAAGACACTAAACTATTACGATCCTTGAGTGTTGTTTTTTATTATGTATTAAGTATCCCGAAAAATTAATGTAATGTCCATGTACGTCAAGTTTGGGGTCTCTACACCTATCACCATAATATTGGGGATTATGATTCACTAGAATAGGAAGAACAAAATCATCTACCTTTTGAGGAAAAGAATCAAATATGGGGTTTAATATTTATGTACATCTATCATTACACCAATTCCAATGTCCTACAAAATTAAGAGGAATAAAACTTCCCATTTGAGTAAGCTCTCTTGCAGTATAATTTTGACCAAATTTATCTACAACCTAAATATTGGTTTTTTCAACCTTACTATTCCCTTTCCTTCTAAAATTTTGTAGCTCAAGGCCCCTAAGATAAAATATTGAACATATCTTTTCATTATTTCAGGTAGAAATATCATGACCAAAAATTCGAAATGCATTACAAAATAAAGGAATATTCAAAAATTAAATTTTGTGATTAATCTCATTATTGGGTGTGGAAAGAACCAATATGACAACCCTGCTCTTTATTAAACACTTAAACATAATTTATTACATAAACTTCACTTGATACAACATATAATATTGAGAGGTCTAGTGTCTTTGGGGCTTAGGATCATTTCATGACAACTTTAAACAAGAAAAATAACATCTTTATTGAAAACTTCCTTTACATGACCACTACATTCCCTCGTACATAGCATTACATTGGATAACCTGAGGACATGCATAAGAAAAAGGGTGAGCTATAAGGCCTAGTAAAGGATTAATCATGGAATAACATGAGGAATAAAATAAATTTCAGACAATAGGCATATCAATAGAGCACAAGAGAATCATATACATAAAGGCATGATAAAGCATGACAATCATAATATGGAAATGTGGCAACAACACTTAACATAGAATTAGCATGAGCCAAGGCTCATTGCACATAGAGCATGAGTAAATCCTCATTGCACATGAATCATGAGTAAACCCTAGTTGCACTTGAATTATTATGAGTAAACACCCATTGCACATGACGTATCATGATTCTATACTTTACCCAATACATTGGAGCGCTATCAGGATGTACCCTTCTTAAACATTTCATTTCATGCATAAGTGTGCCACATGGATCATAAAACAATGAATAATTCAACATAATATTTTATTCCATGATAGACGAATATGGAATACATACATGAAAATATTTAAACAATAAGTAAATTAGCATAAAGGTGAATACCCTTGATAGAGAAATGGGCATGGTATTCACTACACAATGACTTTGGCTTGGAAAAGCGCAGTGCAATTTCGGCAGCATAACGGCATGACATAAGAACTCATAAAAATTGTTGATGATAGATAAATGGTCATATCATCATATTTACATGACATGGACAGTAAGTGGGTCATATAGATTGATGTCCCAACAAATTTAATAGAATTTAGATTCATGATACAAAATAATTGCTTGAATGTAAATGAGGAAAGAGAAATTTCTTTCAGAATTTTGGCATAGTAACGGGTGTACATGGGGGGAATTTAATGAGAGATAAAGGGGTATCTTCGGACATACCACCTTTATATCACATAAACTTTCATTACAATATACAAAATCTAGGATCTTTAAGGTTTAGTAACTTGGAAACCAAGAACTCAAAACATGAAAGCATAACACATTCTTCTTAAACACTTGAAAGGCTTCTCCTTATGTTCATCCTAGTTTCATTAATGCATCTCATAACCTGGGAAAAAACATCAAAATAAAGGGTGATCAGAAGTCCCAGTAAGGGAAACAAGGGAAACATTTAACATGTGAACTTGAGATACATCAAAAGTCATGAAAAATCACTTTAAGGCATGAGAAAGAGATCATGAGGCATATCATAATAAAAATAACATATTTCATAACTTTAAGATTTGGATACAACATTTAACATAGAAAATCATGAACATATCACCAAGGTCCATCCCCAAGGTTTCATTTGAAATTACCAAGGTTATTCATCAAGATATCGTTAAAATTGTAATCTCTAGTGGTTACATCATTACCCAATGCATTGGAGCCCTATCAGGGTGCACCCTTAAATTTGTCTTTTTCATCACGTGAAACAAATATATCATCATCAAAAATTTCATAAATAACCCATATAGCATAAAAGAAATGGGTTTCATTTCATAATCATAATGTTTTAAAAACTGCTTTTAAGACATGATCTTTATGTCATTTTAAACCCATGGAAAAAGGAAAGCGGGATTCATGTATGTAAATCCAAGAATTTAAAATAGAAAATTTTTATATATATGGGAATACCCCTATAAAAGAATGATCTTTGAGTATTGACTTTATAAAATAAAATAATTTGAGAAAAAGAGAGAGACATTTTGAGATGAAAATTCTGCAGCATAACGGCTATGTTACAGGGTTTTAGAAAGTATTGAAAAGAGAGGGGGCATGGGTCATCCACTCATAAATCATCCATAAAACAGTAGAGAGGTATAATATAATATATATAATAACATGGTAATGAGATTTGAAATACATACCATATGAAATGAAAAACATTGAAGGAAGACAAAAATAAGATTTCTCTTATGAAACTTTGGCAGCCTAACGGCGTCAGTTAAAACTTCAAAAAAAAGAATTGAAGAGATAAAATAGGGTCTCTCATCATATGAACATAAAATATCAGTATGATAGATATAGAGATCATAACCCAACGTAATAAAAAGGAACTTGAAAGACTTGACATGAAAATAGATCTTGAAAACGAGAAGGGTGAAAGAATCCCTTAAAAATTCGGCAGCCTAACGGTGCCACTTAAACATTCTCAAAATGAATTGATGAGAGAAAGAGGGGGTATCCCATAATAAGAACATGAGAAGTACAGTAGGATGAATATAAAAGAACATCCTCCAACATAATAACATGGATCATAAAAGATATGACATAAAAGAGAGTACTTGGAAAGAAAGAGAGAGGTATGATCCCTTACCTTAAAATGTAACTCTTAAAATCAAAGGTTGGGACCTTGAGGGCTTGGGGGAACCTTGGGAGGACTCTTTGGGAGTTAATGAGACCATATATGCGTTTGGGGAGATTTGGGAGTAAAAAATAAAGGAGAAAAGGGTGGGTATTTATAGGGAAAGTGAGGGGACAAGGCATTGATGGCCAAGGGACACATCACTAGTGGTTTTGGAAAAACCATGGGCTTGCCCATGGTATTTGCCCATGGTTTTGGCCACATGGAACACCTCATACAATAATTAATACCCTTTAGTCTACCATCCCTTAAAATATTTCATGACATCATCATGATGCAGTCATGATGTCATTAAACATACTGAAACCCTAAAACTGTATTTTTACTCTTCACTGAAAATTCAAATTTTTCCTAAAACTCCCAAATATTTATCTTAACATAATATCAATGATCTAAATTCAAAAATAAACTCCATTTTATAAAAATAATTTTCTAAATATTTTTAATTTCATTTTTAAATAAAAACACTATTCACTAAAAATTCATTTTTTTCAGAAAATACCCCAAAAATTACCTTAACATAATATTGATGCTATAAGTTCAAAAATAAAGTCTGTTTTATAAAAATAATTTTCTAAATATTTTTAATTTACTTTTTAATTAAAAAAACTATTCACCTGAAAAAACTAATACTTGACTAATAATTAATGAAATAGTTATTTACCTATTTTATTGAATCACACTACTTAATCAAGGTACCTAAATTATATTAATACTTTTTTTAAGTGAGATTACTAATCCATTTGGTCACATTACTAATCCTAAGCATAAACTCACTATTCATAATTTACTATTCATCAAAAATTATGTTGATATTATTAGACTCTAAATTTCTTACTGAACACATTTGTAGAAGACCATTTTTTGAAAATCATTATACATCATTAATTATTTAAGGTTTACATAAATATTTTAAAATATCCATTTTCAAAATACATCAATAAAATACATCCTATATTCATTCGAACATTTGAAAACTCCCAAACTTCACCATAAGAATAAAACACAATTTTATTTATAACAATGGATTATGGTCTCCTTACATTTCCCCTTATAACCCTAGCATAGGACCTATGTGTAAGGTGTGCTAAGGTGAAAGAATCTGAGGGTGGCTTGGCCAACATCACACGAGTAGTAATCTCTATCAGTTTGAACTTCTCACAAAGGCGATTCCGTTCTAGATTCACAAGATGAAGTTCAGCTTGGGTTTGGTCCATAGAAAATCCCAGTGGTGATACCTCCTTCCCAAGTTCTGTTAGATGGGCTTCGATTGGTCAAAGACTACTGGATGAGGCCATAGAATCTTCTTTCTATATTAATTAACCAAGATCACTTGAATTTAGAGACAATAGTCGCAACATTCAGTTTCCAATGGTCATACTGACTAATGGTCATATAATTGTCAAAACCCAACAGTCACATTTTAATTATACTCATGTTATCAAATGAAACTGTTTTGTTGAGTATGAAAAATAAAATAACACACTAAATTAGGAAACAAGATTTATTCAAAATTTCGGGTCGTTACATTCTTCCCCCTTAAGAAAATGTGTCCTCGTAATTTTTAAAATTGGGCTTTCTAATTTCATTGAATGTCCCACATCGGAAAAAGAGTTCGTAACCCAATTACTTTAAATGAAATAAAATGAAGTACAAAGGACACCCCAGTTTACCCATACAAGGATTCCATGTAGGAAAACATGGTCGTGGAAGAGAAAACAAAGGGTCACGTTCTGAGGGAGAGTGATAGAAAACATGATCAGGAGAAAGTTAACAATAAGAAAATCCCAAACATATGATGGGTTAAACGGTATTTGATTTCCTAGTAGGAAACATTAACAGACAACGTTTTTGTTTTACGTTCCTTTTCATAGTTTTGAGGAATTCATTTACTACAAAGAATAAAAACACAAGGAAATATATTTACCTTCAAGTAGAGTTTCATCCCTTAATAAGTTTCTACCAAAACTAATCTTTTATCCAAATGATGAGCATTAAAAAACACTTGGTCTCATCAAAAGCACAAGAATCATCTTCTAGAGAATCATATAATCCACCAAAGATTAACTATCTATTTCTTCTATCTTGAAACATTATCCCAAAATAGAAAGGGTAAGATAAAACAACTCTTCCAAAATAAAGAACCCCATAGGAAGGGAAACTACTTTTAAATCCTCAAAATTCCACGGTACTACCCAGAGTTCATCATAGACCATTCCATAAATAACGGTCCTTAAAATTCCTCAAAATAAACCAATCTAAGATTGAAACCCAAATACAAGAAATATTTGATAACATAGTCTTCCATAATAAACTTCATCATTCATCTCGAAACAACATCAACCACTCCTAACATCTTATAACAAAAGTAGCTAACCTAAACATATTTTCCCCAA
Organism: Viscum album; assembly: GCA_963277665.1. NCBI lineage: Eukaryota > Viridiplantae > Streptophyta > Magnoliopsida > Santalales > Viscaceae > Viscum > Viscum album. The sequence continues at coordinate 584,602,801 of OY728130.1, forward strand.
GATAGGTTAATCATTTCCATAAGTAACCTATATTAGCGTAAGTTCACCGTAAATTTGTCGATTCTTCAAAATATAAGTCAACATTTATTCCTCAAAGAAAATACCATAGTAATCTATTTACCTCGATCATATAGGGTTCCCAAAATAGTGAACGTCTTCCAAAATAATAATCATCTTTTAATCCCCTAATCATATATTTTTTCAAGAATAACAGCTTCACAACATCAACATATGGTAGATAACAATATATGTTTTCCTTAATGATATAAAACCATCTTAGGTGGTGACTTGATGTTCTTAGAAAACATTAAAGATATGCTCATAGGGCATGAACTAAAAAAACAACATGACATAGACAATTATTACGAAGAAGTCACATGTACATTAGTCATCAAGATCCATCTCATCATAGGACTTGCATTGTTCCATTGTCCTTGAATATTGTTGATGCTCATCATGCTTCGCATCCCTTCTAAGAGAGCATTGCCTTGGATAATGTCTAACTTCTTCACATTTACGACATTGAAAAGTATAAGGTACATTAGATCGAACCTTATCTCTATTCATCACATTATCCATTTTTTAAACCAATTAGCTACTTTATGCCCTATCACCCCATACTTAAAACATCTCCCGGTTCCTTTGTGACATTCCCATTGGTGCCTCGTTCCACACTTTTTTCACAAAGGAAATTGGGTCTTCTTTCCCTTATCAACTTTATCAGATGAACTCCTTGAGACTTCATCTTCTTCTTCCTTGATGAATTTGGGCATTCAACTAGGTACCAATTATTAATTGTGATTTTTGATAGCTGGTTTGGCATAATCACAATATGTTCAACTTGATCTCTTGTCATCTCTATCACATTAATAGGGTAGTCATCACATTTCCTATCACATTGGTTGTTGGGACATGTTCTTCCATTTCCCTCCATTAACTAAGAAAAGAAATTATAATTAGGGGGCTTAAATACTTAGCCAATAATCATGAAAAGGAAACTAAAAGCATAGAAGGAAAAACTTGTCGAAGAAAAGTATACCCTGACTTGTGATCCCCTAGGTTCCAATCTAGGTTATCCATGATCATATATTCTTATGTGAATCTTTATTTTATTTTATCTTTGTTCCTTTAATAATGGTTCATACTAAGCTTATAAATTTACCAAAGCATATCCCCCGGGAGTATCGTGACCAAGAGTGCAGCAAGTCCCATTTCTGTGTACCAGTTCCGGTTCGAGTCTAGCTCAAAGCGGTGTTTTCGGGTTTTACCCCTATGTACATCTATTCCAAAGCAACCTCTACCTTCTCGTATCCAGACAGGGGTGTATTTTATTGATAAACCACTTACTCAATACTCACCCAAATACTAGGAATATTTTCTATATTTAAACTTTTCTATAGGGTTCTTCCTAAGGTTTTCATATCCTAATTTCCACAAATAACTAGACCATCCTTTGATACCAAGTATGAAATCCCACCTTTTTATCACATAAACTTTCATTACATTATACAAAACCGAGGATCTTTAAGGTTTAGTTCTTGGAAACCAAGAACTCAAAACATGAAAGCATAAAACATACTTCTTAAACACTTGAAAAGATTCTCCTTATGTTCATCTTAGGTTCATTACTGCATCTCATAACCTGGGGACATACATCAAAAGAAAGGGTGAGAAGAAGGCCCAGTAAGGGAAACAAGGGAAACATTTAACATGTGAACTTGAGATACATCAAAAGTCATGAAAAATAAATTTAAGGCATGAGGAAGAGATCATGAGACATATCATAATAAAAAAACATATTTCATAACTTGAATATGTGGCTAAAACATTTGACATAGACAATCATGAACATATCACCAAGGTCCATCCCCAAGGTGTCATTTGAAATTACCAAGGTTATTCACCAAGATATCGTTAAAATTGTAATCTCTAGTGGTTACATCATTTCCCAATGCATTGGAGCCCTATCAGGGTGCACCCTTAAATTTTTCTTTATCATCATTTGAGCCACATATATAATCATCAAAAATTTCATAAATAACCCATATAGCATAAAAGAAATGGGTTTCATTTCATAATCATAACGTTTTAAAAACTGCTTTTAAGACATGATCTTTATGTCATTTTAAACCCACGGAAAAAGGAAAGTGGGTTTCATGTATGTAAATACCAGAATTTAAAATAGAAAATTTTGATATACATTTGAATACCCCTATAAAAGAAATAACTTTGAGTATTCACTTAATAAAATAAAATAATTTGAGAAAAAGATAGAGACATTTTGAGATGAAAATTCTACAGCATAACGACTATGTTACAGGGTTTTAGAAAGTATTGAAAAGAGAGGGGCATGGGTTATCCACTCATAAATGATCCATAAAACAGTAGAGAGGTATAATATAATGGATATAAGAACATGGTAATGAAATTTTAAAGACATACCATATGAAATAAAAAAACATTGATGGAAGACAAAAATAATATTTCTCTTGTGAAAATTTGGCAGCCTAACGGCGTCAGTTAAAACTTCAAAAAAAATAATTGATGAGATCAATTAGGGTCTATAATCATATGAATATAAAAGATCAGTATGGTAGATATAGATATCATACCCCCAACATAATAAAAATGAACTTGAAAGACTTGACATGAAAATAGATCTTGAAAACGAGAAGGGTGAAAGAATCCCTTAAAAATTCGGCAGACTAACGGCGCCACTTAAACATTATCAAAATGAATTGATGAGAGAAAGAGAGGGTCTCTAATAATATGAACATGAAAATTACAGTAGGATTAATATAAAATAACATCCTCTAATATAAAAACATGGATCATAAAAGATATGACATAAAAGAGAGTACTTGGAAAGAGAGAGAGAGGTAGGATCCCTTACCTTAAAACGTAACTCTTAAAACTCGAAGGTTGGGACCTTGAGGGCTTGGGGGCACCTTGGGAGGACTCTTTGGGAGGTAATGAGACCATAGATTCTTTGGGGGAGAGTTGGTAGTGAAAAATAAAGGAGTAAAGGGTGGTTATTTATAGGGAAAGTGAAGGGACAAAGCATTAATGGCCAAGGGACACCTCACTAGTGGTTTTGCAAAAACCATGGGCTTGCCCATGGTATTTGCCCATGGTTTTGGCCACATGGTACCCCTCATAAAATAACTCATCCTCTTTAGTCTACCATCCGTTAAAATATCTCATGACATCATCATAATGCAGTCATGATGTCATTAAACATACCGAAACCCTAAAACTGTATTTTTACTCTTCACTGAAAATTCAACTTTTTTCGAAAACTCCCAAAAATTTATCTTAACATAATATAAATGCTCTAAATTCAAAAATAAACTCCATTTTATAAAAATATTTTTCTAAATATTTTTATTTTAATTTTTAAATAAAAACACTATTCACAGAAAATTCATTTTTTTCAGAAAAACCCCCTAAAATTACCTTAACATAATATCGATGCTATAAGTTCAAAAATAAAGTCCATTTTATAAAAATAATTTTCTAAATATTTTTAATTTAATTTTTAATTAAAAAACACTATTCACCCGAAAGAACTAATATTGACTAATAATTAATGAAACAGTTATTTACCTATTTTATTGAATCACACTACTTAATCAAGGTACCTAAATTATATTAATACTTTCTTTAACTGAGATTACTAATTCATTTGGTCACATTACTAATCCTAGGCATAAAATCACTATTCATAATTTACTATTCATCAAAAATTAAGTTCATCTTATTAGACTCTAAATTTATTACTGAACACATTTGCAGAAGACCATTTTTTGAAAATCATTTCACATCATTAATTATTTAAGGTTTACATAAATATTTTAAAATATCCTTTTTTCAAAATACATCAATAAACTACATCCTATATTCATTCGAACATTTGAAAACTCTCAAACTTCACCCTAAGAAGAAAAAACAATTTTAATTATAACAAAATATTATTGTCTCCTTACATAGCCCCTTATAACCCCATCATAGGACCTAAGTGTAAGGTGTGCTAAGGTGAGAGAATCTGAGGGCGGCTCAGCCAACATCGCACGAGTAGTAATTTATATCAGTTTGAACTTCTCGTGAAGGCGATTCTGTTCTAGCTTCACACGATGAATTTCGGCTTGGGTTTGGTCCAGAGCAAATCCTAGTGGTGCTACCTCCTTCCCAAGTTCTGTTAGATGGGCTTCGATCGGTCCAAGACTACTGGATGAGGCCATCGAATCTTATTTCTATATTAATTAACCAAGATCACTTGAATTTAGAGACAATAGTCGCAACATTCAGTTTCCAACGGTCATACTGACTAACGGTCATATAATAGTCAAAACCCAATAGTCTCATTTTAATTATACTCATGTTATCAAATGAAATAGTTTTGTTGAGTATGAAAAATAAAATAACACAGAAAATTAGGAAACAAGATTTATTCAAAATTTCGGGTCGTTACATTCTTCCCCCCTTAAGAAATTGCGTCCTCACAATTTTTAAAATTGGGCTTGCTAATTTCATTGAAAGTCCCACATCAGAAAAAGAGTCTGTAACACTATTACTTTAAAATAAAGAAAAGGAAGTACAAAGGGCACCCGAGTTATCCTATACTAGGATTCCATGTAGGAAAACATGGACATGGAAGAGAAAACAAAGGGTCATGTTCTGAGGGAGAGTGACAGAAAACATGATCATGAGAAAGTTAACTACAAGAAAATCAAAAACTTATGATGGGTTAAACGGTATTTGATTTCCTAGTAGGAAACATTAAGAGACAATGTTTTTGTTTTACGTTCCTTTTCATAGTTTTGAGGAATTCATTTACTACATAGAATAAAAACTCAAGGAAATATATTTACCTTCAAGTAGAGTTTCATCCCTTAATAAGTTTCTACCAAAACTAATCATTTCTCCAAACGATGAGCATTAAAAAAACACTTGGTCTCATCAAAATCACAAGAATCATCTTCTATAGAATCATATAATCCACCAAATATTAACTATTTATTTCTTATATCTTGAAACATTATCCCAAAAATAAAAAGGGTTAGATAAAAAAACTCTTCCAAAATAAAGAACCCCATAGGAAAGGAAACTACTTTAAAATCTTCAAAATTCCACGGTACTACCCAAAGTTCATCATAGACCATTCCATAAATAACGGTCCTTAAAATTCCTCAAAATAAACCAAACTATGATTGAAACCCAAATACAAGAAAGATTTGATAACATAGTCTTCCATAATAAACTTCATCATTCATCTCCAAACAACATCAACCACTCCTAACATCTTATAACAAAAGTATCTAACCTAAACATATTTTCCCCAAGATAGGTTAATCATTTCCCTAAGTAACCTATATTAGCATAAGTTCACCTTAAATTTGTTTATTCTTCAAAATATAAGTCAACCTTTATTCCTCAAAGAAAATACCATAGTAATATATTTACCTCGATCATATAGGGTTCCCAAAATAGTAAACCTCTTCCAAAATAATAATCATCTTTTAATCCCCTAATCATCTTTTTTTTCAAGAAGAATAGCTTCACAACATCAAAATGTGGTAGATAACAATAGATTTTTTCCTTAATGATATAAAACCATCTTAGGTAGTGACTCGATGTTCTTAGAAAACATTAAAGATATGCTCATAGGGCATGAACTAAAAAAACAACATGACATAGAAAATTATTACGAAGAAGTCACATGTACTTTAGTCATCAAGATCCATATCAGCATAGGACTTGCATTGTTCCCTTGTCCTTGAAGATTTTTGATGCTCATCATGCTTCTCATCCCTTCCAAGAGATCATTGCCTTGGATAATGTCTAACTTCTCCACATTTACGACATTGAAAATTATAAGGTACATTAGATCGAACCTTATCTCTATTCATCACATTATCCATTTTTTTAAAGCAATTAGCGACTTTATGCCCTATTACCCCACACTTAAAACATCTCTCGGTTCCTTTGTGACATTACCCTTGTTTCCTCTTTCCAGAATTTTTGCACAAAGGAAATTGGGTCTTCTTTCCCTTATAAACATTATCAGATGAACATCCTTGAGACTTCGTCTTCTTCTTCCTTGATGAATATGGGCATTCAGCTAAGTGCCAATTATTAATTGTGATTTTTGATAGCTGTTTTGGAATAATCACAATATGTTCAACATGATCTCTTGTCATCTCTATCACATTAATAGGGTAGTCTTCACATTTCCTATCACATTGGTTGTTGGGACATGTTCTTCCATTTCCCACCATTAACTAAGAAAAGAAAGTATAATCAGGGGGCTTAAATACTTATCCAATAATCATGAAAAGGAAACATAAATCATAGAAGGACAAACTTGTAGAAGAAAAGTATACCCTCACTTGTGATACCCTAGGTTCCAATCTAGGTTATCCATGATCATATATTCTTATGTGAATCTTTATTTTATTTTATCTTTGTTCCTTTAATAATGGTTTATACTAAGCTTATAAATTTACCAAAGCATATCCCCCTAGAGTGTCGTAACCAAGAGTGCAGCAAGGCTTGTTGTTGTGTACCAGTTCCCATTTGAGTCTAGCTCAAAGCGGTGTTTTCGGGTTTTACCCCTATGTACATCTGTTCCAAAGCCACCTCTACCTACTCGTATCTAGACAAGGATGTATTTTCTTGATAAACCACTTACTCAATACTCACCAAAATACTAGGAAGATTTATTATATTTAAACTTTTCTATAGGGTTCTTCCTAAATTTTTAATATCCTAATTTCCACAAATAACTAAACCATCCTTTGATACCAACTATGACATCCCACCTTTTTATCACATAAACTTTCATTACATTATACAAAACCGAGGATCGTGAAGGTTTAGTGTCTTGGAAACCAAGAACTCAAAACATGAAAGCATAAAACATTCTTATTAAACACTTGAAAGGCTTCTCATTATGTTCATCCTAGGTTCATTACTACATCTCATAACCTAGGTACATACATCAAAAGAAATGGTGAGCAGAAGGCCCAATAAGGTAAATAAGGGAAACATTTAACATGTGAACTTGAGATACATCAAAAGTCATGAAAAATAACTTTAAGGCATGAGAAAGAGATCTTGAGGCATATAATAATAAAAATAATGTATTTCATAACTTGAAGATTAGGCTAAAACCTTTAACATATACAATCATGAACATATCACCAAGGTCCATCCCCAAGGTTTCATTTGAAATTACCAAGGTTATTCACCAAGATATCGTTAAAATTGTAATCTCTAGTGGTTACATCATTACCCAATGAATTGGAGCACTATCAGGGCACACCCTTAAATTTGACTTTATCATCATGTGAGCCACATATATCATCATCAAAAAATTTATAAATAACCCATCTAGCATAAAAGAAATTGGTTTCATTTCATAATCATAACATTTTAAAAACTGCTTTTAAGAGACGATCTTTATGTCATTTTAAACCCACGGAAAATGGAAAGAGGGTTTCATGTATGTAAATCCCATAATTTAAAATAGAAAATTTTGATATATATGTGAATACCCCTATAAAATAAAGATCTTTGAGTATTCAATTAATAAAATAAAAGAATTTGAGAAAAAGAGAGAGACATTTTGAGATGAAAATTCTACAGCATAAGGGTTATGTTACAGGGTTTTAGAAAGTATTGATAAGAGAGGGGGTGTGGGTCATCCACTCATAAATGATCAATAAAAAATTATAGAGGTAGAATATAAATAATATAAGAACATGGTAATGAAATTTTAAAGACATACCATATGAAATGAAAAACATTGAAGGAAGATAAAAATAAGATTTCTCTTATGAAACTTTGGCAGCATAACGACGTCAGTTAAAACATCAAAAAAATAATTGACGAGATCAAATAGGGTATCTCATAATATGAAAATAAAATATCAGTATTATAGATATAGGTATCATACCCCAACATAATAAAAAGGAATTTGAAAGACTTGACATGAAAATAGATCTTGAAAACGAGAAGGGTGAAAGAATCCCTTAAAAATCTGGCAGCCTAACAGCGCCACTTAAACATTCTCAAAATGAATTGATGAGAGAAAGAGGGGGTATCTCATCATATGAAAATGAAAAGTACAGTAGTATGAATATAAAATAACATCCTCCAACATAAGAACATGGATCATAAAAGATATGACATAAAAAAGAGTACTTGGAATGAAAGAGAGAAGTAGGATCCCTTACCTTAAAACGTAACTCTTAAAACTCGAAGGTTGGGACCTTGAGGGCTTGGGGGCACCTTGGGAGGACTCTTTGGGTGGTAATGAGACCATATCTTCGTTGGGGGAGATTTGGGAGTGAAAACTAAAGGAGGAAAGGGTGGGTATTTATAGGGAAAGTGAGGGGACAAGGCATTAATGGCCAAGGGACACCTCACTAGTGGTTTTGGAAAAACCGTGGGCTTGCCCATGGTATTTGCACATGGTTTTGGCCACATGGGACCCCTCATACAATGATTCATCCCCTTTAGTCGACCATCCCTTAAAATATCTCATGACATCAACATGATGCAGTCATGAGGTCATTAAACATAACGAAACCCTAAAACTGTATTTTTACTCTTCACTGAAAATTAAACATTTTCTGAAAACTCCAAAAAAATTATCTTCACATAATATCAATGATCTGAGTTCAAAAATAAACTCCATTTTATAAAAATAATTTTCTAAATATTTTTAATTTAATTTTTAAATAAAAACACTATTCACCGAAAATTCATTTTTTTCAGAAAAAACCCCAAAAATTACCTTAACATAATATCGATGCTATAAGTTCAAAAATAAAGCCCATTTTAATAAAATAATTTTCTAAATATTTTTAATATAATTTTTAATTTAAAAACACTATTCATCTGAAAAAACTAATACTTGAATAATAATTAATGAAACAGTTATTTACCTATTTTATTGAATCACGCTACTTAATCAAGGTACCTAAATTATATTAATACTTTCTTTAAGTGAGATTACTATTCCATTTGGTCACATTACTAATCCTAATCATAAAATCACTATTCATAATTTACTATTCATCAAAAATTAATTTGATCTTATTAGACTCTAAATTTTTTACTGAACACATTTTCAGAAGACCATTTTTTGAAAATCATTAGACATCATTAATTATTTAAGGTTTACATAAATATTTTAAAATATAATTTTTTCAAAATACATCAATAAAATACATCCTATATTCATTCAAACATTTGAAAACTCCCAAACTTCACCATAAGAAGAAAACAAAATTTTATTTATAACAAATGATTATGGCCTCCTTACATATCCCCTTATAACCCCAGTATAGGACCTAAGTGTAAGGTGTTCTAAGGTGAGAGAATCTGAGGGCGGCTCGGCCAACATCGCACGTGTAGTAATTTATATCAGTTTGAACTTATTACGAAGGAAATTCCATTCTAGCTTCACATGACGAAGTTCGGCTTGGGTTTGGTCGAGAGCAAAGCCTGTTGGTGCTACCTCCTTCCCAAGTTCTGTTAGATGGGCTTCGATCGGTCCAAGACTACTGGATGAGGCCATCGAATCTTCTTTCTATATTAATTAACCAAGATCACTTGAATTTAGAGACAATAGTCACAACATTTAGTTTCCAACCATCATACTAACTAACAGTCATATAATAGTCAAAACCCAATAGTCTCATTTTAATTATACTCATGTTATCAAATGAAACAGTTTTGTTGAGTATGAAAAATAAAACAACACATAAAATTAGGAAACAAGATTTATTCAAAATTTCAGGTCGTTACATATCTCATCATTCAAAAATAAAGAGGGAAGAATGCGGGAGGTGAAAACCCATACCCAAACATTTTTAATTGAAATTAAAAGGGAATGACAACTTAAAGAATATTGGACAAGAATGATAAAGGAAGAAAACCCTTACTTGGAAGTGTGTTTCTGAAGGCTTCAGAGAGGCTTGAGAGAGGATTCTTAGGAGCTTGGGGAACCTTGGGAGGATTCTATAGAGAGGAGGTCAGAGGTTTGACGAACTCCAAAGGCTTTGAGTGAGGAGGAAGTGAGATCTTGGGTGTGTTTATATAGGAAAGGTGAGGGAATTCTTTATTATTTAGGTTTGGGACACCTCATATTAAACTAGTCCAGAACACAAACCAGACCATGGTTTTTGCCCATGGTTTTTGGAAAAGGGAATTAAAAAACAATATTTTATAAGGTCAAATTCCGAACTTCTTAAAATAATGGGTTTGCTTATGTGGAGGTGAGTCACACTCCCAAGGAAAACAATTTAAAAGGACAAAATGTTTAATAAGTCTTTAAGGGTCCACTAAAGCATTGTAAAATAAGTCAAACAAACCCAAAATCATATTATTTTAATGGTAAAACATATATTGGCCGAAAATAAAGTTTATAGTATTTTATTAAATCGCTATTGGGTCATTATGATGTCATAAAACACCTTATATATTTAAATGGTATTTAATTTTTAACCAAAAATTTGACTATCTTAGAAAATTATGAAAAATTCACCGTTGGATAATTTCGACGTCTTGATTCTAGAAATAATATTCATTTTATCTAAATAATTTTCTAAATATTTTAATTTTCACTTTTAAAATAAAAACCAACATTTATCGAAAATTCATGGGTTTTGACAAAAATGGCTTTCAAACCTTAATAAAAATTACAATTGCATTAATAAAATTAAAAGCTAATTTTATTTAATAAAAATTAATTTAATAATAATAAAATTAATTTATTAATATATTATTTAATTAAAAAATCCATTAATTCATCAAAATATATTTCTTCATTGAACATTAACTAGAAATGCTATTTGTGCTTTAAAAACTATTTACAAGGTAACAATAATAAAATGAAAGTATATTCATTTTTATATACAAAATAATGCACATAATCATCGTTATAAGTTATTGTTACATAACCCCTTATAACACCCTCATAAGACCGAAGAGTAAGGCGTGCGATGGTGACAGACTCTTGGGGTGGCTCGGATAAAATTGCTCAGGTGGTAATCTCTATCAACTTACACTTATCTCATAGGTGGTCCTGCTCAAGCTTAACATATTCAAGCTTGGCTTGGGATTGGTCAAGAGCGAATACCAAAGATGCAACCTCCTTTTAGATCTTTGACAAATGGGCTTCTTATGGGGCACGTCTACTGGATGAGGCCATCTCTTCTTTTGTCTGAGTAAATTGGATTCGTTAAAGCCCTATATTTATACTAATCATGTGATCACTATTCAACGGATATATTTGTAATGGTCACAATTCTTAACATAAAACCAAAGAATTTTACATTTTATATAAACATTTTACATAAAGAGACATTTAATTAGATTAAGATATATTTCCATTAATTAAAGTTTTAGTCGTTACAATCTTCCCACCTTAAGAAATTTTACCCTCAAAATTTCCTTTTACCACACTAAAACAGATGTGGGTAACTATGCTTCATCATTTCCTCTGATTCCCATGTCGCTTCTTCAAATTTTTGGTTTTGACACAACACCTTGAAGAGGGGAATTGACTTATTTCGTAGAACTTTTGCTCTATGATCTAAGATCTTCACTGGTTTCTCCTCATAAGAAAGATCATCCTCTAACTGTACCACCTCTAAAGAGAGTACATGTGAAGGGTACGGTGCGAACTTCCTTAAGAGGGATACATGAAAGACATCATGTACCTTGGCCATGGTAGGTGGAAGTGCTAGTTGATATTCCACAGCCCCGACACGATCAATAATCTCGAAGGGGCTGATGTACCTTGGAAATAACTTCCCTTTCTTTCCAAACCACATGACCTTCTTCCATAGAGATATGCGTAGAAATACCATGTCTCCAACTTTAAACTCAAGGTCTCGTGAACAGTTATCTGTATAACTCTTCTGTCAACTCTAGGATTCATTGATATGATGCTGAATGGTTTTCACCTTCTCCAGCATTTCTTAGACCATTTCTGGTCCAAGCAGCATACGCTCACCAACCTCATCCCAACACGTTGGTGTTCTATACCTTTTCCCATAAAGGGATTCATATGGTGCCATCTGGATGCTCAAGTGGAAACTGTTATTATAAGAGAACTCAATCCAAGGAAGATGTTGATCCCATCCTCCTTTAAAGTCCATTGAGTACGCGCTCAAAATTTCCTCAAGTGTTTAGATAGTTCCCTCGTATTGGCCATCAGTTTGAGGATGATAGGCCGTACTGATGTTTAGTTCAGTATTCAGAGCATGTAGAAGACTCTTCCAAAACATAGAGGTTAATATTGGATCTTGATCGGACACAATAGACATTGTTACTCCATGAAACCTTACCACTTCCTTAATATATATCCATTCCAGTTGATCTAATGAGAAATCCTCCCGAATAGCAATGAAGTGTGCAGCCTTTGTAAGATGATCCACAACAACCCAGATTGCATTGTTGCCTTTGGATGTCTTCAGAAGTCCGGTGACAAAGTCCATGGTGATGTTCTCCCATTCCCATTCTGGTATGGGAAATGGTTTCATCATCCCCTTATACTTTTGCCTCTCTACCTTCACTTGCTGACACACCAGGCACTTTGATGTATATTCAGCTATCTCTTTCTTCATATTATCCCACCAATAATGCTCCTGGAGATCTTGATACATCTTTGTGTTTCTTGGGGGAATAGAGAAATTTGTTCTATGTGCATAATCCAAAAGATCCTTCTTCAGCTTCGGAATTGATGGAACACGTAGTATTTTCCCAAATCTCACAATTCCTTCTTCATTAACATTAAACTTCAACGATTTCCCTTTTCTGATAGCTTCAACTTTTTTTTGAATTATCACATCATCCTTTTGAGCATCCTATAACCTTTCCAAAAGAGATGGTTGAGCAATAATTTGTGAAAGTATTGATGATGTTCCCTAATTTATGATCGCCATGTCCATCTTCATCAAATCTAAGAAGATTGGGTTCTTCTCAATTCTCATCAATGATAGAATAAATGGGTCCTTTCTACTTAGAGAATATGTCACCTTGTTCGCTTTCCCATGGTGGTAATGGATTGATCAGTCATAGTCTTTGATCAGATCTAACCATCTTCATTGGTGCATGTTCAAATCTTTCTATGTGAATATATACTTGAGGCTTTTGTGGTCCGTATATATTTCACACTTCTCCCCAAATACATAATACTTCCAAATTTTCAAAGAGAATATAACTACAGCCAACTCGAGGTTATGTGTTGGATATTTTTGTTCATGAACTTTCAATTTCCTTGAATCATAGTCAACGACTTTTTCATTTTGCATCAACACACATCCCAGGCCCTTCTTCTAAGCATCACTAAATACCACAAAAAGTTCTCCACTTGTGGGTAAAGTGAGCATAGGTGCAGTGATAAGCCTCCTTTTCAACTCCTTGAAGCTTTCTTCGCATTCATCACTCCAAGAAATCTTTACTCCCTTTCGAGTTATCTTGGTAAGAGGGTTGTACAATCGTGAGAAATTTCTCACAAATTATTGATAATATCCATCTAATCCCAAGAAGCTATGGACATCCATTACTGATGTTGGCCTCATCCATCTCTCAATTGCATCTGTTTTGGAGTGATCCATATATATCCCATTTCTTGTGATGATATGAACCAAGAATGAGACCTCCTTTAACCAGAACTCACACTTTTTGTACTTCGCATAGAGATTCTCCTTACTCAAGGTCTCTAGTACAGTTCTTATATGCTCCTCATGATCCTCCTTCGTTTTGGATTATATCAGAATATCATTTATAAATACTACCAAAAAAATTTCGAGGTAATCTCTAAATAATATATTCATCAAGTCCATGAAGACTGTTGGAGCATTAGTGAGTCCAAAAGGAATTACTATGAATTCATAGTGCTTGTATCTTGTATGAAAGAGTCTTGGGGATATCTTCCTTATTCACCCTTAATTGATAATATCCCGACTGAAAATCCACCTTGGAGAAGTATTGTGCTCCAGGAAGCTGATCGAACAAGTCATCAATTCGTGGGAGAGGATACTTGTTCTTTATCGTGATTTTTTTAAGCTCGCTATAATTGATGCAAATGTGCATTGACCTATCCTTATTCTTGACGAAGAGGACTGGTTCACCCCATGGTGAAGCACTTGGGCATATAAACCCTTTATCCAGATTCTCCTATAGTTGTTTCTTATGATCCTCAAGATTCACAAAATCCATTCTATATAGAATCTTGGATATTGGAAATTCCCCAGGTATAAGATCAATTGAGAATTCAACATCTCCTCTAGGAGGAAGACCAGGAAATTCCTTGGGAAACACTTCAGTGAATTCCCTCACAATAAGAATGTATTATAGGATGTTTTCCTCCTTAGACTCAATCATATGATCTAGATACACATGATCATAGGGCAGTAATATCCATGCTTGAGATGATGGAGCTAAAGAATATTCATCTTCCTCCTTACACTTTTAAAGAATCAGGGGGGGCGATTCTCCATATGGAGAGTGATTTCCCTCTCACGGAAATTTATGTTGGCTCTATATAAGGAAATCCAATCCATGCCAAGAATTGCATCAAATTACACCAGAGGGAGTATGATGGGGTTTTACAGGAATTTTAATCCACAGATTATGATAGGGGAGGAGTTATATTCATGGGATGCAAGGATTGGCCCATTTTCCATACTCACTGACATCTTCACTTCTATGATTTGTGGTGGTGCTGGGATTGTTCTACAAAACTTTCGAGATATAAAAGAATGCGTATAACCTGAATCAAAAATTACATTCTCTATTCTTGAATGAATAACTAGCGTACATGTCACCACTTCATTGTCGGGGTTCACTTTTGCAGTAGTGATGGAAAAAGCTCTCCCTTGCTGCCTTGGATGTTGTTGGTTGCCTCTGAAAACCCTTGGCTTAGGGAACTTATTTGCAAGATTCCTTGGTTCTTTGAAGTTGTAGAAACAAACCACGTGTTAAGGTTCGAACGAAGCGTTCCTCTCCTCTGTCGTAGCCACGAGTATTTATTTCCGATATTTAATAGCTAGGTTCCATTCTCTTCTACACCTAAAGCATTTACTCATCCCCTTGAGAAAGTTTCTAGGGTGCTTCTTTCTGTACCTTTGGAAAGTGGGGTGCTGAATCTTCGTAGCACCATTGAATTTATCCATCGGACCGCCAGCATTGAAGTCCACCTTACACTTCTTATCCCCTTGATACCCTTGAGATTCTATGATCTCCATTTCAACCTTGAGGGCACATCAGACAATTTTCTCATAGCTGTTGAAGTCACGGATCACCAGGGCTTTCCGTAGGCTAAGTTTCAGCCCACCAAAGTAGTGATCAACCTTGCATTTGGGGGTAATGACAAAGCTGGAAGCGTATCATTCAAGCCTTGTGAATTTTGAATCCTACGGTCCAACAGATTCATCATATTTTTTCTTAAGGGCAAGGAAGTCCCTTTCCATCTTAAGCTGGAGGGTGCGCGAAAAATATTTATTGAAAAACATAATACGGAGATCCTTCTATTCCAATGCCTCAATATCCTCCTCAAGCTTCATATTTTTTATCAACATCCACCATTGATTAGCTTCACCCTCCATACGATAAGCAGCCAGGATAACCTTCTCTTGTTCAGAACATTGAATGATGGAGAAGATCTTTTCAATAGATTTGATTCATTGTTCAACAATTGAGGGATCGGATGATCCATTAAAAGTATGAGGCCTTTGTATCATGAAGATCTTGATAGTGACTTATTATTTCTTAGGGGGGTTGAACGTTCCTCTTGACCCATGTTTCTATTCAAATCTTGAGTTATCTAAGAGAGAAGCGTGACAAAGTCCGCAATTCCCACTCCCATTGGATTGGGCATCTCATTAGTACATTCATCGCATTGATCTTCACATCGGTTGTTAGCCCGAGTCCTCCTATTACCGTCCATTGGCTAGAATAAAAGGAAAGTTATGGGTAACAGATAAAGGGTAATATGAGGACAAAACTGATGACTTATAAATAACTTATATTTCCTTAACATATGAATCTATTAGCTTCAGTCTAAGTTATCCATGATCTACTTTCTAACATATATTCTTAGGGAATTTTTTGTCCCTTAATAATGGTTCATACTAAGCTTGTGAATTTACCAAAGCATATCCCCCAGGAGTGTTGTAACCAAGAGTGTAGCAAGGACCATTTTCATCCACCAGTTCCTATTCGAGTCTAGCTCAAAGCGGTGTTTTTGGGATTTACCCCTAGGATACATCTGTTCCAAAGTCGCCTCTACCTGCTCGTATCCAGAAAGGGATGTATTTGCGTGATACACCACTTACTCAATACTCACCATAACATAGGGATATTTTTATTATACTTAGTCTTGTCTCTAAGGATTTACTAGGGTTTTCTAATTCTAATCCCAAAAATAACTAAACCTTCCTCTAATACCAACTATGATAACCCTGCTCTTTATTAAACACTTAAACATAATTTATTACATAAACTTCACTTGATACAACATAGAATATTGAGAGTTCTAGTGTATTTTGGGATTACGGTCATTACATAACAACTTAAAACATGAAAAACAATATCTTTATTGAAAAAATCCTTTACATGACCACTACATTCCCTCGTACTTAGTATTGCATGGGATAACTCGAGAACATGCATAAGAAAAAGGGTGAGATATAAATCCCAGTAAGGGATTAACAATGGAATAACATGAGGAATACAATACATGTTGGACAATAGACATTTCAATAGATTACAAGAGAATCATATACATAAATTCCTGATAAAGCATGATAATCATAACATTGAAATGTGGCAACAACACTTAACATGGAATTAGCATGAGCCATGGCTCATTGCACATGAAGCATGAGTAAATACTCATTGCACATGAAGCACGAGTAAAACCTCATTGCACTTTAATTAGCATGATTAAACACACATTTCACATCACGTATCATGATACTATACTTTACCCAATTCATTGGAGCGTTATCAGGGCTCACCCTTCTTAAACTTTTCATTTCATGCATTAGTGTGCCACATGGATCATAAAAAATTGAATCATTCATCATAATACTTTATTCCATGATAAAATAATGTGGAATACATACATGAAAATATTTAAACAATAATTAAATGTGCATAAATGTTAATACCCTTGATAGAGAAATGGGCATGGTATTCACTACACAATGACTTTGGCTTGGAAAAGCACGGTGTAATTTCGGCAGCATAACGGCGTGACATAAGAAGTCATAAAAATGGTTGATAAGAGAGAAAGGGGTGTATCATCATATTTAAATGACATGGAAAGTAAGAGGGTCATATAGATACATGTCCCAACAAATGTAATGGAATTTAGATTCATGATACAAAATAATTTCTTGAATGTAAATGAGGAGAGAGAAATTCCTTTCGAAATTTCAGCATAGTAACGGGTGTACATGGGGGAATTTAATGAGAGAGAAAGTGGTATATCATCATTAAAACATAAAGAGAGAAGTATGTGGGAGTTGTAAAACCATTCCCCAACATTTATAATTAAAATTTAAAGGGCATAAAAACTTAAAAAATATTGGACAAAAATGAGAATGGAAGAAAACCCTTACTTGGAAGTGTGCTTCAAAAGGATTAAGAGAGGCTTGAGAGAGGCTTCTTGGGAGCTTGGGGCACCTTGGGAAGATTCTAGAGAGAGGGGTTCAGATGTTGTATGAACTCCAAAGTCTTTGAGTGAGGAAGAAGTGGGAGCTTGGGTGGGTTTATATAGGAAAGGTGAGGGAATTCTTTATTATTTAGGTTTGGGACACCTCACATTAAACTAATCCAAACCACAAACCAACCCATGGTTTTTGCCCATGGTTTTTGGAAAAGGTAAGTGGAAAACAATATTTTATAAGGCAAAAGTCCGAACTTCTTAAAATAATGGGGTTGATTATGTGGAGGTGAGTCACACTCTCAAGGAAAACAATTTAAAAGGACAAAATATTTAATAAGTCTTGAAGGGTCCAAAAAAGCTTTGTAAAATAAGTCAGAAAATCCTAAAATAACATTATTTTAATGTTAAAACATATATTGGCCGAACATAAAGTTTATATTATTTTATTAAATCACTATTGGGTCATTATAATGTCATAAAACACCTTATATATTTAAACGGTATTTAATTTTTACCCAAAAATTTGGCTGTCTCATGAAATTATGAAAAATTCACCATTGGATAATTAAGATTTCCTGATTCCATAAATAATATTAATTCTATCTAAATAATTTTCTAAATATGTTAATTTTTACTTTTATAAGAAAAACCAACATTTATCAAAAATTTATGGGTTTTGACAAAAATGGCCTTCAAACCTTAATAAAAATTACAATTGCATTAATAAAATTATACGCTCATTTATATTTAATAAAAAATAATTTAATAAAAAAAAATATTTTATTTAAATATTATTTAATTAAAAAATCCATTAATTCATAAAAATAGATTTCTTAGTTGAACATTAACTAAAAATATTATTTGTGCTTTAAAAACTATTTACAAGGTAACAATAATAAAATGAAAGTATATTCATTATTATATAAAAAATAATGCACATAATCATAGTGATAAGGTCTTGTCATATAACCCCTTATAACACCCACATAAGACTGAAGATTAAGTTGTGTGATGGTGACAGACTCTTGGGGTGGCTCGGATAACATTGCTCGGGTGGTGATCTCTATCAACTCCAATTTCTCCTGTAGGTGGTCCCGCTCGATCATAACATATTCAAGATCGGCTTGCGATTAGTCAAGAGCAAAGACCAAGGTCATAACCTCCTTTCCAATCTTTGACAAATGGGCTTTGTATGGGGCACGTCTACTGGATGAGGTCATCGCTTCCTTTTTCTGAGTAAATTGGATTCGTTAAATCCCTATATTTATACTAATAATGTGATCATTATTCAGCAGCTATATTAGCAACGGTCACAATTCTTAACATAAAACCAAAGAAGTTGACATTTTGTATAAACATTTTACATAAAGAGACATTTAATTATATCAAGAGAGATTTCCATTAATGAAATTTTGGGTCGTTACAACCACCATATCAATCAAAGTATCATTTATATAAACTTCAACTAAAAAACAAGCATACTGATAAAAAATTACCATTTCTATAGCATTATCCAACCTAATTGGGATACCAATTGTAGAAGCGATATCAAATAGGATTTCCTGATGCCATAAAACCCAGTTTAGACCATGGATTTTAACCCTGATCTGTACACAAGTATCTTTGAATTCACTAAGGCAGAAATCCAAGCTTTATTCATGAAGTCTCAAAGTACTCAGCTTCATATTGACCGACCCCACACACTAAGAAAGACATTTTATTTCCACATAAGGGAAGATAAAATGAAAGAAACCTCTACCTAGTGAGATGAACTTAAAATTCAAGAAACCCCATATGGAATCTAAATGGAAAACCATATCTACATTCCTCCAGGGTTTTTTACCTTTCAACAGTGAAACCCGAGTGATAACAAAATTCTAACACAATTCAATCTGTTCTGAGATAGCATCACCAGAGGCTAAAACATGATTAGTGGAGCCTTTCCTGATGATTCTCTGAGAAACCCTATATTTAAGTGAAACAAACAAACCACACGAAAAACTGGAGAAGGCCCTGAATCCCTTCAGATCTTCCTCTGCACCCTCTTTAATCATCTTTGAAGCAGATAAAACATGTCGATTCATCTTTTTATTGGCAACATATGAGTAAATATTCAGACTCTGGAGGTGATCAAGTGAATCCCATACTCTATAAATCATTGGGGGAATTTTCTCGAGTTCCTCCATCCCATATATATATATATATATTTATATTTATATTTATATATATCTACATATTATAAATACATATATATATATATATTATGTTTAAATTAATATGTATATATATATTATGTTTAAATTAATATATATATATATATATATATTTGTGTGTGTGTGTAAATATATGTGTAATTATACATACATATAATTATAATTATAAATGTGTGTGTGTATATATATATAAATATAATTATCCATATTTTAAAACACTAGAAAAATGTCACTAAAATAGTCACCTTTTTGTAAAAAACATTGCAAAATTCCAGTTTCTTTATAGTGTATGTTTATATTTTATATAATACGTATATGTTTATATTATATGTGTGTGTGTGTGTTTATATACCTATGTGAAAACATTTTAGATTATATATATATGTTTATGTTTTATGTTAACATATATATATATACATGTTTATTTTTTAAATTATATATACATGTTTAGATTTTATGTTTACATATATGTTTATATATATATATATATATATAACATTTTATGTTTTTATATGTGTTTATATTATAAAAAAATTTATATTATATATAAGTTTATATTTTATATATGTTTATATTCTATATATCTTCATATTTTATGTTTATATATATATATATACTAGTTAATATTATATATATATATATGTTTATATTTTACATATATGTTTATATTTTATATTAAATATATATGTATTGATATTATATATATGTATGTTTGTATTTTATATTATATATATGTTTATATATATATATATATATATATATTTGTTTATATATATATATATATATATTTATTTTAAATATATATGTGTTAATATTATATATATGTATGTCTATATTTTATATTATATATATGTTTATATATATATATTTGTTTATATATATATATATGTATGTATGTATATGTGTTTGTGTGTGTGTGTGTGAATATATATTTGTATGTATACATATATATAAGTAGTCATGTTGTAAAACACTCATAAAAATGTCACGAAGATAGCCATGATTTCTTAAAAACATGGCTAAATTTTAAATATATATATGTAGCTTTTTATATATAAACATAAATATATATACTTATATATGTGTGTGAGTGTGTTTTTATATACATATATAAATATATATATATATATATATGTATATATATGTTTTTTTATATGTGGATGTGTTTATATATATATATATATTTCTAAATATATATTTACATTGATGCAAGAAAATGATCTATATAAATATATATATATATATATATATATAGAGAGAGAGAGAGAGAAATGTTTCTTGAAAACGTCTCTAAACTAGTGACATTTCCTTAAAACATGGCTAAAATATCAAATTTTTCTAAAAAATGTGGCTAAATTAGAAACGTTGCTAAATTACGATTTTTTGTAGTGAAACTGACATAGGAAAAGGATTAGATTAGTTAGCATGATTGGAGTAGAAAAAATTTATTCAAATGAACCATTAATAGTATAGTGCCTCATGTATGGAAAATTAGGTCATTAACTGATTCAATTCCCAGATATAAATGCTAATAAGGATAGCAAGCATCAATAACTTCCATGGCCATGAGAATAATAGAAATATGTTAAAATCCCAAGTACTGAAGTGAGTTCTAAAAATGATGTGGTGTAAGGAACACCGATCATCTTCTCAAGAACTATAACTATTATATTTCATTCTTGTTTAGCCTACTCCTTTGTACCAAGAAAGATTTATAAGAAAATAAAATCATCACTTCAATAATTAGATGTTTAATTATTAAAAAAACATCTAGTTAAATGATTATTATATCCCATGTTTAGGTTTATAAGAAAGATTCTTTTGAAAACATTAATATTCTTCCTCGATAAATTTAATTTAATTTTGGAATAAGATTGACACTCTCCACTTGAAGGAAAAATTAATTTGAACAAGGAGATCATATTTTTTATCAACATATGATACTATATGGAAGGATGACTATGAACACCCTTTATAAGTAAATTATACAATGTGAGTCTCAACACTAAATAATAATAGACTCTTGACACCAACAATTCATGAAAAACTCAATATTATAAATAATCCTATTATAAAGAAAATGATATGTTTATTAATCTTGTAAGTTAGATATCAATCAAAAAATTATATCTCGAGTGACATCTATTCACGAGGCACCCTAATAAAATTTCATTATTATGTATTAATTAAAATTTTGAGGACACAATTTATATTAAGGAGGGGAATGTAACACCCTATATTTTTGGAAAGCATATTCTCACCATAATATATATGTTTATAATTATAATCCATTTTTTTCTATATGTTCAAGGAATTGGATTATATTCAAAAATAAATTAGATGATATGAATTGAAAAAAAACATTTTATTTATTCATAATAAGAAATTACAATAGAATAACATGAAACAAATAATTACATACTAAGGATTTTTAATCACTATGGACTAGTACATTTATTAACAGTGCATAAATTAAAAAGGGTAAAAATAGAAAATATTAAAATCTCCATCACTATGAGATCTCTTGGATTATATTCACATTCAAGGATAACTAATAGAAAAAAACCTATAAATTGGAAGAATGTCATGAAAGGAGAAAGTATTATTATAGACCATGAACAAAAACTTTGGAAATGAAAAATGTGAACAAAATGAGTATATTAAGACTATATATAGGAATGAAATATGGTCATTGAAAATATCGTTGTTGAAAATATGGTCTTTGTAGATATGGTCATTGCATATTCTTATAATAGGTATAATAAAGTAGCGTGTTATTAAAAATAAATAACTAATAATGAAATAAAAATATGATATTAAAATATTATAAATATAGATACTTACGCATTGCATGTAAATAATAATGTTATTATTATTAAAATATAATATGTTGTATATATAAAATTCAAATAAATATTTCAATATCAGTAGATTATTAAAATTAAAATTTTGAAATTAATTAATTAATTAATGACATCTGTTAAAGTGTGTTTAGTATAAAATTAATATTTATTTCTAAAAAAATTGTTTTATTATGTATTGTATATTTTTTCTTAATAAGCTAAATTTTATGTTTTAAATTTTTTTTATAAATGAACTAATATATTAACATTACTAAAATTTAAAATCTATATGTAATAATATTATAAAAATATATTGTATAAAAAACCATTTTTCAATAGAAATAGTTTTATTTATAATTTTTATTTTTCATTTAAAATCTAGATATATAAATTTTAGATTTTTATTTTTATAAAATAAACATTATTTTTTAATTTATTATATCATAATAATATTTGTATGAATTTTTATATTTTTATGAAATAATATATTTTTATCTTAATAGTAAAAATATCGATTTTGCTAAAAATAATCACATTTATAATAAAAAAACGTAAAAGTTTAAGAAACCATTTCTATAAAAAAATTAATATTTAATATGTAATATAAAACATTTAAATATACAATGTTGAATTTTTAAAATAATTTTTTCGCATTTTTGGAACTCAAGTAATATTTCACAATCAAAATTATTTTTATGCACTTATATTGAATATTGGACATTATAAATTTTAAAAATTAAATATAAAAACATTATTTACTATTATTTTTCAAATTTCATTTTTTTAAATATTATTTTCATTTTTAGGCATAAAAATAATAGTAGTAGGATTAAAGTTAATTATTATGATATTGGTGAGCCATTTTTTAAATGATTTATTTTATTAATATCATGTAATTTTTCTCTAATTAATTATCTAATTGATGAATCTAATATGATGTTTACACATATATATAACTTTATTAACACTATTAAAATTGTAAATAAATACTAAATAAGATTATAAACACATAATGAGTAAAAGTCATTCTTATTCAAAAACTATTTTCTATATTTTATATATTTTAATTCAAAATTAGATTTTATAAAATTTAGAAATTGAATTATAAAAAATTAAGATTGAGTTTGGGTTTAAAATATATAAATTTTTTTCTATATTCTACCTTTTATTTTTAAATAATACATAAATTAGTTAGTTAAAAAATAGTTACCAAGGTAAAAAAATCAAAGTGTGAAAATGTAAAAAACTATGGTAAAATACTTGTAAAATGATTAAAAAACATGTGAAAACTCGTGGTTTAGGATTTATAGGCCCAATCCCACCACAATAAATATTATTATAAAATTTTGGATTCATTAACCTAGATATAGTGTAATGATATCATGGAAGTGTAAAGGGTATTCCTAAAAGCACCTTTTCATCACTTATAAAAGGGGATCACTTCCACCCCTATATGGTTACACCTACCATTCTAATTTCCCTTGATCCCCTAACAAGAATAACTCTATTATAGGGCCTTTTATAATCCTTAATACCTTGATATATCTTGGTTTTCCTATAGTATTCACTTCAAAAGATATATATAAGAGAAGATCGAGTCTCCAATGTAAGTATTACCTAACTTTTAATATTTTATTCTTAAACTTCCTCTGCTAAAGATATGATATCCATAAAAAAATAATGAAATTAGTATTGTTATTATACTAATAATTTATTATATGAGTGTTAAAATATTCATTATTCCTCCCCATCCATTAGGAAAACAAAAAAACATTGTTAGTGCATGTGTGTGGATTACCGCCTCCACGAAGCGATGTCTTACATTTTTCATAACTACCACTCATGGTTAGTTTTAATGATTGTATTAATGAACAAATATTATATCTAAAATATTATTTTGATAATGAAATTTAAATTATCATGTACTTTATTTCCCTTTCATTCAATAATAAATAGAAACAGTAATTGTATGCTTGTTCGGATTACTGCATCCACAAGAAATGAGTTTCATTTTTCATCACCACCCATAATGGATGGATTTAAAAATATATTAAATATATAAAATTAATGTAGATAAAAATATTAATATTATGGATACTGTGAAATTATTTTACAATTATTTATACCATTTTCAACATATATAAGCCGTTATGAAAAAATTGGTTGAATAACCTCAAGTAACCGATGTAGGAAAGAAAAAAATATAATAAATAAATAGAATATAATAATTAATCATATATAATAAATTAAATATAAAATAATAATGTTCCTATAAATGTGACTAATAAAATTAATTTTATTTTTCAGAAAGTTAGGTATATTCATACAACAAGTCTGGAACAACATAAGAGTTTCTGAATCAAATTCCTCTCCTTGAGACATGTTTGGTGTAATACATATAATTTCATATATGTGGTGTATATAATACCTATTTGAGATATCATATTAGGAATTATATTTTAATCATGGTGTATGAAGTTCAATTACAAGCCATCTCTTTCAAGTGGTTTTGATTAAAATGCCACTCATCCTTTAAGGGTTTAGTGTCTCAAATTTTAAATCTTTGGACTTATTTATGTTATGTAACATGTTTCCCTTATATTGTAATATTCAGTACCCATGGATATAAATTTATCATATAATTTAGTAATTCATGGGAAATACTAGGAAAAATAAATTTCTTTTCATTAAATGGATTTTTACTTAGTTTTTACCCAATTTTATGTCTTTTGGTAACTAAATTTTCATTCATTATGTTATCATATTTATCTTATACTTATTCCACATAACTTAGTTACATTATACCCTTTAATTGTATATTTTTTTTATTTACATAAGTTTCTAGCATGTAAATACCTTTTATGAAATATTTATTACTTTAAGTAGTATGTTTCTAATCAGAGATATTAATAAGTTATGTCTTCTTTACTTGAGTTATATTATTCATCGTGAACATTTTTATTTCAGGATTGGGTTTAACAACCCTAATATCTTTTTTTGGGTAATATCTATACCTATATTTTGAAAAAAATATTTTTATAAAAAAATAATGTTTTGTTACTCTATTTATAATGTTTATTTTGATTAAATTTGTTTTAAAAAAATAAAAGGGTTTTCCTTTCACTTTTATATATTTTTTCTTCATATCATCATTTCTGCATGATAAACATTATGTCTTATTAAGGCACTATTATTGAAGATTAATTTTAAAAGTTAATTTTTTCAAAATATTTCATGTCACCATTTCAAAAAATACCTTTAAAATGACATGTAAAATTATATTTTACGTCAAAGTATGAAATGTTTTATAAGGATATTTTAATTTTTCACTGATATTTCCCTATTCATTTTTAAAATAATCTACACAAATAGGGATTAGTTTTTACTATTTATACGCTAATTTGTATACATGTTTTTGGGAATGAACTCATTATACCAATTAATCTAATTCCTAACCTCTTATTTGGTGGTATCATTAAAGAATTCTTTTATAGGTTGATTTTTCATCTATATCAACATCCTTTTAGGTTTCCTTTATGTCACTAGGGATATGTTATTTTGAAACCATCCACCTTATTTCTCTAGATGGATTATGATTATGTTATTCTAGTATTCACTTAGTCATATACCTTTTTCACTGTATAGTTTTAACATCAGTTTTTACATAATTCAGATTTAATGATGTTCACCTAGAAAGAATGATATTATATTTAATTAGGGAAAATTATTTCCATTATATATGTTTTCATTCTAATATGAATTTTTTTATAATATTGACTATGTATTGTTTGACCATCCCCCTTATTTATCTAAATGGGATATTATCATGATATCCTTCAAATTAATATGTGGAAAAGATTATACATTTTTTATGATTATTAATTATTAACAAAGGATGATTATGTACTTAAATTCTGTATTTTTAATTATATAGATATCCAGGCTCTTGTCATCCAGTTGTTACTTAGGTAATATTGTAAAATGTCATATTGAATCCTATTATAACACCCTAAATTTTTGTGAATTAATTTTTTTAAATAAATTAAAATTCTTCGATGTCTTATGTTACTCGTTACACCAAGTTAACCTTTCCTGATATGAAACACCAAGTTAAACTTACGCTATACGTAACATTGAGTTTATCATGCATTACACACAATACTATGTTTGGATTGTATTAGACACAATTATGAGTTTAGCTTGAGTTACGTGAAATACAAAGTTTTTCTTGTTTTTAAAACAATTCCGTGTTAAACTTTCACTACATGCAACCCCGAGTTTAAAAAAACACGATATACTATTATTATGATAGTTATCAAATATCCATTAGAAATGCGGGTATGAAAAAGATTTACTAAATTATGAAAATTTGGTTTAAAAAACAATTTTAGATGAATTATTTTAATGAAATTTATATATTATATATTCAATCAACTATTTTACATTCATCTTATTTGTTTTCTATACAAGAGATAAGAATAAATCCAATTTTACACATAAAAAGATATATTTTTCTAAAAGGAAGTTTCACCACCTTTTAATCGTGCTCTTATTTTAAAAATAAATTTTTTAAACTTTAAAAAATTTTATTTCAAAAAATAAACTTTAATTTTTAATTTAGAATTTCAAAATTGTCTTAGGGTTAATTTTTAGTTTTTTCTGAGATGTTTCATTTTTTGATGAATAGTGAGAAATACTGAATTTTAATTGAAAACTAACATTTTTTCAAAATAATTTATAATGTTAAATTATATTTTAAATAGGTTTGAAATTAAAATTAGTTCATTTTTACATCTATTCGTCCAATTTATATTATTTCAATCTTTTTTATATTAAATCTAGAATCCAAAACTTAGTAAACATTTGAACATTTTCACTTTAAAAACGCACTTTCTAATCCTACCTACAGGATTAATTTTATATTAAATTATAAAACTCATGTGAATGGAATCGTGAAAAATGGATTCCATATTTTAAATCATAATAATTTATATTATATAACATATTCAACTTCATTTTTTACCATAATTATTAGTGAAAATAGTTAAAATTAATAATGACAATTAAGAGAAAAATAAGTTTACCAAAGGACTAAACTTTAAACATAAAGAGAAACATTACCTATAAAAATTTACAAAAACCATTGGATTTCCATATTTCAACCTTAAACATGAATGGATCTATTTTTTGAATTATTTAATCCTTTTTTAGGTAAAAATGTGGGTGTACCTAAGTTTTTTTCAAAAATTCCAAGTGTGTCTTCTCCCCTATTATAAATGGCCACCATATCTCCCACTCTCTTCACACCTTCAATACAAATTTTTCCACCAATACAAACCAAAATAACTTCTAAAATTATATTATATCATTGTTTCTGACGCTTTCGCCGGGGCGCGCGCGCATCCGTCCGCTGAGGACGCGCTGCTATTGCCCCGCATTCCCACTTTCCAAAGGCGGGCGGCATTCGTTCCTTGTTCAGGTACATCTGCTCCATGATCGAAACAGGATTATGGGATGTCAGTTCTTCCTTCCGTGGATTCCTCCTCGGAACTCGTCACCTAGTCCGGGTCTCCCTCATAGATTTAATACGTTGTTCGGGAAACTCTTCCCAGTGCCATGTTTCCATGGACGCCGGTTAATTACACTGCTTCTGTCGGGACATTCCAAAGGGTCCGGTCAGGGCAGCAACCTTCAGTCGGGGGAGTAGTCACGTCGAGGCATCAGTAGCATGTCTGGATGTTTGGGAACTGGCATGTCTATCTATTATCTCTTGTCATATGGCTTCTCGAGGGCGTGGAAGCCCGAGGCATCCCACATCGAGCATGGGGAATTATATGCCATATATATCTGAGGTTTTCCTCAGCTTCCTATGTTTAACACAGGGTATGCCGCAGGTTTAACGGCCAGCGGAGATGGATCAGCCCGATCAGAGCATTAGCTGGAATGGGTCAGATTGAGGAATTTCCCTTGAAGGGGTGCCGATATCGGAACCGGCCCTTGGGCGGCTGCGAAGAGGAGCGGAATGGTATGATCTTGTCGGGACATGGCAGTCCAGGTAAGAATCAGGATGGGTGATGGAGAGTTGAATGAAATGGAGGGGGGAAGAAATGGGACCATCTTAGGGGCGACAATGGAATTCGGCTTGAGCCTCAAAGATACCTCCTACGTATCCCCGTGGCTGGGAATCAAAGTCTGCGTAGTTTAGGAGAAAATGGGGGCTTGGCACACCGACAAGGAGATGGTCCGGGCCAATGATTTTTGGGCTTGAACCTCAGGGAGGCTTCCTACGTACCATTTCTTGACACAGATCAATGTCCTTGTAGTTCGGGTTGGTCACAATGGCTTACCGTTGGACTGGAATACAGTTTAACGTCATACTGGACGAGGATCAACTCGACGTGAATAGATGACGAGAGGTGGGCTTGAACCTCGTAGAGGCTTCCTACGTACCATGCCTTGACATGGATCAAAGACCTCGTAGTTCAAAGGGGTTTCATCGGTGAACCGAAGTGAAAGTAGACCCAGGGAGGTCCACTAGTGGTGGGCTTGAACCTCGTGGAGGTTTCCTACGTACCATGTTGTGACATGGATCAAAGTCCTCGTAGTTCGGAAGGTGGGCGTCGGCGAACCGATGTGAGGAAGGGACCTTGGTCCGATGGGAGATGGGCTTGAACCTTTGGGAGGCTTCCTACGTACCATGCCTTGATGTGGATCAAAGAACTTGTAGTTCGAGTGGGGCTTCATCGGCGAACCGACGTGAAGGTGGACCTTGTTCCGATGGGTGGTGGGCTTGAACCTCAGGGAGGCTTCCTACGTACCATGCCTTGACATGGATCAAAGACCTCGTAGTTAAAAGGGTTTTCATCGGTGAACTGACGTGAAAGTAGACTCGGGGGGTCCACAAGTGGTAGGTGTCGGTGAACCGACGTGAATAAATTATGGGTGGGCTTGAACCTCGTAGAGGCTTCCTACGTACCATGCCTTGACATGGATCAAAGTCCTCGTAGTTCAACTGGGTGTGAAATTTAATGTCATGCGGGACAAGGGCATACAGTTTAACGGCATGCTGGACGAGGGCATACAGTTTAACGTCATGCTGGATGAGGGAATACAGTTTAACGTCATACTGGACGAAGGTATACAGTTTAACGTCATGCTGGATGACGGTATACAGTTTAACGTCATGCTGGACGAAGGTATACAGTTTAGCATCATGCTGGACGAAGGTATACAGTTTAACATCATGTTGGACGAAGGTATACAGTTTAACGTTATGCTGGACAGAGGTATACATTTTAACATCATGATGGATGCAGTTATACAGTTTAACGTGATGCTGGTAGAAGGCATACAGTTTAACGTCATGCTGGAAGAAGGGATACAATGTAAAGTCATGTTGGATGAGGGCATACAGTTTAACGTCATGCTGGATGAGGGCATACAGTTTAATGTCATGCTGGACGAAGGAATTTCCATGCCCGATGCTTACTCTAAGCCCACGTGAGTCATGCTCGGTGTGAGAAACAATAGGCAGCAAGGACATGATGATCACATCGCGAAGGGTGCGTCCGTGAGAAGTGAAGAGGGGCTTACACTTTAGGAGGACCATGGTGCTGGGACTTACTCCAAGATGGAGGCCCGAAGTGTGGCAAAGCGCAGCGAAAGAGGGATGTGGGACCAATGATTGGAGGTGCCTCATTCCCTATCACGCCCTCCACTGACCTTGGTAGTGGGGAAGTACGGAGATGCAGGGGTGCAGCCTTCCGCAAGAGGGGATAGGGGCTTACACCAAGGTGATTTCCCTTCTCCCATGGACATACGCTACTCCGAGAAGGAGGATATCATCCCTTGTGGAGGGGATGACCCCGTCTCTGTGGATACGGGTGGCGAAAAAAATTTCTGAGCTGGGGGGACCCTTCTTGCGAAGCACGGGGCCGGATCACAGTTTAACGTCATGTGTTGAGGACGAGGTGCTTGGCAGTTTAATGTCCTGCAGCTCGGATGAGGTGGGTTTACTCCACACCCCTAGGACTTACATAACTGGTACCCTTTGCTCCTTTTGGGAGGGAAGGTACCAGTAAGGTCGTGTTAAAGGGGGGTCGTAGAGAGAACCATCTAAGGGTCCACATTAGCGTGGCTATGCGAAGAAGCAATAGCCGTTAGCGTGCCTATGCGAAGAAGCATTAGGCGAAGCAATGCTACGGGTGATGTTGTCTGTGGGACTTTGAAATTACATCGTGCAAACCTGGAGGGTCGCACGGGGAGAAGAATTTCCAAGCATAGGAGTGTGCTTCGCGAAGTGGGGTGCCTTCGCCTTAGCATGGGGAAAAGTTGTGAGTGGAGGGTGCTTCTCGAAGTGGAACAGTATTCACAGAGCACTGCCTCGCAAAGAAGAGTTGCCTCCTGAAGCAAGGTGCTGCGAGGCATTGTGCTTTGCGAAATGTAGCAACTCTGCCTTAGCATGGGGATCACTAGTACAGGATGGGGGATTCGCGAAGCAGAAACGCTCCTCGGCTACCCGGGTTCCCTTGGGAATCCCCTTCCTTCGCGAATTCCCTTAAGCTTCGTGAAGGGCATCCCTCTCGGAAGAGGGGCTCGAAACGAGACAAAGCGAAGGCGTCACGCGAAGTAGAAGTACCTCTCGGAGCTCATGATTCCCAGGGCAAAGGGTGCTTCGCAATTTGGGAGAGGAGAAGCCGAATGGTCGGATTGTCCCTCCCATGGGCTCAGGGGGAGCCCAGTATTTATAGTCAAGGGGCGCCGCGAAGCAGAACTCACGCGGAGCGAAGGGGAGGAGATGCTTCGCGGCGGGCTCGCGAACGTGAGGCCGTTCACGGAGAGGTACCGCCTCTGGTGCTTCGCGGCGGGCTCGCGAATGTTAGGCCGTTCGGGGAGAGGTACCGCCTCCGGTGCTTCCCGGCGGGCTCGCGAACGTCAGGCTGTTCGCGGAGAGGTACCGCATCGGGGGCTTCGTGGCGGGCTCATGAACATCAGGCCGTTCATGGAGAGGTACCTCATCCGGTTCATCGTGGCGGGCTCACGATGCTCGAGGGGTGCTTCGCGTCGGTGCTTCGTGAGGCAGCGTGCGGGGCTTTTTTTTCGCTCCTTCCTTGCATGCAATATTTTTGCGCCAAAAAATGCCCCCCCTCAGACTTGGAGCCGCAGAGGGATGAAGAGTCGAAGTCTAAGGGAAAATCGCCAAAATTTTCAGTGGTTCGCGATGCGATTTCGCGAAGGGGGCCCGTGGTACTGACCGCAGCCACTGGATCCGGATGCGTCGTGATGCTCTGCATGGGCGGGGCGCGCCGCGAAGCTCCAGGGTCTCCGCCTATAAATAGGGGCCCAACCTCTTTTGTCTTCACGTGATTTCCTTGTCCTTTTGTGCTCTCGATTTCATGAAGCTCCGCATACTCTGCGCCTGCTCTCCGCGAATCGAGCTTTGCGGTGAACCGTGGGTCTCTATCTCCGTGACCGCGCCAAGCGAACTCCTATTTGCCGGTGTAGGTCTGACTCAGGGGCTTGGTTTCACAACCCATCTTTACGAGAGATCTTCGTGAGACGGATTCGCGACCCAGCTTCGTGATCTTTTCTGAAAAATTATTTTCTGAGTGTTGGAACCGAAATGGCCCATCGAGAAGCTGTGTTGGGGGTGATTGTTGATGCTGCTTGGAGGGATGAGATGGATAACTGTCTAGGCCTTGGGGAGATGGTCCAAAGCCACTCGGACCATACCTCTTTGACAGAACTGCTATTGGAGGGTCAGAAGAACTATCTGTAGTGCAAGAAACTGCCCTTGTATGGCTTCGGGCTGAGGGATGATGTCTTCATCCCTAAGGCGAATAGGGACGAACCAGCTTGCTGGTTCAAGAACACGGCATGTCAGCACCAATGGTTCAGGGCGGCCGATGGTCATGTGCAGGAGGAATTCACACCCGTCACCGCCAACTGTCTCTACAACCATGTGAACAATATTGACGGGAAGCCACTGCAACCGGAGACATCCCCTCCTTTATACCGTACAATGCTGAAGGCGGCGTTGCAAGATCCGAAGAAGGGTTGGTCCGATGAGTGGGACCTGCGCCAGGGCGGAAACTTTACTGATGACTGGGCCTAGGCCTACTTGGTAGGTGCCTCAGGAAAGAAATTTGGGGTCGATCTGAGAAGAGTGGGTTTATATGAGGCGGCATGGGCCTCCCAGTTCCACATTTACAAACCGAAACAACTGATGCCGGAATTGCTGAGCAGATGGTCGTCTAGGACCAATACCTTCCACCTACACCATAGGGAGGTGGGCATCAGCCTGTGGGATGTCCACTAGATTTCAGGGGTTCCGATCTTGGGGGCCATGTATGATGAGTTCCTCCCCGTCATGAGCGCATGGGAGGATACAGAGAAAATGACGCGACTGGCATCGACGCTAATGGAACTCCTCCCTGGAGAGGACAAGGAGGCGGTGAGGGATGTTCATTTTAAGAAGTGGTTCATGTGCTTCCTGAATTTCCCAGAAAATCGAGAGTTCCCCCTGAGGCCTCGAACGTGTCTGAGGGCAGACCAATGGGGTAAGGAGCACTTGTATTGGCGAGTCTTGGAGGACAGACAATGGAAGACTTGGGGTTTCAGTGTCATCATTGAACAACAGCTGATAGTCGGGATGGAGGCGTTCATTCTGGCTCTCATCTGCGGTTGGATCCTACCGGTGAGGGATACCAGCATGGGGGTGCGGCCCAGCTCGTTTATCATGGAATCCATGATGGCTATGGGGCAGCGGGTCAATCTGGGGATTCCCATGCCCACCAAGTTGTACAGAATGTTGCGGCACATTAGCAAGGTCAAGAAGACACCAAGGATATGTGGGCCATTCCACCTCTTGTATGGGTGGGTTGCAGTGCACATCAGGGGGATCTATGAATACCTGAACCCTATCTCACCGAAAGGATCAAACTTCCGCCCCTCCAACCTGAATGCGGCTGAGAGCTTCCGGTTCAAATTAACCATGCCGATGGTGCTGAACTGAGTGTGGAGGGCGGATGAGTTCAATTTCCACCCCTTCCCAATTCCGACGGGGATACTTACTGATGACGGGCGGGGAATGGAAGAGCACAGGGCTTACCTCCTAGCCTTTCGAGGCGGAGTTTTGGTGGCACGAGTGGATCATGAGCCGCTCTGTGAGCCATACACCCCGCATCGGTTTGTAAGGCAGTTTCGGTTCCCCCAGTGGCTGACCCCGCAGGTCTACTAGGAGGTGCGTCACGAGAAGTACCCGTGTGTGATGAGGCAGCTATGGCTCATGTTCATACGGGAAGATGGGAAGATGCGAATTGCATTGCCTCCATCCACCACCGCTTTCGGATTGGTGAGGGAGTATGCCACCAGTTGGGAGGCTGCTTACCCAAGGGAGATGCTGAAGCAGCCAACTATTCAGACTGGTGATGGTGGGCCTCCTCTATCCCAAGGTCGGGGTCGGAGGGCAGCTAGGGCCTCTCACGGTGGCGGGGCTGCCATGGCGGCAAGACCCGCACTGGCCGAGGGAGTGGCAGCAGCGGAGAATCCGGTGATTCCGGAAGAGTAGGGCCATCCGGAGGGGCGACCACCAAGAGGATTTCGTAGGATATCCACTCAGGCGTCGGGGAAGCGGCTGCGTCATATCGACATGGAAAGGGATTCCATCTTCCCGGAGGCCTGGGGAATTTGGGATGTCAACTGGAAATTTCTCAGTCCACCCGAGATATGGGCGCACTTGAATTGCCTCGGGGTGGAGTTACTGGGAATAGGCCCAGTCCAGGCTGGTTTCATGACGTCTCTGGCGGAGGCAGAGCAATACTGGGACGAGCTGGAGGATTATGTTCACTCCAGTGGTGTCCCTCATCCAATGAGAGACCGGGTGAGGGTACTGCTAGATCGAAAGGTCCCCCCACAGTTGTCAGCTACCGATCTGAGGGAGTGCTTCCCCCTGGTGGAAGAATCAGAGGACTCCTCTCGGGAGGATGAGGTTGGAGGAGGGAGCCCGTTGGAGGAGGGTGAGGTCGGAGATCAAGGCTCATATTCTGACTACTTCACAGAGGCTCTCGAGGTAGCATTCCAAACTTCTTTCTTTATGGTCCGTTCTTGGGCCATTATGGATTTCTCGCCGATGTTTGATCCATGCAGGATAAACTTGTACGCAGACCTCGTTCTCGCCTCTGGGCAGGTGATCATGCAGGACCTTCATAACTCGAGCCTATGGCTACATCTAGTTCCGCTTCCGGTGGGACCAGAGCACCCGAGGTGGCTTCTCCGGAATTTATAGACCTTCGAACAGTATATGGAGGGCCTCGTCTCGGGGTCCCATTAGTATCAGCTAAAGAGCGGCACCAGGAGCTCGATCTATATAAGTTTGCTCTACCGGTTTCCTTGTCGTCATATGTATACTATTCCCACTAACGTTCATGTCCCTCTCTGTCGTATAGTTCTCTAACTAGCGTGGGCTGCTGTGGCAAGGTTAGTCGGGATTTCTGGTGGCATCCCTCCTAGGGGCATGCCAGTGAAGGTGGCGATAGTCCCCCAATCTCCCAGAGCTGCAACACACACCATCACTGGCGGGCCCACCAGTAGGGTTGTGCCTGAGGTCATTGAGGTGGAATCTGATGAAGAGGACTGACCGGCCAGTCCTAGTCCTATCGCGCCTGCTTCAGCGACAGATGTCGCGCCGGATTCAATGCCAGATGCAGATCCTGCCGAGGACTTCCTGCGGGCGTATCCTGCATACGAGCCTCCCAATCGCGCAGACTGGGAAGAAACGGCCTCCGACGAGGAAGACAGCAGCATAGTCCGCTGCCGGTCATGGAAGCTAATCATGCGCTTCATCAAGGACACCCCCAAAGCACTATGGCTGGACGAAATGGACAGACTTCGCTCGCAGCTGAGCGAACTGTGCTCTGGGGGAGTGGATGCCCAACGTCCTCATGTGATCGTCCGTGATCTTATGGATGAGAAGATCTGGGAGCATGATCGTGGACTCAGCATGGGCTGGCAGTGGAGGAAGGAAACTAACATCAAGAAGCTCCAGGAGGCTGAAAGTGTGGTTCAACAGCTGCAGACCCAGGTGGATGAGCACTCAGCCTCTCTTAATATGCAATCTGAGCTGATCTCCCGGTTGAAGTCCCAGCTGGAAGAGGCAGAGGAGCTTATGAGGTAGGCTTCTGGAAAGATGGCTTCCATTCAGGCTGAGGTAGAGAGGGCCAGAGGCAAGGCTGATGAACTGCGCATGGCCACTGCTGAGGAGGAGCGGGAGCTGAGTCAGCGGCAGCAAGTCTTGGACGCCACAAGCCGAAGGGTGGCGGAGCTGCAACGCTATTTTGACGGGTTCAACCCGTCCATGGGGGGATTCGACCCCCGGGTACTGTAACAAACTAAAAACCTTTCATTGGTACTTTTGCACTTCAATTTCTTCCTTCTTTGTTTTGAATTCCATAGCACGCACGATTTCCACTATTTGAATCGGCTCGTTACATCCCTACAATGTTTGCAGGACGTTCGGCGATAATTCCCCAAGCTCACGTGGGTCAAGCCCGATGTGAGAAACAGGAGATAGTTTCCTTTTCATCCCACCTAACATAGGAGTGGAGACCAAGCTCCGGGCATCCGGGATTTGGATTACCAGTCCGGATTTCTGAAAGATTGGAGAATATTGGCCGGAGAAGAAATTTCTCAAAATAGCCGAATTACCATCTCTTCAGCGTGCCCTCATACACGAATGGTGCAACGCCAGGGGCACTGAAATTGGTCCGAACGGACATAAACAGGAAGCGTGAATTACGATGCCTAAGATTTGGAACACTGTGGGGATGGAGTGACAATAAATAATAGTCGTTAACCATGGAGGAGAAGTGGTATCCTTACTGCGTTAGCCTGAAATGGGGACAAAAAATGAGGGTCGTCCATTGACCATGTTCGAAACACGGGACCATGTCACAAATGTTGTCAGTCAATATTTTGGGACGTTGACCCAGGACAGTAGGCGGACCATAGGTCAAGCATCCATACTATTAGGGGGTCCCTCCAAACATGACCAGTCTTCCGGAACGTTGGCCCAGGATGGTAGGTGAGCTGATGCATCATAATACTAGGCCGTTAGGGGGTCCCTTCAGACATGAAAGGGGGCGGGGGTCCGAATAAGGGGTACGCAAAGCGTGGAATATGGAGCGATGGTTTGTCCGAACAGAGTACAACACTCATGTAATTACACCACAGTGGTGGGAGTACGCCAGATGGGCACATTGGTTTGATCATGGATCATTCCTTCTTTAGGACAGGGCCTCTCTGGCGAGGGGGTCTGTCGCTTCTCAATGGGATCTTGGGGTATCCTGAACTTTTTCAGGGGAAAAAATTGTAGCTATATAGTTCCCCCCGAGGGGTCAGGCCAGAGGGCCGGAAATGGGGAGGAACAGGATTTTGCGATTCCTGGGGCTGGACCCTAGGTGAAATTCTTGGGTGTCTCTATGTATCCCTTGAGGATGGGAATCAAGCCACACATAGTTCTGGAACCACAATGTAGTCATAGACCAACACTAGCAAGTGAAACCCTATCTGGTAGAGGCTCTGCTGCATCCCATGATTAACACGGGGCATCCTGAACTTGTTCAGGGTAGAACCGTAGTTTAGTGTCATGCGTTGAGGACACATGGACTCTTGTAGTTTAACGTCATACGATAGGACGTGGAATAAAAGGGAAGATCCCAGGGAGCGTGTGGTGCGGTAGATATGAAACTGACGTGAATGAGGACTCGGAGTCCAAATCACACCACGTATCCCCAGAGGAAACTCTTCAGGTCGAGGGACCAAGAGTGAGGATTAGGATGGGCCCGAAGCAGAGGGGTCGGGCATTCCTACATACCCCATGAGGATGGGAATCAAGTCATACGTAGTTCTGAAAGCGCAGTTTAATGTCATGCGGGACGATGAGAAGCTTGGCCGTGTTGGTACACATCCCGCCAAAACTACTAAGCCCACGTGAGTCATGCTCGGTGTGGGAAACAAGAAGTATTGGTGGGACTTTCCCAACACGGAAGGGGGGAGGTTAGGGCGAAGGGATGCTCGGTGAACACCGGCCCAAAAACACTAACACGACCATGTGGCGCACCTAGATGTGCGAAGAGATAGAGCCGAGCATGTTGGAATTCCACTTGAACATGAGGAAGTGGAAATGTGTGAATCATAACGCTTGAGATTTGGATCACAATGACGGCGGTGTGATGATATAGGATAACTGTTAACCGTGGTGGAAACACAGTGTCCATATCGCGTTAGCCTAGAATGGGGACAAACAAATGAGGGTTGACCGTTGACCATGTTCGAAACACGGGACCATGTCGCAAATGTTGTCAAAGATCCTTTGGGACGTTGGCCCGAAACGATTGGAGGGACCTTAGGTCCATCATCCATGGAGATCCCTTAAGCCTAGTATCCATGTCGTCCGAGGGTCCTTTTGGATGTGGAAGAGGATGAGGATCCAACTAGAGAGCTCACAAATCTTGGTCGTGGGACGAGGGGAATGTCCCTATGAAAATCCACACTTCAGGCTCTTTATCAAAATTCATCTGAATACGAAAATGAGGTGTAATAGATAGAGGGAGCAGAGTCCTTTACCATAGGGATATCTTAGTTTAGGGTCATAGAATTCGGACCAAAGGGCGGGAGGAAACATAAGAGGCACATGGTGGAGTAACTCAAACACCTAGAGTGAATCGTAATAGGGGGTGTGTACGGTGCGGTGAACAACCCGACTTGAATGAGGACATAATCCCATATCACACTGCACGACTCCCTTGGGAGAGGTTTTAGGTCAAGGGACCGAAAGAGAAAGTTAGGTTGGGCCCGCTGGGAAGTGCCTGGGTGCTCCTACGTATCTCATAAGGATGAGAATCAAGCCTCACGTAGTTCTTGAAAGGTGGCATGGTAAGGTACCAGTGCCAGGGAAAAAGGGGAGTGTGGGCTTGGCCCTTTCACTAAAAGAAGCGGAATTTGATAAATCTTGTTTGTCCTTTAAGGTGAGTGGTTTTTTTTTTGTGAAGCGACATGCCTAGGGTAGCAGGCCCTGGTGTTGCCACATGAATCAAGCAGTGATAGGAGTTGACAAATGGAATGGCATGTGACCAATACCCAATGTGATGTCCTCTACAACGAGGTCATCAAAATGCAGTGCCTTTTTTCATCGTGCGGGCAGGACGATAATGTCACAGTTTAGGGTCATATGATAGGACCAAGCATGCATTTTAATGTCATGAAGCGCAGACATAGCAGAGTCGATGCTAGGCGGGGAATGTGCGCAGTGTCATGAGACACAATCGATGGAGAGATGATCCCACATCACACTGTACGCCACTCCAAGAGGGAGACCTCAGGCCGAGGGGCCTATATAGAGGTAAGATGTGAAAAAAGGGGGAGACTAGCTCCCCAAATGGGCTGGACCCGACAAGGGGTCTGGGCGGTCCTACATATCCCATTAGGATTGGAATCAAGCTGAACGTAGTTCTGAAAGGTGCATTTTAATGTCATGGGGGACAAGGAATAGGAGGGCTAACTCTCAGAACGGGGTGCGTGTGGTGCAGCTATTGCAAACCCGGCGTGAATGAGGACATAATCCCGCACTACGCCACGCGGTCCCGTAGTTGGGGTCCCGATGGCAGGACCAGAGAGGCGAATTAGTTGAACTCAAACTGGACCCAAATATAAAAGGTCTGGGCATTCCTACGTATCCCATTAGGATGGGAATCAAGCGGAACATAGTTCTGAGAGGATCTTAGTTTATGGTCATAGAGCTCGGACCAAGGATGGTGACAACTTCCTGAGTAAGCGCAGACGTCAACCCAATCCCTAAGCACATGTGAGTTAAACTCGGTGTGGGAAACAAGGGGGAGATCCTTATCGCAATACTTGGGGCATCCATCAAAGGGGAGTCGGCAGAGAGCCCTGAAGGACACCTTTGACACGGCTTGTTCCCCCAACGCGCAGACGTGCACGGAGGAATAGTACCAAGAGTTCTGAGACTCTACTTGGACATGACAAGAATGGAGAAGGATGTGAATCGTGTAACCGAAATTTAGGGCTTAATAGGGTTGGCATGGCGATAAAGGAAAACTGTTAACCGTGGCGGAAAAAACAGTCTCCATATCACGTTAGCCCGAGGTGGGAACAATAAACGAGCATCGACCGCTGACCATGTTTGCAACACGGGATTTTATCGATTTTTTGTCCGCAACCCTCATGGGTGTTGGCCCGTAATGGTAGGAGAGACCTTGGGCGTAGTATCCAGGCTGTTCTTGGGGGTCCCTCCGAGTGTGAAAGATGATGGAAGCCCTGATGAAGGGATACACAAAGCCTGGAAAGCGGGTGCGGACGTGTCCGGGTAAAGTTTGGCATTCCAGGTAATAAACCAGAGTACCCTTAGGCACATTGGTGAACCGTCGGAAAGGGCTGACAAAATAGCTCGATAATGAGAGGTACATGGCGTGGTCGTTACAAGACCTACGTGAATGAGGACATAATCCCATACCATGCCATATACACCCCTTGTGGAGGAAGGGTAGGCCAAGGAGCCAAGGTGGGATGAAGATTCCCGAGAGATGGGGCTGGACCCGAAGCCTAGACATTCAGGTGATCC
Source organism: Viscum album (assembly GCA_963277665.1). NCBI lineage: Eukaryota > Viridiplantae > Streptophyta > Magnoliopsida > Santalales > Viscaceae > Viscum > Viscum album. The sequence goes on from OY728130.1 coordinate 584,643,187, forward strand.
TACATATCCCATTAGGATGGGAATCAAGCCATACGTAGTTCTCTAGATGCAGTTTAATGTGATGCGGGGTGAAGAGGGGAGTAATATACCCCCAAACAAGGGAGGTGTACGGTATGACGAATAAACCGACGTGAATGAGGACATGATCCCACACCGCACCATACAATCCTATAAGAGAGGACCTAGGCCGAGGGCCCGAAAAGGCCAAGGGGCCTGAGGCTAGGCCTCGGTGAGGGAGGCATGAGGCTGGGCCTCGGTCAGGACGGCTTGACTAACTTGCAATTTAACGTCTTGCAGCAAGGATGGGGAAAGAGATAACGGTATCTCGTCCGGGGATGTGTATGGAATGGAAAGTGACCTGATGTGAAAGAGGATGTAATCCTACACCATTCCGTACATTCCTCATAAGAGAATCGGGGCCGCGGGTCCGACCGCTGGCACCACCCAGAGGGAAGTTTGTTGCTTCAGGATGGGGAAGAATGAATCACATCACTTGATTTTTGGGACATCTAGGGGTGGACCTGAGGGTCTAGGACACTATTGACCATGTTCGAAACACAGCGTCCCTATGGTGACCTGATATGGGAACAACAAATGACCATCGACCGTTGACCAAATTCGCAACGTGGGACTTGTATCGGCTTGTTGCTCGGAAACCCTCGGGGACATTGTCCCGTATCGATAGGAGAGCCCTTGGGCATTGTATCCAGGCCATTCTTGGGGGTCCGTCCGGGTGTGGAAGATGATGGAATCCCAGTCAAGGAGTGGGTGAAGCATAGTTGTATCCATCCACGAAAGAGGCGAACATCTCCAGGGGGACGTGCAGCCAGGTCGAGGCTTGCTCAATGTTAGTTGGGGCAAAAGTGTACACCCTGCCGTATGTCTTGGCCCAAGGGGAAGATTTTGGATTTTCTGCTGGGCCAACGGACGAAATGTCTGGGTGTTCCTACGTATCCCTTTAGGATGGGAATCAAGCCATGCATAGTTCTTTAAGTCCATGCAGTTTAACGTCATGCGGTGAGGACGTGGGAGGATAGAATAATGGGAGTGGTCACATGGTGAAACCCTTATAATCCTTCTATGAGTGGGGATAAATAAGCCTACTCCTTGGCATGCAAGGATCCTCCGAGGAAACTATACCCAAGGGGGACAGTGAAAGAGAAGAGCTTGGGACTGGGCTCAAGACGAAGCATCCAAGCGTTCCTACGTATCCCATTAGAATGGGAATCAAGCCATACGTAGTTCTTGAAGAGCAGTTTAACATTGTTCTGGACAAGAAATGTGTCTCAACTGGGTATATGTATGGTGTGGCGGGTAACCTGACGTGAATGAGGATGTAATCCCACACCACACCGTACAATCCCATAAGAGAGTCCGAGTCGACAAAGGCCAAGGGGCCCGAGGCTGTGCATTGGTCAGGGATGCCTGATTGGCTTGCGGTTTTACGTCTTGCAGTAAGGATGGGGGCCGGGGGGCCGAGTAGGCCAAGGGGCCTAAGGCTGAGCCTCGTTCAGGAAGGCCTGACTGGCTTGCAGTTTAACGTCTTGCAGTAAGGATGGGGGTCGGGGGACAGAGTAGGCCAAGGGGCCTGAGGATGAGCCTCGGTCAGGAAGGCCTGACTGGCTTGCAGTTTAACTTCTTGCAGTAAGGACGTGGGAAGATCTTAGTTTAAGGTCATAGAGCTCAGACTGTTTTGCAGTTTATCGTCCTACAAGACGACGGTGCAGTTTAAGGTCGTGCAGGACCATACAGTTTAAGGTCGTGTTGGACCATACAGTTTATGGTCATGCTGGACCATATAGTTTAAGGTCATTCTAGACCTATGGGATCAGGCGAAGTACTGATTTAGGAACCTGGCATTGGTGTGAGGAGTTACGTGCTCACCATCCGTGGTCACCAAGGAGTATGCCACGTTGGGGTAGACCTTATGGATGATATAAGGCCCTTACCATTTGGGTTCTATCTTGGGAGGTTTCCTACCGGGGATCATTGGCGCTCGAAGGTCCAGCACTAGGTCGCCCTGTAGAAAATAATGGAGGTGAACCTTCTTGTTGAAGGCCCTTGCCATCTTATTCTGACGCCTTTCCAGATTGTGCAGGGCACGAAGCCAATTCTTTTCCAGTGCTTCTAATTCAGCTAGATGGATTTCGGCCACCTCATCTGGAACCTGCTGGTTATAGACTGTAGTGCGTAATGATGGCAGCTAGATCTCAATGGGTAGGAAGGCCTCAGCCCCATACACCAGGGAATATGGGGTCACCTGGGTAGAGTTGCGAGTCGTCGTCCGATAAGCCCATAGGGCATCGGGGAGATTGTCCGGACAACTGTTCTTGTTCTGACCAACCATCTTCTGCAGAATGTTAGAGAGGGTTTTGTTTAACGCCTCGATCTATCCATTCGCATGCGCGTGATAGAGGGAGGTATGGTTTGAATGGATGTCGTACTTGGCATATAATTTCTTCAGCTCAGCTGCTCGGAAGTTGGTGCCGTTATCGGTGAGGACGGCATGAGGGACCCCAAACCGGTGGATAATATTGGACCTCACAAAGTCGACGATGGAACGGGCCTTGACCTCTTTGAGTGGAATTGCCTCTTCCCACTTGGAAAAGAAATCTGTAGCAGTCAGGATGAATCTACACTGGCGATCTGTTGCCAGTGGATATGGTCCTACTACATCAAGTCCCCATACCGCAAATGGCCAAGAGTACTTGGTGGGGTGGAGAGGCTCCGGCGGCTGATGCAGGAAGTTGGTGGGAACTTGGCACGCGTGGCATATCTTGGAATACCCAATACAATCGTGGATCATAGAGGGCCAGAAGTAACCCAACCTCCGGATTTGATGGGAAAACTTCGGCCCAGCTTGATGGGCACCACAGGAACTGGCGTGGAACTCTTGCATAACTTGAGGAATCTCTACTCCTTGAATGAAATGGAGGAGGACACCATCGAAACTCCGCTTAGAAAGGATATGTTCAAGACGGGGGCCACTCTGGAGGGTAAATTACAGCGCGCGGCGTCGGATTCGCTCGTGCTCGGCCCGGTCATCTGGGAGGCAACCATTTTGGAGATACTCGACAAAAGGTGCCCTCCAATCAGGAGTGACTTCAACCACTGTGTCTGACGAACCCAGGACCCCTGACGTAGAGGGCCTGGTGGTAAGATGACTTACCCGCAGGCCATCATTGTCCTCTTGGGTGACGGGGGAAATGAATCTCCGGTGTGCCACATGTATAATCAAATCATCTTGCTCGGGTTCCGCAAGCGATGCAGTTAAGCCCGGCCAAGGCGTCAGATCGACCGTTCTGTGACTGAGGGACACGGGTGACCTCTGGCTGAGAGGAGAACTGGGCCATTAGGCGGAGGGTGCACTCCAGCAATGGTACAAGCTCCGGCTTCCTAACGACATAATCCTCATTGACCTGCTTGATTACCAGCTCGGAATCTCCTTTCACATGTAGATGGGGCATGTCGATCTCAAGGGACAACTCGAGGCCGGTGATGAGAGCCTGGTACTCTGCCTCGTTGTTGGTACAACCTTATAACAACAGGAATGAGTATGGTAGGACGGAGTGCGCCGGGGTAATGAAGATGATACCCAGGCCCACTCTGTTGAGCTTAGGATTGTTGAGCCTCCTACCGGTGGGGCTCCGGGAGGCACCGTCGAGGTGAATTTTCCAATATGGGACGACATGATCGACTGAGAGGATCATCTCGTCAGGAAAATCCAGGTCCAGGGATTGATCCATGGAGGTTGTATGGGCATCTAAAAAGTCTGCCAACGCATGTCCTTTAATGGCCTTCTGAGGTACGAACGTAATATCAAACTGCTGGAGAATCACCGCCCACCGTGCTAGTCGGCTATTCAACATGGGGTGGTTCAGGATGTACTTCAGTGGGTCTACCTGAGAGACCAATTGTACCTCATGGTGCTGCAGGTAATGCCACAACTTCTGTATGGAAAAGACGAGCGCAAGGTAGATCTTTTCGATAGGGGAGTATCTGACCTCAGTATCGAGAAGCATGCGGCTGAGACAGTAGAGACTGTTCTCAGTACCCTCGTTATTCTTCTGGGTGAGCAGTGCACCAAGGGATCATTCCAGGGCGGTCACGTAAAGGACCAGTGGCTTTCCGGAGATGGTTGGCATCAAAACCGGAGGTCGGAGCAGATAGTGCTTGATTTCCTCGAAGGTAGTCCGACATTCCTCATCCCATTCTTAAGTGGTTCCTTTCTTCATGAGCTGGGAAAAGGGCTTACACTTACCAGCCAGATTGGCGATGAATCGGCGTATATAGGCTAAGTGGCCTTGGATACCTCGAAGTTCTCTAATATTGCTCGGGGGAGGCATTTGGCTGATGGACTTGATCTTCTCTGGGTCGATTTCAATGCCTCGATATCTAACAACAAATCCAAGAAACTTCCCAGAGGTGACTCGGAAGGCACACTTCAATGGGTTCATCTTCAGGTGACGGGAACGGAGGAAACCGAACACTTTCTCAAGGTCTTTGAGATGGTCCTGGCACTGACATGATTTGAACACTAGGTCATCTACGTAGCATTCCACCAGCGTCCCGAGAATCGGCTTGAATATGCGATGCATGGTCCTCTGATAAGTGGAACCTACATTTTTCAAACTGAAAGGCATAACCTGGTAGAAAAAGGTACCTTGGGGAACCCTGAAGGCGGTGGAATACTCGTCCTCAGGGGCCATCCAGATCTGTTTGTACCCGGAATACCCATCCATGAAAGAGAGATCTTGGAACCCGACCGTGGCATCAATCAATAACTCAGTCACCGGGAGGGGGAAGTCGTCCTTTGGGCAGTGGCGATTAAGGTCGCGAAAGTCGATGCAGACTCTGCTTTTCCCATTCTTCTTCCTGAATGGCACAATGTTGGCAAGCCACTTGGGGTACTGGACTTCCTTAACGATGTTGTCTTTGATAAGCTTGTCAACTTCGGCCTCAACCATAGCACCATGAGAGGGGTGCGTCTTCCTGGGAGGTTGCTTAAACCCGTGATGGTTTAACGGGAGGCCTAGACGGTGAACGGCTACTTGAGGATCTAGTCCCGACATCTCGTTGTAACTCCAAGCAAACATGTCACGGTGTTGTTTGAGAAAGTCTATGTACCCTTGCTGCTCCTCGGGAGACATGGCCACACTGATCAATGTGGGTCTCGGATCTACCTCTCTACCAAGGTTCACTTGTACCAGTTCATCAACCATGGTAGAGACGCCTTCCTCAAAGACGGGGGGAGCATCCTCTAGGTCTTCCTCTCCACCCGTGGAGGGATTTCCCACAACGGGACATATTTCTGGGGAATCAAAACCTGAGGGGCAGTTGGTGTCGGCTTGGGCAGTAGTGGTCATCATATCAGGAGACTCAGTTGCCATTGAGACCATAGCAATGATGGTAGTCGACCCTATCCCATCTGGCCTTCGGCCCAAAGGGCCACGTTTGATGATATCAAAGTAGTGGTGATGTGTCGGCATGAGTCAGTTGATTCCAGCCCGGCAGAAGAGACACTTTTGGCGTACTGTCGTTGTCATAAGCTTGACATTCCAGTACCGCACAGGGGTAGAAGGCTCCGGGATCACCTAAGCCTGGTTGGTCTAGGAGTACGAGGTGATTTTCCACCGTCGCTTGGAAATGGGAACATGCCTTCCTTTCAGACTTGAAATAACAAAACATTTCCCCATATCGGGGGTCGTGGCCTCCAACCGGTGGATCGGGAGGATGTAGGCTTCATCCATGCTTGCCCATGGATCACTTGTGACCGGGGTGGGTTCATCCTCACTTAATAGGATTTTCTTATCCTTACTCTTGAAATAATCAGCATCCAGATAGAGGGCCTCACAAGAGGCGAAAGGAGACGCATCTCCTTGGAGCACGCCTACTCGACCATTGAGGGAGTATTTGAGGCACTGGTGATACGACGAAGGGACTGCTATGTGAAGATTGAGCCGTGGCCTACCCATTAACGCGTTGTAGGTGGTGTCCTGAGAGATGACCATGAACTCAGTGCTGGCAATTAAGCCACTGAACTGAGTCTTCAGGTGGATCTTGCCGACTGGGGTTTGCTCGGTCCTGTCGTATCCCTGGATTCTGAGGTCAGAGGGAGTTAAATCATCTTCAGACAGACCCAGCTTTCGCAGTGTCCGAGCCGGGATTAGGTTGATTCTGGAACCCATGTCAACGAGGCAGGGGCGGACTTCCATGCCATTGAAGTGTCCAGTGATGTACAGTGGGAGAATATGCCCCTGTATAGGAGGGTCCTCATCTTCACTGCAGAACAAGATAACTTCCTGACATTCGGCGTTCTCAATTACCTCGGCATGGAAGGCTTCTGCGGCCGCCACCTCCATCTCAAACTGGAGGGGGCTCCTAAGGGCCTCGGCGAGTGCCTCGCGCATTTTAGACAACAGGCGAAGGTCCTCAAGGATAGAAAGCCTTGACGGAATGTCGGCCAGGTGTTTCAGGACATCATACTTTCGTGCCAAGCGCAAGCCTCTGCTTACAGGAGGTCGTTCTGCAGTTGGAGACATAGAGGGTCCTACCGGTTGAACCCGCGGTTGGCTAGTGCTGGGCACATCCCGTTTCCTACTAGTTGAAGCCTGGAGAATAGTCACTGGACAAGGATCAGACAGCGGAGACTGGCCTGTAGCCGGGCAAGACAGGCTGTGATACGAAAGAGGCAGCTTCTCTTGATCTAGTAGCACAAACGACGGTGGAGGTAGAGCTGAGGGCGTCAGATGGGGTTGTGTGTGCTGAGCTATGCGCTGAGCCTGCTGTCTGGTCTCAGTAGCGGGCACGGCTTGGCTGAAAGTCCCTACTAACGTTCCTCGACGACCGGCATGGTTGTGGTTCCGCTGACGTCGACGTCGGCTGGAAACATTAGGGGGGTTCGCCTGGCGTTCCCCTTCGTCGGGAGTCATATAGGGCTTTACCAGCTCCACGGTGTTAACTGAAGCATACCCCTGGCTATCGCTCGACGATTCATCCACTACCGGGCGGATTCTAGGAGGAATCCCCATTTCAGGGGGCATAAATTCTCCAAGAGTGTGGGATGACGATGGCACCGGCAGAGCGCGTTGCTTCTTCTTGCGTAGTCGCTGCTTGCCCTTTTGGGAAGAGGTCGACTGTGAAGGCGATGCAGAGGTACTGGCTACTCCTTCTGAAGGTTCCGGCTGCTTTAGGCATGCCCGGATGATACCATGGTCACGAACGACTGTTTTTCGAGCCATCCAGTCGTCGTATCTATGGGACCCGCGGCTGGGAACCTGTTGCCACTCACCTTCGCTATCGCTATCGATCTCTTACCCTGCAAAGACACCAGCCACTTGCATTGGTGTCGGGCCCAACCTGACTATGTTTTTTTTGACCTGGTCTTGAATCCAGTCTTTAAACATATAGCATTGCTTGAGGGTGGCCCCAGAATCCGATGATAAGGACATTAGTTGGGGTGATCGGTGAGATTCACCTCTGCCGGCATTCTGCACTCGGGTAGGCACACAATCCCTTACTCTAGAGCACTTCAGAAGTAGCCAGGGACTTGATTTTCGTTGAATGAATAAGTCTAGTGCCTTCTTTCCAGATAGGGGGCCCTGGGGGCCTGGCCCTGACGAGGGGCCAGAGGGGCCTGCCGAGGAGGCGGCGCCTGATTGTGTCGCCTAGGTGGGGTGGTGCATTGCGCGGGGGAACCTGTCGATTCTAAGGCAGTCGCTGCTGGGCAGGAACCTGAGCTTGAGGTGGAGGACCTCTGCGGGGTTGCGGGGATGGTACTGCTGGCAGTAATTCCAGCTGCCTGGGGGCTTCTATTTGGGCCACCGCAGCAGGTTCGGCTCTATCAGTCCTCCTTGCTAGGATCATAGGGGGCAACGCACATGCCTGACTAGCCTGTTGCAGAGCCTCTTCAAGGCGATGAGCCTTATCTGAGAAATCCCAGAACCCTCCGGGGTAGTTCTGGGTAATCAGGGAAGGTACCATCTCCGTTTTAATGTTCCCTACACATATTGTCAGTAATTTCTCCTGAGTCAGTGGCATATCGAGGGAGTACGTAAGTCTCTTCCACCGGGCGATGAAATATGCGACTCGCTCATCAGGCCTTTATATGCACTTGAAGAGGTCTGCAATGCTGGTCTTCCATGTGGTGGAGCTGAACTGGTATAGGAACTGCCGACAGAGATCCTCCCAACCGGTCACCGATCCAATAGGGAGCTGGTTGTACCAGACGAATGCAGGGCCTTCCAATTTTTTCATGAAACATCGGAGCTTGGAAGCTTCTTGCTGGGCCAGAGTCCCCAGCTTGGGGCCACACCTAGAAGAAAAGTGGGCCAAATACTGTGGCGGGTCCCCTGTCCCGTTGAAGTGAGAGAAAGTGGGATTCCAAAATCCCGGGGGTGCGGGCATATCATCCACCCACGCGGGATATGGCTTGCCATCCGGTGGGACTGTCACCTGCCGTGTTTCCAACGCTTTGAGGCGGGCTATGAGTGCCGCTATAAGATCATCTGGATGGGGGTCTCTGTCTTGATGGGGATCCCTAATCACAAGTGTGTTTCCAGGTTCTTCGACACGGTAGATGGCTTCGGAGGCTCGTGGAGCGACTGGCGGAACGGCCTGTGGGGCGACTGGGGGAACCCGGACTGGATTCTTCAGATTTCCCTGTTGTTCAGGAGGGTTTGGCGAGATGTATCGCACCCTCTTGCCGTGAGTTCCGGCTTCTATCCTGTCTGTGGAAGTAGCATGATCAGGGTTGTCCGGAGATATCTCACCGGGGGGAAATTGTTCCTGCCCCTACTGCCCCGGCTTGGGGTTACCATAGTCGGGTCGCTACTCTGCAGCGCACTCCGCCAAGAGTTCGTCAACCAGCCTCTTCTTCTCAGCAAGCTGCTGGAGTAACGCGTCCTTCTCAGGATCTTCGTCGGTCTTCTATACAGAGGCGGACGGGTCAGAGTGCTTGACAGCTCCGACGTGCTTCTTACCCTTACTGGCATTTCGACTGAGTACCAGCGACTCGGTGGGTACAGGGAGGCCTAGAAGGTTCCTCTGTTGACGGGTAACCCTTCCTGATGGGTCCAGCGGTGGTGGTATGCCCTCGGGGGGTAAATCTCCATCGAGAAATTCAAGCTCGTCTTCCTTTTTCACTACGTCAGTCATGTGGACCGTGACCCCTCTCGAGGGCACGTCCTCAATATCGCAAAGCGAATCGGGTTGCTGTCGGATAGGGCTGAAGAGGAGAGCGGCATAGTGTCCCCAGCCACGGACATTCACATGGGGGGTAGCTTCCCTGATGACTCTACGGAGTACTTTGAAACTCTGAATGCATTTCCATTTAAGGGTGCCCTGACGGCCCGGTGACTCAGGGTGCTAGGCCATAGGGAGTGCGGCCAAATTGATCAGGCGGCATTGCTCTCCGATTTCTTCAAAGTGCACCCAACTTCTAGGGTACATCAACCTCTCGTAACGAAGGCGGAAGTGTGTCACCCATAGGGTTTGGAAAAATCACCCCACCTCTTCTGGGGCAATGGACTCTAGTGCGCGAAAGTTCGGCGCCGCCATCGGCCAGAACTCCTCCGGGAAGTGATCCGCTGCGAGAATGCTCCAGAAGCTCCTGGGTTCGGACTTGGGGTATGGCCCTGTATTGCCCCACTCGTCAACTGGGGGCGGTTGAGGGACCGGTAGCAGTATCGAGGTTGACCTCTGGGACAATAAACTTGGCGGTGGAGAATACGGCGAACGAGCTGACTGGCCGTCGAATTCCAGGCCATCCTCTGAAGAGTGAGGTGACCTGACCACGATATCCCGATACGATGGGCTGATAGCCACAGCTTCAGGCACAGAAGTTGTAGTTTTTGGCGATAGTTCATGTCGTTGCTCTACTGCTGTTGGTCCCCAAAATAGCTCTTCGTGATCTCTGGTAGAGGTAGAGGGCACTTCTGGTGACAACGGTGGTGATTGCACGGTCGGGACCTGTGGAATTTCCATGATTTCTTCCTCCTGAATGTACCTACAGAGAGAGATGGGAATTCAGTGGACCTCGCATTCCTGGAGAATGAGGCTGACGCGCCTGGTTCATGCCCGTGTCCTTGATGCGGAGGAGCGGGGAGAAGGTTCCATCACTGAGTCGCATTCCGCTTCAGAATCCGAGAAATGAGCCGGTTTGGTCTCTACCCGCTCCCCCCTGGGATTATTCATGTGGCGGTGACGACCCGCTTTTCTACACCGGGGTGGCTCTTCGGGACAGGGTTGATTCCCAATATGTAGTGTTGGGGCGGCACTGGCGTCGTGGCGGAGAGGGCCCCCGCTCGAGGTGGCAGGGGTGCAAGGGGAACCAGGGAAAATGTCGAATGGCACATGGGGAGGACCTCCATGGACGGTGCGGGCGGAGTGAGGCTGACCTTCACTCCTCAAGTTGCCGGGGCGAGGAGGACCTTCTCCAGTTGCATAGAGGACATAGGGAGGACCCCCACATTGGTGAAAGACCGGATGGACAGTGCCTTCAAATCAGCGGTTGGGGGTAGGAGGAGGGACTCCATACCCTGTATAGTGGGTGCGGGAGAGGTTTCCGTGCCGCGCGTCACCGTCGCGGAGCGGTTCTTCCTTCGGGATGGGGGTAGCACGAGGCGTACCTCCGTGACGAGCTTCAGAGCGGGGAAATCCCACGCTCTGTGGGATGGTGGTAAGGAGAGGACCTCCATATGGAGTGATGTTACCGCGGATTGGTCCTCGGCAATCATCGCCCGGGCCTGCGACCCTAAGAGTCAACCCAGCCTGCCCATGGGGCGGCTGAGGCCTTGATCCCGGTCGGGTGAAGGAGTGCCCCTGATCATTGTATGCAGGAACTCCATGTTGTGCATCGGTGGTGGCTTGGGCCACAGTAGTTGTTGACGTCGACGTATCTTGGTGAGCGTCCTCAGCCCGGGCCCGGCGTTGACGTCGGGTCAGACGAGCTGGCGCAGGTGGTGTAGGGGCATAGCCTACCTGCTCTTCCTGCGAAGTCAGACGATGGCGCTGACGCAGCCGAATAGGATCCCTTGCCTGGAGCCCTCGGATCGGGACTCTGAGCGGGCCGAGCCGGATGTCACTTGTCTCATCAGCATAAGGCGAGGAGTCGTCGAGGCGTTCCGGGGATAGGCTCCCGAAACGATTGAACGTTGGGGTGGGGAGCAGGGGCTCCCTACGCGGCATGTTAGGGCGGTGTTGACGGCGGGGCCTGGATGCCTCCAGGTCCAGGCGGGCCATATCCCGAGTTGGGATGACCCCTTCCTCCTCATACCTGTGTACAAGGTTGTTGATCACGCTTCGCTGGATGATCTCTGAGGGGGAGAGGGGATGTGGGCGCCCCGTATTCACGGATGTAGAGGCCGTCATGGTGGCAGCGGAGCCATGTGGGGTGGTTGTCCCAGTATTGCCCCTGCCCCTGCGTAGGCGAGCGGGCGGTGACCGCATCTCCACAGTAGCAACCTGGTTCCTGGGAAATGAAGAGATCAACTCATCAACACTGTGAGGTAAAGGGGTTGACAACAAGTTCCCCATATTCATTCCATTCTCCGCCTCTGTAAGAAGGATCCACTCCAACACATTGCAGAACGGAATACCCCACGCTCTACTGCCCCAACATCTGGTGAGTTTCACGCCAGGCCTGCCGTTTTCTTGGTGGGACCCAGCGCCAGATATCTGGATCTGGTGACACGCCAATCTACTGGTGTCTCAAACACTAATAATCTATACATTGAGGAGAAGACTTTCACGTCGGGTTCACCATTTCTATTTCCGACGCTTTCATCGGGGCGCGCGCGCATCCGTCCGCTGAGGATGCGCTGCTGTTTCCCCGCATTCCTTCTTTCCAAATGCGGGTGGCATTCGTTCCTTGTTCAGGTACGTCTGCTCCTTGATCGAAACGAGATGATGGGATGTTGGTTCTTCCTTCCATGGATTCCTCCTCGGAACTCATCACCTAGTCCGGGTCTCCCTCATTGATTTAATACGTTGTTCATGAAACTCTTCCCAGTTCCATGTTTCCATGGACGCCGGTTAATTAAACTGATTCTATCGGGACATTCCAAAGGGTCCGGTCAGGGCAGCAACCTTCAGTCGGGGGAGTAGTCACGTCGAGGCATCAGTAGCATGTCTGGATGCTGGGGAACTGGCATGTCTATCTATTATCCCTTGTCATAGGGCTTCTCAAGGGCGTGGAAGCCCGAGGCATCCCACATCGAGAGCAGGGAATTATATGCCATATATATCTGAGGTTTTACTCAGCTTCCTGTGTTTAACACAGGGTATGCCATAGGTTTAACATCCAGCAGAGACTAATCAGCCCGATCATAGTATTAGCTGGAATGGGTTAGATTGAGGAATTTCACTTGAAGCGGTGCTGATATCGGAACCGGCCCATGGGCGGCTGCAAAGAGGAGCGGAATGGTATGATCTTTCCGGGACATGGCAGTCCGGGTGAGAATCAGGATGGGTGATGGAGAGTTGAATGAAATGGAGGGGGGACAAAATGGGACCATCGTAGGGGCGAAAATGGAATTGGGATTAAGCCTCGAAGAGACCTCCTACGTATCCCTGTGGCAGGGAATCAAAGTCCGTGTAGTTCAGGAGAAAATGGGGGCTTGGCACACCGACAAGGAGACGGTCTGGGACAATGATTGTTGGGATTGAACCTCAGGGAGGCTTTCTACGTACCATGTCTTGACACAGATCAATGTCCTCATAGTTCGGGTTGGTTACAACGGCTTACCGTCGGACTGGAATGCAGTTTAACGTCGTACTGGACGAGGATGAACTCGACGTGAATGGATGATGAGAGGTGGGCTTGAACCTCGTAGAGGCTTCCTACATACCATGCCTTGACATGGATCAAAGACCTCGTAGTTCAAAGGGGTTTCATCAGTGAACCGACGTGAAAGTAGACTCAGGGGGTCCACTAGTGGTGGGATTGAACCTCATGGATGTTTCCTACGTACAATGTCGTGACATGGATCAAAGTCCTCATAGTTTGGAAGGTGGGCATTGGTGAACCGACGTGAGGAAGGGACCTTGGTCTGATGGGAGATGGGCTTGAACCTCAGGGAGGCTTCCTATGTACCATGCCTTGACGTGGATCAAAGACCTCGTAGTTTGAGTGGGGCTTCGTCGGCGAACCGACGTGAAGGTGGACCTTGGTCCGATGGGTGGTGGGCTTGAACCTCAGGGAGGCTTCCTACGTACCATGCCTTGACATGGATCAAAGACCTCATAGTTCAAAGGGTTTTCATCGGTGAAGCGACGTGAAAGTAGACCCGGGGGGTCCACAAGTGGTAGGTGTCGGCGAACCAATGTGAATAAATGATGGGTGGGCTTGAACCTCGTAGAGGATTCCTACGTACCATGCCTTAACATGGATCAAAGTTCCCGTAGTTCAACTGGTTGTGCAGTTTAATGTTATGTGGGACAAGGGCATACAGTTTAACATCATGATGAACGAGGGCATACAGTTTAACGTCATGCTGAATGAGGGCATACATTTTATCATCATGTTGGATGAAGGTATACAGTTTAACGTCATGTTGGACGAAGGTATACAGTTTAACGTCATGCTGGATGAAGGTATACAGTTTAACGTCATGCTGGACGAAGGTATACAGTTTAACGTCATACTGGACGAAGGTATACAGTTTAACGTCATGTTGGAAGAAGGTATACAGTTTAATGTCATGCTGGATGGAGGTATATAGTTTAACATCATGCTGGACGCAGGTATACAGTTTAACATCATGCTGGACAAAGGCATACAGTTTAATGTCATGCTGGACGAAGGTATACAGTTTAACGTCATGCTGGACGAAGGTATACAGTTTAAAGTCATGCTGGACGAGGGCATACAGTTTAACGTCATGCTAGACAAAGGAATTGCCATGGCCGATGCTTACTCTAAGCCCACGTGATTCATGCTCGGTGTGAGAAACAAGAGGCAGCAAGGACCTGACGATCATGTCACGAAGGGTGCGTCCGTGAGAAGCGAAGAGGGGCTTACGCTTTAGGTGGCCCATGGTGCTGGGACTTACTCCAGGATGGAGGCCCGAAGTGCAGAAAAGCGCATCGAAAGAGGGATTTGGGACCAATGACGGGAGGTGCCTCGTTCCCTATCACGCCCTCCACTGACCTTGGTAGTGGTAAAGTATGGAGATGCAGGGGTGAAGCCTTCCGCAAGAGGGGCTAGGGGCGTACATCAAGGTGGTTTCCCTTCTCCCATGTACATACGCTACTCCGAGAAATAGGATATTGTAGGATCGAAAAAGTGATGTAGATGCTCAATATACAAGAGGGGGGGTGAATTGTATACTTTAAAAATTTCTTTGGAACCTTTAAAGTTAGTTACAAATAACTATGTTTTCCTTGAGTAAAAGAAAGGGATAAGTTTAACAAAGTTAAACTTAAGAAAATTCACAACACCTCTAATACCAAATGAAAACTTGGAAAGAGATTCCGAATGTGGGTTCTGGAAATATGGTTCTGGAAATTGAAACTTAACAAAAGTTACAATATGAGATTCTACCTTAAAGCGTATAGAATCTAAATGAAACAGAGTACAAGTAAAGAAGTATAATAAAGTTATACTTTTTTTATAAAACAAAATGCAGTGGAATATAAACACGTAGTAAAACTAAAAGTAATAAGATATAAGTCTTTTAACCCAAAGAGAAGGGTATCCAACAACCTTGGATAAAGGTCCCTTGATTTATACTTTCAAGAAAGTCTGTCTTACCCACACCAGGGTAAGCCCTCGATACGAATATCGGAGTGTCTCTGTCTTGCTATCCCCGCAAGCCCTCAACTTCAAGGTAGTTGGCAACCTCTGTCTTCCTCAGCAAGGAATCCCTCGAACGTCAAGGTAGTCGGCAACCTCTATCTTCCTATCCCCGGAAGTCCTCGAATGTAATCACCAACATTCAGAGTCGCACGAAGCTTTAAGATTTAATAAGAGCCTCTCTCTCTAGAAATCACTTCAAGCTTGTAATCACATGATTCGAAGATCAGTCAGCCTTTCAGCACCGAGCTCTTTCAAATGAGCTCCTATTTATAGGTAAGGTCGGCCTCCTTCCCAACGGTCATATTTTCCTTAAAAATCGGAGGGACTTGTACACATGTCACTTAGCCAACAGTTAGTTTAAAATAGAATGGACGACATCGTTTTATAACAAAACAAGTGTAACAGAATGTACAACATCGTTTTAATTCTAACTCAAAATTCCATAATGAAATCTTCGGAGTTAAAGTTCGGAGTGTAAAAATAATAATAAAGAGTAGTCAAAATATAAAGGCATAAGCAAAATGAAAGTTCGGAGTCTAACCAAAATAATTTTCTGAGTCTGAATGAATTCAGAGTGTATAAAACAGAGATGATCAGATTCTATTTAATAGGTGAATTCGGAATGAGAATTCGGAATTAGAATTTGTAATGAGAATTCATCATCAGAATTCATAATGAGAATTCATCATTAGAATTCGTAATGAGAATTCCTCATCAGAATTCTTAAGAAGAATTCGTTGTCAAACTTCATAAGGATTCGCATCCTGAATCTGATGTAGAACTTAATTAGAGTTCGTATCCGGAGTTCGGAATGAAACTTTATCACAGTTCTCATCTGGATTTCGGAGTGAAACTTTATTACAGTTCTGGTCTAGAATTCGGATCCTAAAAACAGAATACCTCATATCAAAGTTTCAAACAATTCCGAGAATATATGAATAAATCTGAATCTTATACATAAGACAAATATGGATGAAAATATGATAAGGATAATTTTTCTTATAAAAGCAATTTTCCTTATAAAATCAATTTTCCTTATAAAAGCAATTTTCCTTAAAGATAAGGTGTTTGTGATTTTCAAAACAAGAAGTAATGGAAAAGTCATAAGGAAAACCTTATTGACTCAACAATATCCCCCTTTTTGGAAAGCACAAACATCCTTACAAAAAATAAATTCTAAGAAGAAAGAAAAAACATTAAGGCTTATCTCCCTTTGCTTTAAGAATATTGATGAATACGACTAACTCCCCCTTAGGCTTTGAAACTCTAAGGATCGTATTCTAGATTTCCGGAGTGAAATTTCATTATGAATAAGAAAGTATTCTTTAATGAAAAACTCCCCCTTAGATAAACTCTTATTAGAGATCTTTTTATTAAGTATCTTTTCTTTCTCCCCCTTTGTGATTTTCAAAAAGAATTCGAGGGAATGGAAAAAAATAACAAAGTGCCTGAAACATTAGTTAAAACAACAAAAGAAATGACAAGCAAAAATTTCATTACGTTTGAAATCTCAAAAAAAATTAGATACAACAAAAAGATCGAATTTAGCTATTTCAGATCTTTTTCCTTCGAAATAAGCCCCTTAAGAATAGTCTTGATCTTCTTCAGGTCTTTATGATCTTCTTCAGCTTGCTTCTCTAAGACCGCTATTCTTTCAGATTGATCTTCAATCTTTTCTTCTTAGGCCTTCAGCTTTTCTTCCTGAGCTTTGATCTTTTCTTCCTGAGCCTTCATCTTTTCTTGAAACTCAATCTGATGATCCCTTTCAAACTTCCAGTTTTGAGAGACAGAATTTAGCTTCCCATTCATATCTTTGACTTCTTGAATCCGAAAGTTCTTTTCATCTGTCAACTTATCTTCAAAGGAAGAAGTTAGCTCATTTATCTTCATGTCCTCAGTCTCAAAAGCATCTTTAACATTGTCTTGAAATTCATCGAATAGCCTCATCTCTTCTACAGTCTTCTTCGACCAGTTTGTCATATTCTTGCAAGATTTTCTATGAGCTTCATAGCCAACAAAGAAGGTTTTGAACTGAGCCTCAATCTCAATGCACTTGTCCATAACCATAGATACAGAGTCATATTTCTAATTCAAAGCATGTTGGAGCATCTGACATCTTGAATCAATACTTGAGAAGGTCGGAATGGTTCTCATCAACTTTTTCAAAGACTGGACAACAAAGTCATGCCCCACCGAATATGACTCAGAATCCGAAACTTTGTGTGGAGAATTTTCTTCCTCAATATGGTCAAGCTTTCTCTTTGAATAACTACCAACTTCATTTCTCTTCACCAACACTGAACTCAGAGTATCAGCAAGAATTTTCTTTCCCTTGTCTGTTTTCGGAATCGATTCTTGATCTGGAGTTTTCTGCTCGCTAGTAGATACTTGAATAATATCATCAACAACTTTTTGAACAACATCTTCCTCATTCTTATCCTTCTCTGGGGTTACTAACTTAGAGGATTCAGCCTCTGAAGTTCGGAGTGACAGGTGTTCCAAAGGCGACCCCTTATAATCATCTACTTCTTTCAATAAATCTCCTGTTTCACCACTTCCTTCAGAAACTACTTCTTCCTATTCCTCTTGTTGAATCTGCTCGAGTTTCTCAACATGTTCAGCTGTAATCTCTTCCGAAAAGTCAAGGTTTCTTCCTGGAGTCTCATGTAGAGATTCCAAAGAGAAAGATCTTGGAACTGGAATGCTTCCGGATACTATTTCATTAAATTTTAACAAAGCTTGGACTGCCTCAGCTTCTGACATCTTCTTCTTGAGCTTCTTTTCCTTTACTTGTTTTTCAAGCTCATCAGTAGTTCTCTCCTTCAAGGCCTTAGCCTCCGTAGGGTCCAATCCGAACTGCGGATCCCCTTCTTTTCTTTTCTCTTTATCTGCTCTCCACTTCGCAACAACCTCATCAGGAAAGGCCTTCTTCTTCTTTGGTTTGGGAGGTGCAGTTTGAACTTCATTAGATTTAGGATCCTGTACTTCATCTGCAACTTCTTTCAACTTTCTTTTCTTTACTGGCTTAGATGATTCCGGTTTAGCAGCCTTCGGAGCCGCTTCTTCTTGATTAGGTAAATAGAAGAACTCACCAGTCTCCTTGTTGAAAGCCACATCCATCCTCTTAAGGATATCATCACTGACCAACAAAATTTTTCAAACCCTTGGCTTAGATCTGCAAGCTTCCTTGAAAGACTCAAGGCACCGAACTATCAACTTTGATAAAATTGCTGGGTACATTATGATCTGGGCTCTGAGATTTCCTTTCTTAAGATTCTCAATGGTTATAAGAATGTGCCTCATGAAGTTAAACTTCCTTATATTTATCAGGAAATCTAAGATATAGATCTCACTCTTCTTCAGGCTGTCTTTATCACCATTCCTCGGTACGATAAGACCTTGTACCCACAACTCTAGAATCCGGAAGTTTGTAGGAAAACTAGCAATATTAGGAGCTTTGTCATCTAAGAGTCCGAGAGTTTTCAAGGCCTTTTCCTTGTCGAAGCTACCCTTAGAATCTGGCAACACATGAGATATGAACTCTGCTTCTCCTTCATAGGTTAGCCCTAACAATCTTGCTTCCTTGGTATAAGAAAGCTTATAAGTCTTTCCATAAGACTTAAAAGAAAATATCTCCCTATTATCTTCCTGAAAGAAGGAAACTGTTTCATAGAACTCAACAAGTAACTCCGAAAAAACATCGTCTTGTTTCCCCGGTTTGGACACAGCAATATCTTCCCACCCATTCAACTTAATGTTCTTAGAAATAAGAGAATCATAGTTGTTGAAGAAATCCGGATGGACTAGCCTTTCTCTGTAAACTAACCATTGTGAAATAGGCTTAGAGGATGACATTTCTTG
Organism: Viscum album; assembly: GCA_963277665.1. Lineage (NCBI taxonomy): Eukaryota > Viridiplantae > Streptophyta > Magnoliopsida > Santalales > Viscaceae > Viscum > Viscum album. The sequence goes on from OY728130.1 coordinate 584,661,845, forward strand.
AGAAGCTAACTCGACAGACATTCGGATCTGATGACCTCTGAGATGTTCGGAACGGAGAAATCTGAAGTTCGGAACGGCCTTAAAACAGGGAGTCAGAGCTTCAGGACGCTGGAGCTTGAAATCGATGTGGGACAAGTATTTGGGTCCCCTTTATATAGGCAATGAAATGACGGTTCAACTTCCACGGTTGATCGAATGGTTGTGATAAGCTGAGATCAGATCTGACGGTTGAAAAAAAATTCTCAAGAAAACTTGAATCCGATCTTTTTGAGGTTTTTATTAAAACAAAGAATTAAGAAAAACTATAATCTGAAAACAAAATACAAGAAAATTCCAGCAAGTAAAATATGACTACGAAAACTTGAGTAAGGTAATCATACCTTTTGGATTGTATTAGGAGGATTATTCGTAATGGGTAATATATAAATGACTACGAAAAAAAATTGTATGAAAAGACAAAGTTCACAAAAACTTTACTACGGAAAACAAACTCAGTACGGAAAACTCAATATGAAAATTTCATTACAAAATTTTGAAAACGAAAAACTTATTATGGAAGATTCGGTACGAAAATCCCGTTATGAAAATACCAGTACAAAAATTTTCATTTCGGAAGTGTTCAATATGAAGTCTTTGATTCCAGAAGTCTTCTATATGAACATATCCATTCTGGAAATTTTAGTTCCGGAACTTCCATTCCGGAATTTTAATTCTGAAAAGTTTGAAAATAGTTTTTGAAAAACTTTGTTAAACTAACAATCAAATGTACTCCCCCTATGAAAAGGATTTTATTGCTGTCAGGAGACTTTTTCAACATAAAGTTAATGAAGAATGATTACCTTATAGTTATCATTCCTAACTTCTGTTTAATGTATTCAAATCTATCAGAAGGCAAATATTTTGTGAAAATATCAGCAAGTTGATCTTGCGTTCTGATAAACTGAAGAATAATATCTCCTTTTAGTGTGTGATCCCTAAGAAAGTGATGCCTAATATCTATGTGTTTTGCACAGGAGTGATGTGTAGGGTTCTTACTAAGGGCAATGGCACTAGTGTTATCACACAAAATCTGAGTTTTAGTAAAACTCAAGCCCTAATCAGTGAGTGTGTGTTGCATCCACAACACTTGAGCACAACAACTTCCAGCTGCTACATATTCACCTTCAGCAGTGGAGAGTGCTACAGAATGTTGCTTCTTGTAGGACCAAGAAACTAATGAATCTTCTAAGAAATGACAAGTTCCAGATGTACTTTTTCTATCCATTCTACATCCACCAAAGTCAGCATCAGAAAATATTTTTAGGATAAAATCATTTCCAGAAGTATAAAATAATCCTAGATACATGGTTCCCTTAAGGTAGCGAAAAATTCTTTTTATTGCCTTTAAGTGATATTACTTAGGATTGGATTGATATCTTGCACATAAGCATACTGAAAACATTAAATCTGGTCGAAAAGCTATTAGGTATAGTAGACTTCCTATCATACCTCTAAAAGATGTTTGATTTACTGGTTTCCTATCTTCATCAAGGTCTAAAGAGTTTGAGGTACCAATAGGAGTACTTATACTCTTAGTATTATCATAACCATACTTTTTAAGAAGATCTTTAATATACTTATGTTGAGATATGTAGGTTCTTTCTGGTTTTTGAGAAATTTGAAAACCAAGGAAAAATGTTAACTCACCCATCATACTCATTTCAAACTCAGATTTCATTAGACTTGCAAAAGATTCGGTCAAAGATTGCTGAGTTGAACCAAATATGATGTCATCAACATAAATTTGAACAATCAAAACATTTTTCTTATCTTTCTTTATAAAAAGAGTTGGATCTGCATTTCCCTTAACATAGTTATTTTGAAGCAAAAATCCAGTGAGTCTATCATACCATGCTCGTGGGGCTTGTTTAAGGTCATACAGAGCTTTGGTAAGTCTAAATACATAATCAGGATGTTTTGTATCTTCAAATTCAGGAGGTTGTTCAACAAAAACTTCCTATTGAACATAACCGTTAAGAAATTCACATTTCACATCCATTTGGAAAAGTTTGAAATTAAAGAATGCTGCAAAGGAAAGTAGAATACGGATAGATTCAATTCTATCTACTGGAGCATAGGTTTCTTCATAGTCTATTCCCTCTTGTTGATTATAGCCTTTAGCAACAAGTCTAGCTTTATTTCTTACTATGACTCCATTTTCATCACATTTATTTCTGAAACCCCATTTGACTCTAATAACAGAAGTTTCTTTAGGTCTTTCAACCAATGTCCGGACTTTATTCCTTTTGAATTCATTTAGTTCATCTTACATGGCTTTAATCCAATCATCATCACCTAAAGCTTCATCAGTGCTTTTCGGTTCTAATTGGGAAAGAAATGCTAGATGTTCTACTTAATTTCTTAAGGAACTTCTAGTCCTTACAGGTTGATTTACATCACCAATGATACTATCACTAGGATGATTCTTAAGAAACACCTGATTTGGGTTTTGTAAAACCTGTTCATCAACATAGGGTAGAAAATCTTCTGGGATAAATGTTTGAGAAGTATCTTCTTGGACAATTTCCTTGTCAGAAGGTTCTTCTATCAAAGGTTGACAATCATTTTTTGAAAACACATCTGAGGATGTATGCTGAGGTGTTTTAAAAACAAAGGGATCTGACTCATCAAATTTTACATGTACTGTTTCTTCAACAGTACAAGTGTTTTTATTAAAAACTCTATAAGCCTTAGATGTTGTGGAATAACCTAAGAAAATTCCTTCATCAGATTTTGGTGCGAATTTATGTAAGTTATCTTTAGTATTCAAAATGAATACGTTGCAACCAAAAACCTTGAAGTATGATAGTCTTGGATTTCTACCATTCCATAACTCATAAGGAGTTTTATTAAGAAAGGGTCTAATCAAAACTCGATTTATAGTATAACAAGCAGTACTTACAGCTTCAGCCCAGAAATGTCTAGCAATAGAATATTCACTCAACATGGTTCTATTTATTTCTTGATGAATTCTATTTCTTCTTTCAACTACACCATTCTGTTGAGGAGTTCTATGTGCTGAAAAATTGTGAGTAATTCCTTTTTTACTACAAAAAGTTTCAAAATCAGAATTTTGAAATTCTCCTCCTTTATCACTATGAATAGTTTTCAATGGAAGGTTTTTCTCATTTTTAACTTGAGATATAAAACTTTTGAAATAAGAAAAAGCTTCATATTTCTTTTCTAGAAAATAAACCCAAGTAAACCTAGTGTAATCATCAACTAGAACAAACACATAGTATTTGCCTCTAATACTTCCAGTTTGTGTTGGACCAAAAAGATCCATGTGCACTAACTGTAATGCATCGGTTGTTGAGACTTCACCGATTGATTTAAAACTAGATTTATGTTTCTTGTCATATTGACAAGGATCACAAACTTTAGAAGAATCAAATCTAAGCTCCGGTAGATCCTTAACTAGTTTCTTCTTAGAGAGTTTACATAGGTTCCTAAGGTTACAGTGACCTAGTCTTCTATGCCATAACCAGGAAATATCTTCTATTGCACTAAGGCAAGGTAAATCTTGGCTCCTGAGGTCTTTTAAGTTTAAGGTGTAAACATTCTCTTGCCTATTGGCTGAGAGAATAAATTCTTCCTTGGAATTGTGAACTAAGAACTTATCATTCCTAAAATTCACAAGGTAACCTTCATCACATAACTGGCTTATGCTAATGAGGTTGTGCTTAAGACCCTTAACAAAAAGAACATTTGAAATCAAAGTTTAACCAAGAAAAACAATATTACCAATACCAACAATCTCAGCCTTAGCATTATCTCCGAAAGTTACTTTTCCTCCTTTCGTTTTGATAATCTTTTCAAAATAGCTTTTGTTACCAGTCATGTGCCGGGAACATCCACTATCCATGTACCATGTATTGTTGCTGGTACTCTCTTTATTTTCCTGAAATCAAGAAGAAAATTAGACTTTCGGAATCCAAACTTGTTTGGATCCGAGATTTCTAGATAACAAAATTTTAGGTACCCACATTTTCTTAGAAAAGTAAGCTTTGTGAAATCCTAAAGATTGGGTTTTGTTTAAGGAACAATCCTTTTCCCAGTGACCACCACATTGATACTTGGTACAAAATGGGGCACTTTGAGGAACAAAATAATTGTTACTGAAAATTGGTTTTTCATGGGTATACCAAATCCGGATTTATTTCTTAAAGGTCGTATTTGGGAATACATTTTATCAAAAATTTTCTTACCATGGGTAAAGTTTGATAAACACTTCTTTAAGGAAAAAATTTCGGACTTGAGTTTTATAACCAAGTTTTTATCCTCAAAATCATTAGTTTTATAACTAGAGCTAGGCTCGAAAACATTTTTCTTAGAAATTACTTTTTCTAATTCTTTAGAAAGTTTAGTCTTCTCAGAACTTACTTCCTCAAGATTTTTTGAAATACTTTCAAAATCAGCATTTTTATTATCAAGATCTTTAGAAAGATCTGATTACTCTTTTGTAAGAATAGAATTCCTAGATTTTTCCTTATCAAGTTTCTTATTGAGTTTGGAATTCTCAATTTCAAGAAGTTCAGCAAACCTAGAGACTTCTTCATAAGTAGGTAAAGTATTTTCCTCATCAGAAGATTCATCTCAAGAGTCATAATATTTACTATCATTGGAATTTAAAGAAACATTGGTCAATGATTCAGCATTTCATACCTTAGCCATAAAACAATGATTGTCAATAGGTGATCTGGCTAAAAGACCAATATTCTTCTGTCCTGAAGATTCATAATCAGAAGATTCATCTGAAGAGTCACCACCACTGGCACTCCATGTGTCATTAGCTTTCAAAACTTTCTTAGCTTTTTCTTTATAATATTTCTTTATGTTCCTGTCTGAATGTCTTTCTTTCCTTTCTTTCTTTTTGAGCTTAGGGCAATCTGGTCTAATATGTCCAGCTCTCTTACATTCATAACAAGTAACTTCTCCATCTTTTTTATCTTTCCTATCCTTTTTCTTATACTTGGATTGGAAATTTCTCTGGTCAGCTATCTTGTTCATCCTTCGAGCAAGATTTGCTAATTCATTTTCAGAGATTTCACTCTCACTAGATTCGGACTGGAAAATAACCTTCTTAGACTTGGATCCGGTTACTCTCTCTGGAGTCTTAGCTTTCATATGATTTGATGTAGTTGTAAAAGCAACAGTACCATTTCCATTCTTCTTTTTGATGTTTTCATCATCTCTCTTCATTCTGGTTTCATGTTGGAGAAGAGTTCCAAAAATCTCATCAAGATAAATCTGAGTCACTTTCCTGTTCTCATCTATAGCTGTTCTTTTGGATTCCCACTCATTGGGCATGATATCAATTATCTTATCCACAAGAGCTTCATCATCTAGACCTTTCTCTCCCATAGAATGTAGACTGTTGACAATAGTCATAAATCTCTATTTCACTTTACAGATTGGTTCACCATAAGGAAAATTGAAGTCATGGTATTCAGCTCTAAGCATAGCTCTTCTTGTATCTATAACCTTGGATGTACCAAAATAAGTGACTTCTAATTTCTTCCAAATACAGTTGGCTGCTTCACATGAAGATATCTGACTGTATATATTCATGGTCATAGAGCATAATAAAGTATTGCGTACCTTGTAATTCAGTTGATATTCTTTCTTTTCCTCGTTGGTAAAAGTTCTAACTTCCTTATCAGGAATATTATAATCACCAGTAAGCATAACAAAAGTGTCTACTCCAGTATTGATAACAAAAGTCTTCATTAGATCTCTCCATTACTCATAATCATTACCATCAAAGATTGGTGGTCTTGTAGGATTCAGATTATCAATTGAACCAGCATTAACTCCTGCCATACTAAAAATAACCTTCGATACACAAACTTGTTAGTGGAAAAGATTCGTAATAACAATGTTCGGAATGGAAAAGTTCGGAATGAAAAAGTGAGCAAGAAAAACTTATTCGTAAGTATAAGTATTTCAGAGACCTGCTCTGATACCAATTGTAGGATTGGTATAGAGTATGAGGTTTCCAACCTCTGATACCAATTTTAAGATCGAAATAGTGATGTAGATGCTCAATATACAAGAGGGGGGTGAATTGTATACTTTAAAAATTCCTTTGGAACCTTTAAAGTTAGTTACAAATAACTATGTTTTCCTCGAGTAAAGGAAAGGGCTAAGTTTAACAAAGTTAAACTTAAGCAAATTCACAACACCCCTAATACCAAATGAAAACTTGGAAAGAGATTCCGAACGTGGGTTCCGGAAATATGGTTCCAGAAATTGAAACTTAACAAAAGTTACAATATGAGATTCTACCTTAAAGCGTATAGAATCTAAATGAAACAGTGTACAAGTAAGGAAGTATAAGAAAGTTATACTTTCCTTATAATACAAAATGCAGCGGAATATAAACACGTAGTAAAACTAAAAGTAACAAGATATAAGTCTTTTAACCCAAAGAGAAGGGTATCCAACAACGTTGGATAAAGGTCTCTTGATTTATACTTTCAAGCAAGTATGTCTTACCCACACCAGGGTAAGCCCTCGATACGAAGATCGGAGTGTCTCTGTCTTGCTATCCCCACAAGCCCTCAACTTCAAGGTAGTTGGCAACCTCTGTCTTCCTCAGCAAGGAAGCCCTCGAACTTCAAGGTAGTCGGCAACCTCTGTCTTCCTATCCCCGGAAGTCCTCGAATTTAATCACTAACATTCGGAGTCTCACGAAGCTTTGAGATTTAATAAGAGCCTCTCTCTCTAGAAATCACTTCAAGCATGTAATCACATGAGTCGAAGATCAGTCAGCCTTTCAGCACCGAGCTCTTTCAAATGAGCTCCTATTTATAGGTAAGGTCGACCTCCTTCCCAACGGTCATATTTTCCTTAAAATCGGAGGGACCTGTACACGTGTCACTTAGCCAACGGTTAGTTTAAAACAGAATGGACAACATCATTTTATAACAAAACAAGTGTAACAGAATGTACAACATCGTTTTAATTCTAACTCAAAAGTCCGTAATGAATGCTTCGGAGTGAAAGTTCAGAGTATAAAAAAAATAATAAATAGTAGTCAAAATATAAAGTCATAAGCAAAATGAAAGTTCAGAGTCTAACCAAAATAATTTTCGGAGTCTGAATGAATTCAGATTGTATAAAACAGAGATGATCAGATTCTGTTTAATAGGTGAATTCGGAATGAGAATTCGGAATTAGAATTCGTAATGAGAATTCATCATCAGAATTCGTAATGAGAATTCATCATCAGAATTCGTAATGAGAATTCCTCATCAGAATTCTTAAGAAGAATTCGTTGTCGAACTTCATAAGGATTCGCATCCTGAATCTGATGTAGAACTTAATTAGAGTTCATATCCGGAGTTCGGAATGAAACTTTATCACAGTTCTCATCTGGATTTCGGAGTGAAACTTTATTACAGTTCTGGTCCAGAATTCGGATCCTAAAAACAGAATACCTCATATCAAAGTTTCAAACAATTCCGAGAATATAGGAATGAATCCGAATCTTATACTTAAGACAAATATGGATGAAAATATGATAAGGATAATTTTTCTTATAAAAGCAATTTTCCTTATAAAAGCAATTTTCCTTATAAAAGCAATTTTCCTTAAAGATAAGGTGTTTGTGATTTTCAAAACAAGAAGGAATGGAAAAGTCATAAGGAAAACCTTATTGACTCAACAGATATCATCCCTTGTGGAGGGGATGACCCCGTCTCTGTGGAGACAGGTGGCGTAAAAAATATCCGAGCTGGGGGGACCCTTCGTGCGAAGCACGGGGCCGGAGCATAGTTTAACGTCATGTGTTGAGGACGAGGTGCTTTGCAGTTTAACGTCCTGCAGCTCGGAAGATGTGGGTTTACTCCACACCCCTAGGACTTACATAACTGGAACACTTTGCTCCTTGGGGGAGGGAAGGTACCAGTAAGGTCGTGGTAAAGGGGGGTCGTAGAGCGAACCATCGAAGGGTCCATGTTAGCGTGGCTATGAGAAGAAGCAATAGCCGTTAGCATGCCTATGCGATGAAGAATTAGGCGAAGCAAGACTACAGGTGATGTTGTCCGTGGGACTTTGAAATTACATCGTGCAAACCTGGAGGGTCGCACAGGGAGAGGAATTGCCAAGCAGAAGAGTGTGCTTCACGAAGTGGGGTGCCTTCGCCTTAGCATGGGGCAAAGGTGTGAGTGGAGGGTGCTTCACGAAGTGGAATAGTATTCGCGGAGCACTGCCTCGCGAAGCATAGGTGTCTCACGAAGCAAGGTGCTACGAGGCATTGTGCTTCGCGAAATGTAGCGACCCTACCTTAACATAGGGATCACAAGTACAGGATGGGGGATTCGCGAAGCAGAAATTCTACGCGGCTGCCCGGGTTCCCTTGGGAATCCCCTTCCTTCGCGAATTCAATTAAGCTTCGCGAAGGGAATCCCTCTCCGAAGAGGGGCTCAAAACGAGACAAAGTGAAGGCATCACGCGAAGTATAAGTACCTCACAGAGCTCATGATTTCTTGGGGAAAAGGGTGCTTCGTGATTCGGGAGAGGAAAAGTCGAAAGGTCGGATTGTCCCTCCCCTAGGCTCAAGGCAGCCCAGTATTTATAGGCAAGGGGCGCCGTGAAGCAGAACTCACGCGGTGCGAAGGGGTGGAGATTCTTCGTGGCGGGCTCGCGAACGTCAGGACGTTCGCGGAGAGGTACTGCCTCTGGTGCTTCGCGGCGGGCTCGCGATGCTCGGGGGGTGCTTCGCGTCGGTGCTTCGTGAGGCAGCGTGTGGGGCGTATTTTTTGCTCCTTCCTTGCATTCAATATTTTGGTGCCAACAATCATATTCTAAGCCTTAATTTGGGTATAAATCCATCTAAGTATGTCCTTTGGTGAAAACAAAAAGAAGATACCTGAAGAAGAGTCAACGTTCATCAACGAATGTTTTTGTTTTATTTCTTCCTCAAATCCATTCAATTATTTTTATATCATGTTTATATAATAACAAAATTATCTTAAATATAATAATATGTTGTTGTGTCAAGGTTATGACCTAAAATCACACACACCTCCCTCAAATGGGCTACAAAACCATCATTCGTGTCTACAACGGACTATTGCCTCAGGAAACGATTTCGTTCATTTTTACATCACCGCCTCTTTAGGTTAGGAATAATGATGTACATTAAATTTATAGATGATATATATGATATATATAATTTATTTATTCTTCTAAAATTATTATATAACACATACCATCAGGATTTTAATTTTTTTAGAATATGATAACATCATTCATGTGTACAACAGACTAGTGCCTCGTGAAGTGATGTGATTCATTCATGTTTTCTATGGAATGTATTAAGGATGGGTTTAATATTAATATGTGATATTTATGAAATAATATTATTACTATAATTATAATAAACACACACACATATATATATATATATCTCTCATTTACCTTTCTTTCGTTTAATTCAACAATAAAATGGAAATAGTGTCCATGTGTACGTATGACCTACCATATCCATAAAAGGTGTATTTCATTTTATATTTCTATATTTTATAGATTATTATAAATACATATTTAATGAATATATATTATATTTATATCCTATTTTACATTATAGAAATGATGAAATCATAATCTAAGAAATAGTACGAAGAATAACAAGTCAAAATATGTGTGAAAAACAAAGCGGTTATTACCTGAAACATAAATTAAACATGGAATTGTTAACAAATAGGTAATAAAAAGTAATAATTAAATCATATATGACATTATATATATGAATATGTTTCTTTTATAATTTTATATAAACATATATTTATTATATAGGACTTTTGAATGAGAAATATGGAATTCAAGACTTAAGGTCAGGGATTTTCGTCTCACGTTTATTTTCCATGAGACACAAGAAATATTCACCACCTATTTATTTTATGTGGTGTGTATTATAACCATGGATTTATTTTAGGATTATTATACTTAGAATTATTTGGATTTACATATCCATTTTATGATATCTTTTTCATGGGGTTTATAGGTCAAAAGATACCAAATCAATAAAGGAATTTTGTCTCAATTTTCCTTCTTTGAGATGTATGATATGATATGCACATATATTCTTTAATGAAGAGTATATACAAAACCTTTTACATGTAATATAATGAATTTATCTATCCTCATAATATTTTATGTTACATTTTATGTTATTTATTCATGGATATTATGATTCAAGGCTACCAAAGTGCTAATAAATTTACTTTACAATCTCATCGTTTAACGGGATTATTCATGATTATGCTTCCATTAATGAATTATTATGAAAAATCTCTAAAACATTCTCATGAATTTTATTATCCCCTAGTTATTAATGAATTATTCATTAAATGGTACCATTTTTCCAATCTATGGTACTTAAGAAAGTTAATAAAACATTTTTAAGAAAACACGGCCTTATTTCCCTCTTCAGTCGGAAATCTATTTTATTCCAAAACAAAGTATTTTAAAAATGTTTTCAAAGATGATATAATATTATATTAAATTGTTTCAAAGACACTTTTACCCATGTTTTAGATTTTTACATAATGGTTTTAAAAGGGATGTTTTTTTTCATTTTTTGATCAAGGCTCTTTTTCCTTCTACGAAAAATATGAAAGGAATATTTTTTTTTACATACACATTTTGTACATAATTATTTGGATTCATTAAAAATAAATTCATTGAATCTTACTTTATATTTTTTAAATAATATTTTCAAAAATAAATTATTTCAAAAATATAAATATGTTTAAAAAGTGTTTTAAATTATTTTCAAAGATTCCTTTATTAGTTTTCAATGGTTATTTTCAAAGAAAAAAAATTCAAAAATGTTTTACATTTAAAAAGTGTTTTAAATGATTTTAAAATATTCCTTTATAAGTTTTAAAATTTTATTTTCAGATAAATTGATTTCAATGATTTCAAGTATTCCTTTATATGTTTTAAAATATATTTTCAAATAATAAGGTTTTCAAAATGTTTTTGTGATTTAAAAAGAGTTTTTCAAAAAAGAAACAATATTATACTCTAGAAATATTTTAAATTATTTGTATAGATTGCTTCATAAGTTTCCAAAGTGATTTTAAATGAAAATTATTTGGAAATGTTTTATTTATTAAAAATTTATTTTCAAATAAATTTTATTTTCTTTAATAAATTATGCAAGTTATCTTTTAAAATCCTTCTCCATATAAGATGACATCCTTTGATAAAGTTTAAGATTTATTGGAGATATTATCCAAAAAAACAATCATAATGTTTCTTTGAATTTTTTATGTTTATAATTACAAGTTTTTTATAAAACCCATTTCTTTTCCACAAGTTATATTCTTATGAAACCCATTTTCCTTCCTTGGGTTACATACTAATGAAACTCTCTTATTTTCACAGGTTATGATATGATTATGAAACATGTATCTTTTCCACAGGTTAAGATATGATGAAATATTTATGATACCCATTTCATATCATGGGTTATGATATAATGAATGAAAATGATCTTGTGTCACACAAATGAATGAATTAATTATGTGATGGTTGGGACCTATATATCCCTCCAATGTATTAGGTAAAGATTTATATCTCATGAGATAAACATAGTTGGAATGGGGAGTAAACCAAGTTCATTAAGGGAATTTTTCTACTAAGATGGTATTGGGAGTGAACCTAGACTACTAAGATGGTCTTGGGAGTGAACCTTTACTGCTAATTTTGTTTGATGAGTGAAACCATTCCACTAAGATAGCCTTGGTAGTGAGATATGACTAATATGGAAATAATTTCATATGTTTATGTGTTTTCAACAATTCCATTTATTATTAAAATATTAGGTTCTCTTATATTATTATCTTGATTCTCTTATGATTCATGTCTTAAAATCTGAAAATATTTATTCTATCACCCATGTGTGTTATCTTTGATATATAGGGTATGATCTTAAAATGTTATTATCATGTTCTCATACCCATATGTTTATGTTATTATTACATATATCCTTTATTTACCCATATTGAGATCTAAGATCACCCTTTCTTACATTTCCTTTCACCAAGTTATGAAGAAAAGTTTTAAGCATGATTATTAAATGGGAAGGTATTTGTGGAAATATTTGTAGATCTTTCATCAAGTTAGAAGATTGTGTTACATGTTTTCAAACAAACTAAAATGTTACATTCCTCGGACATTTACTTTTATAATGTGTTGAATATTCATCAAAAATGATGAAATATCCATGTATGAGAAGCCAAGGTCACTATAGTTTGTATCAAAAGAATGGATTAGTTAACCTTTGGAAAATAAGATGAGAAAACTCTAGTGAGATCCCTAGAGATATTTCTAAGGATATGTATAGATATGTGTCTAAAGATAAGTCTAAGGATGATCTAAAGTATAGGAAAATGTCATGTAATGTTTTTAAAGGATAGAGAGAGTGTTATTCAAGAACCACTTCTTTGTTAGGATGCTAAAAGTGGATGTTGATCTGGAATAGATGTACCTAGGAGTAACAATCCTGAAAACAATGTATTGATCTAGACTTGATTAGGAAGTGGTGCACAAAAACGGTCATTGTTGAACACTTGTTTTGATACTCCTGGGGAATATACTTCAGAAATTCACATACTCTTAATAAACCATCATGAAAGATTAAAATATAAGATGAGTATGAATAACCTAGGATAATCCTAAGGTGTCAAATATTAAATAATAAGGTTCCATGATTTATACATCCTATACTTTATTTTCATATTATGTTGTTTTATACTATGATATGTTTTTCTAACACAATACTTCCTGGTTTTAGTAAATGGAAGGAACCATAAGTAATTAGGTTAAAATTGAATGTAAAGGGAAATTTTTTGATGAGTACTCAAATGAGATGATGACTGGAGTGAAAAAAAATTATGATTATTCCTAATCCATTTTCACAGAACATGATTAATAACATGTACCGTAATCCATGCTCAGACTCAGCAAAGAAGAGAAGGAAAGATTTTTCTAAGAATTTAGGTGATCGAGAGCATGTAGGAAAGAATATTTAGTATCCTTTGTGTTGAGAATATGGGAAGAAACACCCAAGTTATTGTCTTTTAGGAACATGAATATTTTATGACTATGTAAAAGAAGGTCGCAAAGAAAGTAATTACAAAGGGAAAATAAAAAGGTCAGTTAACACAATGGATGGGAATATTATTCCCCCTAAGTTATTATCAATTTATGAATGATTTAAATGTGGAAATTATGGGAATTATGAAAATATATGTTCTAAAGGGAAAACATGTGAATGGAATCAGCAAGTAGGTATGTGTAATGGTTATATTTCTAATGATGAAGAGAATATATATTATATGTGAAAGGAAATAATTGTTAAAGAATAATATGATGAGGCGTAATTAATTTTTTGATAATGAAGTGGGATAAATAATATATTTTTTATTATAATTCAAAGATTTTGTTATTGAAATTATGAAATATATAAGTATTTTTTAATAAAAAATTTTTGTTAAGGATTTGAAAGAATATGTTGAATGGTACTGATGACCTAGAAAAATCATTTAATTTAGACGATATATTTTATGGAAAACACATGATTAAGGGAAGGTAACTCTTGAAATGATCCTGATGTTGATAAAATGTTGTATATTTTGGATAAAATTGGATAGAATTGATGACCACATAACTGATAAAGGATTTTGTGACAAAGTGGTTTATGCTATCATCGATAGAGTTTATAACATTTTTGGATTTAAAGAGTATATCCAAGAATCTCTGTTCCATGTAAGGAATGAATAAGTATACATGTTTCTAATAATGATTTATGGAATTTTAAGTTATTTCCATGTTTCAAGAAAATACATGATAAAGGAATTCACATGTTTGGTATGTGAAAATAAATAGCTATGGTATGATATATGGGGGATCAATGTTAAGCTAATTTTGAGAAATTTAGTGACTATATTACTAAAGTTTTGGATTTTCCTCTTTCAAAAGTGTTATAAGGTTAACCATTTGTGGAATTATTTAATTTAATATTTAGATAAGGTTTTAGATATTAAAGTATTATCTCACCATATGAGGATTTATGCATATTGGATAACCTGTGCTAACTATTTTATAGTTATTATAACTATAGATAGATGAAATTACTAACCACCTATTTATGGATCTCATTATCTATTAGTGAATTGGGAATAAAAAGATCACCTTGATTTCTTGGAGTAAGATATATTGTGGAAATTGAACAAGGCATAACCAAAGGGTGAGATTGTACATATAAAGTGGAATTAAATCAAGTAAGTATATCTTATTGAGAAAATTCTTCAACTTTCGAAAAAGGATCTTAAAATAAAATGATGTTCAGTAATCATGATTTTTTTGATATTAATTACCTTTTCATTTCTATTTGGGTTATCGTTTTGTGGTCATTAAATTTCTTTGGGTCACCTACTTTATTTTGATCAGTTATCTTTATTACTCTCTATGACTATTTATGTCTTTCTTCCATTCCCACATATGTTACTCTCTATGACTATTTATGCATTTCTTTTGATCAGTGATCTTTATTCATCTTTCTTTATATGCAACACCAAGTTAATCTTACACTACACGCAACATTGAGTTTAGATTTTTTTACATGCAATACTGTGTTTGGATTATGTTACATAAAATTATAAGTTTATCTTGTGTTACGCAAAATACTATGTATAGATTTTTTTATACACAATTCTGAGTTTACTTGTGGTACACGCAACACCAAGTTTAAACCAAACACGACATACTATTATTATGATAGTTACCAACTAGACATTGGAATGGTGCGTACGAAAAGGATAAAATAAATTATGAAATTTTTTTAGGAATGTTTATAAAATTAATTATTTGGCAACCAATTAATTAGAAACAAAAGATAGATCTATTTTAAATAAATAATTCATTTTTTTAAAAACTAGTTTTCTTTGCACAAACACGTTTTATCTCAAGAAATTAAAAAACAACTTTTTGAGGAATTATTTTAATTATATATATATATATATTATTCAATAAAATATTTTAAATTCATCTTATGTTTTTTCTGGACAAGAGATAATAATATATCCAATTTTATATATAAGAATATATTTTTTTCTAAAAGGTAGTTTTACCACCTTTTAATGGTATGCTTATTTTAAAACTGAATTTTTACAATTATATAAAAAAAATTAAAAATAAACTTTATTTTTGAAATATTGATGAAAAAATTATCTTAGGGTGACTTTTTGGTTTATTCTGAGAAATTTTATTTCATGATGAATAGTGAAAATACATAATTTTAATGGAAAAAAACTTTTCATCTATATAATTTATAATTTTAAATTATATTTTTAATTTTTTTTAAATTTGAATTAATTAAATTGTACATATAATAATTCAATTTAGGTCAATGGAATGTTTTTTTATTAAATTAAGATATTAAACCTTAGTAGTTTTTTGAATATTTTAACTTTAAAAACCCGCTTTCTCATCCTGTCAATAGGATTGCTTTTAAATTAAATTCTTGTTATTATGTGAATAGAATTGAAAAAAAGGATTACATATATTTAATTATAATAATTTATATTATCTAATATGTTTAACTTAAATTTTTACTATAATTATTAGTGAAAATAGTTTAAATTAATCACGATGATTAAGAGAAAAATGAGTTTTCAAAGGGAATAAACTTTAAAATTAAGGAGAAAATAAACTATAAACTTTCCAGAAACCCATTTGATATCCATATTTATAACTTACCCCCTTCATGTCTATAATTTTTTTTATTATGAAATCCTTTTATAGGTAAAAATTTGGGTATACCTTACTTCTTTTAAAAAAACCAAGTGTGTCCTCTTGCCCACTTATAAAACATTGTCACCTCTCCTATCTTAAAACATTAAAAACCAATTTATTCCTAAAATACATAAAAAAAACATAACTTCTAAAATTTCCTAATATAATCTTATAATCCTTAATTTTTACATAAATCCAACCAATGAAGTCCTTTGATGCAAACCAAAAGAAGATACCCAAAGAAGAGGTAACGTTCATCAATGAATGTTTTTGGTTTATTTATTTCTCAAAACCCTTGAATTATTTTTATATAATGATTATATAATAAACTATTTATCTTAAATATACTGATATTTTTTTATTTTAGTGGTACTTCTTATGATCGCACACACTTTCATCAAATGGGCTATGAAATCATCATTCATGGGTATGCCATACTACCATTATGCGAACCGATGTCGTTCTTTTTTCCATTACCACCTCTTAAGGTCGTGGATAATGATGTGATATTTATATTATATATATATATATGTGTGTGTGTGATATTTATGATATATTTATTCTTTTTTAATTATTATATAACATATACCTTTATGATTTCTATTTTGTGAGAATATGATAACATCATTTCATGTGTACGATGGACTACCGCCTCACAAAGCGATGTGATCCATTAATGTTTTATGTTGAATGTATTAATGATGGTTTTAAAGGAAATATGTTCTATATATAACATAATAATATTAATATAATGATAATATATACATATATATAAATATCATTTACTTTTCTTTCTTTCAAAATGACAAGAAAATGGAAATGCCGTTCATACGTATGTACGACCTACCATCTCCGTGAATGATGTATTTTATTTTCTATTTATATATTTTATGGATTATTATAAATAAATATATGATGAATATATATTATATTAATAATATTTTTTAAATTATTAAAATGATGAAATCATGATCTATATAAGAGTACTAAGAATAATGAGTCAAAACATGTATGAAAAACAATGCAGTTATTACCTGAAACATAACATAAACATGGAATTGTTAATAAAAAGGTAATATAATTTCATAATTAAATCATATATGATATTATATATATGAATATGTTTTAATATAGTTTAATAATAAAATTATATTTATTATTCATTAGGATTGATTTCATATGACAGAAGTTAAGACTTAAGGTAAAGGATTTTCGTCTCACTTTTATTTTTCATGAGACACAAGACATGTTCAGAACCTATTTCTTTTATTTGGTGAGTATAATTTACATGGATTTATTTTATTATTATTATAATGATATTTATTTGTATTTAAATATCCATTTTATGTTCTATATTTCATGGGGCTTATGGTTTAAAAGATACCAAATCGATAAAGGACTTTTGTCTTAATTTTCCTTCTTTGAGACATATGTTATGATATGAACTGACATTCTTTCATGAAGTGTATATATAGATCCTTTAACATGAAATATCATGAATTTATCTACCCTAATTATATTTTATGTTTCTTTTTATGTTATTAAATCCATGGATATTATGATTCAAGGGTACCAAAGTGGTAATAATTTTAACTTACAATCTCATCGTTTATTGGGATTTCTCATTATTATACTTCCATTGATGAAATATTATGATCCATATCTCAAGAAATCTCATGTTTTTTCTTATACTATTCTTAATAATTCAATATTAATCTAACTGTACAAATTTTCCACTCCTTGGTACTTAATATAATTAATAAAATATTTTTATGAAAAGGTAACCATATTTCCCCCTTTAGTCGGAAATTTGTTTTCTTCCAAAACCATGTTTTATAAAAAAAATTAAAAAATATACTATTCACCTATGATTTTTAAAATATAATTTTTACCATGTTTTACCTTTTAAAAAAAAATTAAAAGAAATATCCTTATTGTTTTTTGGTCAAGGTTATTTTGAATTTTACCAATAACGTGGAAGGAATCTTTGTTTTAACATTTATGTCTTTTACATAATTATCTCACATCATGATCACTCCATTCCTTGAATATTCCTTCATAATTTTTAAATAATATATTCAAAATAAAATTATTTCAATAAAGTTTTACTTTTAAAATGTTTTTTAAATTATTTTCAAATATTACTTTACCTGTTTTCAAGTGTTATTTTCAAAGAAAATGATTTCAAAAAAATATATGTTTAAAAATTGTTTTAAATTATTTTCAAAGATTCATTTATAATTTTTCAAATTTTATTTTTAAATAAAATTATTTCAATGATTTAAAATCTTTTTTTATAATTTTTCAAATCTATTTTTAAAGAAAAATGGTTTCAAAATGTTTTATGATTTAAAAAGTATATTTCAATTAGGAAAGGATATTTTTTTCAAGAAATGTTTAACTAATTTTTAAATCTTTATCCATATAGTTTCAAAGTGCTTTTAAAAGATAATTATTTTGAAAAAAAATGTCTTAAAAAGTGATTTTAAAAGAAATTTTCTTTTCCTTAAGTAATTGTCCAAGTGATATTTCAAACTCATTCTTCATCTAAGATGTCATCATTTTATATAGTTTATGTTTGACTGGGGATATGATCCAAGGACACCATTATTATTATTTCTTTGAATGGTTTATGATTAAGATGAAAAGTTTTTTATGAAACACATTTCTATTATATGGGTTATATACTTATGAAACCCATTTCTCTTTCATAGGTTATAGGCTTATGAAACCTTCTTATTTTTATGAGATATGTTATAAATATGAAACTTTTACCTTTACCACAGGTTAAGATATGATGAAATGTTTATGATGCCTATTTCATTACATGGTTTATGGTATGATGAATGTTTATAATTTTGTTTCACATATATGTATGATTTCATTATGTGGGATATGGGACCTATATCTCCCTCCAATTCATTAGGTAATGATTTATATATCATGAGATACACATGGATGAAATGGGGAGTGAACCTGGTTCAGTAAGGGAATTTTCCACTAATATGGTATTTGTAGTGAACCTTGACTACTAAGATGGTATTGGGAGTGAACCCTGACTGATTAGGTGGTTTGGGGAGTGAACTCATTCAACTATGATATCCTTGGTGGTGATCCATGACTACTATAGAAATAATTTTATATATTTATATGACTTCCAAAATTCTATGTCTTATTCCTATATTATGATATCATGGATTATTCTCTTGATTCACTTATTATTCATGTCTTATGATCTTCCAATAATTATTCCATGACTCATGTGTATGATCTTTGATATATAAGGTATAATATTTAAATGTTATACTCATGTTATAATACCATTATCTTCATGTTATATTTATGTATCTACTTCATTTACTCTTATTAAGAATATTATTTACCCTTTCTCGTGTTTCCTTTACCCATTTTATGAATAAAGGTTTTAAGTAGGACTACTAAATGGGAAGCTCTTTATGGGAAACATTTAATATCTTTCACCAAGATAGAATATTTTCTTCCATGTTTTCCAAGAAACTAAACTATTATGGTCCCCAAGAATATAATTTTGTAATGTGCTAAATATTCATCTAAAATAATGTAATTTACATGTATGAGAATCCCATGTTTCCATACCTATAGGGAATGAATTATACCTAAAAGTGTAATCGGTGGGTCCTGACATTATATAGCCCCTTTATGGATCGACTGGTCTTGTGATAAAAAATATCTTGGTTTTTCATATATAACTCCCCCATATCAGTATAATGACTTTTCATAAAGACTTTAAAACGTGTTTTGATGTCTTACATTATTCATTCTATTGGCACGAGATCAAAATTATGGATATCAATATTTTCATTCATTTTTAGGAAATATCCTGCTTTCAATTTTAGTTGATTATTTAATTATTCAAATAATTTATTACTTCAACATTATGTATACAATGCTTAGGTTTTTTATAGATTCCGTTATATATTTACCTTTATGAGAATTTTATCTCACCCCTTCCATGTATTTACATTCCCTGTGTTATGAATAAAATTAGCACACATGTCATGTTTAGAGGGATATCACGTGTGAAAGAATTTTTTGGAAATGTTATAGAACCATTATGGAATAAGTAGTTTCATATATAATTAACATAAATAACTATTTGATTTAAGAAACATGGGATTTTCTAGTTATATTTTTTATATAATTATCTAAATCTCTAAACCTGAAATGATCCTTGGGATGTAGGAGAATAAATAGTCATTATTGAATTTGTAATTATTAATGGTTATATCCATGATTTTACAAATAGTAACAAAGTGAATATGTAAATTATTTGTTTATGGAGCTATATCCAAGAGTGAGGATCAGGTGCATCACACACCATATTTTTGTACATTTGTTATTATCATTTTATCCATTTTATTGATATGGGGAAAAGTATTTTTGTTACACATTTTTTTCTTCTAACATAGATTCTTATGAAATAAATTAGATTATGCATGGTAATGTTATTAATATCTTTTATATGAAGAATTCGTTAGACTTAAAGAAGTGATGGGTGGGTCCCAAGATTGTATGGCCCCTTGATATATCAGTTGGTCTCGTGAAGAAAAAGATTCTGGTAT
Organism: Viscum album; assembly: GCA_963277665.1. Lineage (NCBI taxonomy): Eukaryota > Viridiplantae > Streptophyta > Magnoliopsida > Santalales > Viscaceae > Viscum > Viscum album. Next base: position 584,682,298 of record OY728130.1, read on the forward strand.
TTGATATATTCTTACATAATGTAAGCATGATGTATTGGTTGTGGCCTTAATAATAAGAATTATATATGGGATTAAACCTTGATGACAAGAATAATGTATTAACTCAAACCCTGATAGTAAATATTAGGATATTCTACATTATTCATTCAATCACCATGAATTACAATATTTTTATCTATGAGATAACTATAATAGTTATGTTATCCAAGTATATTTTTCATTCTCGTGGTATTGATTTTATGGAATGTCTATTAATTATTCAATTTGAAATAATGTATATTCATGCCATGATAGCTTTAACTATAACTGTTCAATTAATGATAACTTTACCATACCCTTTTTATGTTTCCATTTCCCTAGGGTGAAAAAAAATCACTACGAATAAATTTACTGATACACTACTAATAATAATAAATTTTCAAGAAGTTTTTATGTTGTATTTTGATGTTATAATGTAATATAGAAATATTTTATGTATCTAATATACCAATAATACTAATATATTTTTTATTTTTTAATGAAATTATTTGTATCTTTCACCAATATAATAAAGTAACCACCATCACTGAGTTACTATAGTTGAGGTGTTAGAGATGGTATCATTTTATGTTAAGTCAGAACGTTGGGAACTAAATTTAGAAAGAACATAGATATCATAATAATCATGATAAAACCATATAATTCCCATGAAAACTCAACTGCATAAGGTAATTTTTATATTTTATATTCATAATTTTATGAGAAGACTATGTATATGCCATTTTTTTAGATATGGAACCTAATGGAAAGAAGATAAATTATATCAGCACTTATAATCAATGTAGGGATTTCCTTCTATTCCAAGTTAACATGATTGGTATTGAAAAATATAATATTGTGGATTTATTATGGAAGTTAACTCATTTTATAACTAATAACCTTTCTTATGTGGGGTAAAATGTTAATCCACAACAAGCTTCATGTCACAAACCAAGTCGGGATGTTATCCAACTCGACATCTGACCCGGTCCGAGACATGGCTCAAAGGGTGTTTCTGATCCCCACGGGTGGGAAACTAATTTTAGGCATCAAAGATAATCTAGAGGGAATGATTTAGCCTAATAAATAACTAGGATCAAATAAATAAAATAAACAAGTGACAACAACTGAATCTAAATAAATATACAAACTGATTCAGATACAACTGCCGAAAAAAAACTACATACAAACTAAGATCAAACACATGAAAATGATCTCTATGTGACATCTTGGTAACCTCAAATCACATTACCAACCTACTCCAATGACGATAACATAGAACAAAATCCTAAACCTTCAAAATAGCTTGGGTATAGCGACATTGAATGGCACAAGTAGGGTGTGAGCTTAACAGCTCAATAGGCCAGAGAATCCATAAATTTCTATTCCTAAAAAAATCCATAAAAACTAGTTTGAAATACTGATATAAAAATAGGTTTTTATAATTTTAGTTAATAAATGCATCTATTCCTTTTTAAAATACTACACACCACATCACTATTTTTTAAAGAGGATTTACCATTTTAAAATAAAACCCAAAATAAGGAAATACCATACTATGATGAAAATGAACAAGTAGTATAAATGCAAAACCCATTGTAGTAAAATATAAATAATAAAATATAGATATTAACTATGTGAATTTCCTAAAAATCCCTAGAGCGATCCTTGGATGTACTCGAGTCAGACTCGCCTACTAGAATATGGTGCAGCTATATAGTCTATAACCAAATATTCTCCCTAAATGGACCAATCAAGTGGCACATCCCACCAATCCATATTAGTTCAAGGGGGTACCGACCCGTCTAATTGGGGTTGATAAGAAACTATCACTAAACCTTCTAAAAGACTCCCAAAAAATCCATGGTAATGGTACATTGTGTAGCTAAGAGGCCCTCACTTTCTTGACTCACCTTACTTGACTCCATCACACTTGCCTACCCCAAACACTAACACCACCCACATGATAACCCATATAGGTAAATCCTACAAATGAGTTTCCTACATACAAAAAACCACACATAGGTGCCAATTGGGTCATCATATCACACAAGATTTTAAATCATTTCTCAAAATGCACTAAGATGTGAACCATGAATTTTTACTTTCAAATCCAAAAATTCATTTCTAAAAATCATAAAGTGACAATTGGGCCTTCCACTATATAAATTCCAATATATCATAAATATGTTATAAAAATTACTGAAACAATATTAAACACTGCTTTTACATTCACAATTTCAAATAGGCCTTTAAGTTCCAAATCCAAATTCCAATTCTAACACCATTTCAAAACCAAGAAGAAATCACACAAAATTACCAAATATTCCAAATGGAATTTCATGCAATTTAGAAGTTAAATTTTTTTTATAATTACATATGATCCATAAATTCAAATACAATTTTGAAACCAATTTTGTGAAATTGAGAACCAAGAGACCAAAATTAAGAAAATAAGAGTTTAAAGAAGAGACGAGAGAGAGGAAAAAGTGTTAAAATATAGAATTTTAATTTTAGAAAATTTATCTAAAACCATCATCATTTTTATGCCCATTCATGTGTGAACTCCGAGAATACATGGATTTTCTCACATATAATGGAAAACCACAAGTATCCATAAAATTAACCAAAAACATTTTTAAAATAAACATCACATGCATTCCAACAAACACAACAAATGACATTAGGAAATCCACCAAGTTCCCCATATAAATCCCAAGTCACAATACAACTAATTTGATCAATCATATCTAAGGTAAATCACCATTCAAATCATCCAATTTTTCTTTAGAAGCTCAATTGACATTTTAATAAACACATTGGATGCAAATATACATAGAAATATTTGAATAATCGCTTCAAAAATAATTTTAAAAAATTATACCAACACTAAAGAACCAAAAAAACAAATAAACAAATTAAAATCTAGTGAAACATATTTCTACACTATTTAAAAAATAAAAATCATAAATGGAATGAATCATAAAAGAAAATAATGGAAACACCTACCTCAACAGAATGTGGATGCAATGAAACTTCAAGAAAAGGAATAACTAATGCCCAAGGATGATCCGCACACCCTAAAATAAAGGAAATCAACCAAAATTAGCCAAACCTAAACCTAGGGATCATACAAGAGAGGAACCCACTAAGGATAAACCAAGAAACCAAGAGGAGAGAATCAAAAGAAGATAAAAATGGCAAAAACCCTAAAAATTACTTTAGAAGCTAGGAGGTGGATCCATAGAGGGAGTAGAATCAATGATAGAGGGGTTTGGAGACCCTCTTGTGAACCAAAAATGACCAAGGAGGGAGGGGTTCAACTTAGGAATAAAAAGAGGAGAGAAATAATTAGGTATTTAAAGATTTTAAAAATCTAGGTCGCTCGCATGGTTTGGACACATAGTTTGTCAAACTGTACGCCAACCATGTGGTAGATATTGTCCAAGAGGGAATTGACCACATGGCTAGCCCGCATGGTTTGAATTATCATACACAAACGGTGTGGTATCTTCTGTCCCAAATCCAACACCTGTCACATGGTTACCTAGTTTGGGCTACACGATTTCCCAAATTGTGCACCTAAACCATGTGCAGGACAAAATGCCACCCAAAAACTCAAAAAAAAACATTTTAAACTATGAATCAACCCAAACCTCCACCAAAACATCAAATTTAAATAAAAGAATAAAATAAAATATTTTATAAGGTCGGGGTGTTATAATTCTCCCCACCATAGACACTTTCTTCCATCAGAAAGTTACCCAACTAAAATATATAAAAAATTGGATCTCATGCCTTATCAAAACCGAAAGAAACCATGAACCTCGGGGTGACCTTTCACATCACAATTCACACACAACTGATTCTAGAGAAAACCAATGAACAATAACAATGTGATAATACAAGAGGGTTCTCCACACCATAGGAACTCAACTAATTCGATAAATATTTAAACTCCCAACACAAAATCACCTAAAAAAATCCAACCACCCTATCCTGGTCTTTCTAACGTGGGAACTCCCAAACCAAACTTATCCAACTTCTCTACACAATCTAAACAACACCGCCACCAGAATTGAAATTTATCCATACAATTTGGACCCCCAATACAAGGGGAAGCCCATGAAATAAATTCAATCCATACGTTGAACCAAAGAAAAATCTACAAACATTAATTTCTATAAGAATGTATATTTCCAACTGAGGGAAATAAAAACTAAGACCTGAACTTACCCTCAAAATGGTTAAACACACCCAAGAAACAAAAACCAATTAATAAGACAGATTTTGATAAACATAACCAACAAGATTACAAATAACCATTCAATCATACTATTACAATGAAAAGATTAAATTACAACAGTAGAAAAATGAAAACAAGGAAACTGAAAACATCTCTACCTTAGCATGGAGACAAATCTAGGATAAGGCTTTTTGTGGCCTCGAAAATTCCTCACTGTGCGTGAGTTTCACTCTGAGGTATGTGGCTGGAGCCTTGAAAACTGAATCATTCCCTAAATCACAGTTAGGAACTAGTATCCCCCAATAAAAACTTCTTCTCTAAGAAAAAATTCCTACAAGACTTATCCAGATGAACCAAATGGCCACAATGATGAAAAGTCTTCGAAGGATTGTAAGAAGACAGTTTTGAATGCCCAAACTGGTCACACTAGTGCCACAAAATCAAAAGGTATGATGAACTAGATATTGGAACCAAAAAAAAGATAATTCTAAAAGAAAATTTCCTCCGACATGCACTCCTCACCATATGGGGAACCTTCATGAGTAATAAGAGACAGAAGGTTACCAAATTCTTATTCTATGGAAACAAACTCAGCTAAAAATGATTCATCCAGCAACTTCTCAAAATGAAGATACTTAGAAAAGAGGACGTTCTCCTTGATCACAGGATGAAGACCCCCAATGAAAAGAAAATTCTTCAAAAAATCCTACAAAACTACCTCCAAAGAATAGGAAATCATCTCCCTGAAGTAGTCAATGTAATACTTCACTATCCACTGGCCTTGTTGAATACTCAGGAGCTATTCTGTGTTCTTTATCTTCACTTCATCATGTATAAACCATCAGATAAATACAGACTTAAACACTTCCCATGTCATCCCAAATTACATAAATAGTTGTCAAAAAAACTATCATTCATCCAGAGTTGGACCCTCAAACAATCCCAAAACAGCATATACTCTAACAGCTTTGGGAGTTACTAATGATCTAAAGGCACTCTCAAAATCCAAAATCCACTCCAAAGCCTCTAACGGACCTCGATCACCATGATAAACTGTAAACACTTTAGAAAAACCATAAAATAGAAAAGACGCATTAGAAACTTTGGGTACCTTTATATGAGGCATATTCTGATCAACACAAGAAACACAAAACCAAAATAAACATCTTAAAAAATAATTCCAAAATAACACCTCAAACCAATGATAACAGGATCTCAAACCAAACACATACAATAAAAACCAAAAAATATATTTTCAGAAACCATGTTTTTATTTATATTTCAAAACTACATTCTTCTAAGATCACTTTAAAAAAACAAAATCCATTTTCACAACAAGAACCCACTCTTTAAAAGAAAACCAATCCCAAAACTTTTAGATTTCAAAAACTATCCCATGGAATCCTATGAACCATCACATATGTAACGCCCCAACATCCAAAGCCAAAAGTCGGTGCATTATTACATGACATTGGAATAATTAAAATGAATCAAGTCCCAAATGAATGATTAGTTTAGTAGCCTTGGAAGCACTAGATACATACATCAGTTTTACATTGTATCATGAAATGGAAAAACAACAACATTATATCCCATTTGAACACACTCATATCCCTTATCTTATTCCTGCAGTTTAATCATAATATACTTCTTCACATCCTAAGAAAAATAAAACATAGAAAGGGTTGATCTCAGATGCTCAGTAAGGATAACAATATAGCGGAAACTATCATAAATAAGCATAAACATTTAAGGAAATGTATAAGACTAAAACACAAGCCTTTTAAACATAATTTTCAGCATAATATGGAAAATATAAATCAAATAATTCCATTTACTTATTCACATGGATATTCTACTATTAGAATAATCACATGTAATATCAATAGCTAATTTCATAATTATGGAATGCATAATGCCAGACATTATAACCACATAGTCAAGGCCTCGTTCCAGGACTACAAATAAGATTTTTTTCAAGGCCTTGTACCAAGACACCAGTTTGTCTTATGAGACCTACAGATGCATTGAGGATCTATATCAGGATCCACCCATCACTTACTAATTCCAATGCATTCCTCATATTAAAATCTTGAAACATAACATAAACATTCATATTAAAACTAGCATACGAAATGTTAATACTTTAACCATAAACCATGAATGGAATAAAAATAAAACATCCATATTAAAACATATCACAAAACCTTCAATACAATATGGAATATTGTATCATAATAAATCAACTTCAAAAAAGTGTAAAATCTATCAAAGGATGTTGACATAGATGAAATCAAAATATTTGAGAGAAATATCTCTTTATATTTTGAAATCATTTAAAAGTCCCATAATTATAAAAGAAAACATTTATTTTGAAAATATTCTTATAATATTTTAAGGGAATCTTTGAATGTGTCATAACAGCAGAAACTATCCTCACCCACCGTATAATTTAAAAAAACATTCTTAACTTAATTCGTTCAAAAGGTTATAAAGTACCTTGTTTGGAAATAAACAGAAAGATTCCTTTAAAAATATTTTATAAAAATTAAAAAAATGGTATAAATGAATTTAAACCATATTATAGGAAATAGTAAAAATGTTTTTAAATACATTTTTAATAAACACGAATGTGGATGATAAGGAAGTCACAATAGATACTTTCGTAAAAACAACCACAGATAATAAAGAGATTGTACAATTAACCCTTACCTTGAACTTTTCCTTGGTAGAGGGTACATTAACCTATTGTGTAATAGTTAAATCATTTTTATTAAATTATATAAGATCTACATACATAAATATGATATCATATATGATCTTCTAATATTAATTTGTTAATAATATTTCCTTGGTATCATTGTTTCGGGTGTTAACTGATTTGTTTTCCTTCATATGTTTTATTACGTAAGTCATGTTTGTTATGGATATAATGTATTTGATTCATATCCAGAATGGTATTAAGTTATTAAACATTATTTTTAATCCTCAAATGAAAATTACTCTTTAATGATTACGATGGAAAACGAAATCTCATCGCGTCGTGGAGATGGTAAGTCGTACGTACGCACGAGTGACAATATCATTCTATTAGTGGTGAAATAGTATGTAATTGGATGGTATATAATATATATACAGAATCATTAACATGTTATATTTATTATTTAGTCAATTATATCAATTATTATACCCATCCAAATAATGAAGTGTTGAATAACAAACTACACCACAACGTGGACATGGTAAGCTGTACGTGTGAACGTATGGTGACTTTGTCATTCATAGGATGGATAGAATAATGAATATGGTTGTACCATATTTATAATAACATCACAATATTTATAAGTTACTGGAGTTATTATTTTAGTATGGAAACAACAAAGAAAGAGGAAGTGGATGAAGAAAAGAACTTTTAAGGAGGTGATGAAGTAATTACCTCTTCTTTGGGTTCTTCCTTTTCATTTAATCAAATGGGATCCTTAGGTTGGATTCTGATCAAAGTAAGAACTTTGGGTTGAATTGAGGGTAGTTTTTAGTATATTTGAGAATGGTTTGGCCGACACAAATGGCTTTGTAGGTGTGAAATTAAGAGAAGGGAAAGTACCCTTTTATAAGAGAGGTGAGGGGCACTTTAGGAAAAATTTGAAATATTATTTTATTATAAAGTCATTTTTGGTTTATAATGGCTCCAAATTGAATTATTTAGAGTATAAGGTGGATATGGGTCTAAATATTTTCAACCAATAGATTTTATACACGTTTAGGTCAGCGTATTAACCTTATCTTTTAGATTTATTTCTTAATTAAATAGTTTAACTTTTACCATATCTTCCAATATTATAATAATAAATTGTTAATAAACTTACTATAAAAAAGAAAAGAGATCACCAAGTGGTTCATTATTGACATATATAACATTATCTAAGTCCTTTGGACAAAACTTATCTTTTTAGGAATATTATATCATTTAATAATATAGTATTTGTTTTAAAAACTCATTTATGTCAATTTTGACACTATTTAGTATTTGTTTTTTTGAAAGTCATAAAAAGTTTATTTATTCGAAAAAAAATAAATTAAATCAATCCTAACATGTCATATTCATCTAGAAAATATGTGTATGGAATCAAAAGTCTCAATTTACATTTATTTTTATATTTATAATATTAATTATTTTAATCATTCATTAATAAAGTAATTAGTGCATCTTCATTGTGTCATAAATAAATTTAACTATTTAAAATATAAAAATTATAAATAAAATACCATGATATAGGAAATTGTTTTATATTTCTAATTAATATTTATAGTCTAAATTATCTATATATATCCCTATATTAAAAATGTTTTAGTTATTAAAATTTGAATTTAACACTTTTAACTCTTCTTTAAATAAAATAATAATAAATGTCCTAATCTAATCCAAGTAGATAAAAAATGATAATATTATATTCCTAAGGTTGAATTTGGTCAAAAAAAAACTTATAAAATAGAATTAGTACATGTTTTGGGGTAATTATAATATCATTTTTACCTTTAATTATCCTATCTACTTTTAACCGTGGTAATTAAAATTCAAAAGTTACTATTAACCAAAAATTATTTTCATCTTATTGAACAACATTTTACTTACTGATGTCGACCGTGTCTATCAGATTTTTGAAATTCAATTCATATATACGTTTTATGAAAATTTGCTAATGTGCCTAGAAGGTGGGTAAAAGAGGTTAAAAGTTCAATAAAATTTTATATATCTAATCTTATTATAAAATGAATCCAATGAATTAAATTGGACTAATATAGATATTATGTATCTATTTTGACTTAAAATAAATTTAAATAAAATATATAATTATTTAAATAAAAAGTCAGTTTTAAACAATAACGCTGTGTTTTTCACCACTCATCAAAAATTGAAAGTTTTCAGAAAAATACCAAAAATTCACCCTAAGCTAATTTTGATATTATGAATTCAAAAAGTAATTTTATTTTACCAGATTAGAAATATATAAGTTTCATTAATTAATTTAAAATTAATTTCTATTTTCAAAACCAAAGAGTGGGTTTTTAAAAAGTAAAAACTATCAAAAGATTGAAATGTGTTTATGTCCAATTTAAATATGAAATTACTTATAATGACCTAAATTGGATTAAATGATAAAAATATAATCTAATTATACTTAAAAATCACTCAAATATATAATTTAACACTATAAATTATTTTGATTAAAAAGTTTCAATTAAAATTTAGTATCTTTCATTATTTATCAAAATTCGAAAGTTATCAGATAAACACAAAAAAAAATTATCCAAACTAAATTTTTATGCCCTGTTTCTAAATAAATGGTTTATTTTTTCAAATTTAATATATAAAAGTGTCAAATTTTGTATTTAAAAAGGTTTCTCCATTAATAGGTGGTAAAGTTTCATTTTTTAAAAAATACTTCTTTTATTTGAAAAATTGAATTTGTTCTTATATTATGTCTAAGAAACACATAATATGGATGTTAAAATTATATGGAGTATTCAAAATATAGTTAATACTATTCATAACTTCTTTTTGAATGGCTATTTTGGTAAGTCGTGGTGCGCTCGAACTCAGTGTTGCGTGTAGAAAAATCTATTGAATTACTTTAAAGAGATAACGTACTATGAAATCTTGGGGTGTTACATTCTCCCCCCCCCCCTTTAATAAATTGCGTCCTCACAATTAGAAATTGTTCTTCGAAAATAAAAGTTTTAAAATAGAAAATACTTTTGTGGAAACACCACATCAAAAATAGGGTTAATAAAATTTAGTCTTAATAAGAGGGAAAGGGAAATGAAAAAGTCACCACCAAATAAGGGTTTTAAATAGGAGAATATTGGTGAAAATTATAGACACATAATTGGAGGAAAAATATAAATATTTATAGGGATTGATTAAGGTCATCAATCACAAATAAGTGAACAAGAAATAGAAAATTGAGGATCACAAATCCATATATCTATGATGACTTAAAATATCATTGGTTCATCAAAACATAAGGTATTAGGATAACACATTTTTGGTTTTAAGATCCTTTCCCTAAATTTTTAGAATTAATGTCTCCATAGAATGATAAAAAAATACTTGACAAGTAGAGTTCCATCCTTTAGCTAATTTATACCACAAACTCATCTTTCACTCCAAAAGATAATAGAACTCAAAAATTATTCTATTTATCCTAATCGTGTAGGGTTTAAAAAGAATGAATTTATAATTTAGCTATCAGATCATTTAAAAAACTACATTATACAAACCAGGAAATCATGTAGAACAGTGGTAGGTGATGCACCCTTGTCACCCTTCGGTTGTGGGTTCAAGTCTCATGGCCTTGCCGGATGCGACGGGTTATCACCGGACCTTTGGGTTGTCTTTTTTATAAAAAATACAAAAATAATCTTAATAATTGTTTTAGCCTTAAACCATAGTATCCAATTTCCTACTTAATAAATTCCAATATTTAGACTTATCCAAAATACTTGTGTCAAAACTCATAGTCCAAAAATTAATAAGGAAGTTCAGATAACATACAAGTGAATACCTTCTTAGTGTATTCTCATACGACATGGTAATAAACTAAATTACCAAAAACCCATATTTGAATAGGTATGTACTTTCTTATTTCTTCTGTAAAACATAGAATACTTTATATACTCCTTAAATCCAAAAATGTTGTAATCTATAACAATGATGGAATAAACAAACCATTAATTAGTTCCTAGGTAGTCAATAATATCCAATATACTTTATCCAACTCAATTATCTCTTTTTCCAAAATCATTACCTCAGCCTCATGAATATTTTAATGTTTATCTTTCTCTCAACCATATATTTTCTAAAATATTTAACCTGATATTGAGTCATTTTCTTGGTTCCACACAATCTCAAATCCTTAATGAAATAGTACTGTAGTACAATCCTTATATACTCTATAATTATTATAACTTGTAAATCATTAATACAATACTCAAATGATGCAATTATTTAATAACAACACAATAATACTAATCATTCCTCTTCATTTGTGGTAGTATCATAACTTGATTATTATCCAATAGTAGAATTTGGGGTATACTCTGATGATTGGGACATTGATTCGCATAGTTTCCCAACTCCTTACAGATGAAGCATTGTACATTTGAAACATTTTTCATACCCTCGAAATCATGTACTTGGTGTCATTTTTATCCACACTTATAACAAACTATCATTCCCTTCAAACATTTACCAATTCGGCTCTTTCCACAGTTATCACATATGGGAAAATCATTTGTTCCCCTCTTACCTTTATCAATATTTATCTCTACTATCATTTCCTTCTCTTGCTTCCCTTCAAAGCCATAGAACTCGGAAGATTTTTTACTTATCTTATTAACACATGATATTATTTCTTTATATAATGAGAATACATGGGAGATTATTTCCTTTCTAAATTTTGGATTAATACCATGAAAGATATGATCCTTCTTACTCTTTGGATCATGCATATTTCTGGAGTTCTTATTCCTTCTACTGGGTGCCATTTCTAAACAATGGCATACACTAGGTTAGTTTATGAATCGCAATGCTTAATTACAATCTTGTAAAATACCTTACATAAATTGAAAATTTTATGCATATAATCCATAATCATAAAAAAAATTTCTTTGAGGAATTATTTACTCAAAAATACTTCATAATGGTTTGTAAATAAAATGTGAATTATCCTAAGCATATCCCTCAGGAGTTTCATAACCAAGAGTACCGCAAGACCCATTTTTGTAACTCCCCGACCCCAGTTACCCAGAGTCGGTGCATTATTACATAACATTTTCATGATCACAAGAAAGATCAAGTCTCGAAAGACCGATTAGTTTAGTAGCCTTGGAATAACTAGATACATTCATAAAGTTTACATTACATAATAAAATGAAAACTACAACAATATAGTCTCCATAGTCCACACTCTTATACCCTCATACTATCCCTGCAGGTCATTCATAAAATACTTCTTCACATCCTGGGAAAAATAAAACATAGAAAAGGTGTGAGCTCAAATGCCCAGTAAGGATAACAATATAGCGGAAACCTTCATAAATAAGAATAAACATTTAAGGCAATGTATAACTAAAAAATCATTTTAAACTTGAACTTCAACATAGTATGGAAAAAATAAAATGAAATAATGCCATTTACTTATTCACATGGATATTCTACTAATCGAATATTCACATGCAATATCAATAACCACTTTCATAATGATGGAATGCATAATGCCAGAATATCATAACAACATAGCCAAGGCCTCGTGCCAAGACTACAAAAAATATTTTTACAAGGCCTTGTACCAAGACACTAGTTTGTCTCATGAGACCTACCGATGCATCTAGGAGCTATAGCGGGCTCCACCCGTCACTTATTAAGTCCAATTCATTCCTCATATGAACAGGTTTAAACATAACATAAACATTCGTATTAAAACTAGCATACGAAATGTCAAAACTTTCTCCATAAACCATGAATGGTATAAAAATAACAAATCCACAGTCAAACAAATCACAAAAACTTCAATACAATATGGACGTTTTGTATCATAATAAATCAACTTCAAATAAGCTTAAAATCCATCAAAGAATTTTGACATAGATGAAATCAAAACTATTTGAGAGAAATATCCCTTTTTTTAAATCATTTAAAAGTCACATAATTATAAAATAAAACATTACTTTGAAAATTTTATTATAATCTTCTAAGGGAAGCTTTGAAGATTTTATAATGGTGGAAAATTTTTGCACCCACCGTATAAGTAAAAAAAACATTCTTACCTTAATTCTGTCGAAAAGGTTAAAAAGGACCTTGTTTGGAAAACGACGGAAAGATTCCTTTATAAACCACTTATAAAAAGTAAAAAAAGGGTATAAATGACGTTAACCCATATTCTTGTAAATAGTAAAAATGTTTTTAAATACATTTTTAAGAAACATGGATGTGGATGATAAAGAAATCCCAGTAGATTATTACATATAAACAGCCTCGGATAATGAAGAGATTGTGAAATAAACTCTTACCTTCTACTTTTTCTTGGTTGGGGGTAGTTTAAATTCCTATATAATGGTGAAATAATTGTTATTAAATTATAAAAGAATCATATACATTAATATGATATCATATATGATCTTTTAACATTTCTTTGTTAACAATATCTTAATATTATTGTCGTTTCGGGTGTTAACTTACTCATTTTCTTTTATATGTTTTGTTATGTAAGACATGTTTGTTATGGATAGGTTGTATATTATTCATATCCATAATGATATTAAGTTATTAAACATTATTATTAATCTTAAAATGATAATTATACTTGAATGGATACGATGGAGAATGAATCACATCGCGTTCGTGGAGACGGTAGTCCGTACGTACGCACGAGTGACAATATCATTCTTTTGATATTAAAATAATATTTAATTGGATGTTATATCATATATACAGAATAATTATCATGTTATATTTATTATCTACATGAATTACACATCATTATTATACCCATCCAAATAATAATGTTTTGAATAACAATTACACCACGACTTGGAGACGGTAAGCCGTACGTACGCACGTATGGTGACATGTCATTCAAAGGATGGATAGAATACAGAAATATTGTTGTAACATGTTTATAATAACATCAAATTATATATAATATTCTGTATTTATTATTTTATAATGGTAATAACAAAGAAAGAAGAAGTGGAAGAAGAAAGGAACTTGAAAAAGGGTGGTGAAATCATTACCTCTTATTCGGGTTCTTCCTTTTGATTTTATCAAAAGGGATCCTTAGGTTGGCTTTCTGACTAAATTAAGGCCTCTAAGATGAATTGAGGGAAGTTGAGAGAGTATTTGGGTAGGGTTTGGCCGAACTAAAAGGCTTTGAAGGTGTGAATTAATGAGAAGGGGGAGTGCCCTTTTATAAGAGGGGTGAGGGGCACCTTTGGAAAAGCTAGAAATATTATTTTATAATAAATTAATATTCGGTTTATAATGGATCCAAAGTGGATTATTTAAAGTTTAAGGTGGAGATAGGTTTAAAAACACTCAACCAATAGGATTTAGACAGGTTTGGGTTACTATATTAACCTTATCTTTAAGTATTAACTCTTAGTTAATTAGTTTCACTTTTATAATGTCTCTTTGTATTTTTATATTATATGGTTAATAAACTTACTATATACATCCAAGAGACCCCCAAGTGGTCCATTAATGATACACCTATCATAATATAAGTCTCTTTTCTGAGCCGTAGATTTTTATGAATTTAATATCAATTAATAATATAATATTTGTTTTAAAAACTCTTTTATGTCAATTTTGAAACTATTCAATAATTGATTTTTGTAAAACTCATAACAGAATGATTACTTCCAAAAAAGTTACTTAAATCATTCCTAACATGTCATATTAACCTATAAAATTAGTTTAATTCATAAAAAGTCTCAAATAATATTTATTTGGGTATTTATAATATCAAATATTTTAATTTTTCACTATTATGGTAATTACTACATCATCATTGTGTCATAAATAAATTACATTATTTAATGTCTAAAAATTATAAATAAAATACCATTATGTATGAAATATTTTTATCTTTATAATTAATATTTATAGTCTAAAATACAACATATATAACCCTTTGTAAAAATTGGTTTTATAATAGATATATGCTTATGTCATTTTTGTTTTTATTTTAACTTAATTAAAATAAAGTGTCCCTATCACCTACAAGTGGCTCCATGGGGTCCCAAAATCGACCCAAAGATGCTCATGGTCGGACAGGTATCCACCAATAAGGTTAGTACACGTTTTAGGGTAATTTATTATTATTATAATATTATTTTTTTAACCCTTATTTACCGAATTTACCCTTTAACCATGGTAAATAAAATATTTACCGAAGTAATTATTCAAATGTCTAAAAATAAAATTTACCTATTTACACAATTTCTAAATCCTAATTCCAAATATGGAATCCATTTTTCCAAATTTAAAATACAGAAGTGGCAGAAATTAATTTAAAATTAATTCCCGCTGTTAAAACAAAAAGCGTGTTTTTAAGATATAATAACTATCAAAAGATTGATACTTGTTTATGTCCGGTTTAATTGTGAAATTATGTCCAATGACCAAAATTGTATTAAATGGTAAAAATATATTCCAAATATACATTAAAACCACTCAAATTCATAATTTATTAATATAAATTATTTCGATTAAAAAGTTGTTTTTATTAAAATTTAGTAATTTTCACTATTCATCAAAATATAAATGTTATCCAAAATGTTCCAAAATTTCACCCTAGGATAAATTCGATATTCAGAATCCAAAAATGAAGTCCATTTTGAGAGATAAAATTTATATAATTTCAAAAAATAGGTATTACTATTCATAACGGCTAGTTTGATTGGTTGTAGTGTGTGTTAGAACTCAAAGTTGCGTACAACACACGCTACTGTATTATTCAAAGAGAAGCGTACCATGGAAGCTTGGGGTGTTACCCTGTAAATTTTTGATATCCCCATTCTAAAGAATAAATTTATTTAGTCAAATTTAATATATAAAAGTTTAAAATATTGGATTTAAAAAAAGGTTTCACTATTAAAAGTTAGTAAAAGTGCATTTTTTGAAAAATACTTCTTTTAAATGAAAAAAATGAATTTGTTATTAAATTATTTCTAAGAAACTCATAATATGGATTCTAAAATTATAAGGATTATATAAAGTTTAAAATTTAGTTAATACTATACATAACCTCTTTTGAACGGCTTGTTTGGTAAGTCATGGTACGCTTGAACTCAGTGTTGTGTGTAGTGAAAGTTATTGAACTATTTTGAAGAAATAACACACTATGAAATCTTGGGGTGTTACATTCTCCCCTCCTTCAATAAAGTGCGTCCTTGAAATTTGAAATTATTCTTTGAAAATAAAAGGTTGAACATAGAAAATATCTTTGTGGGAAAACCCATATCGAAAATTGGGTTAATAAAATTTAGTCTTAATAAGAGGAAAAGAGAAATGAAAGGGTCACCGCCAAATTATGATATCTATTCAGAGAACATTGGTGGTAATTAGATACATATAATTGGAGGGAAAATTTAAATATTTATAGGTAGTTATTGAGGTCATCAATCACAAACAAGTGTAAAATTGAGGTCATTAAATTCATCAATCTATGATGATTTGAAATACCATCAGTTCAACAAAACATAGGGTATTAGGATAACACATTTTTGGTTTTAGGATTCCTTAAATAAGGTATAAGAATTAATTTCTTCATAGAATAAAAGAAGAAGAAAAATATATTCTTGACAAGTAGAGTTCCATCCTTTAACTAATTTCTACCACAAACTCATCTTTCACTCTAAAAGATAATAGAACATAAAAAATATATTACATTTATCCTATTCGTATAGGGTTCCAAAAAAATGAATTTATTATTCATCTACCAGATCTTTCAAAAAAACTACATTATTTAATCCAGGAAATCACGTGGGTCAGTGGTAGGTGATACACCCTTGTCGTCCTTCGGTTGTGGGTTCAAGTCTCACGGCCTTGCCGGACACGACGGGTTGCCGCCCGACCTCCGGGTTGTCATTTTATGGATATCCAAAAATATCAAAACTAGAACTATCCAAAATACTTCAGTCCAAAATTTATAAGGAAGGTAAACAAAATAAAGATCTTTTTTTCCACGTAATAACATGTGAACACCTTTATCATGTATTCTTTTAAAACACTACAACATCTTGAATTACCATAAAACCTTATTGATTACATTCATGATCCCTTATTCCTTAATGAATAATGGATGTACTCCTTCAATCCAAAAATGTTGTAAACCCCAACAATGATGGAATATACAAATCATTAATCAGTTTCAAGGTAGTCATGAATATCCAATATAATTTATCCAAATCAATCATGTATTATTCTAAAATCACTACCTCGGTATCAAACCCATATTATGGTTTATCGTTCTCTCAACCATATATTTTCCAAAAATTTAACCTACTATTGAGTCACTTTTCTTTATTACACACAATCTCAAGTCCTTAATGAAATAGTACTACAGTACAATCCTTATATACTCTATAATTATTATAACAAGTACATTGTTTATACAACACTAAAATGACATAATCAACACAAGAACTCTAATCATTCCTCTTCATCTATGGTAGTATCATAAATTTATTATTATCCAATAGCATCATTTACGGCATAGTATGATGACTGGGACATAGGTTTGTGTAGTGTCCAAACTCCTTGCAAATGAATCATTGTACATTTGAAACCATTTTCTTACCCTTCCAGTCACGTACTTTGTGTCCTTTTTCTCCACACTTAAAACATACTCCCATTCCTTTCAGGCAATTTCCAGGGTGTTTCTTCCCACAGTTATCACATATGGGAAAATTCTTCTTTTCCCTCTTCCCTTTATCCATATTTCTCTCTTCCATCCTTTTCTTCTCTTGCTTCCCTTCAAAGCCATAGGAATCAATAAACTCTTTACTTATCTTATCAACACATGATATTATTTCTTCATATGATGATAATACAAGGGAGACTATTTTCTTATAAATTATGGATTAAGACCATGAAAGATATGATCCTTCTTTCTCTTTGGATCATGTGCATTGCTAGAGTTCTCATTCCTTCTACTGGGCACCATTTCTAAACAATGGCATACACTAGATTAGTTTATGAATAACAATACCTAATCCCAAACTTGTAAAACACATAAAATAAATTAAATAGTTAATGGATATAATCCATAATCATAAAAATGTCTCCTTTGAGGATTTATATACTCATAAACCCTTCATAATGGTTTGTAAAGAAAATGAGAATTATCCTAAGCATATCCCCCGGGAGTGTTGTAACCAAGAGTGCAGCAAGGCCCGTTGCCATGCACCAGTTCCCGTTTGAGTCTAGCTCAAAGTGGTGTTTTCGGGTTTTACCCCTAGATACATCTGTGCCAGAGCTGCCTCTACCTGCTCGTATCCAGACAGGGATGTATTTCTCGGAAAACTCACAAATTTTCTACAATACCAAAATTCTAGGAAGTTCTTCTATACTAATCCTCAAAGTCCATTTTAGATCTATGTGCTCTAATCAGAGTTTATCTAAATCTAGCTTCCAAGATTTGTACTAAACTTCCTCTGATACCAACTATAATGCCTCGACCCCAGTTACCCAGAGTCAATGCATTATTACATAACATTGTCATGATCACAAGAAAGATCAAGTCTTGAAAGACCGATTAGTTTAGTAGCCTTGGAATAACTATATACATTCATAAAGTTTACATTAAATCATAAAATGAAAACTAAAATAATATAGTCTCCATAGTCCACACTCTTATCCCCTCATACTATCCCTGCAGGTCATTCATAAAATACTTCTTCACATCCTGGGAAAAATAAAACATAGAAAAGGGGTGAGCTCAAATGCCCAGTAAGGATAACAATATAGTAGAAACTTTCATAAATAAGAATAAACATTTAAGGTAATGTATAACTAAAACAAAATCCTTTTAAACTTGAACTTAAATATAGTATGGAAAAAATAAAATTAAATAATGTCATTTACTTATTCACATGGATATTCTACTAATCGAATATTCACATGCAATATCAATAACCACTTTCATAATGATGGAATGCATAATGCCAGACTATCATAACCACATAGCCAAGGCCCCGTGCCAAGAATACAAATAAGATTTTTCCAAGGCCTTGTTCCAAGACACTAGTTTGTCTCATGAGACCTACTGATGCATCAAGGATCTATAGCGGGCTCCACCCGTCACTTATTAAGTCCAATGCATTCCTCATATGAACAGGTTTAAACATAACATAAACATTCGTATTAAAACTAGCATACGAAATGTCAAAACATTCTTCATAAACCATGAATGGTACAAAAATAACACATCCACAGTCAAACAAATCACAGAAACTTCAATACAATATGTAAGTTTTGTATCATAATAAATCAACTTCAAATAAGCTTAAAATCCATCAAAGAATGTTGACATAGATAAAATCAAAACTATTTGAGAGAAATATCCCTTTTTAAATCATTTAAAAGTCACATAATTATAAAATAAAACATTACCTTGAAAATTTTCTTATAACCTTGTAAGAGAATCTTCTAAGATTTTATAATGGCGGAAAATAGCCACACCCACCGTATAAGTAAAAAAAACATTCTTACCTTAATTCTGTCGAAAAGGTTAAAAAGGACCTTGTTTGGAAAACGACAGAAAGATTCCTTTATAAACCACTTATAAAAAGTCAAACAAGGGTATAAATGACTTTAACCCATATTCTTGTAAATAGTAAAAATGTTTTGAAATAGATTTTTAAGAAACATGGATGTGGATGATAAAGAAATCCCAGTAGATTATTACGTATAAACAACCTCGGATAATGAAGAGATTGTGAAATAAACCCTTACTTTGTACTTTTCCTTGGTTGGGAGTAGGTTAACTTACTGTATAATGGTGAAATAATTGTTATTAAATTATACAAGAATCATATACATTAATATGATATCATATATGATCTTTTAACATTTCTTTGTTAACAATATCTTAATATTATTGTCGTTTCAGATGTTAACTTACTCATTTTCTTTTATATGTTTTGTTATGTAATACATGTTTGTTATGGATATTTTGTATATTATTCATATCCAGAATTATATTAAGTCCTTAAACATTATTATTAATCTTCAAATGATAATTAGACTTGAATGGATACGATGGAGAATGAATCTCATCGCGTTCGTGGATACGGCAGTCCGTACGTACGCACGAGCGACAATATCATTATTTTGATATTAAAATAATATTTAATTGGATGTTATATCATATATACAGAATAATTATCATGTTATATTTATTATCTACATGAATTACACATCATTATTATACTCATCCAAATAATAATGTTTTGAATAACAATTACACCACGACGTGGAGACGGTAAGCCGTACGTACGCACGTATGGTGACATGTCATTCAAAGGATGGATAGAATACTGAAATATGGTTGTACCATGTTTATAATAAAATCAAAGTATATATAATATACTGGAGTTATTATTTTATAATGGTAATAACAAAGAAATAAGAATTGGAAGAATAAAGGAACTTGAAAAAGGGTGGTGAAATCATTACCTCTTCTTCGGGTTCTTCCTTTTGATTTGATCAAAAGGGTTCCTTAGGTTGGATTTATTACTAAAGTAAGGAATCTAGGATGAAGTGAGGGAAGTTTAGAGAGTATTTGGGCAGGGTTTGGCCGAACCGAAAGGATTTTAAGATGTGAATTAATGTGAAGGGGAAGTTCCCTTTTATAAGAGGGGTTAGGGGCACCTTTGGAAAAGCTAGAAATATTATTTTATAATAAATTCATATTCGGTTTTTAATGGATCCAAAGTGGATTATTTAATTTTTAAGGTGGGTATAGGTCGAAAACCTCTCAACCAATTAGATTTAGACAGGTTTGGGTTACTATCTTAACCTTATCTTTAAGTATAAACTCTTAGTTAATTAGTTTCACTTTTACAATGTCTCTTTGTATTTTTATATTATATGGTTAATAAACTTACTATATACATATAAGAGACCTCCAAGTGGTCCATTAATGATACACCTATCATAATATAAGTCTCTTGGCCGAAAATTAGATTTTTAGGAATTTAATATCAATTAATAATATAATATTTGTTTTAAAAACTCTTTTATGTCAATTTTGACACTATTCAATAATTGATTTTTGTAAAACTTATAACAGAATTATTACATAGAAAAAAGTTAATTAAATCATTCCTAACATGTCATATTAACCTATAAAATTATTTTAATTCATAAAAAGTCTCAAATTATATTTATTTGGGTATTTATAATATCAAATAGTTTAATTTTCACTATTATGTTAATTACTGCATCATCATTGTGTCATAAATAAAATAAATTAATTAATGTATAAAATTTATAAATAAATACCATTATTTAGAAAGTATTTTTATCTTTCTAATGAATATTTATAGTATAAAATCCAACATATATAACCCTTTGTAATTTTTTTTTATAAAAGATATATGCTTATGTCATTTTTGTATTTATTTTAACTTAATTAAAATAAAGTGTCCATATCACATACAAGTGGATCCATGGGGTCCCAAAATCGACCCAAATATGCCCATGGTCGGACATGTATCCACCAATAAGGTTAGGACACGTTTTAGGGTAATTTATTATTATTAAAATATTATTTTTTAACCCTTATTTACCGGATTTACCCTTTTAACATGGTAAATAAAATATTTACCGAAGTAATTATTCAAAATGTCTAAAAATAAAAGTTACCTATTTACAAAATTTGGATATCCTGATTCCAAATATGGAATCCATTTTTCCAAATTCAAAACACAGAATTGGAAGAAATTAATTTAAAATTAATTCCCGCTGTCAAAACAAAAAGCATGTTTTTAAGATATAATAACTATCAAAAGATTGATACTTGTTTATGTCCGGTTTAATTGTGAAATTATGTCCAATGACCAACATTGTATTAAATGGTAAAAATATATTCCAAATATACTTTAAAACCACTCAAATTCATAATTTATCAATATAAATTATTTCGATTAAAAAAGTTGTTTTTAATTAAAATTTAGTAATTTTCACTATTCATCAAAATATAAATGTAATCCGAAAAGTTCCAAAATTTCACCCTAGTATAAATTTGATATTCCGAATCCAAAAATGAATTCCATTTTTAGTGACAAAATTTATACAATTTCAAAAGGTAGGTATTACTATTCATAATGGATAGTTTGATTGGTTGTAGTGTGTTAGAACTCGAAGTTGCGTACAACACACGCTATTGTATTATTCAAAGAGAAGCGTATCGTGGAAGCTTGGGGTGTTACCTTGTAAATTTTTGATGTCCCCATTCTAAGGAATAAATTTATTTAGTCAAATTAAATATATAAATGTTTAAAATATTGGATTTAAAAAAAAGGTTTCACTATTAAAAGTTGGTAAAAGTGCATTTTTTGAAAAATACTTCTTTTATCTGAAAAAAATGAATTTTTTCTTACATTATGTCTAAGAAACTCATAATATGGTTTCTAAAATTATAAGTATTGTATAAAGTTTAAAATTTAGTTAATACTATTCATAACCTCTTTTGAACGGCTTGTTTGGTAAGTCATGGTGCGCTTGAACTTAGTATTGCGTGTAGTGCAAGTTATTGAATTATTTTGAAGAAATAACACACTATGAAATCTTGGGTTATTACAATTGTCATGTATCAGGATACCCTGGGTCAAGCCTGAAACTCCTTGTCAGAGTTTTCACTCCTAGGTACATCTGTTCCAGAGCTACCTATACCTACTCGTATCCAGACAGGGATATATTTCTTAGAAAATTCACAAAATGTATACATTACCAAAATTCTAGGAAGTTCTTCTATACTAATCCTCAAAGTTTATATTAGGGTAATGTTCTCTAATCATAGTTTTTCTAAATATAGTTTCCAAGGTTTGTAATAAACTTCCTATGATACTAACTATAATTCCCCAACCTTTGAAGCCCAGATTTGATGCATTATTACATAACATTGGCATGATTACAAGGAATCAAGTCCCGAAGGACCGATTAGTTTAGTAGCCTTGAAAGTACTGGATACATAAATAAGTTTTACATGACATCATGAAATGTAAAAACAACAACATTGTTTCCCTTTTGAACACACTCATATCCCTTATCCTATTCCTACAGTTTAATCGTAATATACTTCTTGGCATCTTGGAAAAAATAAATCATATAAAGGGGTGAGCCCAGATGCTCAGTAAGGATAAAAATATAGCGGGAACTATTATAAATAAGCATAAACATTTAAGGCAATGTATAAGACTAAAACACAGAACTTTTAAACATAAACTTCCGCATAATATATAAAAGATAAATCTAATAATTCCATTTACTTATTCACATAGATATTCTACTAGTTGAATAATCACATGTAATATCAATAGCTAATTTCATAATGATGGAATTCATAATGTTGGACATCATAACCTCATATTCAAGGCCTCGTGCCAAGAATACAAATAAGATTTTTTAAGACCTTGTTCCAAGAAACTAGTTTGTCTCATGAGACCTACCAATGTATCTAGGAGCTATAGCGGGCTCCACCCATCACTTAAAAAGTCTAATTCATTCCTCATATGAAAATTTTGAAACATAACATAAATATTCGTATTAAAACTAGCATATGAAATGTTAATACTTTAACCATAAACCATGAATGGTATAAAAATAACACATCCATAGTAAAACATATCCCAAAACCTTCAATACAATATAGATGATTGTATCATAATAAATCAACTTCAAACAAGTGTAAAATCCATCAAAGGTTGTTGACATAGATGAAATCAAAACTATTTGAGAGAAATATCTCTTTCTATTTTGAAATAATTTCAAATTTACATAATTATAAAATAAAACATTTAATTTTAAAATATTCTTATCATTTTTTAAGGGAATATTCTAAGGTGTTATAATAGTGGAAAATAGATTCACTCGCCGTATAAGTTAAAAAAACATTCTTACCTTAATTCATTGAAAAGGTCATAAAGTACCTTGTTTGTAAAATGATGGAAATATTCCTTTAAAAACATTTTATAAAAAGTAAAAAAAGGGTATAAATGACTTTAAACCATATTATAGGAAATATTAAAAATGTTTTGAAATACATTTTTAAGAAACATGGATGTGGATGATAAGGAAGTCCCAGTAGATACTTTTATAAAAACAACCTCGGATATTAAAGAGATTGTAAAATTAACCCTTACCATGTACTTTTCCTTGGTTGAGGGTATTTTAACCTCCTGTATTATAGTTAAATCATTTTTATTAAATTATAAAAAAACTACATACATAAATATGATATCATATATGATCTTCTAATATTGCTTTGTTAATAATATTTCAGTAGTATCACTGTTTTGGGTGTTAACTAATTTGTTTTCCTTTATATGTTTTGTTATGTAAGTCATGTTTTTTATGGATAGAATATATTTTATTCATATCCAAGATTATATTAAGTTCTTGAACATTATTTTTAATCATCAAATTAAAATTATTCTTGAATGGTTATGATGGGAAATGAAATCTCATCGCGTCGTGGAGACGATAAGTCGTACGTACGCACGAACGAAAATATCATTCTATTAGTGGTGAAATCGTATATAATTGGATGGTGTATAATATATATAAATAATCATTAACATGTTATATTTATTATTTACCTCAATTATACGCATTATTATACCCATCCAAATAATGAATTGTTGAGTAAAAAACTACACCACGATGTGGAAACGGTAAGCCGTACGTACGCACGTATGGAGACTTTGTCATTCATAGGATGGATAGAATACTAAATATGGTTGTACTATATTGATAATAAAATATATATATATTTAGAAGGTACTAGAGTTATTATTTTAGTATGGAAACTACAATGAAAGTGGAAGAGGAAAAAGAAAAGAACTTTGAAAGAGGTGATGAAGTAATTACCTCTTCTTCAGGTTCTTCCTTTTGATTTGATCAAAATTGCTCTGTAGGTTGGATTCTGATCAAATTAAGGCCTATATATGAAGTTAGGGTAGATGGGATGATATTTTAGTAGGGGTTTTCTGAGACAAATGTATTTTTAAGTGTGAAATTAATAGAAAGGGAAGTACCCTTTTATAAGAGAGGTGAGGGTCACTTTAGAAAAATCTTGAAATATTATTTTATTATAAAGTCATTTTCGGTTTTAATGGCTCCAAATGGATTTAGTTCGAGTATAAGGTGGGTATGGGTCGAAATATTTTTAACCCATAGGTTTTAGACAAGTTTAATTCACCATATTAATCTTATCTTTTAGATTTATTTCTTAGATAAATAGTTTAACTTTTACCATGTCTTCTAGTATTATTATAATAAATGGTTAATAAACTTACTATAAAAAGAAAAGAGAACCCCAAGTGGTTAACTATTTAAATATATAATCTTATCTGAGTTCTTTGGCAGAACCTTATATTTTTATGAATATTATATTATTTAATAATATAGTATTTTTTTAAAAACTCATTTATGTCAATTTTGAAACTATATAGTATTTGATTTTTGTAAAAGTCATAACAAGTTTATTAATTAGAAAAAAAATATATTAAGTCAATCATAACATGTAATATGAACCTATAAAATTATTGTATGGCCTAAAAAGTCTCAATTTATATTTATTTTGATATTTATAATATTAATTATTCTAATATTTCTTTGATAAAGTAATTGTTGCATCATCATAGTGTCATAAATAAATTTAATTATTTAATATATAAAAATTATAAATTAAGTACCATGATATATTAAATATTATTATATTTATAATGAATATTTATAGTCTAAATTATCTTATGTATAACCCTATATTAAAAATGTTTTATTTATTAAAATTTGAATTTAACACTTTTAACTCTTCTTTAAATAAAATAATAATAAATGTATTAATCTAATCCAAGTGAATAAAAAATGATAATATTTTATTCCTAAGGTTTATTTTTGTCGAAAAACACTTATCCAATAGAATTAGGACATGTTTTAAGGTAATTATAATATCATTTTTACCTTTAATTTCCCTACTTACTTTTAACTGTGGTAATTAAAATTCAAAAGTTATTATTCACCAAAAATCATTTTCATATTATTGAACCAAATTTTACTTAATGATGTCAATTTTGTCCCTTGTATTTTTTAAATTCAATTCACAGAAGAAGTAAAATTACGTTTTATGAAAATTTACAAATGTGCTTAGAATGTGGGTAAAAGGCATTAAAAGTTTGATAATATTTTATATATCTAATCTTATTATAAAATTAATCCAATGAATTAAATTGAAATAATATAGGTATTATGTATTTATTTTTACTTAAAATAAATTTAAATAAAATAAATAATTATTTAAATAAAAATTCGGCTTTAAACAATAACGTAGTGTTTTTCAGTATTCATCAAAAATTGAAAGTTTTTAGAAAAATACCAAAAAATCACCCTATCCTAAATTTGATATTAAAAATTCAAAAATGAAGTCTATTTTACCAAATTAAAAACATGAAAGTTTTATTTTTTAATTTGAAATTCATTCTCGTTGTCAAAACCAAAAAGCGGGTTTTTAAAAAGTAAAAACTATCAAAAGATTCAAATGTGTTTATGTCCAATTTAAATGTGAAATTCCTTATAATGACCTAAATTATATTAAATGATAAAAATATAATCTAATTATACTTAAAAACCATTCAAATGTATAAATTAACACTATAAATTATTTTGATTAAAAAAGTTGTTTTCAATTAAAATTTAGTATCTTTCATTATTCATAAAAATATAAAAGTTATTAGAAAAACACCAAAAATTTATCCAAACTAAATTTTTATGTCCCTATTCTAAATAAGAGGTTTGTTTTTTCAAATTTAAAATATAAATGTGTCAAATATTGTATTTAAAAATGGTTCTCCATTAATAGGCGGTAAAATTTCATTTTTTGAAAAAAAATTATTTTATCTGAAAAATTGAATTTGTTCTTATATTATTTCTAATAAACACATAATATGGATGTTAAAATTATATGAAGTATTCAAAATGTAGTTAATGATATTTATAGACACTTTTTGAATGGCTAGTTTGGTAGGTCGTGGTAAGCTTGAACTCGGTGTTGTGTGTAGCACAAGCTATTGAATTACTTTAAAGAGATAACTGACTATGAAATCTTATGGTTTTATAACATATGTGTTCATTCAATTTTGATTACATAATATATTCCCAAGTTCCAATAATCACTTTCCACACATACCCACATATATTTGAATTTTCATAAGGATTACCAAGGTTCATGCATTTCTTTTCATTATCAAATACGATCATTAACTAAATTTCTAACCTATGATGATTTCAATTTTAAAATAAAATCATTCCAGTTTCAAAAAAAACTTGAAAGAAATCACTTCTATTTCATAAATGTTTTCATTTCAAGAACTCACTTATACCAACTAAAACTAAAACAAAACACAAATCACACCAAACTGCTGGACTGAGGAACTATTTTCCATACCCAACTCAGTGACATGGTTAGTGGGTTATGTCCTAAGTAGGAATTAACATATAGAAGGAGCTTGAACCAAACACTTAGACTCCACATGGGTCACTACTCCATGTGAGATCATGACATGACATAGTTTCACCTCCATAGTCATTCCTCATCCAAAACAAAAAAAAGACTCAAATCCCGAACTACCTCTGGAAACTTGATGATCATAATGAGAAAGGGTTCATGATTCCCTTCTCGTACCTACCTCTCAAGTTCTAATATCCCTAATCTCTAATCTACCTAACACCCCCAAAAAATACCAGCTCTGATAACTTTTTTTCACAAACCGTGCTGAGATTCCATACAACCCAACATCTGAACCAGTCCGAGACATGGCCTGAAGGGCATTCCCAATCCCCACGGGATGAAAAATTGTGTTTGGAATCAATGATAATCCATAGGGAACAACTTTTACCAATAAATTACTAGGAACAAATAAATAAATTGAATAAGTGTGATATCTAAAAATAACTAAATCTCAAAAAATTATACAAACTGATCCAGATACAACAACTGAAAAAAAGAAAAAATAAATACAAACCAGGATCGAACATGCCAACAAGATCTCCATGTGACTTCTTGGTCACCTCCAACCATAAGACCAACCTGATCCAACAATTAGTACTTGAACTAGAAGCCTGAACCTAAAAATAGCTCAGGTCTAGCGACACTGAAAGGTACAAGTAGGGTGTGATCATAACAGTTCAGTTGGCAACCACCATAGAATCCATACATTAAATTTCCCAAAAACATTCTATAAACACTATTTTGAAATATAAATATAAAAATCTATTTTTCTAATTTTAATTAATAAATGCATCTTTTCCTTTTTAAAACACTACACACCGCATAACTATTTTTCAAAGATGATTTACCATTTTAAAATCAAAACCCAAACCAAGGCAATAATAATCTATGCTGAAAATGTAGAAGTAGTATAAATGGAAAACCAAGTGTAGTATAATATTAACAAGAAAATATAGATAGTAACCAAGGGAATTTCCTAACCATCCCTAGAGCGACCCTTGAATGTAGTCGAGTCGAACTCAGCTGCCGACATATGGTGCAACTCTATAGTTTATAACCAACTATCCACTATAAACTAACCAATATAGTGGAACATCCCACCATGAATTATCAAGTCAAGTGTGTACCAACCCATATAATAAATGTTGACTAGAAACTATCACTCAAAACTATAAAATATTTCCATAAAACTTATGGTAAAAGTACACTATGTAAGTAGAAGGCCCTTGAAATTGTGGCTCAACTTACTTACCACCAATGCACTTGCCCACCCCAAAAAATGACATAAACAATGAGATAACCCATATTGTAAAATCCTCTATAAGGTTTCCCAATAAACAGCAAGCCAAAAACATGTTCCAATCAGGATGTCATATCACACAATCTTTCAAATCATTTCTCAAAACACATTAAGATTCCAACGGTGTATTTTCACTTTCAAAGACAAAAAAATTATTTCCAAACAACATAAAGTGCCAACCAGAACTTAAAATATTTAAATTATAATATATCATAAATAAGTTCTAAAACATTTCTAAAAAACATTAAACATAACTTTTATATTCACAATGCGAAACATGACTTTAAGTTTTAAATCCAAATTCATCTTCTTACACCATTTCAAAACCAAGAGGAAAGCACAAAAAATAACCAAATATACCAAAAGGGATTTCATACGATTTAGAATTTAAACTTTTTTCACAATTTTGTATGGTCTAAAACATCAAATATAATTTTTAAACTACTTTATTGATATTGAGAACCAAGGGACGAAAATTAAGAAAATAATAGTTTGAAGAAAAATGAGAGAGAAGGAAAAGTGTTTTAAAATCTGGTTTTTTAGTTTGATAAAGTTTATCCAAAACCATAATTATTTGTGTGCCCATCCATGTTTGTACTCCAAGAACACATGGATCTTACCACATAAAATATAACACCAAAAGTATCCATAAAATGTCCCAAAACCATTTTTTAATAAAACATCACATTTCTTCCAAAAAAACACAACAAACCACACTCAAAAAGTCACCACGTTATACATATAAAACCCAAGTCACAATACAAACAATTTGATAAAACATATCTAAGGGAAATAACCATTAAAATCATCCAATATTGCTTTAAAATATCAATTGACATTTTAATAAAAAAATTGGATGTACATATACATAGACATATTTGAAGGATTAGTTCAAAAATCATTTTCCACAAATTCTACCAACACCAAAGCACCACAACAAACCAAAAAAGCACACTAAAAAAATGAAAAACATATTTTACACTATTTAAAACCCCACAAGCATCAATGGAATGAATCATAAAAAATAATAATGGAAACAAATGTTAATTCAATAAGATACCTTATAAATTTTCCATTCCTTTATTTTTTAAAAATCATAAACACATTTTATAAAGAAAAATTATCTTTCTCTAAGAATTTTTTTCTTAAGGAAAATTTTATTTCTCTAAGGAAATCTATTTTCTTAATCCTTAAATATGATTTTATATGTTATTATTAATGATTATTATCCAAGGTTAACCATATTTTTTGTAAGATCGAATTTCTATAAGAATAATCAGATGCTTATATAAAACCTCGGAATCTTACAGTTCCTTAGATACTGAGTCTTACTGTTTTCAGACTCTAAATTCTCTAAAATTTAGACACCAAATTCTCTAAAATTTAGACTCTGAATTCTCTGAAATTAAGACTCCGAATTATCTTAAATTCAGACTCCAAATTCTTTTATTTTAAAACTCTGAATTCTCCGAAATTCAGACTCCAAATTCTATGAAATTCAGACTCTGAATTCTTTGAAATTTAGACTCCTAATTCTATGAAATTTAGACTCTGAATTCTCTAAAATTTAGACTTAGAATTATATAAAATTCAGATTATGAATTCTCTAAAATTTATACTCTGAATTCATAAGAATTTAGAATCCAAATTCATCATAATTTAGACTCTCAAATTACTTAAAATTAAGACTATGAATTCCTCAGAATTAAAACTCCAAATTCCTTAGAATTCAGACTCTTAATTACTCAAAATTTAGACTCTAAATTTCCATTATTATAGAATCTTATTTTTCATATTTTTAGACTCTCATTCTCAATTCCTTAAGAATCTTGTTAAATTGTTTTCTTACAGATATCTCATTTCCTTAAATTAACATTTCATTTTATCATATCCTAATCATGTTAATATTTCTTATAATTAAAAAAATTCTTGAATTTTTATGTTTCTTATACATGATAATGTTTCACAAGTTTTCTTGTATGAAACAATGTCATGAAATATGTTTTTAACTAACTGTTGGTTGAGTGAAACATATCTGGGTCCCTGTGAAATTCAAGGAAAAATATGATCATTTGGGGAGGATATAACTGTTGGTATTTTCTCCTATATATAAACCAGCCATTTTAAGAATTCAAAAATAATGTGTTAATGTGAGAATGAATTGATGCATTGAGAAATTCTTTGAAGTGATTTCTAAAGAGAGAGACTCCCATGCTTTGTGTAATCTTTGAACATCTTGTTCAACCATAAAAAAATTGTTCAGCCTAGTGCAACTCTGATTGTTTTTGTGTACAATATAGGGCTTTCGGGGATATGAAGACATAGGTTATGACTACCTTAAAAGTTCCGGGAGGAAGATAGATGTTCCGACTAACTTAAGGTTTAAGGGCTTACGGGGATAGCAAGATACACTCTGATATTTTTGTCGAGGGATTACCCTGGTGTGGGTAAGATAGACTTTCTTGAAATTATAAATAAAGGGACCTTTATCCAAGGTTGTTGGATACCCTTCTATTTGAGTTAAAATATTTCCTACTTGTTTGCTTATTATTGTTACAAGTTTTATTTTCTGCTGTATTTTGTTAAATAAAGAAAGTATAACTTTATTTTACTTTCTTATACTCTGATAAATAAGATTCTATATTCTTTAAGGTAGAATATTTCCCTAAGATAAAATTTCTTAAGTTTCTTTAAGATAAACTTGTTTAAGTATAGTTTTTTATAATTGGACCTAGACCCTTATAATTATCCCTTTTTTTAATAACCAAAGAGGGTTTGTAAATTAACCTTGTTTAACTTTGTTAACCTTAGGTATCTTAACGGTTAAAATATATCCTTAAGAAATTTTTTTAAAATTACAATTCACCCCCCCCCCTTGTAATTGATCATATAAATATATATTTCAATCCTACAATTGGTATCAGATTAGTTCTTTGAAATACTAATACTTACATATATGTTTTCTTTGTCAGCTTTTCTTGCTCAACTTTGCTTGTTCAACTTTTTCTTAAAGATTTTTTTTAACTTTTACTACTAACGAGTTTTGTGGAAAATATATTTTTCTTATAGAATGGAAAGAATAAATGTTGGCTCTATTGAAAATATTAATCCAACCAGAACACTAATTTTTTATGATAGTGATTATGAGTACTATAGAGATAGGATGAATAATTTTGTTATAAACACTAGAGTAGACAAATTTGTAATGCTCACTGGTGAATACATGATTCCTTAAATAGAATTTATAACCTTTACAAATCAGGAAAAATAATAATATCAACTAAACTACAAGGTACGCAATACTCTTTTATGTTCCATGACCTGGAATATCTACAGTCAAATTTCCTACTTGTTTACTTATTCTTGTTATAATTTTTTTTACTGTTGTATTTTGTTAAATAAATAAAGAATAAATTTCTTATAATTTTTTATACTTTGATAAATAAGATTCTATATGATTTAAGGTAGAATATTTCCCTAAGATAAACTTTCTTAAGTTGCTTTAAGATAAAATTGTTTATGTATAGGTTTTTTATAATTAGACTTGGGCTCTTCTAAATATCCCTTTGTTTAAGAACCAAAGAGGGTTTGTGAATTAACCTTGTTTAAATTTGTTAAAAATAGGTTTTCTTAAGGTTTAAATCTAACCTTAAGAAAGTTTTTTAAACATAAAATTCACCCCATATTGTAATTTATTATCTACGTCTATATTTTTATCCTACAACACCAACCTCAACGGAATTCAGATGTGATGAAACTTCAAGGTAAGGAAAGAATAATCACCATAGGCAATCCACACACCCTAACATTAAATAAATAATCCAAACTTATCCAATACAAACCCTAGGTTTAGGCCAAGAGAGGAACCCAACAAATTAAAACCAAGAAACCAATATGAGAGAATAGAAAGAAGATAAAAATAGAAAAAACCCTAAAAACTTAACTTAGAATCTTGGAGATGGATCCATAAAGGGAGGATAATCAAAGGGAGAGGGGTTTGGAGACCCTCTCATTTACCAAAAATGACCAAGGATGGAGGGGTTTTATTTTGGGATAAAAAAAGGAGAGATAGAATTGGGTATTTAAAGAGTTTGAAAATCAGGGTCGCTCGCATGGTTTGGCCGCACAATTTACCAAATTGTTCACCAACCCTACGGTAGCTACTTTCTAAGAAGGAATTGACCGCACATCCATCCTGAATGGATTGACATAACATATGAAAACTGTGTGGTATATTGTATCCAAAATCCAACACCTATTTCATGATTACTTGGGTTGGGCCGCATGGTTTATCAAACCATGCGCCTAAACCGTGTTCAGGCCAAAATGACACTTGAAAACTCAAAAACATAAAAAATTTAAACCGAGACTCAACACGAACCTCCACCAAAACATCTAAAGTAAATAAAATCATAAAATAAAGGAATTTCTAAGGTTAAGATATGATAGTGAAACAATTTTGGACCACTTCACCCAACAACAACCTTCATCATTCGATGGGACCACTGATCAATTAGTGGTTAAACAATGGATCAAGTCCCTAGAGAATATTTTTCTCATTTTGGTATGTAATGAATGGTATAATTTGTCATGGTATTTTATCATTAAAGGGGAGATATTATAAAATGTTGTTCATTTATTCATAATATTAAAGAGTAATATTGAGATAGAAAATGTGGAATGGAATACTTCCAAGTTGTTATTATTAGAGAAATATGTCCCTCAATATAAAGAACATCGTATAGAAAGTAAATACTTTAACTTGAAGATGAAGTAAGAGGAGGGTGTTTCTAAGTATGATACTAATTTTACAATATTTTCTATACATTAATTAGACTATTTATATAAACTAGAATGTAGGATAGACCATTTCAGTGATGGGATTACTCTAATCCTCTGAAGGGAATCAGTATCTCAAACATTTTCATCAGAAAATGATATAGTATCACATTCAACGAAGGCATAAAATGAATTTTTCAATACACACATTTTAAATGGAATTCAAAATAAGAATATCATGAATGAACCCCATGTACAAATAAATATTCTAAATAAGAAGAAAGGAAAGATGGGACATATAGAGTGTATTAATTGTGAAAAAATATCTTGGTAAATTCTTAAAGGGAATCGTAGTTAGATACAAGTGAAGAGATAAGAGATATCTTGCTCATGTATTTAAAGAAAATAAGTATTCCAAAAATATCCAATGCTTCAACTGTAAAGATATGGTACATTACTTACACCAATTCCCCAATAATTAAGGGAATACACCTCATAAGAGTCCTAGGGAGTCCTAGCTTATGTGATTACCATAGTTGAAGTTTATGTTTCTAAATATGTGATGGTTGTTACATTGATCATAAACTCAAATATAGCTAATACATTATTTTATTTGGGATATTTACACTCTTTTACATAATTATTATTTTTTAAGAAAATTAAAACATAGCCTAACCCCCTAATAAATGTGTCACCAATCAAGAAACACAATGGAAATAATCTTTTAATGATGGTATTTTAGTCATTACCCATTATGATTCATAGACACACCTTACTAGAAAAAATTATTATCATACCTATGGTTTACTTGGACATAGTTTTGGGTATGTATTGGAATTAAATTTATAATGTACACATTTATTGAAAACATAAAGATATTATGATTTGTGAAGGGGGAGTGGATTTATTTGTATTTATAGATGAGGTCTCATTATCTAATTCATACCTATATCCACATAAAGTATCCCACATTAATGAAATCCTTGGAGATGAAAAGAAGATGAAACCTACTCTTGGGAAGAACACCATAAGAATAAAGGATTTACTTGGTGTTCTTGAATACATTGATGTATTTCTTGAAGAATTTATTTTTCATCCACCGGAGTGAGGGATAGAGTTTTCTATTGAACTCATCATTAAGGAAAAACCTATATCTTGTAAGAACTCAGATCTTCTTTTCAGGTATGTTTTTCTTCTATGGTTGTCTTTGCGGAAAAATAGAAGTTTCTGAAAAATTCAGGAGTACAAATCATGTATTTATAAGTACGTGACGTGTAATCAATTGTCGCAGGTGACCATGTATTGGTCGGGTAGTTGGTGAGAACATGGACGTGTGTGGTAACCTGGAGACCACCTAAAGCAGATGCTGTAAAAGGCAAGTATACACCATGTAATTTTAAAGAACATGTTGTGTACTTTATTTTTTTCATTAAACAGATCATGGTCATGTCTGACGGATAGAATGCACTTCTTCTTGACTTATCTCATCCAGGAGCATCCGTACGGCCATGGATCTTCTTCAAACCCCCGACTTGCCGTCTGTTCTCTGAATTGGCCATTGTCGATTGCGTTGGAATCACATCATTGAGTTCTCATTTCTTCTTAAACTTCATCTCATAATTTCTCCTCTTCTGCAAGATATCCTTAGTTAAACGTCTTAATCATTTTTATAGATCTACGATGTTATAGGGAGATTCAAGGCATGAGGTTTATGTATATCGATCTCACAATGCTGAGGTAGGTGTTTTGTGCCTTTTTGTAGTTAGTCTTTGAGTTATATGTAAAAAAGTGCCCAATACCCTCATTCAGGGTATTGTGTGTTTATGGTTTTAGCCCTTTTATTTGCCTATTATTCCTTGTTTGATTAGATATAGGTTAATTGTTTCATAATAGGGTTGTCTTTTCCAAGCTATGGATATTTTTTCCATGTTCGCTTGTTTCTTACTGTCTGGTCTAGCCTTGACTGTTAAGCTACTGCTTGCTTTCCATGCCTAGTATTGTTGGGTGGAGTGATTATTATTTGACATACAATGATATACTATAATTGTTTAGATAAGTAGTTCTTGAGTTTTACTTTGGCTATTGATTATCGTTTGTGCACGATTGCTTTACATGGGGCTGCAGGAACCTGGTGTAGTGAGACCATAGGGGAAATTGACATTGAGGGCTTTCCCAGAGTGTCTGTTTTAATTATCACGCTGCAAGACCATAGGGGGATTGATATTGAGTGCTTCCTCATAGTGTTTATAGTTACGTTATGAGGCCACCAGAGCAATTGAAATTGAGTTCTTCCTCAGAGTGTCTATAGGTTACCATTAAAAGACTATAGGGGGAATTGACGGTGAGTGCTTCATCAGAGAGGCTTTGATCACACATGAAAAAAGGGGGAATTGATGGTGAGTGCATCCTCACAGAGTCTTTGATATATCTTCTCTTGTATTGTAAACCAGAGGGGTTAGGATGTAAGAACTACCTAGAGGTTTGATTGTATTTTTTTGGTTGACTAAATACTTAAAAGTAAATGTTTGTAAATGAAACTGTAAGACTGATTACTTTTGAGTACTTTTGTGTTCACTGCTTCTTTTTTCTTATTACCTGCTATATATATTCACTAACTGTTAGGCACAGATCTTTGGGTGGTTTCCTACTGGGATTAGTGTCACACCATGAATGGGTCATACTTTTGGGCCCAAACAGATTATATTGATGCAGGTATAGAAAAGTGAAAGTGCCCTTCTACTTTAGGTACTTGATTTCTGCGGAGCTGGGGAGCATGGGACCAAGATGAGGCTTGCGATTCTGTGGAGATGTTTACTTTCTTTTCTTTTTTACTTTGGTTTAGTACTGTATTCCATCATTGTGATTTGTTTGGCTGCTTTCCTAGGCATATGTATCATGCATCATTTATATATATGTGTGTTCTCCAATTGTTTATTACTTCTATTATTTACTTATTGCATGTTTTATTGCTTCCTCTATTGGTATATGTTTTACTTCTGCTATCTTACCCTTCCAATAAGGGCATAGTTTCCCCACTATCACACCCAAGGCCCTCACTTCTAGTCGGTAGCCTATGGAATTCGGGGAAATGCGCTTGAGGCCATGTGACCAACCTGGTATGGTGCACCTCTGGGCGGCTCCCAGAACCGGGACGTTACATATCTAATGGCCCACACTGAATAATATAAAAAAGGTACATATTTTCCTTGGCTTAACAGGTTAGTATCGATGATATGTTCAATTTTTTTACTTCATTAGAAAACCCTTTAACCGATTTGGCACTAAAATGGGTAAAAAATACATAGTTTATGGAATGTCAGGAATGTTTTTAGGATATAAAGAGAAGATTTTCCAATGAACTAGAATTGAATCTACTACTAGGAAATGAATTATTTTTAATATATAGTGATGCATTGTAGAAAGGATTGAGCAATGTCCTTATGAATAATGATAGATTTTCTATTTATTAATCAAGGAAAATAATGAACCATGGACATAAGTATCTAACTCGTGATCTTGAATTGGAAGCTATAATATTTTCCTTAAAGATATAAAGGCACCATATCTATGGTTAGAGATATGATATACATACTAATCATAAGAGTTTGAAATACATTTTCTAACAAAAATCGCTTAACATAAGATAAAGGAGATGGGTTTAACTACAGATGAACTATAATTTCTCGATACATTACCACCTTAGGAAATAAAATAAGGTGGATAATTCCTTAAGTATGAAATATAATAGATTTATAACCAATATAAAGATATATAAGGATCTTATATCCATGGATTTAATAAATTTGAATGGGAAACATCTTTTTTTTCTAAATTAATTCCAAAACATATTTACTAGATAAGTTAAAAAAATACCAAAAGAACATGAGGTTTTGAAAAATAGATTTAAATCTATATATGATTAAGATTAAATGAATTCACTTATGAAGATGGTGTGTTGATGTTTTGAAATATACTATGTTTTCCATACTTACTTGAGTTGAAAATGGAATTACAAGATGAAGTATATAGCTCAAATTTATCTATAAAACCTATTTGAATAAAAATATAAAGGTATTGAAGTGAAAATTTATATTGTGATGGTATGAATTGTGAAATTATGAGTTATGTTTATATATCCTTAGTACTCTAGTAGGTAAATGATGAAAGAAAACATACTAAAGGAGTTATGAAACCTCTCCTTATAAAAATATGGAAGTGATATAATGTTAAAATAGAATTTTTTACTAGAAATTTGAATAATCCTAAAATGAATGATGTTTTATATGTAACTCTACAAGATTTTATATTTTCCTTTGAAATAAAAATGATGTATTCGATAACATGTTTTATATTCAACACTCTGTCTAAATGGACTGTGATATAGTGTATTTTTATAACCTAGAAATTAAATTAGTGGTAGAAATAATAATAACCATATTATTAAAAATATTTATAAATAATTTATATAATTAAAATGTAAAAATAAATTCCTAATATATAAATACTCAATTTTTAGTAAAGACATTTTATAGTTCAAGAATATGTTTTTCCTCAAAAAGTGTTTTTATTATAATTTTAGAAAAAATATTATAATTAATTTCATACATATTTAGAAATTTTATTTTATAAAAGAATATCATTTTTTAAATCATTATATCAAAAATATCATCAGGTGAAATTTTTTGATTTTTATGAAAATATTAATTTTTCACTGAATATTAAAAAATTCTAATTTTATAAAAAAGATATTTTTAATTCAAGTATTTACAAAGTCCATTATTGTTTTAAATTGATTTAAATGAGTAATTAGTTACATTTTTTTAAACATAATCTAATTAAATTCTTTATAATTGATTTTATTCTTAATTTTGGTACAAAAACATTTTTATACTTAAAAATTCATTTTTTTGGAAAACTATTTTTCGATACATTTTGAGAGATTATTTA
The DNA here is from genome assembly GCA_963277665.1 of Viscum album. Taxonomy (NCBI): domain Eukaryota; kingdom Viridiplantae; phylum Streptophyta; class Magnoliopsida; order Santalales; family Viscaceae; genus Viscum; species Viscum album. Next base: position 584,720,885 of record OY728130.1, read on the forward strand.
AAAATAAATTTTGTCCACTAATATAAATTTAATTTTATAAAATTTTTATCATATTTTTAATATTATTATTCTATTGTTTTAGGATTTTACTCTTGGTTTTGGTCATTATGAATAATGAAAACACTAAATTTTCGTTACCACAACTAAGGTTAAAATGGGTTTATCGAGGGTTAAACTAAGAGATAAGGGTGTTATTACCACATAAACATATATAAATCCAATTATATAGCCATATCTTGAAATTATGTCACATACTATTCAAATATTATTCATTTTTTGTCCATTCGTATTTAATAATACATTAATATATTTTTATTTTTTAAAATATTCCAATTGTGTCATCTCTGTCACTAATAAAAAGACACCCACTTTTGTTTATTATACACACTTTAGAAACATATTATATTAGATATTAATTGCCAAAATACTTATTAACATCCCAAACCATGTCCTATAGGTTCTTTTTTATCACAATACCATCATTTCAAGGCTTAAGGTGTAATCCAAAAGAGGTTTCTCAATGAAGAGTTGTACTACTTAACCAAGATCTTTCAATTTTATTTATTCTTCCACCTTCCCTAAACCTATTGTATCCACATAAATATGATTAATATAGTATAAAAAATATATTTGTTTTATATTATTATTATTTAACAACCTTTTCAACTCATTTACTTCATATGAAAATGAATGTATCGCTCGTGCATATGTGTGGTCTACCACCTCTATGTAAATATATGTTTCATTTTCCATCAAGGCCCCACATGGATATTTATAATGATAGATTTAATAAATATATATGATATTTATTACATAATTAATTTCTTTAATGATGGAATATTATTTATATTTCTTTACTTCTCATCATTAGAAAATGAAAACAATGTTCATGCCTATGTACAGATTACCATCTCCATGAACGGTGTAATTAATTTTTCAACCTCTGCCTTTTTTGGATGATTTTAAGTATGTATATAATTAAATTATATGATATTTATTGAAATATTTACATTTCTTATTTCATGGATTCATGATAAAGTAAAAGGACCACAAAACTTGAACCGAATCTATTAGGAAAAATGAAAAAATTAACACATATAAATAAATATTTTAATGATGAATTATAAATAAATAGGTGTTGAAATGTTATAAGTGGATACAATTTGATGTTATAATTTTTTATATGGTTATGTTATATAATAATAATAAATTTTAATTTATTATACATGTTGATATAGTGATTATGAATCCAGTAGAACTTGAGGTAAGCATTTTATGTTATAATATTATTTTTACTGAGATTGTTTATAGTTAAATTTACAATGATGAAATTATGTGATATATATCTTTGAAATCATATTTAATTTCTTATAATATGTTTATTCATGTAAATTTAATGTTTTCCATTTATTTTCATCTCCCTAGGTACTCATAATTCCAAAATAATTATTTTAATGAAAACATCACATGCTTTTCTCTTCGATCAAGAATATTTTTCTTCCATTTCCAAATAATGTACTTTTTACCAAAGGTGTTAATGAAATTATTATTTTAACATTTACCAAATTAATGGAGTTTACTTATATAATGACTACTCTTTAAATTGAATTATCCTTTTTTAGTTTCCATGGTTACTTTTAAATAAATTTTTTCTCTAATATCTTATAGTTTTTTAGATTTAAAAAGTGATTTTAAAATAAATATTTTATTTTCCTCAAGAAACGTTCCAATAAAATTTAAAAGTCATTTTTAATCTATGGTAACGTCATTTGATGTTAATTATGATTCTCTATGGATATTAACATTTTATACCATCGTTATTCTTTCTCTAGTAGTTTTATGATTTTGATAATGCAATATTGATGAAACTTATTTTCTTTTTCGTATGTTAAGCTGTGATAAAATGGTAAATGTCTTCAAGATCATGTGTTATACATATGGATGGATTATGATTATGTGATGGGTTGTTCCACTATATCCCTTTAATTAATTGGAAAAAATATAATATTTTGTGAGTTGAAAGGGTATATCATAGGTTATCCCAAGATTAAAAGAGACTACACTATTGGTTATCCCAATCCTAAAGTTGATACATGAGTGGTTATCCAAATAGTAACATGTAATGAATGTATTGGTGTGTATAACTAGCATATGGTTTCTATTATTATGGTTATTTCTCACTTTATGACATTATATTATGATAATGTTCTGAACTAATGGATTATGTTATCAGATTTCTTTAGATTCATGTCTTATGAACTTCCATGATGTATGTCATGACTCATGGTTATAATCAATGAATTGATGATTATGATTTTAAAATGTTAAAATCATGTAATCAAACAATTATTCTCATTTTATTATTAAATGACCATCTCTATCTCCCTTACTTAACCTTACTAATCATCAGGTTTACCATTTATTATGTTTCATTTTCCCTAGGATATGATTAAAAGTTTAAAATATTATATGTCTAAGAATAAAGATATTTGTGAATAACTAAGATGGACATGATGTATATCTTTTATGTACTAGTTGTTTATGTATTCATGTTTCCAAATAAACTAATAAATTATAGTTATAGTGTGTATTGTAAGGATATGTAATGAATATTAAAATAATAAGATGAAATATTTATTTATGAAATGATTTGGTCAACTTAGTTATAATTAGAGAAATGTTTAATTGTTTTTGAAAACTATGATGGTGAAACTTTAGTGTGAACCCATAGGATAGGTCTATGTATATGAGAACATGCTAAGTTATGGTAATGAAATAATTATGGTTTTCTTTAAAAAAAATACATTTATTTCTGGATACTAGAAATTTGATGCGACTATTGCAGAGATGCATCTAGGGATAACAACTATTCATGGGGAAGATTGAGTATTCACTCAGTCATCACTGGTGTATTATGAGTGGGAATAATAATTCACACCTATATAGAAACTCTAAGGGGATATTATTTAGGTAATTCACAATTACTTTATGAACTATTATGAAGGATTTTAATAGATGGTGACCAAGGATAACCTATATTAAACATAAGATGTCACATATTGAAAATAACATGTAATGATTTTGATATCCTAAGAATGATTTTTCATGATTATATAGTTTCCCATTATGATTATTATTTGTCTCACTATATTTTTTGGTTTTAGTTAAAGGATGGAACCTAAAGGAATCTTGTTAATGATAAATGTGATAGAAAATTCAATGATTTTTTTCCTGAGGGAAAACATTTGATATGATCTGGAATGAAAAATCTAGTTTCTATACTTATGAAACTTTATCAGTCAATGAATCATACTAATCTTCCAAACTAATAAAGGAGGGCAAAAGGTTTTGTTGGACCCTTTATAAGGTTACATCCAACTTATTTTAGTGGGTCTTCTAATGTACTATTTTATAAGTAATGGATCTATACCTATGAAAAGATATTATCCATTCTCTAGTGTTTGGATCCTAAAAAAGTAATTTTTTATATTTATCATTTGGAAGGTGAAAACAATTATTGGCGTACTCTTATCAAGAATACAAGTCAACTAGAAATAGTTTATTCTATAGATTTTGAAAAATATATTGAGATCATTTTCAAAAAGTACTTTCGTAATATTATTTTCATCAAAATATAGAATAAATTCCCTAAGATAAATCATATAGATGATAAATCTATACATATGAGTAAATATTTACAATACATGTAAGTTATTTTTCCAGTAATATCATCCAACCAAAAATAAAGACCAATTGATTCTTCAATGGCTTTAAACTAAGTCCTGGGAGGGAATTATCCATAAGATACTTTAATAGTAATGAAGAAATTGTTAGATGTTCTATCAAGGTAGAAATAGATATTGGTTTCATCAATAAATCTCACTATTTTTATATGAAATAAAATATGTAATTAAAATTAAATTCTAATAATATAAACCTAGAAGTGAAAATTATGAGACTTTATTTATGGTAGAAATGTGGAAATAAACCTGGAGGAAATTTCATTAAGTGTAATAGTAAATACATTAAGTGGGGAAACAAAGGTCATTGGGAAATAAAATTATGATATTATTATAATAAGATAATTGATTATGTAAACTAAGGGAAATATCTATAGAATATACCACTCACACTCTAGTTTCTCAAATGAATGGAGTATTGGTACTTATGTTAATATGTTCTTAAATACAAGGTTTAATGAAAATTATCAATGGGAAAACCCTCTTAAGACTAGAGACAAAGGTGAATATCATGTGATCACTATTATAAATGATGGATATGATATAGAAGTGGATGATGGTACACATTAAATATACTATATAACTAATAATGTATTATTCGATTCATGATCTACACACTCTTTTATGTATAAATAATTCTCTAAGAGAATCATAATTTCACCTCTATAATTAGATATTGAATTATTAGTGGAAGCATATAATGGTACCATGATCACATATCAATTATGTGATACTTTTCTAATTTATTTTTGTGGGAACATGCTTCCAAAAAAATATAATTATTCTTCCTCTAGTTGAATTTTATTCCATTTTATGCATAGATTTTATTTCATTGTATGAATCTGAAATTAAATTCCAAGGAAGTGATGTCAAATTTTATATTAAAAATGAACCTATGATTTTCTATTAGTGTCATAATGAATATGAAAATCCAATGGAAATTACATTCATTTTATGGGTATTTATTTCCATTCAAAGGGTATATTTATCTAAGATGGTTGGTGATAAACTCAACATCAATGATATGATTATTGTCTGATAGTTTTTTGATGTCTTTTGTGGAATATTTTCCTAGTCTTCCTCTGAATTTTGAAGTTTATTTTTCAATATAACTAATACTTGATACTACACCTATTTCAATGACTCCATAGATAATAACCCAAATTGAGTTATAGGAATTAAATAATAAACTCAAAGATAATCATGATAAGGGTTTCATTCATCCAAATTCATCACTATGGGGTGAACCGGTTCTTTTTGTTAATAAGAAAGATAGATCAATGTGACCATATATTAATTTTCAGGAAATGAACAATATTACCATCAATTATAAGTATTCTATGTCTAATATTAATGATTTGTACGACTAATTATGAGGATCTCAATAATTTTCAAATAATGATCTTCAATTTGAATACTATCAATTAAGGATCAAAAGTAAAGGAATACCAAATACATCCTTCCATATGAGGTATGAACCTTATGAATTTATAGTGATTCCATTTGGTCTTATTAATTCCCTTGTTATTTATATAGATATAACAAATATAGTTTTTATAGATCTCCTTGATTAGTTTAAAGTAGTCTTTATAGATGGTATTCTTATTTATTCCAAGGGAATGGAATATAATGATGACCACTTGAGGAGTATATTGAAGACCCAAAGGAATGATAATATATATGAAATATTTTCCAAGTGTGAATTTTGGCTATAAAAATTTCCATTTTTTTGTTGTAAAATATAATTTAAGGGTATATCAATGTATCTATCAAAGGAAAAAGTTATTGAACATTGGGCCAGAATAACCAATACGATTAAGATATATTAATTTATTAGATTCGTTGGATATTATCAAACCTTTTTGAAAAAAATCTCATAGATATCTAATCCAATCACCATTTTAACTAAGAATCAATTCAAGTTTCCTTAGATAGACTAATTTAAAGAAAAATTCAAGGAGTAGAAAAGACGGTTTGTCAGACCACCTATACTAATAGTACCCAACAATGGAGAAGGTTTTATTCTCTATAGTGATACATCAGAGAGGGGGATGGGATTTTTTATTATTTATAATGATATGGTGATAGATTATACCTCCCCCCAATTGAAGTTACATGGGAAAAATACATGACTCATGATTTGGAATTAGAAATGGTAATCATTAATTAAATATTTGGATACATTATATTTATGGTAAATGGTGGTACATATATACTAGTCATTTAATTTTAATGTAAATATTAACCCAAAAAGTGTCAAATATATTAGACAAAAGTTGGTTGGAGTTTATTAAATTTTTTGATCACTCAATTAATTACCTCCTTGGGAAAGTAAACAAGGTGGATGATGTTATGTGTCAAAAGGATCATGATAGCTTATCTATAATGAGGATCACAAAAGATCTAATATTTATGTATTTTTAATGGACTGACCATAAAATCTTGACGGAATGGGAGAAATATTATCTTGATCACATGAATGTTCAACCATCTATAGAAGTGAAGGTCATAGAGGAAAATATGGAAGATGTGTAGCTAAAAAATATGGTGATAAATTTCCTCAGTTCAACCTTGATTGAAATGGAATGATAAGTTTTAAAAACCATGTATCTATCTCATCAATTCCAAAATTGATGAAATTGATATTGGAAGAATCTCGTAATAGGTCATTTTTTATTCATCCATGATGTACAATGGTGTAAAAAGATCTACAAGAGTATTTCTAATGGGAAAGAATGAAGAGAGATATGTATAGTATATATATTGGTTCTTGGTTTTTCAAAATGATATGGCTGGGGAATAGATGTCTATGAGAATATTGCAATCATTACCCAAACCCAAATGGATTTTTTTTCATCAGACTCCCCAAAACATCTGAAGGAAAAAATAGTATTTGTGTTTTTTTCAAATCCCTTATGATGTTTTCACACTTCATTATTATTAGAAAATATAAATATATAGATCAACTTTACTATATATACATTATGTATGTGGTAAGGTTTCATGGAGTACCACATTATATTGTATCAGATCAATATATGTTGTTTACCTCAATTTCCTGGTGAAGTATTAATTATGCTATAGATACATAGTTGTGTTTTGTTAATCACTATCATACTCAAAAAAAATTCAGTCAGATAGAAACATTCAAATACTAGTGGATATAGTATGATCCTATTCTATTGATTTCAAAGGTGGTTGGGATAAATACCTTACTTTATTTTAATTTTCTTACAACAATATCTTTCACTAAAGAATTAATATGGATATGTATAATAACCTCTATTTAAAGAAGTTCAGAACTCTGACATAATGAGATTAAGTGGGCAAGAAAAATCTTTTGGGATGTGAGAAATCTGAGGAAATTTTAGAGAATATTAGATCCACTCAAAAACACAACTAGGTAAATTTGAGATTAAAAAAAATGTTATGATGACAATCATGGATGAGATATGTAATTTAAAGTTAGTGGGAAGGTATTATAATGAATTTATCTATGGAGAAGGTTATGTGATTCAGAAATAAGAAAAGGTTGAGCCCTTGGTATATTGGTCCCTTTAATATTCTTGATTGAGAAAAGACTATATATTTTGGATTTTCACTTCAAATGAACCTTTATTAAGTTCTTGATATCCATGTAACTATCCTAAGTAAGTATATACCCAATCATTCACATGAAATGAACAAAATTTTTATACTCAAAAAGTATGATCTTTCCTATAAATAACTACATGTATAAATATTTGATCATATGGAAAGGTGATTTGGAAAAATACTACTCGCCTGGATAAATTTTTATAAAGGTATCAGAAATTTGATGAAGCACTATGGGAACCTGAGGATGTGATAAAGTAGATATATACTTATATGTTTGTATCCTAGTGAAGAAATATGGACAGTGAAATTCATTTTAATGTGGGAAGTATGTTACACCCCCAGATTTTGTATTCTTCTCTAAAATAATCATGAAGTATTAGATGCATTATATTACATTAAACCCAACGTCTAAATGAACTGTGATATAGTATACCATTACAACCTAGCTATTAAATTGGTTATGTGAATAAGAATAGACGTATTTTAAAAAATGACATGACATAACCCACCAGGGCCCACCTGGTGGGAGGTTGATGAGTAAAGACAACCCAATCCCATGTAAAATATGAAAAGGTATGGAAACTACCACTGAGTTGTCATATCACAATCATAGGAGGCCCTAGACTAAATCAATTGTAGATGCACACACACACACATCTCTAAGAACTAATAAAATACAGAAAGGAATGATAAAACTGAAATAAATATACATGAAAAAACTATATCCCATATTATATTATGACACAAGTATGGGGCAATATAAAGGGACAAATATAATCCCACAAAAATTGAAAGAGAATCTATCCTACTAATGAGGAGGGTTATACTGTCAAATGCAACTCATGGAACCAATCCTGGGTTATTTTGGCTTAATTATTCTCCACCTACCCCCATTCCAACTATGAAATTGTTTTAGGGCCTTTCTTCTATATAAGACATGTCGTATGTAGGATCAACCCATATAAGGGTGAATATATACATACCAAGTAGAACACCATGAAATTAGAAAACATAAAGTATCAAGAGAGTATTAATATCTTCAGTATGAAGTTATCTCAATCAGAATATTAGATAATAAAAATATTAATCAACATATACTTAAGTAGGAACCATGTATTAAAGCAAGGTCACATCCATACTACCAGCCTTAGATTCTTTTCAAGGATTCAAAGTAAATCTCATCTAGGAGAACTCCCTCCATGATTTTTGTTATCATTGATGGTACTCATATGATAGGTCATGCTTATAAGTCCTCTCCATGAATAATTAAATTCTAGAACTTAGATGATATTAATACAAAAATAGGATATCATACCCATATCCTATAGGTAACACTTGACCGTACCCAAATTAATCCCTCTATGATGGGGATCACACACCATAGAAGTTTTTATAGGATTCTTGAGCAAACCTAGGGAAGAAATTTTAAAGGATCACACCCTAGAAAAAACAGAGGGATACATGACTCTATATGGGAGTAATATCATATAGGGTATCACCTCGTATGCTGAGGACATTATGCTTCAATGTACCCTCATAGAGATGGACCAATGGAACACACCCTATAGATACTAGCATACACTGATGAGAACGAGGGTGTAAGCCTATCCTAGAAAAAATATATAGAGTGTACAGGTATTAAACAACATGTATTGGATACCTCATGCATTCCCATGTACTTTAATCCATGCATGTGTACTCGGGCTAGTTCCCCTATACTCTAGTCGTTCTTGTATACTATGGTCATGCCTAGTTGCACTGGTCATGTCTAGGTGCACTGGTCGTGTTTGTTCATATGTACTATATATGTTCCCCTGTATTTAAATGTGTCTATGTCCATGTACTCCAGGGAATATGTTTATCCCTCAAAATGGGTTCATACGGTAGGTGGACAGAACACACGACATGTGGACAGACCACACAAGTGTGATATTTAACTTCCTTGAAACACCTTCCATTCTAGCAATGGTCCACATGACATGTGTTCATCCAAAATAAACGTTGTGTAACTCAATATTTTTAAGAATCCTAAAGTCTTCATTCATTTACACACATATCACTTCCCCCTTTTATAAAGCTTTAAAAACCACTAATGACTCATATCTAGGTTTGATAAAATCTAGATCGTCACCGGTGGCTAGAATTTGGCCACTTAAACCATGTGTGGATCATCCCCATCACATCGTATCACCAAATGAAAAACCACATGGACAAAGAACACAAGATCTAGTATCTAATATCATATCTATTCTCATCACACCACAACATTACTTTTGATCCAAAATATAAACCTGAATAAATAATTCATTATTATATATATTTATTGCACGACAATTGGTTCCCCAGTATCTATTAAATCACCAACCAAATGAAATACCGATGTTGAATGAAAAGTGAACAAGGGGAAAAAACAAAAAAAACACAAACATAATGAACCAACATCATCCATTGTATGGGATGGCCTCAATCCATTCATATATAAAACTTTGAACAAATGTAATAATAAAATATCATCATATTATTATCCATTCCTAATTCTAGGAAGATAAAACAATACTCGTAACAGTTGACCCATGAATCAATTTGTTGGAAATATTTATTCATGTTTGACATGGGATAATCAGAATGGGTTTTAAATAAATATAAACAAACTTTCCACCTCAAGTTTAGATCGATCACTAAATAATAATGATTCTACATCATAGTCATCATAGATACCCCTAAACTCCTTTGTTGAAGATGAACTCCTTGTAATACCAATCATCAATCCATGATACTTTATGATTCATCAAAAAATCTCCTCCAATGAATCATCTTAGATCCATAGGTTTATGCAGCTAACCCTAGTATTTATCCATAACATTTTTTATATAAAGGCGTATTACGTTCAGGCAGTTTAATAAAAAATAAATTGTTTAATTTATTTATTTAATTATTATTCTGCCCAAAATCACTCTTAAACTAGACACTTGATGTGAAGAAATGTTATTTTATACCAAGGGTAAAACCCACAATATATGTTTAATAGTGATCTCAGATACTCCATCCAAAATCCTATTTGAGAGATATTACATTATTTTATAAAAAACTCATATATCTGATATAATATATTTAATATTTTTGTTATATCCACACTAGGGATACCTGGGTCATGGAAAATCACACTAACTTAGAACCTATCATAAAAAATATTCCTTAAAATATTCCAATGTTTTATAAGGTTAAAATAGATTCATTAAATTCTTTATGCCATAGGTATTTTTTTCCTGAAATTTAAAAACCCACTCAAACAGGTGAGGGTACTGATATCACATTGTGTTTTCCCACCCCTAGGTTCTTTAATGAAGATTTATTTTCTTCCAATAGACACACACAAAGGTAATAGCTCATCCATCAAGTATCTTCTTATTCCAATCCTTGATCTCTACCTGGTACACTTCAAATGTAGTTCCGATCATGATTTATAGCTTTCCCCAGTCAATAACATGTGATGGGTCATGCACATACCTCCTCAGCTGGGACATATTGAATACATCATGTACCCAATATAACTATAGTAGTAAGGCTAAGATGTATTTCACCTCTTCAACCCTCTACATTATCTATAAATTCTTTTTGAATATTAGAGATAACTTATCACCCCATCCAAATATCCACAATTTGTACTGAGGTGAGACCATCAGGAATACATGGTCTCCCCCACCAAACACTAAAATCATTATTAATCGGTTTTTATATGACTATTGACAACTCTAGGAAGTCCTTATATGCTTATGGATGATATAAACCCTCTCTATTATTTCTCACACAAACATTGGTCCCATGATTATTTACTCCCTATGATCATTCAATCATCGTGGTGAACATTCGGATATCCTGTACAAGGCCTTAAATAGTGTCATACTGATAGTGGAGTGGAAACTATTTTTATATGTAAACACCACCAAGGGTAGTTTATTCCATCAACTATGGAAAAATTCTGATATTAATTCCCAAATCATATCCTCTAGAACCTAAATGGTCCACTTAGTATGGTCATATTTCTAGGGTAGAAACTTCATTCCCAATGAAAACTGAGTCCCAATGGCCTCTTACAATCCTCTCCACAATCATGAAGTGAAGAAAAAATAAAACTCTAAAAAATCATAAAGGTAACTCCATAAATACAAACTAACTCTTCCATATAAATGCATCTCAATCATTATACTAAACTCTACTCCGGTATGAATAAGAAGTGGGATGACTTGGTGAGTTAATCTATGATCACCCATATAGAGTTGTGTCCTATAGTTGATCATGGAAACCCCCATAATTAATTCTATATAGAGACCATCCAACATTCACTCCAACGCCTTAAGGGGCTGATCTAAACCCATTGGAACCTAGTTCATATCCTTTACCTGCTAAAAAGTGAGATAATGAGAGACAAAATCATATATGCACCTCATCTTTCCTGGACATTGTAAATGAAACCAATGGTCCTGGTACATCTTTACTGCACCTTTATGTACCACTAATTGGGATTTATGAAACTCCTTGAGTGGCTCCTCTATGAATTTCAATCATACTATCTTCTGACCTCAAAAAAGGAAAATGTGGTTCTACCTTTGTAAATCCCATCAAGAGAACATCAAATGGATATCTGAACATATAGGGTCTCATAATCGATATCTCTAAGCTATGCATCCCTAAAATGTGGAAGATGATGATTGGTTATAACCATCAACTAGAGGTAAGATGCACTATCCACATCTACTAAGTACTATTTCCACAAGTCCAATTGCTCTAATGCCTTACTCAACAACTACAAACAAGATCTCTATATGAGATCATCTTTAACCATGTTCCCCTTCCTGAGAGTATAAAATATATTAGTGTTATAATCCTGGAGGAACTCTTTTCATCTCCTTTATCTCAAGTTAAGATCATTCTATGAAAAGATATACTTGAGACTCTTTTGGTTATAATAGATGATAAACTGCTCACCCATAAGGTAGTGTCTTCACATCTTCAGGGTGAAGACCACCACTACTAGCTTAATATCATGGTTCATATAGTTCTTCCAATGGGGCCTAAACTTCTAGGACCCATAGGCATTCACTACCTAACTCTATATCAAAACACATCCAATCCCAGTTTTAGAGGCATCACAATACATCACATACTCAACACCCTCTTTTGGGAGTCTCATGATGGGCGTTCTCTTCAGCCTATTACCAAACTCCTAAAATCATATTGGAACCTCCCCATAAACTTGAATGGATTATACTTTCACTTAAAAGTAATAAAGGATGCTAATATCCTGTATAAATTGAGTAGGAACGTCTGATAGTAGCTTTCCAACCCAAGTAAGCTCTGCACCTTGAACACACTCTTAGGTGGAACCAAAGATAGCATGATCTCATACTTTTGTGGGTCCACCGTTAGAACATATTTTGAGGAAAAATATCCCAATAACTGGACCTCTAAAATTCATAACTAAAACTTAGATAATGAATTATTAATTTTGTACTCTCACTTTATGTCCACAACCATCCTCATGTGTTTCATGTGCTCCTCCTCTGACACTGAGTAACAAGCATGTCATCGATGAATAAAACCACGAACCAATCTAAGAGGATATGAAATATATGATACATAAGTCCCATGAAAACCATTGGGTAATTCATTATGAGGAAGTGCATCACCAAGAACTCATAGTGACAATAGCGATATAAGAATTCAATATTTGATATATGCGTATCTTGAACTTAGAGTTGGTGATAGCCCCACCAGAAGTTAATCTTCAAGAACCACCTCACCCATTTAAACTAGTCAAGAGGAAATAAATTATTGATAGTGGATACATATTATTGAAATTAACTTGGTTCATGATATAGTAATCCATAAAAAACCTCATGTTCCCTTCTACCTTATTGGTGAATAGAACTTAGGTAGCCTAAGATTACACATGGTGTTTGAAAAATCCATTCCACTTTAAATATTAAAAAAACACATTAAATTCTAAAATATATATAGGAGTCATCTAATATTATGGAATTTATATCATGGAATTTTCTTGGTGAAATTATATACATAATTTGATCTCTCAATGGGGAGGTAATCCAGAAACGTCCTTATAAAAAGATGTCCTCATACTCCACCACCACTATAGGAAGCTGAATGCTCACAAAATGTACTTCACTAATGTTAAAAATATATAACTAATGAGTAATTATCTCTATACTCATTTTATAAGACCATAATTATTTACCTAGGCCTCCTTCTCAGCAAAAAAGGAAAACATCATCCAATCAACTAAGTCACATTGAATCCTCCACATGAAATAGTCAACTTGTGCATGAACGGTGAAGCGAAAATATAAAACTACAGTGATTTAAAAAGGCCTCATAATGGCCATGAAAATATCCCAAAGTAATCCTTCTCATACAATATTTAGGTCGCGCTATTGGAATAGGTATTTGGTCATCAAATCTGCTCCGAAAGGGGTCCCTAAATGCAAATGTGAATCCAAAGGCTCTATCAGAATCTCTAGATCTAAAATAAGATACATGGAAAGAAAATAATGGAATCAAACGGTTTCTATCAATAATATTGATAAATTATATAACACAAAAAACATACCTCAAATCATCCTTGGATGCTCTAGGTCAATAGAAACCACTGCCTACAACTACCCTTGTCCTTAACCACCAACTACCAAAGTCTGGTGTGGATCACCTGGTGGTAGTGTTGGTAGAAGATCAAGATGTCATCAACCACTTAATACTCTCTCAAATCCTATTCTATATATGTATCCCAATTTAACTCCCTAATATATTATCTACCTTGTCCTAGGTGGTCCATGGACCATCTCTCTATTAGTCATATAGAAGGTTAGATAATCCCACATGATATGTCCTCTCTCATCCTAAGAGAAACATCGACTCTCCCTCGACTGACTAGCTGAGAGCCCTGAATTACATACCCTCCATCTTGAGACTATCATATAAAATTCCATGCACACCTAGTTCCATGATCCTATCATCAACTACCATCAACTAAATTCTCATCTCCAGGGTTCCCACTGCCATCACCAATAGTCAGTGATTCTTCCACCAAGAATCTTTACACCACCAAATCTAACTCTAACACTCCAGCATAAGTAGGAATGAAAATATATATCACACCATCCCAAACATATTGGAATATATCATGATCTAATGTTTTTGATCAAAATAATTAATCACAAACCATATCCCTAGTGTATTACGAGAGGTTAGTGTACCTCAATGCATACTCTAAAATAGTCATGTTACCCTACTGAATCTCTAGAAGCACCTAGATGTGCACTGCTTATAACGTATCTGGGTAGAAATCCTCTATAAATATACAATTTAACTCTTTTTAAGAGAGATTCACCTCATCATGCATATAATTCACAAGACTCAACCACCCCCTGTGAATCCATAGAGAAGGCTCACCACTTGGAACACCATCTGATTGGGAGGGGTTCTCAAAAGGCAGAACCCCCCCCCCAACTATGTTGATCCATTCCTAAAATATGTGGGGTTCTAGATGACCCTAAAACCTAAGGTTTCTTATACTATTAAAACCATTAATCACACTCATCCCACATATATCATCCTCTATTAGTTCTTGTGAATCCTACTACTCAATTGGGTGAAGAAGGATTAGAAAACCACCCTAAGGTACCACCTATTGCATAGGTCCTTATACCCAACCCAAATAACTAGGTGGATCATCCATGTAATCATTTTTTGGAATCTTGTATGGATTTCATCACAGTAGCATCCTAAAAGTTCAAGTGTCACCATATTCATAGAGTATATATAGGGAGCTTACTTAAGAAGGACATGGAAACCACAATTCATTCCTATATATTACATGTACAAATTTATTATTTTTTAACCAGTTCCAAAACATACTAAGTTAACAGATAGTTTATTAGATTCTTGATGAATAGTTACATCTTCCACTGCACCAATAATAGGTTCCATGCTTTGAGAGCTTCACTCAAGACATTTTTTAATTTTTTATCTAGTTCTGAAGACCAACCTTGCATTTAGAAATTCTATCAACTCTGTTAATAAGATAACCTCTTATGATACCATTATTTCATGAATAAACCCACTAATACCTACCTGGATAGAATAAATATGATTGATGACACCACAATCCCACCTTAAATAAGAAAAGGGATGGTAAGTACCATCGAGTAGGAATATCACACAGATGGGAGGCCTTATCCTAAAGTTCCTTTACACATGAACACGTCTCCAAGAAGTAATAAAATGTTGACATGAAATATACAACTGATACCAATATGAAAGAAAACAACTATATCCCACATCAGAGTACAACTTAAGTATGGTAAATCATAAAGGGCCAAATACAACACCACTAAAAATACAAAACAGTTCAATATTCTAATAAGGAGGGGACTACTATAAAATTAAATTACCGAAACCAATCCATGGTCTATATTGATCAACTATTCCCAACCTAATATTGGTCTACCTTTGGATTCTTCATATGGCCTGTAATCTACATAAGACATAGAATGTATGACTAAATCCCATATCGGGGTGAGTGTATACATACCCAGTAGGTTTCCCTTAAATCACTAAAAATTAAGTATCAAGATAGTAGTTATATGATCATAATGAATGTATACAAATCAGAATATGATAAAACAACAAAATTAATCCAAATATACTGACAATAGCACCAATTAAAAAAGTAAGGTCAAATCCATACTACCAGACTAGGATTCCCCTTTAGGATTCAAGGAAACAATCATCCAAGAGAACTCACTCAACGAGTCTTGCTATAAATGATGAATCTCATCTAAGATACCATTCTCATTGGGTGTCTCTATTAATAATTACATGTTTATTATTATAATATGATGATACATAGATAAATAAACACACCTAGGTCCTATGGGGGGATGTATGTCTCTACTAGAATTAAGCAATCTTGGATGGGGATCACATGCCCTAGAAGTTGGTACGGGATTCAATACCTAGTATAGAGAAGAAATGATTGAGGATCACACCTCAGTCCACACATAGGCATACCTATCTCTATCTAAGACTAATCCAATTAAGGGGATCACAACCTATTATCAAGATGTGATACCTCAATGTACCCTCATAGGGATGGACCAAGGGAAAGAACCCTAAATATACTAGTCAAAATGAAGATAATGAGAGCCTCAACCTACCATAGAAAAAGTATATGACATGCATAGGTAGTAAATAGTGTGTCTTGGGTACCATGACTATGCCTATATACTCCATCTCATACCTGAGTACTCTAGCTCATGCCTGTGTACTATGGTATTTTTCATGTACTATGGACATTCCTGAGTGACCTGGCTATGTATGTGCCCTTGTACCCCTGAGGTACATTACAAGACACCAGTATTGGGTCACAAAAAATTTGTACAGACCACAAGTTCTATGATAAATGACTATCATGAAACCCTAGCTTCCACAAAAAGGGTCCATATGGAATGTGTTCATCTTAACAACACACTATGTAACTCAGGATTTTCCAAAATCCCACAATCTTCATATGTTTCCACACACACCACATCCCCTTTGATCCAACTATTAAAAATTTTGATGAACTCATATCTTGACCAAACAAAAATTATCACCATTTCCCAGATTCTAGACACTCAAACTACATGCATAAAATCCCCATCACCAAACATTGTCAAACACCAAGACCCGTAGATGAAGAACACTGGATCTGGTATCCGATCTCTCATCAAATTGAATCATGAAAAAACTGTGATACTAATCCTAAATCTAAACCTATAGAAATGTTCTATTTTTTCATATATCAATTTCAAAATGATTTATTTCCATGTATCCATCTAAGAACCGGCCAAATAAAATACTTATGATTAATGCCTGAAGAACAAGAGGAGAATATCACAAAGAAAAAATATAAGGAATTGACCTCATCCATGTTTTAGGTTGTCCTCCATCCCTAGATTCATAAAATATTGAATGAAGGGAATAATTATAGACCATAAAGTTATTATTGATTCCTAATTATAGGAAGATAAAACAACACTCATAAATCAACAGTCGACCCGTGAATCAATTTGTAAGAATGGTTGACGCATGTTCAATGTAGGATAATAAAATTGGTTGTTAAACTAACATAAACAGAATTACTACCATGATTTTGGATCGATATCTTATGAAGAATAATTTTATGTTATTTTTGTTATAGATATCCTCAAACTCCTTTATCAAATATGAACTTCTCTCACACCAATCATGAATCCATGATTTGTTGTCATCCGTCAAAAAAATATCCTCTAACCGCTCCTATAAAATTCTTAGGGTTATGTGGATATCCAAAGGATTTTTCCATAGCATGCGTTATATAGAGTAGGATAGGTTTTTGGATATTAAATTAAAAATAAATTAATTACTTAATTTATTTAATTATTATTCAACCCATGACAGCTCTTAAACTAAACACCTGATGCGAATAAAGGTTATGTCTTGCCTAGGCTAAAACCAAAAGTCCAAATTTAATAGAGTTCTAATATTCCAATATAGAATACCATTCAAGTGATATTACATTATTAAATAAAAATCTATGTATGTGTGATATAATAATTTTAATATTTTTATTATATCCACACTAAGGCTCCCTAGGCCCCAGAATCCCACGGTGACTTAATGCCTATCTTTGAAAATATTCAATAAATATTCCAATTTTTTTCAAGGAAATAAGATTAATTATATAAAATATTTATTATAGTTTTATATAATGAAAATTTATTTATTAATTCATAATAAATAAGTAACCAATTTTCTGTAATTTTACTTTACGCTTCAAAAATATGTTTTCGTCTAAATCTTTTTTATTGAATTCCATACATGGATATTTCAATTAATTTTTTTCTGGTTCTTGAAAGTATAATTTATAAAAATATATCATTTTTTAAATTATAATTTAAAAATTATCTTCAATTAAAATTTTGGGACTTTTTTTAAAATTTTAATTTTTCAATGATTAGTAAAAACTACCGATTTTATAAAAATTTATCTTTTGCATTAAAATATTTACAAAGTCCCATTTTATTTTTTGTTGATTTTAAAATTTAATTAAATAATTATTGATTTATAATTATCCAATTAATTTCAATTTAATCCACATTATGATAAATTTTGGTATGAAATCATTTTTGTACTTACAAATTCATTGTTCTAGAAAACCATTTTTCTTCGCGTTTTGAGGTTTTATTATAAAAATAATTTTTAAAAATTTTAGAAATTGAATTTGATAAAATGGATTTCATATTTTTGGTTATCTTATTCAAATTTAATAATGAGTCAAATTTCATTCTTGGTCATAACGAATTGTAAAAATAGTAAAAATTTGTTTCCACGATTAAGGTTAAAATGGGTTTACAAGGGGTTAAAATAAGTGATAAGGGTGATGTTACTAAATAAGCATGGATAAATCCTATTTTATGGAAATATTTAGAACAAATATCATATATTATTTTATGATGATTCATTTGGGGCCATTTATATTGAATAATACATTAATATATTTTAATATTTTAAAAATTCTAACTGTGTCATCTCCATCATTTATAAAAGGACACCACCTTACTGTTCTTGTTGACACTTAGAGAGAATATTTGATCAAAATAACATCCAAAATAATTTCCTAACACCCATAAAAATGTCAAAAAGTTACTTATTAGATCATAATACCATCTATTCAAGGATTTATGTGTAATACAAAAAAGGTTTCCCAATCAATTAATATAGTTCTTAACTAAGAACATTTAGTTCTCTTTCTACTTATACCCTATCAAAAACTATTGTATACAATATAAAATGATGAATACCATATAATAAATATATTGATATATTATTATAATAACGTAACTACCATTTTTCCTCATTTACATCAAATGGTAAGTAAAAGTATCACTCGTGCATACATATGGACTACCACCTCAACCCAGCGATATGGTTCATTTTACAACACCTCCTAAAATGGATTATTATAATTATAGATTTACTAAATATATATTTTATTTATGATTTAAAAATTATTATTCAAAAATAAAATAGTATTTATCTTTCTTTCATACATTTCATTACAAAATTAAAAATGTGATCATGTATACATACGAAACATCGTCTTTCTGAACAGTGTAATTCATTTTTCTATCTCTATATTTTAAATATTAATATAAATATGTATATGATGAATATAAATTATATATATATAATTATTAAAATTTTGGAGATGATGGAACCATGATCAATGAAAAAATACTTGAACTTTCAAACTAAAAATTTCATGAAAATTAAAACTATTATCGACCGAAAATGATAATTTTAATAAAGAATTATGTATAAATTGGTGTTTAAATGTTATAAGTGGATCATTTATGAAATTATAAGTATTTATATGGTTATATAATATAATTAAAATAAATATATATTTATTATATAGGAGTATAGAGATCTTACAAATCAACTCAAACTTGAGGTAAGGTTTTTACATTACAACCTCATTTTTACAGGGATTGTTTATACTAAAATTTTTAATGATGAAAATATATGATATATTTATCCCAAATATTTTTTTCTTATTCATAATATTTTTATTTATAAATAATTCATTTTTTATTTCTTTTTTATGCTACCAATGAACTCAAAAGTTTGAAATAATGGTTTTAAGGAAAACTGACATTGTTTTTATCTTCAGTCGAAAATGTTTTTCTCGCATGTCAATATTTTCTTTAAAACAAATTCAAGACTGTTTTTATTATTATAAAATGATTTATTAAAGAAATTTTTACCCATTTTAATATTTTTATAATAAGTATTATAGGAACATTATTATCATTTTCTAAATAATGTACTTTTTACAAAAGTTGTGAATGAAATATTAGTTTTAACATATACCGTACAAACAACTTTTCCCATCATAATGAATACTATTTACTTTGAATCATCCTATGAATTTTTACATTGTTATTTTTAAATAAATTTTTTTTCCATAACATTTTTAATTTTTTATATTTTTTATAAGTGGTTTCAAAATAAAAATTTTATTTTCCTCAAGAAATGTTCTAGTGATATTTAAAAGGAATTTTTCATCGAATAAGATCCTATGATGTTACATATGCTTCACTAAGGATATGGTATTATGATAACATCCATATTATTTCACAATATTATTTACAATTATTATGATCAAATAATGACTAAAATAATTTTATTTTCTTGGGTTAATCTATGGTTAAATGATAAATGTTTTCATGATTTTGTGGCATACATAAAAATGCATAATGATTATGTGATAGGTGGGTCCTTTATATTCCTCCAATTAATTGAGTAAAGAGTAGTGTTTTATGAGATCAAATAGTACATGGGAGGTTATCCCAATCCCAAAATAGGGTACATTAAATATTATCCCAATCCCAAATATCGTACATGAGTTATTATCCCAAGTCCAGACCTCAATATCTTGGTGGGTATCCTTGACATAATATTTCTATGATTATTATTATTCCACACTTTATTCAATTCATTTATGACATGATATCGTGAAAATTTTATTACCTCATAGATCATGTTATTTTATTACTTTATGATTTATCTCTTATGAACTACCAATATTTATACCAAGAATCATGATTATGATTTATGAATGGTTGGGTATGGTTTTCAAATGTTAATAACATGTACTCGTACACTTATTATCATGTTATTATTAAATGAACATTGATATTTCCATTTTTTCCTTCACTGATCATATGTTATAACCATTTATTGTCTTTCCTTTTCCCCAATATATGAATAAAAGTTTTAATTCTAATATTTCAGAGAAGGGTTATAAGTGTGAAGAACTACGTATAATATGATGTTGATATTTTATGTACTAGATGATTATGTATCCATGTTTCTAAATAAACAAATCCATTTTGGTTCTGATATGGATTATAATGATATTTAATGAATATTCATCTGATAATATGTAATAATTATGTATGAAATGCTTGGTTACCCTTAATATGGGTTATTGTGTATCGCCTTACCATGTTTTCATAATTCATAGAAATAAGGTAATACTTAATCCTTGAACATCTTATGTGACTCTAAATCAATGAAGTGGTGAGACAATATGGTGAACCTCTATCTATTATATCATATCATGACCTTTGGTATATATCAAATTTTTGGACGAGCCTTTTAGAGGCTGTCAACACCAAGATGTATTTGAGAACCACCTATCACCCTCAAACTGATTGGTCATATTAAAGGATTATTCATACATTATAATACATGGTAAGGTTATTCTCTCTTTAATTTAAACATAATTGTGGTTAATATTTATATTTTGTAGAATTTTCATATAATAATGGATTCTATTCAATTATCCAAATGGTAGGGTATGAAGCCTTTTATAGTAAGATATATTGTACCAAAACATGATGGTATGAGGGTGGACAGAGGAAGATAGTAGGCCTAGAAATTATTGAGGTGACAAGAGTGAAAATGATAACTCTTTACAATAACATTAATATGGATAAAAGAAAATATAAGAGTTATGACGATAATTAGATAATGGTTTTTAATTTCAAGAGGGGATATTGTCTTCATAAATTAATCTCTATAGAATGGAGTTATAAGGCTTGAGAATAATTGTAAAAAAAATCCTACATATATATATTCTTTTTAAATTTTGGAAACAATTAGAGTAGTGGTCTACTATCTCCCTATTACACTCAACATCTATAAAGTGAACAACATTTTTCATGTGTCATTGATGAGTAAGTATATATTTTATACAACCCATGTAATCACCAATGAGGGAATAAAATTATAACCTAAAATGTCTTATATTAAATATCCTATCAAAATTATTGACACTATAGAGTAGGTATTGTCGAATCAGACAACTCGAGTGGTGAAAGTGATTGGGAGAAATCACAAGTTATAGGAGGAAACAAGCAAACCAAAGGTGGAAATAATAATTAATTAACCAAATTTTTTTATTTGCTAATTTATATAAAATTTTGAGGAAACATATTTAATGGAATAATATAATACATGAGACCCAACTAGAGTAGGTAAATACTATATCCAAAATATAATCACCCAATGTGCACTCTTTCATAAAAAAAGAGCCTTTATTCATATTAATAAGTTAAATTTATAAATAATATAATTTTAATTTGATAAAAATAAATTAATTTTTGAATTAACCCAGAAAAAATTATATTTGGTTGAATATTTTAAATTTTTCTAAAATAATTAATTTATAGGTAAAAAGTGAAGAATACAGTTTTTACCAACACCACAACATTTATGAATATAACAAGAAGTAACTAGAATATAAAAATTTATAAAAAAATCCATGGAAAAAAGAAATGTTGATGGATTAAAACCACACATTTGAAAATAATATTATGAATTTGGATAACCTATGTTTTACATTTTATAAAAATAAGTAATATTTTCCAATAAATAAAAAAACAGTCTTTTCTTTTCCTTAAATATTATTTTTTTTAATATGATTTTGCATGATTCTAATGATACATAGATTTTATAACAAAAAACACATTATTAAAATATAAAATATTCATAATTTTATCTGACATATAAAATTTAAGCTTAAAAATATAGTTTTTCTAAAATTAGATTTTTATAGGTTACATTGACTAATAATAAAATTAATTTTTTATATACATATAAATATTCTTTGATAAAATTTATTTCATATTTAGAATCAGTAGGTAAAAATTATATAGTAAGGAATGTTTTATTTTTAGGCATTAAAAGTATACTATTTAGGTAAAAATTAATTTCCATAGTAAGAACCAAACAGGTTAAATGTAAACAATATATGAGTCAAAGGATTAAAATATCTTCAAATCATGTATTAAAATTAATGGTCACAGCTTGATAAACCTTATTGTACCCAAACCATTATTATTTACCTCTTTGGAGCCACCGACCCTTCAATAGAGTCATTCCATCATTGAAAAAGTACTTGGTATATACAAAAATTCCATTTTATTCACTTATAAAAGTTGACCCCTTCCACCAATTCATGCATTCATATTAAATTGAATTTACTCCTAAAACTATTTTATTTTACTTATCCAAGAATCATATATAATTTTAAGAGGACTATGGTCTTAATTAGATATCATATGGCCTCAATTTCCTAGTATATTTTGTAGAGAAATATTAAGTTTACAATGTTAGTGTTTTGTTAATCTTGAGCCTTTTATTCTTAATATATATCTTCCAAAATGATTCTATCCATTATAATATAATTACACCATTTTTTTAATATAATTTCATGTTATTAAATTAATAGATAAAGGATTATTGAATCATTTCCATCTATTAATAATAACAAAATAACATCAATATTATGTAAATGTGTACTACCGTATCCGTGGAATGATGTGGTACATTTTTCATCACCACATCATAGGGTTGATAAAAATGATATATTTTATGAATTAATATGTTTTCAAGGTCACTATTATAATTCTAAAATGATATTTTATGATTTACCTTTATTCTAACCCATTCTCTGAGAAATGGAATCATTAAATCGTGCAAATGTGGGGATTACCGCCACCACAAATGAAAAATATCATTTTTCATCACTACTCTATATGGATGGTTCTAGGGATTATTTTAATGAAGATATATTTTATTTATGAAATGTTTAAGCTTCTATAAAAAATTTATTAATTTTAGATGAAAACGTTTACTTTCTCATTAAATTAGTATAACATGCCCTTACTAGGGTAGGTTTTATCACCTATGAAGATGATGTTATGATATTTATTTCATTAATTATTATGGAATATTATAAAATGGTAATATAATGTAATAATAATTTTTTTAATTTTTTTAATGACTCTTGAAATGTGACACCCTCTACCAAACCACTAGATTCAAACTACAGTTTTATATGACCTCATGCACGCCTCCCCATCCACAAGAGGTTGTTGACTAGTAGTGAGTATCTAAGTATGTCATTGGAGTGAATATACCCTAAGTATCATTTTATATAAATAATAATAATTATAGTCAATAGTCAATGTAACATATGTAAATTGAATTATATACTTGTCGTATAAGTAATAACTAGCTTCCAAGGGGAAAATGTAAACTAGAGCAATAAAATCCACATATAAAAAAATAATAAAATAATGGGATCCTCTAAAGTCAATCATGTTTTTCTACTAGCTGCATGCCTCACTGCTCAACCATCATATATGGGAATATTTCCCTTACTTGGCTACATGAACATGAAGTATTCTCATGTGTCAAAATACCTATATAAGGTGTGACTTATAGAACCCCGTAGGATGCTGCCAATGAATCCTTAATAAATGTTATCAAGTATAATAAGTTTATTCCATGATAATAATAATAAATGTGTGACAAGTATAACAATCAGAACACATGTATTGAGTGGTCCTATGCTAACCAATATGCCACATCCTCCTAGCCATACCTGCTTTATCACCACACCTATAGGGTAATCATAAAATGTCATGAGTGAGAAAGAAAAATCCACTATGATTGTAACACCTATCATAATAGTCTCAAGGAATCAAGTACAATCATGCCTTAATACTATTATATCCTAGCTCTATCATGGGTGAAGCCTCCAAACCATTGAACCCCATCTATACCTCAGGTCATGCCCCTAGACTATTATGGCCATAATGTGTTGTCTTAGGTTAGGAACATAGACCTTAATTCCCTTACCCAATGCTTAGGTTTATCTTCATCATCATCACAATTCATCTGCACTCCCCCTATAAGGGATAAATGTCACATGAAAGTCTAACTATACCATATACCAATATTAAACTCTATGGAATTGTAACCAAACATAACATAATAGATAATACAAGGAAAGAAATTAATATCATCATGATAATATATTAGAAACACATAATAAAATTTGATAATCATAAGACATGAAAATAAACTACTCTATAAATACTCATGTAATCAATCATCATAACGGGTCTCATGAGCTACACACACCCACATGAGATCAAAACCCAGAATGGTCACACAAGGCATGCCAACATTAGAATTATAATAATGAAACATGTGTAAATGAGATCCTAAAAAGGTGAGTAAATCCCTACCTAAAATTCATTGATGAAGAACACCAATGTTCATCAAGGAATCATCACTCAAATATAATCCACTTACTTGTTAGTTCCAACCTCTCACCAAGGATTCCTTGGACTGATTCCAAATATTTTATTTCTAAATATAAATAAATTAACAAATGTGATAATAGATTCCATCTCAATGATAACTTCCAAATTATCAATTTAATTCAAAGCATGTGTTGACCATTTCTTTTTTAGAGAAAACTATAATTCCACATATGATAATAATTTTATCACTATGAAATAATCTGAGATAGATAAGAATGATTCTTATTATTAATTAATATAATTATGTGTTATTATCATTTTAATAAAACATTATAATTTTTTCAAAAAAAATTGGAATGATAAAATTCCAAAATCACTACTGAAAAATGAGAAGAGTAATAGAGATCCCAATATGGAATTATCCTTTTAAAAAAACACACCCATGAATATAGTATAAAGGTTGAGGGTTCTTCCACACCTATAAACCATAAGAATAACTTTAATTGATCAATGAAAGATTCACCAATATTGAGAAAGGGAATTCTTGAACTATCTATACTCAACAGAATAACAACAAATATAGTCTGAATGGTTATAGTTTTTTTTAAGAAGTAAAAACCATTTATCAGTTCACATCATTAAACTGGAAAAATTAAATTAACCATTTAATTTTTATTTTACCCAAATCATGAATGTAGAGTTTTTTAAATACATCATTAAATGATTAAAACCTTTACTCAAGTCATAAGAATAAATTACCATGATTTAATGAATCTAAAATCATAAAAACGTGTTTTGGGATCATTCTAGAAGTGGAAAAAGAGAAATATTATTTTAAACCATATTTTTTCTAAAAATGTAATTGCATAAGGTTAACATGGTTTTACCCTTATGTAGCTCATAGAAATCACATAAGGGTATGTGTTTTTACCATTATAAAGGTATTTTACCCTGATTCAATACATTGGAATTCCTATTAAACCTTACTAGAGTTGACGACTACCCTTACACAAACTTTAGAAATAAGGGGTCACTCTTAGGAAGTGCATAGTTTACCCTTACACAGTGCCTTAAATACCCTTACATGACATTTTTAAAAGCATGTATTCCTTTATACAACAAATTTAAACATGGAATTTACCTTATGAAACCCAAATATACAAGGGGTTACCGTTATGTATCCCATAGAATCTTTATCCTACCCTTACACAACTCATGAAAATAATGATCTACCTCTACGAAACTTCTAAAAACCACCTTGTGTCAGGGTAGAAAGCACTTGCCATTACTTTGGCCAAATTCCAAGCATAATAGGAGAAATTTAGTTGATTTTTTTTAAAAAAATCCAAGAATCATATATTATAAATAAAATATATTTTAAATATCATTTAAAAATTTATAACACTATAATTATCCCTCTTTGATGACTTCACACCCTAAAAAAGTGTCTCTAGATTTCATAATAGAATAAATATGGATACTATGCTTAAACATTAGACTCTCAATCCCACATATCCACCAAAATTCATATATTCTGACATAAGATCTAGAAAATTGGTTTCATCTTATCAAAGTAATTTCTTTCTCTGACCTACGAACTACACCATATAATCCTCATAAGATGAATCTAGGTCCAAATTAATGTCATGTAGTGTATAGCACGTATAGGATATGGTATATACCTTTGAATATTAGAAACATATAATACATCATAAATTCTTTAATGACATAGAGGAAGGTCCATGTGGTATTCCACTTTCCCAACACATCTGATGATCATGAATGGTATAACAAACCACATTTCTATTTTCCCCTACTTCTACTAATGATGATGCCCCAAACAAGCATACACCCACAAAAAAACTGATCACCAACAAAAAAAGTTCAATGCTCATTTCCTCAAGTTTTAATAAGATTCTTTCCTACTATGAGTGGTCAAAAACCGATTATGTATTAATTGTACCCTCTCTGAGTTCACTTTCACTAGACTAGGCCCAAAAATTATTGCCTCACCCACCTCATTCCAACACAATGGTTATTAGCACAATCATGTATAGAGATCTACAAAATTGACCATTTATATATAATCCTAGATGATATTTTTGTAAGTGAAATCTACCAAGGCTATATGCTCATCCCCTACTACACTAAATTCTTGTTTACAAGCTTGAATAATATCCTCCAATATGTGAATTATCCTCTCATACTCTCCATCTATCTGAAGATTATTCATTGTACTCATCCTTAACTGAGTCCCTATGGACTTCTTTAAGACCTTCAAAAAATTTATGTTAAACATAAATTTCTATTAGTTACAATGATCAAGGTAAATACATGTAAGAATATGATCTCATATACATATAGATTTACTGCCTCTTCTACTGGGTGATTCTCACATATTAGTAAGACATGAGAAAATTTCATCCACAAATTAACAATCACTTAGATAATATCATGAATCTTAATGTTCCTAAATAATCATGTTAGAAATTCCATCATGATGTCCTCCCACTTCCACATGGTCATTGGAAGAGTCTTGGAAAAACCACTAGGATTCTAGTGCTCAGCCTTTACTCTATAGAAGGTAAGACATTGGGAAACAAACCCAGTGATGACTTTAATCCTCCCTGACCACTGGAAATGTTAGCTGAAGTCATTGTACATCTTTGTTTCACTAGTATGTGATACCAATATAATGGTATTAAATTACCTCATTGGTTAAAATAATATATAATAAAAGGCTTATAATCTCTAATTCACATAGATCACATCATCGTTATCAAACAATCACCCATGTTTCGGGTCACCTACATCTATCTATTCTCGCATCACTAAAATACTCTTGATCAGTAACCTATTCAACCATTACTTGGTCTAGTAGAGATGATGAGACCATCAAAAAACACATTTCATCAATCCCAGATCCTTATAATTATCTACCCACTAGTCATCTAACAATCTTATTAGGTGCTACTACTCCTTATATGGTCATTCACCAAGCTCCTGATCTACTTAGGTCTTTTGGCAAAGAGAATATTCTAAAATTTTACCTTTTCCATGTGCGTATTCCACCTTGAATTCAACCATTTGAGGATACTCTACTCATTAACTACACCTCAAGTTAAGGTCATGTTATGTGAATATGTAATAGAGGATCTTGTGGTTAGTGTAGACAACAAATATCTCATCGAAGAGATAGTGTCTCTAACACATTAGAGTGTGGACCATGGAAGTTAGATCTAGTTCAGGAGTGGGGAAGTTCCAATCATGGGATCACATTGTTCCTGACCTATAAGCTACTGCATGATCTCTCCATATCTGAACAATCCCAAACCTACACCTAATAAATCAAAGTATACAAAAAATATGATTCCTAGCTTATGGTGTATCAACACTAGAGATTTACCCAACCTCCTATTTAACCCAAGAAATGATTTTTCACACTAGTCCAACCCTTGGATCATCACTCCCTTATTTGTCAATGCAGTCATGTGTACTGATAATCTAGAGAAATAATGGATAAAATTTTAGTAATATCTGTGGATGTGTTAAGGACATCACTACTTCCACTTTCTCTAGGTACACATATATAGTTATATTATACAACATATTCCCATTTAACATCACCTCATTATTTTAGAAATTATACTTTGACTTCTTATTTTAAATCTTATGTTCTCAAATAATACTCAATTCTATCTTGACATTTATTGAATTCTTCTCTAAGTTTAGTGAGTAGATGAAGATTTCATTGATGAAATCCATGAAAAACGAGTCAGAGTAGGGTTGAAAGTTCATGTTCATGGGGTCCATTAAAACTTTGGGAAGTTTACCAAACAAAAAAGAATCACCAGATAATAGTACATGATATACCAACTCCAAAACACCATCTTCAAAAATTTCATCCTCCCTAAATAATAGCTGGTGGTCACTCGATCAAATATAAATCTTGGAGAACAATCAATCTCCTCGTAACTTATCAAAAAGTTCATCAATCCTAGGAAAAGGGAATATGTTCTTATATTTAACCTATTTAAGAACTCATTAATCAATGAAAATTCAAAGACTCCCATCTTTCTTCTTGGATAACAAGACAGGATCACCTCATGGTGATGTACTCATCTTAATATATCTATTATAATCTTAGTCCTCAAGATTCACCTTAAGATCCTTCATCTTTTATAGCACCATAGGATACAAGGGTATATACATTTTGTGGACATAAACCATGAGTTCTATAAAAAATTTAACTATAAAATGAGTATGTACTATAAATTCATCAATAAATACATCCTGATAGAGATCCACGACTAGAAAGAAAGATGAGAAGGTTGCTACTGATCTAACTGAAAGAGAAAAGCTCACTATATGGGATATGATTTTCCCAAGATGACATAAGTATACACCAGATCTGGTTTCTCTTAGTTCCCATACTCTGGTAATCAAATACCTCTCTCTATTCATTGAAGTAAAAGATACCCTTCTCTAATAGTGATCAATGTATACTTGGAATCTGGTCAGCCATTCCCTTATAAGACTCACATCAAAGATCATCATCTCTAGTATCATAAATTCCCATATATTTATATAACTAGAAATGAAAATATGACATTATGGGATCACTGAAGATGATCTACTTTTATGCCCAAAATTTTTTCAAGGGAATGTAATTGAGAGGATGACTGGATCGGTAATTCAGGTCTAGAAACTACTTGTACATATATGAATGAATGGGATATACCAATAAGAAATAAAGTAGAATATAAGGTATAAGTGATTAGAACTATACCTTGAACAGTGGATGGCCACTCACTGCAATCTGATAGAGAATTATCCACTACATACACATGACTTTACACAACTCCATGAACATACACCTAAGATGTAATACCAGTGAAATTTATCATCTATGTCTACAACTGAGGACCCCATTTGAATCTTTATTTATTAGTCTACCATTCCCCCTTATAGAATCACAATCACAAACCTCTAAGTAAAAAACACTAGAGATGGAAAATCATGCCACATTGAATACACTTTCTATAAGTTTTTGAATATCCCATGTAGTAGTGTCTATTATTTCTATAGTTTAAACACCATGGTTCACCTATTGGGGGAACCAAATAAGTTGATCTCTGCTCTACCCACATTCCACTGTTTTGTTTCACATCCCTGGTATTCCTCTTCCTTTAATCAAAAATGGTAGTAAATTCAGCAATAGGAGTTCTAAGCACCAGATAACTGAAGGGTATCCTCTCGATCATAATGGAATTTGATAGAACCTTCAGGTATGATGATAGGTAAAAGCTCCAAACCTACTATTTGATATTGTGATGATGTGTGATCTCGAACATCCTAGTCTTTTGACTCTCATTTCATATGAGAAGAGGTGAAAAGTGAATAATCTTGATAAAATGATCAATGTTGATAGACACTATCATGGAGAACTACTATAGATCTATGAACTTTTTACATTAGTCAATAATTAGTGTACCAGGAAATAAATACCCAAATAAAAAATCCTTGAATGCCTCCCATATTTTCCTCTCACATAGACTATCCTAACCCATGATTCTCCACCAATTCCTGGTAGGTTCTTGCAACATGATCACTATTAGTTTCACATTACTGTTTGCTAGTGGCTCGAATATATCAAAGGTACCCTCAATAATGTCCAACTAATATTCAATATCATGTAGTCCTCTAGTGCCCTGAAAGATAGAAGATGTTGGTTTTGAAAATACCATGAATATTCAACCATGGATATTGGTGGTAGGACTCCTGGAATGATTGATCCTACTACATACACCATACGAATATGTGTGGGAGTGTTCTTTGGAACACCCTCATATGTAGTAGGTAGTGGAACTTGGTATTCCGTATAACCCCTTTCTTTATCATATAGTGATCCCATGAGTCTTCAACAAGGTAGCATCTTATATAACATGAAGGTAATCATTATAGATTAAGATGTTATATTTTAACCATTCTAAGTGATCACACAAAGGTTTACATTTGATTCTACCCATAACTAAAGTTATAACCCTCCTAGAACTAACCAAAGTACCATCCCTATACTTTAGTCACAATCATCACATATATACTAAAACATAACATCATGGACAGTTCAACTAATTAATTCTAATATAGATATATCATAAAATTAAGAAAAAATGATATACCATACAATAGAGAATACAAGTTCAAACCAAACAGATATCATAATTCAAGTAACTAAATTTAGGATTATATAATTTTAAAAACAACAAGACTATATATGGAATGTGATCCTACATTCATAGTCGTTAAACATGAATGCACCTGAAACTATCATAAAAATGTAACAACAATCCCATGAATGGTAACTAAAAGGTCCATTACATATGATATGGATAATAACATGATAAATCACCAACCTAAGTCCCATAAATTTATATTCTTTCTACCATTTCATAGGTTAGTCTAAAAATAAAATTTGAAAATTTTCCTTTAATTCCATTTTTTAATGCCCCAACCTGAACCACCGAGTATGAACTGGAGTGCCACATGACATCATGGGTGCCTCCACATATGAAAGAGGTTTAAAACTAGTAGTGAGTGTTTATGTCTATCAGTGGGGAAACTATACCCAGAATATCATTTCATAAAAAAATAATACAATATATTAAAAAATTTGAGTAACATACGAAAACTAAAAGATAGAATACATTTCATACAAGTAATAATAGGATCACGTTGTGAAAGAAAAATCGAAGTAATAAAAGTAGTAGATAAATTAATTAATTAATTAATGGGGTCATCCGGATTCTATCAGAGTCTGTTACCGGCTCCACACTCTTCTACATAGCTATCGGCCACATGCCTCATTCCATTACTCAGGTCCTTAAATATGAAGTTTGTGCACACATCAAAATGCATGTACAAGGTGTGTGTAATAAAACCTCATAGGACACCACTAATGGGTCCTTGAATATTGTTATCAAGTATAACATTTACATTATTGGGTAATAATAAATGTGTGACAATAATAAATTTCATAACACATTGACTGAGTGGTCAAGAACTATCCAAGCTACCCTAGACACCTGGTCGTGCCTTCTCTAGATCAATGTAGGTAGGATAATAAAAGGATATCATAAGTGAGAAAAAACAATTCATTGGGAATGTAACAAGTCACCCAGTGGTATCAAGGCATTGAGTCAGATATTTTCCCCAAACTATCATATCTGAACTTTGCCTTGGGTCTGGCCTCATAACCCGTTATACCCCATCTCTACCTCGGGTCAAGTACCCATACTGTTAGGCCCCAAACATGATATCTCTGGTCAAGCATATATACCTCTATGTCCCTACCATTTTCTCATGTCCATGTTCTTTATAATCAAAATGTATGTGCACTTCCCCTCTAAGGGATAAACATTTCATGACAGTCCACCTATATTATGTACCAATAACAACCTCCAAGGAGCAACAACATATAAAATAAAAAAGTATAAAAGGAATAAAATTCATAGCATCATGAGAATACAGTAGTAACACATAAAAAAATTTATAATCATAAAATATGGAAACAAGTTACTCTATAAATACTCACAGAGTTATTCATCATGATAGGTCTCACGGGATACATACACATCCACATGTGTTCACAATCAAGAACAGTCAAACAAGGTTTTCCAACAAAAGAAATATATCCAGGAATCATGTGTAATTGATATTCCCTATAGATAAGAAACTTCCTAGATCAATGTCATTGATAAGGAAATTTAAATTTTTTTAATGAAATGTCAGCCTAATATTATCTTCAATCTAGTTGGTTTTAATTTCTCAACAAGGATTACAAGGATTAACTCATACTATTTTACTTCCAAAAAATAATTTAAATTCCATATGTGATAAATATTTTTTATCTCATGGATAATTTCTAAATTATTGATTAAATATAATGTATATGTTAACCATTTCTTCCTTAGAGAAAATTATAATTTGAAATACGATGATAATTTTTCCTATCCAATATAATTTGAGATAGAAAAGAGTTATTCATATTATTATTTTCTATAATTCTCATTTATTATCAATTTATGAGAACATTTTAATTTTTGAATAATGATTTGGAAAGATAAACTTCATAATTCACTCATGAAAAAGGAGAAGAGGCATACATATCCCTACCCAGAATTATTATTATAAAACATTACACATATAAATATAGAATAGAGGGTGAGGGTTCCTCAATGCTTGGAACTTAGAATAAGAACTCATTTGATCGAATAAATATTCATCACTCTTGAAAAAATGAATTCTTAGACCACCCAAACTCAATAGAAAAACCAAAAATTAAGGAAAATTGGTTAGGTTATATTTTAAGAAATAAAACCCTTGTATAGCTTCACAACATTAAATCTAAAAATTAAATTTACCATTTACTTTTTATTTTACATATATCTTCAATTTAGAGTGTTTAAAATATTTTATAAATGTATTAAAAACATTAAACAAGTAAAAATAATAAATTCCCAAAATTTAAGGAATTTTTAATAATCAAAATATATCACAGGTTCTTTCTGGAAGAGGAAAAATAGAAACATGGTGTTTAAAAAACACAAAAAAGTGTGTAATGTAATTGTAACATGGTTTTACCCTTACATAGCTCATGGATGTCGCATAAGGGTAAGGGTTTTTACCCTTATGTAGGTCACTTACCCATATGTATCTTGCTAGAATTCCTACTTAACCTTATGAAATCCAAAGTCTAAATTTACAAAACCTTAATAAATATATGGTTACCCTTAAATAGTTCATATGTTACCTTTACACAGTGCCTTAGGTTCCCTTATGAAACCTTTCATAAATCATGGTTACTTTTACCCCAACTCATATAAATAGGGCCTTACCCTTATGTATCCAATATACACAAAGGATTACCCTTATATAGCCTATATAATATTTCTCCTACCCTTATAAAACTCGTAAAAATATAGAGTTACCCTTACACAACTTGCAATAATACCCCTGTTTAAGGGAAGAAAGCACTGACCTTTACATAGGCCTAATTCCTTGTGTTAGGGTAGAAATATAGTTGAATTTTTTAAAATTTTTACAAAAAAGGATTATAAACTATAAAAAATAGAGTTTTATGATCATTTAAAAATTTATAACATTACATTAGTAGTGTTATTAATATTTAACACATTTATTAATATATCACCTTTTAATTGTTAAACATGATGAAACCGGATCTTCACAATTTCCTTTTTGAGAAATCATTCCTTTATCATTCACAAATAAAATGAGATATGGCAAACCATTGAAATACCATGATTTTAGTATCTTGATTTATTTAGGAATAATTAAATTTAAACTAATAATTAAGAATCAAACATGTCACCATGGTACATTTATGATGCGAACAATAGAAATTTCTTAAGACTCGATGATAGAAATTAACTATAACATAGTAATTTGGCTTTAATTGATGGTTGTAAAATAACTTTATAAAGGGTTATATATTTTAATAATGTTTTTAAGTAATTAAGATAATTATTTTCATTATAAATGGGATTCAATCACTTTCATTTAAGTTAGGAATTAAGGTAATGGTTTTTACATCTCAATTTCGATTCAATGAGATATGATTTATATTCACAAATTATTTCATTTGTATAGTGTATAAAGTGTATGTACATATTTTATCATATTATACGTGAATTTATTGGAATCTATGTGTATATATTATTATCCCCATGTTATATTATTTTTACTCAAGAGTTACCAAAATCATTATAAAACTTCAAATTTTTGTATTTTCATTATAAAGTTTATGTAAAGTAAAAGTATATGTAGTATTCTGGATATACACCACTATATTGATACAATAATGTAGATATGGATATTTAATAGATTAACATAGAAGTAATACCCTTGAAAAATTCTTGTTTTGTATCAACCCATTCTTCACTCAGTTCACGATGAGTGGGCCTAAGACTTTACAACTAACCAGACACTCCCATGATATATTATTTGGATGATTATCACCACTATCCAAACCATAATGAAGGATTTTCCTACCATTTCTATGGTATCCTTCCATTTAAAACTATTGAACTAAATTACTCTCTTCTATTTATAACCCAACAATTAGAAAGTAAACATATCCCCTACCTTATATTTATTTCTTTGATAAGGATATATTCCATTGAATCGTTAATGTTCGATGGTTGGATATTCACCTAGTGATACACAATATTCCATTGAAAATTTATGTTTTAATAATCCATATATCTACCATTTCTATAGTTAGAACTATTTATTAAATATCCATTATTATGTATGAGGTTACTTAGGAAACATCAAGATATGTATTATTTAACTATTTGTAGTCTTTATTTGGATATATTATGATCTTGTTATCCCTTTTATTTACACATGAAAAAGTATTGAAATTTTTTATATTTTAATTCCAATATGGATTTATAAATGTGTATGGATTATCCAAGGTATATTTATTCATATCATTTATATGGTGAATATATTTGAATTTAATAAGTGATGAGTGGGGTTTGAGATTATATATCCCCTTGATGCATTAGTTGGTCTCATGAGAAAAATGGTTTACGTATTTGGTGTATCCATATCCAATGCAAGTATGATTTCTTGGTTATGGCCTTGATAACAAGAATTATGTTTTGGTTTTCACCTTGATTACAAGAATAATGTATTGTCTTAGGACTTTATGGTAATGATCGAGATGTTATAAATTAGGTATTCCATCACTAGTAATTAATTTAATTTTATCCATGTGATTATTTTCATTGCTATGTTATCCAGGAATATTTTCCTTGTATCTTATAACAATGTAAAAAAGTGACCATCATCTTTAGGTTAATGAATTAAGGGAATTAAAATTACTATAAAACCCCAAGATAATAATATCTTTTATTTACACCATTACCAATAGTTAAAAATTACATATCATAAACAATCTCTCATTGCTTGGTGATCCTTTGGGTTTAGTGACTTTGAGGACCAATTACATAAGAAACTTATTCTAAAAAACATGATAGCATTTCTCTATAATGGATCCATGCTAGAATCTATTCTATACTTCACATAAGTTATAAAAATATTCATAACCAATGAATGTAAACATAAGAATCAATGATCTCAAATACTTAGTAAGGTAAAAGCATATTAAAATTCCAACACAGGTAAGATGATAAAAATATTGGAAAAATGAGAAAAGAGAAATTACTTATTAAAAATAAAAAGTAAAAAATAAGATTTTTCAATAAATCATGAAGTAAGTATATATAATATCAAATAAACAAACATGTATCAAGACATAATAATCTTAGATAAGTATAAAAAAGGAATAAGGAAATTATATTATAAGTTTTATAAATCATAAATATGTGGAAAAAAATAAAAAAACATAACACCATAAGAATAAATCATGGCTCACCACCAATAAAACAAAATATAGTGTGCTTAGGCTAATTTCCCATGAAGCATAATAATAAGTCAAGGCTCACCACTAGGATAACATAAATTAGTGTTCTTAGTCTAACCGTGCATGAACCATATATGGTATCTCATGATATATAAATATTAACTAATGCATTGAAGTGATATCTGGGAACACACTTCATATTCATAAAATATTGATGTTTTTTAACCACATGAGGAAATGTACCCATACATAAAGCTTAATCATGATAAAACCCATAAGATAGAAGATGCTTTTTTAATTGTTTCTCAAAGAACAACCAATGGGTATATCATAAATATTATCAATAGAAGAATAATTTAAATCATTTTTTACATTCATAATTAAAATAATAAAAGGACTTGAACATTGTGTCCCAATATAGAAAAATACATGAGAAGGATTAAAGGGGGGTAACAATAAAATAAACCATATAAGTAATGTTTTTAGAAAGTATTAAAGGGTCATTTAAAGAAGTAAAGGACTTATTATTTTAATTTAAACCAAAATTTAACTAGGAGTGTTATACATAAAATAATTTGGTCTTTTAGCAGTTATTCATGGTAAAAAACATTTTTTAAGGTGACACCTTTCATAAAATAATAAATATTAAAGTTACATTAAGTTAGGTTAATATAAAATTGGGAATTTTAATGGGAATGTAAAACATGTATTATACCTAGAATAAAGGCAAATTAAAGTAGTCATATATGTAAGGAACATATATATAGAATATAAAATAAATACATTAGAATAAAATTGAGTAAAATGGAGAAAAAGGAGAAGAACATATAACTCGTAAGTAACCAAGTTGAATCAGAAGATCCCTCTTTATGTTTTAAAACAAATTTGATTAAATACTGCATATTAAATAGAGGTAATAAAATAGTATTTTAAAGTATAATGTAAATATAAATTTTTAATTTGAAAATATATAGGAGAACATTGGTGAAAGGGAAAATATGGAAAATGAGGAAAAATCATCCATAAAGATAATGCAAATTATTCTTAACAATGTCATAATTGTAGGTGGTAGAAGTTCATCAAGGAGATTGATTTAAATAAAAAGTGTAATTTTCCTGATAGAGAATGTGAGAATTAAATATAAAATCTTATAGTGGATAAAACCAAGTATGAAAGTAAGAATTTCATCGTGGAACATTTTAACTCAAAGAAAGGGGGTTTGAGTTAATAAAATAATTATAGAATTATAATATTTTGAATTTAAAAATAAATTGAATGTAAAAAATGAGATATATTTTAAAAATACGCTATATTTATTTAAATTTATTATAAAAATAAATCATTTCCCAATTCATATACAAAAAAAGAGATAAGTGCTGAATATGATTCATATATTAATAAAACAAAATTGTGATCCAAAAAAACTTACAACATCATGGTCTTTACAATTGAAAAATAAATGGAAGTTAGAACATTATATAGATTTAAAAATAAAATATATTTCATTAAATTTATTAAAAAATAAATCCATTTCCAATACATACACTGAAAAAGTATTCAACTGGTGAATATGGTTTGTATCTCAAAAAAACAAAATTGAGATAAAAAACCCTTACCATAGGTCCTGATACGTTATGTGTATGCGCTTAGTGTCCCAGATAATATAATTATGTTTATTAAATACTTTATTAAGTTACTTATTTATCTGTATTTCATATTCAAAAATCCAAATGTTTTCATATGATATTAATTTACTATATAGTTTTTACATATGTCTCTTACTTGAGGTGATTCAATCAATTTCTCTAAAATGACCTATACATATTTATCACGGTCAAACATGTTTTATAATATATTCATAATATCCAAATTTCTATATTTTTTAATTTATTATTCCATTTAAAAAAGATACACTTCCATAGGTTTCAAAAATGGGTTCAAATTAAGAAAGGTTCCTTGAGAAGTTCATTTAACATGGTAAAATTTACAATAAATTTTTATTAATAATATTACTTATAGATTGTAAAATATTATATTTATATAATATTAATATTTTCATAAATATAATTTTTATACATTGGATAAATTTATATAGTCATCCAAGCTAGGCGGTAAAGGGAATATGAAATTCATTGTTTCAAGGAGGTGGTAGTCCACATATACATATAATACACTTTCATTTTACGTAGAATGGGAGGGGGAATTAAGATAATATAATTTATCATTTCATAATATAATAATTGATAAAAATATAATATTTTATCATTTAATGACAATTTTGAGATATCCATGTGAATATTTTATTAGAAATAGAACTTGTCGATATTGGAGGCGATATTCCACATAACACTTGATGATGTCTTCATTTTTTGAATGGTTTTGTAGGGAGGTGGAAAATTGATGTCCTGTTAGTATAAAAAATAATCATATTAATATTATTGAATCTATTATACTTTCCTAGAGATTTAATATTTTTTGGGTTATGGGATGATTAAAAATATAAGGCTAAATATCAAGAATTACTCATGTAGAGAGATAAAACATTCTATTGAAATCCTTCTTAGAAATGGAGGGAATGTGATAAATTCTTGAGACCACAGGCATATGGATGTGTAAAATAATTATAGGAGGGTTATATTTGGAATATTTTCAATATGAAACCAAAACATAGTATGGTTTTAAAGTGGTGGTGATAGGCTACTTTTATAAGTGGAGGAAAATGGATTTTTTAAACATGACACTATTAAAGGTTCAATGGATCTAAATGTGTTAAATAATTTAGTGGATAGGGGTTTAGGTTTATATATCCTAGACTAAGAATTTTTACATATGTTTTAAACATTTTTTGAGTAATTTAACATTGCATTTTTACAATTTACCATTATGGTTTTTACCTTGGTAACTTTTTTTTAACAAAATAATATAGTTTCTCCTTAAAATATAAGATAACCATGAATAAAAAAATTGACCATGATGAACCTAAATTAAACCTATATTTAATTAAATTCAATTTATAAATATGATAAAATTATTTTTTAAATTAATACATATTATATATAGAAAAAATATTTTGTGTAGAAAAAGTATATTTTGACCATAAAGTTTTCTTAATTTTTTATAACATTAATAAAAAATTAAATGAGTGATGATATATTTTTATATGTGTTTCAAATTAACATATTTTCATTATATAAAATATATAAATTTAATTTATTAGAAAAAAATTACAAAACATTACTGAAAAAAATTATTTGAAAATAACATTTTCACCATTATCATGGTTATTAAATTTAATCTTAATAACTATAATTTTATGCCTAAATATGAAATT
The DNA here is from genome assembly GCA_963277665.1 of Viscum album. Lineage (NCBI taxonomy): Eukaryota > Viridiplantae > Streptophyta > Magnoliopsida > Santalales > Viscaceae > Viscum > Viscum album. The sequence goes on from OY728130.1 coordinate 584,761,225, forward strand.
AAAATTATTAAATAATATAAAAATGTTGATAAAAAATAAGAAATTCATTTCTTAGATTTAATTTCTACAAGTGATGAAATATAATTTTTATCATAGGATAATATAATAGTTTTTTGAGTAAAATATTACTTATACTTCCAAAATAGTAAACATGGGTTATATAAATAATCCATATTATTTTTTTAATGATTTATTTTACTTTAAAAATATATATTTAATTTATATAAAAATGGTTTTACAAAAATAATACTAATTATTTTATTATGATAATGTAAAAAAGTAATGATTTTAGGAAAATTGATATTTTTTCATTATTCTCTTACAGATATATTATTTTAGATAACCCCAAAAATTCATATTAATATAATATTGATATGATAAATCCAAAAATGAATTTTTTTTTAAAACATAAAAATCTACAGTTTAGTAATTTAACATTTAAATGAAAATATAAAATATAATGAAAAAAAATTTCTAGGAAAATGGGTATTTTTATATTAATTATTCTTATTTTTATTTCAAATCAATTAATAATTAAATTTGAATTAATAAATTATCTAATATATATTTAATCTATTATCTATTTAATTTCACTAAATAAAGTTCATAAAAATCCAATTTTAGGAAAAAAGTATTAAATGATCTCAATAATTGTATATATAAATTAGTAAGTAAACATTATTTTTCATTAAAAGAAAAAATGAGAACTATGTCATATACATGTGATAAATAACTTAAAATTTTATTAAATACATGTTTATATATTCTGATTATATATATATATATCCCCTTAATATCTTTGTATAATATATATGCATAAGGAAAGCTCTGGTGGTAGTTGCGGATGGTGATTCCACTATCATGGACTTCATATAAATTTTGATGAGTATGAACTTCTCTCCTATATGATTTATCTAATATTGTAAATGTGAGAGTTCAAGTTTCGAATGGTCTTGGGAAAACTCTATTAACTTCCTAAACCCGATTACATTTATTTACTTTTTCTACATATATTTTTTAATGTGGTTACTTCCATTTAAACCGGATAATTTAACAGATATATTATGTAGGTGAAATTTGATATTTTTATATTAAAGTGTCACTAGTTTGTATTTTTTTGATTAAGTATATGAAATTTTTTACTTAACTCCTTAGGTTTTAAAGAAAAAAATATAGTAAAATATTGGGGAGTTACTTTATCCCCCATTAAATAAATTTAAACCTCTCAATTTTAATTATCACATACCAATGGAATTGGATAAGGGTATTTAAAAGATAGACATTTATTAGAATAAAATTTATAAAGAGATATCAACCACACAAACTAAGAAACATATATTTTTCATTGTAATAGGTTTAACATTAATATCTAGTTTTTCTACAACCATTTGATCCAAGATTCTATATTTATTTGATATAAACATAATTATCATATAATTTTCTTATGAAGGGAATTCATAATCAACATTGAATTAAAAGAGTATCCTAGGTTAATAAGAAATGTGATCTGTTTATTCCAAATAATTTTTCCCTAAGTAGATATTACAAATCCATTTTTAAAATTTGATTAAATTCATCTAAAGGAAGGATAATATGGTTTTCACAAATCACATTACTATAAACATAAAATCAGGATACAATAGTAAACCTTTAGAGTTGTTTACTAAAAATTAAACATATTTTCATCTAGGTAATGATTTGAAGTTCATAGAAAACATTCTAGGAATAAAGATGTGGGTTGAATAAGATATAAATACAATTCTCATGGTTCTTTATTGGATTATTGACGTTACTCAATCTAAATAATTTTCAAAACTCACATTATTAATTTTGGTTGTATAGTATTCCCCTTAGTTATGGGACATTATATGTTGTGGATAACGATCATTATTATTGTCCCATGGATTAGGCAATTATTTTGGATAATTCCTAAGTTTCTGATATTTAAGATGTTGAATTGTTAGTTGTACCTAATGGTGAACACTTTTTCCACTCACTATTCCATTATTCTCTTCATTTTTAATGAAAATTATTTAATTTATGAACTCTTTTACTAAAGATAAAATATATTTTAGTTTCATTGAGATATTTCCCTAGATTCTTCTTCCCACATTTTTTACATGAAGGAAATTGAATCATATTTCCTTCATCATCTTCATCACTTGACCTTCAATGAAATTTATTCTATATCTTATTTGGTGTATTTTTAAACTCAAATAAATTTTCAATATTAATCATAATTCTTGAAAGAAGGTTTATAATAATCACAAGCTCTTATCTAGTTTGGTTTCTTACTAGAATAATCTCAACTTTTTCCATGGTACCCATCCTTAAAATGGTACCTTCAAGATTAATCCATTACTAAAACCAAAAGTTTTTAATGTGAGTAAATGTCAATTAACATCATTATTGAATTGTCATAAATCATCTGATGAAATAATAAAACTCAAAATGTTTTACCCTTTAAAACCATTACATTTTCTTTTAGTTTAACCTAAATTACTATCATTTCAATATAGGTTACTTTGGGATATATTCTATCATACTACTTGACTATAATCTATAATAATATTCTTTATAATGGATTATAAATAGAATTTGATTGAATAAATAATGTCCCTAGGGAGTTTCAAACTAGTTGTATAGTTATGCCACTTTTTCATGAACTGGGGTACAATTGAGTTAATCCACAATATTCCCTATTCAGGGTTCCTACCCCTAGGTAATATCTTTTAGAGCCTACATCTACTTGTATTATCTAGAAAAGGGTGTTATTTTTAGGAAAACCAAAAAACTTCAACATGAACAAAATTATCGGATATTATCCAATTTATAGAATTATTCTATAAACATATCCCTATGGTTTTCACTGATGTTATATAATCGCAATTCCAAAAATAACTACTCTAATAATAAAAATATGTAAATATCATTTTGATACCAACTAAGAAAAACCATAACCCTCACTCTTGGTACGAATGCCAAAAAACCACATATTGTCTCCATTTTATTTACATAAAAAGAATTTATTACTAAAATAAGTTACTCGATATATATATACGTATAAATATAAATCCAAATAATCAGTCACTGCACTCCCAAGTTCTTTTTAGGATTATAACTCTAGATAATAAGAAACTCTATTTCAAAAAAACTCATAATAATTTTAAAATAGTACTAAAAGAACAATTTAATTTTTATGGTATCCTTGGTTAACAAATCATATCTTCATAATAGATAATAATAATTTTTGGTCCGAGTGAAAAAAATTCAAGAAAACTAGGGGTGATCACAAAATTGATCAGTAAGGGTTACTAAAATTAATCTCATTTAAAATAATTGAAATCTCCTTGAATAAATTTCCATCAAAACAAAATACATTAAATTTAATAAAACATTTTCTAAAACAAAAAAAACTAAAATTTTCCATTAAAATAAAAATGTGTTTTCAGAAAGAAAAAAAGGAAATATTATTAATAAGAGTTAGAAATATTCTGAAACACATTGAAAAAAAAACTTTGAATTTTATAAAATCTAGGAATACATATTTTCACTTTTAAAAAATTTTATAACAATTCAAAATAAATGAATCTAGTGATTTTTAGTAAAAATATTTTCATATTGGATAAAAAAACTATGTAGAAACTTGGAAAATTAAAGGATATATAAGTCCTATAATCACTTGGTGGAAAATTTTCCTTGAGTTTTTTCTTCACTCCTCATTCCTCATCATTTTTAAAATATCATAGTTCTATATTATAATAAAACATTTTCATAGCTTTAGTTTTTAAATTATAAAATCATTATCATGAAAAGGAATATATAATGGCATGATTAGTTTATGGAATCTTTATAAGGTTTTTTTTTGAAAAAAAAATATTTTAATTGAAATACTTACATTGGTCAAATTTAAATCAAATTCATGAAAATAAATATCTATTATAAACCACAAAGATATTTATTTAAAAAAATAACATGGAAAATAGATGAGAAAATAAGTCCGTGAATATAAAATAATACAAAAAAAGACATCTATTATGATAAATTATTATTTCAAAAGAAAGCATGCCTTAATAAAAATATTAAGGGTGAAAGATTTTGAAATTAATCATTTAAAACATAAAATAATAAGTTTTGGAAGGTTTGGATACTTATTAAATATCATATTTGAAATTATTTCTTAGAAATAAAAACTATTTCCCAAAAAACATATATAAAGATGGGTTTTTAAAAATTTCAAATCTAAATATAAATTTTTGAACATTTTCCCCCTTAGATAGAATGATAATTTTTAAAAAAATAATTACAAATAAAGAGGATTTTTTATTGAAAATTTAAAATAGAAATTTCAAAAGATGTTCTTTTATTCCTTTATAGATATATTTTTATTAATATTTTTTTAAATAAAAAAGTGAGTTTTTCAAAAAAAAAACATCCCACACATGGAAGTTTTATTACAAAAATACCAGTTAAAAACAAAGTTTTATTTTATAATAAATGTTATAGAGAAAATAATAGAAATTTTGAAGCATCAGTTTTTTAACAATTAATCTTTCCTTATGTATATATTGTTAATTTTAAAATTTTTAAATAAATTTTCATAATATATTTTTATTTCAAAACATTTTTATACTTTATAATAAAACACATAAAAATAAAAAATATTTTTAAAAAAAATCCCTTTCTATGGGGGTTTGGAAACTAAAAAAATGAATTTTATTTTAAATATTTTTATCCCTTACATATGACACTTTTTTTAAACTCTTTAAAAATAAATCTTAAATTAATTAAAAACAAAGAGGGTTTTTTTAATTTAAAATAGAACTTTAAATTTTAATTAAATTATTTCATTTGTGCATAATATTAAAACATGTTAAAAATGTTCAATCATTATTTATTTTTAATTATTTTTATTCTATTACCCAGTGTTGGGAAGATAACACCTCAACTAAATATTTTTCTCTTATAAAGGAAACACTGAAAACTCAAACATCATCATCACACTCTCTCACTGAAACCACTATTTGTGTATGTTTTTATTAAAGGATCGTAACATAGTCCCTTTACCTATGGAACTAGTTTATATATCCAATCACCCCACTGTGATTTTTTATATTTTAATACATCAAAATTTACAGCATATTTCACCATGTACGGTTATCCTCCAACAGTAATGGTGTTTTATTGTTACTTTCCACATACCATAGCTTATAGGTCTTTTATCATTTACTTCACATAACCTTACTCAACTATTCTTGTGTATATTTTTATATTTTTAATTTGTGTGACTCCCACAATTCAAATTGTGTGTGTGTGTGTGTTTGTGTGTATTTTGTGGAAGACCTTACAATAATTACATACTAGAAGTGTAAGGTCCTGAGTTTTTATATAAGGTGCGGATATTTTCTTTTTAGATTTAAATCCTTGATTTTGATCTATTTTGAATAACTTCTAAGGTCACCATAGTTTTGGGGGTGTCTAGGGATTATTCAGATCCTGAAACCAAGATTTTGGAGAAAAATAGCTAGGCCACATAGTTAGAAGAAACTGTGAGACCCAGGACTCATGATTAGAAGTAACCATATGGGGCTAAATAAAGGGTTTCAGGTGGCCTCAAGGTTTCAGGAAACCATACAGCTAGGGGATCACACCCATGTGATCCACTTGCAGTTTTTAGTAATGGTGTATAACACGGTTTTCACATAGTTAGTCAAACAATATGCATGAAACTGTGTGCCCCCACCCCACTTATGGTAGTGAGGGGTACACATTTTGTGCACGGTTTGGCCAATCGTGCAGCCAAACTATGTGTACCTATGTGTTTGGTCAATATGAAAAAAATTACATTAAAAAAACTTATAACTTATATACAATTTCTTCCTTCCTTCATTGCACGTACCCTCATGCATGGGAGATCCCTTTTGAAGCTGATTCGTAGGCTTTTCTCTTTTTTCTCTATTTGATACCTGATTAGAGCATTGTTTGTCTTGTTTGATCCATACCAGTAAATTCTTCATTCATATTATATTGTTATTTATTTTTATTTATATCAATGTAGTTATTTTGGTGTAAGATAATATTTCATATTTCCATGTTTTTTTACGTTCTTCATTTTTCTTCTAATATGGAGAAAAATAGAGGTCGATACTGAATGATTTCTCTACTACATACCTACAGTAGGTGTTCTACACCATTACCTGGAGGTTTGGTGTTTTATATTCCTAGTTTCATTTGTGTTTCATTCCAAACATTCTATAGATGCCCCTAAAATGAATTGAAATCTTGAATTGAATAAATTGGATCCTGTTTAGGTTTCCCATTATTACATTTGAGATTATTGGAGGTTGTCAGCCCTAACCTAGGAAAACCATAGATTGTACCTTTGTATATTCCCTATTCTATACCACCATGATGGTTGTGTGTGAGCTCACCACTAGTTTTGGTATCCTTGATAAATTTAATGTGTTGAAATTATTTGATTAGGATATGGATGTGTCTCCTTGACATGTGATTTCATGATGTGAATTAATTTAATTATTTAAATTTATTTACTAAAAATTATGGACATGAATTAGAAGAACTCATGGAATGTTAATGTTTATGAATTGATGAATGGATGAGATGATGAATTGATTATGATGTTGGATTTTGTGTAAGAGCTCCTTGGATACTAATTTCATATTATTCCATGGAAATTTTAACTCCATGGGTCATGATTATGATAGTGGATGTTGTGGGCCTATTTAATCCTTGGTTTCTATTTTTGTATGATTTTTAGGGCCTTGATACCCCTTGGATCTAGATTTCTTGGACTCATGTTGGTCATGGCCTATTGACATGATCCTTGGAATAAATCCAAGTCATTACCAAATTTCCATCAATGCACTCTTGGGACTAGACATAAATTTCATGGTCTCTTATATCTTGGATTCGGCTCTTCATGGTCTAACACTTTTGATTACATGGAATGAACATTGTGGAAACTTGTGATTATATGGAGTTCTTGTGATAGATGTTACACACTTTATTACATGGAAAGACCATTATGGATATTTTGGCATGCTTTACAGATATCCCAGTTATGGGTATCATAATATAGTGGTTAGATTGGACTGTATCACACTTGTTTATTCATTCTTTACAGTTTTCATTATTTATAGAAGCTTGACTATTATTGATAGGCTTGACAGTATCACTTTATAGTTATTAATTTTTCCTTGGGATTTTCACTTTTACTAGAATTATAGATATAATATATTTCATGCCGCTTTAACTTGTATTACACAGATTGGATTTGTTATACACATAATTGGTGGAGTCCTACTGAGTTTTATCTGACACCCTATTCAAGCTATTGTTGGGTACCCAGGTATAATTCATGGATTTAGGTAAGGACCAGGTAAAGCTTCCATTTTTCGATACTTGATCTGTTCATTGATTATGAGAAGGGTAATGGAGGACTGATCTAGGCTCATGATGTTAGCTAGGATAGTTATTTTTTCCCTTTTGAACCTTTGATACATGTATTTTACTATATGTTTTTACACCTTTTTACTAATTTTTATAGATATGACATGATCATCATACCAAATATAAATTCTTTGGTTTATTTTTTATATAGTATTTTGGATGTTTATCTTCTATTTAGTGATTTAAATTATTCTTTCTCTATTCAAATATGTGTTTACAACATTGTGTTACACTCTGGAATATGGGAATAGTCTCCCAAAAGACACACCCTAGTCCCTCACTACTAGTCAGTAGCCTATGGAATATGGGGATGCATTCTTGAGGCCATATGACCCACTGTCTTGTTGCACTGTTTAGTGGCACCTGGGTCGAAATGTTATAATGTAGTATTAGATAGTTTTTCTTTTCTTTTTTCTAACTATTTTTAGACAAAATACAATGATTAGGAAGTTAATGGAATTTGGTAATAAGTTATTCATGGGAGTAGCTAACTAACTTATAGAAAAGAACTAAATTGACTAGAATGAAAATTGATATGTTATGGATTATTCCAATTATAGTTGATTTGATTCCACTATTCTGTAACACTCTTTCTATTTAATTTTCCTTTTAATTATGGATTTCATTATTTCCCGACGAGATAAGGGTATGCATCTCATGCATAATTTTAGTTACCTGTTAGAATTCACATTCCATGCATTATGTCATGCCATAAAGGATTCATTTATTGACTACATGACGTTGTGATATATTTGGTATCCTTATAGTGTTCTTATATGGAATTGAGAATCATAGTTTGTACTTAGAGTTCCTACTATAACCTAAATAATTTTTTCCTGCTTATACTACAATAGACACCCTATGTAATCAACTATAGAATATTGAGTCATGAACCATTGGTCAGATGGAATATAACATGTTATGGTTTGGATTAGGTGGATTCTATACTTTGGTTTATGAGGTGTATGAGTTTTTATGGACTGGAAGTGTTGATTAATTTGGTTCAACTATTTAAAGATAAATTTGATATAAATATGAAATTAAATGAAATTGATATTTTAGAAATAGGTAACTTGACCTAGAAATAGCTTTAGAATGGGAAGTAGGATGTGTCTCTGGTAATTTTATGGATGTTACTCTTTACCCAGTCCTAGATTTAGGATTAGGAAGATGGGTGTGACTTGTTTATAGGAAGGTTTAACCTATATTTCACTTTTATCCATGCTTCAGAGGTGGTGGGCCATGGGATACTAGTGGATCCTCTCATAATACAAATTAAGGCACCTATAGTTGTACCAAATATGGGTACTGAGGAATAGTTTTGAAAGGGTTTCCTATGCTTTATGAATTCTGTTCAAGGAGCACTACAACCTGCCTTAACTATGGAAGAGTAGATGCTTTTGTTCTAGTAGAATATTTCACCCACATTTTTAAGGGATGTTGACCACAAGCTGATGAGATATGACTTGATACTACCTTGTCGATTTTTGAGCATTTATATACACTTCCTGGGAGAAGAATGAATTTCATGACATATATTCTTTTAGAAGAAGCTAAGCTCTGGTGGGATGTTTTGAACTAGGATGATATGCTCTAATATATGGTTTATAGGGATTTACAATCCAGGTTTTATGTCTACTTTTTTCCTCAGACCATGAAAGCAGAAAGGGATAGTGAGTTTATGTTTCTGGAGTAGGGCGCGATGTCAGTTATTGAGTATTTGGAACACTTTACATAGATTTATATTTTTTCACCAATTTATCTTTTTGATGATTCATCGAGGCTAATACACTTTGAGTAAGATCTTAATCATGCTATTTGATCATAGGTAAACCTGCTTAGTTTGACTACTATTGCTAAAATAGTAAATTGGGTGCTTATTAATGGGTATAATATAAGGGAAGCTTGGGGAACATACCAAGGAATTTCAGGCTCTCGACCCAGTGGTTCATCTTCTAGTGGAAGGGTGTACTATTTTTAGGCTTATCATGAGGGAATTATCATCTAGGATGTTAGTGATAGTGTGTGAGATAGGGACATATAATTAATCAGTGTGATCGAGACACAGTCGAGGGACGAGCTTGTAGAGGGATGAGTCATGTATAAAGTTACTACAAGACATTTCCTCCAGAAGTCAGTGGAATGATATCGACTCTGAATCTATGTTCATGAGTGAGTTTTATAACTCCATGTCGAGATGGGTGTTAGGTTAGTGTCGATCATTCCGGAAGAGGTTGTGGTCATGGACAAGGGATCCAGGCACCAGTTTTACTTAGATAAAAGAGTGATCCTACTATAAGTAGTGAGGTTTTTTCACAAGGACATGGTTCAGGATAGATATATTCTATATAGCCTACAACTAAGGACAAGATCATTGGGTTATCTATAGTCAGAGGTACGATTTTTGTATCCTCTACTCTAGAATTTTCTCTCTTTAACACAAGTGCATCTCATAGATTCATATCTATACCTGTTATGGAAATACTCATGCTCATTGTTTAGTTTTATGATGGAATTATTACCTTGTATATTTATTTTGGAATTAGAACAGACTGTGTATGCTAGTTTAGGGAGTTCCCCCTTGAGATAGTTGAGTTTCACCTCGTATAGGATATTTTTATCCTCAAGATTCTAGGTTTGACTTCATACTCAGTATGGAATGGATAGTTTCTTATCGATCCCATGTTTATTTATATCACTGGAGGGTGACCTTCACACCACCAAAGGGAGGAGTCTTTATTCACAAGGGTGAATGTGATATCTAGGAATGCCTAGATGGACTAGAGTAGCATGGGATGGGTGGGATGGTGGTCTAGATTTCTAGTTTATATCATGATGATCAAGGGTCATGCTAGGAGGACTTTACTCCATGTTTGATAATTTTAGGGATTCTTTCTTGGATAACTTTAATTTTTGACCTCTCAAGAGAGAGAGAAAGGTGTTTTCTCTATCGATCTAGTGCCAAGAGTAACATTGGTATCCATTTCTCCTTATAGTATGGCTACTATGAAGTTGCAGGAGATCAAGAGGTAGCTAGAGGACTTGGAGCTGAAAAGATTTATATGACCTAGTACCTATATGTGGGTTTCTTTGGTCATTTTTTAGAAAAATGTGGGTTGTATTCTTATCATATATGTATATTATCAGAAATTGAACTAGTTTATGGTTAAGAATTAGTATCCCTTACCATGGATAGATGATCTCTTCAACTAGCTCCGAGGAGATTGAGTTTTCTCAAATGTTGAATTGTGGTTAGGATATCACCAGGTATGTTTTCAACCTACAATAATACCTCATATATATTTTCATAGAAGGTATGTTCAATATGACTATCTTGTTATGTCATTCAGTCTCATCAATATTATATCTATTTTTATGGTACTGATGAACTCAAGTTTTCCATCCTTATATGGATTCATTTGTATTAGTATTCGTGGATGATATGTTGGTGTATTCTCACAATTAATATGATAATTCAAAAAATCTTGAGATAATTTGTTATACACTAATAGAGAATAATTTATATGTTAAGATCACTAATTTCCACTTCTAGATGGATAAGATTCACTTCATGGGTTATATTATCTGAGAGACAAGAGTATCAGTTGACCCAGAGAATGTGAGAGATGTAGTTTCCTGGGAGTATCCCAAGAAATTATTTGATATATAGAGTGTATTAGGGTGAGATTTATATTAAAGATGTTTCATAAAGACTTATCACACTTATAATCACCTCTTATGGGATTGAATAAGAAGAGTGTGGAGTTTTTATGGACAAATACCTATGATACAGTCTTTCAGAAGCTGAAAGGGAGAATGACATCAGCAACAGTCTTGATTCTTCCAAATCCAATAATGATCTACATTATATATTTTTATGCATCATTTATTGATATATGAGTAGTTTTAATTAAATTAGGGAGAGAGATATAGATTCATGGTGTAAAAGTCTCATCAATTGAGGCCACATGATATGAACTAGCTGACACATGATCTTGAATTAGCTGTTGTTGTACATGCCTTGCGTTATTGGAGGAATTATTTATTGGGGGATATTTTTTTGGTGTATACAAACCATAAAATCCTCAATTATATATTTAAACAAAATGATTTGAATCTAAGGTAGTGAAGGTTGGTGGAGTGCCTACAGTATTTTGAATTATCTCTTTCCTATAAGCTCAGAAATGGAAATGCAGTTGTCGATGCACTAAGTAGGAGAACTTAGAAATAGATAGTTCATGAGTCATGTAGTGAGTCGTATATTATGTCCTTATTCTCATAGATTCACTTAGAGGTATATAATGAACATGGCCATAATTTTCTCTCATCCTTAGTGGTGACTTACACTCTCATGGATAGGTTGAGGATGAGACAGTTATCTAATTCAGAGGGCCCACTCTTATAGGAGAGTGTGGCGGGTGAGGAACCTCATCATGGTTGAATTGTTATAAAGGATGAAATTATATTTATTCATGGTTGATTTTGGTTTCAAATATATATACATGATGAGATAATGTGGTATTTTCATGCCAAAGTTTGGGTAGTACATCATAAATTTACCAAGATATACCAAGACTTGTGTCGCCAATACTGGTGGATGGGGATAAGACATGAGGTAGATGGTTTTCTCATGAGGTGTTCCTCCAATCAGTAAATAGAGGATGAAAACCATCAAATAGTTGTGATTTTACAATAGTTACTTATTCTTGAGTGGAAATGGGATGATGTTGTGATGGATTTTGTGACTAGGTTTTCAAGGTTGTCTTGAGGTAGTGATTTAGTTTGGTTTGTTTTCGACATGCTCATGAGGGTCACTATTTTCCTACCGATCAGGGATAGCTTCTCAGTGGATGAGCATGGAAGGTTGTATATTTTTGAGATAGTGTGAATTAATATGGTTCCTCGGTCCATTTTATTATATAGGGATTCCTATTATATGTATTTCTTTTGGCAAAGTTTGTAGAGGGAGTTGGGTACATTGGTGATTCTGAGCATGGAAGACCACCCCCAGACTAATGGACAGTCAGAGCACGTGATTTAGGTTCATGAGGACATTATATGAGCATTTTTCATAGACTTTGGGGGTTCTTGGGATAGGTATGCACCCTTGGTTCAGTTCGTCTACAAAAATAGCTACCAGGTGATGATACAGATGGAACCTTATGAGGATTTGCATGGTAGGCCATGTTGATCACCTCTATACTGGTTAGAGGTAGGAGAGAAAGCTTTATTGGGACCATCTCTTGTGAATGATACTCTTGAGAAGGTCTATTTAATGAGAAAGTGGATGGATACTACACATTATAGGCGTAAATCCTACACCAATATCTGTTGATGACCTCTATAGTTCAAGGTCATGGATTAGGTAATTTTTGTTATCTTGCCAAGGCTATGAAACTAATTTATTAGGATATAGGGTAATCTTTCACCATGAAATGTTTGTAAATTCATAATTCTAGAGAGATTTGGGCTAGTTGCCTATTAGTTTCAATTAATTCATAGGTATTGATCCATGCACAAAGTCTTTCATGTACCTCAACTACACCATTATCATTCAAAACCATCTCATACTTTACACCTAGATGAGGTGGATCTACATGTTGATGCATCCTTTGAGGATCATCATGTTCATATTTTTTATAAGACCATTAAGGTTCTATGAGGTTGGTAAGTTCCTCTATTACAAGTAGTATAGAAGAATATCCATTTACAGGACGAGACTTGGGAGTAGGAGGCTGGCGTACACGATCAGTGGATAGAGTTATTCTCAGGAATATCTCTACAACCCATAGAAGAAAAATTCAAGGACATATTTTCTTATGGGGGGAATATATTAATATCTTAGGTTTTCTTATGAGGTTTATTCTTTTCTTTTTTTAGTATAACTCCTTGATTTTGACCTATTTTGAATGCCCGATGAGGTCACCAGAGTTTCGAGCGGTATCTAGGGCTTGTTCAAAGCCCGGAGCCTGAATTTTTGAGAAAAAATAGATGGGACACACAGTTAGGAGAAACCATGAAACACAAGCTACATGGTTATAAGTAACTATGAATGGATAAAAATAGGGATGAAGGAGTCTTCACAATTTGAGGAAATCATGCAGCCAGGGGCGCACACCTATGCGATCCACCTATAGTTTTTACCAGATGCTTTCAGCAAAGTTTTCACATGGTTAATCAAATTGTGTGAATGAAAATGTGTAGGTTCCCCCTTAATGTAGTGAAGGGTGCACATTTGGTGCATGGTTTGCTCAACTATGTGGCCAAACCATGTGGCCATGAATGTTTAGAAAAAATGACCAAAATTCCCTTAAAATTTCTTATAACCTAAATCTATTTTTTTTCTCCGATAGACAAACCCTTGTGCAAGGGATCTTCCTTTTTGAAGCCAATTCATGGTATTTTATCCTGTTTCTCCATCTAACACCCAATTTAAGCATTATTTGTCTTGTTTGATCCACACTAATAATTTATTCATTCATATTGTGTAGTTACTATTTTGACTCTGTATCGATGGAGTTATTTTGTGCAAGTAAATATGAGCTATTTCTTGGGTTTTCATCTTTTCTTCATTTATATTCTGGTCTGGACCAAATCATAAATCGACAATAGATGATTTCTCTATTTTAGACCTATGATATATGGTTTATACCTTTCCCTTAAGGTTTGGTGTTTTATATTCCTAGTTTCAGTTGTGTCGTACACCAAAAAAAATTTATGTCCTTAAAATGAATTGAATGCTTTAATTGAATAAATCAGAACCTATTTAGGTTTAACACAAGTACATTTTAGATTTTTAGTGGTTGTTAGCCCTAACCTAGGTTACTCATTGGGTGTTCCATTATATCTTCCCTATTTTATACAACCTCAATGGGTGCATGTAAGCTCACCACTGTTTTTGGAAGACTTTATAAATTGAATGATTTGATATGAATTGTTTAGGAGATAGATGTCCCTCATTTCCATGTGATTATGTGATGTCAATTAATTTAATTTTTTAAATAGATTTTATAGAAATTGTATAAATTATTTGGAATAAATCATGGAATATGAATGTATTTGAATTGATGAATGGATGAGATGATGAATTGATTGTGGTAGAGGATTCCTTAGATGATCTTCTTATATCATGATCCTATAGGATGAAACATAAATTTCTACTCCATGGGTTTTGATTATGGTAGTGGATGTATTGGACATTTTTAATTCTTGTATCATGATTCTATAGGATTACTAGGACCTTGCTACCCCTTGGATATAGCTTTCTTGAACTCACATTAGACATAGTTTGTTGACATGCTCCTTGTACTACAACAAAGTTGTTACTGAGTTTCCATCAAGATGATCACGTAACTCAACGTGGATTATTTGATCTTCTATACCTTGTATCTGAACCTCTGTGGTCTAATAATTTTAATTATATGGCGTGGACATTATGGATAATTTTGATTATATGGCATGTACGTGATGGATTCTATACACTTGATTATATGAAAAGGTCATTGTGGATATTTTTTTTCTGATTTACAGATAGCTCTAATATGGTTATTTGATTATAGTGGTTAGATTGGACTATATCACACTTTTTTATTCATGCTTTATTGATATCCTTTCTTATGGGAGATTTTATATTGTTGAAACTCATGAAATTATCACTTTACAATTATTACTTTCTCCTTGGGTTTTTCACCTGTACTACTATTATACTTGTGACATGTTTCACACTACTTTAGCTTGTATTACACTTACTGGATTGGTTATATATATTGTTGGTGGTGTCCTACTAAGTGTTATCTCAAACCCTATTCGGGCCACCATTGGGTACCCGAACAGAATACATGGATGCAGGTTGAGACTGGGGTAAGATCCCATTATTCGATACTTGATGTGTTCATTGCTTATGAGCAGTGGAGTACATGACCGAGCTAGGATTTTGATTCTTGCAAGGATAGTTCTTTTTGGTCCTTTTTACCTTTGATAAATGTATTTTAGTGGATGTATGTATACCTATTTTCCTGCTTTATAGAGACATGACATGATCATCATACTACATATGACTACTTTGGTTTATTTTTTATATAATCTTCTAGATTTTTATCTACTCTTCGGTTACTTACATTGTGATTCCACTATTTAATGATATTTTTAAATCACTAAATTACAATATAGCATAAGATAATATTCTCATCAAATACACACCATATTCCCTCACTTCTAGTTGGAAGTCTCTGGAGTATGTAGAGGCGCGCTTGATTCCATTTGACCCACCTTCTTGGGGCACCATTCAGTGGCACCAAGGTTGGGATGTTATATGAAGGAAGATGACTAGAACCACCCTATCCTCACATTTTTATTATTTTATCACTCATGTCCCATGATATCATAGTCATCATTCAATATATTCATATATATATATGAAGTTTCCAATAATATGTGGTCCACTTATAAATGGATGGTTGAATAAGTGTAGAACTTTTATAATTTCTTTTCTTTTGAAATTAACCCCTAAAACTTGATAAAGTTTTTTTCCTTTTCAAATTTATATCTCATCATCACTCATATAAAAATATAATAATATAAATCAAGGATCACCATATTTTCAACATCCTCAATGTGGGTAACTACATCCTTATCATGGAAATTACCAATGGTCCATGGAAATTCACTATGATATGAAGTGAATATAATTGATCCAAATCCCATCAAGCTCCATCTATATTCAGACTGGTAATTATACTTACTCTTATATATTTTAAAGTATGATTATACTTTATAATTAAAACAATATAAGAATCTTTTCATAATAACTCATAAAACATTGTTTGAAAATTCTCCATCTGGTTCACCTTTGTCTTCGTTAAAAAGACTATGTTCAGTGCACCTCAAATCAGTGAATCTTAGTTTGGTTTACTTCTGTATGGTGACTCTATCTGGTATACCTATTCGATACACCTCGATCTACTATGCTTCTTCTTCTTCAACCAATATATTCCTTGGTTTGAAACTCATTTAACACTTCTAAATAAAACTTCATCATCTTGAATCTCACTTGAGCATGAATAGTTTTTTTCATTTAGTTACTTTACCCATTAATATTGAAAAACAAACTATGAAAATATATGAGAAAGAAAATGATTAAAAATTTCAATTTCAAATTCTCCCACTCAATTTAACTTTAATTGAACACATATCAAACCTTCTAGAACATTATTGAAGTTTCATTAAAACTCGGCATCAATTAATTTATTCAAATATCCTCAGAAGAAAATTAGAATATTGAACATTTAATGAAAATATCATCATCATCATGGTAAATGTATTTACATTGTTTATGTAAATTTTCATATAATACCATATAATAAATGTCTATTTGGTGGATTTATAGATTCATATATATCATGTACTATTTTTTCTGACTCTCCTCTATCTGATCTATATCATATAATTGATTGAGTCTATTAAACTCAAGATTTATCTTTATGGTTTTCTTTATATTCCCCCTTTTCTGATATACTTCATCCAATTTCATTTGACATAAAGTGTCCAATGATTTGGAATGTCTCCATTTGGCCTCCTACATCTGCTCAAACTTCAAAAAGGGCTTGGTTTCAAAAGTTAGTCTAGTACAAAATCATATAAATGTTCATATGATAATGATGTATTTATCTATATGATGCTCATATATCCATTGATACCTTAGAAAATTATTCTAGTCTAACTTCTATAAATGTTCATCCAATAGAAATGGATCACTCTATTTGATACAACTATATAGCTTTCTCTATCCAATTAACATTGGCTTCCTTCCAAAAACTCTCAGTTTTATAGACTTTACAAACATTTTTTTGTTGGAACTCAATTTGGAAACATTCAAAATATCAATCTACCTATTAAAATTCATATATCATTTTTCAATGTAGCATTGTACCTGTTCATTCATTAACCTTTATAGTTTTTTGATTTTTTTTGTACTTAGAACATCTCTATCTGATCATCATTTTTTTGATGGAAACACTATATATCAACCTTTTTCAGAAGGAACATCCCTGACTTAAAATTAAAATTTTATTATATATAAGGGAAAAGAAATACACATCATGAGGGCCTGAAATGGTGTAGACCAAGGGAATCTCCTCTCACAATGGAAAGACATCCAAGTGGCAGAGACCCAAAAATAGAGAAACAAGTACATGAACTATACGAAGTAAACCATGTAGAAAGAGAGTCCACTACCTGGTTACCTGGTCACCAAGTGTGGATCAGTATAGTACACTCATTGATAAGGTCCTTGCATCTTCATATATGATAAACAATATCCAAAGGAACAGGTATCTGACCTTGTATATAATGAAATATGATCTTTGAATCAATATCCACAAATAATAAACAAATATTGTTATAACTGCACATATCCAAACCATCATGCATAGCACAAGATTTTTCCATTAATGAATCACCTAGACCATAATTGGTACTGAAGTAAAAAATGACAGAACCACCAGAATATCGTATAAGAACTCAACCACACATGTAACCAACATTTCATGAATCGTATAAATTTTATTTTATTCCACAGGATGGAGATATCCAACAAATAAAATACCCACTAAATGATGCATTATACCTGGTGGAGGAAGAAATATCAACTTTCAAGACACATTGGAGTTATGGGGTTGGCTTCTATCGTTTAATCAGAGGCCCCAGATCCATCGCTAGAAATCATGATCTGGATATGATGCTTCTATACGAGATGAAGACCCCCTCATAATGGGATTTATTATTATCCTCTCATAGATTCTAGTATCAAATGATTATAAGGATCACCCTCGCCTTTCTTTTAGCATAACCCCAATTGAACTTCCTGACATTATATATTCAAACATTCTATAGCTTTCATGTTAATCACAAAACTCTTTAAACTTCATACAAATAACCTATCTAGAAACTTCATATTCCTTTTCTGGTAAATTTTTTCCATTAGACTTTATACTACCATATTTGATCATAATCTATTAACTCACCACATCAGGTCAAGAAATTTGTATAAAAGAAACTCATACATTATATAGAAACCAACATTTCACCCTTTTTAAAAACTCTTAAAAACATAGCTATATTCATGAATATATTTATTGTGTAAATAAATTGATTATTAAAAAAATGATCTAAATATGTTTGATAATATCTCAATATTTATTATAATGAACAAAACATTCTATTTCTACAAATGCAAAAACATTCACAACCATGATATTAAAAAAAATAAAAACTCATTAAAATATCAACACAATGAATCTTTAATATACCCCTTTTTATTTTTTGGCATCATTATTAAGAACTATATTCTCAAACTTTTATCAACCCATAGAATTTCTTCTAGAGAGTGGATTGACACCACACAACTGGATAGATATTTTTTTAAGGAACTCTAACCCTTGGTGGTAAGAAATTTTGAGACCATGAAATGATAAACTCTCACTCAAACATCTATCTATTTTTTTATGATAACACCAACTTAGAATTCACAAATGATAGAGAAAAAAATTATACTTATTCTAATAAAGATATAATTATCCCCCCCCCCTTTGAAAACAAAATCCAAATGATCATTAGAGTAATCTTATGAATATTATTAAGTTATTGGTGGAGGTTAAACATGTATTTGTAGTATCAATTCCTCAATATATTCCTTCACATATATTTATAAAAAAATGTAGTACTTTGATATTTTGTTGAAAAATATTCAATATTGACATCTCCACTAGAAAAATTTTCTTTAATGAAATGATATTTAGTATCAAAGTGTTTTGATCTAGAATATTGTATGTGATTTTTAAAAGATCAATGTAATGTTGATTATCAAAAAAAAACATCAATGGTTTACAAAAATTCATCCATTAAATCTTCAAGATAAAAATTCATCCAATTCATTTGTGTACATGCTTGGGTGGAGGCAACATATTCTCCATTCATTGTACTCAAAGTAATATAATATTGTTTCTCACTATTCCAACTTAGACAACATTCTCTCAAGATGAATATTCATCTTGATCTTGATTTTCTATCATTGTAATCTCTATAGTAATAAACATTAGTGGATCCAAGAAAGTAAATTTAATTACATATTTTATATATCAAGATATAATTTGATATTCGTTTAACATACATTAATATTATTTTCACTTACATCATATGAAATTCCTCTATATTACACTTATATTATTCATACATAGTTACAGCACATAAAATTAATGATTTTCATGCAGTAAGATGGAGTAAATTACTAATAAAATTCTATAATTTCTTCTGATTCACACATTACCCACCTTCATATTTATTCATGTTCATGCCAATAGAAATTGGTGTAGAAATTTATTTTGAATATTTCATGCTAAACTTTTTAATAACACCTTCACATACTTTTCCTATGAGAGAAATATGAATCTTTCTTCCTATTAAAATTGTAATCTTAGGATGAATGTTAAATCTTCAAGTATTTTCATCTTAGCGTTCATCTTCATTTTCTAAGAAAATATTTCACAAGTTCTAACATTGTATCCTAAAAAATTATATCATAGACATAAAGAATGAAAATTTGGGTAACTATGATCATTTATTTCATAAACATGTTGTTATCATCTATTCCTTTAGAAAAGTTCATAAGCATCAAGAAATTTTCAAGCTTTGAATACCGGGCATGAGGGGGATATTTCAATATACATAATGATATCTTTATTTTACACACCATGGATCAATATTTATCAAGTTTTAACCCACTGGGTATCTTAATATAAACTTCTTCATCAATTTCTATATTTATCAAATATTAAATAACATCCATCTGATAGATTTTGTAATTTTCATGAGATGTAAATATCGAGAACATTATTATAGTTTCAAGTGTTGAAATAGAGGGAAAATATTAATCAAAACCAACACCTTCTACTTGTGTGTAAACTTTGAAAATATGGAATTCTTTATTAATTAAAATTTATCCATTTTCATTGAGCTTATTTTTTAACACCAATTTTGTACCAATAAAATTATTTCTTATTATTGAAGTAAAAATATCCTAAGTGTCATTTTATCAATTTGATATAACTCTTTATTTATCATATTTGACCATTCATTATGTTCAACTGACTCTAGAATAGACTATGGTTACACCAATGAGATAAGCATCATCTGATTCTCAAATAATAATTTCCATCTTGTTGAAGAGAAGATTCTGGGTTTTAGATGATGTTATTAGATTCAACCTATTTTTATAAAGTTTGGAAATATAGTAATTTTAAAATATGATTCCATTCCTCATCAATAGACTTATCTAAATCAAATTATATAATATTAGGCTTGTAGTCATCTTTTTTCTCATTGTATTATTTGGAAGTAATAATTTTATCTTTTGTAATATCTTCCATATGATATTCAACACCATTTGTTAAGGTGAAATAGATTTTAATAACATTTACATTAAAGAAATATACCATATATTATAGTTGTTTATTCTATCACATGTATCTTATACCATCAACGGAATATAACATGAAAATTATTTCTTCTTATTTATCAAAAATTCCAAAATCTATATTTTTAGTCATTATTTTTAGAAAGGTGTCCAAAAAAACTTAAAGTATTAATCTATGGGATTTTCTTCTAAAACATCATATAGGGGGTCCTTTTTTGTTGCAGTAAAAGTAAGAATCTATTTTATACATGAAAAATTATACTTACAACTTATCTTCAGAAGAACTTATAAGGATTATATTGATTGAGAATGCTTTTTCCCACTTCCACTAAACTTCTATTTTTTTACTTTTAGGGACACTATTTTTTTAGGAGTGTAGGGGGAACTGGATTTGTGTTTGATTCCATGTTCTTTAATATAGGTCTTAAAATAGTTACTTGTGATGTCGTTTCTATTATTTTTCCTTATATTCAGTATATAAACTCCCAATTTCTCCTCAAAACCCCTTCTGAAATTTCTGAATAACTCTGCCACCACATATTTATGTCTCGTGTACATTATATTGGTTAACTGAGTGAAATAATCAACAAAAGTAATAAATTAAAAAACACCTTTTTTATTGATGTATTATTGGCCCACAAATAGTATATTGTATAGGATAAAGGGTTTTGGTAGATTTTATTTCAACTTTATTATGTCTTCCACTAACAATAATTCCATTTAGGCATGTATAGAAACAATATCATCATAGATTTTTAGTTGTGGTAAACCACTTACAATAACTTTTTTAAAAATTATTATGATATATTTAAGGACATGATTCCCAAGTCTTTGGTGCCATATCTTTTTTTAATCCCCAATGCAGAAGTAATATAAATTATAAGGATTTCAAAAGTAGAATAGATTTTTTCTGGTTCATTCTCCCTCTACAAAAAAATTCATCTTTAAATAATTATATAATGAAAGAAAAAAGTATTAAGATAATTTTCTTACCACAATATCAATGTTTTATAACACTTGGTATGTTTTTATTAAGCCCTGCAATAAACAAAACAAACTATGACTTTAGTTTCTAAGATTCAATCTTAGCCATGCCAATTCCAATAATTTTTAAGGAACTATTGTTTATGAATATAATTTATCATCCTTCATGTTATCTAATAATTTTTAATATTTTCATATCACCTATAATTTTTTAGGTTGAATCACTTTCAAGAATTCATGGATTATTCTTCTTACTAGATTTTAGATTTGTCTCAAAAATAAAATCTCTCTCTTTAACTTTTTTTCCCAGGTTTCTTTTCTTGTACAATATATGAAACCTCTCCTGGAAGTGTTTTGAAAAAACAATTAGCATAATAACCTAATTGTTCCCAACTTCCAAAAAATATCCTATAAGTAGTGAAATTTATTTTTCCTTGATATATTTTTAACTTCTGATGATTTTTCTTTTCTCTTTTCTGACAATTTAAGAAAGTTACTCACTTTTCTACAATTATTTCTCCCCCTAAATTCATGAATATTCCTAAGGAGAGACATGTTGTACTAACAATTATACGCATGGTTCCTATATATACATAAAAAATCCCCTGAACCTCAATCTTCTATAGAAACATGGTTTTCCCTATGATTAGTTTTTTGAGATTCAATATATCTTTCAGCATCTGATTTACCATAGTAAAGAGAAATATTCATCCAAATGTTATTTTTATATTCCATCAATGTGACATATATTTCAAATCATTTTTCATCCCAATATTTAATATATTTCTTTATAAATCAAACATGGTTATTATAATAAGATGAACTTTTATGTTTAGTGGGTGTAGATTTCAGTTGATTCATGAGATTTTTTCTTTTGATATTGTGAGATATTTTATCCTTTAACTCTAAAGAATAATTAAAATTTTATTTAATTTTATTAAAATAATTTTCTTCCAAGAGACATCTTGATTGAGTCTCCCATATCTCTTCTTCCATAGAATTAATTTTTCATCAAGACATTTCACCACCCTCCCTTGCTCTATAATTTTTATCTTTAGGATTTTAATATTCTCAATATACTTATATTACATTTTAAGAATTTCATCCCTTCCTTTATTTTTCTTATCACTTTAATTATTCAACAATATAAATTCTTTATTGAGTTTTTTGATATAATTAAGACATGAAATTTGTTTTAACCTCATATGAAATTCTATAAATATTTTTTCACCTTATTCTTCTTTTTTTAAGTATCTTCCTCTCCTTAAATATTACCATAGAATGTTATGAACTTAATTGGATTTTCATATTTAGGAAAACTATTATCAATAGAGTCATACTTAATGTTCATGCATAATATACTTATTTTATTTGTTTTAGTGAAGTTTTTATTTCTTTTAATGGACTTCTTATCCTCCTTGAAATTTTTTCTCTAGTATTCCCACTGAGGGTTTTATTTAGAATCATTATTATATTATCTATATTTCTTCTTCTAAAAGTTCAGATAAAAATTTATAATTCCTCTACAATATAAAAAATTAAGTGGGATATTTCCCTTATAATTACCTACAACTTTCCTATAATTTTCCGAGATAAGTGTAATAATCTTATCCTTCACTTTTTCATCATCTTCATTAAATTTTCCTTCGTTGAGACCCACTAACTCATGTTCATATTCTTAAATTTTCATCTTTATTATAGCTTCAAAAGTTATATATTACTTAATATTATTTTTTAATGATGGTGATTTCATAATTTAATATAAAACAATCATGTTATGCAATTAATTGAGTGATATATCAATTTTTTCTTCCAAAGAATAGATTTTATGATCAAAAATGTTTCGAAATTTACTCATGAAAAGTTTTACAATATTTGTATCTTACAAGACATCATTGAATCCTCTCATGTTTCTGGAAACTTCATTAACTCTAGTAATGTGGTAGTCAATGGTTTCATCTTCATCCATTCTAATATCTTTAATCTTGCTTCTCCAAATCTAAATCTTTTCTTCCATAACTCTAATATTTCCCTAGAAGATGATTTCTAGTTAACTTTAAGTTTCTTTTGTGATATTGAGACACATCAAAATTACATAAATATTTTCTAAAAATAAGATAATAATATAATTTAAATAATTCCCATCAACCTCAAAAAATCTATTATCAAAAAATTTCACAATAACATCTTTCTCAATGGGTGGAAACCCAATAATAGCTTCATCGATCAAGTCTTGGGAAAGATATAGAAGATAGGGTATCATTAAATTTATCTATCCAAGAAAATTATTTCCATATAAGGTAAAAAAATATATTATTAATTTAGTTTAAATTATCTATGATAAAAAATTGTAGCTCTTATATAGGGAACATGGATGCTCTGATACCACATGATGTTCCCTAGAATTTTTAGACCACTGAGAAGGGGGGATGAATTAATGGTGATCATTTAAAATTTATTTTTTCTTGAAATTAACCCCTAAAATTTTTTATATATTCTATCCTTTTCAAATTTATATATGAACCACACTCATATAAAAATATATAAAAGTAAAGAAAGTCATAAAGGATTTACAAGGTTCACCCCTATTGTGGGTAACTATTCTATTACCATGGATAATCTCATTGGTCTATAGAAATTCATAATGATATGAAGTGATTATAATTAGAAAAACTACCATAAAACTTCATCTATTTCCAAATAGGTAATTTTAATCACTCCCATCAGTTACAATTTTTTCTTATAATTTTTTATCTAGAATAAGATATATATTTTTTCAAAATAGCTCAAAATATAATCTTCAAAAATTCTCTATCTGGTACAGTCTTTGTCAGGTATGACTCTACACGGTATGACTATATCATCGTATGATATGAATCAATAGAGTATGACTCAAATCAGTGCATCTCAATCCTATTCACTTTAGTATGATGACTCCAAATAGTAATTCATTCTAATACACCTATGTTTATTACACCTGTATCTAGTGTTCTTCTTATTATTCTTAAAACAAGATATTCCTTAGATGTAAACTCATTCTTATATTATAATAAAAACTTTAAAACTTTATCTATAACATGAATATGAATGGTAATTTTTTATATAGTGCCTTTACCACTTTATATAGGAACAATTACTCTAAAAATCTAAGAGAAAATACAGGCTTCCAAAAATTCCAATTTGAATTTTCCCTCTCAATTCAACATCAATAGAATTCCTCTCAATCCTTCTATATATTTCTTGAAGTTTCATGAACAATTGGTGTCAATGAATATCATCAAATAACATTAAAAATCAGTATGAATAATGAATTTTAAATGAACATCTCATAATTATCATGGTGAAGAACTTTACAGAGTTTATGTAAAGTTTCTCTAAACTCTTCCCAATGAATTTATACCTCATACCTTCATAAGAACATATTCCTCTACTAATGTTATATCTATCTAACCAATATCTTATCTACATTTTCTTATTGACCTAGTTAACTACACTCAATATTTATCTATCTAGTTCTCTTTAAATACCTCTTATGTCTAATGGAATTCACACAAGTTCATTTGACATCAACAATAAGATGAGTTGGCATGTCTCTTTCTGACCTCCTGTATCCACTCAAACTTCATACATGGATTTGTTGAAAAATTAAGTCTGGTATATCATTAATGAAATTTAAATCTGATGAAGTCATATTTCTCTATATGATGATTATCCATCCATTGATCCCTCATAAATCAGTCAGGTTGAATTTTTGAAAAAGTTAACATGATATAAATGGATCACTCTTTCTCGTAAAACTCCTCATCTTTCTCTATCTGATAAAATTTAGCTTCTGTACTCAGACTTCTCAGTTTTATGGACATTGAAAAATGTTATCTACTGGAACATATTTTAAAAACATTCAAACTATCAATTTTTCTTATGAAAATCATACATATTTTTCTAATGTAACTTTATACCTTTTTTTCAAGTAACCTTCAATTTTCTATTTCTTTTATAGAGTTACAAAGTATATATTCAATCATACTTTTTATGATGAAAACTTCATAGTTCAACCTTGGTTTAGAAGGAACATCATGACTTTATATCATTGAAAATTTTATAGTATTAATCTTTATAACTTTAATATTGGATCTTTATAAAAACTATCTTACCCAAGAGTTCATATTACTTAGTCTAGTAGACTCATTCAATTGGACTTCATACTACCTTTTCCAATCATCAACTTATACTTCACCACATCAAGTATAGAACATTATACAGCCACAACATGAATTTTTCTTAGAACCCAACATCTCCACCTTTGTGTAAACTCAACTGGAATCATGAATAACTTCATGATTTTAAGAACAAGAAGATCAGAAAAGTAACATATGACTATTTAATAAAGTGTCTCAAAATTTATTCGGATGAATAGTAACATTCCATTCTCTGAAATACAAAAAAATTACAAAAAATATTTTGAAAAAAATTTAAAACTTATTACAAAATCAACATAAAGGATCTTCAATATAATCTATAAATACCTTTCTACTGGCATGCCTCAGAGGGAAGATGATGGCCAAAGTTGTACTATAATATTTTCCAACCATCCAAGAATCACATGAATTCAATGAGTGATACATTGATGAGATATTATATATATATATATATATATAATGGTAGCCTACTAGTTCTGAGAGGAAATGATTGTAGGTTTTATAGATGTAGGTGTAGAAAGAAGATAATGGGTTTTGTGTTTTTTTTAAATAGTTTTGTATGAGTTTTAAAATGGGATGGACAGTGTCGTGCATAGGGAATCCCACAACAAACTTTCTATTTGTCATGAACTTGTATAGAAACCTCAATAAATAATCATCAACTCAAACATGGAACCATTGTTATCTACTGTACACACTCACCCACTCACTTAATAGGTGTGTGTCCACCAGCTTGCACACATGCTCCTTTGTGCACCCTACATGCACCCATGTCTAACCAGTGGTTGATCCTTGCCTCGGCTGAACCTTTCTTGAACTAAAAATGTTATTTGGACCCAAATATTTATTTTCCATATAATAAATTAATTATTCTAATAAAAATTATCTCTTATAATTTTAGAAATTATAATCTTATTACATAATTACAATTTTAGAAATTAAAATTGTATTATCTATAAATTACTAATATCTTATAATTATGATTATTAATATAATTACATTATTATTTAAATATTACCTTTGAATAGATATATATGTGTGTGTGTGTGTTTATATTACCAATCTATCATCTAATTAAAATTTTATAAATTATAATTTAATTCTATAATTTTAATTCAATATACTTATATGAAACTCATGTTTTCAAAAGGTGTATTGTTTATATTCCTATACTAAAAATACACTTATGAAAATATATTATTTACTTATAAATTTTTTAATTATAATTATATTGCCTAATTATAATTTTTTAATTATGATATCTAATGACAATTTAATCAAATTTTATAAAAACAATTTTAATGATTTTCATTATTTCTATTATAATTTTTTATTATAATTATATATTTCTAATAATACATTTATTTAAAAAAATATTACATGTCATAGTTTTTTATGTTTCGTAATAATCAATAAATTATTAGTGTAATTTATAATTATTATTATATATGGCCATTTCTATATAATAGTTATTTATAACATTTATATTTATCAAAATAAATAATATATTCATATCAAATTAATGTACTATGATATATACTATGTCATGATAAATAATATTTTTATGCTAAGTTAATATAATATTCTTACAAATATATTTAAAATTTTGATAATGTCTATATTTCGAAATGTTGTGTAAAAATATATATTAGTTACTATCATTTATAATTAAGTATTTCTAAATTAATAATTATTAATTTATTACCCATAAGTTCATAATTATTTAACTTTATAATTTCTCATTAAATATATATTAATATGTTTTAAATTATATATATAGATATTTAAAACATATTAATATATATTTAATGATAAATTATAAAGTTAAATAATTATGAACTTTTATGCAAATTATTTTTGGAATTGTAAAATGAATATTCATTTAATTATAGAATAATTTAAATTGATTTGGTCCATATCTTATTCTCAATGTAATCACTTATTATATATATATATATTTGTTTAATTTTAATTTTTAATAGACCATAATAAAAATTTTAGTATCTTTTCAACTTAAATTTATTTTTATTTATCAAAATTTGTTGTAAATATCATTGTATTTAAAAAAATATCTTGTTAACATATGAACCATATTTTTTTGGATGTGGTTAAAATATTATTTTTATAACACAGGCTTATTAAATATAATTTATGTTTAATAATCAATATACTAAAATCAAAGAAACTTTTAAGGGAAGAAATAGATAATTATTTTCCTTTAGATGAGAATTAAACTAGGATAGGTTTCCATATAATAATGTTGTTTTTGAAAATAAATTTTGTATTAAAAGGTTGTATGGGGGTCATACATGACATGAAATAATAATTAGGGTGGATCCCTTAAATTGGGTTTACATAAAAAAGTTAATTATGAAGATAACTTAAAACATGTATTATACCCAACAAAGTAAGTAAAATTAAACTAGGTATATATGTAAGGAACATATATATATGATTTGGATGAAACGCATGAGATGAAGAAAGTGGAAAAAGAAATAAAAATAATGAGAATGCATAACCTAAAAATAACGAGGGTGGTTTGAAAGACCCATCTTGTTTGTTATAAAATATCATTATTGAAATCCCACATAATAAAAAAAAGGATAATATAAAATTATTTCAAAAATAGAATAATGTAAATATGAATTTCACATAAGATAACATATAATTAGGTTTCCAATTAAAAAATTATAATATTTGAAGGAAGGGAAATTATGGACAAGGAGAGGAAAATGTTATTTAAGAAAATGGGAATTATTTACAACAATGATATTATTTTGGAGGAAGAAATTCATTAATGTAGATTCATTGAAATTAAAAATTCATTTTTCCTATAGAGTAAAATAAAGTAACGTGAAATAAAATCTTACTCTGGAATTCAAAAATCATTGAAGATTTAAGTTCAAGATGAAACATAATAACTCAATAAAAGGGGGTTTGAGTTAAACAAAACCCTTACAACTTGATAGGCTTTAGAAATATAAAATAAATGGAATTAAGAACATGATATGGATTATTAAATAACATAAATTTCATGAAAAATATGAAAAAATACATCCCTTTAAATTATAAACACCATAAAATGAGATACACAGTAAATATGATTCATATTTCAATGAAATAAAATTTAGTTAAAAACCATGTACCTTAGGTCCTGATTCATTCTATGAATGTTCCTAACATCCTATATAATAAAATTAGGTTTATTAAAATATAAATTAAGATCATTATTCATATATATTTTATATTCTACGGTCTATGTATTACAATATGTTTTTAACTTACTATATAGTTCTTTATTATGTTGGTTACTTTATGTGGTTTGGTATATTTTTCTGAAAAATCTCCCATATATTTATTGTGATCCAAAGTAATGAAAAATATATTCATAATATATTGAATTATATTTTTTTTATGTCCTTTATTATTCCATTATAAAAAATGTAAAATTACTTAGGTTTCGAAAAAGGAATCAAAATTAAGAATGGTGCCTTTAGATGTTCATTTAATACAGTTAAATGTACACTAAAAATTATTATTAGTATTACTTATATATTGTAAAATATTATAAAAATATAATATTAAAATTTTCATATATATCATTCCTAAACATTGTATTAATTTCTAAATTCATCCATGTTTGGGGTAATGGGAAAATTTAATACCTCGTTCCATGGAGGCAGTATTCCACACATAGATGGAAAACACATTCATTTTACATAGAATGGGTGGGGTGTAAAAAATGAAATAATTTACCATATAAAAATCTTAATATTTTTATAATTATTAAATTTTCTCTTTAAATAACACTTTTGGACCATCCATGTAATGAGTTTATGAAAAATAGAACTCGACGTTCATAGAGGCAGTAGTCTACACAAACACATGATGTTGTCTTCATTTTTAAAATGGTTTTTTAGGGAGGTGTAATAATAATATTACACTATAATAATAACCATTATAATATAAATAATACTTATTTTTTCATACATTCATGGATAGTTAATATTTGAGGAGTGGAGGAAGAATAAGAATAATGGATTAAGGAGTAAGAATTACTCATGTGGAGAGGTTGAACATTCTATTGAAATTATTCTTAGAAAAGAATGGACCAGGATAAAATTTAGAGATTATGGGATTATACAAATTAAGTAGAGTTACAATAGCAAACCATAACTTATAGTGGCCTTGAAGGGATGGTGAGAAGTCCCTTTTATAAGTGTATAAAGATCGAATTTTTGTAGATACCCATTATATTTCAATGATTCCATGAAACAAATCAAAGGTAAATGTCTCCAAAAGTGGTCCATAATTTAGTGGTGGAGTGTGTGGTTCAATGAAGTATCAATCGTTCCATTATAAACATGTTTTAAAAAAAATTAGTCATATACCAATAGATTTTTACACATTACCAGTTTGGTTTTTACTGTGGTAACTTGTTTTTAACTAAGTAATTTTTTTATTAAAAATATAAGATAACCCTTATAAAAAAAATTAGCGTGCTAAACCTTTTTTTATCCTATATTTAATGACATTTAAGTTTTAAATAAGATAAAACTATCTTTCAAATAAAAATAAATAATATATAGAAAACCCATTTTTGTAGAAAAATGATGTTTTGACCACTAAGTATTCTTAATATTATATAAAATTATTCATCAATTAAATGAGGTATAATATTTTTCAATATTTTTTTAAACACCATATTATATTAATTCATTATATAAAATATATAAATTTAATTAACTAGCTAAAAATTACACAAAAATAACGAAATAATTTTCTAAAATAACCCTTTCAATATTATCACGGTCATTAACTTTAAACAAAGTAATCATACTATTATGAATAAAAATGAAATGGTACTTAATAAATAATATGAAAACTTTGATATAAAATATGAAATTAATTTTTTTTTAAATTAATTTCTATAAGTGATGGAAACTAATTTTTAATATAGGGCACAAAAATATTTTTTAGAGTAAACTATTTCTTATGTTTTCAAAACGATAAACACGGATCTTAAAAAAACATTTTATTTTTAAATGATTTATTGTATTTTTTAAATATATATATTTTATATAAAATGGTTTAAAAACATTTACGTCATATTTTTATTATGATAATGTCATAAAAATGACGGTTTTATAAAAATTGATATTTTTTACAATTCACCTATAAACAATTATTTTATATAAAAAATATATCCAATGATAATATTGTTATCCTGGATCAAAAAAAGTTGTTCATTTTTTCAATTTAAATTCTAAAATTTTAGAATTTAACATTTAAATAAAACCATAAAATATAATGAAAAAAATTGGGGAAAATAAATTTTTTAAGTATTAACCATTCTTATTCTTATTTTCAATTAATTACTAATAAAATTAGTGTTAATGTATTATTAACATAAAAATATACATTATATATTATAAACTTAATTTCTTAAATTAAAATTCATAAAAAGATAAATTATAAAAACACATTTTTAGGAATAATGTGATCTAGTTAGTTATCTAGATGCACTAATTGAAAAAAAATGATCTTTATCTATACATGTATTTTATAAATTGGTTACTTTTATTTATACCCAAATACTTAACCAATACAATATAATTATTATATATTATTTTTTTGTTTAACTTGGTTTGGTGTTGTGTGTAAGGTAATCTATTGAACACATTACTTTTTAAAGGAAAATGCAATTTAAATTCTGAGAGTGTTATGTCTTGCCTCTTTTCATTTCATTTTCTTGAATATCCATTGTAGACTATTATTATTTTATTTCATAATACAAGGATTTAGGGAGGTGTTATTTCTATTGAGTAAGACTAATGTGGTCTGAACCATGTACTTTCTGGGTATTCTTTACTTTTCTTTAATTTTCATTCCAATTTTTTTGGTTTTTTATTTTCATTTTTCTCTATTGATTTTGCTTCTGTTTTTTATAATTTCTTGAGAAGTGAATTCAAGTCTTGATCCATTTTTTTGTTTTCTATTTTTTGTGGGATCAATTCACTACCACTTTCCTCAGTATTTTTATGCATCTCTCAGATACCTCCCCATATAATATATTTTTCTAAATATGATATATATATATAAGACTAAATATCCATTTTGATTTGATATGTAAAATATTTAGTGAAAATTAGTTTATAAAATAATTAAAAATTAATATTAATTAAAAATATTCTTGTTAGTGTTCAATAATATACAACTAATAACAATTTGGTGATAGAGAATCTTAAGAAATTAATTTATAAAATAAGATAAATTGAAAATATGACTTAAACACCAAATAATCAAAACTTTTAAAATGGGTAACAATTTGGTCTCCACGATCTATTAAATTTAAACTTATAAAGAAATTTTTAGTGTTAGGTACAACATTCCAAAAATGTTAAAGGTCTCTAAAACTGAGATTTTATTTTTGATACCCTATTTTTTAAACATTTGACTGAATTTATTATTCGTTTAAGAGGTTCTTCTTATAAGGCCTCATCCTTAACCATTACTTAATCTTGAGTTAATTCAAGAATACATGTTGAAGATCTTTTCAGGTTTGGAGTTTTAGAGAATTAGATCATAAAACATGCATTACATTCCACATTTAAACAAAGTGGTTACATAAAAGATAGTACTCATTTTTACCATCAACAGAATCATATTTAAAATAAAACATGGATTCTTTCTTGACACTTCCTTGACACTATCATCAAATCATGTACCTTTCCCTTGACCTGTGAAAAACATTTCAAAAACATGGGATGAGCATAAAAAGCTCAGTAAGGGATATAAAAATATGGAAAGGAAACCTTAGTACATATATACATAAGAATCAATGAAATCATACTTTAATCATAAAACATAATCACATTAACATACCTCATGAAATAATAATATTTATGAATAACTCATAGAAATCATAAGACATAAAGGTAACTTGAGGCATTCATAACATTCTTACGTAGGGAGTAACCCTGTTGGTTATGTTTGGAATACCCATCACAGTATATTCCCTAAATATTTTCGGAGAAACCCTAACGTTTAACTCCATTGCGTTACCCAATGTATTGGAGAGCTATATCAGGCTCACCCACCCTTAGTTTATCACAGAACCACCCGTATTCATAAAAATTCCCAAGAACCATAACATAATCGTATCACATAAAGCATGCATAAAGGAAACATAACATTTCCACATTTCAATCACAAGATCTCAATACAACACATTGATATAATAAAAAAATTATGAAAACCATTTTCAACACCAAAATAAGGAAAAGTAAAACATGGTATTTATTTTTGTCATTTTTTAAAAAAAAATGTGCCTTGTAGAGGAAGTCGAAGCTCAAGTAATGGTCACGGTGGTGGAGAAGTCGTTGTCACCGCATACGTACGACAAAAAAACATTCCTTTTGTCGTTTAGTAAAATAATTCATATAGAAAAGATTCCTTTTGAATAAATTTAAAATTCAACGGGGTTTATACACCGTATAAAAGAAGGTTGTGTATAAAACAAAATATGCCTCAATGAAAGGAGATTGAGACGAAGTCCCATACCTCGGGTTCGACTTGACTCGATCGTTCTTTAACGTCCTGAATAATAAACTTGAGTTAATTTTTACTTGATTAAGAACCTTTTTCAAGTTCATTATTCCTTTTATATCACTTATTACCATGTTATGAACACTATGTAATTATTTAAGTTAATAATGGTCGTTTTGTCGATCATTGGTACTTGAGTCAAAAATAAACTCTTTATAATTATAAGTTGTTCATGTGGTAAAATATCCATTATATCAAGAATTATCTTCATCATATAGATATCATATATATCATATATATCCAGTATATACATACATTTATAATATTACATAATCATTTAGAGGTAAGAAATTAAATGCACCGTTCATGGAGACGGTAAGCCGTACGTACGCATGAATGCTACTTTCATTTCTATCTCATATTAATGAAATTAAAACTAAATGAGAGATATGTATATTTTAATTCCAGAATTATATTCATAATTTAGATGTAACATACATCATATATATCCATTATATATATGTACTTATAATATTACATTACATTTGGGGATAAGAAATGAAATGCACCGTTCATGGAGACGGTAAGTCGTACGTACGCATGAACACTACTTTCATTTCTATCTCATACTTTAATCGAAATAAATAATAATGATATAAAGGTATATTATAATTCCAGTATAACATCATATATAATAACTTTAACTCCATACTTTATACGTCTCACATATGGCATTAACGAATCAAATTACTTTGAGGGGGCGGTAGTCCGCACTTCCTAAAATAAAGATATCGCATTTACCCATAATGGAAACCATAAAGGTATGCTATAAATGCAAAATACAGAAGCTTAAGTAAAACATAAACATATTATATATCATATATAAATATAGTGACATCTTAATGGCCACCTTTGAAGGTGTTATATGAGTGTTGAACAATCATCGTTTCGTGAGGCAGAAATTCTCTATCCACAGAAATAGTATGTTCTTTAACCATTAGATGTAGGTGTGTGTAATTTTAGCTCTAATCCTTCACATAACAACATCCTAGTATATTGACGATACTGTTTTTGTTACAAAATAAAGGAATAAAAATATTTTAGGGGGTTGGAGAAGCAAAATAAAACATAAGAACACAAGAGAAAACACTACATTTAAAACCGGTAACTCTTTTTTATTTGAGATAAAAGGCTTCCTTGGGAAGACTTATGCCCAAATTGAGGCTTCTAGGAGTAAGAGAGGGATGTGGAGAGACAAAATGGGTAGGTTTTGTCCGAGCCAAAGGCTTGAGAGGTGGGGGTAAGGTGGTAGAGGTGTGGGCCTTTTATAAGAGGAGGGGAGGGGCACTCTTGGAAAGTTATAAAAGGTTACTTTATAATAAAATGCTTTTCGGATTTAAAAGGTCCCAAAATTATATATTTAGAGGATAAGGTGATAATAGTTCGAAATACACCCATCCAATAGGTTTTTTACATGTGTAGGTCTTATATTTTACATTATCTTTTCACTTTATTTAAATCGTTAAATAATGAGGTAATCATTGCATCATCATGGTGTCATAAATAATTTAATTTATTTAATGCCTAAAAATTATAAAAAAATATATCATTATTTATGAAATATTTTTATATTTCCAATTAATATTTATAGTCATAAATATGACTTTTATAACCCCATTTAAAAATTGTTTTAGTAAAACAACTCATGTTTGTGACATTTTTATTTTAACTTTAAATAAAAAGTTATTTATGTCATTTTCCTACAAAAGTGGCTCCATGGGGTCCCCAAGTTGACCCATGGATTGTCTTGGTCGGCCATGACACATCCAATAAGGGTAGGATATGTGTCTAGGTCATTTCATAATATTAAAACATTATTTTTACCTTAAATTAAACTAATTACCTCTAATCGTGATTAAAAACTTAAAAGTTACTATTCACAAAAAAATTATTTTAATCTCATTGAACCACATTTTACTTCTTAATGACAACCATGTATGTCGGATTTTTGAAATTCAAAACACAGAGGTGGTAAAATTTCATTTAAATGAAATATCAGTTTTTTAAGTACCACTTAGTGGTTTCACTATTCATCAAAAATTGAAGTTTTTCAGAATAATACCAAAACTTCACCCTAAGCTATATTTGATATTCTGAATTCAAAAATGATGTATATTTTTAAAAATTAAAAACATATAAGTTACATTAATTAATTTAATAATTAATTCCCATTGTCAGAGCAAATAGCGTGTTTTTATGAAACAATAAGTATCAAAAGATTGACACTAGTTTAAGTCCAATTTCAAAGTGAAATTAATTCCAATGACCACCATTGGATTAAATAGTAAAAAATATATTCTAATTTCACTTTAAAACCAATTCAAAAGATAATCTAATCATATAAATAAATTAGATTAAAAAGAGGTTTTGAATTAAAATACAACATTTTTTACTATTCATTAAAAAATGAACTTTATCGGAAAAATACCAAAAATTTACACAAAGTAAATTTTGATGTCCTGATTCTAAAGAAGAGTTTTATTTGGTCCAATAGAATGTATAAGAGTGACCAAAACTATATTTAAAGAGGGTTCGCCATCAAAAGGCGATAGTTCGACCTTTTAGTGAATATTAGAGTATCTATGCCAAAAATTGAATTCTTTTCTTATTTTAAGACTTTATCTTTTATTGGATAAATGTAAAAACATTTAAAAAAACATATATAATCATATTTTAGTTATTTCTATTCATTCCCGCCAATACAACGGCTACGTTTTAACTACCATTTAAAAAAATATTATTATATTACTAGTGTGCAATATAAGATTTAAAAGAAACTCATTGTTGCGTATCGGGAACGCTATCAAACATAGCAACCCCTTTAAGGTAAAATTAATATTTAATTTTAAAATATTAATAAATATGAAAAGGTATTATTCTTTATTTACCTGGGATGTTACATCATTCCCCCCTTTTGGGAATTGCATCCTCGCAATTTTATTCACTTATCAAAATAAGTGGGGGTATTTATCCCTCATAGCATTTTCAGATTCCCATGTTGCCTCTTCAACCATATGGTTTTTTCACAAAACCTTTACCTGGTGAATTACCTTATTCCACAACACTTACTCTCTACGGTCAAGAATCTGGACTGGTTGTTCTTCATAAGAGAGATTCTCTTCCAACTGAACTACCTCTGGGCTCAAAACATGATATAGATCTGGCATATACTTTCTCAACATCAAAACATGAAGTACATTGTGTACCTGAGATAAACTCGGAGGTAAATCCACTCGGTATGCAACTGATCCAAATTTCTCCAGAATTTTATATTGTCCAATGAACCTTGGACTCAACTTTCCTTTCTTACCAAATCGCATCACACTTTTCCATGGTGAGACTTTGAGAAAAACATGATCACCTACCTCAAAAGATAGATCCTTCCTCCTGTTATCTACATGACTCTTCTGCCTGCACTGAGCTGTTATCATGTGTTTCTGAATCAACTGAACTTTTTATGCCATCTCTTCTACCAATTATGGTCCCATCAGCTTCCTTTCACCCACTTCATCCCAAAAAGCTGGAGTTCGACATCGTTTACCATATAATGCCTCAAATGGATCCATCTGTATACTGGAATGAAAACTGTTATTATAAGAAAACTCAACTAAAGAAAGATGTTGGTTCCAACTTCCCTAATAATCCATTGAACAAGCACGTAGCATATCCTCAAATGTCTGAATTTTTCATTCTGACTGCCCATCTGATTGAGGATGAAAAGTTGTACTAAAATTTAATTCAGTACCCAATGACTTCTGAAGGCTTTTCCAAAAGTTAGAAGTGAACCTGGGATCACGGTCAGATACAATGGAGAGAGGAACTCCATGTAACTTGACTATCTCTTTAAGATACAAATGGGATAGTTGATCTAGGGAAAAAGTATCTCGTATAGCAAGGAAATGAGCAGATTTAGTCAAGCGATCAATAATAACTCAGATTGAATTATTACCTCGAGGTGTCTTTGGAAATCCCACAACGAAGTCCATTGATATATTCTACCATTTCTACTCTGGTACTGGTAAAGTCTAAAGCATCCCTTTCGGTAACTGTTGTTATGATTTTACCTGTTGACAAGTCAAACACTTCATAGTAAAATCAGCAATATCCCTTTTCATTCTGTCCCACTAGTAATACTCCTGAA
This sequence comes from Viscum album, assembly GCA_963277665.1. Classification (NCBI taxonomy): domain Eukaryota; kingdom Viridiplantae; phylum Streptophyta; class Magnoliopsida; order Santalales; family Viscaceae; genus Viscum; species Viscum album. The sequence continues at coordinate 584,799,095 of OY728130.1, forward strand.
GATCTCTATACATCTTAGTACTGCTTGGATGAACTGAAAACGGAGAACTATGAGCTTCACATAACAACTCTCTCTCCAACTGTGAATCATAAGGCACACACAATCTCTTCCAAAATCTCAAAACACAATCATTATCAATTTTTAATTTAGTAAACTCACCCTTCTGAACTATCTCTACCTTTTTCTGCAACTCGCTATCTTGCTTCTGTGCTTGCTTAATTCTATCTGATAGAGAAGATTTCACTAATACCTGAAACAAAACAGAAGGAAATCCTGCACCAACAACTTCTATGCCAAAGTTCATCAAATCCTTAACCAATGGATCACGTTCTAAACACAACATTGTTAAGGAAGCATTACTTTTTCGACTCAAAGCATCATCCACTTTATTTTCTTTTCCCGGATGGTAATGAATTGTACAATCATAATCCTTGATTAATTCTAGCCATCTCCTCTATCTCATGTTCAATTCTTTCTGAGTGAATATATACTTTAAACTTTTGTGATCAGTATATATTTCACACTTTACTCCATACAAATGATGCCTCCAAATTTTTAGAGAAAAAACAACAGCAGTTAATTCCAAGTCATGTGTAGGGTAATTTACCTCATGAGTTTTCAACTGACGTGAAACATATGCAATTACCTAATCATTTTGCATTAGGATGCAACCAAGTCCTTTCAATTAAGCATCACTGTAGATAACATACTCCCCATTCTTGGAAGGTAGTGCCAAAACTGGAGCATTCACCAATCTTCTTTTCAGTTCCTGAAAACAATCATCACATTCTTTTGTCCAGATAAACATAACACCCTTTCGAGTTAGCTTAGTCATTGGACTAGATAACTGTGAAAAATTTTCAACAAAACTTCGGTAGTAACCTGCCAAACCAAGAAAACTACGAATCTCGGTTACATTTGTGGGTCTTGGCCATTCTTCAACAACTTTTGTTTTAGCAGAATCAACAGTTATGCCATTTTCTGAAACAATATGACCAAGGAAAGAAATTTTTTGTAACCAAAACTCACACTTGCTGAATTTTCCATACAGTTTCTTTTCTTTTAAGGATTGCAAGATAACCCTTAAATGACTTTCATTCTCCACTTTACTTTTATAAAATACCAAAATATAATCAATAAACGCAACCACCATTTATCACCTGATTCAACTGAGTCATCACTGTAGTAAACTACTCAATTCTGATTTCGACCATCTCTGGTTGGTAATTCGGAAAGTCATTCTACTCTGTATGCCTTCCCAGAAAAGTTTCTCTATTTCTTTTACGAAAAATCATTCTTAACACAGATATATCTTAGACAAAGCAACATGGTAATCTGTAAATTCTATATCATTTCAATTTGACCAAAAAAATATATTTTTGGATAATCATTTAATAGAATTCTAACTCCTAAAGTTATCTAAACCGACCTCTGATACCAACTATAAGGCCCCAGCCTTAAACATTACTTAATCTTGAGTTACTTCAAGAATACACGTTGAGGATATTTTTAGGTTTAGAGTTTTATAGAATTAGATCATAAAACATGCATTACATTCCACATTTAAACAAAGTGGTTACATAAAAGATTGTACTCATTTTTCCCATCAATGGAATCATATTTAAAATAAAACATGGATTCTTTCTTGACACTTCCTTGACACTATCATCGCATCATGTACCTTTCCCTTGACCTGTGAAAAACATTTCAAAAACTTGGGATGAGCATAAAAAGCTCAGTAAGGGATATAAAAATACGGAAAGGAAACATTAGTACATATATACATAATAATCAATGAAATCATACTTTACTCATAAAACATAAGCATGTTAACATACCTCATGAAATAATAAGATTTATCAATAACTCATAGAAATCATAAGACATAAAGGTAACTTGAGGCATTTATAACATTCTTATGTAGAGAGTAACCCTCTTGGTTACGTTTGGAATACCCATCACAGTATATTCCCTAAATCTCTTCGGAGAAACCTTAACATTTAACTCTTTCACGTTACCCAATGCATTGAAGAGCTATATTGGGCTCACCCACCCTTAGTTTTTCACGAAACCACCCATCTTCATAACAATTCCCAAGAACCATAACATAATCGTATCACATAAAACATGCATAAAGGAAACATAACATTTCCACATTTAAATCACAAGATATCAATACAACACATTGATATAATAGAAACATTATGAAAACCATTTTCAACACCAAAATAAGGAAAAGTAAAACATGGTATTTATTTTTTTCATTTTTTAAAAAAAAAGTTATGGCTTGTAGAGGAAGTCGAAGCTCAAATAATGGTCACGGCGGCGGAGAAGTTGTTGTCGCCGCATAGGTACGACAAAAAAACATTCCTTTTGTCGTTTAGTAAAACACTTCGTATAGAAAAGATTCCTTTTGAATAAATTTAAAATTCAACGGGGTTTATACACCGTATAAAATAAGGTTGTGTATAAAACAAAATATGCCTCAATGAAAGGAGATTGTGACGAAGTCCCATACCTCAGGTCCGACTTGACTCGATTGTTCTTTAACGTCCTAAATAATAAACTTGAGTTAATTTCTACTTGATTAAGAACCTTTTTCAAGTTCATTATTCCTTTTATATCACTTATTACCATTTTATGAACACTATGTAATTATTTAAGTTAATAATGGTCGTTTTGTTGATCATTGATACTTGAGTCAAAAATAAACTCTTTATAATTACAAGTTGTTCATGTCGTAAAATATCCATTATATCAAGAATTATATTAATGATGTAGATATCATATATATCATATATATCCAGTATATACATGCATTTATAATATTACATAATCATTTAGAGGTAAGAAATGAAATGCACCGTTCATGGAGACGGTAAGTCGTACCTACGCATGAACGCTACTTTCATTTCTATCTCATATTAATGGAATTAAAACTAAATGAGAGATATGTGTATTTTAATTCCAGAATTATATTCATAATTTAGATGTAACATACATCATATATATCCATTATATATATGTACTTATAATAGTACATTACATTTGGGGATAAGAAATGAAATGCACCGTTCATGGAGACGGTAAGTCGTACGTACGCATGAACGCTACTTTCATTTCTATATCATACTTTAATCGAAATAAATAATAATGATATAAAGGTATATTATAATTCCAGTATAACATAATATATAATAACTTTAACTCTATCCTTTATACGTCCCACATATGGCATTAACGAATCAAATCACTTTGAGGGGACGGTAGTCCGCACTTCCTAAAATGAAGATATCGTGTTTACCCAAAATGGAAACCATAAAGGTATTCCATAAATGAAAAATACAGAAGCTTAAGTAAAACGTAAACATATTATATATCATATATAAATATAGTGACATCTTAATGGCCACCTTTGAAGGTGTTATATGAGTGTTGAACAATCATCGTTTCGTGAGGCAGAAATTCGTTATCCACAGAAACAGTATGTTCTTTAAACATTATATGTAGGTGTGTGTAATTGTAGCTATAATTATTAAAATAATAAAATCCTAGTATATTGAAGATACTGGTGTTGTTACAAAAGAAAGTAATAAAAAGAGTTTAGGGGGTTGGAGAAGCAAAATAAAACATAAGAACACAAGAGAAAACACTACCTTTAAAAAGGGTAACTCTTTTTGATTTGAGCTCAAAGGCTTCCTTGGGAAGACTTCTGGCCAAATTGAGGCTTCTAAGAGTAATATAGGGATGTGGAGAGACAAAATGGGCAGGGGTTGGCCGATCCAAAGGCTTGAGAGGTGTGGGTAAGGTGGTAGAGGTGGGGGCCTTTTATAAGAGGAGGGGAGAGGCACTCTTGGAAAGTTATAAAAGGTTACTTTATTATAAAATGATTTTCAGATTTAAAAGGTCCCAAAATTATATATTTCTTGGATAAGGTGATAAGAGTTCTAAATACACCCCTACAATAGGTTTTTTACATGTGTAGGTCTTATATTTTACATTATCTTTTCACTTTATTTAAATCGTTAAATAATGAGGTAATCGTTGCATCATCATGGTGTCATAAATAATTTAATTTATTTAATGTATAAAAATTATAAAAAACTATCATGATGTATAAAATCTTTTTAGATTTCCAATGAATATTTATAGTCAAAAATATGACTTGTATAACCCCATTTAAACATTGTTTTAGTAAAACAACTCATGTTTGTGACATTTTTATTTTAACTTTAAATAAAAAGTTATTTATGTCATTTTCCTACCAAAGTGGCTCTATGGGGTCCCAAAGTTGACCCATAGATTTTCTGGGTCGGCCATGACACATCCAATAAGGGTAGGACATGTTTCTAGGTCATTTAATATTATTAAAACATTATTTTTACCTTAAATTATACTAATTACCTCTAATCGCGATTAAAAACTTAAAAGTTAATATTCACCAAAAAATTATTTTAATCTCATTGAACAACATTTTACTTATTAATGAAAACCATGTATATCAGATTTTTGATATTCGAAACACAGAGGTGGTAAAATTTCATTTAAACGAAAAATCAGTTTTTTAAGCACCACTTAGTGGTTTCACTATTCATCAAAAATTGAAGTTTTTCAGAAAAATACCAAAACTTCACCCTAAGATATATTTGATATTCTGAATTCAAAAATGATGTCTATTTTACAAAATTCAAAACATATAAGTTACATTAATTAATTTAATAATTAATTCCCGCTGTCAGAGCAAATAGCGTTTTTTTATTAAACAATAAGTATCAAAAGATTGACACTAGTTTAAGTCCAATTTCAAAGTGAAATTAATTCCAATGACCACCATTGGATTAAATGGTAAAAAATATATTCTAATTGCACTTTAAAACCAATTCAAAAGATAATCTAATCATATAAATAAATTAGATTAAAAAGAGGTTTTGAATTAAAATACAACATTTTTCACTATTCATTAAAAAATGAACTTTATCGGAAAAATACCAAAAATTTACACAAAGTAAATTTTGATGTCCCGATTCTAAAGAAGAGTTTTATTTGGTCCAATATACTATATAAGAGTGACCAAAACTATATTTAAAGAGGTTTCACCATCAAAAGGTGATATTTCGACCTTTTAGTGAATATTAAAGTATCTATGCCAAAAATTGAATTCTTTTCTTATTTTAAGCCTTTATCTTTTATTGGATAAATGTAAAAACATTTAAAAAACATATATAATCATATTTTAGTTATTTATATTCATTCCCGCCAATACAATGGCTACGTGTTAACTACCATTTAAAAAAATATTATTATATTACTAGTGTGCAACGTAAGATTTCAAAGAAACTCGTTGTTGCGTATCGGGCACGCTATCAAACATATCAACCCCATTAAGGTAAAATTAATATTTAATTCTCAAATATTAATAAATATGAAAATGTATTATTCTTTTTTTTTCTGGGATGTTACACTTCTTGTCCATTATTGATAGAGTCTAAATTTATTCTCAAACCTTACTTACAAATGGATATTATGGCGTTGAAATTTTTTAATTTTCCATGTTGTTTTATTATTTATAAATATATTTATTTATTTATTTATTTACATATATAAATTTTATTGTAAAAAAAATATAGAATCTTTTTTCATATAATTTTTTTTAGATATATAAACCATATGGAAATAATTATTTAGAGTCTATTTGATTTAAAATAAAAATTTATCAATTTAATTTACCTTATTAAAATGTATGAATATATATATATATATACCTATATAAATTCATATGTAATTTATATGTGTGTGTGCGTTTACATGTTGTAACAAATACATATTAAAAATAATATATATACATATATATAGACACACACGTATACAAATACACACATATACACATGTATATACAAATACACACAAACAGATACAAATATATATATATATATATATATATTGTTGAAATATGTATATATATACATAGATATATGTATAGACACACACAAACATATAAAAATATTTATATATATATACAATCACACACACATGCACATATATATACAAATATATGTACACACACCAACACATTTTGATCAAATATATATTAAATTATATAAATAAATCATTATATAATGTGTTTATGTATGTTTATATTAATATATCTAATAAAATATAAGTATATATTAGTATAAATATATAATAAAATATATATATATATATTCATATATGTGTGTGTGTGTGTGTGTGTGAATATATCATTATATAACTAGAACGTCATTTTGGAGAGTGCTAAAAGAATTTCTAGATAAAGTGGGGGGAGTTCAAATATTACCTATCTCGAATTAAATGTTAATTTCCAGGCGTGAGGTGGCCTTTTTTGGTGGTTTCTTGGCTAATGAGGTATTTGATGGGTTTCCCTGGGTGGTGCATTTCCAATTTTATCAACCAAAATAAGTTTTATCAACCAAAATTATATAAATATATTTTTAAAATGTTCAACATTACTAGAAACTAGAGTTGATTTAGTTACATTTAGTTTTTCTAAAAACATATTGTAACACCCCGAGATTTTATAAGATATATTATTTTTAATTTCTTTCATATATTCTGTTGTACGCTACACCAAGATTATATTGCACTATACAAAACACCGTATGAGCTTGCAGTATATGAAACACTATTCTTGGATCCTGTTACACACAATTTCAAGTTTGTTTGATAGTGGTTATTCTACGCAACATTGAGTATATATATATATATATTCAATGTATAAATGAAATATGGTTGTATTTTTTTATACTCAACAAAAAAGGAGTCTTTCACTGCACGCCGCCCTGACTTGGCTTGTATTACACGCAATCGTGACCTTCCTCGATAGCGTGTGTTGTACGCAATACCGAGTTTCACTAAATGATGATATATTGTTATAATATTATTATGAACTAGCCATTATGAATATTAGTATCTACATTTTTAATTTTATAACATTATAATTCATCTTACACATTTTATAGAACATGGTATGAGAACAAAATAAATTTTTCGGGTAAAATATGTATTTTTCAGAAATTGCAGTTTTGCCGCCTTTTGATGGCGCACCTACATTAAATTTAGTTTTTGACATTTTTATAAGTTCCATTTGACAAAATAAAATTCTTATTTTGAATCAAGATATAAAAATTTACTTTGGACAAATTTTTGATATTTTTCTCATAAGTTTCTTATTTTGATGAATAGTAAAAATACGCTAAATTTTAATTAAAAACAAATTTTTTCATCGAGATAATTTATATATTTAAATTATAATATTGAATGGTTTTAAAGTATAAAAAAATATATTTTTACAATTTAATATATTTTAAGTCATTGTCATTAATTTTATACTGAATTCATAAGTAAAAACATTTCAATCTTTGGCAATGTTTTAACTTTTAAAACTCGTTTTCTTAAAAACGGGATTAATTTTAAATTAATTAATGCAACTTCTGTGTTTTTAATTTTGAAAAATGGATTCCATATTTGAATTCAGTAGTTTCAAATTATGTTAATAGTTTACTTTTATTTTTTTGATATTATAAATAGTAACTACGGTAATTTTTATTTACTGCAGTTAAAGGTAAATCGGGTAATTAAGGGTAAAACTAAGATTATAAAATTACCCTAACACCTTCCAAAATTCTACTGGATGACTAAAAGTGAACCCATATGACCTAAGGGTCTAAATAGATTCATTTTATGGACTTTTGATCATGAAAATAATTTAATTATTATTAAAACCAAAGAAAGTGACAACATGTCACTCTCTTAAATCTTATAAGTATAATAATTTTAATTTAGTGATAAACTACCTAAAACTTCTAACATGAATAGTCTCCAAGAAGCTAATAAAATTATATACATCATGTGAATTTATTTAGAATTATTAGGGATTAAATAATTATCATTAAAGGTGACACAATAGTGATGTTGAAATTATTTTATTGATTAAAATATCAAATAAATGGTTTTAAAAATATTAAAATAAATATTATATAAACTATTTAATGTACTAAAATAATTTTATAGATAAATATGACATGTTATTAATCTATTAAATCTTTTAGTTCGAATATACCTTTTGTTTGGATTTTATTTAAATTAAAAGAAATGAATAGTGTCAAAATTGACACTATTGTTATTTTATAAAAATAACATAATATAAAATTGTTTAAAAATCACAAAAATATTTAAAAATTATAAATTAACATTTATATGGTATAAAATGTAGTAAATTATCCAATTATGGACAATTCACAACACATAAGTAATTATTGATAACAATTTAAAATTTAGAATCTTATTACCACAAATAAAATTAAATAGATTAAATAAGGATAAATAAAGTTGATAATGTTTAAAATAAATTCCCAAAATGTCTAAATTTTATTGTTTTATGATATTACAACCCTATCTAATCTAATATTATAGTTTTAGTCATTTTGGAAGTTTTTAATTGGGGTTTAAATTTATTATAAATTAATATTTTTGAGGTTTCCAAAGGTGTCCCTCTCCTCCATTATAAAAGGGAACCTCCTCCCTCTCCTCTTCACACAAATTTTAGCCTTCAATCTCGGACAAACCCTGCCCATTTCACTTCTCCACTTCCATATAAACCTACTAGAGGTCCTGGTCTTCTTCAAAGACTAACATTAGTGCCCTAAGAGGAGGTTAAGAGGAGGCGCGTCGAAGAAGAGGTAATCTCTTCTAACGATTCTTTCAAGTTTCTTTCTTATTCAACTTATTCTTCTTTAGTTGTTTAATTATAAAGTAATAACATAAGTATCACTAATATACTTATATATTATTATAAATATGAAACAACCCCATTTCACCTTCTATCCATCCTACGGAAAACGAAGTCACCTCGCGTGCGTACGTACGGAATACCGTCTCCACGCCGTGGTGTAATATGTTTTTCCACCACCACCTTACTTGTATGGGTATAATGGTGTGAAGAATAACTATATATATAGTTATTATAACATGATACTAATTATGTGTTATTATATCATCCACTCTAAGTCCATTCAATAATTATGGGAATGATATCATCCCTCGTGCGTACGTACGGATTACCGTCTCCACAACGCGATGAGATTCATTCTCCAATTTAACCATTCAAGAATGATTATAAAGTTTATAAATTAAATAATCATGAAATATATGACATATTAATGATACTGGACTTATGTATATATTATTTACTTACTTCCATTCAATTTAATAAGGAAACGAAAATAGTGTTCATGCGTACGTATGGCCTACCGTCTCCATGAACGGTGTATTTTTTTCCATTTATTGATCTATTATATATATGTATATTCTGAATATATATTATATATAAATCTTTTTTTACATTCTGTATTTAATTAATTATGATCTAAGTAATCATATGAATAATTACAAGTCAAAACACGGATGATAAATGAAACGATTTTACAAAAAACACTACTTTAACATGAATTTACAAAAGAACAGGTAATATAAAGTCACAAGTGAACCATATATGATATCATAAAAATGAATATGATTCTGTAATAAGTAAATTAAATTATTTAAATAATTATATAGGAGTTCTGGATACATACGAAGAATATCGGACATAAGGTAAGGGATAACTTATCCAATCTCATTTTTATCCGAGATTATTTATTCGTAAGTATTTACTGAGGTTATATTTATCATCCATATCCCTATTTTCTAAATGTGGTTTCATGTATGTCTGAAGTCCTTTTTACCCATTTTTTAATTTTACTACATGGTATGTAAGGAATCTTTCTTTTGTTTACCATACAAGGTACTTTTTGACTTTTCTGAAAAAAGTACGAGGAGAATTCTTTTTTAACTTATACGGCATGAACAGATTTTTACAGTTTCATAACACCTTATTTTCATGAAGATTACTCTACAATATTTCATGAATATTTTCAATAAAATCCTTTTCTTTTAAAATTCCATGGCATTTTGTGAAAAGAAAATGATTTTGAAGAAGAAAGGATATTTTCCTCACGAATTCATTTCAAGTGTTTTATCAAAACCATTTTCCCTCTAAGATGACATTATTTGATATGTGTATGTTTCAAGTATAATGTCTATATGATTTACATGGTTTCACTTTTCTTATGATGAAATGATATCCATTTGTTTTATATGGATTATGTTATTATGGGATGATGTTTTTGAAACCCATTTATTCTTTGGGTTATGATGAATGATTTATGTTTATGTTGTGGCACATGTAATAATGATTTCATTATGAGATGGTTGGGACCTATATCTCCCTCCAATGCATTGGGTAAATATTTATATCTCATGATATAGACATGGATGGAATGGAAATATAATCCGGTTTAGTGATACAGGACTGGAACGAGGAGTGAACTCGATTAAGAAAGGGACTTTGTCCACTAAGATGGTCTTGGCAGCAATACCTTGTCTACTATGGAAATCATATCATGTGCTTAAGGGTTTTCCACAATTACATGTTTTATTCCCATGCTATTTTATCATGATTGATGTTCCATTATGATCTATGCCTTATGTACTGCCATACTTTATGTCATTGCTCAAGATTATGATGTTTAAACATTATGTTTAGGTTTTTAAGTTCAAATGTATATGGTTTGTTTTATTTTCTCCATGCTTACCCTTACTGAGCATTTGATCTCACCCTTTATATGTTTTCTTTTCCCTAGGATATAAAGAAAGTTTTTAGGTAAGAAAACAAAAGGGGAAGATCTTTATGGGATATGTTGAAGATCTTTCACCATGATTAGAAGATTATGTTCCGAGTTTTCAAAGACACTAAACTATTACGATCCTTGACTGTTGTGTTTTGTTATGTATTAAGTATCCCAAAAAAGTATTGTAATATCCATGTACGTCAAGTTTGGGGTCTCTACAGTTGGTATCAGAGGAAATTTTTAGTTAACCTTTGGAAACTAGGATGCGAAAACTTTAGTGAGATCCCTAGAGATATTTCTAAGGTATGTCTAGGGATGTTCCTAAGGTTTTGTATAAGTATAGGTTACAGACCTAGAATTATGATAACGATCATGAATAACCTAGGATTAAACCTAAGATGTTAGAGATTGAATGTACTCCCCTTAATTATGTTGTTTTCCTAGTATTATTTTTGCCTCTCACACTATTCTTTTTGGGTTTTAGAAAATGGCTGGAAACAAGAAGATTCATGATAATGGAGGATGTGATGGAAAATGGAATGATATTCTTCATGAGAAACCAAATGAAACGGGATTTAGAAGACCAAAAATCATTATTATACCTAATCAGCAATCTCATAATATGACCAATAATCTTAACTTTGGTAAGTTTCCTGACTCAGATAATATGATAAAGATGGAGTTTCATGATGATCATAGAGGAAAGAAATTTCAATTTCCATCATGTAAATCATGTGGTAAGAGGCATTAGGGAGAATGTTTCAAAGGAACTGGAAGATGCTTTGGGTGTGGAAAATAAGGACACAAAGCCAGTAATTGAAAAGGAAAAGGTTCAGTTAACACCATGGACAAGGATAATGGTATTGCTAAGACATCAACAATGGTTAAATGTTTTAAATGTGGAATGTACGGGCATTATGAAAACCAATGCCCTAAGGGGAAGTCTCATATAGAGAATCAGCATGGTCGTATGGGTAGTATTTATGTTGATGATGATTAAGATACTACAAATGATATGTGAGATGAAAGAATTGTTCAATATCGATCAATGGTTTAGGAAGGTAGTGGAATGATTACATGTTTATCAAGAGTAATGTTGTATAAGTAATCTCATGGTACTATGGAATAAAGAGACATCTAAGGATTGTTACACTATTGTTTTTCCTTATGTTTTTTAAAGTATATGTTGAATGGTACCGGTAACCATGAAAGGTTATTCAGATAATTTTGGAAAAGAAGATGATATGCGCATAATGAATGGATAAGGAGAAAATAATATGTTTGATAGTATTAATGAGCTCATGACTGATATAAGGACAAAGTTATATCATGGTTTGAGTATATAGAAATTTTGGGATTTTGGTATGTGGAAAGAGTTAAGTTTTGACAACATTCATGTTTTAACTAAGGTTCAATGGGTATTCATTTTTCAAGAGAATACATGATTAAGGTATTCACATGTTTGGAATGTGACCAACAAGATATATCGTATGATATAGGGGGGATAAATGATGGTATTCACAAGCTCGGTAGTTGACATTTCTAGTAAATTTTTTCTTTATACTATGATCTTGGAAAGAAGTATTTTGGATAAGCCTAAATATTGGAATGGATTATGTTGGACATAAGTTAGTATTGTTTAAGGCTATAACATTTTCGATATTATTGATGGAAGGTTATGATGATGTAGTTTTAGAAAAAGGACAACCTGCAGGACGGGCGACAACCTATCGCATCAGACAAGGCTGTGGGAATCGAACCCACAACCGAAGTGTGACAGTCCTTTATCACCTATCACTGGACTACAGGAAGTCCCTGTTTAGTAGAAACTAGTTTTATTTTATTAAATGGTGTGATATATGAAGTATAAGTCCATTTTTGGAATCATATACGATTAACCTCCCCATAGATGGACTTATGTATATTTGATAAATTTTGCTAACCTTTTGTTTGAGACAGATAGAATGACCCATCATTCCATCACATGATCTACTAACACTTAAAGAATGACAAATTCAACTTCATTTCTTTAATAGGTGAAGTGGAAATTTTTCAAGGCACGAAAAACGGTGAGATTGTACCAAAATAAAGTAAGTATTTCTTTTAATTCAAATTCTTCAACATTAGGGAAATGATCTTGAAAACCAAAAATGTTGTCCTAGTGTCCTCATATCCAATGAATCATATGGTACCTTAGATCATCACAAATTTATGGCTTTGTGATTGTTGGCTTTTTCATTGCCATGTTCTCTACCACTCTTCATCAGAACTTGATGGTTAGATTTCTCTTCCATATCCATATTTTCACCTATGTTCTCCTATGTGGAAACCCAGTGATTGCTTAATTTGGGTAACCGTTACTTTTCATAATTTAGTTTTTTAAAGTTAAGTTTTGGTATTTCTTTTTACGATGTGGGTTTCTATTAAATAAACTTTCAAGTAGTAAACGATTTATAACCCCGACGAATTTCGAGGGTGAAATTCATTTTAAGGGGGGTAGAATGTAACACCCCGAGATTTTATATGATATATTATATTTAATTTCTTTCATATATTATTTTGTATGCTACACCAAGATTATTTTGTGCTATAAGAAACACCGTATTAGCTTGCAGTATACGCAACACTATTCTTGGATCGTGTTACACACAATTTCAAGTTTGTTTGATAGTTGTTATTCTACAAAACATTGAGTGTATATATATATATATATATTCAATGTATAAATTAAATATGGTTGTATTTTGTTATACTAAACAACAAAGGAGTCTTTCACTACATGTCATCCTGACTTGGCTTGCATTACATGCAATCGCGACCTTCCTCGATAGCGTGTGTTGTACGCAATACCGAGTTTCACTAAACGAGGATATATTGTTATAATATTATTATGAACTAGCCTTTATGAATAGTAGTATCTACATTTTTAATTTTATAACATTATAATTCATCTTACACATTTTATAGAACATGGTATAAGAACAAAATAATTTTTTTTTGGGTAAAATATGTATTTTTCAAAAATTGCAGTTTTGCCGCCTTTTGATGGCGCACCAACATTAAATTTAGTTTTTGACTTGTTTATAAGTTCAATTTTACAAAATAAAATTCTTATTTTGAATCAGGATATAAAAATTTACTTTGGATAAATTTTCGATATTTTTCTGATAAGTTTCTTATTTTGATGAATAGTAAAAATATGCTAAATTTTAATTAAAAACAACTTTTTTCATCGAGATAATTTATATGGTTAAATTATGATATTGAATGGTTTTAAAGTATAAATAGAATACATTTTTATCATTTAATATATTTTAAGTCATTATAATTAATTCTACACTAAATTCATAAGTAAAAACATTTCAGTCTTTGGCAATGTTTTAACTTTTAAAACTCGTTTTCTTAACAACGGGGTTAATTTTAAATTAATTACTGCAACTTCTGTGTTTTGAATTTTTAAAAATTGATTCCATATTTGAATTCAGTGGGTCCAAATTATGTTAATAGTGTACTTTTATTTTTTTTTTGATATTATGAATAGTAACTACGGTAATTTTTATTTACTGCAGTTAAAGGTAAATCCGGTAATTAAGGGTAAAAATAAGATTATAAAATTACCCTAACACCTTCCAAAATTCTATTGAATGACTAAAAGTAGACTCATATCACCTAAGGGTCGTAATATATTCATTTTATGAACTTTTTACCATGAAAATAATTTAATTATTATTAAAGCCAAAGAAAGTGACAACATGTCACTCTCTTAAATCTTATAAGTATAATAATTTTAATTTAGTGATAAACTTCATGAAACTTCGAACTTGAATAATATAAAAAAATATAATTAAATTATCTACATCATGTGAATTTATTTATAATTTTTAAGGATTAAATAATTATCATTAAAGGTGACATAATAGTAATGTTGAAATTATTTTATTGATTGAAATTCCAAATAAATGGTTTTAAAAATATTAAAATAAATATTATATGAACTATTTAATGTTATACACTAATTTTATAGATAAATATAAAATGTTATGAATCTCTTAAATCTTTTAGTTCGAACATACCTTCTGTGTGGATTTTAATTAAATTCAAAGAAATTAATTGTGTCAAAATTGACACTATTGTTATTTTATAAAAATAACATAATATAAAATTGTTTAAAAATCACAAAGATATTTAAAAATTATAAATTAAAATTTATATGGTCGAAAATGTCATAAATTATCCAATTATGGACAATTCACAACACATAAGTAATTATTTATAACAATTTAAAATTTAGAATCTTATTACCACAAATAAAATTAAATACATTAAATAAGGATAAATCAAGTTGATAATGTTTAAAATAAATTCCCAACATGTCTAAATTTTATTTTTTTGATGATATTAAAACCCTATATCATCTAATATTCTAATTTGAGTCATTTTGGAAGATTTTAAGTGGGGATTGAATTTATTATAAATTAATATTTTTGAGATTTCCAAAGGTGCCCCGCTCCTCCCTTATAAAAGGGCACCTCCTCCCTCTCCTCTTCACAGAAATTTGAGCCTTCAAGCTCAGCCAAACACTGACCATTGAACTTATACACTTCCATATAAACATACTAGAGGTCCTGTTATTCTTCAAAGACCAACATTAGTGCCCTAAGAGGAGGTTAAGAGGAGGCGCGTCGAAGAAGAGGTAATCTCTTCTACCGATTCCTTCAAGTTTCTTTCTTCTTCAACTTCTTCTTCTTTAGTTGTTTCATTATTAAGTAATAACATTAGTATCACTAATATATTGATATGTTATTATAAATATTAAACAACACCATTTAACCTTCTATCCATCCTACGGAAAAAGAAGTCACTGCACGTGCGTACGTACGGAATACCATCTCTACGTCGTGGTGTAATCTGTTTTTCCACCACCACCTTACTTGGATGGGTATAATGGTGTAAAGAATA
The DNA here is from genome assembly GCA_963277665.1 of Viscum album. NCBI lineage: Eukaryota > Viridiplantae > Streptophyta > Magnoliopsida > Santalales > Viscaceae > Viscum > Viscum album. The sequence continues at coordinate 584,814,760 of OY728130.1, forward strand.
AATATATATATAGTTATTATAAAATTATAATAATTCTAAGATATTATATCATCCACTCTAATTCCATTCAATAATTATGGGAACGATATCATCGCTCGTGCGTGCGTACGGATTACCATCTCCATGGTGCGATGAGATTCATTCTCCAAGTAAACCATTCAAGAATGATTATAAAGTATATAAATTATATAATCATGAAATATATGACATATTGATTATACTATAATTATGTATATATTATTTACTTACTTCCATTCAATTTAATAAGGAAACGAAAACAGCGTTCATGCGTATGTACGGCCTACCGTCTCCATGAATAGTGTATTTCTTTCCATTTATCAATCTATTATATATATGTATATTATGAATATATATTATATATAAATCATGTTTTACATTCTGGATGTAATTAATCATGATCTAAGTAATCATATGAATAATTACAAGTCAAAGCACGGACGATAAATGAAACGATTTTACACAAAACGCTACTTTAACATGAATTTACAAAAGAACGGGTAATATAAAGTCATAAGTGAACCATATATGATATCATAACAATGAATATGATTTTATAATAAGTCAATGACATTATTTAAATCATTATACATGAGTTTCGGATACATACGAATAATATCATACATAAGTTAATGGATAACTTATACAATCTCGTTTTTATCCGGGATTGTTTATTCGTAAGTATTTACTGGGATTATATTTATCATCCATATCCTTATTTTATAAAAATTGTTTCATGTATGTTTAAAGTCCTTTTTACCCATTTTTTACTTTTACTACATGGTATGTAAGGAATATTTCTTTTGTTTACCATATGAGGTACTTTTTTACTTTTCCGACAAAAGTACGAGGAGAATGATTTTTTAACTTATACGGCATGAACAGATTTTTACAGTTTCATGAAACCTTATTTTAATGAAGCTTAATATACAATATTTCATGAATATTTCCAAAAAAATCCTTTTCTTTTAAAATTTCATGGCATTTTTTGAAAAGAAAATGATTTTGAAGAAGAAAGAATATTTTCCTCACGAATTCATTTCAAGTGTTTTATAAAAACCATTTTCCATCTAAGATGACATTATTTAATATGTGTATGTTTCGAGTATAATTTCTCTATGATTTACATGATTTCACTTTTCTTATGATGAAATGATATCCATTTGTTTTATATGGATTATGTTATAATGGGATGATGTTTATGAAACGCATTTTATTCTTTGGGTTATGATGAATGATTTATGTTTATGTTATGGCACACATAAAATGATTTCATTATGAGATGGGTGGGACCTATATCTCCCTCCAATGCATTTGGTAAAGATTTATATCTCATGAGATAGACATGGTTGGAACGGCAATATAATCCGGTTCAGTGATACGGGACTGGAACGAGGAGTGAACTCGATTCAGAAAGGGACTTTGTCCACTAAGATGGTCTTGGCAGCAATGCCTTGGATACTATGGAAATCATATCATGTGATTAAGGGTTTTCCATAATTACATGTTTTATTACAATGATATTTTATCATGATTGGTGTTTCATTATGATCTATGCCTTATGTACTACCATGCTTTATGTCATTGCTCAAGATTTTGATGTTTAAACATTATGTTCATGTTTTTAAGTTCAAATGTATATGGTTTGTTTTATTTTCTCCATACTTACCCTTACTGAGAATTTGAGCTCACCCTTTATATGTTTTATTTTCCCCAGGATATAAATAAAGGTTTTAGGTAAGGAAACAAAAGGGGAGGATCTTTATAGGAGATGTTGAAGATCTTTCACCAGGATTAGAAGATTATGTTCCGAGTTTCCAAAGACACTAAACTATTACGATCCTTGAGTGTTGTTTTTTGTTATGTATTAAGTATCCCACAAAATTAATGTAATGTCCATGTATGTAAAGTTTGGGATCTCTATACACACACACATATATATATACCATATTAATTTCTTTTATACCACTCATAATGGGTACCTTCATCAGTGTTTTTTAAGCATTCAAAAAATTTACCAAATTTTAAAGGTGTTAATAAAATCAATTAATTATGATTTTAAATTTTCAATCTGTAGTAATGGACATCACTTATTGAAAATTTATTATTGTATTTATTACATAAAATAAATAAAAAATTATAAAAAATTGTTTTTATTTCTGAATAAACATAATTCACTTGAATTATAGAATAAATATACTTAAATAAATCGATGAAAAACACTATTTTTATAATAAACATAGATACAATGTTAACTATTTTAATAAAATTTTAATAAGAAATTTTTAATACGTGTTGATATGTTTTTTTTGAAATGAATCTTAATTAATTATAAAAATCTATATTAAAAAATATTTTGATATACACTCATTACATTTGATAAGAACCTAAAAAATTAAGTAATGTTTGTTTTGTTTTTTAAATTAACAATTGTACTTAAATTTAAAAATAGTCACTAAATTTATTAAAATATTGTTTTAATAAATGATATCATCATAAAAAATTTATTTGTCACATTACAAATCCTTGGGGTTTTTATTTGTAGCTTATTCATGTCCACTAAGAAACCAAATTCAGACTCTTCAAATGGTAGAAAATTTAATATTCATATAGCCTTATTAAGACCATTCCCTAGTAGATAATGGATATACATGTTGAATTCTTGAAAGAGTATTTAAAATTAACAGGTGATAAAATAATAGGGACCAAAATAGCTAATCTATTACTAATGGAAAAATAATTTTTCATGTATTTTTTTACAACAGTTATGAAGTGACATCATTGCGACCAAAATCATAAATATGATTTTGAAATCAATTATTATAATCAATCTAGAAATTTTTTTCAGCATCGATTATTAGTTAAAATTACATGAAATACAATATGTATAAGTCGTATTCATAAATATAATTGTTTTATAACTTTATTTATTTTATAAAACCCACTCATATATCATATTCAATGTTTGTTTTATATAAAACTGATGTTGAATATTCTAAAAATTTTAGAACCCATGTGAGACATTTCACATCGGTTTTCTAACGATTTTATTTTGCCAAATTTTTCATAATTTGATATTAGTATTTCCTTTTATAAATACTTATTTTCTTTATTTCTCTAGGATAATAGTCATATTACCTAGGATTCATTTCAATGATGGAATGAAATTGAAAATGACTTGAACTTTTAAATTTAGTGAAATTATTCCTTTATTGATGTTCATGGATAAATCATATGGTTTTTCTTTGATTAAAGATAAATGAATCCAATAGGATTTTTTGTAAGAATAAAGGTAGAAGTTCATTTAATGTTATGTGTCCAATTCTAGATTTGAAAGAATAACATAGAAATCTTAATGGTTATTTAAATAATTATTATAAAAATAAAACATTCATAAGAAATTTAAGGATACTACATATGAATAATCCATATTTTTGAAAGTTGTGTTAGAATAAAAGGTCTCTTGTATGAGTAGTTGGAAACATGAATAAGAAAAATATAGTGGAAATGGGATCATGTACGGGTAAATAAAAACATGATCTGTCTGTATAAGGATTTTTTCCTGATCTATGAAATTTTTTTGTGGAAGAGTGATAGAGAATACTAGTATTACAAGGATATATAGGTGAAGATACCATAGGTTTTTTGTTTTTATTATTTTTACTTATCTTAGTTTTCAATAAACGTTCTAATGTAATTAATGAAGCATTTATTTCTTGGGTGAGTCTTTGAGCATCCACCCATTACATGAATATTGTAGGAGCTCTCCAAATGGTTTGGGTAAAGAAAAATAAACAATGTTTTCATGGAAAATTAATGTAACTTCATATATCAGTAATGAAAGAAAAAACAAAGTATTCCCTTGAATTATTAGCTAGAAATATTGAATGGGGTAACCCATAACATTATATAATTTTCACATTGATCATTAAGGAGTTCAAAGACATGTGATGTTGAGGATGGAATAATAGTTTATTTCACAATGCATTGAGTGAGTTTCTTTCACTATTAAAGAATACTAAGGAACAATATCCGAAAATTATACAGTTGGTCATAATGTTAAGAAAAATTTCAAATCAGGGAGAACCATTATCTATAACAATCACTTATAAAGTTTAATAGAATAGAGAATCTAGATGTTACACTAATTTTGTACATATAGGATACTTGTACATAAAATATAATATTTTATAAGGATACCTAGTTGGTGTTTGAGAATTGATCCTTCAAGTACATTTCAATTTTATTGCTAAAAATAGTGATAAACACTCCTGGATAAAGTCATTTTTTAATTAGGATAACTTAGTATTTATTAGTGAATTGATAAACTTGATCTAGAAGAAGAGTTAATTGAAATAATTTAATTTCATTGTTTTACAGACTATTTCCTCTTGGAAATTTCCGTTAAGGTGTTTGGAATTATTTTAATTATTCCTATAATTAATTTAAAAAATTTCAATATAATTTTATGAGTTTTGAAAAATTTTGAGAACTATTGAAGTCTCTTTGAGCCTATTTAATGAAATCAATATTTCATGTGATATAGTTTTAAAAGATGATAAATTCTATTATCCTATATGGTCAGTGCATAAGATAATTTATCAAAGAAAAATAAATTTTATCAACTGGTATGATATTCCAATTTAAATAAGGTCCAATGAAGAGGATCCAAAAAATGGACCAAGGGAATTCATTTCTACAAAAAATACCATGTAGTGCATTAGTAAATTTATTTTCACTCATAATGATGCATAAGTAAATTTTCTTATGAGAATCCCATGTAAATAAATTAGTCTATATTGAATATAAGTGGTCGGTGTGCAAGTAAATTCATCAATGCGGAGGTGAAATGGAAATACCATTATAGAATTCAATTATATAGCTAAAGTTTGATGAAATTTAAAAGGAAAACAATCAACAAGTAAGATATTTCAGACCATGTAATATATTTGACATAGAAAAATTCTGAGTCTCAAATGGGTCAAGTTCAAGTTTCAAGAATTTTGAAATTTTAAAGAATTTATAATTTGATAATTTTTGGATTAATTTTCAAATACAAAAAAAAAATCCTCAAATTTAATGTGATACGAGCAATAGAATTTCATGATGATGATCTTAAAGGCTGATAAAAGGAAGATCAACCTATTAAATTATTTTCACAACATAAAATGTGATAAAATTAATTTATTGAATTTTCAAGAATAATATAGATAAATTGATTCAGATTCCTATGTTTTACATCAGTACTTAAATTATTACTTGAGCCTAGGAAGATGAGTTTGTGACTATGGAAAATAATTTGTTGATTCAGGGTATATATTTTGAGATAACAAAAAAGTTTAAACCAAGCCTATTGAAATATAAAATAGAAACAAAATTTCTTAATGATCTTTCTTAAATGAGTTCATTTTTTAAATATAAATTTTTTTAAAAGAAGTATGACTAAGGTCATGAGAATAATAAAACATTTTTTTATTATACTACTTTTTCATTTGCGTCTACTTTCCCCCCTCAACTATCACGACCTGTCCTCGGGACCCATGTCGTGACTACCCCAAGCCTGCCTTCCATAGGCCAGGGGCTGGAGACTAGCACCAAATGCGTAAATCCCTAAGCTGGGAAGGAATTTATTTTATAAAAGTAAACACACACAACAGAGTACACAACTGAAAGAAAAATACTAAGTAGAAACTGTATAAAAAATATGTGCTGGAAAGAAAAAGGGGTCATAAATACAAGACCAACAGTAAAGTACAAGGAAAAGACAAAATATGTACAACTAAAAAGACAAACAGCTAGAAGGTGTCTAGCAGCTCCTGGATTATCCACCACAGATCCTACCTGAAGGGTAGGTATAGATGGCCTCCTCAGCACTCCACGTCTGTCTGTCTCCTTCGGGTACCGTATCGTCGTGAGGTCCACCTCCGGGTACCGTCCAGTCCTTGTACACTCCGCCTCAGTAAGTGTTGTCTGTCGTCTGCATCAAACACAATGAGGTGCAGGAAAATTCCGTGCAGGGGTGAGTATAACGATACTCAGTAGGGACCCCAAGACCCTCAAGGTCTCAAAAAAATCCAACAAGGATAACTACAAAGTACGGAGTCAACGGATAACCCTTACTTAGGTATATTCCCATACATATACCTAAGTTATTTAGTAACCCATCTAAATCATGAGGAAAACACGAAATTCATTGACTCGGCTCAAACTAGGATTTCAGTGATGTATAGATATACAGATTATTAGTCGCGAAGCTAGATCATCTTATTCTTTCAAGAGGTACTGCTTCTGACCATACGGAGTCTGACCCACATAGGATCAATAGGTACTAACCCCCGCAATGACCCACAGAGGATCTGACCCACACAGGATCGGTATGCGCTGACCCACATAGGATCGCTGAGTGCTGACCCACCCAGGATCATACCCATAGAGGATTGGTATGTGCTGACCCACGCAGGATCATTGAGCGCTGACCTCCATATGATCTTTCTCCAACCTCTGTCTCACTATCATCCACTGGATTCTTCGCACCCGGTGCACTCGAGTTCCATAGAATCTTCCCTCAAGATATCGGTAGTACCTCGACTTCCACTAAACTCCACAAAAGAGCAACCTAAAAGACTTCCATGTTGTAAGGGTTCCAACGCAACAGACGGTGCGCCAATCGGACGCTCGGTCTGTGAGTTATTGGCATTTCCGTCCGAGGGGCCCGGTTGGTTTTTAGGTTCAAACCAACCCAACTGTACTCCAAATGTGTCCAAACCTCAAGTGGGATATTCCAAAAGAACCGTCTCTTTCTAAGATCTATGTCGCCGTAGACGGTTCATAGATCGGACTCCCTTATCCCAAGATATAGTAAAATATGTAAATTCAGGTTAAACGGGTCCAGTCTGGGGTCTGACCCGGTCCACGGGTCCAACCCGACCCGCTGGAGCGGCCCAACCCGGTGTGGCGGCCCGGCCTGAGGTAGTGGGCCGGCCCGGTATGGCAGCCCGGTCTATTGGGATGGCCCGGCCTAAAGGTGGCCAAGCCCGGCCAGCTGGCCCACATGGCCTAGCTGGCTGGCCTGTGTGGCCTGGTTGGATTGCCAGCGTGGCCAGGCTGGCCACGCCATGGGGGGTGCGGCACCCCCTGGCTTCCGAAGGAACTGGCGCTAGGTTCCGGTTCGGTGACCCATGGGACTCGAGGGGTCCTGCCTATAGCGCGCACTTGTGTCCGGCTCAGCTGGCCGCCCCGGGCTCTTCCACCGCGGCACGACGGCACCGCGGTTCTGCTAGCCTTCGCGCGGCGCGACGGCACCATGCCACCTCTATCACAGCCTGTCCTGGCCACGACCTTCAGCTTCTCCGTGCGGCGCGACGGTGCCGCACTCATCGTCCGACTGTCGCAGCCCTCCTGGTCACATCCCCCTTCATTCCGGTGTGGTGCGACGACACCGCGCCCCTCCGGCACTGCCATGGCCCACCTAGCCGCGGCTCGGTTCTTTGCATGGCACGGCGGTGTCGCACCCTTTTGGCGACCCGGTGGCCTTGCACCGCCGGCTTCTTCATAGTCTGCCTCTGTCATCAACAACAAGAACAACCAAAGGAGAAGGGTCGAGTCATGTTCATGCGGTCTGAGCCCTCATCATCATGGCGATAACATTTGGCATACCATAATCCAGAAATTTGAACGATGAAGAACAGAGGTTTATACTCATATATAAAATAACTCAAATTCCCCTACCTCGATTGTCGACGATCTTTGACAAAGTTTCAGAAAGGTGGACGTCGTTCTGTTGACGTCGGAATAAGATGAAGAAGTTGACATCATTGGCGTTCTTCAAGGACGGCGGTGTTTCTTCTTCTTTCCCCAGTTGAAGAGGGAGAGAGAGATGTTCGTCGTTCTTCATTGGAGAGGGGTGTTCTTCATTGGGAGAATAAATTTCTCCAAGGGTTCTCCAATGCTCCACCAAAAAGAAAGTGTCAAACAAAATAATGGGTTAAGCTAACCCATTATTTAATTGTTGTCCAAAGGAATTCAAACGATTTCAAATTAATTAATTAATTTCATTAATTAATTTGTGGTTTGGCACACTTATTAGGGAAGGTGGAAAGTTACAATCAAATAAAGATAGGGTTGGCTTCATTAACTCAAGGTAATTTTAAGGGTTTCATTCCATATAAATGGGAGGTTTAGGGGGTTTGATGCTTGTGTGGGCCCCACCTAATAATATCCTCCCAAGGGAGGTTATGTGTGGGTGGGACCCACCACTAACCTCCCCTTGGAGGTTTTAACTACCAATAAATAAAAATAAGCTAACTCTTATTTTTAGTTAACTTAATTAAAAAACCCCAAAATCTAACTTCCACTCTCTTTAGAATGCAACTGCAGTGAAGGTCTCACTAAGCAATCACTGACGCTGTGAGTTCAACGGTGCCCTCAGATTTCAAATCTGAGCAACGGTTCAAAAGTTATAAAATCTTGTACGTACGTTTACTGAACATAATTGAACAAAACTTTATAAATTGATTATATTCCTCGGAATCAAGCACCGTCAGAAACTGCAGGCTCGTAAAATTCCCATGTTTTTAAGAAAAAAAAATTCCATGGAAATTTTGAGTCTTTACATTCTCCCCACCTCAGGGATTTACGTCCCCATAAGCTACAACTTGAACTAAGGGAACAAATGAGGGTACTAAGCACGCATCTGAGCATCCCGCTCCCATGTGCTCTCCTGGAGGTCCACATGCTACCAACGAACACGCACTAGAGGTATCGACCATCCATGTAGGACCTGCTTCTGTTGATCCTCAATCTCCACTAGAACCTCCGTGAAAGTCACCCCGTCATCGATGTCCAGATCCCCGTGGTCGATGATGTGGGACTGGTCGTGCACATATCTCCTCAGTTGAGATACGTGGAAGACGTTGTGCACCTGGTGCAACTGAGGTAGAAGAGCTAAGCGGTAAGCCACCTCACCTACTCTTCTAAGGACCTAGAAAAGTCTGATGAACCTTAGAGATAACTTTACGCCTCATCCAAATCTTTGTAGACCTTGTCGAGGTGAGACCCTTAGAAAGATGTGGTCGCCATACTCAAACTCTAGAGGTATCTGTATCCTCTCAGCATATGACTTCTGCCTGCTCTATGTAGTCTTCATCCCCTCTTGGATGATCAGCACCTTCTCTGTGGTAGCACATACCATCTCTGGTCCCACTAGTGCTGACTCCCCTGGGTCTGTCCAGCATAGTGGTGATCTGCAATGTCGACCATAAAAGGCCTCAATAGGTGCCATACCAATGGTGGAGTGATATCTGTTGTTGTAGGCAAACTCCACCAAAGGTAAGTGGTCCTCCCAGCTACGACCGAAGTTGAGAACACAAGCACGGAGCATGTCCTCGAGGGTTTGGATTGTCTGCTCGGTCTGGCCATCCTTCTAAGGATGGAAGGCAGTGCTCAAGCAAAGTTGTGTCTCGAAAGCTTCCTACAACCCCTTCTATAGCCGGTAAGTAAACCGTGCATCACATTCAGAGACAATATAAGAAGTTACTCCATATAAATGCACTATCTCTTGTAAATAGATTCATCCCAAGCTATCAACTGATCCCTGCTCTCTGATCGATAAGAAGTGGGCCGACTTGGTGAGTCGGTCAACAATCACCCAAATCGAGTCGTGACTCCTGGATGTATGTGGAAGACCGGTCACGAAGTCCATGGATATCCCATCCCATTTCTACTTTGGGACCTCTAAGGGTTGTACCAAGCCTGCTGGTACCTGGTGGTCCGCCTTCACTTGCTGAAAAGTGAGGTATCGTGAGATAAACTATGCTACCACCTTCTTTATACCTGGCAACTAGTGCTGTCGTCGGAGGTCCTAATACATGTTTTCCACTCCTGGATGTACCGCTAGAGGGGAAGTGTGGAACTCCCTCAACACTTTCTCCTGAAGTGAAAATGGTACCATGGTACGTCCTCTGAAGAGGATGACGTGCTCCCCACCTTCAGATAATCCATCAGGTGCCTGCCCTATGGATATCTGAGCACATCGTGTCTCGTAGTCAGCATCCCCAAGTTGCGCCTCCCTAACTCTCTGAAGAAGTAGGGGAGTGAATGTAAGAGACTGTAGATAGGCTGCTCTATCCCTATCCACAAAGGATATATATAAGGCAGCTAGCTGCTCTGTTTCCTCTCCTAGAAGCTGAATATCAGTCCTCCTACTGACCGCATCTGCAACAATGTTCCCCTTCCCAAGAGTATAGACTATCTCGAAGTCATAGTCCTAGAAGAACTCAATCCATCACCGCTGTCTCAAGTTCAGGTCATTTTGAGAGAAGATATACCTGAGACTCTTGTGATCAGAGTACAGGGTAAAACATTCACCCATCAGATAGTGTCGCCACATCTTCAAGGTGAAGACCACTATTGCTAACTCCAGTTCATGGGTAGCGTAGTTCTTCTCGTGCTTTCTCAACTGCCAAGAACCATACGCGATCACAGCTCGCTCCTACATCAGGACACACCCAAGTTTGTTCCCTGATGTGTCGCGGTAAACTACGTACCCGACGCCCTCCTTTGGAAGCCTCAAGATAGGGGCACTAGTCAACCTCTGCCTCAGCTCTTGAAAGCTCTGTTGGCATCTCTCCGACCACACTAAGGGTTTCCCATTCTTTTTCAAGGCTGATAGTGGTGCTGTAACTCTGGAGAAGTCTGAGACGAATCTCCGATAGTATCCATCCAATCCCAGGAAACTCCATACCTCTGCCACACTCTTGGGTGGCTCCCAAGAAAGTACCACCTCAATCTTCGTTGGATCCACTGCAACTCCAGCCTTCGAGATGAAATTTCCCAATAAGTGAACCTCTCGAATCCAGAACTAGCACTTTGAGAGCTTACCATAAAGTTGGTTCTCTCGGAGTGTGTCCAGTACTACTGTTTCCGATGCTTTCACCGGGGGGCGCGCATCCATCTGTGGAGGACGCGCAGCTGTTGTCCTGCATTACCGCTTTCAAAAGGCGGGCGGCATCCGTTCCTTATTCAGGGACGTCTGCTCCTTGATCAAAACGGGATGATGGGATGTCAGTTCTTCCTTCTGTGGATTCCTCCTCGGAACTCGTCACCTAGTCCGGGTCTCCCTCATAGATTTAAGATGTTGTTCGTGAATCTCATTCCCGGTGCCATATCTTCATGGACGCCAGTTAATTACACTACTTCCGTCAAGACATTCCATGGGGTCTTGACATGGTAGCAACCTTCAGTCGGAGTAGACGGCAACATCAGGCATGTCGGGGCATCTCTATGTGCGTGGACATAGGGGAACCTGTATTCTTCCTCATAAGAGGGCATCTCAAGGGTGAAGAACCTGAGGCATGTATCTGAGGTTTTCCTCAGCATCCCGTGTTTAACACAGGGTATTTCGCGAGTTTAACGTCTTACGGAGACGGTTACGCAAAAGGCGTGTCATCCGAGGTTTTCCTCAGGCAACTCGTGTTTATCACGAGGTAGGCCGCGAGCTTAACGTCTTGCGGAGACTGAATGAGGGTGATCAGAACGTCCCATAGAGACGGATCAGATTGGTATATCCCAAAGGAAAAATACCTAGAAGATGGATGGATCAAAACGCCCAATGAGGAAGGATCTGAGGTGGTGCACTCCCTAGAGGGGATGTTAGGGCCAATAGGGGCCTATATACCCTGAGAGGGGGGGTGAATCAGGGTATGGATATTCTATTTTCAAAGTTCTTCCTGCCCCACTGGATCATGACCTCTTTGTTACAAGGGCCACTTTGTTTGCACTTGTGTGGTTACTGTGATCACTTGTCTCCTTTACCTGATAATGATTCTTTGAATGCAATGCAGGGAAGTAAGCAGGAAGACACAGGTATTTTTACTTGGTTCACCGCTAAGGGCTACGTCCAAGGAGCATACGCCGACAAGTTGCCGGTTCGTATCAAATTCCACTAGACTTCACTAGCTGTGGATTACAATGTTCGGGATAGATCACTTCTATGCCCAGGCTCACTGCCTATACAAGGTTTAGGGTCAGCTCACTGCTTTCCCAAGGGTTACTCCCTGTTTCTCTCTCTCTGGCTCACTACCGGTGGAGAGGATCACCTACTTCCTCTTCCTAAGCTCACTGCTCTGTGAAGGGAATCCAATCACAGTTTATAGACCTGTAGGTCTCTTCATTTCCATTAAGGAATGAATCTTTCTCTGTATGTAGATGCTCTGTTAAAGTTCAACTTTCACCCGTAGATGAATACCCCTTTTGCCACTATCCACTGGGAAAACTACCTTTGGAAAGACCTTCGCAAAGCACCCTATAATGCGAGGCTCCCAATTTAGCGAAGCTCAACCAAGCCTTCGCGAAGCTCCTGCCTTTTCGCGAAGCTCACTCGTGAATCTCCTTCGCGAAGAACTCTCGCAATGCTCAAGCCGTCGCAAAGCAACGACCCTCGTGAAGCTAAGTAAGCCAACGCGGAGCTCACAGGTTTTGCGGAGCTACAATAGCCACCGCGAAGCACCTCTTTCGCGAAGCACACTGGCTCCGCGAACCACCTTCGCAAATCGAGAGCAAAGTATTTTCTCTGAAAATTCTCTCTACTTCGCTCGAAGGGGTCGGCCTCTATTTATAGGTGATTCCACCAACCCTCGAACTTTCCGTGCGAAGTCAACGCCACGTCATCTCAAATCGCGAAGCTCCAAAGTTTCTGCCAGAATTCTGTCCAAATCGCGAGGCTCCACGACAATCTTCCGTTCGCGGAGCTTGAAGTAGTCGCGATGAATCACCGTAAACTTACCTTCGCGGCTCGCGCCTTCGCCGCGAAGCTCCCTCGCAAAGCCCTTCACCGCCGTGATGCGCTTCATCCTTTTCCGTTCGCGAAGCTTGACGTAATCGCGAAGCATCACCGCCTCCATTCTTCTGGTCTTCGTGATTTCCAAACCATGCATCCTATCTTCGCGAAATTCATGCCTTTTCCATATGAAATTATTCTCTTCATGGAAATCCTATTTTCGCGATGCTCACCAAACTCCAAATTTTGGACCCCAAAAATTTGGCAAACACTGGGAAACGGCGCCACCTTGTACTGCTCTTTTTGTACCGCCTCCAGATCGTCCTTTCCTTTGTCATCGTTCTTTGTCAACATGGATTGTCAACAACTTCTCGAAAACTCGACAAATATCCATGAAACACCTGCTTTGTCAACAAACACAATCAACCCAAAAATACTTCAATGTTACCTTGAGGGATTTTTGCCCAACAATCTCCCCCTTTGGGTTTGTTGACAACTCTTCACAACTCTGCTCAGAATAATTTTCTGCACTTTGATACCTCACTGAGTCTTCTTCCAGCTGCTACCACCATTCACCTCTTGCGATTATGATAGAATTCAAGGATTCACTTAACACGTACTCTAATCCCACATGAGCAATGCTCGGCGTGAGAAACAAGAGTAGTATGAAAAGTTCATCAATGAGTCACTTCATGTCAGACCCCAGTTGTCGATTCCACCCTGATACCAATTCTTTAAAATAAAACCAGTTGTTGAACCACACTGATACCAATTGGTGAATTCTTAAGTTGATATCAATTGTTGATAGTTGGACACCGTCTCACACCATTCCAACACCACTGTTCTGCTTTTATCACGATCCTCAGCTGTCGTGATATCTATGCTTTGATCGATCACTTCTAGCATCGTCAGATTTAAAAATCTCTCCCCATTTCTCATTGCTCCCCCTTTCTGGCTGCTCCACCTGTCAACTTCTCCCCGTATCAATTATGATTTATCAAATTTCCGCACTTTCTCCCCCTTGAACAAGCACTATTTTCTCCCCCATTAACAAACACTTCTCTCCCACTTTGTCAACGAACCCAAAGGTCACTCCTTTGTAGTCTGTAACATAGTAGAGAACACATATCAGCGCATTAGGGAAAAACACACCATACCTCAGGGAGAGGGGGGGTCCCACATCCACACTATTTCAAGTGCGGGGAATCGACTGAACTCCGAGAGCCAGTCGATGCCTCTCAAAATCTTCCTTGGGTAAGGCCTTTGTCAGAATGTCTGCAACCTGTAGCTCTGTAGGCACGTACTCCAACTTCACGATTCCCTACTCAACCTTCTCCTTGACAAAATGATACTTAATCTCAATGTGCTTTGTCCTTGAATGATGGATGGGATTTTTGATAAGATTTATAGCACTTGAGTTGTCGCACTGGATTCCGATCAGAGACTTCACTTCAACTCCCATATCTTCAAGCTGCTGCTTCATCCACAATAACTGTGTGCATGCTTGAGTGGCCGCAATATACTCAGCTTCTGCGGTGCTCAATGAAATTCAATCTTGCTTCTTGCTAAGACAAGAAATACACAAGACACCAAGATAGAAAGCACCACCTAACGTTGATTTCCTATCATCCGCTGAACCGGCCCAGTCTGCATCAGTATATCCCAATAACTCTATCTGAGATTTGTTATTGTATGTCAAGCCGAAGTCCACCGTGCCCTTGATATACCGAAGTATTCTTTTCACTGCGAGCATGTGACTTTCCTTGGGATTACTCTGATACCTCGCTTCTTGGCATGTGGCGAAAACAATATCAGGCCTTGTTGCGGTTAAGTACAACAGACTTCCAATGATTTGCCTGTATTCTGTGATAATAACTGCCTTGCCATCCTCATCATCCTTTGATTACTCTTTATCTGGGAGTCTCCTTTGCACATCAGTCGTGCTTTGTTCCGAATCATCGTGCTATATTCATTCATCTTGTCTTGATAGACCCATTTTGTCCTGATGACATTTTTATCATCTAGCCTCGAAACAATCTCCCACGTCTGATTCTTCTCAAGTCTGATCTATCTCTTCATCCATGGTATGATCCCAGTTTTCATCTTTAGTTGCATCAGCAAAGAATTTCAGCTCAACTTGAGATATAAAAGATGTTTGTTGCAGTGATTCCATTCTCCTTGTCTGAGCTAGAGCTAACTAATCACCAATGATATTCTGCATATCAATTTCAGCTCAACTCTTTGACTGTTGTGCAGATGAGGATTTTTACTTCCTTGTACTCACAAACTAGACACTTTCATGTTCATCATTGGTGTCTTATTTTGAACCAGCATAAGCCACTTCTGATCTCCCTGTGTTGCTTTATTCCTCAATACTTCCATCAGGAAGTTTTTCACTGACTCATTTTTCAGTGGCTTCATTTCTTTCAGCTAAGTTTCTCAAATTTTTGTTGAGACGTCTTTGATTTTCTCTTGCAGCTTCTTGGTATCCTAAAAACAGTCAGCTAATACCATATTATTATAGCAAATAGATAAGCATGAAATGCATTGTTATTTCTGCTTCTCCCTGTGTTTCTTTCTTCCCTCAATAGGAAACACCTGAGCCGAGTCATCCAATTATTGCATTGATGGCTCTTGAATCTGATTTGGATATAGAATGCTCCCCATGTGTTACACAACACTTCTGTCTGTTAGGCCCAACGGTAGAGACCCATAACCATTCTTCTCCATATGCACCATTTATACTAATCTGGCACTCAACATCGAGCCATTAACCAAATCTCTAAGCCTACTGAGATAGAACTCGGTGTAGGAAACAAGAGACAAAGTTAACAACACAATCATATTCTATTGTGCTCTGTTGCTCCCTTTCTTCTTCAACTCTAGTACCTGATCTGAATCAATTGAAACTGTAGAGCATATCACTTCTCCACTTTGCATCCTTAGATGCCACTTCCC
Source organism: Viscum album (assembly GCA_963277665.1). NCBI lineage: Eukaryota > Viridiplantae > Streptophyta > Magnoliopsida > Santalales > Viscaceae > Viscum > Viscum album. The sequence continues at coordinate 584,830,511 of OY728130.1, forward strand.
CATGGATCGTATCTCCCTAGAACCTGAAACATATTAATCATCAGTTAATAGCATTTATATACATAGGGAGAGGGGATCTTCTTCTGGACTCCTCAAGATGAGGATTGTGGTTGATCCAGATGGGTCAACCCTTTGATTCTTTTTTAGAGGGCATCACACTCCTTTCTTGCTTCCTCCAACTGCCTAGCCAACTTCAACTGTTCTGGCCATATGACTAGGCATTCTTTGCCCACATTTTGAGCCTTTTTCTGATACGTAGATTTGGTAGGCTCGGCCTTTCTCACCGCTTGGGGTATAAACCCACTAGTACACATTTTCTTCTTTGAGGTTCTACTAAAATTCCATTTTCCTTGATTATTTCTCGGAGCAGGAACATCTTTCCTTTCTATCTTCCCTTGCTTCTTCCACCATTGCAAGGATCTTGTATCTTCTTTCAGTTTTCGCTGTGGAATACGTCCTGCGAATTTTTCGTCACATTCTTTGTTCATATTTCTTTTATCAGATGTCTGAGTCACCACACTCCTTTTTACCGGTGGTGAGTCTTCCATTGAATGTTCATTCTTCTTTCTCACAACTGTAGCATCTTCACCCTTTTTCTTCCAGATTTGTTCATGTTTCCTCTGAGAGATATGTTGCGAGTGTGACAGAGGAGGTGACTGATACACCTTTCGCTTAGCTCCTTGTGATTCCCATGAGGCTCTAAGCCTATTTTCCAATTTACCATTTTGTCTTCCAGTGTACGATTTCTCATTAGACACCACTGGAGTGAGGAATCTCCTTTGACGTTCCTTTTCCTTACCTGCTTTCTTCTTGCTGCAATGTCTTGCCAAATGCCCATAATTAGAGCATATAAAACAATTTCCATCAAAGACATACCTCATTTCGTCACTTCTCTGCTGAGATGGTGATGCAACTTGAGATCCTCTTCTGATATTGGGCTCCTGAGCTTCCTGAAACATACCCATTGTGTGTCCCTTTCTTCCACAGAAATAGCATCTAATGAATGGTTTCCTCTGAGAAACTCTTCTATCTGATTTATCATGATGATTCTTCTTATTCTCAGATTTAGTAAGGTTTCTGTTTTCACAGCCTGAAATGTATTCCAGAGCCTCTGAACAGAAGCTTGACGTGTGACCATGAATCCCACAGAAATAGCACATGTCATCACTTCTTTTTGTAACTGACCTCTTTGGCCTATCTCCAGTACCTACAGGGTTTTCTCCACTCATGGAACTGTTCACGGCTCTCTTCTTATCATGCATGGGAGGTGATTCATCAAATCCAATACCAGCTTTTCCGAAACTTTCTGGTCTTTGAGCTGAGAAAATATTCTGTTGTTTCTCTTCAGAAACAGCATATCTGTTCTTCATTTTATCATCACTTGCTGAAGGATGATCAAATAGCAAGTGCAGTGCGTCCTTCAACTTGGGATTATCTTTGAATTTAAACTTCTCTATTTTCTTCTTGACTGATTCAAGCTCTTCTACCAACTTTAGAATCTTCATATCCCTTGATTCAAGTTGTACATCAAGTTTTTCCTTGAGAAGCTTCCCTCTACTTACCTCATCTTCCAGTTCATGCTTCAGCTTATCAACCATGTCATTTTTCTCCTTTACCTTCAATTTTTCTTGAGCGACAGAGTCAGAGCAACATGCATTCTCTTGTTGTAGCCTTTTATTTTTCTGAACTTCTGTAGACAACTGTGCTGCTAGATCATTATTTCTGGCTTTAAGATTTTGTGCTTCATCTGACTTTTGACTCTCTTCATAATCACCAGCCTTTTGTTTTCCTTTCATTTTAGCCATCTTCTGCAGCTCTTCAGCATGTGAATCATTCTTCTCTGTTATGTCAGTAACTATATCAATAAGCCTTTGATTTAAGCCTTTTAGCTTGTTGACCTCAATCTCCAATCCCTTGATCCGGATATCTTTAGATTTGGCTTTTTCAGTGTTTCTAACGTCACTTGGAATATTAGGTTCTTCGATGCTTTTGAATTGATCTTTCACTTTTCTATTCAAGCCATCGATCTCCCTTTTCTGTTCTTCAATCTTAATTTTATACTCACTAACTGATTCTGAGTTCTCCCGTGTTGATAACCTGAGTTTCTCAATTTCTTCCATCAACTCAGACTTCTCTTCTTCCTGCTGCTGCATATAGAGTTTGGCATCATGAACAACTTTGTTGGATTTCTTTTTTTTTGCTCTCCAAACATCTATCTCCTCAAGAGCAGCCTCCAACTCAGCTCGCATATCTATTCTTCCTTCAATTTCTTCTTCTGTTTCAGCATCGCTCTGATGCTCATGTACTTCACTCATTCCAACATCATGATTGAGTGAATCAATCTTTTCCCTGTCAGATTCATCCAGACCTTCCTTCAACAAACTGTTTGATTCTTGTAATTGAATCACACTTTTTCCATACACACTTCCACACTGAGGAATACCACCCGACTTCTGCTTCTTCTTGGATGTTTTTCCCTTTACCATGGCTCACCGAGATAAGAGCAAACTGATTCTTTAAACACAAAGAGCGACTACACCAAGTCAGAGCAAACAAATCTGATAAAAGCAACCTATCCCTCTGATACCAATTGTTAGGGCCAATAGGGGCCTATATACCCTGAGAGGGGGGTGAATCAGGGTATGGATATTCTATTTTCAAAGTTCTTCCTTCCCCACTGGATCTTGACCTCTTTGTTACAAGGGACAATTTTTTTGCACTTGTGTGGTTACTGTGATCACTTGTCTCCTTTACCTGATAATGATGCTTTGAATGCAATGCAGGGAAGTAAGCAGGCAGACACAGGTATTTTTACTTGGTTCACCGCTAAGGGCTACGTCCAAGGAGCATACGCTGACAAGTTGTCGGTTCGTATCAAATTCCACTAGACTACACTAGCTGTGGATTACAATGTTCGGGCTAGATCACTTCTATGCCCAGGCTTACTGCCTATACAAGGTTTAGGGTCAGCTCACTACTTTCCCAAGGGTTACTCCCTGTTTCTCTCTCTCTGGCTCACTGCCGGTGGAGAGGATCACCGACTTCCTCTTCCTAAGCTCACTTCTCTGTGAAGGTAATCCAATCACAGTTTATAGACTTGTAGGTCTCTTCATTTCCATTAAGGAATGCATCTTTCTCTGTATGTAGATGCTCTGTTAAAGTTCAACTTTCACCCGTAGATGAATACCCCTTTTGCCACTATCCACTGGGAAAACTACCTTTGGAAAGACCTTCGCAAAGCACCCTACAATGCGAGGCTCCCAATTTAGCAAATCTCAACCAAGCCTTCGCGAAGCTCCTGCCTTTTCGTGAAGCTCACTCACGAAGATCCTTCGCGAAGCACTCTCACGATACTCAAGCCGTCGCAAAGCAACGACCCTCGCGAAGCTAAGTAAGCCAACGCGGAGCTCGCAGGTTTCGCAGAGCTACAATAGCCGCCGCGAAGCACCTCTTTCGTGAAGCACACTGGCTCCGCGAACCACCTTCGCAAATAGAGAGCAAATTATTTTCTCTGAAAATTCTCTCTACTTCTCTCGAAGGGGTCGGCCTCTATTTATAGGCGATTCCACCGACCCTCGAACTTTCCGCGTGAAGTCAACGCCACGTCATCTCAAATCGTGAAGCTCCAAAGTTTCTGCCAGAATTCTGTCCAAATCGCGAGGATCCACGGCAATCTTCCGTTCACGGAGCTTGACATAGTCGCGATGAATCACCGTAAACTTACCTTCATGGCTCGCGCCTTCACCGCGAAGCTCCCTCGCAAAGCCCTTCTCCGTCGCGATGTGCTTCAGCCTCTGTCGTTCGCGAAGCATGACGTAATCGCGAAGCATCACCGCCTCCATTCTTCTGGTCTTCACGATTTCCAAACCATGAATCCTATCTTCGCGAAATTCATGCCTTTGCCATATGAAATTATTCTCTTCATGGAAATCCACTTTTCGCGATGCTCACCAAACTCCAAATTTTGGACCCCAAAAATTTGGCAAACACTGGGAAACGGCGCCACCTTGTACTGCTCTTTTTGTACCGCCTCCAGATTGTCCTATCCTTTGTCATCGTTCTTTGTCAACATGGATTGTCAAAAACTTCTCGAAAACTCGACAAATATCCATGAAACACCTGCTTTTTCAACAAACACAATCAACCCAAAAATACTGAAATGTTACCTTGAGGGATTTTTGCCCAACAGGGGAGATGTCACACCATAATGGCTGATCTGAACGCCACTGAGGGAGGATCAGGGGAAGTGCGCCCCAGGATGGGGGACACCATGGATTACCATTGGTTGGGATTGAACCTCTTGGAGGTTTCCTATGCACCCTGTGTAGAGGACAGGGGTCAAAACCCACGTAGTTCGAAAGGGTGATGAATCGGGGTGTACACAGAGGACAACGACCCAGATATATGATGGGGCTTACACGTGGAAAGCGTCCCATGTGCCGCTAGAAGCAGTGAGGAGGTGGATGGCATGATCCCACTGGGATGTGGCAGCCCGGGTGAGAATCAGGATGGGTGATGGATGGATGAATGAAGTGGAGGGGGAATGAAATGGGACCATCGCATGGGAGACAGTGAAGTTGGGATTGAGCCTTGAAGAGGCTTCCTACGTATCCCCGTGGTAGGGAATCAAAGTCCGCGTATTTCAGGATGGTGCCGGTGAACCGACATGAAGGTGGACCTTGTCCTGATGGATGTCGTCATCGAACCAACGTAAAGGTGGACCTTGGTCCGATGCATCATCGAACTGACGTGAAGGTGGACCTTGGTCCGATGGGCATCGTCAGCAAACCGACGTGAAGGTGGACCTTGGTCCGATGGGCATCGTCAGTGAACCGACGTGAAGGTGGACCTTGGTCCGATGGGTTTTGTCAGTGAAGCGACATGAAGGAGGTCGGAACGACCGGGTGATGGGCTTGAACCTTATGGAGGCTTCCTACGTACCATGCCTTGACATGGATCAAAGACCATGTAGTTCAAAGGGGTTTCGTCGGCGAACCAATGTGAAGGTGAACCCGGGGGTCCACTTGTGGGGGGTGTCGGCGAACTGACATGAAAAAGGGACCTTGGTCCGATAGGATATGGGCTTGAACCTTGTGAGGCTTCCTACATACCATGCCTTGACATGGATCAAAGTCCTCATAGTTCGGGTTGGTCACAACGGCTTGCCGTCGGACTGGAATTGCAGTTTAACATCATGTTGGATGAAGGTGGAACTTGACGTGAATAAATGACGGGTGGGCTTGAACCTCAGGGAGGCTTCCTACGTACCATGCCTTGACATGGATCAAAGACCTCATAGTTCCAATGATGGACGTCGTCAGCGAACCAACGTGTAGGTGGACCTTGGTCCAATGAGGGATGGGCTTGAACCTCGGGGAGGCTTCCTATGTACCATGCCTTGACATGGATCAAAGTCTTCGTAGTTCAAATGGTGGAAGTCGTCAGCGAACCGACGTGAAGGTGGACCTTGGTCCAATGAGAGATGGACTTGAACCTCGGGGAAGCTTCCTACGTACCATGCCTTGACATGGATCAAAGACCTCGTAGTTCAAAGGGTTTCATCGGTGAACCGACATGAAAGTAGACCCAGGGGTCCACTAGTGGTGGGCTTGAACCTCGTGAAGGCTTCCTACGTACCATGCCTTGACATGGATCAAAGTCCTCATAGTTCGTAGGGTGGGTGTCGGTGAACCGACGTGAGGAATGAGGGACCTTGGACCAAAGGGGGATGGGTTTGAACCTCAGAGAGGCTTCCTACGTACCATGCCTTGACATGGATCAAAGTCCTCGCAGTTCAGGTGGTGATAATGGCTTGCCATCGAACTGGAATGCAGTTTAACGTCATGCTGGACGAGGATGAACTCGACGTGAATAAATGATGGGTGGGATTGAACCTCAGGGAGGCTTCCTATGTACCATACCTTGACATGGATCAAAGACCTCATAGTTCAAATGGGTGTGCAGTTTAATGTCATGCGGGACAAGGGTATATAGTTTAACGTCATGCTGGACGAAGTGTTTTCATGGCCAATGCTTACTCTAAGCCCACGTGAGTCGTTCTCGGTGTGAGAAACAAGAGGCAGCAAGGACCTGACAATCACGTCGCAAAGGGTGCGTCTGTGAGAAGCGAATATGGGCTTACGTGTTAGGTGGCCCATGGTGCTGGGACTTACTCCAAGATGGAGGCCCGAAGAAAAGAATGACGATGATTTCAGGCTTGAGCCTTGAAGAGGCTTCCTACGTATCCCCGTTGTAGGAAATCAAAGTCCCTGTAGTTCTTCTGATGACGGCTTACCGCCGATTGGGGGTTTCAATGGAATACCGCTGGATTGGGTCACAATGGTTTACCGCTGGAAAAATATGTCAATGGCTTACCGCTGCATAGGTCACAACGGCTTACCGCTGGATGGGGATGTGAACGGCTTACCATTGAATGGGGTCACAACGGCTTACCGCTGGATAAGGATCACAGTGTATTACCACTGGATAAGGATGCCAACGGCTTACCGCTGCATGGGGTTGCAATGGTGAATGGGGCTTACGCAAGGAAGCTGTCCGGGTGCCGCTATGGAGCGGCAATGGTGAATGGGGCTTACGCAAGGAAGCTGCCCGGGTGCTGCTATGGAGCGGCAATGGTGAATGAGGATTACGCAAGGAAGCTGCCCGGGTGCCACCAGGGAGCGGCAATGGTGCATGGGGCTTACGCTAGGAAGCTACCCAGGTGCCGCTAAGGAGTGGCAATGGTGAATGGGGATTACGCTAGGAAGCTGCCCGGGTGCCGCTAAGGAGCGGAAATGGTGAATGGGGCTTACGCAAAGAAGCTCCCCGGGTGCCGCCGGGGAGCGGCAATGGTGCATGGGGCTTACGCTAGGAAGCTGCCCAGGTGCCGCTAAGGAGCGGCAATGGTGAATGGGGCTTACGCTAGGAAGCTGCTCGGGTGCCACCAGGGAGCGGCAATGGTGCATGGGGCTTACGCTAGGAAGCTGCCCAGGTGCCGCTAAGGAGCGGCAATGGTGAATGGGGATTACGATAGGAAGCTTCCCGGGTGTCGCTAAAGAGCGCAATGGTGAATGGGGCTTACGCAAAGAAGTTGCCCGGGTGCCGCCAGGGAGCGGCAATGGTGCATGGGGCTTACGCTAGGAAGCTGCCCAGGTGCCGCTAAGGAGCGGCAATGGTGAATGGAGCTTACGCTAGGAAGCTACCCGTATTGTCTTCCTCATGTATGGCCATGAGGGCATCCCAACTCACTGGTGAATTGAAGCCCTCACCTGTGCACTAGTGCGCAAGAGGGATAATGCCAAGGGGTGTTGGAATTATGCCACTGTAATCATGGCATTAGGCGTCTTATGTTAGGAGCATAAGGCATCTCTTATTTGGAGTAAGAGGCATCCTATGTTTGGGACATAGGGATTACTACAGTTTAGAGTCATGTAGAAAGGACTGTTGGCTTCTTATACTATGAGCATAAGGCATCTCTCGTATAGGGAAAGGGGCATCCTATCATTTGTTAGATAGGGAGTGCTACAGTTTATAGTCATGTAGATAGGACTATTGGCATCTTATGCTGGGAGCATAAGGAATCTATTGCTTGGAGAAAGGGGCATCCTATGTTTTGAGAATAGGGAGAATACTACAGTTTAGAGTCATGTAGGTAAGACTGTTGGTATCTCATGCTAGGAGCATAAGGCATCTCTTGTTTGGAGTAAGAGGCATCCTATCATTTGTTAGATAGGGAGAATACTATAGTTTAGAGTCATGTAGGTAGGACTATTGGAATCTCATGCTAGGAGCATAAGGCATCTCTCGTATATGGAAAGAGGCATCCTATGTTTGGCACATAAGGATTACTACAGTTTAGAGTCATGTAGAAAGGACTGTTAGGCATAAGGTGCCTAGAAATGGTTGGTGTTGGGACTTACGCAAGGGCATCCCTTTCTGTTTCAACCTGGCATAGGAGCCAAGTGATTGGGTTTGGAGGAGTTTCCTGAGGAATGGTTCGACTCAAGGTACTCGGGGAATTGATGATGAGAACCTCAACTCACGACATAGGAAACAAACCAAGAGGAATACATCAACTCAAGATGTTTCATGGTGTGTGGAGGAGTGTATCAAATCATGGTATTCCATAGGTTGAAGGTGGGAGCGCATAAGGTTGCAATGGAAAATCCCAGCATCCCGGCCTGAAAAGTTCACGGTGCGACTCTCCATTTTTCATGGGGGTCTGTGACGATAGTGAAGGGACCGGCCCAGAGGCCCGGGACCGCAGCCCGGCACTGACCCCGAGCGGGGGTGCGGGGGCGTAGCCCCCACGGTATGGACCAGTGGGCACGAAGGTAGGATCCTCGTAAAGGATAGGTCTTCGCGGAGCATAGCCTCATGGAGCAATGGTCTCTCGTGGAGCAAAGGGGTATCGCGGAGCAAAGGACTCTCGCAAAGCAAAGGCCTCTCGCGGAGCTTGGTCTCGTGGAGCAGCATCGCGGAGCATAGGCTCGCGGAGCATGGACTCACGGAGGATGGTCTCGCAGAGCAGCATCACGGAGCATTGGCTCGCGGAGCATGGACTCACGGAGCCTTAGCTCGTGAAGCAGCAATGCAAAGTAAGCTGCTCGCAGAGCATGGCCTCGCAGAGCCGCAATGCGGAGCTCCATTCGGTCGCCCAAGGGGCGAAGTGGCCGTGGCCATCCTCCAGAGAAGGGGGTGAGATGGGTATTTATAGGCAAGGGGTGTCGTGAAGCTGACCTCTCGCACCGCCTCGGGTGCTTCGCGGCGCGCTCACGAACGTCAAATCCGTTCGCGGAGAGGTACCGCCTCCGGTTCTTCACGGCGGGCTCACGAACGTCAAATCCGTTCACGGAGAGGTACCGCCTCCGGTGCTTCGCGGCAGGCTCGCGAATGTCAAATCCGTTCGCAGAGCATCCCGCCTCCTGTGCTTCGCGGTGGGTCTTCACGGCGTGTTGCGAACGTCAAACAGGTTCGCGGAGCTTCCCGCCTCATTGCTTCGCGGCGGCGCTCCGCAATCGCGTAGGCGGCTTCGCGAATGGGCTTTGCAAACCATTTTTCCATCCAAACTTCAAATGTCCATAACTCCTAATCCGTAACTCTGTTCGAGCCCTACGACCTACCAAATCGAAGATTGCAAAATGGACTACGATCTTGGATCGTGTATGGAAGCATTTGGAAAATTTTTGGGGACACGTTTTCCGGTGCCAACAACTACCTAAAAATGGTAGGCATGCTCCTCCTCAGTCGTTGAGTAGATCAGAATGTCGTTGATGAAGACTACGACAAAGAGATCGAGGTAATGCTAGAATATCATGTTCATGAGACTCATGAATACTGCTGGAGAGTTGGTTACGTTGAAGGTCATGACGAAGAACTCGTAGTGGTTGTAACGACACCTGAAGGTCGTCTTCTGCACATCCTCAGATCGAACTCTGAGCTGGTGATAGCCTGATCTAAGGTCTATCTTCGAGAACCACCATGATCCCTTGAGTTGATCAAAGAGTTCTTCAATCCACAGGAGTGGGTAATTGTTCTTCACGGTCACCTGGTTCAAGCGACGGTAGTCAACACAGAGTCTCAAGCTCTCGTCCACCTTCTTGGCGAACAGAATCAGGGCTGCCCAGGGAGAAACACTGGGCCGGATGAATCTCTTCCCATGCAAGTCCTCCAACTGTACCTGTAGCTCACGATGCTTGGTGGGAGCCATCCGATATGCTAGAGTAGATATTGGAGCCGTCTCGAGGTATAGGTCAATGTAGAAGTCCACCTCTCTGTGAGGAGGTATTCCTGGAACATCGTTAGTGAAAACATCCGTGTACTGGTCCACCACTACAGGATAAGTCAGACTCTCCACACAAACTGCTCTGAGGGTAAGGCAAGCCAACTGATGAGTGATCAGCTGCACCCTCCTCCGAGTAAGTATGTCATATGCTGTAGAGGTTCCCTTCTCGTCGGTGAAGGTAAAACTGGTCCCATCCATGTGAACACACCACACTTTATGCCTAATACAGTCAATATGAGCATGGATTGTAGATAACAAGTCCATACCCATGATGATGTCGTAAGGCCTCGACACCGCTACGAGGAGATCCCAGCCGAAGCTCTCGCCTCCTAGAGTAAGCTCACACTGTCGGCACAAGTGCGTAATCGTCGAGTTTTCTCCCATAGGAGTCTCTAGTCATAAGGGTCGAGCCAACAGCTCCGTCGGAATCTCCGAGCTCTGAACGAGGACAGTGGATATGAAAGAGTTATTGGCACCTATGTCTATAAGAACTATAGCTAAGGTGGAGTAGACATAGATCGTACCTCGAATCATCTCTGGAGCACCATGGTTGTATGCCTCAGCTGCCTGAAGCTAAGATCTCCCCTGTCCACCTGCTCCCTGCGGTCGGTTTGGACCTCCTGGTGGTGGTGGTGGCAACACCTCAAAACGTCGTCCACCGCCAGCTGCTTGACCATCTCCTCTGCCATGTCTGTATGCGCCCTGCGGACCACCTAGATCGAATCTCTACCTCTACTTGGGAGGTCCCTCAACTGACTGTTGATCGACTGTATGGTGGGTCAGACAGTCACGTGCCATTTGACCCTACCTGTCGCATGAGTAACAATGTCTGCTCCTAGCATATACACTCCCTCAGACAACTGATCATGAGTCGTGCGGTCGACCACCTGTAGGTCAGGTCCTCTTAGACCTCTGCATCATCTATCTACTCCCAACTGCAGAAGACTCCTCTACATGTCGACTAGTAGTGGGTCTCGCTGCTAGTGATTGCTCGGAAAGGAAACTCTCTACTAGGAGGGATCTCTCTAACACCCCCACCTCTGTTGGGATGTTGAGGGAGATCATCGAGGCTCTGATCTCTTTCCTGATCCCCTGCTCAAAGGTCTGGGCCCTGAAGAATGGGTCCCACACCATATCTATGGAGTAGCTTGATAGGTCGGTGAACCTTGCTAAGTACTAATCTACAGTCATTCTACCCTGCTATAGATGCAGTAGCTCCTGTATCCGCACCGCTTGAAGGGTGGCTGGAACAAACTTCGCCCAGAACAGGCTCTCGAAGTCTGTCCAAAGAAGTGTCGTATCATCGTGGACCTGAAGCATCAGGCTCCACCATCTACCTGCTGCTTCCTGAAGGAGACTCGCAGCAAGGATCACCATGAGGTCTTCTAGTGTCCCTACCATCTTGAAGACTCTAACCACAGCCTCCATCCAATCCTCAGCTGCATGTGGATCCATATCTCCCTAGAACCTGGGTGGCCTCTGGTGCTGGAACTCATACAACGCGCTCAATCAGCGTGCATCATCTGCTGCTGAATCCGGTGGCATCAGTGGACCAACAGGAAGTGGTACTGCTGGTGCCTCTACTGGTAAAGGGCCCTGCACCGAGGCCTCATCGCTCAGTGGGCTATCAGCGCAAACAACTATCGGGGCTCTAACTGGTCATCTGTGAGGAGGAATCCTGAAAAAAACAGATGTGACACGGTCAAAGATTATACCTGGTCAGCTGACCTGGTTGATCCGACTTAAGAAAACTTTTAAAGACACGCATGCAATCAGTGTTTTCGTGCACTAAGTCGAAAATCAGTAGTCAGAGTCCTAGTGTATGGATACGTCAGCCACCGCACCAAAACTGGACTCCCTTCACTGAAAACCACACTCGGTACCCTTAACACTATTGCTTCACAAAAAATAATGATCAGAGTCCTGAGTTATCTGGTAGAACTGACTCCTCTAATACCAATTTTTCATGACCCGTCCTTGGGACCCGTGTCGTGACTACCCCAAGACCGCCTTCCATAGGCCAGGGGCTAGCGACTAGCACCAAAGGTGTAAATCCCTAAGCCGGGAAGGCATTGCCTTTATAAAAGTAAAGACACACGACAGAGTACATAACTGGAAGAAAAACACTAAGTATAAACTGTATAAAAAATATGTGATGGAAAGAAAAAGGGTTTGGAAATACAATCCCAACAGTAAAGTACAAGGAAAAGACAAAACATGTACAACTAAAAATACAAACAGCTGGAAGGTGTCTAGAAGCTCCTGGATCGTCCACCACGGATCCTACCTGAAGGGTAGGTACAGATGGCCTCCTCAGTGCTCCACGTCTGTCATTCTCCTCAGGGTACCAACTCGTCGTGGGGTCCACCTCCAGGTACCATCTAGTCCCCGTACACTCTGCCTCGGTCAGTGTTATCCGTTGTCTGCATCCAACACAACAAGGTGTGGGCAAATCCTGTGCAAGGGTGAGTATAACGATACTCAGTAGGGACCTCGAGACCCTCAAGGTCTCACAAAAGTTCAACAAGGATAACCACAAAGTACGGAGTCAATAGATAACCCTTACTTAGGTATATGACCATACATATACCTATGTTATTTAGCAACCCCATCTAAATCATGATGAAAACACAAAAGTCATTGACTTAGCTCAAAACAGGATTTCAATGAAGTATAGATGTAAAGATGATTAGTCGTGAGGCTAGATCATCTTATTATGTCAAGAGGCACTGCTTCTGACCATATGGAGTCTGAACCACACAGGATCGATAGGTACTAACCCCCGCAATGACCCACACAGGATCGGTATGTGCTGACCCACACAGGATCGCTGAGCACTGACCTCCATATGATCAGTCTCCAACCTCCGCCTCGCTATCAGCCACTGGATTCTTCGCACGTGGTGCACTCGAGTTCCGTAGAATCTTCCCTCAAGATATTGGCCATACCTCTACCTCCAATAAACTCCAAAAAAGTGTAACCCAAAGGACCTCCATGTATTAAGGGTTCTAACGCGATAGATGGTGCATCAATCAGATGCCCGGTCTGTGAGTTATTGGTATTTCTGTCCTAGGGGCCTAGTTTGTTTTTAGGTTAAAACCAACCTGACTATACTCCACCTTTGTCAAAAAATCAAGTGGGATATGCAAAAATAATTTTCCCGCTCTAAGATCTCCTTCGCTGTAGACGGTTCTTCGATCAGACTCCCATAGCCTAAGATATGGGCGAATATGTAAATTTGGGATAAACGGGTCTGGTCTGGGGTCCGACCTGGTCCGTGGGTCTGACCCGATCTGCGGGTCCAACCTGATCCGCGGGTCTGACCCGGCTCGCTAGGGAGGCCCGGACCAAGGGAGTGGCCCAGCCCGGTGTGGTGGCCCGGCCCATTGGGGTGGCCTAGCCCGGTGGGGCGGCCCCTCCCGAAGGCGGCCCGACCCTGCTGGTTGGCCCGCGTGGCCTGGTTGGCTAGCCTGCATGGCCTGGATGGCTGGCCCACATGGCCAGGCTGGCCACGCCATGGGGGGGTGTGGCACCCCCTGGATTCCAAAGGAACCTGTGCTAGGCACCGCTTCGGTGACCCGCAGGACCTGAGGGGTCCCGCCTATAGTGCGCACCGGCGGCCGGCTCAGTCGGCCGCCCCTGGCTCCTCCACCATGGTGCGACGACGCCGCACTCATTGTCTGACTGCCGCGGCCCCCTTCTTCTGATGCGGTGCGACAGCACTATTCCCCTCCAGCACCACCGCGGCCTGCCTGGCTGTGGCTCGGTACCCTACGCGGCACGGTGGTGCCGCGCCCTTGTGGCGACCTGGCGACCTTGCGCCGCCAGCTTCTTCACGGTCCGCCTCCGTCGTCAACAACAAGAACAACCAAAGGAGGAGGGTCGGGCAGTGTTTTTGCGGTCCGATCCCTCCTCATCATGGCGATAAAATTTGGCATACCATAATCCAGAAATTTGAACGACGAATAACGGAGGTTTATACTCATATATAGAATAACTCAAATTCCCCTACCTCGATTGCTGATGATCGTTGACGAAGTCGCAGAAAGTCAGATATCATTCTGTTGATGTCGGAATAAGAAAAAGAATTTTACATCGTCGGCATTCTTTAAGGATGGCGGTGTTTCCTCTTCTTTCCCCGGTTGAAGAGGGAGAGAGATATGTTCATCGTTCTTCGTTGGAGATGGGTGTTCTTCGTTGGGAGAATAAATTTCTCCAAGGGTTCTCCAAAGCTCCACCAAAAAGAAAGTGCCAACCAAAATAATGGGTTAAACTAACCCATTATTTAATTATTGGCCAAAGGAATTCAAACGATTTCAAATTAATTAATTAATTCCATTAATTAATTTGTGGTTTGGCACACTTATGAGGGAAGTTGGAAAGTTACAATTAAATGAAGAGAGGGTTGGCTTCATTAACTCAAGGGAAGTTTAAGGGTTTCATCCCACATAAATGGGAGGTTTATGGAGTTTGAAGCTTGTGTGGGCCCCACCTAATAATATCCTCCCAAGGGAAGTTATGTGTAGGTGGGCCCCACCACTAACCTCCCCTTGGAGGTTTTAACTACCAAGAAATAAAAATAAGCTAACTCTTATTTGTCTTTAACTTAATTAAAAACCCCCAAAATCTAACTTCCACTCTCGTTAGAACGCAACTACGGTGAAGGTCTCACTAAGAGATCACTGACGTTGCGAGTTCAACGGTGCCCTTGGATTTTAATTCCAAGCACCGATTCAAAATTTATAAAATCCCATACATACGTTTACTAAACGTACCCAAAAAAAACTTCAGAAATTGATTCTGGGCACACCGGGCCTCGGAATCAAGCGCCGTCAGAAACTGAAGACTCATAAAATTCCCATGTTTTTAAGAAAAAAAATTCAATGGAAATTTTGGGTCTTTACATCAACCCTCCATTTATTGAAATTGAAAAAATGGGTTAGTGAATGTTGGAGTTCATACATGTGATATGATGAGTAGTTCAAGGATGATGAAATAAAAATAGATGTAAGAGATGGTGTATCTTTTCAATTTTGAAAAAACATTTGACTAGAGGGAAATATCTGATAAATAAGATGAATCAAAATCAACTTCACCCTATAATTAATAAGATAAGAGATTTTGAACTTATTTTGAAGTTGTACCCATATAGGTTTTAAAGTGGAAGAAGTTGAAAATGAAGTGGTTGACTGGTAATATTTTATAGGAGAAACTAGGGAAGGAGAAATAAAATTAAGGAGTGACTATAACAAAGGTTGTGTGCATCTATAGATTCTATTTATGCTTGGTTTTGCAGTGTAGAGTTTTATAGAAGAAGATTTGAGTTAAGTTTGAAACTATAGATTTAGAAGAACTAGAAGTTGTACATATTTGTAGGAAAATTTTCATGTGTTCTACTATGATTATATTAAAAGAAACATGTGTTGCTACCCATATATAATGTATTAAGATGATAACAGTGAAAGTAATAGAACAAAAGGGGGTCAGATGTGTTTGAGATGATAAATCCTATACTACTATGTCAATTAGGTGGAGTTTAATTTTCCTCCTTTTTATGTATTATTGTTTAGGGATAGAATAATTACACCAATTAATGGTGTTTATTTGGAAATGAAAACAATCAAAAAGTGGGATATTGAAATTACCTGGGTGTTTGGTTTTATTTTTGTCAATTGGACTAATTTTCAAGTAACATGAATGTGTAATTAATGAAATTGTTATGTCATGGGTAATGCAGTGAGAATTCAACTATTATAGATATATTTTTCTATTTCTCATATAGTATGGGAAAGGAGATAGATGCAAGTGTTCCCTGGATACTCAATGTAACTCCATATATTTTAAATAGAAGAGAAACCAAAGGATTTCCTTGAAAACTTGGTTGAAGAGATTCAAGTGGGAAGCCCATAACATTATATGATTATTGTACTAATATTTAATGATTTAAGAGACTTTTTATATTGATGGTAGGAGCATAGTTCATTATATGCTATATTAAGTGATATATTTCCATTATGAAAAAATGGGAAGGAACAGCATTAGATTATTTTAGAGAATGTCAACATATTAAGACGTGTTTCAAGAGAATCTCCATCTACAATAGTCACTTCAAATGTTTAGCAGCTGAGAGAAGGTAACTATTTCACATATACTAAAAATCATGGATATATATACTTAAAAAGTGTAAAACAAGTTTAAAATTTTGTATGAAGAGCATGATGGTGTTAGAAAATACATTCTTCAAGTACTATTCAATTTTGTTGCTAAAATTAGTGTCCAACATTCCTGGATGAAGGCATATTTGAATTGATATAACTCGTGATTGATAAGATAATGGTTGATCTTGATATTTTAAAATTATATTTTAAAATAATCTAATTTGAGTGTTTTATATGTTGAAACACCTCATAACTTTTTTTGAATATTCTTGTTGTTATTTTTTAATTCCAACAATCATTTGATGATTTTACGTGATTATTTAAAGTGTTTTTAGAAGACTTGTGAATTTTTAAAGTGGCCTTCATCATATTTAAATAAATATATATTTTCTATGTTGGATTCTGTAATAAAAATAAATAACATTATCTTGTGTGGAGAGTGTGTAAAAGAATTCATATATGTGGAAGAAACTTTCTACAACTATAAGATATTTCAGTTTGAACATGATCCAGCGCAGAGGAACTAAAAATGGACCAAGGGAATTTTTTTACCTAAGATGGACTATAAATTGAGGTTATGTATAGAATTTCACATTATTAAATTATCTTATTAGAGTCCCTCATAAGTAGATTCATCTACACATATGATAAGTGGCCATCGTGTAAGTAAAATCATTTACATAGATGTTAAATGGCCAGTATATAAGACAATTCATATACATAGTTAATGTTTTAAAATTTTTAAAAATATAAATAATCTATATGAAAGAGATTTTAGACTTTGTAAGATAATTTTATTATAAAATTTTTTATCATTTGATGGGTGAAAAATCAATTTTCCATATTTTTAAAATTATGAAGAACAAAAAATGGGGGGATTAATGGGGTGATCTTCAATGACAAGAACATTATGAAATTAAATGTGATACAAGAAAGATAATTTCAAGGTTTTGATCTTCAAGGATGATAAAATTTAGATCAACATGTTAAATCATGTTTTCAATATCAAATGTTCGAAATAAAACTATTTGTATTTCATGAATGATGGAGATAAATTATGTTAGAATATTTTTTTCACATCAATGCCTAAATTATGAGTTTAACATGAGAAGATTATTTTTGTTGAATTTATATTTATTTGAATGGACTTAATTAGATCTATGGAAAATCAATTTTTGATCAATTTGAGATATTTTGAGTTAAAAAATATTGTAATGGTGATCTTAATAAAAATAAATGAAAAATAATATCAGATAATGTGTGCCTTAAGTGTGGGTATTTTTGGAATGTCCATTGAGTTGATAAGAATGTACAAGGAAAATAATAATAATCCAAAAATTATTATTTTATTATATTTCTTTATCATTGATAGATAAATTTTCCCCTTGATACTCTATTTTATGAAATTTAAAATAAAAGAGGCTAATTCATGTTTCAACCCATTCACATGATGTAAGGTCCTAGATTTGTAAAACCCTTACTTTTTTACTTTAATGAGACTTAGAGGTGTTGATAGGGTTCTCGGAGTCTTTTCAATCCTAAATTTATGATTTTTTTTATTTTGTCACATAATTGATCATGTAGACATAAGTTTTTTCATACAATTGGTTGACTGGAGATGTAGCTTTTATTTTTTTCATCTGATCGATCAAAACAATCAATAGATTGTTCATACATTGTGTTCGATCCATGTGACCCCTCATTTTTTCATTTGGTCATTTGAGTTCTTTATGTAGTTGATCCATGTGGTCACTTCATAGGTTTTTTCCTCACAGTCAGTCAAATATTTTTGTGAGTAGAAATACCCAATTCTCCTATAATTACATAAAACACCATTTTAGTATAAATTAAGGATAAATTAAATAAAAAGGTGGATTTAAACCCCAAATAAATAAATAAAATTATACATTTGATTTAGTTATTATTATGAGATTTAAATGAATTATTCAATATAGAATTAAATCCAAACCAAATTAATGATGAATTAAAAGGAAAGTTGATTGTGTTTTTTGAAAGACCTAAGAGTGACATATCTATTTTGATAAAAAGGGTAGTTTTTTACCATCATTTTATATACTCGATTTCTCTCAAGTTAGGATTGTACAAAACATTTCTCATGGATTTTGAAAAACTTATACAACCATCCCACCATATTCCTATTAGTTTTCCAAACTATAAACATATATCTCCCACCTCTATTTTGGTGTAGAAAAATCATGAATGCTTCTTGTAAGGTAGGGTATTTGATTCTTCTCTTTTTCTTGAAAGTTTTGATTTAATAATGCTTTAGTTTTTATGGGTAAATCAATGTGATTAACCTTATTAAATATAACAATACATAAATCACATGAATGATAATTTTAACAAACTGGTAAAATTTTAATGGGGGAAGGAGATAATAAAAACTCAAGCAGTAGAGTATTCGTTAATGTTATTATTGTTTCATGAATTAAAATAGTTTTAATCTCATATTCTGAAGATATATTTTATTATCATAAAAATGTAGAGATAATATATGATGAATTTTTTTTATCCTTTGAATAATTCTAGAAATTATCTAAGAAAGAGAAAAAGGGTAATGGCATGTAAAATAATTAATTATTAATTTAGAGTATGAAATTTTAATTCCCTGACCTTAACTATTGTGTCTAATAAGGAGTGTTATGTATCCTCATGCACACCTCCTCATATGTAAGAGATTTCCAACTAGTGGTGAGGGTTCGAGTCCTTAAATGGGAAGACTATACCCTATTTATCATGTCATAGGATCAATAATAAAAATAAATAAAATATTAAAACATTTGAGTAATCGTGTAGAACTAAATAAATGGCATACATATCATATATGAAAATATCCCCCAATATTGAAATCCAGTCCATATCAATAAAAGTAGATAATAAAATAAAAGACCAGAGGGTTGCACCAGAGTCAACCTTGGTCCACTACCAGCTCTATCCTCCTCTTCTCAGATGTACACCATAGGGCCCTTTCCCTTCACTGAATCTGTCATTAATTATAAAATTCCAACAAAATTCTCAAGTAGGGTGTGAGTAAAAAACTCAGCAAAAGACCACCAATTCACCCTCAACCTAATGTTCTCA
This sequence comes from Viscum album, assembly GCA_963277665.1. Taxonomy (NCBI): domain Eukaryota; kingdom Viridiplantae; phylum Streptophyta; class Magnoliopsida; order Santalales; family Viscaceae; genus Viscum; species Viscum album. The sequence continues at coordinate 584,849,555 of OY728130.1, forward strand.
ACAATACCTAGTGCATTCCATAATAATTATAAATGTGTAACATTTATAAATATATAACTCAAAATCAAACATTAATGAACAAACCAATATGAAATGAACACCCAGTCATATTTTCTTTTTACCATGTCGAAAGATAATAAAATAGGTCAATTGTAACCAAACCATCCCCTATATCATATCCTCATAATGTTGTGTGAATTTTCATCCCATTATCAGTTATCCATCAAGGGGACCATGTCACCCAGCATCCTTCATTCAAGAATATATTGTACTCACATAAACTTGGATAACTAATAGTGAATGGAATTTAGAAAATAAAGGCTACATCAACTACATACTCAACATGACACCATCGCTACCAAGTACCTCCACCCTGTGCTCGGGTCACTCATCATCATAGTCACAACTCAGGGAATTCCCACATGAGGGGAAAATATTTCAAGATGGTCCACCAGCATAAAATCCCACTCACAATCACCAAGGTATCGTAACACACATATGGTGTGAGAACACAATAATTTATACCATATCATCATGATTATATAATAGCAGACATAACATTATGTGATCATAATCAAACATGGAAATAAGATACACTAATATTACTCATGGAATCAAATATCACAATGAGTCTCATGGGTTACACACACACCCACCTAAAATAAAAATCAAAATTAAAATAAAATAATCTAAAACATAAGTCATAGTATGAAAACATGTGTAAATAAGAGACCAAGAGGTAAAGAACTTATTACCACAAGTTTTTGATGTACACGTCCAGGTATATCAAAGGGGTCATCACTCAAACCATATTTGAACTAACTGAAACATGATCACCTGCCAACAACTCCCAAATTCACACATTATCAAAATAGTAACTTAATATTAATATAATAAGTTAGGTGAGATGTGTGGAAATATAGGGGTATCCATGGTGAAATCCATGAGATTTGGTATATAGGGTGTGCTCGAAAAAATAATGTGACATAAGGACTATGGTTGTGGTGTAGGGGTGTGTTGGAAGTAGAGCACCACAGTGTAGGGTTGGACACTAAAGTGCATAGGTTAACTATTAGGAAACACCATGGTGAAAAGAGGAGGGATTAAGTATAGATTCATCTAAAATAAGACCACCATGAAATATAGTGGAGGTCGGTGGGGGTAAAACCACTTTATAGGGAAAACAGTTGTGGCATAGAGGCTGGTTATGTGGCATAGAGGTCTGTCTGCAGTCCTTTAGAGTTCTGGATTTTCTTTGAAAGTGGATAAGTATCATAGAATTTAGAGGCCTCATCCCACATGGATGGACTTCAATTATAACATATTTAATTAAAAATTAAATTCTAATTTTAATAACTCATTCAATTTAAAATGAATCCCCAAATTCAAGTATGTAATGTCCATTTAAAACTGAAACTCCCAAAGACCAAAACTATCCACCCATCCATAACTGGTGCAAAACCAACACTGTGGTGTTTTCCATAACATCATGTAATAACATCTAATGAGTAGCCTCACTATGGTGAAGGTAAACCCATCACGATGCATCCATATCCCTTTCAACATGGTTCTAAATTCTACATTGCATTGAGCCTTATTTTGGATGAAATCTTTCAAAAACACCCTTTAAGTCTTCAAAAATTTCCCAAATCCCTTCGTCCTTTATCCAAACATGGTCCAACACAAAAATAATGAGGAAAAAAGGATTTTATTAAGGAACTATATTTATAGGGCTTTATAATTCTCCCCCTATAAAGACCTATCTTCCTCAAGAAGCATCTCTAGGGTTCCTATTCAAAAAGATAATGACACTGAGTTCAAATATCATCCTCTCTCTCCCAATTCTCCTACTAGATTCATCCATATTTCTAAATAATATAGAAAACATGTATTATCTTCCCTTGAATCACTTTCTCACTCTAATCAACTACCTACACCAGAAACTCATCATATGATGCATCAGTATCCAGCTCAACATCCTTACAATCGATAACATTCACATGGTTGGGTATGTACCACTAAATCTATGACACGACGAACATTCCATTCATAATTAAATAGTGATAAAGAAGTTAGAGATGGTACTACACTACCCCTATCCATTTAATGAACATAAGGGGTATAACAAAACGAGGTTCTAGATTTCCCTTATTTCTCATAAGTTTATGCTCTTACTGAGGTGACACTCTCAAGAAAACTCAATCACCCATAGTGAACTCCAAGGGTCTCCTCCTTTGGTCATAATAAGACCTTTTTCTACTATGAGAGGTGATCAACCTATTTTTTATTAACCACACACTCTTATAAGTCTCTTGAAACATGTTGGGGACCAAAACTACTTTCTCACCTTCCTCATACCAATAGAGCAGTGAATGACATAACCTCCTTTAAATAGCATCATATGGTGACATCTAAATCGAATCTTGATAATTATATTTGTATGAAACCTAAACCATGTATAGTTTATTATCCCATGAACACAAAATTATATGATTTTGGCTTGAAGTATATCCCTCAATATTCATATAGTTCACTAGAATAGTTCGTCTATCTGAGGATAGTACATTGTACTCAATCTCATCTAAGTCCCTAGGGATTTTAGTAAATCCTTCCAAAACTATGATATAAAAAAAGTGTATTTATCCAAAAAAATATTCAAGGGAACTACATAAAATCATAGGACCTCATCCACATAGAGTTTTCTTATATCCTTGACAATGTGTGTCTCTATGATAAACAAAAGTGGGAAACCTTAATCAACATATTTCCAACCACCCAAACTACATCATGAATCCTCAAAGTCCTGGGTCACCCCATAAAAAACTCCATTATGATGTGTTACTACTTACAAATAGGTACTAGAATTGGATGGAGTAATCCCCCATGACACTAGTGATAAACCTTCACCCTTTGACTAGTAACGCACCGAGAGACAAACTCTTCAATATCACTCTTCAGCCTTGTCCTCCAGAACTATCTCCTAAAGTCATGCTACATATTAGTTTCTCTAGAACTCACTGGATATCTAGAGGTATGGTAATACCTCATTATATTGTCTTTTAAGGAATTAGGGACTACAAATATCCCATGTACCATGATCACATTTTCATCATCCACCAACCATCCAGGTATCAAACCACCAAAAACTAGTTGTTCCCTCATCAGATCACAATCTATATTTGACTCATGTTCATTCATCACCCAAACTCAGAAATAAGATATGAATACCAAGGAATCATAAGTCATAGAACTATGGTCCTTTGATGTATCCATACTCTAATTATTCAATAAGATCACCAATCGTCACTGCTCCTCTGAAGGTGTCTCACCAACCTTCTACTCAAGATGTGTCTTATGGAAAATATCATCTATAATGACATTACCTTTTACAAGTGCATATTCCATCTCAAGTTTTAACACCTATTCATACCCAACCTAGTTCCTTTGTTTTATGTTCAAGTCCCTCTATGTAAAGATATAATGAATTCTCTTCTGGTCCATGTAAACAAAAAATATATCTCCAAATATATAGTGTCTCTAATTCTTCAAAGGATGAACCAAATATTCTAGAACCAAGTCATATGTATGGTATTTCTTCTTAGGGGGTTGTAATTAATGAGACTCATAGGATACTACTTTCTCTTTCTACATCAGTACTCACAAAATAACTCTGGATCCATCATAATACACTGTGTAACTCATACCATCTCATAGAGTGTTAGTATTAGATTTATCGTCAGCATTATCTTTAGATAAAGGAATACATATCCACACTTGTCCATACACTTGATCATCACTCCCTTCTTCATCAGTACTACAATGAATACTGATAGTCAAGGGATATCCTATATAAACCTCTGGTAATATTATTCTAGACCCAGAAATCTCCTGATCTCAAACATGTTTAGGGGCCATGTCTAGGACATGACCAACTCAACATTATCTTGGCCTATGGATATACTCATATCATACACCACATGTACTAGGAACTTCACCTCTTGAATATAGATGTCATAATTTGACAATTTGGAATAAATCTAGAGTGATAAAATCATACTTAAGAGTATCTATATGTGCCCAGCATGCTGCTCTAGTGTTAGTGAGTAGATTAAGAGGTTTTTGAAAACACTATGATGAACATGTCTAATTTTGAGAGGAATATTTTTTTCATAAGGTATATTAACACTAATGAATCATTATTTGGCCCGAACAGAGTTTCCAAATACTCATATAGCCAATACCTTCTTTGAAAAAACTTCTTTCATAATGTCCTCCTAACTCACTAATAAATTATAATAGCTCGATCTAAGTTCTACCTTATAGAACCACTGGGCTCCCCGTAACTGATTGAAAAATCATAAATCTAGGGAAATAGATAATATTTCTTCACTTTAACCTACTTCATCTTCTATTAATCAATGCGGGGTTGTAGAATATTATCCACCTTCTTAGTGAACATCACAGGAGCACCTCATGGTGAAGTAATTGTCCTAATAAATCCCTTATTCTACAAATCATCCAACTATAGCTTAAAGTCCATTAGCTCAGCTGGAACCATATGATACAGGGGTATTGAAATGGGTTGTTCACCTAGTACTAGCATAATCACAAAGTCTACACCTCTATATGAGGGAAGTCATATATCTTGTTCTGGAAAGAATTCCAAATAGAGATCCATGGATAGAGGAAAGGATGATTGAGTTTTAACTCATATTTTCAAGAGATATAATGATATCATCTATTCTATGATCATCCTATGTTGGATAAAGTTTGGTCCAACTCTTCCTGCTCTCATTTACCACTCTATGGTTATCACGTATCCCTCTCCCTTCAGTGAAATAGAGGAAACCTGTCTATAATATCATTATATGTGAGATTAGAATCTAGTTATTCAATCCATGTCGAGTATCACATGGAAGGTCATGATCTCCAAAATCATGAACTCCCATATATTTTCCTAATCAGTGATGACTAAAGGACACTCTGGTTATTACTATAGATGATCCAACTTCATTTCCAATGGTGTATTAAGAGAGACTAGTCTAGGGGATAAAATGACCAGTAGGTGAAGTCCAACAACTAATTGTGTGTATATTAAATAATTATAAACACTAGTATTAAAAAAAATATGTGTAAATATTGGGTGTTATCAAGACCATACCTCAAACAATAGATGGGACCTACCCACTGCCTAATGGATTCAGACCCACGGTGTATAAATGTCATACTTCAGCCTTATGATCCTATCCTTGAGGTGCATGACCAGCCTAGTTATGTTGTTAAGAACCCTAGACTAACCTCTAGTTATATGGTTGTGTTTGTATCCACCTTCTATCCAAAATTATGGTTTAAAACTATTTGAGATGTCTTATCCTTCCACACTACTATAACTGTCTTTGGGGTGTTGGGAATCCCCAACTGTAGTGACCAAACTTACCATAGTAGAAGCATTGTGTGTCACCTATAGTTGTAACATAAGAGAATAAACTTTTTTATACATTCATTACACTATCCCACTTCATTTCTCTATACTTTCTCTTCATACCATCGAAATAGGAACTCACAATAGTAGTAGGATGTCCACCCTTATGAGTAGTGATGGGTTGGAAAAAACTAGATGCTCGTCCATTATCCAAAAGCATCTCAATGATCAGGTCCATCCTCAAAATATCTAGGTATGAAGCTAGTTCAATTCTCCATAAATTTTGTCTAAGGTCGGGTTGAAATCCAATTCCAATCTTCTGGGTCGTTTGAGCCTTATTACTTTCTAGAAGTGGCGCAAAATGAAGGGTCTCAATAAAATGTTTGAAAAATGTTGATACAGTCATAAATCTCTATTGTAGCTCCATGAACTCTTATTATCGATTGATCTTCATCACGTTTTGGAAATATGCTATGGAAAAAATTCCTTAAAGGCATCCCATAAGAGTCCCTCTTAAAGACCAACATGGACCATAACTCCCCACTATCACATAGTGGGACCCTAAAACATGAATACTACTAGTTTCCCCTTTCTAGGTAATGGTGTCTCAAAGTGGTCCAAGATAATATCTATGAAATCCATAAAATATTCAGAAATATAAGGTCTAGTGGTACCATGAAAGTATAGGTGATACTAGATCTTTAAATCCTTAGTGTAGTCTATCATAGATTTCAGTGGTGGTTGGAATGAGACCATAGCATGCACTATTAGGGAAGCTACGAGAACAAGCTTTAGAGTAGCCTACACATATATCAGTGCCACCAAAATTTTTAAAGGTGGTTTCTTGTATAATAGAATGAACATTAGGATTATAAAAATATACTAACAAGTATATGGGATCAAACAAGTGTTTCTAGAAGTCTACCCTCAACCCAAGTTATAACCCTCGTAGCACTAACCCTGGTTTTCATCCCTGAAAATTAGTCATAGTCATCATATATATATTAACACAATATCATGCTCAGTTCAAATAATTAATGATAATAAGTATATATTATGATAGCATGGAAACACATATATATCAGATAAATAGAAACTATATCTAATAGATAGCACACTCATGGAATTAAATTAATGATCTATTATAAAGCACAAAAATAGGCGTATATATATATGGTATATGGGCCTACATTTTTATTCATGATAAATTAAATCACCTAAAATATCATAAATCACATATCAACATCATGTGAATCAACCAAGGTAAATTCAATAAACTATAATAGAAAAACACTATTTTCCTTTTATGGAAACTCGGAGGTCCACCATTCATTGTTGGCTAGGCATTGGCATAGTTCTCCTACCTAATTCCAAACCATATTATCTCCTCTCTACCCTATCCCAAATCAAGGTATTGAGAATAAAAAGTTAGTAAATCTCCATCCTCTAATACCATTTTGTAATTCCCAAACTCGAACCAACGAGTCTGATCCAAAGTGTTACATATCCTTATACACACCTCCCCGTATACAAGAGGCTTTCAACTAGAAATGTGGGTTTGAGTCCTTTAATGGGGAGAATATACCTTATATATCATGTCATAGTATCAATAATATCAATAAATAATATAATAAAACATCAGTGTAATCATGAAGAACTAAATAAATGGAATACATGTCATATAAGAAAACATCCCCAATATGGAAATCATGTCTAGATTAATAAAAAAAGATAATAAAATAACTAAATTATAGGTTTCACTAAATTATATTCCTATTAAAAACAAGATCCATCCTCCTCTTCTCATATATCCACTATAGGGTCCTTTATCTTCATTGGATCCCCAATGAAATATACAAGCACACTTAAATGCCTGAGTAGGGTGTGAGTATAAGACTCAATAGCACACCACCATTGAATTTCCACCCCAATGTGCTCAACTATAACAAGTGAATTCCATAATAATGACAAATGTTTAATAAGAATAAACATACAATCCAAAACTGAGCGGTCATTCACTAACCCATTTGACAGGAACCCCCAGTCGTACCTTCTTTGGACCATGCCAAAAGATAATTGAATAAGTATATAGTAATCAAACCAGCCCCTATACGGTATCCTCCCAATGTTGTGTTAACATGGAACTTGGTGTCATATATCCATAAAGAGTACTATGCCACCCGAAATCCACTAGTTTAGAATATTCTAACACACATCAACTGGGCTACCACATAGTGAATAGAACTTGGAAAATCAAGGATACCATGAGTGAATCCTCAATATGATGCCATGGATACCTTATACCTCCACCCTATGCTTGGGTCCCTTTTCACTATAGTAGAAAATCAGCACCCCCCCCCCTCTAAGGGATAAATATGTCACGATGTCCCACCTATCTAAAGTACCACACACAACCACCAAGGCATGGTAACACACATATAGAGTGATCACACAATATATAATATAATATCATCATGGGTATATATAAATAAACATAAAATTACACAATCAAAATCAAACATGGAAATAAGATACACTAATATCACTCATGGAATCAAATATCTCAACAGGTATTATGGGCCATACACACACCGCATGAGATCAAAAATAATCATGATATAAAATAATAAAACACATAATCATAGTATGGGAACATGTGTAAACAAGATCCCAAGTGGTAATAAAATTCCTACCACAATTCCTTGACATCCACATCAATCTCCGTCAAAGGATTCATCACTCAAACAATTTTTTCACTAAAAAGAACATGATCACCCACCAACGAGACCTGAAGTTGCACAACATCAAAAGATAAACCTCATTTTGGTCTAATAAAGGTGGAGGAGATCACTATATAAATCCATGGTTATTCACGGTGCAAGGTAGTAACTACATCATGGAGGGTGTACTGGAATAGACACCAAAACATGGGGACTATGGTTGCGGCACATAGGTGTTCAATAATGGAGCACCATGGTACAGGGATGGAAACCATAATGAATAGGTTCACCGAGAGGATCCACCATGACACAAAGAGGAGGTTTGTGGTATATAACCATGCTGGAAGAATACCACTAGGGCATATAGAGGATATTTGTGAAGTAGAACCACTCTAAAACATGAACTACTACGGTGTGGAGGATGGGTATGTAGCGTGGTGGTGTTTCTACAGTCCTTCAAGGATTTTTGATTTCTTTGAATGGGGAGAATAATCTAGGAATTGGAGGCCTCAACCCTTGTATAATCCCTTTATTTGTAACCTCTTGAATTCCCCCTTAAATCTTGATTTAAATAATTATTTCAATTTGAAACATATCCCTAAATTTAGGTGTGTAATAGACATTTAAAATTGAAACTACTAAAGATTAAGGACCTAACATCTATCCATAACTGAGGTGGAAACAACCATTTTGGAATTTTCCATAGCACTATAGAATAGTCTACAATAATTAGCCTCGCTATGGAACAACAAAAATCATCATGAAACAACTTCCTTCCTTATAGTGTGGTCCTAAGCGCTACTATGTATTGACCCCTGTTTTAATATCAATATTTCCAAAACATTCTTTAAGCCTTTAAAAACATATTAAATCTATTTGGACTCTATCCCAACATGGTTCAACAAAAAAACAAGGAGGAAAAAAAAGAATTTTATTAAGGAATAATATTTTCAAGGAATTATAAAAATTTAAGAGAATGAAGGGGATATCACATTTGATAGTTTATCATTTATTATTTTATAATAATAATTTATCTATGAATATATATATTAGTAATTTGAATGAATATAATCAAATATAGAAAAAATTCAGAGGGTAAAATGAGATTGATGTTTAAATAATACATAAATATATATATATATATATATATATGAATGTTTTGAATGATGGTCTTGAATCCAATTTAAGGAGTGAAAGGAAGTTCGAGTGTATCTTTAAAGAGAGTTTTGGGAGTCCATAAAACTGGGACCATAGTTTAAATAAAATCGTGGTTATGTCTCAAAAGGATGTACTAATAAATTCAAATGTAAATATTATCAAAATATTTATGACTTAATGGAATTCAATGGTAATTGGAATGAATTCAAGTGGATAAAAGAGTAAGAACACACTGAAAATAAATACTTTCATGCTAATTAGAACTAAGGTTGAAATGAAAGAGGAAGAAATCCTCAATGGGGTTAGAAGGGGGAAGAAACTACTAAGAGTGAGAATTTATAAAAATGGGGTACTATGAATGAAAAAGGGGGAGAATTAACCTAATTAATAATGATATGACTCTTTCTATTCTTTATGATCACTTTTTTATCATTCTTACAAGATGTAATTTTAAACTAAAGATGAGGATAGCTATTTGTGTTGGAAAATACCTATCATAGATGCTCACATAAATGAAAATATTAAAAGGATTGAGGTCCTTCAACCTTTTAATGGAAGAAAATGGGAAGAATTTTTTGGTATTAATCTATGGGATCAAGAAGGATACATGGAACTTGGATTCTTATCCCTTTAATTTGATGTGCAATCCAAGATCTCTCTCCAAAATTACCTCAAGATATGGAATGAGTGAGGAAGTTCAGGTGATTGACATTTTTCAGTGTCCAAATTCCATGTATGATTGATTCAAAGATATCTCATGTGATTAAATATACATAAAAATCAATAAAAAACAATGAAAATTTATATTATATGTGAAATTGTTTCACTGGAAAGTATCAGTCACCCGAACATGAAATCAAAAGAAAATAGTGAGGCTGATAAGAATTAGGATGACCGGTAGAAGGATGAGTTTGGTGATGAACTAGGTGATAGCCTCTCTTGATGAGGTTGTTGTTAAGACTATAAGAAGTAGTGTGTGATGGTGGTTCCATATCAGGTATGTGAGAGAGAGGTGACATGTGTTGAGGATGGTATCTGAATAATAAAGACACTGATAATGGAGAACATGTGATTTAAACAAAAGAGGAGTAGATATAATCCCATAACTTAGGTTTTGAGAGGGTTAATTCATCCAAGAAGGTTAAGGGAGAGCAGAGGTAGATGTATACTTCCACGATAGCTTGAATGGCATGGAAAATGTGGGTTCTTCTAGGGTTGAATTTATAAGAATGGGGAGGATTTTATCAACACTTTCAAAAAAACACTGATAAAGATGTGTTTTATAAACACTAAAAAAATAAACTTTGATAAAACCTATTTTTATTAATATTATAATTTTATTGTTGATAAAGATAGGTTTTATCAACACTTAATATTATAGTGCTAATAAAAATTATTTAAAATAAAATCTAAAAATATTAAATGAATATATATTAAAAATGAATAAATTATAAAAAAATAATTTAAATTATTAATGAATATATAATCTTAAATGCATGAATGTTAAAAATGAGTGAAATTGAATAATTTAAAATGAAAAGACTTCAAAAATATTAAAAAATAGATAAGATTAATTTATTATACAAATTATTTAAAAAATTAGAAATTGATATATATATATATATATATTAAAATGAAGATTAATTCAAATTGAAAATATTAAAAATTGGTTTATAAATATGTATAAATAAATAATATAAAATGATTAAATCCTAAACAATATAAAAAATAACAAATAATATTAACTGAAATAATATTAAAAATGAATAAATAAAATTTAACCGATAAAAAATTGTTAAAAATGAATTCTTAAGATTAATAAAATTAATCGTAAACATGTATAAAAAATGAATAAAATAGTAAAAAATGTATTTAAATGAATTAATTATATATATTTGAAGCATTTTAAAAATATTACAACTTTATAAATAAAAATGAATGAATATTAATTATATAAATTAAAAACATAATGATGGTATTAAAACTCAGTAAATAATTATGTATTGTTCATAAGATTGACTAAACTGGTTGTAAACACAAATAAAAATGTAGGAAATATTAGAAAAATGTATTTAAATAAATATATTATATAAATTTCAAACATTTTAAAAATATTATAGTTTAATAACTATTAATCATATAAAATAAAAACATATGAAGAATATGAAAACATAGTAAATAATTATATATAAATAAATATTAAAAAATGAATAAATCATAAAAATATTAAGAATTTATAAATATTAAAAATGAATAAAGAATATTAAATAAAGGAATGATAAAAATGATTAAATAAAATTTAATAAATTAATAAACATTTAAAAACATGGATTCATGACACTAGTGTGACAAACTGGTGATGTTCTAGATGTTTTATTCAATAAAAGGAATTTTCTAATGGGTATGCATGGTAGAAGTTTTGACTATGGGTTTGTTATGTTGTGCAAGGTGGATAAATGGTTTTTTTTATAAGACCGTTTATCGAGGCTTGGTGATTAGGATATGGTTTTTAACAATGTATTGTTAGTCATCTCTATTCGATGGGTGCAACCCTATATTTTTTAGAGGTCATTATTACCTATTGATCGGATGATCATATCTATAAAACAAAGGCAAGGAACACCTATGTTTTAGTACTATTATTATTGAGTTTGAGTGATCTAAAAGTCCAAACCATATAAATTTGAAATATTCTAATGTTTCTTTCAATATAATGGAATATTTTCCTATTTCTTCCATGGATGTAGAACTAAAATTCAAAACCATATATATTTTTTAGTTTTTTACATTTCTCAATTTTCCCTATGTTTCTTCTAATGTGTATTCCTGAGTTATGAGTGAGTGAGTGAGATTGAGTGTTCAACTTAGTTCAGTAACTATGGGATAGTAGTCATTTCTCCCTTAGTTTCAAAAGACTAAATTTCAAGGGAGATATTATTTTGGAACTTTTTTATACTATAGAAATTTTGAGGATTTTACATCTGAGAATTAGAAGTTATATCATGGATTATCAACAGTAAGTTTCATGGATTTATGAAAAATTACCGGTAAGAATGTAGATTATTATAAACACCAAATTGAAAAAAATTCCATATATAGAATGAACTAATAAAAAATTTCATGGTTCTAAAGAAAAACAAAAATACACATGATCAATTTGTTTCCAGGAATCACCATCATAAGGATTATTTGATTTTTTATTTATAGAAATATTTTATAATTTCTATGACTTGAATGAAGTTGTGTTATGAGAAAGAAAAAACAAAATTATTCTATGGAAAATAAAAAAATTCTAAACCAGTTTTTCTGGACCTTATCTAAATTTTATATTTTAAATATAGTTGTATCTCATTTATCCATAGATTATATAGTTAACTGAAGACTCATAATCACAATGATATAAGATAAAATCATTTTAATATAAATGATTCTTCTAATAACATAGAAACGAATTTTAAACTGGCTTATTTCATTTATAAAAATTTCTATACATTGTATTTCACTAAGAAACAATTATTTAACCAAACAAAATATTCATTTGAAACACCTATTTGAAGATCTAAAATATTATTTAATTTCCATAAATTTTGTTACAGATTCTAATTTTATTATCTTTCATCCAAGATATAATGCATACTCAACAAAATTCAACAATACATAAAACTATGATGGTTCCATTTTAGAATTATTATTATCATTCTAAACTTCTATTTATTGAAATGAAGGGTTTGCAGCCTGAAATACTAAATTTTAAAATTATGAGATCTACATCAAAAAAAAACCAAAACCAAAATGAAATATATGAACCCAACATACCTAAAAAACAAAATGAAATAAATGAACTCCCACATTATTGAACATTTTAAATATCATATGATCACATTTCTTACTAGGAAGCTTTATTTTTTCCTTTGAAACACATTCAAGATTTTATGATGTAAATTCAATAAATGTTTCAATACCCTCAATGAATATAAGATTTATTATAGATCCATGTGTATTTTTTCATTGATTTATCCAATAATGATCTCATAAAATAAATTGTTACTTATTTCCTCTCTCAATGGTTTTCAAAAGAACTAACAATAACTAGGTTATTATTATATAATATTATTTCATTTCATTATTATATATTATTTAAATTAGTAATATGAAATTTATTTTTAGTGAAAAAAATATTTTAACAAGGTTTATTAAATTACTAGTTCTAAAATAATAATTATAATTTAATTATTAATTTTTTTTAATTATTATAATAAAAAATACATAGATGTTATCAAAGACAGAAAATTTATTTTCTATATTAATATTTTATTAGTTCAATTAGTATATTCATACTTATATTTTCTAAAATAAAAATTTTTTATATGTTTTCAAATTAAAGTTAATAAGTTTTTAATATTTTAATAATTTGACTAATATTTTTTTATAATTTTTACAATTTTAAACATTTTTTAATATTTTATTTTTATTATTCAAAATTTTTATTAAATTTTAAATTTTATTATTTGTTGGATATTTTTTTAGTATGTTATTAGTATTTTTCGAAAATATTTTTTATTAATATTATGCTAATATTTTTTATGTATAAGTATTCTTTATCTAATAATTTATTACTATTTTAAATCATTATTTTTTATTAATTATTTGTAAATATTTTATTATTACTTTTTTAATATTATGTAATATGTTATTAGTATTTTTCAAGTATTTTATTAATATTTATAAGTATTTCTTATAATATTTTTTATTAAATTTGGCTAATATTATTTATTTATTTTTATTTTTTCCAATATTATATTAGTATTGTATTTGTAAATTTTTTATTTTTTTATATATTTTAAATATTTACTATCAATATACTAAAATTTTATTTTTATTTTATTATTAGTTTATTTTTATTTTACTGATAATTTATTAGAAATTTATTTATAATTTTTATAATATTATTAAAAATAATTTAAAAATAATTATTATTAAATTTTTTTCAAATATTTTATTTATATTTTAGTATTATTTTTAATAATAATATTTATTAGTATTTTTATAATATTTTATTACTATCACCCATTATTTTAAAATTATTTTAGTAGTGTTAATTTCTTTTTTATTAATATTTTTCTAATATTTTTTATTAAATTGTATATTTCAAAATATTATATTAGTATTTTTATTAATTATTATTTTATACGTTTGTTCATAATATTATATCAATATTTTCCTAATATTTTTCCTAATATTTAATTAATATATTGTAAATAATTTTTCTAATTTTTTAATTAATATTGCATAAATATTTTTATTTATTTAGTTTTTTTTCTAACATTTTATTGGTATTTTTTATTTTTTTTTTCTTAGTTTCTTCCTAATATTAATTTTTTTATTTTAATATTTTTTTATATTTTTATAATATTTTTTCAATATTTTATTAGTATATTTGGAATAATTTTTTTTATTTGTATTTAGATTTTTGAACTATTTTGTTAAATAATATTATTATCTTTTAATTGCTTTCAAATATATTTCTATTATTTTTTACTAAAATTTTATTTTTTATTTTTTAGTTTTTGTTAAAATAATATTATTTTGTATTATTATTCCATTAATATTCATTTAGAATAATATTATTATAAATTATATAATAATAATTTTCTAAATGTTATTAATTATATCTGCTTTATTTTACTGGTTTACTTTAATTTTTATATTAAAAACTAATTAAAAATAAACAACAAAATATAAAAACATTAAAAAACATTAAAAGAAAATTATTAATAACAAACAAATTAAATAAAAAAAATCTATTAATGAAACAAATAAAAATAAATAAATAAAAACATCAAAAAATAAAGGTATACATATATACTTCTTGATTAAGACAAAACAAAAAAAAAAGTTGAAATCTGATTAATATATCTAGATCTCTGAGGTGTTTTTGAGAGAAAGATAGTGAAATGGAATGATTTTGTGAGGGGAGGTGGTTGAGCACTCTTCTATTTATGGGAAAATATTTTATCATGAATGAATTTTTGTCACAAATAATTATTTGTAATGGAAAATTGTAATGGATTGGATTAATCGTGATGGTTATTATCAACAGGAAAGAAATGTATCGAAAATAGTGGTTGACATATTTGACTTACTGCAATTTTGGAAACTTATTTGTGATGGATGGAGTCGATCACGTATAATCCACCACCACCTTTTTTACATTTATAAAAAGATTAATTGAGATGACATGTATCATCTGTCACAATTTCACCCTTATTTTAACATAAATGTTCAATTTTGTAGAAAATAAGTATTATATATGTGATGGGATGAAAACATTCTAAAACTATTTGTGATGAATCAAAATTTCATCATAACAAGTAATTGTTATTACATCTTTTTATGAAGAATTTTTTTTCATCGTTAATAGTTATCACCAATTCACTTTATTGTGATTGAATTTGTGTCAGTTTCAAATCACATGTCTTAAAGGCTAATAAAGTTTTTATTGTAAACAAATGAATAGAGTGAGATTATTTTATTTTAAAAATATTAAAAAATCATTTGTAATATTTTTAGGTATTGATATAAATTTTATTTTGCGTGATCAAAGACACAATAAATTTTTTAGAAAATATTCATGAAATAAAATTTTAAATTTTATAATTTTAATCTTTGTTTATCTCACATTGGTATTGAAATAAAATTAATAAATAAACAGATAAAATAAGTATCATGCATGAGGCCACCTCAAAATAGCAGGTGAACCTGCACAGTCTCTTTTTTTTCAATCACCCCTTCCTCATAATCCACCTTAAAATATCATGTTTCTATATCCCATCCATTGTTTATAAGCTTACTAAGTATCACCTTGATCATTCGTTTCCTATGATTCATCCATATCACTATGAGATTCAACATCTTTCCCTCCATTCAGATAATTTTTCAGCACAAAGATTTGACATTCTTGATCAAATTTATCAATCATGACTTTTCCAGTGGTAGCATCCTGAGGTAAGGCCTAATTAGTTAGAGGAATATCTCTAAACATGTATTGAATAGTTTCATTTTCCCCAAGAAATATATCCTAGTTATTAGAAGCAGAGGCCACCTAATAATCACCACCTGCAACCTATACAATCAACAAATATATCGAATAATTACAATCATAGATTGTTACAATCTATAGGAAGCATTAATTTATACTTATTTTGTTTCTGATTACTTTCCTCTCAAGGGTCTCGAGACATAACACGTAATATTTTGGGTTTTTAATGGATTCAATCATTGTAAATAAATTGATGTTTGAAACACCCTCATTCTTTCCACTTTTTTCAGCCCGAGCATCAACTCCCAATTTTACACCAAGAGTGAAGAAAACATGTCTATAGGTTTTAGACTTAAAATTAAAGTAATTAAATCCAGTGGAAAGGGGAGAAACTCTATATTAAATAACAAAATTCCAAACATATGCTTTTATAGCACTCGTGTGCATTGACTCATCACTCGTCTCCATATTAGAAGGTTGTCCTTCAGCTCCACTATCATTTAACTCCAATGTCTTGAATTCTATGGATTGTGTGTTCTTAGAGAAAGTATTTTTATTTGAACTTGGATCCTTCCTTACATGTTGAGATGAGACTCCCTCATATACCCCTTTAACTGTCTCTGTAGTGGGGGTAGGCTCCCCACTATCATAATTCACTGGGCAAGGAGCATCCAGTAGGACTGAATCACTCATGCCAAAAGTTGGTAACTCTAGGCTGGTGGAGATAGCACCCATAGCATCTTGTGTGTCTTTACTTCTAGTGTATGTCTTTTAAGTATTCAACACCTTCTAGGAATCATCCTTGTAGGATCCCATGTCCTTTCTCTCTAGCTTGAGCTGGGAAATATTTGATTTCTTTCCTTTCATAAGTACATCACTAATCAAATCAACCAGATCAAGATCTTCATCAGTTGAGTCATCTTGATCCATACTATCCTCCTACAGACCTTGTGTATTCATATTTTTATTATAATCACCATCCTGATGGACAACCAACACCTTTTCTTGAGCATCCCTCCTCTCAGGCTTAGCCCCAACATCAGTGGGAATCACAGTTTCTAAGATTGAAGCAAGATTCGTGTATTTTTAAAACCTCATTACTCTATCATTAGTAATTTTTGTATTTCTTCCTAGTAGCTCAAATTCATAATAGAAATTATTCCCTGAATAGTGAAAATTAAGATCACTTGCATCCAGAACTAAAGCCTCCTAATGTGGGATGGGGGTGCATCATTTAAGGACTTCAGAACTTCATTGGTATCATATCTCGCAATTCTTCCAGGACCTCCACTAATATGGGACTTGATTAAAGGATGTGCTTCAATATAATTCATTATATTGTCCTGCATATCCTTTTCAACATGCAATTTGGATTTACAACTCTCAATCAGAGATCCAAGCTTCCTACCATTTGTACATTTCGATTTCCTTCTGTATTTTTCAACTGAATGATCAATAAAATTACATGTTCTGCAAAAATTAGGTTACCTTTCATATTACATTGTCTTTTTAGCTTAATGTCCCCATAAACCAAGCATACAATTTGAATAGGTGTATAATAGATATCAACCTCAACTAGGATCCAAGAAAAATGGTCGTAATAGGAATGATCAGTTTCCTTATCAAATTTGATTGGAATTCCCACAACAAAGGAAATATTCCACCGGATTATTGGGTTCCATACAAAAAATTTTAGATCCATGATTCAAACCCAATATTTTAAAACTGAGTTTTTCATATTTGAAAAATCAAAAATGGGGTCTCCTTATTATATTCTCAAAATTATATGTTTTAATGAGACTAATCCATAGCTCCAGGTTTTCAACTTTAAACCCCTAGAGAGAAAAAATGTGAAAAAAATCCCTTATCGATTGAGGATAACCTCCAAATATCAAATCCCCATGCTTACACTAGCCAGTTCATAAGATGTTTAAGATTCTAGGGAACCTTCACCTACAAGTGAGTGATCAGAGTGATAAATGAGTGTTGGAACTCTTTGATATGATCCTTGGTGATGTTGGTATTTGATTTAAATAAAAGATAAAGTTCTCTTTTTTATAATCCTCTTTCTGGTAGAAAAATAAGCTATATTGGGGTTTGAGAGAAACTGATTTACCATTGTATTATTCATGCTCAAAGAATGATTACTATTCAAGGCTTCGAGTCTATATTGTCTAGACCATCAAATATCAAGCCTCTATGAGTCATAGGAATCAACTAATATCTCATATCCACCATGTCTTTTGACACCTCTAAACTCCTCAATCCATGATCAACAAGCATTTTCGAAACATCGACATCATGGTCCGATGTCGGATCAGAGACCAAAACATATTTTGGATTAATGAAATTATCTAGATCAAGCACTATGAGTTTAAAGATATATTTAAAATAATTATTGAAACAAATTTCTTCCAAAAGTTCTCATATTTTTAATGATTTTTAAAGGAACTATCTTATGTGGAGAGTGAAATAATTTTTTTTAATGATTACATATGAAAAAAATAAAAAAAAACTATTTTCCCCTTATATTTTATTAATAAATAAAATTAATCATATATACCATGTGAGATACATTAATAATTATAATAAATCCTATAATTCCCTATACACATGTTGCCTCTAAGAAAATTGTTTTCTTGATTCAATTTTTCATTATTGTTTGAGTTTTTTTAATGGGTTTTACAACTAAAAAAATTAAGAAAAAGGTATGGTTTGATGAATTTTAAATACTCATTATAGGGATGCATGAACCTCATTCATTATTCCCAATTTCATGGATAATCATGAACAAGGTCTATGCTTCTCTTACTGCCACCAAGGAAGCATGAACCCCGTTCAGGCTTCCTTCAATACATTTACAAAGGAGGTGTGAATGGGGTTCACACCTCCTCCTAATAAAAAACTATAAACAGAGATTACACTCTCCATTTTCCACTATTTCACTTTGTATTTTTTTGTAATACCTTTTTTTATTTATTTCTCAACATAAATTTCTAGCTTTTTGGAATATAAAATATTTATTTAAAAATTTTAAATTTATAACTTTTTTATTTATATTTTTTGTATGATATATTTTTTTTAATATATATGGATATATATGTATGGATGTTTGAAGGTATAAATTATTGTTCTTTGTATGATTTAATTTCTGTAAGAAGTTTTTTTTTGTATGATTTGATTTAAATTTAATGATTTGGGAAATTTAAATACAGTGTTTACATAATTTAAATTCTATGTATAAAATATAATTTATATTTATGGATATATTATTGTTTAAAATAATGTATATATTTGTAATTTAAATGGTGAATAATTATATTTGAATATATTTATATGTATATATTATTATATATTATATTTAAAGTATCATAAATGTAAATTATAATATTCCATACACAAAGGTAAATAAAGTGAATCTAGCTAAATATTTTATAAAAATTATATTATGAATAATTGTCTATAAAAAATATTAGTTATGTTATGTATCATATTTAAATTTATTAAATTATATAATATATTATTCGATATATATAAATAATTATCTTAATTTTGTTAATTAAACTTAACAAAATATATTATTAATAATTTTTTTGTAGTTATGTATAAAATAATAATATTTTTATTTAGGAAATTATTGTTTTTTAAATATATATATATATATATAATTATATTTTAAAATATTAATAAATAAACTTGAATTTATTTTAATGTGTATATATTTTTTATGTTATTTGAATATAATATTTGAAAATGTATATATATATATATTTAAATTTTGAATAATTATATTTAATATATTTATATGTATATATTATTATATATTATATCTAAATTAGAATAAATTTAAATTATAATATTTGATTCACATAGGTAAACAAATTGAACATATTAATATGTGTTTGTGTGTACACATTGAAAAGATTAAATTTTGGGAAGTTTAATTACTTTAATAATTGTATGTATATTTATATAATTTTATTTTATTAAAAGTAACATAAGTTTACAATATTTTAATGGTTATTTGAGTGTAAATTATATTACATTTGTTAATTATATTTAACAAAATTTACTATTAGTAATATTTTTAGTAGTTATGTATATATATGATATTTGGAAATGTATATTACACATTTATTTAAAAGACATAATTAAATACTAAAAATTCATTAATATATATATATATATTGATATTTAAAATTAGGTAATATAGATATATGTATATGTATATATATGAAGATATTTATTATTTATTGGATATAGTTAAAGGTAAAGTTATAATATGTAGAACATAATAAGTATCAAAAAACCCATGTTATGAGTATTGTATGATGACTGATATTGAGATGACCAACCAATGTATGATTCATATTGTATGTCTTTTTTTGTATGTGATTATATAATTTTTAATAAATGCATTTTTTCTTCATTGATGACCTGCATGTCATCCCACTCTTTTAGTATGTAAGTACCTACGTGTTCGTGTAAAAACATTGTGTATACCAAACCCCTAATCGCCCTCACATTCATGTGAGTAACATTATAATAAAAGATCATTCAACAAGAGGTGTTTTTGTTTGTTGCTAGATTTTTACATCATGACCAAAAGGACACTGATGGTTATTAAAATATGAGATAATAGAGGCTCCAGGAGTCCCCCCTAGGTTTTGTATGGCTGATAAAATATTGATAAATAAATCAATAAAAAGGATACAATATCATGTCATGGTTAGTTAATCATAACCAATTGTAACATGTTCAAAATTTGAAGATATGGTATAAATATATATAACATTTTATAAAATTTACTTTTCTAGTAATCATTCTAGTGTCAATAGTGAAGTTATTTATATCAATCAGGGTTTTAACTATAATGTACCACCTATAAGAGTGATAAATATTCATGTAAGTATGAATATAAATTGATGTGTATATATATATTATTTATTATATATAGTTATAGGTGAAGTTACAATATTTAGAGCATAATAAATATCCCAAACAAACATGTTATCTGTATTTTTTGATGATTGATCTTATGATGATTGTATAATGTATGATTGAAATTGAATGTTGTATTTTTGTATCTAATTAATTAATTTGTAATAATTGATTTCTATAGAGATTACTGAACAATATATGATTGATATTGCATTTATTTTTTTATGAAGTTATATAATTTTTAATAATTTCATTTTCTTTTTCTCATTGATGACCTGTGTGTCATCCCTCTTTCTATGTATGTAAGGACATGAATATTAGTGTAAAAATGATATATATCTAAAACCCATAGTCCCTCTCACTTTTATGTGAGAAAAATTATAACAATAGGTCATTTGAAAAGAGTCTTTATTGTTTGAATTTGTATTTTTACACCAAGAATTAATTGAGACCGATAGTTACTACAATTAGAGACATTAGAGGATCTAGGAGTTCCCCCTTGTTTTTGGTTGGTTTATCAAATAATGATAAAATAATCCATAGAAAATTTCTCAATATCATGTCATAATTGTTTGATCATAATACATTTAAACATGTTCACCATTTTATGATGTAGTATATAACATATTTTTATTAATTTTTTATTGGTAATCATATTTTCTTTAATATATTACAATGGTGAAGTAATTTATACTGATCAGGGTTTTAGATATAGTTTTATCCTCCAAGAGTGGAAAATATTCATGAATATGGGACATTGGATGAAGTTCGTTGGAAGATTCATATTTATTTAAAACTTTGTAATGATCAATAAATTAAATTAATTATATATCGACATCATTAATATCCAAAGAATCTATAGTAAGTTGACTATCCTCTGATTGATTATGATGATTGAGTGTACATATCATTTTTTTAGGAAAAAATATAGTAATGTTTTAATGAACTGTATTTGGTTATTTTTCATATTGATGAGGTGAGACCTACTACTATATAGCCATGTTATATGAGCTCTATTGAAGTTAGTACTTCACAACAATCCTATTCATTTTCTTCTCATATGACTCCAGTAATATTTAAAAATGGTGAATAAGATGATCATAATTTGGGAAGAAATAAAGGGGGCATCACCATCTATACTGTTGATTTAATAAATGCCACTATATTTGATGAGGAAGTATGTAGTGATGCATCAGGATGTGATTTAGGTTAGAATTTTGTGTGGAATTAACCATATGAGGTTCCTTTGATAGATACGCAACAACTGGTTGGAGGTAATAATCCTACATTATTGACTTCTTTATTATAAGGAATGTTGTGTGCCTAGAATTTTTATTGGGATGTAATTACACCAACTAATGAATTCCTTAGGATTATTGGTAAAAGTTCATCATAAATTGATTACACCATATATGTGGGGTAGGATATTAAAAGTAAAATTTCATCAAAAAATATACTAAAACAATACTGCATAGAGTGAAATTTTTCATATGTGGTTGATGATTCTAAGAAGAAAAAATATCAAATTTGGTGTGATAAATACCGGTTAAAATAAAAATTTAAAATGTGGGAAATATATTCTAAATTTCATTCATGTTATTTTAAAACCAAAATGGAATTCCCACATGCTTCTATATATCCAATATTTTAATAGGATCACTCTTCACTTTAGGTAGAGTTTATATCAATTGTTATTATAGAGATGATAAGAAAATGTCTATAGTGACCCAAGATCTGTACTTCCAGATCCAGTATAACAATATGTTTTTTATTTTTTATAAAAGAAACTAAAAATATACAATCCATTATACATATAGGTATCTTTTCTAGTCTAGTATTTGGAGGAAAATTATTAATCATTGAAAAATATCATATTTTAAACAATACATAAATAGACAACTATTTGAACTTTGCTTGCACTAGATCCTTAAAAAATCTACACTCCTATGAAAAATTTAATGATCCTCTAAAAAAAATTCAAATATAGGGTGAGCATAAAATTACCCATTAGGGGGTTATAAAAACTAGTGAAATACCTTTTATAAATAATATTTAAAAATTATTTCAATTTTTTTATTTTTATATCAAATATAAACATTTGAAAAATTATTTTCAAAATATGAATTCTAGTATTTTTAAAATATATTGAAAATACTTTTCATGACCCATCCCTCGGTACCCATGCCATGACTACCTCAATCCCACCTTACATAGGTCATGGGTTGGCGACTAGCACCGGAAAGGCATATCCCTAAAATGGGAAAGCATTACCTTTAAACCTGTATACACACAAACTAGGAACACAACAAAAGTAAACCACATAGTAAAACTGTTGAAGTAAAAGTGTGAAATGAAAGTAAAGGGGCTAGTATAAAAGCCCAACTGAAAGATGTAATACAACAGAAAAAGAAAAAAACTCCTGAGATCATCCTCCAAGGATCCAACCTAAATGGTAGGTACAACTCGTCACTATTACTCTCTATGTCAACCAATCACTTCGTGCACCATCTGGTCTTGGATCCCTAATTCTTGTCAAGTTTTCCATTATCCACACAAGAAACAATAAGGTGCAGGCAAAGCCCGTGCAGGGGTGAGTATAACAATACCTAGTAGGGAACCCGAGACTCTCTATGGTCTCCTAAAATTCCACAAAGGAATAACCGCAAATAATTATCTCAATCACAAATCACAAGTATAGACTCAGCTCAAACTAGGTATATAAATTAAAGAACATGAATAAAGATGATTATTCATAAATCTAGATAAACTTATTCTATCGAGAGTCTTTTGTTGCTGACCCATAGAGGATCATTAGGTGATGACCCACATAGGATCGCTAGGTGTTGATCTACTGAGGATCATTAGGTGCTAACCTATAAAGGATCTCTAGGTGATAAAGTATCGCTAGGTGCTAACCCATGGAGGATCACTAGGTGCTGACCCATATAGGATCGCTAGGTGATGACCCACACAGGATCGCTAGGTGCTGACCCATAGAGGATCACTAGGTGATGACCCACATAGGATCGCTAGGTGTTGGCCCATGGAGGATTTCTAGGTGCTGACCCATAGAGGATCTCTAGGTGATGACCCACAAAGGATCACTAGGTGCTGACCCATGAAGGATATCTAGGTGCTAACCCACAGAGGATCTCTATTCTTTCTTCACGTTATAGCCAGCCACTGGATTCCCGCACTAAGCACGCTTGATTCCGGGAGGATCTTCTCCTCAATCCATTGGTCATACATCAACCACCATAAAGTCCCACAAATAATTAACTTGGTAAACTTCCATATCATAAGGGTTCCAACACAATAGACGGCACATCAATCGTATGCCCGGTCTGTTGGTTATAGGTATTTTAGTACTGGGGGTCTGGTTGGATTCGAGTCTAATCCAACCTGGTCGTACTCCAACTTTCTCCAAAACCCAAGTGGAGTATCCCAAAAGTATTGCCTCATCCTAAGGGTTTTGGAACCTCATAAGGTTCATTAAACGGATGTCCAGTTTAGGATATATATCCCTTTAATCAAAACTGGGTCGTAAGTGGGTTTGGGTCCGGTTCGACCCGATCGAACCGAACAAATAACCCGACCCACTGGGCCCAGCCTGGTTTGAATAGTCCCAGCCTGAAGAGGATGGGCCATAGGCTTAGCCTGTTAGGCTGTGGGCTAGGCCCACTAGCCAAGCCTAGGCCCATGGGTTCGGCTTGGCCCACCCAGGGGGCGCGGCCCACCGGACCGCGGAATCGCCCAGCCCGCTGGCTGGCATGGGGGTCTGCTCCCATCCCAAATGGATCAGTCGTTTGTTTCCTTCAATCAGCGGTGCCAGTTGGAACTGCTCCACCTGGCCGGTCCGTGTGGACCAGTCATCTGCGGACCCGCAGGCATGGGTCCGCCTTCCGTCGTGGCTCGGAACCGCAACCCTCCTCTGCGGCACACCGCCCAGCTTCAATGCGGTCGGAAAACACCGACCTCTCCTATCCGCTGCAGCACCTTTGGTCACCACCATACATTTTCGGCTGGTGGGAGTCGGTCATCACCTCCACCTATCGTTGGCACCGCCTCACCGGTGGAACTTCTGCGGGCTATCGGTGAAGTTTTTGTGGTTTGGTTTTCTTTTTGTCTGCACCTACGGCCCTCCCGGAATGGTAAATACATTGTGCGGCCCTCAGTTTTACCTTTCTGCCTTATTTTTCAGTCTCCCACGAAGAACTCAACCAATACCGAGATCGGTGGAGGGTCTAGGCCTTGTTTGTTCGGCCCGCACCCATCATGTTAGCATTATAACATGGGAAGAAATTCAAGAATGAACAACTCTTAGTTAAAAAAAGAAACCCCCTACCTCGAATACATCGGTAGATGGTGCAGATAAGGAAGATGGGTTCACGTTCGAAGTGTGTTTGTTGGCGTTCGTTGATCTCTAGATTGCATCCTCAAAGGTATCAAAGCTCCATTCTACGATGGTGGAAGACATCGCCAGCACTTCATCAAGAATTCTCTTGTGGGTTCCCAAAACCCACACCATCCTCTTGTGTAAATAAAATAAAGGGGAGTTTAACTTGTTGCGCAATTAATTTGGTTCATTAATGTGTTTAATTAATGAACTCATTAATCTCTCGATGGTATGGTTACACAACCAAGTGTAACCGACCATTAAATGATCTGACAACCCAGCGGTCCTTCAACAGTCACTCATGTAACGAACCGAACATTTTAATAATTTTTTTCCTAATTTTGTGTGTTATTTTATTTTATACTCAACAAAACTATTTCATTTAATGAAATGAGTATAATTGAAATGAGACCGTTGGGTTTCTACATTTATATGACCATTGGTAAATATAATCGTTGGAAACTAAATGTTGCGATTTTTGTCTATAAATATAAGTGATCTTGGTTAATTAATACAGAAAGAAGATTCGGTGGCCTCATCCAGTAGTCTTGGTCCGATCGAAGCCCATCTAATGGAACTTGGGAAGGAGGTAGCACCACTAGGCTTTCCTCTAGACCAAACCCAATCCAAACTTCATCGTGTGAAGCTAAAACGAAATTGCCTTCAGGAGAAGTTTAAGCTGATAGAAATTACCACTCGGGAAATGTTGGCCGAACTGCCCCAAGATTCTATCACCTTAGCACATATTACACTTAAATCCTATGCTGATGTTATAAGGGGATATGTAACAAGACCTTAGCTGCTTTATGTAATCGTTTGATATAAATAAAAAATGTGATTTCTTCTTGGTGAAGTTTGTGAATTTTCAAATGTACAGATAAATATAGGATGTATATTATTAACGATTTTTGAAAAAAAGGATATTTTAAAATATTTATGTAAACCTTAAATAATTAATAATGTGTAATTATTTTCAAAAAAAATTTGTCTACAGTTGTGTTCAGTAAGAAATTTAGAGTCTAATAAGATCAAATTAATTTTTAGTGAATAGTAAATTATGAATTGTGATTTTACGCTTATGAATAGTAATGTGACCAAATGGATTAGTAACCTCACTTAAGAAAGTATTAATATAATTTAGGCACCTTGATTAAGTAATGTGATTCAATAAAATAGGTAAATAACTGTTTCATAAATTATTAGTTAATTATTAGTTTTTTCAGATGAATAGTGTTTTTTATTTAAAAATTAAATTAAAAATATTTAGAAAATTATTTTTAAAAAATGGAGTTCCCTTTTGAATTTATATCATCGATATTATGTTAAGGTGAATTTTTTGGGATTTTTCTGAGAAAGTTGAATTTTCGGTGAATAGTGAAATTACGGTTTTGAGTTTCGGGTGTTTAATGACATCATTAAGGATATACTAATTGTGAAATATTTCTGGTCTAATTATGAATAGTAAGATATTCTATGAGGTTTCCCAAGTGTCCAATACCGTGGGAAAATACCATGGAAAAGACCATGGTTTTTCCAATACCACCGATGAGGTGTCCCTTGGCAATTAATGATTTGTTCCCTCACTTCCCCTACAAATACCAAGTCATTACCTTATCCATTTCTTTCCAAAATCCTCATCAAAGTAGTTCTTGTCTCATTACCTCCAAAGGAGTCCACCCAAGTTTCCCTCAATCCTCCCAAGGTCCCGACCTTCAAGCTTTCGAAGTTACTCTTCAAGGTAAAGGATCCTTTCACCCTCCTACTTTAAGTCATGACTTCCTTTATGTTATGTATTATATTTCCATTTTATTATGTGGGGGATTGTTCTTATATATCTTTTCTACTGTCCATTTCATATCAAAATGATGAGAGACCCTTTCCTCTCTCATCAATTGATTTTCTGAATTTTTAAGTGACGTCGTTAGGCTGTCGAATTTCTTGTAAAAGAAATCGCATCTTCCCTTTCCTTTCAAGTTTCTTTTTCTTGTGGTATGTCATTAAAATATCCATACCATGTTCTTATCTACATTTTATTATGTATTTATATTTTAATATGAGTTATTTATTAGTGGTTTACCCTTGTACCCTCTCTTTTTATTATTTTCTAAAACTATGTTATATAGTCGTTATGCTGCAGAATTTTCGTCTCAAAATCTCTCTTTTTCTCAAGAAGTTCTATTGTATTATTTATGAGAATACCCAATTCTATTTTCATTTCCATAGGTATTGATAAATACATATAATTTATCTATTTTATTCTATAATTGATATACATATAACCATCACTCCCTTTCCATGGGTTATAAATGACATAACGATCAAGTTTTTAAGTAATTTTTAAACGTCATGATTTTGACATGAAACCCATTTCTTTTATTCTATTTGGGTTATTTATGAAATTTTTTATTATGATATATGTGGATCACATAAAATTAAATACATATAAAGGTTTCCCCCTAATAGCGCTCTAATTCATTGGGTAAATAATTAATCTTAGAGATGACAAGTTTTAAGATACCTTGGTGAATAACCTTGGTAATTTTTATGACACCTTGGGGATGGACCTTGGTGATATGTTCATGGATATATAAATTAAATGTTGAATCCACGTATTCAAGTTATGTTTCAAGTTATTTTTATAATGGTATTCCTATTCTCCCATTTCTCATGTCATTATGTTTTTATTCAAGTTCTTATTGTTAACACAAGTAAACTAATTCCCTTGTTTACCCTTACTGGGCCTTCTGCTCAACCTTTACCTTGATGTATGTCTCTAGGATATGAGATACAGTAATTGTACATAGGATGAATATATGATGAAGCCTTAAAAGTGGATTAGAATAAATTTTTATTTTGTTTTCATGTTTTATGTCCCAGATTTCCAAGACACTAGACTTTAAAGATCCTCTGTATGTAAAATGTAATAAAAAGGCAGGATGCCACAGTTGGTATCAAAGGATAGTTTAGTTATTTATAGAAATTAGGCTATGAAAATTTTAGAAAGAACCCTTTATAAAAGTTTAAATATATGAAAACTTCCTGGTATTTTGGTGAGTATAGAGTTAGTGGTTTATCAAACAAATACATCCATGTCTGGATATGAGCAGGTAGAGGCAGCTCTGGTACAAATGTACATAGGGGTAAAACATGAAAACACCGCTTTGATCTAGACTCGAACGGGAACTGGTGCATGACAACGGGCCTTGCTTTACTCTTGGTTATGACACTCCCAGGGGATATGTTTGGTTAATCGCAATCTTTTTATGAATCATTATGAAGGAATTATAGATAAATGTAATTGTTTAAGCATGAAGTTTTGATACATAAAATCCTTTATAGTTAAAAGATTCGTAAATGAAATAAGTTTCTCACTAAGGATTTATTCTTTTATAAAATGGAGGGAAATAGGAGGAACCATGAAAATAGTGACTGCAATGGACCATGCACTGATGGCCCTCCGATGGAAGTCAGAATGGAAACATTCATGTGAATGATAAACCAACTGACTCAAGTTATGGGAAATAACTTGAATCAAGATGAGATACAAATCTCATTGTGAAGGGAACAACATTATCTTGAGTCCTTTATGCATCAACGACCACCAACCTTCAGTGGATCGACCTACCCATTGGTTTTTGAATAGTGGATCAGCTCTATAGAGAAGATGTTTTTTGTGCTTCGTTGTTCAGAGCAAGAGAAGGTCACCCCGGTTGTCTATCGCTTAGAGGGAGAAGCTGATCAGTGGTCATAACTGATTAAAAACACAAGGCCAAGATTATAGGTTGAAGCTATGAAGTGGGAAGAGTTCATAGGGATCTTTTTCAGTAAGTATTTCCCTCATTCCATGAGAAAAAGAATGGAGAAGGAGTTTGTTGAGCTAAAGAAAAAGGAGAACGAATCTATCAGAAGCTATGAGATAAACTTCACTAGACTTTTAGGATATACCTCTTTCTTTGTCATGGATCCAAATGGTATGGTTGATAAATTCTTCGGTGGACTGAGACCTCATCTGCGGAAGAATCTATCCAACTGAGACTATGATAGCTATGAGGAGATCGTGCGGAGTGCGATGAAAGTCGAGATGGAGTTTGGTGATATGCAGTGGTCTCATAAATCCATTGACAAGAAGATATCAATGGAGCCTAACTTAGGGAGGACTTTTGATCAGGGAATAGGAGGAAAGAAACTACAACTTCCCATATGTAATAAATGTGGGAAGAAGCATTTGGGGAACTGCCTGCTTGGGTGTGGTAAATGCTACAAGTGTGGAAGAGATGACCATATTGCGAGGAATTGTCGTAATGAGGTGAAACCTCAACTTCCAAACACAAACGACAAGGGGAAGATGGTGTGGGCCCTACTTTATGTCACGTACTTTATGTGAGGACAATGTGGGCACTTTTCCAATCACTGTCCAAATATGAGGGTAGTGGAGGGGAGCCACCATCAGCCTCAGTAAAGTCCAATGGATCAAGTCTGTGCTTTTTCTATCACGACAGATAAAATTGAAGCTCCAAATGAAGTGGTAGAAGGAACTCTTTTTGTCCTCTCAAAGCTAGCAAATAATTTGTTTGATTCTAGTTCTATGCATTCCTTTATTTCCTCCAAGTTTGCAAAGAATTAATATTCAACCCCTAAATTTCTAAAAGTATAGTTATCAATCAAAACTCCTGGTGGGACTATCCAAGCATCGTCAGTGTTTAGAAACTCCATTATTTACTTTAGTGAGAATAATATTATTGCAAATCTAGTAGTCATTCCCATGCTAAAATTTGACATTATACTAGGGATGGACTATCTCTCAAAGTATAATTCTAAGATTAATTGCAAAAGCAAGGAAATATAACTAGTCTTGAATGGAAAACCTATAGTTATCTTCCAAGGAGAGATATATCAACCTGATCATTGTCTAAAAGAACCCCCTATATCCTTCTTTATGGAGTTGATCGGTGAAGAAGAATAAGGATATGATATTTTAAGGATATAAAATGTCCACATCATTTAGGAATATGTTGACGTATTTCCTGAGTTACCCGGACCTCCCCCAGAAAGAGAGGTAGAGTTCTCCATTGAACTCATACCTGGATATCATCATATATCAAATACCCCATATAGGATAGAAAATGTAGAACTGGAAGAATTAAATAAACAAATCTAAGATATTTTGGAGAAGGGGTTTATCCAACCGAGTGTGTCTCCTTGGGGAGCACCAGTTCTCTTTGTAAAGAATAAAGATGGATCGATGTGGTTGTGCATTGATTATAGAGAACAGAATGGGATCATAATGAAGAACAAATACCCTTTTCCAAGAATTTATGACTTATTTGACCAACTTTGTGGGGCTCAATTCTTCTCTAAGATTGATCTCTGTTCTGGTTATCATAAATTGAGGATGAAGAAAGAAGATATTCCAAAAACTATCTTCCGATCAAGATATGGGCATTATGAGTTTGTTGTTATGCCCTTCGAGCTGACTAATGCACCTGCTATTTTTATGGATTTGATGAATAGAGTCTTTAAGGACTACCTTGATAACTTTGTGGTAGTTTTTATCGATGATATTCTGATATATTTAAAAAGTCACGAGGAGCATTAAAATCATTTAAGGGTAATTTTGCAAACTCTACAGAAGGAGAGGATTTTTGAAAAGTTCAGTAAATGTGAATTTTGGTTACAAAAAGTTGCTTTCTTAGGGCACATTGTAACCAATGAAGGAATCACAATTGACCTTACAAAGACAAAAGTTGTAGAGGAGTGGCCTCAACCTACAATAATAAATGAGATTCGTAGTTTTCTTGGACTAGCAGGATATTATAGGAGGTTTGTGAAAAACTTTTCATGACTTTATAATCCATTAACCAAGTTAACTCGAAAAGGGGTCAAGTTCATCTGGAAAAAGGATTGTGAGGAAAGTTTCCAAGAACTGAAGTAGAGATTGGTTACTGCACCCGTGTTAACTCTGCCCTCAAGTGGAGAAGGATTCGTTATTTTTAGTGATGCATCTCTGAAAGGTCTTGGGTGCGTCCTCATGAAAAACGAAAAGGTCATTGCTTATGCATCTTGACATTTGAATACTCATGAGTCGAATTATCCTACGCATCATCTGAAGCTAGATGCAGTCGTTTTTGCTCTGAAGAAATAGAGGCACTATCTTTATGGGGATGAATGTGATATATACACAGACCATCAAAGTTTGAAGTATATTTTTACACAAAAGGAATTGAACATGAGACAAAGGAGATGGTTGGAAATTCTTAAAGACTATGATTGTTCAATTCATTATCATCCTGGAAGAGAAAACAAAGTTGCTGATGCATTAAGTAGGAAAGACCCAATTGTCCTTTCCATGATGAGAATTCAAAGGGATACTTTGATTAATGACCTAGTAAAGCTGGACATGGGAATTATAAGGTAAGGGACATCATCAACCCTAACCCAAATGATTTCTCAACCATCATTACTTGAGAATATCAATATAGCTTAGAAAGAAGATCCTTTGTTACAGAAGAAGTTTGAGGTTATAAAGGATGGGAAGTTTCATAATTTCAATATTGATCAAGAAGGTGTACTGAAATTTCATACAAGACTATGTGCTTAATCTATTCTGGAAATAAAGAAGGAGCTTATGGATGAAGCTCATATCTCTACTTTCTCTATACATCTTGGAAGCATAAAAATGTATAGGGACCTTCGTGATCATTTTTTGGTGGGATAATATGAAAAGGGAGATTGCTGACTACACTTCAAGGTGTCTGGTATGTCAGCAAGTGAAGGAAAAATGACAACTTCCTAAAGGAGTATTGCAACCACTACCCATACCAGCATGGAAGTGGGATAATATCACTATGGACTTTGTCACTGGTCTCTCGAGAACTTTCAAAGGAAACAATGTGATATGGGTTATTGTGGACTGTCTCACCAAGACTGCCCATTTTATCTCTATCCGAGAAGATTTATCTCTTGATTAACTTGCCGGAATTTATGTGAAAGAAGTGGTAAGGCTGCATGGAGTTCCACTTTCTATCGTATCTAATCGTGATCCAAGGTTCACATCAAAATTCTGGAGAAGTCTTCAACATGCTCTGAGCACTGAATTAAATTTCATTACGGCATATCACCCCCAAATTGATGGACAATCTGAAAAGACTATTCAAACACTCAATGACATGATAAGAACATGCTCAATGGAATTTAAAGGTGGATGGGATAAACATCTTCCTTTAGTTGAGTTCTCTTACAACAACAGCTTCCACTCGATCATTCAAATGGCACCCTATGAAGCTCTATATGGGAAGCGATATAGAAATCCTACTTGTTAGGATGAGGCTGGTGAGAGAAATCTTCTTGGGCCGAATCTTGTGCAAGAGATGACAGAAAAGGTTCATGCCATCCAACAACACATTAAGGATGCTCAGAGTCAGTAAAAGAGCTATGCTGAAAACCATCGAAGGGACTTGGATTTTGATGTCGATGACAAGGTCTTTCTTCGAATGTCACCTTGGAAGGGAGTCATGAGGTTTGGGAAGAAAGGGAATCTCATCCCTAGGTACATTGTCCCCTATGAAATCCTTGATCGCGTAGG
The DNA here is from genome assembly GCA_963277665.1 of Viscum album. Taxonomy (NCBI): domain Eukaryota; kingdom Viridiplantae; phylum Streptophyta; class Magnoliopsida; order Santalales; family Viscaceae; genus Viscum; species Viscum album. The sequence goes on from OY728130.1 coordinate 584,882,813, forward strand.
AGCAGTGGCCTATCGACTTGCACTTCCTCCAAATCTAGCACAAGTTCATGATATCTTCCACATATCCCTCTTGAGGAAGTACATACCTGACCCTTCACATATACTAAACCTAGAGGTAGTACAACTAGAACATGACCTATCTTATGAGGAGCATCCAGTGGAGATCTTAGATTGTAGAGACAAGGTTCTACGTAACAAGACTACCTACCTTGTTAAGGTTTTGTGGAGAAACCACAAATATGAAGAAGCCATGTGGGAACTAGAGGAGTCTATGAGGCATAATTATCCACACCTTTTCTCCTCTGAGGGTATGAGTTAAAAATTTTAGGGACAAAATTTCTTAAGGGGGGAAGAATGTAATGACCCGAACTTTTTAATAATTTTTGTTTCCTAATTTTGTGTGTTATTTTATTTTATACTCAACAAAACTATTTCATTTAATGAAATGAGTATAATTAAAATGAGACCGTTGGGTTTCAATTGTTATATGACCATTGGTCAATATGACCGTTGGAAACTAAATGTTGTGATTTCTGTTTATAATTATAAGTGATCTTGGTTAATTAATACAGAAAGAAGATTCGATGGCCTCATTCAGTAGTCTCGGGCCGATCGAAGCCCATCTAACAGAACTTGGGAAAGAGGTAGCACCACTGGGCTTTGCTCTGGACCAAACCCAATCCGAACTTCATCATGTGAATCTGGAACGGAATCACCTTCGAGAGAAGTTCATGCTGATAGAAATTACCACTCGGGAAATGTTGGTCGAGCCACCCCAAGATTATATCACCTTATCACACCTTACACTTAGGTCCTATGCTGGTGTGATAAGGGCCTATGTAACGAGACCTTAGCTACTTTATGTAATCCTTTGATATAAATAAAAATTTTGATTTCTTCTTGGTGAAGTTTGTAAATTTTCAAATGTCCGGATAAATATAGGATGTATATTATTAATGATTTTTGAAAAAAAAAAGATATTTTAAAATATTTATGTAAACCTTAAATAATTAATAATGTGTAATGATTTTCAAAAAATGGTCTTCTAAAGTTGTGTTCAGTAAGAAATTTAGAGTCTAATAATATCAACTTAATTTTTGGTGAATAGTAAATTATGAATAGTGATTTTACGCTTATGAATAGTAATGTGACCAAATGGATTAGTAAAGTATTAGTTTTTTTAGGTGAATAGTGTTTTTTATTTAAAAATTAAATTAAAAATATTAAGAAAATTATTTTTATAAAATAGATTTCACTTTTCAATTCAGAGCATCGATATTAGGTTAAGGTGAATTTTTGGGATTTTTCTGAGAAAGTTGAATTTTTGGTGAATAGTGAAATTACAGTTTGAGTTTCGGATGTTTAATGACATAATTAAGGATGTAATAATTGTGCAATATTTCTGGTAGACTTATTAATAGTAATATATTATATGAGTTGTCCCAAGTGGCCAATACCATGGAAAAATACCATGGGCAAGCCCATGGTTTTTCCAATACCGCCAATGAGGTGTCCCTTGCAATTAATGATTTGTTCCCTCACTTCCCCTACAAATACCAAGACATTCCCTCATCCATTTCATTCCAAAATCCTCCTCAATGAATTTGTGGTCTTCTTTCCTCCCAAGGAGTCCTCCCAAGGTTCTCTCAAGCCTCCCAAGGTCCCGACCTTCAATATTTCAAAGTTACTCTTCAAGGTAAAGGATCATTTCACCGTCCTCCTTTAAATCATGACTTTCTTTATGTTATGTCTTATAGTTCCATTTTATTATGTGGGGGATTGTTCTTATATATATTTTATACTATACATTTCATGTCCAAATTATAATATACCCTTTCCACTCTCATCAATTGATTTTCTGAATTTTTAAGTGACGCCATTAGGCTGCCGAATTTCTTGTAAAAGAAATTGCATCTTCCCTTTCCTTTCAAGTTTCCTTTTCTTATGGTATGTCATTAAAATATCCATAAAATATTCTTATCTCCATGTTATTCTGTATTAATATTGTAATATGATTTATTTATGATTGGGTTACACTTTTACCCTCTCTTTTTATTATTTTCTAAAAGTATGTTATATAGCCATTATGCTGCAGAATTTTCGTCTCAAAATCTCTCTCTTTTTCTCAAGAAGTTATCTTGTATTATTTATGAGAATATGCAAATCTATTTTCATTTTCATGGATATTCATCAATACATATAATTTATCTATTTGATTCTGTAATTGACATACATATAACCCTCACTCCCTTTCCATGGGTTATAAATGACATAACGATCAAGTTTGTAAGTACTTTTTAAACGTCACAATTTTGAGATGAAACCCATTTCTTTGATTCTATTTGGGTTATTTATGAAATGTTTGATTATGATCTATGTGGATCGCATGAAATTAAAGAAATGTTAAGGGTGCTCCCTGATAGTGCTCTAATGCATTGGGTAAAGAATTAATCTCTGGAGATGACAAGTTTCACGATACCTTGGTGAATAACCTTGGTAATTTTTATGACACCTTAGTGATGGACCTTGGTGATATGTTTATGAATGTCTAAATGAAATGTTTAAGCCACATATTCAAGTTATGTTTCAAGTTATTTTTATCATGGTATTCCTATTCTCCCATTGCTCATGTCTTTGTGTTTTTATTCAAGTTCTTATTGTTAACACAAGTAAACTGATTCCCTTATTTACCCTTATTAGGCCTTCTGCTCACCCTTTACCTTGATGTATGTCTCCAGGATATGAGATGCAGTAATTGTACATAGGATGAACATATTATGAAGCCTTATAAGTGAATTAGAATAATTTTTTATGTTGTTTTCATGTTTTATGTCCCTGATTTCCAAGACACTAGACTTTAAATATCCTCTGTATGTAAAATGTAATGAAATGTTATGTAATAAAAAGGTGGGATGCCATAACTCATTGGTTACAAAGAAAGAAATAAAATAACTCATGGATTTATTTTATTATTTTTTTGTAAAGTCCAAAAATTAACTTTTTCATTCATCCCTTATCATTCGAAGTGTCCTCATATTTTTAATCCGAGCAACGGTTCAAAATATAGAAATCACCGCTTGCACGTTTACTAAACGTAGCTTAAAAAAAAGTTCAAAAAATATTAACAATCACCCTCGACTCATGCTCATCGAGTTTAGGATTTTCCTAAGGGAAACATTCCCTCAAGAGCTCAATGGTACTCTCAGATTTTCAATCTGAGTTACCATTTAGGAGTTAAATAATTTAGCAATAAAATAATTGTTACTTATTTATTTTATTTACGGCCAAAAACTAACTTCCACTATTGGCCCATGCTGGCCAAGGTTAGGATCTGCCTAAGGAAATCATACCCTCATGAGCTCAGTGGTGGTCTTGGATTTTTTAATCTATGTCACCGTTTGTGAGTTATAAGAATTTGAAAAATAAAATAATGTTATTTAATAATTTTATTTATGGTTATTCCATTTTTGGGTTTTCTCACTGGAGGTATGTTCTGACTAAACTTAAGTCGCGGTTAGGGTAAACTCGCTATCCTGAATGCAATGGTGCCCTTGTATTTCTAATCTAGGAACCCGTTTAAGATTTATTCCACTGCTCACGTGCTTTATTTAAATCTTAACATTTTTTTGAAAGATCATTCTGGGAACTTTGGGCCTCAGAATCACGTGCCGTCAATTTTTTGCAGTCTCGTAATAATCCCATATAATAAAAAAATTATACATAAATTATGGGTCTTTACATCCTCCCCACCTTATATATTTATATCCCCAAAATCCACAACAAATCTAGGGAAAATGGGGGTTCTAAGCACGTATCTAATCCTCCCTCTCTCATGTGCTCTCCTGCAGGTTCTTGTGCTGCCACCAAACTCACACCAGAGGAATTGAACACCCAAGAAGGACCTGCTCCTGTAGATCCTATATCTCTATTGGGAACTCCATGAACGTCACCCCATATTCAAGGTTCAGGCCACCTCAGTCGATAATGTGTAATGGATCATGCACGTACCTCCTCAGCTGCGACACATGGAATACATTATGCACCCGGTGCATCTGTGGGGGAAGAGCTAGGTGGTAAACCACCTCACCTACACTGCTGAGGATCTAGAAAAGTCTGATGAACCTTAGAGATATCTTGGTGCCCTGGAAAAATCTCTGCAATCTTCATCAGGGTGAGACCTGTAGGAAGACATGGTCTCCCTCATTTAACTTCAAGGGCCTCTGTCTCCTGTCGGCATAAGAATTATTCTGGCTCTGTGTAGTCTTCATCTGCTCTTGGATGATCTGAACCTTCTTAGTGGTAGCTTGTACCAACTCTGGACCCATAAGTGATGACTCCCCTGGGTCTGTCCAGCATAGAGGTGATCTACACAGTCGCCCATACAAGGCCTCAAATGGTGGCATGCCAATGGTGGAGTGACAGCTATTGTTATATCTGAATTCCACCATGGGAAAGTGATCCTCTCAACTGTGGTAAAAATAAAGGATACAAGAATGGAGAAAGTCCTAAAGAGTCTATATGGTCCGCTTCGTCTGACCATTTGTCTGAGGGTGAAAGGTGGTGATCAAGCGTAGATAAGTCCCAAAAACCTCCTATAATACCTTCCACAACCAGGATGTAAAATGAGTGTCATGGTCTGAGACGATCGTTGATAGGACCCCATGAAGTTGTAATATCTCCTATACATAGAGGTGTCCCAATCCCTCTACTGATCCCTACTCTCATATGGGTAGGAAGTAGGACGACTTGGTGAGTTGGTCAACGATCACCCAGATGGAATCGTGGCCCCTAGATGTATGTTGTAGCCTTGTCACAAATTCCATGTAGATGCCATTACACTTCCATTTCAGCACCTTAAGTGGCTGAGTCAAGCCTACTGGAACCTGGTGCTCGGCCTTCACTTTCTGAAAAGTGAGGCATCATAAAATTAAATTTTTCACTGATTTATTCATCAATGGCCACTAGTACTGACGTCAAAAGTCCTGGTACATATTCTCCACACCAGGATGTACAATTAAAGGGGATGTGTGGAACTCCCACAACACCTCCTCTTGTAGTGTCACTAGTACCATGGTGCGTTCTCTGAAAAGGATGATGTGCTCCCCACCTTCATAAAATCCTTCAGGAGCCTATCCTGAGGATATCTGATCACATTGGGTCATGTATTCAACATCCCTAAGTTGTGCCTCTCTGACTTGTTGAAGAAGTTGGGGAGTGAATGTCATAGACTGGAGGTAAGATTCTCCATCACTATCCACAAAGTATAATTGTAACATGGATAGTTGCTTTGTCGCCTCACTCAGCAATTGTAACCCAGACCTCCTTCTGAGTGCATCTGCTACTACATTTCCCTTCCCAAGAGTGTAGACCATCTCAAATTCATAGTCATAGAGGAACTCCAGTCATCGCCATTGTCTCAGGTTCAGTTCCTTCTATGAGAAGATATACCTGAGACTCTTGTGATCAGAGTAGACAGTAGACCATTCATCCAACTATACTCTCAGCTCCCGAAGCTTCATAGGAGCCATCTGATATGCAGTTGTAGATATTGGTGTCATCCTTAGGTACAATACAATTTATAAGTCCCTCTCCCTATGGGGAGGTAATCCTGGAAACATGTTTTAAAAGGATGTTCCTGAAATCTGCCGCTATTGTAGGGAACTAAAAACTCAAAACACCTACTGCCATGTGGGTAAGGTTGGCCGACTCAAGAGTGATCGGCTCCACCCTCCTATGCATGAGTTTATCCTATGCTACTTGGGTTTACTTTTTCTCCAACCAAGTAAAACCCAATTCCAATGTTGTAGATAAACCACAACCTTTTTGCCTAAAACATTCAATCTGAACATGAATTGTGGATGACCAGTCCATACCCAAACTAACATTGTAAGGCCTCAACGATTCTACCAAGAGGTTCCAACCGAAACTCTCGCCTTAAGGGTCATATCACACCATCGGCATAAGTGTGATTATCGAGTCTCCTCTCATAGGTATCTCCAGAATTAAGGGTAAAGTGAATGGTTTAACTAGAAACTCTAGGTCTTGAACAAGATTAGTGACAAAAAGGAATGATTAGTACATATGTCTATTAATTACGACAACTAGTAGTAGATAGAGACCGTACCTCAAATCATTCATGGAGCCCTTGGGTCACAATCCTTGACCGTATTTAGCTACTCCCTTCTCCTATCCTCCAGCTCCCTAAGCCTGGTGGGGACCAAATTGGGGTGGTGGTTATAACATGTCAAAAAGTACACCACCTCATGCTACTCTCCTAGATCCCCTTCCACGTCTGTTGCTCTATAGATTCATTTGTCCCTATCGCTTCATCTTCCTGAAACATTTTACACATCTAAGTCTCTGATACTGACATCGGTTTCCTACTTTCCCACTACTGACATTCACTGGCTTCATCTACTCAGCCAAATAATTTTTAACCATAAAGGTTCTCTATAGCACCCCTAAGATAAGTAGGAATGCATATAATAATAGTGTTGGCTCGGATGTCCCTAAACACATCTCACTCGGAGGTCTGATCCTTGAAGCACTAGTCGTATCTTATTGATCGAGTACCTAGAATGGTTGATACACCTCTATGGATACTCAATTAATGACATGTTGTCCTGTCAAAACTGTAAAATCTCTTGGGAACACAAACCCCTTAGATTTTCAGGGAAAGATACCCCCTTCTCTGAGGAAGGTTCTCAAGCTCTGTCCACAGAAAAAGTCACCTCATTGTAATATAGGGGTAATCTAAACCATATCATCTCCCTACTGAGACACATAGAATTCTCACTGCCAGGACCACCATCTGATCTAATGGTGCCCTGGCTAGATAGCAACTCGATCACCACCTCAATCCAACCCTTAGCTTCCAGTGAGTCGTACTCACCTCAGAACTTGAGGGGTATCTTTCACTAAAACTCATGTAAGTCACTGAGCCTATATGTGTCCTCTTTCGGTAGCGTCGGTGGTAAATGCTGACCAATGGGTATTGGTATTGCTGGGACACTGCCTGAAGATTCCATCTCGGGCAACAGTCCTTGTACTGAAGCCTCATCACATTGTGGACCATCCTCATGGTCACGCATTGGAATACTGGATGGCTATCTAAGTAGAGGCATATTAAAAGAGAATAAAGATGAACCACAGTAAATAAGTTATACCTGGTGATCTTACTCAAAAGAGATCAAAAGAAAAACATTTCAAAAATATAGGCAATCAATGTTTTCATGTATCGAGTCGGAAAACAGAATTCAGGGTCCTGGTGTATGGATACGTAGGCCACCGCAACAACACTAGACTCCCTAGACTGAAATCCAAAATCAAGACACTTAACACTATTGCTTCATTGAAAACATATACTCTTATTTCTTCTGGTAGAACCAAACTCCCTCTGATACCACTTTGTCACGACCCTTACCTTGGGGCCCATGTCATGACTACCCCAATCCCATATTCCATAAGCCAGGGGTTGGCGACTAACACCAGAAAGGTGTATTTCTAAAACAAGAAGGCATTTCCTTTTAACCTGTACACACACAGACTAAGTACACAACAAAATTAAACCACATAGTAAAACTACTGTAGTAAAAGTGTGGACTGAAAGTAAAGGGGTCGGTATACAAGCCCAACTGAAAGAGATAATACAAAAGAAAAATAAAAAAACTCCTGAGATTGTCTGCCAAGGATCCTACCTAAAGAGTAGGTACAACTCATCACTACAGCTCTCTACATCAATTGGTCACCTCCGTGCACCATTTGGTTCAGGCTCCCTAATCTCGGTCAACCTGTCTGTCGTCTGCACAAGACACAACAAGGTGTGGGTGAAACCCATGTAGGGGTGAGTATAAAAATACCCAATAGGGACCTCGAGAATCCCGAAGGTCTCCTAGAATTCCATAAAGTAATAACCACAAATCATGATCTCAATCACAAATCACAGGTATAGACTCATCTCTAACTAGGTATATAACTTAAAGAAGAGGAATAAAGATGATTAGTCATAAAGATAGATCATCTTATTCTGTCGAGAGGCTTTTGCTGCTGACCCAGAGAGGATGGCTAGGTGTTGGCCCATGGAGGGTCGCTAGGTGCTTCCCACTGAGTATCTCTAGGTTTTGACCCAAAAAGGATCACTAGGTGCTAACCCATGGAGGATCGTTAGGTTCTGACCCACAGAGGATCTCTAGGTGCTGACCCACATAGGATCGCTAGGTGCTGACCCGCGGAGGATCGCTAGGTGTTGAACCACAGAGGATTGCTAGGTACTGACCCACTGAGGATCACTAGGTTTTGACCCATATAGGATCTATAGGTGATGACCCACATAGGATCACTAGGTTTTGTCCCATGGAGGATTGCTAGGTGTTGACCCATAGAGGATCGCTATTCTTTCTTCGCATCATAGTCAGCTAGTGGATTATCGCACTAAGAACGCTTGATTCTAGGAGAATATTCTCCTTAATCCATTGGTCATACCTCAACCTCAATGAAGTCCCATAAAGAAGTAACCTGATGAACCGTCATATCATAAGGGTTCCAACACAAAAAACGTCACATAAATCGGATGCCCGTCCTGTTAGTTATAGGCATTTTAGTGCTAGGGGCCTGGTTGGATTCGCTTCCGATCCAACCCGGTCGTACTCTAACTTTCTCCAAAACCCAAGAGAAGTATCTCAAAAGTACCACCTCATCCTAAGGTACTTGGCACCGTAGATGGTTCATCAAATGGACATCCAGTTTAGGAGATATATTCCTCTAATCGAAACCGAGTCGTAAGTGGGTCTGGGTCCAGTCCGACCTGGTCGGACCGACCAAGTAACCCAACCCACTAGCCACCGATGAAGCTCCAATGGTCCTATTTTCTTCATGTATGCACCTACATCCCTCTCGGGATGGCCCCTACACTGCATGACCCTCAGTTTTAACTTGTCACCTTATTTTTCGGTCACCCACAAAGAACGCAACAAATACCGAGATCAGCGGAGGGTCAGGGCCTTGTTCGTTCGGCTTGCGCCCTCCACATTAACATTATAACATGAGAAGAAATTCAATAATTAAAAACTCTTAGTTAAATAGTGAAACCTTCTACCTTGAATACATTGGTATATGGTGCGTATGAGGAAGACGGGTTCGCATTCGAAGCGTGTTTGTTGGGGTTCGTTGATCTCCATATTGGATCCTCAAAGGCATCGAAGCTCCGTTATAAGATGGTGGAAGATGCCGCTAGCACTTCATCAAGAATTCTCCCATGGGTTCCTAAAACCCACGCCAACCTCTTGTTTAAATAAAATAAAGGGTAGTTTAACTTGTCACACAATTAATGTAGTTCATTAATGAGTTTAATTAATGAACTCATTAATATCCTGACAGTGCGGTTAAATAACCAAGTGTAACCGGCCATTAAATGATCTGACAACCCAGAGGTCCAGCCACCATCGCTCATCAGTTACAAAGAAAGAAATAAAATAACTCATGGAGTTATTTTATTATTATTTTTGTAAAGTCTAAAAATTAATTTTTTCATCCGACCCTTGCTGGTCGAAGTTAAGCTTTGCCTAAGCGAATCCCAGCACTGCAAATTTAACGGTACCCTCAGATTTTTAATCTAACCACCAGTTCAAAAGATAGAAATCTTCGTTCGCGTGTTTACTGAACGTACCTTTAAAAAAAATCAAAAATTATTAACAGTCACCCTCGACCAGCCCTGGTCGAGGTTAGGCTCTGCCTAAGGGAAACATGACCTCATGAGATCAACAATACTCTCGGATTTCCAATTTGAGTTACCTTTTAGGAGTTAAATAATTTAACAATAAAATAATTTTTACTTAATTATTTTATTTACGGTCAAAAACTAACTTCCATTATTGGCCCGTGCCGACCAAGGTTAGGATCTGCCTAAGGAAAGCATACTCTCAATAGCTGAGCGGTGGTCTCAGATTTTTTAATCTGAGTCACCATCCATGAGTTATAAGCATTTGAAAAATAAATTTATTTTATTTTATTATTTTATTTATAGTTATGCCATTTTTGGGTTTTCTCACTAGAGACTTGTGCAGACTAAAATTAAGTCGCACCTAGGGTAAAAACGTCATCCTAAACACAACAGTGCCCTCGGATTTCTGATATGGGCACCCATTTAAGAGTTATTCCACTTTTTCAGGAAAACTGCTCACGCGTTCTATTTAAAGCTTAACATTTTTTTCGACGGATCATTCCGGGCACCCTGGGCCTTAGAATCATGTGCCGTCAATTTTTGCAGTCTCGTAATAATCCCATATAATAAAAAAATATTTATATGAAAATTATGGATCTTTAAAATACTTTTCAAAAACATTTGAAAATACTTATTACTTTTAAAACATTATTCTAAAAACACTTCTCCTTTATATGAAAATTTTTGATAAAATAAAATATACACTAGGGTTTCATAATATAACTTAGAGAAATACTTTTAAAAATCCCTTAAAAATACATATTACTTTGAAAATAAATTAAAAAATATAATAATATTTGAAAATACCTATTTCATTGAAAAACTTCTTCTGAAAAAATTCCAACATATAATAACCATTGAAAATACCTAGATTCCTCAATTATGTTTTAAAAAAAATATTTTTTAAAATAATAACTTTTAGAGAAATAAAATGATATTAGGAACCCCTTACAAAATCCATATGCCCACTTGTTGTATCACTTTTGTAAAATGTCCACTTGAGGTCATGGGTTCACTCCTCAATCATCCTAATCCCATTTAATACCCAAGTAATGTGTTTTTATAAATTTTTTCATTATGGTTTATTTTCTCATTTAATTCCCACTAGAAACATCCTTTTGAAAACTATATAAATTATATTCAATAGAAAATAATTTTACATAAAATATACTTTTAAAAATAACATCCTTTGAGAAAATAACCTTGTACTCTTTCAAAAAACTTTGAAGAAGTCCATAATTTATAATTGATATTTTGAGAAATAATTCCTATAAAGGAATATTTTATTAAAATACTTAAATATATATAAATATAAATGTATATATTTATTTATTTATTTATAAATGTATGAAATTTCATGAATAAATATAATGCATGTCCATAATTATGATCATGAATGGAATTAATATATTTTATTGAATATTTTATATATATAATGATAACATAAACCATCTATTTGAACTGAAAATTAACTTATTAGAATAGAAGAAAATGTAATGATAAACATTATTATTTTAAAATTCAACTTTGAATAAAGAAATAAAATTTCCATTTTGAATTACTTAATTAATTTTATATTATGTGAATGGAAACATTATTTCCATATATAAATAATAGCTTGAATTAATACAAGTACATCACATAAACTAATAATAATTTTCATTAGTATTCCCTACATAAAATAATAATTTGAAAATATATATTCTTAGTTACATAAATAATCATAAACACTCTATTTAGACCAAATAGTGTGAACCATGGGTAAAATCCATGGTCCAAGATATTTATTGATAAAAAATAAAGTACAAGTGCATGGGGATGGAAGCTATAAAATTCAAATGACACATAAGTATCACCAAAAAGCAAGAAGCTAACAATTATCAACCCCTTTTGTGTCTATTGCCTATTCCTCGAGAACCACCCCGACTTCTTGTATGCCTTTATCTTTTTCATTACTTAGGATCTTTCCAAACTTTGACCAGATTATCTACACTTGATGATTCATATTCCACCACATGGTACCCCATGTATTGATTTCTAATGAAATCATTTTTTTCTACCAAAACAGAATTATCCTACAGATTACCAAACTCTTTATGAAAAACATCTTAGATTTGAGATCTATTGAAAATATCAGTTGATTTAACTCTGTGATCATTCATATCAAAGTACATTGGGGTAGTGATATCCACAATTACAAACACAATTTCATTATGCACCTGCACCTTTCCACACACATTAGGCTGCTCAGATTTCCTGTGCAATACCAGCTGAAAACCTTCATCATCAACAATATTCACTTTTCCCATTCACTAAATTGTATCCTCATTACCCCTACATGTCGAATCTGAAGCATAATTTCTAGGGGTTCAGTGGCATCAACCTCATCCATCTCCCCCTTGGCATTGACATCATGGTCATCCTTGACTATTGTGGGGTTCCCAATAAGAGTAGGGCCCCCAGAATGATCTGAAACCACCTCCATCTCTAAAAAAAATTCCATCCCTAGATCATCCTTAGAGGAAATTAGACCTCTCTTATTTTATAGAGGGATATCCACCCTAGAAACCTTTTTCCTACCCTTCCCACCACCAGTATTGAAGTAATATTCCACATGCAATTCAGCTAAGTATAGATCATGTTCATTGTCTGAAGACCACCATTACTTGTTATAGATGTTTTCATAATTACCTCCAATAACATCATCCACAACATGGGTGATCTTAACAGCCTCTATGTGTGAAAAACCCAAAACAGTGGGTTTCTCTTCCTACAATTAGTGGCCACCCACAGCCCCCTCTTCATGAACCTAATTGGTCAGGTCCTCACTAAGGTGCCCCTCACCCCCATCAGGGCCCATGGCCTCTATTTTTTCCTACATCACATGATGCCCTTCATGGTCCCTATTTGGATGAGATTATTTATCCCTACTATATTTATCACCAGTGTACCCCTTCAACCCACAAGCATCATATACCAACCACTTCCAATATCTAGTAAAAGAGTGTCCAATATTGTTGCAACCTTGGCAGAACTCGGGCACATTTTCATATTCAATAACCAAATCAAATTTATATTCCTTATTAGATAACACTACAGTTTTAATCATAGGATATGTGAGTTTAATCTTCACAAGTATCCTAGAAAAGTTATCATACCTTTACCTTTCCACTTCCTTATCCATCTTTATCAGAGCACCAATGGCCAAAGCAATCTCCCATAAAATATGTAGATGCTAGAGGAACCAGCTCAACCCATGGATCTAAATCCAATCCTAGGTGAGAGAGTTCTTCACATTTAAAGGGTTTAGGGAAGGATCAAATTATTTAATTCTAAGAAAACCGAGCTTCATATTAATGAGACCAAATCCTCATGCTTTGGCATTCATAGCAGCATCCCAAAAGACCACGTAAAAGTATCCCTTTCCAAGAGAGGTCGTTCGCTAGCCATAAAATCCCTAAATAGTAATTAATAAATTACTAATAAAAATTAGGGGTAGTTATTATACCTACTTGAGGTGATCAAACCAAGTGGGAAAGAGGGAATTTCAGGATTGTGGGTCTCTAACTAGTGAAGGCAGTGTATTTCATTCACTTCTAGTGTGTGTATAGAAAGAAAATTAAGAGTTGAGGAACATGGAAAGGGTTTTCTAGTAATTAGTGGAGTTCCCTCTATAAGTGGGTATATATAAATATAAATATATATATATAATGGTTTAGAAATGCATGGTTGATCATTTTTTTTTGAAGACGATGAATGTAGTCCCTAAAACAGTGTATCTACCATCCTATGGATCTTCAAATATAGATTCAAAACCACTAATTCATGTATATATTTCCCAAAAAATTGAACCTATTTTGTTTTGAAAATAATAATTAAAAAAACCCCAATTTAAATTTTGGTAAAAAACTATGCATACACGTTTATGAATATTGACAGGCTTACCAATCTCTCTCGAGAAGTAAGGTTCACTGATAGGGAGTCAAGGTTTTATATAGGGTGAGGGCCTATAAAGAAAGTTTGAGTGTGTGGTTTTATGACCAAGGAATATTGAAAGTGGTGGTAGGGTACTGTGTGTAGGTTATTCATGATAGTTTTCCCTTACAGTGGAAGGAGATTATGATGACATTAGTCAAAAAAAGACGACAGAAAGGATGTTAATGACAACTTCAGTATGGAGTACTGAAGAAGAAAAAGGAATAGTATAGGGTTATAGGTAGATGGTGATCAGAGTAAGATCAGATAGTCATAAAATAATTGATTAGATGAATACAATTTGATTGACATTTTTAAATGCATGAACAGTAACCACTTCTTCGATCCCACATCATAGAATTGGTTGGTTTCATGCACGTATATAAGCTAATAGCTAAATATCAATGGGAAGAAGCGATAATAGGGTACACTACTAAACACACACACACACACACACACATGTGGTATGTGTCCCACCAAACTCATGCACTCACTATTCTACACATAGCCCTGTGAGAACTTATCTCAACCAATTCTCTACCGCCACAATGTGAGGAAACCAGAATTCCCAACTGCTACTCAGTCTGGTCAGGGTTGACCCTTCCACATGGTTGACCCATTTGGATCCCACATGTTTTTTGAGGGTTCCCCATGGTTGGATTAGATTGGTTCGACAATTTTTTTATTATAAAATTTATAAAACATAAACTATTAAGTAAGAATAATTATTTTCTTCTATACTCTTCACTATATTTTTTGTAAATTATATCTTAACTAGATCTTGTAATTTTTTATTGAATCTCGATTAATTTTTAATAAAAATTATTTTTATTACTCAAAAGTTAACATTATTATTATAGAGTTTTTTTCAAGTGAATTGGATGTTGATAAGGGTTTTGAAGTCATCTGAGCATGAATTTAGGATTATTATTAGAGAGAAGAGTTTTTGGGATCTTTCTCCTTCCATTTTGAGGTTATTCCTTAACTCAAAAAAAATAATGAATACAATATTTCCAAAAAGGAAGTATACTTTATAAACTGAAACTATTTTTAACCAAGATTTCCTGATATTTAAAATTATATAAATTGTGCCTTTGATACCAAGTGTAGGGACCCAAGACCCATGATTCTATATCTAGTACAAAAATATGATATATTTTTTTATTAAATAAACTAATAATATGTAGTCCATTATATATATTTGGATCTTTTTCGGTCTAGGTTTTGGAGGAAAAAGACTAATAGGTACAAAATATCATAGTTCAAACAATAAAAAAATAGATAGTTATTTTAACTTTTTTATATTAGCTCCTTAATTGAGCTAAACTCTGTTGAAACTTCTAATGATCATTTGAAAAATAGTTTAAAATATAGGGTGAGTATAAAATTTCATAGTAAGGGGTTTTAAAAAATAGAGAAATACCTTTTGTAAATACTATTTAAAATTTATTTCAAAAAAATTATTCTTATATCAAATATAAACATTTGATAAATATATTTCAAAATTTAATAGCTAGGATTTTCAAACTATATATAAAATAATTTTCAAAAACCTTTATAAATACTTGTTTCTTTGAAAACATTATTTTGAAAACACTTTTACTTTATATAAAAATATTTTATATAATAAAATATACACTAGGATTTCTAAAATATGGATAAGGAAAATACTTTTAAAAATACATTAAAAATTCATATTACTTTGAAAACATTTTCAAAAATATAATAACCATTCAAGATACTTACTGATTTGAAAACTTTATTTTGAACAAACTTTTCAAAAATATTATAAACTTTGAAAATACCTATATTTCTTTTATATATTTTAAAAACCTTTATTTTGGAAAATAAAAACTTTTATGGAAATAAAATGATATTAGAAAACACTTACAAAATACATATGGCCACTTGTTGAATCTCTTTTGGACAATGTCTTCTAGAGGTCATGGGTTCACTCTCCATTCATCATTATCTTGTTTTTCCCAAGAGATTAGTTTTTATATAAAAAAAATTTGTTAATATTTATATTCTCATTTAATATTCACTAAAAACATCCTTTTGAAAAGAAAAAATATATATTCAATAGAAAATAATTTTACATAAAATATACTTTTGAAAAATAAATCCTTTGACCAAACACACTTTTCTTCTTTAAGAAAATTTTTGAGAAATCCCTAATTTATAATTAATATTTTGAAAAAAAATTCCTATAAGGTAATATTTGATGTACATGATTTTATATATATAAATATATATGTGTATGTATATATATCTAAATTTATGAAATGTCATGAATAAATATAATGTATAGCCATAATTTTGATTATGAATGAAATTCATGTGTTTTATTGATCAGTTCATACATTAAATTATAACTTCAACCATCCATTTGAACATAAAAATAACTTATTACAATCTAATAACATAGAATGGAAAACTTTATTATTTTTAAATTCACCTATGAATAAATTAATAAAATTTCCATTTTTAATGACTTACTTAATTTGAAATTAAGTTTTTTGGAAACATTATTTCCATACATTAATAATATCTTTAAGTAATAAAAATTCATTACATAAAATAATAGTAATTTTCATTAGTATTCCTTATATAAAATAGTAATTTGAAATTATAGATTCTTACTTACATAAATAATCCTAAACAATATGTTTATAAAATAATTATTTCATTTAAATAAATAAAAATTGTAAATGATAATTTTTGAAATCTAACAAACTTACATAAACAAGGGGTTTTTTAAAAAAAGTAATAATTTCTTTTTGTGCATAAAATAATACACAGAATATAAGATTTTTGAAATTGAAATATCCTATTGAATAAAATCATAATTTGAAATTAATATTTTAAAAATATAAATCCTCAGACATAAAATAGTAATGTTTCAAAATAAAACCACTCCCTTACATGAAAATGGGTTTTGTAAAATAATAGTGGATTTTGAAAATAGAGTTTTAGAAAACACACCACTCTTATAAATTTATATTTTTTAAAAAAATGTAATCTTATAATTTTAAAAATAAATAAATATCCCTTTAGATAAATATAAGTTTGTATATATTTCCTTACATAATTATAATCCTTAAAAATAAATAAACTAGTAATGTGAAAATAATATATATACATATTACCTTACCAGATACTGGAAGTCAAAATGAGGGGTAGTTCTTCTGCCTGCTTGGGGTGCTCGAACTAGATGTGAATGGGAATGAATTTCATTATTGTGGGTCTCTGATGAGTGAAGGCAATGGATTTCCTTCGCATCAAGTGTGTTCTTGGAGAGAAAATGAAGAGAGGTGGAATGTGGACATGAGGTGAGTTCCCTCTGTAAGTCAGTATATATAGATACATATATATATATATATATAAATTCAGACAAGTGTGGATGATATTTTGAGAGAATCTTGGATTTTTTTGTAGATGAAGATCATAGACCCTAAAATTTTGTATCTATTATCCCGTGGGTCTTCGACTGATGTGTCAAAACCACTACTCCATGTATATATGTCCAGAGTAAAAATGAACTGATTCTATTTTAAAAATAAAAAATAAAAATAGCTTATTTAAATTTTGATAAAAATATATGAAAATGTGTTTATGAATATTTATGGGATTTCCAAGCTTCCTTGAGAAGCAAGGTTCACCGCTGTAGAGTTGAGGTTTTCTGTAGGCCAAAAGCTTATGAAGATAGTTTAAGAGAGTGGTTTTTTTACAAGGAAGATAGATTGTGGTAGAAGGGTATTGTGTGTTGGTCATTTGTGATAGCGTTATCATGCGGTGTAAGGATATGGTGATGATATTGATTGAATATGATGATAGAGAGGATGGATATTTTGGATTTGGTCTGGCATACCAAATAAGGAGGATGAGTTGTAAAGGGATGGAGGTAGATGATTATTGAAGGATGATCAGACATTCATCAAGGATTTGATCATATGGACATGATCCAAATGTAATTTTTAAAATTCATGAATAGTAACCGCTTCTTTGATCCCACATCATAGAAGTGGCCAATCCCATGTTCGCATATAATCTGATTGCTAACTATTAATGTGCAGAAGAGATAATGGGGAATGCTCCCAAACACACACACACAGATACGGGCTACGGCCAACCAAACTCATGCATTTATGAGCCTACACATGACTCTACAGGCTCTTAGCTAAACCAATTATCTACCGCATCTATGTGAGGTGACCAACCTTCCCAACTACTACTCAGGATGGCTAGAGCTGACCCTTCCATGTGGTTAACATAGTTATACCCCACATGTTTTTTTGGTGTCCCAATTGTTGTCTTAGAGTGATTGGTCAATATTTTTCTTATAAAATTTCTAAAACATAAACTATTAGGTAAGGAAAATTATTTCTTCTATACTCTGATCTATATTTTTTTGTAAATTACGTCTTAAATAGATCTTATAATTTTAGATTTATTATCATGTCACTTATTTTAATATTTTAATTTTACTACTAAAAATTTAACATTATCCTTTAAAATCTTCAACATTACTTACTTAAATTTATGAATCAATCCTAAAAGTATCATAAATATGATACATCGTATATTATTTATATAATTTAGAATTTCATTTTAAATTGAATCATAAATTATATATTCATCTATACATATTTGTATACTATATCAATGGATATATATTCTTCTCATTATGACTATTATTATTATTATTCAAAATAAGACTCAACGACTATTTATACCAACCACCAAATCATTTGTGCCATAAATAACCTACTTAGAATGAATTTTTAACAAACGGATCTCTACATAATTGAAAACCTCTTTCTTACAAATATGGTTCTTATCTTTCCATTACTATGTATCCTTACTCTTGTAATCTTTGGAGGGATCTTACTCACAGCAGATCCAGACAAATATGTCTAAAATTTTCTTGTCCTAATGTTCATCGCAGCATGTTTTCTTTTATTACTGATGGATCTTACTAGGTTAATTTTAGTTTAATTTATTGTATTAATTTTTAATTATGTTTACATTTATCAAAGTCTAAGTTTGTGTCTTATTTTAAATTAAATATACTCTACTCTGGTCTAAGTTTTAAAGACTTGTCTCATTTATTTAAATGATAATTATGCAAAAAAATACTAGGGTGTTACAATGCTAAGACGTGCATGTTTCCCTTTTACAGGAAGAAATATAGTAATTTTTCAAGTATAAGATATCTTATGTCAAATCATGGAATGAAAAACAAAATAAAATTGTGAAATTTTATGGTGATTGAGATTAATTATATGTTGTGTTGTTATAGTTAATGGGTTTTTTATATCTCAATAATCATGTTATTTATCATTTAGAAACTATTGAATATGTTACCATAGATCACCGAGTTGATCAAAAAAAGTTAAAGTTCCATAGGCTGGTTTGGGTATTCAATCCATGTATCACTGATTTTCCATATTGTAAACAATTCATTCAGGTCGATGGAACTTTTAATTATGTAAATTATACATGTTTTCTATTTATTTCTACCACGCAAGATGGTTATCATGCTCCTATAACAATTGCATTTTTCATTATTGAAAAGGATACTTTTTAATCCTAGAGTTGGTTATTTCCCTGTATATGCATTCATGTCACACGAATCTAGGGAGTTTTTCTAACATCTGATTGTCATTTAGTGACTATTGAAGTCTTTAATATTGAAGGAATTTCATGCTAAGAATATAATTCTTATCATAAATATTTCATTAGACATATTTCTATTAATATTCATAACCATTTCAAATGTGAGGCAATAAGGAAGGCGATCATAAAGTTGGGTATGTTTTCTTAAACTTATATTTTTTTAGAAAAAAAAATTATTATCCTTTTAAATATATTATTCTCTTCCAGTTTTAGCATACAATATCCCATAAAGAATGTTTGATAAATGACTTGAAGAAATTTGAAGGGATAATCATGATTTTTATGATTATATAATTTGGGTTTCAAAGTTCAAATGGTCTATAGCATATGATGATGGTAGGATATATGACTATATAAACACTAATATTGTGGAGTTTATAAATGGGGTCTTTAAAGGTGTGTGTAAACTGATGATCATAAGGTTAATACATGGGAAATTTTATGATGTGTGAAATAATTTCTTGAATGGTCCCAAGAGGCCTATCAGAATACGTAAAATAGAATTCGTTTTGATCAAAATTTACAAAGGGGAATTGATCAGATACTAAACAATGCATCCTAATTTCATGTTCAAATCTTCAACCAAGAAGGGATATGCTTTCAGATAACATAGTT
The DNA here is from genome assembly GCA_963277665.1 of Viscum album. Lineage (NCBI taxonomy): Eukaryota > Viridiplantae > Streptophyta > Magnoliopsida > Santalales > Viscaceae > Viscum > Viscum album. The sequence goes on from OY728130.1 coordinate 584,902,800, forward strand.
CCACGAACAATACATATACAACCATGTTTGAGTGATGGTTATTGTATTGGAAATTAGGTGCAGTGATTGTGGTTATTTCTATGCATTGTGATATCCTTATACACATATTGTTACTGCTTGTGTATTGGTGAACATATCATGGGATCCCTATGTTGACCTGGTGTATCAAATGATAACTTTGGTCAAATGTTATAGTGCACCTTGGATGATAATTGGTGACTTTTTAGATATTAATTTACCTTTTGATCAGTTGATTGTGGTCCGTGATATTACTAGGTTTCGTATTATGGGTTTTTAATTTATAAATTTTTTCATTTATGGATTTTTCATTAATTTATTGTTACATTTATGGTTTGAATCTAAAATAATTTAGTGATACTTAATAATTTTTTCTTTCCCACCCATCAGCTGACTGTGGTGCCTAATATTAATAGGTTGTGCCCTCATGGATGACCAAAGTCTAGGCGTATTAGAAATGAGATGGTTTGGTCTCAATAATGGGGAGTGTGACTATGATACAACATTCATCGCACTAAATGGAATACTATTAAAATATGTCCCCAAATGATAGGAAATAGATTGACATTACATCATCCTTGATTGAGTTTTTTTATTTTATCATAAATGTGTACATTTTTTCATATGCAAGATTTTTCATTAATAGATACATTATTTCATACTTTAATCATTTAGGTATTTTTTTCATATTTGGTTTGTTTCATTTCAAGTTTTAATTAGAAATTATTTTATGATATTTCAACTATTAAGAAATTAAACACACAACGGAAATGAATGACATGAGGTCCAGCCTCTAAATGAATTGTAATTAAATATATCCTTAAAATCACATGGTTGGTTGATTATATCATGAAATTAATTATACTATGTGGAGAATTCATCATGGTCGACATATATTGAATAATTTATAAATAAATTAAACATTATCGGAAAGCATTAAAATAAGAAATTGATAGACTTGACCAACAACAGAAGTCGCATCTATTTGGTTACCTCAATTTTCATCATATTGCTTAATTATGAATACTAATTGTCTATATCATCTTTCTGCTTGTAGTTTTTTTAATTCCAAAATTTTATTTAATTAACTATAAATAGTAACAATTATATCAAATGTAGAGATGGTGGGCCCTCCATTGCTCACATTCTAAGATAGACATGTTTCACTGCGTAGATTAGACTAATATGTGTTATATGTTTTTTATTTCATTACTATAACATTATTTAAAAACATACTAATATATTATATTTTTCTACTTAAAACAAAAAAAAATCATATAATTGGAAATTCATACAAATATTTTTGAACGATTAATAAAAATTAATATTAATAACTACATTGGTAATAATAATAATTACAATTTTTTATTTATATTAATACTTCTTGGTATTATTATCTATATTATGAATAATAATTATCATCTTAAATTTATTATTGAATATTAATAATATTTTTTTTTTCAATTCTATAAATATTACTAATATTGATAATAAATGTTATTTTATTTATTATATATGTAATTAATTAATAATATAATATAATATATTAAGAATAATTTAATTATTTACTAGTAAATATCTTTTTCAAAAAAATATTATATTTATATTACTATGTAATAAATATTCAATATAATACTATTAATTCTATTTATAAGATAATAATATATAATTAATTAATAATATATAATAAAATTTATAATTAATAAATATATTACCTACTAATAAATTACAAATAATTATATCAAAAAATAATTAACACAGATTTATAAATACAAATTTTATAAATATTAATTGTTATACTATTAGTTAATTAATAAAATAATAATATAACATTAATTAATAATAAACAATACAGTTGATAATTAATAAATATAATACTTATCAATAAATTAATAATATTTCATATCATCAAAAACTTCCCAAATACTTATAAATAAAAATTCTATAAAAAATATTAATATTAATAATTAATATTATGTTATTAATTATATAAATAAATAATAAATAATATAAAATAATATAATTATTACCTTGTAAATATATTTTTCAATACAAATTAGTTTATTTATATTATTAAACATAATAATCATTATAGTACTATTAATTAATTAATAAAATAATAATATATTATTAACTAATAATAAATAATACAGTTCATAAATAATGAATATATTACTTATTAATAGAATAATAATAATTATATGAAAAAGTACATAAAGATTTATAAAAAAATGTAAAAAGAACTTAGTATTTAATAGTGGAAAAAAGAATATATATATTGTGGCAAGAAAGGGTTCACACCTCTTCAGTCATGGCCAGGAAGCGTGAACCCCATTCATGCTTCTCAAAAAAATTGAGAATGGTGAATGAGGTTCACCCCACTCCAAACATAGTTTTTAAAATTTGTCAAACCCTATCCCTTTATTGATTTTTTTAAAATGGTAAATCCCATTTAAAAAAAAAACTATTCCCATTTCCATTTCTAGATTCATCATCCTCCCTGCTACCTCCCTGCCTCTCGTAACCTTTCTGAATATCCCTTCCTCTCCCACTTCCCATCATCGCAGCCTCCTTATATATCACCTTCCCACTGGTTTCACTTATTACAAATTTCCACCTTTGACTCTACCCAGGTCCCTCCACCCTCTTTAGGCTCTCCTCAAATCCCACTTCATGACCCCCCCCCCCCCTCTTTAGTCTCTTATCACATCCCACTTCACGATTTCTCCATTCCCTCCCATTTAGCGGGTCACTTAACTATTATTCTTCCCTATGAAACATTTTCATTGAATCTATCAAAACATTATTCACCCCCCCCCCCACTACCACAGATAGTTCCTTTAATAGTGTACAAAATGGAATTTAGCAGTGCTAAAAAGTGTTGTTTTCGTAATCACTTTTAAAAGGTGGAACCCTTTATCAACACTAAAAAAGCACTGATAAAGAGGAACCTTTATCAACACTACAAAAAGCATTGATAAAGGTGGTATTTTATCAGTGATAGTTTAGCACCGATAAAATTAAACCTATATCAGTGCTAGGAATAGTATTTATAAAGGCCCTATTATTGTAGTGTGCTATTAAACTTACAACACTGAATGACTGAATATCCTTAAGGCCATCATTTTGTAATTATTTTTTATAATCCCCCTTTTAAGGGTTTAAGGGGAACCCTTAGATGGCTCAAAGTCTTAGTGAAATGTTACATGACCTGAAGGCCTTAGAGTAATTCATCCCAAATAGACTACATAGAACTGCCCCTCCCCAATATATATCTTGACGCCAACTCTCCACATTTGCAAAACTGGTTGGTTAGATGTCCTGTGTAGAGATGCACAGGACCGATACTGATGGAAATTTCATACACTCTCATTCTTCTAATTTCAGTTAGCTCTACTCTGGTGAATGTGCCTACTCTGAATCCTCATCTGGATCCTTGTTCCTTTGAAATCTGTCTGTTTTCATCTGAATTTCATGTGTCTTGAAGGCCTTGAGGTATCATGAAAGCCTTGAGGTGGCCCGAAGGCCTTGAGGTGGCCTGAAAGCCTTACTAGCCCAAAGGCCTTGGGTGTCCCGAAGACCTTTAAGGACCTAGGGACCAAATTAGTGAAACGAATTAATAGTTCTAGAAGCTACAGTACCGAACAATACCTGCTACAGTATCTACTATAGTACTGAAACAGTGACCCAGAAATATGACTCCACCTGGATTAGATCTCGGGTCTCTTGGATTCACTTAAAAAGTCCTCACTAATCGGGCTGAGTCTCAAACAGTATCTGCATAAAATACACATGTATGAAAATACACCTATATGAAAATTCATAGTTTAATTGAAATAAAATTTACATTACAAATACAAAATAACACTATATTATATACATTTCAAACAATGTTTTGTATAATTACATTTTCAATTATTACCAAAATCATTTAAAAACATCAATGTTTCATTTTCTTTGGCACCCAAAACCCCCTCTCAAAAAATATCGATCATGTTATCAGTTGAGGAGAAACCCACCCCAACCATTGAAAAATAATACACTAGTATAAGAAAAAAATTATTATGTTTTTAATACTATAAAGAATTAAATTAGACATAAATATAAAATAATACATTAATAAAATGTTAATTTTAAATAAAAGGACACACTTGGAGTCATACTTGTCAAACCGTGCATCATATTTTGGGGGGGGGATGATTCCTACATGTCAAAATTAACTTATGGGTCATTTTTTAAAATTATCAAAACAATCCGAATATATTTTCTTGGTTTTGATTATTTCACTTTTCTTTTTTTACTAAAATTTCATTTTAAAATGTAAAAATGCATTTGATTCATATTAGACACATTTTTGTCGGTTTGACATGAGACTAATTCATACACATCACAAATGAAATATAAATCATTTTCCTAACTTATCATGATAATACAATCACATTTTCTTGGTTTTCAGTGAGTGACACATGTTTTGAACTAAAATATCAATTTTAGACTAATAACAGACACTTTGAGTCATAACGGTCACACTGTGTATCATATTGAGTTACATTTGATTCCTACATGTAAAAATGACTTATGGATCATTTTTAAAAAGTATAAAAACAATATTAATGTGTTTACTCAGTTTTTAGTATTGCACTCATGATTTTTACTAAAATATCAATTTTAAATAAAAAGATACACTTGGAATCATAACGGTCACACCATGTATTGAATTGAGGTGTAGTTTATTCCTACATATCACAAATGATATATGGATCATTTTTATAATATATCAAAATAATCCTAAATTTTTTTCTTGGCTTTGAGTATGTCACGTGTGTTTTCTAAAAAAATAATTTTAAATTGAAAACTCACACTTTTGGTTATACCAGTCACATCGTGTGCCAATTTGACATAATAATGATTCCTACATGTCACAAATAAATTATGAATATTTTTTCTAAATTATCAATATATGTCATTTGGTATTTCTTATTTTTCAGTGAGTCACACATGTTTTGAAATAAAATGTCCGTTTTAAACTGATAATGGACACTTTGAGTCATACCGAGCACACTTTGTATCAGATTGAGTTTAGGTTGATTACTATATGTCACAAATGAATTATGTATTTTTTTCTTAAACTATAAAAATATTTTGAATGTGTTTACTTAGTTTTGAGAATGTAAATTGTACATTTTAATAAAATTAAAGTTAATTTTAAATAAAAAGATACACTTAGAGTCATGATGGTCACACCATGTGTTATTTTGAGGTCCAGTTGATTCCTACACATCACCAATGACTTATGAATAATTTTCCTAAAGTATCAAAATAATTCTAATGTGTTTTCTTAGTTTTGAGTATGTCACTAGTGTTTTCTACTAAATTGTAAAATTTAAATTAAAAGACACACCAGGAGTCATATCGGTCACACTGTGCATCAGACTAAGGTGAGTTTGATGCCTAAACATTAAAAATGTCTTATAGATATTTTTTCTAAAATATCAAAACAATATTAATTTTTTTTATTAGTTTTGAGTATGTCACTTGTGTTTTTTACTAAAATGTCATTTTAAACTGAAAACACACACTTTTTTGTTATACCTATCACATCGTGTGTCATTTTGATGCGATGCTAATTCCTATACATAAAAATGAAAATATAAATAATTTTACTAAATTATAAATATAATCAGAGTTATTTTTCTTGGTTTTAAGTTGGTGATAGTTGTTTTGAACTAAAATATCAATTTTAAATTGATTACAGACACTTTGAGTCATATCGGGCGCACGGTGTATCAGATTAAGGTGAAACTGATTCCTACACATAAAAAATAACTTATGCATCATTTTAATAAATTATAAAAACAATACTAATTCATTTTATTGGTTTTGAGCATGTCAATTATCATTTTTACTAAAATTAATGTCAATTTTAAATAAAAATACACACTTGTAGTCCTACCAGTCAAAATGTGTGTCATATTGAGGTGATGTTGATTCCTACATGTCAAAAATGACATATGGATCGTTTTTTTGAAGTCTAAAAATAATATGAATGTGTTTTCTTGGTTTTTATTATGTCACTTGTGTTTTTTACTAAAATGTCAATTTTAAATAAAAAGATACACTTGGAGTCATATTGGTAACATCGTGTATCATATTGAGGTGTGGTTGATTCCTATATGTCAAAAATTACTTATATATTATTTTCCTAAATTGTCAAAACAATATGAATGTGTTTTCTTAGTTTTGTTCATGTTATTTGTGCTTTTTAATTAAAATTCCATTTTAAACTAAAAACAATAACTTTAGGTTATACCATCCACATCGTGTGTCAGTCTGATGTGAGACTAATCCCTATATGTCATAAATGAATTTTGAATAATTTTACTAAATTATAAAGACAATAAAAGAATATTTTCTTAGTTTTCAATGAGTGATACATGTTTTGAACTAAAATGTCGATTTTATACTGATAACAGATACTTTGAGTCATACAGATCTCATGGTGTATCAGATTAAGGTGAGACTTATTCTTAAATGTCAAAAATGACTTATGAATAATTTTTCTAAAGTATCAAAACAATAAAAATCCTTTTACTTAGTTTTTCGTATGTCAATTTTCCTTTTTACTAAAATTAATGTCAATTTTAAATAAAAAGACACACTTTGAGTCATACTAGTCACACCACATGTCATATTGGGAAGAGGATAATTCCTACACATAAAAAATGATATACATATCGTTTTCCTAAAGTATCAAAATAATACAAACGAATTCACTTATTATTAAGTATGTTACTTTTGTTTTTTTACTAAAATTACATTTTAAACTGGAAACAAGCATATTGAGTCATATTGGTCACATAGTGTGTCATTTTTATTTGAGGTTGATTCATACACATTAAAAATGACTTATTAATAGTTTTTATAAATTATAAAGAAAATTTGAGTGTGTTTATGTTGGGAAAAAATCCCTCAAGGTTACATTGACGTATTTTTGAGGTGATTGTGTTTGTTGATAAAGCGGGTTTTTTTGTTGACAAAGAAGGTTTCCATGGTGATTTGTTGAGTGTCATAGATTTTTTTGACAGCCTATGTTGAAAAATAACTATGAAAAGGTAATGGATGATCTTGAGGAGGTACAAAAATAATAGAAATAAGGTGGTGGTGTTTTCAAGTGTTTGCCAAATTTTTGGGCCTCAAAATTGGAAAATGGAGAAACTTGTTTTTGGAAAATGAAGTTGCTTGCAAGATTGAAAGTGGTTTGGAAACTTGAGTGCATGTCATGTTTTAAGATCAGAATGTCAAAAAATGGAAAATGAATTATATGCACAAAATATTTGGAAATGGGCGAAAGATGAGGTTACGCAAAAGAAACTTGTGCGCCCAATGTGACGTCAAATGGGGTTTTGCATGCTCATAGAGGATTTTTCGCAACACATCGAATCTTTCACGTAGGGGTTGGTGATGCCTATAAATAAGAGGTGACAACCCTCATTCATAGCATCTCAACACTTAGAGAGAATCTGAGATCTTTATCACGTAAGAATTTCAAGAAATGGAAGTTGTGTGAAAGATTTTGAGTTGTGCGTAAGCTAAGGAAGTTGCGCGTAATATTTGAGTTGCACATAATATTGAAGTTATGCATAAGGGTTGTTTCACGAAAAAAGTGGAATCTTTCACACAAGTCATTAAAGTTGTGTTCAAGACGCGGTAAGGGTTGTGTGAACTATTTGAGGTTTCCTAGTAATACTACGATAAAGTTGTATTCATCGGTGGATGAAAGTGGGACATCAATAGATCATCTACATATAGTGTAGGGTGAATTCATTAGATATAATGAAGAGAAATACAAGTCTATAAACTGTGATTGGATCTTTTGAAGAAGTAGTGATCACACTTCAGTTGAGAGAGCAGTGAGCTTTCAAATTGTGATTGGTTGTAAACCATGAGGGATAGTGAGTCCACTCCGAACTTGTAAATAGTAGTGCACTTATAGTGGATTTGGTACATTGGCACATTTTCTGTGTATACTCCTTGGATGTAGCCCATTTATGGTGAACCAACTAAAATTTTTGTGTCATGTGCATGATTTAATATTTTTTCATACTCTGCAATGATAATTAGAGAGAAAAGAGTTTTGTCTAACAACAAAACAAGATCAAAAAGGAGTATTTGTTTTAATCTACCATACCCTGATTCACCTCCCCCCCCCCTCTCAGGGTATCTAGCCTATTAGACCTAATAGTTTACACATTTTTTATTGATTGACACACGTTTTGAACTAAAAAGTCAATTTTAGACTGATAACAGAACTTTGAGTGATATCGGTCACACCATGTATTAAATTGAGCTATGACTAATTACTACCCGAAAAAAACAAGTTATGAATCTTATTCATAAAGTATAAAAACAATCAAAATTATTTTTATTTGTTTTGAGTATGTCAGTTATATTTTTTACTGAAATGTCAATATTAAATAAAAATTCACACTTTGAGTCATACTGGTCACACCGTATGTCAGATTGAGGTGTGGTTGATTACTACACATCAAAAATGTATTATGGATCATTTTCCTAAAGTATCAAAAAAATATAAAAAGTGTTTTCTCAGTTTTGAGTATATGGTGTGTGTTTTGAACTAAAATGTAAATTATAAACTAAAAACATATAGTTTGATTCATACAGAGAACATTGTGTATCGGATTGAGGTTTGGATCATTGAAAATTTTCCTTGTTTCCAGTATCTCAATTACCTCTACGATTTGAAATCTCTCATGAGCATGAGAATCTTTAAACAAACTACCCCAACTTGAGAAAAAAATACACCTATATAAGAAAACAATTCTTATTTTATTAATACTATAAGTAAATAAATTACACATAAATATGAAACAATACATTAATAAAATATTGATTTTAAATTGAAACCACGCAATTTGAGTTATACTAGGTGCACCATGTTTCAAATTGAGGTGTGGTTGATTCCACCATGTCTTTTTATCCTACATTTCATTCCACATTTTGGGTTATCAAACAATGTTGTTGTTTGATAAAAAAATAATTTTGAATGCATTGGAGAATAAAAAGAAAATTTTCTTATCATGAGTGCATAATTCGTGTTGAGTGCATAATCATTTTACATGAGTGAATCATCCTTGTTGATGAATTAATTTATTCATGATCTTTATGAAAAGTAAAAAAATAAGTATCAGATAAAAAGGATATGGAAATTAACTAAAGAAGAGTATGAAAACTAATGAGAAAAGAAACTAAATAAGTAGTAGTAAGTCCCATCATCATGTTATATGTGTACATTCTAACACCAGGTATGCAACCTAGTCATTTTTAAACAATTCTATTTCCTCTTTTGAATACAAGTTCTTTTGAAATTTATGGTAATACTAGAAAAATATAAATACACACAGGATTAATAATTATATTAAATTAAATAGTAATTATCTTCAAAAATACCTCTTTTGAGATTCTATTTTATTGATGGTATATGATATATCTCATAAATTTTCAAACATAATAACCATAATATTTTCTATTGGTTTGTTTTGGACACTAAAAAACATTGGGAAAAATAATTAATTTGTTTTGATATGTGTTTTGTTAGATAAATATTATTATATATACCCTAACACTTATCCACATGTAGAAGTCGATTGACTTCTTGTACGCATGGATTGTCCTCGTGAAATAATTTTGATGATATTCAAACACTACCACATCATAACAGAATTATCATTAAAATATAACATAGAATATATAACTTGAAGTTTAGTTCTAAAACATTGTATGTAGTGTATTAAAAATTCAAAAATGTGTTTAGACATAAGTATTACTTATTACTCTTCCATTTATTTAGTTTTGGAAATCAAAAACACTATATTAAAGCATTGTTAACTAACTTTTTATGTACCATGTATTTTAGTATGTTTTCATATAAAACATTACATTCTACCATAAATAGAAATGATATAATGTATTACGTATGTAAACTTTACATTACTCAATATGATGAATCGGATTAAAGGTGCGTCCAATTATGAAAATTAATTTTGTTTGGAATAGTAGTTAGACTTATGTTTTGTCTACCTAACTGAAAAAAGTAATTACCATTGAACTGACCTTGGTACAGATAGATCATACTAATACTCATTCAGTTCATTGTACTGATAATCAATTAGTAATTCCATCAGACTAACTGAAGTTTATAATTAAAATCACATAATAATTTTTTATACTATAAATATTACTTTTAGCATTGTAATTGTGATAAAAAAAATTAAATAAAACATTCTATTATGCCAGAAAATTATGATCTATCAAGCGCTAGATATATGAGTCCATTGAAACAAACTTATAAATATTAATATTGAAGATTCACCTATAAATAGTTGGTCATTTGAAGAGTTTTGAGTTGATCACATTCACAACTCAATCTGTCTAAAGTTTTCTCTGTGTGAATATCTCATTCAAAAGTATTTTTAATACTTTAAAGAGTTGTAGTTCTATGTAATCCTTGTTAGGGTAGTTTCCTTTATAATTAATTTTCTTTTTTAATCTTGTTTGATCATTATTATGATCGAGGGATTCCAAGGATAGGAAGATGATGAATCTGATCCATCAAATCAAGGACATTGGGGATAGGAAGATAGATGTTGATCATCGTGTCGAGGTATTCAGAGGATAGAATGATATATCTTATTCTGATCATCATATTGATGGATTTCCTATTAAAAAAATACACATTTTACAGTAAGTATAAAATTGTAGATACCTTTAGTCAAGGTTATTAACTACCTTTACTCTTCAGGTTAAAAGAGTGTATTCTTTTAATATATCTTGTAAGTCATTCTTAATTTTACTATCTATTGTACTGATTTTTTTACAAGTCTATTCTGTGGTGGATGTAATAGAAAGTTAGTATTCATACTTATATATCTATACTATTTTTTTCAGTGTAACTATGAATATGATATAAATATACATTGATTTAATTGGATCAATTGTGATTTCAATTATTTCACTCTGATCATTAGACAAAGTATGAGTCTGATAATATTAATTTAAGAGGTATTATATTTTAATTAGTCTAAACTTTTTAAAATAAAATTCACCTCCCCTCGTGTATGTATATACATATAATCTAATCTTACAATCCTACAATTGGTATCAGAGTGGGTTTCTACTTCTTATATAATTTCTGAGTTTTTTACTTGTTTTACTTATTGAAAATTGTTTGTGTTTTGTTATAAATTGTTTTATAAACTATTTTACACTAACATGTATTTGTAGAAAAGTGTATATATTTTTTTAATATGGAATGTGTGAATATTAGATATCTTGATAATCTTAATCCTAGTAAAACACATATCTTTGATGGGAATGACTATGAGTATTGGAGAGATGGGATGAAATTTTTTTTGATCAACACTGTGGTTGATAAATTCTTAATTATTACTGGAAAATATAAGATTCTAGATAAGGAAGTTTCTTATTTTATAAATTCTGATAAGTTATAATATTAGTTGAATTAAAAATATAAAAATACATTATTTAGTTCTATGATGAGGAATATCTAGATTCAGATATCATTTTGTAAAGCTACCAATATTATTTGGAGTAAATTTTAAGTAACACACTTTGGAACATCCAAAGTTATGGAAATAAGAAGCGTTATGCTAAGATTTTATTACCAGGACTTTAACTTTCTACCTGTAGAGTAAGTTTCTAAGATACACCAAAGGTTTATGACTATTGTAAATAGTTTACAATCTCTTGGGGAGAATGGTCTTGATGATGAAATTTTTGTTGAAAAGATTATAGACATAATGTGCAATTATTGGGAATCAAAAAAGAAAAGTTGTGGATAATAAAATAAAGCCAACTATTGTTACTCTTGATGATTTGATTAGTAATATCATGCATTATGAAGGAAGACTTAAAAGATATGCTGATAAAGATAAAAATAAAATTTGTGGTATTTCTTTTTTTATAACTTTTAGTGTACCTACTAAAGTGAAATCACCTAAGAATGTTGTGAAATCTTCAAGAAATAAGAAAGTTGTTATTTAGTCAGATTCTAGTACATTAGATCATTATGAAAATGAGTTGGAAAATATTGATATAAGGATGAAAAATATAGTGGTGAAGAAATATTTTCAATACCGATATAAGAAAGGTCATAAGGATAAATGTGACAAGAAGGATTCTGAGGCCATTTTTTATAAATGTAAGAAATTATGATATATCCAACCTGATTATCAAAAGTTAAAAAGTAAAGACAATAAGGAAAGAAATTTAGATATAAATGAAAATAAATACTATAAGTAAAAAGGAAATAAAGTTTTGAATGCTTCTCACACATAGAGTTCCAGTGGTGGAGATTCTGCTAAAACTTATTCTGATAATGAAAGTTCCGGAAAAATGAACATTGGTATTGTTTCAAATATACCTATGGTAAATCAATTTATTATAGAAAATGTACATATAGATTAATACCTTATGAATTTATCTTTAAATTTTAATTACCCTAATAGTGATAAAGAGAAAAATGTTATATCTTATGATGGATAATCTTCCACAACAAAAGATAATACTTTACCTAGTTATGATGAAACTTTTAGATTTACAAAACTATTAAAAAATGAAATTTTAATATTTCTAAAAAACTTGGTAATGAAAAAACTAAACTTGATAAGGCACATTTAATAATAACTCTTTTGATGAATAAAGTATCATATATTTCTAAAGACCTTGATAAAACTAATTTTGAAAAAGAATCATTTTCAAAAGATTTTTAAATTTTTTTCTGAGAAAAATAGTTTACAATATAATTTTGATAAACTTAGTTCTAAAACTATTAATAACAAGGATAAGAATTTAGTTATAAAACTAAAGTATGGAATTTCAATCTTAAAGAAACTTTTATCAATTTTTACCACTAGTAAAGAAACCTTTTATAAAATGTATAATAAAATTTATACTTATAGTGAAAATACCATAATATGTTTTACCAAAAATTCTATTTTAAGTAACAATTAATTTGTTTCTAAAATTAGTTTTTTTACTAAGTGTTAAAGTGGTGGTTGCTAGAAGAAAAAAATTTCTTTGAATAGAGTAAAATCTTTAGGTTTTCATAAGGATTATTTTTCAAAAAAATGTGGTTAAACAAACTAATATTTTTTGATAATACTAGACCCAAAAAGGTTTGGGTTCAGAAAAACTAATATTTTCATTTTTTGGAAAAGAAAGATATTACCAATAATAATAAAACATTGGTACATGGATAGTAGTTTTTCCAGGAACATTCCTGGAAATAAATATTTATTCAAGGATATAATCAAGATTAAAGGTAGAAAATTACCTATCGAGGATAATCCTTAAGGATATATTATCATAATAGATAACATTGTAATTCTTGGAAAATATATTATTTCAAATTTTTTATTTGATGTATGACTTAAGAACAACCTTATAAACATAATTAAATTATGTGATAAATGTTACCTAGTGATACTTAGGAATGATGGATTTATTGTACATAGTTCCAAGGATGAATTTATTCTTTCTTCCAATCAATATGAGAATATTTACACACTTAACATATAAAACCTTAGGATCCAAGAATTAACTTTCCTTAGTGTAATGGAAGATCAATATTGGTTATGGAATAGAAGGTTAGGACATTGTAACCTTATTGTTGAACCCTCTGGAATTAAGTGGCTTTATTGTGTTTTGATAATCCCAACCATTCTTTCTTTATATCTTGATTATTCTTAATAAATTCAAAATATACTTTAATATATTTTGTTTCTTTCATTATGCTTAAATTAAGTCTTTTGAATTATCAGATATATGTTTACTATGACTTAACTCATTCTGCCAAGTGAATGATCAAACAGTTTTTAGCTACCATTACAAACTAGCTACCGATACAGAACAGTAGCCACCGTTATGGATTAGAGCTACCGATACCACTGTTATGGATTAGAGCTACCGATATCGAATAGAGATACCGATACGGAGTTCACCGATACATCAAGTTCACCAGTACTCAAAGATCACAGCTACATCAAAGTCTACCGATACGGAACATCAAAGTCTACTGATGCAGAACATCAAGTCTACCGATAGAGTTACAGTTACAAGCTCACCGGTACTCAAGCCTACCGCTACATCGAAGTCGACATCTACCGATACAGATCTACTGATATGCTGATGTCTACCGATATGCTGAAGTCCACCGTTATGCAAAGTCTACCGATAGAGACTTACCGCTACCGATACAAGGCAGAGCCATAGCTACCGTTACAAATCTACCGCTACTGATGCGATCAAATCTACTGTTACAGCTACCGATACAAAGTCTACCATTACAAATGAAGTCTACCGATACAGACACCTACTGTAACACAATTCTATCGATATCAAGAGATACCGTTCCAGAGACAGAACCTGACACTGCTTTAATTTCTTTATCTTTGTTTAATCTAACCAACGGTCATATCAGGTATATTTTAATACACTGACATTTATTTAATGTGTGATGTTGGATGTCAGGGAACCGTACCTCGTACCTGCAAAAAGCAAATCATCTTTTTCCGGAGCACGTGGTTTAACTAAAGGAAGGATGTGCTACTACAAAACAGACGAATACAGATACAGACAGACCACAGGGGTGTGCGAGACATAGACAAATACACAGAGAGATACATATACCACGAGGTGTGCTGGAAGAACAACTAAGCGTGAATGCAAAGAGACGACAGAACTTACACGAAGAAATCATTACTGCATACCAGTGAAGAGATGAGAATGAGAACATAACACAAGAGCTTCATTGACTATCTCTACACCTGGAAGTCAAGGAAACAGACGATACTCTATTTTCCAGACAAAAACCAGAAGAGGACTCCGAGCAAATTCTGATCAATCAAAGGAGTATGGAACTGCATGAAAATCACTAGAGCCATTTCTAAACTCTAAATATTTGCTCTGTGATTAATCCTTTTACATATTGAGCAGTGTGTGTTATCTGCTGAATTTTACACACACAATGTCCCCTGTACTCTAACTGGAGGATTTGTAAATCCTCACTCAATACTCTTACATCTTTTATTTCCCACTAGGATAGTGGTAGAGGTCGTGTGACCTGGACAGCTGGTTTCTGTTGTTTTTGTTTCCCACAGATAACAGTGGTAGAGGTCGTGTGACCTGGACAGTTGTATACTGTTGTCTATCCCCGATCCAGGGTGTGGATCACTTTTTTATAAAAGATTTTGAGAGGACTAAGTCTCAGCTTGAGACTGAACCTCTTGGTTAAAATTGTTGTGCTTATTTACTTTCAAAGTTATTTGTTTTTATTCCGCTACTAATACTTTAAAACCAAAATTGTTTTAAAGATACTTTGATAATTAAATTCTCAAGTGTTTATATTAGTTGTAAATCAGTAAGTTGGTTTCAAAAGTTAATCAACTGATTAACTGGGAAATAATCAATCCCTTGAGAACCCAACAGAACCTTTACTTTGATATAAATTCACTACAGTTTAATTCTATATTCTATTTGGGGGATTTTAACTCAAAGTTTTAAAATAGAAATTTTAATTGGAACTCAATTCACCCCCCCCCCTCTTGAGTGTCCACTCTGACTAACATTTGGTATCAGAGGATTGTTTAAAATATTTTGTACTCTGTTTTTCAACTGTGATTTTAGTTTTATTTTAAAGTTCTTAAAATTTCTGTTATTTCTAAATTTTTATCTCTTTAAAATCTTTGCTTTAATTTAGTTATCATGGACAATAGAGTTGAAGGTGTTTCTACCAATAGACCACCATTTTTCAATGGCACCAATTATGCTCAATGGAAACTTAAGATGAAAATTCATTTAGAGAGAATGGGTTTTGATATTTGGACTGCTATAGAATCTGAATACAAAATACCAACTACTATTAGATCTACTTGGAATGAAGCTACTAAGACAGCCTACAATAATAATTGTAAAGCTATTAATGCTTTGTACTATTCTCTAGGAGATGAGGAATTTAATAGAATATCTGCCTGTAAAACTGCTTATGAAATTTGGGATACCTTAGCTGTTTCTAATGAAGGAACAACTAATGTTAAGGAGATGAGATTGAATACATATACTATTAAGTATGATAATTTTAAGATGAAGCCTGATGAACCCATTTCTGATATGTATCTTAGGTTCAATGAAATTTTCAACATAATGACTTATCTGGGAAAGGATGTTCCAGCAAAGGAACAAATCATGAGAATTTTGAGATGTCTACCTGAAAGATGGAGAGGAACCTCTGTCTCCATTAGAGAATCGTGTGAAATTGGAGAACTTCCAGTCAAAGAACTAATTGGAAAACTGATGATGTATGAAGAGGAACTTAAAGTGAACAAAGAAGAAGATGATGAACCTAGAAGGAAGTCTGTTGCCTTCAAAACTACAACCTCAAAGAATAAGGATAAGGAAAAGCTTCAAGATATCAATGAAAGTTCAAGCTATGAAGATAGTTAGAGTGATTCTGACAGTGATGCTGAGATGGCTCACATTGCTAGAAGGTTTAAGAAATTTTATAGGAAGAAGAAGTTTTTTAGAAAGTCAAACTACAAAGGTAAGTATGACAACAAAGGACATTGGAAAAAGGATTGGAAGAAGCCTGATAAATCAGATGAAGTTGTCTGTTAGGAGTGCAAAAGGAAAGGACACATAAAAGCAGACTGTCCAAAGCTGAAATAAAATAAGAAGTATGAATACAAGGATAAAAAGTATAAGAAAGCCATGAAGGCCACTTGGAGTGCTTCTGAGGACAGTTCTAGTGAATCTGAAGTTTCTGAAACTGAACACAGAAACAAGGCGAACATGTGTTTTATGACAAACACTTCTGAGGTAACTTCAGAAACTCCTGCTTCTAATTCATATTATTCCGGAGATGATTCTGAATGTGATAACATGTCTAAATCTGAACTGTTTGAATATTGTGATATGTTAGAAGAAACTTGTAATGAGCTGAAAGGCAAATACAAAGGTTTAAAGAAACAGTATGCTTTAACTGTTAAACATAAATCTGATCTGGATATTGAAGTAGAAAAGAATGTTCAGTTGCTTAAAGAGAATAATGAACTAAAATTATCTAATGAGAAACTCAAGAAAGACTTAGAGAAATTTACTAATGGTAAAGATACTCTTACTCAAATTCTAGGTAAGCAAATAGCACCTAGATACACTACTGGTATAGGATACCAACCTGGACAAAGGAAAATTACCCAAACTAGATTCATTCCTAAATCTGGACAGAATGTAGCTAACTCTGGAACTTCATATGCTTCAACGAGTTATATTCATAGTTATGGATCTAATAAGGTTTATCTTTCCAAATCTGTTGATTCTAGAAATTCTATGAGACCCATTAGACAAATATGGGTACCTAAAGTATTATTGGCTAACCTGTCTGGACCCAAGAAAATCTGGGTACCAAAATCATTTCCTGTTTAAATCTGTTTTGTAGGAAACCTGCTTAAAGATCTCCTATAAAAAGACCTGGTACTTGGACAGTGGATGTTCATGACATATTTCAGGAGACTTCTCATGCTTTAAAATCTTAGTCAAAGTTGATGGAGGTTTTGTCACCTTTGGTGATAACTCAAAAGGAAAAATCATCGGCTTAGGCCAGATTGGTAACACTGACTCAATATTGATTTCCAAAGTTTTATTTGTTGATAGACTGAAATATAATTTGTTAAGTATTTCTCAATTATGTGATGATGGTTTTTATGTTAAATTTGAAAATTATTCTTGCAATGTTTTTAATTCTAAAATTTTTTTAGTATTTTCTGCTTTAAGAAATGAAAATGTTTATGTTGTTGATTTAAATTCTTTATCTAAGCAAAATATTACTTGTTTAAATGCTTTTCATAAAGAGTCTTGTCTTTGGCACAGAATATTAGGACACTGCAATGTGCATTCACTTAGAAAACTTTCTAGGAAAAACTTAGTTAGAGACCTACCCAAACTTGAATTTCCAGCAGACAAAGTTTGTAATCCCTGTCAAAAGGGAAAGCAACATAAAGTTTCTTTTAAATCAAAGAAAGAAGTTTCAACTTCTCAACCTCTCGAGTTGGTTCACATGGATTTATTTGGACCTTCTAGAGTTTCTAGTTTAAATGGGAAGCATTATGTCTATGTTCTTATAGATGACTATTCTAGATATACTTGGGTATATTTTCTAGCTCACAAAAGTGAAGCTTGTTCTTACTTTATTAAATATTATAAGTCTGTAGAGAACCTTAGTGGACTTAAGATTAAAACTCTGAGAAGTGATCATGGCCGTGAGTTTGAAAATCATGAGTTTGAATCCTACTACTCACACAATGGATATAGTCACAATTTCTCTACCCCTAGGACACCTCAGCAAAATGGTGTAGTAGAAAGAAGGAATAGAACCCTGCAAGAAATTTCTAGAACCATGTTTAATGAGTATGACCTACCCGTTTACTTTTGGGCTGAAGCTGTAAATACAGCTTGTTATGTTATTAATAGAGTTTTGATTAGACCTGTTCTTAAGAGGACCCCTTATGAGTTGTGGAACCATAGGAAACCTAAGGTTAACTACTTCAAAGTTTTTGGCTACAAAGTCTTTATTCTTAATACTAAAGACAATCTCAACAAATTTGCATCCAAGAGTGATGAAGGAATTTTCCTAGGTTACTCTATTTCTAGTAAAGCATATAGAGTTTTCAATAAGAGAACCAAATGTGTGGAATAATATGTTCACATCAAATTTGATGAAACTGATCCACATGAACCTAAGACCTCTCCTGAAAATCTTGAAGATGATCTATCTGTTTTGAACCTTAATGATAAAGACAGTGGACCTGTAGTTAAAACATCCAGTTCTGGAAATTTCCCAGAACCTGCTTCTATTGAAACTCAACCTGTAGATGAACCTGAAATCTCTAGCCCTACCTTTTCAATACCAACTAGGATTCTGAAGAATCATCCTTTAGATTCTATTGTAGGAAATCTAGATAGAGGAACACAGACTAGAGCTTCTCTAAGAAATCAGGTTGAACATCAAGTTTTTCTTTCACAGTTAGAACCTAAAAATGTCAATGATGTTATCAATGATGAATTTTGGGTAATAGCTATGCAAGAAGAACTAAATCAATTTGAAAGAAACAAAGTCTAGAAATTAGTAGAAAGACCTAAGGACACTATCACCATAGGCACAAAATGGGTGTTTAGAAACAAAGTTGATGAATCTTGAAACATCATTAGAAACAAATCTAGGATAGTTTCACAAGGTTACAATCAAGAATAAGGGATTGACTATGAGGAAACCTTTTCACCTGTAGCTATATTAGAGGATATTAGGATCTTACTTTCTTATGCATCACATATGAATTTCAATTTATATCAAATGGATGTGAAGAGTGCTTTTCTAAATGGTTTTATTGTTGAAGATGTTTTTGTAGAACAACCACCTAGTTTTTTAAATCCTCATTTTAAAAATCATGTTTTTAAACTTTCTAAAGCTTTATATGGTTTTAAAAAATCTCCAAGAGCTTGGTATGAAAGACTTTCAAACTTTCTTATTTCAAAAGGATTTTCAAAAGGAATTGTTGATCCCACTCTTTTTATAAAAAGAATTTCAAAATATGTATTGATAGTACAAATCTATGTTGATGATATTATTTTTGGATCTTCGAAAAATTCTTTATGTACTGATTTTTCAAAGGTTATGAAAAATGAATTTGAAATGAGCTTAATGGGAGAGCTTAATTATTTTTTTGGTTTTCAAAATTTTTCAAACTAAAGATGGAATTATTTTAAATCAAAGTAAATATACTAAGGATTTATTAAAACGTTTTGGTTTGGATAGTATTAAGGAAAGTGACATACCTATGAGTACCACCTGTAAATTGGATATTGATGAAACTGGTAAACCAGTATATCAAACTAATTATAGAGGTATGATTGGGAGTTTACTTTATCTTACTGCTAGTCGACCATATATTATATTTAGTGTGTGTATGTGTGCTAGATTTCAAGATAATCCTAAAGAGTCACACTTACTTGCTGTTAAAAGAATTTTTAAATATCTTAAGTATACTGCAAATTTGGGTTTGTTTTATCCAAAAGAACAATCATTTGATTTAATAAGTTATTCGGATGCTGATTTTGCTGGCTATAAGTTAGATAGGAAGAGCACATCTGGAACATGTAATTTACTTGGAAATTCCCTCGTATCATGGTGTAGTAAGAAACAGAACTCAGTTGCATTTTCTACTGTTGAAGCAGAATATATAGCTGCTGGTAGTTGCTGTGCACAGATTCTGTGGATGAAACACACTTTATTGGACTATGGATTTGACTTTAAACATGTTTCAATCAACTGTGACAACACTAGTGCGATTAATATCTCTAAGAATCCTATGTATCACTCTAGAACTAAACATATTGATGTTAGACACCATTTTCTAAGAGATCATTATCAAAGAGGTGATATAACACTTGAATTTATAGGCACCGAACTTCAATTAGCTGATATTTTCACTAAGACTTTAAGTTCAGAAAGATTAAGTTTCATCAGACATGAATTAGGAATGATAACTTACCCTTGAAACCGTTAAAGAATTCTCACCGTTAGGGAAACCTCACCATTAGGGAAACCTCACCGTTAGGGAAACCTCACCGTTAGGGAAACCTCACCGTTAGGCAGACCTCACCGTTAGGGAGACCTTACCGTTAGAAGACTTTACCGGTACATTTGCGCATTGTATTATTCTGTAAAACTGAGTCATCGAACCGCTGTTTATTTTATTTATGATTTATGTGATTTATGAATCCTAAGTGATATTAAAACTCGAACTAGACTCACTCAATCTCACCGCGAACCTGTCTGCTCGAATTCTCCTAAACCTAAACCTCTCGACCTTCAGAACCCTAGCCTCAAATCCGTAATGGCCTGCATCAAGAGACCCCAAGTCACATATGGGAGTGAAGTGCCGGCAGCTAAGAGACAAAAAGTAGCTAGTACTGATGCCAGTGGAAGTGGCAGTGGAAGTGTAGCTCATAGAAGACCAGTAAACCCGCACCTATCGAAGCGTGAGATAGTTGTTGAAAAAGAGGTGTGTGTAGAATGGCTGATGGAAAGCAAGTCATTAGTTCTTAAGGCTTTACAAGAACAAGGTTGGCTATAATGATTCGCGAACAACAACGGACCTTATTATCCAGGACTGGTGAAACAGTTCTACGAATTCGTTCATTTTGAAAAGTCTGAAGAAGAAAGCAGAATGATTTCTGTGGTAAATGGTCAGGAAGTATCTTTTACTTCAGGAGAATGGGATGAGAACCTAAGAGTTCCACATGAAGGAGATTATGCATTCTTCTCAAAGTCTGTACCTTCAACCAGTGATGTGTTTCAATATGAAGATGCTTTTCTGGAGCTCACAGGGGATGGGACCCCTAGAAAGGTGATTGCTGCAGAGATGGTAGGAGAAGATAAGATGTTGTTTAAGTTTATTCAGCATGTTGTTAGTCCGAGAAGAGGAGACTTTGCCACCTTGAGATTCCAAGACATATATCTTTTACATTTGCTGAAGCACAGTGTAAGAATCAATCTATGTAGATTGATTATGGTTCAAGTGGAAGAGATGACTAGACCGAAGTCAAAATAAAATTCCTTGTTTTTCTCAAAGCTAATTTCTATGATGCTGAAAGTGAAGGAGATAGCTGGAACTCAGTATGAGCTGGTAGTGGTTAAGGATAACTTCTGTATTACAAGAACTGTCTGTAAATACATGAAAGTCATATGGAATCCATGGAAGAAATCATGGGTGAATGATGATGGAAAAATTTATGACAAGTATACTCCTATGGATCATCCTTCTAGACCAAAGGATGTGAGGGATCTTGGTCTTGGACCAGATGAGCCAGAACCGGTCTACAGTGATGATGAAGCTGAGGAGGAAGAGACATCAGTAGAGGAAGGAGGAGATCCAGACTTACCCCCTAGTCCTGTGCATCAAGTTATTTCTTATGGAGCAGCTAGCCCTCCAAAAGAACTACCAAAGAGAGAAACTATCTTGAAGGAAAATGATACAGAGACTACATAAGAAGAAGAAGTAGCATGCCAGTATGTTGTCAAGGATACCTATGAGGAGGATTAGACAACCGAATCTGATCATAATATTAATGGAGAAAAGGAGACTGGTGGTGAAGTAGATGATGAGGAAAATATTGAAAAAGAGCTCAGTTTGAGTCCTCTAATAGTCAGTACAGTCAGGACAGTGGCTGATCAGGAAGACATAGCAGCAGCACCTGTTAATGAGAGAGTCATTAATGACTCAGAACAAATGGCTATTTAATCTACTGCAATTGTAGAGGAAATTTCAGAATTACCTCAGGTAGAACAGTTGGAAGAGATACCTTAGGAAAATGTTCCAAGTGAGGGAGAGAATCTTGGCTCAGTATCAGTGTTATATGACATTGAAGGTTGGACATCAGATCCCGGATATATGATTCTTGGACTTTCTTATGGAGATTCAGATGAGGAAGACCAACCCCAAAAGGAATCAGTTACCTTACCCACTGTGGCTGAAAATGTGGCAACCAAGGAG
Organism: Viscum album; assembly: GCA_963277665.1. Classification (NCBI taxonomy): domain Eukaryota; kingdom Viridiplantae; phylum Streptophyta; class Magnoliopsida; order Santalales; family Viscaceae; genus Viscum; species Viscum album. Next base: position 584,925,461 of record OY728130.1, read on the forward strand.
GACCTTAAGTCTTTAAAATCCAAATTGATAGAAGCAATAAGAGAATTAGTGGAAGATATGAAGAAAAGTATGGTTGAAGAGATGAAAAGCGTGGAGCAATCCCTTGAGTTATCCATTGGATGTAGTGTGTTCAGTCTTGTGAAAGAAATGGTGGATGAACTTAAGGTGTGCCACACTCAGATTGAGAGTTGGACAGGAGCTGTAGTTGCTCTTAGACAATCAATTGCTTCATTGACTGCTTTGAACAGTTCTCAAACCCAAGTGCACACTGACATTTGATATATCAAAGAAGTGGTCAAACAATTTGTGGAAGTTTTTGAGGCCTTTAATAAGTCAGTCAAAGAACATCTTAACAGTCAGGATGAACTTGTTCAAAAGGTGGTCAGTAGTCTGACTCAATCTTTCAAAGAGACAGTGGCCTTCTCAATGAAACCTCTTCCCTCAACTAGCTCCAGTGTGAACCTTGACCAGATCCGCACTATTATTCAGGAATAATTGGCTAAGACCAGTCCCAGTGGTGCATCAGATACTCAGATTCTTACTACCACTAGGGAAGTTAGTATTTTTGTTCGTGATCACCTGCGGGCAGCTACTATTTCTCAAGAGGCAATCAAGAATAAGGTGGATGCTTATTTTTAAAAGGTTTATACCAAACACCAAATGACAAACCATTTCAAGCTTTTTCTTGAGAATATGAAGTTACCTCCAGTTACCCAAGCCTTCAGGGAACAAGTTAGTAGGCTCATGGAGCTTACTCCTGCTTTGGATAAGTTTATAGATAATAGAGATGATTTTTTATCTGCTATGGAGAGAGGTGGAAGCATCATCATGGATTTCAGGAATCTCTTACTGCCTTTCCTACATGTGGATGCTCGGCCAGTGATTGTACCTCCGACACTTCCTGCTTCTGCCTCTGGGAGTACTCCTCAACTGACTCCAGTTCAAGCCATCAGGAGCCTGACACCGATGATCACTTAGAGGAGCTCAGATTACAGATCTGGTACTTGGCTAATATGACTAGGAAAGGACTTTATAAGGACTTACTAGAACATGGGTTTGATACTACAAAAGTATATGACCCTTTTTAATACAGTAAGAAACATAAGCCAGGTTTTAAATCTATTAGTAAAGTCTCAACTTCTGATGCTTTACAATTAGTTCACATGGACTTATTTGGTCCTATAAAAACTAAATGTATTAGTGTAAAATATTATGTATATGTATTAATTGATGATTACACTAGATATACTTGGATTAATTTTATTACAAAGAAATCCAAATCCTTTAGTTATTTTTAAAATTTTGTAGATAGAGTTAAAAATGATAAAAACATCTTCATGATAACTATTCATACTAATCATGGTGAAGAATTTAAAATTTATGATTTTGAAACTTTTTATAGTAAGAAAAGTATTGGGAATAACTTTTCAGCAGTTAGAACACCCCAATAAAATGGTGTAGTTGAAAGAAGAAATAGAATTCTTCAGGAGATTACTAGAACTATGTTGAGTGAATACTTATTTGCTAAACTTTGTTAGGTTGAATCAGTTAGTACTACCTTCTATACTATAAATGAAGTTTAAATTAGAAAATTTCTTAACAAAACTCTTTATGAATTGTGTATAGGAATAAAACCAAAAGTTTATTACTTTAAAGTATTTTGTTATAAATTATTCATTCTAAATGCTGAAGATAATTTATATAATTATTCACCCAAATTCGATGAAGTAATATTTTAGGTTATTCCACTACTTATAAGGCATATAGAGTTTTTAATAAAAATTCTTTCATTATTGAGGAATTAATACATGTTATGTTTGATGAAACTGGTCCCTTTTTTTCAAACAACCCCAACCTATATCCTCAGATGTTATTTCTAAAACTAATTTTCAACCCTTGTTAGAAAGTTCTTCTCATAAGGAAATAACTCAAGAATTAGTTTCTAAATTTATTCCTGAGGAATATTTTCAACCTATTGTTAAAGAACGTGTATTTTAAATTCCTATAAGTTAGTTGTTTCTTAGTAATCATCCTAGTGGAAGTATCTTTTGTTATTTAGATCAATCAGTTATTACTATAAGTTTATTAAGAAATGAAATTAAACATCTAGAATTTTTATCTCAATTTGAACCTAAGAATCCTGATATAGATTTAGGTGATGAGGATTGTATAAAATAAATACAAGATGAACTCAATGAGTTTTAAAGAAAAAAATTCTGGAATTTAATTGAAATGCCTAAAGAAACTTCTATAATTTGAGTAAAATATATTTTTTGGAATAAATTTTATGAAAATGGAATAATAGTTAGAAATAAATCTAGACTTGTTGATAAGGGATATAACCAACAATAGGTAATATCTTATAAATAAACTGATGATCATGTATAAATACTTGAATCTATTCCAATACTTCTATCCTTTGTATAATTCTTTAATTTCAAACAATTTAAAATGGAAGTGAAGTGTGATTTTCTTAATGAATATGTTCATGTGGATGTTTGTGTAAAACAACCACCAGGTTTGGAAAATAAAAATAATCCATAATATGTTTATAAATTTACCAAATCACTATATGTACTTAAATAAGACCCAAGACCTTAGTATGATATGTTAACAAAATTTTTTTATAAAAAAAATTTGTTGAGGGAGATGCAGATCCAACTCTTTTTATAAAATAATTTATTAAAAAAATTATGATTATAAATATTTATGGTGATGAAATTATATTTGGTTCAACTCAAAAATATTTAATATATTATTTTGCGGATCTTATGAAATCCTTGTTTAAAATGAGTATGATGGGTGAGTTAACATATTTTCTTCGTTTTAAAATTTTACAAAAACCATAATGAAATTTTATATATCAACATAAGTGTATAAATATCTTCTTAAGAAATTTGTATATAAAAATACTAAAAGTATTATTACTCCCCTTGATATATCTAATACTTTAGATCTTGATGAGGCTGGGAAATCAGTTGATCAAAAAAAAATTAGAGGTATGATTAGAAGCTTACTCTACTTAACTTCTAGTCATCTAGATTTAATGTTTTCAGTATTCTTATGTGAAATATATCAAGACAATCCAAAATAATACCATCTTAAAGTTGTAAAAGAAATTTTTTTTATCTTAAGTAAACTATGGATTTAGTCTTAATCTATTATTTTGGAAATGTTTTTGAACTAAAAAGTTTTTTGAATTCTAAATTGGGTGGATGTAGAATGGATCGAAAAAGTACATTCGGAGAAAGTAATTTCATAGGTGGATATTTAGTTTATTGTTCATGTAAGAAACAACACTAAGTATCACTTTCCACTACTAAATCCAAATATGTGGTAGTTGGGAGTTTTTTATCAAGTGTTGTGGATGAAAAACACACTCATAGACTATGGTATGAGTTTTACTAAAACTGAAAGAATTTGTGATAATAAAAGTTCCATTTCATTAATTAAAAACATAGAACATAACTCACGTGTTAAACACATAGATATAATACACCATTTCCTTCAGAATCACACTCTTAAAAGAAAATATAATTTTATAATTCATCAAAACACAAGAACAACTGGCTGATATTTTTACAAAACCACTTAGTTCCGATAGATTTGAATAAATTAAATAGAAGTAAGGAATGATCAATGTTAAATGACCATTCATATATACTTCTTTTTTAATCATATACTTACATTAATATACTCATTTTCATTGGGTCAATACTTATGTTTTATGTTTCTCAAAAAAAACTGTTAAAAAATTAGTTTTCTAAAAATTATTTTTCTAAAAAAATTATCATAATGACTTTTCCATAATAAATATTTTATAAAATTTTCAAAGTGATAATTATTAAATTACTTTCTAGACATATAAATTATTATAAAATTTCCAAAATCAAAAAATATTGCAAACTTTCATAATTATTTTTCTTAATAAATTATCCTAATAAGTTTTCATAATGAAACCAATAATTTTATTAATAAAACTAACATCATTATATTTTTTTACACACTTATAATAATATGTTATTTTAAAAAAACAAGAAGAACAGGGTAAAAATACTGATTAAAATTTCCACTCCAAAAGTTACTCTTCTATTATTTTAGATTTTTCACTTTTTAATTACTTTAGTTTATAATTATTATTTTTATACTTTTTGTTTTAATAAAAACATTGAGTTGTTTTTAAAAAAATTAAAAGTTTTTCTAATCGGAATGATTCTCAATCTGATAAAATTTTTAAAACATTGAGAGTTCAAATATAAATTTAAAACTTTATTTGATTTAATCATGGCCATCAGACTAAAAAGGTTTTAATATTAACCATTGTTTCGAATACGAAATAAAAACCATCACTCCAAACACCTATATAAGTATAGGATTACCATTTTTACACATTGATTTTCATAGTTTTTTATCCCAAGTCATCACACCATTAAAATTCATCAGTCCATTTCTTTTCCTTCCCCTATGATCACCGGTCTCAGTTACCTTTACAATGATGACAAAATAAGATTATGAAAAGTGGTTGGTTTTTAGGGAAAGACTTATTGAAAGTCCTTGGTTCGATAATTTTGAAACTTCTATAAAAAGGTTAATTTATTTTCAAGTTTAGGAAAGTTTCTATGTTTAAAATCATGATAAATATTTTGATATTTTTTATCCAAATATGGTTATAGAGTTTTATGAATTAGTTTATTTTGATAAGGAATATGGTAAGGATAAAGTTTACATTACCATGTTTGGGAAAATATAAAAACATTCATTAAAAATAGTAGCATATATTTTTTGTGTCACTTCTAATGAAGAATCTTATTTACCTTATCAAAAGTTATGAGAAATTCATGGAAATTTCAAGAAAAATAAGGTTGAATATTATTTGTAATATTTTTATGAAAATTTAAGAAAAGTTTCTCAACTGACACTGGACAATAGAGTTATTACTTTATGGATGAAAGGTTATTTTATCCCTATGAAAGGTGATAAGGATACATTGAAATTTTTTGATGTTTTTGTTCTTGACTATCTTGTCAACATGAGAAAGATATATTTGGTAAATTTTATCTTTATTTAGGTGGAAAATATCAAAATCACTTCCATTAAGTCAAAGATAATAATTTTTACAACTTTTATTAGAAATATGATTGTGAAGTATATGGAAATTTTTAAATTAGAGAATAAATCATTATAGTGACCCAATAATAGAAAGCCTAGAGATAGTATCATGAAAACATTAAATTGGAATAAGATACAAGTAAATCACATACCAAAGGAATGAAAAATTTAGTATTCTTGGTAAACCATATACATATATGAGTCTAGTTTGAAAAATGAATACACTAATTACAAAATGATTTTTTTAGGATAATAACTCTATTCAATCTAGAGTATCCTTGAATATATTTCTTAGTACACATCATGGAATCCTAGGGAAAGTAAACCTATTAAGGGTGATCTAAAATTTCTATTAATGGTAAAATACGTCATAATAAATAATGAATCAATGAGTATAATCAATGTGGCAAGGGAAATAACTGAGAACACATTCCATGTAATCAATAACTGATAATGAAGTGAGTAAATAATATGGAAATGTAAATAACAAAAAACACATGACATTTAAATAACTAGATAAGGAATAATAAATATTCTAATGAAAATAACTAAAACACATGCCATTTAGTCAAGGAAATAAGAAAAAAATGCAGTCATAGATAATGTTAAAGAAAAATATCATGGATAATAATAACTGAATACCGAATGAAGGAACTTCTTAATTATAGGGCATAATATTTTCCAAGAACATAATAGATTTATCATAAAGGTAGTTTACTATAATATTATCAAGACCTTTCATAAGATAGTTTAAATCTGTGGGTAGAAACCCGTCTATTATTCTTGGAAACAAACTTGAAGGGTTTTTCTCTAATAGATTTCATCTCATGAGACTATCGATGCATTATCAGGATTGCATCAACCTATCCCCATACATAGGGATTAAATTAAATGGTCTCCAACTTGGTAATTTCATGTAAAAATAATTCCTAATATATAAAATATTCAATTTAAATTCATAAACAAATTTACTTATCAAATATATGTATTGAATAAAAGATACAGATTTATCAATAATTCCTCGGTTAATCAAATAAATATCAAAGTGAAAAACATATATAAAAATGGTATATGGTTTATAAAATAATAATATACATTGAATTATAATATTTATATTTATGATAAATTAAATTTATAATAAAATTAATCATAAAGAAGTGATTGTTTCTAGAGAAAGTTAACAATCACAAAATAAAGTGATATTGCAAAGATAAATTTCACCACTTTGTAATTTTAAAGTCAAAACCCCTTAGATTATATAATTCAATGAAAAAACTTAATTAACTTTAAAATAAAAGTATTAATGATATAATATATTAAAATTGGTAGTAGATACTCCACAAAAAATAATTAAGTGGTGAATATGACATTTATCTCATAGATGTAAATATGAGATGAAAATCCATTACTACTTAGTAAATTTTTAATTATAATACCCATGAAATAAATAACTTCAAATAAAACTCTAAATACCATTAATTGAAATGTATTAATGATATAAAATAAAATAGTGTAATTATATACATTATACAAAACAAATAAGTGGTGTAAATGGTGTATGCCTCATAGAAAGAAAAGTGAGACAAGAATCTTTTACCTTGTGTTTCCTTTCAGGTGAACATCCTTTAACCTCGTGTATAATGGTTTTAAAAATGTCAATAACTTATAAAATAACAATAATAATATTTATAATATCATTTATTAACTTCTTACAATATCTTTTTACCTATTTGTAAACAATCTTTCATTATTTTCATCATTATAAGTGTTAATTATCTTGTTTTTCAAGTATTTTTTAACTTGTTTCTTATTATTACTATTAATTAGATCATGATTTAATCATATCCATAATTTAAAAAATTATTTAAATATCATATTTATTTATTAAATATTTATTTATAATAATCAATAAAATTTGGAGATTGGAAATGAAATGAATCATTCCTGGATACGGTAGGTCATACGTACGCATGAACGCTAGTTACATTTATTTTTTGTATTAAAATAATGAAAATTAAATGATATATATGTATATTATAATTCCAGTATCATATTTATGTCACATATGTTTATTAAAACCATCCTTTATACATTCCATGTATAGCGTGAATGAATCACATCGCTCTGAGGAGGTGGTAGTCCACACTTCCACAAACGATGTTATTGTACTCACACAAAATGGAAAGCATGAAGGTATGTGTTATATAAAAATTAAAGAAGCATAAATAAAATATAAATATCATAGATATATTTTAAAAATATCATTTCCATCATAATTCCCAACCATGATAGATGGTAAAGGAAAAAACGAACGACGTCGTTTCATGAGGCGGTAGTTTGACGTACATGAACGGTAAGTTAGTTACCCATTTGATTGATGTGTATGTAGGTATAGGTAGAACCATTAAAATAAAATCATATAAATATATTTATGAAACTTATGTTATTATACAATCATATAGTAATAAGAAATTAATGGGTGGAGAAAGAAATAGAACATAGATGCACATGGAAGAATGTTATATTATTTTCAGGTAACTCATTTTGGTTTATTATAAAAGACCTCCTTGGTTGGATTTCTTCTCAAGGAGAGTCTTATAATATGAGGGGAGGATTTTGGGAGCTTATTTGAGTAAATTATTGGTGATCCAATTTTCTTGACATGTGTGAATAAGTGGGAGGGATGGTTTTCTTTTTATAGTAGAGGAGGAGTGGCATTCATGTAAATTTTGGAAAAAGGAATTCCACCCATGTTTCCCATGTAAAGTGAATCCAATAATGGTCTAAATTATATAAAATTTAGTATAGGTTATAAATATGGACATAAAATTTATTTTTTACAAGTTTCTATGTCATTTTGGCTCTTAAGTTTAATGTTTAGTCCTTCGTTAAGATAATTTTATTCTTAATCATTATAATTATTTAAATTTATTTCACTAATACTATTTGTCAAAAACTAATTTGAAATTATTAAAAATTAAAAATTATTATTATTACAAATATGTAATCCATTTTCCCAAATTCCAATCACATAAGTGGAAGAAATTAATTTAAATTCAATCACGTAGGAGGGACGACAAAGCATGTTTTTAAAGTAAAAAATGTTCAAAAGTTTGAGATGTGTTTATATCAAATTTCAATTAGAAATTGATTCCAATTACCTTAATTTTATGAAATTATTTATCATTTAACTAATTTTACTTTTAAACAAATTTAAAATATAATTTAACCTTATAAATAAATTAGACGAAAAACAGTTTTGAATTAAAATTCAGTATTTTTTCATTATTCATCAAAAAATGAAACATCACAGAAAAATACCAAAAAATCACCCTAATATAATTTTATTGTTACAATTTCAAAAATTAAGTTTATTTAGACATTTAAAATTTATATAAGTGCATAAAAATGGATTTAAAATAGGTTCTCTATTAAAAGGTGGCAAAATTGATTTTTTAGAAAAATACAAATTTTAAGCATAAAATTGGATTTATTTTTATCTTATACATATATAATATATTGGATGAATATAAAAAATATTTGATTTAATATATAATATATACATTCTCATAATTTATTCAATAATATTCAAAACCACCAATTTAATAGCTAGGTTATATCTTATTATATTAAATAATAATATTTTAATAACATGTTTTTGTTCGGTAAAAATCAGTCTTACGTGTAACGTAAGTCATCGAAGAAACTCGTTGTTGTTTGCAATGAAAAATAACTCAGTATCATGTGCATTGAAAGCTATATCATAGATTTATTTTTTTTTAATATTAAAAATATTTTAAAGTCTCAGGATATTATAGTCCCTTACGTGCTTGTTGTTGTGTGTCATACACACTATCGAATACAATGTTCTTAATTTTGAATTTTAGGGCATTACATTATTCACACCTTAAATAAATTGAATCCTAAAAATTTAAACTCAATCATGGTAATATAATGTTTTATATTTTTTATGATGAGATCTCACATCACGAGAAGGGTTCGTAAAACATCCTCTATAATAGAGAATGAGAATTACAAAGGTTGCATAGACTAATATATAACTAGGTTTCTACATAGAAGAACATTAGTGGAAAGTAAAAATATAGACTTGGAGGAAATGTGTAAATATTTAAAGGGATTTATTGAGGTCATAAATCAAAAACAAGTGAATAATTAATGGAAAGTTGTGGGTCTCAAAGTCATAAATTTGTGATGATTTTTAAGACCATAAGTTCAACAAAAATTAAAGTATTAGGACAACATTTTTATTAAGATAATTTTTCATAATGTTGAGGAATTATTTTATTAACCAAGAATATATGGAAATATAACTAAATTTCAATTTTATAAGAAAAAATTAATCTTTTGGTTGTGTTTTGATCAAATTCTAATTCATCCCTTACTCCATGAAATGGATATCCTAAAATGAACCTCATTATTTTAAGCACTAAGATTTTATTTTAACAGATCATAATACACATAAAAAACAAGTCATTATATTTTTCACTAACTATTTTCAAAATCCAATATTGTTAATACATTAATATATAAACCTAAAAATAATCACCACAAGTTCATAAATAATATTTATTCATCAAATTGTTTAACTAAAAACAACGACATATTAACCAGGGAATTGCATGGGTTAGTGGTTGGGATTAAACCTTTATCATCATTCAGTTATGGGTTCAAATCTCATGGCATTGTCGGACTTGATGGTTTTTCACCCAAAATAGAATTTTTCCTTTTTATAAAACCATATTAATATAACTTCTAAAATAAATATGATGGACATCCTTGAAATAATTTTAATCACTAAATAACTGTTTAACTAAGGTTTTCAATACAACCCCAATACATAATTACTTAATCCATTTATTTTCACATAAGACCTTCCTTGGTATAGATTTTATCTTATATAAGAGGGAATTGGCTCAAGTAATGTCTAGTTTCTCCACATTTAAGGTAATAAACTAAAAAATGGATCTTTAGGATGTGTTTTATTTCCTTCCATGTTAATTTTTATTTTTCATCAAAAATTATTTTCATTTTGTCTTTATTTCCCACACATAAATCATTTCTCCATTCCATTGATACACTTTCCTAGGTGACTCCTTCCACATTTGTTTCATGATGGAAATAAAGCCTTATTTTATTCATGGTATCCACAACTAGAGATCTTAGAAAACTATATTCTTCTCTTCTTTGGTGAGTTTTGGAGTTCATTAAGGTATATGTTGTCAATCATATTTTGGGAAAACTGATTAGTCATTAACATTAAATATTTCACTCCTATCAACACCTTATTTGGTTTCCCATTATCATTTCCTTTTCCATCATGTTCAATGCTAACATGACTATTTTAGGTTACAGCAATTGAATAAAACCAGAAATCATAGTGTGAGTAGAAATAGTCATAGTGAGAAAAGCATATAATCATTTATCAGATATCTAAATCTTGAAACCTTATTTTCATTCCAAAACACCTTAATTTTAACCTATATCATTCATTGTCATTATATATTCAAATTATTTATTATAATTTTTAAATAAAATGTTAATTATCTTAATAATATCCCCTGAGAGTGTCAAACCAGGTGCACAATAAGGCATGTTGTCATATATCAGGTGATGCTCAAGTCAGGCCCAACACAACATTTTAGAGTTGTTTCCCCAAGGTATATCTCTTCCAAAACAATGTCCACTTTTAGTATCCATATAGGGATGTATTTCTAGTAAAGTCCACATAATCTATATCTAATCGAAACTTTAGGATTTTATTATATAATTTCCCTAAAATTCTACCATAGGTCCATATTATCTAATCTATGTTTTCCTAAATCTAGTTCCTATAGTTTCTATTAAACCAACTCTAATACCAACAATAGCGACCCAACCCCATAAATCCTAGAGTATGTGTTATTCTACAATTACATCGACATATGATACAAGTAAATTTCATCCCAAAGGACCAAAAAAATTAGTATTCTTGGTAAACCAGATACATACATGAGTCTTGTTTTACAAATTAATAAAATAATTACAACGTATTTTTTTAGGATAATAACTTTATTCCATCTATTATATCATTGAATATCCTTATTAGTAAATTTCATGGAATCCTAGGGAAAGGATTTATAATTAGTGTGAGCTCAAATGTTCAGTAAGGGTAAAGTATAGTGGAATAAATAATGAATCAATGAGAATAATCAATATAGTGAGGTAAATAACTTAAAACATATTCCATGTAATAAATAACTGATAAGGAATTGAGTAAATAATATAGAAATTTAAATAACTAAAAACACATACCATTTAAATAAATAGATAAGGAATAATCAATATGGAATGGAAAATAACTAAAACACGTGTTATTTAGTCAATGAAATGAGAATGAAATGCATCCATAGATAATGTCAAATAAAATATCTTATGGATAATAATAACTGAATACTGAATAAAGTAAATGCTTAATTATCAGACATCATGTTTCATAGTCACATGATACCTTTATCACCATGATAGTTTACCATACTACTGTCAATACCTTTCACAAAACAATTTAAATCTGTTGTTGGAAACCCATCTATTCTTCTTAGAAACAAACTGAAAGGGTTTGTCTCCAACTGATTAGGTCTCATAAGACTATCAATGCATCATGTGGAATGCATTAACTGGTCCCCAACCTATAGGTATTACATAAATTTGTCCCCAACCCATGTCTTTAATGTAAAAAGCATTCCTCATATATCTATTAATCGATTTAAATTCATAAACAAAGTGCCTTATCAAATATCCATATTGAATAAAAGATATGATTTTATCAATAATTCCATAGTTAATCAAATAACTGCCAAAGTGAACACCATATTTAAAAATGTTAATAGGTTTAGGAAATAATAATATCCATTTTATGAGAATATTTATATTTAATAAAATTAAATGTGAAATAAAATTGATCATAAATATTTTATTGTTATAATAGAAATTTAACAATCACAAAAGAAAGTTATATTACAAAGATAAATTTTACCACATTATAATTTTCAAGTCAAAACCCCTTGGATGAGATAATTAAAATTAAAAACATAAGTTACATAAAGATTAAAAAATCATGATATAATATATCAAAATGGTTTGTAGATACACCACGCAAAAGAAGTAAGTGGTGAATATGAAATTTATCTCATATATGTAAATGTGAGATAAAAACCCCTCACTACTTGGTAACTTTTGAATTATAATCCCCATGAAAGAAATAACTTAAAATAAAAGATTAAATAAAATGAAGATAAATGTATTCATGATGTAAAATAAAATAGGGGTAGTATATACACTATAAAAAATAAATAAGTGGTGTAAATGGTGTTTGCCTCATGAAAAGAAAAGTGAAACAAGAATCCTTTACCTTGTATTTCCTTTTGGGTGAACATACTTTAACCTCATTTATAATGGTTTTAAAAATGTCACTAACTTATAAAAAACCATAATAATATTTATAATATCATTTATTAACTTATTATAATATCTTATTACATGTTTATAAACAATTTTTCATTATTTTCATCGTTTCAGGTGTTAATTATCATGTTTTATGAGTATGTTTTGATCTGTTTCTTGTTATTCATATTAATTATATCATGGTTTCATCATCTACATAAATTAAAACATGATTCAAATATCATATAAATTTATTATATATGTATTTATAATAATCCATATAATTTGGAGATAAGAAATGAAATGCACCGTTCATGAAGACGATAGGTCGTACGTATGCATGAATGCTACTTCCATTTCTTTTCCGTATTAAAAGAATGAAAAGTAAATGATATGTATGTATATTATAATTAAATTATAATATTTATGTAATATATTTTACATAGTTTTATTAAAATATTATTTTATTCATTCCATGTATAGTGTGAACGAATCACATCTCTTTGAGGAGGTAATAATCCACACTTCCACAAATGATGTTATTGTATTCCCACAAAGTGGAAAATATGAAGGTATGTGTTATATAAAAATTAAAAAATCATAAATACAACATAAATATCATATATATATTTAAAAAAATCATTTATAACATAATTCCCAACTATGAGAGGTGGTAAAGGAAAAACGAATGACATCGTTTCATGAGGTGGTAGTTCAATGTACATGAACGGTGAGTTTGTTACCCATTTTATGGAAGTGTGCCTAGGTGTAGATCTAACCATTAACATAAAAACATATAAATATATTTAGGATACTCATGTTATTATATAATCATGTAATAATAATAAATTAATGGGAGGATAAACAAATAGAACATAGATGCACATTGAAGAATGTTACCTTGTTTTCGGGTAACTGCTTTTAGTTTAAACCAAAAGACCTCCTTTGTTGGATTTATGCCAAAGGTGAGGATTATAGGGTTAGGATAGAGATTTTGTGAGATTATTTGAGTATATTTTGGGTGATAAAAATGGATTGGTAGGTGTGAATAAGTGATAGGGTGGGTGTCTTTTCATAGTGGAGGAGGAGTGACATTCTTGTAAATTTTGGAAAAGGTAATTCCACCCACATTTTTTCCATGTAAAGTGTCCCTAATAATGGTAAAAAAATTCACTCAAATGGATTATAAGGTTTAAATATGGACACTAAATAGATTATGGGCAATTTTAGAGGTTATTTTGTCTCTTAAGTTTAAGGTTTAGTCCCTTATTAAGCTAATTTTCCTATTAATCATTGTAATTTATTTTAATTACTTTCACTAATCATTTTCGTAAAAAAATTATTTGTAATTATTATAAATTAGAAATTATTATAATTACAAATATTTAATACATTTTTTCAAATTTAAACCTATTAATTGGAATAAATTAATTTAAATTTAATCTCATAGAAGGGGTGATAAAGTGGATTTTTAAAGTAAAAAATGTTCAAAAGTGTGAGATGTGTTTATATCTAATTTTAATGAGAAATTGATTCCAATGAAATTAATTGGATAAAATTATTTATAATTGATATAATTTTACTTTTAATAATTTAAAATTTAATTTAACCTTATAAATATGTTAGATGAAAAAGTAGTTTTGAATTAAAATTCTGTATTTTTTCACTATTCATCAAAAAATGAAACTTCACAGAAAAATATCAAAACTTCACCCTAGGATAATTTTGATGTTCCAATTTGAAAAATGAAGTTTATTTTGAAATATACAATTTATAAATTTGGAAAAAAAATTTAAATAGGTTCTCCATTAAAAGGTGGTAAAATTTTATTTTTAGAAAAATACAAATTTTAAGCGTAAAATTGGATTTATTCTTCTATTATTCCTATCAAATATATTGGGTGAATATAAAAAATATTATATTGAATATAATATATATATATATATATATTCTCATAAGTTATTTAATATTATTGATAACTTCTAATTTAATAGCTAGGTTATATCTTATTATATTAAATAATAATATTTTAATAACATATTGTTGTTTGGTAAAACTTGGTCATGCGTGTAATGTAAGTCATCAAAGAAACTAGTTTTTGTGTGTGATGCACACTAAATTAGTATCATGTGAATTTAAATATATATCATATATTTATTTTATTTAAAATATTAAATATATTATAAAGTATCTGGATATTATATTCCCTTACGCGCTTGGTTTTGTGTGTCATACACGCTATCGAATACAATTTTCTTACTTTAGAATTTCAGGGTATTACAACCATACCTAGTCATAGAGAGAATTAATTTTATAATTGAATATAAAATTTATATAAAAAAGTTGGTTTTTGATACTAAGATATTGAATTTTGAAGAAAATTTTAAAGGAGTTTTTTCTGAAGCTCAACCCTCAAAGAAAGATGAAGATAAAAAAGAAGATGAAAAGAAAAGATGAATATTCCCCTCTTGTGAGACATAAGAAAGAAAATAAAATGCCCAATGATGTTTTTGAAATAATCATGGCTCATAATTATCAAAATAATATAGGGGATATAGAATTCGGTCTTGATCCTACTGAGGCTAAGCCATTAAAAATCCAAACTGTAGAACAATTAGAGGAAGAAGAAAAAATAAGAATAAGAAAAAGAAGTGGAAGAAGAAATTGAAGAAGAGGTTGAAGAAGAAGTTGAAGAAGAAGAAGAGGAAGAAGTATAAGAACAATAGGAATCAAAGAAAAATAAATTATCAGAGTCTACATATTACTAAACACCTTTACCTTCACAGTCTCATAAGGATCAAAATTTCAAAATTTATCAAGAAGGATCATCGTAAGAAAAGGATGAAAAGTCATCCTATAAGGAAGGACCAAATGAACATTAAAATAAAAAAATAGTTATAAATTAGAATCTGATAAATATATTGATGTTATGAATGTTTCATATGAAACAAATGTTCCATATAAAGTTTCAAATAAGGTTTAAAAGAAAGGAAAAGAAGTTGATGTTGGAACAAGCTGACCAAAACCACCTCAGGTCGAGCCTGATCAATCAGAATCAGTAGCAACTATAACTCAAACGGGTTTTGATTTTATTTGAATTACCTTGAAAATTTTGACTAGTTAGATTCTTTATTTACCAAACATTGAATTAAGATGTAAGTTGCTTTAGGAATATATGAATAAGAAATTGGAATCACTCAAATTATTGACCGAAACAGTTATCATGCTAGAGACTGATTTTAATGTTTTTCAAGAAAAGTTAAAAACTCAAATGTCATCATAAAATCAGATGGTGAAGTGGTCTGACCAAATAGATACTAATATCCATGATCATTATGATCAATTTCTCTAATTAAAGTAACTCTTGTTTGAAACAGATGAATCCTTCAACAAGTTATCCACAGATATGTTTGATAGAGTAAGGCTTGTAGAATATTTCATAGATACTATAGTTTATCAAACATAGGATATGAAAGTTTTGAAATAAAAGACGTGTGATATAGAGTTGGAAATGATAAGACTAGGATCTTGTGAAAATGAACTCATCATTGTGAGGGAAGAAAATAAATATTTTTCTGAGGAAGTTAAAAGACTCAAGATTGATGTTTAGAAGAAATCTACATTGTAAGAAAATATCAAAAAGGTAGATAAGGATTGACATGAGTTTAAAATGATGAATTCCTTCCTGAAGAACCTTATGAATAAATATTAAACATTTATTTTGAACTCTCAATGTATTTTTATCAAAAATTTGAATTTTTTATGAATTTAATTATCATTTCATCCAAAAACTTTTTTCTTGAATGTTTTCCAATTATGATTGGATGTGTTCTCTTTAATATTATTCATGGATGATTAGTTAGTTCAACATTGTTTTTATGTTATTTTTCAATATTTTTAGGAAACTTTATATTATTTCCCATTCCTTTTTAAAAATCCCAAAGGGGTATAATGTTTTATTAAAGAGTATAATGTTTCATAAAGGGGTAGAATTTCATTTAAAAGGAGGGATACAATAATTAGGGAGAGAAGTATTCCTATATGGATAAGTATTCAAAGGGGGTGATGTTAAATACTTTCCATCATATTAAAAAGGAATTATAAATTCGAGTGAGTAATAAAGAATATCATTAAAGGTCTTAAAAGAACTAAAGGATGTAATTATTTTAAGTTGTATTGTTTTATTTAAGTGATTTTGGTTTTTTCTTTCCAAAAAGGGGGATATTGTTGAGTCAGAAGTCATACTTCTTACTTTTCCATTTCTTTAGTTTTGGAAATCACAAACACTCGGTTAAAAATTTGTTTACTAACTATTTATATCTAAATTATTTTAGTATGTTTTTATAGAAAACATTACTTTATTCCATACATATAAATGTTCTAATTTATTATAAATATAAACTTTATATCACTCAATAAGATACATCAGATTGAAGGTGCGTCTGATTATCAAAATTACTTTTGTTCATACCAGTAGTTAGACTTATTTTTTGTATACCTAACTGAAAAAATTAATAACCATCATACTAAAATTGGTATATATAAATCAGACTAATCCTGATTTAGTTTATCATATTGATAATCAATTAGGAAGTCCATTGGATAGACTGATGTTTATAATAATAAGTATATAATAATTATTTCTATCATAAGGAATAATTTTAGCATTGTAATATTGATAAAACAAAATGGCATCAAAAATTATGTTATGCCAAAAAATTATGAGCTATTAAGAGCTAGTTGTATAATTCTATTGTAATAAACTCGGAAATGTGACCATTAGAGCTTCACCTATAAATATTTGGTCATTTAAAGAGTTTGTAGTTGATCACATTCACAACTCAATCTGTCTAAATTTTTTTCTACATGAACATATCATTACAAAGTATTTTTAATACTTTAGAGAGTTTTAGTTATAAATAATTCTTTTCAGGATTATTTACATTATAAAGAATTTACTTTTTTTAATCACATCTGATCATTATTACGATCTAGGGCTTCTAGGGATAGTAAGATGGTGAATCTGATCCATCGGGTTGAGGAATTCTAGGGCTAGGAAGATAGACGTCGATCATCATATTGAGGGATTCCCAGTATAGTAATAAGGATATTATTTTTATCATTGTATCAAGGGATTTACTGGTAAGGAAATATAGGATTTACATTAAGTATAAAACTGTGGATTCCTTTAGTCAGGGTTATTGGATACCTTTACTCTTAAGGTTAGATGAGTGTATTATTTTAATATATCTTGTAAGTCATTCTTACTTTTAATATCAATTTTATTTCTTGTGTTTACAATTCGATTCTTCTATGAATTTAATAGAAAGTTAATCTTCATACTTATGTTTCTATACAATTTTTTTATCAGTGTAACTGTGAATATTATAAAATCATACTTTGATTTAATCAGATCAGTTTTGATTCTGATTCTTTCAGTCTTATCATCGAATGTAGTGTGAGTCCGATAATATTACTTTAATAATTATTGTTTTTTTATTAGTTTAAACTTTTTAAACTAAAATTTATCCCCCTCTTGTAACTATATCCATCTAATATACTCTTATGATCCTAAAAATGTTATCACATGTGGTTGGTTTATTGGGTATTCATTTAGTGAATATAAAAAATAAATATTTAGAGTAACCAAATTGACTACAATGAGTATCCAATTTTTCCTAAAAAATCAAAAAATAATAAGTGATGAATTTAATGAAAATATATTTGATATGATTAAATTGTAGAGTTTTACCCTTGTATCTTTGGTAATAAGATGATTTTATTATCTATAAGTTTTATTTCAAATGATGTGGCTAGTTTTTATACTATAAATTTTTTTTGATATGAATCTAATAAGGTTATTTTTATAGAAGTGATGTGAGGAATAATGAGTCCATATTTATGTTCCTATGGTTTTCTCATAAAAAATATTAACATAGATGTCTGAAATAAATTTGAGTTGTATATATTCATGATTAACATAGTAGATCAACTACTGGAAAACAAAACATGATAACACACATCATGCATACATTTACAACTAAGACTCCTATCTAAACATACTTGAGGATTTCATTTACATTCTCAAGAGAAATGTAGTCTGTAATGGATTCTCTATAAATTTATTCTTCACAATCAATTATGAAATTATTACCATTTTTTAACCTTGTATCTGCATAAACCTTCAATGTTAGTAAATGTGGATATTAAACGAGTAGGGTAAAGGTTATTTATGAATAACTTTTCAATTGGTTGGTCAATTTTTTAGATCATTTGGATTTGAAATTTTGTTTTTCCCCCTTCACTTTGTTTGTCTGTAATAAAATTCATCATTTCAAACCTTTTTCATTAATTTTTAATGTTTTCCATGTAAAATAAATTTTAAATGAATACCACCTTATATATATGTTTTTTTACAAGATCTAAATACCATGATACAGATTTTCTAATAGCTTTATTGACTATATGAATATCTACTCCATCAAGTGGAATAGGTAGCTTGGTGCTCAACTCATGATCTATATTAATCCCCACTCTCACATAAATTATTGGAAGTTGTCTATTGTGTAGATTATCATCTTGTATATTAAACATAGTAGCCCTCACAATAAGGAAATGGGTGGGTATTGATAGATATAAATCAAAATCATTTTCACCCTATAGAATATCAGTATTGGAAAGGTATCAATGTCTTCCTGATTCAAATTCCATAGAAACAATTATAAGAATATTGATTACCTCATCTAAGAAAGCTCTTTTAGTGGAATGGATCACCTCAAAGATGGTGGGGGTGGGGTGGGGATCTTCACGCGTTTATTTTTATTATGTTATTTCTTCTATTTTTTTACTCCCCATTACATTTTTTAAAGACTCAAACTACCAATTAAATTTTTCTTTAATAATATATAATCATGCATGTATCTCTTCCATTTTTTATATTTATCCCCATGTTCATTTTTTTCTCAAAATATGTTCATGGTGTCACCCCAAAAACCCATACCATTGATGCAGCCATACTGTTCTAGTCGCTTCAAATCCACTGATACTAGTTGTTCATCCAGTATAGTAGATAATGATTCCTATGTATAAGTTGGATAAAAAAATATAAAAAAATAAGTCATCATTGTTTTCTAATTTTAATTTAAAGAAAAAATTATTATTATGTCATACTTGCACATGATTCCCATGTTTTTTGTGTGTTTTTAGCTATTAGTATACCATATTTATTTATATGTGCCTCATTCCATAGCACATGACATGGGATAGAAGTTGATTTGGATTTGGATTCATCAATATACATATAAATAGAGGAACATAATTATGTTTTTATTTTATGTCACATAAAATTGATATAGTTGATCAAAAATACATACCATTTTTTTCAAGTGAAGTGTTCCTCATCCTTGAGTTATGGTTATAGTACGTTGGTTTTTCTTCCCATTTCTTATTTTCATCACTCAATTTTTATTTCATAAATTAACAATTCTTAATCAAAGAAATTAATATATGTATTTTCAAATAATTTATTACAAGACACAATGTACTTGAAAATATTTCTCCTCGTGATGGAAAATAAACACATCCCATGCTTATTATCTTATCAGGTGTGTATACATCTGCAGTAGTGTAGGTTGATTTTCCCTTAAACATATTTGAGATAAAACATCATAAGAATTATGAGAAATCATTTGTGGGTATTTCTAACAAGTGTTAATACAAATTTCCATCAAGATTCATCTCCTATAAATGCACTCTACAAGGGATAATAGAGAGTAATTCAATGTTTTGTTATTTTATTTTTTAGTAAAATAAATAAAGGGTGTCATAATTTACCATAATCTATTCCTAAATAAGTATATTAAGCATGATAATAACATTGTTCCATGAATCTGAGTCAATTGGCATGCATGTGCTGCTAAGTGGTGATCCTAATGAAACTACTGAACATGGCCTTGTATGGGTTTACATTCTGGACACATGCATTCCATCCAACCACAAATTTGATGCCTTTGTATCCTACCTTAATAATTTTTGGAAACATCATCACACTACAAGACTCTTTCTTTTTTTGGGAAACTAGTTATTTTTCATCTACTATTTTCTCAGCTTTAGAATTTTTAATATGTTGTTACTCTAGATTTGTAGCATCAGCATGTGCATAAGGTTTTTGTTCCTCTACATTGGTAGCCCCAGCGGGTTGAGAAACTGATTTTTACTTGGGATTGGGAGCATCGACATATGAAAAAGTCATTATCTGCAGATGTGGCTGAAAATTTAATTTAGATTACTAAAATTTAGTAGTGAACATATAATAATATGAGGTAACACATTGTATATTATAGAAAAATCTAACCTAATTATTGAACTCTCGTTTTTTAAAGGTTTAAGGGATTTGGCCCCCTCTATCGAGTATCTAAATCCATTCATTGTGGTCTCAGATGACATACAAGGCCTCTTCTTCATTGGGAATACTACGAAATGATAGAGATTCCTCGAAGAAAGGTTCATACTCAATTGATTTTTCACTTGACCCTTTAGTGGTTTTGGTTGATAACAAAATAATTGACCGCTTTTGGTTTGTGGGATCCAGAACATAAAATACATGTACTTTCTATGATGCCATTATAAATGGTTCATCTTTGTACCCTTACTTACTTAAATCCATATTCATGAATCCTAATTCATCTATTTTAATATCAATCCTATCATCTACCCACATGAATTGAAAAATCGACACTTGGAATATTGTATAATCCAACTCCCATATTTGTTTGATGATGAAAATATATGACATATTCACATAAATTAAATTTATATCCCTGGTACCAGAAACATACATCGCTTTAGCCATAAATATTATTGCACTATTTTTTATGGTAATTCATTAATCATGTTTGTTTTTATATAATGTATAAGCGTTTATTACATAGCCATTATAAGATAGTAAATGCACACTTAGTCATCTGTCTAGTCATCAAAGTAGTTTTGAAATTGAATCTGAATTTTTACTTGAATTCTTAAAAATATAGTCTCAAAACCATCCTATAAAATTTTTATTATCTGTATTTGATATCCAAATTCCATCCCTTGATGGATTAAAATTCCTAAGAGTTTATTTTAGGGTTTCATCATATAGAGAAACCTCTAAAAGGTTATAAAAATGTAAAAGTGGGTCTTCTCCTGATCTATAATAGTGATTGTGATAACATCGATTCTAGAAATTTCTTCACCCACAAGATTCCCAGTGTGATGAGATTTCAATAGACTAATGCTTTCCACGCCATACAGGTAGTCTGTAGAGAATTCAATGGCTTCCTTAGAAATATATCTCTCTACAATTCAAACTTTTAGACGATAATGAATTTCGATACGCCCTTTCAAAATCTTCATATACCATTCAATGGGGTATATCCATTAATAATGTATAGTACCACATAGTTGAATCACTCTTACTAGGTGAACCATCAAGTAAACCATCATATAAAAGAATTTCAGCACCCAATCCAGAAAATATGAGAGAAATTTCATTTTTCATAGTTGTAAATTTCACTAGGTCTATAACATTTCATCATATAGATTTTAAAAAGAAACATTAATTGGTTAATTTATCATCGAAATTCATGGGAAAATGAAATATAAAGCTATAATAATTAGATATTTCATCAAAACATGAAATTCATGTAATTTTAGACCCTTTAACTTTAAATCCATCATTGACTTGATATTCTTGATATTAAAAGAATATCCCTCTGGAATTTTTACACCATTCAAGAAGTTGTAAAACTAATATCTCTCCTTCCTAGAATGAGTATAAGCAGTTAGAGGAAAAAAGTCTTTTTTCACCCTTGACTAGTGCCAAATATTCCCATATTCAAATTTTAATCATGTAAAACTTAGTCGTAATGTAATCATTTGTTATACCATGTGAATTTAGTAACGTTCCAATGACACTATCATATACATTTTTTTCAGCATTCATAAAATCAAGAAAATTCCTGATGTACAAACAATTATAGTATGGTAATTCAATAAAACAGATCTCATTTTCAACTCGTTTTCATAATGTTTTTCATAAAAGTTTTACGAAAATAAGTGTCCATAGCTTTTATATTAGCAAATAGTTGATCACCTATTAGTGGAGATCGTGTTGTATGTTCTTCTGAACTCCCATACAATGATTTCATCCATGATCAGTACTTATTTCATCAGGGTATAAATCTATGATGTCCTATAAATACAGTCTTTGATGAATGTTTCAACCCAATTGACTATAAATGGGACACCCTTGAGTTCCTTTAATACTATATCTTGAAAATTTTCCATAAACTAAAAATTAATTTATCATCCCATAAAACATGGCTCTCAATGTAAAATATTTATTTCTATAATAATCATACAACATAACACCTAAATCCCACAAAAATTTTAAATCTTAAATCAATGGATCCAATTAAACATCAATATCATTACCCTGTTGTTTTGGCCCTGATATAAGCAGAGATAACATAATGTATTTTTGTTTCATGCATAATCAAAGTGGCATGTTATAATTTATGAACATAATCTTCCATGTACTATAAGTACTGCTTTGAAAACCAAAAGAATTCACTTCATCTGTAGATAGTGCAAGATGAAGGTTTCTTGGATCATTTACAAATTTAGGATACTCGTGATCAATTAAATTCCATTGTGGATATTATACCAAGTGATGAAGTTTCCTATATTTATTTATTATATCTACGTGCCATGTCAATTTCCTTGAAGTCTCATCACTTCCATATAGGTGCCTAAACCTTGGAATGTTGGAAAGTACCATGCAATATTCATTAGACTCGATTCATATTTATTGTATCAAGAAGCACTATAATTTGTGAATTATTTTAGTTATTTTTTTCATGATTAATAGTATAAAATAATTTGTAAAAGCATGTATTCATTCATAGATTATACCCGTTGAACATAGAATTCTTTTAGCATCATATGCTCAGCTAGGAAAATCATTATATTATGGGATCCAGTCATTGAAGAGATCATTTAGTTCAATAAAACTAGCATCACTCCATTTATTTATATCTTTTAAATTATATAGATTATGAGTGGATGAAAATGCTATATATTTAGTATAACCATCATACAATAACATGTTTCCAAAACTCTTTAACTTTTCAAACAATTTCATACAATCAAGAAGTTCACAATAAATTACCATTATCATTTATTAAATATTATCTTCATAATCATTTATACTTGTAATAACATCCTTGATGTGGTGTTCTTCATTTACCACACTTGTAATCATGTCATACAATCCATAAAATGTATTGTTATCTCAGTCACTGGCAACATTTTCTTTTTCCCTATGTTTAGTCTGACATTTATATCTTTGATATATTCCTTTATAGATCAAGTGTTCTTCCAAATCCAGTAGACTAACTATTCTTGAATAACTACAACATAAACCCAGACAATGGATTTAAGAAGGTTCATATGCATGGTCTTTTTCAAACTTGATGAACTCTTTCACCCCATCTTCATACTATTTTTTTTTGTGCAGTTGGAATCCATCCATTTTAGATTCATATCCATCCTATTTGATTTGAGAATATTAATATTTAAAAAAATAAATAAATACACAAAATGGTGCCTTTCAAATAAGTGGAACCCAAAATTTTAATGTTTCAAATAATTTCATCTTGCAATGAAGAAAATGGGTAATTGCATTTAAGAAAATAATTACTCCGCTGGTGGTAGGCGCTATCCTCTGAATTCATCCATAATGATCACCATTACCTGGTATGGGATGACTACTACTCAGGGTAGTTCAAGCAACATAGGTTCAAGTCCAGAAGAGATGGTGGATGAGTCTCAGGCAACAAAATAAAATAATAACTAATCAGGAGATAAAGCCGATAAGGATGAAATTTGTCTCCTTAAATCAAAATGTTCTCAAGATGGGGAGTTAGAGAAGCACCAAACAAAATTTCTTAGTTTTTTTATAAATTTGAAAAAAGTAGAAGCAACGGTATGATCCTTAAAAATGGCTCCTTGATTGGTGTGATTGTGAGAAGGCTCAACTAGATGGTATTATACGCACTCATACTAAGGCAGTCATTATAGTTTTAACATTCAAAAAAACCTTCAATTACTCCAAGAAAAGGAAAAGGATTTTGGTCTAAGGACTGAATTTCAGTTGTGCTTATCTTTCTACAAGGCCAAGGTTGTGGGGGTGGGGTCATGATGGATATTATATGGGTGGGATGAAGTTATTGATATTCCCTTGTTAAGGTGTTATTATCAATCTTTATTTTATAAGAGGTGAGATTTTGTGTATCTTAGAGGTCACTGAAAGTTAATTTGATCGTATAAATATAGATAAAACCCTTTTTCCTTACACATGTATGAATTTAAAAATATAGATACCACTCATCCCGTTGAATTTATAAGTATAGATACCACTGAACTTTTTGACGCATATTTAAAGGACTTTTCATAAAGGAAAAGGAAATTGGTACGTGAGTTGATAAATATTTTTATCAATAACAGAGAATAATTTATAAATAATAATGGTAAAATGAAAAATTGTATCACTTATTTATCACCCCTTCTCAGTGATAAATTACCACTGCCCTATGATCTTCAATATTCCTTAGGTTTGGTTGGATTGGATGGTTTTATTGGACGATACCATGGTAATACATTGTTTCCATTTTCTTATTTCATACTTCAAATAAAAAAACCTATCCCTAATGTTATGGATGTATTTTTATAAGAGTTTAGTGACCCAAGTGAAAATATAATTCAAGTGGGTGAAGTGGGAAATTCATTCAACTTACGTATTAACATTGGGAACCAATTATAGAATAGATAGCTTGATCATCATAGCTAAAAAACATGAGTAAGGTCACTTAATGAGAAAAGGTTTGTGACCTACCAATACTGAAAAGAGAAAGGAATATGATGTTCTCAACACGCCTAAAAGGAAAAAAAATTAACTCCTCAAAGAATAATTTAGAGATACAGTCTACCCAATAGCATTAGTAATTATTGGATTCATCATCTTTGGTATTTAGTTTTACATACCTCCTTTGGTTTCCATAACCATAAATAATTATATCAATTTAATTCTATTTTTTAAAGTGATTTAATTGTGTTTATTATTGATAATGAAATGGTGATAGCAATATCTTGATTTTATATTGGTTTAAATGTTATAAATTGATGTTTTTCTATAAAATGAACAAAGCCAATTTTTAAAATAATTGTACGCTGAAGGAACTTGATGAAATGAAATTTTTCTATGAAATTATTTATGATATTACTATAAAAAATATATGGGTGTGTTATAAAAAATGGGATTTGGAATTCCTAACACTGGTATAATTATCATTGTTGTATCTCTACGACTATAAATTTGTTTTTTTTTTGTATAATCATGGTTATCATTTTCAGTGATAAGTATTTGCCATTGATATATTATAAAATCATTAGAGTTTAAGATATCAGTGTTTTCTAACATTTCATAATTCAAATCATTAATATTTTTTTGAGTTTTACCCCATAAGGTTCATCAAGGACCTGCAAAAAATTATTTAGCAATGAATAAATTTGTTATTATTTTTAATAAAAAAACAGTATATGTAAAATGTATGAAATATATTAAATATAGATGAAATACATAATATTATCGCATGAAATCATCATAACCAACCTAATTTTTAGGCATATTTGAGTTTTGGTATTCAATGTTCCTCCCAATGGGTAACCATCTACATAGAAATGACCAGCAGGTTACGATCACTTGTTAGTAGTTATCAATTTTTTATTACTTATTAAATATTTTATCATTGCAAAACAATAATTATAGACTTTTCATATTCAAAAAAGAAAAATACATGGATATGATTCATTACAAAATATATTTATATGATGTTTAAATTTTTGAATTGTGTACTTGTAAAGAATACGTAACAATTTCATGTAAACATAACACGTAGAATGATTTTGATATTTATAGGAAAATTAATCAAGTAGGAATCTGTATTATATGTTTCATGGAATTTTATGTGGACATAAACGTAATCTATTTATTTCGATATAAAAACATATTTTGAATTTCACTACATTGAATAAGAACTATGTAACATAACAATTTTTAATACATTGAAAATTAGTGTATTCACTCCAAAAAAAATTATTAAAAAATAAACTTAATGTATCCAATTGTGGCTCAATGGTTTTATTAGTAAAGTACTATTATATAAATTAAAATGATTGTTTTTTAGTAGATTTTATTTTCATACAAATAAAAAATGTAATAAATATATAATATATAGAAAGGTTGTTGAGCGAAATTCCAAAAACTGGAAAGTTATAGGGGTGTATAATAACATGCTAGGAAAGACTATTAGATCATGGAGAAGAAAATGAAATGAGATGGGGATGTTTGTTTCTTAATATTTATGAATAAATTTGTTTTTGAAATGGTATCATGAACAAAAATGTACCAAATTTCATTTCTAAATTATTTACCATCATTCACATCTTATTGGAAAGAGAAGAGTGATACAATGTTTATGAGAAAGGTTTATATTTAGGGAAAACATAAAATTCTTTTTGGATGAATAGATATTTTATGGAACGTAATTTTTTTTCATTATGTATAATTAATTATGTTATTTATTTTTATCATGAAATGTTGTGATATAGGATTTCTGGGATTTCTTCCCAGTGTGCAATAGCGTTGAGGAGAGGGTTCCACCTATTGCTATTTTTAGGACTTAGATCTATGTTTTGTTTTGGTTTCTTTTATTTTTATTTTTTTTAACTTGTTTTCTTGGGTGTCATGACATTGGTGGTTGTAGGATGTTGTGGTGGGGATGAAATGCTCATAGGAATTCTACTATGCAACATAGGGATGGTTAGGTCAAACAAGAAGATGATCAACAGAGACTGAGGTGAATCCTAAAGTCTATTACCAAAATAAAAAACAAGGAGGATTGAATTGAAACTCCGAGATTGAAGAAGACGTGAAGACGTATGGGGTGCAACAACTGAAGAATTCTGTGTGGTCGAAGGTGCTAACAAAGTAAATTGGAACATAACTTAGATACAGAGATGATCGATTCATTGAGAAAGTCAAGCGGCGGCAGCAAGTTCGGTGAGAGCGGCGCCAGCAGTATGGTTCTACGAGAGCTTGAAGGCGTGAGAGAGAAGACTTTATTCGAGTTATTTTTATAAGATAACGTAAGGCTTTTATCAAAGGTTTGAAAAAAAACACTGATAAGAAGTTGTTTTATCAGTGCTAAAATAGTAAGTGCTGATAAAACTACTCTTTATTAGCGCTTTTTTTAGCGCTGATAAAGATACCCTTTTAACGGTGCTAAAAAAGTGATGATAAAATTAGTCTTTTTTAGCGTGAAAATTTCAGCACTAATAAATATCTCATTATAATAATAATATATTTAATTTTAATTTTAATTTTAAATAAATATATTTAAAAATATTTCTTTATATTTATAAATATTTGTATATATTTATAAATATATTTATATAATTATATATATTTATATTATTATATATATTTATAAAATTATAAATATAATAAATATATTTGTTATTAATATATATATATATATTATAATTTAATAATTATTTAAATTTATATATATTTATAATTTTAATTATAAATAAATATATTTCTAAATATTTGTATATAATAATAAATATATTTATATATATATTTATATATTTATATATATATTTATAAAATTATAATAAATATATTTATTAATTAAATATATTTATTGTAATTTTATTATAATTTAAATATATACATATATATTCATTTCTAATTATAATTATAAATAAATATATTTAAAAATATGTTTATATAATTATATAATTATATGTATTTACATAATTATATATATGTATATCTATATATATATATATATATATATTAGGTGATTGGGGTACAATTATATTAAACAGACACACACCGCACGCACGGGCCAAAAATGCAGGTCATAGCCTCCCCCAAGGGATAGCTTGCCCATCAAGTCTTATCTATTCAGTACATGGCTCGAAGACCCAGTGGGCATGAAGCACATTACATAGCCCAAAGGCCCACAAACTAGCCTGAATGACCAGTGTTGAGTCATGCATGCATCATACTGCATGTGTCACCAGGCATGCATCATGCTTGCGTCAACACCTGCCTACATCATGAGTCATGCCTATGTCACCGTCTGCCTGCGGGAATTCGCTTCCACCTGGATTTGAACCCGAGTATGATGCAAGATTACGGGGAGCCTTTATCACTCGGGTAAGCCCCCAATTGCTTAATGTATATACATATATACATATATATATAATTATACTAAATATATTTATTGTTTAAATATATGTATTTTATTTATATAATTATTTATATATATATATAGCAGTTGGGGGCTTGCCCGAGCGGTAAAGACTCTATAATCATGCATCAGACCCGAGTTCAAATCTGGGTGGGAGTGAATTTCTATTGGCAGGCGGTGACACAGGCATGACGCTGACAGATGGTGACACAGGCATGACGCTGACAGACGGTGACGCATGCATGATGCAGGCATGACGCTGCATTGGGCCTTTGGGTCAGTTTGTAGGCATTTGGTCCATGTAATGGGCTTCATGCCCACTGGGCATTCGGGTCATGTACTAAATAAACAATGTTTGATGGGTGAGTTATCCCTTAGGGGGCTATGACCTGTCTTTCTGATCTGTGTGTGCGGCATGTGTGTGTTTAATGTAATTGTACTCCCAAGAACCTAATATATGTATATATATATATATATTTATTTATTTATTTATAACTATAATTATAAATATATATATTTAAATAAATACATATTTATTAATATATAATTATAAATATAATAAATATATTTAATATATAAATATATTTATTACAATTTAATAATTATTTAAATATATATATATATATAGTTTCATAAATAGATTTTTAGAAAATTATATATAGTTATAACTGTACACTACTACAAATCTGGGCTATAGCCACGGACCTATAGCCATGGTTTTATAGGTCTGTGGCTATATCTCTTCTACCGCCACGATTCATGTCCCTCTCCGTGGCTAAATCATAACCCGTTTTTTTTCTCCCAATTATCATCGGGTGCCTCCTCTGCCCTCTCGCCGCGCCCTCCTCCTCCCCGACGCCTCCTCGCCGCGCCCTCCTCCTTCCCGACGACTCCTCGTCGCGCCCTCCTTCTCCCCGATGCCTCCTCACCGCGCCCTCCTCACCGCACCCTCCTCCCCGACGGCTCCTCACCGCGACCCTCCTTCCTGACGTGACCCTCCCCCCCGACGCCTCCTCGCAGCGACCCTCCTCCTCGACTCAGCTCTTTCGATGGCTCCTCGCCGCGACCCTCCTCTTCACCGCGACCCTCCTCCCGGATGCCTCCTCCCCGACGCCTCCTGCCCGACTCCTCTCTTCCGACGCCGAGGCAAGTTTTTATGTATGTAAGCATATGAATTATATAATATTCTTCCTAGTTCATGGAGTTGTAGAAATTTTTTCTAACCTTGGGAGGTGATGAGCATTCTATGTATCATCGGTTTGAGTATGGTTTGATGTTAGACATACTTTCAAAGGTTTATCACATTTTCTTCCTAATTATGAAGGATATAAAATGTATCTTTTTATTTAAATTGAACTTGAGGTGAATAATTAGAAGATAACAGGATCATAATGATCTAGTAGAAGTAAGAATAGGAAATAAGATTATTCTACAAGTTGTGGATGATGATCAATTGGTTAGGGAAAGACTTTATCATTCCCTTCTTCTAGAGTCAAAAGATTCATTTTTTATATGTGGAATAAATATACACACTCATATGGTTTTCCATTTTGACCCTCGGAAGTATCACTCATGTAGATATGGGCCATCTTCTAATGATTTTTCATTATGGTTGGAGTGGCGGTTATAATTTTACTTTTACAAAGGAATTGTAAGCACAGTTAGTGATTTCTAGTAGCGTGGGATATATAAATTATCTAGGAGGTCAGTATGTGGTGGATTTAAAGGCACTAAAGGGATGGTTTAATAGTTTTATATAGATCTAGGGAACCATATGTAATTTATGTAGGGTCATTGTTTTAGTTTTATGAGGTTTTTTATTTTATCAAGCATTGATGGATTCATCTCATTATTTTATGTCTGTTAATATCATATATAATATATATTTTTCTATTGTGTTCCATTAATTAGTTTTATCATTTATAACGATTTAGGGATGAGGGAGGAGGTTATCATATGGGATCTTTCTTATAATGTTGAAATTTGCAGGATGCAGTGCAATGCAGTGATTCGCAACAGGTGTTTTCTCATATATTCGTTGAATTATTTGTAGTTCTCTCCAAGAATTTGCATTTCCAGTTTCACTTGAGTTTGTTAAACATTTTTACACTACGTCTCAATAGGATGCAGTGCAATGCAGTGATTCTCAACTGGTGCAGGAGGGTAGTAGGGGGTGTCCAGGGTCTGTCCAGGGGGCTTTTATTTTCCCCTTTCATAGAAATTAGTAGAAAGTGTATACAATTCCAAAAATAACTCCTCTAATTGGTAATGACATCCATGCCACATATCCATCATACAAACTGATGACATGTTTTTGTATTGAGGAGAAGATACTATAATCCCATGAACCATTTTCTAGGGGGTGTCATAGGGCACAACAATGTGAGATTTTTTACTTTTACATCACTTCACACCAAGATTTCACTTATTTGCAGTTTACTGTGCTAGTTCTGTTTTATCTTGTTTCACCCCCTAATGTGTAATGTGAATACGTAGATCGGAAGTGGTAAGACTTGCACAATGTTGGGAGACATTGAGAGAGGCAGTAAAAGATACAATGTACTAGAAAAATTCTGGTCACAGTGTGCTAGTTCTATTTTCCTTTGCATCTCCTTTCCTTTGTCTCTAGTTTTGACCAAGGAAAATCTAGGAGGAAAAGTAGCATGGTGGGGAGTTTATGATAGCCCATATGTCACTGCATAGTTCTTTTATTGTTATTTGGTTAAGTAGAGTTTTGGTTTTTATCTCCATGGAGTTCCAGGTTAGAACATGGAAATTTTTGAGGTTTCCATACTCTTCATGGTTAAGGTGCATGGTTTGAGGAAAATAGTATGACCTCCCTTCGTGAGAATAATTTTAAGTTCATTTTGAATTGCACACAATTTTTTAGCATGATTTGCGCATAGCCAAGTCTAAACCATGTATCCCCTTGGTGAAACAATGTAGGATCCTTGGGCTAGTGCAGGGGGGCTGGGGAGGGGGGACAGGTGCAGGTGGGCTGGGGTAGCAGGGGGCTGGGGGGGGCTGGTGCAGCTGAGGGCTGGGGTTGGGGGCTGGTGTAGGTGGGCTACGGGGGGGGGGGGGGGGGACTGGTGCTGGTGGGATGGGGGTGGCAGGGGGCTGGGGGGGGATGGTGCAGCTAGGGGTTGGGGTTGGGGGC
This sequence comes from Viscum album, assembly GCA_963277665.1. Taxonomy (NCBI): domain Eukaryota; kingdom Viridiplantae; phylum Streptophyta; class Magnoliopsida; order Santalales; family Viscaceae; genus Viscum; species Viscum album. The sequence goes on from OY728130.1 coordinate 584,957,528, forward strand.
TGGTGCAGGTGGGTTGCGGGGGGGTGGAGGTGGGCTGGGGGTGGCAGGGGGGCTGGGGGGGGGGGGCTGGTGCAGGGGGGCTGGGGAGGGTGGGGGAGACTGGTGCAGCTGGGCTGGGGGTGGACTAGTGCAGCTAGGGGCTGGGGGCTGGGGTTGGGGACTGGTGCAGGTGGGCTGCGAGGGGGGGCTGGTGCAGGTGGGCTGGGGGTGGGGAGGGTGGGGGGACTGGCACAACAAGAGAGAAAATAAAAAATCTGAATGTGAGGAATTTATGTGACAGTCAATGCTTTGCACAGGCACATTCAGGTTCACAAGCCCAAGCTTCTTGGAATTTCTGAACCTAAAGCTTATTTTTCATTAGGCTTTGCTGGACTTAATAAATTTGGTTTTAATTTGGTTGTTGCTAGTGGTTCCACTAGTTAGGGGGATCTTTTATGGGTTTTTTTCTCATTATTCATTCGGAAAGGTTGAAGTTATTTCCATTGATGAGCAGATTATCTCCTGAATGTATGTGATTCAATTTCTAGCGTTTCTCTTCCTAAATTTGCTTCAGATCACCATCCAATTCTGGTTAGTTTCAAGAGTAAAGAGCAACAAATGCCTCTTCCTTTTTGATTCAATAATGCTTGGTCTTTTCAGACTGAATGTGACAATCTTATTAAAAGTTTCTGGTTCAGCATGAATTGTAGCTGGGGTGAATCGGCCTTCTCTTACAAGTTGAGGTTACTAAAGTCCCAACTGAGAATTTGGAGCAAGGCCAATTAGAGTGGGTTGGATAAAAAGATCCTCACTCTCGAGTCGACTCTACAACATATTCAAGATGAATCTACTAATTCTGATTTTAGTCAGGACATTTCAATAGAATTGGGTGTTATATCCAGGCTGAAATCTCTTATTACAAAGAGGGAAGGTGTTCAAAAGGAAACTTTCAGAATCAAATGGATACAGGATGGGGACAGGAACACAAAATTCTTCAACTCTCTTCAATGAATTCGAAGGTCCAACTGGCCTTTATCTTTTCTTAGAACTGGATAATGCATCTTGCATAACAAGGAAGCAATCGCTGAACATGTTGTTGACTATTTCACTAAGCTTTTCAATGGACCTGGAATGGAGGGGACCTTAATGGATGGTATTGTTCCTTCGATGGTTTCTGATGAGGATAATCTTTTTCTCACAAGCACCCCCCATGAATTTGAGATTAAGGATGCGGTCTTCAGTTTCAATGCTGGTAGTGCCCCTAGTCTGGATGGATTTGGCAATTATTTTTATTTAAAGTATTGGGAGGATATTAAAGTGGAAGTTTGTAAGATGGTCTCTTCTTTCTTCACCTCAGGGGTGCATCCCCATGGTTTCAATGCCCAATTTATCACTTTGATTCCTAAAGTTGAGAATGCTTGTGAAATTCACCTCTTCAGGTGAAATAACTAGATTGAGTCGAGTGATATTCTTGAGATATTCGATCCAATGAGTAATAAACCTCTATGGGACATTCCATGTTCTTGATTACAAAGTCTTGGAAGCAATTTCTGAGTCAGACTCAATCCATAAGCAACTCTGTCATGCTGAGGTGAAAAATTAGTTCTTGATTATTGAACAACCTTGAATTCCTTGTAGTACACACAATAAAAAAATGATTCCACTATTTCTAGAAGAAGATTATATACCTGCTCGCTGCATCTAGCCTTGGAGACCTGCTCAAGCAACTTGGGTACCTATAGGTGAGTGTTAAATGACATCCCAAATAGAAATCCAGCATATTCCTATAGTTTCTGGTCAAAGTTATATCTCAAAAATAAGTATTGATCATTTTCTCTATCCTAGAAGTAAATAGATCAACCAGAAACAATATGCGACCCTGATTTTTTAAGCTAATCATGAGTTGAAATTTGATTTTTTCATATTTTATAGAGAATAAAAAATCTGGATAAATGTATGAATGGTGATCTAAAGTCTATAAGCTATTTTGGTGGTCTATTTGGGCTGTTTCATTCCATCCTGTAGTGAACTCTAGTATTAAACTGTCCAATCTGGTTTTTCTTCCATATGATGATGTCATAGTCCATGAAAGCATAACTCTAAATATTCAGATTATCCTGTGTACTCAGCAGACCATCATGACTTTGATATTGTGAAATAAATTCATCAATGATCATATGAGATAAATCTAGTGGTATGATAACAATGTCCTGCAGGGGGGGTGCTGTCCAGGCAGGGGGGAGGGGTGTCCAGCAGGGGGGGGTGTCCAGCAGGGGGGGTGCTGTCCAGGCAGGGGGGGCTGTCCAGGCAGGGGGGAGGGGTGTCCAGCAGGGGGGGTGCTGTCCAGGCAGGGGGGGGGGGCTGTCCAGGCAGGGGGGAGGGGTGTCCAGGCAGGGGGGAGGTGTCCAGGAGGGGGGGAGCTGTCCAGGCAGGGGGGAGGTGTCCAGGGGGGAGTCCGGTGTTCAGGGGGGTGTCCAGTGTCTAGGGGGAAGGGGGGATGCAGGGGGGCTGTCTAGGGGGGCTTTACAGGGGGTGGGGGGCTACAGGGGGGAGGGGTGTCCAATGTTCTTTCCACTTTTTAGGTGATTTAGAGGACGAGGTTCAGGATTAAATGTATCCATGTATGAGAAGAGTAAGATAGGGAGGGTCAACTAGAAAGATAAAAGGGATTACTCATATTTTTCTCTACCAATGGGGACTAGGTCTATGAATATGTCAAAGGACAAATAGAAGGAATGTAACCCACCTCTCCAAGGTGGTCTTTTAGTAATGGGGACTAAGTGTTTATTCCTTTTTTTCTATCCCTTTCTTCAATCATTCATGTATTATTATAATATTTAGTTATGAATTGTCTAGTTATTAAGTAGTTTACAGTATTGCAGAAGTTAAGGGCTACACTCTTCATAGGTTTTAGGAATGATCCTGATTGAGGATGGTCCCTATTATTTTTTCATGCTGAAAATCCTTCTTGGGAAGCTCTCTCAAAGTCTCTATAGTCAGGTATGTCCTGTAATTGAAGGTTGTTCAATCTAGTAGCTTCAAGAATCCATTTTTCTTCATTTTTTAAGATGATTTAATCTTTGGAAAATTTGTATAATTACCTAAATCGTGTAAAATGTGTCCTTTTTTTCTGTCTACAGTTGACACACTGATCACATATATATAAGAAGTTGTTATATCTCATTTATTTTCCCACTATTTTCTTATAGGTGGATTCTTATGATAAGACCGGTTCTATCCACCACCATCGAAGACAATGAGTTCAAGATTTGGGTAAGGTTTATTCCATTTTTATTCTTTCAGCCACCTATGTTCAATATATGAGTAGTCATTCAATTTGACATTACCGTTTATCTGCTTATAGGGTGCTTCTTCTGGTGCAAGATCCCAAACAACTGACTCAGGTACTATATCAATGTCATCATTGTACCTAATGGTATGTAATAACTTATTCCATCATGCTTTTTGTTTTATGTACTTTGAATTCTTTATTCAAATTACAAAATTGTAAATGTGCTTTTCAAAATATTCTCTTAATGAAAAATATAATTTTATCTTATGCAATTTAATTTCTCCATGCATCCAAATCTAACATATCATTCTTTATACATTGAACATCAACTATTCTCTATACTTTCAAGGGAGTTATATGATTATTAGCTGCTTTATTGTATTTATTACTCATCTCGATTGTATTATTATCACATGATCATCAATAGTTTCATTTTTTTTTTGGTGCTCCAACTCTTGTGTATGTAGATTCATATCATAGTCTTTCAACTTTTCTACTACCGGGTATGCTATACATGAATCGTCTGATCATAGGGTGTCTACTTAGAGTACAATTTTATTGGACCATCCGATGATCCTCCTTTGCATATTGTATTCTCACAGTGCATATTCTTTCCTCTGATTGCAGTGTACTCCATCCGATGATCAATCCGATATTCTCACTCTGCCCATTCGTGTCATTGCACGACCCCTTCATTTGGTTGTTTTACATTAAAATTCTCATACTGTGTCTGGTTATCTTGAACCATTTCATCTATGATTATAACCTTCTGATAGTTACTGCATGCGAAAGTATTGCTAGATCACCTCTATCTGAGCAATGGAGTCTTGGTTTATCCGAGCATCTCGGTCGGTGTATTTATGTCTGAACATCCCCCCTACCCGCAACACCCACCCTGCCGCCTTCGAATCATCCCGCACCATCCCCCCAACACCTGCAACCAGCCCCTTTCAACCAGCATTCCAGCCTCCTCCCGCTCCCTTCGCTCCTGGTCTGAAGATGTTGCCCTGCGGATGTCGCTGGATTGGGCCAACACGCTGCGGTCACGCCGCGGTCACGCCGTGATTTGGCCCTGCTCCAGCCACATCCAACCCACACCAGCCCCCTTCCACCTTCATTTCAGCCCGCTGCCACCAGCATTCCAGCCCGCAACAGCCCCCCCCCCCCCCCCACCACCTTCGAATCAGCCCGCACCATCCCCCCAACACCTGCAACCAGCCCCCTTCCACCCGCATTCCAGCCTCCTCCCTATCACGACCCAATCAAGGGGGTCCTATCATGAGCCAATCAGCCCGGAAGATGCTGCCCCGCGGATGTCGCTGGATCAGGCCAACACGCTGCGGTCACACCGCGGTCACGTCGGGGTCACGCTGCGGCCACGCCGCGGTCACTCCGCGGTCACGTCGTGGTCACGCCGCGGTCACGTTGCGGTCACGCCGCGGTCATGCCACAGTCACGCCACAGTCACGCCGCAGTCACGCCGTAGTCATGCCGTGATTTGGCCCTACTCCAGCCACATCCAGCCCACACCAGGCCCCTTCCACCTTCATTTTAGCCCGCTGCCATCGGCATTCCATCCCGCAACAACCCCCCTGCCACCTTCGAATCTTCCCGCACCATCCCCCCAACACCTGCAACCAGCCCCCTTCCACCAGCATTCCAGCCTCCTCCCACTTCCTTCGCTCCTAGCCAGAAGATGTTTCCCCACGGATGTCACTGGATCGGGTCAACACGCTGTGGTCACGCCGTGGTCACACCGCGGTCACGCTGCGGTCACGCCGTTGTATTAATATTTTTCCCTTTCAGAGCATCTTTCAACGAAGTATTAATAGAGGATGGCTTGCATAATTTCTGTACAATTCTGCACTTATCAGTGGCATGGCCTATCATCCTGCAATGCTCATTGTACTTTGGTATGTTTTCTAATACAAAACATACCTCAATAAGATGATCATTTATATCAATAGAAACACATTCCAGGGGGTGTAGAAAGGGCCAGGGGGAGGGGTGTCCGGCAGGGGGGGTGTCCAGCAGGGGGGAGGGGTGTCCAGGGGGTGCAGGGGGTGTCCAGTGGGGCTGTCCAGTTGGGGCATGGGGGCTGTCCAGTGGGGTGCAGGGGGCAGGGGTGTCCAGCAGGGGGAGGGGTGTCCAGCAGGGGGAGGGGTGTCCAGCAGGGGGAGGGGCTGTCCAAGCAGGGGGAGGGGTGTCCGGCAGGGGGGAGGGCTGTCCAGGGGGTGTCTAGTGGGGTTGTCTAGTGGGGTTGTCCAGTTGGGGCATGGGGGCTGTCCAGTGGGGTGCAGGGGGGAGCATGGGGGACTAAGGGGGGCATGGGGGGTGCAGGGGGTGTTCAAGGGGGCTGTCCAGGGGGTTGTGAGGGGGTGCAAGAGGGTTGTCCAGGAACCTAAGCCCATGAAGGTTATGAATGTCTCTATAGAGAAAATGCAGTGCTGTCTAGATCTGGAAAATATCATAAAACATCCCACAGATACTTCACAGGCACCAGGTATAACTATTTCACCACCTATAGATAGTGAGCACAGTGCTATAAAATCTGGTAACTCTATTTCAAATCATAATTCCAATGTTTTGTTTAATGCAGTACTATATGAAATCTGATGATTTATGTTGATGACATGATTACAATTTGTAAGAACATGAGCCTCATAATTATTGTAAAATCACAAAATAATGGTAAGTTTGAAGTGAAAGACTTAGGCATAGCTAATAAAACCTTAGGCATTGAAATTTTTAGAGATAGACCAAATAAATTTTCTTACTTATCTCAAAATGGTTAAATATTAAATATTAAAAATAGACACATGTTTGAATCTCTCAAAATTTCCAATGTACTCCTAGTAAAACACTTTAAATTTTCTTCAACACAAAACCCATTGCTGATGATGATATTCAATTTAGGTGTAAAATCCATTATGATAATATTTTTGGTAGCATTATGTACTCTAATTTCCATGGGACCTGATATTGCTTATGAAATCTACAGTCATAGAAGATTTATGGCCACACCTGGTGCAGGTGGGCTGCGGGGGGGGGGGGGGGGGGGGGGTTGGAGGTGGGCTGGGGGGGTGGCAGGGGGGATGGGGTAGCAGGTGGCTGGGGGGGGTGGCTGGTGCAGGGGGCTAGTGCAGGTGGGCTGCGAGGGGTGGGGGGCTAGTGCAGGTGGGCTGTGGAGGGGGGACAGGTGCAGGTGGGCTGGGGTAGCATGGGGTTGCGGGGGGGGGGGGGGGGCTGGTGCAGCTGGGGACTAGGTTGGGGGCTGGTGCAGGTGGGCTGTGGGGGGGGGGACTGGTGCTGGTGGGCTGGGGGTGGCAGGGGCTGGGGGGGCTGGTGCAGCTAGGGGTTGGGGTTGGGGGCTGGTGCAGGTGGGCTGCGGGGGGGGGGGGTGGAGGTGGGCTGGGGGGTGGCAGGGGGGCTGGGGTAGCAGGGGGGTGGGGAGGGGGGCTGGGGTAGCAGGGGGTCGGGGGGGGGGGGGCTGGTGCAAGAGTGATGAGGGGGAGCTAATACTAAATTTCTTTATATTGTAGAGTATGCACTAAAAGAATCTATACCATGTCCAGCTACTATAAAGGTATGGTGTTTATTTTTTATCTCTATGTTGTTAGAGTTAATTGGTATTGAAGTTACTCATTCTTTTATATCATCAATTTTAGTTGAAATGTAGTTCTTAAATCCAAATACTATATAATTCTTGTTGGATCCATACATGCCTTTAGTAAAGAGGTCCATGTAATGTTTTAAATTTCATGTGTGTTATGTGATGGTTTCCAACTTTGAAGTGGTGTGGGATCTCTTAGTGCATGATCTGGAGGTATTTGACATTATTATTTGAATAGATAGAATGATCGATGTTATGTACTAGATTGAATTTTCTCATTTTTGAGTTCAGTTTAAATCTCTTTTTGGGGTCTCTCTTGTCTTTTAGGGTAAGTGGGATTATAGATTTGGGATAGTAGGGGGTGTCCAGACAGGGGAGGGGGTGTCCAGATAGGGGGGAGGTGTGTCCAGACAGGGGGGATGTTGCTGGACCGGGCCAACACGTTGTGGTCACACCGCGGTCACGCCGTGGTCACGCCGCGGTCACGCCGCGGTCACGCCGCGGTCACGCCGCGGTCACGCCGTGATTTGGCCCTGCTCCAGGACGACACCCTGCGGAGGTTACTCCTCCTTAGAGAAACATTGAATGGTTAGATCTATAATTTTTCGTATTTCCTCATTCCTAAACTATGAACTCCTTTCCAGTCCCCCACCATTTTTTAATCCACCTAGGCAACCCATCCACAACTTGACCACCAATCAGGCCTACCCACCTCTCAACTTCTAAGACACCAACCCCACATTTTCCACCAGGCATCCCACTTTAAAACCATTCCAAACCTCACCCAATTCTAACCAATTAAACCAGACCCCTTAACATTTGAAGCCCTCATCTAAATTCCTGTTCCAACTCACTTATTTTAGACCCAATCAGCCCTGCCACTTCAGAAAAACAAGAGCAGCCTACTTAAAATCCAGTCCAACTTAGTTTCCTTCATGCTTTCCCCCAAGTATATTGGGAAAATTTTATTCATTTTTCTTCATTTACCTCTTCTTACTTACTGCTGATTTCAGCAGCCGGATTTGGTCTTTTAGCAATAGCCCATGACATTCATCCGTTGTCTAGGGGGTCCAGTGGGGGGGTCTGTCCTGGGGTGTCCAGGGTCTGGGGGGGCTGTCCTGGGGGGTCTGTCCATGGGGTGTCTAGGGGGTCCAGTGGGGGGGGCTGGATATAGGGCTGGGTGTAGGGGGTGGGGGCTGGATATAGGGCTGGGTGCAGGGGGAGGGGCTGTGCAGGCAGGGGGAGGGGCTGTCCAGCAGGGGGGAGGGGTATCCAGTAGGGGGGAGGGGTGTCCGACGGGGGGGAGGGGTGTCCGGTAGGGGGGCGGGCTGTCCAGCAGGGGGGTGGGGCTGTCCAGCAGGGGGAGGGCTGTCCAGCAGGGGGAGGGGTTTCCAGCAGGGGGGAGGGGTGTCCAGGCAGGGGGCGGGGCTGTCCAGCAGGGGGGCGGGCTGTCCGGCAGGGGGGCGGGCTGTCAGGCAGGGGGGAGGGGGCTGTCCAGCAGGGGGAGGGCTGGATATAGGGCTGGGTGCAGGGGGAGGGGCTGTGCAGGCAGGGGGAGGGGCTGTCCAGCAGGGGGGAGGGCTGTCCAGTAGGGGGGAGGGGTGTCTAGCAGGGGGGAGGGGTGTCCGGCAGGGGGAGGGGTGTCCGATAGGGGGGGCGGGTTGTCCAGCAGGGGGGTGGGGCTGTCCAGCAGGGGGGGCTGTCCAGCAGGGGGGAGGGCTGTCCAGTAGGGGGAGGGGTGTCCAGCAGGGGGGAGGGGTGTCCCGTAGGGGGGGGTGTCCAGGCAGGGGGCGGGGCTGTCCAGCAGGGGAGGCGGGCTGTCCGGCAGGGGGGCGGGCTGTCAGGCAGGGGGGCGAGCTATCCGGCAGGGGGGAGGGGTGTCCGGCAGGGGGCAGGGCTGTTCAGCAATCTGTTTTGTTGTCTTTGATTTTGACACCACCTGCACACTAGAAGAAGTAGTCTGATCAGGAGAAGGCTCCCCTAGAAGTATACATACTTCTTCAGAACCAGGTGTAGCAGCTTTTGCATCAACAGAATGGTCAGCAGAAGCAGGAATCCAACACTACACTTTCCCAGATTCAAAAAAATGAGAAACAGAGGCAGGCTGGTTTTGTTTATTAACAATATCTGCCTCCTTCACTGTGTCTTTTCCATCTTCCTTCAGATTTATGTTTACCTGTGCACTAGAGGCATCACTAGAGGCAGCAGAAAGTAAATCTTGTGCCATGAGACTTTCATTGGCCACACCATCCAAGGAGGAAACCTCCTTACTAGTGTCAATCTGAGCAGAATCAGATTGACACAGTGAAGGGGGTCTGGGTTCCTTGCTTTGAGAAACCACTTGAGCATAGGAATGGACAGTAGTAGTAACAGGGAGAACAGGTGCAGGATCCACAACTTCTTCCACAATGTCAGCCCATGTTTTATGGCTGGGCGTACAGACCTTCTCATTATCATTCTTGGAGTCATAAACAAACATCCCTTGATTAACAGGCTCAGCAAACTGCCTATTAACAGGGTTTTCAGAACCAGAGGTGCAAGCTTTATTGCTTTGTATTGTTTTCCTCTCCAAATCAAGGTTGGAACATGATTTATGATCATGTCCTCGTTGAGAACAAAGGGTGAAAATAACAGATCTTCTGCAGTTTTTAACCTCATGATCAATGACCTTACAATCTGGGCAAAATTTTGGTATGTTCTCAAATTCCACTAAGTTCCAGCTCCTCTTCATCAGTAGATAAACAAACTTTGTCTACTAATGTGGAGCAAAGGTCTATTTCAATTAGACATCTAGCATAATGGCCAAATCGAGCTATTTCAGTTTCTTGATCCATCTTAACTGGAACTCCAATAGCTAATGCAATGTCATATAGAATTCTAGGATGACATAAAACCCAGTTTAAGCCATAGATTTTAACCCATACCTGAATTGAGGTCTTACCAATTTCATATGGGTTGAATTTCCGATCCCAGTCATGTATATGTACTGCACCTGGCTTGAGTGAGAGGGAGCCAAATCCCCAGTCATGTATATGTACTGCAGGGGGGTGCAGGTGCAGGGGGTGCTGGGGGGAGGGGGCAGGGGGGATGGGGGCAAGGTCAGGGGGGGTGCGGGGGGTGGGGGGTGTTGGGGGTGCAGGGGGGCAGGGGGGAAGGGGGGAGGGGGGTAGGGGGCAGGGGGGCAGGGGGGCAGGGGGGCAGGGGGCAGGGGGCAGGGGCAGGGGGGAGGGTGGAGGGGGGAAGGGGGGGTGCAGGTGCAGGGGGTGCTGGGGGAGGGGGGGATGTCCAGCAGGGGGGAGGGTTGTCCAGCAGGGGGGAGGTGTGGGGGGAGGGGTGTCCGGCAGGGGGGGTTGTCCGGCAGGGGGGGAGGGCTGTCCGGCAGGGGGAGGGCTGTCCAGCAGGGGGGGCTGTCCAGCAGGGGGGAGGGCTGTCCAGCAGGGGGGAGGGGTGTCCAGCAGGGGGGAGGGGTGTCCAACAGGGGGGAGGGGGGCAGGCTGAGGTTGGGGGGCATGCTGGTGTGCAAGGGTGCATGGGGGAGTGAAGTTGGGTGGGGGGTGTCCAGGGTCTGGGGGGGTCTGTCCTAGGTGGGGGGGATGGCAGTTGGGGGGGTGTCCAGGGTCTGGGGGGGTCTATCCTGGGGGGTTTGGGGGGGGCAGGACTGGTAGGGGAGAGGGGGGAACTAGCAGGGGGAGGGGGGAAAGTAGCAGGGGGGGGACTGGGCAGGGGCAGGGGGGTGTTGTGGTTCGGTGTAGGGCTGAACAACAGCATTCACCCAGCCAGGTACCAAGTAGTGAACAACAGCTCTGTAGAATTGTCATGCAACTGCTAACCAAGGAAAAGAACCGGTCTGGAAACTTCTAAGGCACACTTTTGGAATGTTTACTGCAAATAAAAAAGGTTTTCCTCGTCCGTCTCCATACTCAGCCTTTGAATCATCTCCTTTCCTTTGAACTCTAGCACCACAAATTTCTGAATCTTCAACACATGGTCTAGGCTCCAGTGATGACTTATTACTAGGCTCCAACCCCATCGAGAGAGTTCGTACGGCTTGGCCATCGAGAGTAGAAGGTAAGACAAACTTCCCCAATCTGCGACAATCAATTGTACCTGGCAGCATGTTCTGAATTGTCACTTCATCATCAAGTGGAATCAATTGCAGCCCAGGGACATATTGTTCCTTCACGTCAACCCTTCGCTGAAATTTCTTTTTCAGACCGTGCAAAACTGGAATCATTCATCTCTTTGCCTTACTGTTGTCCTGTGGGGGTGCAAGGGGGCTGTCCGAGGGGGGCAGTCTAGTGAGGTGCAGGGGGGTGTTCAAGGGGGTTGTCCAGGGGGGTGCAAGGGGGCTGTCCAGGGGGGCATGGGGGTGCAAGGGGGTTGTCCAGGCGGTGCGGGGGGGAGGGTTGTCCAGCAGGGGGGGCTGTCCAGCAGGGGGGAGGGCTGTCCAACAGGGGGGGTCTGCAAGGCAGTTGGGAGGAGGGCGGGGGGGGGGGGTCTGCAGGGCATAGGGGAGGGGTGCAGGGGGTGTCCAGGGGGTGTCCAGGGGGTGTCCAGGGGGTGTCCAGGGGGTGTCCAGGGGGGTGTCTAGGGGGGTGTCCAGGGGGTGTCCATGGGGTGTCCATGGGGTGTCCAGGGGGGTGCCGCGGGGGTTGGGGGGTATTTTTTTATGGATTTGGAGACCCTATAGCCACAGTTTTAAACCGTGGCTATTGGTTTATTGCCATGGTTTTTAACCGTGGCTATAGACCTAATGCCACGGTTTTATATTGTGGCAATAAAGCCTGTTCGGCCTTTAGTATAGCCACGGTTCAAACCGTGGCATTAGGTATACAGCCACGGTTTGAACTGTGGCTATAGGGATGGGCCTATAGCCACGCCAAACTTAGCCACGGTTTCTCAAACCGTGGCTATTACCTATAGCCACGGTTTAAGGGCCTATAGCCACGGTTTAGAACCGTGGCTATAGCCCGATTTTCCAGTAGTGGTATAATTAAATATTTAAATTACAAAACTATTTAAAAAATCATTTTAATAGATTAATTTTAAAAACTTCGAACATATTTTAAATGTTAGAAGTTAATAAATAAAAAATATTTAAGATTATTCATATAAATTACAAATATTACATATATAGTAAATAAATATATGTATAAATAAATATTACAAAATGATTAAATATATTTTTAACATTATTAATGAATATTTAATAATAATTGAATGAATTAAATTAAATAGATTACCAAAATATTAAAAAGTGGATTTGTAACATTTACATGAATTACATACATATGTAGACATACGTGTGCGTCCGCACACACACACATACATATATACATGTATATAAACACAGGCACATATATACATGCAATTATACATATACATATATTTTATATTATTTAATATCAATATCAATATATATCTAAATAAATATATTCATTTATATATTATATGATTGTTTAAATAAAATATTAATATATTATATTTATTTTAATTATATACACATTTTGTAATTAATGTCAATCAATAAACTACTAAACATCTTGACTAATATAAATTTGATAATTTTTTATATATAAAATTATGAAAATAAGATTCATTTTTATCAGAAGTTATATAAACCATATTTATATATTACTTTAAAGAAATATATAAAACAATGCAAGAATATGATTTGCCACATGCGACAAACATCTCATAATGGCTGACAACACCATCATCTTGGCTTGGGTAGATTGGTGCCAAAATTTGGCCATGAGATTGAAGAGAGGGAGAGTCTCCATCCTTCAGATAGAAAGATGATGAAACTCCCTCTGAGCAGAGGGTTTCAGAGGATTCGCGATTGGTGTGGCCAGTAAGGTCGGTTTTCAATCCCAGCGGTAAGGACGTGGGTGGCAAACGTCTGGTGACATGGGAGGCGATGACACCTCATGGTGATAAAGATCTGCTCAAGCTGGAGTGGTGTAGATCTTCTGACTTGGGATGCGGATCGATTGTGCCAATCCCGGTGATGGATGGTGACATGGTGTCACTTTAACAGCGGGGAGATGACCAGGCCGATGGTGTGGGGTGGAGCTGACGACGGTCGAGTGTGAGCCATTGGCGTTGAGTCGCGGTGGTTGTGGGACCCCAGGGGTTCCACCTGACGATGGTGATTGGCTCGCCCATCAGTGGGTTTCCCGGTGATGACCGCGCTTTGCCAGTGATTTCTTGTTTTGGCTGATGAAACATCCGATGTAATTTCCAGGTGCAGGCGATCCAGCGTGAAGATGATGGGGACAACCTCGTCCACAGGGCAGGCATGATTATGCGTGTCGAGATTGGTCGCGGGGTTATCAACAGAATTGGCTTGCGTCATGATCTGGTGAGGCGCACGCCGGCGATGAGGTGGAACAGACCTTTGGCCGGCGGATTTGTAGGTTGGGTCGGTGCCTAGGCGGGGTGGCCGGCTACGCCCGTCATGAGATGACCTCAGGGCGCGAAGGAGACTTCAGGGCGCGAGGTGTCAGTCATCCTCAGGATGTGGATTGAGACGATGGCGGGGTTGCGCGACTTGCGAGGATGCGTGAACAGGCTGGCTCAACGTTGATTCTTGGGATGTGCGAACAAGCTGACGAACGACGGGGATTAAGATGAATGTGAGCCGGTTCGTGTCGACGAACCGTCGACTTTGAGCTTGGGATGCATTTTCGGTGTATTTTATTTTGGCTATGGCGTGTTGTGTGTTGGCTGTGATGCGGGCAGATGCGGTGTGGGATGTTGGGGTCTTTTTGTTTTCTTGGGTCTTGGACTAAGTCTTTGTTTGGTGGCACTTACTATGTCACATGTTTGTTGTCATCTTTGTGTGTGTTTCTATTTTCTAAAATAAATTTTTAGGACCGAGCATGCTCAAGTCCTAAACTTTCTTGATATATAAATATATACTTATTGTAATATAAATCTTATTTAGAAATACATAAATAAATATACATTTATTTATAATTATAATTATAAATAAATATATTTCTAAATATTTGAATATAATTATAAATATATTTATATAATTATATATATTTATTAATATATAAGTTTATATAATTATAAATATAAAAAAAATATTTAAAAATATTTATTATAATTTTATAATTATTTAAATAAATATATATATATTTATTTATAATTCTAATTATAAATAAACATATTTATAAATATTTGTATATAAATATAAATATATTTATATAATTTTATATATTTAAATAATTATGTATAATTATATAATTATATATGTGTATATAATTATATATATATATATATATTTATTTATAATATATTAAGTGTTTAGGGGTACAATTACATATGTATTTATTAATATATAAATATAAATAATTATAAATATAATAAAAAAAATTTACTTAAATATATTGATTATAATTTCATAATTATATATATATATAATTAAATATATTTATTATTTATATATACTTATTATAATTTTATAATTTAAATATATGTTTATTTATCTACAATTTTATAAATAATTTTTTTTAAACTTTATATATGTATATTTGAATTATTAAAAAAATATTAATATCACATATTTATATTAATTATATACATGCATTATTTAATTAATGCATATAAATAAATATTTTTTTAAATTTGATTATGATAATTATATATATATTAAAAATATTTTTTAGAAAAAGTTTTTATCAGTGCTAAGAATGTCAATGATAAAGATCCACCTTTATCAGTGCTAAAAAAAAGTTGATAAAGGGTACACCTTTAAATTGTTTTTTTAACGCTAATAAAAGTTACCATTATCAGTGCTTTTAACCAGCACTGATAAAGGTAACCCTTTAATAGTACTTTCTGTTTAGCGCTGATAAAAGTAAGTACTGCATAAGCCGTGATCTAAAGGAATGCCTCCTCATAAGATGCAAACTTACTCATCTGTGAAATACTTCAGGCCTTCCATACCCCTCACGATGAACAAATTGTCAAATGCAAATACTCCTTGTCTACCCCTTCTTCTCGACAACTTGTCCTCCTCCATTGATCCTTCTACCACTTACGAGTTCTAATGGAAGTCTGAATACATTAATCCAGATCTTCCTCATCTGGGGAGGTTTGATTTCCTTATACGTGTTCAATTAGATGTCTGAAAACATTATTCAGGTTATCACATCTCCGGCTCTCAACAAATTTTCTACGACTTTGAGATCACCCACATCCACTGAGATTCTTTTTCCTCTTGCATTTACACTAAGAAATCCAAAAACCCAAATATCTGTCTTTTAAAATGTTAATTGTGTACTTTACCTAATCATCAATTTCAACAAGTTGTACAATGTTTTCCCATTTATTAGGGTTCTTGGTTATCATCACAGGATTTTTCATATATTGAACAAGTTGCTATAGATTTTTTATGATCAACAGATTTTTCTTAACTCATTTTATAAATAATTGTACATTTGAATTTTCTTTATAAATTTACTTTCATTTCATTAAATTTTCATATAAGGGTATCTACGGAAACTTTTCATTACACAGTCCTTGTCAATGATTTACAAAGTGGGAGGAAATTTCATCAAATGAAAAAGCACGCAATAAGGAAGCAATGCTATGTGGGAAGATTCCTATGGCGAGTACAAAAGTCAACACTAATGTAGGTTGGGAAACATTTAAGAACATATTCTCTTTGAATACAAGCTCATCTGGAATCTTTTGATGTGAACACACAATATTTTGAACATGAACCATTAATATATCACTACACTATACTACTTCAAGAAGAACCATTAATTATTGTAACCATTCAAATGACATTAATGAAAGACATTCGATGAGGTCACCTAGTAGAATGGAAAAAAGTGTTTAGATACGGGCAAAAAAATGATCCCCTCAATGGTAAGTGCATCAAATCATTCCCTCAAACTTAATAATAAGATTCATATATTTATTATTTCTATTCATATTACAGTCACATTGTATGTTAATCTTAAATTCTTCAACACATGCTACTGCATGTCCTACATTTAACGTGCAAAAAGGGTTTTATGAGCTCCAAAAATGATGATATTGTAAGCACCTTTAAAATCCTATGACTTTTATCAGTGATAAAAAAACGCTTATAAAGGACTTATTTATCAGCACTAATTTTTCGTAAATTAACACCATGCTACATTATGCTTCTAAAATTACAACACACTGTAGCAACAAATAGATAATTTATTTGAAATTAATTTTAAATCATAAAAATAAGAAATAAAACACTATTATAGTCATTTCAAAAATATTGGTTTGTATAATTATATTGGTAAGTATAATTTATCCCAAACATTAAAAAACATCAATATTTTATTGTCTGGTCTCCGACCTCCTATCAAAAGATCCCAATCATGATACCAATTTGCAAACAAACCACATTAGCTTGAACAAAAAAGTTCACCTATATAAAAAACAGTTCTTATTTTAAAAATACTATAAAGAAATAAATTAAACATAAATATCAAACAAAACATTAATAAAATTTCATTTTTAAATTGAAATCGCACATTTTGAGTCATATCAGTCACATTGCATATCGTATTGCTGCTTAGAGATGTCTAAAGTAATGAAGCCCAAAAGCATCGGTTTGAATAAGATTAACACATTCGGAGGGAACCAAGGCTAGAAAAGGTCATACGAGGGGCTCTCTGGTTGCCCCTAGATCCCAGATAATCCGGCACCATGTTACCTTCACACCAGGTCTGAGACACACTCGTACGTCCAATATTCCTCTTGCATTTACTAATGATATAAGTAATTGACAAAGGAGTGGTAATCTTGCCTTGGACAGACTTTTGAATGAGTGAGGAGTCCGTTTCAACATCAGAAAGAGAGATATTTGCGGAAAGACACACCTCCAACCCATTAATAAGAGAATTCACTCTCGCCAACCTCTCCTACTCATTGTTCCCAGTAGAAAATCCGAAACACTATGGGGCAACCATCCAAGACCAATGAAACTTCCAAAATCACTCCACACAACATTAGCCCGATCCCTATAAAAAAAGAGATGCTTAATCATTTCAACTTTGGGATTCCTACAACAATGACACATAGAAGCAAGGTGAACTCCTTTCTGACGGGTCGCGTTGTCACTCAACACTGCCTGGTTTAAAATGTGCCACACCACGAAGTTGTATTTGGTCGGAATCAGTTTGCACAAAAGGAGAGCCCGCTATTTGCTGTGCCTGCGACTAGTAGTAAAGGAAAACCGATAAAGCCTGGCCAAGGACCCAAATGAAGCCCTGGTGAAAACAAGTCTATCAGGATCCAAATGAAGCCCTGGCGAATGAACTCCGAGTACCTGAATGCATGAGAAGAAGAAGATGTCGGGAACAAGAAATCATGGGTAACCAAGAGAGGCTCCCAACCAGTTAACTTTCCAGAAGCGTATAATCCAATTACCAATGATCCATCGAGGTTGACGTTGAAGCTCAGTTATGTACCCCCGCAGCATCTGCCAGACTAGAAACCTTCCTGAACAGCGTTCCCAGGTCAGCCCCTTCCAGGACCTCCCAAAACATTTTACCTTGAAGGCTATACATGGTTTCCATAACACTATGAAGGCCAATACCTCCAGCGTCCACTGGTCTGGCCATTCTGCTCCAAGATGCCAAGTGGCACCAGCCGTTTGAGTGGGCGTCACAAATGAAAGACACTAAGGTCTTTTCAATATTCCTGACCACAGTCTTAGGCACCATAAGAACCAGTAACACGTGCAATAGAATGGATGATAGAATATTATTGACTGGGGTGATCCAACCATTGAAAGATAAGAAACGGTTCTTCCAGTTATCGATACATCCATTAATCCTGTTAAGAAGGTTGTCATAGTGATGAATCCGCAACCTTTCTGGAGAAATTGGAGCTCCGAAATAATCCATGGGAAAGAGTCTCCTATTAAAGCCCAGGAGATCCTCAACTATTTTAGAATGCCTGTCATAACAACACCTAAATATGTACACGCTGATCTTCTCACAATTAATACATTCGACACTTCACTTGTTGTATTCTTCTAGCACTTTTTTGGTGGCTCGTATAGATCTCATGTTACCGTTGATGAACAAAATAACGTCGTCTGCAAATAGAAGATGAGAAATTTCATTTAGATGATTACAACACCTGAAGGGAAGGATAGAACCACTGCTGAACTCCATGTTCAAAATTCTATTGAAGGGGTCTTGGGCCAAGATGAATAAACTGGGCGACAGTGAATCTCCCTATCTCAAGCCTCTGACAGACTTAAAAAACCCACATATCTTACCCAAAAAATTAACAGCAATCCACAGGGACTGAAGCACCTAAAGAACAAGTAGACAACCCATCTTGAGAAGCCAATGCAGGGCATGACCTTGAGGTTGAAGCCCCACTAAAGTCTATCATACCCCTTATCAATGTCAATTTCCAGCACCATGTTAGTGCCGGGAGTCTTTCTATTGATATCACTTCTCATCTCTTGAGCCAGTGAAATGGCAGCCTGAGTAGACATCCCTCTCACAAAGTCATGTTGCTCCAACTAAATCAAATTACTATAAAGTGTAGAAAGCTTCTTATTGATGACATTAGACAGAATATTGTAGGAAAAATTACCCATACCAATCAGCCTGTAGTGCTTAATTGAGAATGGATTCTTGATTTTGGGAATAAGTATCAAGGAGTTGGCATTGGCTACCCGGGGTAAATTGCCTTCCCTACAGAAATCCTGAATTGCAGTCATTGGATATCCCTTCATCAGGTCCCACGATGTCTCATAAAGGGATCCCAGGAAACCGTCCGGGTCGGGAGAGCTTTCATGGTTGAGGGAAGCCGTAGCCTCCTTTATCTCCTCCTCCCCAAGTACTCTATCAAACCACTGATCGGTCACATACTTCACAATCCTAGGAATAGAATCCCAAATAATATAATGACCCCCTGGGTAGCCTTCCTGTATGAACTGGTTATCACCAGTTAAATGACATTTTAAATGATCCTCAACCATACCTGCAACACCTATAGATCACTGGTATAAGAGTTGTCGTCCATGATGATGTTCAGGGATGACCGGGGATTCCTCTCTTTGATAAATGCATGGAAAAAAGCCAAGTTGCGGTCCCCCGCCTTCAACCAAGTTTTCTTTGATTTTTCCTGAGCTATACGCACTTGTTCAAGATGCATAGAAGAAAAATGATTTTTCTTATTGATTATAACATTAAACAAATCCTCATCCCAACACTCCTCTAGCTTGGTCTCCACCCGTTCGATCTCTTGTTTAGTAGCCTACAAATCTTGAAAATGCGGAGGCTTAGTCCTAATCCACTTGAGAAGATCATCCTTCAGCTGTCTCAGTTTGTTATGTAACCCTACCCATGACTGCTCTTACATGGGTTTGCACCAAGATGATAGCACCAAATCATAAAAACATTGATCACATGACCGCCTACTAGAGAACCATAACCTATCACCGCCACCCTCTCTAGACAACATTCAGACTAGATGCGAAGAGTGATCCAATAAAGAATGAACCAAATGAGACAGTTGCATTTGGAAAAGAAGATAACCCCTGAAGGTTGGCTACACAATGATCTATCCGGCGCCGAGTGCGACACATTCCTTTTTGGTAATTACACCAAGTGAAGATGTCTCCGGATAACCCCATATCTATTAAGCCCTTCCTATCTGTGAAGGAAGAGAAGTCATTCCTGTCTTTCCATGGGTAGAGACCCCCCCCCCCCCTTCTTCTCATAGATATCCATTATGGTGTTGAAGTCGCCACCCACGGACCAAGAAGAGTCTCCTAGTGAAAAGGCCTCCAAATCACACCACAGTTTTTCTCTCAACCTTGCCTCACACTTAGCATAGACCACCAAGAGGAAACATGTGAAATTCTCTGAGCTAATCTTAACAGTGATCTGTTGCTTAGTAGCCACCACCAGTTCCCCAGATATATAATTTTTCCAGAAAAACCAGATGTGATGTTTACACGGTTCTCCATGCATTAAGTCTCTCAGATCCATCCTACGCACAAAAGAAGCAATCTGAGAAGCCCTTTGTTTTGGTTCTAGCACCGCAACGAGTGAAACCTTGTAAAAGGACATCTCCTTGGATAAAAAATCTAATCACACTCGAGCGCCAAGGCCTCAAGCATTCCAAATTATGAGAGAAATCTTTGGAAAAGAAGGCGCCTGGTTCTGGCCCCTAGCATAGCACGACACTTAGGAAGTGTAGAAGAGCTTGACGAAGCCCATTTGGAATGGGATGACCTGGCACACATTCCACTTGGAGGGGAGATGAGAGAAGTGGTGAAGAACTTGTTATCCTGCACATGTGATAGTG
The DNA here is from genome assembly GCA_963277665.1 of Viscum album. Taxonomy (NCBI): domain Eukaryota; kingdom Viridiplantae; phylum Streptophyta; class Magnoliopsida; order Santalales; family Viscaceae; genus Viscum; species Viscum album. The sequence goes on from OY728130.1 coordinate 584,977,753, forward strand.
ACCCAAAGCCATTGGATGTGGGAATAGGAAAGCTAGCGGATGGCCTTGGATCTCGGAAAGAAGGTGCCTGGGGAGGAAACTGAAAGTAGACAACTTCCTTGTATCGAAGCGGACTGCATGATTCGGCTGACGAGGCTCTGCGGGAATCGACGCCCGCTTTCTGCGCACTGACACAGCGTGACCGTGAAGCCGATAGGTTGTGAAGAGACGGGATGAAGATAGATAAAAAACTCTTGCCGCCACTCCACTCTGCCCATGATCTGAAGCAGAATCCGAGACAGGGAGGGTCGAGAGAGATCAATAGCGACGCATATTCGGGCTGCCGATGCCTTGAAGATGAACGGTACGCTCATCAGCACAATGGAATTCCCCCTAGGGCATCGTCGGTCCCCCTAATAAAGGAAAGGTTGTGGAAGGGAACCGGAAGCCCAGGAAGTGAAACCCAGACCGCTGCCAGGAGAATCTCGACCGTAATGCACCTCCATGGACCACCAGAAGAGATTGAAGGGCCTTTGACCAACCAATCTTGGACTCCGGGACCAGGCCTTGAAAAAATCATCCTATAGGAGAGGACGATACAAAATGATATCTCATTCAACACTGAAATGTGAGCTGGGGTTTTCAATCCCCGGAGTTCACGAAAGACCCAAAAATCATTAAGACCTCGTTTGGCAGGCGCTATATGAGAGGAAAAGAAACGATTTGAGGGGAAGGAACGTATTTCCCTTGTTTGGTGAGGAAGAGCGAGAGATTGAGGGGGAGAAACGGGGAGAAATATTTTTCTCTGTCCAGCCCTTTCAAATCATCCCAATGGACGGAAATGATGCGTCTGCTGGATGTTTTTTGAGATTTATCATTTTGCGCCTATATGTGTATATAAATAATAGTTCCCTTTATGCCTAATAATACCAACAAATAATTGTTTTTCTAATTTCAACCTAACCTATAAATAATTTTGATGGTTATTGAAATTTAAAATAATATAAAATTATATTTATTTTAATTATTCATAAATTATAACATTATATTTAGTATTTATTCATAAATGATAAAACTATAAAAATATATTTATTCATAAATTATATTTATTTTAAAATTAAATCTATTAGTAAATTGTATTTATAAAATGATATATCAATAAATTATATTTATTCATAAATAATAAAACTATATTTATTTTAATAATAATTCTTAAATTGTAAGATTATATTTATTCAGAAATTTATATTTTTATAAAATTATATCTATTCGTAAATTATAAAATTATATTTATTTTAATATGAATTCATAAATGATAAAATTATATTTATTTTAATATTCATTAGAAAATTATATAAAATCATATTTATTCGTAAATGCTATTTAATATTTAAAATTGTATTTATTTTGATTTATATGTAAATCATATTTTTTTTTCAAATTTTGTATGATTGTATATTAATATTTTTTTATAATTATTGAAATTAAAAGTTCAAAAATAATGTATCTGTAATGAAAATAAGGTATCAAGGTAAAATATAATTAATTTAAAATAATTGTGTCTCGTGATTATGTAATTTTTTTAATGTATAGTTCCTTGTAACTAAACAATTTTTTTCAAAAAATTAATTAATTATATTATTGAAGTAAAATGTATATATGATTGTTGCGATATAAAAACAGTAAAGATAATACCAATTATCATATGTATACACATCTAACATAAATAATTATAAAATTGAAAAGAAAATATCATTGCAAATATATTTTTCAAAATTAAATGTATATTTAATTAACATGATATAAAAACCATAGATACAATTTGAAATTATAATATTTTTTATTTGGAATAATTAAGTATTGTAAAACTATATTTTTTAATAAGGGGTATTTTTGTCATATTTTCAGAACATTTCTTTTCTTTTTTTAAAAAAATTATCACCAAACAGGATCGAGAGAAATTACAATCTTTTCTTTTCTTTTACTAAATTTCGCATCCAAACAAGAAGGTGAGAAATCAAAATCATTTCATTTCATTTCATTTCTTTTATGAAATAGGAAATCATTTCTTTTCTTTTACTAAAAGATAACCAAACATAGGCTAAATGTGGATTATCCACACCAAATCTTGTCACTAAATGTTGTGGTTGGATGACCACTAAAATAGATAGTAGAGGAAGAATGAAAATAAAAACAATCTTTATTTCAACAAGAACAAAGGATTACAATTCTCTATCTCACACCTCCTTTTATTTCTCTCACATGGAGTTTTCTCAGCTCTCTCACAGTAGAGCTCTCCCTTAACTCGAATCTAATCTGATTGTTGAAAGAGGCATCCCAAAACCTCCTTATATAGTCATGGTGGAGGAGTCCATGTCCGACACAACTCCTCCACCAATCCCCACCTACCTTCAACAATGTCAGCCTACACAATTAACATGTACAACAACCAATGTTGAAGCAGCCATGGTGCTGGTGGGGTTGGTGCACCAGCCACCTACCACAACAGTTGGAAAATTCTCCATCAATTCTCTCACTCCAGCTACAATCCGCTGGAGCATCTACAAAGGTTTAGCTTCTCCCGAGCAACCACCTTTGTCAACATATCTGCCGGGTTCTCCTTCGTGTGGATTTTCACAAGTTGCAGCAGTTGTTGATCAATCACTTCGCGTATCCAATGATAACGAATGTCAATGTGCTTCGTCTGGGAATGATACATGGAGTTCTGGCTCAAGTTCAAAGCACTTTGACTATCGCAATGAACCATGTACTCCTTCTGGCTGAATCCGAGTTCCTGGAGAAAACGATTTAGCCACAACGTATCCTTACCAGCTTCCGAAGCAGCAATGTACTCTACTTTCGTCGTGGATAAAGCGATGCACTTCTGCAACCTTGACTGCCATGATACAGCTCCTCCTGCAAAAGTATAGATGCATCCTGATGTAGACTTCCTGTTATCAGGATCCCCGACCATATCTGCATCTGTATAGCCCTCCAAGATAGGTTCAGCTCCCCCATAGCACAAACATAACTTTGAAGTACCATTAAGATACCTCAAAATCCATTTGACTGCATCCCAGTGCTGCTTCCCGGGATTAGAGAGAAATCGTCTCACGATCGCCACTACATGGGCAATGTCAGGTCTCGTACTCACCGTAGCGTACATCAAGCTTCCAACTGCAGAAGAGTATGGTATCATCTCCATCGCCTCGATTTCTTTCTTGGATGACGGGTATGAACTCTTGCTCAACTTTAAATGATTGAGAAGAGGAATGCTTATTGGTTTGGCTTTGTCTATGTTGAAACGTTTCAGAACACGTTCAACATACTTCTCCTGAGATAGCCATAACAACTTCCTCTTTCTGTCACGAATGATTTGCATCCCCAAAATCTGTTGAGCTGCTCCCAAGACTTTCATATCAAAAGACTTGGATAACTCCTTCTTCAACTGGCTAATCTTCGCTGCATACTTCCCAATGATCAACATGCCATCAACATAAAGTAGAAGGGAAACAAAGTTACCATCCTGAAATCACTAGACGTAGACACACTGGTCCGCCTGTGTCCGCTTGTAGCCATGACTCACCATGAATGAGTCAAACTTCTTATACCACTGCCTGTGAGCCTGTTTCAGTTCGTACAAGCTCTTCTTCAATTTGAAGACATATTTTTCTTGTCCAGAAACCACAAATCCTTCAGGCTGCTTCATATAGATATCCTCGGAGAGGTCACTGCGAAGAAAATTCATCTTCACGTCCATCTGTTCAAGCTCCAAGTCCAAGCTAGCCACTAATCCAAAAATGACTCGGATTGAATCCATCTTCACTATGGGTGAAAAAATCTCATCAAAGTCGACTTATTTCTTCTAAAGGAATCCCTTGACAACTAACCGAGCTTTGTGCTTGACCTCCCTTTTGCTGACATCCTTCTTCAGCCTGAACACTCATTTGTTCATAAGTGCCTTCTTACCTTTGGGTAATTCCACCAAATCGTATGTTTGGTTATTCATCAAAGACTCTATCTCATCCTCCATTGCATGCAACCACTTGAGTTTTTCGGGATGAGACACTGCTTCCTGGTATCCTTCTGGTTCCCCCTCATCAGTCAACAATAGTTAATCTAACTCCGAATATTTTGTTGACGGAATCCTTCCTCGTGAAGATCTTCGAACTTGTGAAATGTTAGGTTCGGGAGGCACAACATCACCAAGCTCCTGTGATGGTTCTGCAACTTCTTGTGGAGATAATTGAGTCCCCCCTACTCAATATCATCCTCCACTGCCTCCTGGTCCGCTGCCGATGAGTCTTCTTGCACCACCTCCTCTTCAATGATAGGTGGTGCTCGTATAGGTGTTGGATCATGAATTGAGTCCTCGACACTTTACCTTTGAGACATTCTAGAAGTTTGAATGTCCTCGATCGTCTGGTTCTCATGGAACACGACATCTCTGCTTTTGATCACCTTCTTCTCCTTCAGGTCCCAAAGCTTGTATCCAAACTCCTCATCTCCATAACCGATGAAGATGCATGGAGTAGATCTCCTATTTAGCTTCTGCCTGAGTTCCTTGGATACATGTGAAAATTCCAAACATCCAAATACTCGTAAATGAGAGTAAGAGGGATGTTTACCAGACCATATTTTCTGTGGAATCACAAAATTCAGTGGGACTGACGGTGATCGGTTGATGAGGTAGCATGCAACCTGAACAACTTCTCCCCAGAATAGCTTAGGGAGCTTATCCAAACTCATCATGTTTCTGACCTTCTCTATGATGGTTATGTTCATCCTTTCTGCAACTCCGTTGTGTTGTAGTGTCCGAGGGATCATCCTCTCATGTTGGATTCCCTCACTCCTGCAATAGGCACCAAATTCCATGGATGTGTACTCTCCTCCGTTGTCTGAATGAATACACTTTAGCTTCCTTCCAGTTTCATGCTCCACCATGATGTAGAACATCTTAAAGTAGTCCAGTACTTAGTCCTTCATCCGCAATAAGAACACCCACTCCCTTCAAGATGCATCATTAATAAAGGATAAAAAAATATTTGTTACCTTCGAGTGAATCCACCTCCATGGGTTCGCATACATCAGAGTGCAACAGATCCAACAACTCTGATCTCCATGATGAAGCAGTATTGAATGAGACTCCATGTTTCTTCCCATACAAGCAGTATTTACAAGGATCAGGTGATGCATCCTTTTCAATAGTGATGTACCTCTTATTCGTTAGGGCAGACAACCTTTTTTCACTCATGTGACCGAGTCTCCTATGCCACATATTGGATGGTATCTCTCTTTCCACCATGTTGAGGCCATCTACACATATATTCACATGAGTTTTATATAATGTACAACATATGTGTCCTCGGGTGATGATGATGGATCCTTTTGTCATCTTCCATGCTATATTGCTTAAGATGTTGTCACAGCCTTGTCAATCAAAGGCTATACCTGATAAAAGGTTGAGTCAAAGACTTAGAACACGCCGAACATCCTCCAGGGTGATTGTGTATCCAACGTTCATCTTGAATTGGATATCACCCATGCCAACAATCTCCGCCGAACTGGTATTCCCCATATTGACTGCACCAAAGTCACCATCTTGATAAGTCAAGAAATACTCAGGATGCGGCGTGACGTGGTATGATGCTGCAGTATCAACCACCCATTCTGTGTCTTGGCCTGATGTATGAAAGCATGTCTCTTATTCGTCTTTGGAGCAAAGAATAACGTCTCCGGTGACGCTCACATGCACATCTTTATTTCTTATTTGTTGGTTGCTACTTTGACCCTTTTCTTGTAACAACTTTTGATAGTTCTTATTCACGTGTCCCTCCATGCCACAATGGTAGAATTTTTATGTTAGCCTCCTTCCATATGTGGACCTTCCTTTGTTCTTGATTTGAACTCTAGTTCCTGCCCCACGACCTCCTCCTTGTTGTCTCCCTCACTTCTTCAGAACGAGAGCTTGTGTCTAGTTGTAACTCGCATCCTTCCTTTGGGCTTCCTTGTTGAACAATGCATCTTTTACCATCACCATGATAAGTTTGCCTCTGGGCGCCGAGTTGCTGAGTGAGACGAAAAACGTATCCCAGCTATCGGGAAGTGTGCAAAGTAACTGGTTCGCCTAATATTTATCATTTAGAGTCTTATCGGCAGCCACTAACTGGTTTACTAGGCTTTGGAACTCGCTGGTGTGTTCAGCTATAGAGTTTCCACTCTGTAGTCGAAGATTCATCAACCGATTCAACAAAAGGATCTTGTTTCGAGTGGTCTTTGACTGGTATGTATTTTAAACTTTGTCCAAAGTTCATACACATCAATCTCTTGAGCAACATGGTGGTAAACGCTGTGATTGATCCATTGGAGGATTTGACCGATTGTCTTCTTGTTCAACTTCTTCCACTCCACTTCCTTAGTGGCATCGAGGTTGACTCCCTCATTCTCAATGGGGTCAAAAAGATCCTTAGCATTGAGGAGATATTCCATTCGAGACTTCCAAATGGATTAGTTCAAAGAAGTCAACATGATCATCTCTCTTGTTGACGATCCCTCCATTGGATTTCAATTCAGTTAAAATTAGTGCATAATCTGGAAAAATGGAGTTCATCGTTATGTCTGGAATGGTCAAAAAATGGTGGAATCGACTCCTGGATCGTCAAAATAAGATACTGATTGATCAAGTTAGGATCAAAATAGTATCAACGGTCAAGATCATCCAAGGATGTGGTGATGACGTGTTGATGATGTGGTGAAGATGTGGCAGCTGGAGCACCTGCTGAAAACTCACCGGAAACGTCGTCGGTGCCGGAACAGTACCTTCTTCTCCGGCATGGGGGTACTGTACCACCCGAAGTTTGACCAAACTTTGTCCGGGCCTAGGAAGCTCGTTTTAGCTTCGTTTTGGATGCTGTTTGTGCCATTGGAATCGTCTTGACACAAGCTTTCATAATATTCATTCAAAACTCGATTTCGGGCAACTTGAATTTTCCGATCACCATAAAATTTTCACTGCTCGTTGCCATTTCACCGGAACCACCTCTGATACCACTTGTTGTGGTTCGCTGACCACTAAGAGAGATAATAGAGGAATAATGGAAAGAAGAAAAATCTTTATTTCAATAAGAACAAAGGATTACAAATACCCCTCCCACGCCTCCCTTTATTTCTCTCACATGGAGCTCTCCCAACCCTCTCATAATAGAGCTCTCCCTTGGATTGAATTGAATATGATTGTTGAAGGAGGCATCCCAAAGCCTCCTTATATAGCCATGGTGGAGGAGTCTCCACCAATCCCCACCCACCTTCAACAATGGCATCCTACACAATCAAACTGTGCAACAACCAATGTTGAATCAGTCGTAGTGCTGGTGGGGTTGGTGCACCAGCCACCTACCATGATAGCTAGAAATTTCTCCATCACTAAAGTCCACCAATAAAGATCTGATGCTTCCTCGAAGTGGAGGCCAGAAATCTGAGCAACAGAGATCCCTCTCTATAATCCGAACTGAATAAAGGCATTGACATTTCAGGGATCTAGGGCGAAGCTGACAAACGAGCGGTCAGAGGACGGAGAGTTTCTTTGAAGTCAGGGACAAACCCCGCACCAGGTAGGCAATTTTCGGGCAGTGAAGGGACAAGGAATCTAGGAGACGATCCAGGAAAAAGCCAATTCAGGCGAGGGAGGAGTCTCTCCCACATAAAAACATTCACATTGGGTCATATTAGTAATGTATGACTGATTCATACATGTCACAAATTACTTATAAATCATTATATGAAAATATCAAAACAATTTTAGTAAATTTTATTGGTTTTTAGTGAGTGACATATTTTGAACTAAAAATTCAATTTTAAAAGGATAACATACACTATGAGTCATACCGGACACATCATTATCAGATTAAGTTGCAGATGATTCCTACATATAAAAATGACTTATGGATCATTGTTTTAAAGTATTAAAATGATTAGAATGTTTTTTTCTCATTTTTGAGTATCTGAAGTTGTTTTGAACCAAAATGTCAATTAAAAATAATAACACACACTTGGATTCACACCGGTCACACCATCTGTTGGATTGATGTACAGTTAATTACTACATATAAAAAATTACTTAAGATTTGTTTTCCTAAAGTTATCAAAAAAATATGAATGTTTTTTCTTGGTTTTGAGTATATCAAATGTATTTTTTACTAAAATGTTAATTTAAACTAAAAACACACACTTTGAGTCATATCAATCACATCATGTGTTAGTTTAATGCGAGGCTGATTCCTACATGTCATAAATGACTTATGAATCATTTTCCTAAATTATAAAGAAAATATGAGTGTGTTTTTTTAGTTTTCATTGAGTGACACATGTTTTGAACTAAAATTTTTAAACTAATAACATACACTTTGAGTCATACCAGACACATTGTACATCATATTGAGGTGAAGTAGAATTATAAAAATCATAAATGACTTATGAATCATTGTCTATAAGTATCATAATAATATAAATTAATGTTTTTTTTGTTTTTGAGTACATGACATTTTCTTTAAACTAAAATGTAAATTTTAAATAAAAACACACATATGGAGTCATAATGTTCATGTCATGCATCTAATTGATATACCTTTGATTTCTATACATCAAAAATGAATTAAGGGTCATTTTTCTAATATATCAAAACAATCTGAATGCGTTTTATCAGTTTTGATTATGTCACATGTCTTTTTTCTAAAATCTCAATTTAAATTGAAAACACACACCTTGAGACATACTGGTAACATAATGTGTCGGTTTGATATGAGATTGATTCCTATATAACAAAAATAAATTATGAATCATTATAGTAAAGTATCAAGAAAATACAAATGTGTTTTCTCAATTTTCAGTGAGTGACACATGTTTTGAACTAAAATGTCAATTTTAAATAGATAACATACACTTCAAGTCTGTTGGGAACACCATGTAGCAGATTGAGGTACAAATGATTCATATACATAAAATATAATATATGGATCATTTTACTAAAGTATCAAAACAATATGAATGTGTTTTATCATTTTTGATTATGTGACATGTCTTTTGAACTAAAATGTCAATTTTAAATAAAAAAACTCACTTGGAGTCATACCAGCCACACTATGCATAAGATTGATGTGAGGTTGATTCTTGCATGTCACAAATGACTTAAGTATAATTTTATTAAAGCATAAAAATAATATTAATTAATTTGTTCGGTTTTGAGTATGTCATGTATGTTTTGTACTAAAATGTCAATTTTAGCTGAAAACATGCACTTTGAGACATAATGGTCACATTGTGTGTAAATTTGGCATGAGAATGATTCCTTTGCATAAAAAATTAATTATTAATTGTTATCATAATTTATCAAGACAATACAATCACATTCACTTGTTTTTCATTGAGCGAGACATTTTTTTAAAAGTTAATTTTAAATAGATAACATACACTTTGTGTTATACTGGGAACACAATGTATCAGATTGAGGTGCAGTCAATTACTACATATCAAAAATGAATTATGGATCAATTTCCTAAAGTATCAAAACAATTTGAGTTTTCTCATTTTTGAGTATGTGATGTGAGTTTTGAACTAAAATGTCAATTTTAAATAAAAACACACACTTAGAGTCATACCGGTCACACCATGCATTGGATTGATGTGTGATCGATTCATACACATCATAAATGTCTTAAGGATCATTTTAATATAGTATAAAATCAATCTGATTATATTTTATAAATATTGATTATGTTACATGTCTTTTTACTAAAATGTAAATTTAAACTAAAAACAGGCACTTTGAGTCATACCAGTCACATCATGTGTTAGTTTGACGTGAGAAGATTCATACATGTCACAAATTACTTATGAATCATTTTCCTAAAGTATCAAGGTAATATGATCATGTTTTCTTGGTTTTTAGTGAGTGACACATGTTTTGAACTAAAATATCAATTTTATGCTCATAACATACACATTGAGTCATACCAGGCACAATGTGTATCATATTAATGTGCGAATGATTCCTTCACGTCATAAATGGCTTATGGATCATTTTATAATGCATCAAAACAACACGAATGAGTTTTCTTGGTTTTGATTATGCAACATTTGTTTTGAGCTAAAATGTAAATTATAAATAGAAACACACCCTTGGAGTCATACCTGTCACACCATACACTAAATTGGCATGATGTTGATTTTTACATGTCACAAATGACTTAAGTATAATTTTTCTAATGGTTAAAAACTGTAGTGACTCAAGGTTTTCCCATAAAGGATTTGGAACATTCCTATAAATAATTCCAGAGCTAGGCGTGAAGACAACGTGTGATTCCATGTCCCAGTGTGTCCGGAATAAATTTTATAAAAAAATATTAAGTATTTTTATACTATGAACATGGAGAAAATGGGTTATCTCTAAAATGGTATCTTAGATCAGAAATCCAAGGGCATGGTTGAGTCCAGAGCATGATGTTTACTTTATATGGGGTATAAGTTTTGTGGGCATAGACCTTCTTTGAAAAAATTTATCGAGGGTGTTTTCATAAATAAAATAAAATAATTTATTTTGGATGTCGGCCCAAATAACTTATGAAAGGAGTCTTAGATCGGATTTATGAGATCGTGGTTGATTTCAGAATGTCGTGTTTATGCTATACATGACATAAACCTTATCACTGTCGGGTGTCGGGTCAGAGGCGAGTCAAGAGTCGAGCTGCTAATTAGTGGGGATTTAATTAAAAATTTAATCCTCCTCCTCCTACTCCTTCCACTTTTGCTGCACATGGAACCAACCTCTCCTCATTCTCCTCTTCATGATGAACGATAGGATGAAATCAAGCAAACGAAGCACCATCGATCTACGATCTTGATGGTAATCACTTCCATATCGTGCAGTGGCAGCTTCAGAGCACGAATTTGACCCCAAAGCTTCGACGTTTCGTCCCGAGGTAGGCAATTTGAGTTTTAATCTTTTTTACCCTTGTTTTTGATTTTTTTGGGTTGAATCATCAAAATGAATTCAATCAGAGGCTGGGGAATAGTAGATCGGGTCCCAAGGTTTCCGAAATAGGTCTCATATTCATTTTTGGACCACCGGAGTGTTCCTGGTGGTTTGTGGAAGATGGCGGCATGCGGTCCGGCAAGGGAGGCTCAGACGGAAGGTGGTAGAGTGGGGCGTGCTGGTGGTGGAATAGCTGGGAGCTGGTGGGGGCTAGAGGCTGGCATGGCAGGGCCGTAGGTTGGTGTCTACGAGCTGGACCGACCGATCCGGGTTGGTCCATGTGGTTTGGGTCAGGTCACGTGGGAGTTTTTTTATTAAAACCCCCATATCTTGCAAAACAGAGGTCCGATTTGCATGCCATCTACGGAAAAGAGACCCTTGATTTGAGGAAGGACTTTTGATGCCACTTTTAGGACCTTTTTTTGTGGGCACATGACTTGGTGGCATGAAACGTCCATTAATAATAATAATATAATTATTATTATTTGGAGCTTTTTGGATCAGACGTATCTCATGCGTAAAATGTATGTTTGATGCACCTTTAGTAGCGCTGAGACCCTAGAATTAATGAGGAAGTTTTAAAACTAATTTCAAGTGTTTAAACTGAGATCAGGGTGTAGGCCCCATGAGGCCTAGTCTGAGCGTTTTCGGTGAAATGTGAATTTTTCACCAGGTGTCTGTTTTGGACGAATGAGTAATCAATCCCGTGTGATTTTATGTGAGGATCGAAACATAGTGATCCATTTAATGTGTTTTAGGATTGAGTAATGGGCCCCACAATGACCCATTAGATCTTGTTGAGGAGAAAAGTGCTCGTTTTCCTGGTTATCTGTTTTGGGCAAGTTAGTAGCCTATCCTACATGTTTTTCCACGTAGAATGCAATGGTGGACTCGATTTGGGCGTAGGAGATGCAGTGTACTGGTGATGTTGTGTGGGTCTCTTGGGTTAGTGATGCCTTTACCGACAAGGTTGACTGGGCCCACCTGGTTCATGTTTGTGACTTTTTGATCAGCTGAGTTGAGTGGGTCCCCCTGGTCCTTTAACTATGATGGATTTTGGTATAACATCCCTATCATCAGACTACGACCCCTCTTAAGCTACAATGAGGGTTTTTGGTATCACATCCCCTTCAACGGATATTGACCCCTCTTTGGCTACTTTGCATACGTGCAGCGTGGGTACGTTCCTGCTTTCTAGAGTAAGTTGCCTCAATCCACTTCGATAGCAGACTCATCGGACTTGGAGCACGTATCACCCCAAGAGGTCCGACATGATCCTCACATCCCTTTGTGTTTCCATAGTAGGGGTCTTGGAATGAGTCTGACCAATTTTTACGTGGGCATTGATCCTCTACCTAGGATGTTTCAGTAGGGTACGAATCCCCCAGTGAGCCCTGGGCATAGACTCCATATCTGTGTATTGAGATGCATTTCTTCTACGATCTATTGTAATGTTTTCCTCAGTAGAGTTCTTGGAATCGGCATAACCTACACTACACGGGCGTTGATCCTCTACTAAGTGAGTTGTTCTAGATTCAGGTTGTCACGTGATACCCCTTTATGTGTTCGATGTTTATGGATAGGGTTTAGTGTCCCCCAGTGGACCTTGGGTGTGATCCTATACCCGAGGAGTTAGAGATGGTTTAGTCATTGGGTGAATTATTCCATGGAGCTATCCATTAAGTGTGTCCTCATGGACAGACACCACGAGGGTTGGATGGGTTGTATCATTAGTTCGTTTTACCGATAGAGTGGAATCTATCAGACGAGTGTCATCTGGGATGACTCATATCTTGGAGTGTGCTTTTGGTGGTTTTATTTAGAGCCTTGAGTAGGAACCTATCACTGGTGATGAGTTCAAAACCTCCCAAGGCTTGGTGCTAGAGATGAGTATATCTAGTGTTCTTTATGGGTTGTTCTTATGGTGTTGTCATATCTTGGATGACATACCCTTTTTTTTGAGTTGATTGGTCATTTTTATACAAGGATATACTCGATATGGAGTTTCTCTCTTGTTTGGGTTCCCTCTGGATATGATGAGTGGATTGTTGCCTTTCAGTTTATCCTTTTCTTTTGAGGCTTTTTGGGGTGCCTACTGAGTATCTTAATACTCACCCCTACATGGGCTTTGACTGCACATGTATTGTGTCTTTTGTAGACCACATGACTTTCGATAGAGTCCCAGGAGGACCTGAAGCAAGAATAACATAGTGAAATGGACTGACCAAGGTGTTTACCATAGCTTAGTGAAGGAGATTTCTGGCAGGTGCGTTTGACATCAATCCCCTCCATCTGAGCAGGTTGGATGATTTTACAGTTTTCTTTTGGTGGGCCCCATTTTTCATTTTTTGTTCTATTATACTCTAGTTGGGAATAGATGATTGTATGCATTTATTTTCACTTTTTATATGTCTTTGTATTGTTTTATGAAGGTGTATGTGGGTATGTGTATACAAGTATGATAGTCTAAGACCTCCCATGTGTGTGATAGACTACTCGATGCTAGTCACTAGCTCCTGGCCTATTAGAGGTAGGCTTGGGTAGTTACGGGTCGAGCCCTATTGGGACGAGTTATGACAGAGTGGTATCATAGCAGGTTCCACCTTTGGGACTGTAGAGTGCAGTTGGTCTAGCAGTGAGCATGGTTTGGGTTACATAACGACAGTGTTAGAGTGTTTTGAGTTCGACTTTCAGGATAAGGACTCCAGTGTTGGTACAAAGGTTAGCATATCCATTCACCATGACTCTGATAACCTATCTTTTGACTCGGAATATTAGGACACTAGTCATAGGGAAATAATGTTACATGCATAATATAAGATGAGGTTTTGGGTTTTTTCCTTTCCTTCTTGAGTCATCTCCCCAGATATACTCTTTGTTAGTGGTTCTTCTTGAGTGTATTTTAGAATTTCTCCATAATGATAGCCATCCAGGGTTCCACAGTGGGATTGTGGTGACAATATTACATAAGTAGAGGCTTTAGAACAATTCACTGGTTCTGAGGTAGAGCCTCCAGCTGGTCCGCCAGTTGATCCACCACCAATCGAGCAGCTGGTTGTGCCGGCAGTGCAGGATGAGGATGTGCACAGGCTGATTGTGTTGCATGAGTTCCAGAGGCAGTGACCTCTAAGGTTCCAAGGTAACCCAAACCCCTAGGCAGCCGATTACTGGATTACGGTAGTCACCTGAGTTTTCCACCTAGTGAGGAAACCTCCCGATTAGATGATGGTCCTAGCGGCGAGCCTCTTTCATGGTTCAGTCGGGCACTAGTGGAGTCTTGTGACATAGACCCACGATGAGGGGACACTCTCTTGGGAAGAGTTTTAGTGGATCTTTGAGGAGGATTTTTATTCGTCCACACTGAGGTCGGTGCGTATCCATGAGCTTCTGCATCTTCAACAAGAGAGTGGGACCGTGGTTGAGTACTCAGAGAGGTTCAAATACCTGTCTCATTACTCCATAGATATGGTTCAGGATACGTTCTTCAAAGTAACTTAGAGAAGGGCTTTCTCCATGATATTAGGGTGTTAGTGGTTCCTCTATGCATTCCCACATATGCTGGAGTGATAGAGTGGTCCTTGGTGGTGGAGAGATTTTTGGCTGATTATATTCCGATCGTTAGTACTGGGCACGTGGGAGATGAGACCTCGACAACTGGTTCGGTAGCTAGTATCTGATTGTAGTCTCAGGGGTCTGGGCATGTGTGACATTTTAGGAGGCGACCCCAAGATGGAGGATCTGAGGCCCAGGGTTCTCAGGCCAGTTCTGGTCAACTGTAGGAGTGGTAGTGTTATGCTTGTGATGGATGGGGACATCTTGCTAGAGATTTTCTAACCCTCCATGCTAATGAGAGGGAGACAGTCAATGAACCACCCACTACTACAAAAACGGGCTTTATCAGCGCTCAAAATGGGCTTTAACAGTGCTAAAAAAGTTTTGTAAAGCTCAGTGCTGATAAAGGGGGATGAGGGCCCCCTTTATTAGTGCTTTTTTAGCACTATTAAAGGTAGACTTTATCAACACTAAAAAATCACTGATAAATTCCATGTCTGCTGTAATATAAAAATCTGCAACACCATACCCAAACAAGACCTGCAAAAAAAAATAGCATATCAACAAGTATACCCATACAAAATTAACACATAATTCATAAGGTAATTTCAGCAAGTATACCCATAAAACAAGTATACCCATACACCATTAACACACAATTCATAAATTATTTAAATACATAAATAATTCAATTCAGAATTCAAGGGGTTGGGGGGCTGTTCAGGGGTTTGGGGTGGCTATCCAAGGGGGGTAGGGGGTGTCCAGGGGGGTGGGGGTGTCCGAGGGGGGTGGGGGTGTCCGGGGGGATGGGGGGTGTCCGGGGGATAGGGCTGTCCAAGGGGGGATGGGGTGGTGTCCAGGGGGGTGGTGGGGGCTGTCCATGAGGGCGGGGTTGTCTAGGGGGGTGGGTGGGTGGGGGGGGGGGGTGTCCAGGTGGTGGGTGGTGTCGATGAGGGGTGGGGGCATCCAGGGGGAGTCCAGGGGGATGGTGGGGTGGTCCAGGGGGTGGGGTGGTGTCCAGGGTGTTGGGGGGGCTTTCAGGGGGGGGGGGGGGTTGTCTAGGGGGTGGGGTGGTGGTGGGGGAAATCCAGATGGTTTGTGGGGTTGTCCAAGGGGGGGGGGGGGTGGGGTGGTGTCTAGGGGGGTGGGGGTGGTTGTCCAAGGGGGTGGAGGTGTCTAGGGGGGTGGAGGTGTCTAGGTGGTGGGGTGGTGTCTAGGAGGGGTGGGGGTGTCGTCCAGGGGGTTAGTGGGTGTCCAGGGGGGTGGGGGTGTCCAGGGGGGTGGGGTGGGGGGGCTGTCCAGGGGGGATATCCATGGGGGTGTCCAGGGGGTGGGGTGGTGTCCAGGGGGTTGGGGGGATTTCTAGGGGGTGGGGGTGTCTAGAGGGGTGTAGGGTGTCCAGGAACTTAAAAACATGAACATAATGTTTAAACATCAAAATCTTGAGCAATGGAATAAAACTTGGTAGTACATAAGGCATAGATCATAATAGAACATCAATCATGATAAAATAGCATGTGAATAAAACATTTAATTGTGGAAAAACATTAACCCCTTCATATGATTTCCATAGTAGTCAAGGCATTGCTTCCAAGACCATCTTAGTGGACAAAGTCCCTTACTGAATCGAGTTCACTCCTCGTCCCAGTCCTGTATCACTAAACCAGATTAACTTTCCATTCCAATCATGTCTATATCATGATATATAAATATTTACCCAATGAATTGGAGGGAGATATAGGTCCCACCCATCTCATAATGAAATCATTCTTACTTGTGCCACAAAATAAACATAAATCAATCATCATAACCCAAAGAATAAAATGGGTTTCCTAAACATCATCAAATCATAACGTAATTCATATAAAAAATGGATATAATTTCATCATAAGAAGAATCAAAACATGTAAATAATAGAAAAATTATTCTTGAATCTAATCATACTAAATAATTCCATCATATATGGAAAATAGTTTTGACAAAGCACTTGAAATGAATTCTTGAGGAAAATATCCTTTCTTCTTCAAAATCATTTTCTTTTCATAGAAAATGTCATTCTATTTTAAAAGAAAAGGATTTTGTTGAAAATAATCATTAAATATTGTATAGGAAGCTTCATGATAATAAGGTGTTACGAAACCGTAAAAATCCGTTCACGCCGTATAAGTTTAAAAAACATTCTCCTTGTACTTTTAAAGGAAAAGTCAAAAAGTGCAACGTATGGTAAACAAAAGAAAGATTCCTTCAATGACACAAATTAAAAGTCAAAGTGGGGTAAACATGACTTTAAACATACATGGAAAAATTTTAAACACTTTATGAAAAACATTTAATGGACATGGAAAAAATATATACCCCAGTAAATACCAACGTATAAGCAATCTCGAAAAAAATGAGATTTGAAAAATATCCCTTACCTTATGTCTGATATGATTTGTATGTATCTGATCCTCTTGTATAATGATT
Source organism: Viscum album (assembly GCA_963277665.1). Lineage (NCBI taxonomy): Eukaryota > Viridiplantae > Streptophyta > Magnoliopsida > Santalales > Viscaceae > Viscum > Viscum album. The sequence goes on from OY728130.1 coordinate 584,994,776, forward strand.
TAAATAATGTAATTGAATTATTACAGAATCATATTCATTGTTATGATATAATATATGGTTCACTTATGACTTTCTATTACCTGTTCTTTTGTAAATACCATGTTAAAGCCGCGTTTTGGGTAAAATCGTTTCATTTATGGCACATGTTTTAGTTTGTTGTTCTTGATATTATTAAAAATACCCCGATTTAATTAATTCCAGAATATAAAACATGATTTGTATATAATATATATTCAGTATATAAATATATATGATAGTTTGATAAATGGAATGAAATACACAGTTCCTGGAGACGGTGGGTCGTACGTACGCATGAACGCTGTTTTTGTTTCCTTATTGAATTGAATGAATTATGTAAATGAAAAATATATTTAAATAAATATAGTATCATTATTATGTAATATATTTCATGATTATTTATTATATATATACTTTAAAATCATAATTTAATGGTTAATCCTTGAAAATGAATCTCATCTCGTTCGTGGAGACGGTATTTCATACGTACAAGCGCGCGGTGATTTAATTTTCCATAGGATTGATAGAAGGTGAAATGGGGTTGTTTCATATTTATAATATCATATATGTATATTAGTGATACTTATTGTATAAATTTACAATAAAACAACTAAATAAGAGGATGTTGAAGAAGAATGAAATTTGAAAGAATCGGTAGAAGAGATTACCTCTTCTTCGACGCACCTCCTTTAAGCTTCTTCTTAAGGGACTAGAGATGGTTTTTTGAGAAGACCAGAACCTCCAGAATGTTTCTAGGGAAGTATAGAAGAGAAATAATCAGGATTTGGCCGATCTTTAAGGCACAAGGTATTTTGAAGAGGAGAGGGATGAGGTTCCCTTTTATAAGGGAGGAGAAGGGCATCTTTTGAAACCTCAAAAATATTAATTTACAATAGATCAAAACCCACTTTAAAACAATAAAAAATGACTCATATTTGAATATTATATGATATAGGGTTGTAATCTCATCATCCAATAAAATTTAGACATGTTTTAAATTTATTTTAAACCATACGAACTCGATTTATCCTTATTTAATTTATTTATTCTTATTTGTGGTAATAAGTTTTCAAATTTTAAATTGTTATAAATAATTACTTATGTGTTGTTAATTGTCCATAATTGGATAATTTATGATATTTTAGACCGTATATATTTTAATTTATAATTTTTAAATATTTTAGTTATTTTTAAACAATTTTATATTATGTTATTTTTATAAAATAACAATAGTGTCAATTTTGACACTATTCATTTATTTGAATTTAAATAAACTCCACACAGAAGATATGTTCTAACTAAAATATTTAATAGATTTATAATATGTCATATATATCTATAAAATTCGTGGAGCATATTAAATAGTTCATACAATATTTATTTTAATATTTTCAAAACCATATATTTGATATTTCAATCAATAAAATAATTTCAACATCACTATTGTGTCACCATTGATGATAATTATTCAATCCCTGAAAATTCTAAATAAATTCACATGATGTAGATAATTTTATTATATTTCTGGAGACTATTCATGTTCGAAGTTTCATTAATCTTATCAGTAAATTAAAATTATTATACTTATAAGATTTAAGAGATTGAGATGTTGTCAATTTCTTTAGTTTTAATAATAATTAAATTATTTTCATGGTGAAAATTCCATAAAATGTATCTATTCTGACCCTTAGGTGATATGGGACTACTTATAGTAATCTAATAGAATGTTGGCAGCTGTTAGGGTAACTTTTATAATCTTATTTTTACCCTTAATTACGAGATTTTCCTTTAACTACAGTAAATAAAAATTACCATAGTTACTATTCATAATATCAAAAAAATAAAAGTTGTAACGTCCCCAACTCGGAAGCCACTAAACCGGTGCTCAGAGCCTGGTGGTTACATGACCTTAAGCGTGCCTCCCCGTATGCCAATGGTTGACGACTAGCAGTGGGGGTCTATGTAGTCAAGTGGGGAGACTATACCCCCTTTTATCAGAGTAAGCCACAATAGAATAACCATATAGCAGAAACAAAAAAACAACAAGGAACACGTATAACAACCAATTCCAACTAACAATAAATATTCCATGTCATACTAAAAGTTCATGAATGAACAAAAGCCAAAAAATAATGACACAGACAAAATCCCCAAAATGGTTCCGACTCCAAGTTTGGATCCTCCACCAAGTGCTACCCATGTCCACTCACTATCTAGCAAGGACCTTTTCCCTTCTCCTGACTTGAAAACATGAAGTCTACTTGGGTACCCAACGGTGGCCTGAGCAGGGTGTGAGTACAACTCAGTAGGCCACCACCAACAGTGTCTACAAAATATCTAGTATAACAATTGTGTATGCAAAAGGAAAATCAATGATAAATTCCATGTAATTATTTAAGGTTCCTTTAACCAATTCAGATCCAAAGACATTACCACTTCCAATACCATTCACTTCATACCATTTATCATCACTTACCAGTTTATCACATTTCCATGGGTTAATCACATACATTATGTTACACGGGTCTAAGGCCAACAATCACATGCAAGAGGGTGAACACATCGTTATCCTATCTCAATAGGACTAACTCCCTCATAGCAACCATAACCTCACCTCGAAGCCTCAGTCTGGGTGGATGCAACCGTTGGGAGGGTAGATCATCAGTACCCATTCCTAACCCATGCATTTATGGTGGAGTTCAGAGCATCAGTCTTCACTCGACCCGTGGAAGTAGATCCTCAAGTCATACCCCACTCTACGAAGCCATGTTCACATGCTTATATATAAGTAACCATCAACCTTCCAACCATTGTCCATCGACAACCATCATTCACAAAAACCCACATGGGAAACCACATCATGCCTTAACCCATTAACACATTACCATTTCACATCATTTAACCACTCACCCAATTCCCATGTGTTATGCCTATCTCACTAAGCATTCAACACTAGACCCATAATCTATCCCATTATGGTCTTTAATCAATTTACACATTAACCCATTTAACCCATTCATCATTTCCATGAATCAACCATTCATTCCATTTCCAATAAACCTAAGGTTAGTTTCAATGTCTATTTGCATCACCTAACTTCTTCCCCAAGACCCACCAATCATACCAACATATTCATAAGGGGATCTACATTTTATTACAATAGGGTCACGTGTTTAATTAACAATCCCTAGCCTGAGAAAAGCCGACACATCCCATGGATTGCCCCAACTAGGTCAAGTCCATCCCAACACATCCCACGGGGATCGTGAGGGTTCCCATTTACCATTTTAAATATCATTGAAACCATACATGTCGAGGTTATTCACAATATAACCAAGGGAAACAAGAACATAATTAAACATGCACATAAACCCTAAATAACTGTGGGATATAACTTGTAGACCACCTACCTCAAATCCGCGGTTGAACGCACCCTCAATTGAGTCCTTAGACCTTGATTCGACCAAACCTTGGAGCTTCATCCTAGAAATCACCCAAAAGATAGGTTTTTAGGGTTCCAGGACAAGGGAGAGAGAAGATACAAACCCTAAACCAAGAAAAGAACTAGGGAGAAGATTAGCCTTACACGGAGCTTCAATCTGCAACCGACGACGCTCTAAACAGCCAAGAATCGAAGGAGATTGATCCCTTGGATCCCTTAGGTGTTTTGGTTCGTTCCAAGGGAGAAGGAGGAGGAATGGGAGGAAAATTCCGAGTTAGGGTTATATATCTCGGAGTGGAAATTTTGTAAATTTTCTAACTTTAAGTGGTCGCATGGTTTAGTCACACCGTTTGGCAATCTGTACGCAAACCGTGCATATGCCACTGCCCGAAGGAGGGGTAGGCGCATGCTTTAGCCGCATGGTTTGGCAAACCATGCATAAACCATGCGCTCGCTTCTGTCTAGAAGAGGGAGGGTCGCACGTCTTAGTCTGGGCTGGCCACACAGTTTGGATGATCGTGCGCAGTTCGTGCGACTTGGTCTGCTTTTCCCAGACTTCCATTCTTCCGTGCCTCGAGCCCCCAGAACACCCCAAAGGCCTCTCACACTTCCAAAAAAACTTTTAAAGCCCCAAAAGAAAAGGGTTAATGTAGCGACCCGAGTTTTTGGCCCTGCCCGACTTTGGAATATTTCTACGAATAAATCCAGAGCTAGGCACGAAGATGGCGTTCGATTCCAAGGCCCGGTGTGCCCGAAATTAATTTTATAAAAATATTAATTATTTTATACTATGCACGTGGCGGGGGTATGATATATCCTAAATTGTAGCTTATAAGGAAAATTTGATAGCACGGTTGAATCCGGAGCGTGTCGTTTACCCTGGGCGGGGTGTAAACTTTGCGAGCGCGGGCCTGCGGTGAGAAACGCCACCAGGGGCGTTTTCGTAAATAAGTAGCAAAGTTAGTGTGCGAGCATCAGCTCACATAACTTCTGAAAGGAGTCTCGGATGGGAAATATGAGACCGCCGTTGCGTTCAGAACGGTGCGTTTACCTAAGGGGTGATCTTACTTTTGTTCGCATCGGGCGTTGGGTCCGAGGCGGGTTTGGCGCCGGCGGGCTGCTGATATAAATATCAGCGCCCCCCCCCCTTATCGTTCCTCTCGACGTTCTTCGTCGTTCTTCGTCACCGCTCTGCCGAATCGAGCAAAAAAATCGCCCACGAGCTCGGAATTTGATGGAGAATGTTCCAGGAGCGCGCATCGGAAGCTCTGGAGCACGGATCTCAGGCAGAACGTCGGCGTTTCGCCCGCGAGGTAGGCGGATTTGAGTTTCAACCCCCGATCCCGTTTTTGCTGCGTTTTTTTATAAAATGAAGTCGTAGCAGTGTAGATCGGGTCCCGAGGGTCGTGTAGACGCCTCCGGATCATAAAACGGACCTCCGGGGTGCCCCCGACGGTCCGCAGAAGGTCCGTCGGCGCCGGCGGCGCACGGCGGAGAGCCGCCGACCAGGGCGGGCCGGCGGCGGCGGCGGCCGGTCAGGCCTCTTTTTGTTATATGGGGGTCTTTAAACCTACGTATCCTGCAATCTGGGAGCCGGATTCACGAGCCGTTTGCGGCGACGTGACCCTGACGATGAGGCGAACCCTACGGTGTGGGTTCGAGAGTTTAAAGGTTTGGGATCGTGGCCCGGGGGCTAGAAAGGTCGTATAAAATAATATTATTTTATTATTTTATGACTTCAGGCCGTTGTAACTTCTACCCGAAGCATCTCATTCACGTGCCGTCAGTGGCGTTGAGACCCTGATGGTACGACTCAATTTTTCAGATTGTTTCCGGATGTTGGGACAGAGTACGGGGTGCGGGCCCCACGAGGCCGTGTTTTGGCGTTTGCGGAGAAACGCAGCTTTTACACCAGGAGTCCGATTTTGGCGGATGATTAGTCGATCCTGTGTGTTTTTCTGAGAGGATCGCAATGGTGCGATCCGTTCGATGTGTTTCGGGATCCAGGCGTGGGCCCCACCTGAGCTGGCTTCGGTGAATAGTACCTTTTTCACTGGGTGTCCGTTTCGGACGAGCGAGTAGGCGATTCCACTTGTTTTTTCGAGTGAATTTCCGTGGTATGGTCCGCTCGATGGGTTTCCGGATCATTGTGTGGGCCCCACATGAGCTAGCTACGGTCAATAGTTCCTTTTTCACCTGTGTTCCATTTCGGGTGAGTAAACAGCCTATCCTGCGTGTTTTTTCGTGTGGAACGTGATGGTGGCCTCCGTTTTGGCCTAAGAGGTGCAAAGTGTGGCATTGTGGCGGGTCGCTCGGGTTAGCGATATTTGGACCAACAGTGGTTGAGGGTTCTCCCTTGGGTCGTTCCTACGAGGGTTCGTGTGGATCACAACCTTCGTATGGATTTGTGATCCTCTCAATGAGATGTTTAAACTGTTAGAGTTGTGGCATCCATCCGGTGGGCCCAGAGCGGATCCTCTAGCATCTTTACCCTAGGTCGGGTTCTTGGTATCGCTTTGACCGCTTATTCACCGGCGGTGATCCCCTATCTAGCAGGTTAACCCTCATAGGGTTTGTGGCATCATCAGAAATATGGTCCCCTACGCGGTGGGTCTTGCCCCGTAGGGTTGTGGCATCGTCGGGTATATGATCCCCTACTCAGCATGATGTTTATAGTAGGCTTGAGGTATCGTTGGTTATACGATCCCCTACACAGCGCTTGGTGTCGGTAGGGTTGTGGTATCGTTGGTTATGTGATCCCCTACTCAGCGCGTGGTTTTGATAGGGTTGTGGCATCGTCGGTTCGATCCCCTACATCACGAGTTATACCAGATAGGGTTTCGGTATCGTCGTGACCATCTCTATATGGACGATGATCCTCTATCTGAGTGTGATGCTTTTGTCGAGCGCCAGATCGGGTTGTGGTATCCCCCAGCGGATCCTGGGTGTGATCCCCTATCTGTGAGAACTACGTATGCCAGATCGGGTCGTGGTATCCCCCAGCGGACCCTGGGAGTGATCCCCTATCTGTGAGCTACGTATATCGGAGTGGGTCTTGGTATCTCCTAGCGGACCCTAGCGGTGATCCCCTATCCGAGGAGTCTGGTGGTTATGTTGTTTCAGCGATGTTTCCTCAGTGTTGTTATCCGACGAGCGTGGTCTCTTGGGTGAGTGTCTGAGATGTTTGTTTGCGACCCGATGGAGTGTGTCTCTCATATGAGTGTCATCTGGTATGACAGTGTTTGTGTGGTGTACTCTCCCAGTTGGGGGCAGTTGTTGGTGATGAGGTCGGTACCTCTTGTGGCTTTGTGGCATGAGCTGTGTATATCTGGATTGTTCAAGGTGTATGTATGGGCATACACCTGAGCTGAGCTGACTAGTTGTGTTTAGCCGACGATGGTCACAAGATGGAGTTTCTCTGTCTTCTGGGTTCCCTCTGGCTGGGATGAGCGGACTGATGCCATTCAGTTTCTCTCTTTGGTTTTGGGTTTTGAGGTGCCTACTGAGTATGTTTATAATCACCCCTGCACGGGCTTTTCCCGCACATATTTGTGTCTTGTGCAGACCATAGGACTTTTGACGGAGTCCCCGGAGGACCCGGAGCTGGGGGAGCTTTGTGAGTGAGTTGACCGGGGTGTTTACCGGAGCTGTGTCGAGGGAGCTTTCCGGAGGGAGTTTGTGGCAGCGTTCCCCTTCTTCGGAGCAGGTTGGACGCGCTTTGTAGTTTTCTTTTGGTGGGCCCTGTTTTTCCCTTTGTACTTTTTCTATTGCACTCTGGTTTGAGATAGATTGTATGCATGCATGTACTTTTAAGTTTCTATATCTCTGCAATGTTGCATGGAGGGGTTTGTGGGTGCGTGTGTACAGGTACCTTAGGCTAATGCCTTCCATGTGTGTGATAGCCTACTCGGCGCTGGTCGCCAGCCCCTACCCTATTGGAGGCGGGCTTGGGGAGTCGCGGCTCGAGCCTCGTTGGGTCGGGTCATGACAGAGTGGTATCAGAGGAGGTTCCACCTTTGGGATCTCAGAGCATAGCTGGTCTAGCTGTGAGCTTGGTTCGGGTTGCATAGCGGCAGTGTTAGGATGTTTTGAGTTCGGCTTCCAGGCCAGAGACTCCAGTGTTGGTGTGGCAGACAATGCATCCATACAACAGGACTCTGATAACCTGCCTTTCGACTCGGTACATTCATACATTGGCTGTAGCGACATAATGGTACATGCATCATTTAGGACCGAGTTTTTGGGTTTTCCTTGTCCTTCTTGAGTCAGCTCTCCAGATATACTCTTTGATTGTGGTGTGTATTGAATTTATTTAGGAGGCCTCCATGACGACACCCAGCGAGGGTTCCACATCAGGATTATGCTGACGACCCGCCCCGTGTAGAGGCTATGGAGCAGGGCGCAGGTTCTGAGCTTGCACCTCCAGGTGGTCTGCGAGTTGAGACACCACCTATCGAGCAGCTGAGTGTGCCAGTGGTGCAGGAAGAGGTTGCGCGCAAGCTGAGTGCGCTTCACGAGTTCCAAAGGCAGAGACCTCTGAGGTTCCGGGGTGATCCATACCCCCAGGCAGCTGATGACTGGCTTGAGGCAGTCACCCGAGTTTTCTGCCTAGTGAGGACACCTCTAGATCAGATGGTGGTCCTAGCGGCGAGCCTTCTGCATGGTTCTTCCGGGAGATGGTGGAGTTTGGTGACGCAGTCCCATGACGAGGAGATGCTCACATGGGTAGAGTTTGAGTGGCTCTTCAGGGAAGAGTTCTATCCGGTGATGCTGAGGTCAGTGCGGATCCAGGAGCTTCGGCAGCTTCGACAGGAGAGCATGACTGTGTCGGAGACTCAGTGAGGTTTACATACCTGTCGCGCTACTCCCTGGATATGGATAGGGACCCATTCTTTAGGGCTCAAACCTTCGAGAAGGGCTTACACAGGGACCCCCGAGCAGGTGTGGTTTCCTTGTGCCTGCCCACCTATGCTGGAGTGCTGGAGCGAGCGTTGGTGGTGGAGAGTTTTCTGGCTGATCAGATTTCCCATGTTAGTGCTGGGCACTCGAGAGCTGAGACTCCATCAGTCGGATCGACATCTGGTAGCCGACGACAGACTCAGGGGTCAGGATGTGGTCGATGTTTTAGGAGGCGACCCCAGGATGGAGGATCTGAGGGTCATGGCTCACAGGGCTCACAGGCCAGTTTTGGTCAGCCGCAAGAGAGGCGGTGTTACGCTTGCGACGGTCTGTGACATCTTGCTAGATATTGACTGACCCGACGTACTGTTGAGAGGGAGTCGGTCGATGAACCGCCTTGGCAGAGGCAACGTCTCGAGCAAGGAGGTCCGCAGGGCGGTGGATGTGGCGGCAGAGCTGGTGCAGCAGGGGGCGGTGGTAGGCAGTACCAGTTTCCACCACCCCCACCCCCAGGTGGTCCACGCCAAGCTCAGGGAGCTGGTGGCCGAGGGCGAGGACAGCTGCATGCCCTAGAGGCAGTCGACCCAAAGGCACCGCGGATGGATAGAGGTACGCCTTGTGTCATTTCTACTTACTGCAGTAGTTTGTCAGACACTATTTAGGGGTACTTTTCCTTTGGTTGCTTTCTCGAGTTTTGTTCAGGGCGTTGGTAAGACCCTGTGTGGGAGTTGTTCAGCATGATTCAAATGCGTGAGGAAGAGGGATCCTTCCCCCACCGAGATGCATTTTTGTGACGTGATTAAAACCATGCGGGCGAGTAAGTGCGGCCCAAAGCTGATAGTTTTGAGGTGTGGTGGATGAGTTCCTATGACTTATGCGTTCAGGCATGGGTGTTTGTTGGTGAGCTCGCTGTTGTGTGAGACCCAGTTGAGAGTCAAGTCGCTTTCCTTATGCTTAGGGCTTTTCGAGGACGAAATGTTCTAAGGGGGAGGAGGATGTAGCGACCCGGGTTTCTGGCCCTGTCAGACTTTGGAATATTTCTACGAATAATTCCAGAGCTAGGCGCGAAGACGACGTGCGATTCCGGGGCCCGGTGTGGCCAGAATTAATTTTATAAAAATATTAAGTATTTTTATACAATGCACATGGCAGGGTTATGATATCTCCTAAACGATAGCTCAAGAAGGAAATTTGATGGCACAGTTGCGTCCGGATCATGCCGTTTACCCTAGGTGGGCTGTAAATTTTGCGGGCGCAGGCTTGCGGTGAGAAACGGCACCAGGGGCGTTTTTGTAAATAAGTAGAAAAGTTAGTGTGCAAGCGTCGGCTCACATAACTTCTGAATGGAGTCTCGGATGGGAAATCTGAGACCGTCGTTGCGTTCAGAACAGCGCGTTTACCCTAGGGGTGACCTTACTTTTGTTCACATTGGGCGTCAGGTCCGAGGCGGGTTTGGCGCCGGCGAGCCGCTGATATAAATATCAGCCCCCCCCCCCTTTATCGTTCCTCTCGACATTCTTCATCATTCTTCGCTGCCGCTCCGCCGAATCGAGCAAACGAAGAGCCCATGAGCTCGGAATTCGACGACGAACGTTCCAGGAGCGCGCAGCGGAAGCTCTAGAGCACGGATCTAAGGCAGAACGTCGGCGTTTCACCCGTGAGGTAGTCAGATTTGAGTTTTAACCCCCGATCCCGTTTTTGCTGCGTGTTTCTATAAATTGAAGCCGTAGCAGTGGAGATCGGGTCCCGAGGGTCGTGTTGACGCCTCCGGATCGTAAAACGGACCACCGGGGTGCCCCCGGCGGTCCGTGGAAGCTCCGCCGGCGCGGCACCGGCGCCGGCGGCCGGCCGCCCATTGTGATGGCCCACAGCGGATCCGCAGCAGCGCGCGGCGGGGAGCCGCCGGCCAGGATGGGCCGGCGGTGGCGGCCGGTCGAGGCCGGTCCGACCTCTTTTTGTTATACGGGGGTCTTTAAACCCCCGTATCTTGCAATCCGGGAGCCGGATTCGCGCACCGTTTGTGGTGACGCGACCCTGACGATGAGTAGAACCCTCCAGTGTGGGTTCGAGGGTTTAATGGTTCTGGATCGTGGCCCGGGGGCCAGAAACGTCGTATAAAATAATATTATTTTATTGTTTTATGACTTCGGTCCATTTTAACTTCTACTCGGAGCGTCTGATTGACGTGCCGTCTGTGGTGTTGAGACCCTGATGGTGCGACGCACTTTTTGTGATGGTTTCCGGATGTTGGGACCAAGTATGGGGTGTGGGCCCCATGAGGCCGTGTTTTGGCGTTTGCGGAGAAACGCACCTTTTTCACCAGGAGTCTGATTTTGGCGGATGATTAGTCAATCCTATGTGTTTTTTCGAGAAGATCGCAATGGTGTGATCCGTTCGATGTGTTTCGGGATCCAGGAGTGGGCCCCACCCGAGCTGGCTTTAGTGAATAGTACCTTTTTCACCGGGTGTCCGTTTCGGACGAGCGAGTAGGCGATTCTGCTTGTTTTTCCGAGGGGATCGTCGTGGTATTGTCCACTCAATGTGTTTCGGGATCATTGTGTGGGCCCCGCACGAACTAGCTATGGTGAATAGTGCCTTTTTAACCGGTGCTCCGTTTCGGGTGAGTAAACAGCCTATCCTGTGTGTTTTTCCGCATGGAATGCGATGGTGTCCTCGGTTTTGGCCTAGGAGGTGCACAGTGTGGCGTTGTGGCGGGTCGCTTGGGTTAGCGACGTTTGGACCAGCAGTGGTTGAGGGTTCTCCCTTGGTTCGTTCCTATGAGGGTTTGTGTGGCATCACAACCTTCATATGGGTTTGTGATCCTCTCAATGGGATGTTTAAACTATTAGAGTTGTGGCATCCCTCCTGTGGGCCCAGAGAGGATCCTCTAGCATCTTTACCCTAGATCGGGTTCTTGGTATCACTGTGATCGCTTATTCACGGGCGGTGATCCCCTATCTAGCAGGTTAACCCCGTAGGGTTACTGGCATCATCAGAAATATGGTCCCCTACACGGTGGGTCTTCCCCAGTAGGGTTGTGGCATCATCGGGTATACGATCCCCTTCTCAGCATTATGTTTATAGTAGGGTTTCGGTATCGTTGGTTATACGATCCCTTACTTAGTGCTTGGTGTCGGTAGGGTTGTGGTATCGTTTTTTATGCGATCCCCTACTCACCGCGTGGTTTTGGTAGGGTTGAGGCATCGTCGGTTCGATCCCCTACATCGCGAGTTATACCAGATAGGGTTCCAGTATCGTCGTGACCATCTCTATATGGATGATGATCCTCTATCTGAGTGTGAAGCTTCTGTCGAGCGCCAGATCGGGTTGTGGTATCCCCCAGCGGATCCTGGGTGTGATCCCCTATCTGTGAGAACTACGTATGCTAGATCGGGTCGTGATATCCCCCAGCGGAACCTGGGAGTGATACCCTATCTATGAGCTACGTATACCGGAGTGGGTCTTGGTATCCCCTAGAGGACTCTAGCGGCGATCCCCTATCCGAGGAGTCTGGTGGTTATGGGTTTTCAGTGATGTTTCCTCAGTGTTGTTATCCGACGAGCGTGGTCTCTCGGGAGAGCATATGAGATGTTTGTTTGGGACCCGATGGAGTGTATCTCTGGATGAGTGTCAACTGGTATGACAGTGTTCGTGTGGTTTTTGCTCCTGGTTGGACGCAGTTGTTGGTGATGAGGTTGGTACCTCTTGTGGTTTTGTGGTGTGAGCTATGTATATCTAGATTGTTCAAGGTGTATGTATGGGCATACCCCTGAGCTGAGATGACTAGTTGTGTTTAGCCGAGGATGGTCATGAGATGGAGTTTCTCTCTCGTCTGGGTTCACTCTGGCTGGGATGAGCGAACTGATGTCTTTCAATTGCTCTCTTTGGTTTTGAGTTTTGGGGTGCCTACTGAGTATGTTTATACTCACCCCGGCACGGGCTTTGCCCGCACATGTTTGTGTCTTGTGTAGACCACAAGACTTTTGACGGAGTCCCCGGAGGACCCGAAGCAAGCGGAGCTTAGTGAGCGAGTTGACCAGGGTGTTTACCAGAGTTGTGCTGAGGGAGCTTTCCGGAGGGTGTTTGTGGCAGCGTTCCCTTTCTTCTGAGCAGGTTGGATGCGCTTTGTAGTTTTATTTTGGCGGGCCCTGTTTTTCCCTTTGTACTTTTGTTGTTGCACTCTGGTTTGGGATAGATTGTATGCATGCATTTACTTTTCAGTTTCTATATCTCTGAACTGTTGCATGGAGGTGTTTGTGGGTGCGTGTGTACAGGTACCTTAGGCTAATGCCTCCCATGTGTGTGATAGCCTACTCGGCGCTAGTCGCCAGCCCCTGGCCTATTGGAGGCGGGCTTGGGGAGTCGCGGCTCGAGCCCCGTTGGTTCAGGTCGTGACAGTTAAACCCAAAACACAACAAAACATACCTTTCCAATAATAGGGATCTTACAACCTCCCCACCTTATAACAGCTCGTCCTCGAGTCGAGCTTCCAGGCCTCTTTGCTCCACCTAAGAGAGGAGTTCGTGCCACTGAGCCCACATATCCGACTCCCGCTCCCATGTTTCTTCATGAAATTTTCCATGCTTCCATAGTACTCGCACTAATGGAACAACCTTGCCTCGTAAGACCTTGTCACTATGGTCCACCACACGAACTGGATGCTCCTCAAAGGATGCATTATCCTCAAGCTCTACATCCTCAGCATCAACCACGTGAGATGGGTCAGGGTGATACCATTGAAGCTGCGACACATGAAACAAATCATTCATCCAACCATACTGCTGTGGAAGATCTAATCGGTAAGCCACTAGTACGATCCTCTCCACAATCTCAAAAGGTCCCACATACCTAGGCGCCAACTTACCCTGCTTCTGAATCTAATGGTGACCCAACCTTAGCAACATCCGATGGAATACTTTATCACCCACCCCAAACTCAAGAGGTCTACGCCTCCGATCTCCATATGAATTCTGCCTACTTTGAGCCATAACCATTCACTTCCTGATCAACTTCACTCTCTATGTAGTCTCCTACACGAGACTTGGCCCCAACAACTCAGATTCACGACCTCTAGACAACACAATAGAGATCTACATGGTCTCCCATAAAGCGCCTCAAATGGTTCCATCTGAATTGTATCCTGAAAACTGTTGTTGTAGGAAAACTCAACCAACAATAGGTGCCTCTTCAAAGAACCACCAAATTCCAAGACACAAGCTCTAAACATGTATTACAACACTTGGATCGTATGCTCCAGCTACCCATCTATCTGCGGGTGGAAAGCCGTATTAAAAAACACCTGCATACCAAGAACCTTCTACAGCCCTTTCCAGAAACACGACGTGAAACGCAGATCTCGGTCTGATATTATGGTCTGTGACACCCCATGTAACCGCACTACATCTCAAACATACAGCTCACCCAACTGGTCGACTATATAGGTCTCCTGAATCGGTACGAAATGAGCCACTTTTGTTAACCGATACACGACCACCCAGATTGCATTATTCTTCTGTGGCATCCTCGGAAGACCCATGAAAAAATCCATCGTTACATCATCCCACTTCCATTCTGGAATGGGAAATGGATGCAACAAACCACCTGGGCGTTGATGCTCTCCCTTCACCTGCTGACAGGTAAGACACCGTGCCACAAAACTGGAAACTTCCTTCTTCATTCCAGACCACCAAAACTACCTTCGGAGATCACGGTACATCTTGGTCAAACCAGGATGCACTGCCCACTTTGATGCATGGAACTCATGCATCAACTCTTCCCGCACACACATTGGCACAACCACATGATCACGAATGTGAACAACACCTTCCGCGTCGAGGACCCAACCAGAAGGTATCTCCCCACATTTAAGATTTTCCTTCAGGGCCAAACACTCAGGATCATCAAGATGACCTTCCTTAACTCGACCCAAAAGCATTGAATCCATCGTTAAGGAAGCAAGAGTGACCTGACCACTTTCCTCTTGTACATCTAGGTGCATCTCTGCAAACAAATCCATCACCCTCCACTCGGTGCTGGACTCCTGAACTTCCTGATTCTAAATCTTCCTACTCAGAGAATTAGCATCACTGTTCCCCTTTCCCAGCGTGTACACTAACTCAAAGTCAAAAGACTGGAGATATTAAACCCATCTTCGCTGCAAGAAAATTCGGATCCTGATGTAAGAAGATGTACCTTATGATCTTATGGTCTGTAAACATGGTAAACCATTCCCCCAACAGATAGTGTCTCCAACACTTCAAGGCGTACACTACTGTAGCTAACTCAAGGTCATGAGTGGGATAGTTCCGCTCATGGGGTCTCAACTGCCTTGACCCATAAGCCACAATCCACTCATCCTGCATCAGCACTGCCACATGTTTGACTCCGGACGCATCACAAAACACAACGTATTTTTTACCCGGTTAAGGTAAGATCAGGATAGGTGTGGTCGTCAACCGCTTCTTCAACTCTCGGAAGGCATCCTCATAAGCCCCTGAACACTTGAACCTGATTCCCTTCTTGGTCAAGCCTGAGAGTGGTGATGGAAAGTGAGAGAAATCCTGAATGAACCTTTGGTAATACCCGACCAGACCTAGAAAACTCCAAACATCAGAAACACTCTTGGGCTGCTCCCAAGAAACAACTGTTTTGCACTTTCTTTGGATCCACTAGCACACCTGGCTTCGAGATGATGTGACCTAGAAAATGCACCTCACCTATCCAGAATTGACACATGGATATCTTGGCGTATAACCGATGCTCTCTTAGCATACCCAAGACAATGTGAAGATGTTGTGCATGATCGTCGTGAGTTTTAGAGTACACTAAGATATAATCAACAAAGAAACCCACAAACTGATCTAGATAGGGATGAAAGATCTGGTTCATCAAGGCCATAAACATCCCCAGTGAATTGGTCAAGCCAAAAGACATTACCAAAAACTCAAACAACCTGTACCGACTTCGGAAAGTGGTCCGTGGTATATAAGAAGACCTCACCCTCAACTGGTGATAACCCGACCTCAGATCAATTTTAGAAAAAAACTGATGCAACCATCAACTAATCAAACAGGTCATCAATTCTTGGAAGAGGGTATTGATTCTTCACTATCATCTGATTCCACTTTCGATAGTCCATTCACATCCTCAACGACCCCTCGACCTTCTTTGAAAAAATCACGGGAGATCCTCAAAGAGAGTTACTAGGACGGATAAACACCTTACACTCCAACTCCTCAAGCTAAACCTTCAGTTCCTGGAGTTCTGTCGGTGCCATTCGGTATGGCGGAATTGAAACTGGCTCTGCTCTTGGTAGAAAATCGATCTTGAACTCAACATCCCTCTTGGGTGGTAACTTTGAGAAATCCTCAGGAAACACATCCTGCAATCAATCCCCCACATGAGGAAAATTAGTTTGTTCCCCTCCCTCACCATCATCAAGCATGATACATGCCATGTGAGCCGTGACTCCACTCATCTGTTGACAAAACGGCCCCGCACACCCTGCTCGAACATCCCATTCACCACAGTGGATATAAGAGTCACCCGCAAGCGACCTGAACGATACATGACAGCGATAACAGTCTATGTGTGCCTGATACAACACCAACCAATCCACTCCCAATATTAGGTCAAACCCTAACATCTTGAGAATGAACAAGTTCCATAGAAAACGATACCCACAAACTTCCAAGGAACATCCCTTGAATTGCTTGATATCCTCAACCCGTACTCCCAACAGAGTGTCAATTGATATAACTCTACACAAACTCTCCACCGGTAAACCCAGAACCACCATAAGTTGAGCAGAGATAAAGGAGTGTGTGGCACCTTTGTCGAACAATGCACTGGAAAATGTAGAAGCTACAAGGATCGCACCTCAAACAGTCGACGGTATGGCTTCGCTATCACTCGGCGCAAACTGAACGGCCTGAAGCAGACTTGCCCCTCTACCCTAGGCTCTAGCCTGAACACCTTGCGCTGCACTGCCCTGCTGGCATGAGCGATCTTGCCCAAGAGTTACACATCCACTTTCCCTACTAGTATGGCCCGTGGAGCTCCAAATACCTTCCTGATATAGGGAAACTTATCCCCTTCCCGTATCTGGTACCTGCTTCTCACCATCATACTCGCCCACCTGTTGTGGGTTCCTACAGAACCTCTCCACATGTCCCATCCTACCGCACAAACGACACTCAACTGGAGGTCGAGGACACTAACCACGCACATTCCCCGGCCTACCACACTGATAGTAGAACACCCGGTTCCCACTCTGAGAGGCTGACCCTCTCTTCTGACCACCATGCTGAAAACTTTCCAAACGGCGCTTCCGACCTTCGGAAGATGCATCACTTGTCCGTCCAGCTAGCACGATAAGACTACCACCTAAAACTCTCTTCAGGTTCCCTTCAGAGATGAGTGCCTGATCCAATACCTCTACAATACTCTTCAAGCGGAAGATATTTACCTAAGACCTGATCTCATGTCTCAACCCATCCTAGAAGCTTCTTGCCACCGCTACTTCATCCCCTTCTAATACTGGGACAAAGCATCTCAAATCTTTGAAGCGACTAGAATAGTCCATCACCGATAACAATCCATGAGTCAGGCTCATAAACTCCGCAAACTGCTCCTACCTCATCATCTCTGGGTAGAAATGCTCCAAAAACGTTTCTTAAAAAACCTTCCACGACATTCCCTCAGCCCACTCGATCTAGGTATGGATGTCCCACCAGTGCCTTGCCAAGCCTCACAATATATAAACGGCCGACTTTACTCGCTTCTCGACAGGGGTCTCTAGATGATCCAGTTTTTTCAGGATAGACTCTAACCAGAACTCCGCTACCTCTGGACCACCCTCTACGGTGAAGGTCGGAGGGTGCTGCAGCTGGAACTCCCTGGTCAGCTCAAACATGCTCAGTGCACCCCACCCTGGGTCCTGATCCATCATTTGCATATGGTGAGCCATGTTCCCCCAGAACTGGTCTTCTCCACCTTCATTGATCACCACATTTTCTTTCCTCTCTATTGGAGGAGTGGTCTCAACAACATCCTCCCATTTTCCAACTGGTACCCGACGTCGTGGTGGCATCTCTCTACAATGTCAAGCACGAGATTTAGAATGTGTACCAAAAAACATCACAACTGTAACAAAAAATCTTCACTAGCAACAAACACCCCAACCATCCCTACCGTGGCCATGGTCCATATGGGGTATACAACCATGCACTACCACCAAACTCACACAATGTTTTACACAACATTTTCCACCTTATTTCAAACCCTTATATTTCATTTTCTCATTATTTATTGGATTAATGAAATGCATAATGCACCCTAATTTCCTACCTCACACAACCCTCCCGTGCGTATACCTAATACAATGCATGTCACCTATCTCCCTAGAAGCCTACAATGATGCATGGGTACAAATCCCCGTGCCATTAAGTCCATGAGGCAAATATCATAAACCAATCACATCAAACCACATGTGCATCACCCAATGGTGAAATATCATCAACTGTAACAACACAAAACTAAGAAAAACATTCCCCACCCAGGGTGACTTGGGTTTTCCCCCGTACCTGGGTTAGCTACTCCCAAGTACGAGCTCATTACCAAGGACCTACACATCTTAACCCTTGGCTACCAATCTAAAATAAAAATACCTCATAGAAGTAAAAGAAATACCTCCTATGATGCCACTTTATAATGTCCCTGACCCGGAAGCCACTAAACCGGTGATCCTAGCCTGGTGGTTACATGACCTTAAGAACGCCTCCCCTTACGCCAAAGGCTGTCGACTAGCAGCGGGGGTCTATGTAGTCAAGTGGGGAGACTATACACCCTTTTCATCAGAGTAAGCCACAACAGAATAACCAAATAGCAGAAACAAAAACCAACAACAAGGAACATGTATAACAACCAATTCCAACTAACAATAAATATGCCATGTCATACTAGAAGTGTATGAGTGAACAAAAGCCCAAAAATAAATACACGGCCAAAATACCTAAAATGGTCCCGACTCTAAGTCCAGATCCTCCACCAAGTGCTACCCATGTCCACTCACTATCTAGAAGGGACCTTTTCCCTTCTCCTAACCTGCAAACATGAAGTCTTCTACTGTACCAAACGGCGGCCCGAGCAGGGTGTGAGTACAACTCAGTAGGCCACCACCAACGGTGTCTAAAAAATATCCAGTATAACAGTTGTGCATGAAAAAGGAACATGAATGATAAATGCCAAGTTATTATTGAAGTTTCCTTTAACAAAATTCAGATCCAAAGCCATTACCACTTCCAATACCATTCATTTCATACCATTTATCATCACTTACCATTTCATCACATTTCCATGGTTTAATCACATATATTATGTTACATGGGTCTAAGTACAACAATCACAAAAAAGAGGGTGAACAAATCATTATCCTATCTCACATGAACTAACTCCCTCATAGCAACCATAACCTCACCTCGAAGCCTCTGTCAGAGTATATGCAACCGTTAGGAGAAGAGATCATCAGTCCCCATTCCTAACTCGTGTATTTAGGGTGGAGTTCAGAGCATCAGTCTTCACTCTACCCAGGGGTGTAGATACTCAAGTCATACCCCACCCTACGAAGCCATGTGCACATGCTTATATATAAGTAACCATAAAACTTCCAACCATTGCCCATTGGCAACTGTTTCGGTGTGGATGTGCGTCGGGTTTCTGTTCCGACGCTGTTCCGCCAGGACGCGTTCGCGCGTGCGCCCGTCGACCCGAGGGGACGGGAGCGCGGCTTGTGGGCCCACAGTCCCGCATTCCAAAGGCGGGTGACATCCATCCCTTATTCAGGGACGTCTGCTCCTTGATCAAAACCGAGATGATGGGATGTCGGCTCCTCCTTCCGTGGACGACTCCTCGGAACTCGTCGCCTAATCCGAGTCTCCCTCATAGATTTAAGAATGTTCGTGAATCTTGTTCCCGGCGCCATATCTTCATGGACACCGGTTAATTAAGCTGCTTCCGCCCAGACGCTCCAAGGAGTCTGGTCGGGGCAGCAACCTGCGGTGAGGAGACCGAGTAGCTCTGGGTGTTGGGGGAGTGTCTTAACAATGCGGCTCTGCATGTCTGCCTTCCGTCCCTAATAGGGCTTCTCGAAGGAGTGATGGCCTGAGGAATCCCACGCTGGGTGCGGGGAACTGCGTTACCTGAGGTTTTCCTCAGCTTCCCATGTTTAACATGGGGTATGCCGCGAGTTTAACGTCCAGCGGGGACGGCATCGGACTGATCAACACGAGGAGTGGATCAGATGACGGAACCCCTTGCGGGGAACCTCCGATGCTGCGGCCAGCACATGGGCGGCTTCCCAGGTGAAGTGGAGTGGAATGAGGTGGCATGACCCCACCGGGATGTGGCGGCCCGGGTAAGGATCAGGATGGATGATGGATTGAAGAGCTTGGACCCCGTAGAGGCTTCCTACGTATGCGCGTTAGCGCGGATCAAAGTCAGCATAGTTCGGATATACAGTTTAACGTCATGCTGGACGATGGCAAGCCGACTCACGAGGAGGTCGAGGCTGCTGGGCGGAGGATTGAACCGAACCACCTCACACAGAGGGGGATGGAACGACTGGGTGGATCACAGTTTCACGTCATGATGGATGCTGGTGTTTGGGGCTTACACACTAAGGAGGCCCATATGCGGCAAAGCTCAGTTGGAAAGGGACTTGGGCCGAAGGTGAGAGACCTCAATCCCTGTCACGCCCTCTACTGGCTTCGGCAGTGGGGAAGCACAATGGATATACAAATGTGAGGTCCCCCACAAGGGTGGATTCATAGGTGAATCGACGCGAATGTGAACCCGGGAGGGGTCCACTGATGGACGAACCGATGTGAATACGACCGGGATGACCAGGTGGTGGGATTGAACCTCAGGGAGGCTTCCTACGTACCCTGTTTAGGAGACAGGGATCTAAGTCCACGTAGTTCGTTCTGTCAGGACTTACGCACTGAGGCCACCTGAGTGCGGCAAAGCTCAGTTGAAGAGGGACTTGGGCCGAAGGTGAGAGACCTCGATCCCTGTCACGCCCTCTACTGGATTCGGCAGTGGGGAAGCACAATGGAGATACACACGTGTAGCCCCCCAAAAGAAACTAGGGGTTTGTAATACCCTACCCCCGTGGGCGAAGGTCACTCCAATAAATTGTCCGTAAAGAGGTGCAATCCCGACATCCCTGCAGAGACGAGCGGGTGGGGGCCACATCCAAACCGGGGGGGGACCCTGCGTGCGAGGCACATGATCGGATGAAGCGGATGGTTTAACGTCTTGCCGGACGAAGTACAGTTTAACGTCGTGTGTTGAGGACGAAGCGGACGGTTTAACGTCTTGCCGGACGAAGTACAGTTTAACGTCGTGTGTTGAGGACGAAGGATTCTTGGCAGTTTAACGTCTTGCAGCGCGGACGTATGGTTTCCGCCGATGGGTCCGTGTCACTTCGCGCGAGCCTGGAGGGCCGCACGGGAAGACAACGCACGGTGCGGGCACCCGGGATGAAGATCATCGGGCGCCACGCAGGCGGGTACCCTCAGGGGGTCAAAGGGGGCGACCCTGGAGGTTTGCGCGCAAAAGAGGAGCTTGGCGCGCAATACCGCGGGTCGGCGCGCAATTGGATGGGCTGGCGCGCAATTGGGCCAGTGCTTTGCGCGCGGAGATGGAGATTGCGCGCACCGGGCCTCTGATAGCACGCGGGGTCAACGGCCCATTCTTTAACGAATGGCCACTTAGTAAGGGGGGGTGCGCGCAATCGGGCTGGATTGCGCGCACCCGGGGGGCAATTGCGCGCAAGAGGCTTCTTTTGCGCGCGAATGCCTTTGGGTGAGGAGTTGGTCAAAGGAAAGGAGCCAAAGGGGTTGCACGCGAAGGCGAACCCCGAGGCTTGCTTGCGCGAAATAAAGGAGGTTACCTGAAGATCGGCATTGCGCGCGGAGGGGGTGGGATTGCGCGCACGAGCGACTCTACGAATTCTAGCCACTTTCAAAACGTTGGGGGTCCCCTTGTATTTATAGGCAACCCCGGGCGCGCAATTCGGTTCGCGAGCGCGCAATTCGGCTCGGGCGCGAAATAGGGGCCCGACGCGCAATAGGGTCGCGCAGGGACGTCGGGCGCGGAAAATTACGCGCCGACTCGCCCCATTGCGCGAATCCCGGATGGATTGCACACGCATAGCCAATATTGTGCGCGGGCCTTCGATATTTCGCGCAAGGCCTTCGGGCCTTCCGAAACATCCTTCTGACTCCAAATATGACCTCGCTTTCCTCATCCGGAACTTCGTTTGAGGAGTAACGGACTTTTCCGGCGTCTACAAAAGCCCCCCCTCAGAATCTGATCGGCGAGAGGTCGCAAAGATCGGGTTCCGAGGGAGATGCCGGAATGCCGAAGTCCTGGGTGGCGCGGGGCTTTGGCGCGCAAAAAGGGCGTCGGGCGCGAAATTCACTGCCGTGGTCGCGCAAAGCGCTTTCCGCGCGGCGTGGACACCCGGCCTCGCCTATAAATAGGGGTCTTGGGTTCCGCATGCCGTACATAGGCTTTCCGCGCGATAAGCTTCCCAGCTCTCATGCGCGAAATTGCCATTGACGGCGCGAAATCCGCCCGTTCGGCGCGCAAACCCATCCGGATTTCGGGTTGTTTTTTTGCGCGAACACCCGGGGTTTTACGCAAAAGACTTCCCAATTGCGCGCCGTCCACTAGGATTGCGCGCAAACTCCCAAATTTCTCTACCAGCCTCCTCCGATTCCGTACGCCTTATCCCTTAACCCACACGACTCCCGGAGCTTCTGAGATGGCCGCGAATCAAGTGAATGAGGGGGAAGCCGCAATTCGCAGAGCTGAGATGGCGGCGAACGAGGAGGTCTACGGAGCCAAGGAGATTGTTTCCAACAATCAATCCTTGTTCGATTTGCTAACGCCAGCCCAGAAGACGTATCCGCTGTCGGACAACCTGCCACTCTGGAACTACGGCATCCTGGATGAGGTTCCGGTGCTGGGGTTCGAGGTTGATGCGCCACGGACCTGGGTGACTCGGGAGGACGAGCTTCTCCGCTACAACATCACCAAGAACGGGCATCCTGCCAGGTAGACCAGGCACTTAGATGTCTATGTCCTGAACCCGAGGACGTGAACCATTACCGGGAGTGAGCCTACTGCGGAGAACCCTCCAGGCCTCTACTCGAGCACGTATCGCCAGAGTGTCACTGACGACACCAGGGGCTGGCTGAAGGACTGGGACTTGCGGTCTGGGGGAAATTTCACCAGTGAGTGGGCCTGGGCGTTCTGGGTACGCCACACCTGCGATCACTTCACGGAGGAACTGCGGTACATCGGCCTGTTTGAGGCGGTGTGGACGTCACAATTCCACTTCTACCAGCAGCCCGAGCTCGGGCCGGAGCTGTTCACCCACTGGTCCCCGGATACCAACACCTTCCATCTTCACCATGGGGAGGTCAGCATCGGTCTCTGGGAAATCCACTACATTGGAGGTATCCCGCTGGAGGGTTACCAATACGATGAGTTCCTGCCTCTGAGGAACACCTGGGGCGACAGGTCACGAACTCCCATCCTGAAATGGCATCTACTGGACCTGGCTACGTAGCGGCTCGAGGTCAAGGACTTCCGCAAGGACATATCCTACAAGGAGTGGTTCAGCCAGTTCTTGGAGCATGACTCAGCGGTCAAGATGCCAGGCAGGGGGAAGCGGTGCCTGACCGCGGCTCAGAGGAGCCGGAACGGGTCGTACTGGCGGGTCCTGGAGACGGGAGACTACCGCTCATGGGGGTACCGCGTCATCGAGGCTCGGGACCCAAATGTCCAGTACGCGGCGTTCCTGGCTGCCTTTCTGAGTGGGTGGCTCATGCCAGTGCGGGACGCGAGGATGGGCGTCCGGCCGACGACACTGGTGATGGCGGGCGCCATGGCCGCCAACAAAAGATTCAACCTCGGGGTCCCAATGCTTGCTACGATGTACGCCATCATGGGACGCATCTCGCGAGGGGGGTCGCCACGAAGGGTCTGTGGGCCCTTTCAATTCTTCCACGGCTGGGTGGATGCTCACCTCAGTGGGTACACGTTTCCAAACGCCGTCATTCCTCCGGGCAACGGCCTGCGACCCTCCCAGCTGAACATCGCGGGGGTCGCTCCGATGACCCTAAATGAGGAGGGCGTGAGGATTCGGATTGGAAATCACGCCAATTTCAACTTCAGCCCGTTCCCCACTCCCGTTGGCCAGATGATCGACAATGGGCAGGGTCTGATGGAGCAGCATGAAAACTTCCTAAGCATGCGGGGCGGGGTGCTCGTGGATCGGATCGACGGGAAGGTGATATGCGAGCCCTACGTGCTAACCCGGTTTGCCAGGCAGTTCGGGTGCCTTCAACGGATGCCGAAGAGGGTATTCGCTGTTGTCCGGGAGGAGACGAACCCTTGCGTCCTTCGCTAGATGTGGATAATGTTCGCCGCTTTCGGCTCTGGCGATGTCATCACTATCCCTCCTACCGGGGTCGACGCAGGCTTGGCAACCGAGTACGCCGAACACTAGGCCATCGCGTACCCCGAGGGGCTTCTACGGAAGCCAGTTCGGCGGCTCGAGGTCACCCGTGCGGAGACCGGGCGTCAAGGAAGGAGGCGAGGCGCCGTTACGCGTGGGAGAACGGAGGCGCGCCAAGCAGCGGAGCCGGAACGGGCAGGGACTTCGGCGGCGGGCACAACGCAGACTGCCGCCACGGCTTCAGCGCCCAGAGAGGGGGCACATGCGGTGGTCGGGGAGCGGCCCGGGAAGCAGATAAGGCGTCTGATCGAACCCTCCCATGATGCAGTCTTCCCAGCGATGTGGTCGGCCTGGATGACCCTACGGCAGTCGCTGGGGACCGAAACCATCTGGCAGAAGATAACCAGAGAAGGAATCCATTTGCCAGAGGTCGGGCGCCTTCAGGTCGCCGACAGGGTGAATTTCCACCGGCGGTATGCGTATCTGACGGCCATGGACGAGTACGCGCGCCAACGTGGCCAGCGTGCGAAGCCGTCCCTTCTGGTGAAGGTGATGCTCGGTCTAGAGCCTGCTCCAGAACAGATGTCGCCGGAGGAAGATGATAGTAACAATGACTCCAAGGAAGAGGAGGAGACGGGGGAGGATGAAGGCTCTGAGGGAAGGTCCCATCCGGGGAGCCCGCGGGAGAGCGGCGAGGTGGCCGGCTCTGAAAATATTGATATCACTGAGCTCCTCAAGGTCCGCTTCTATCCCTACTCAACCTACTTCATCCATTCTCTTATGCAGCTTCTAACCCATTTCTTCATCTTCCTCAGGAGTGCACGGATGTTGGTCAGGCATCCTCAGTAGGAGTAGGAGAGGTGCCAGCAGGACAGGGTGGGGGCCAGACACCCATCATTGAATTGACAAGCGCTGAGTGGTCCCCTGCTGCAATTGCTCCTGCGGCGGCCGGGACAGCGGGAGATGACGCTCTGGACTCCCGTAACTCTCCCTACTTTACTGTTGGTGCTTGCCGTTGACGATCCGTGACTAACCACGGCATGCCTTGCGCAGTGATCTCAATACTGGAGGCTCGTCGGGTTGTCGAACCCGGGCCATCCACGAGTGGACCAGTTGAAGACATGCCGCCTTCTCCGGAACAGACTTCTCACACCGAGCCGGCCCCACCAACTACTGATCAGAGGACAACGGAGGCTGGAGGTGCTGCCATCAGAGAGAGGTCGGGGGCTGACTAGGGTGTCAACGCCGCTGGGGCGAGAGAAGAAGGTCACCCAGATGTTGGGGAACCTATCCCCTGTGAGGACATTCCAGGGGCAGACCCTGCAGAAGACCTGCTGGCTGCCTTCCCTGCCTACCGGCCTGCCGACCCCGAGGAGATGGACGACTCGGACGTGGAGGCGGTCGAGGAGAGCCGGATAACGCGCCGCAGGGGGTGGAAGTGCATCCAGCCCTTCCTCAAACGACCCTCATCGGAGTGGCTGGGGCGCATGGGATCGCTTCAAACCTGGCTGCGCTTCCTCTGTGCTAGGGGAGATGATGCTCAATGCCTCCATCTGACGGTCCGTGATTTCATGGCCGAAAAGATGCGCGAGAGCCGCCGGCGTGCTGACGTCGCATAATGTCGGGACATGTCGGAGAACACGCGGGCGCTCCTCGTGGCGGAGCAGGATGTCCGGCGCCTCGAAGGGCAGGCGGCAGAGAAGGAGGCCTTCGTCGCAGCGTGCACTGAGCTTGTGGAGCAATTGACGGCCCAGCTGGATGACGCCCAGGTACAGTTGACGGAGGCGGGCCACCAGATGGTCACACTTCAAGTCGAGCGGGAGCGTGCACAGGCCAGGATCGGTGAGCTGTGCGCTGCGACCGCCGACGAAGAGAGGTCATGCAGAGAGCAAGAAGCAGCTCTGGAGGCCGCCAGCCAAAGGGTAGCGGCGTTGGAAAGATCCATTCAGCATGCTAATCCCTAAGGGCTTTGTTTTTTCCATTCCCGGAACATTTTTCTTTTGCTACTCAATACTTTGATCCATTTGTATGAATCAATATATTTATCTGCATATTTTGGCTTAACGTGCTCAACCACAATTCATTGTCTTGCGGGAGCGTTAACCAAGCTTCAGGCATCCACAATTGGGCCTGGATTTCTAAGGAAAAGAGGGAGGTCATTCCTAGGACAGGAGACCTCAGACCTAATCAATGTACCATCCCCCCAACTTGTTCCGACACACGAGCGGGACAACGCTAGGGGCGTTGAGATTTTATCCGAACATAGGGAAATGAGAAAGGGTGAATCGCGTGTCCCGAATTCAGAAATCCACGACGGTCAGCCTTCCAGGAAATGCCCAAGACGGCAAGCGGACAATGGATCAATCGACCATACTACTGCAATAGATGGACCGAAGGTCATCATTCATGTTGCAGGAGTCGGATCACATGTCCTCATCAATACCGCTTTGGGGGTTCCTTCAGACACAAGGGTGGAAATCCGGATCAAAAGGGCATGCGAAGCGTGGGGCGAAGTGATGATTTGTTCGGACAGAATCTAACACTCCCAAAATTGCGCCAATGTGGGGAAAGCGTATTAGGCGGATGCACTAATCTAGCCGTGAATCACCCCAATTCTCAGACAAAACCTCTTTGACGAGGAAGCTGTCGCTTCCCATCATTGCAATGGGGCATCCCGAGATGAATCAGGGAGAATATCACAACCGCACCACTCTACCAGAAGCCAGGCCAGACGGCCGGCGACGAGGAGGGGCGGGACTTAGCGATCCCTGAGGCTGGACCCGAGTCGAGATGCCTGGGTGTTCCTACGTACTTCATCAGGCTAGAGATCAAGCCACACGTAGTTCTGAAAGTGCAGTTTTGACGTCATGCGGGACGTAGAACCCCGATTAGGGAGATCTTAGTTTAAGGTCGTAGAGCTCGGACCATAGGGGCAGATCTTAGTTTAAGGTCTTAGAGCTCAGACCATAAGAACCTCAAAGTACGCCACCTCGTGGTCCTATCCCTTGGATATGCGAAGATGCACTAAGGGATAGTGTCAAGAGTGTCGAGATTTCGCCTGGTCAGAATGGGAGGTGGAAAACGTAATGTGAATCATGCGGCCATTCACTCAAGGACTGGGGGCACCGGTGTAACAATATGGGAGTACTGCCGACCGTGGTGGAAAAGCAGCATCAATATCGCACTGACCGTTGATGGAATGAGGCATCAAACAAGCATCAAACGCTCAAGCGCAGGATTCATATCGATTTGCTGCCCGAGGCCCTTGGGGGCACCTGCCCGAATCGGTGGGAGAGCACTGAGGCATTGTATCCAGACCGCTCACGGGGGTTCCACCCAGGGCGTAGGCGATGGGTCCGAATGAAGGGGAGCATGAAGCCTGAAAAGTGGAAGAAATCTGACCAAGATGAACCTGACCCTCCTGGAAATAGACCAGAGTGCTCTCGACACCGGTGGGCCAATGCAAGGGGTCAAGGGACACGCCTTGAGGGTGACCCGAAGGCGGCGGATTCCCAAGAGAAGGGGGAATCTTTTAAGAGGTGGGGGGATGGACCCAAAGTTTCAAACATCCGGGTGTTCCTACATATCCCATAAGGATGGGAATCAAGCCACACGTAGTTCTTGAAGCACGGCGCAACACAATCGGGCACCAGCGCGGGGAGGGGTGCGGGTCTGGCCCTCGCACCCAAAAGGAGCGGTATTTGATATTTCTTGTTTGTCCTTAAAGGTGATGGTTTTTCATTATGCAGCGACATGACTGTGATTAAGAAATACCTGGCATCGCCACAATAATCAAGCCATGAAAGGCGTTGATAAATGGCGTGGTTATTAACCAGTGCCCAACGTGAGTGTCCCCTGAGGAGAACATCACGATGCAGTGCCGTTTCTCGTCGGGCGGACAAGACGATCACAATTTATGGTCGTGTGGTAAGACCAGGCATCACAGTTTAAGGTCGTGTGGCTCGTACCATGGAGTAATCCGCTTGTTGCGATACGGCGGACCCAGCGGAGGTGGGGACACATCCCAGCCCTACGGTCACACACAATTCCAGGAGAAGGATCCTGGGATAGGGGCCTGCATATATCTATCAACCGAGGGGCAGAGATGCTAGCCTCCAACTATGCTGGGCCCAGAACGCGATTGTTCGGGCGACTCCTTCCTCCTCATGGGGACGAGGGTCTAGCTACACATGGCCCTTAGGGAGGACATTAGCATATATAATTGGTGCTCATATCGTGGGAGCCTCGAATGACACCATTACCCTGGTTGGCCTGCCTAACGTGTTGAGGTGTACTGAGGGTCAGTATGAAGAGAGAGTGTCGAGTTTCCACTACAACGCACTGAGGCAGAGTGCGATAAGGACTGCGCAACCAATGTTCAGAGACTGAAAGAGTTGACATGGCGATCAAGAACGTTGCTGACCATATTCGCAACACAACATCCGATCGTGTCAGCCTAGGATGAGGCAAGCAAACGAGCATCAACCGCTCAAGCGTAGGATTCATATCGATTTGCTTCCTAGGAAGGCCCAAAAAAGAGGAAGCGCGAGGCTCGAAAAGTAACACAGGACTTGTCGGGATTGAATCTGACACTACAGGTCATAGACCGGAGTACCCCAAAACATGCTAACAGATCACCGGAAAGGGTAGGAGGACTCACCTTGAGAGCAATCAAAGGACGGAAGATCCCCGTGATCAACCAAGAGACGAGGCTGGACCTGGAGCACAAGCGTCCAGGCAGTCCTACGTCTCCCATAAGGATGGGAATCAAGCCGTACGTAGTTCTTGAGAGGCAGTTTAACGTCTTGCGGGACGAAGTGCAGTTTAACGTCATACGGGACGAAGTACAGTTTAACGTCATGCGGGACTAAGTGCAGTTTAACATCATGCGGGACGAAGTGCACTTTAACATCATGTGGGACGAAGTGCAGTTTAACGTCGTGCGGGACAAAGTGCAGTTTAACGTCATGCGGGACGAAGTGCAGTTTAACGTCCTGCGGGACGAAGTGCAGTTTAACGTCCTGCGGGACGAAGTGCAGTTTAACGTCGTGCGTGACGAAGTGCAGTTTAACGTCGTGTGGGACGAAGTGCAGTTTAACGTCCTGCGGGACGAAGTGCAGTTTAACGTCATGCGGGACGAAGTGCAGTTTAACGTCGTTCGGGATGAAGTGCAGTTTAACGTCTTGCGGGACGAAGTGCAGTTTAACGTCATGAGGGACGAAGTGCAGTTTAACGTCATGCGGGACGAAGTGCACTCAGGCAAAGTACTGCTTGAGGAACCTAGCGTTGGTGGGAGGAGTGACACGCTCACCATCCATAGTCGCTAGGGAGTACGCGCCGTTGGGATAGACCTTGTGGACGACAAAAGGTCCCTCCCACTTGGGCTCCAACTTGGGTGGCTTCCTGCCGGGGATCATTGGTTCTCTTAGGGCCAGTACTAGGTCACCCTGCAGGAAGGAGCAGAGGAGAACCTTCTTATTGAATGCTCGAGCCATTCTGCTTTGATGCCTCTCCAAGTTGTGCAAAGCGCGAAGCCTATTCTCATCCAGTGCTTCCAACTCGGCTAGACAGGCTTCAGCAGCTCTGTCCGACGCTTGCTGGTCGTAGACCGCAGTGCGCAAGGATGGTAACTGGATCTCGATGGACAGGACGGCCTCAGCTCCATACACCAGTGAATAAGGGGTCATCTGGGTGGAATTGCGAGTCGTCGTCCAATAAGCCCAGAGGGCGTTGGGGAGCTTGTCCGGCCAACTCTTCTTGTTCTGGCCAACTATCTTTTGCAGAATGTTAGAGAGGGTCTTGTTAAACGCCTCAATCTGTCCATTCGGCTGCACATGATAGCGAGATGTATGGTTCGAGCGAATGTTGTACTTGGCGTACAACTTCTTCAACTCGGCTGCTCGGAAATTGGATCCGTTATCCGTGAGGATAGCGTGAGGCACTCCAAATCGATAAATTATGTTAGAGGTCACGAAGTCAGCGATAGAACAGGATTTTACCTCTCTGAGCGGAATCGCCTCTGCCCATTTGGAGAAGAAGTCTGTGGCGGTCAGAATGAACCGGCACTGGTGAGCCGTCGCCGGCAGGTAAGGTCCCACAACGTCCAGCCCCCAGACTGCAAAGGGCCAAGAATACCTGGTGGTATGGAGAGGCTCCGGCGGCTGATGCACAAAGTTCGCATGAACCTGGCACGCAAGGCACTTCCTGGCATACTCTATGCAGTCATGGATCATGGAGGGCCAGAAGTATCCCAACCTCCGAATCTGGTGGGATAGCTTTGGCCCAGTCTGGTGGGCACCACATGAACCAGCATGAACCTCTTGCATGACTCGTGGGATCTCAACTCCCTGAAGGCAACGGAGGAGAACACCATAAAATCCGCGTCTATAGAGGATCTTCTCCAGGCCGGGACTGCTCTGGAGGACAAACTGCGATGCGCAGCGTCGAACTCGCTCGCGCTCGGCCCGATCCGACGGGAGAATGCCATGTTGGAGGTACTCAACCAAGGGCGTCCTCCAATCAGGGGCTGGTTCGACTGCCATATCTGTGGTACTCGGGGCTCCAGGCAAAGGGGCAACCGTGGTGAGATTACTTACCGACGGGCCGCGATCTCCCTCCGGGATAACGGGAGTGATGAGCCTGCGGTGCATTACGCGGATGATCAGGTTTTCCTGTTCAGGCTCTGCGAGTGACGCAGCAAGGCTGGCCAAAGCATCTGCTCGACCGTTCTGCGACCGGGGAATATGGACAATTTCTGGCCGAGAAGGGAACTGGGCCATCAGGAGGAGGGTGCACTCCAGCAATGGCACAAGTTCCGGCTTCCTGACAACATAGTCGCCACTGATCTGCCTAACGACCAGCTCGGAGTCCCCTCTCACACACAGATGGGGCACGTCGATCTCGAGAGCTAACTCGAGGCCAGTGATGAGGGCATGGTATTCCGCCTCATTGTTGGTACAACCCTCTGACAACAGGAAAGAGTATGGTAGCACGGCTTGCTCTGGGTTAATGAAGACGATACCCAAGCCCACTCTGTTGAGCTTAGGATTATTGAGTATTCTACTGGTGGGGCTCCGGGAGGCACCGTCAAAGTGCATCTGCCAGCATGGATTGGCACGATCGACCGAGAGAACGACCTCATCAGGAAAGCCTAGATCCAGCGGCTGATCTGCGGAGGTCAGGTGAGAAGCCAGAAAGTCCACCAATGCTTTCCCTTTGATGGCCTTCTGAGACACATACCTGATGTTGAACTGCTGGAGAATCACATCCCACAGCGCTAGGCGGCCAGTCAACCTAGGCCGGCTCAGGATATATTTCAACGGGTCTACACGAGAAACCAACTGTACCTCGTGGTGCTGCAAGTAGTGCCATAATTTCTGTACGGCAAATACGAGCGCCAGGCAGCTCTTCTCGATGGGGGAATACCTAAATTCTGCATCGAGGAGCATGCGAATGAGGTAATAGAGGCTATTCTTTGTTCCCTCGTTGTTCTTCTGGGCGAGAAGGGCGCCAAGGGACCGTTCCAGGGCGGTCACATAAAGGACCATCGGCTTCCCGGATACAGGCGGCATCAGAACCGGAATTTGAAGCAGGTACTACTTGATTTCCTCGAAAGCGGTCTGACACTCCTTATCCCATACATAGGTGGCACCTTTCTTCATGAGCCGAGAAAAGGGCTTACACTTGCCGGCCAGATTCACGATGAATCAGCTTATATAGGCTAAGTGGCCTTGGAACCCTTGCAGCTCCCGGATGTTACCTGGGGGTGGCATCTGGCTAATCGCCCTGATCTTCTCTGGGTCGATCTCAATACCCCGGTATCTTACCACAAAGCCAAGAAACTTCCTGGAGGTGACCACGAATGCACACTTCAACGGGTTCATCTTCAGGCAGCGAGACCGGAGGAAGCCGAACACTTTCTCAAGATCTTTGAGATGGTCCTGACGCTGGCGCGATTTGACCACCAAGTCGTCAACATAGCATTCCACCAGTGTGCCGAGGATTGACTTGAATATGCGGTTCATCACCCGTTGATAGGTGGCACATGCATTCTTCAGGCCGAAGGGCATGACCTGGTAACAAAAGATACCTTGGGGGGACCTGAAGGCAGTGAACTCCTCATCCTCAGGGGCCATCCGGATTTGGTTGTATCCAGAGTATCCATCCATGAAGGAGAGGGCTTGGAACCCTGTCGTGGCGTCAATCAACAGCTCTGTCACCGGAAGGGGAAAGTCATCCTTCGGACAGTGGCAGTTGAGATCACGGAAGTCGATACAGACTCTGATCTGCCCGTTCTTCTTCCTGACTGGCACAATGTTGGCCAGCCATCTGGGGTGCTGAACTTCCCTCACGAAGTTGGCTTTGATAATCTTGTCAACTTCGGCCTCAACCATGGCACCGTGGAATGGGTGCATCTTCCTGGGAGGCTGCTTGAACCCGCGATGGTTTGCCGGGAGACCAAGGCGGTGGACGGGTACCTGAGGATCTATCCCCGGCATCTCGTCATAGCCCCAAGCGAACACATCACGGTGCTGTCTGAGGAAGTCCACGTACTACTGCCGCTCCTCAGAGGGCATGGAGGCACTGACCAATGTGGGTCTTGGATCTGCCTCGGTTCCAAGGTTCACTTGTACTAACTCATCGACCGTGGAGGAGACGCCCTCCTCAAAGGCTGGGGGTGCATCTTTCACGTCCTCTCCACTCGGGGAGGGATCGTCCACGGGAGAGACTGCGTTGGAAACTGCATTGGGGCTACCAGATCCCGCTGGGCCGCTAGTGTTGGCATGGGCGGTCGCGGTCATCTCATCAGGAGACTCACAGGCCATCGAGACCACGGCTATGTCCAACCGATGGATCAGGAGGACGTAAGCGTCATCCAAACTTGCCCAGGGATCATTTGCAATAGCGACAGGCTCAACCCCACCTGTCAGAATCTGCTTATCCTTGCTCTTGTAATAGTCTGCATCCAGATAGCGGGCTTCACATGAGGCAAAAGGAGAGGCATCTTCCTGAAGCACGCCTACTCGACCATTAAGGGAGTATTTAAGGCATTGGTGGTATGACGAGGGAACCACCGCATGAAGGTGGAGCCATGGCCTGCCCATCAATGCGTTATACGCAGTGTCCTGAGAGACCACCATGAATTCGGTGTTGGCAACCAGGTCACCGAACTGGGTCTTCAAACGTATCTTGCCGACCGGAGTTTTCTCGGTGTGGTCGTACCCCTGGATCCTAAGGTCGGAGGGAATCAAGTCATCCTCAGACAACCCCAATCTCCGGAGCGTCCGAGTTGGAATCAGATTAATCCCGGACCCCGTGTCGACAAGACAGCGCCGGACTTCAAGGACATTGAACTGGCCAGTAACATACAATGGGCGAATGTGCCCCTGTATAGGAGGGTCTTCATCCTTACCAGAGAACGAGATAACTGCATGACATTCGGCGTTCTCAATCGCTTCGGCGTGAAATGCCTCTGCAGCCGCAACCTCCATCTCAAACTAGAGGGGGCTCTTCAGGGCTTCAGCGAGCGCCTCTCGCATCTCAGGTGATAGGCGCAGAGCCTCAAGGATGGAGAGCCTTGCTGGGATGTCGGCCAAGTGCTTCAGGACATCATACTTTATTGCCAAGCATGAGCCCCTGTTTGCAGGAGGTTGCTCTGCGGTTGGGGGAATGACGGGCCTTACCGGTTGGACCAGCGGCCGACTGGTGCTTGGCGCATCTCGCTATTCACTGGTTGAAGCCCGGGAAGTAGTCACCGTACTGGGGCCAGGAGGCCGGGATGGACTCGTGGCAGGACGGAGCTGGTCGCGACGCGGCTGAGGCGGTTCTGCCTGGTCCCATACCACAAACAGTGGAGGAGGCGAATCGGTCATCCCCGGATGGGGGGGCTGCGTGCGCTGAGCTCGGTTTTGAGCCCTCTGCCTAGTCTCAGTGGCGTGCACGGCCTGGCTGGATGTACCAACTGACGTGCCCCAGCGACTCCTGTTGTTGCGGTTCCTCCGACGGTGACGACGACTGGGGACACTAGGGAGGTCCACCTGGTGTTCTTCAACGCCGGGAACCGAAAAGGGATTTACCAGCTTGACGGTATTAACCGAAGCGTACCCAACACTGTCATAGGACGAATCATTCATCACCGGGCGGATCCGAGGAGGGACGCCCATCTCCGGGGGCATGAAATCGCCGAGAGTGCGGGATAGCGGCGGAACTGGCGGGGCGCGCTCTTCCTTCTTGCGCCGCCGCCGTTTTCTCTTCTCAGAAGAGGCAGGCTGGGACGACGATGCCGGAGCAGCACCCACAGATTCTGGGGGCTCAGGCTGATTCAAGCGCGCACAGATGATTCCATGGGCGCGAATGATCGTCTTGCGGGCCATCCAGTCATTATACTTCTGGGATCCGCGGTCGGAGACCAGCTGCCATTCGTCCTCGTCGCCACTATCATCATCTGATCTCATGAACACACCCGCCACATGTGCTGGAGCTGGGCCCAACCTGATTACATTGTTGTTAATCTGGTCTTGGAGCCAGTCCTTAAACATGTAGCACCTCCGGATGGTGTGCCCCAGGGCCCGATGGTAAGGGTAGTAGCGGGGGTTATCCGTGAGATGTGCCTCCTCTGGCCTCCAACACTCAGGCAGTCGCACAATCCTCTACTCCAGGGTGCTCCAGAAATAACCGGGGACCCGATCCTCGTGAAATGAGTAAGTCAGGTATCGCGGGGCCCTGGGAGCGTGGTCTTGACGAGGGGCTGGAGGGGCCTGCCGAGGAGGTGGACCCCGATTATCTCGCCTGGGTTGCGGCGGTACATTACGCGGAGGGGCCGGCTGGTTCTGGGGCTGCCGCTGCTGGGCTGTGAACTGAGCCTGTGGAGGCGGATTCCTGTGAGGCTGTGGATCTAGCCTCACCGGCAGCAGCTCCAACTGCCTAGGGGCCTCTATCTGGGAAACAACAGCGGGCTCAGCCCTGCTGACTCTCCTTGCAGGGATCATAGGAGGCAGCAGGTGTGCCTGACTGGCCTGTTGCAGGGCTTCCTCAAGACGTTGAGCTTTGTCTGAGAAGTCCCTAAACCCTCCGGGGTAATTCTGAGTGATCAAGTAAGGGACCATCTCGGTCTTGATGTTCCCGATGCACATTGTCAGCAACTGCTCCTGAGTCAATGGCATGTCGAGGGAATACGTGAGACCCTTCCATCGGGCGACGAAATCCGCGACTCTCTCATCAGGACTTTGCTTGCACTTGAAGAGGTCTGCGATACTCATCTTCCGGGTCGTGGAACTGAACTGGTAGAGGAACTGTCTACGAAGGTCCTCCCAGCTAGTTATCGACCCGACGGGGAGATGGCTGTACCAGACAAATACTGGCCCTTCCAGTGTCTGGACAAAGCAGCGAAGCTTAGCGGCCTCCTGCTGTGCCGGAGTTCCCAACATAGGCCCGCACCTCGAGTTGAAATGGGACAAATGCTGCGGCAGATCTCCAGTCCCGTTGAAGGGGCGAAAGTGGGGTTCGCGAATCCCGGAGGTGCCGGCATGTCATCCACCCATGCCGGGTATGGATTGCCGTCCGGTGGGATTGCCACTTGCCGAGTCTCCAAGGCTTCCAAGCGGGCGATGAGTGCCGCCATCGGATCGTCCGGACATGGGTTCCAGTCCTGGCGAGGATCTCTAACCATGAGCGCATTGCGGGGCTCTTCAATCGGGTCGTCGACCGGGTCGTCGAACTCGGCAGCTCGTGGGATGGCGGGCGGAGCGGCCCTTGGGGCAGCGGGAGGAATCTGAGCGGGGTCTCTCAGGTAGTCACGCCTCTCGGGAGGGTGTGGTGAAACATACCGCGCCCTCTTTCAATAGGCAATGGCCTCTCCCCTGTCGGCAAACACAACATAATCACGGTTGCCCGAGAGAGTCTCGTCGAGGAGTGGTTGTTCCTGTCCCTGCTGTCCTGGCCTAGGATCACCGTAGTCAGGCCACCGCTCTGCAGCGCGCTCGGCGAGAAGCTGGTCAACTAGCTTCTTCTGCTCGGTGAGCTATTGACGTAGCGTGGCCTTTTCGGGATCCTCATCCGCCCTCTGTATGGAGGCAGATGGTTCGGCGGGCTTTATAGCCCTGCCGTGCTCTTTACCTTTGCTGACATTTCGGCTCAACGTCAGTGCTTTAGTGGGTGCGGGGAGACCCAGGAGGCTCCTCTGGTGACGAGTAAATCTCACCGATGGATCCATCAACGACTTGTCTTCGGGGGAAGAGCCCCCATCGAGAAGTTCCAAGCCGTCCCCCTCTCCCGACAGGCCAGCCATATTGACCGTTTCCGTCCCTGGGGATGTACCCTCAGGGCCACCCAGCGAGTCGGGCTGTCGGAGAATCGCACTGAATCATAGGGCAGCGTACTGCCCCCATCCACGGATATACACGTGAGGGGTGGCTTCCTCGATAACCTTGCGGAGTACTTGAAAACACTCGACGCATCGTTGTTGGAGGGCCTCGTGGTGCCCAAATGACCCGGGGTGCCGAACCGCGGGGAGCGTGTCCAGGTCGATCTGACGACACTGCTCACCAATATCCTCCAGGTGTGCTTGAATCCCGGGATATGGAATTTGTAGGCGGTGAAGACGGGAGTGCGTCTCCCGGAGAGTTCAGCGGAAGCATTCGAACTCATCCGAGGTGAGCGATTCTTGTGCATCAACGTCCGGTCCTGCGACTGGCCAAAACTTCTCAGGGAAGTGGCCCTCTGCGAGGATGGTCCAGAAGCTCCACGACTCAAACTCGGGACCCAGGTCTTCTTGGTCCCCTTCAGCGACTGGGAATGGACGGGGAACCGACAGTGGTGCCGAGGCGGGCCGCTGGGCCGGCGGGCTGGCCGGCGGTGAATATGGCGAGCAGGCCAATTGGCCTCTATATCCTGGCGACCCTCTGAGGGTTGCGGTGCCCCAGCTACCACATCACGGTAGGACGGGCCGGCGAGCGAACATCCTGCCGTAGCGTCGGTGCTCGCCGAGGGTGCACTAGATCGTGGCTCGACCGTCGGTCCCCAGAAAAGGTCTTCAGCTTCCCTGATCGAGGCAGAAGGCGCTTCCGGAGGAGCCGGTACCAACCGCAAGCTTGATCCTTGGGGGTCTACCAGGCCCTCGTTACTCCGGATATACCTTCGGAGAGAAGCGGTGATCACATCGATCTCGCTCTCGGGGAGTACGAGGCTGACGTGTCGCATTCCTACCCCTGCCCTTAACTGGCGGGATCGGGGGGAGGGCTCCGTCGCCGAATCATACTCTGCCTCTGTATCAGAGAAACGAACCGGTCGGATCTCTGTCCGGAATTCCCTAACATTCCTCCCTCTACGTCGACGCCTCGCCTTCCTGCCCCTGGGTGGTTCTTCGGGGCATGGCTGATCTTTGTCCTGGCGTCCTCTGGCCGCACCGGTGCTAGGGCCAAGAGGACTGGAAACCAAGGTGCGAGGAGCACTGGGAAAGATATCAAAGGGGACGCGGGGAGAGATGATTCCGGGCAGGCCTCCGGGCCGGGATCAGAAGGTGGGATAACCCATGCCTCTTGGATCAGCCACACAGAGTAGACCCTGCTGGTGAATAGCACTACCGCGAGGTGGTCCGCGGTGGCTATTGCCTGTACCAGCAACCGGGAGAGTCAACCCAACCTGCCTTTGGGGCGGTCGGGGCTCGATCCAGGTCGGGCATAGAAGTGCCCCTGCTCAGGATGTGCAGGGGCCTGGTGACTGGAGCCAGCAGTGGCTTGGGCCAACGCGACCACTGTTTCTAGGGCCCCATGGTGGGCATCCTCTTCCTCTCGTGCCCGACGTTGGCGTCGGGACAGACGAGTCGGGATTAGCTGCGCAGGAAGGTGGAGAGCCCGTTCTTCGACTTGAGAAGCCTGGCGGCGGTGTCAACGTGGCCTGGCATGAGCCCTTATCGCGGATCCCTGGAGAGAATCTCGGATAGGGTGGTCCCGGACATCCTCCACCTCATCCGCATAGGGGAAGGAGTTGTCAGAGCATTCCGAGGATAAACTCCTGAAGCGGTTGGACGTCGAGGTAGGCAGCGGTGCCTCCCTGCGCGGCCCTCGGGGGCGGCGTTGGTGGCGAGGTGCAGCTTCCTCGAGGTCTAGGCGGGCCATGTCCCTGGTGGGGATGACTCCCTCTTCCTCATATCTCCGCACCAAGTTGTTGATCACCCTTCTCTGGATGACCTCCGAGGGGGAGAGAGGGCGTGGTTGCCCTGCAGTTGCGGCTGCTGGGACGGCTGTGGAACGGGCGGGACCGCGCGGAGTAGCCGCGTCGGTGTTTCCCCTTCCCCTGTGCCAGTGGGCGGGCGGCGATCGGGCACTGGATTGGGCGACCTTATTCTTGAAGACAGGGAGAAGAACCCATTAATACTGACAGGAAAAGGAATCGACAACCAATCATTAGGGCCACGACGCCTTCCGTGGGGGGAACCCAGGACATTGACGTCGTGAGACGGAGTGCCCGATTTCCCTTCCCCAGCCCCTGGCGGGTTCCGTGCCCCGGTGCTGAATGCTCGGCCGGGCAACATGCTAGCCTTACAACACCTCCGAAAGCTATCGGTCTTCGTATTGAGGAGAAGAGATTCACGTCGGGTTCACCATTTTCTGTTTCGGTGCGGATGTGCGTCGGGTTTCTGTTCCGACGATGTTCCACCAGGACGCGTTCGTGTGTGCGCCCGTCGACCCGAGGGGACGGGAGTGCGGCTTGTGCCCCGCAGTCCCGCTTTCCAAAGGAGGGTGGCATCCGTACCTTATTCAGGGACGTCTGCTCCTTGATTGAAACCAGGATGATGGGATGTCGGCTCCTCCTTCCGTGGACGTCTCCTCAGAACTCATCGCCTATTCCAGGTCTCCCTCATAGATTTAAGAATGTTCGTGAATCTCATTCCCGACGCCATATCTTCATGGACACCGGTTAATTACGCTGCTTCTGCCCAGACACTCCAAGGAGTCTGGTCGGGGCAGCAACCTACGGTGAGGAGACCGGGTAGCTCTGGGTGTTGGGGGCGTGTCTTAACACTGCGGCTCTGCATGTCTGCCTTCCATCCCTAATAGGGCTTCTCGAAGGCGTGATGGCCTGAGGCATCCCGCGCTGGGTGCGGGGAACTGCGTTACCTGAGGTTTTCCTCAGCTTCCCATGTTTAACACGGGGTATGACGCGAGTTTAACGTCCAGCGGGGACGACATCAGACTGATCAACACGAGGAGTGGATCAGATGACGGAACCCCTTGCGGGGAACCTCCGA
This sequence comes from Viscum album, assembly GCA_963277665.1. Lineage (NCBI taxonomy): Eukaryota > Viridiplantae > Streptophyta > Magnoliopsida > Santalales > Viscaceae > Viscum > Viscum album. The sequence continues at coordinate 585,033,911 of OY728130.1, forward strand.
TGCTGGGGCCAGCACATGGGCGGCTTCCTGGGTGAAGTGGAGTGGAATGAGGTGGCATGACCCCACCGGGATGTGGCGGCCCGGGTAAGGATCAGGATGGATGATGGAGTGAAGAGCTTGGACCCCGTAGAGGCTTCCTACGTACCACGCGTTAGCGCGGATCAAAGTCAGCGTAGTTCGAATATACAGTTTAACGTCATGCTGGACGATGGCAAGCCGACTCACGAGGAGGTCGAGGCTGCCGGGCGGAGGATTGAACCGAACCACCTCACACAGAGGGGGATGGAACGGCCGGGTGGATCACAGTTTCACGTCATGCTGGACGCTGGTGTTTGGGGCTTACACCCTAAGGAGGCCCATATGCGGCAAAGCTCAGTTGGAGAGGGACTTGGGCCGAAGGTGAGAGACCTCGATCCCTATCACGCCCTCTACTGGCTTCGGCAGTGGGGAAGCACAATGGATATACACATGTGCGGTCCCCCACAAGGGAGGATTTATAGGTGAATCGACGTGAATGTGAACCAGGGAGGGGTCCACTGATGGACGAACCGACGTGAATATGACCGGGATGACCAGGTGGTGGGCTTGATCCTCAGGGAGGCTTCCTAATTACCCTGTTTAGGAGCCAGGGATCAAAGTCCACGTAGTTCGTTCTGTCAGGACTTACGCACTGAGGCCACCTTAGTGCGGCAAAGCTCAGTTGAAGAGGGACTTGGGCCGAAGGTGAGAGACCTTGATCCCTGTCACGCCCTCTACTGGATTCGGAAGTGGGGAAGCACAATGGAGATACACATGTGTATCCCCCCACAAGAAACTAGGGGTTTGTAAGACCCTACCCCCATGGGCGAAGGCCACTCCAATAAATCGTCCCTAAAGAGGGGCAATCCCGACATCCCTGCAGAGACGAGTGGGTGGGGGCCACATCCAAACCGGGGGGGGGGGCCCTGCGTGCGAGGCACGAGATCAGATGAATCGGACGGTTTAACGTCTTGCCGGACGAAGTACAGTTTAACGTCGTGTGTTGAGGACGAAGCGGACGGTTTAACGTCTTGCCGGACGAAGTACAGTTTAATGTCGTGTGTTGAGGACGAAGGATGCTTGGTAGTTTAAAGTCTTGCAGCGCGGACGTATGGTTGCCGCCGATGGGTCCGTGTCACTTCGCGCGAGCCTGGAGGGCCGCACAGGAAGACAACGCACGGTGCGGGCACCCGGGATGAAGATCATCGGGCGCCACGCAGGCGGGTACCCTCAGGGGGTCAAAGGGGGCGACCCTGGCGGTTTGCGCGCAAAAGAGGAGCTTGGCACGCAATACCGCGGGTCGGTGCGCAATTGGACGGGCTGGCGCGCAATTGGGCCACTGCTTTGCGCGCGGAAGATGAAGATTGCGCGCACCGCGCCTCTGATAGCACGCGGGGGAAACAGCCCATTCTTTAACGAATGGCCACTTAGTAAGGGGGGGTGCGCGCAATCGGGCTGGATTGCGCGCACCCGGGGGGCAATTGCGCTCAAGAGGCTTCTTTTGCGCGCGAAGGCCTTTGGGTGAGGAGTTGGTCAAAGGAAAGGAGCCAAAGGGGTTGCGCGCGAAGGCGAACCCTGAGGCTTGCTTGCGCGAAATAATGGAGGTTACCTGAAGATCGGCATTGCACGCGGAGGGGATGGGATTGCGCGCACGAGCGACTCTTCGAATTCTGGCCACTTTCAAAACGTTGGGGGTCGCCTTGTATTTATAGGCAACCCCGGGCGCACAATTCGGTTCGCGGGTGCGCAATTCGGCTCGGGCGCGAAATAGGGGCCCGACGCGCAATAGGGTCGCGTAGGGACGTCGGGCGCGGAAAATTACGCGCCGACTCGCCCCATTGCGTGAATCCCGGAAGGATTGCGCGCGCATAGAAAATATTGCGCGTGGGCCTCCGATATTTCACGCAAGGCCTTCGGGCCTTCCGAAACATGCTTCTGACTTCAAATATGACCTCGCTTTCCTCATCCGGAACTTCGTTTCAGGAGTAACGGACTTTTCCGGCGTCTACATAAACCATCATTCACATCAACCCACATGGGAAACCACATCATGCCTTAACCCATTAACACAATACCATTTCACATCATTTAACCATTCACCCAATTCCCATGTGTTATTCTTATCTTACTAAGCATTAAACACTAGACCCATAATCTATCCCATTATGGTCTTTAATAAATTTACACATTAACCCATTTAACCTTTTCATCATTTCCATGAATCAAACATTCATTTCATTTACAATATCCATAAGGTTAGTTTCCAAGTCTAGGTGCATCACCTAACTTCTTTCCCATGTTCCACCAATCATACCAACATATTCATCATGGGCTCTACATTTAATTAAAACAATGTCACTTGTTTAATTAACAATCCCTAGCCCGGGAAAAGTCGGCACATCCCTTGGATGGCCCCAGCTAGGTCAAGTCTATCCCAACACATCCCACATGGATCGTGAGGGTTCCAATTTACAATTTTAAACATCATTGAAACCATACATGCTGAGGTTATTCACAACATAACCAAGAGAAACAAAAACACAAGTAAACATGCACATAAACCTTAAATAATCGGGGGATATAACTTGTAGACCACCTACCTCGAATCCACGGTTGAACGCACCCTCAATTGAGTCCTTAGACCTCGATTCGACCAACCCTTGGTTCTTCAACCTAGAACTCACCCAAAGATAGGGTTTTAGTGTTCCGGGACAAGGGAGAGAGAAGATACAAACCCTAAACCAAGAAAAGAACAAAGGAGGAGATTAGCCTTACCTGGAGCTTCAATCCGCAACCAACAGCGCTCTAAACGGACATTAATTGAAGTAGATTGATCTCTTAGAGACCTTATGTGTTTTAGTTCTTTCCAAGGGAGAAGGAGGAGGAATGGGAGGAAAATCCCGTGTTGGGGTTATAAAGCCCAGAGTGGAAATTTTGTAAATTTTCCAACTTTAAGTGGCCGCACAGTTTACTGCACGGTTTGGAAAACCATGCACAAACCATGCACATGCCACTGCCCAGAGGAGGTGGAGTCGCACGATTTTTCCGCACAGTTTGGAAAACTGTGCTCAAACCATGCGCTCACTTCTGTCCAGAGGAGGGAGGGTCGCACGACTTTGTCTGGGCAGGCCGCACGGTTTGACTGACTGTGCGTAGGCAGTTCACCTTGGTCTAATTTGCCCATACTTCCCTTATTTCGTGCCCCGATCCCCCGGAACACCCCCAAGGCCTCTCACACTTCTAGGAACCCTTTTAAAGCCCCAAAAGCAAAGGCTTCAACCCAAAACACAACAAAACATACCTTTCCAAAAACCGAGATCTTACAAAAGTAACCTATTAACATAATTTAGACCCATTGAATTCAAATATGGAAACCATTTTTCAATATTCAAAACACAGAAGTTGTAGTAGTTAATTTAAAATTAATCTTGTTGTTAAGAAAACGGGTTTTTAATGTTAAAACATTGCCAAAGATTGAAAGGTTTTTACCTATGAATTCAATGTAAAATTAATGGTAATGACATAAATTATATTAAATGGTAAAATTATATTCTATTTATTCTTTAATACCATTCAATATTATAATTTATACATATAAATTATTGGGATGAAAAAAGTTGTTTTTAATAAAAATAGAGTGTGTTTTTACTATTCATTAAAATATAAAAGTTATCAGAATAATATGAAAAATTATCAAAATTAGATTTTTATATCCTGATTCCATAGAAGAATTTTATTTTGTCAAATTTAACTTATAAACATGTCAAAAACTAGATTTAATGTTGTTGTGCCATCAAAAGGTAGCAAAATTGCATTTTTTTTAAAATACTTATTTTTCCCAAAAAATTTATTTTGTTCTCATACCATGTTCTAGAAAATGTGTAAGATGACTAATAATGTTATAAAATTCAAAATGTATTTAATACTATTCATAATGGCTAGTCCATAATAATATTATAACAATAAATCATTGTTTAGTGAAACTCGATATCGCGTACTAGACACGCTATCAAGGAATGTCACGATTGCGTGTAATGCAAGACAAGTCAGGGCTATGTGTAGTGAAACCTCCCTTTGGTGTTGTGTATAACCTAATAAAAACTTATTTAATTTATACATTAAACCAAATCTATACATAATGTTGTGTAGAATAATTTCTACAAAATAAACATGATGTTTTGTGTAACACGAGCCAAGAATAGTGTTGCATATACTACAAGCTAATACGGTGTTGCTTATAGCGCAATCTAATCTTGGTGAAGCGGAAAACAAAAGATATCAAGGAAATTAAAAATAATAATTCTCATAAAATCTCAGGTTGTTACATTCTACCCCCATTAAAATGAATTTCACCATCGAATTTTCTTGGGGTTATAAATGGTTTACTACTTAAAAGTTTCTTTAATAGAAACCCACATCATAAAAAGGAATACTAATAATTAATTTTAAAAAGTGATGTATGAAACATATCGGCTACCCAAATTAACTCATCACTGTGTTTCCACATATGAGAACATAGGTGAAAATATGGATATGGACGAGGAACTTAACCATCAAGTTCTGATGGAGAGTGGTAGAGAACATGGCTATGAAAAATCCAAGAATCACAAATCCATAAATTTGTGATGATATAAGGTACCATCTGATTCATCGGATATGAAGACACTAGGACAACATTTTTTGTTTTCAAGATCATTTCCCTAAAGTTTAAGAATTTTAATTAGAAGAAATACTTACTTTATTTTGGTACAATATCTTTGTTGTTCGTGCGTTGAACAATTTCCACATTATCTCTTAATGAAAAGAAGTTGAATTTTTTATTCATGAAGTGTTAGAAGATCATGTGATAGAATGATGGGTCATTCCATCTGTCTCAAACAAAATTTTAGGAAAAGTTATCAAATATACATAATTCCATCTATGGTGAGGTTAATTGTATATGATTCCAAAAAATGGACTTACACTTCATCTATCATACCTCTTAATAAAATAAAAATCATTTCTACTATCTAGGGACTTCTTGTAGGCTAGTTGTAGGGGATAAATGCCTGTCACACTTTGGTTGTGTGTTCGGTTCCCAAAGACTTGTCCGACACGATGGGTTTTCACCCGTCCTGCAGGTTTTCCTTTGTCTAAAACTACATTATTATAACATCCCAACAATAATATAGAAAAAAGTTCTATCCTTAAACAATACTAACTTATGTCTAACATAATCCATTCCAATATTTAGGATTATCTAAAATACTTATGTGCAAGCTCATAGTATAAAGAAATCAAATACTACAAATGTCATCTACTGAGCACGTAAATACTATCATTTATCCCCCATATATCATACGATATATCTTGTTGGTTACATTCCAAACATGTGAATACCTTAATCATGTATTCTCTTGAAAAATGAATACCCATTTAACCTGAGTGAAAACATCAATGCTGTCAAACTATAACTCTTTCCACATACCAAAATCCCAATATTTTTATATACTCAAACCATGATATCAGTCATGTTCTCATTTAATTTTCTCTTTATCCCTTCATTATGCACATATCATATTCCTCCCAAAAATATTTCAATCACCATTCATGGTTACCGGTACCATATAATTATCGAAAACCAATACATAGATATTCCAAAATTCCATGGTACCATAAATGAGATTCCATGACACTATTTCAAAATCCCGTTACATAAACACTTATTCATTCAACAACAACATTGTCATATTCAACATCACAAATATTGATCGCATGTGACTTCCCTTTATCCTTTTCTTTAAGTGGTTTCTCACGTCGATCATCATTAACCTTTGGATTAGGTCATTGATTAGTATAATGCCCCATTTCCCAGCTCTTCAAACATTGAAGTGTTGGTGGAGCGTTCTCTATAGTCTTTTCTCTATTCACATCATTAGAAACCTTTTTCTCATTACTTCGGCACTCAGCTACTCGATGACCTTCTTTTCCACACTTGAAACATTTTCTAGTACCTTTTAGACAATCTCCACCCTTCTTCTTTACACACTTTGAGCATAAAGTAACATTCATCTTCTTTTTACCATTATCTTAGATTTTTCCTTGACCTCCATCTTTCGTTTCTTGTAAAAAACATGAGATGGATATGTAACACCAACTTCCAGTTCTACCTTGATAGCATAACGCACAATTTCTTCCTTCCTACTGAAGTCTCTTATAGCTAATTCCCTTCGACGAATTGGTTTTATGCCACTAAAGAATCGATCAACGTTACTTTCTTGTTGATGATAAAGCCAGATGCATACCTTGGAAGCCTTGAAAAAGTCACATCGTATATACCAAAAGAATCATCATCCTTTTTCTTATGCCCAAGGAACTCCTTTTCCATCTTTGTTCGAAGAATACGAGGGAAGTATTTATTGAAAAATAAGTTCTTGACCACATCCCATTCCATGCATTCAATTTCATCTCAGGGCCTCGTATTCTTAATTAGAGTCCACCATTGGCCTGCTTCACCTTCTAAACGGTAAATAACTAGAATGACTTTTTCATGTTCTGAACAGTGAAGTATGGAAAATATCTTTTCAATGGTACTGATCCATTTTTTAGCAACAAGTGGATTAGAAGACCCACTAAAAGAAGGTGGATGTTTCCTCATGAAGGACTCAACATAATATTGTTCCCTTCTCTGCTCATTTGGAAGTCCAGAATGATTCGAAGCTTGTGTAAGTATAGAAATAAGATTTTGCACTCCGTCTCCCATAACATTGGTTTGTTCAGGATGACAATAATTGAATTGTCCATTACATTGATCAACACGATTCCTTCAGGTTTTATCCATTGACTAAAACCCAAAAAGAATAGTGTGAGAGGAAAAAATCATGCTAGGGAAAACAACATAATAAAGGGGGAGTACCTTTAATATCTAACAACTTAGGTTTAATTATAATGTCATTACCGTAATTCTAGGACTATAACCTATACTTATACATAACCTTAGGGACATCCATAGACATACCTTATAAATATCTCTAGGGATCTCACTAAAGTTCTCGCATCCTAGTTTCCAAAGGTTGACTAAACCTTTCCTAAGATACCAAATATAGAGACCCCAAATACAATGTACATGGACATTAAATTACTTTTTCGGAATACTTAATACATAACAAAAACCAACACTCAAGGATCGTAATAGTTTAGTGTCTTCGGAAACACGGAACATAATCTTCTAATCATCGTGAACGATCTTCAATATATCCTATAAATATATTCCCCTTTTGTTTTCTTACCTAAATCCTTTATTTATATCTTGGGGAAAAGAAAACATATAAAGGGTGATCTCAAATTCTCAGTAAGGGAATTCATGGAGAAAATAAAACAATCCATATAGATTTTAACTTAAAAACATGAACATAATGTTTAAACATCTAAATCTTGAGCAATGAAAAAAAAATGGTAGTATTTAAGGTATAGATCATAATGGAACATCAATCATGATAAAATATCATGGGAATAAAACATTTAATTATGGAAAACCATTAATCACTTGATATGATTTCCATAGTAGTAAAGTAATTGCTTCCAAGACCATCTTAGTGGACAAAGTCCCTTACTGAATCGAGTTCACTCCTCGTTCCAGTCTTGTATCACTAAACCAGATTAAAATTCCATTCCAGCCATGTCTATCTCATGAGATATAAATCTTTACCCAATGAATTTGAGGGGAATATAGGTCCCACCCATCTCATAATGAAATCATTCTTACTTGTGCCCCAAAATATACATATATCATTCATCATAACCCAAATAATAAAATGGGTTGCATAAACATCATCAAATCATAACATAATCTATATAAAACAAATGGATATCATTTCATCATAAGAAGAATCAAATCATGTAAATAATAGAGACAATATTCTTCAAACATAACCATACTAAATAATGTCATCTTAGATGGAAAATAGTTTTTACAAAGCACTTGAAATTAATTCTTGAGGAAAATATACTTTTTCTTCAAAATCATTTTCTTTTAAAAAAAACCATTCTATTTTAAAATAAAAGGATTATGTATAAAATAATCATGATATCTTGTAGAGTATGCTTCGTTAAAATAAGGCGTTATGAAACTGTAAAAATCTATTCACGCCATATAAGTTGAAAAAACATTCTCCTTGTACTTTTAACAGAAAAGTCAAAACGTACCACGTATGGTAAACAAAAGAAAGATTCCATCCATGACACAAAGTAAAAGTAAAATAGGGGTAAAAATGACATTAAACATACATGGAATAATATTATACACTTTATGGAAAACATTTTATGGACATGGATGAGATATATACCCCAGTAAATACCTACGTATAAACAATCTCGGAAAAAATGCGATTTGAAAAATATCCCTTACCTTATGTATGATATGTTTTGTATATATTCAAACCTCCTGTATAATGATTTAAATAATTTCATTGAATTATTATAGACTCATATTAATTTTTATGATATCATATATGGTTCCCTTATGACTTTATATTGCCCGTTCTTTTGTAAATTCCTTGTTAAAGTAGCGTTTTGGGTAAAATCGTTTCATTTATCATACGTGTTTCAGTTTGTTGTTCTTGATATTATTACTCATATCCCGATTTACTTAATTACAGAATATAAAACATGAATTATATATAACATATATTTAGTATATAAATATATATGATAGATTGATAAATGGAATGAAATACACCGTTCATGGAGACGGTAGGTCGTACGTACGCATGAACGCGGTTTTTGTTTCCTTATTGAAGTGAATGGAATTAAGTATATGAAATGTATATGTACATAAATCCAGTATCATTATAATGTAATATATTTCATGATTATTATTATATATATAATTTATAATCATACATGAATGGTTAATCATGGAAAATGAATCTCATCGCGTTCGTGGAGACGGTATTCCGTATGTACGCACGCGCGGTGATTTCATTTTCCATAGGATGGATAGAAGGTGAAATGGAGTTATTTGATATTTATAATATCATATAAGTATATTATTGATACTGATTTTATTACTTTATAATGAAAGTACTAAAGAAGAGAATTTGAAGAAGAAAGAAACTTGAACAAATCGGTAGAATAGATTACCTCTTCTTCGACGCACCTTCTTTAAGATTCCTCTTAGGGGACTAGAGATAGTCTTTTGAGAAGACCAGAACCTCCATAATGTTTCTAAAAAAGTGGATAAGAGAAATGGGAAGGGTTTGGAAAGGCATTAAGGCTCAAGGTATTGTGAAGAGGAGAGGAAGGAGGTGCTCTTTTATAAGGGAGGAGAGGGGCGCCTTTGGAAACCTCAAAAATATTAATTTATAATAAATCAAAACCCACTTAAATCCTCCAAAAATGACTCATATTCAATTATTAGATGATATAGGGTTGTAATATAATAAAAAATAAAATTTATACTTGTTGGAAATTTATTTTAAACCTTATCAACTTGATTTATCCATAGTTAATTTATTTAATCTTAATTGTGGTAATAAGATTTTAAATTTTAAATTGTTATAAATAATTACTTATGTGTTCTGAATTGTCCATAATTGGATAGTTTATAAAATTTTAGACCATTAAAATTTTAATTTATAACTTTTAAATATTTTTGTGATTTTTATACAATTTTATATTATGTTAATTTTATAAAATAACATTAGTATCAATTTTGACACTATTTATTTATTTGAATTAAAATAAACTCCAAACAGAAGATATGTTCAAACTATAATATTTAAAAGATTTATAACATGTCATATTTATCTATAAAATTCTTGGATAATATTAAATAGTTCATACAGTATTTATTTTAATATTTTTAAAACCATTTATTTGATATTTCAATGAATAAAATAATTTCAATATCACTATTGTGTCTCCTTTAATGATAATTATTTAATCTCTAAAGAATCTAAATAAATTCACATGATTTAGTTAACTTTATTAGATTATTGTATAATATTCATGTTCGAAGTTTCATGAAGCTTATAACTAAATTAAAATTATTATACTTATGTAATTTAAGAGAGTGACATGTTGTCACTTTCTTTGGTTTTAATAATAATTAAATTATTTTCATGGTCAAAATTCCATAAAATGAATTTATTCCGACCATTAGGTGATATGGGCCGACTTTTAGTCATCCAATAGAATATTGGCATGTGTTAAGGTAATTTTATAATCTTATTTGTACCCTTAATTACCAGATTTTTCTTTAACTGCAGTAAATAAAAATTACTGTAGTTACTGTTAATAAAATAAAAAAATAAAAAGTAACCTTTTAAAATAATTTGGAACCACTTAATTAAAATATGGAATCCATTTTTCAAAATTCAATACACAGAAGTTGTAGTAATTAATTTAAAAATAATCATGTTGTTAAGAAAATGAGTTTTAAAAGATAAAACATTACTTAAGATTGAAATCTTTTTACCTATGTATTCAATGTATAATTAAGGGTAATGAAATAAATTATATTAAATGGTAAAAATATATTATATTTATAATTTAAAACCATTTAGTATTATAATTAAGCCATATACATTATTGTGATGAAAAACGTTGTTTTTAATAAAAATATAGCGTGTTTTTATTGTTCATTAAAATATGAAAGTTATCCGAATAATATGAAAAATTTATCCAAAGTAAATTTTTATATCCTGATTCCAAATAAGAATTTTATTTTTCCAAATTGAACTTATAAACATGTAAAAATCTAGATTTAAAGTGGGTGTGTCATCAAAAGGCGGTGAAACTGCATTTTTTGAAAAATACTTATTTTACCTGAAAAAACTATTTTGTTCTCATACCATGTTCTAGAAAACGTGTAAGATGAATAATAATGTTATAAAATTAAAAATTTAGTTAATACTATTCCTAATGGCTAGTCCATAATAATATTATAACAGTATATCATTGTTTAGTGAAACTCAATATCACATACTACACATGCTATCGTGGAAGGTCACGATTGCGTGTAATGAAAGCCAAGTCAGGGATGCGTTTAGTGAAAGATCCCTTTGCTATTTTGTATAACATAATCAAAACTTATTTCAGTTATACATTAAACAACATCTATACTTAATTTTTCATAGAATAATTTCAACAAAACGAACTTGAAGTTGTGTGTAACACGAGCCAAGAATAGTGTTGCATATACTACAAGCTAATATGGTGCTGAATATAGCGCAAGCTAATATTCATGAAGTGTACAATAATATACATCAAAGATATTTAAAACAATAATTATCACAAAATCTTCAGTTGTTACAGGTTGATACTTTCTCAGAGTAGACATTAATATTATACTGATAGGATGAGAAGAAACTTGGAGTTAATTTTGGCTAATCATGTTTTCTTTAGAGTTACTCCTTGGTTTTGGAACATAGGTCTAATAAAGCATGGTAATTTGTCACTATATTTTGTTGGAAAAATTTAAATCACTTAATGTACAACATAAATAGTTTAATAACTAGACTATCCTTATAATTACATCAGTATTCATGATTTGTTTTTCATGTTTCATTGATTAAAAAATATATAACAAACCATGTAATGGTTTTAAATTTTCAATGAATATTATCTTTTGATTGATGCATCTAATGATGAGTGTCTAGTGAAAATTATAAAAATGAGTTTGAATGTACTCTATGGAAAGGTGATTTCTACTTTTTTTAATATGGTGGATGTATGGATGGATCCAATAGGAGACTTTGGAGTTAGAGGCTAATGTTCAAGGTTATTGGTCTAAGTTTTTTGAATTGGATCCCTAGATAACGTTTTCTAGGATGATAGCTCTTTAGATTGGGAGAAATATAAAGCCATTCAAATATTATTATTTAATAAAACACATTTTTTCATCCTTTTTTTTGGATGGACCCCACTGGTGTAATGGAATAAGAGCTTCAAGATATTTTTTAAGATTTAAATGGGGGTTTTCAAAGCATGATTTCAAAATAGGTGTCACTGCATTTTATTATATTATACTAGGAAACACGGGATCCAGTTTCACCAAAATGTGTTTTTTGTGACGTAGTGAGGAAATTAATTGTACGATATGATGTGATGTTATGTAAAAAACAATAGTGGAATATTCTACATATGTTTCAAATATGTGGAAGGTCTTTTCCCATCGGTATTTTTAGTTTTAAATGTCTGTGACATAATTTAAGCTTACCATTCAATCAAAATTGAATAATTTCACCAATTCATTATTAAAATAGGAATTCAAGAGTCCATAAATGTGGTTATTAAATTTGTGATGACACCTTAAATTCACCAAATATTATTATAATTAAAATAAAATCCATTACATAAAAGGGATTCATATAAACATCCACATTTTTGACCATACCTCTACACCATAATAGTTCTTTTTTCATAGTGGTTTTACCCCAAAAATCTCCACTCTATACCGTGGTGGTATTCTTAATACTATAGTTTACTCTAAATTACACTCCATTAAGTGGTTGTGGCGATACATACACCATGGTGTCTAGACATGCACTATGGTGCTCCTCTACTACTACTATGTTTCATGACAACTATAGTCCATGTTCTATAGTGTAGATTCCTTCACACACCACATATTGTGTTCACTACATTGTGCTATGAAGACCCATGATTTTATAGAATATCTTACCTACTCTATTATTATACCATATTTTCAGACCAATATTATAGATGATCGACTAGGGGAGACCAAGACTACTAATCATCTTTTCATGGGTGTGATAATATGGTTTGGTTATCGACACATCTGATGAAGCTTGAACTAGATATTGACACCATTAGGTATGATGTTCTTTACCATAATGAGTTCGCATTTATGATTTATTCCATAATGAATATTTGTGATTGTATAATTTATATCCATGATTGGTTTTCATCAATTGTGATTGTTTGTTCTATTGTGAGACAAGTATAAATATGTGATACCATGAGTGATTCTAGAGTAGTTGGTTTCCATGTTTGTTTGTGATCATAATATATTATGTGGGGAAGTATATAATAATGATGATATAATATTCCTGACTTGAATTATTCAACCTATATTATTATTTCCATTCTTTGGTGGTTGTTACTATTACTTGAGATAGGTGGACCATCATAATAGAATATATCCCCTAGAGCTTGAGTTTTCTTGAATTGTTATGGTGGTGATGAAGGACATGAGAAAATGGTGGAGATGAAAGGAAAGCATAAATACTATGTAGATTTTCTACACAGGGTATCCTTTAATTTTTCTATTATAATTTCATTATGTTAGCATTGTTCCCAACTAGTGGATATCATGCTGCATGACCTAATTGATGGCTTGAGGATGCTCGATATTATGTTTAGGAAACTCTACGAGGACTTTGTACTCTGTTATGTTTTTTTACTACTAAAATATATTTTTATCATTCTATCGTGTTTCCAAATTAGGTATAACATTGGTATTGTGGAATCGTGGTTAGAACATGAATGCATGAATTTTGATTATATGTTTATGCTTTTACGTAGTTATTAATTTTATAGTATGAAATTTTTGTACAATATAAAAGTAGGTTGAAGATGAATCAATGGTTCCTTATAGAGTCACATACTCACACCCTACAATGAATTTTCATTGAGCATGTAGATTTCATTTTGTATCTAGAAAATAGAAAGGGACATATGTTTGTATGGATGAGTTATAGAAAAATGAAATAGTATAATACTAATAAAGACCATTCTATTTATTTATTAATTTATCTACATTTATACTTTTATTTTCCATACCACTTTGGGATCCCATTTTATTCAATGATAGGTATTTCATAACTTTTAGTTTCCACATGTACTCTAATTATTATTATAAATTTTAGGAATTATTATCAATCCTATGCGTGATAGATAGGTTTTAGTATCATTTATGGTAGACTAAAAACCTCATATCCAGTCATAACCATCTTGCATATTGGGCAGAACACATGAGGACATCTCAAACTCTATCTAGGACATGGTGGTTCAGGTTGAGGTATTATAATTTCATCCATAAAATACCATGCATGTGAAACCATTCATAAAAATCATATATTATCATTCAGGAATTGAATCTAATCAAATTAGTCAATAAAATGATATATGATGCACCCCATTCTGGAAACACATTAAATTATTTATGTGAAAAGGATATAACTCCCCCTTATTCGTTTATTATCAACTCCCATTTATAATTATTATCTACTAATTTAAGGTACATATTTGGGAGTTATTGTAATTATGATCTTCTAATTTTTCAAAGGTGTACAATAGTTCCACATTCATGGTATTGTAGAAATTAAATACCTTTAACTAATCAATTATCACCTTAATTGATACATCCACATCATTCAAATCCCTATATATCTATACAAAAATATAAAATATGCTAATAAGGAGGAACCTTATTTTTCCATAGGAGTGACAATTGGGATTAGAAATTCCTCTTAACATGGGCCACACATTTGTCCCTATTATAGTCTACATTTTATCAAATTTCTATGGAAAAAATTATTCCACCTAAATTTATGCATCTACATTCATTCCATTGGTATTAGAATGAATTTAATCTTCCATTAATTGAATATAAATTTTCAATTGATTTGTATGAATAACTTTGCATTATTTTTTGGTATTCTTTATTACATCTGAATCCTTACACAACATAAAACTATTTTTCAATTAAATCGTATTCCCTATATAAACAATGGTAATATCTCTCAATTATAATTTATTTCATTCTATGTATTTGATACCCTTTTACTTATATCATCCACAAAATTCTCCTAGTAATTCATAACATTTCTAAATTTTAATTTTCATGGGATTTCAATTACCACATTATTTCATTTAGAATAGGTTCTCAAATATTCATCATGATATTCCCATGATTTATTTATGTTTTGTAAATATTCCATGTTATACTAGAAATAGTAGGATTTGTACCCATACATTTCATAGAACCAGAAACCCAATGTAACATATATATTCAAAAAGGTATATATATTTATAGACATAAGTTGTTTTTGTTCATAATCATACTAATCCATTTATTTCATTTGGGGAAGTGATTTTCTTAATATATTATATTCGTCCTATGTGTTTGGAAAGTATCTCTCACATTTATTATTTTTTCAACAAGGTTTGTTTTGTTTTTTTTACCTCTAATGTTAGTTAAAATTGTGTCCCTTTGAGGACAAATATTTTCATATCTATAATTCCTATCTAGAACCATCAATTCACTAGAATTTAAAGATTCACCATTCACCTTTGTTAACTTGGTTTAATCTTATATACATACCATATCATTATCATTTGACTCCATAAACACTAACCTTCATTTATTTCAATTATTTATACTATTATACTAATATTATAACCCATTTGGACAAATCACAAATTTACTCCAACAATATCCAATGAACATCCATCTCTTCTTGGATGGAGTATTCTTCCTATATTTCACATATTTCGATACTATCTAATTATTTATGGAAAGAAAACTCTTTTGAATACATGATAGGAAAAATTATCATACACAATTTCTCATCCACTCTTGATGTTGGGGGACTAAAATTATTCCAAACAAAACATATTTTCAATGATCTTTGATTTAAAATATTACCATCAATTAAAATATTATGAATAAATATTATATTTTCTTAGTTATGGGATACATTATTCTTGCAGAGTGACCCTATTTGACTATAGGATAATATCATGTTCTTCAGGGAGTCATAATCCCAAATGATTTAATTTATCAATATATAACTTTTTAAATTAATATGTGGGCTTATAGCTATTTCAATTAGGTATGTTATGGTTCCCCCATGTTTAGGAAAAGGTTTTCTTGATGCTTATAATGATTCATTTATTTTTTAATTAAATTATTTTACACTACGTTCATTATTTTTGTTTCCCATTTGATTAACGGGGGTGAAGATTTATTATGGGGTGTTTATGTACAGTTACACAATCATTCACTTTGAGTTCACCATTTTTATCTCTCGTAGAAACATCAAATGGCTCCCACGTCAATAACATGGTACGAAACATAATTCTAATGGAAGGAGGAATTATTTAGTATCAGACGCAACATCACATAAAAAACTCACATTGGTCAGAGGATGGGATGTTAGTTTCATCACACAAATTTTGGGGAAAATTATTTATTATCTTGGGAATATTTTATATATTTAATAAATGGTCATGAATATCTTCTAGATCTATATATGTGATTGATTACCATATTAATATGATGATGTGTTGAATCCTTCTTTGTGTATAAGGGTTATATTATTGAGACCATTAGTATATATCATTGGTTATCCATATTTTCCTTGTAATTTATTAGCAATGGATAAATATTAATATTTTAATGTCATATAACTAGGAACTCTTGCCAATACTTCCTTTTAGGGGTGAAAATAGTGTTTCTTGGATGGGATTTAACCTATATGTGGTATCCAACATATCCTATATATAACAGTAATCAACGAAAAAAATAGTACATTTCCATCCATGCCATGTACTTGAATATCATGTAGAAAGAGCATATATGATTTCACATAGGAACCAGGTATGTATATAGGGCCTTGAAAATCCATCATACATATCCCTATTTAGATATGAATCAAAGTCATAAAAGTTTGATCTTCCCTTGATATACTAATTAGTGGTGAAATATAATTAATGTATGTGAGGGTTATTACCCAAGGGGTTATGAATATGGTAATTTTATTTTTACTTACAAAAGGTAGATTAAATTGTATTGTGGAAATAGTATCATGTCACTAGATCAAGATTACTCACTGAGGATACCCTGTTGGGGGGAAAGTTTACCACTCAATAGATATGATCATTGAATATCCCAATTCCCACATTTTTTATGATTATTGTGAGATAAAAGAGATTAAATGTGGTAAAATGCACTACATATGTATAGGGGAAATATGCACTAGGTTGCCCCCTACGGGGGTGTTTGATACAGATCATGGGCTTTAGGAAGGTGTCCTATATATCCTTCATATAAGAGGAATTAGAGTCCTCATTGTTAAATTAACTTTTCAATCTGCTAATTGATAAGGCATAATGACTATCCCATTGAATATTTTAGGCCCCATTATTTAGAGTGTCTGATATACAGTGGTAATTAAAACAAGATGGATGACATATTTGAGATAAGTCCTCTTAAAGGAATCTTATAGGTCATGTTTAGATAGGATTTAGTGTCCTCGTAGTTCAAAATGTATATGCCCATTTGGGTCTGGTGAACATATTTATCAGGTCATCAGGTGTCTTCCTAAATGTTTTGACATTTAGAAGGTATATGACTGAAATGGATGACATGTTGGGGATATCTAATGGATATGTCCATTCTATCTTCCTTACATTTATGTAGATATATGGAAATTTTCTATTTGCCTTCCAAACATGTATTATTATGTATAAAAATTTCCTAGTTGTCATCCTGATATGTTTGAGGATTTCTGACAGAAATCTATGAGTTGTATTCCATAATATTCGGCCGACTTGTATGGAGGTCACCGCATGGAAAATATGACATGAGGAAAGAAATTCACATGATTGAAGAAGTAATGTTATATGGATTCCAAATGGTTCTACAAAGTTTTATGGGGGAGATTTGGTTTGATTGATTCAGACACATACATGGATGTCACATGATCATTGACAATATTCCTGGAGAACATCGCATGACATGGATATTTTTAGAGTAATTCTTGTGACTTGATTAGAATTGTAGGGTGTTTTTGCATTATCTATTTGAATTATCTAGGTATGCTTCACATGATCAATGCAAATAGGTCTAAGGCAGTTTCATGGTCTTGGATACTATGTTTGGAGGACTCTATGTCACTTGGATAACATATCTAGGTGATATTTCATGATATGGATATGCCATGAGAACCAAATAACACCTTCACATGATAACAATCATATCTTATTTCATGCAAGAAATCCACTTTTTCAAAAATTATTTCCTAATTGCCTCAATGTTTGTCAGGCACAACCTATTGGGATATTGCATGACCCAGTCAACACCTGAATATTTCTTTGTAAAATCTAGGTGGGACACTGGAATTCTTTCTCATGATCAATAGGTTAATCATGTGAAGTTTATGTACCCAATATGTAATCCCTTATGTCTTTCCCTCAGTTTACCTAGTGGAATACCCTTTTGATTGTGTGTGTTTCATAACAACGAATATGTATCTCACATATTTTCTCCCATGCATATTTTTTTCTTAGTTGGGGGTATTTATAGGCCCTTATACAATGGTTTTATGCCAACTTTCATAGTGATTATATCTCAAATATGGGATTCATTTGGTGGAGCATCACACGTTTCACATGAACCTTCCATGGGTCATCCATGCCAACATCTCTGTGTATCTTGATAAAAAATGACTGTAACATCACTCTTTCATATCCATATTTATTGTCACCATGTAAATTTAATGGTATTTCATGTAATAAAATTGATATATAAAAGGACCTTTGAATGACCAGGCACACATTCTAGGGAATCTTCGTGAGATAATGATTATTTTAAAAAAGATTCCATGTGATTGAACAAGATTTATAGGGGGCCTTCATAGGATCAATTTTGATCGTTAGTGTACCTTACCATGAAAAGAAACATAACATCGTTTTTCATGAGGTTTCCACCATTTTTATCATTTTATATTATATTTTTTGAGACCTTAGAATATTTCCTATTTTTGGTCCATCGTGAATTATTTTTCTCATTAATGGATCTCATGATGGTGTCACACAGTTATCAGCTAGGTATTCTCTACGTTTCAATGTTGTTTTTCATGATAAATGTTTGATATATTAATGTGATGTGAGAATTGTCAACGATAGACCCCCTTCTTGTAAGGGATCTGGAGGGGTGTCTCTTGATAAATGGATTTTCCTATGACCATCCCATGATGATGGTGACATACCCAATGGATTTCGCACATCGTAGCTGACATGACATCAAAGATATAATGTGGTCATTTAATTGATCACATGATCATCATATTATATTCATGTAAAATTCAATCTATCTTCCCTTGCATTAAGCTTATTCATTTGTAAAAAAATTTTAATAAGGGGTTTTGGGTTTTTTTCTGGAATCTACCATTTGGCATGTTACATGATCAGAAGAAATCATTTTATAGAATTCAAAATATAATGTGGTCTTGTTATACGGGATTCTCCTGATCCAAAATAGATTATGTAAATCACATGAATCATTTAGGTGATGTTCCAGTGGTACATGATTATTTGTCTCCATGGGGGTCAAACAATACACCTTACCTAGTAACATGGTCTCTATTTATCTATGAATGCCCTTCCTTCCTTTTGTGGGGAAAATAATTTTTTTTTTGTGTTTCTTAAATTCTAATATCATATATTCTCATTTGGTGGGAACCAAAAAGTGACCCCTCAAAAGTGAGGTCTGAAAGGGTAATAAATTCGTTTTGAAGAATTTAAATATCCACTTAATTCCTCTATTTTTCCATTGGTCAGTGTTCTGAGATACATTTGGTCTTAAAGGTGACCTTTATTATCCCATATGGATCCTTATAAAAATGGTAGAGGTGGCCATTCATTCCACAGGTGACTCAGACCATTAGATTTCATATGACCTCCATCTCTTGTGTGACTGCTTTGTAATACTACTTCATATAACCCATTTTTTAAGAACTATTTTACATATCTTATAAAAGTATCTCTTCGAGTGACATCCTCAACTGAATGACTTGATTATTTGTTCATAGACATAAAAAGCGTGATTCACTCATCATTTTCTTCATTTCATTGACTATATAGCTATATCATGTTCTTATAGTGGTCAAATTGAACATTTTTGTGTGATCATTTGATGATTATGTTCTTGTATTGACCTTTATATGGTCATGAAATAATAAGTCATAAAATATGATCATGTGATCACGATGTGTTAAAAGGGTCACGTGCTTTGAGAGACCTGATACGGGTCATTTAATTGTGAAATCTTATATGGGTAAGGTGATTCTCATGACGTTTTCCACTCAGCGCACTTAATTTAAGTAATTATCATTAAAATAATATTATCTTTCACACATATGCTACATAATCTTCTAAAAATGGATTCTATTTCTCATAAGTATCATAATGTGGTCGGTCAGAGAGATGTGACATTCGAGAATCAAAATTCCAATCTCTATATCCCATATTGGTGTCCTTATCAACAGATTTAAGATAAAACATACTCTTGTTAGAAAATTTTAGAAGTTAGAGATAATACCTCATGGGAAAACAATGGGATACTAGAGGTATCCCCAAGGCATGGTTTGTCATAAACATTATCCATATTATGGATTGTTTGTATTTTTGATGTAAGGGATGCACCTTTTTGTGTTTTGAAAGGAACATTGGTTATTGTATCATAATTATTATATGGGAAACCTCATAGTCTAGTAGTACTGAATATTGACCATTTTTATCAGCTAGTTGGTAATTTCTGAAACAAAACTATCCCCTAACATGTTAGATTACCTTTATAATTCATATTTATCTACATATGAGATCATACACAGTGTTATAAATATCATAACACAACTTCCATTCCACATGCTTCTTTCCATCCAATGCACCACATATAAATGATTTTATTATTTGTGAGCCATATACCCATAAAATTTCCTCTCACCAACTTTTACTTATTTAGATTGTTTTTCTTCCACCGTTTGCGTACATCAGGGGGAGAATTAAATCCATAATAAATATTTCAATTTTTTGTTGAACCTATCTACAAATTATCAAATTATGAAACCGTTCATGACCTATCAATATCCATATCTTCCAATATCCTGAATATGAACAAATATGGTGGAATATTACCATAGTGGTATGTTGAATTGACTCATTAATCAGGTGGACATTCCCTTCACTTCCCTGATCCCCTTACTAATTATATTAATTGATTTTATTCAGGACTCGGTGTAACCACCATGTAAGTACCCTCTCTATAATTAAAAACATTCACTTAGTATGATAGGTTTTTTTGTGAGTAAAACTTTTAGTGCTGGTGATTGATTATATACCGGTTGGGGAGAATTTCTAAGACTCCTTGTATTTTTTCCTCATTAACATAGAAGATACTTCCCTCAACTGACACAATACCACAATGGATAATTTTTCTGAAAATACAAACCTTGATAAATGAAACCCACATGGATAATTTTTTTTACCAAAAATAACATCTTCACTAGATATTTTGTGAGTTGGAATCCATTTTCTTTGTCCACCACCAGTTTTACGATATCATGATACACTTTTTTGATTCATAGAAACATTTTCCCATCAATTAGAGGGATTTTCAAGGTTTTGATGATAGGAATCCTCTGGATGAATTAATAATAGAATCATCAAATATTTCTAAAAAGGAAACCAATAAAACATTTATCTTGATATCCATGATTATAACTTGACTACATAGATAGTCGAAAAGGAAGTGCTCATTTCTCACAAAAGGCTATATCTTTCAATTTCATAATCCTTATTATGAACCACTCAGAAAGGATGGTAAATTTTATTTTCATTAATTGTGAATCTTCACCCTCAAGAAAAAGTGAAAGATGTGGAGAGAATATCACTTTGTCCCTCTATTGATACATCTCACCATTCACTGGACAATTTAGAAAAATAATCTAATTTGGAATTATTATAATTTTTTGACAAATTTTATTTGGAAAACCTTGGAGAGATTCCCAAATTTGTATATTCCATAAACCTATTCACATTATGAATTATCAAATCATATACACAATATATGTTCTTGTTAGACTCTCTATTGTTCACTATACTCATAGAATATCATTGAATAGATATCATAGGGATAAAAAAATTTACCCATACTTTTTATTATACATATTGAACATAAATACCTTGATTTTTGACATTCAATAATAATACATTTCACTTCATAATTTCCTATAAATGACTAGTGACATTTGATGCCTCATTGATGTATTAACATCGGATGATTCAAGATCACCTTATTCAAATAGGTATCTTAGGAAAACTATTTCTAAAATGGAATGTGCTCCAACTTATTCAAATTTTAGTGGTAATAGTGAGAATAGATGGATTTTTTCAATGGAAAAATTTTGTTCCATATAAGCTTT
Source organism: Viscum album (assembly GCA_963277665.1). Classification (NCBI taxonomy): domain Eukaryota; kingdom Viridiplantae; phylum Streptophyta; class Magnoliopsida; order Santalales; family Viscaceae; genus Viscum; species Viscum album. The sequence continues at coordinate 585,056,140 of OY728130.1, forward strand.
TCATCTTCTTTGATTCAACCTAAAATGTCACAAGATATTAAAATGGGGAAAGAATTTTTGGCATTGACATGTATTTTTCCAAGGCCTCCATTTTATTTTTTTCAACCTAACAAGTTTTATTCTTTATTACATTAAATGAAGGCTTGATATTTATAGTATCAAAAAAAATTCCTAAAATCATAGACATTACATTTTCCGGATGACCCATTTTCAAATTTAAAACTTACAATGCATGGAATCTCTTTCAATAATATTCTAATTTTCATTTAATGTATACCACTGATATAGTTTATGGTCTTTTAGATTCTAATATCAATTTCTTATTGTTTAATTTCTTCTATAATGTTATATCTATTATTTTAGTAATCATACTATTAACTTGGACATATAATTATTGTATTTTTAGTTATTTTAGCTCACACTTTTTATTTTTATCATCAGGATCCTTTAGATCAGACCTTTTGTTGTTTAAGTTTTAGGTTATTTAAAATCTGACCATATATTCTTTTATTTTAGGGTATTTTTAGATCATAAAATATCTTAGTGTTGTTTACGTTCTTCTAGCTCCAAAAATTTATTATTGTAGTTTAATTTCAATTTTATTAGACCATTTATTTCTAGTAGTGAATCATGGGTATTCGGGAAGACTTCGAGAAAGCTACATCTTTGATGAGATTATGAGTATTAAGTTTTTATTAATTATTCTATTTACCTTCATTAAAATTTTCTATTTTTTCTGAGGAATGTTCAAGAATGGAACCAAGCCTATGGAATCTTGATAATAAACATATTGGATGAGTGTTCTTGATGGGTTGTTACACCCTGTATCCTTACCATAAAGGTAATTGGGGTATTGTAAAAAATGAGGGCAGAGTAGTCCACTATGATAGTTAGAATAAGGGTTTTATAAATCACTATTCATATAACATGAACCATTTAATATTGAATATAAGAGAAATTTTAAGGATGATCACAAAACCCATAATGGTGAAGAGTTAAACCATTACGTTAATGGGGATCATGAGGATTGGTGGTCACTTCTTGCATGGCGAACATGCCCCTAGTTTATGTGTTGGAGGCCTTGGTGAAAGAGACCATAAGTGTTATTTGAATGTTTTTAAGGGTTTTTTCACATCAGGAAATGGATCAAAAATGATTTTTCTAGCATTAAATTTTTTGATGATGAAGTGTGGTATATAGAAAAGAGAAATCTAACAAGGGATATCCAACCATTTATCATGTTTAATTTCATGTTTGGAAGCTCAGGAAATTTTTCGTGTAGTTTAGAATCATGTGTTGTAGGTTATCAAAAGGTTTTAGAATAGAATATTTAATTCCCATTTTGAGAAAGGGAACAATACATAGTGTTGTAATGTCAAAGATGTAGAATCTTTATGAATAATCAAGCTATGGGGATTGGAAATAATATCTCGGAATATATTCGTTAATTTAGTTGGAAACCAACGGTTATAGGTCAACATTTGATAATGGAGAAAGCCTATATTCTACAAGTATGGACAATAACTCATGGGTTTAAGGTGATCCTATTCTACTGGATTAAAAATCCTCTAGGAACAAGAAATTTGGGATTTTGTAAACTCTCTTGAGAAACCTAGTGGTGTCCTTTTGGATTAGTCAGTCCTTGTTTTGATGTTGTTAAATGAGTGACCCATGAGAAATAACATATGGATACGGGGTTTAATAGGAGGGTATCAACTCAATGAAATTTTTGTGTCAACTCACGCATTATAGACATAAAGGTTGGTTATTTAATATTTAATAATAATAGAGTGTTAAAGAACCGTAAAAAATATTCGTTTTGTAGTAATTACATTAATTTCAAAAAGATAAGTGTAAAATCAATACTCTAATTTTTTTTATTGGACAAGGGGGTCTATCTATCATTGGTCATCTTTTAATATGGAAACAAGGTGGGACCCATTATCATTTTTTAATCTATATCATTAATCCGACCATAAATTTTTAGATTTAGTTATCTTTATTTCCAATTTATGTTCAACTATTTATATTCTTCTATATATGTTATTCTAGATTAACATTTATTTCCCTTTTCATACTTTTCAAAATAATGTATTGTAACCCATTTCTACGTTTTCCATTTTCAATAATGGTGATTTAAAATGTAAAAAAATTGATTATCAAGATCCTTTTCTGATTTCAATTATGAAATATATTACATGGTAATAATGTAAAATTATTAGATTTTAAAAGAACATTATATTCAATGGCCTATACAACCCGAAATGAAAATCTTAAATGAACCAGGATATTTTATTATTTAAAGATGAAAGTTTTAACCAATTAATCAAATTAGAGGGTATGAATATGAATGAGAATATTATAATATATATATATTATTTATATAAATAAAATTTATAATCAACTATGCATTGATCATGCGCTGGATAATAAATAATAGAAATTATTTTTATGGTAAATGATATATTTTTCATAAAACTATTTTGATGGACTTTTTTATTTTAATCCTAATATGAGAAAATTATCACTAATTTTACTTTTTTATAATGAAATAATTATACTATACAATAAATTTTATCAATAAAAATACATATAATTTTGGTTATTAGAAAAGGAACAAGAATAAGTAAAGTTATTTATTCTAAAAAACAGTTTCATGAAAATTGATTTTATTTATTTTTGTTATCAAAAATATATTTAATTTATTAAACTTTTATAAATTTTATTTCCAAATAAGGATATTAATTTTTCAATCATTGTAAACTTTTCATAGGGTAAAACGTTCATATTTTTCTGAATAGATTGATTTTTTAGTGAATTCTCAAAAAAAAACTGATTTCTAAAAATTTTGTTTATATTACATGAAAAGAACAATTACTCATTGAATTTTTTCATCAATGAAGATTAATATCATTTTTTTATAAATAATACAATTTATTACATAGTAATAAACAATATACTTTATTTTGGGATAAGTTAATTTGTGTCTTAAAAATGAATTTTTCTTAAAAAGGTTGTGTTCTATGAATTTCTAATAGATGTATATTCATTATAATATAAGAATTTAATTAAATAAAATTTCAATTATTTTTTACTCTATAAATTAAAATTATCCAATGATATATGTTTGATATTTTTATGATGAAGTTATAATTTTGGTTAATAGTAGAAAATATAGTTTCTGTGAACTACATTATCTTTTTTTAAATCATCATCTCATAAATATGACATAAAATATTTATAATTTTAATTAAAAATAATATATGATAATGTAATATTAATATCATAAAGTAATGATACAAAACATACAGATTAGAATTTTTTTCTAGATAAATATAAAAAACATTTTCAGTGGTCAGGCAGTGATTGCACAATAATGTAAAATACAAATATTGTGTCCCAAATAAGGTATTTGGGATGTAAGATGACTTTTATCATAATTTTATATATATAAAAGTATTTTTTATCATTTTTATGGATGTATAATATTATTGAGAAATATATTGTGTGAATATTCCAAATTCTTATGGAATGTTTGACCAAGGATTTTAATGTCAAAATAACATATTAAATTTGTATTATTATCATTGATTTGAGTAAGTATACATACATAATGAATAAAAAGGTTATATATAAATAAATAAAATAATTTTCAATTATAAATTCACTTACGATTTTTATTGATGATATAACTAACCTAAATATTTATGTAACACTGATATAGTGTTTGTGAAAAAAATAGAAAAATCATGTAAATGATTTTAAGAACTCTAATTGTAATAATATATACGTGACTTATAGTTTTAAAATAATATATTGGTAAATATCACACATAAGGTATGTGTGGAATGTATATATTTGAATACCATTATAATCTTGATGGCTTTAATTTCAAATTAGATGAATAGTGTAAAACATGTCATTAATTAAAAACTATAATAAAAAATATTTTATTAAATTATTTAAATTTTATAAAATTCATATAATTTCATAGGTGAGTGATAAATGATTGAATATATCTACCAAATTACATAAATGGGACAATTTTAATTTTATAGAATCTTTTTCGAACCATTAGGATGAAAAAACATTAATAACACTATAATCATTCTATCACACCCCGATCTTTTAAATTATTTTTATTTTATAATTTTATGTCCTCTGTTAGCCTCGTCAAGGTGCGGGTTGACTGCGTGTTTAATTTTTTTTTTGACATTTGATGTTTTTGGTGGGGTTTGGACCGATGCACGGACACCGCAAGGTTGGCCGTATCCGTGTAGATGGCCTGGATACCCTTGCGGTTACACATTACATAAAATAATAAAACATTATGAAAATGAAATAAAATAAATGTTTAAGATATAATAATAATAACGTTTTTTGTCTATATGAAAATGTTTTTTTAAATTAAAATTTTTAATGATCTTATTATCAATAAATTGTTATAAATATAATTATTATTTGGTTGTTATTAATTTTTTTATTATTTCAATGAAAATAAATAACATTATGATAATCATTATCACTATAATTTTTAACTTTTTTATGTGTTATTTTTAATCTTATTTTAATTTTTTATAAAGGGGTTTTAGTCCCTCCTTATTTTATTCTCTACGCCACAGTCACACCACTATGTCCCCATAAAACCCCCCACGCATACCCACTCCCCTTCTCTCACGCATCCCCCTTTTGTTTTTTTATGTCTTCCATCTCTCCAATCTCCCAAGATTCTATTATTTATTGTTTTTAATATCACCATTATCCCCCTCTCTCCTCATTTATTCATTTTATTTTATTCCTCCCTCCACTCATACCTCTCTCCAATCACCCATCCTCCCTTATCTCTCACGCATCACCCCATCTGTTCTCATTTATTCCCTTTTATTTTTATTCCTCCCTCCACTCACCCCTCTCCAATCACACCCCTTTTTACCTTTACCCATCTCGCACCTCCTTGAACCCATAATTCATTCATTTATTTATTTTTATCTCCCACTATCCACTCACCCATACCCGCTTCCCCCATTATTTTTTTTCTTTTTTTCTTTTTCTCTCACGCACCACCCAACTCTCCCCTTACACTCTCTCTCCCCAATTTTCCCTCACACAACCCTCTTCCCCTTACAATCTCAAGAACGCCCTCCTCCCCTGTGGCAATTCTTCCGGTGGCTGCTCCTCCCTCCGGTGCGATAAGTTCTCTTTCCCTTTCTCTCCTCTCAATCGTTTTTTCTGGGGTTTTCATGTGGGGTCTATTTTTGGCCGAACCCTAAATGTTAGGGTTAATGTATATCTCAGATTTGCTTTGTTTTTATGGTGTGTGTTTTGTCCATGGGGCGTCGTTCTCGTTTTCGTTGAAGTTTCATTCCAATCGCATGATCCTTCGGTAGGTGGTTCCATGTTTTTATTTCTTAAAGTCTTTCCCTTGATGCTTGCCATTTTAAATAAATTTATAAAATAGTTTCGCAGCTCTATGACACCCTTAATTAAATTATAATAGCAATTTAGAATTTATTTGATTTGTTAAAAATAGGTTTTAAATGCGTTTTAGTTTAAATTTTATAGCTTTATGATATCTAGGAAGTTTTTTTATTGTTTATGTTTGTTTAAGACTGAATTGACCCCTTATGAAATGTATCACTGTTGTTATGTTGCAACGACATTTTTTTATTACTAATGAACATGGCTTGGTTGTGTCATGACATAGTAATTATGTTAAAACACTTTTGTAAAGGTTTAATGAATTCAATGTATTATATGTCACTTCCTTAAAATAATGTGGGTAAGTGGTGGTTTTTGAGGAAAGACTTTATAATGTTTTCTTGGTGTGCGTTTAATTTCCAAAGAAGATTTCAGGTGTGTATGGTTTGATGTTGGTATAACATACTAAATGTGTTAAAATGTGTTCGAAAGGTTTTAAATTTTTTTTGGATTGTTTTATGTTCTATAAATAAAGTAGGTGGCCATTTAAGTTTTTATGGAAATTGGTGTTTTCTTGGAAGTTTAGTTTTCTAAATGGATTTTAGTTTTCAAATAAAGTTCCCCCCCATGAATGGTTTCTAAAGAGTATTTTAAATGTGTTTTTGTGAAGAGTTACTGTACGTATTTTGGAAATCATGGTTTATAATGTGTTCTTTAAGGTTTTACCAATCATTTTAAAACATGTTTTGGTGTGGGTTGGAAAAGGGTAAATGTATGTTTGATAATTGTGAAGTGTTTGAATGTGTGTTTGGAACTTATGTGCTCCTTGGTTTTGTAAATTTAAGAGTGGTGTTTGAAAGATATTTTGAATAAATGTGTGTTATCGATTAGAAATCGTAAACGTTTTTCTGAAATGTTTTAAAGTTTACATGTTATAGCAGCCCGGTTGGAACTTTCTTGAATGTGACTGATTGAACACATATATGAGGTGCTCCCGTCTAGTGTAACCCTTTATGGGTGAATGTATTGGAAGCGTCCGTGTTTGAGGAAGGAAAGTGCGGTGAGATGAGTCACGCGTGCGAGGGCCTTCCTACCTACACAGTATAATTGTAACCACCATGGATTCCGGGGCATCTTATAGAATAACGAGTGATGGATGCTCACCAGCCCCGATTAGACTGGTTGGTGACCCCTGGTAGATAGAGTGGCTAGGTGGGATTTTCCGCTGATTTTTTCGCAAGGGCGATCAGTGGGTTGTAGTCTATGGGGCTTCACCATATGCCGATAGGTGGTTCTGAACCGAGTGTTTCCAGGGGTTGTCTAGGGATGTTCAGGATCAACCATGGCTACAACTTGTGTTGCTTGTTTATTTTATTCTATATTGGATTATATACAGCTTGTATTTCTTGATTATTTTCTTCTACATTGTTTTATATACAACTTGTATTTCTTGTTTATTTTCTGCTACATTGGTTTATATACAGCTTTTATTGCTTGTTTATTTTCTGCTACATTGGTTTATATACATCTTGTATTGCTTGTTTGTTTTCTGATAAACTAGTCTATTTTCAGCTTGTATTGTTTACCTGTCTCCCTTTTTCAGAGATCTAATATTACTAGTTTGGTTTTGTTTATAAAATGGTAAACTGTTTTAGAAATAACATATGGAGTGGGTTAGTTCTCATAGTGGGAAAGATGTTTTATTTTGTTTAAATGAGAAAACCTTATTTTTATAATTGTATTTCCAAACTCGTGTCATCGGATAACTTTGGGTTAGAAAACACTTGGATTCAGTGGTTTACTTTTGGCATCCCTACTGAGCATTTTTGTGCTCACGCCTATCCTTTATCATTTTAGTTGCAGGTTCAGCTATTTTTAGGATTTTTCTTAGTGGCTGCTCATGTGGGAGAAGTTTTGGGCTTTTGGTTGGAGGTGACCAAGGGGTCACACGGAGATCGTTGTAGCGGGGTCTTGTTTCTGGTTTTTTTCCTTTTAGTGATACTTTATATCTGGATCAGTTCTTTGTTTATTTAAGTTTCAGTTGTCTCCTTGCTGCATGCTCGATTTGTTCTACTTTTTTAGTCTTGGTTTTATCTCTTGGGCTTAAATCGTTCCCTCTTGTGTACTTTGATGCCCGACACTAGTTTCTAGCCCGTGGGGATCTGGAACGCCTATCAGGACATGTCGTGGACCGGCTCGGGTGACCAGTTCAGGGTCGACTCAGGGTTGGTTTGTGAAAAAATGGTATCAGAGGAGGTTCTTGTTATTTGGGGTGTTTGGTAGAAGGTGATTAGGACTGTCGGGACTCGAGAGGTAGGTGCGGGAAGGGTTTCATGAACCCTTACTCGTTCTGAACCTTGAGTTTCCAGGTGTAGTCTGGGATTTGAGTCTTGTTTCTTTGTTTTTGGATTGAGGGATGACAACGGAGGCAAGCCAGTGTCATTTCGTGACCTCACATGGAGTAGTGATCCATGTGGAGTCTGAGTGCATGGCTTAAGTTCCTCCTAGTTGTTGACACCCACTTGGGGCGTGGCTCACTACCATGTCACTGGGTTAGGTGTGATTTCTAGTTCCTCATTCCGATGGTTCTTTGCAAGTTGTACTCTGTTTCATTCTGGTTAGTGAAAGCATGCTTTTAGAAATAGAAGTGGATTTTTTTTAATGTAAATGTTTTCTCTAAAATGATTTTTAAATTGGTAAAGGGAATTTTAAAATTGGAAGCATTTTAATAAATGGTTTGGTTTCAACGAGGAACGGATCTTTCCCTTGGTACTCGTTATGGAAGATTACATGTGTGTGGGTGTGTACGGTAAGTGTGTGGGAGAACATGTTTATGTATGATGTGGATGGAAATCGATGGACACACATGTGATGGTCCATAGGATGCCTTGGGTGCGTTTTAATATATATAAAGGTTTTGGAAATTTGATTTTTCCTTGAGTGGATTTTTGGGTTGTGAAAATTGGTTTTGGAATTTTAGAAATGATCGTGGGATAAGATAGTTCTAGAATTTAAATGAAAATTGTGGTTTTGGAAGAGGGTTTTGGTTGTGTTTATATTTGATTGACTTTTGGCCCAGTTTTCATGGATTGGGGCGTACTTTATATTATTGTGTTTTGGCTTGAGGAATGTTTTGGTTTTTTGTCTCTTGTATTGTTCAAAGTATGCTACCCAGAAAGGTCCCTAGTGTTTCTGATGATTCATGTCATGGTTTCGGTTCTTTTAAGTGTCAACACCCGTTGAGGTGTTGGAGGTCTGGTAGAGGTGGGGAAATGACTTGAGGGAAGTGGAGCGTGTCTTTGGGTGTTTGGGAACTCCCTAGGTTGTTAAGGTTCATGTCGTTTTGGGTTTGTTTAAGGGTTAAGTTTGGGACTAGTGGAGGTTGATTGTCTTATCGCTGTTGGAGTTTTGGGGGTAGTTGGTGATTGTTTTTTTAAGACTTTCTATTTGGTGAGGAGTGCGTGCATGTGGAACCTTCCCTAAGAGGTTATCTTTGTTGATCCTGGCACCTAGTTCGTCAGGATTACTTCACGCGTGTCATCAATATAGCTGGTTCGGGTATTCCAAGCCATCAGGCCGCATCCTTCCTAAGTCTTGTCATCGTTGTGGCCATTCGGGTAACTGGGGGAAGTTCTGTGGGAAGTGTCATTTGAGGAAGGAGTTCTGATTGGGAGATTCTTGTGTCTGACTGTGAGGCATAAGATGCTTCATCCATCAGAGCCCCAACCTCAGGTCTCGGGGTGAAGATCGCACACAGTCAGCGTGTCAGAGGCATTTAAGACCATTTCTTGGTTCATTATCTTTCGTCAAAAAATAGATACATTCAAGGTTCCCTTGTTCTTTTTTTCCTGCTATTGCAATTTCATATTTTGTGGTGAAAGTGCGATGAACTTATCATTTCGTGATCATGGTAGTTGTGTTATTCCGAATGTGACCTCTAGAATCATTATTTTTTCTTAATAGTTTTTTGGCCCTTGTGTGGGTTGGTCCTTTTTTTAGTGATCGTTTGGAAATGTGAGGTGTTGGGGAGTTTTAGATTGGTGTGGAGAATTATTAGTTCCAGTGTTGTTGTTATAGGAAATTCCTTTTTCTGGTGCCCCAGTATGCCGGGTGGCCTTGTAGTGGTTTTCTGTTTAAGTCTTAGCGGTCCTGTTAAACTTATGGTGAGATGTCGGTAGGCTCAGTTGGGAGTTCCCGCGTTGCCCCCCCGGGTGGTGTTTTAGTTCAAATTCTTACGTTAGGGGAATTATTGTGGTGGGGAGAACCCTCTTGTGTTCTCCCTTTGTTTTGTACTCTGGTTTCTCTTAGAGTCGGTCGGGTGCAGCTTGTAGAGAGAATAGTCAGCTCGATGCTCATTTTTTTTCCAACGGGTTTGATTGAGCATTGATCTATGTTTTGGTTGTTTTTCAGCTGGGTGACTTTCTGGGGGCAGACTGTTTTGTGGTGGGGAGAATTGTCACACCCCGATCTTTGAAATTATTTTTATTTTATAATTTCATGTCTTCGGTTAGCCTCGTCATGGTGCGGGTTCAGTGCGTGTTTAGTTTTTTTTGGACATTTGATGTTTCTGGTGGGTTTTGGACCGATGCACGGACACCGCAAGGTTGGCCGTATCCGTGTAGTTGGCCCGGATACCCTTGCAGTTATACATTACATAAAATAATAAAACATTATGAAAATGAAATAAAATAAATGTTTAAGATATAATAATAATAACGTTTTTGTGTATATGAAAATATTTTTTTAAATTAAAATTGATAATGATCTTATTATCAATAAATTGTTATAAATATAATTATTGTTTGGTTGTTATTAATTTTTTATTATTTTAAAGAAAATAAATGACATTATGATTACCATTATCACTATAATTATTAACTTTTTATTAAGTGTTATTTTTAATCATATTTTAAATTTTTAAGGGGTTTTAGTCCCTCCTTATTTTATTCTCCATGCCACACTCACACCACTATCTCCCCATAAAACCCCCCACGTATACCCACTCCCCTTCTCTCACGCCTCCCCCTTTTGTTTTTTATGTCTTCCCTCTCTCCAATCTCCCAAGCTTCTTTTATTTATTGTTTTTAATCTCACCATTATCCCCCTCTCTCCTCATTTATTCCTTTTATTTTATTCCTCCCTCCACTCATACCTCTCTCCAATCACCCATCCTCCCTTATCTCTCACGCATCACACCATCTCTCCTCATTTATTCCCTTTTCTTTTTATTCCTCCCTCCACTCACCCCTCTCCAATCACACCCCTTTTTACCTTTACCCATCACGCACCTCCTTGAACCCATAATTCACTCATTTATTTATTTTTATCTCCCACTATCCACTCACCCATACCCGCTTCCCCCATTATTTATATTCTTTTTTTTTCTTTATCTCTCATGCACCACCCAACTCTCCCCTTACACTCTCTCTCCCCGATTTTCCCTCACACAACCCACTTCCCCTTACACTCTCAGGAAAGCCCTCCTCCCCTCCGGCGATTCTTCTGGCGGCTTCTCCTCCATCTGGCGCGGTAAGTTCTCTTTCCCTTTCTCTCCTCTCAATCGTTTTGTTTTCTAGGGTTTTCATGTGGGGTTTATTTTTGGCCGAACCCTAAATGTTAGGGTTAATGTGTATCTCAGATTTTCTTTGGTTTTAGGGTGTGCATTTTGTCCATGGGGCATCGTTCTCCTTTGCGTTGAAGTTTTATTCCAATCGCATGAGCCTTCGATAGGTGTTTCCAAGTTTTTATTTCTTAAAGTCTTTACCTTGATGCTTTCCATTTTAAATAAATTTATAAAATAGTTTCGCAGCTCTATGGCACCTTTAATTAAATTATTATAGAAATTTAGAATTTATTTGATTTGTTAAAAATAGGTTTTAAATGAGTTTTAGTGTAAATTGTATAGCTTTATGATATCTAGAAAGTTTTTTTATTGTTTATGTTTGTTTAAGACTGAATTGACACCTTATGAAATGTATCACCATTGTTATGTTGCAACGACATTTTTTTATTACTAATGAACTTGGCTTGGTTGTGTCATGACTTAGTAATTATGTTAAAACACTTTTGTAATGGTTTAATGAATTCAATGTCTTATTTGGCATTTATTTAATATAATGTGGGTAAGTGTTGGTTTTTGAGGCTAGACTTTATAATGTTTTCTTGGTGTGCGTTTAATTTCCAAAGAAGATTTCGGGTGTGTATGGTTTGATGTTGGTATAACATACTAAATGTGTTAAAATGTGTTGGAATGGTTTTAATGTTTTTTTTGGATTGTTTTATGATCTATAAATAAAGTAGGTGGCCATTTAGGGTTTTAAGGTAATTGGTGTTTTCGTGGAAGTTTAGTTTTCTAAATGGATTATAGTTTTCAAATAAAGTTGTCCCCCCATGAATGGTTTCAAAAGAGTATTTTAAATGTGGTTTTGTAAAGTGTTACTTTAAGTATTTTGGAAATCATGGTTTATAATGTGTTCTTTAAGGTTTGACCATTCATTTTAAAACATGTTTTGGTGTGGGTCAGAAAAGGGTAAAAGCATGTTTGATAATTGTGAAGTGTTTCAATGTGTTTTTGGAACTTAAGGGATCTTTGGTTTTTAAATGTAAGAGTTGTGTTTGCAAGATATTTTGAATAAATGAGTGTGATCAATTTGAAATCGTAATCATTTTTCTGAAATGTTTTAATGTTTACATGTTATAGTAGCCCGGTTGGCACTTTATTGAATGTGAATGATTGAACACATATATGAGGCCCTCCTGTCTAGTGTAACCCTTTATGGGTTAACGTATAGGAAGTGTAGGTGTTTGAAGAAGGCAAGTGCGGTGAGATGAGTCATGCGTGCGAGGGCCTTCCTACCTACAAAGTATAATTATAACCACCATGGGTTCCTAGGCGTCTTATAGATTACCGAGTGACGGTTGCTCACCAGCCTCGATTAGAAGGGTTGGTGCCCCCTGCTATATAGAGAGTCTAGGTGGGATTTGTCACTGATTTTGTCGTGAGGGCGATCAGTGGGTTACACTCTATGGGGCTTCACCATATGCCGGCAGGTGGTTCCGAATCGAGTGCGTCCAAGGGTTGTCTAGGGATGTTCAGGATCACCCATGGCTACAGCTTGTATTTCTTGTTTATTTTCTTCTACATTGGTTTATATACAGCTTGTATTTCTTGTTTATTTTCTTCTAAATTGGTTTATATATAGCTTGTATTTCTTGTTTATTTTCTGCTACATTGGTTTATATACAGCTTGTATTGCTTGTTTATTTTCTGCTACATTGGTTTATATACAGCTTGTATTGCTTGTGTGTTTTCTGATACACTAGTCTATTTTCAGCTTGTATTGTTTACCTGTCTCCCTTTTTCACATCTCTAATATTACTAGTTTGGTTTTGTTTATAAAATGTTAAACTGTTTTCGGAATAATATATGGCGTGGGTTAGTTCTCATAGTGGGAAAGATGTGTTATTTTGTTTAAATGAGAAAACCTTATTTTTATAATTGTATTTCTAAACTCGTGTCATCGGAAAACATTGGGTTAGAAAACACTTGGATTCAGTGGTTTACTTTTGGCATCCCTACTGAGAATTTTTATGCTCACGCCTATCCTTTATTATTTCAGTTGCAGGTTCTTCTGTTGTTCAGGCTTTTTCTTAGTGGCTTCTCATGTGGGAGAAGTTTTGGGATTTTGGTTGGAGGTGACCAAGGGGTCACACAGAGATCATTTTAGCGAGGTCTTGTTTCTGGTTATGTTCATTTTAGTGATACTTTGTATCTGGATCGGTTCTTTGTTTACTTAAGTTTCAGTTGTCGCCTTGCTTCTTGCTCTATTTGTTCTAATTTTTTTTAGTCATGGTTTTATCTCTTGGGCTTAAATCATTCCCTCTTGTGTACTTTGATGCCCGACACTAGTTTCCAGCCCGTGGTGATCGGGAACGCCCCTCGGGACATCTCGTGGACCGGCTCGGGTGACCAGTTCATGGTTGACTCAGGGTTGGTTCGTGACACATTCAAAGGGTTAACATGAGTTAAAACTTAGAGATAAGGGATAAAGAATCACTTAAAATATCCCCAATTTTGGGATGTGAGTACATATACCAAGAAATAATCTTATATTCTAAATCAATCAATTTAATTCCACTTTTAAATGAATATTATCTTATATTCATTTAATAAATTATGAAATTCAAAGATCCCCCCACCACAGACATATATTAGGGAACTTCCACTCCCCTCTTCCTTAAATTATATAAATGGTATTGTTTTAAATATAGATACCCAAATAAATTACCAAAATTCATAACCATGTTATATAGGTTTTATTCTTGGTATAAGAACATTATTTGAGATCTTAAGTTATAAAGAAAAGGAGGATGTTTGATAAAGGGGTATAACCTTAAACAAATTTTTTTTTTGAAAATAGATAAAACATATTATATCCATTTTGATATAATATCAACTATATCTACCTTATAAATAATTATTATTGTTATATTTCTTTAACAATAATCCATGGATTATGTGTATGGGAAATTACCGCCGTACAATCCAATGAATATCTTTTTCCATCCAAAACTATCATTTAATTTTAGAATGATTGAAATAACATATATTCATGTCATAATTATCAGTATATAAAGAAAATATTTTATGTATTTATATAACATTCCAGAAATTGGAAAATGGTAATGGTGTTACGTGAAAATTTGGATTACCACCTCCCTGAAGTGATGCGACTTGTTTTTAATCACCACATAACCTGTATATTATATATAAATATATGTAAACAAATAAAATAAATATTATTATAAAATTATAATAATTTAGTGATTAGATAATACATACCTTAATTCCATCATGATCTCTAAAAATGGATACGTTACTCAAACATTTTCGGGGCCTACGATCTCCATAATAATAACATATTACATTTTTCATAACCATCATTCATATTTATTTTTATAAGTATAATTAAACGATAAAAAATAAAATTATTTAATTATAATTATTATGAGGATTATGAAACATTTTGAACTATTACCATATTCAAATTAAACAGTTTTGTTTGAACATATGGGATGAATATCATCAAATCATCTCACGTGAACTTAAATAGTTAAGAAATTTTATCTAAAATTAAAATAAATATAATAAAAGGAAATATAAATATTGAAAAAATACTAATTATTTAAATGAATAACAAAAGTTTATTATATAAAAGATAATGGACATACCTGATGATTTTGGCCTAAGGTAGGGGGGAAATTACTATAAAAACTTTACATTAAATGTTTTAAAGTTATATTTTGTATAACATTTTGATGAATAGTTTTTTAGAAAATAAAAATTTATAAGTATTAATATATAAATTAATAAATTATAAAAGGCTCTTTAGGTCTTTCTAATTTCAAAAATTCTTTTTCAAAAGTAAAAAGTTTATAAATTTTATATTGTATGATTTGACTCTAATTAAAAAATGGAAAAGGAATGTTCTAGTATAACATATATGATGTTAAATCCTTTCAAAAAATAATAAAAACTCATTTATATTTATATTAATTTATAATATTAAATTCATTATTCAGTATTAAAACACCCATCACTTTGTTCTAAGTATTACAATATTTAAAATTTGGTTCTGAAGGAAACATATATATCGATATATAAATATCATTTTCCTATAGGTTCCAAATAATATTTTTTTTATTTTTATAATAGAAATAAAAGATACATTTTTTACATGTTATGGAACATGGATATTACTTATCATTTGTTTCCCCTATATAAATAACTAATGAAGTAGGTAATGGTTATGTTCTCAGTAGATTTGTGTTCGAAGTTGACCTTATTGATTATTTCACTTGAAAGGGTTATTTTTAATTTTCTACATATATGATGTCTAAACAAAAGTAAAATAATTTTAAATGAATAAAAATTGGTTTTAATGGAAATTTATATATTTAAAAAGGTATTATAATAATTTTTTTTGAAAATTATTACACTATGTGAGGGTAAATGCGACATCCTAAAATTTCATTAATGAAATTTCCATTCTTATGCCATAAAACACATTCAACACATAGAGAACCCAATAAAATAAATATTTTCATAAATAAATAATGATACATTAGTTATAAAAAACCAATAATAAATATAAATACTAAAGTGGGATAATAATAATTTAATAAGATAATAAGAATGGGAATTTTTTGATCTACTCCATCCTCTAGAAGAAAAACACTCGAGAATAAATATGTAGAAATAAAACATAATTTTTCTAATATAATATTAATGCTGAAGATAAAAACACAGAAACATGAGATATATTTGAAGCGAATGAATAATGATTTAAACAAGTTGTATTTATTGAAATTAAGTTTCCTATATTTTCGTTATAAATCTTTCTTTGGGAATAGTTATCTGACCATTATGAATATTAACTAGGTTGTCAGAATAGTAACATTAGATAAAAAAGTATAAAATGAATTTTAGGAATAATATTTAAAAAAATGATATATCTATATCATGTTATTAGTAAATAAATTTTTTAAACAATTATGAATTTTGTGTGGGATTTCTTATAAATCATAAATTTATATTTACTTTTTTATAATTAATTTAATTATTTTATAGAAAATTTATTTTCATAAAATGAAATCATTATTTAATTTTTTTTATAATTATAGAATTATTTTATATGGCCTTAATTAATTTTCAAAATGGTCAAAAAATAAATATAATATAAAAATGTTTGTTTTGAAATAAATGATTATTTTTTTCCAAAATGAAATATCTCATAGTTAAAAAATTATTTTAATAAAAAGGATTCCATTTTAAAAATCTACAGGTAAAAATATGGTTAGTGTGAAATTTGGGGGATATTCTAAATTATATTTATTTGTTGTAAATAGTGAAATATAGTAATTTATGATATTTAACATTATATTAAAAATCATGATTTTTTTTCATGAATGATATAAGAACCCATTGGTTTGAACTTTCATAAGTAATTTAATATATTTAGTTATACAAATCAACACTATTGATAGTCTTGAGCCAAAATAATAAACTACTAGAATATAATAATAGAAAACACTCATCTCCTCCCTTATAAATACCACACCTCACCATATATTGTCCTCATAACATCAAATTATATTATCATATAAATATTCTATCAAATTACCTTATCTATACTCTTCTCAAGGTCTAGGGTATAATATTAAAAATTAATTTCCCGTTAAAAATTTCTTTAAGCGGTCCCTAAATAAAGGGATATTCAAGAGGGAAATTTCTTAAAATATTTCTTTTTATTTCATGTATTTTTTCTATCTTCTCCTAACCTCCTTCATATATAAAAGATTAATAAATCCAATATAATTTATATATAATAATTTTTTATTTCAATTTGAATATCCTCTTTCCACCCCTTTTCTCATCTACTCGTATTCCAAGAAACGAAACCGTTGTCCCAATTATATTAGTTTACCATCTCCATGGATAAAGAATTTTTCATTTTCCATTACCGTATTAATTGCTAAAAATAAAATAATTATTATTTTTAAACCATATTTTAAAATGTATACTATATCTTCATACATGCACTGAAACTAGTATAAAAAATAATACAAAATAAAATGAATCTAGATCGTGATGATCAAAATACTACCAAAATAAACTAAACCTTTGTCCTTAATGTTTTATCGAATGAATCATCCTCAAAATTGAAAAAAGGGATATATGGGTCACTATAAACATAAAAAATTGAATTATTACGATTTAATTTCTTTTTTAGAGAATTATTCTAGTTGACATGAACTTCCGCAATTTTATACAAGTGAACCGACCATGAAATCCTTAAATGAACGCTCCCGAAAAGATGAAATTAAACTTTGTAACTCATTGAAATTTTCATAATTTAAATTAATATTATTATAATAAATAAATATTATGTTTTGAATTGTTTAATTAATTAATCTGATTTGATTATCTAGGACATTACTTTCAAGTGAAGAACACCATCACACATTAAGTATGGGATCCCTCTAAACCTCCATCTTTTTCCTTCAGGTTGTGATTTCTCTATCTTGTCGACTATGTGTCTATAAAATATTCTTATATAGATCATATAATATACATATATATATATATCTTAAAACTATGTATCTTATACAACTAATCCTTATTTTATAGGGAAATACATGTTTTAAAAGGTCCTATTCTCAGTTCCTCTTGAAAATCAAGACCACTTAAATAAACTTCTCTATTTTATACTCATTTTCAAGTACTCTTTGTAAACTATTTTATGATTAAAATATATTTGAAAGATAAATCATATTATCATGAAAAATTATTTCATTTCATTTCAGTTTTTATGGATATAAATATTCATTTACCTTCTTCAAATATTCTTCATTTGTTTCCTGAAAACAATGATTAAGTGGAACACTTTTAAAATTTCCAAACAAAACATTTAAAGGGTTTTACATTAGTTAGAAATCAAAATTCATGATATATTTTTGTATTTACATTATTAATTTATATAAATGAATTCAATCCATTCAATCATGGATATTATTATGATATGTCCTTTGGTTGTGCATTATGAAATTATTGTGATACACATTTCCTACCATGGGTAACCCCTATTCTTATTACTTGTGTTTTATTTCATTATGAGGCACACAAATGCCTGAAATTTTTTGATGGTTTCAACCAGACATCTTTCTAATGTATTATGTAATGTTTAGTCTCCTTATATTTCATGTATGAAATTAGAGTGTATACCAAATCTAGTATGGGGCTTTGTCCACCATGTGGTATAGTATTGTAGGCTATCTTTGACTAATGTTTTGGTCACTACATATGGTTCCTATACAATTTAATATTGAATTTATAATATTATTCCATGTTCTATATGTTTTTATTAGGTATTTTTATTCCTGATACATTCCTTTTATATTATTATGTCATGCCTTCTAACTAATGTGTCATTATTTATTCTCTTTTTTATTCCCTTACTATGATTTTTATCTCAACCAGTTTTGTATAAATAATTCCCATGTTATCAAATATAGTTATACGTTCTTAAAGGGACTAATGATTTAATAATATAGATTATTAAAATGATTTGTAATTGTAGCTTTATGTTTTCTAATTATTTACATAGTCTTTCAAAGTTGCTAGAATTTGCAATTTTGTGTTTTTATTATACGGATAATTATTCTTACAATAATGTAATTATATTTTTAAAAGGATTGGGTTGCTATAGTTGGTATCAATTCACGGTATAGTTATTTTTGGGCATTAGGATAATAAAACCCTAGTAATAACTGTAGGGATATTTCCATCACCACAGATATCCAAGATTAAAACTTCCGGATTTATATGTTAGGATATAATATTAATTCATAATCCATTCCCTCTTTGTTAAATATTTCCTTTTTAGATTTTCATTATATAATGATTAAAACCACTTAATTGCATTTTATTTATTTTTCATAGTTAATGGTGGGAAATATGTGAACTAATTCCAACAGTCAATGTGATATGAAATTTTATAATTTGCCTACTGAGATGTCAATCCTGAAGGGAATGGGATCCCGTAACATCACGAATTCACTGATTCAACCTCATATAGATATGAAATATAAATTGAATCATGTGGGACACCCTTACTATACTAATATATTTTATCATCATGTGATTTATAAAAGGAAAGACTATTTTAAATAACGTACATGATATGCCAAATCTAGTTTTATTGAACAATTTAAATATTATTATTTAAATGTTACTGATCTAACATATTCATTAGAATGGTGAGAATGAATAGTATTAATGAAATTAAGAAAATATTTTTTAAAAAAGTTTATATAACTATTTGGTGACCAATTAATTATAAATGATTGTAAAACCATTTTTTAAAAAAAAAATGTTTTCTAAAATACATTTTAAATGTACACAAGTGTATTTTATAAATAATAAAATCACTCTTATTTGGTTATATAAATGAAATATATATATATTTAATATATTCAATATAATGTTTTAAAATCTTTTTTTGTGTTTTATAGGAAAATATATATGAACAAATCCAATTTTACACATAAACTAAGTATTTTTCAAAAAAGGTAGGCTTCCTACCTTTGAATGGAGCACCAATTTTAAATACCTTTTTGACACATTTAAAAGTTACATTTTATAAAATAATGTTTTTATTTTATATAGGGGTTTCAAATTTTACATTGGTTGAATTTTTGAAATTTTTCTGATATTATTCAATTTATAATGAATAGTTTAAAATGCTGCATTTTTATTGAATACTACTTTTTCATCAAATTTAAATAGAGTGTTAAATTATATATTTGAATGGTTTTAATGTATAATTAAAAAACTTGTTATAATTAAATAAAATTTAGGTCATTTTAATCAATTTCAAATTGATATTGGATATAAAAACATTATGGATTTTTGATCATTTCTACATTAAAAACATGTTTTCTCGATCTGTCAACAAGATTATTTTTCCATTAAAATTTTCCACTTATGTGTTTTGAATTAAAAAAAATACATGAACCATTGTAATAATTATTATATTTATGATCTAATTGCATCATACTAATTTTTGGATATTATGAATAGTAATTTTAGTAATTATTTTTATTACATTGATTAAGGGTAAATCTGGTAATTATGGGTAAAAATAATGTCATAGATATTATAAAATTGCACTAACACTTATCCTAATTTCATTGGTTGATTGTATTTCAACAGAAATTAAATATTGGGCTAATATATAACTTTTTTAGACACCTGGGTGAGAGTATGAAATTTATATTATTTTATTCAAAGAAAGGTCAATATTCCCAAACATTTGTTTTTGACAAGTGAAACATTTTTACTATTGGGTTATACAAGGGATAATTTCTACTATAAATTGGGTTTATAGATCTAAAAATTTTATCTCATGAAGGAAATTTAGTTTTTTATATAATAAATAATTAAATTAAATCCTTCAATAATTAAAATGAAATAATTATATAATTAAGGGAAATATTAAGTAAATGATCTTACAAATACTACAATAAATATAATTTTATATACTTAATTTCATCAATTTTTTTTGGATTACATTGAAATGTTAAGGATTATTTTATATTGTTGTTAAGAATATATCATGTTGTTATGATATTTTTAAAAATTCAGGTAATCAATAGTGTCAAAATTTACATTATACATATTTTAAAATAATTAATATTTTAATAAAAGAAATAAAATACATAAAAATATAAAATTCAGAAAACTAATTTGGATAGATCTAAAAATAACTTCAATGACTCGTTTATTAGTATTTTTTATTTTATAGTAATTCTATTAACCATCAAAGTGTAAATTTCATAATATCCTTGTAATAATTAAAAGGTAAAATATTGTTAAAACCAACTAATACAGATAAAAAAATATAATTAAATCTTCTATAATTTTCATTGGATTAATTTTATACGACCAAAAATCATAATATATTATAAAAAAATCACTTTGGACCTATTTGTATTTTAAAATTAATTTATATAAAATTATTATTTTGAAGAGTTAAAAGAGTGAACCTCCCCTCTCTATAAAAGGGAATAATTACTCTCATCTAAATATACTTAAAGAAAAACATATTTTCCAATATCTGCCCAAAAAACATTATTTATTCCATTCATACGTACTAGAGGCTCTATTTTAGGCATAACGCCTCTCTCAGAGGTATTATGGTGTTAATCAAGGAAGATCCTATAAAGAAGAGGTATTTTTTTAATGATGTATTTATATATTATTTCTTCTTTAATATCCATAAAATAATCTCCCACCATGATTAGATAAGTAATAAATTATCCTTAATATAATGAGATTATATTATGTTAATATCAACACATAAATACATCTCTAATTCCATAAAATGGGAAATGAATTAATCAGTTGTGTGTACGTGCTGATATACATTTTTTCCATTACCATCACTCAAGAATGGAATTAAATATGAAATTAATGTTTATATATGATATTAATGACATATTTATCCTGACAATTGAATAATATATAAATTATTATCTTACTTTCCATGCACATAAAAATGATAATGTCATTCGCCCGAACGTGTCAATTATCACCTCCACGAAGCGGCGTGGTTCATTTTTAATGACCACATCACATGAATAATATATTTAAAAATATTTTAATGATTAATATGATATTAATTTTATTATTATTATTCTAGAAATATAATATAATATAATACATTCCTTCTTTCCATAACAATCATTGAAAAATGGAAACGTTACTCATGCATTTGTATGGCTTAGAGTCTCCATGATTGTAATGTAGTTAATATACCATATTTGTATGTAAATTATATATTTAAAAGTATAATTAGCATATCAATTTTATTATTATTTCATTAGTTTTATTATGGAGATGATGAAATTTTTACAACATTTACTATTGACTACATACCAAACTCATTTTAGACACATGTACTGAATATTGTCAAAAAGACTGATGTGAAATTAAATAATTGTGTAATTTTTATAATAGGGAAATAATGTAATAATAATATTGAAAACATTTTTCATGAATGTAAATAATAATACAATATTTATTATTCAGGAAGATAAGTAACATACATGACAAATCAGTCTCAATGTAAGGGATTTCATCTCAATCTCCCTTCATCGAGGAATTTCATGATGATATGCACCTTTATTATTTAATAAGATGTCTATGAAGCCACATTGACATTTAATATTTATATTTTATCTATCCTTCAGTTAATAAATGTTTTTTAAATGTTATTATTTTATCATGATTAATATTTAATTGTTCAATGTTTTTTGGGACTCCTTGAATGTTTAATGATTTAATTACGATGTTTTTTCTCCATGTAAATATTCATGATATTATTTTACATATTCATTTAAATGGATATAAAAGTAATATAAATTATATTTTCTATATATTTTTAATTTCATCCAAAAAATTTCAATATGTTATCTTTTTATTTTTTTAATACTACGTGTTTAACATTCTTTACAAATGAAAAAAGAAGGCTTTTTAACATATATGGAAATAACGAATTCTCTTCTGTTGTGACCATTATTTGTTATTTGTAAACCTGAACAAGACATAATTTTTTAAAAATAAATATAAATCCTTTATTCCATTTTCTATGTATTTTGGTATTGAATTTTTTTTGAAACTGGATTCATTATTTCAATAACTTTAAATGATTTCCTATGATTAAAAAATGAAATTTTATGAATGAAATTATGTAAATTGAAGTATTGTATTTTCTAAGATTATATAACGGTTCTTGTACATATTATGGGTGAGTATGTGATAAAACAAGGACATCTGGTTACGTGATAAACCAAGTATGCTTGATTACATTATAACCTCCAATGCATTGGGTATAGAAGTCAACTGTATCAAAATTCTATTTATAAGAGTGACATGTATAGAAGTTGAAAGCATGGTTATTCCATTTATCAATGTGATGAGTATAATTATGTCCCATAGTACCTTTACTTATATTATATTCTTCCTATGCGTATTATGGTAATCTTTTGATTCTAAAAAAGGTATGAAATGATAAATTTTTTAATTGAAATAATTAACTACTTATTAAAATATAAAAGTATTAATTTGTGGTACAGTTTTCATGGGTTTAAATATTTATCAATGTACTAATGGTTTCCTTATTTTTATATCCATTTAGTGAGTTTTTTCTCTCTCCCATTTTTTTAAAATTTTTCACATGAATTAAGGATGAGTAATGATTGGGTGATGTTTTGATGAACGTTATGAATATTTTTCTTAAAATAGATTATACTTTATTATAAATGTTTTAGGTTATAAAAAAATTAATATTCTTTATAAATGTTAACTTTTTAATGTTATGTTTTTTTATATATGAGTTTTGACTAATTTAAATAATTATTTAAACTTGAAAATATTCTAAATGTGAAATAAAATAATTTTTTTTAATTAACCCAAAATTATTTAATGTTTTAAGGCTGGGTCCTTATAGTTGGTATTAAATGAATGGTTTAGATAACAAGGAATATTAGAATTTTTTCTTCAGAGTTAGAAATATAATTATAGGTTTATAATATTAATGTTGATAATAATTTCAATTTCATGGGAACATGTTTTTTGGAATTATTTGATTATATTTTAAGGGGACTAACAATAGTTTTGGAGGAATTAATTTTTTGAGGTAATTTTGGGTTATTACAATTTGGGATGCAAAATGAAGGGTATACGAATTTTTTTTAAAACATGTTTTGTTTATTTCATATGACTTTATAATATTTTTGGAGTATTATAAGAATTATATAGTTTTAGAAAATGGAAAACCCACAGGTTATGTGACAACCCATCCCATCTGGAAAATGCCACATGAACCTAACACATAATAGAAGGGTGATATGTGTTCATTACCAGCCACTATCCTAAATGAAATCCTGTATTAGTGTGAAATTTTATTTTTTGTTAAAAAAGTTGATGGAATAAGAATAAGTTGATTTTGGGGACAAAATTCTTATCATATTGGAAAAATAATTTGTGGATTAAGTGATGATTGTTATTTTGGAAGACGCTATCTATTTTTCTGAATCCAATATGATCAAATTAAAAAAAATATTCTATTTAATTTTTGGAATAAAGGTTGAATTATATTTTTTATGAACCAATGATTCAATTTTGGACTTTTGTTGATTTATGTTATTTATAGAAATTGTTAGCATATCTTGAATATTATTAGGAAAATTACTTTTTGGTATGAGAGTTTAAGAGTAATTGATGTTATTTGGAGAAAATTCATAAATTTTTTTTTCTGGAAGACTATTTGATCAAAATCCTTCTTATTTTTTGGGTTTTAATCTTAGTTTGAATATTCTTTAGTAGTTTTAAGGATAGTTCTTTTTCAAATGGTCTATGGTGAACATTTATTATTACTGTTGAAATTTATAGAATTATCATTTATTATACAAATAATTTTGGTTTTTTTAATGTTTAATGATTAGAGAAATAAATATTTAATATTTTTTTGGATTATGTGACTCTTTAAAGGTTGATTCTAGTGCTTCAGTATATAAAAAATTATCTTATATACTCATTATTTGGGGAAATTTTTTATTTTCAAGTGGATATTGATTAAAATATTAAAATATTCTTGTAAAGTATTTATATTTCTTTATTACCCTATCATAAATATTAAAATAATTCATCAAATATATATAAAGGATCTTAAAATAGAAACACTATCTATTTACATTTCTTAATAAGCAATCAGTGAACTTTTAACCCGTCACAGTCCTATGGTTTTGTGATTGTTATATTTCTCCTGATCATTTCTTCTATCACTCTCTATCAGAACATGATGGTTAATTTTCTCTTCCATAGGCATGTTTCCTACATGGAAATCTAGTACATGTTATCTCTGGTAACCTTCCTACTTCATTTTCTTTCTTTTAATGTCGATGTTTTTCTAATCTTTTTTCTGATGTAGGATCTCAATAAAGGTATTTTCAAAAGTACAACCCTTAGTTTTTTTCTTGTGTACAAATTGTGAGGATAAAATTTATAAAATGGAGGGATAATGTAACATCATGAGATTTTTAAATGGAAATTAAAAGTTCAATAGTGTACATGATACACCATATCAAGTTTTAATGAATAAATAAATATTATTATTTAAATGTTAACATTATAACATAGTTGCTATAATTTAAGAAATGAATAGTATTAATTAAATTATTAAAATATTATTTACATAGGTATATATAATTCTATGGTGACTTGTTAATTATAAATGAATGTAAAACCATTTTCTAAAATCAAATGAAATGTGATTTCGAAATACTATTTAATTGTGTACATGCTTAGTTTATAAATAATAAAACCACTCTTGTGTGATTATGTTAATGAAATATTTATGTAATATAGTCCATATATTTTTATAATTTATTTTTTTTGTTTTTTTAGACATGATATATGAACTAATCCAATTTTATACATAAAACAAGTATTTTTCAAAATTGGTAGTTTTCCACCTTTTAGTGGTGAATCTGTAATATATCCCTTTTTGAAACTGTTATAAGTTCTATTTAACAAAATATAATTTTTATTTTAAATATGGGTATGAATATTTAAATTCGATGAATTTTTTATATTTTTCTAATAAGATTCATTTTTTGATGAATAATACAAAAATACTGCATTTTCATTGAAAACTACTTTTTCATCAAATTTATTTAAGGTATCAAATAATATATTTTAATGTGTTTAACGTATAATAAAATAATTTGTTTTCATATAATCCAATTTAGGTCATTATAATAAATTTTACAATGAAATTGGATATTAAAACATTGTGAACTTTTGAATGTTTTTACTTTGAAAACTCGTTATCTCAATCCATCAACAAGATTGATTTAAAATTAAATTCTTTCACATATGTTGATTTGAATTTTAAAAAATATACATAAAATATTGTAATCAATATGATATTTATGATATAATATTATCAAATTAATTTTTGGATAATATGAATATTACCATTAGTAATTATTTTGATTTCCTTGATTAAGGGTAAATTAGTTAATTAACGGTAACAATAATATTATAATAATTATAAATTTACCCTACCACTTGTTATAATTTCATTAGATGAGTGTTTTTGGACCTAAAATACTCATTGGGAAGAACTCTAACATTTGGATACCACTTGGGTGAGAGTATTACATTTATTGTATTTTATTCGAAGAAATTCTATTTTATCACTATATTTTTTAACAAGTGAATTTTTTTAATATGTTGTTATATAATGGATATTTTCAACTATAAATTTTATTTCCAATTATAAAAATTTTATCTACATCATGGTATTTTATTTTTATTTTTTAGGGAATAAATAATTAAATTAAATGCTTGGAGAATATTGATATTTTAATTGTTTAATTAAAGGAAATATCAAAGAATAGATTATAAAAATTGTAAAATAAAAAAAATTTAAATAAATTAAACTCGCCCAAAACTTTTAATTATTACTTTGACATATTATGAATGAGTTAATAGTGTTTATTAGAATTTTTTATGTTTTTATGATATTTTAAAATCTCATGTAATGAATAGTGTTAAAATTTGAAATATAGATATTTTAAAATATATAATAAAATTATTAGATGATATGAAATTCAAAAAATTATAAAATTTAGTTTACTAATTTTTATGAGTCTTTAAATTTCATCATTGACTCATTTATTAGACGTTTGATATTTTTTTGTTATTATATTTACCATCAATTCGTAAATTTCATGATATCACGATAATAATTAAAAAGGTTAAATAATGATTAAAAAATACGGATTAAAAAATAGTAAAAACTTATATATATATATATATATATATATTATTTTATAGTGAATATTCGTCTCAAAATTATCATATCGTGGAAATAGATCACTTTGGACCCATTTTGATTATAAGATTAATTAATATTAAATTAATATTTCTGTAGAACTGTGAGAGCTCCCCTCCCCACTCCTGTAAAAGGAAACAAATTATTCTCATTAAAATACACATTGAAACCTTTTTTGATAGAAAAATATCTATCATAATTACTTTCTAGAATCCCTACCCACATTATAGTGGCATTAGTGTAGGATGAGCCCCCTCTTTATAGGAGTGGATGTGTCAATTGTGGAAGATTGTCTGAAGAAGAGGTATTGGTTTATTCATGAATTTATATTTATTTATTCTTACAAATCATTTAAATATTCTATAACCATAATGAGAAAATAACTCAATTATCCTAAATATACAGATATTTTATTATTTTAATATCATCTCGTAAATCCATTTCTGAATCCATCAAATAGGAAAATAATTAATTTTTTATGTGTATGTGTAAATTATCACCTCTACAAACTGATATAATTCGTTTACCACTACTATCTCCCATATCTAGTTATAATGATTTAATTATTGTTTATATATTATATTAATGACATATTTATCATTATATGAGTATAATATAACAATTACATTCTTATTTTCCATGCACATAAAAATGATAATGTTGGGGGTATATAAGAGTGAACTATCACTACCACGAAGAAAGGTTATTGATTTTTAATCACCACATAATGTGAATAATATATATATGTATGTTTAAATAATTGATATTATATTAATTTTAATAATATAATTTTTAAAAGATAAAATAATACATACCTTTTTTCATAATGATCATTTAAAATTGAAATGTTACTCACGCGTATGAACAGATTTCTTTCTCCATGATTGTAACATAGTTAATTATTCAAGTCCATGTGTAACATATGGATTTAGAATTTTAATTAATATATAAATGTTATAATTATTTCATTAAAATTATTCTCGATATGATTCGATTATGACAACATTGACTAAGGACTTTATACCAAATTCATTTTGGACTAAAGTACTGAATATCATTAAACCGTTCAACATGAACTTAAATAAATACGTAATTTTTATAACCCTATAATAAAATAATAATAATCCTAAAATAAATTTCAAGAAAATAACTAATTAAACTAGTTTTATTATTATGGAATATTAATAACATACAAGATGAATCAGAATCAATTTAGGGAATTTAAATTCAATCACCTTTCATTGAATAAATTCTTGATTATATAAACCTATATTCATGAATATAGTGTATATACATCCCCTTCGACAATTCATTACTATATTGTATCTATCCTCATGTTAATTAATGTTTTATTCAATGTTATTATTTTATATGGATTGATATTTAAATGTTAAAGTGGTAAGGGACATCTTGAATATTTAAAAATTTAATTATCATATATTTCTATCCACGTCAACATTATTTATTTTATGTTACATATTTATATATATGCGTATAAAAGTAATATAATGGAAATTTTCTATTACATTTGAATTCTATTCAAAGTTTCTAAAAATAGAATCTTTTCATGATTTCTATAAAGATTGGTTGACAATCATTAAAAACAGAAAAATAACATTTTTTACATATATGGAAACAATTACTTATCCACTACTATGTCCATTATTTGATATTTTCCTTCCTCAACAATACATAATATTTTTAAAACAAAAAAAATCCCATATTCCCTTTTCTGGGTATTTTTGTATTGAAAATATTTTAGAATATTGATTGGTTATTTCAATACGATGAAATGATTTCTTATGGGTTCAAATGAAATTTTATTATAGAATTTCTGAAAATTGAAATATTTTATGTTTGATGATTATATAATGGTACTTGGAAATTTTATGGGTGGTTATGTGATAAAAAATAATGAGTGATTATGTGATAAACCAAGGACGTGTGGTAACCTTATAACCTCCAATGCATTGGGTATGGAAGTCATCAATATGGATATCCTTTTTATAAGAGTTACATGTATGTAAGTAGACCATATGATTATTTTTTTATAAGAGTGAAATGTATAACTACTTACCATGGTACCTTTATGTATTTTTAATTATTTATATGGGTTTTGTGGTATTATTTTTTTTACAAAGAGGTGTGAAATGAGCTTATTTTGAAAGGAAATTATTTAAAAACTTATTATTTTTCCAGAATTCAGATTAGTCAGGGGCAGGATATGAGGGTTTCACGAGAGGAAATTATTTCCCATAGCAAACTTGATGATCTGTTAATGGTAAAGGAAAGATTGTCCAGGAACCAATTGAATGTGCAGTGGCTCAAGTATGGGGACAGGAATTCTAAATTCTTCAATAGATTGCACAAAGAGAAGAGGGTTCGGGGAGGGACCTAGGTGATTGGAATTGATGGGCGACTATACACGAAGGAGAATGAGAGTGCATTGGATGTGGTTGAGTATTTTAAGGGCATTTACTATGATAATGGGTAGTCTAGTATTCATAGTATGGTGGACAACATTAGCTGCTACATTGATGATCAGTCAAATCAGCTCCTAACTGCTGCCCCATGCATAGAGGAGATCAGGTCCGTCCTCCTCTCTCTCAACCTGGAGAGTTCCCCGGGCCCTGATGGATTTACAAACAAGTTTTTCGTGTTCTACTGGGACTTTTTGCAGAATGATATAGAGCAGGCCATGAATGACTTATTCTCTCATTATTACATGCCACTTGGCATGAACTCATTCTTTATTGTGCTCATCCTTATGAAAGAGAATACCCTTGACATCAAGGGCTTCAGACCGATGGCTATTGGGAATACAATACCAAAAATTATCAGTAAGATCTTGGTGAGAAGCCTAGGTGGGATGGTTGATGGATGATCGCCATGAACCAATATGGATTCATCCCTCGGAGGAACATCCAAAAGCGCCTATTCATGGCCTTTGAGTGTGTCAACCTCATAAGAAGGAAATTAAAGGAGTGGAACATTGCGATTGAGATTGACATATCTAAGGCTTTTGACACGTTGAAATGGGATTTTCTCTTGGATGTCCTCAGGTGGTATGGCTTCTCTTTTAGATTTGTGAACTTGATCCGCATAATTCTTAATTCTACAAGGCTGTCAATTCTTTTGAATGGGGTTCTGAGGGTATTTTTTCCTTACACCCGGGGGGTGAGGTAAGGTGATCCACGTGTTGGTATTCTTTTTGCGCTTGCAGGGGATTATTTAAGTAGGTGCATCAATGATCTTGGTCATATGGGATGGTACAAGTAGATCAGGGCTGGTGTGCGTGGGCAGGCTCCATCCCACCTATTATATGCAGAAGACATCTTATTATTTGGAAATTATTCAAGGAGAACCATACGCTCAATTAAGGCCCTCTTCAGTCATTATTTGGTGATGGCTAGCCAGACCATTAGCTGGGACAAATCTTCGATTGTTTTTGGGAATGGGGTTTCAGTTGGTGAAAAGAACATGATTGTAAGGTATCTTGGGGCGAGGAGAGGATCAGTCCCTTTCCAATACCTTGGGGTCCCAATGTTTTGGGGAAGGGTGAAAAGATAGTATTTGGAGGGCATATCTTCTGGTATTATACATCAGCTAGCCTATTGGAAGGGGAAGGCTATGTCACTGGCTGGGAGGGTCTGCTTGGTGGATTCAATGATCACATCGAAGTTTATTTATTCCTTCTCCCTTTATAGATGGCCGAGAGGACTTATCAAGGAGCTTCAGGGCATGGTCCAGAACTTCATATGGATGGGGTCACCGCATGAAAGGAAGCTGATTACAGTGGCGTGGAAGGATTGCATAAAGCCTGTGGAGATGGGAGGCCTTGGGGTAAAGGACCTCCGCACCTTCAATGATGACCTGATTGGAAAATTCCCTTGCAACCTGATTACACATGAGGCTGATGATGATTTCATCTCGAATCCAATTACAGGGAGGATCCTTAACGGTTATAAATAATATCTTTCCTCATCGGTTTGAGCATATCTCAAGCATGCATATAGAAATATACTGCAGGATACAAATTTGTTGGTTTGCAGGGACTCAACAATGAATTGCTGTACTATAAAGTGACTCACACAACCCCTGGGTGATCTGAATGTTCCAATAGCTGTAGCCCATATGTCCATCTCAGACATTATTTCACAAATGCAAGATCCTGTTATGTACATTACTGTGCAGGTGGAAGATGAAATTAATGGCTATTCTTTCATGGATGTGGATGCCCTGATTTGGGTTCATTCAAAAAACCGGGCAGTTCAACTCTAAGGATTTTTACCGGACAACATGTGGGGATTCATATATTGCGCTGGGATGTCTACTGCGCTTTAAGGCAGGATTCATCCGACCGGCCAGGTTCTTCATGATATGGAGATTGTGGAGGAAGAGGATGCCAACAACTGACCTGCTCAAGAAGACTGGTCTATAAATGGCATCGATGTGTTCCGTTTGTAGTGTGGAAGAGGATTCGATACAGCACGTGTTTGTGGATTATAGGCATGCCAAGCAGCTTTGGGCCTACATTGAATATCTATTTGGGATTGTGGTTGATACATGCATATTGGTCTTAGAACTGCTGTCCGGACTAGTGCATGTTCAGTGCAGTGAACAAATACAGAATCTGCTCTTGGTGGCAGTAGTGGTGGTAATTACAGATTGGTTGGAAGCCCGGAACTGCATGTTGTTTGGAGATTCTCACTCCACAGTATAGCAGGGGATGATGGTTTTCCATATGGAGGTGTATGCTGCCTCCATGGTCCTGGATGGCGCCATGTCTAACACTGTTGAGGATCTCCAAATTCTGAGAAAGCTTGGTGTTTCGGGTAGGTCGTGCAAGCCTCGAATGCTGAAGCATATTCGATGGATTCCACCCACTACGTCTTGTCTCAAAGTTAATGTTGATGAGGCTGCGTCGGGCACACCAGGTATGTCGGGGTGTGGGGGAGTGTTCCGGACCTACCGAGGGTTTGTCAAAGGGTGCTTCCACCACACCAATGGAATTGGAAACACATTCGAAGCTGAAATCTGGGCCATGATATATGCTGTCAGGTACGCTGTCTGGTTTAATTATAGGTTCATATGGATTAAATCTGATTCCCAGTATACAGTTTATGATTTGAAGACTAAGACACGTAATGTGCCTGGGTGTGTGCTACCTGAATGGGTAGATTGTCTTAACAAGGTAGTGAAAATGAGTCTGGAGGTCTCGCATGTCTATCGGGAGGCCAACCAGGTGTCAGATGCTATGGCAAAGCAGGCACTTATTGATCCTGGTGGAATGTGGTCTTTTATGGCGCCCGATTATTGTGCCCCACTTGTAGAGGCTGATAGATGTGGGGTGTTGTACACTCGATGATGTAATAACCCCTTGTATGCCTAACTCTCCTACTTTTTATTTGAATTTTATTAGGGCCGGCTTCCACCTGTTCCTGGTCTTTTTTCTATTTACTAACTTATTAAGGGTAACAATTTTTACAATATGATAAATGTTTTATGGATTTTAATGTTTATAAATTTGAAAATGGTTTCCATATTTTTATATCACTTACTTATCTAGTTATGTTCATAAATTTTTTTTATCTTTCTTACAGTAATTAAGGATGAGTATGGATTGGGTAATTACATGTTTAATGTTTTCAAGATTGTTCATAAAATCGATCATTCTTTATTTTTAAGTGTTTTAGATTATGGAAAAAATGTAAACTATTTATTGGTTGACACTTTGTATTTTTATAGTTTTGTTATGTATGATTTATGGCCTAATTCTCTAAAGCTCTAAACCTGAAAAGATCTTCAATGTGAACGAAAGTAAAATTATTGAATTTACTCTAGACTATTTAATGTTATTAAGGCTGAGTCCTCACAAAAATAGAATGATTAAATTCTTTATCTGACAAAGGCATACTATCATTAGTGGATCTTACGTCCCCCTTATTGTGGAATAAAGGATTAACTCCATTGAGAAAATATTCTCTTTCCTTCAATTCCTAAAATAAAAGAAAGTCATACTAGTGGTATATAATTTTAATGGGGAAGCTGATTAACAGGGGAAACTGATAAAAAATTAAACTATAGGTATGAAATTGATTCTGTAGATTGGAAAGATTCAATAAACATTTTCAATAAATATTTTCATTGACCACCCCTATCTAAATTCAGAGAGGGAGCTACCAAAACTAAATTAACTGGAAAAAGAATCTCTTAGGATTTAAAAAGAAAACATTAAATGGGGTGTATGAAATGCCTCTATATTTTTCATGATATCTAAATTTAAGGTGGATCGCATTATTTAGATGATTAAAGATGACTATAAAAAAATAATTTGTGAAATGATACATTAAAAACTCTGAGGAGATTGTATGATCTTCCCTAATGGATGAGAAGTATATTAGATACTCTCCACGGTCTCATGGGAATGAATATAAAACCAAGAAAATTTGTTTTAAAATTCCAGGATCAATAAACAAAATCCCAAGAAGGAAATAAAACCCTACATCCCACATGCCAAAATTGTTGGAAGAGGATTCATGGGAATTTTATAAATGGAATCAGGTCACTAAAAATGTATAACAAAGGGCTACCATGGTAATTATTACTGAAGGTCTTTTAAGAAGCCTGCAATCTAGAAGAATAAAGGAAGGTTCTTATTAACAATCATCATGATGTGTAGTGTTTCAACTGTAAGTAACATGGGTATTATGTGATAAAATTCCCCATGATCATTGTTGCTAGAGACAGTGAGTAACAACAAAATAAAAGGTAAAAATGAAGGGAATGTGTTATCACTCCAACTAATGTAGATCTAAAAAATATCGTGACAGGTATCCGCGTTAATCATTCAGTGTAAGTGAATATTCTATTTCAAATAGGTTTTAAATTTTTTTTCATATCATGCAGGTTTTTTTAACTATTCATACTCCATCTAAAAATATAAATGTTGAGTTATCTATGAGAATAGAAGGAGGTGAAATTGTTGAATCTAAATAATATAACTATGCCATGGAAAATTTTCGGGTACTAAAACCCCATGAAAATTTCATCTTACTTCTTTTGGTGGAGTTCGATCATAAATTGATTATGCATTTGATATCTTTATACAAATCCATCATAAACTATTTTGAATGGGGGATCACTCTTCACATCCTATAGTATCCCACGATCTTATAAATGTGTTAAAATGTGGATGAATCTCCTATAGAATCATCTTCAAAATTTTGAATATTATGGAATTATGAGAAATCATATATAGCGCATATTATTGGGACAATGGTGATAATCATAATCAATGACATGAAAATTATGATGAAATACAAAACTTGGTTCCCTAAGGAATTGGATGGTCTTCCTCCAGATAGATGTGTTGTGTTCTCAATTGATATTTTCCTGGATCTCTTTCTATATACATGTCTATTTATATGATTTCCACCATCGATTTGGTAGAACTAAATAAGAAGTTGCAAGAAAATATTGATAGGTGTTTTATATGTTTGAGTGCATCAAAGTTTGGTGTGTGAGTCCTCTTTGTCAGGAAGAAGGATTGATCAATGCTCCACTACATTGATTACTATGAGCTCAACAGAACCATATTAATGAACAAGAATGACTTAACATGGATAGATTACTTGTTTTATTAGTTATGTGGGCCAACTATTTATCTATGGTCGCCCTTCTTTCAGTATATTTCCAATTAAATTTAAAGAATAATGATATTCCCAAGACTACATTTCGAATGAGGTATGGACAACATGAGTGCATAGTGATTCTATTCGAACATACTAATGCTCCATAATATTTCTTGGAAATAATTAATATATTATCTAGAGATTACCTTGACTAGTTTTTAGTAGTATTTATAGATCGTATTCTGATATACCCTTAAAAAAATGAGGAGCATGATGAGAATTTAAATATTGTGCTAATAACATTAAGAAAAGAGAATCTATATGCATTGAATAGTAAATCTGAGTTCTATTTTGTGGATTTCTAATTATTGGGGAATGTTATCACCATCAATGGAATATAATTGGTCTCTTATAAAGTAATGGAAATTGAAGAGTTTCCTAGGCCATCTTCATTAAAAGATATCCATAGTTTTATTGTTCTAGTTAGGTATTAACAATGGTTTTTATTGAACTAATAATGATTTTCAAACCACTATATCAGATAAGTTTGAAGGGAATAATATTTTTCTAGACCAGTGAATGATAAGACTGCTTCAATGAGTTAAAATATAGGCTCACAACTACACTTATACTTATAGTACTGACAAGTAGGGAATTATTTATGGTATACAACGGTGCTTCATGGAAGGGATTAGGATATATGTTGATTAAAACTGATAATGTGTTAGACTATGGATCAAAAAATTGAAATTTCATGAGAAAAACTTTCTCATTTATGATACAGTATTAGAGGCTGTTATCTTCACACTATTTTTTTGAAGATTTATCTCTATAGGGAGAAGTTTGAGATATATACTAATCACAAGATAATCAAGTATATATTCCCTCATAAGGATCTTAATGTGTTCTAGATAATATGGTTTGATATCACCATGGATAATGACTGGTCAATTAATTTCAATCATGGTAAAGAAAATAAACAGGTGGATTCTATATTTAGAAAGAAACAGGTAAAGTTATCAATGATTAACAATAATAAGGATCAAATATTATTAAACATACGAATGATGGATATGGGAATAATAACGGAGGGAACATATTCATTCCATTCTAGAATTATTTCTAAACTATCCCTTATGGATAACATAAAGGATTCTCAGAGCAATGATGTGGAAATTCAAAATAAGGTCGAATCTATCATAAATTGTAAATATTTTGTATTAAAAATTGATGAGTATGGAGATCACTAAGCATACCATCAAATCTGAATAAAAAGAAATTAATTATTTTTGATGCACATAAATCACCCTTCTCTATTCAATTAGTTAGTACAAATAATTATTGAGATCATTGATTTAACTTTTGTTTGGAATATGCAAAGGAGGAGATCAATTGATATACATCAAAGTTTGTGGTATTTTATCAAGTGAATTCTAAAAGGAAAAATTATAAGGGAATGATGAAACCATTACACATACATATAATGAAATAGGGAAAACATCATGTAAATTTCCACTATACATATGAATACATTCATAGGAAATAATGCTATATGGGTCATTGAGGATCTTCTTAAAAAGTCTACGCACATTATTGTGATTTGAGTGGGATTCTCACTCGTCCAACATGCATGAATATACATAGGAAATGTGGTGAGGAATCATAGAGTACCAATATAGATTATATATGACCATGGTGCGATATTTATATCATAATTGCAGAAATGTATCCAACATTATTTAAAAACTAATTTTATCATTAGCATGTATAATGGAACATGAGATGATAGCCAATATAATCATACTATTCATACACTAGGATACATGATGATCGCATTCCCAATGAAGTTTAAAAGATTTTAGGATCAACGTCTTCAAATAGTCATGTTCTAAATACTAAAATATTTTCTAATATAGCATTCAAATTGATTCATATGAATCCCTTAATTGGAAAACTGATTAACATTTGAATTTTGGAATGAATTTGGTGAACATAAGGTGTTGGGACCAGAAATATTCAAGAAAAATTTATAAAAGTTGAATACCATCCTGCAACATATGCAAGATGGAGAAGGTCAATGGAACAAATATGAAGATAATATTCCATGTTCTATAGAGTTTGAGGTTGGTTAAAATGAATTCCTATACATATCTCCATAGACGAGAGTCATGAGATATAATAAAAAAGGAATAATTTGACGCAAGTATGTTGGTGCCTTCGAGATACATTATTTGATCGGAGTGATGGCCTATCGACTAGAATTTCCACCAAACATGTCTCAAGTACATGATTTATTCCATGTATCCCTCCTGATTATTTACATACAACATTCTTCATATATACTGGTCTTAGAGGTGGGACATCCATAAAATTATCTCTCCTATGAGGAGAAACTAGTTAATATTTTGCATTGTATTGACAAGGTTCTATGCAACATAACCACTCACATGGTCAAGGTACTATAGATGAACCATAACTATGAAGAGGATACATGGAAACCTGATGTTTTGATGAATGATAAATACACTCATTATATTTCACATTATTCTGTACAATAATATTATGAGAGTGATATTTTATATGTGTGGAAGAATGTAATGCTCCAAAATTTTATCAATATGATTTCCCTTATAATGTTATTAAATGCATACATCACATAGAGGAATAAGTAAAATAATTATTCCCATAATGGAAGACTCATAGATATTTCATAAATAAACTGATAAGAAGGAAAAATAACACACAAGGATAAAAAAATATTAAATAAGATAATAATAATGAGAAAATATGGATATGCTCTATCCACCAGAATTATCATACTCAATACAAAAATCATAAATAAGATAAAATTTTAATAATATAGTATTCATTTTAAAGATGAAAATATATGACCTTTAAATAATTTAAAAGTAAATGAATAATGATTGAAATAAGTTGTATTTATAAGAATTAAGGAACTATAAGACCATTATAAATCTGACCATTGGAATAGTAATCTGACCATTTCAATAATAATTACGCTTTTAGTATAGCATACATGCCTATATAAGTATGATATAAAATATAAGGATCTAATATACAAAAAATGATATATTTATGTCATTTTATTAGTAAATAAATGTTTTTAAAAGGATAAATAAGGTTTTGGAATTTTTGTAAAACATAGATGTTTTTTTAAGATATTATAATTAATATTAATATTTAAAATGAATTTTTTTAGTAAAATAAATTCTTAAATTAAAATTATTCTTTATTATAATCATAATATAATTTTATGTGACCTTAATTAAAATTTAATAGGGTTAAAAAAATAAATTATAATATCAAAATCCATATTTTTTGAATAAATGATGATATTATATAGAATTTAAATTTAAAATCTTTAGAAAAAAATAATACGTATTTCGTTTTAAAACTAAATATTAAAAAATTGTTACAGTGAATTTTTAATATTTTTTTCTAATATAGATGATTTTTTGGTGAATTGTGAAACCTGGTAATTTATTTTATTGGAAATTATATGCGAACTAAAATATTTATAGAGTCTTGGGCGATGTAAGAACCCATTAGTTTAAATAATAATGAACCATTTATTGTATTTAGGTAGAGTAATGTACACTATTTATAGTCTTGACAAAAAAATAATGAACTAATGAGTATAATAATCAAAAACACCACTCCCCCCACTTTAAATACAACCCCTCACCACCACTTCTCCTCATATATTCTAAACCATATAGCTTGTCAATATTATAAGCAATTCCCTTTTAAAGACTCATCACTGAATCAATGATATACTAGTCTTAACAAATGGTAAATTCCATTTTTTTATTAAAGTGTCCTTTAAGGATGAGATAATCAAGAAGTAACTTTCTCAAACCATTTATTTTAATTTCATTTCTTTTTTCCACCAACTATTAAAAATTTCCATCCATGAAATCATATTAATTCAAGTATAACGTGTGTAATATAATTCATTTTTGATAATGGAATCGCTTTTGATAACCCCTTTTCTTATCTCTTCCTATTCAAAGAAACTAAAATATTTTATAACTTATGCTGGTTTACCATCTCTATAGATAATGAGTATTTTTTCCATTATAGCATTCAACGATGGTCATAAAAGCCATGTTTTGATTAAAATAGATTTTAATATTTATATTATACCTTTTTTCATGTTCTATAATTAATATATAAAAATGATATTAAAAAAATGAAATATGTTCATGATGATAAAATGATCACAAAAATAAACTAAACATTTCCCATTAATGTTTTTTCAAATGACATATCCTCATACTAGAAAAAAAATGTTCTGTTAAACCATATAAACAAGTTGAGTTTCATTATTTGTATAAAATTTTAATTTTCAATAATTATTGTCATTTTATAAGAACATCCAAAATTTTACTCTTGCGAAACAACCATGAAACCATGAAATGAATTCTCACGGGAGGAATAAATTGAGATTTATAACTAATTGAGATGGACATAAATGGTATTAACAAAATTATTTAAATAAAATAAATATATAATGGGTTATCAATTAATTAATTAATTAATATAATTTCATTATTCAAGAAATTATGTGAAATTGTAGAATTCATTCGGACATATGGATAATGATCTCATAGAACCTCAATTGTTTCCTTGGATTATGACTTCCCTCTATTTAAACCAATGTATTATATAATTATTATTATATAATTCCTCTCAATTATGTATATATATTCCAATATTATATAACTAGATCAATTAATTATTCTTTGATAGGTAAATATATGTATGAAAAGGTTCTCTTCTCAATTCCTCTCGATAAGGAGGTCCAATTAAAGGGAACTTCAATATTTCATACCGATTATCATGTACAATAAATAAAATATTTTAGGCTTACAATATTCTTATAAAAACATTCATTTTATCATAAAAAACAATATTAGTTCATTTATTGTTTTCTGGAAATAAATATGACTTTTCCATCTTCACGGACTCATCATTCTTTTCCGTAAAACTATTCTTAAGTGCCACATTTCATAGATTTCCTATAATTTTTTTTAATGATTTC
Organism: Viscum album; assembly: GCA_963277665.1. Lineage (NCBI taxonomy): Eukaryota > Viridiplantae > Streptophyta > Magnoliopsida > Santalales > Viscaceae > Viscum > Viscum album. The sequence continues at coordinate 585,095,721 of OY728130.1, forward strand.
AAATCAGTTGTACTTCATTATTCATGATATATTATAATTTTTTATTTATTAATTTCCAATAATGATTTAAATACCTTCTATTATGGACAATATTATGATATCACAATTCGTTAATCCCATGTGATATTAATACAGATACCCATTTAATTCATTGGGTAACACCGTGGATTATTCTGTATATTTGATATATTTATGTGGCACACAGATGCATGAACATGTTATGATGGGTGCCACAAAATAACACTCTAATGACTGGAGTAATTTTTTTCTCATTATACATCATCTATAGTATTCGAATGTAAACATAATCCATTATGGTACTTTTTCCATCATGTTATATAGACTTGGTAATAATCTTTGACTAATGTTTATGTCATGTTATATGTTTAAAATACTTTCAAATAATTCGATGATCATAATATTCGATGTCCTTTTTGTTTTGGTTCATTATAATTATTCATGATCTATTAATTTTATGTTATGATGTTATACCTTTTAACTAGTCTATTATTCTTTATTCCCAAGTTTATTCCCCTACTGGGATTTTTATCTCATCCCGTTTGATTATGTACTCCTCAAGTTATCATATGCAGTTATAGTTTCTCAAAAGAAGCTAGGATCTCATTATAGTGATTAATAAGAGAATTTTTTATTCTACTTCGGTTTCTTTCAAATTATTTACTGAGTTATCTATAGACATTAGAGTTTTCGATCCATGGTTTATTATTCATGGATAATTATGCCAAACATCTTGTAATAAAATATTTCAATGGGTTAGGTCACTGTATTAAAATAAGAATTATTTTAATACAAAAATTTCAAGGGTTATATTGTTTTATAAGAAATCATATTTATTATTATTTTAACTATATATTCCCTAAAAAAGTGTTTTTTAGAAATTGTTTTTTAGTAAAGATGATATCATGTATATGAAAATGATTTTTTTGATCAAAATTTATTTTGATAAAATGAAACTACCTTTTATGATATCATAGATTTAAAATATAGTAACATGTTACTTTTTTATATATACATTAATTATATTTTAGGTCTTGTATGAAGTTATCGTCTGTTATTCATATGTCCTATGAGTGAGTAGAAACATAACAAAGTATAACTTCTAACTATAGAGAATCAATATTAAATATGAAAACATGTTTTTAATTAAACATCAGTTTAAATTTATGTATCCAGTTTTTGTGGAACAATGGATATTGAGTGGATTTGATACTTTATATATATATATGTGATATGTAAATATATATCATAAAATTTAAAAATAGTAAAGTAAAATATCAATTAAAGTAAAGAAATTAAAATATTTTAAAATGATTTATTTTTCAAATTGTATAAGTACATGTCCTAATATGATCATTTGTGACATTTAATTATAAATGCAATAGAGTCTAATAAACTTTTCACCCTTAAGTGGAAAGATTTTATGAACATATTTCTCGAAAAGTAATTCATGTTTCTCTTCAACATATAATATAAATTATAGTTCTGAAGTTAAGAAAAAGAACATAAGTCTCTATTGTTTCTTACAATTAAAATTATTCAATACTGTAATAATATGTATAAAAATATAATTGAGCGTGATTTTAAAAATTATTTTGTTTAAATTGTATTGAAACCACATTTATGAATATCAATTTCCAATAATTAATTTAATTTATATGATATAATTTTTCAATAGAATGAAATGTTTGAGATAGGATTTGTTTTATTCATTCATCCCACGGTATCAAGAATAACTACTAGACCTGCTGGAAAGAAAAATACAAGCATGAAATTATGTAACATATTTAAAATACTTCTTCATGTCCCCAATTTATTAAAATCATGTTCGGGAATTTCTAATAATATATATATTTTGTTTCTAGGGTTTAATCAAATGACATATAGCTACTAAATGTAATGAATAGTGTAAAGATCAAACAAATAATGGGAAATAAGATTTACATTTTGAAGAAAAAGTATTGCATTGTAATATATTAGGTTGCTATAAATTGTTTTCTAAATATAGTTACTAAGGATTGAATATAAATTAAAAATAATTATATGACTGAAAAATTTATTTATTAAGAGTGTCGAATTTTTTTAACCATCAAAATAAGTGGTGAAATATATATTACTTGGTTACTAACATTTTGCCAATGTTTTTTTATTTATAATATATGAATTCTTATAATTTTTGGGATCCTTTTTTATAATTGATTTATCGTATCAATAAATGGGGAAAAGAAATTTTTTAATACTAATAGAGGAAGTATTAACGGAAAAATATTTTTTGAATTCTTCTTATAATTTTAAATTAAATGGTTTTTATAAAAATTATTTTTGACTTGTAGTTGTTATAGTTTGGTGTTATTATACACATGGATGGACATTGAAGATATAATTATATAATTTAATGAATATTATAAATGGTGATATTAAATATTAATAATGAATTTCAATTTATATATATGAATGAGTTCTTGTTTTTGGTAACATATGAATAAAATGAAAAGTTATTTAAGGATAGTATAAATTCTTATACTTCAGATTTTATTAAAATTAATGGAAGTTGAAAAATTATTTATATACCAATGGAGAATGAATTTTTTAATTAATTCCTAATTATAAATATGAATCTATTCAAAATCACATATAAAATTTCATTTTATCCATTTCCAATTATTTTAATGCAATTTTAAAACAACCATAATAAATTTTTTCATTAAGGCTATAGGAGTAAAAAATAAAATTAGATAAATTAAAATCTCTTGTTTTCATCAGACCTAAAAAGTCACCATAGGGTTACCTAATTTGGACTAATATGATTTTATTAGCTTCTGTGAGTCTATGCATTGATTATATAGGACTCATTAACATTACAATTAATGAAAAATATTTGTATCATTTTATCAATTACATGTTCAATTATCATTCGAGTAGTCAAAATATTTTTGAATTACCATTGTTATAATTATGAACAACTACATATAATATAATAATAAAAAATAATAATGAATGTTTAATATAGGTTGAACTATTTTTTGTTTTTGTTTGTACCAATTGTCTTGACTAATTCACCCATCGATCTCAAATATCTAATGAATAGTACTTTTTATGAGTTTTGATATAAATTATTTTATTCAATGATGATATTATATTATATTCTAAAATTAATGAGATATATGAGGAGCACAAATTTATCTTCTAATATTCCATTAAATAAAATATGTTTTATGGAATAATTTTTATAACCAAATTTTGTTTGTTGATATTTCCCCCTTATGAATATTGTAACTAATGATGCCTTTCTAGTTTATATAAATAAAAAAATGTGTTCAAATAATTTCAAAAAAATAATATCTTCATGGATATTCAATGCTTTTATGGACTAGTGGGTAATTAAATATAATTTTTTTTAAAAAAATATTCTTTATTAAACCCATTATACATGTTAACTCATTACAGATTTAGATAAATATTTATAAAACAATTATGGTGATATTTTTAGCAAATTAAATTGATGATAGGTTAATTCTTTACTTTTTTCCTTACAAACAATTAATAAGGAATTTTTTATTTATATTTATGATTTATTTAAGGGCCTTGGTTTTGTTTTGATTCAAAATTATACAGTAACTATATTTTAATCATGCTTCATGAATGCCCATTATAAAATTAAACTGTGTATTACCCTGAAAATATAAAGGTAATTATTTATTTATATGTTTTTAATAATTATTTATATGGTAGAAATGAAATATACATTTTTATCATAAAATATTAATTAAACTTATTACTCAAAAAAGTGGTGAACATAAGGGGGAGAAGATAGATGGAACTAATAAAACATTAGGATTGTACTATTCACTATTATACATGAAATATAAAATAAGGAAACAAATTATTTGTGTCAAATGGATAGTTCATCATTATCCAATATATGTTTGGAACATTGTATTGAAATTAATTATTTAATGAAAAGAGAACCATATATTTTGGATCTAATAACACAACTCATTTTAAGTCAATAAGCATGATGAGAATTATTAAAAGGAAGAAATATGTACTCTAGATAAATATCATGCTTAGAAAATAAGCGAAGAACTAGGTATCAAAGGAATGTTTCAGGATTTTTACATTTATAAAGTGGATGTGATAGTATTTTTATAGAGGTTATATTAAATGAGTTCTTTTATGCTATGGAAAACTTACTGAGTGAGGTTGGAAAAAGTTTGTTTTCTATTTATATCATAATCACTCATATTAATAGACATATGCAATAATATTATTATTGTGATGGAATGAAGATCATAATATTTATAATAAATTGAAATGATAAAATTTTCAAAATGTAAAATCTGAAAGATAATAACCAAGGGAATTTTAAACATGTTTTCATTTATATAATTTAAATGGGAGTATATATACATGATTGTTTTGTGGGATTTACAAGTACATCTCTATGTAATAATGAAAAATTGGTTTTTATTTATTTCCTTACAATGTATTCTCATTTTCGTTATATTTCGGATGATATTTCTATATATTAGTACTCTCGGATTTAGTATAATGATTTATTCATTTTATATAGATTTTCTCCCTATATATTAACTAATCATGATATATGGTTTTAATTTTTTTAGGGGAATTCATAAATCAATTGGTAGGGAATTAGGTTTTAATAACGTTTTTCATTATAAAAATTATAGAAATTTATATCATAAAATTTAATCATTAATGTATATGCTTCATGATTTCTCATGGGATGATTAAGGAAATTAGAGTAAACAATATACAATAGTTTAATTTTATTTTAATAACAATTTTCATTCCAACATATAGATAAAAAAAATTTAATCATTTTCCAGAAATAAATATCACAGTCTAGCATTTTGGGATATTTTTTGTGAGAGAAATTAATAATGAACTAAATTAGAAAAAGATATTTTGGAAAAGTAAATATGATCAAACACTATGTGAGGGTTTCCCAGATCATGTATAATATTTATATAAACAGATAGAGGTAATATCCCCCCCAAATTAATGTAGTCGATCCTCATTCTCCAAAAATTACACATCGAAAACGTGTGATTCATATTAATATGAAAGGAAAAGTAAGAATATAGTTTATTATTTCAGTGAAATTCAATAGAATATTTTACGATTTTATTATATAAATGTTGTTCTATAAAATTATCTTTGGTAATGTTTCTGTTTCGTTTTCCATTGTTATGAAACTATTTACATGTTGTATCAGATGTATTAATCTATTATGTGGTATAATTAATGAATAATATTTATCATGATGGAAAATATTAAATATTATTCATCAAATATTATGTGTGATTAATTATAAGTTAGAACACCTAGTTAAAGTTTTGTGGAAAATTCAATTCATTTATAAACTGATATAAGAACCTAAATGGTTTATAAATGAAAAATAACTGCATTTGTTTATTAATGAAAAATAAAATGATCATACCATTTCATAAATGGTTGAGGATGTCGAAAAAAATATATTTTTTCTAGTTATCTTATTTTATATTCATATTCTTAGTTATTATTAAATATATAGAATTTTGTTTTGTGATCTGGAACAAGAATATTATTTTTCATGTTGAAAAGGATGGTAAAATTTTTGAAACTCAATATTAGTCCTTCAGTTTTGTAGTTTTACATAAAAATTCAATTTAGTTGTTTTTTATTTCTAATATGATAAAATTATCCACATTTTTTGATTAATTATATAAAATTTATCTTAAGGGGATAGCTTTATATTTTTCTAAAAGGGTTATTTTTTCTTGAATAATGTAAAATAAAGTGTTCTCAAATACCTTAACATCACATTGATTATATACTGAAATGGTACCATTTAATTTTTTATTATTTTTAAACTAATATAAATTTTTTCATAAATAATATAATACATTTTATTAAAATAAATTCTATACTTTTTAGTGAAAAATAATTTTCCTCATGAATATGAATTTTAATAAAAATTATTTTTTTAGTTAGTAATAAAAATAATATAATAAATATTTTCCAAAAAAATCAATGTAAATTAGATTTTATTATTTAATAAATTTATTAAATTTATGAAATAATATAAATGTAATTTTTATCTATAAAATTAAATTTCCATTAAAATACTTTTTCACCTTAATATTGGTTAAATGAGTTAAAAGTGATAAAACTGTATGATAAGATATAAAATATAAAAAATAACTAAATGTATTGTTATTTATTGAGTGAACAATTTATTCTATTATCCTATCATAAATGTTTTGTTTCCATGGTGAAAATATAACTAGGTAAATAAATATATATTTTTATATTGTTAAAATTATTTATAACGTTGACACTACTCTCACTTATAAAAGTACCCATGACCACCTCACTAATGTACACACATTGATAACATTTTTTCAACAATTATCTATTCTAAATACTGAATAAACTAATTATACATTTCTTATAGTTTATTGTATCACTTAATGATCAACCAATGAATGCTTAAGGTAAGATACAAAGGAGGTAATCTACTGAAGAGTAACCTAACATAACTCTCTTATTTCCTGTTTTGTATGTCCATGTACTCTCAAAAATCATCTATAAGTATAATAATAAAAAGAATTTTTTTTCATAATTGTACAAATAAGATATTTTATTTTTTAAAAACCATTAACTACCTTCTTCTTATATAATAGAAAATGAAAACATATATTTTTATGTCCTGACTACCACCTCTAAGAATGATATATTTAGTTATTTATCCTTATAATACTTAGATTGTTTTAAAAAATTATTTATTTAATGAATATTATATTTATAACCATAATATTATTAAATAATAATAAAGTTTCTATTTTATATAATGTATTTATAAAAATTGATACCATTTTTTTATCGCCTAAAAATTGGATTTCTGATATACTATAAAAGTGATAACTTCTTACCATTCTCTCTAATTTATATTCTTCATATAAGTTTTCATGATTTATATTTATCAATTAAATAATGTAATTTAAAAATCATTATACTTTCTTATAGATAAATTATTTCTAGAAAATAATATATTCATTCTCATTATGTCATTTTAATGTTTTCTTATATTGGTCAATTTTACCAAATATGAAAATAATATTATAATATTAGGATCATTAATAATTTATAAAACATAAATAATTGTACTTTTATGTAATAATGATGAATTTATTATGATTTCATATATATAATATCAAATAATAAATCCTAACAATGGAATTATATATTAACAAACAATTTTTTCTTTAAACCATAAAAAGCAATCTAATAAAAGAATATTCGTGAAAAATGAACTATAAAATTACCAATGAAAAACTTTAGTTTATGGTATGATAGTAACATAACATGATGGCTCAATTTGTAATTATGAAACCATTTTAAATATAATATTTACCCATACCAAGGTACAAAAACTATTTTAAATGTTACGAATTGAATGTCCATAAAAATACCAACATGTCAAAAATCAATAAAATAAAAAAATAAATCATGATAGAAATTATAATAAATTTTAAAAAATATTAATTAACCAAAATATCGTTCTAAATAAAATAAATATTTTTTATATTTAAATTATTCATATTGGTAGATATTTTATGAAGTGAGTCCGGGCTTGAAGGATTGGTGAGTTGTTTAAAAATAGTTTTTTTCGTTTTCCTTTAAAATCATTCTCTTTCATATTAATATTAATTATATTACTAGAAGAATTATATCTAAATAATACAATGATTATTTATAGTTAATTTAAAAAATAATTGATATTTTTTAAAATATTTAAAAAAATATAATTTTGTAACCATATCAATATAGGTTTAATTTTAATTATACTAAAAAAGTGTGAAAATAATTTTTTTTAGCATTTGTTATATGATCTCTTTTTCTCAAAACCATATTTCTTAAATTTTATTAAGATTTATTTACAAGATAAAATATTTCTAGATGAATAATTTTCTATTTTCATTTTATTTTATTATCATTTCTTATATTTCAAATGAAAATAATATTTCATCATATTTTTAAGAGACATTTGAAACTACATTTTTTATGGGTAAAAATGAGTGTTTTGATAAAATACTTAGGTTTATATATGTTTTTAACATGTAATAGTTCTTTTACAAAATATATGACTTTGGGTATGCTAAATATATTCCAATTTAATTTATTGGGTACTGATTTATACTCTAGAAAAAAAGTATTTGAGTAAAATATATGTGTGTGTTATCTTGTTACAAAAGATATGAAAGTGACCAAAAGTGATGAATGAAATTCCCCATGATATTGTAATTTTTTTATTCTCTATATGAGTATATATGTGTTTTTAAAAAAATGATTTGATATTTTTTTATTATATCATGGTTTATTATCTAAAAAGTAAATCTTATTTATGAGTTTAAATGTTTTTTATTATACTAATGTATTTCCATTAATTTTAAATCCCATACAGAGATTTATGTGTTCATCCCATGATTTACAATGATTTAATATATTTATTTTTTTATAATAACTATAATATGTTCTACATTATAGTTATTTAAAACTGATGTGAATTAAGAAATTATGTCGTAAATGAAATTAGAGGGTAAAATTTAGAAAATGATTTTTGAAAAAAATGTAAACGCTATGGATGTTTCAAATATTTAATATAATGGTTTTCTTTATTATCCAAAACAATAAACCTAAAAGTTCATTGAAATATTGAGAAATGATATGTTAAAAATATATCTAGTAATTTATTGTTTCTTTTGTATGTTCTGATTTACTAAGGGATTGTATAAGGAAGATCAAAATATGGTGATTCCTTATGGGATGGTCTTTTTAACATGTTATATGTGTTAATTGGTTAATATGCAGTTTCATAGCTTTCCATTAGTAGTACATATGGTTGTTTTTAATATATTTCATACCATTGGGATTTTTACTAGTAATATATTTTGATGGTTTCAATTATAGAATTTTTAACGTGACTTTTTGGTCTAAATGAATATAATGTCGAAGATTCATGCTTTAAGGGGGCTATTTCACCAGATTCATATCCCTCAATGGACTTGGGAGGTCATCTTGATTAATTTTATGAATGTTTTCCCAAGAGATAATGGTGGATATGATTCTATTTAAGTGATTATTGGTGGTCTGATATAGTTACCTCTATTCAGTTTGATTAAGGAGCCTATTATAAATATTGTTTTTCTTGCGGTGTATTTAGAGATTTTTTTCTGGATCTAATGGGTTTTAAGGGTCATCATCTTTGATCATGATCCTAATTTTACCAAACATGTATATGAAGGAAATTCTAATTCATTTAACAATATCAAATAATTTATTTCACCTTTTTATACATAGATTTATGTTTAGTATAGGGGAATATAAAAACAATGTATTTCTTATTCTGAACATGTGTTCATGATTTTAGTGGCTTCTGGGAGATGCACATATTCATACTCAACTTTTATTATAACATCAATTATCGGTTTGATAATTTAATGGATCCATAAAAGGGGTCATATGGAATAAATTATTGATAATCTTTTAATTTGATGGAGTTCTAGAAATCATCAATTCTCAAAAGAGAATATATTCTGATCATGGAAGGGAAGATGAAGGTAATTTGTGTGTTAATAAAGATAGTTGAGTAGGGTCGGTATATTTATGATAGTTGTAAGAGGATTACAATTTTGTTTGATATTATAGATAACATTTTCATGATGGAAAATCCTAATTAAGGTTTGTAGAGTAGTTTTCATGAGGGAAATGTATCTCCCTAAATTATTGGATTATTTATGGTGTTTGATCATGTTTTTATTCTATACGTCAATTAGAAATACCCATGTATATGTATTAGGTCGATTAATTTTTTAATTTATTAATTATTCATCTATAAAAAAATTAGGACCCCCATATAATATTTTTGAATCTGTAATATGATAATGACAACCAGATGTTCAAGAAGATTCTTTGTGTGATTAAAAACATTAAGGGGGTACACTCAAGTGGAAATTGTCTATATTTTCTACTTATAATGCAGTGTTATAATTTTTTAAAAGTGTGTAGTTTAGAACAAGTGTCACAAATTCCTCTTTATTTTCTAAATTAGATTCATGATATATTATTTAGAATATATATATGACTTTAAATTGATTTATGTAATGTATTTTGATGTTGTGAGATATTTCACCTCAATTATGTTGAGATTGATATGTTATTTTTATTATGTGATTACAGTGTGTTATCCTAATATATTTATTATTTTTGGATACCATTTCTATATCATATCATATTTTATTTTGTTTAAATATGAGATGAATGATTATATAGGTGGTTGATGTATGGTCCTAAATTCTCAAGAACCCTTCCTTTTTCATTTATTTGGTATTAGTGCATTTTTAGAGACCTTTAATTTAACAACTATGCTTATGGTTGGTGGATCAGTTGATTTTAATAGTATATTTCCATTAAGGATTATTAATGTTTTGATGAAATCTATCTTGAGGATTAGATTATTTATGGATCAGTGAATAGGCCATGTGAGTTAGTTTTTAATGATTTCTAGGGATCTTTCCTCTCTCAATCACTATATAGGTGAGGTAGCTTATTGTATTCACATATTCCTCTATGATCATTCTTAATGTAATTTTATTATTAGAAAATTATTTTAGAACAAATTTATATCTTTCTTTCATAATTAATTTTCATTTTCATCTCCCAACACATATATCCATACTGATATTCCCAATAGATCATACTATCACTTAATGGGTTAGAGGGTGTGGGGTGATACCAGGTAACTAATTTTTCCAAATTTCTTTTACCCCATTAAATAATAATAACAAGAAATATTTCAACCCATATTATCTTTTAAGTTAATATTGAATATTTTTTGGTTTACCAATAACCTATAGATGACATGAAATGTAGAAAATAAAATAATGAATAACACTTGGTATTTTCATATGATTTTCCCATGATGTCTGTACTATATAATTATTGTGATTAGAACCATAAGATATATATTATTGCAACTAGAATCAATTAGCAATTAAATTTTGTGTGGGAAGATATCATTTTGTACATTAATTATTGAGACCCTAACCCTAGTAGCTATAAGTAGGTGTATAATTTAATACATTATCATAAGAGAAAAGTAAATGAATTAGGAAGAAAAAACTGTATTGTTGTATTTTTTAACTAGATACATAGAATATTTCCATTTTAATATTTAATACAAAAATATAAATATAATATTTTTTAGAATTATCATTATTCACTCTGTCATATTCTTTCATATCATTTGTTGTACACATCATGGATTCCATGGAATGGAATCTAAAAAATAGTGAGATCAAATTCTCAATTAGGAATATGTATAGTATATAAAATAAATAATTAATAAGAATAATCAAATGGAAAGGTAAATAATGGGACATACATTCCATGTAATCAATAAACACTAAAGGAATTGCATCCAACTATTATGTTGATGAAAAAATCTCAAGGATGAGAATCAATATGTTAGGTTAAATAAAAGAAAATTCTTTAAATTTAATAAATGAGATAACAATCTTAACTAGATATGGAATAAAAAATATGAGAAGGTAAATAATATAAAAAATTTCCAATTAATAAATATTTGACAATGAAATGAACACAATGATAATATAATTTTGGGCATATCATGTATAATATTAACAATATTTTAAATAAAGGAAATGCTTCATTATTGAAAATATTGTATCAGGAACACTAAACCAGTATCTTTAAGAACATTTAGAATAAATTTTAAATCTTATGGGTTGAAAATCATATGTTTTGGCTGGCTGATTTCATGTTAGCCTAATAATTCGCCTCATGAAACTGTCAATGCATCTAGGTCCTATCCTTATATATACCCACACATGTATTTCATAACCCAACCATTCCCTAAATATTGATTAACTAATTTAATTCACTAAAATTTTATTTATCATAAAATATTTATATTGAACAAATAATTAATATTTATGAATATTTCTTAATTTCACAAATGAAAATAAAATTAAAACACCATATAGAGAAATGATATATGGTTTATGAAATACAAATATCTATAACATGCCATGATTTTATGGTATGCATCCTTTAAAAAAATATTAATTTGTTATAATAAATTACACACAAAATTATTTTATATAGTATAAATTATACAAAATGAAATACAGAACACAAAACGTACTTTATAAATGAATAATGGATGAAATTAGAGGTTTTTTCTAAATGTTAAAGAACATATACCTATGAAATAGTAATATGACCTTTGGAATTGTAATTAGACCCTTAAGAGTAGTAATTTATACAATTGAATAGTAATTACATCAATTAATATATAAATAAAATTTAAATATCTTATCAATGGGAATATTATATAATTATATCCTAGTAAAATTAAATAAATGTTTTAGAATTATTAATTAAGGGTTGATATATTTTATACAATTTGTTTTTCAGAATTAGTATAATTATTGAAAATTATTATTATTTTCATAAAATATATATACAAATCTGGACCAGATTTCTGCTCCATGAACCAATTTTCTGCACTGGATGGGGTGGAAGAACCTGATGATGGTCTAGGAGTAGGGGAAGCTGATCGGCTTGATCCACAACAAGCAGATAATGGGACAAGCTTGCTGGGTGGAAAACTGATGGAGGAGGGGACCTCCAACTTTGAAGCAGATCACCTGAAGCCTGTGGAGGTTGCAGTGGTTGAGGCTGTGGAATTTCCAGGTTTGAAGAATCAGTGTTTAACCCCTATCGACTTAAGTCAAACTTCCTTGAGGGCTGCATCTTTCTGGTATATACAAAAATTAATATTTTTTTCTCTTATTATTATAAGATAATTTTAGGATACCTTAATTAATTTTTCAATGTGTTATAAAATTTGTTATAATTTTCAAATTTTTATTTTCCATGTAAATGATAATTTTTATTAAAAATTAAATTTATCATTTTTAGAAAAATATTCACATAAAATAGAGGTCATTTTTTAATTCTACATGTCTAAAAAAGGTTAGGGTGAATTTTTGGTATTTTTTTAAAATAGATGAATTTTTTTAATAATGGAATTCAGTAATTTATGGTATGTATACATTAAAAGATAAATAAATTATTTATTATTTCATTTCTAATATGATAATCATAATATAGAAAATTCCTTCTTCAATTTTTTTTATTTAGTGATAATTCCCAAAATATTCATAGTTTTGAGACAAAATAATAAACTAATGAACAAAATAATGAGAAAACACCCCTCTCCTCCACTATAAACACCACCCCTCGCCACCACTACTCGTCTCACCTCTTAAGCATAGAATATTTCAAAATTCCTGACCACTATTATTCCCAATTCAAATCCCCTCATTTGGGATTCTTTTTTCAGCCAAAAGACCAATCCCATGACCGTTAACATGGTTCTCAAGGATTAGAAATTCTAGAGGTAAAACCCTCTTATGTTTTCCTTTATTTTCTTTTTTATTTCATTTATTTTATTATCCTTAACTCAAATCCTCTATACACACATGTATGATAACTCCAATATCATATATATACCTAAAAATTAGTGTGTTAATTTAAAATCAATAATCAAACCCCTTATCATATAGCATTGATTCTAAAAATAAAAATATCGTTAGTGATATGCTGATATTCTACCATCGTGGATGATGCTTTTTTATTTTAAATTACTATTTTCAAGGTTCTCCATAAAACCACTAATATGGATAAATAAGAATTTATTAATAATATTATATTTTATTTAGTTATTTTAAACCAATAAATGTACATAATATTAATTAATAAAACAAAACAACTTCGTGGTGATCAATAAACACAAAATAATCTAAAATATTAACATTGTTGTTTTATTTAATGATTCAAAATCATATATTATAACTGAATTAAAAATATAACCATTTAATATTATGTATTTTCATTAATAAAATATGATTTCAATTCGGGATTTCTATTTCCAATTAACATTATTTCTCAAATATATATGCAAGTAAACTGATAATGAAAACCAATGAAATGAACACACACAAACAATAAAATTGTATCATATAACTCACAAAAAATTCTACAATTAAACATCTAAAAATTATACTAAATAAAATTATCATTGAATAGGTTTTTATTAAATAATTAGTGTATTTAATTTAATTTTCCAGGGCATCAAGATCCAATACATAACACTTTCGGACATAAGGTAAGGGATTCTCCCCAAATCTCAATTTTTTATTTGGGTTACTATTTATCTATCTTTACCCCCAATGTAGTTCTTATATATTATTATGGACTCATCTTAAAATATATGTGTAAGTAGAAAAAATATTTACGAAGCTCAATTTTACTTTCATTGATAGGGAAATGCATTTTTAATGAAGTTCTATTTTCAATTCCTTCATATAAGAAAACTAGATTTAAGGAAACATTCAATTTTCATTCCCATCTAAAATTAAAATACATAATATTTTTTAAAACTACATTATTTTTTAAAAATACTATATATTATCATGAAAAACTAACTTTTTCATTTTTTGGTTTTATACAAACAATTATTCATTTTCCCTTTTAAAATAGACATACATTTGTTTTCATCAACCACACTAATGATTTTGTTTTCTAATGTTTTATAAAAACATTTTCTAAATGTTTTCATTTAAATTGTACTCATTTTAAAATTATATATTACTTATTAACCACTTATTAATTGTGTGTTGTGTTTGTATGCTTCTATTTTATTTTTTACCATCATCATTAATGATTTAATTAAGTATCCATATTTTATGTATCATGGATATGATTATTCGCTTAGTTATGTACCATTTTTATATACTGTGGTTTCATTAAATTATGTTTTACTAAACATATGTATGAAAATTACTTTGGACATGTGGTGAAGAGTGGTCCCTAGTAATAAATATCCCCTTGATGCATTGAAAGTTCTTGTAAGACAACGTAATTGGTGGTTATTCCTTCGTGTTTGTTTCCAAACAGAATCAGATAGTTGTTTAATTACATACTTAATATTTTATCATGGTATAATGGTTTATGATCCAAATACATGATTTCAAATAAATAATAATTTTTCTTCATTCAGTTTCTAGTTACAAATTCCCAATATATTTTTATTATAACAAAATCTATGGATGTATTTTCATTCTCACTTTGTTGATGGCATGTGTTTTTCAAATTTGTTTAGCTTGTCATAATAATTATATCATAGTGGATTTTATGAACTTATTGTTCATCCATATAAATCATACTAAGTTTTTGAGCACACCCTTTTATTATTTTTTTGTCCATAGGTTTTAATGAATGAAACTTTGAAAAAGTGAAAATAAGTATTTTATTTTATCTTTTTATGTCTTATGTTTAATTACCAATGTAATAGGAGAACCATGTATGTATCTTAATCATAAAGACTACCAAATTGATCAATCCTTTGAAATTTTTTCACTTGTATCTATTCCATTTTATTAAAATGACCACTGAATCTATGCTACTAGGGTCAGGTTTGTTACAATTGGTATCAAAAAATATCAATAGAAACCTTTGGAACTAGATGTTAAAAAAAAAATTAAAATTAAAATACTTTTTATAGTGATTTTTAATATCAACACAACTGATGATTATGAGGTAACATAGATTGTGCCATTATTTAGTGGTGGTTTCTAATGGAGGAAAAGGAATAAATACCTGCATATAATGTAGGGATTTCCTCACGGATCAAGTAAGCACATTTCATGTTGGAGCTAAGAAGATCATGACCATATTTGGACATTGCACTCTGGTTATAATGAATAAAAATACTACACCTCTTTTTGATCATTACATGTGATAAAATCCCCCATATTTTTGTGGTACTACTAATACAACGGTAGATGAGTTGTGGATCAAGTCCCTTGAAAATATATTTTTATCACTAACATGAAATGCAAATTAATTTATGCACTTGTGCTATATTTCCTCAAGGGTGATTCCAGAAAATGGTGGACTTTGATCCAAAATAATGACTAATAAGAAATAAAATACATGTAATATATAACATTAAATGAAATTTTCCTCAAAAAATACTTACCTCTTGGTCAATGGATGGAAATTAAGAAACAATTGTTTTTCTTGAAGTAAATGGAAGAAGAGAGTGTTGCGGAGTTTGAGGCCACATTCACGGTACATTCATTGTATGTTATAGATTGCATATGTGATTCCGAAAACAATATAGATAATTTATTTGAAGTTCTTAAACCAAGTATCCTATGGTCACTATCTTCTAAAACATTTTCATCACTTGATGAAATTGTATTAAGTTCCATCAAAATGGATAATGAATTTCCTATACCTTATATGTTAAATAGAAATCAAGTGAATAAGAGGTCTTATGATAATCATGTAAAGGATGATGCATCATACAAGGATAGTGGAATAAATAAATTATAATTATGGCATAATTGGGGAATGAATCATCCAATGAAATGCATGAAAGGGATGGGAGTTTGTTATATTTGTGGATAAAAGGTTAATCGATCAAATGAATGAAAGGGGAAAAAATAATCAATGATGTTAAATTATTTAATTATAATTAGATGAGGAATTATCGAAATAAATGTCCCAAGTGTTAGGATAATCTACCATAGAAGATTCCAAGGGGAGATTTCCAAGATTATTAAATCACTACATGTGAAGTAGGAGTACCTCATGATGTGGTGGAGGGTTCATTAATCCAATATTGTAAATATATATAATGATTTATTTGATTCTATATCATCTCTATCATTTATATATACCCGTTTTTTCAATAAATTAGATATTTTCCTTTTTATTTAACAAGGAATTTATCAGTCAAAACTCTTAAGGGAAGTATCATTAAAACAAAATATGTCGTTCAGTACCCCTTATAACACATAAATATTCTTTTTTTACGGAACGTATCATCACACCTATTTTCTCATTAGATATAATCCTAAATATTGAATGGATTTGAATATATGATGCAAGAATTTATTAAAAGAATAAGAAATTATGATTTTTTAGGAATATTTAGAATCCTTTATTTTATAGGAGAAATTTTATCATTCGATTCTTATCTGAATCCACCCCCAATAACTCTACTGAATGAAATCCTTATGGAGAATAGTAGAAAAAATCTAGGGATAAGGAAACTACTCTTTTAATTAATTATTTACCAATTTTGAAGGAATGCATTGATTTTTTTCCTGAGGAAATACCTTGGCACCCCCTAGAGCATGAAGTAGAATTTATAATGGATCTAACCATAGATGCAAGACCAATATCAAAGGACCCGTATAAAATAAAAATTGTGTATTTAGTGGATTTGGATTAAAAAAATATTGGGTTTTAGTAAAAAGGGATTTATTCACCCTAGTGTTTCTCCATTTGTATCCCTTGTTCCCTTTTTGAAGAAGAAGATTTATCTGTGGGGTTGTGTATTCAATCTAGAGAAATCAATGTTTTTTAAATAAATTACAATTACACTCTTCCTCAAATTGATGATTTATTTGTTCAAATCCAAAGGGATAAATTTTTTTAATGATTGAACTTCGTTATGTATATCATCAAATGTATGAATTAAGGAAGATATTCCAATTAAAGAATTCAGAAATAGGTTTGGACATTATGGGTTTATAGTAACATAATTTGGAATGAATAATGCACCTTTTATTTTCATGGATCTAATGAATAGTGTATTCAAATAATATATTAATAATTTTTTGTAGTATTTATTGTTGATATTTTGGTGTAATCCAAAAGATATAAGGACTATGAGAACCACTTTTCAATTTTTCTGAAAACTCTTAGAAGAATAGAGTTATATATGATGTTTATAAAGTATGAACAGTGGATTCAAATAGTTTATTTTCTCCTCCATATTGTCTCAAATGATGGAATCCCAATTGAACATATAAAGAAAAATGAAATCCATGAATAGCCTTTCCAACGAATATAATTGATGTATATAGTTTCATTTGTATAGAAGGTTGTTATCAGTGTTTATTTCAAAATATTTCCTGATGGGATACCCCATTAACCAAGATGACACTTTAAGGACTCAAGTTCATATGGAGAAAATAATGTATAATTTTTTTTGAAAAAATGAATAGAATTTTGGTCAATGCTATAATATTAAATATTCCATCAGGAAATGATGGGTTCGTGATATAGAGTGATGCATCGATGAGTTGACTCGGTTGATCCATTATGTATAATGATAAAGTTATTGATTATGAAACAAGAAATTTGATGACTCAATAAAAAAATATCCCACTAATGATATTGAGTTACAAACCGTAATAATTCCTCTAAATATATAGAGACAGAATATTTATAGTGAAAGATGTGAGATAGATACAGATAATAAGAGATTGAGATACCACTTACACATAAGGAACTCAACCTAATGAAAATGACCTGGCTTGGGTTACTCAATAATATTTATTTCTCAATACCCTACCTTCTAGGAAAAGAAAATAAGTTATTTGATGCATTTTCAATGAATGATAATGGGATTCTAACCTAAAGGTGTATTGAGAACGATCTTATATTCATGGATTTAGTAAAAATGGATATGGGAATTGTTAAGAAAAGGGAGAAATAAATCATTTTTCATTTTATTGGTAAACCGTATTTACTATAGAATATAAAAATTATCTCAATACGATAGTGATAATATTCATAAGAAAATTAAATCTTTTAAGGATGTAATATTGGCATACTTCGTATATGAGGATGTAATTTTTAAATTTGAAATTGGTTTTGTATCCCATCATTACCAGAGCTAAAAGGGGAACTATTATATGATTCTCATAACTCAAACATCCCAATAAACCCTAGTAGTACCATGATGTATTAATATCTAAAGTAACATTTGTATTGGGATAATATGAAGTGGTAATTTTTTTCTATGGGTCAAGGTGAATAGTTTTTCAATATGTGAAGGTGGAGAGAAAACATCCTAGAGCAGTCATGCAAACTCTACCCATTTCTATATGTAATTGGGATGAAATGATGATATAATATTTCATATTATAACCAAGGAAAACTAGAATAAATGATTAAATATAGTTTATTCTTGATCCTTTTACCAAATCAGCACATTTCATTACGATAAGAGAAGATTTACCTTTTGAGAACCTAGAAAGACACTCTATTAATGAAGGTGTAAGATTTCATGGTACACCTCTATAAATTCATTCTGATTATGATCCCCAATATACATAAAAATTATGGAATATTGTTCTTAAGGATTTGGGTAGGGAGCTTCATTTGAGAACTTCTTATCACCCTCAAACTGATTAACAATCTAAAATGGCTATTCAAATAGTAGAATAAATTTTGAGATAATTCTCACTTGACATTCAAGGTGTGTGGAATTAGTATTTAGATTTTCTAGAATTTCCTAAAATAGTAATTTCAATTCTATTATACAGATGTGGCCATATAATACATTATATAGAAAGAGATTTCAAACTCTAACTTGGTGTGAGGAAGTTGGTGAGATAAAACTTATTAGCATAGAACATATTGATTAGACAATGTTAATGGTAAATACTATTCGCGATCATATCAAAGCAGATCAATGTAGAAAAAAGGGTTATGTTGAAAACCAGAGAATAGATTTGGAATTTCTAGTGTGAGATCATGACTTTCAAAAAGTATCACTATTTAATGGTGTATTTAGGTTTGTAAGAAAGGGAAAAAGATCCCTCAATACATTGGAACTTTTAAAATTCTGAAAAAAATTGTAGTCGTTGCTTATCGATTATAAATGCCTAAATGCCTCTCTAAATAATATGATATATTCCACATATAATTGTTAATGAAGTATATGCCAGACCCAAAGCATGAACCCACCTATAATGAAATATAATTCTAACCTCATTTGTCTTACTGTGAAGAGGCTACAATAATTTTTGACTCAAGAGAGAATGTATTTTTGTATGACATTAATAGTAAAGGTTCTTTCGAGAAACTATAAAATTGAATAAGAAATGTGGGATCCTTAAAATGATATTAAAAGGAACCACCCACATCTATTTAGAAGGTAATATTCATGAAAATTGTCAAGGACAAAATTTCCAAATGAGGGAAAAATAGAACATCATAAGATTTTATGGTATGTATCCTCTTAAATAAGTTCAATTAATTAGATAGGTTAAATTTCTCAAAAAATTATTTCATATAGTATAAATAATAAAATTTAATATAGATAACACAAAACAAACATTATAAATGATGAATGAATAAAATTAGAGGCCTTCTAAAAATTAAAGAACATATATCAATGAAATAGTAATTCATCCAATAGAATATTAATTTATCAAAATAAATATTTACCTCACCTATGAAATTGTAAATAAAATTTAAGCATATTATAAATGGTAATATAATATAATTATATTAAATTACAAGTAAATAATTTATTTAGAAGTTATAAATTAAGTGTTGATATTTTTTATAAACATATATATATATATATTTAATTTTATAATTAATATAATGATTTAAGAGAAATTTTATTTTTTATAAAATTAATAATAAATTAATATTTCTTTGTCTTATGATTATAAGAATATTTTATTAGACCTTTATTAATTTATTAATGTTTTATAAATTGAGTTATAATTTTAATGTTGACAATTTCCATGTAAATGATGATTGTAATTAAAAATTCGATTTATAATATTTAGAAAATTATTTTTATAAAATGGAGTTCATATTTATATTATACATGTCTAAAATGATTAATGTGAATTTTTATGTATTTTATATAATAATTTATTTTTTTAATAGTGAAATGCGGTAATTTATTGTATATATACGTTAAATGTTAAATAAAATATTTCTTGAGTCATTTATGATGTAATAACCATGATATCCAACTCAAATTGATTATTATAATATATTTATTTACTGTTATCAAACTATTTATAGTCTCAAGAAAAAAATTAATTAATGATTAAAATAATGAGAAAACACCACTCTCCTCTATTATAAATACCACCCCTCACCACCTATACTATTAACACCTCTTAAGCCTTTAATAATATCCAATTTCTACTAAATACACTTCCCAAGCCTATTCCTGTAATCCAAAAGGCTTTATTCTCACTAAAAGACCAATCCAAGCCTCTTTAAAGAGGTTCTCAAGGAGAATAAATTCAACTGGTAAAATACCCTTTCATTTTCCTTTATTTTCTTTTCAATTTCATTTATTTTTTTATACTTACCAAACATCATCTACCCAAACATGAATTATAACTACATTATTTTATATATTCCTGAATTTTTTTTGAATGGATTATCTATCATCAATCTCCTTCTCCAATCTATTTTTTTCTAAAAATTAAAATATCGTCTGTGATATGATGATTTACCGCCATCGTGGATGATGTCTTTTTCAATATCCATTACCACCTGAAATTCTATTCATAAAACCACTATTATGGTTAACATAGATTTAGTATGCATATTATATGTTATGTAATATTCTATACCCAAAATATTTAACTAATATTAATTAATAAAACAAAACTAGTTCGTGATGATCAAGAAACACAATAATAATCTAAATTGTTATTTCTAATGTTTTATTTAAAGACTAATCATCATGAAATAAAAACAACGAGGATATATAACCATTTAATATTCTATAAGTTCATTAATGAAATATAATTTCAATTATAGATAAATTTCATCATTTTATAATATTTTCCATAAATATATACAAATAACCTGGTCATGACATCCAAGGAAATGAATGCTCGCGAATAATAAAATTTTATATTTTAACTCACCAAAAACTAATAAACGAAGTTAATTCAATTATATATAATATGATATATGTTTAAAAAGGTTTTAAATTAATTAACTAATGGATTTAATCAGATTATACAAGAAATTATGATCATGTACAGAACACTTTCAGACATATGGTAAGGGATTCTCCCCAAATATCTATTTTTCATTTGGGTTACTCCTTATCTCTCTTTACCCCTACGTAAATCCAAATAATTGTTATTTAATTCTACTAAATAAATTTTTTTATGTTCCAAAATTATTTTCCAAAATCAATTATAATTTATGTTATGTTTAAATACATGTTTTATAAGGTTCTCTTTTCAATCCCTCTAATAAGCAAGCTCAATTTTGTGGAACTTCTCAATTTCATACCCATTTACACATACCCTCCAAAATCTATTTTAAACAAACATTATTTTTCTAAAATAACTCATTTTACCATGAAAACTATATTTGATCATTTTGGGGTTTATATAAACATTTCTTCTATTTCCATTTTAAAAGAATCATAGATCGTTTTCTTTAAACAACACAACAGAGGTTGTTTTCTAATGTTTCCTAAACACACTTTTTACATGTTTTCATTTCAGTTAGAAATATTTAATTATTATATATAACTTATTGACAACTTATTTATTTATTTTTTGGGTGTAAGTATACATAACTTCTAAGGATTACCACCATTCATTGATGATTTCATTAAATATACATATTTCATGTATCGTGGATATGATTATTGTCGTAGTAGTACACCATTTTTATGAGGTGTTTTCTTTCAATATTGTTGTATTGAATCTATATATGAATAAATATTTGGATGTGAAGTGATGGGTGGGACCTGTTTATAGATATCTCCTCAATTCATCGACAAGTCTCATTATACAATACAATTTTCGATAAATTATACATCTTTGTTTCCAAACAGATTCAGACATGATTTTACATACAAATTTAAACCATCTTGACTGTATAATGGTTAATATTCTTAATACATTAAATCAACTAAATAATAATTTTCTCCATTTGGTATTCATCTATTAACTAACATGAGATATATAATGGGAAAAATATATTGATTTGTTTTCATTCTCAACCTGTTGATGGAATGTGTTTTTTAGATTATTTACCTTGACATAATGTCTATTTCATATTTAATTTTATACACATATTATTTTCCATATAACCAATACAGAGCGTTTGATCTCACCAATTTATATTTTTTCCATTCACAATTTTTGAAGACTAAATCCAAGAATAGGTGACAATAAGTAGTTTATTTATATATATATTTTTTGTTTAATAACCAATGTAATAAGAGAACCATATATGTTTCTAGTTCATAAATAAAACTAAAATGATTTGTCCATACTTATGTTATCTCTTTTATATAGTCCATTTTAATAAAATGACCATCAAATCTTGGCTATGGTGTTCTGGGTTGGTACAATATCTATTGTAAATAATATAGACTTTTAAGGGATATTTAATGTCCATTGATCATATAAAAGTAAATATTTTAGGAGGGAGATAATCACAACACAAAATGAATCATGAAAATTAATTTCAATACAATCCATTTTGGAATTCATAAAAAATTAATATATAGTAATGATTAAGATGGTATCAATACATTATATGTCCAATGGAGTACTAATACATGGTTATTGTCATTTGTTAATAGGAATTCCATAAAAAGGAATTTAAAAAATCTTCAGAAAAATATTCTTTTCATTTTGAAAATAATATTTTTAAACATAACTCCTTTTAAAAATACTTTCGTTTGAAAATAATAATAAGAAAATAACTTTCCATAATATGAGGAAAAACATTTTCGTTAAAAATATTCTTGAAAACATGAAAATAAGGTTTCCAAGAAATGGAGTTAATGATACTGCATAATTCTATACATTCCATAAAAGTTAAAATGAAATTTTCTTTTTTCAATATTAACATGTTAGAAATTTACATTATTCTGAAATAAAAAATAATATTCTTTTGAAAAAAATTATTTAAAATTAGAAAATATTTAAAAATATATGTACTAAAATAATTTTTAAATGATACAATTTTGTAAACATTTTTATAAAACATGGTTTTGGAAAAAAGAAAATTTTCCAAACGAAAGGATAAATGAAGTCAATTTTTCTTAAATAAATATTCTCACTTATTTTAACTTTGGTAGAGTGAAAAAATGTTACTGTTATATGAAAATATCAAGTGTTAATTTAGTGTGTAAAAATTAAATGGGTTCCTTAAACATTGATCAACTAATTTATATCAAGTAAAATTAAAAAATAAACAATACATGTTAGAATATGATTGTGTAATAAACTCTAAAAATTATAATAAATTTTATCTGATAATTAATAAATTAATTTAACAAGTGTATAAACAATAAATACAAATAAAACAATTTAAAGTATGACATAATATAATCAAAATGTTACTATAACCATATTCATAATATATCATAGACAATAAATGGATAATATAACCCAATGAAAATGAATTGGTTTATGAAATTATTAAAAACATTTTAATATTTAATTCATATACTCCTAGATTAATTAATTCAAATAGAATCATAAAATACCATTAAGTATGAATGAATATTTATGTTTCATGTCAATGGTGTAGTATATACACGACAAAAAATCGAATTGGTTCATAATAACAAATAAGTCTCAATGGAATGTAAATTGAAATTTTTTTAATATGATCACATAAATTATACTTCTAAACCAAATCATGAATGATGGTTATGAGAAACGGACTATGTTATAATCGTGGATATGGTAGGTCATATGCACACATGAGTAACTTTAACATTGTTAAATTATTATTATGGAAATGATGTATATGATATTTTATCTTTCCAAAATGATAATAATATCGTTAAAACCATATTATTTATATAAATATATGTATAAATATCATCTATTTGGTTTGGTGTCGAAAATATAGTGACATCACTTTGTCAAGGCATTATTCCGCATGTACAAGAACAATGATGTCATCTTTAACTGAGTGAAAAGGTATAAATAAAATGTTATATTATCCTTATTGAATTATAAATATGTCATAAATAGAAAACATATATAATTTATATCACATATAATCAATAAATATGTCTTTATTACCTTCCATTTAGTTGTTATTGAATTCTAATCACATCACTTTGTGAGAAGTAGTCTTCAGTACATAAGAGCGGTATTATCATATCCCCAATAGAATGTAAATTAAAAAGGAATAAATAATATAATGGATATATAGGTATAAATACATTAAAAACATCATATATATATATATATAAATTAAACCAATCGTAATATCTAATCGTGAAAGGTGGTAATTAAAAACGAATGGCATTAGTTCATTAGTCAAAAGTCCACTGTATACTTGAATGATTATTTCACAACTAATTTGATGGAAGTGGTGATGTTTTTAGGTCATGAACTTATTATATAATAATATAATTACATTTAAGATACTGAGGATACTATATATAAATGTTTTATTCAGAATTAATTGATGTGTAGGAAGGATAAAAATAAAAAAATCAAAGAAGAATTCTACCGCTTCTTCTGGTATCGTCCATCTATTTGCACCACAATCCTTCATAGGGTGGATTTAGGTCCAAACAAGGCTTTATAGGATAATGGGAGATATTTTTACTGTTATTAGAGAATATTTTTGCATCCAAAGTGCTTGAATAGTTTGATGAAGAGAGGAGTGGGTGGCCTTTTATAAGTGAGGTGAGTTCCATAATTGTAATTTTTTGAAATGATTCAATCATACACACATTATTATCATGTCACATGCCAAAAAAATAGAAAATTATTTAAAATAGAATAAAAAAGAAAAAAATATGTCCAAAAAATGGCTGTTATACATTTTTTTAGGTAATATTTTCCATTATATTCTTACTTTAACCCCCTTGTAGATCCATTTTTATGTTAACTGAGCTAAATAATTTTTGAAATTTTTTCAAATCATTTTGGTTAAAAAAATTTAAAATTATTATATATTTTCAATTATTCTAATTAAACATATAAATTAAATTTATCCAAATTTAATTCACATATGTGGAAATATTTAATTTGAAATTAATCACCTAGACATAGTGAGGGTAGGTGTTTAAAGAGAAAAGATTCATAATTTCACAATGTTTTTATATAAAAATTCAAAACTAAAAAGATCCCAATAACATAAATTGGATTAATTGATATATGTTTTTAAACTATTTTCAATATAATACTAGCTAAAAATATAATATTACATTATAAATTATTTAAATGAAACGAATGTTTTCAATTAAAATTTATTGATTTTCACAATTAATCAAAAAATGAAATATTTCCAAAAAACACGAAACTTTCAAGATAAAATAATTTTGATAATTTTATTTAAAAATTATTCTTATTTTTTAATATAAATTTTATAAAATTAGTAAAAATTAATTTAATTCAATGTATGCAATGCATGAATAAATATTATTTTTGAATGAATAATCATTTTCCAGGAAAAAAAAATTTCTTTTAAATAACTCTTATTTTATTTCTAATCAATAGATATCCAAAAAATTTATAAATTATTTAGTAATATTCTTATGTTCCAATTTAGCTTCTAGGTTATAAAAATTATATTAAATACTAATATATTATTAATATTTCATATTTATTTTAAACTCATTGTTTCGTTTAATACATGCTAAAAAAATTAATTTCTGTAACAAAAGCTAAAATCAATGTTTCCTCAAATGAATGTTTTTGAATTTATTTACCAATAAATATATCATAATTTTTTGGGGTGTTAAATTTTACACTATGGTTGGTGTTTCATGTACGATACACTATCAAATACAATGTTGTTATTTTAAAATCTTGGAGTGTTATAAAAATATTATCCATGTACAATATATGTGTATCAGTATCATCATATACTAATGGTTGTCCCTCTATAAACCTTTTGTATCCTAATTTGAATTAAATAATTTAACTATATACCTCTAGTTTTCAATGAATGTTCCCAATAAACATCGAATAATGGTTACCAATATGTTCTATAATGTAAATCCATAGTCAAACTAGAGAGATTTCCTTAATAGAGTCTTCGACTACCTATGAATATTGTACAAATATATATTAAACCAAATTTTTTAGATAATTATCTCTTATATATTATTCAAAATAATATCACTGTCATATCTCAAGATAATATTCAATGTATTCAATGTAAAATGAGTAATCTACAGAACATTACGATTTTAGGAATACTTCAACTCTATTTCATATCTCTCTTAAGTGAAACTATTGTATAATATTTTTATATATGTTTATCCTTATTCATCTTAAAAACAATTCAACACATCAAATATGATATTATATTCTCATCTATTTATTCTTTAACATTTCTTCCCATAATATTCTTTTAGATTAAAAAATATTTTATGTATCTTCACTTATACAAAACATTGTCATTCATATATTCTCTTTTAGAATAAATAATCACAAAATAATTATTTTTTTATATTTTTAATACAAAATCTTTTATTTATTATCTTCATAGGGACCATAATAAATAATTCCTCAAATAAATCCCATAGGTTTTCTCTTATTAACATATAATGTGACATTTTCCCTCAACACCATGTAACACATGTTATTATGGGAATACAATATTTCCCATATCATATTATTTAATACCAGATAAATAAATTCCATTTTAATTTATCCAAAATGTGTGGAATCTTATTCCAAATATATTTCATGTTATTATAAAATTAATTATTATATAAAATAGTTGGAAAATTTATATTAATTGATTCATTAGTGATCATGGATCATTTATTTATAATTTCATAGACTCTAAATGTATTAAAAATGATTATTCCAGAATTCCATTCATCGATATATTTCAATTATGATATTATTCTTCTAATTATAAATTTCACCTCCTCAATCATTCAAAATAAATAAAATATTAGCTTTATGAGCATTAATTTAATGATGAGACATTCTAGAATCATCTTATTTGAATTCATAAATTATTTATTTGACAATATCTGCAGTTTTTGGTATTAAATTACATTAAAATTCATTAAGGTTCAATAAACAATGATTATTTTAAAATTAATATATTCAAAAATAAAATATTAAATTAATTGTTATATACTCATTAAATCATCCAAAAATCATAACTTGGAAAATTATTAATAATGATTCATGATGTTTTGATCCACGAAAAATATCTTCCACATTTAAAATAAATATATTGAAAAAATATTTATTCATAAATTCGCCATCTTATTAAGTCTCTCAATTATCAGTGTGTAAAAATAAATTTAGGTATTATGAATAAATTATATACCATTGTGTGAGTCCTAAACATTCTCTGGATAATTTTCATTAAAAATTACAAAACATCCCTTTTCTTAAAATATTTTATAATACATAATTTTAACGTATGATTTCTTTAAATACTTATACATTATGTGAAATTATATTTTTGATTTTTACCTTTAGTAATTTATAGTGTTCTCATCTACATTTAAAACATATTTCTTCAAATATATTTCTTCAAATATATTAAACATGAACTTAAATTATTTATTCATGTTGGTTCCTTGGACATATTAAGACTCCTCAGGTAATACTATATCATACATAATTTACATAATATATTATGAATTTTTTAATTTATTTATTTTATCATATTATTGGTCTCTTATATTGAAAAAAATTAGTCTAATAGGGTAGTAATAGGAAAAAACTAAAATATATATATTTGATGTATATATATTACACATCTAATATTTTTCTTATAATTAAAATATTCTACATAGAATAATAATATATATCCTTGAAACTTCAAATAATTTTATAACTTATTATAATCATATGAAATCAATACCCATATAGTATCACTCAAGAAAAATCACATTCAAATCATGAATAATAAATTTATCAAATAATTTGACAATATCATCAAATATAATTGAAATTAATTTATTAAATCTCAAACTTCTTAAAATATAATCGAAACATTTATAGATCATTTTAAATGTTGTTAAAAATATAATAATTAATTTACAATATATAATTACACAATTTTTATACATTATATAATATTAATTATCACTTTATTTATATCCTTATGATTAGCTTCTTCAAAACATCATTAATTGGTTATTAGAGATGATATATATAATAAGTCATGCTTAATAATATGTGGAGGGATTCTCAATTTTTCCCAAATTGTTTATCTTCATTAAAAAACAACTCTAATGTTGGTCATAAAACAATATCCAAGTACTTATTACAAAAAAATATTATAGAGAATTCCTTATTAATGAAACATAGAATGCTTGTAATATTTTTATAATACAGCTCAGTAATCATTGTGTTTAGAGGCTACTAATAGAAATTTGGATATCCATATTCTCCAAGACAGTAATAGTCCCGAACAATTATTATAATGAAATGATACCAAACATCTTTATTTTTAATTAATGAGATTTTATAAAATTAATATATATTATTTTTAATGATTCATTATTTAATTTATAACATTCTTAATTGATTATTGATGTTTTACCATGGGGGAATAATTATTAGGTGTTTCGGTGATAATATTAATATTTTTTGACATAGAAATTATAATATATTTTTGAAAATAATTTCATTGATATTGTCAAAATATTAAAAACATTATTATTCATTTTTTTCCAATATATTGGACTATATTTAATAATTAATATATTTTTTATTATTAAAATTTATATAATATTATTTATTATGGTTTTGGTCACATATTTTAGGATCTCTCTGGGTGTGCTCCGAGAGTTGGAGGGTTGGATACATGGAACATTACAATTTCATTATAGAGTGAACAATTGTTACATGAGAATTGAAAAGCATGTTTCAAAATTAGTGGAGGGGTAATGGAAGGCCAATTATTTTTCAAACCATGAGATTTTCTATAGGTAGCTATTAAAAACTACTAAATCATTTTTCACATGTTTAGTGAATTGTGTTTTAAATCATGTGGTATAATCGTGAGTAGCATTTTGTTTTTCATAGTGGGGTTCAAACAGTTGGAGCATGATTTACTATAATATTTGTTACAACAATACAATAGGATTTTAGGAAATTCAAAAGTTGTATTTTAATCACCAAAATAACACGAGATACCTCGTTATTTATTTCTTATCTTATCCTCTCGAATTCTCCCAAACTATTATGATATTTTAGTGGTTCCTCATCTTTTAGAGGATGAACTCACAAAGCCAGTGTTCATTACATCTTATGAATCAATTGAACTGAAAGGATATCTTAGAACAGTGATATTGTAAATCATTGTGATTTATTCTATAGATGATCCTTTTTCTTTTGAAGTCTATTAAAATTGAGGTTGCTGTTTTGGATTGATCCCTTGTCACGACCCACCTTAACCAAGATGTAGGAAGGGACAACAGATTTCCAAATAATTCTTTCCTCAAGTTGAAGGAGAGATAATGACCCCTGAGACCCGCCTTTAATAGGCTCCAGAGTGGTGACTAGAACCATGGTTATAGTATCACACATAATATGGAAGGAATTTCCCTTTTTATTTAGTAGGATCAGAGATAAGATAGTAAATTCCAAACAACACCGAATCTAGAAATAAAAGTAAATCCAATATAATAAATTCCAATATACATGTTCCAATAATAGGTTCTACAAAGTACATGAAAATCTCTAAAGGAAAGTACCAAAAGAAAAGAAAAATAGAAACGCCAATAGTCTTAGTGTCCGAGCTAATAGGGTTTGGTACGGTCCTCGAAGTCCTCATGATAACCTAAAAGCAGATTAATATACATAGGTTGAGTATATAGGTATACTAATTAGGGAAAACCAAAACCTGTCGTGCATAAGTGGGGAGGAATTATAATTCCCCATGAGGAAAAGAGATAACCAAATCACCTTGAAAGGAATCTATCTATACAAAACTCACCAAGGAGCACTCCACAACTACCGCAAGTCAAGTAAAGTAATAGTAATAACACATCGATGACTGGGTACCTTGAACCACTTTCCCACTGGTTATTGAATACATCTTACTCGTCAGACCTTCCCCTCCATTCTCACCACAGTCCCACTGACATACCCCACCTACACACACCTAGGCCACCACTACCACACATCCCACCCGCACACACCTAGGCTACAACAACCACATGTAACCACGCCTACAGACACTTTGGCCAGAAAAACTACTACCACACCCGAAGACACTTGGGCCTCATCCTGTAGACACTTGGGAACAACCTTCGAGAACACACCTAGGGAAACCTACACGACTACCGTACCCAAAGAATATTGGGCTATAATGGAATTCAGGCTATCACAGAAATCTCAAAGAATCTTGGGCTACTCTAGAAAGGGAGAAGAAAAGGAGATAATAACCATCCACTCATTAATGTTTTGGGGAAAACACCCACCCCCATGAAATGGGGGTGTTTGGCACAAAGTTCTCAACTTAGGTGGGGTGAAAATTGGAAACATAAGAACTAAATTATAAATATAGATAAGAAAGCACTTTCCCCAACCTAAGGGTTTGAAAACAAGCCCATACACAAACACCCTCATTACTAATAATTTATAAAAATCAAAAAAGCCACAACCAAGTCACAACTCATTCCCAGAAAACAATTCTATATTGAACCAATTCTTGTTATCACATTCAAGTGGTTACATTTAAATAATTATTCACTACTGGGGAATAAACATGAATAGCCACAATCCAAGGAAGGAAAACAACCAAGAAGCAATATATCCATTCACACTCGGTTCTCTTGTAATGTCACAATAACAAAAAGGATATATGAGATCCCATGAAGTATTGGAACCAAACCAAGTTCCCCCATATGGCCCCACAAGGCCTCATACCCAAAAACAAACAACTACACCACAATAGGGGATCCCATCCCCATCTATGTCACCCCACAAGAATCCAGTAGAACAACCACACATATTAGGAAGGTAGAGAAAGTGAGTTTCTAGATTCTATCACAACATTTATTGAGTCATCCTTTTCGTTTGGTTAACCGGGGTGATCACACAAGGATTCTTTTTCACTGGAAATCAATTTAATCAACTGATTTTACATGATTAACCAATTTTCATGTAACATTCATTCAATCATCATAGAATATAGGGGTTCATTAGTAAGCAAGGAAATACAACCAACAACCATTATTTTCTTGGGACATAAGACCATGAAATTCACAACATATAAGAAAAGGTAAAAGAGTACAACAACATCATAAAAAACACCCCTCTATTCGTTAAAAATCTATTTGTTATCTTTTTTATGGTTTGGTATCATCAATCCCTATCAAAAAATTATCATACCTACCCCGTAAGTTACACAGTAAAGAGAGATGAATGAAGAACCCCACCTAGATGATCAATGACCAAAGTTTTTCACTATGTACCAAGAACTGGGGATGTGTGACTTGCAGGGGAGGAACTTCAGGAAGTCCAATAGTGAGTAGGAAAGGCTCCATCACAAGCACACCACTAGCCTCAAGAAGTGGGACTCCAAATGCACCATAGAACTAAAAAGAGACTAGCCAAGAAGAACAAATAATTATCGTGTGATAGAAAGCCGAGATCCCGGAGTTACGAGATATGAATTTTGAATGGCTTAAAAGGTGGATTGTGGTTTATCCATGTGGTTGGGTGGTTACATGGTGGAATTATCTGTCATTTAATAATTCTAACTGGAGAGGCGGTAGTAATGGTTGTGAGTTAAAGGGTTTCCTTTAAATAGAGGAAAAAGTGTAAAATGGGTGGAACTGGAAGTATGGGAAAAGGGTGTGGCAGCGAGGAATAGACACATGTTTTGGCAAGTCAAGGCACTCTCGACTCATGAGGGATTT
Source organism: Viscum album (assembly GCA_963277665.1). Classification (NCBI taxonomy): domain Eukaryota; kingdom Viridiplantae; phylum Streptophyta; class Magnoliopsida; order Santalales; family Viscaceae; genus Viscum; species Viscum album. Next base: position 585,128,536 of record OY728130.1, read on the forward strand.
TTGATATACTTTATGGGAATTAAATAGATTTAAAAGGGGAATTAAAAAATTTACATCGAGAGATATGTTGTAGGAGTAGAACTGGAAGAAGAAACAAGGGTGGGACACCGTTTGCTGAGATACCATAAGTGGTTCGATGGTCACGGTGCCACCTTCAAGGCTCAACGATAAATGGTGCCACTGTTACAGTGTGAAACTATGACGGTGCGACCGTTATAGTGCCATTATCACAGGGCCACCCTCATGGTGCCACCGTAAGTGGTGCCACCATTTTGATGTGCGATCGTGATGGGGTGACCATTACAGTGCCACCATCACGGTGCCACCAGTTCAGTGGGACACTATAAGAAGTGCCACCATTTTTTGTGCAGCCTTGACCAGTTCCACTATTTCATTGGAAACGTTCAATGGAACTGAGTTTTTGGAAAACTCATTAATGAGTCATTTCCCAGGCCATTACATCAGATCCCTCTCAAACTATTCATTCCCTTGAGAATCAAAACTAGACCAGAAGAAAAGATAGGGGGTCCAAACAACCACCTCCAAAGATACCTCTCAAGAGTAAACCTCTTCGAATATTGGAAATCCTCCCCCTCAAGAATCCAAACAAATAAGAAAAGGTCATACAGCCCCGACATATGTATTGGGTAGTCCCTTCCTCCATGTCAAGATATTATCTGCTTTGGGCGGTTCTGACTCGCCCACATGGGTTTAACCACATCCCCTTTAATGCGTCTTGATTAGGGATCAAGTCCTACCTTCTCAACAGTCAGGACTCTTCACACACATCCAAAGAATAAGGAAAAAAATATCATTTCATAGTTAACAAGGTCAAGCACTTCATCGAAAACTAGTACAAAACAAAACATAAAAAAACTCAAAACTGCTATGGGTACTCGGCATGCATCTTTACCTCCCATTCCAAGGTACATTCCTTGAGTCCACCATGCCTCCATAACCCACGAACCAAGGGGATGGTTCATCCATGAAGAACCGTCTACTCATGATCCTCGATCCTCACAGATCACTCTACAAACACCTCATCGTCCACGATATCCATATTTACACAGTCATGGACATGTGAATCATTGTGTAGATACCGATAGAGCTAAGACACATGGAAGACATCGTGCACCCTCAGTAGCAGTGGTAGTAGCGCGAGCTGATAAGCCACTTCACCGACCCGCCGCAACACCTCGAAGGGTCTGACGAACATGAGAGAAATATTACTCCCCCTGTCAAACCTACATTACCCATGCCAAGGGGATACCATCAAGAACACATGGTCCCAAACATTGAACACCATGGGTCTCCTCATACTGTCGGTATATGTATTCTTCCGGTCTTGATCCACCTTCATCCTCTCCCGTATAAGCCGAACCTTCTCTGTCGTGCTCTTCACTACCTTCGAGACAAGAAAACCTGCTTCTCGGACCTCTGTCCAGCACACGAGTGAGCGACACGGCTTCCCATACAAGTCTTAAAACTAGAAATACCAATGGTAGTGTGATAACTATTGTTGTAGGAAAACTCTACTAGATTCAAGTGTCAACCCCATGATCCCCAAGGTCAAAAACACATGCCCGTAGCATATCCTCCGATGTATGGATGGTTCACTCTATCTTCCCATCAGTCAGGGGTGGAAAGTAGTGATAAGGCATAGATGGGTGACAAAAGCAAGTTGAAAACCATTCCAGACCCATGAGGTAAACCGGGTATCATGATCAGAGACTATGGACCTCAGAACTCCATGAATCCACACCACTTATTCCACATACCGTTGTGTTAGGTAATCCACCACACTCGACTCCATGATTGCTAGTAAGTTAGCTGATTTCATCATCCAATCCACCACTACCAAGATATTATCACAACCCCCTTGAACTATGGGTAGTCCCATGATGAAATCCATCGCGATTTTATCCCACTTCCACTCTGGGGCATCTAAAGGGTGTAACAGTCCTCCTGGGACACGGTGTTCCGCCTTCACCTTCTGACACATGAGGCACTTTGCCAGAAATTATGCCACTGCCTGCTTTACCCCAGGCCACCAAAACTGACCCCTCAAGCCCTGTTACATCTAGGAAACTACTAGATGTACCGCCAGGGGTGAGTTATGGACTCTCCAAGAACACTCTCACGCATTTACACCAGGACGAACCACGTTCCATGAAACAACATCTGATTCTTCTCATCTTATGACCATCCACCTGGATCATCGCCCTAGCTAACACGACCGCACATCACTTCATCCTCTAAGTCCCCCCCTAAGACTCATCCACCTACTGCAACAGAGAGGATTCATTATCATCAGGAACAGATAGCCTCTCCCATCCTCCACCCATGAATCCTGGTGTAGGGAATCCACATCCTCCACTACCATTCAAGCATCTACCAACTCTCAAACCGCATCATTCTACGACTTCCTGCTCAAGGAATAGGCCACCTCATTCTTCTTACCTTCATTGTAAGAGATTTAGAAGTCGTAGTCCTAAAGAAACTCGTTGCACCTCTACTGCCTTCAGGTCCCATTGGGAGAAGATTTACCTCTAGCTCTTGTGATCTATGAAGACCACAAAGCTCTCCTCGATGAGGTAGTGCCGCCATAACATTAGTGAGAACACAACCATTGTGAGCTCCAAGTCATGGGTAGCCTAGTTACGCTCATAGGGATGTAAATTCCTAGACCCATAAAAGATCATTCCCTACTGTAGCATCAGTACACACCCCAAGCCTTGGCCTAAAGCATCCCAAGACACCTCAAACATCACCCCTTCTTCTAGAGACCTCAGCACTGGGACACTAACCAAAATTCCCTTAAGATAACTAGAGGCTTCCTGAAACTGCTCACTCCACATGAAGGCCTGGTCCATTCTGGTCAAGTATGTCAAAGGATATAAAACTCAAGTGAAGTTAGGCACGAACCATCAGTAATAGCCATACAGACATGGTAAACTATGTACCTCCACCGCATTCTAGGGTGCTGCCAAATAAACAACGTCCACAACCTTCGATGGGTCCACTAATATCCCCTACTAAGACACCACGTGTCCAATGAAGAGCACTTCTCATGTACAAGAACATACACTTAGACAACATCCCATATAGCTAGTGTTGTTGGAGGACCTCTAAAACCATCCTTGGATGCTCAGTGTGATCCTCCTCTGATCTTATGTAGATCAGGATGTCTTCAAATAAACATGACTATAAACCGGTCCAAATATTCCTTGAAGACAGAGTTTATGATCCCCATGAATATGACTAGTGCATTCATAATGCCGAACAGTATGACCACAAATTCAAAGTGCCCATGTCGGCACTTGAAAAAACTCTTCGTGATGTCAACCTCTTTCACCCTCAACTAGTGATATCATGACTACAGGTAAATCATGGAGAACCATCATGACCCCTTCAACCGATTGAAAAGGTCATCTATCCTTGGGAGAGGGTATTGGTTCTTGAACTTTACCTGATTCAGCCTCTCGTTGTCTATTCATAGCCTGAGACCATCATCTTCCTTCTTCATGAAGAAGACCAGAGCACCCCATGGTGACATGGTTGGTTGGAAAAAACCCTTCTTTATCAAATCGTCAATTTGAATTTGTAACTCCCAAAACATAGAAGGCTCCATCCAATAGAGAGACATCGAAATTGAATGGGCACCGGGTTACAAGTCGCTCCTGATCTCATCATCACGTCGATTGGGTAGAGTCACACCTCTTTAGGGAAGACATCCATGAACTCACCGACAATCCCCGAAACTTCCATAAATCCTAATTCCACTGAAGGATCAGCCAACATGGAACAAAAGGGCTCAACTTGCCGGTTTCCCTCCTAGCAACCTCGCTCACCCATGAATGTCACACATCGACCACCCATATCAGAACACATAACCCTTCTCTGGAAGCAGTCAATAACAACACACAAAAAGAACACCCATTTTATGCCAAGAATGACATCATATGGCAGCTTATGCAACAAAAGAAGGTCCCCACTGGACTGATGTGGTACCAACATCAGTCTACCTCCATGTAAAACATGAGACAAGCTGGTCTGACCTCCGACTGGCATACTCAAAACGAGGTGTAAGGAAAGTGACTCTATGTCTAGACCCAAAGCATGGGCTATAATGGGTGCTAGAAAGAAGTGTGAAGCTCCTGAATCAAACAAGGACCATGCAAGAGTACTAAAAAATCTGATCGTACCTTGAACAAATTCTGTCCATGCTAGAACTACTACCTCTGTAGTGAGAAACTGCCCGCGCCCAACTCCTTTACCCCTCAACTGTCGGTCGCGTCCCCGACCATGCCCTGGTCAAGGTCCATGAGGAGTTCCCTATGGTCAGCCTCCTCCCATAATGTCTTCTCTCAGAGGAGTGGGATCTCATTTCCCCAACTACTACTGCTGAAAGGGCTTGGTTGGAAACTGCTGCTTTTGAGGTAGGCACTGAACACACCCACCCCCACTGTACTTCACTCAGTCCGAGCACTAATTTTGAAGGTGCCCATGACTGCCACAGATGAAGCATATCGATTCTGGGCCCAAAAAGAAAGGGTGAGGGATGGAAGATCGAAACTGGAACTACTTGGGGATACTCCCCACTAGCTGAAACATGAAAGGCCCTGACGTTGTAGGCTGGCTACTGATGACCTTCCTATTGAGAAAAGTATTTTTTTCCAAAAATACATAATAATTTTATTTAAAGGGGGAGATTATTAAAAATATTACTCTGTCTCTTTATGATAATTTTGATGCTCAAAAATACCCTTAATTATTTTCCAATGATTTTATTTAGTATTTTACAGGAATTTATTAATTTATTTTACTCTTGAAATTATGAGAATTTATCAATAAAGTATTCATATTTAGCGCATTCTGGAAACACTATTCATACCTCACTTATTCAAGAACTGTTTTAGCGTGTTCTGGAAACACTGCTCATGCGCTACTTATTCAGAATCTGCTTTAGTGTGTTCTGGAATCACTGTTCATACCCTATGTGGATAAACGTAGCGTAAGGATGAAAAGCGTGTATAATTTTTGAGATAAGAGAAATGTATGGTTAATCAACCATACGTTATCAGCAAAGTATGGAAGATGAAACTTACATTAAGAATGAACCTTACGTTTGGGTTATCAACAAAGTATGGAAGGAGAACTGTACGCAAGTACTAAAAGTTACGTTTGTTTCCCAAAAGTATGGTTCATCAACCTTAATTTTCTAAACAACCATACTTTCTTTGAATGGATATTTATCTTTCATCTGAGAGTTGAAGAAAAAGTATAGATGATCAACCCTACGATTATGATCAACCTTATGTTTGAAGAAAGGAACATGAACCCTACGTTTATGTTCAGCATTACATTGTCAACCCTACGTCTGGATGCCACGTCATCAACCTTAATTTTGGTGTCGGAAATATTGAAAGACGGTATTTTTTATACAACGGTCAAAAAGTTGATTGTATGGAATATTTCAAGCCGTATTTAAAGTCGATTTTAAAATACGACTTTGATCGATTCAAAGACATTTTATCAATGGATTAAAGATCGAATTAAAAAGAGTTTTTTATGTCGAGTCTTCAGGGAAGTTATGACTGCTCTGTAAATTCAAATGTTTGAATATCACAAGTCAAAAGGAAACTTTTATTGATCTAAATGTGCAGGGAATAAGCTTGGATTTATTATATATGTTTTCACTAAAAAACTATCCACGAGAGTGTGGTGATCAATCTATTATTCAAAAAGGTGGAAAACAGAGACTGCAAAAATCACACCGATCTGCTGATTGAAAAGGAGCGTCAAATATCTGTTTATTTAAGAAGAAGGAACTCGATAGAAGATTAACTTTTTCTACATCAAATATCTACTGTGGATATACTACTACTGATGTTGTGAATTATATCTCTATATCTACTGCAACCGGATCGAATCAGAATTTATTCGACTTGAAAATCAATATTTTTAGAGACAACGATCCATCTGCTGTTAATTGAATTCTATTGCAATTGTGAAGATCAATTGGAAAAGTTATTTCTAAAATTCTTTTTATCTTGAGTAACCAACTTCTCGTACTAAGCTGAGTAGGTTCGTGTTTGAACCAGACGGCTTTTTTGCCTTAGATATTAAAGGTTTCAACTGCCTGTACTTAGTTTTGAACTGGTCTGTTGAAACGAGGACCATATAGTGAAAATCACCAAGCTCATGGATTAGAGAATTGGTGGAGTAGACTAGGGGACTTCTATTCCTCAAACCACTATATATCTTGTTTTTCTGCTATTTAAATTTCTGCTGCATCGTTTTTTCTGATTAAAGTTAAAAGGTAGAACACAATCAAACAATGATTTTTGAAAAGACACAATTCACCCCCCTCTTGTGTATATTTGGTGTAATCTGATCCAACAATTGGTGTCAGAGGTTGACCTTTCTGAAAATACATGAAGAAGCTGAAAGTGATTATACACAGAGTAAGATGACTGATACAAGAGAGGTAATGTCTATGGTCAGAGCACCATACTTCAGTAGAGAAAACTATGGATGCTGGAAGTCTCGAATGATCATCTATCTGAAAATCATGGATACAGAGTCTATTCTATGATTCTAACTCCATATGAAATACCAGAAAAACCTGAAACATGGAGTGCAGCTACTGAATAAGAATATGATATGAATTCGAGGGAAATGAATGCAATTATATGTGGTTTAGGACCTGATGATTTTAATAGAGTATCTCAATTCCCAACAACATATGAAATGTGGAAAACTATTGTTGTTGCTTATGAAGGAACTAACAATATCAGGGAAATGAGATATGCAACTGCTAAGATTAAATTTGATAAATTCAGAATGGTTGAAGGTGAGAGTATTACTCAAATGAATGGAAGATTGAATGAGATTTTCAATAACATAACTTCCTTGGGAGATCCCATTAAGCAAGCTGATCAAGCATTAAAAGTGTTGAGTGTAATGCCACCAAAATGGATTGGAATCTCTGCAGTAATCAGACAGTCAACACCTGTCAATGACTTAACAATGAGAGAAATGATTAGAACATTAATGATGTATGAAGCTGAGATGGAAGATGAAGCTAATGAACATAAAGTTCTTATCAAAAGAGAAGATACTACCTTAAAGGTAACTTCACAACAAAAGAATAGAAAGATGAAGAACAGAGAAGTCAAAGCTAAATGAGAGAGCTCTGACTCATCAAACTCAGATGAAGAACTGTCTCAGCTAGCTAGAAAAGTTAGAAAATTCAACAGTAAGAAATGAGGCTTCAAAAAATCCTTTATGAGAGATAATAAGGATGTAAGATTCTATAAATGCAAGAAGATGGGGTATATCAGACCAGATTGCCCACAATTGATAGATGCAAAGAAAAAGAAATTCTTCAAAATAAATGACTCTGAGAAGAAAGACAAGAAAGCTATTAAAGCCACATGGAGTGTATCTCAAGACTCCAGTAGCTCTCCTGAATCAAGCTCAGATAAAGAAGAAGTCAATCTAAAAGAAAACATGTGTTTCATGGCAGAAACCGATGATGTACACTCATATTACTCCTCTGACTCAAATAATGAATCAAATTCTGAATCAAGCTACACAAATGAAAAACTTGCAGCCTACTGAAATTTTCTTGAAGAAAGATATGACTCACTATTTAAAAAACACCAGTCAGTAAAGAACATATATAAATTTGTTTCAGATGAAATAGATATAATGCTTAAACAACATAAGGAATTAACTGATAAATACAATTCTTTTAGCACTAACTATATTAATTTTGAATCACGAATAAAAACACTACATGATGAAGTAGAATCGTATAAACAGGCTTCATTGGTTTTTACAAAAGGAGAGAATTCATTAAATGAAATTATTGAAAAAACTATCATTAAAAAGGAGAGATTTGGAATTGGCAGTAAAGGTGAAAAACCTAAGCTATATAAAAATTATTTTTTTCCTAGCTCTAAAAGGGTTAATTGAATCTTTTGTGGGACAAAGGGACATATAGTTAAAAAATGATTCTTAAGACAACCTCAAATTTTTGGTATTAAGAAAGCCTATGTTTCAAAAAACTTATATGACTCAGTTTATTTTAAAGGAACAAAGCAAATCTGGATACCCAGATCATTGCTAGCTAACACCCATGGACCCAACCAAATATGGGAACTAAAGCAATTTGTTTGAATGTCTTTTCAAGTAGCAGGACACCTGAGTAGAAAAGATATATGGTACATGGATAGTGGCTGCTCAAGACATATGAGTGGAAACTCATTGAATATTTCTTCACTCACTCAAAAGGATGGAGGAATTGTCACATTTGGTGACAATTCCAAAGGAAAAATCATTAGTATTGGAACTATTGGAGATCCAAAAACAGTCTCAATCAATAAAGTACTTTATGTACAAGGATTAAAAAATAACCTGATAAGTATTTCTCAACTTTGTGATGATGGATGTCATGTTGATTTTACTAACAATTATTGTACTGCTTCTAAAGATAAAATCTTTAAATTTAATGCACCAAGAACTGATAATGTTTATACTTTGGATTTAAATTCCTTGTGTAAACAACAAGTAAACTGCTTGACGGAAAAAGTAATGAATCTTGGATCTAGAATAGGAGACTTGGACATTGCAATGTATATGTTTTATATAAATTATCTAAGAAACATCTATTTTCTGATTTTCCTAGTCTCAAATTTGAAAGTGACATATTATGTGATACATTCCAACTTGGTAAGAAACAGAAATCATCATTCAAATCTGTTAATAATGTTTCTACAACTAAAAAGCTAGAACTTATCCATATGGATTTGTTTGGACCTTCCAAAGTAGAAATATTTGCTAGTAAATTATATATCTATGTATTAGTTGATGATTATTCTAGATTTACAAGGATTTTATTTTTGAAATTTAAAAATGAAGCTTTTACTTTATTTGAAAGTTTCTGCAAATCTGTTCAAAATGAAAAAGGTTTTAATATAATCTCATTGAGAAGTGATCATGATGAAGAATTTGAGAATCAGAAATTTAATTCCTTTTGCTCAAACATGGGCATTAAGCATACCTTCTCTATAGTAAGAACACCTCAACAGAATGGGATTGTAGAAAGAAGAAATAGAACAATTCAAGAAATGGCTAGAACTATGTTAAATGAATATATCCTATCTATATATTTTTGGGCAGAAGCTGTAAATACAACTTGCTATATAATTAATAGAGTTTCATTTAGACCTATTTTGAAAAAAAAACACCCTATAAACTATGGAATAACAGAAATCCTAAAGTAAATTGCGTTAATGTTTTTTGGATGCAAGGTCTACATCTTGAACACCAAAGTTAATCTTGGTAAGTTCAATCCAAAACCTGATGAAGGTATTCTCTTAAGATATTCTACTACCTCTAAAGCTTATAGAGTCTATAATAAAAATTCAAGAATTGTTGAAGAATCAGTTCATGTGAAATTTGATGAATCTCATCCCTTTGAGAAAAGGACATATCAAATGGATGAACCTGGCTCTAATGACAGCATGATACTTGAGAACTTAAAGAATGATTTTGAAAATGATATAAAAGAAATTCAGTCCAGTTCAGAAGAACATAATATTGAAGAACCTTTAAATGTATTTCCTAGACAGTCTAGATCCCTAAAAAATCACCCTTTAGAAACTGTGATAGGTGACATAGAAACTGGTATTCAAACTAGAAGAAACTTAGGAAACCTAGTGGAATTATCCACCTTCCTATCCTGACAAGAACCCAAGACTATAGATGCAGCTTTAGATTATGAAAGCTAGGAAATAGCAATGCAAGATAAATTAATCCAGTTTAAAAGAAATGAAGTTTGGGAATTAGTGGAAAGACCTAAGAATTATCCAGTTATAGGAACCAAATGGGTCTTTAGAAATAAACCGGATGACCAAGGCACAATAACTAGAAATAAAGCAATATTAGTAGCTAAAGGATATAATCAGGAAGAAGGTATAGATTATGATGAGATCTTTTCACCTATAGGTAGACTAGAAGCCATTAGAATCCTCTTAGACTATACATCTCATATGAACTTTAAATTGTTTCATATGGATGTAAAATATTCCTTTTGAAATGGTTATTTAATGGAGGAAGTTTATGTTGAGAAACCTCCTATTTTTGAAAACTCTCAAAATCCTAATTCTGTTTTTAAACTTACTAAATCTCTCTATGGCCTTAAATAAGCACCTAGATCTTGGTATGAAAGATTAAGCTCTTTTCTTTTGAAAAATTATTTTACTGTTGGAATGGCAGACCCAACACTCTTTAATATAAGTGTGAAAAATTATATTTTTTTGGTTCAAATTTATTTTGATGATGTAATTTTTGGATCAACTAATAAAAACCATTTTCATGAGTTTTCAAAGTTAATGCAAAAAATAATTTTAAATGAGTATGATGGGAGAAATAAATTTCTTTTTAGGACTTCAAATTTATCAAAAATATTTTGGAAATGTTTTGAATCAAAGCAAATAAATTACTGATTAGTTGATGAAATTTGGACTTGAAAATAGAAAGACATATACAAGTCTTATTTTTACTAATATAAAACTTGATTTGGACGAAACTGGAAAATCAGTTGACAACAAGTTATATAGAGGTATGATTGGTTTTTTATTATATCTTACTGCTAGGAGGCCAAATATAATGTATTCAGTATGTCTTTGTGCACGATTTCAATCAAATCCTAAAGAATATCATCTAACTACTGTTAAACAAATTTTTAGATATTTAAAAGAAACTGTTTTTCAATCTCTTATTTATCCCAGAAATTCTGATTCCAATTTGATTTCATATTCAGATGCAGACTTTGGGAGATGTAGATTAGATAGGAAAAGCACTTCAGGAACCAGTCACTTTTTAGGAAAATATTTACTGTCATGGTCAAGTAAGAAACAACATTCAGTTACCCTATCAACAGTTGAGGCAGAATATGTTTCTGTTGGTAGTTGGTGTGCACATGTTTTGTGGATGAAAAACAATCTTATGGAATATGGATTGGATTTTAATAATACAAATATTTTATATGATAATACAAGTGCAATTAATATTTCAAAAAATCCTATTAGTCATTCTATAACTAAGCACATTGATATAATGCATCACTTTTTAAGAGATCATGTTATTAAAAAGGATATATTTTTAGAATTTATAAATACATAAATTCAATTAGAAGATATTTTTACTAAACCACTTCCCACTGCAAGGTTTTATTTTATTAAGGAGAAGCTAGGTTTATTTTATTTTAAATAGAATTTTATTTTACAATGCTATTTCTTTATTTTAATTCTTCTTAAAATATTTTTTCTATTTTGGTTTTTCAAAAACAATAAGTTTCTTTTCCCCGCATAATATATTTTATTTATTTTTAAATATATGTAGTGATTATTAAAAACATGGTAATCAAGGTTTTCATAAATCCATTCGACTCTTAAACCGTTTCATTTCTATTGAAACCTTTTCGAATCCGCAAACTGCACCTCTGCACGTGAACCCTAATATTGGAACCTCTGAAACCCTATCCTTCAATCCTTCAGGGATTCTTGCAAAGATAGCGAGGAATAAAAGATCCAGTGAAGCCGAGACAAGAAATTCTATGAGACAACACTCTGAAGGAAGAAAAATATTATAGGTCAAGGTAATCGATCTCGACTGGTTATTTCAGAAAAATCTATGGTTGAAACAAGCGTTGTCATTTCAAAACCTTGAACAGATGTTCAACAGTGAAAATACAGAATTTCTGTATTAGGTAGAACATAGATACTTCTTCAAATCTATACAGTTTAGTCTAGGAGATACTGAGGACAGTATGATGGCCAAGATAGAGAATAGGGATTTCTCAATCTCGTCAGTAGAAATTGGTCAGATTCTCAACTGCCCTCATGAGGGAGTTTTTTATTTCGATTTGAAAAATATTGGATATTCTGTGCATAAATCCGAGGAAATAATGTCATTTCTTTTTGTTACTAAGACTATAAAGAAAATTTTTATCAAGGATTTGGAGCCTGATCAGAAAATTTTGGTTAAATTTGTGCAAACAGGGATTTCACCGAGGATGTCTGAAATGGAAAAAATATTATATCTCGATATGAATATAATGTATCTTCTGTTAAGTGATATAAAATTAAACTTTCCAAGGTACATGGTAAGGTGCCTCAATTACTGTTGTCAATGTGATTCCCAGATGAACTTTTATCCTTTTGGTCGATTCATTTCCAAGTTGTTTCTTAAGAAGGACATGGTGAGATTAGTGGATGACCGCATACACTGTCATCAAAGTAATGTGTTTAATGTTGTAACTTTAAGGAAGATTGGATATTTCTGGACCACCATTAAAGGAAAACTTTTCCCAGTAGGAGATGAGGATGACTCCGAGAGTGCTCAGGCTCAACCTGCTAAGTCCAAGGAGGGACAAGCGGAATCAAGATTCAGCAATGTATCAAGAAGGATTCGATTTGAAGTGGAAGATGCTAGGGAACAAAGAAGTTAGGAGGGACTTCAATCTCGAAGAACTAGACCTGTTAATGAGGAAATTACTTCTCCTACATTGAAAACAATAGAAGATTTATTTTCTTATTCTTTTGTAAGAGAAGCTGTTATTGATAAGTACATGGAAGATGTTAGTGAAATGAAAACACCAGTAGAAGGATCAGGAGTTCAAGAAGAAGCTCAAAGGGAGACTCAGGAATAGATTGTAGCTGATGTTGAATTTACACTTCAACAGGAATAAAATAAATAGGCACAGCCTGGTGAGGAAGTGTCCATACCTCAGGAAACTCCAGAAAATATTGTTCTCGAAATTTCAGTGGAAGACAAAGATGCTAGTGTTTGTGATGAACATCTCCCTGATGCTTTAACAGAGGTACTTTAAGATGATTTCTCTATGGAAGAGTCTAGAAAGGACTCTGGGAAAAAATATGTGGACCAACCTACTAAGTCCAAAGAGAAAGAAAAATCTGATGATGAATCATTACGTTTGGTATTGCTGCATCATCCAGATCCTAATAATGACAATCAAGCACAGGGTGCCTCTTATTCAAGGATGAAAGAAGTTGAAGAACTATACAAAAAGGTGTCTCATTTGGAATTTGAGAATATTACTCTGAGAAATACCTTAGACTTAGAACAAGTGAGATTTAAAAAGGTGAAGGAGACTACAATCTCTAGGAAATAAGTTGAAATGTTTAAAGAGGATATTCTAAATGCAGTTGTCAAGTTGAAATATGAAATGGTTATGAAGATAGATTTATCTGATCTAAAATTGTTTATGGAGAACCAATTTGCATCAGTTGGAAATAGTACTGTTAGTGGATTAGGTACTTCACCTGATTTAATCAGAAGATTTCAGGCTATCACAGTCGCAATGAGCAACATTAATGATAGGTTGCAAGATCTTCTATGTAACATTGCTCCATTATCAATGTTGCTGGACAATCAGAAATTTTTTGTGGATCAACTGCAATCTAGGGAGCCACCAATCAGAACACTATTAAATCAGATGTCAGAGAAGCTGCCAGTGTTTATAGAAAAAGAGGAAAGGATGCCTGAGTTTTTTAGGGTCAATTTAATCGAAGATATTCATATGACCCATGAGAATAGAGAACTCATTATCAAACTTGGAGATAGGATGATGAAGAGACTCAGGGAACAGTTTACAGAAATCAAGTCTACAATCCAGAGGAGATAGAACCTATTGACTATCTTTCCCAATCCTTGATTCCTATGTTTATCATACTTGTATCTATTTTTGATTTTTAATGAAAATATGTTTCTTTCTTTATATTTGTTTTAGTGTCTTTATTTTGATATGCCAGTACTCCATATTTAATTATTTATAAACAGTTAATAAAAGAATTTAACTACAGTTTAGTGCAACATTAAATGTGTTAAAATCCACGATTTATCATTCTTTTTGATATCACAAAAGGGGACGAAATTTGGATAAACAGAACATTTAATTTTAAAAAAACATTATTTAATAAAGGGAAATTTTCTTTTATTTTTTATTCAGTGGGAGAAATTTGGATAAAACTAGAAACTTTTATTTCTAAAGAAAAATTATTTTATTTTCACGAAGGGGGATAAATTTTTATTTATTGAAATGATTTTTTTAAAATTAAATATTGTTTTATCCTCTCAAAATTCAAAAACTTTATGTAACTAATTTTGAAAGTTAATTTCATTTAATTAGTCTTATTATTTTATGGGTTTTTTTATCATAAAAAAGGATGATATTGTTTAGAAAAGTATTGTTTTCAACAATACATAATAATGTTATTTAAAGGGGAAGATTATTGAAAATAATACTCTGTCTCTTTATGATAATTTTGATGCTCACAAATTCCCTTAATTATTTTTTAATGATTTTATTTAGTATTTTAAGGAATTTATTAATTTATTTTACTCTTGAAATTACGGGAATTTATCATTAATGTATTTGTATTTAGCGTGTTTTGGAAACAATGTTCATACATTACTTGTTCGGGAACTATTTTAGCGCGTTCTGGAAACACTGTTAATGCGCTACTTATTCAGAATCTACTTTAGCATGTTTTGGAATCATTGTTCATACCCTACGTGGATAAACGTAGCATAAGGATGAAAAGAATGTATACTTTTTGAGATAAGAGAAAAGTATGGATAATCAACCATATGTTATCAACAAAGTATGGAAGACGAACCTTACGTTATGAAGGAACCTTACATTTGGGTTATCAACAAAGTATGGAAGGAGAACTATATGTAAGTACTAAACATTACGTTTGTTTCTCAAAAGTATAGTTCATCAACCTTACTTTTGTAAACAACCTTACGTTCTTTGAATGGATCTTTTATCTTTCATCTGAGAGTTGAAGAAAAAGTACGGATGATCAACCCTACGTTTATGATCAACCATATGTTTGAAGAAAGTAACATGAACCCTACGTTTATGTTTAACCTTACGTTTCCAACCCTACGGTTGGAGGCAACGTCATCAACCTTACATTTGGCGTTGGAAAGTTTGAAATATGATATTTTTTATGCAACGGTCAGCAAGCTGATTTTTAGGTGGATTTCAAGTCGGATTTAAATTCGATTTTAAAATATGACTTTGACAGATTCAAAGACGTTTTATCAATGGATTAAAGAATGAATTAAAATATGTTTTTTAAGCCGAGTCTTCAGGGAAGTTACGACTGCTCTATAAATTAAAATGTTTGAATATAGTGAGTCAAAAGGCGACTTTTATGGATCTAAATGTGCAGGGAATATGCTTGGATTTATTATATATTTTTTCTCTGAAACACCAGGCACGAGAGTGTGGTGATCAATCTATTATTTAAAAAGGTGGAAAACAGAGACTACAAAAATCACACCGATCTACTGATTCAAAAGGAGCGTCAACGCTATATTTTTTTTTAAGAAGAAGGAACTCTATAGAAGATTCAATTTTTCTAAATCAAATATATACTGTGGATGTATTAATTCTGAAGTTGTGGATTATATCTCTATATCTACTGCAACCGGATCGACTCAGAACTTCTTAGACTTGAAAATAAATATTTTTAGAGATGACGATCCATCTTCTATCAATTGCAATCTGTTTCAATTGTGAAGATCAACAGGAAAAGTTCTTTCTAAAATTGTTTTTATCTTGAGTAACCAGCTTCTCGTACTATGCTGAGTAGGTTCATGTTTGAACCAAATGGCTTTGTTTTTCCTTGGATTGTAAAGGTGTCAACTTCTTGTACTCAATTATGAACTGGTCTGTTGAAACGAGGACCAGATAGTGAAAATCACCAAGCTCGTGGAGTAGAGCGTTGGTGGTGTGGACTAGGGGCCTTATATTCCCCGAACCACTATACATCTTGTGTTTCTGCTATTTAAATTTCCGCTGCATCATTTTATCTGATTAAAGTTAAAAGGCAGAACACAATCACACAATTGTTTCTTGAAAAGACACAATTCACCCCCCCTCTTGTGTATATATGGTGTAATCTGATCCAACACTTCCCCTTTCATGAGCCCAACTGGATTCCATCCCAGGAAAGACCTCCCAGTGTGTGCATCCTCTTGACCACTTTAGCCTTCTTCTAGACCTCCAAGAATGTCATTAGAGTGAAGGGAGTAATAGTATACTAAAGATAAGGTCGTAGTGATGCCTCTCAATGTCTCTCGAGAGACTCCTCATCCAAAAATAATTCCATAGAAGGGCTCAAGAGATCCTTGAACATGATTCCCAACTCTCTCACTGACATACTGCCCTACTGAAGGGAGAGTATCTCCTGCCTATACTCAGCCTTCATCAATGAAGAGAGGAATTCTGCCCAAATCTCCCTCTCGAAGTCATCCCATGAAACCTCAGCCTCCCTCTTCTCACCAAGGTAGAGTTTCCCCCCAGACGCTCTGCTAACCACCTTTGGCTTATAGACAGAGTAATCCAGTACTCTGTCCGATCCTGGATTGTAATGAATGCTATCACCAGCTCCTCGAGCAAGCTCTTGGTATACATGTACGAGAAGTCACCCTTGAACTTCCTAGGGGTATACCAATGAAAGGAATGTATAATCCTCTTCCATTGGCCATCCTTCTCCTCTTGATCATCCCACTACTGATCAGCTAAATCAGCTTCTTGGGCCTCGATCTCCTGCACTACTCATGGTCGTCATCCAGGTGCCTTATCTACATGGTAAACAAGAAATTACTAACCCAGAGTAGTGTAGAAGATTGATTTTAAATGCTTCTTATACTTTTTTTATTTAAAAAAATTCCCCAAATACCCAAGACACACAAGAACAGAAGTAATTAGGTTTCATGTACCTTTCCTAAGGTCTCTACATTGAAATCAGTATAGCCTCACTGGGTCGTTCGTTTGGCCTAGAGGCCTTGCGTCAGATCCCAGGGGGGGCTAAAATCACGTGCCATAGTCAGTCTTCCCTAGCCTATCTCACACACCAATATTGCCTAACACTGTTTCCCTACCATCCCATGCAATCCTCGTTGTGCCTAACTCCGAACACCATCCTCTCTCTTGAAAATAATCCCTCTAATACCATTCTGTCACGAACCACCTTCTCCAAGATGAGGTAATAGACAAAAAATTTCCAAACCCTTCCATCTTCAAGTTGAAGAGATAATGAAACCTGATACCCACCTTTAATATTACCCAGAGTGGCGACTAGCACCAAGAAAATAGTATCACATGAAATATGGAAGGCATTAACATTTTTATTTAGTAGGATTAGAGATAAGATAGTAAATCCAAAACAACACCGAAGATGGAAATAAAAGTAAAGCCAAAAAAATCCATTTCCATATGCATGTTCCAATAATAAGTGTAACTAAGTAAAAGAAAAACTCCAAAGGGAAGTGCTACAAAGAAGAAATAAAACAACATCAATGGTCCCAGAGTCTGAGCAAATACGGTTTTGAACAGTCCTCGAAGTTGTCCTGGAAACATGAAAGCAGTTTAATATATGTAGGGTGAGTATACAGATATACTTAGTAGGGAAAACCAAAAGCTCTCGTGCATAAGTGGGGAGGCATTCTAATTCCCAATGAGAAAAAGATATAACCAAAGAACCTAGTAAGGAAACTATCCACCCAAACCTCACCATGGAACACACCCCAAATAACGAAATTCAAGTAATGTAATACTAATAACACATCGATGTTTGGGTACCCCGCACAACTTTCTCGCTGATTCTTGAAGACATGCAATGAATTAGACCTCCCCCGCCATTCTCACCATAGTCCCACTACCATACTTCACCCACTCACACCTGGGCCACAAAAACCACACATCCCACCCACACACACTTGGGCCACAACAACCACATGTAACCACGCCCAGATACACCTGCACTAGAACAACTACTGCCATGCCTGAAGACACCCGGGCCTCATCCAGAAGACCCTTGGGAATAAAATTCCCCCACACACTTGGGAATACCACCAAAACTAACATTCCCAAAGAATATTGGCCTATAATGGACCTCAGGTCATCACGGCCTCCCCGAATAGTCTTGGTCTACTCGGGAATGGGAGAAAAAAAGGAGATAGTAACTAGCCACACATAGAAGTGCTGGGAAAAACACCCTCCCCCGTGAAATGGGGGTGTTCAGCACAAAGATCTCAACATGTATAGGGAAGGAATAAGAAACATAAGAACTAAATTGTACATATAGGTAAGTAAGAAGTCCCCCTATCCTAGTGGTTCCATAACTAGCCCATACACAAACACACTTGTAACTATTAATTCATAAAAAGGAAAACAGCCACAACCATTTCACAAATCATTCCATGAAAACAATTCCCCATTGAAACCATTCTTTTTATCACATTCAACTAGTTCTATTTAAATATTTATTCCCTAATGGGAAACTAACAGGCATAGTCCCAAGATAACGAAGGAAAACAACCAAGCAGTAATTTAGGCATTCACACTGAGTCCTCTTGTAAATTTATGACAAAAAAAGGGATCTGTGAGATCCCTTGAAGTACTAGAACCAAACCAAGCCCCACTATATAGCCCCACACAACCTCAGATCCAAAAACCAACAAATGAACCACAAAAGGGAATCTCATCCCAATCCATTTCACCCCACTAGAATCAAGAAGAACAACCACACATATTACCAAGACAAAGAAAATGAGTTTCTAGATTCTATCACACCATTAATTGAGTTTCTTCTTTTCATTTTTTTAACCTGGGTGATCACACAAGGATTATTTTTCAATGGAAATCCATTTAATCAACCGAGTTTGTGTAATTAACTAAATTCCATGTTACATTCATTTAATCATCATAGAAGACAGTGGTTCTTTAGTGTTCAAGGAAATACCACCAATGACTATGATTTTCAGTGGACATAATCCCATATAATTCACAACATATAAGTGAAGGTAAAAGAGTATAACAACATCATAAAACACACCCCTTCATTCTTTAAATGTCTGTTTATTATCTTCATTGAGGTTTGGATTCGTTCATCCCGATCGAAACATTATCATACCCACCCCATATGATTCAATGTAAAGAGAGACAAAGGAAGAGCCCTACCTGGATGATCAATGATCGATGTTTTTCTCCATGCACGAAGAACTGGGGATGGAATACATATAGCGGAGTAACTTTATGGACACCAAGAGTGGTTAAGAAAAGCTCCAGCACATGCACACCACTAGGCTCAGGAAGAGGAACTCCAAAAGAACCAAGTATAGAAAAAGACACCTGACAAGAAAAATAATGAATTATTTTGTGAGAAAAATGAGAGAACCTGGAGTTACAGGACATGAATTTTGAAGGGCTTAAAAGGGGCATTGTGGTTTCTCCATACAGTTGGGGGTTACAATATGGAATTAATTGTCATTTAGCAATTCTCATTAGAGAGGTGGCCATAATGATGGTGAGTTAAAGGGTTTCCATTAAACAGTGGAAAACATGTAACAGGGGTGGAAATGGAAGTATGGGAAAATGGTCTGGAATTGAGGAAAAAGACACATGTTTTGGTAAGTCACAGGCCACCCGTCTCTTGGGGGATTTTTATATATCATTTATGGGTTTTAAATGGCTTTGAATGGGGTATAAAATTAGTTTTACGTAGAAAGATACATTCCGGGATTAGGACTAGAAAAAGAATCAAGGGTGGGACACCGTTAGGTGCGACTTCGTATGTGGTTCCAGGGTCACAGTGCCACCATCACAGTTCCACCATAAATGGTTCCACCATAAGTGGTGCCACAATTTCGGTGTCCAACTGTGAGGGTGTGGCCATTATGGTTTCACTGTCATGGTGCCACCAATTCAGTGGGACATTGTAAGTAGTTTCACCATTTTGGTGTGCAAGCGTGACCGGTGCAACATTTTGGTGGAACCGTTTGATGGAACCAAGTTTTGGGAACACTACTTAATGAGTCATTTCCATGTCCATTACATCCCTTTTAGTCTTCATTCCTTTAATTGTTAATATGATGTGTGGTCTCAACAATGTAATGTGATAATTTCTAATTATAATGAACAATTTATTTTTATCCCTAAAATTTATTTCTTAAACCTGACTCTAGAATCTGAGTGTTTTGTTGACATAAATTTTCTTGATGTTCTTCCACCACATTAGGTAATAATTTTTTTTAAAATAATGGGGAATTAATATGAAGAATATAGGAGTGGAATGGAATAAAATATTGATTTCTATGTATAAAATGATTCATCATATGAAACCAAGTATCAATAGAATTATATAAAATGATTAATTGAGGGCTGATGGTTAAAATTTTAAATTTATGAATTCTTGGTTAATGCGATTTAATGGATAATTTATAGATTAAATGATGAAATAATTATTATAAATTTTTACATGGATTTTACAATTATTATATAGTATATGGACCTTTGATATTTTCCTTTGATATGGTATTCACATTATTATTATACTCATGTGGGGACTTGTATGTATTATTTAGATCTTATATTCCAATTATAATTATATCATTGGGGGACGTTGGATGTATTCCTTGGATCTAGTGTTTCCATTATATTTATAATTTAGGGGACTTAGATTCATTATTTGGATCTCATGTGATGAATATTATAATAAGTTTTTGGGAACTTGGATGTATTCCTTTTATATGGTGTTCTAATTATTATTATAAATTTGATGGACCCTGTGAGTATTCATTGGATTTGTTGTCCCATTAGTATTATATGGCTGGGGGAGCATGTACATATTCCATGAATCTGGTTTTCCCTTTAATAATATAAGGATAGGGTACTCTTTACATGTTTCATAGTTCTATTGTGTCCTATTTTTATTATTGGGGGACATTGGACATATTCCTTGGATCTGGTGTGCCCCTTATTATAGTATGGTTGTGTGACATTGGATTTGTTAAATCGATCTAGTGTCCCCATTATTAATATACAGTTGGGGTACAATTAACACATTCCACCAATCTAGTTAACCTAATACTATATTATGGTTAGGGTTCCATGGGTACTTTCCTTATATAGTGCATGACCATTTATATTATACGGTTACGGGATCTTGGATTGAATTCAAGTATTTAGTTTCTCATTCTTATTATACCTATATGGGACCATTAGTGTATCCCATGGATATATTGTTCTCATTATTATTATGTGGTTGGTGTGACCTTTGGCATATTCTTGGGATTTTATGTTTCAATTATTATTATATGATTTTTGGAGTAAGGAGGTATTTCTTCAATTTAGTGTGTGATTGACAATATGACCTGAAATACCATCCAAACTAGAATCTAGAAAGATTCATTCCAATCTAAAAAATAGTTCCAAGTAACCATTGGTTAGAGAAAATTGTTTCAACATCTTGAAACAACTAATGGGAATTATACCACACATGAAATAAGATAAAATTTTACTGTACACTGGGCAAATATCATCACATTAGTGAAACAATAAAACTATACGAGATACAGGGAGATGAAAAAAAAACATATAGAATAACTAAACCACAAACACATGTGTATATGTTGTTCATGACCTCCATCCATGTCCCAAAAAACCATCTCATATAAAAATTATCATTAAACCATAAATTAAGATGATGATAAAACAATCACCATCTATAGGAACATCATGGTTTTAAATAGAAAATGGAAAATGAATGGTATTTGCTACAGAACCTTTTGGATTTCACCAGTAAGTCAATGTAGTTACATAAAAAGGTAATATAAATGTTCTAAAATACGATTATAATAAATAAATTATATGTGATAAATTTTATAATTGGAAAATAAATTCATTATAACAAGAATACATAAAGTGTGAGTGTAAAAAAGGAATTTTAAACATCTCAAAATCATTGATCACGCTAAATATCGAATCATATGATTTTTTCATGAAAACCCGAATCCTACTAATTTAAATATTAGACAAACATTATCATTTTAAATTATGATAAAACAATAAAGGGTAATAATGTGTAATAGATATCAATAATCTTCACAAGTTTAAGAAAAATATAATTAATTTGTAATATCGTAACAGGAATGTCAATCGAGAACTGTAACAAATCAGGAATGGAAACCCCAATTCTAGGTAGTTAGAATTATTTATTTCATGCATTGAGTATGAAGTATAATGTTATCATGGATATTACATAGTTATGAGAGTGAGTCCCATATTCAATAAAACCAACCAATAAACTGTGTACGACTATGGGTTATATAATATGTTTCATGGGTTATAAATAATATTATGTTAATGTACACTATACTTCCATATCACACTTCTATTTCATAATTTATTCATATTGTATATGGATTCACTTGACATTTTTTGAATTCACTAGAGAACCATCAATATAATTCATCTTTTCATTCAATCCATAACCCTAACACTTGTTAATGAAGTTGAGTGAGATAATCATGTTATAAGGACTAGTAAGAAAATTCCCAATAGTATCTACACGATATGATGACCTTAAAATCTCAATAACATTCAATTTATATATCACAATTTCCAATAAAAACCTTTAATTTTAATAATCACATTTTCAATACCCATCAATCAGTAAAACACAAATCAAGGAGTTCAAATAAAGAGATTTCCATAAGTGAGGATCATCAAAAATTTCAAACCAACCCATCAAGAATCCATAATTTCAAATAAATACTTTATTTCAAAATAAATATTTAATGGGTAATCCTAACCAATTCCACTGAAAAGTTTCCACGCAAAATTTCAAATGGTAGTTTTTACAAATGATTTATTTCAAAAAAATCCCTCTATAATTCAAATTATGTTTTTTTAATTTTAATCATTTAATGTATTTTCATATCATGTCTTATCACGATTTTATTTAAATCATGTAATTTTTCTCCAAACACTAAAATTGGTTTTGATCACTTCCTATAATCAATGAAAAAAATGATATATCTATAAAATTGAAATGATACCAAAAAAATGATTCATTAATTAAAAAAAGTGTAAGGAAGTCTATATTATAATTATAGATATACATGTTATAGAAAATCGATCTATTTGATTATTAACTCCTCATATTGAGGATAACAATAAATTTTACAAGTTTTTTAAAGATTAATATTCGTTGTAAATGTGTTTAAAAATAATAAAGTCATAATTATGATTTTTTCACATAAATAAGAAATTATTAAGTGAAGTAAACTAAAAAAACAACCTCGAAATTTTTTAAAACTAAAAACACATGAAGGAAATTCTAGTCCTAAAGAGATTAAAAATACCTAGAATAACAACACATGGTGACTATTGTGAAATTAACTCTAGTGGAATATATTTGATCAACATGAAACTAGATTCTAGTGTATCAATTTTTAGGAAATCACAATATTATTAATATAAACCTTCTAGTGTTTTACTTAAAATAAATAAACCAAGAATTCAGATGAGTAAAACCCCATAATTAAAATAACAAATTGTTTTGTACATTAATCTTGATGGAGAATTTTTAAAATATAAAAATTAAATTTATATAATTTTAATTTTTTTGAATTTATTGAATTTATATTGACTCTTAAAAACCATTAATAGTTTTTCGGATCATGTTAGAGGAAGAATAAAAAAAGATGAGTTTTCCCAAATATTTTAGTCATAAAGTGTGGTATGTAAGGGTATCATGGTTTTTCCATTATATAGATTTTAATCAATATGGATGTGTATAGTAACACTTATGAACAGTTTAGAAAATATTTTGTACCCTTATGTGTCTCTATTTACCCATAAACAATATTTAGAAAAAAAATATTTCATTTATATAAGATTCAATTTAACATTATTTAATATGTTTATTTCAGTCAGTGATTATACATAGAACCCATAGATCAGTCTATAACCTTTTTTGGAACCATTAATTAAAAATTGGATATTTTTTACCCTTATCAAGATGATTTTTTGAGTTGATATAATTACATGAGTCATTACCCTTATTTGAAAACCTTAACTGAGAAATTACCCTTATAGAGTAACCTAAATTACCTTAATGATGTGTCTAAGTACCCCTAAAAACCTATATACTCATGTTTTTACCCTTACATACCCATAGAAAAATGGAATTACCCTTACTCAATGTCTATACAAAACATACGGTAAACACTATTCTAAGGGGTTCACCATTACACTACTATGGAAAACACTATATTAACTTTAGTAGAACTCATGAAAAGTGGGAATTATAATTACGTAGAACAGACACCATTCATAATGATAAATGATAATTTAGATTTTATTTAAATTTATATAAAATGAGTTCTAAATTAAAACTAAAACAATATTTTTAATTATAATAAAAATGAGGATTCAATAACTCACCCCACCATAAGGAATTGTTCCAATAGTATGATTACATTTTGATTGTTATAAAATGATATAACTAAACAAACTATATATCTTATCCTATGTGGTTTAGGATCAATGAAATAGAATAATAATCAAAAAATGGATCATACTCATCAAAACACCATGGTTAATAAACATCTCCCAACAAAAATTCCAAATCATTGAGTGTAATCGGTAAAAAACTAAGATGAACCGTATACATAGTATCTGATTCAACACCATTTTAATATTCAATAATGTAGTGGAAAATTATAAAACTATCATCCAAAATACATATATTTTAATCAAAGAAGTTACATTGGATACATTCTATAATGAAACATCAAAGATCCAAAACTGAAACCTCAAAAAATAGTATATACAAAACAAATAAATGGTTCCCAAAAGAGATCAATGTTCTAAATATACATCAATAATACAAAAATCCACATATTTGTCATAGGATTGAAAAATATTTCTTACACATGCATGTTTTCGATGGTAAGATAATGTTTTCAACACCAAGACTCACCCATTGATAGGCTCATCAAATCTTCCACAGGCACCATATGGTGATTAGTCAATCATGGATCAACATACTTTAGGTTACCTAGGAATAACCCCATGGTATATCCAATTCCAACTAGTAATGGTATGAAACCACAAGGCGATTTCACAAACAGTGCATCACACTCTCAAAATAAAGATCATCCATTGCATCATTATTTATCACTAACCATTATATAAATAGTAAGAGGATACCAAAAATCAATAACCAACCGAGAAGGTACCCAAAAAAACCATTCTCATACAGTAATAGAATAAATCATCCACAGTAATTTCTAAATAAAACAACACCAAACATCTATAGATTCTCGTATAAAGATTAAAATATAATCACAATAGTGTAAATCACATAAAGTATATAATCCATATGAAAAAATTTCTATACACTCAAGAGTTTACATCCTCATGGAACATCAAAAGAGACCTATGGAAAAACATTTGTTGGGTAAAAATGCCTCAGGGCATCGTTGAAGTATGGTTGAGGTGATTGTGTATGTTGAAAAAGTGGGCCTCCATGTTGTGTTTGTTGAAAAAGAAGACCATGATCTATGAGTATGTTTAAAAGGGGGGTTTACATGGTGATTTTTCAGGATTTAAGGGATAATTTCAACAATCCATGATTGATTGAAGACCCTCGAAAAAGGAATGGATGATCTAGAGCAATACGAAAAGAAAAATGATGTGTGAAATAGTGGAATGATATTTTTCTTGAAAGAGGTGTTTCGAGGTCCGAAGCTCAAAAATTGTCAATGGCATGAGGTGCGCGAAATTTTGGAGCAACACACGAAAAATGGTGTAGTGTGGAAGATTTTTTTTTCGCGCTCGTAGTGAATTACGCGATCAAGGAGGGTTTTTTGTGTGGGGTCGAGTTTGCCTATAAATATGAAGTGACCCTCCTCTATTAGAGAAGCCAAAGGATTAGAGATTATCCGAGCTCTAGCGTAAAAAATTGAAGTGCACAGGTGAGTTTCATGAAAAGAAGACTATTGCACAAAAAGTGAATTTCACAGAAAAGTGGAGAATTTCGCGCAAGGCAGTGCAGAGGCAGCACGTAAAAGCTGTTGCGTGTAAAATCATTTGTTGCTCAAAAAGGGACATTGCACGTAAAAGGGATATTGCATAAAAATTGAATGTCACACAAAAGTATAAAATTACATGTATGGTGTGGTAAGGGCTACGCGTAAAAATTGGGGTTGCCCGGTACACCCGATGTAGAGAGAGAGATTCATCTGTGTGTGAAAGTTAGACACTAACAGAGCATCTGTCAATAGTTAAGGACGCGAATTTCATTACTGATAATGAAGAGACCTACAGGTCTATAAACTGTGAGTGGATCCTTTTTGGAGAAGTGAGCAAAGGAAGAGGAAGTAGGTGATCCTCTCCACCGGCACTGAGCCAAAGAGAGAGAAACAGGGAGTGACCCTTGGGAAAGTAGAGAGTCGACCCTAAACATTGTAAAGGCAGTGAGCCTGGGCATAGAAGTGATCTAGCCCATCCTTGTAAATAGCAGTGTAATTTAGTGGATTTGGTACAACGACACATCGTCGTTGTATGCTCCTTGAACGTAGCCCAGTGAGGGTTAACCAAGTAAAAATATCTGGGTCTGCCTTCTTACTTCCCTGCATTTCATTGAAAGCATCATCATCAGATAAATAAGAAAATAAGTGGTCATAATAAACACACAATGGAAAACAAAGTGACCCTTATAATAAGGAGGTCAAGATCCGGTGGAGAGGAAGAATTTTGAAAAAGAATATCTAAACTCTGATTCACCCCCCCCCCCTCTGGCTATATAGGCCCCTATTTGTCCTAACAAAATCCATCATCACAATCATAACTGGGTTATTTAAGAGAACATCATTATATATCCAAAAACAATCCACATGTGTTACCAAAATTATAAGGAAACCAAGAACTAAAAAAACAAAATAGAATCTCAAATAATTTTTACTTCAATGTTTTGAACCTCATTTCAAGTCATTATCAAAAAAATTGGATACTCCTCTATTTCATGAAAAGATTCACTATGATGCCTATGGCTAGTGCAATTTTATCTTTAAAAATATACTTCCCCACATTCAATATTTAATGGTCACCAACCGAGAGATCCGCATTCAATATCCCAACATATATAACCAATTATGGTGGCATAAACAACCATACCATTTATAATCACTTTGAACATTCAAAGATGACTTATTATAATTAAAATTGTTTCCATACATGAAACATACAAACTGGATCATATATCCTCGAGAATATTTTCCATGTTTCATAAATTCTCTTGGAAAATTATATAAGGCAAAATCTTTTATGTATACTACAAAGAAGGAAACAACCACTTTTTATCACTTTTCTAATTCCTCTATAATTGAAATGTCCCTTTTAAGAACCAATGAATAAGTGGTCATAATGATTACTTGTATGATGGTTCTAAAGTCCTATCAAAGGACTCTATTTAAACTAAATTTTTTTTGGAATCATCCCCAAAATGTTCTAGTGATAATAATAACAAAAATTTTAATTCCATACTATAATCTATATTCGATAGGAAACCCACAAGGAAACCATAGAGAATAAAAACATTCTCCTTCATTAATTCATCATGATTATTCTTATGTATGATAACTAATATGAATAATTCCATGTTAAATCATTCATGTAGAAAATAAATACTCATTAATTTAAACAAATCTCATCTTAGTCACTCAATAAAATAGATTACTGTAATAAATCTTGTCAAATCAGCAGTCTTGAATGAATTGGAGATACCTTTAATATAATGAAGCCAGATTAATGGTTCTAAATAACCCTACTCACAACATTAACATGGTGGTAAATAATCTGAGAAGAATTTTGTGTGGTCTAAAGGATAGAGGGGATCCAATCCTAACTGTCAATTCATAGGTTGGGTATAGTTTTCCACTTGGGACACTAATCATTAAAAACACATAAGGATATTTCCAAGAACGGGATAATGAATAATTGTTTTATCATTCATGAAGGACATTCGAGGATAAATTCCTTGAAATCAAAGAAATCAGGCCCACTATTCATGCATAAAAAACCAGAAAAAATAAAATCAAACCAAATGATTTCATAAAATCCAAAAAACACGTTATCATAGTGAAAGTGAAATAATTTTCATGAATATATTAATTTAAAACATATTTTTTTTATGAAAATATCATGATTATACATTTTTGTATTTATTTTATAATGTTTTATGGTACTATTCCTTATATTATTAAAAATATGAAATAAGTGATGAATTAAACATGAAAAAGATATTCCATGAAAATGTATAAGTTAAGGTTTGATCCTATTGTTTAAAATAAAAGTATGGGTCTAAAACCAAGTGAAATATTCTTGAAACTACCATTTGAAATTATGAATTAAATTCACAATGTGAATTATTAATGAATCCACCACATAATGTTTATAAATAAAGAAAAAATAGATCCCGGGAATATCATTATATGTAAAGTCTTGGATAACCATGTTGAACTTGGTCTACACCAAGAAACTCATTCTAACAAGTATGAATCTATGAATATATTATCCCCAAACATTTCAAATTTTCAAATCACTATTTACAACATGAAACCATATAATGTGACTCAAATTCAAAATCTATCAATGAATTTAGTGATTTCCCTCCATTTGAAGTGATGAGAACACCCTAGATTGACTAGGAATTTATTTTTAAGCAATTAATATGCCTATGGTTCATCTTTGATGCCTATAAATACGAAGTATTTCTATAGAGATAAAGGTATAAATGATTAAAGGGGATGCATTACATGAGTAAACACTTCCCCTCTTCTTATTTTATAATTTATTTAACTTTATTTTATATTTTTTAAATCATGTGTTGTCTCCCTCTCCCTAATAAACTCATCTACCCTTTCTTTGGATGCAAATTTTTTAGTGAGTGATCAGTATATATGAAATTGTGATTGACTATACTTTTTCTAGATTATGTTCTTAAATGAACAAAATATGTTCTTTCCACTGCTTTGTTTTTTATATTTTGTGTTTCAATTTTCAATAAAAAAAAATTAATACCTAAGTGTTATACTCTAAACTTTTTTTGAAGTAAGTAGATAATCAATATCTCCCTGTACTAAATTCAAGTCTATATATGATTGACCATATTGGGGTTGGGTGATGAGTTCTCAATGATTACTTACATGTGTGTGGAATTGTGGTTGGAAGATTTATTAATTATGTAATAATGATACTCGACAGGGTATTTCCCTAATTAATCTAGATGATCCATTAAAACAACATACAAATATGAAGGAGAGTGGATTGACATGAGATTTCAAGATGGGATAACATCACTCTCACTATCTTTTGAAGGGAGTCTGGTGAATTAATATATTAATCTCTCTCTTTCCATATAATATAAAAATAATTATATATAATTAAGAAATAATGAGATAATTTCACTAGGAAAATAAATTATATTTCTGATCATTATTTTTTTAGAAATTTCATTTAACTAATCCTTTAATCTACATTTCATTCCCTATTTTTAAATCCAACCTTCTAAAAATTCTAATAAAATAATATTTCTCCCATAATTATAAATTCAAAAAACCCATTTTTTTGAGGTCATATTTAGTAGAATATCTATGGTGAACTATTAGATTATATGTAATTTAATAAATTTGTTTTTTCATATCTCATTACATGTGTGATTCTAAAATCACTACATTATAATGGGGACATTTCATTAAAAAATAAAAAAATCTTAACCTCAATGACCTATAGTTCAAAATACCCATTAATTGAATTTTATCCTGATCTTTAATAAACACTAACATAATAGAGGAAGAAAATATTTAATCTATGTTTTATGGAATATATCTAATTGATTCATGTTATGCTTATAGTGTTTAATTTAAATATGATTAAACTAATAGTAGTCCCATCCAAACCCTACGATACTTCTCCCCATAATAGATTTTTTTTCAAAATCACAAACTCGATATCCCTACATTAGAAAATAATTTTTCATATCAGATTAACACGATTTAGGTGAATAAAATATTTAGTTTTCCACTATGAGAAGTCACAAATGGACTCTTCCAACAATTCATATATATATTATTCATATTCATTAACCAAGTATTCATGTAAGAAAAAAAGATAAGAGGTGGGAATTACCCTATTCCCCCGAGGGATCTGTAAATCAATGTTCCACAACCTATATCTAGAATAATTTATGTTCATGTAGTATCTCAAATGTTCCATAATTCATTGATTTTCTTTTATTTATAGTATTATGACAGTTTTTAATGATAGTTATGGTACCAAATAGTCAAATTTAAAAAGTATTTAACAGTACATGGAGATGTTCAATAATCTATGAACAATATTCTCATATAATTCCATAGAGGATAAAAGCTTCCGTAGGTTCTTTTAGCATGGGATTCTCGAAAATGAATAAAACCTACTCAATTCCTCATCTAGAGGATCCCCATTTGAAAAAAGGTCAGAAAAAACATATTTATATGACATGGAAGATTACTCAGTAATCATTGTAATCTGCCACTAGTGGTACACATATGAGGTGATTCCACGAGGTATGAACTTTTAATTCAGATACTTCATTTGGATCCAAAATTGATAAATATACCAGGTTAGTGAGATAACATATGGAAAACTAGATGGGATTATAAAAAGTATTTCCCCATTAATGTGTTCTATACTCTATTACCAAGGATTTCACTAACCGATGTCTATAGAAATAGAGGGAAAATGATTGAAACCTCATTATAGTAGAGTTAATTATAGAATAACAAAGAAATAACCCCTTTTAAACTAAATAACAACCTCTTCTTTTGTTAAAAAATTACCCTAACCGTCATCAAATCTTCCACATGCCCCATTTTCAATAAAATACTTATTTATATAATCCAAATAGTACACTATCAACTGAGATCATCTATTATGGCCAAAATTTGTGTGACTGGAAGATAATATAGAAAAGATAGTAAATCAATTCTTAATAATTAAACAAAATCAATACATATATCCTATAAATATACCACAAAATACAATATCAAATCCTCAGGAAAAATTATGTGTGACTATGAAAATATTTAATAAATATATCTAAAAACTTGAACAGAGAAAGTTTTATGATTTTGGGAATAATTATGAATTGTAAAAAATAAATTTGAGGGAAGATAATGAGATATATGAAGATTCAATAACTAGTTTTAGGAAAGATAGAATTGAGACACCCATGAAAATCCTTAATACAAATAGAATAGAATTTGAGAAAATTTACATTCTATATAAATTCAGTAAATGATGTTTGAAGAAAAGAATTGTCAAAATATGATTCAGGGGACCTTTCATATGATCAATATCAGCATCTCGATTAGAGAATCCATTAGAAAAAATCACTATTTATGTAAAAATTCTAAAGTATATTTTCACAAAAAATAATAATTTCATATGAAAATGAAATAATCATTCTGTTAAGAATCCTTTAATAAGTAATATAACCATTAAAAATTGATGATTAAACATTTTATTTTCTTTCAAAAATAGTCTCTATTAAATTTATTAAAGTTTTATGCTATTTAGATTATTTGGTAAACATATTTCCTCACTATATATATGTATATACTGAAATTAATCTACACTGAAGTGGTAGTTTATCATGAAAATAGACCAATTGTTTCTCAAAAAAGAGATTTGGAATATATCCTTGTAAATGTTAAACATCTTATTTTTTAAGATGAATTCAATGTACTAAACATTGATGAAGGTTTTTCATTCATCACACTCAACCATTATTTTTAGTATATCATTCATGATTTCATTAAAACCATTATTAACAGGAATTAAGGAGTGTTTTTAATGGATGTTGGATCAATTCATCTATATTTCAACAAACATGAATCCATGAAGAATCTATTGAGCATCCATTTTATAAATTAATCATTTCACAAAAAAGGCACAGAATTGATTGAAGAATCATGTATTCTATAAAAATTATTATCTATAAAAGAACATTTTTGAATAGAAAATTCCATAGAATAAGAACCCCCCCCCCCCCCCCGCGCACACCTAAAATATTGTAATTTATATTTCATGTTTGAAAAAGAGAAAACATTTTTATTTTTTTATTTTTTATTAAAATAGGATGAAAAATGGAAATAAGGATAACATACAATATTTGGGAAGTATAAACCAAAAAATTGAAAATGAAACTATTATCACACATATCTGGTAGGAACAAACTATGAAAGGATAAGAACTTTCAATGATAAAATCAATATGTATAACAATACAAATTAAATTTAACATGGTCGGATTAATTAAATTAATATTGTATAGGTATGTAGGGGATCTTCTTGGACCGATGAGAATAGAGGATAATGAGGACAAGGTATATTTACTCAATCAATATCAAAAATAAAAATGTTTTATTTAATAGTGTATTTATGAAATTAAAATCTATCGTTATGTGGGTGATGAAAACTAAGGGTAAATATTCCATAGTATTGAAAGGGAATAACAATCAAATGATTTTATAACCCATTTAGTAGATTGATGTTTAGATTTTAAAAATATAAAAAATGGATAGATAATGCATTAAGATGGAGTATCAAAATTTCAAAGGTATTGTTTGGTGATGTGGTGGGCATGGAAACAAGGCCGATTAGTTTTATTTTAACATGTATTTCCTAAGAAAAAGGAAGGAACCATGGGGAGATTCAGTGAGGTGTGTATCATAACATTATTAATAGATTTTTCTCTATTTTGAAAGGTATTAGGTTTCTGAAGAAATCTACTTGTGATAATATCCACAAATAGTTCCTAATAATAAGGAAAAATAAAAATTAATTGGTGAAACCATTAAAAGAATAATAAAAAATTTATATAACAATTTGAGTGAAAATGGATTTAGAAGGGATAAATAATAACCCTATAAAATATCCATGAGAACTAATGGAGGATATTAAACTCGATCACCATGATTACCAAAAAATAAAACCTAGGTATATCCTTTATTATATATTAAATTAAATACTATAATTAAATTCTAAACCTACCTACATGAATTGTGAAACTTAATGAACTGAGGACACTAAATCAACTATGTTTAGTGAAGAGAATTGTTTAGCGTATATTGTTTTAAATTTTAATTTTTTTTTGTTAAGCTAACAATATTAATCTAAATAGATTCTAAGAGGATACTATCATTGTAATACTTAGTCCACTCTTCCCATGAGTCGTATTTATTTATAATTGAACAAAAAAAACACATTAATATTTTATTATTATTTTATAGGTGTTTATTGAGGATGACCCAATGTTGGATATAAAATTAGAGAATATTTATAAGGCTCATGTCATTAAAAAGAAATTCACATCATGAAAATAGACCTCACAATATATAATTGAGAATTCGGGATGTTAGATGATGTAGACGAGTACTGAAGGAATGTGACCTAGAAAACATTAATGAAAAATCATTTATATGTGGAAATTGTTATTACATTTATTATCTTTTCAACTCCCTCTATTATATATTTCAAAATATTTATTTTATTTTTACAGAGAACATTGTTTTGAACAATTAACCTTCCTGGTTTACCAAACTGGACTAGGGGACATCAATTTATTATGAATTTCATGATTCCACCAGGTTGGTTTTTATTTTAGTGACACTAATTGTGTAAAATGGTAATGTACTAATTATATTTATTCTTAGGATGTTAAATTTATAAGGAAAATGTTTTAATGGAATTAGTTTATTTTTATATAATTTCACTTATTTAAATTCTCTTATTTTCTATGGATTGATTTATTGGTGTTATTGTATTCCGTCAGTGACGATAATAAATTCAAATGATACATTACATAAATTATTTCTATAAAAAATTAATTTTTATCTTAATAATATTTATTGACTACTCAAGGGGAATATATCCTTCTAGAACATTCATTGGAACATGCTAAATACATCGCTATAGAAAACCACATTTAACACGATTGAGGAAACTTTTAATATTAAAACTATATCCTTTAGAATTTTTTTATGTTTCTCTTTCTTTAGCCCATAAAATTTATTAATGACCTCACTTAGAATGAGACACTTTACCAGACATTTATATCCGTTCATATTCTATTATATATATATTTCATGATATTATAATGTTAATTTATGTGGGTGAGGGAAGTCTAGGAAGAAGTTATGTATTATGTTTTAGGGAGAAAATATATTGGTTCTATTATCGGTAGTGGGAAAGGGTCTTGTTATGTCAATTATACATATTTATTTCTATTCTTCAAAAAATGTTTGTGTTTGTTGAAATCATAAACCATCATAACCAGACTGACGATCTTTTATTTGTATGTGGTAAAGAGGTGGATATGACCTTTCATCAATGCATAATTTTCAAAAATTTATGAATGAAGAAAAATGAAGGTGAGATTATTTCATTATAATTACATTTTTCATGAACTTATGCTGAATTCAAGGACATAGTATTTTTAATAATTCATTGTAAATTTTCATGGAACCTTACCTTTGATATCACACATTATGACTTAGATATAACTCTCCTCATTGATAATTATTAATTTTAACATCAATACCTACTAACCATATATCTCAAATAAATTATATTTATTACTTAAGATCCCTTATAGTTTTATGTGAATTTTCCCATTATAATATAGAGGATGTAGATCCATTTCAAGCCTATGGAAAATGATCATGTACTCCTTATATGTTCACAAGTCAACATTAATTCGTATAATGAGTTATGAGGTAAAAGAATCCATTTTTCAAAATAGTGAATTGAAAAATTAAATAATAATGAATTATTTTAAAATATTTAATTAATGTTGAATACCCTTCCATTTTTACTGGAAAAGAGTAAAATAATTGGGATGATTAGATTCATTGAGGATAATAAATATGAATTTATGTTTCAATGTGAAACTCTAATGGTTGATCCACCATTGATATTAATTTGATTCAGCTAAATTGAAATTTTATTATTGGTTTTGTATTGTTTTTCTTAAATGTAGGCTGATTATATATGATTGAGTATTGGAAGGTTCTAAGTGTGGGGGAATTGATAGAGAAATTTTTTTCATTCTATTTTTAATATAAATAAAATTTATTATAGATATTATATGTTTAAAATTTTTAGTAATTTATGGTCTTGTTGTTTTTTTAGAGGATACCATTTCTAAAATAAAATAATTTTTTAAAGTGATAAATTCAAAATTTATATGATATTATATAAAAAACTATATTTCAATGCATGATGTTGGAGCTCAAAAATGATGAACCGAGATGAAATAGGGAGAAATACATTGTAAACCATAATTTCATGTTTTTAATGTTATTCATGATGTGAATTATGATTGAATATCCAAAAATATGTTTGGACATGAGGAAAAATAGGATCTAGATCATGAAACCATAAATCAGGACATGACACACATAGTCATGTCAAGACACATGTAGGGAACACTCAAAAACTCTACACAATGTGTACAATTATATGAAAGTATCAAAAATCTATATTTAACATCATGAAATTAATAATCACAGTGTCAAAATTTCATATGTTTCTCATATTTAGAATTCATTGATAAATTTAATGATAAACCACCCCTTGAAACAGAAAGCGATCCATGGATTGATCTGGAATGAATTTATTGCAAAATTATAACATTCTGAGGTAACTATTATGATCATTAAATGAATTGAATAATGTGAGATAGAAAGTGATCGATAGGAGAAGGGTAAGTGTAGGATGAAAAAACCATCCTATAGTACTAATTTTTTACATTCTATTAATTTAATTTATTTTTCTTCCATTCTCGATACATCTCCAATCTTCCAAACTAACACTAATACCCTACCAGAGAGCGATAGATTTGTTGAGTGATCGGAAAACTATGTTTATAGACTAGTTTTGATTTATTTTATATTTTATGAGTAAAATAATTAAATTAGGTCTTTCTTATTCTTCTTAGTATCAATATGTTAATTCAGTTTTTAATTCTGAATGACATTATGTTAAGGTTAAACGTTATAATTTAAATTTCCCTGATCACTTATCCATATCCCCCTCCATAAAATTCATGTCTATAAATGATTTAATATTATATGTTTGGGTGTTGAGTTCTTCGTGATTTCTAGAACATGTGTTGTATTGTGGTTGGAACTTTTATTTCATAGGGAAAAATAATAAAAAATTCTGAATTTCCCTAATTAATCAAGATGATCTTTGATAATGAAATGAACATTGGAAGGAGATTATAAAAACATGATATACTAATATGGGATAAATTATATATCTCATGCTATTCATGGTTTGGAGATGAATCAAGGGATTATTCTCTATCTTACAGTAAAATAGGAGATAAATTTTAAATAATTGAAGAAACTATGATAATATTTCACTTGGTGTAGCCAATCCTACTCTTATAATTATTTTAAAATATATTTTTTTAACTGGACATTTGATATTGTTTTATTTTTCTCATTCTCAAAACCAAATCTATCAAAAATTTAATTAAATTATTTACAATCAATTTAACAAGTGAAAAACATTTTTCTCCCCTGTTTTGGAGACTAAATTTGGTTAAAAAATAGACTATATGTGGGTAAAATATTATTGTATCATACTCCATGAAAGAAATTATTTAGATAGCATCATGGTTTTCTAATCACATGATATTTTCCTACTTATAAAACATTATTATTTTTATAATAATATGAAATCATTATATAAATGGATTGATGTTTAAAAAATTCCTTTACCATCTCATTTAAATTATTCCATGGATTCAAATGATGTCATCAAATTTTCAAAATCAAAATATATTTTTATCCTAAACCCATTAAAAAAATTCTTCTAAAGGCCTTACATTTTCAAAACACAATGGAGACATTGTAAACAAGTTTTTGGAATCAATAATTTCATTAAAAGACACATTTCTATAATTGAAAATAAATTTCTCTGAACTCATTAGGATATTATTAATGTCAAAAAAAATTCAATTATTTATTAATAAATAACCATTAATATTAATGTTTAAACCATAAAAAAGGGAATAAAACCTACCAACCAAAATGAAAATTCAAATGAAAAATTGTACACACTAAACACACAATAGTAAAGTCATTTTTGAACAAAAAGGACTTGTTACTATTATCAAAATTAGAATAGAACACTACATGGTCTGGTCTAATGGGATGTCAATAAACACAAAAAACCCAAAATTGTTCCCAGATTAACTTCCAAATCAGTCTCACTAATTCCTCAAAGTTTACTATATCATGAAGTCATAGTGTGACTATGGTATTCTTTTCATTTTAATTATAAAATAGGTAATATATTCCAAATAATTTATGATAATCTCATCTATAATATAAATATATTTATTTATCCTCAAACGAATTATTAGAAGAAAGAATCATGGATCATATTTCACAGGTAACTCAAACTCACTGTGAATATGTAGGGATCAATCACCCCTTAAAAAACTACATCATGGTTTTAAAAACATTACTTATTTATTTTATATAATTACTCTCCCCATATAACCTAATGTGTTCTAAAAAAAGTGAATTATTGTAATGAAAGTCCTCCTTTGATAAACATTTTTATCGAATTGAGCCATAATACCATCCAAATAGGTATTTTAATGGATTCAACGCTAAAAAACTATCATTCACAATCCCTGTGGGTTAGAGGAAAATACTGGAGAATCTACAAAAAACATGGAAAATGATTTCACCTAAAACATAATATATCAAATTCACTATACATTATAGTACCATCATCGCATAAGTAAAGCGATATGACCTTATTATTTACAAGACATGATACAAAAACAGAATTTCTAACAAGTCAACCCATACCCATCATATTATAGTCATGAACCACCGACCATGTCCTGAACGACCCAATCATGTCTAAAAATATTGAATCCACAAAGGAATATGAATAGAAATAGATAATCTTCAATAAAAACATTCTATTTTAAAATGTGAAATAATACATGTTGGGATTGATATATAAAGACCATTAAGATTTCACAAAATTGTCTATATAGTTACATCATAATATAAAATAATAATAGAGGTTCAAAATACAGATATTAAATGTATTATATTTTATAATAGAAAAATTAATCAATCAGGATCAGATTACATCATGTCAGCATATAAAACATTATTTTAAACATTTCCAAATCATTAATCAACCCAATTAATCCAAAATAAATTTTAATCAATTAAAAATAGAGTATTATTTAGAAACTGTTTAAAAAACATACTATAATGTCATATAAAATAATAAAAGGTAAAAATATTCACCAGATATAACCATGATGAACAGGTTTCAAAACAATAGAGTCAAGGTGAAATATCTCAAAAAGAAGATTAATAGAGAATCAAAATCAATCTTTAAAGGAAACTCCATTGCTTGTTAGTCAAAAAATGATTTAAAATGTTCACTATCAAGTAATATCATATCT
The DNA here is from genome assembly GCA_963277665.1 of Viscum album. Classification (NCBI taxonomy): domain Eukaryota; kingdom Viridiplantae; phylum Streptophyta; class Magnoliopsida; order Santalales; family Viscaceae; genus Viscum; species Viscum album. Next base: position 585,166,991 of record OY728130.1, read on the forward strand.
TTGTTTTGAGATTGATATTATATTAATTTCACCATGGTCAATCTAATCAATCAATAAATCATATATGATTGTTGATACTATAGCTGGTTTCATGTATTCTCAAGAAACCCATATCCCTACACACTCACTTTCTGGGAAACATTTCTATAGTCGAATAACATTATATTCTATTAAAATACCCCAGATATTGTGTTCGTTTGATAGAGAATCATATATATAATTCATCTCATCCAAATATCATGGTTTCCATGACTAGTAAATTGATGTGATTGATATAATCATGTTATGAGTACTTCCAAGGAAATCCCGATTAATATCAATATAGTATCCTTCCCTAAAATTTTTAATCATTCAATATTAACATCCCACCCCCAACCATGAACACACTAAATGTGATTAAACCCAATTTATACAGCCATTAATAGAAATAATACTAATATATTTAGACTTATTATGAGATCACCACATCATAGGATCATCAGAAAGTGTATATCAGGGAATAGAGCTTCATCAACTCCATATCAAGACATTATTTCCAAATAAAAGTTTTTAAGGGTAATAAAACCCCATTACATTTAAGGATATCACCAAAAATGAAACATGGGTTGTTAAAAAAGAAATTTATTTCAGTCATTAATTTATTGAATTCAAATGACGTTTTATAAATCTAAAGGCATTATGTAATTTCAAAACATGGGTCAGAACAATGTAGTTTAAATAAAAAAAATTAACTTTTAAAACTAAAACCAATCCTATAACATTTATTTTAGAAATGATCCTATTGAATTATATTTAAGAAGGAAAATTTTATGAACATGGAATTCATCAATTTAAATAAATTGTGGACGACAATCCATATTTTAATAAAGGAAATCCAGACCATAGTAATCTTCCCCTTAAAATGATCACTTCACAGGGAAGAGGATCAAATAAGATTTTAAAATATATTTCATGAAGAATATTAAAAAAACAAAATAATAACCACATATTTTTTACTACATCCAAAAGAAATTCTTAGAAAATTATATAACTTTAAAAAATCAACTACATATAAATTATTCAAGCTCAAAACAATAAGATAAATAATTTATCAGTAGAGAGGAATATTGTAGGGATTATCCCAGCATAGTGAACAATGAAAAATCACTTCAAACAATATCATATTGATCACACAGGAGTTGGATTCTAGATACATCTATAGAAGAGTTCAACAAATGATGAATACAGTTACTCAAGTATTCTTTAAAATAAATATACCACATGTTTGCTGTAGTTAAACCCAAGAATTAAAAATACCATTTAATTTTACTATATCAATTAAATACTATGTGATGTGTTAATAATCATTTAAAATGTGATTTAAACCATATAAAAGGGATAATTTATAGATTCCCTTAATTTCAGGCATTGAAACCCCCCATTTAAAGGCGTTTTATGTTGAAGTACAAGAAGGAGAATGGAAAAATAAGTTCAAAACATTACTCCAAAAGAATGTTGTGTAAGGTTAATATGTTATTATCCTTACTAATATCTTATGAATCAAAAAATGGTAGATTATCCATTACACATACTTTGGTAGAGAAGTATTATCCCTATGTATATCCTTGTACAATTACACAACCTTTAAAAATAATGTATTCCCCATAATTGGGATACACTATCCCATATTATAGATCTCTTAGAAAATTTTTTAACCTTATAATTCACCCCTAAATTTGTTCATAACCTTAAAAAATCCATTTATTTATTACTTGGAATATATATTTGGCATGTATACATGACCCTTACGAAATCTAGTACCCATATAAAGGATAATACCCTAATAAATGAATCATACACAATTTAGTACCATTATGCAATGACCTAGATTACACTTATTTAGAATATGACTACCATTATGTAGAAAAAATACAATGAATTTTACCATCACATAGCCTATTGAAAAGGATATTTAACCATATTAAATATAAAATTACTCTTATGTATCACATATTTAAAGAATTATACACATATACAGCTATGAGAAACACCAAATACCTCTACGTAACTCATGAAAATGGAACTCACCCTTACACATCAAATATACAACGGGTAAGAGTAAAAGATAATTTAAAAATTATTTAATTTCAAAACAAATCACTCATAAATTGAAATCTAAAAGGGGTTTTAAATTAAATTATATATCAATATGTTACAGTTCTCATTATTATTATATGTATGGGAAACCATTGATGTATTACATGGATTTGGTAAGCCCCTAATTACTTATAGAGTGTAGAACTTTTTTTAGTTTATTTGATTCAGTATTCTAATTGAATTACATGAATATAATTATGGATGATTTTTATTTTAGTATTTGAGCATGGACAGTGTGATCAGGCATATCCCCAATAAAAATTGGGTTTATTGTTTTTTATTTGGGATTAATTTTTTGGATTTTTTTCTATCAATTTTTTTTATTACATAATCATTGTATGATTAGATTATTTTAGAAAATGTTGTGATGTTCTATTTTAATGATATGTGGTTGATTAATTTTATTTGATTTACACTGCTATTGTTTCATTTATGAGATGGTATATTTTCTCCTTGATGTCCTATTAGTCCTTCATCTCTAGTCAGTGACATATTCCATCCTTTTTTTTTCTACTATGGCCATGTAAAGAATTTCTTTAGGTACTAATGAGTAAATATATTTGGGGAGGTTAAATTTTTTTATCAAAACACTTTTTAATTTTGCATAATATTTAAGGATCAATAGAAAGAAGATATTATGTTTCCAAAACTTGGTACAGATCTCATGATAATGAGTAGATGACCTATATATAATTAATGTTCGCGTAATCATGTGTAAAATTGATTCATATTATATTATCAATTATGGGTCACTAGTTTTTTCCTCACATGATTCAAGTGGTGTTTAATATTTATTATTTATTGGATTCCACTCGTTTGAATGTGTGGAATGTGTTTTTTCATTAACAATGATATGCATATATCGATGGTTTATTGTTATATACTTATTTCATTTATTAATTGGTTATCAAATTATTATATTCCTTAATTATTTCATATTATCAGCTACATAAAATTCCAAATAAAACATTAAAATTATTTTCCACTATAACATTGAAATTGAAATATTAATCAAACAAGTCTTCATTTTAAAATATTACACCATAAGGTGAACCATGATGGATCTAATCCTTGAATTATTAACCATGTTGATGTTTGTGTAAAATGATGACACGTTGTTAATTATTTCAAAAATATACTTTGTCTCATTATTTAATGTTTTATCTAAGAAGAGTTAAATACCACTTTATTATAGTCTTAAAAAAAGTATGATTATGTGATCTCTTAAACATAGAAAAGGTTAATGTTGAATAATTTTATTAATTCATTAAAATATTTTTTAAAATTAACTGATAAAATAAATAATTTAATATAATTATTGTGATTAGAATGTTAGTTTAAATAAAATTAATTAACCACAAGAACATTTAATGTTACATCATATAGTGATTTTTTTTGGAAAATATATATGATGTTTTAAATATTGATTTATGAAAAATAAAATAAAACAATTATTATGATTTATTAATTTTCATGATATTGAACCATGTTTGACTATAAATTATAAATACAGTGAGGTTATTCCTAAAATTATATATAAATTATATATTTCTTGGATAAATTACATGGTGTATTTTATGATAATATGTTTTTACATAATTATTAATATGGTTTCTATTTCAGGTATTAATTATTTTTGGAAACTATTGTTTGGTAAAATAATATTACTCTTTATAATTTTAAATGTTGTTGTCATTCAGTGTTGAATGGGTAAATGAGAAAATTGGATTGGGTATTTAATTTTTTAAAAAGGAATAGAATTTATTATCTAAATCATATTTATGATAATTTATTAATGGTGGATTTTATATATTATAAAAACATGATAGGGTATTTTATTTACATTTTGGATGAGTAAATATAAATTATAGATATAATAATCAATAATAATTAAAAAATGTAAAATATTAAGCAAAATAATTTTTTTCTAATAATATGAACCCAATTGAAATCTATTATTTTGAAAATAGAATCATAACATAATGTAAATTTTATTCTAATTAATGATTCTCTAGATTAAAATGTAAAATTTCATTACATTATTTTTTTAATGATGATTAACGTATTTTTTGTTTTTGGAAATGTGTACGATACAAAATGGTGTAGTCGATTGTGTAAATTTTTTCATGATATTTAATAAAGTGAGTTTCTTGAGATTCATTAAAATATTTATTTTATGAAATTAGTGATTGTTGAATAGTATTTTTTGAAATTGTTTATGGAAGTATCATGTCATTTGGGATTAAAAAATATAGATTTTTCACTATAAGAAAAAGAAAATATTTTGATTATTATTTATGTAAAATTTATTATTGTTGACATATGGTTCTGTAAGGATATAATTAGGTTTATTTTTGGAAAAAATTATTTAAAAAATGTATTTTTAAAATAGTTCTTCATTTTAATGTTGCTAACATTATATATATATATATCATTTTTCCAAACTGGACACCTATTTTGGAAAATATATATGTAGCTTTATTTTAAAATTATTAAAATCCTTAGATGAAATTAATGTATTTTTGACTAATTTTTTAGCAAGATTATATATTTATATTCATTTGTTTGATTTTAAAAAAATTGGTAACTGTTATTCTACAATTGATATGTTTTTTAGAGATTGGTGTGTTAGAATACTATGTTATATGAATTGAATACATTAAATATTTGTTACAAAGTATTTTGTTACTGGATCAGTATTAAAATCATTAATGATTGTTAGTTTATAATTGTGTCTTATAATGTAAACATTAAACTATTTAAGGGTGTATATAATTATTTATGAAAATAGGGTGAAAAAATAATAAAGATAGTAAATGATACAATTTAGTTGAAATATATACTATAAAATTATGTGAATCATATATCATTTATTGATTTCTAATGATAATTTTATTTCTCTATCTGTAATAGTAAAAATCTTATGGCGAAGTGTTATTTTTCAATAATTTCAAGAGGATCTCAAGGCTAAGAAACGTTATGATTGGGATATAATAATGACATAAATCATTAGTTTTTAATTTTTTCTTTTATAAAATTTCCAATATTTTACTAAAATGAAGTATATAGGGTCAAAAAGAAATTTATTAAATATTATACTTTTTTACTGATAAATTATGGTTCATCATATGTGGGTATTTCTGGGTGGTTAGGTAATAACATTGATATTATTAATTATGATAAATAAATTAGAGTGTATTATTAATTTTTTTATTACTATTATTTTTATTAAATAATTTTTTTTATAATGTTAATAGTGGAAATGTTTATTGGGATTGAATAATAAAATAATATATTATTATTATAAATATATTTTAATATTTTGATTACTTTCAATATAGTTGTTGTTAATTCTCTAGGATCCGTTATATATTCGAAGGTATATAAATATATAATTATGGAGTTATAAATTAGGGAACACAGTTAGCATGTAGTTAGTGTTAGTAATGTATCAAGGTAAAGTCATGTGCATGGTTTATAAATCCCTATGGGTTTCTCTTGGTAATCACAGAAATCCAGATAATTAATTTACAATGATATGTTTCATAGTTATCATATTGATTATTAAAATCTGTGGCCTAATAGTTAAATGGATATATGTTTTAGACTAATGTGTTAGCATGTTTGGTACATGTTTTACCAAACTATGTGGCCAAAACATGCGATGGGATTTAATAAAATCCAAAATTTTGATAATAAACATAAAAAAACTTCTAAAACCCCCATACATCCTTGTTTATCTATGGTTTTTTATTTTTAGCCCTTCATTAGGTGATTTTGGTAATTCTTAACCTTTTTGAGTCTAATCTCACCAAATCAATTTTCACTTATTACTAATGAAATAATGAATTGAAAATTTTATGATGGACCCATGGGATCAAGGATTGTTGGGAAAAGTTTTATTAGTGGCCCTTGTCCTTTGAGTTCGGTTATGTTTGAGGTAGGTGGTCCCATGATATCCATTAATGAATACATGTATTTCCATAAGTATATAATCTGTATTCTGATAGACATAATGTGATCATGAAAATTTAAAAAAAAATTAGTACAACCTATAATATGTTAGATATAGCATCCCGCCTTTTTATCACATAAACTTTCATTACATTTTACAAAACCGAGGATCTTTAAGGTTTAGTGTCTTGGAAACCAGGAACTTAAAACATGAAACAAAAAAAAACATTCTTCTTAAACACTTGAAAGGCTTCTCCTTATGTTCATCCTAGGTTCATTACTGCATCTCAGAACCTGGGGACATACATCAACGGAAAGGGTGAGCAGAAGGCCTAGTAAGGAAAACAAGAGAAACATTTTACATGTGAACTTGAGATACTTCAATAAGGTCATGAAAAGAACTTTAAGGCATGAGAAAGAAATCATGAGATATATCATAATAAAAGTAACATTTTTTATAACTTGAAGATGTGGCTACATCATTTAACATAGAAAATCATGAACATATCACCAAGGTCCATCCCCAAGGTGTCATTTGAAAATTACCAAGGTTATTCACCAAGGTATCGTGAAAATTGTAATCTCTAGTGGTTACATCATTACCCAATGCATTGGAGCGCTATCAGGGCGCACCCTTAAATTTGACTTTATTATCATGTGAGACACATATATCATCATCAAACATTTCATAAATAACCCATATAGTATAAAATAAATGGGTTTCATTTCATAATCACAACGTTTTAAAAACTGCTTTAAAGACATGATCTTTACGTCACTTTAAAACCCACAGAAAAGGAAGGTGGGTCTCATGTATGTAAATCCCAGAATTTAAAATAGATAATTTTGGTATATATGTGAATACCCCTTTAGAAAAAATAGCTTTGAGTTTTCACTTAATAATATAAAAGAACTTTAGAAAAAGAGATACACATTTTGAGACGGAAATTCTGCAGCATAATAGCTATGTTACGAGGTTTTAGAAGACATTAAAAAGAGAGGGAAAATGGGTCAAACATTCATAAATGACCCATAAAACAGTATATGGACAGAATAAGAAGGATACATGATCATGGTAATGAAATTTCAAGGACATACTATTTGAAAAGAAAAACATGGAAGGAAGACAAAAATTAGATTTCACTTATGAAAGTTCGGCAGCCTAACGACGTTACTTAAACTTCAACAAAAATGATTTGAAAAGATCGAATAGGGTCTCTCATCATGTGAACATAAGAGTTCAGTATGATAGATATAGAGATAATTCCCCAACATAATTAAAAAGGATCTTGAAAGACTTGACATGAAAGTAGAACTTTGAAAAGAATGAGAAGGGTGAAAGAATCCCCCAAAAAATTCGGCAGCCTCACAGCGCCACTTAAAACTTCAAAATACTGAATTGAAGAGATAAAATGGGGTCTCTCATAATATGAAAATAATACTCCAGTATGATAGATATATAGATCATACCCCAACATAACAAAAAGGAACTTGAAAGAATTGACATGAAAGTAGAACTTCAAAACGAGAAGGGTGAAGAACGACTTAAAAATTCGGCAGCCTAACGGCGCCACTTAAAATTTCAAAATACTGAATTGAAGAGATAAAATGGGGTATCTCATCATATGATCATAAAATATCAGTATGATAAATTTAGAGATCATACCCCAACATAATAAAAAAGGAACTTGAAAGAATTGACATGAAAGTAGAACTTCAAAACGAGAAGGGTGAAGAACAACTTAAAAATTCGGCAGCCTAACGACGCCACTTAAAAATTCAAAATACTGAATTGAAGAGATAAAATGGGGTCTATCATCATGTGATCATAAAATATCAGTATGATAAATTTAGAGATCATACCCCAACATAATAAAAATGAACTTCAAATACTTTACATGAAAATTGATCTTGAAAAATGAGAAGGGAGAAAGAATCTGTTACAAATATTTCGGCAGCCTAACAGCGCCACTTAAAACTTCATAAAACGAAATAATGAGAGTAAGAGGGTATCTATCATTATATGAACATGAAATGGGCAGTAGGAGGAGTATATAAGAACATCCTCCAACATAAGAACATGGAGCATAAAAGGAATGACATAAAAGATATTACTTGAAATGAAAGAGAGAGGTCGGATCCCTTACCTTAAAATGTAACTCTTAAACCTCAAAGGATGGGACCTTGAGGGCTTGGGGGCACCTTAGAAGGACTCCTTGGGAGGTAATGAGACCAGAACTTCATTGGGGAAGAGTGGGGAGTCGAATGGATGAGAGGAGGGCTTGGTATTTATAGGGAAAGTGAAGGGATAAGGCATTAATGGCCAAGGGACACCTCAAAAGTGGTTTTCTCAAAAGCATGGGCCCTCCCATGGTACTTCCCATAAAGTTAGGCCACATGGGGACCCCCACAAAATAATTAATCACCCTTGGCCGGACAACCCTTAAAATATCTCATGACATCATCATGACACAGTTATGATGTCATTAAACATACCGAAACCCTAAAACTGTATTTTCACTATTCACTGAAAATTCAACTTTCTCAGAAAGATCCCAAAATTTGACCTTAATCAAATATCAATGATCTGATTTCAAAAATGAACTCCATTTTATAAAAATAATTTTCTAAATATTTTTACTTTATATTTTAAATAAATACACTATTCACCGAAAATTCATTTTTTCAGAAAAAACCACAAAAATTAACATAACATAATATCAGTGCTCTGAGTTCAAAAATCAAATCCATTTTATAAAAATAATTTTCTAAATATTTTTAATTTAATTTTTAATTAAAAATCACTATTCACCTAAAAAAACTAATACTTGAATAATAATTTATGAAACCGTTATTTAACCATTTTATTGCATCACATTACTTAATCAAGGTGCCTAGATTATTTTAAAACTTTCTTTAAGTGAGATTACTAATCTATTTGGTCATATTACTAATCCTAATCATAAAATCACTATTCATATTTTACTATTCATCAAAAATCATGTTGATCTTATCAGACTCAAAATTTTGTACTGAACATAATTGTAGAAGACCATTTTTTGAAAATCATTACACATTTTTAATTATTTAAGGTTTACATAAACATTTTTAAAATATCCTTTTTCTAAAATTTATCAAATATATGCATAATATATTTATCCGGTCATTTGAAAATTCATAAACTTCATCATAAGAAGAAATCCCAATTTTTATTTAAAACAAAGGATTACACAAGGCAGTTACGGTCTCCTTACATAGCCCCTTATCACACCAACATAGGACCTAAGTGTAAGGTGTGCTGTGGTGAGAGAGTCCCAGGGAGGCTCGACCGACATTGCCCGAGTAGTAATTTCTATCAGTTTGAACTTCTCGCGAAGGCGATTCCGTTCTAGCTTCACATAGTGAAGTTCGGCTTGGGTTTGGTCCAGAGCAAAGCCCAATGGTGCTACCTCCTTCCCAAGTTCTGTTAGATGGGCTTCGATCGGTCCAAGACTACTAGATGAGGCCATCAAATCTTCTTTCTATAATAATTAACCAAGATTACTTGTATTTAGAGACAATAATCAAAACATTTTGTTCACAGCGGTCATATTGACTGATGGTCATATAACAGTCAGAACCCAATGGTCTTATTTTAATTATAATCATGTTTATCAAATAAAACATTTTTTTTAGTATAAAAATAAAATAAAATAACACATGAAATTAGGAAACAAGATTTATTCAAAATTTCGGGCCGTTACAATCTTCCCCCCTTAAGAAATTGCATCCTCGCAATTTTAAAAAATTGGGTTTTGAAATTCCATTGAAAGTCCCACATCGGAAAAATAGTCGGTGACACCATTACTTTAAAAGAAAGAAAAGGAAGTACAAAGGCCACCCGAGTTTACTCATTCTAGGATTCCATGTAGGAAACATGGAAATGGAGGAGAAAACAAAGGGTCACGTCATAAAGGAGAGTGATAGAAAACATGATTAGGAGGAAGTTAACCACCAGAAAATCCCAAAATTATGATGTGTGCAAGCGGTCTTTGATTACCTAGTAGGAAACGTAAACCAACAACGTTTTTGTTTTACGTTCCTTTTCATAACTTTGAGGAATCCATTTACAACATAGAACAAAAAATAAGGAAATATATATACCTTCATGTAGAGATTCATCCTTTAATAAGTTTCTACCCAAAACTATTTTTTTCTCTAAACTATGAGCATTCAAAACTACTTGGTCTCATCAAAACACAAGAATCATCTTATAGAGAATCACATAATCCACAAAAGATTAACTATCTATTTCTTTTATCTTTAAACATTATCCCAAAAACCGAAAGGGTAAGGTAAAACAACTCTTCAAAAAGAAAGAATCCCATAGGAATGGAAACTACTTTTAAATCTTCAAAGTTCCATGGTACTACCCAAAGTTCCACATAGTCAATTCCATAAATAACGGTCCTTAAAATTCCTCAAAATAAACCAAACTAAGATTGAAACCCAAATACAAGAAGGATTTGATAATATAGTCTTCCAAAATAAACTTCATTGTTCATCTCCAAACAACATCAACCACTCCTAACATCTTATAACAAAAGTATCTAACCTAAACATATTTAACCCAAGATAGGTTAATCATTCCCATAAGTAACCTAAATTACTAGAATTCCACATTAAATTCATCGATTCTTCAAATATAAGTCAACCTTACTCCTCAATGAAAATACCGTTGTAATCTATTTACCTCGATCATATAGGGTCCCCAAAATAGTGAACGTCTTCCAAAATAAAAATCATATTTTATTCCCCAAATCATTCCTGTCATATTAATACGGCAATCGTAGCATTTCCTATCACATTGGTTGTTGAGACATGTTCTTCCATTTCCCTCCATTAACTAAGAAAAGAAACTATAATTAGGGGCTTAAATACTTAGCCAATAATCATAAAAAGAAACTTAAATCATATAAGGATAACTTGTAGTTGAAAAATATACCCTAACTTGTGATCCCCTAGGTTCCCATCTAGGTCATACATGATCATATATTCTTATGTGAATCTTCATTTTATTTTATCTTTGTTCCTTTAACAATGGTTCATACTAATCTTATGAATTTTCCAAAGCATATCCCCCAGGAGTGTCGTAACCAAGAGTGCAGCAAGGCCCGTTGTCATGTACCAGTTCCCGTTCGAGTCTAGATCAAAGCGGTGTTTTCAGGTTTTACCCCTATGTACATATGTGCCAGAGCCACCTCTACCTGCTCGTATACAGATAGGGATGTATTTGCTTGGCAACCCCTTACTCAATACTCACCAAAATACTAGGAAGATTTCCTATATTTTAACTTTTCTATAGGCTTCTTCCTAAAGTTTTCATATCCTAATTTCCACAAATAACTAAACCATCCTTTGATACCAACTATAGCATCCCACCTTTTTATCACATAAACTTTCATTACATTTTACAAAACCGAGGATCTTTAAGGTTTAGTGTCTTGGAAACCAGGAACTTAAAACATGAAAAAAAAACATTCTTCTTAAACACTTGAAAGGATTCTCCTTATGTTCATCCTAGGTTCATTACTGCATCTCAGAACCTGGGGACATACATCAAAGGAAAGGGTGAGCAGAAGGCCCAGTAAGGAAAACATGAGAAACATTTTACATGTGAACTTGAGATACTTCAATAAGGTCATGAAAAGAACTTGAAGGCATGAGAAAGAAATCATGAGATATATCATAATAAAAGTAACATTTTTCATAACTTGAAGATGTGGCTACATCATTTAACATAGAAAATCATGAACATATCACCAAGGTCCATCCCCAAGGTGTCATTTGAAAATTACCAGGGTTATTCACCAAGGTATCGTGAAAATTGTAATCTCTAGTGGTTACATCATTACCCAATGCATTGGAGCGCTATTAGGGCGCACCCTTAAATTTTCCTTTATTATCATGTGAGCCATATATATCATCATCAAACATTTCATAAATAACCCATATAGCATAAAATAAATTGGTTTCATTTCATAATCACAACGTTTTAAAAACTGCTTTAAAGACATGATCTTTACGTCACTTTAAAACCCACAGAAAAGGAAGGTGGGTCTCATGTATGTAAATCCCAGAATTTAAAATAGAACATTTTTGTATATATGTGAATACCCCTTTAGAATAAAGAGCTTTGAGTTTTCACTTAATAATATAAAATAACTTTAGAAAAAGAGAGAGACATTTTGAGACGGAAATTCTGCAGCATAACAGCTATGTTACGAGGTTTTAGAATACATTAAAAAGAGAGGGAAAATGGGTCAAACATTCATAAATGACCCATAAAACAGTATATGGACAGAATAAAAAGGATACATGATCATGGTAATGAAATTTCAAGGACATACCATTTGAAATTAAGAACATGGAAGGAAGACAAAAATTAGATTTCTCTTATGAAAGTTCGGCAGCCTAACAGCGTTACTTAAAATTCAACAAAAATGATTTGAAAAGATCATATAGGGTCTCTCATCATGTGAACATAAGAGTTCAGTATGATATATATAGAGATAATTCCACAACATAATTAAAAATGAACTTGAAAGACTTGACATGAAAGTAGAACTTTGAAAAGAATGAGAAGGGTGAAAGAATCCTCTAAAAAATTCGGCAGCCTAACGACGCCACTTAAAACTTCAAAATACTGAATTGAAGAGATCAAATGGGGTCTCCCATAATATGAACATAAGACTCCAGTATGATAGATATAGAGATCATACCCTAACATAACAAAAAGGAACTTGAATTAATTGACATGAAAGTAGAACTTCATAACGAGAAGGGTGAAGAACGACTTAAAAATTCGGTAGCCTAACAACGCCACTTAAAACTTCAAAATACTGAATTGAAGAGATAAAATGGGGTCTCTCATCATATGATCATAAAAGATCATTATGATCAATTTAGAGATCATAACCCAACATAATAAAAAAGGAACTTGAAATAATTGACATGAAAGTGGAACGTCAAAACGAGAAGGGTGAAGAACAACTTAAAAATTCGGCAGCCTAACGACGCCACTTAAAAATTCAAAATACTGAATTGAAGAGATAAAATGGGGTCTCTCATCATGTTATCATAAAAGATCAGTATGATAAATTTGGAGATCATACCCCAACATATTAAAAATTAACTTCAAATACTTTACATGATAATATATCTTGAAAAATGAGAAGGGAGAAAGAATCCGTTACAAAAATTTCGGCAGCCTAACGGTGCCACTTAAAACTTCATAAAATGAAATAATGAGAGTAAGAGGGGATCTCTCATTATATGAAAATGAAAAGGGCAGTATGAGGAGTATATAAGAACATCCTCCAACATAAGAACATGGAGCATAAAAGGAATGACATAAAAGAGATTACTTGAAATGAAAGAGAGAGGTCGGATCCCTTACCTTAAAATGTAACTCTTAAATCTCAATGGATGGGACCTTGAGGGCTTGGGGGCACCTTGGGAGGACTCCTTGGGTGGTAATGAGACCAGAACTTCATTGGGGAAGAGTGGGGAGTCGAATGGATGAGAGGAGGGCTTGGTATTTATAGGGAAAGTGAGGGGACAAGGCATTAATGGCCAAGGGACACCTCAAAAGTGGTTTTCTCAAAAGCATTGGCCCTCCCATGGTACTTCCCATAAAGTTAGTCCACATGGGGTCCCCCACAAAATAATTCATCACCCTTGGCCGGCCAACCCTTAAAAAATTTCATGACATCATCATGACACAGTTATGATGTCATTAAACATACCGAAACCCTAAAACTATATTTTCACTATTCACTGAAAATTCAACCTGCTCAAAAATATCCCAAAATTTCACCTTAATCAAATATCAATGCTATGATTTCAAAAATGAACTCCATTTTATAAAAATAAATTTCTAAATATTTTTAATTTATTTTTTAAATAAATACACTATTCACCGAAAATTCATTTTTTCAGAAAAAACCACAAAAATTAACATAACATAATATCAGTGCTCTGAGGTCAAAAATGAAATCCATTTTATAAAAATAATTTTCTAAATATTTTTAATTTAATTTTTAATTAAAAATTACTATTCACCTGAAAAAAATAATACTTGAATAATAATTTATGAAACCGTTATTTAACCTTTTTATTGAATCACATTACTTAATCAAGGTGCCTAGATTATTTTAAAACTTTTTTTAAGTGAGATTACTAATCCATTTGGTCATATTACTAATCCTTATCATAAAATCACTATTCATATTTTACTATTCATCAAAAATCAAGTTGATCTTATTAGACTCCAAATTTTGTACTGAACATTATTGTAGAAGACCATTTTTTGAAAATCATTACACATTTTTAATTATTTAAGGTTTACATAAACATTTTTAAAATATCCTTTTTCTAAAATTCATCAAAAATATGGATACTATATTTATCCGGTCATTTGAAAATTCATAAACTTCATCATAAGAAGAAATCTCAATTTTTATTTAAAACAAAGGATTACACAAGGCAGTTACAGTCTCCTTACATAGCCCCTTATCACACCAGCATAGGACCTAAGTGTAAGGTGTGCTAAGGTGAGAGAGTCCGAGGGAGGCTCGACCAACATTGCCTGAGTAGTAATTTCTATCAGTTTGAACTTCTCGCGAAGGTGATTCCATTCTAGCTTCACATGATGAAGTTCGGCTTGGGGTTGGTCCAGAGCAAAGCCCAATGGTGCTACCTCCTTCTCAAGTTCTGTTAGATGGGCTTCGATCGGTCCAAGACTACTAGGTGAGGCCATCAAATCTTCTTTCTATAATAATTAACCAAGATTACTTGTATTTAGAGACAATAATCAAAACATTTTGTTCACAACGGTCATATTGAACGATGGTCATATAACAGTTAGAACCCAATGGTCTCATTTTAATTATAATCATGTTTATCAAATAAAACATTTTTGTTCAGTATAAAAATAAAATAAAATAACACATGAAATTAGGAAACACGATTTATTCAAAATTTCGGGCCGTTACATTAGACGTTAAAAAGGACAATGAATATTCTGTAGGCATGTAGGGACTTGATTATAACCCACTAAATAAGGTACCTCATACATTTAAAAAAATTATATTATAGTGGTGACTCTAAGAGTTTCATTTCTTTGAATAAGAATTAATGTGATTCCAATTATGAATAGGGTGTATCCTATATTCAGGAGAATTAAATTTAATTATTTCTTGTTGACCTATAATTAGATTGTTTTAGTTGATAAATTCATTATCAATTTAATTTGATAGATAATTAGCTAAGGAATTTTTTTTTCTGCAATTCATTTTTGGATTATTACAATTATTTATAGATTTTTAGGGGGTGTGGATGTGTACCTTAGACATATTTTTCCCATGATTACTTTAAAATTTGGGGACCATGGGTATATTGTTTTAATCTGGCATTCCTAATAATACTATATGTTTTTGGGACTGTGGAATTATTCCTTTGATCATGTGTTCCCATTATAATTTTATTATTTAGATAACTTGGAAGAATTTTAAGATCAATTGTTCCAACTAATATTATATGTTTAGAGATCCATTGACATATTCATTGGATTTTTTGAGGTCATTATTATTATATGGTTGGTGTAACATGTATATATTCTATGGATACTACTTTAAAATTATTATTTTAGGGTTGGTGTACCTTACATCTATTCCTTTAATCTGGTTAACCCATTATTATTTTAATTTTGACACATTTTCTTGTATTCCTTAGATCTATTGTTCCCATTTTTATTAAATGCTTTGGGGAATGTGAATGTATTACTTAGAAATAGTGTTCCAAGAGTTATTATACAATTAGGGATATTGGATGTTTTATTAGATACTATGATCCTATTATTATTAAATGGTTGGGGTACCCGAAATGTATTATGTGGATTTGGTATACCAACTACTAGTATTCTATTAGGGGAACATAGACACATTTATTTGATATATTGTTCCAATTATAATCATAGGTTTAGGGAACTATGATTTATTCATTAGATATTATGTGAAAAATATTATTATATGGATTGGATACCTTAGATGAATTATGTGCATCTAGTGTTCCCATTATTTTTATACTATTGGAGGATGTTGGATTTATTCCATGGATTTGATATGACCTATTTTATTTTATAGTTAGGATATTTTTGAATAATTATTTGGTTGTTGTGTTCCAATTATTATTATACTCTTGGGGTACCATGTTCATCATCCACGGATATTCTATAGCCATTATTATTGAAAAGTTAGAGGAATATGGATACATTAAAAGGATCTTGTGCACCCATAATTACATTTGATTGAGGAAATTATATATATTTCCCCTCATCTAGAATTCCAGTATAATTTTGTGTACATGATTACAATATGACGGACATGGACATCTGAAACTAATTGAATCATGTATTATTAATATCAAGTGTCGCCAAATTCCAAGTAACTAATGGTAATTTTTCATTTATTATTATTTTTTAATTTATATATAATTTTATATCAACATAAAAATATACTTTTATTATGTATAATATATACACCATTACTGGTGGCCTAATGAGTTATACTCACGACATTATTGGGCTGTCATTTGTACCGGATAAGATATCTTATTAACGCCTCATGATAAGGGTAAATATCATATGATAGATGGGTGATATTATATTCTAAAAGTGGAGCTTGGATGGTCAAGTCAAGTGTAGCTAAGTAGTTATTTGGATTTATTAATTTGGGATATGTTTTTTTTGTTTTTTATTATATCTGAGATAAAAAATCATTTCATTTGGACATGGTTATACATTATTATTATTTTTTCACATTTCATGATGTCTAGCTATGATTCTATGTGATAGATTATATTTTTATGATATCCACTATTTTATATACTATGATTAGTGGGTAAAATTTCCCCATGATATATTATTCAACCCTCAAATCTAATTGGTATCCTCGTATGTATTGGATTGTGGGCCTCATGTCATGATTGGACTCATTTCAGATACTAATGAGTTAATTTGGTTATTTATGGTATAAATAGAAATGATTGAATCATTATTGATCTTCATTTAGACCGTTCATCATCATATAATTAATATATTGACTATTTTATTGACAACACATACAACCATAATCAATTATATTATTCAATATCCCACATTGGATTTGTCATCAATGTAAAGACCCGTAAATTTCAAGGAATGTTTTTTTCTTAATTTCTTTGAGATTTTACAAGTACGCAGTTTCTGAAGGCACCTGATTCTGAGGCCCGGTGTGCCAGGAATCATTTTACGAAGTTTAGCTCGGGTACTTTCAGTGAATGAACGAGAGGGTTTTCCTAACTTTTGAACAGGTGCTCGGAATCGAAATCTGAGGGAACCGATGAAACCGCAGCACCGGTAATTGCTTATGCTAACCTTTTCTGGAGTTGTGTTTCCTCTGGAAGAGTTGTTTAAAAAAATGTGGTTTAAGTTTTAAGTAAATAAAGTTGTGTCACAACTTTATTTTTCTCAATGTGTTACAACATCCATGTGAGAGAATATCCTAACACATCTTGTTAGGATATTAGTGAGGTGGGGCCCACATGAGCCCCACCCCTTCAAATTCCTCTAACTCCTCTAGCCCTCTTAATGTTGGAAACCCCCCATTTATTTTCTAACTCATCCACTCTCCCTCTTTAATTGCATGCCAACTCCCACATTAAATTAATTTATTTATGTTATTCAATTTATTTAATTGAGAGTTTAATTTTGAACCTTTGGAATTCATGGAATGGGTTAATAAAATAAGGATGAACCTTATTTTATTTGGGGTTGATTTTGTTGTGAGAGGATTGGGGAAGAAATCTCTAAGTTTGAAGAACGTGAAGAATGTGAAGGCTTCGATGAAGAACACCCTCACCGCAAGGAGAGATCGGCGAGCCGTCTCTTCTTCTCTCTGCAGCCAGTGTGTGATGACGTTCCATTCATGGATGGACACCATTCCATCTTCTCTCCACATCAAAGAAAGGGAGACGCCGCTTCCTCCTCGTACGTTCTCCATCGACGTATACGGAGCTTCATCCCGCGACGCCGTTTTCCGCGACACAAGCTTCTGCGAACTTCTTATAGGTAGGGGATTGTATTAAGTTTGTGATTATTTTTGCATTCATAGTTAAATATTTAGCCACTTGCTATCGAATTAACGGTAGGAGGCCAGACCGAACAAACACGGCCGACCCTCCTCCCCGTTGTTTTTGTACATCGTTATGGTTTTGAATGAGGCGGAGCGGTACAACGACACCATGCGGGAATGAGGAAAAATGTGGCAAAGGAGAGCAGAACCATTGCGCCGCGCTGGTGAAGCTGAAGGATGAGCCGCGACCAAGGGCAGGCTGCGGCGGAGGGGCGAGGCGCCGTCGTGCCGCACCAGAGCACCTTGAAGGGCCGCGGCCGGGGCGGGCCGCGGTGGAGGGGCGCGGCGCAGTTGCGCCACGCCGGTCGGACAAAGGCCATGGAATAAGGCTGGGGCCGTGCAGGGAAGGGCGGCCGGAAATCCGGCCACCAGTGCAAGGGAAGGCGGGACCCACGGGGGTCCCGCGACAGCTCACAAGCCGGCCATCACGACTTGCTGGAATTGGAAGGGCCGGGGGTTTTAACCCCTGGCGGCTGGGAAAGGGGTGGGCCCCCCACGTGGGGGCCGCCATTTCAAACCAAGGGGGGCAGCGCCCCCCCCCCCCCCCTTTCCTCGTCCGCTCGGCCAGCGCCGAGCCGCCCCGCTAGGCCAGCGCTGAGCCGCCCACGCTGGGGTCGGACCACCCGCGCTGGCCCGGTCCGCCTGCGCCGGGCATTGTTGCACCGACTGGGTCGGGCCGTGCCAGCCAGGCTGGTCGACACCCACGTGTGCCGGACCTGGACCAGGGTCGGTTCGACCTGGTTCGGGCTGACCCAGGGGGTCTTGGGTCGGGTCGTTTTGGGCCCAAAACCCCCTAAAATCGAACATCTACGTTCAAAGCCCCATAACATGGGCTACGGACCTCCGATCAACGCACCGTCAATTGCGATGGGATCTATGGATCGAGACGGTCGTTTAGGTATATTGCACTCAAGGTTATGGAGAACTTTAGGTATGGTCGGGTTGGTTCAAACACGAAACCAATAGGGCCCTCGGAGCGGAAACACTTATAACATGAGCTCCGGACGTCCGATTGACATACCGTCAACATTGTTGGCTTCCTCTTAGTGATACGGTTCTTTTGTCTGACTCCGCTCAAGGTTTGGACATAGTTAGAGTACGGGTGGGTTGGTTTTGACTTAAAAACAAACAGGGCCCCTAGGACGAAAAAGCCAATAACTCTCAGACCGGGCGTCTGATTGACGCGCCGTCTGTCGCGTTGAGTTCCTTGTGATGAGATGGATCTTTGGGATACATAAACTCTAGACTTTGTGTATGTTGATGTATCGACCCCCTTGGCTCATGGATCGGACCCTCCCGGAATGAAGCATGCTGTGTGCGGGAACCCTAGAGATGGCTGCGACGAAGATGACGACAACCGTACTAGGATCCTCTATGGGTTCGATGACTGTGCTGGGATCCTATGTGGGTTCGACGACGACGTCTACCGTACTGGGATCCTCTGTGGGTTAGACGACGACATCTATCGTACTGGGATCCTCTGTGGGTTCGATGACGATGACTACTATACATGGATCCTTCGTGGGTTTGGCAGCGACGACTTCTATACTAGGATCCTATGTGGGTTCAGCAGAGAGGATGATTTAGAGGCTACATCTAATCATCTCCACCCCTCATCGGAAGTAGTATACCTGTGTGAGCTGAGTCTTGACCTTCAATCTTTAACTTTAGTATGATTATTTTGCTGTCCTTTTTGGACTGGGTTATTCTTTCTTGTGTGGACTGGGTCGTGCTTTCTTGTGTGGACTGGGTTATTCTTTCCTTTGTGGACTGGTTTTTGCTTTCCTGTGTGGAATGGGTTGTGCTTTCCTGTGTGGACTGGGATGTACTTGAGCTCGAGTGGTGGAGCCGAATATGAACTGATGACGTAGGTATATGTATGTGCATATACCTAAGTAGAGTTGGTTGTTACTTAGTGATTTTAACTTTCCATTGTGGTTTATCCTTCGTGGATTCTGGGAGACCTTCGGGGGTATCGGGGTCCCTACTGAGTATCGTATACTCACCCCTGCATGGGATATACCTGCACTATGTTGTGTTGGATTCAGACGACGTACAACGCTGATCGTGGTGGAGGCTCGTGGAGCTGGACAGTACCTGGAGGTGGACCACTGGGCAGGACGTAAACGGAGCGGACGACTGAAGCCAAGGAGCTGAGGAGACAATTTGCACCCACCCATCAGGTGGGGTTTCCAGTGGATTGCTTGGTGTTGTTGCTTTACTTTACAGTAGCTATACTTCCTTTCAGTTATACTTTACTTTCAGTTGGGTTTGTATTATGGCTCATTTACTTTCTAGCACTTACTTTTGTACTCATTTTACTTAGTGTTTACTTCAGCTTGCGTACTATGTGGTGTTTGTTTACTTTTTAATGGAAATGCCTTCCCTTTTATCGGGATTTATGCCTTTGGTTCTAGTCGCCATCCCCTGGCCTATGGGAGGTGGGCTTGGGGTACTAACGGCACGGGCCTCGAGGATGGGTCAGGACAATCAATACATTAATCATTCTCAAAATATATATTTTCAATATGTGATTAGTTTTTATACTATTTTGTACTTTTTTGATGAAAAATAAAACGGTAAGAGTTGAGAAATAATTAATCTCATCTATTTACCATTCATTTTTAAAAAATACATTTTCACCCTATTTTCTCCCCCCTCAATTAATCTCCAGGATTTATCAAATATACCTCCTAATAGAAATAGAAATACATTTTTTAGAGAAATATAAATTTACTTATTAATTAGTAATGGTCTATCAATTAATCAACTCTTTGACTACATTATCCACTAATGGAATACAAATATTTGTTACTAATATTAACTAGAAGTTATATAAAAAATAAATACATTGATAGAAAAAATGATTTCACATCTAAGAGGTTATCCTATTAGATTTTGGAAACAATTACTAGAATTTTATAATCATAAAAAATCACAACCCAACAAATCATATTGAATAATGACTTTTCCCTATTAAACAAATATTTTTTAGGCATCTGTCTAGATTATCAACAAAATATAATATAATACAAAGTATAAATTGGAATGTGTCAAATATAATGAATGGACTAGTTTAATTATGTTTGTATAAAATTTATTGTTCAAACCAAAAAAATACAATAGAATACTCTTCAATATGAATGATCCCAATGAATTTATTCCCTCTAACCCCTCTACATCAGTCCTTACAAGTAATATTTATTCCAACATCAGGGTTTTCTCTAATATGTTTTGAGTATACATTATTATATTTCATATATTATTAATTTATTCAATGATGGATGACATATCTTGATATATTTCAATAATGTCCTTCCTCCATTATTTATGTTTTAATAAATATTAAATTAAATTCTATACTCAAGGGAGTACATGAATATATCTATAATAATTAGTTGAGGCTTTATAAACATATTAGTGAGATAAATATGTATAATCCTAATTTATCTTCCCTAAAACTCTTTAATTTGTAGATTGTGATTTTTTATAAAACTTATTGTTAGATCAACCTTTAAAATTATAAAATTAGAAATCATTTGGTAATATTGAACTCAGAGAACCTCATAATTGATGATACATGTAATAGGAAATTTAAATTACGATATAAATTCAAATAAAATGACTCATGCTTCTCCCATAACTTTATATAGTTAAAAATATTGAAAATATAGTTTTTTAATGCATAAGGTATCATCTAAACTTTTTTATTTTGTAAAGACTACTTATTGATAATTACATTGATGCAATTTTGAGCCATTGATGAATTTTCATTATTTTTGAACAACCCATTTTTATAGGTGTAACTAGCATAGATTATTAGTATATATCCTAGATATATATAAAATTAGAAAAAATCAATAATTTCTATGTTACACTAATTTTTAATCCTTTACAAGTTTTCCTCAAGAATAAAAACCACTAAAACTATAAAACTTTACATAGTTTGTCTTAAAAGTCATATTTCGTCAATATTATTTCCTAAAACATTAATTATTAGGGTTATCATTTAATTGTCAATAATTTTCCCTTTACAACCATGGTATAATGTATTATTCATTGTTTTCAGATCAATTTCATATTTTTTCTTAGGAGTAATTTATTCTACATTATTCGGTTTACCCCATATAGAAGACACATTCTGATGATTTATTTTACACTTAATATATTTTTTATTAATTTCATATGATAATATGAATTATACTTGTTTATTATGTACAAGAACACGTCATAACTATAATAACATGTGATTAGATACTCTGAAATGTATTCATGTTATTAATCACTATATTTTTTGAGACATTTCATTTTTATTTATGATTTTTATTTTTTTCAACAATGTTCCACATTGACATTATCTCTACTCTCTTATAGTTAATTCCTTTTATAAACATAATTGTATGACATATTATAGAAAAATAAAATATTTTGGTGAAAAAAATCTCTATTAGAACAAATTTTGTTTAATAAATATAATTCCTTTAACAATAGTATAAATTTAGGATGATCTTAAAGATATCATGTTTTAGACATAATAAATATTTTGTTTAGTACAAATTAGGGATCCTATGACTCTATGTTTTGATATTACCACTATTTATGTGGCGTAGGATTTATCAAAATATATATATAATTTGGCTTTAAACCATCCTTATTATATAAATCCATATAAGTAAAAAATAATTAAATAGATCATGGGGTTCCTTCATTCATTAGATTGAAATGGCTATTTTTTAGTAAGTCACACAAAAATATATCAACAAATATGAGAGTTTATAGTGATAAAAATCATTTCAAATTTAGTTATAGTAGATCTGTTCATTTTTATAGTTACATTAGTGGTTTCTAGTTTAATGAGATTTTGATTTATCAATTTTCATAATGTTTATTAAAATATTTATCTATTTTCTCATCCTTAATATACCACAATCAAATATCAATATACCCATTCATCATATTTTTCCAATTTCCATGAATTTGATTCTCCACTTATGCATAATATTCAGGATCTATTATTTTCATTTTTAATAATAAAATATATTGTATATTTCACATTAATATAAATATAATGTAATTTCTCCAATGCATGGATTATGACATTAAATATATCCTTATTTAAAAATATACAATTAATCCATTTAAATTCCTCATCAATCATTCAAAAAATACATTTCTAATTAAAACATAATTTTTTAGCATTAAAATGTTTTGGGATTTTTTCCCTTTCTACAATATAGAAGTTATTTCATTATATATTTTACCAATTTTTTTCCCACTAACATATCACATAATTATTTCACCATGCAGTATCCATATATTTTATTTAATTCCTCATTGTAATCTTTCTTAAAATAATCCTTCACCTCACTATAGAGGTCTACTAACTGTTATATACAACCAATTTAATCAAAACAAGTCCTTATTTCTATAAAACATCAAGTATGTATTTCTACCACAATTTATAAGTATATTGTGAGTTTATAAAACTTGGTATTAAATTATTTATCCATTTTAAAAGTTGCTCATTCTCCTTAGTTAGTCACTTTTGATTTATTACATTATCATTTAGATTCCTCTATGGTTCATCTTTCATTTCGATACCACATTTCTGTTGTGCAAGAAAAAAATAACTAATTCTATAAAACTATAAAAATATTATATTTATTATATTTTAATTAATATTATAAAATCACATCAAATTAATTTTATATATTTTAATTATGTGATATATTCTCCATTTTTAGCTAATTAATCTAACAAAACAATTCCTCAATATAATCAGATAGTTTTATCCAATTATCGACATATAATTTATTATTAGTAAAAAAATTTCTCCCACGGTATTAATAGAATTCCATTTTTTTATTTAATCAAATTTAATCCAAGATAATAAAATAAATTTTTATTACAACCAATCTGCTTTATATAAATCTACTAAAAATATTTACCAAAAAATATTAATCCATGAATTAATTAAAAATGATTAAATTATATACCAAAAAATAATTTTTTCCCATAATTATAATTTTCTCACAATATTAATGTCTATAATAATATGAAGAACCAAAAGATAGAAGAAAATTATTAAATTTATTCATGGTATGATCACCATCTACTTATAGTATGGTTCATCTTCATAATTGTTTTTTTAATTCAATATGAGTTGTTAAAATTAATTCAACTAAAAATATTTCCCACACAACCAAATTATATTTATAGAGTCATTTATTATTGAATATATATATTTTATATTTTGAAAAATATTTCAAATAAATTCTTCTATATTTAATCACTAATGTGGATTTCAATATTTCAATATTTTAATATCTCGTCTTAAATAATAAGTGACATGCACTTCTAATATTCTAAGAATAAAGTATTGGATTTTATCATAATAAATAATCATGATATTTTTATCCCTGAATAATATCTCCAACATTTACAAAAATTGAATTAAAAAATAGATATTCTATAATTTTACCATATTTTGATAACTCGTATATATGAAATTTGTATCTAAATA
The DNA here is from genome assembly GCA_963277665.1 of Viscum album. Lineage (NCBI taxonomy): Eukaryota > Viridiplantae > Streptophyta > Magnoliopsida > Santalales > Viscaceae > Viscum > Viscum album. Next base: position 585,191,816 of record OY728130.1, read on the forward strand.
CATGAATTTGAATAATTAATATGCATCCTAGTGTGATTCTCAATGATTTTTGGTAAATTATTATTTTACAATATCCTAAAATTATTATCTCTATAGACATATAATTTTATTATATTAATCATATTAATTTTTAAAATCCATAATAATTCAAGAAAATCATCGTGCTTGACTCTGCATTGCTAATTTCCAATTGTTATATCAATAAATCCCATACCAAAATACAAATATATTAAAAATGAAATGAAATATATTACACAATCTATGAAAAATATTAAATTCACACTTATCTATGAAAAAACATCATACATAATATATTAAAAACATAACACATCCTAGTACATTATCCCTTAAGTAATTTCTGATGTATTATATATACAACTTCTTATTTTAAATATATTAGCATCATGACATTACCATAACTCTAAATCATAGTTATGTACTACACAAAGAATTCATTTTTCAAATACTGACTCCAATATATAGAATAATATATCTATGTAGGAATCTTTAATACTATTTCCAATTTCTTCTACTCTACATAAAATCACCCATATGTGCTTCCTTTAAAAAATCACATTCAACTCAATTATTAAAAATTAAATTAAATGTGATATTAACATCATGATATCTCTATATGAATATTTCCAATAACTAAAAAAATTTAAAATTAAATTATAAATCATTTCAAATTTTAATAATATATAGAAATCATTTCAACACATCACTAAATTACATTATAGTATATATTTACTCACTTTTGAGAAAATCATTTGACCGTCACTACCAATTTATAATGACAATTAATGATAGATTAATCATACCATTATTCAAGTTACATTAAAAATTGTATAAAATTTCATTTATGATCTAAAATTCTTCAATGGATACTTCACATTACAATATAATTTCTCTTATATAAAACATATAATTAATGTTGTTAACACAATAATCTATTAAAAATAATTAAAAATATTTCAATACCATGCATTTATTATGTAAAATAACTAGAAATCTATTCTATAACATTTTTTTATTAAATCATTCGATTTTGAGAAAATATCATTAAACCATAATATCTATGTTATTTGAGGGAGAAACAACCATTACCCATTTAAAATTTCATAATCATCACAGAAATCCCATGATAATATCCTTCAATACCTAAACAATAGCTTTAAATCATCATTCATAGAAAATAGAACAAAAATACATTGTCGTTGTCAATATAAACCATTATATTATTCATTAACATCTTCAAATGATTCAAAAAAATTAATATTTATATGTTATAAGTAGTTTTACTATTTTCCTCTATATTAAAAAATACAATGTTAAGTGTAAGGGAAAATTTGTTCCATCTCTTTAACTTTCATAAGTAGAAACTTTTAGTCTTTTTTTTGTTCCGCCCCTTTGTTTTTTCCCTCCCATTTATTGAGATATGTTAAATTAGTGGAATTAAATCTCTTATTCAATAAATAATTACTAAATCACTTATTACCTAGCAATGATCCATAAATTAATCAAATATATGTATTTATTTGAGGTTCTCACTATAGAGAATGTGACTGACTACTATAGGGAAAATATTTATCCAAAAATACTCCAAAATTGGATATTATGTGTTAAATTATTTCTTAAGGGATATATAAATATCTTTTATAAGAACTTAAAAGTATCATTTCATCTTAAAAAAAACATCATAAACATTTTTTTATAATGTTGTATTCCACATTTCAAGAAATTATTAATCATATCAATCTATATTTATTAAAAAACCTATTATACAAATTAGAAATCATTATTGGGGATTTAATCAATTTTCCTCAAACATTATATTTAAAACTTTTGGATAGAATTTCATTTTTAATCATTATAAATAAACCTTGTGTATGCTATAAAATTAAATTTCTGCCCTACCAGGGATGCTCTCCAACATCACTATGTCATGGTTTATTTACTCTGAAAAATTATAGTAGGAAACTTCTGATAAACATGGAATTATAGCACGGTATCTTCATGGATTCCCTGATGGATGACATAATATGTTACATATATATAAATTATAATCTATGTGTTATCCTATTTAATATATTTTCCAAATTCAATTATTATATCCATGTAGCTTATTAAATTATGTATGGTAATATGATTAGTCTAGATTCGATCCCTAATGGGAACAATGGTGACATATATTTCATATCATATAATCTTGTTTATATATTTCTCGAGGATATTAGAACACTTCATGATATCTCATCCACTGACATTCTTGATATGGATCTTTGTAGGGAGAACAATCATAAATATCACTTTATATATTTTCTTATATGGAACTATAATTTTACTTCATCTTGAAAATCACATTAATTAATTTTAGAATTTTATTTTTTCCAATTACAACTGCTTTTGCCATATCATTAGTGATTTAATAGTTACATAATCAATATAATTTTGTTTTGTATATATCTTATTCATAGCTATAGTCTTATTAATCAAAATCACTATTTTTTCTAAATAAAAATATTTTTACCTTTTATAAAATTCCATACACTTATAATTTATATACCGATAGTTTCAATAACATCCACATATAATTTAAATATCTTTTAGATTAACTCTACCCATTCTTCTATGATGTCATCCAATACAAAAATTTCATACCCAACTCTACGATTAATTATAATTTTAAATAGAACATTTTTCCTTAAACATTTATGGTTAGGAAAAACATTAAATGGTTCATTATGTGTGCCTTAATACCGTATTATAATCATTTATTCATTGTTTTTATATTCTTTTCAACTTATGTTTTGTGTCATAAATTCACCTTTCTTTTATATACTCTTTAAAGATGACTAATTTCAATTTTTTCTTAAAATATTATAGTATCATTTTAACATTAGAATATGAAGTGTGATTTACTAGAACATTCCATAAATATTCATTACCATGAACTTATTTTACACAATAATAAATGAATATTTCATTTTATACAATCATTTTTGTATTTGATATATATTTTCAATTTATTACTTTTCTCCTATTCAATAGTGTTTATTTTTATATCATTACTACTACCCCAAAATTAAGGAACCTATTAAATTTATATACTGACATATTCTTCCATAAATAAATATCCTTGTTAAGTGTCCACCAATAGTTCCAACAGTGGATGATAATTACAATTTTTTTAGCTCCAGACTATATTATTTTTGTATAATGATGACTTTATAGAATGAATAGTGTCTTATATTCCATAAATAAAAACATGAAATATTAATGTATTATTTAATAATTTTTTACATTCATATTTTTATAAAATATAATTAAATACATGCATAAGTAAAACAAATTGAATTTTTACTAACTAAAATAATTGGATCATGAGTCTATTCCCTCAATGAAAATTTACAACACATTTATTATCTTATCTGAAGTACTTGTATACAGAAAAATTATTATTAAGGGATATAAATCACTTTATAGAAATTATTTTGGGAATAAGTTTTTCTCTATACCTTTTTATGTTTTAGGTTTTACAAAATTTAGAGTCACCAAATTTTTTTCGTCTTCAAGCCACTTCAATTTTAGAGTCAAAAAAATATCAGATGATAATTTCAAAATATCATTACATCAAATATTTATCATATTTAATTAAATATCTTGAATATTATATTCAATTAAATGAAAATTCTCAAGAACCATTATTTTTTCATTACTTTTAAAATGGTCATCTTTGATATTCATAATGATATTATGTAATTTCTATAATGTATGAATCACTTCATAAAAGTAATATTTATTATTAATATTCTAACAAAAACAACTTTTCAAATTCTTTACAATCAATGATATTATTTCATTATAAAAAATTTATTTCCTTCCTTATCATTAATTTTTTTAGTGTTCCAATTTTTAAACTTCTTAGATACTGCATATTTCAATGCATAATATTTCTATTCCATATGAGTTCCATCTAAATGTAGTCCCTCTATAAAGGTATAATTTTTAATAAAACATAAAATATGAATATTCTTTGAAAAATAATTGACCACAATGTAGAGGTATTTTCCATATTTGGTATAATAATTATTATCAAACCTATATAAAAGTCATTAAAATAATCAACTGTATAATATTTACCTGAAATAAAACCAATAAAATTTTAATCATTTAGTAGTTTAGTGTGTAACACCATGAGATTTTAAAGTAATACTTTTATTTTATATAGCATATATGACATGAAACACAGAGCCTAAATGATCTATGATATATTATTTAAATGTGATGGTTAAGATAATTCCTTTAAAATTGGGTGTATGGATAGTATGAAAAACTTTTTAAAATAATTTATAAATATTTATGAAGATGAAAAAATATTTACAAATATGGACTCAAATTTTAGTAAAGCACCTACAAGGACTAAAAATAATTTTTTTATTAAACATTTTTATCTCTCTTTTTGTGAGAAAATATTATAATTAATTTCATGAAAAATAGAAAAATTATTTGGTATAATAAAATTCATATTTTAAATAATCAAATCAAAATTAACATAATTTAAATAATTTGTCCATTTTTAAAAAGATCGATTTTTCAATGAACAGTGATAATTTTCGATTTTTCAAATATCATCATTTATTTTTTTAAAAATCATGAGATTTAAAAGTACCATTTTATTTTTTATTAATTATGAAATTTAAAAATTATATAATTAGTTTCATTTGAATCAAAAAAAAATTATTAATTTTCTGTAAATATATTTTTATGTATTAAAACTCATTTTTCTAAGAACTATTTTTATTTGAATAATGTATTTATTTTTTAATTAATTAAAATAAACCCAAATAGTGAATTATATAAACTTAATTTATATAGTATATATCAATATATATGAATTTAAATTCTTATAATCAATATAACTAGTGATAGATTTAATATAAAATCATATTTTCCTAGAAAAATTCATTTTTCCCAAAACCACTTTTCATCATGTTTTTGTGTTTGAGTTTTAATTAAATTATGAAACTTCGGTGAATTGAATTTTTTAAAATCAATTAAATATTTATGATAATTATAATTAAAAATATTTAATAACACCAAATTATTTTTGGGCTTAATTAATGGTGAATGAAGAAAAACATTGTTACCATTATTATGGGAAAAAGGTTTTTTAGGGGTTAAACAAAAGAGATAAGATTTATAGTGACCTAAAAACATGTCTAATATCTACTTAATGAACATATTTTGGTAATATTTTATCTAAATTCAGTAAATATATTTATTTGGGTTCATATAAGTTTCATATTTACATTTATAATTAATATATGTAAGGAAAAGGACAAAAATGACTCTATCTTACTTTTAAAAAAAATCTTCTCTGTTCACAACTAGATAAATTAGGTTGTGTTTAGTTATAAATATTTATTTTAAGGATATTTGATTTCTACTTTGAAATGTAATCTACTTATAATAATTATTGATTATATAATTAATGTTAAATTATATACGTTGCTGATCTATTAATTATTTTATTGAATGAAAAATAAAATAAATAATTTTTAATATTTTAAAAGTAAAATAATATTAATAAATTGTTTGGATAAAAAGCAGGGATATATAACTCATTAGTTTTTTAGATTTATAGATTCATATTCCTTCTTTATCTTGACATTTTTTAAGATAAATTAAATGAACAATTTTAAAACTGATAGCAATGCTATTTAATAATAACAAATATTTTATTAAATTAATAAAATTCCAAAACAATAAATCATATTAAAATTAATTGGTATTTTTTTAGATTATAGTGGGTATTTTATTTATAGAAACAAATCCTATTTAATAAAAATAATTCCCCAAAAGAGTAAAAACGTCATTATCTTGGTTAAGGATAAAATTGGGTTTAGCGCATTACATGGGACTCTCTTAAAATTAATTTTCCACAAAAATTTAATTTCTATTAATTTAATTTTATTTTTAAAAAACCAAAGGAAATAAATAACTTAATATGTATCTTTTTATTTTTAACATAAAGAACAATTTACCTAAGTAAAAACACTAGTTACTGAGATTAAAATTAAAGTGGTAAAAGAGATGTACCCTTTGATGTAATGGGAATAAATATTTCAAACATGTATTTTTTTTTAATTTTCGATGTGTTTAAAGGTCTTATCATACCTCCACCAGATTATTTATTGTTTTTTAAGGGACTTGTATTGACATTTAATTTCCAATATTGAATAGTTTTATCTATTAAAAAAATGAAAATCCTCCTCAATTATATAATGTCACCCCATCATTTCATCTATTCACACCTCTAAATCAATTTACATCTATAATTACCGAAAAAAATATTCCCCAAAATATTTTATACACATTGTGGATCTACTATTTTCACTATAAATCCACACCTATAGTCTTTAATAATATATCCAACTGTGGATTTTATAAGAAAATGTAATTGTCTTCACTAAGCTCTTTATTTTTTAACACCCTCTTTTTCCACATTAAAATATATAATAATAATTATTGTATAATAACACTAGTATCAACAATATATACTATTTTTTTATGTTTATCTAATAATATTTATCCATATCCTTCACCATAAAATTGGTAACAAACCCATCACCTGTGTGTGAGGAAGACTACCGCCTAAAACAAAATGTATTGTTTCCATAACTGACTCACATTAATATTCATAATTATGTAAATAAATAAAATATATGATGCATATGACATGATAATGATCCAGTAAAATTAATATATCATCAAATTCCTTTCCCTTTCACGAATTAAGTAAATAATTGTGTCCTTCATGCCTAAGTACATCCCACTATCCCCATGAAACGATGTGATTCATTATACATCTTAAAAATTCAATAATGACTCTAAAAATATATGTAATTAATATATATGATATTAATAACATAAAAATAATTCAAGATACGTTGGAACCATATTATATCCATAAGAACTGGATCATCTACACCTACGGGCCTTGTGAGGGTTCCACCTCAACCCTTAAAATGTGGATTATCAAAAATCAATAACAATGAAGGCCTTCAGGCCATTAGAGGGCAATAAAACATAAAAGATAAAACAAAAAGTTAACTCATGAAAAAAATAGTAATAATGAAATATTCTTAACCAATGGGTGATAATATGTTATAAAATGATCATATACGATATTATAAATATTAATAAGGTTTTATTATAAACTAAAAACATGTCTAAATAAATTATATAATAGGTTAAAAATCATTCAAATATTTGAAAACATAAGGTAATGGATTCCGTCTAAATTTTCATGCATTGAGGAATATTTTGATGTTATGAAAATAATTTTTATTATGTGGTGTCTATATGTCACATTTAATTATAATATAATAAATCCTTAATAATTAATAATGTTTTATTTATCATTGTGACATTTTATTCTAAGGTAACATTATATGAGGGTTACCATGTAGTAATGAATTTCATAACTCAAGTCGAGATCATTGTTTTATAGTAATTCATCATTTTATTCAATATTATATGATTATATGTGTAAACTATTTGGAAATATTTTTATTATATTTTATATTTATTTATGAGGTTTTTAATTTTATATACATAATAAATTCATTTTCATAATTCTCACTTCTATGGTGTGATCATTTCAAGATACTTCATAAATATTAACATTCTTATGACTCAATTTTAGTATTGTACCCCTATATATTTTATTTTTTTGTATTTAATTAACATTTATATGTTTTATAATGAATCACTTTATATTCATGTAATTTAATGTTTTATTTTTTTTTATTAATTTCAAGTGGCTTATCATTTAAAATTTATCAATGTGGTAAGGGTTTATGCTTTAATATTACATTAATAAATATTTTTATGGTTGAATTTAAATTGAATCAGTTTATTTAATCAATGTATGCTAAAACCCTTTTCTCTTATATTATGGTTATTCATCAAATTTTCATGTGATAGTATAATTTTTTTCAATTTGGAACAAAAATTGATTAAAAAAATTTCTATAGAAAGAAAACTTTCTTCTGTTTCATTGGAAAATTATATTTCATCCATATCTATTGTTTCTAAAAATGTTTTCAATAAACAATTCATGATCGTTTTATGGTTTTTCATTTTGAAAAATGACAAAAATTCATTGTTTTAATTATAAACATCTAGGGATATATTCAAAAGATTATATCCTTACTCTTTCTCTAGTTGGTGTATGATCAGTTGGACTTAGAAAAGTGTGGATGTTCAATATTAGGATTAATTTGTTTTTCTGTAACATTCCATTGAAGCATTCAATTTCTTGAGATCATTGTACATATCTTTTTCATTTAATATCTATATTCATTATACCATAGATATTATTAATTCCTAAACAACCTATAATTTTTACATATGGTGTTTTACTGTTAACTTTTTTTGAATAGGAAAAACCATCCTAAATTCATATTCATTTCTTAATACGGATATTTTTTATATGGAATATTGTTTTGGAACTAAAGTGATCATTACATATAGGAGGGATGCATTGAACATGTAGTGATTGTGGGGTCTCTTTATAGAAAATCCCTTGATGCATCAATATTCTCATGAGATGAATTAGTTAGAAATAAAACATAAATGGTTTTTTGTGTATAACTTCCCATAAATTAAGTTTTCTTATAATAAGGTCACAGTCATATAGGTATCATGATGTATTATATCATGACTTCTAATAATATTTCATTCCATAAATAACAATTAATTAATTTCTTATCCATGACTTTTTTTTACTAGTTTTATTCTTAGATGAATTCTCATGCTTGTGTTAATGATAAAATAGCATGGGTGTTTTAGTTATTTACATTTTAATATTGATTATTCTATATTTATTATTATTATATTATTATTGATAGCTTTCACTATATTTATCCCTTACTGAACATCTTGGATAACCCTTATTTATCTTCTTTCCCTAGGATATAAGGAATTAATCTTTGTGTGAGTATATGGATTATATATTTTTACATTATGTATGTATTGTATTTTATGATTTCAAATGTAAAATAATATTCAAGTATTTATGATATTTACAAACACTACAAAACAATACAATTTTTTAGGATATGATCATTTGTCTCTTATGCTAAACTTGTAAAGTAATCCCTCACTCTGGGACACTGTGGTTTTGGTATTTATAGTAGGTATCAGATAATTTTTTGTATAATCCATGTGTACTAGATTTAAGAAAGAATCTCTTATAGGATGGAACAATTTTAATAATTTTGATGATAAGTCTTCATATAGGATGACATCAAAAAGTTTTGGAAATTTAGAAATTTTTTTTTTCCAAAAATTTAAATCCCATTGTAGATTCTATATATAGATTTTGTTTTGATGTAATTTTTCTTATTAGGATAAATTTTATATATATTTTGGATACAATTTTTTTATTTGATCATGATTTATTCAATAATTCAATGTTTTTTTTGTTTTTTTAATTAGTACTTATGGACTTAAAGAAATAAATATATAAACGTTCCAAAAACATAATTTACATGACATGTATCACATTCATGACATGTAGACTCCAGTAAAAAAATGACTTTAGATCCACTGACAGACATGTGAAGATTTGGAATGGTGTGAAGATAATACGTAGTGTGTAAATCAATTACATGATATGAAACATTCAAAAGTCATAATCTTAATAAAATTGTATTTCATACACAACATGAAGATATTGAATTGTGTTCATGTTTTGATTCTTTGATTGATGAAAGATACAAAAGTATTCTTTGGAAAGAAAAATGTATCAGAATTACATAGTATGAAACCAACTTACATTATGTGAATATGTCAGAATGGGAGTCACGTAAACTAGTACATGATGTTTTAGACATTCATTTTGAGTACTTATCGAGCCTATTAATAATTTTCACACTCTATGTACAATCATATCATCACACTAGATTTCATTCTCTCATTTTCCTTCCAAATTTTTCACCCCACCTTGATTTCAAATATATTCCATTCATTCATTATATTTTTTATCAAATAGTTTTGATTTGATATTCCTTCGACCTCTTTTCTTCACCATTTCAATTCTGCTTTCTTTTTCAATTTTCATTTCATTCACTACCTTTTATTCATCACTGATACATTCATCATTCGTTGTAAATTCTTCATTCATAAAATGTTTTTGATTGATTCATACTTTTTTCATTCCTGATTGATAATTTTTCATTCTTTGTTTTTGGAAAGTCATTTCTATGTTATATTTTCATTACTTATAATTTTTTGACATTTTTTCTTTATTTTTTAATCATAGATTGTATCCTTTTCAACTACTTTTTGATTATGCATGGCATGGTTAATACTTCCATGATTTTGATGTTTACCACCATTCAAGACTAATCCATCATGGTTTAGGGGTTGAGAGTAGGGGTGGTTCCTGAACTAATGAATTTTTATATTGAACTGTTGTAACCCTATGACTTGTATTTATGTTTATAATAATTGGTCATCGCGTGCTTTCACAAAACCTTGACCATGGGTTGTGTGGATCAACAAAACAGACCTAATTAATGTGGAAAATCATTTTATCCATTAGACTAGTGCAATTTCTACATATAATCAAAGAATAATGCACTCAGGTTTTTAGTTATACCCTAACCATTGGATATTTTCATCATAGGTATAACCAATTGGTTTAAAGAAAACTAATTAGTGAATTTTTCCCCACTTCTCAGCCAACTCCATAGTACAATTCAAATTTAAGCCTAGGATTATATTTTTTAAAGAACCCTAAAATTTTCTTTGATGGATTCCTATAATATATATCATAAACTCCTAACTATATAGTCTTAGTTAAAAATAAAACATGAAGAGTGAAATTGTGTAATCCTTACAAGGGTTTTTATCGTTTAGCTATTGTTGTACCAGCAATCATTATTGGATTGACCATGTACATCCACTTTACTATGCCATGGTAGTATATTTAGTTTGGGACTATAAATTATAATCTGATATCATCCCATGTGAATTTAATGATTCATTTGGGGGAGTAAAATTTTCACAATGTTACTGGGGAAAAAATGTGATCTGGAACAGTGACATTTCTATCAAACCTGGATTACCTTACCCCCTCTCCCTTCGTTATTTTCCATCCCCATTTCCATTTTATTTCCTTTAATCATTCCCTCCCATTTTATTCTACGATATTGTATGTTATATATACCCTTAACACACTGATGAATCTTAAACTATAAATAAAAACATCTTTTTGATCCTAGTATTAATTGAACCATGAATGCACCCCACTACATTTCAATAGAATAACAAAACAATATTGTACTACATCCCCTACAAGACCCCTATTTTGTGCCACCTTCTTATCAGGGTTAGAAACTAGTATTGTAGGAGTGCACCATTTGTACTATATACTTTCATCCATTAGGGGTGTTGTTTTCAGATATTTAGGCCTCTCTATTTAGGTGCACACTTTTAAAATTAAACCTAGACTCATTCACATGATCCAGAATATGGGGATTCAATGGGATTAAATGATAAGACACCCATGAGTTCATATCTTACATTCGTGAGGTTTTCAATTCCTTTATTGACCAAGGAATAACTTTAGATACAATAAGACTCTATCTCATCCCTTTCTACTTGTATGAATGAGACATAGACAATCTAAAAAGTCATGTTCTTGAGTCAATCATTACATGAGCTTAATTAGAAAATAAATTCATAGAAAAATAATTCCAACCAATACACACATTCATTATAGGAATGAAATTTCAAAAATCACCCATGTTGAGGGATAATAATTGAGTCATTCATGGGATATAAAGATTGAGGTTTCCCAAAAGTGCATGAATCACATACTAAGTGTTTCTCTTCAATATCAGACATTCTATCAAGGACTCTAACCTTAGGCATGAACTGTAGTAGACACAGTTTCTAATGGATGACTAATTCTCAAGTCTCTTAATATCAGACCATATGATTTACATAATTTATCTCATAATTTCATTCTATGGAAAAGTGATAGAGGACAACCTCATAAAGGAACTCATCTGGTTGGATAGACCACCGACCTCATTCCATAAGTAAAGTCTCTAACCAATATGCCAAAATAATTTCAGATGCATATTTTGACACCACACCCTCCAACTCTAGTATTGGAAATTCAATATTTTGATATATTTGGTGTCACACACTCATTATTGTAGGGTAGATATAGAAGAGACTAAAATTAAGGATTTTATTTTTATCATTTATAGTCAATGAAAACATTGAATATACAGAGTTTGATTTTCAAAATCATTTTTTTAAAAACCTTGATCCTAGGGATCACACTGAACCCCCTCTATCACTACCTCTCATGCAAGACATCTCCCCTCCCCATCCAAGAACCCTTAACTGAACCCAACCCCATATTTCTCAATCTCGAACCCATATGACCACGCACCCCTAGTTGTTATATTCCACATCTCTTCCTCACACCCTCATCTCTTATACCTTGCCTTTCCCTACTTTAGAAATGGACATCACAATGATTGTTTACACCCTACCTTCCCACTGGATTCCTGAGAAAATGGAAATGCCTATGACACCCCAGATGATTTGGAATTTACCTCCTCTATAATCAAAAAATACAACCTCCACATCATCTACTTCCACCAATGCATTTTCTTCTTCATTGGGTGACTCCCAGTTATAGTCTACTAGATCACAGGGCCATTATTATCCTCACTATCACCCATATTTACAATACTCTAACCCAGAACAATAGTTCCTCTTAGACCACCTCATGTAAAAGCCTATGAAAATGAACAAAACATTGGATCTCACCATCTTGTAGCACATTCATATCCACCATGATGTTTGTCACCTCATGGACCACTTGCACCTAACCCAGATCATACAGTTATAGTATGAAATATATAAGGAGTTACACTTCATGTTCCTTTCTGCATTAGGCATGGAAATTGATATCATACACTTTTTAATTAGAGTGTAGATATGGGATCATAGCCTCTGAGAAATATCATTTGGCCTTATCATTTATTCTATTGAGTTCCTCACCTCCCTCATCTTTCCTACTCTGCATCATGATAAAAACAAGGTCGAGGTTACAAGACATTGGACAAGTATTTCCACTCACCACCAGAGTGAGTATGGGCCCCAAACAATGAAGAGCGCATTACTCTGAAGTGCGACTATCTGGATTCTACACAGGGCCGTCACCCATGCTTCGATGTCATATGGGGAAGCCCATAGTTGGGTCACCTAGATGGAGGTCCTTATTCCAACAGTAGCCATGGTAGGCCCCTCCATGAACATGGGTAGATAGGTTTGTGTGTTCTACAAGACACTGGTGAAAAGGACCCATAGAACATTGATGGGTGGATCATTAATAACCTAACTGGATAGGTACATGGCTACCTTTAATGCCTCTCAGCCTCACACATATGTTGTTCCTATAGAGTGAATATCTCTTCTGCTTCCCATAAGATGGGGCTTCACACAAAAGATTGGGATGTATAGTGAAGGGGGTGATCATATATAGAGGATGGGGATGAGGACCCCAATCATCACAGTGATGATTCACCATTCAACATAGCTAACCCACACTATTTTTTTCCACCACATCATAATCCACCACTACAGTTACTACCTCTACCATCTCACCCACAACTATTCCCAACCTCATTACCACACCCATCCCCACCCCTACAACTACCTATAAAATGTCATCACCCATCCCATCCATCTCAGTCAGCCTCTACATCCCCCAACTATATATTCTAGTGAAAATATTAATTATATTTCACCATATAGGCATCCCATTCATTTCACCTCTATTTATTGTTGTCCTACCTCACCGAAACAACTTGTAGTCCCTTTATCCTTCTACATGCCATCACCAGCTGCTAACCTAGAATACCTACCCTCTGACCTAATAGTCCCTAGGGCCCAACATGATTTTCCTATAGTGTAGGCCCAGCACAGAAAGGGCCCAACCCATCAACCCTCTTCTGGGGTACAATTCATTGACCCTACTACCAAAATGTCTAAAACCATCACGATCTCTACTTCACCTCCACGAGCCACTATGATAGCTACCAACACTATAACACCCATTGTAGTGGTTAATCTATACACCCTATTCTCTATCACTGATATTGAAACGAAAATCTAGTTGTAGGAACCCCCTAATCAATCGAGGACATTAGAAGGGGATCTTAGTGATTTTTGTTATTCTACTTAGTTATTTCGTAGTATCCTCCCCCATTTTTTCTATTCGAGTGATCTCTTTATTAATACTTCAATTCCATTCTATATTATCCATAAATTACTTTTATATATAAATAATATATAGTTTTTTCTTCACTTTTGGTTAACTTATTTTCAATTCATTATTGTATTACATTATACATGCATAGTTCTCATACCTCTTCAATGATCATCGATACACCAATTATGCTACCATATCCCCTCTTATATTGGATGACTCAACATATATTTAGCATCAAGCACTAGCCAGAGGAGCTATCACTAGAGATGTATGCTCATAAGGGGTCCCCATCATAATGGGAACTAATTCTTTTCATACTATATGAGATTCATACTTAGTACCATCTTGAGGTTTTGAACCCCTCTAAGATTCCAAGCATGCTCAATGATATAAATAGAAGTTCTTGTAGGTGGAAGAGGAATTTTAAGCATATGGATGTCACCTGATTAATCATTTTGACCATCCATCAATATTATATGGATATTTTTATCAAATTATGGAGGAACCCCATATTTTATTTGGATTCACTATTTTCAATATTTTACTATGGATTTTTATAGTGTCATTTTTGTTCATAGGTCACCATGACCATTATTGTATCAAAATATTTACATGAATCTATGTTTAATTTCTTTACAATTCATTATGTACACCTTCCTATTTCAATACATTCATTCTACTTAAAACATGTGTTTTAATATTCCCTCTAATTCTAGGTTTTCATTTATAAAAATTTAAGTGCATAGCCAAATTTGAAATCATAATCCACCAAGTTTGCACTTGGCATGAAACTCACACTGGGAGAGTTTAATTCCCTAAAATCAATTTTAATGTTTCAATTTATTTATTCTAATATATATATATGATATAATTCCCATGATACATTCCAAGATAGTGCATACAAAATTTCATTTTAGGTGTGGGGGATGCGTCCTTGATTTTACAGTTGATACACTAGGGTTATTGTTTGTTTTCACTTATCTGGGATACATTTTTAACTATAAGAATTATTTAATCCTAAAAAATAATTACACGAATTTAAATAAAATACACATATAGGTTAGATATTTTTTAAATATATTTTTTAATATCATTTATATTTTCACCTGATTTATGAGTTTAGTAATTTAATGTGAAATTAGAATTTTTTTAAATTATTATTGATTGACTTATTACTTGATTTTATACCTTCAGTAATTTCATTTTTTTATACTTCCATTCTAGATAGGATTATGGAACCACGTCATCATATATTTTTATGGGCATATTCCTTGAGAGACCCATAAGGAATGTACACATATCAGTAATTTCATTAAGATCTTATTGAGGCTCTGACTGAACAAATAAAATTTTAGTATGATTGATGAAATATTTATTGAGCTACTTTTACTAAGACCTACCTTTCTTTAGTCCTTATTTAGATCATATATTTCATGAATGAATGGTTTTTGATGCATCTATTTCAATCTGATTATCCCTTCTTACCCTCCAATTGGTATTATCCACGATTATCCTTTTAACAAGTGTGGGGGGATTTTATAATAATAGAAATCAGATGTATTTATTGAGGAGTATTATTTTTGATTTTCTACCAGACTGATATGATTTGATCCATGATTAATGTTTTAATTTTATGCATACCCTATTACTTTGAAAAATATATGAAAAGAAATATAAAGATAATTATTTTTGGGTTGTGTATTTGAAAGGTAAAAAATAACCATTTATAGAATGATGGATCCTCTGATGTATCATATGTGGTTAGTGGATGGGTGGGAAATATAGCATGAACATGTCTTTTGAAATTATTAATAACAGAAAAATAAAAATATGTTATAGTATACATTTTTTTACATACTTGTTATATTCATGGACCCACTATGAGCGAATTATAGCATTGGAATCTTTTTATCTCAAAGGGGTAACTTATTTTATTTTTAATATTAATCATTTATTATAATTTATATATTACCATCTTTTCTAGCATAATTTTAACTTTCTACCCACCTTCCCTTAGCATCATATTAAGGTCAACACTCTTTTCAGAATCCCTCAAGAATAATTTTGTATTTTTTTTAAAGTATAGATGATAGACCAATGAAAGCCTATGGTTGGTAACATATACACAGGGTATGAGTATTACCCCATCCAAATATTTTCTTCTATGATGACAAAAAATTTATTGTGAGGTAAATTTCATAATGGGTAATGAATTTAAGAAAATTATTATGAAGTTTTAATTAATAGAATAAACAATTTTAATATAAGATTTGATTTATGATTGGTGAATAATGTTCTATATACAAATGATTTCAGATGAATGAAATCGTTTCATACACTTAGTTGCATTTTCTTGGTCGTAATGCATGCTTATTATTTTGAAAAAAATTTCTCTTTTAATCCCTATAGAGATAATTTTTTCTTGAGCACATTAAATTTATCTACTGTGGGGATATTTGATTAGATTAAATTTTATATACGTTTAGGATAAATTTTATTATGTTTTATTCATGAATTATTTGTTAGTGCACCATGTCTTTATTTATTTTTCAAGAATTATTAATTCTATAAAAAGATTAAATTTGAAAAAAAAAATATTGAAATACCCTTTATACGGCATGAAAACACAACATGTATACACCATTCACAGCGTGCATGCTAATCCAGAGACCAAACCATGAAGATTCATCATGATTTGTAGACAATACATTGCATATAAATCTATTACATAATGTGAAAAATTAAAATATCAGAATCCCTATAAAATTAAATTTCATACATGATGTGTAAAGATTGCACAATATGCATGGTTAGAATCATCACCTGGTCAATGATAAGAACAAATTCATCAACATAAAAAGAATATTTAAATCAAACGGTGTGAAAAATGTTATGAATATATCGAGAAATAATTCAATTAATCTATCACATTATGTTATGTATTCACTTCATGTAATTCTGAAGCCTATTTATAATTTTATCGCTCTATTCAAAAACAGAGCTTCATATATTTTTTTCTTTTCTTTCATTCTTTATTGTTCATCATTTCTCAAAAACAATATTAATTCCATTCAATATTTTTTTAATTGAACCTTAATAAGGTGATAATACTTCAACATTAGATCTTCATGTTTTCAGTCCCTCTTTTTTGTGGTTGCTTGTTTCCATTACCACCTACCATTCTTCACCAATGCTTTCATCATTCTTCATATATACATCCTTCACAGTGTGTTTTTTATTATTTCTTAATTTTTTTGATTCGATATTTCTCATTCTTCACGATGTCTTCATGAAAATTTCTTTCCTAGATATTTTTTTATTTTATAATTTTTTTCTATATTGATTCTTTCTTTTTAAATCTTGGATTGTATCTTTTTCAACAACTTTATGATTATGCCCAACATGATTAATTTATCCTTGATTTTGATCATCACCGCCATGAATGGGTAATCCATATAGGTTTAGGAGTTAATATTTTGTGTGTTTACAAACCTAATTGATCTCTACATTGAACCTTGGACACCCTATGGCTATTAATTAAGTAAATAAGGACTATTCATCAAATTCTTTTGCTCTACTTTGACCATGGGAAGTGAAGTTGAATGAACCAAACCTAATGGAAGTTGAAGTGGTATATGATCATTATCATATGATAGTTTCTACTTAGAAACTATCATAATTAACATAGGTTGTCTCTTATTCCTTGACCATGGTATAATTGTAGCTTAGGTAGATCTATTTTTTGACAAAAAACATTGGCGATTTTTTCACTACATAACAACTTATGCCATAGTACCATTCTAAGTCAAATATATGATTATATTTTTTCAAAAACCCTAAAATTGACCTCGATCCCATAAATTCTTATTTTTATTAAAACCCCAAAATCTGTAGTCTTAGTTAAAACCCAATCTTAAAGAGTGAAAGTGATGATTCCTACGAAGGGTTTTGTTTTACTAGTTACTGACATGCAAGTATTCTTTATTGGATCAACCCCATACTGCCACTTTACATCACCCTTGTAGTAAGTGTATTTTTGGCCTATAAATTCTAATGTATTATCATAATAAGAAAATTCAATTATTCATGTGGGTGAGTCATGTACCGAATGGTAATAACACTAAATGGAACGCATTTTTTATTGAATTGATAATTACTCGGTGTAAGACAAAGGGTCATATTTCACACCTCGTTTTACAATCCTAAGAAATATGGTTGGGTTAATCTAAAATCCCTTTATAGACCATCATATTAATTACTGAAAAGAAAATATTGTACCATATTATATACCATAATGATTTGGTATATACCTATGGTATTTAAGGATGATATGTCTGAGGGTAATCTTATTAATAAAATAATAGATGATCATTTTAGGGTATTATGTGATTGGATTTTATCATGATTAATGATACTTTAGAAGATATTTATGGGAATAAGACCCTTTGATTCAGAATATGTTATAGAGAAAATGTTATTTGAGGTATAATGATTTTAAATTTTTTGATATATTTTGAATTCTATTTATAACCTTCATCGTTTATATAATATATGAAGTTTATTTTTGTTGTTTGGATGGTAACCATATTTTAAGGGATGCTATAATAATTTCATTTATATATTTTTAGAAAAAATGAAAACAATTTTCATTTATAATGGTCGTGGGAAATAAAACAAAAATTACTCGGTAATAATCCTGAAGTGCCTACCATTATCCTATGTGAGGTACTGGTAAGTATTCCATTTTTTAGATAAATGTTTTAATTTATAAAGATGAATATTATTTTAGGAAACATATTATAATGTGAAATGTTTTTTATTTTTCGATAATTAATTATATTTTTAATGATTTTTGTTTTATTGTGGTATATATAACAACTCAATTTGATGTATATTATTATTTGGTAGGAGTGAAATTTTATTTTTTGGGATGTATGGCAGAAGGAATGAGATCAAATTTGAGGTGATAACAATCATCAATGATGAGAATGGTAAGGTTAATTGTGATACAATGTCGTGACCCCCCTTCTTCAAGATGAGGGGGGGGAGAGAAATATGTGGAGACCTTCCTTCCACAAGATGAAGGAGCTATAATGACCCCCTACATCCCGCCTCCATTGAGCCCTAGGGTGGCGACTAGCACCAAGGTTATATTACTATCACAAATGTTGGAGGCATTCCCATTTTATAGTATCCAAGATCATGGGATATGATGTATCATCCTCAAAAAACTACAAGAAAGATATATATATATATATAAACAAACAAAAATCCATCCAATATGCATGTTTAATGTAAAACTGCCTGAAATACAATGAAAAATACAAAGTAGTAAAATAAAACTAATCAGCTTCATATAAATTGTCCCCAAAGTCTAAGCTAGTGAGGTCTAGAACAGTCTGCGTAATATTCATAGAGACCTGAAAAACTTTTTATATAAGTAGGGTGAGCATATAGGTATGCAAAGTAGGAAAATCCAAATTCACTCATGCATAAGAGGGAGAAGCATAAAAATTATCCTATGAGAGAAAAAAACTGAAACTAAAAAGTATAAAACAAGGTATACTATCCACCCCAAACACACCAAGGAACACTTACCAAATAACTGAAGTCATATAATCTAAGATAGTAGTCACATCGATATTTGGGTACCCCGAACAACTTCCCACTGGTTAACTGCTCTTCCCTAATAGCAAACGTCCTGATGCTACCATGCTCTTCCACAAGCCCCACTATCACCACCAACACACACACCTGGTCGAGAAACCACAAAAATCCCACCCACAGACACCTGAGCCACAACCACCACACATCATTCCTGAAAACACTTGTGCCTCACCTGATTATCCAATAAAAACATATATTTTAATTACATTTTAATGGTATTAAATGTTCATTTTTGATCTTATGGGCCTGAGTTAGTGCATTTTCGTTATGAACATCCATTCTCATCATTTGTGCACTTCATGCCTAATTTACACCAATTTAGGCCCAATGAGTCATCTGATTCTAAGGAATGTAATTATCAATATTTTAATTTTATATTTATGGAACTATATCTACACTTAAATTTGAACATTTTTCATTCAGGGATCAATGGATGATTCATAAACGATGATGGAGATATTTGGAGATGAATGGAAGCAATTCTAGAGAAGGCAGATTAGACACCATCCCACTTATGAGACTGTGGGGACCAACATACAGGCTCAAAGAATCCCAAAATTTGTGGGATGATAGAATAAAAGTTTAGGAACAAATCAAGTTTCAGGAGATAATGCTAATTCGGCCTCTATGGTTGTCATTAAGATACCCCAAGTTAGAGAAACAATTCTGGGCCAGATTCTGCGGCCCAAACAAACAACCCACTAATTTTATCATATCTCGGAAGAAACAACTCCAAAGTGACCCAAACTTTACAGGCGGTTAGAGAACCTCAGTATCTCCATTTGCTTCATCTATGGCCCACTCTGATTCGGCCATATAGAAGTTCTTCTAAACGCGTCTATTCAGTGGATGAAAGCTGGCTGCCACCTCGGGTCAAATGTGGAAAAGTCCAAATTCCACAAGCTTTCCAGCATCTATGGCCTACCAAAATTAATTGAGATGCTTTGTAATGTTGGAGGCTCGACCCAAGGGCTTAAAAATGCCTATTTAAGGTAGTTGTGTTGGATTATATAGGGATCTTTGGTGCTTGGTTTCATTGTAGTGTTATGCTGCCGCTTTGTGTTTGTAATCACATTTCTTTCTCATTTAAGTTGTTTAATTCACCTTAGTTTATTAATAAAAGTTCTTCATTTAATCTTATTCTGTTCTTCTTCAAATCACGTTGATACCGTTGGTTCAAGGTGTGTATTTATTCACACCCTACTTTGTGATATTTATCACACAACAGAGGATTGATCTTTTTTGTGGTTGTTTTTACTTCTTCAATTCCCCCCTTGTAAGTCTACTTCCCGCTTCTGTTGAAGACATGTCATCAATGGAGGGATAAATCTTTTATGGGTTGATTCAAGGGAGTAGCAAGGGTCTGGATTGGATGTTATTTATCACTCCATTAATGGATAATCATTTCTTTTAAATGAGATTTTTATTTGATGATTTTAAAACATCTTCATCCTTATTGAATTTAAGGTCACAAATTTCAAGTGCTAATACGAACCTCTACCTTGGAGTGCCCAAAACATTGATCCTTCAAGTGTATAGGTGATTAGTATTAGGGTGTGTAGGCATTAAACCAGTAAGTGATGATTTCGTTTGATCTTCTTAAATGAATCCATCTCAATTATAAGAAATTGAAATCAATAAAAAGTAATTCATTCAATCCACCCCGAGTGATAACCTAGGATAAACTCATTCTTTTAAATTGAATTAACTTAAATATGTTAGTTATCCTTTAAACCCATATAAAATCAACCCATGTTTTCCACTTCATAGCCAAATATAGTCCATAGAATGTACGTGTCTATAGGTTTCTTCTTAGGTCTCTGAGGATTCGATAACCCAAGATAAACTATAAGGACCGTTCTACCTTCATCTCTTGGGTAAATTTGAGCGAGAATCATCACCCCAAAGGAACCTACGAAACAAACCACCTCTCACATATCCAATACCATAAATATGGTAATAATCCCCAATCCATTACAGCCTGATTGAAAAAACTCTGGCATAAATGCCTAAAAGAGGGAGCAGGGTAAAGTCACTAACCATTCATCCATCATCCCAATAGGATGTTGGGAAAGACATCCTCCCCGATAAAAATGTGGGTGTTCGGAATATAGTGATGAACACATGTATGGTGTGTATAGAAAACATAAGGATCTTTGAGTTTATACATATAGGTAACAAATAATCATACCATATGATTGGATTCCAATCATACAACCAGCCCAATCAAAACAACCATTATTGCTACCCCTACGCGCACTCACCACCACGACCGATAGTCACTTACTTAAGTTGATAAATAAAAGATGCTTAACTACAAGCCCCAACTCTAAACATACCCCCAACAAATTAATTTAACCAGTGGTCATTTTTAATTATAAATTTATTTATTTATCCATTTCATCCTTACCAAGGAGACTACCAAACACTGCAAACTTTATAAGGTTATGCAACCATACCAACCACTGCTAAGTTAAACAAGGAGAGAAAATTCCTATAATATTCATCAAAGTTATCCTGCCCAATTTGTGTCCTCCCAAAAAAACCTAGCAGACCTCATGGATAAAAACACACTGCCATTTACATGAACATGAAACAACCAATTCCTACAACCATGTTTCCCAACCACTGCCCAGATGTAGTCCCACTGTATAACATGTTTATTCATTCCACAATTAATTAATCTCTCATCCTCAGATACCTTCACACATCCTGTACCACACAGTACACAGATTCACTCCCTCGGACAAAGTACTAAACTACCAACATAGACACAAGGCCGAAAATAAATACACATAACCCACATCCACACCAATGAGGAAATTTTTATTCAGATTTAACATCATTCATTCTTTAATTACACCTGATAAAACATGGGTGACAAAAGAAAAAATGCGATCCTAGGGCATCCATTTATTTAACCGAGTATACATAATTAGTAATATTCCAATTCTAACAGTAGTGATTCAAAAATAATATAGGTTCATAAATAGACACCACCAACGACCATGATTTTTAGAACAACACTACCCATATGATTCCCAATATAGATCAGGGATATCATTTAAAACAAAAATATCATCACCATCATGCTCCCACCCCATAATTTATTTCTTCTTCTTACCTTCTTTAAATAGGTTTTATCCATCTTCACAAGGATACATGATTAAAACAATCCTACATGACGCAAAGAAGAAAGAGAGACCAAGGAATCCCTACCTAGAACAACAGGTGAACAAATCTCCCCCTTGCACCAAAATAGAGGGGTCTTGTGAGTAGGATACTCCAAGGAAAACCGAATAGGGGGCTACAACACAGGTGAACGAATCATATAGGGAAGAAAGTGTTTTGGAGATCTAAGAGAAAATAGAAGGATTTAAGGGAATATAATATTCATCTTTAGAAAGTGTAGATTCTATGTCGATGAAGGGATGGTTTCAAAGGCCATTAAAGAAGGATCATGTCCAAGACCAAGTAGTTTAGGAGTCAAAGGAAGAATCAGATTATTATAAGATGAATAACCTTTGAAATATCCTAAAAAAAATTAATTATTGAATTTAAATCATTTAACATCAATGAAAGAATCAATGGGAAGAACTGGAAAAACTGGGAAAAATGGAAATGAGTCACCGATGGGTGAGTCACCAACAGAAAGCCTCTAAATAAGAGTCACTGATGCTGAGATACCCACACTGAGCTACAAATGTTGAGCCTCCAATGATGAGAAATCGATGTGACCTACTGATTCTTGACTCACCCATGTCCTGGCTCACTGATGCCCTAACTCACCGATGCCCTGAATCACCGACTCCATGATTCATGGATGACTTGACTCAACGACACCATGACTTATCGATGCCTCGACCTATTGAATCCTTGACCTACTATCGCCCCGACCTACTAACACCCTTAAACTATAGACACCATTGACTTACATATGCCATGATCTATTGATTCCATCAACCTACCCACACATCGACCTATCGACACCTTCGACCTACAGATGCCCTGACCCACCGAAACCTCCACCTACCGATGCCTCGACCAACCAATGCCTCGACAAACTAACACCCCTGACCTAATGATGCTTCAACCTACCAATGCCTAGACCAATCGAGACCCTCAGCCTACCGAAACCCTAACCTACTGACACCTTAACCACTAATACCTTGACTAAAAAATGCCTAAACCTACTGACACCCTGACCTACAGACTCCCTGACTGATCAATGTTGTGACCTATGGAAGCCTCAACCTACTGATGCTCTAACCTACCAACAACCTTACCTACTAACACCTCGACCTACCGATGAAAATACTAGAAATTGTAAAAGTCTTGAAATGATCTACTTTTTCCTCCCAGAACACCCCAAACACTAGATTTTGACACATTAATATACCATGGGGGTCCAAAAAATGACATCAAATACCTATCAAACTATTCTCTCCCTCGAGAATTCATAACCAAATCTCGAAGAAAGACGTGTCTGAAAAAAAAACCCTAAGTGATACCTCTTAAGGATAAACCATCTTGTTTGAGTAAAAAATCAATATCTAAGAACACCTCATCCATGATTTTCTAACCCAAAAAACAATAATACATACAACACAAGCACCAAAAATCATACTTCCATAACATATGAATCATGGAAATTCCTTCCCCTATGTAATGATATTATACTCTTTGGGTGGCAATGACTCGCCTGCATGGGTTTAATCACATCCGCATTAATTAATATTGATTAGGGATCAGGTCCATCCTTACTCGTATGTTAGGATATTATCATACGTAACATAACAAGAAAACAACTCATCTAATAGGAAACAAGTTTCAATCATTACATCACAAGATAACACATATGAAAAAACTCGAAACACATTCAGGTATTCGGAACGCATCTGCACCTCCAATTCACAAGTACTCTCCTCTAGGACCCTATGCCTCCATAACACACAAACGAAGGCAATGGTCCACCCATTTAGCACATTCTACAAGGGATATTAGATCTCCACTAATCACTCCACAAACTTTGTGTCATCCTTGATATCCAACTCTCTCCAATCAATGACATGGGATTCATCGTGAAGATGTAGATGAATTTTGGAGACATGAAAGATTTCATGGACCCCCCACCCCTTACTGTGGTTGAAACACTCAATGATATTCCACTTCACCAACTTCTCCCAACACCTCGTAAGGTCTGATGAACCCGAGAAAAAGCTTACTCCTTCTTTCAAACCTCTGCTTCCCACATCGAGGGGAAACCATCAAGAATACATTTTACCGAACCTGAACTCCAAAGTACATCTCCTGAAATCGTCATATGACTTCTTCCAGTCCTATTCCATCTTTATCCTCTCACAGAAAATTTTTAACTTCTCTATCATAATCTACACCATGTCTGGATCAAGAAAATATGACTCCCAAAATTCTGTACAACTCAATGGTGAATGACACAGTCTCAAACCATGATATATGTTTTAACTCATGAGTCAAACACATTGGTTGTCTTCATATATCCAATCAATACTTCACACTGATCTCTACACAAAAAATCTTGGCCTTTTCTAGTCAGAGCCAACAATGGAGCTACTACTTGGGAGAAATCTAGTATGAATCTCTTGTAGTTACCTGCTAGACTAAGAAGACTATGAACCTATTCTCCATTATTGGGTGAATCCCATGAAACAACTGCCTATACCTATGATAGGTCGACTTCTAGGCCCTGATGAGACATGACATGCCCAATAAATTGGACCTCTTATGTCCAAAACATCCATTTGGACTGCTTTCCCTAGAGTTATTTGTGTCGGAGGATCTCTAAGACTATTCTAATGTTCTTGATATGATCCTCCTTTAACATTGCATATATTAGGATGTCATTGAGTAATACGATGATGAACCCGTCTAGGAACTTATGAATGACAGAGTTCATGAGTCCCATGAACATGGCTGGTGTGTCTGTTACACCGAATGACATACCTATGAACTCAAAGTACCCATACATGCACATAATAGTTTTCTTTAGGATGTCACTATCCTTCACCCTCAATCATTGATATCCTGAACATAGATCGATCTTGGAAAACCAAATCATTCCCATCAAGAAGTAAAAATGATCATCTATCCTTGGGAGAGGGTAACCGTTCATTACTGTTACTAGATTTAGTCTCTTGTAGTCTATGCACAGCCTCAGAACACTATTTTCCTTCTTTGTAAACAAGACTGGAGCACCCCACGGTGACACACTAGGTCAGATGAAACCCTTATTCATTAGATATTATATCTTAATCTGTAACTTCCACAAATAAGAATTCATCATCATATAAGGAGCCATCACAATCGGACTAACACTGGATTATAAGCCAATTCAGAACTCAACGTCACGCCGATGGGGTAGAGTTACCAATTCATATGGTAAAAATATAGAAACACTCGGAAAACTCATGAAACCTCCATCATCTCATCATCCATCAATCCTAATAAAATCTGGGCTAACATGGATATAAGAGGATCCATATATCAGCTTCCAACCTAAGAGATCTATTCACCAACGAAAGCTACACCATGGCATTTCACTTCTGAAAACATGAATCTTCTCCAAAAGTAGTTGACATCATAAAACATATATCACAACCAATTGATTCCTAGGATAACACCATATGGTAGTATCTATATAAGATAGAGATCCCCACTAGACTAATGTGGCCCCAACATCAGTCTACATCCTTGAAAAATATCAAAGAAGCTTGTTTAACCTCCAACTAGTGTACTCAATTGTAGAGGCATGAAAAGTATCTATTTGACTAGTATTATATCAATGGATAGACTGGATGTAACAAAGGATTGTGAATCTCCAAAATAAAAAGTGTTGAAAGAAAGTACAATGGTTGCGCCCAAATTTACCCTACTGGTAAAAACGATCGATGTAGTACATGTAGGGATCGAGTCCAAAGGGACCGAAGAAGTAACCTTGAGACGTCATGAGTTAGTGAAGGATGGTCTATGAAGTAGCCAACTATGGTTTTCATTTTGGATGGTTTTAAAGAACACTAAGAAACCTATGTGAATTCAATTCAACGAAAATGGGTTGATCTTAGGAGTATGCTCGGGGTGGATTGAATGAATTTTACTTCTTTAGACAATTTTGGTTTCATTAATTCTTAATGAATCCATTCTTCAAAAATAATACTACCTTCATCATTTTATGGTTTGGTGCTTACTAAACACAATTACTAATACCCTATACACTTAGAGAACCAAATTCATGATCTCTCTGAGGTATATGGTCATTTATTAATTGAATTTAGTTTACTCAAACACAGTAAACATGAAGAGTAGAAATAACTGAAGAATTGATGTCTTAAATTAATTATCCAATTAACAATAATTCGTTCATAAAGTAACATTCAACCCAGACATTTAATGCTCCTATGATCAATCCATTAAAGGGTTATCCCTCTATTGATGGTATACTATCGATGGTGGGCGGAAGATGGCTAATAAGAATTGGATTGAACAAAACTAAAACCGCGGAAATAATGAGCACTCCTCCATGTGTGTGAATGAAATTCACACCTATGTGCGAACTAATTCACAACAACACAGAGATATCACTGTGCTTTGTGATAATAATGTTTTAATAAATGAAATGGAAAATATAGAAGATAAATAATTTTATTAAGAACATAAGGATACAAAAAAAGAAACTTACATGGAAATGGAAAACATTACAAAGGAAATTTGGAAGCATAACCTTACAAGAAAACAAGCAACAAAAGATGATATGAAAAATATCCACCCCCTATTCCCTTCACCACTAGCTCCGTATATAGGCACATTAGGAGCCCTAGGTACATACCCCAACAATTAATTCACCCCCCAACAATTAATAGAGTCAAATGGAGGGTGAATAATCAAAAGGAATTTGATGTTTCGAATTTGACCCGGAAAACTGTCCAGATTCGTCTACCATATTGACGTGTGAATTATCAATTGAAGAAGGACAAATACGGAGGAGTTGTAGAAGAGAAATATCTTCTCCCATCTGTCCTCTATGATCTGTACAATTTACAGGAAGTTTGGCTCAGCCGTTTGGATGTTATGGTCTAAATGGTGGGACGGATTTCTGTGCATTAATGTCAGGTCCACCATTTAAATCTCAACTTCAGCTCCCTTTATAATCATGAAAACATCAGATTTAGATCCGGACACAGTTTAATAAAATGATCATAATATTTTTATATTTCTTCTGTATAAATTTTAGCTTCATTGGGATTGGTTTCTGGGCCCCAAATTTGTTTGATGGGCCTTAGGCCCATTATGCTTTTTCCAGCAAGTTTCTGCCTTGAGGCGCAAAATTCTCCATCTTCCTTTGGGATTCATCCATCGAACCTAAAAGATAAAATGTTCCAAACAAATTGATAAATCATATCCCAAAATTTCAAATTCAGAAAATGAATATAATCTTTTCCACAAACAAATGAATGATTGGGCCCAAATTTTCATTTTAATCATGAATTACATTTTTGATGAGAAATGAAGTTATATTTATGTAATGCACTAAAAACAATGTTTATGGACTTTAGAACAATGAATATAAAGATATTAAAAATTAATATAAGTCACTTTCAGTGACTAATCACACCCCCCAATTTGAGTTTTGCTAGTCCCGAGCAAAATAAATTACAAATATGAAATTCAAATCCCCTTTTCCAAAAACATTTTAACACACATTGCTCACCCAAATATATAATACCAAAAAAATTATGAAAACCCATCAAAATAATTAAAAACAAGCTAGGTCCATAAGCATATCCCAAGCCCAAGCCCATTCCTTTGTTCAAATTCATTGCCACATTTCATCCAATTCCAATTAAGCATGATAAAGTGTTGTGCATCATAAAAGATATGGGGCCCATTTTATTGTTCAAGGGGAAAAAATGGTAGCGCAAGGTGGGAATCACATTAAACCTTAAGATGAGTATCCTTTTTTTGATTTGTTTTTGGTTTTATTTTTTTAACCACAATAGATATGAAAAGACTAACTCTGGGCAAGACAACTATGGAGTCACGATCCCCAAGTGCCAAACACCACACATATTTTCAATTTCATGCTCTACAATAGAGATATAAATCCTAACTATGGGCAAGAAAACAATGGAGTCATGATACCCAAGTGCTGGACGCCACACATTTGAACAAAACATTGCTCTATGTGGTCATTTTTTTGATTTTTTTGATACTCAAATTAAACTAAAAGTGACCCCAGAACACTATACTATAATGAAAGGGACCCATGAACTAAAATTTACACCCACGATCTAGTAGACGTGCATTGTGGAATTTTTATTAAGAGAATGAAAATGTAAACATTGAAAAATCACATCGAACAACCGCACTTTCCAAAAACAATGCTCACGAACATAAACTTGCATTAAAATCAGAATCAAGGCATGTAAAATATATTTGATATCCAATTTTTGAGTTTGCAATGTGTGTTATCATGTTTATGTTTATTGGAATTTTTCTTTTCATGCATGTTTTAATTCACAAAAAAAAATCATTTTTATCTCCCCCCAACATAGAAAGACACTCTCCCCAGTTTTTAAAGAAAAGAAAAGTTATAAGGGGGTAGGAGAGGAGTTCAAAGAAGAAATTTAAAATGAAAATCATGGAATGAAGTCACCTGGTGGTTGATGATGATAGCGCATGCCATAGTCTCCCTTCAATACTGTATTTGAGTCTCAGCAGCTTGGATGGTGGTGAATGGATTTTCCTTATGGCTTATGACATGTCCATTTATTTTTTTAAACCTATAAAAACATAAAAATAAAACAAAACAAAATAAACTGATGATACATTGTCTTCTTTATATTTTCTGGGTAAGGTATTACTCAGAGATCACACCACGTGACACAGATGAATATGGCGCTCCCCTTTCATACCCATCCTTACTCATAAAAGAAGAACATGTCAACAGCTTATGGTAATTTATTATATGAAAAAAATGATTCAAAATGATTAGAAACATGAAAACCATGGGTTGCCTCCCATGCAGCGCTTTTGTTTAACGTCGTTAGCTTGACTTGAACCCCCCAACTTATCCAATTCCAACATTCAAAATTTTAATTAACCCATATTTCTCCACTTCAACAAGATTGAGATTGATTATTTTTTTGAAATATGTTTCATGTGAAATCCTTTGTTCTATAATGAGCGGTAAAATCCATGTAATATCAGAAATGGTTGATTGAATTGAATATCTAGTATTTCCTAAGACATCAATACACATTCCCAATTTTTTAGTTTCAAGAGGAGAATAAATTGAAATTTCGTGGTATTGGTTATCCACATTTAAGATTGGGGAAGAAAGGAGAAAATTTTTGAGTTTAGGTTGATAAAAATTTACAAAAGAAGAATGGAAATTTGAATAAAAAACAGTTTCTTCTCCTTGAAATTTAGAAATAATTGGTTCTTTTTGAAATTTTGATTCCTCCCAAAAATTTTCCTTTTGAATGTAGGGAGTGGGTATAGACTCAATATTTGTTAACTCTCCCAATGGTTCAATGATTGGTGATTCTAAAAAATCTTTTTTGGTGCAATATTCTGGATATTCAATCGATGAAGAATAATTTCCCTCTTGTGAATTCATGAAATCAATTTCATCCTGATTTAAATACTCATTAACAATTCCTTCATGTTCTTATCTTGAATTTCAACATTACCTGATCAAATATCTTCATTATCCAACTTTGTATTACAAGATTTTAAAGTGGGATCTTTACTAAATTCACATGAGTTATGTGGGAAACAAGATTCTTCTATAAGTGATGTGAAAATGACATCCTGAGTGGGAATGGGTTCTTCATATGTCTCAATGTTTTGTATTTCTAATCTCAGTGATGAAACTTCTGAATTCATTTTAACCATTTTTTCACACAAATGTTCAAGAAAATTTTCAGAATTAGGATTGATTGATGTTTTTACATCATCAACATCATTAAGTTTTATCTCTTCAATCATCCTCGAGAGGTATGGAAATTGATCCTTTAAAAAATCAGCATCCCATTGATCGTTCATGTTATCGAGTGTGGGATATTCATTTGAAGGTTGATCAAAGTAATTACCTATGTGAGGGGATTCCCAATTTTGATTTTCTATTCGATTCTAGCCTAATTTTTTGAAAGGAAATTATTGATGATAGTCTATTGGAGTTGAATGAAATTTGGATTTGGATTTGTTTTTTTTTGGAAAAACAGAAAGGGGAAATGAAAAGAGAAATATAGGTGAGAAAAGAGAAGTTAGGTGAGAATAGAAGGCGGGTGTCTAAGAAAACTTAATAGGGTCCCCGACAACAGTGCCAAAATTTGGTTGTGCCCAAATTTACCCTACTGGTAAAAGCGATCTATGTAGTACATGTAGGGGTCGAGTCCACAGGGACCGAAGAAGTAACCATGAGACGCTATGATTTGGTGAAGGATGGTCTATGAAGTATCCAACTATGGTTTTGATTTTGGATGGTTTTAAAGAACACTATGAAACCTAAGTGAATTCAATTCAAAGAAAATGGGTTGATCTTAGGATTATGCTCGGGGTGGATTGAATGAATTTTACTTCTTTAGACAATTTTGGTTTTATTAATTCTTGATGAATCCATTCTTAAAAAATAATACTACCCTCATCATTTTATGGTTTGGTGCTTACTAAACACAATTAATAATCCCCTATACACTTAGAGAACCAAATTTATTATCTCTCCGAGGTATATGGTCATTTAGTAATTGAATTTAGTTTACTCAAACACAGTAAAGATGAAGAGTAGAAATAACTAAAGAATGGATGTCTTAAATTAATTATCCAATTAACAATAATTCGTTCATAAAATAACATTCAACCCATGCATTTCATCCTCCTAATATCAACCCATTAAAGGGTTATCCCTCCATTGTTGGTATACTCTCAATGGTGGGCGGAAGATGGCTAACAAGAATTGGATTGAAGAAATTAAAACCGCTGAAATAATGATCACTTCTTCGTGTGTGTGAATGAAATTCACACCTATGTGTGAACTAATTCACAAAAACACAGATATATCACTTTGCTTTATGATAATAAAGTTTTAATAAATGATGTGGAAAATATAGAAGAGAAATAATTTTATTAAGAACATAAGGATACAAAAAATGAAACTTACATGGAAATGGAAAACATTACAAAGGAAATTTGGAAGCATAGCCTTACAATGAAACAAGCAACAAAAGATGATATGAAAAATATCCACCCCCTATTCCATTCACCACTAGCTCCTTATATAGGAATATTAGGAGCTCTAGGTACATCCCCCAACAATTAATTCACCCCCAACAATTAATAGAGTCAAATGGAGGGTGAATAATCAAAAGGAAATTGATGTTTCGAATTTGACCCGAAAAACTGTCCTGATTCGTCCACCATATTGACGTGTGCATTATCAATTGAAGAAGGATGAATACGGATGGGTTTTAGAAGAGACATATCTTTTTCGATCTTTCCTCTATGAGCTGTACAAATTTCAGGAAATTTGTCTCAGCCGTTTGGATGTTATGGTCGAAATGGTGGGACGAATATCTGTGCATTAATGTTAGGTCCACCATTTAAATCTCAAATTCAGATCCCTTTATCATCATGAAAAATCAGAATTAGCTCTGGAAAAAGTTGAATAAAATGATCCTCATATTTTTATATTTCTACTGTATAAATTTTAGATTCATTGGGCTTGGTTTCTGGGCCCCACATTTGATTGATGTGCCTTAGGCCCATTATGCTTTTTCCAACAAGTTTCTGCCTTCAGGCGCAAAATTCTCAATCTTCCATTGAGATTCATCCATCGGACCTAAAAGATAAAATGTTCAAATAAAAGTGATCAATAATATCCAAAAATTTCAAATTTATAAAATGAATATAATGTTATCCACAAACAAATGAATGATTGGTCCCAAATTTGCATTTTAAACATGAATTGCATTTTTGATGAGAAATGAAGTTATATTTATGTAATGCACTAAAACAATGTTTATGGACTTTGGAAAAATGAATATAAAGATATTAATAATTAATATTATCCACTTTCAGTGACTAATCATACACTAAACAAACGAATCGCACCACGAAGGGTTTGTGTCAATGGTGGACTACATCCTCTATAGTGTGAAACTACCCACGCCCAGCTCCTCTAACCCTCGACATTGAGCCTCCTCCTAGACCATGAAGTGGTCGAGGTCCCTAAGGAGAACCCTGAGGATAGACTCCTCTAACACCATCCACCCTCAGTGGAATAGGGTTCTTCTGTCCCTATTTCTGGAAATGCCTGGCTGGAAACTACTACTATGGCGGGAACTGAACCTTCCCACCTCTATTATACAAATCTAGAACAGGTCACTAACTCCGACGGTTCCAACAACCTCCAAAATAGAAACACCTCACCCCAAGCCCGTGGGAAAAGGGAAAGGACAGTATGGTCAAAAATGAAACTACTGGGGTCAGGTACCCAATAGCCAAAACCTGGAAAGCCCTGATGGAAAAGACTTTCTAGTAATGACCTTCCCCATTGAAGAACTCAACTGACATATCTCTATTGGAAGACATCCTCGCGAGTGTATCATTTCCACCACCTCATCCTTCTTCTAAACCATTATGTATATCAGTATGGTGAATGGAGTAACTGCATACTGGAGGGATGTATGACGTGCCTCCTACAAATGACTCTCCCAAGTATCCTCATCCCAAAATATATCTAGAGAAAAATGTTGTATATCTTTGAACATTATCCCAAATTCCATCATTAACATACTCCCCTACAAGAGGGAGAGTATCTCATTCCTCTTATCAACATTCATTTTGGAATAGATGAATTCTACCTGAAACTCCTTCTTAAAGTCATCTAGAGAAACATCATTATCCTTACTCTCTCTAAGGTAAAGAATCCACCACTAACGCACTGCTCCCCTTATCTGGCCCATCACCATAGGAACCTAGTTTTCTATGAGAGCACATATCAAGTTCAAATTGATCACATCTCATCAAGACAACTCTTGATGTCCATGTCTGAGACACTACTATTGTACATTCCCATAGTATTGTACTAGAAATCAGGAAGTATCTTCTACCACTGATCATCCTCTTCCACTATATTGACCCTCCACCGATCAACATGGTCAGCCTACAGACCCTCCACTACATGTACCACATACTGGTGACATATAACAACCATATATGAAAGGAAAACAAAGAACTATGATTTTTGGGAAGTATGGAATTTATTTAGGATTCATTTTAACTCATTTTTTATTTTAATTTTCTAAAAAAACCCAAAAAAACAACACAAGTCATCATGATTCATGTACCATTCCAAGAGTCAATGCCCCGCCATTGTTGTAGTCTCACTCCGTTATTTGTTAAACTCATAGTTCTTTAATTGGATAATAGGGGGCCCTAAAATACCATGCCATAGCTGCTCTTCCTAGTCCTATATCAGGCACTAAGATCATCTATCACTATTTCCCTACCAACCCTTACAATCCTACCTTTTCTTAACTCCCAACTCTATCCCATCTCTCAACCATATTCCTTTGATACCATTCTATCACGACCTGCCTTCTTAAAGATGAGGTAATGGATAACAAGATTTTTAGACCTTCATTCCTCAAGATAAAGGATAGATAATGACCATAGAGGCTTTCCTCTATTAGGCCCCGGGGTGGAGAGAAACACTAAAGGTATCAAAATCTCACAAAAGTGGGAGACAATACCCTTTTATAGTAACCAAAATCAAGAGATATGATGTATCAACCTCAAACAACTCCAAGATAGATAGATATATATATAATGTAACCAAAATCCATCCCACATGCATGTTTAAAGTAAAACTGCTTGAAATAATAATGAAAAATCTAAAGTATGTACCAAAATAAAACTAAATAGTGACACAACAACCTTCCCCAACGTCCGAGCTAGTAAGTTTTAGCACAGTCTAGGTATTATTCTTGGAGACATGAATATAGTGTTATATAAATAGGGTGAGAATACAAGTATACTCAATAATAAAATTCACAGTCACTCATTTACACCTGGGAGAAGCATCCTAATGCCCCTATGGGAAAAAAAGAAGAATCTCAAAGGTACCTAACAAGGTATACTATATACCCCAACCTCACCAAGGCACACTAACCAAATAAGACAAGTCAAGTAAAGTATGATTGTAGGTACATCGATATTTGGGTACCCTGTAACACTTCTAAATGCTTAACTACTCATCCCTAATGGAAAAATTCTTGATGTTATCACGCTATACCACAATCCCCACTTTCAATACCTGACCGCACAGGCATGGGCCAAAAACAACACACATCCCACCCGTAGACTCCTGGGCCACAACCACCACACATCTCACCCAAAAACACATGGGCATCATCCCAAAGAAACATGGGAAAAACCACCTCTCAAACATCTAATCCCATAAATCTGGTAATAAACCTCAAGAAATTATTGCCTTCCCGAAAATGATTGGGTGATTAATTCCTAGAAGAGAGAGAACATTATTTTCAGTAACTAGTTATCCATCCTCCAACCATGATGTTTGGAATGACATAATCTCTCATAACAATGGGGGTGTTCAAATCTTAGTTCTCAACATGGGTGGGGTGCCTATAGAAAATATAACGAATTAAATGTTTATACATATATTTTACAAATATTCATCCCATATTATGGGATTCCAAACATACAACCATACTAATCCAAACCACCATTACTGCTACCCCTATAAGAACATACCTCCACGAATGATGGTCACTTTCTTTAGTTGATAAATGAATATCACTTCACTACAATCTATGACTCGAAACACACCCCCATCCATATCATTTTACTAGGTGTAATTTTTAATTATAAATTCATTTATTTACTTATTTATTCCATCCCTATGTGGGAAACTAAAAAACACTACAAACTTTATAAGGAGATGTACCATTCACAGCACTACCATGTCAAAAAAAGTGGAACTTCCCACAACAATATTCAAAGTTATCTTACCCAATTCTTCCCCTCAAAAGAAAACCTAACAACCCCATCCAATAAAAACACACTCTCATTTCCATGCACATGATACAAGCCAATTATAGAGCAATATTTCCCAACCACTGTACAGATGTAGTCCCACTTCATAATAAGTTTATTAACTCCACAACCAATCAATCTATTAGCCTGAGATACCATCACAACGCATGTACCACCCCATAAAAACATTCATTCCCCCAACCATAGATCCACACTGCCAACATAAACGCAAGGTCGAAAAAAACCACACACATCACACAACTGTAACAACAAGGAAATATTTATTCAGATTTTTCTACACTCATGCATTGATTCAACGTGATAAAAGAGGGGTTATCACATAACAGATTCAATCATGGGGTATCCACTTATTTAAAAAAGTATACTTAATTAAACAGATTCCAACTCTTATAGAGGTGATTTGCAAATCATATAGGTGTGAAAAAAGAGACCATTGATGACCACAATTTTTAGAATAACCCAAACTATATAGTTCACGACATGGATCAAGGATAACATTTAAAAAAACAATCATCACCAACATTCCACCACCCCCTCATTTATTTATTATTATTATCTTATTTAAATATGTTTCATCTATATTAACAAGGAGACATGAGTACACCCACCCAACATGAT
The DNA here is from genome assembly GCA_963277665.1 of Viscum album. Lineage (NCBI taxonomy): Eukaryota > Viridiplantae > Streptophyta > Magnoliopsida > Santalales > Viscaceae > Viscum > Viscum album. The sequence continues at coordinate 585,228,528 of OY728130.1, forward strand.
GCAAAAAATAAGGAGAGACGAAGGAATACCTACCTGGAACAATAGGAGAAAAAACACCCCTAACACCAAAATAATGAGGTCGTGTGAGAATGAGACTCTAAAGAAAACTGAATGGGGGGGGGGGGTACAACATTAGAACATGGATCATATGGGGAAGAAATGGTTTTAGTGAACTACGAGAAAATGAATGTGTTTAATTGAAGAAAATATTCATCTTTTGAAAGGCTAGATCCTCACTCTAAGGGGAAATGGATTCAAATGCCATTAAAGGGGGATCTTGACCAAGACCACGCAGTTTACGAGTGAAAGGAATGTTCAGTTTTTTAGAAGATAAATACCATTTGAAATAGTCCAAAACTTATTTGATATGGAATTTACATAATTTAACGTCGATTAAAGAATCAATGGGGTGGAACTGGAAAAACTGGGAAAAAATGGAAATTAGTCACCATTGGGTGAGCCACTAACAACAAGTCACTGACACTGAGCTACCGACGCTGAGCTACCGATGCAGAGCCAACAACATTGAGCCACCAATATGAACTAATGATTCCTGACTCAATGATTCCCTGAATCACATGCACCCTGACTCACTGACTCCTTGACTAACCAACACCCGTACTCATCGAGGCCATACCTAACGATGCCTCTACCTACTGAATCATTGACATACAGACGCCCTCAACCTACTGACACCCTAACCTACCAAAAACATTTACCTATATAACCCTCGACTAAAGGATATGCTGGAACTACTGACTCCCTTTCCCACTAACGCCTTGACCTAATGATGTCCTAACCTACCAATGGGTCGACCTACCGAGGCCTCGACTTACTGACACCACAACCTACTGATGCCTAGACCAACCGATTCCATGACCTACCGATACCCTGACCTACTTACCCCTCAACCTACTAACATCGCGACCTACAAACACCCTCATCTTACTGATGCCTCGACTTACCACTACCTTGACCTATAGACCCGTCGACCTACCAATGTCTCAACCTACCGACAACTTGACCAATAGATGCCCTGACCAACTGATGCTTCGACTTACCAATGCCTTGATCTATTGATGCCCTGACCTACTGATGCCCTGAACAACTGATGCCTCGACCTACTAATGGAAAAATTGAAAATTTGGAAAACTCTTGAAATGTGCTACTGTTACCTCACATAACACCCCAAACACTAGATTTTGAAAAGGTAATTTACCATAGAGGTCTAGGCCATTACATATACGGATATTTAATTGTTGAATAGTCTATGTTGATCCTTTTGTATAAATTTTGAATTTATATGTATTTTTTCTTCATATAATGGTTTATAGGGATGCTTAATTATCTTCCATGGTGGTAACCACTTATGTTTTGATTTATATTTAATGAATTATTGAATATATTATTATTATTATTCACATATTATGATCCTTAAAATGATAATTTTAGTTTTTCAGGCATAAGAATCCATATCGGATATTCATTGCATGGATTTTAAGATATATTGGGAATTTTTTGATACATAACCAAGGATAAAATTATGTTAATGAAATATAAATGCATCATATAAGTATATTACCATTGGTTAAAAATATATATGGTTAATTAATTACTCTAATCATGGTAACATATTGTGAAATAAAGATGTTATCCTACAATAATCAATCTTATAGAGACCTAGGATTAACATATATGTATATTACATCATTTCATTTGAATATTCCTCACATTACATATATACATTTCCAAAGACTGTAATAGTTTAGTTCCTTTGGGAACATAGAACACAATCTTATAACCTTGTGAAAGATCTAGAATGTTTAACATAATGATATTACCCTCTGTTACTCCTACATAAAAACATTCATCATAACCTTTTGATAGGAAACATATGAAAGGGGTGATATTAGATGCTCAGTAAGTGTAAACAAGGGTGATATATAAAAATAACATGAACATAAGGGTATGAGAACACAAGCATAACATTTGAAATCCATACCCTTCATATTAGAGATAACAATCAAGAGTCAAGCCATAAATATTGGAATTTAATAAGAAGTGAATTATAAGGGAATCATGATAAAAATCCATAAGATAATTTCCTAGGAATAAGAAATTGAACTATCTCGTACATGTAAGCATAGAAAATCATATGTCATGATTACCTACCAAAACCTTAATAACATGTTAGGGATGAGATAATCACCTGTGTACCTACTTTGGGAGTGTCCTACAACTCATGAACCCTCTGGTTTTTATCCTTGGGATATAAACCATGTAACTTATTATTGGTGTACAACACATTTACCTTCTTATTTTCAGGCATGTGCTAAAACCTGTGTACCATCTTGTTTTTAGGATTGGTCAACAACCGATGTACCCTATTGTTTTTTTCTTGGGATACAAATCATTTACCCTCTAAGATCGTATAATATTTATCATTACCAAAGGTAATGGAGGGAGAAATAGGTCGCACCCATCCCATAATTGTAACAAAATTACTGTGTTCCACATGATCCTAAAAAATTCATCATATCATAACTAATGAAATGAAATGGGTATTATAAAAATTTCATAATATCATAAACTTTTTAAAATATATAGGCTTAATAATCATTTCCTTGTAGCATAACCAATGAAAGGAAGTGTGTTTTATAAAGATATAACTCATGGAAAATAAATTAGTTTCAAAAAAACATTTCATATTAACCATAAACCATTAAATAAAATATTGATAGTGATGTCCTGGATAAAATCCCTAGTAAATAATAAACTATATCAATGGATATCAACTTATATAGAAAAGGATGTTGAATTATCACCTGGATTTTTTATTAAGAAAAATTTACCTTTCTTTTAAAATCATTTTTTGAAGACAAATTTAATTTTGAAATCCATTTATTTCAAAACCACTTTGAAAACCAATGAAGAATGATTTAATTATCATTTAAAATATTTTTTCCAGAAAATACACTATCTTATTTTAAAAATGATGTTTATATCATAAAAAAATTTGCAAACATTTTTATTTCAAATTTTATTTGAAAACATGTGAAGGATTCTTCGAAATTATTGAAATCTTTTTCGATTAATTTTTTTAAAAAAACATAACAAGGATTTTTCGAAAACCATTTCAAAAAAAATTTAAAACATAAAATATTATTAAAAAATGTTCCCTTGTAAATGATATTAAATTAATTACAACACACATAAAATTCTAAAATATGAACTCTTATTTGATAACATGTAAAACATGCAACGTAAAATGTAGAAATGAATATAAACGCTATAGAAATTTTGGTATACTAAGTATTTTAAATAAATTTAATATATTCACTATTTTTTAATTCATGCAATACCGAGTTATCTTACATTTCATGCAAAAAATTGTTTCTTTAATAGATTTCACTATATGCAAAACCCTGTTTTATGAAACAACAATATATTATTAAGATATTATTATTTAATAAGATGTAACCCACAAATTAAATTAGAAGTTATTAATAGTATCAAATAGCTTATAAAAATATATTCTTTATAAAAAATATAAAAGTTATTCATAGGTTAACTATTAATTAGAAATGATTATAAAACCCAATTGAATATAAATAATAAAAATTATTCTCAAAAAGGTTTTTTATCATAACAAATAAAATTTATTATTATTAGTGAATGATATTAATTTAAAATATATATTATATATTCAATAAAATATTTTTTCTATCCATATATTATATTTGATAGGAACAAGATAATAATAAACCTGATTTTAACCATAATAACCAATATTTTTCTAAAAAAAATTTATCGCCTTTTAATCAATAACCTATTTTAAATCCAAATTTTGGAAACTTTATAAAATTTATATATTATAATAATCTTAATTTTGGAAATTATACAATAAAAAATATCTTGGGGATACTTTTTTGTAATTTTTTAGAGATTTATTTTGTTGAATAATAGTGAAAAATATTTTATTATAATTAAAATTTTATTTTTCATCAACATTATTTATAAGGTTAGATTATATTTTTTTCTAGATTTAATAGTTAATTTTATCAGTTATAAATAGATTAATACAATTTAATTCATAAAAATCAATTTCACTATTGGAATTATATATAAAAACCTAGCAATATTTTGAATGATTTTACTTTAAAACCCTATATTTTCATCCCATTTGTGGGATTAATATTAAATTAATTTATGCCACATTCATTATTTTAATTTTCATAATTTGATTTAATATTTAGAATCTGAATAATTTATAATTTATAATAAGTTCTCCATAGGTTTTTACCAAAAATATTAGTGAAAGTGATTAAATTACTCAAAGAGATTAATATAAAAAATAGTTTAACAAAGGACTAAACAATAAATATATGTCCCAAAATGACTTATAAACTTGTTGAAAAGCCAGTGGATATTCATATATTGACCACATAATACCTTTTATTAAATTATATCTATTATTTGAGCCACAAGACAAGGCAACGTGGTTGGTAAAAATCTATTTTAATAAATTTACGAAAATGCCACTCCTCATCCACTATAAAAAGGCACTCAAACCTCATATGTATTCACACCTCTCAAGCCCTTTGGATCACCCAATATCAACCCAAATAATATCTTAACTTATTTAATCTCGTAATATAAACCTCAAATTCTGTATAAATTAAACTAGTGATTTATTTTTTTATAAACCAAGAGGATATACATGAATTAGAGGGAATGTTTTCAAATGATCGTTTTTATATCATTTACTTCTACTCCTGTTCAATTATTTTTCTATAGTGATTATATAATAACCTAAAAATCATCAATAAAATTTTATTATTTTATTCTTATTTTTATACTGACACTTTCACACACATCCATCAAATGGGACATGCAATCATTGTTTGTGTGTACAGTGGACTACAACCTTGTGAACCGATGTCGTTTGTTCTTCCATTCACCAACCTTAAAGGTTGAATATAATGATTTATTTATAATTTATATATTATATAACTAATATTTATAATTAATTTATTCTGTTTTTAAAATTATATAACTCATACTTTCAGGCTTTCCATTTTGTGGGAATACGATAATAATATTTGGGGATGTGTGGACTACCACCCCCTAAAAGCGATGTGACTCATTCACAAAATAAAAGGAATGTATAAATAATGTTTTTAATAAAAAATTGTGAAATTTATGAAATAAAAAGGATAATATAATTATAATATACATATACATAAATAATATTTACTTTTCATTATCTTAAATATTATAATGAAATTGAATTAGCATTCATGCATACGTATGACCTCCCCTCTCCAAGAATGGTGAATTTTATTTCCTATCTCCAAATATTATGGATTATAATAAATACATATATTCTATATATATATATATATGTGATATTTAAATAATGGTTTACATTATAGATATTATGAAATTGGGATCTAATTAAGAGGAACAATAAGTGACAAGTCAAAACATACATCAAAACTAGGCAATTAACACCCAAAATAGTGATAATAATGAATGATTATCCAAAAATGGGTAATAACATATTATAAAATCATTATATATATTATTGTAAATATATTTATGGTCTTATTATAAGTTAATGGCACGTTTAAAACAATTATATAGGAGGTTATAGGAAGTTAACCCAAAAGGAAACACATAGTATGGGATTTTCATCTTACTTTTTTACATATGTGAGAGAAATGTCATATTAACCACTTACATATCTTTTGTAGTGCATATAGTGACCCATTTGATATATTATATTTGTAATCCCTTTATCATCATGGTAATAAATGTTTTACATTGAATTACATCATCCAATTGGTTTTGATTTGAAACATTCCAGGTGTTTAAAGTTATCATGCAATAACACTTTCTTTATTTATAGCTAAATTTATTTTCAACAAATCACTTAATTATAAAAATTTTACATTGGATTCCACATTTAATTTATATATCCATATTATTATGTGATAGATCTAATTATTTCATAAACTATATACCATTTTTACATAAGGTGTTCACATTGACTTTTATTTGATTAAATAAAGAATTATTCATAAATCGTTATCCTTCACTCAATTTGGAGATTGAAAAGGGAACATTGTTTGTGTATTAAATCAATTTTTTTATATATATGGAATTATTTGGACTGGTACAACAGGGTTTTGGGACTATTAGAAATAATCCCCTTAATGCGTTGTCAGTCTCATGGGTTGAGTTAATCGGCTAGCTTTAGTGGTTTTTTCATCCATTATGCAACAATCATCTTGGGAAAGGTCTTGCCGATAAAGGTTCTACATACCTAGGGAACATGAAATACAATAATTAATCATTTCCTTAATTTGATTCAGTGTTTATTTTCCATGATAGTATTAATATGAAAATTCTTATAGATTCATTTAATTATAATTTTTTAAAAAATAGAATGTGTTCTCAGTTATTTACCTTCCCTTATTGAATATTCATTATCTAGTTATTTAAAAAGAATGTGATATCAATTATTTACTTTTTCATATTATTTATGAACTTACTTCTCAGTTTATTGATTAAATGAAATGTTTGTTGAGTTTTTTAATTTTTCATAATGATTATTCTCATTGATTCATTATTACTTTAACTATGCATATCCCTTACTGAACATTTATGATCACCATTATTTTTCCATTATTACATAGTATTCAATTAATTTTCTTAATAAGTATATGTAAGGACACACAATATGGAATAAAAATTATATCCCTGAGAAAAAAAATTACGTTTTAATTTTTCTATTTAGTTTTCATAAAATACTCATATTTGTATCTAGTTTACCAAGACTACTAAACATTTTAGTCCTATTGGATGTAATTATCTTTTATCTTATCCCAATAAAACCGTATAATGCATTGGAACTAGGATTTTTGGGGTTAGGTCACCACAGCTGGTATTATATAAGGATTAGTAGAAACCTTGGGAGATATATTTAGGAAACCATTGATTAGAGAACATAACATTAAGGTATAATTTTAGGTTAAGTATATGAAAACATCCTAATGTTTCGGTTAGTAAAATATTATGTATTTTTTCAAGAAATACATCCACCTCTAGATACTGCAAGTGGATGTAGTTCTAGCATAGATGTACCTTGGGGTAAAAACTCTGAAATGGTTCATCGAGCCTGACTCGAGTGTAACCTGGTACATGATAATTCACCTTAATGCACACTATTTTGGAACTCTTGGGGGAAATGTTTAGAATAATTTTCTTTTTCATTAAAACCCATTATAAAAAAATGAATAGATAATGACAATTAGTGATCTAGATTAATCCAAAGGTGTTTCGGATTGAAAATATGGTTTCGCGATTTAGATATCCTGTAAATGGATTTATGATTTTATCAGTATAACTATTATTACTCCCACTATGATTTAAGTTTTTAATCATTGGTTGAAACCAACAGGAGTCATGTTAACATTTAACATGAAGAAAATGGTGGTTATAATGAGTAAAAAAATAAAGTATTGATAGGATTGAAATATGTTGTGTTTATGCGTAATCGTTTTTCTTGAAATATTATTATTAATATATTCCATAAACAACTACAGAACTCATCAGGTAAAAGAAGGATGGGGGTTTCTAAGAGATCTATTGGTGGAGACCATATAGAAAAGTAGTATCAATTTCCATCGTGCAATAAATGTGGATGGAGACACCCCGAAAGTTGTATCAATGGAATGGGGAAATGATTTACCTGTTGGAAATAAAGAAAAAATGCAATAAATTTATGAGGATAAATGATGGATATGATAGAAGGAATGAAATATCATCCTAAGGATTCATTTTTGGCTTGGTAATATATCTATGGTGAACCTGTTCATTACATGAGTTTATGAAAACATAAAAAGGTTAATACTCTAGTCCAATGAAATACTTATGTGAAAATAAATGGATTAAGAATTTATGTATTTTTTTGTATAGGAAACCTTAATTAAAATGGTATTTATCGATTATCCTTATATGACGGTTTACTATCATATTTATATTTGATTTATATTAATATGTTTTTAGAAGACAACAACTAGAATTTTAGTTGACAACCAATCAAATATGGAAAGCTGGTGGGGATTGAACCCATGACCAAAGAAAGATATGGGTTTCATGCCTACTACTATCATATCTGATGTCTCAGTTAATGTGAAATTATTTTTAGTGAACCAATTTGAAAAATAATTATTCATGATGAAAATGTAGTTGTAATTTTTAGGTTTGGATATTAATGTTTTAACCATATTGGAATTGTCGAATATTAAGATAAAATAAAATGACTTGACACTATTATATGGGCCTTCAATCTGTTAAAACATTATTTTAGTTCTTTAAGAATCTATGTTATTATTAGAATATGAATTTATAAAAGTTAGGTATAAATTTGAATTTGATAGAATCACAACCAAAACGTGAAATGTTTCTTATTAAATAGAAATATATCAAGTATACATATTTCCTTATATTCTAGGTCAATAAATTAATTGATCATCATTTGTAAATTGATCTTAAAAAAATATTATCCTAGTACAATTTTTTTTGAACCATTGGTCTTTTAAATCATAACATATTTACGGTTTACAACCCTAAACCTTGCATTTAACATTTACTTATTTTTTTATGTATGACCTCAATCACACCCTAAAAATATTTACTCTTTTACTCTAATCTATATTTTCATGTGCCACTAATGTTCTCCTCCATTGGAACCTAGTTATATGTTATTCAATGTGACATTTGTACTTATATTTATCTTTTATTAAGAAAATATTTTATTAAAACGTATCATAATGAGGTATTTTGATAGATTAAAATTTTTAAATATCAAAAATTATATTTCTGAGTTCAAGTTCAAAATGATAGGACACGATTTATTTATTATGTGCAGAATTTTACGCACCGAAAATTAGGAAAGAGTAAATTTTATTTGATAATTTTTATGACACATTGCACCAAACGTAAATATGAATATAAATTCTAGAGATCGTATGGTATATTTAATATTCTAATAAAATTTAAATATTCTATAGATTTTAATGAATGTAATACCGAGTTATATTGTAGGCACGAAACAATGGTTTTCTTCGATAGCTTGCGTTATATGTTAGATCGAGTTTCACCTAAAAATATATATTATTAAAATATTATTCTTTAATAATATATAAACAAGCCATTAAATTAGTTGTTATTAATATTATTACCTAACTTATAGAAAAATATGGTTTATAAAAATATAAATTTAATAAATAGGTTAACAATTAATTAAAATAAATATAAAAACTAATTTCATATAAAAGAATTATTTTATGCTCCCAAAGGTGTTTTATCATATTAAAATAAAATTATTACTATTAATTAATTATATTAATGAAATTTAAATATTAATATTTGATAAAATATTTTTTATATTCATCCAATAGATTTGATAGGCATAAGATAAGAACAAACATAATTTTACTTTAAAAACATATATTTTTCTAGAGATAGTTTTACCAATATTTAGTAAAGAACCTAGATTTTATCCAATTATACACCCTTTTATAAATATTATATATCAATATATACATCATTTTTTAATTAATAACATTAAAATTAGCATAGGATGAATTGTTTGTATTTTTTTGTGACGTATTTTTTGATAAATAGTGAAAAATACTGGATTTTAATTAAAATATGTTTTTTAATCTAATTTATTGATAATGATAATTTTTTTTATTTTTTGAAATGAATAATTATCTCATAAAAATCCAATATAGGTAATTATAATCAATTTCACATTAAAATATGATATTAAAGCTAAGAAAAATTTTGAACAATTTGTACATTAAAAACCATCATTTTTTCTTATCCATGTGATTAATTTTAAATTAATATATACCGAATACATGATTTGAATTTTTTAAAATGGATTCCCTATTTGGAATAATTATAATTCATAATTTCTAATAAGGACAACTTATGTTTTGAACAAGAATATTAGTGAAAGTGATTAAAATTAATTACAATTATTAAGAGAAACATTAGCTTAACGATAGACTAAACCTTTAACATAAGGCACAAAATTATCTTAAAACAAAACCAAAATTAATTTTATGTCCTTATTTCTACACTATTATCCCTTTTATCAAATTATGAAAATTATTGGGGCCTCATTACATTGTGAAAACATGGATGGAATTAAAGTTTTAAAAATTTACAAGAATGACACTCCTCCACTCTAAAAAGGAACACACCCATTTCACTTATTTAGGCATATCAATACCCTTTTCCCTACCAAAATCTATCCAAATAATCATAAAAAACTATAAACTCATCCTATAAAAAATATAGTGGAATTAAAACAATCCATAGAATTATTTCGGTATAAACAAAAAGGAGTTACCAGAATAATAGGTGATGTTTACCAACGATCACTTTGATTTCATTTTCTCCTTCACCCCTTCATTTTTTATATAATTATTATATAATAACCTTAATATCATAAATATACAAATATGTAGTTAGTATAATATTTATACACAAACTTTTATACAAATCCGTCAAATGGTATATGCAATCATTGTTTGTGTGTACGGCCGACTATCGCCTCGCTTACCGATGTTATTCATTCTTCCATTTCAACATTTAAATGATAGATGTAATAATGTGTTTATAGTTTATATATTGTATATATAATATTAATAATATCTTTATGCTTTTATAATTCACAGATAGATCATATATTTAGACATTTTTTTTGTAGGAATACGATAACAACGTTTATGGACGTGTGGGCTACCGACTCCTCAAAGCAATGTGACTCAATCACACTATACATGGAACATATTAAGGATTGTTTTAATAAAACTATGTAAAATATATGAAAAAAAAATTTCTATTTAATTATAATTTTAATATAAATATTTATCAATTATTTTTCATTCTTTTAAATATGACGATGAAATGGAAGTAGCATTCATGCGTACGTACGACCTACAATCTCCATGAACGGTGCATTTAATTTTCTATCTCAAAATACTATGTATTATTTTAAATTAATAATTAATGAATATATATTATATTTACATCATGTTTTTATTTCTATAGATTATGATGAAATGATCTAATGAATTGGAAGAATAAGTAAAAAGTTAAGCATACTAGGAAAACTATGCAATTAATACAGGAAATAGTGAAAATAATAATGGATTCATAAACAATGAGTAATAATAAATTATATGACAATCATATAACATAATATAAATAAACTTATTATTCAATTATATGTTACTAAATTTTTTAATTCTATTATATAGGAGGTTAAAGGATATTCACCGAAAAGGAAGCACAAAGTAATAGATTTCAATCTCACTTTTTATATCTATGTGCAAAATTTCATAGTCACCTATTATCTTTTTGGTATATCTATTAAAAATATTTATATATTATATGATGAATCATTTTATCATCTTGTTATTTAACATTTTACTTTAAATTTTCTCATCTAAGCTGTTTTGACTTGAAAATTTCTTAGTAGTAAAAGTTATCATGCAATCCCATATTCTTTTTTGATTGTTAACATTCTATTGAAAAAATAGCATACTTATGATCATTTCTCACTTACAGAAAATTTAATTAAATTAATTATATTCATGAAATAAAATTTAAAAATGGGTGTATATAAACTTGGTAAAATAATATTGGTTCATAACATAACATATGTCATAATGAAGTGAAATTGAGATAAAGTTATCTTACTGCTTTGGTAAATTCAAAACCATGACCCCATGAAAGTAATATCATAAAATTAATGTGTTCATTCAAAAAAAATGTATGTTTAATAATCATAAATTACATTAATGGTCTTTATATAAACCACATATATGAAAAAGGTGGTGAATGTGTCATGTGTCTCATAAAAGTAAAATGTGAGAAGGAAATTATTTAATAATTTTGTAACATTTGAATTGTGAGAGAAAAGAATGAATAACTACTATATTAACTATTAACTCCAGGAAAGAAATAAAATTCATGATATAACATGTCATAGGATAGTATATATAGAACACAATGAAAATGATCGGTGAATATGGAATAATATTTCAGAAATAAATCTGAGACTAGAAATCCACATACAATAAGTCTATATATTTTTTGTGCATGTTAAATCCTCTTGTACATTAAATTTGTGATTATAATAAATCTAACAATGAAACATATTATTATATATAATTACATTTTGTTTATTAAGACTTTATAATGTATTTTCTAAAAAAATTCCATGTCAATGTAATGATATATGTAATAACATCTTTTTTTCGTTAAGGATTATCTTTTTATTTTTATTCCTCATTATTTTATCATTATTCACTCATTCACATAATTTAAAGCATGATAGAAATATCATATATATTCTTTATGTATGTATTTATAATATTCTATAAAATTTAGAAATAATAATTCAAATACCCCATTCATTGACATGGTAGTCCACATGTACGCATGAACGTTGTTTTTATGTTCTTATCGTATTATAATAGAATGAAATGTATATGAAATATATTTATATTTTATTTATAGTATAATTATTATTTAATATATATCACTTAACTATTCTAAACACATACTTAATACATTCCATGTAATGTGTGATTGAATCACATCCCTTCGCGTGGTAGTGGTCTGTTATGCACTCAAATGAGGTTATCGTATTATCCAACAGTAGAAGAAATGAAGGTATGTGTTATATAATAATTAAATAAGAATAAATAAAACATAAATATCACATATATAATATATATACTATAAATATATTATTATATTATACCTTGAATGGTGGTAATAGAATAAAAATGACAACAATTCACAAGGTGGTAGGCTGCTATACATGAAAATAATGATTGTGTATCCCATTTAATTTAATTGTTTGTTGTTTCAAGTTTTACCCTTAAAATAATAACATCAATGTATATTTAAGAAATTTAGGTTATTATATAAGTATGATATAAGAATAATTTATGGGGAAAAATAAGTTAACAAAACAAAAATTCACGTTGATGAATGTTACCTCTTCTTCGAGTATCACCTTTTGGTTTCCACTAAAGAACTTTTTTCAATGGATTTCTACCCAATGTGAGGATACTAGGATGATATTAGGTAAGGTGGAAATATATTTGGATATATATTTATTAATAAATGTTCTTTAGAGGTGTGAATAAGTATGGGGTGTGTAATGACCCGATTTTTCATAAATGGATATTACATCTTTTTAGAAGAATATCCATAACATTTTACAAACACATGCATAAGGACTATAAAAGTTTAGGGTATATAAAAATTGGAACACATTATTCTAATTTGTTGTATTATCTTCAAAATCTCCCATAAATATCTTCCCTTTTATTACTCCAATTTAAAACTATTCTCTATAACATGGGAAAAGGAAACATATAAATGGGTGAGCTTAGATGCTCTATATTGGTAATCATGGAAGATATTTATTAATAATATGGGAATAATAGTATGAAAAAGGATGGTAAAATTTGATAAGAATCCCATGAATATCAAATATCATAATCTTGAATCAATAAATTAAATATTAGCAGTTTATAAGACATGAAATATAAGGGATTCAAGTGCATAAACCATGAAATCAATAACATAAGAATAAGACCAGAAATTATGTCATAGATAAAAGAATATAAAATTATTTCCACATTAGCCATGGAATCCCTTAAATGTCTGTATAAGTAGTATAGGTTCACTCCATGTACCATCATGGTATTCCTATTTCACTCCTATGACCACCTTAGAAGTCAAGGTTCCCTCCAAATACTATCTTAGCAGACAAAGTCCATTACTAGACTGAGTTAACTCACTATTACATCTATGTGTATCTCATAAGATATAAAAAAATACACCATGAATTGTATATTGATATAGGTCCCACACATCACATGATTAAAATCAAACATTTTTTCCCACAATAAAATCAACCATAATCTAATGCATAAAAAGAAATGAGTTTCATAAACATTTCATTATAACACAACTCATTCAAAAGAAACATAATTCATAAAAAATAATCCATAAAAAAATATACTCATATGAAGAAAGATAATATAATACTTATATAATATAGGAATTAATCATAATTAATATAAAATAATGTTATTATAAAAAAATGGTTTTGAAATATCATTTCAAATAATTCTTGAGGAAAATATAATTTCAAATTTGAAAAAAATATATTTTTAAATCATAAAAAAATCAATTTTCATTTAATATTAGATTTAAAACATATAAGTATTATTTCAAAAAAAATTAAATAATTTTAAATACATTTCCATGAAAATTCATAAAATATCATTTAAAAAACTTTTAATAAATTCATAGAGAACATTGTTTTAATAAACTCATATTTTTGACCTAAGAGATGAAAACAACACACAAAGATTATTGAATCATGACAAGAATTTATATTCATGATACAAAATTTCAATGGGAATTATATACACAATTTAAATGAATATAGGTGCATAGCATAACATGTCTCTCAAAGATAATAATTGAGAGAAAAATTACATTTACAATTTGTTGATTTTTAACATAAACACCATAAAAGGGTGATAATCAAATGGATTTTTTAAATGATCATAAATTTAAGGATAAATATCATATATTACATTCATGGTAATAATATAACCATATAAATGAAACAATTAGTGAATATTCCGATGTCCTTCAGAAATAAAAGTGAGTCTAGAAATCCCCTGACTCTATGTCTTGACTCACATCATACTCATTAAATTATCCTGTATAATAAAAGTTTATTTTAAATATATTAGAGAACCATATTATAATATCTCATACCATATATTATTTTATTATGACTTTATATTACACTTTTTTAACAATTCTATGATAATGTTACGCTTCGGGTAATATCTACATTGTTTTTCGAATGTGTTTTGATTTATTATATTTTTTTCCTATTACTTATATAATAATTTAATTATATCAAGAATTATATAAATGATATAAATATAATATATATTTAGTACATAATTATTTAAAATATTATATAAATGATATTGCTAAAAAATGGAATACCTCATTCATGGAGACGATTGGTCGTACGTATGCATAAACGTTTTTTACATTTTCATGTTGTATTGAAATTAATATGGTAAATGAAATTTATATAATTGAATTATTTTATAATTATTAAGTCATATATATCTTATATGTTAAAAAATCCATCATTAATACATTCTGTGTAAATTGTGGGTGAATCACATCGCTTTGAGGGGGTAGGATTCCACACGTCTTCAAATGAATTTCTCATTTTTACACAAAATGAAAAGAATATATTTATGTGTTATTTCACAGTTATATAAGAATAAATAAATCGTGAAAATAATATATATATTATGAAAAATGAAATTCCATCATTGTTTCCAACCATGGGAGGCAGAAATGGAGTAACGAATGATAGTGGTTCGAGAGGCGGTAGTCTATTGTACACCTGAATGATGATTGAGTATCTCATTTTATGTAGGTTTTTAGTGTAGTTAAAAACCTTAATATATAAAAAATTCATCATATTTATGATACTATTTTTATCTTATAAACATGAAATAAAAAAAATTAGTGTTTGAATAAGAAATAAAACAAAAACATTCATTAAAGAACATTACCTCCTCTTTGGGTATCTCTTTTTTATTTTCTCAAAAGGAATCAATTTGTTGGATTTATGCCCAAATTAAAATACCTAATTTGAATGAAGATAATTATAGAGGTTATTTGGATATACTTTTTCTAAACAAAATAACTTTCGAAGTGTAAATAAAAGGGAAGATTTGATTTATTTAATAAGATAGGGGAAGGAAAATTTTGGGATTTCACCAAATATTATTTTTTAATAAATTAAAATGTAATAAAGATTATTCCAAATTTAAATTTATTAAAAGATAATGTGGTATATGTTGATAATCAAAGAATCCAATATATTTCAGAATTTTTTTAGTGTAATTTTAAACCTCATCATTTTGAATAGACCTTAGTTAAGATATTGTAATTTTAATTATGGTAACAAATAATTCAAAATTAAAAAGATTAGATATTTACTTTTAAGGTGTCCATTAAACCCTAAATGGTAAATTAATGAAATTTTATAGCACATCTTATCCCCTTTTTCATAATTTTGGATTCATATGATTTTTGAATAAACTATTAAAATATTATTTTCATAAAATATCATTAGTATCAATTTTGAAACTATTCATTACATTGAGTTTATGAGAATAATTAAAATAAGGTAAGATAAAAAGTCCTTTAATACACACGTAAAATTTCATATTAACTTAGAAATTTACTTTTTCACCTTAATTAGGTAAATTATATTTATTTTAACATTTATAATATCAGTTTACTGATTATTTCATTAATCGAATAATTACCAAATCATCATCGTGTAATTATTTATAAATATTATTTCTTCATAAAAATTGAAATATAAAATACCATGATGTGCATAAAACATTTAAATTTTATAATAATATATATTCATTCGTATCATCTATTTAAAACTACATAAAAAATGTTACACTTATTAAAAGTAAGGTTGTGATCTTTTTCCACTCCATTTTATTTTAATCACATATAAGTCAATTACATAGAAAAATGTATATTAAATTATTCATTTTATAAAAATATGTATCAATGGTCTATTTAAAACAATTCAATAAAATGTTTTCAAGTTATAGGGCACTTTTATAATATTTCTAATTTTATTTTTACACTTAATTACTCAATTTACCCTTAATATTTTGTAATAAAAATTACTAAAGTAACTATTTATATTATCCAAAAAGAAATGAAAACAAATTAAAAGAAATTGTAACTTAATATTCCAAATATAGAATATATTTTTACCAATTAAATTCACACAATTTTCAGAAATTGATTAAAAAATAATCTTGCATATGGGATGAAATAACATGTTTTTAAAGTGAAAATGCTAAAAAGTTTGGAATGTTTTTATATCCATATTTAGTGTTAAGTTTATTAAAATGTAATAAATTGTATTAAAGGATGAAAATATGACCAAATCCAATTAAAATATTTATTTTCATATATATAATATATAAAATTATCAAATTAAATATTTTTAACAAGTGCGCCATTAAAAGGTGTCAAAATTTCCTCTTTAGAAAAATAAATCTTCTAGGTGTAAAATTGTATTTGTTCTTATATCATATCATAAAAAAATATAAGGTGGATGAAAAAATATTATTGGATATAATATATATATATATATCATTAGTATAACCAGACAACATTTATTTGTTTTTTTATTGCTATAAAACACACTTCATAACATTTAAATAGTTATTTCATAAAAACATTTCCTTTTATTTATAAAAACGTTTTATATTTATTTATAATCAATTTGTCAAAAACACACACACACATATATATATATGTGTACATTTTTAAACCATATTTCCATAATTTAGTTAATCTTATTCATACCCACCATTCAAATTTCTATGTTATAATTGTCTTGTTTAAATAATTACAATAACACAAAAAATCCTATAAACTCAGTGTTGTGTGTCACGCAAGTTAAGCCGTTTTGGCATGTAATTGATGAAATCCATGAAAAACAATTATTTCAAAAAATGTCGCATAAGATTGCAGGGTCTTACATTCTACCCCCATAAAATTAATTTGTCACTCAAAATTCATTTGGTTTATCAATGTTTTAATACTATAATGTTTCATTCATAGAATCTCACATTGTAAAAATGAATAAAAAACATCTATAAAATTTTAAAGTTGAAAACTTTAAGGCTTCTAAAAGTAAATCAAAACCATGTTTCCATATAGGATAACATAAGTGGTAGTTGAAAACAAGGACATGCAAGATATGTCATGACCCATCCTCGGGGCCCATGTCGTGACAACCCCAAGCCCGCCTTCCATTGGCCAGGGGCTAGCAACTAGCATCATAGGCATAAATCCCGATAAAAAAGGGAGGGAATTGCCTTTATGAAATGTAAAGATACACAACTAGAGTACAAGCGGAAGAAAACTCTAAGTAAAACTGAAAAAAAAATAGTTCTTAATGTAAGGGGCCAAAAATACAAGCCCAACTGTAAAGTACAAGGTAAAAGACAAAATAGCTAGAAGGTAACAAACATATCCTAGATTGTCTTCCACAGATCCTACCTGAAGGGTTGGTGTAGATAGCCTCCTCAGCGCCCTCGTCCGTCAATCCTCCTCCGGGTACCGACTCGTCGCTAGGTCCACCTCCAGGTACCGACTTGTCGTGAGGTCAACCTCTGGGTACCCACTCGTCGTGAGGTCCACCTCCAGGTACTGTCCAGTCCTTATACACTCGGCCTCCATCATCGCTCTCTGTCGTCTGCATCCAACACAACGAGGTGCAGGTATAGATCGTGCAGAGGTGAGTATAACGATACTCAGTAGGGACCACGAGACCCTCAAGGTCTCACTAAATCCAACAAGGATAACCAAAAAGAAGGATCTCAACAAATAACCCTTACCTAGGTATATGCCCATACATATACCAAAGTTATTAAGTAACTCATCTCAATCATGTGAAAAAACACAAAGGTCATTGACTCAGCTCAAACCAGCATTTGTATTCACGATAAAGAAAACACGGCTGCTGGAGAACTCCTCCTCTGTCGACCGTAGTAGTCCTATCAAGACTCTGAGGTTCCACTCACTAACCTTAGACTGCTGAGGTACTCCTCCTCTGTCGAGTACCCCGGGTCTGCCGACCCAACACAGTAGTGCTCCCCGCCATGGGTATGCCGCCCAAACACAGTAGTGCTCCCCCTACTAGCCTACAGTGGTACTCCTCCTGTCGAGTACCACGGGTCTGCCACCCCAACATATTAGTTCTCCCCACCATGGGTCTGCCACCCCAACACATTAGTGCTCCCCCCTGGGCTAGTCAAGTCACTCCGATATAAATCGGACAAGCAGTCATCAGGTTTCAGCTAGCTACAAGGTCATTGTACTCTGTATGCTCGTCTCCAGGAGGATCCGCTCCACGAGCTACTGTTCGACAATCCAATTTTCATTAATTTCCAGGAATATGTATTTCAAAGGACATCCTCGTCATAGGGGTCTCAATGCAACATACGACACATCAATCGGACGGTCGGTCTGTGAGTTATTGCCATTTCTGCTCTAGGGGCCCGGTTGGATTTCGGGTACAATCCAACCCAGCCATACTACAAATATGTCCAAACCTCAGGTGAAGTATACCAAAATAACCATCTCATGAAGAGGAATACAACATAGTCGACGGAACATCAATCTGACATTCGGTCCTCAGGCTATAAGCGTTTCCGCTCTGAGGGCTTGGTTGGTTTCGGGTTCGAACCAACCCGGCTATACCCAAAATTCTCATAAAACTTTATTTTAATATACCGAAACGACCGACTCGATCCTTGTAATCTTACGCAACTGACGGTGCGTCGATCGGAGGTGCATAGCTCAAGTTATGGCCATTTAACCGAAAACGGTCCGAAAATAGGGGGTCTGGGCCCGGTCCGACCCGGCCCAACACCCCTGGGTCAGCCCGAACCGGGCCGACCCGACCCGGGTCCAGGTCCGACCCGATAGGGTGCGGCCCGACCCAATGTGATGGCCTGGACTACGTGGCATGGAGGCCCGGCCCACATGGCGCGGCGGCCCAGCCCGCGCGGTCTTCGTGACGCGGTGGCCCAGCTGAGTGGCTGAGCGCTGAAGCCCACCTCGTCAGCATGACCAGGCGACGACGGTGCCCTGTGGGGCCCACCCTTTCAATCAAGGGGGCGGGTTTTTCCACCTTTGTCTCCCATAACGAAACCGGCAAGCACTGGTTCCCTTCTCCGCGGAATCCGCGGGGTTCTGCCCTAGCGCAACATCACCAGCGGCCGGCTCCGCTGGCCGCCCTCCTACCAAACCGCCGTGGCCCAACCATGGCTTTCCTTATGGCGTGACATAACGGTGCCGCATGCCAGCCCTCCTATCGCAGCCCACCCTGGCTACGGACCTACTGCACCGGCGCGGCGCGACGGCGCCACGCCCCTCTCCTACAGCCCACCTTGGCCACGGCCTCCTTCGCGTAGCTAGATGATGTCACACCTTCTTGATGACCCGGCAACCTTTGCACCGCAAGTCCCTTGTTCGCGGCTGTCTAGTTGTTGGTCACTGATATCCGCTCCCATCGTTAACCAAATACAAGATCAAAAGGGAAAGATTCGATCGTTTCAGTGCGGTCTGAAATCCCCCTTGTTATGGTGATACCATTTGGTTTTCAAAACGTGATTCCAACGATGTAGAACGTGTACAGAAATAATTCAAAACCCCTACCTAGAATTAATGTCTGCGATGATCGGTGTTGCGAAAGGCGGCGTCGCGGGAAGATGATTCGATGATGACGTTAGATCGGGTCCGAGGAGGAAACGATATCTCTTCTCTTGTTGCAGAGATGACGAAGAGAAGCACGTAGTCGATGGCGTTCCTCGTGGGTTCCTCCTTCACCTTTGGCTTGGTCGAAGTCTGAGGAGATGATTCGATCTTCGATGGTTCTTCATTGGAAGTTTGTGTTCTTCATCGATTAAGAACACATGTTCCTAAATCCTATCAAGAGCTCTCCCACTAATATTTCCAACCCAATTAATAGATTGGCCCTCCCTTAATATAACATGCCAGGCCTTTTCAAAATTCAAAAAACATAATTAATTAATTGAAGAGGTTGAATTCACTAACTAAAGTTTGTTGGCAAGTATTAAAGAGAGAGAGAGGGAGAGGGAGAGTTGTCATAATAAATACAAGGGGGTTTAAGGGAGTTAAAGAGGAGATGAAAGTTTGTGGATCATGTGGACCCCACCTCACAATTATCCACACATGGGAAGTTATGTGGGTGTGGACCCACCTATAACTCCCCTTGGGAGGAAATAACCAACCTCCCAAAATAAAATTTGTACACAAAAGTTTTTATTTATATTATCCCGATCCCCAAATAACAATTCTCAACCAGCTTAAAACGAAACTGTGGTAATGGTCCCCTTAAGCAGTTACATGTGCTGCGAGTTCATCGGTGCCCTCAGATTTCAATTCTGAGCACCAGTTCAAAAGATAGAATATCCCACTCATACATTTACTAAACGTACCAGAACAAAACTTCAGAAAATTATTCCTGGAACACTAGGCCTCGGAATCAGGTGATGTCAGAAACTACGTACTCGTAAAATTTCCATGAAATTAATAAAAAAAATTCCTTGAAATTTTCAGGTCATTACATTACTCCCACCTCATGTATTTACATCCTCGTAATGCTATAGCACACACTAGGGAAACAAGAGAGGGTATTGAGCACGTATCTGAGCCTCCCGCTCCCATGTGCTCTACTAGAGGTTATCGTGTTGCCAACAAACGCGCACCAGAGGAATTGACCGTCCAAGAAGGACTTGTTCCTGTCAATCATCATTCTCTACTAGAACCTCCGTGAATGTCGTCCTGTGGTCAATGATGATGGATAGGTCGTGCACACATCTCCTCGTTATGATATGTGGATGACGTCTTTCACCCAGTGCAACTGAAGTAGAAGGGATAGGCGGTATGCCACCTCGCTAACTCCTCTATGGACCTGGTAAGGTCCTATGAATCGTGGAGATAACTTGCTGCCCCAGCCAAATCTCGATAGACCTCGTTGAGGTGAGACCCTTAAGAAAACTTGATCTCCATCCTCAAACTCCAGTGGTCTTTCCATCCTATCAGCATAGGTCTTATGTATGCTCTATGCAGTCTTCATCCACTCCTGGACGATCTGCACCTTCTTCGGTAGCCTCAAAATGGGTGTACTGGTCAACCTCTACCTCATACCCTAAAAATATCTACTGGCATCTCTCTGACCACCCAAAGGGTTTCCACTTCTTCGTCAATGTTAAAAGCAATGCAGCAACTCTGGAGTAGTGTGACACAAATATATGTCTGGCCGACTCATGAGTGATCTACTGCACCCACATATGCATGATTACATCTTATGATACCAGGGGTTTCCTTTTCGCAGACCAAGGAAAAACCCATCCCAACGGTGTTGGTAAACCACAAACGTTTTTCCTAATTTATTCAATCTTTGTATGAACTGTGGTTTCCCAGTCCATACCCAATCTAACGTCATAATGCCTCGATGCTTCCACCAAGAGGTTCCAACCAGAACTCTCGCCTCAAGGGTCAGATCACACCGACGACATAAGCGTGATTATCGAGTCTCCCCCCAAAGGTATCTCCAGACGTTAGGATCAAGTCAATGACTTAACCGGAAACTCTAGGTCTGGGACAAGATTCGTGGAATGACGGAATGATATGTGTCAATGTCTATTGTTACAGCATCTAGTAGTAGACACAGACCGTACCTCAAATCATTCCTAGAGCCCTTGGGTCACAATCCTTGACCGAATGCAGCTACTCTCTTCCCATCCCACCTGCTCCTTAAGCCTGGAGGGGACGACAAAGGCGGGTGGTTGAAACATGTATAAATGTACATCACCACATGATTCCCTCCTAGATATGCTTCCATATCTGCTACTTTGAAGATTTATCTATCCTTAACACTTCCACTTCTTATAACATTTTACACGTCCAAGTCTCCGAGACTGGTGCCAGTTTCCTAATTTTCCACTGATAACATTCACTGGGTGTATCCACTCAGCCAACGAATTCTCAACCACAAAGGTTCTCTCTAGCACCCTAACATATGTAGGAATGCATAGTGGAAAAGTGATGGCTTAGATGTCCTTAATCACACCTCGCTCGGAAGTCCAAGCCCTGGAGCGCTGATCGTATCATAGTCATCAAGTACATGGAATGATCGGTACGCCTCAATGATTACTCAGATACCAACATGTCATCCTACCGAAGCTGTATAATCTCTAGAAAACTCTCAGCTACCTCCTCAAGCCAGTCCTCAGCTGCCTATGAGTCGGGCTCGCCTCGGAACCTAAGGGGTATCTAATGTGGAAACACTCGTAAGGCACTGAACCTACATGTGTCATCTATCGGTACCGCCGGTTGAAAATGTTGACCAATAGATAGTGATATAACTGGCACACTACCCGAAGGTACTATCTCAGACATCGGTCAACGTATCGAAGTACCATCACTATGCCGACCATCCTCATGGTCACTCAATGGGAAACACCAGTAGCTAAGAACACTATCTTCTCTACTATGTTCTAAACTAGGTGTAGAACTCTAGAAATCGCCTCCAGCCAGTCCACTACTGCCTGGGTATCTGTCTCGCCTCTTAACCTCGGAGGCCTCTGCTGCTGGAACTTGTGCAATGCGCTCTGTCAGTGTGCATCATCCGCTATTATAGCTGGTTTCATCTGCTGCCCAATGGGTGGTGGTGTTGCTGGTACACAACCCGAAGGTGCCAACATAGCAAAAGGGCTCTACACAGGACCTAGTGGCTCGGTGGGCCGTCATCGGGTACTCTCTCAGAACTCCAACTGACTGTCTGCATGGAGTCATCCTGAACAGATGTGACACGGTCAAACGATTTAATCCTAGTGAGATGACCTGTTTAGAGATGACTTAAAGAAAGCTTTTGGAAACACACACACAATCAGTGTTTTCATTCACTGAGTAGGATATCAGAAGTGAAGGACCTGGTGTATGGATACGTCAGCCGCCACACCAACACCGGACTCCCTGAACTGAAGACCACACTCGGTACCCTTAACATTATTGCTTCACAGAAAAGAATGATCAAAGTCATGAGTTCTGCAATAGAATCAACTCATCTGATACTAATTTGTCATGACCCATCCTTGGGGTCCATTCCGTGAGTACCCCATGCCCGTCTTCCATAGGCCAGGGGCTAAAGAGTAGCACCAATGGCATAAATAATGATAAAAAAGGGAAGGCATTGCCTTTATGAAACGTAAACATACACAACCAGAGTACAAGAAGAAGAAAACACTAAGTAAAACTGAAAACAAAAGTAGTGCTGAAAGTAAGGGGATGGAAATAGAAGCCCAACTGTAATGTACATGGTTAAAGAAAAAATAGCTGGAAGGTGACAGGAAGCTCCTGGATCATCCACTACAGATCCTACCTGAAGGGTAGGTACAGATAGTACAACTCCTCGATCGTCCACCACGGATCCTACCTGAAGGGTAGGTATAGATAGCCTCCTCAGTGCCCTCGTCCATCATTCCTCCTTCGGGTACCGACTCGTCGTGAGGTCCACCTCGGGGTACCAACTAGTCATGAGGTCCACCTACAGGTACCGTCCAGTCCTCTTACACTCGGCCTCCATCAGCGTTGTCTGTCGTCTACATCCAACACAATGAGGTGCGAGCATAGCCCGTGCAGGGGTGAGTATAACGATACTCAGTAGGGAACCCGAGACCCTCAAGGTCTCACTAAATCCAACAAGGATAACCATAAATAAGGATCTCAATAGATAACCCTTACTTTGTTATATGCCCATACATATACCTAAGTTATCGAGTAACTCATCTCAATCATGAGGAAAAACACAAAGGACATTGACTCAGCTCAAACCAGGATTTTTATTCACGATGACGAAAACACAGCTTCTGGAGAACTCCTCCTCTATTCCGCGCAGTAGTCCTGTCACGACTCCAAGGTGCCACTCACTAACATTAGAATGTTGAGGTACTCCTCCTCTGTCGAGTACCCCGGGTCTGCCACCCCAACAAAGTAGTGCTCCCCGCCATGGGTCTGCCGCCCCAACGCAGTAGCGATCCCCCTACTAGCCTACAGAGGTACTCCTCCTATCAAGTACCATGGGTCTTCCACCCCAACACAGTATTTCTCCCTACCATGGTTCCGCCACTCCAACACATTAGTGTTCCCCACTGGGCTAGTCAATTTTCTCTGATACAAATCGGAGAATCATTCATCAGGTCTCAGCCAGCTACAAGGTCACTGCACTCCGTATGATCGTCTCTGGGAGGATCCACTCCACGAGATACTGGTCGACACTCCAAGTGTCACGAAGTTCCATGAATAAGTATCTCAAAGGACCGCCTCATCATGGGGGTCTCAACGCAACAGACGGTACGTCAATCAGACGCCCAGTCTGTGAGTTATTAGCATTTCTGTTCTAGGGGCCCGGTTGGATTTTGGGTACAATCCAACCCGGCCATCCTCCAACTATGTCCAAACCTCAGGTGAATTATTCCAAAAAAACCATCTCATCAATAATAATCCAACATAGTCGACGACAAGTCAATCAGACGTCCGGTCCTCAGGTTATAAGCGTTTCCCCTCCGAGGGCCCGTTTGGTTTCAGGTTCGACCCAACCCGACCATACCCAAAATTTGCCGAAAAATTGAGTGTAATATACCTAAACGACCATCTTGATTGAAGGAATCCTATGAAACTTATGGTGCATCGATTAGAGGTTTGTAGCTCAAGTTATGGCCATTTAACAAAAAACGGTCTGAAAATAGGGGGTCTGGGCCCAGTTCGACCTGGCCCAACACCCCCTAGGTCAGCTCGAATCGGGTCGACCCGACCTCAGTCTAGGTCTGGCCCGATAGGGTGCGGTCCGGCCCAAGGCTTTGGCTCGGCCCGCGAGGCATGGCGGCCCAGCCCGCGTGGCGCGTCGGTCTGGCCTGCGAGGCGCGAAGGCCCGGCCCGCGTGGCGCGGAGGCCCTGCCCGCATGGCTTGGAGGCCCCGCCTGCATGGAGTGGAGGCCCGACCCGCACTGTCTTCATGACATGGTGACCCAACTGAGTGGCTGGGCGGTGAAGCCCACCTGGTCAGCGTGACCAGGTGGCGGCGGTGCCCTTCGGGGCCCGCCATTTCAATCAAGGGGGCGGTTTGCTCCCCCTTTGTCTCCCGTAACGGAACCGACAAGCGCCGGTTCCCCTCTCCATCGAACCTGCTGGGTTCTGCCCTGGTGCAAACTCACCGGTGGCTAGCTCAGCCAGCCTCCCTCCTATCAAACCTCCGCGGCCTAGCCGTGGCTTCTATTTCGGCGCGGTGCGACGACACCGCGCGCCAGCCCTCCTGCCGTGGCCCACCCTGGCCACAGACCTACTCCACCGGCACTGTGCGACTGCGTTGCACCCCTCCGTCGCTGCCCACCTTGGCCGCAGCCTCCTTCACGTATCTAGATGATGTCTCAACTTCTTGACGACCCATCGGACTTTGTGTCGTCGGTCCCTTCTTCGCGGCCGACTAGTTTCTGGTCGCAGCTATCCGCTCTCGTCGTCAACCTAAGACAAGATCAAAAGGGAATGATTCATCCATGTAAGTGTGGTCCGAAATCCCCATTATTATGGTGATACCATTTGGTTTTCGAAATGGTATTTCAACGACGTAGAACGTGTACAGAAATAATTCAAAACCCCTACCTTGAATTAATGTCTTCGGTGATCGGCGTCGCGGAAGACGGTGTCTCGGGAAGATGATTCGATGACGAAGTCGGAGCTTGACCAAGGAGGAAACTAAATCTCCTCACTTGTTGAAGAGATGATAAATAGAAGAACAACGTCGATGGAGTTCCTCATAGGTTCCTCCTTCACCTTTTTCTTGGCCGATGTCCGAGGAGATGATTCGATCTTTGATGGTTCTTCGTTGGAAGTTGGTGTTCTTCGTCAAAGAAGAACACATCTTGCTGAATCCTCTCCAGAGATCTCCCACCAATATTGCCAACCCAATTAATAGAATGGCCCTCCCTTATTATAACATTCCATGCCTTTTCAAAATTCAAACAACTTAATTAATTAATTTAAGAGGTTGAATTCACTAATTAAAGTGTGCTGGAAAGTATTAAAGAGAGAGAGAGGGTGAGGGAGATTTGTCATAATAAATACAAGGGGGGTTTAAGGGAGTTAAAGATGAGATGAAAGGTTGGGGATCGTGTGGGCCCCACCTCACAATTATCCACACATGGGATGTTATGTGGGTGTGGGCCCCACCTCTAACTCCCCTTGGGAGGAAATAACTAACCTCCCTAAATAAAATTTGTACACAACAAATTTTATTAATTTTATGCTGATCCCCAAATAATAATTCTCAACCCGCTTAAAACACAATTGCGGTAATGGTCCCCTTAAGAAATTACCAGTGCTAAGAGTTCATCAGTGCCCTAGGATTTCAATTCTGAGGATCGGTTCAAAATTTAGAAAATCCTGCTCGTACATTTACTAAACGTACTTGAACAAAACTTTAGAAAATTATTCCTTGAACAACATGCCTCAGAATCAGGTGCCGTCAGAAATTGCATACTCATAAAATTTCAAAGATATTAAGACAAAAAATTTCTTCAAATTTTCGGGTCTTTACAAACTATTTAGAGAAACACTAACCATTCATAGAAAACATCATAATCAAGAAAAATTACATTCAATATATGAAATCTTATGTTTAATCCTAGGTTATTCTTGATCGTTACAAAAATCATAGGATTGTAAACTATACACATATTTATCTTTAAATACATCTTTATATATATCCTTAAAATATCTCTAGGGATCCCAATAATGTTTTCTCATTAGATTTTTTAATTCTTGACTAAACTTTGATTTGATACCAACTTTAACATCTCATGAATTTCATATATTGATATTACATCATTTCATAAAAATATTCATTACATTACCTAAACACATACCTGAGGCTCATAATAGTATAGTGCCTTTGGAAACTAGGAACACATTATTCTAATTTTGTGAAATATCTTAACAATATACCATAAATATCTTCCCCTTTGACAATCCTACTTAAAACCATTCTTTATAATCTGGGGAAAGGAAACATAAGAAAGGGTGTGCTCAGATGCTATGTAAGGATAAACATGGAAGATATATAAATATATCATGTGCCTAAGGGTATGAAAAAAGGATCATAAAATTATAAAAGATACCCATACAATTCAAATATCATAATCTTGAATCATTATATTAATGATTTGAAGTTCATAATACAATATTCATAAGGAATTCAAGAGCATAATCCTTAAAATAATAACATAGGAATAAGACATGAAATTGTGGAAGACACATAATCATATAAAATGATTTCTATAGTAGTCAAAAAATGACTTCTATTCTATATTAGTAGAATGGGATCACTCCCCATTCCATACTGGTAGAGATGGTTCACTCTCACGACCATCTTATATGTTATGTTTCACTCCCAAGACCATATCAACTGAAAACGTCCTTTAACAAACAAAATTCACTCACAATTTCATCAATGTATTTATCATGATATACAAATACTTGGCAAATGAATTATAGATATCTATCGATATCACCCATCACATAATGACAAGTATGTATATTTAATCCAAAATAATAGAAATCATAACTAAACCAATAAAAATAAATGAGTTTTATAAACATTTCACCATATCATTACTCATTGAAATGAATCACAATTCAAAAACATAAATATATCATAAAAATAAAATATTTAGAGAAATAATATCAAAATAATAATTTAATAATAACCCCAACATAGAATAGTAACATCAAATAATGTTATCATATATGGAAAATGGTTTTGAATGATCATTTGAAATGATTCTTGAGGAAAATATATTTTCTACTTCGAAAAAAGAAACATAAATCATAAAAAATTAAGGAAAAAAAATTCATAAAAAATAACCATGAAATAATTTAATGAATCATTAGAAACAATTTTAATCATATTTTATATAATCATTCTTTGAAAATACATAAAATAACATTTACAACACTTTAAAAACATTTTTAGAAAACATTGTTTTAATGGAACACATGTTTTTGACTATAGAGATAATAACACTCCATTAAACATATAATTTCATGAAAATAAATGATATTAATTATATAAAATTTTAATTTCCCATATATACACCTCAAAAAATATTATAAGTGAAGATCAAAATAAGTGTCTCAGTGAAGGAAAATTGGGACAAAATTACCTTACCGATTTGGTAATTTTTTAACCATAAACCCAACTAAATAGAGAGCCAAAAATGGACACATAAATTCACATAAAATTAAGGATATTTATCATGTATTACATTCATTGGAATTATATTACCACATAAAATTAACAAATGGTGAACATGGAATATGTCTCGCAGAAATAAAACTGAGATGAGAAATCCTAGTACCTCAGGTCTTGACTCAAATCGTACACATGGAAAACTCGATTATAATAAATATAAGTTTATTATACATATATTAATGAATCATATTATTATATATAATACCATATATTATTTTTTTATGACTTTATATTACTTTTTATTAACAATTCCATGTTAATGTTATGCTTCGGGTAATATCTGCTTTGTTTTTCATATGTCATTTGGTGTTTTTATATTTTTCATCCACATAATTTTATCATAACATAATTATACCTAAAAATATAACAATTATATAAATATAATATATAATAATTATATATATATAATAATATAAAAATATATAACTATAAATTAGAAGACAATATTATTGGAGATGGTAGGTCGTATGTACTCATGAACGATGTTTCTATTTTTCTGTCGTATTAAAAGAAAGAAGGTAAATGATATATATGTAATATAATTATATTATAATTACTATTTCATTTATATCTTGTACATTAACTAATTAAATCCTTAAAAAAATTCAGATAATGTTTAAATGAATCATATCGCTTTGAGTAGGCGGCAGTCCACACATCCACAAATGAAGTTATCATATTTACACAAAAATGGAAAGCATGAAGAAATGTGTTATATAATAATAAAAAAAATTAATTAAATCATAAATATAATATATATAACATAAAAAAATATATCATTATTCCCAACAATAAATGGTGGAAATAAAAGAACGAATGTCATCGGTTCGCAAGGTTGTAGTTCACTGTATGCACGAATGATGATTGTGTATCCTATTTGATGGAAGTGTGTCTGAATATATGTATAAAATAAATTATAATGACATATAAGTATAATGAAGATAATTATATTATTATATAATCATTAAATAAAAAGTATAGGTTTTTAAGGAATTAATAAAATAAAAATGGTTGTTGATGACCGTTACCTCTTCTTTGAGTATCACCATTTTATTTGCACAGAAGAACTCATTTGGATAGACTTATCACATAAGTAAGGTTCCTATTATTAATTTAATTTCATTTAGAAGATATTTTTATTGTAATTTGAAAAAAAATATATTTTATAAAGTGTAAACAGAAGAGAAGAATAGGTTCCCTTTTATAAGAGAGGGCATGGGAACTTTTGAAATTTATCAGAAGATTAAAATATGATAAATTAAATATCAATAAATATTCCACATATTTTAAGTTAATCAATTATAATGTGGGATAGGGCGATAATAACATCATAAAATATATTTTATATTGGTTTTTTGGTAATTTTAAACCCTATCTTCTTGATTAACCATCAGTTAACAAATTTTAATTTTAATTATGGTAACAATGTTTCTCATATTAAAAGGTCGATAATTTTACATTTAAAATTTAAATTTAACAGTAAATTTAAAATTTATATTATTTTAGAACATAATTTAGAAACTTTTTCTTTATTTGGTATTTTTATGATTTTTAAAGAAATTAATAAAATATTATTTTCATAAAATATCATTACTGTAAATTTTGGAAATATTCATGAAATTGATTTTAGGAAACTTAATAGAGTAATATAACTTCAAAAAATCATTTAATACACACATATCATTTAATATTAACATTAAAAATATGTTTAACAACTTAATTAATTCAATTTTTTTAATATTTCTAATATCATTTAATTTATTTTTTCATTAATTGAATAATTATTGTATCATTATTGCGTAATTATTTATGAAATTAAATTCTTCAATACAAATAAAAAATAAAATACCATGTTGTATATAATACTTTTGTATTTCTTAAGAATACATATATTTGAGCATATCTTCTATTTATACCCATATTAAAAATATTATACAAATTAAAAGTAAGAGTGTGATATTTTTCCACTCCCATTTATTTTAATAATATCTAATTAATTTTACTCTAAAAGTGTCTATTTAATTATTAAATAAAGAAATCTATCTATAATGTATATATGTAAAATAATCCTATAATATTTGGTCAAGTGATAAGGTTGTTTTCTAATATTTATATTATTAATTTTACCATTAATTTACTGATTTACACTTAGTCATGGTAATAAATATTACTAAAGTTATTATTATTAATATTGTACAAAAAAATGACACAATTTATAAGTTTTTAAATTATGATTATGAATATGTAATCCATTTTCCCAAATTCAATTCACATAATTTCAAAAAATTAAATAAAATTTAATCCCTTATATGGGACGAAAAGATGTGTTTTTGAAGTAAAAATGTTCAATATAATAGAATTTTTTTATATCCAAATTCAATTTTAAATTAATTAAGATGGCTTGAATTAGAAATAATAATAATAATAATAAAATTATACTTTAATACCCATCATAAATATAACAAGATAAAATATTTCAATGAGAATGTTGTTCTCCATTAACATTATGAATTTTTTCACGGTTCACCAATACATGAAACTCCTTATAATATCTAACAAGTTCACCGAATTTAAATTTTGATACCCAAATTTCAATGAATAAGTTTATTTTGTAAAATATAATCTATAAAAGTGTCAAAACTACATTTTTAACATGTACGCCATCAAAATGCCGCAACACTTTCTTTTTAAAAAATTACATCTTAA
This sequence comes from Viscum album, assembly GCA_963277665.1. Lineage (NCBI taxonomy): Eukaryota > Viridiplantae > Streptophyta > Magnoliopsida > Santalales > Viscaceae > Viscum > Viscum album. The sequence continues at coordinate 585,260,335 of OY728130.1, forward strand.
ATGTGTTAAATTTTATTTTTTTAATATCATCTATAGAAAACACATAATATGGATGTTAAAATTTATATTTAAAATATTATATATAAATTTAATTAATATAATAGAACAATATTAATTGGTTTATTTTTTGGTAAGAACACACTTCTACACATTTAAATAGTTATTCATAATAACATTTCTTTTTTTAAAAAAATGGGTTTACATTCATTTATAATCAATTGATAAAAAAATTATATAAATTTTTAAACCATATTTTCATTATTCATTTAATATTTTTTATACCCTCCATTCTAATGTATAAGTTATAATTTTCATATTTCAATTATTAAAATAAAAAAAATGCTTCTTAGAAACTCATTGCCGCAAGTAATATAATATAAGATGATGTTGCATGTAATGAAATACATAAAATAAATAATGTTACATTAAACAAAATATATCTCATAAATTTATCTGAGTGTTACAATGTGAGTACCCTTCTATAGTGGAGAATGAGTGGAATTCTTGTAAATACAAAAAGGTAAACATTATTGGAAAGTATTCATCACATTATGTTCCTCAAATAATAAACTATTTTAAAGAAACAAGTGGATATTTTCTAAATATAGAAATCATATTGGTTTTGGAAATGTTTATTTGTCATTTATTCCATTTAGATAATTTTTATTACCTTGGTAAAGTTATTTTTCAATTAATCGTTATAATTAATTTTCACTCTTTTCACTAATTATTTTTGTAAAACATTAAACATGACATATTAGACATTCTAAATTATACAGATTAAAAATGTGGAATCCATTTTTCAAAATTAAAACCATAGTATTGGTATAAATTAAGTTAAATTTAATTCCACAGATATGATGAAAAATTGAGTTTTTAATGTGAAAATGTTCAAAAGCATGAAATGGTTGTTAATCCAATTTTAATGTGAAATTGATTCCAATGATGTAAATTATATTTATTGATTTATTATTGAAATAATTATACATGAAAAACAAATTAAAAATTAACTTAAGTATATAAATATATTAGATGAAAATTTATTTTTGAATTAAATTTCAATATTTTTCACTATTCAATAAAAAAGAATATTCTCAGAAGAATACCACAAACTCAACGCAAGATAATATAGATATTCATATTTCAAAAATTGATTTTATTTTACTAAATTAAATTTTCTATGTGTGTCAAAATAATTTATGAAATTATTCTCCATAAAAAGGCGATATAACTTCTTTTTAGAAAAATTACATGTTTAGGTGTAAATTTGGATTTATTTTTATCTCTTATCATTTAAATTAATATGATGGACGTTAAATAACCAAAATAATATATACTATAATAATTTCATATTAATATTTCTACAATAGTTTTTAATTTATTTATAATGATATTTTTGATGAAAATGATTTCAAATATTTTCAAAAGGATTTTACTTTCATTTCTAGTTAGTTGGTCACATATGAATTCATCTTATATAACTATAGGTCATTTTTTATTTTCAAGATAATATAATTTTATGGGTATAGTGTGAACCCTAGTAGTAATTCTATATATAAGAGAGTAGAAAGTAATGTAACTTGATCATTTCATATGAAAGGAAGATTAGTTCTTCATTTGAAAGAAATTTAGTCATCTTAGGAGCTGATAAAATCATATGGTTTCATCCCATGGTGTTGCATAGTTTAGTGTTTTCCTCAGGACATTCCATTATATATTAGACAAATTCATTCTAATCTCTCGTAGTATGATCAATACCATATAGTCTTCCATGGAGGATCTTATTATTTTTATTTTTAGGAATTACCACAACCAGGGCTATAGAATTTTGAGTAGACCTCATATTGATAATTTTAGGAATATTGGAGTAGTCCCTTCATGGTTGATATTTTATTTCCTTCACAACTTCAAAACCCTCACTATTATAATTCATCTTATACACAAGTAAACCGTAATTTCATTATTTAATTAATTATATTTATGAATTACATTACAACAGTTGGGTGATAATTTTCATATTACCTAATAATATTTTAATAATATTCATAGAATGTTGTAGTTTGATAAAACATGGTCTTTCATGTTACAAAAGCTATCAAATTAACTGGATATTGTGTGTAACACAATACAAAAATAGTAGGGAATATATCAAAATGTTATCTAATAATTTTTCATACCACAAACATAAATTTTTTGTGTGTATGAAGAAATCATAACATGGTGTACCGTGAAATTCAATTCATTAAAGAATTTAAATTTATTCTAAATATACTAATTCATTAACACTTAGTGTTTTACAATTCTTGGGGAATTCATGGTCTTTACACCCATTATATATTTATGTATTTTGGTTAATAACATTTTCTAGAACATGTTCTCTATCACTCTCTATTAGTCATTGGGTGTATGTTTTATCCTCCTTTTACATGTATTAAACTGGTATTAATGTTCTCATATTTAGAAACATATTTTTTTGATATGCAATATGACCTTCATTTTTCCATTTCCCACTATTTTGGATGATGTTTTATCAGCCATTTTATGATGTGGGTGTTTCATTTAGAAAATTTCAAATGTGAAATAGTTTATTTCGGAGTGAATGTTAAAATTTTATGAACATAATAAATTTATGGTTGTTAGAATGTAACACAATGTGATTTTTGAAGAATAACATTATGTTCTATAATGTAATAACCATGTATCCATAATAATAAATGAACCATGATATGTTATTTAGATGTCACCTTTATGATCTTACTGTTAAAAATTATAGTTTGAATCGGAATACTTTTTTTTAAAATCATTTATAAATATCTTAGAAGAAGGAATAATATTTGAAAATAAGGAATCATTTATTAATAATTTCATTAAATGCTTCAAAATATAATTTTTTAAAAAAGGATTTTTATCACTTTTGAGATAAACTTCTGAAATTAATTTCTTGAAAATTTAGAATTTTTTTTAAAAAAAATAAAATGAGATTTTAAATCTAATAATCAAAATTAACATAGGGTTTAATTATTGGATTTTAATTAACATATTTATTTTTTTAGGGAATAGTGATGATTACTGATTTTTTCAAAAATTATCATTGATTTTAATTAAATAAAAACATTTAAAATTACTACTATATTTTAGATTAAGTTATAAAGTGAAAATTTAAGAAAATTATTTTTTTAATATATTTAATTTCATTTTATTTAATCATTTTCATAATTTTCATATAAGGTTATTCTTACATATAAAAATCCATTTTTCTAAAAATTTGTTTTTATGGTCATAATGTTTTTCTAATTTTAAAAAATTAAAATAACCCATAATGAGGAATGATGTATATAAATTTTTTAATTAAATTCCTATATCAATTAATTGAAATTCATATATTGAATATTTTTAGTCGTAGAGTTAATTTAAAATATTTTTTTCCATGAATAAAATATTTTTTTAGAAAACTGGTTTTATTGCAAATTTTTTTAAAATTAAACAATTAAACTTATGGGAAATGATTTTTTTAACAATTTATATTCCATATTTTAAATCTTCATAATTAATATTATGATATAATTTAATTTTAATTTTATCATATTACTCTATTTTTTATATAAGTCTTGTGAATTTTTCTAGGAATGCTTCTAAAGTTATGCACTAGGATATGGAAGAATTCCATAGTCTAAAGAGCCTCACTATGGTCATATTAAAAATATAAATATATTTTAGGACCATGTGATAAAATTTCTAGTGAAATTTTTTTACCATTATTTAGGACTTTGGATGGAATATCCAACGCCACAATTGTTTCTGAAATGTATGATTTAAAATAGTCATGGATAATGGTTAGCCATCACCATAAATTCTACTGAGGGACCTATTGGAAGGGGTGTTAAGTATATTAATTTATTTTTTATTTAGTTAATTTAATAACATAAAACCTAATTCCCTCCCAATTAATGAGTTATTATAAAATATCACCATGGTATGTTGCATAACACTATGAGTATTTGAAAGGAGGAGGAAAATTATTCATCATTAGTTTATATAGATTGGATAATGATGGCTGATAAAATCATGGTTGATTGAGTTGCATCAAATGTAACAAGTATTCATCATTGTTGGAGAATTAAATAATCTCTAACGACAAATCCAAAATCATGGAATGGTATGACAATAATTTGTTCTTCCATTTTGATATAAATATTTATCATGAGTTCTTATCTTCTTTTCACGATCTTTTATTTATTTTTTCTCAAATAAGCGTATATAGATATATTATATTTTTAAATCAATTTTATAATTCTTCCATGATTTCTCCCATGATATCACCTGCATCGATCATTTGTAGGATCACATTCTCCAATGATGATTATCACCTTTTTTATGTCTCTTTTCTCTCAAACTTTCATTGTGTTTTTTGTCTTTAGCCAACGGGGTGGTAGCTTGAAATTACTACGGAATGTTGAAGTGTGAAAAAACTCTCATATTAATGGAATTTGTGATAAAAATTATCGGGATAGTGATTTTTTGATTGAGTGGGATGATTTATCTTTTATTCTTCTTGGATTGGGGATCAACGTGATGAGTTATGGGACATGCTGTGGGCTTCAATAGGATGATAAAAAATCATATGTCCCACAATTTGAAATTGGTAATCGACTGCCGGAGGTGACCCAATTAAATCTATAGTGGTATAATTATTATATTTGCGACAGATAAGTAGGATCGTGTATCCACATAGAGGAATTTTGGTTTCTAAAAAAATTACTACAGGATTTTTACTTCATAAGAACACATTATGTATAGTCCGTTTATAGCATTGTTTATGGTTTTAATGAGGATATATATATCCCACATATTATGGAGGGTCTAGATCCCATGTACCCCTTAGTCAGAAAAATTAGATTATTTATGGATATATATTCCCAATAATCCATGTGGTGTCACATGTGTTGCGATCCAAGGAACATGCCATGTACCCCCTTGGCTGATTGATCAATATGTACATGGATTGTATACCTACGGACCCATGTGGCCCAATATTCGATGTGTGGTGGGATCATGTCATGTTCATCCGAATGTACATAGGAACGAGTTTAAGACATATGTAGAGGGTTGGCTAGACCCCTCCACACCATCCATGGAATGAAACATGTCATATACTTTGTAAATTACTCGGACATGACCAGGATACATATACAAGGCCATGGATATGATCCCTGGTCGAGGTACATTGGAATGACCTGAAGAGACTGTGTCAGCCTAAGGGATGAGGTAATCTAATTAATTCCAATATATTGTTTGTGGATTAAAATGGAATCCCAAAACATATAATTAGGAGACAAATATTAGAAAATGAGGTTGGGTCATGATTCATGTGGATCCCCAAATATGTCATATATTCCCTTGGGAAAATTCATCTTGTTGTATCTCTTAATTTGAAATTCACATATTGGATAATGATTAGGAAATATTTATTTTTCACATATAAAATGATATGGTATTATTACATTTATAATAAGAGATAATATCTGAGGTTTTCTAACAATTGGGGTTCTTTAGGTGAAGCATGATGATGAAAGTTATCTAGTACAATCATTTGAGAAATTTTGGGGATGGAACTCCCCTGTTACATAAGGGATTAGTCCCCATACTCCTTTTATATATAGATATGGTACTCTCTTACACTAGGAATAATTCATATTTATATAGCGGTACTACATAATCTTCCGAATCTTATGGTCCGTGGTTCCTCCATAGTAGTGAGTTCCCTCACTGATATATAGCATAACTGTGAGGTGAGGGGCCCTCCACCCATATTCTAGTGTGGTTTCATGGGATTCATGTTTCAGAGTAATGGATCCATCACATGTGGAGCATAGTGAAAATATGCATACACCTACATATGGTTCCTTTTTTTTGTTATACATGTTGTTGTGCATCATGGATGGACCATTGGAGCTTCTAATATACTAATTATACATAGAAGGGATTTGGAGATGGATATCCCATTTTTATCATCATTGGGTCTCCTTTTGGAGAATATTTGGGTGTTTATAGTTATTGCCTCATTTTATGATTAACATGCTTCATATGGGTTGAGATAAAAATTAGTGTATCTTTCTATTTCCCACTTTATTTTTTCAATATGTCCTATTGAGTATATATATATTCAATATCACATAGTCTCTTTCCATATCTAACATGTCTTATGCGGGTAAAGGATATATCAGTTGTGACTTTGGAAAAGCGTAGGGATACATGGGTACATTGACCATGTACAGTGTTTGTAACATCCTAATAATTTTTGAATATTTTTCAAATAAATTTAATCCTTTTGATATTTTCCTTTACAAAAAATACGAGGTATATATTGTGGGGAAACAAACTCTTGTTGTAGCTTGTGTTACACACAATACTGAACATCCATGAAATGTGACATAATAATGAAACAAATTATTTAATTTGACAGTTATAACCTTATTATTAGAATAGAGGGTATCAATTGGATTTACTAAATTCTGAAAATATACAATTTATAAATTTTTATGAAATGAATTATTTGGTAACCAATTAATTAAAATGATAATATAAACTATTTTAAAAAGGAAATACTTTTCTGAAAAACAATTTTTCGAAACAAAAACATATTTTACCGAAATTAATTAAAAAATCACTTTGGGGGATTTATTCTTATAAAATGTATATATTATATATTCAAAAAATTGATAAAATTATTCTTATGTGTTTTCTAGACATAAGATAATAATAAACTCAATTTTATGCTCAAACATGTGCTTTCTAAAAATGAGGTATGTCATCTTCTGTAAAATTATTTTAAAACTAATTTGACACTTTAAGAAAAAAAATTGGAAAAATAATGTTCATTTTTTGAGATCATTATTTCAAAATTAACAAAGGATTTTTTTTTTTAATTTTCTAATGTGATAAATTTTATATGAATTGGGAAAATTTATAGTTTTTTATTAAGAATTTTCATAGATTTTCAATATTTTAAAAACATACAAATTATGTTTTATTTGTTTGAATATAAAAATATGATCAAATATATATCCATTAATCCAAAATTTTTCATTGCAGTAATTTTCATATTAATTTTTTTTATAAAGCTTTTTAAATGTTTTCAACATTTTTTCTCTGAAAACCCACTTTCTTATCGCATCTATGGGATTAATCTTAAATATTTTTTTTCCAATTATATGATAGGAATTTGTGAAAATGGATTTAATATTTTCAATTATCATATGTGATATTATATAATAGGTTTAACATATATTTTTACCATAACAAATATGAAAAATAGTAAAAATTATTTATCACGATTAAAATAAAAATTGGTTTACATGGGGTTTAAACTAAAAAAGGGAAGTTTTAAAAATGAAACAAAAAATATCTTACAAAAAATGGATGTCCATTTTTGGACCATGTATATTATATTCTATATTTTTGTAATTTTTGGATTCCTATGGAATGGGATAAATTTGGGTGCTCCTTTTTCATTTCAAAAATTACATGTGTGCCACTAAACTCACTTATAAAAGGACAGACCGCCTCCGTTAAACATAAAAGTATTAAAACCATTTGGATCAAAAAAATACCTTCCCATATAAAATCATAAATTTCATTATCTATTTTTTTAATCATTGTTTAGGTCAACAATGAAAATTATGAATCCTTTTGCAACAAACTTAAAAAAAGAAATCTGATGAAGAAGTGATATCCCTAATCAAGCATATAATATTATTTCTTTATCAAAATAATTAAATTATTATTAAAACATATTCATATCATATCATCAATATATTATATATAGAAATATATTTTTTATTGTTACATCGTAAATCCTTCTCCTCTTCCATCAATTAGATTACGAAATCATCATTCATGTGTATGGAGGACTACCACCCTCCAAACTAATGTTACTCGATTTTCATCACCACCTCTCACAATTAGATATAATTAAATATTTTTTTATATTTGATGATATTATTATTTTTCTCTATTTTTGATATCAAATTTTACTTCTTACATTCCATTATATGTTAATATGATAACGTCATTCGAGTGTACGGTGAACCACCACCTTGAAAAGAGATATGATCAATCCATGATATACATGGAATTGAAAAGGGATGGTATTAATTAAGATATGTAAAAAATATGACTTTAAAATTATTATTTAATATAAATATTTTATTTAAATTTATTTATGTATTTTTTTAAGGAAAATAGAAACAACAGTCATGCATACTTATGATATACCATCTTTATGAATGGTTTATTTCAATTTCCATCTTTATCAATTGTGGTTCAATATAAGTAAATTAATATTGAATATATTTTATACTTATATGCTCACTAATAATATATATATATATATTGGAACCATTTTCAATGCATGTTGATGAAAATTAACAAATCTAAACATTCACGAAAAACAATGAAATTATTTCCCAAAATGTGACTTTAACATGGAATTGTTAATATTCAAATAATAAAAGGTCATAGTTAAATGATACATGGTTTTATATATATATTTATGGGGTTTAAATATATTTATAATAAAATTATATTTATTATACAGGTGGTTTGAACTTGTATAAAGGATGGCAGTACTTATGGTAAGGGATTTCAATCTCCGAAATATTTTACTGTGACACATTCCATATTCCCCACATGTTTCTTTTATGATGTATATATAAATAAAATTAATTTAATTTATGACTATTATCCATTAATATAGTATTATTTAAAATTAAATGGGTAATTTCTCTTTCACTGGGTTTATGGTTTAAATTTTATCAAATTTGTATGTAATTTTTGTCTCAAATTCCCTTTTTGGGACGAAACTTATATTGTGCACCTATCATAAAATATGAGGTGTTTATACTACCACTTAGAAATGATATATAAAGAATATATCTATTTTAATGATTTTATATCTCTCAATTAATTTTTTCCTTTATTGGGTATTACGATACATTATTATAAAAGTGGAAATATTTTTATGTTACAATATAATCGTTTATCAGTATTAATAATTACTATGATTACAATGATGAAATATTATAATATATCTCAAATTAAACTCATGAAATTTTATATAATATTCTTATTTATTGATAATACATTATTTAATTCATTTTCATCTCTTTTTTTGTACTCAATAGTTTAAAATACGTTTTTATGGAAAATTGTATTTATTTCATTTTTCTGTCGAAACCCCTTTTCTTCAAAAACAATGATTTCTAAAAATGATTTCAAAAATGTTATCAACATAATTATAATTTTTTTTATATACCTTTTTAATCATTTTTTCATTTTACTTTTTTTTAAATTAAATATCGATGTTGTTTTCTAAACATTGATTGTTAATATTTTTTCTTAAAATGTGAACAGATTCTTTATTTTCATGTCTACAATATCAAATAAATTTGAAACTACAATAAACATTATTTTTATTGAATTTATCATTATAATTTTTCAAGGATACTTTAAAATAATATTATTTAAAAACAATTATGTTTTCAAAATTTGTTCTAAAGAGTAAAGATTACTTCCACATGAATTTTTATAAAATATTTTTTTAATCTTATTTTATTTGTTTTCAAGGTTATTTTCAATTAAATTTTTTGTAATTTTTTTAAACTTATTTTCCAAATCAAAAAATATATTTTCTCATTAAATTTTAAAACTATTTTTGAATATTTCTATGTAATTGTTCAAGGTTATTCTCAAGGAAAATGATTTCCAAAATATTTAATGTCTAAAAATGTTTTTTTAAAGGGGGTGATCTTTTCAGAAAGTCTTTTTTTGAATGATCTTTACATATTACTTATTTATTTTCAAGGTTATTTTAAATGAATGATAATTTCAAATGTTTGATGTTTATGAAAATAAAATTTGAAAGGATATTTTTTTCAATAACTAATTTAATTGATTGTTAAATATTTTATTATAAGTTTTAATGGGTTTGTTTAATCAAAAGGATTTTTAAAATGTTTAACAGCATAAATATAATTTATCAATGCGTAATTTTTATTTTCCTCATTAAATACATTAAATAATTTTTCATATTATTTTATATATTTACATGATTTATTTCGATGAAAAATATTTTCAAAATGTTATTTGTTATTTAAATTTTTTTAAAGTGGAATGGATATTATCCTAAAGAAATTATTTAAATGATTTATAATAATTAATTTATATGTTTTTAAGGTCATATTCAGATAAACAAATTTCCAAAATATTTTTTGAATTTTTAGTTTAAAATGGTGATTTCCACCAAAATGTTATTTTCCACAAGAAATTTTCCAACTGTAATTTAAAAATTATTTTCCATATATGATGAAATTAATTTATTATAAATATTCTTTAATGAGAATATAATAAAATAATTCCACTCTTATTATTTCTCATAGTGTTTTACGTTTTTTAATGTTTGATGTTTATGAAAATTGTTTCTCTTTAATAATTTATACAATGAGAAAATGCTTATGAAACCCACATCATTTAATGGGTTATTAAATGGTGAAATACTGAAATGATTATGAACTCCATCTAATTTTCATTTTTTATAATATGATGAAATGTTTATGAAACTCATTTTTTTCATTGGTTTTGAAATGAAGAGTTATTTATGATCTTATGCAACATATAAGTGGGATATTAAATATGTGACATGTGGGACCTATATCACACTCTAACTAATTGGGTAAATATTTATTTCTCATCAGATAAATAATACTGTAATGGGGAATGATTCTAGTTTAGTAAGGTACTTTAACCACTATGATTATCTTGGAAGTGATCCTTGATTACAATGATGGTTTAGCGAGTGAACCCATTATGTTATAATAGCATTGGTTGTGACCCATGACTACTTTGGAAATGATATTATATGATAATGTTAATTCCAAAAATATATGTCTTATACCAATGTTATGATCTCTTAAATATGGTTCCCTAATTCCATTTTGATTATAATATAATAAAAATGAAATATTTTCTCCATGAATCACAGTTATGAAATTTTATATGTAGGTTATGGTGTTCAGATGTGATTCCCTTATTCTCATACAATTTTGTTTATGGTATCCTTACTTATCTCTTTTGTTTACCCTTACTAGCCATCTTATTCCACCCTTTTTTAGGTTTACATTTCATAGGTCATGATGAAATTAATTATGTATGATATTTATATGTGGTGTGTTAGTTATTATGAACATAGTGGAAGATGATGTATCTCTCTTAGGGACAACTTTTTATGTGTCAATGATTCCAAAGTCATTATAACTTTTTGATACTCAGGGGAATTATTATGTAATGTAATGTTTATTCATCGAAAAATAAATATCATATTTGTTTTAAAATCTTGGGTAGATATAGTTGGTATCATATGGATGTTCAGTTCTCCATTAGAAACTAGGATGAGAAAACAATATCGAGTTCCCCAGGGGATATTTATAAGGGTATTTCTAGGGACATATTTAGTAATAAGTCTAAGGGTGAGTCAAAGAATATGAAAATATCATGGAATTTAAGTAATGGATAGAGATAGGGGTGTACATACCTTTACATATATGTACGAAAAATAAAATTGGATATGGATTATGCACAATGATAACTAATAGTAATAACTTTGAAATGGGTGCATTAATCTTGACATGATCATCATTTGGTACACAACAACATGCCTTATTGTAAATTTGTTTAGACAGTTCCGGAGAATATACGTTACAAATGCATAGAATGTTTAGAGACCATCCAAAAGTATTTAAATAGATTATGACTATAAATATCCTAGAATAAACCAATGGTTTCATATATTAAAAACAAGGTGAAATGATTTAGATGAATTAAATTTTTTTCATAATTATAAGGTTACATTTTATGATTAATGTTTTTACTCTATTGTTTTTTGTTCTATTCATTGGTGAGAACCAGAAGGAACTGGATCAACATTGGATGTGATAGATAATTTTTTTATGACAAAAAATGGGCTGATAACTAGAGTGAAGGAAATTATAATCATTCCTAGTCATTTATCATTATATATAATTAAAAACTATCACCTAATCCAAATCTGAAACACCCCAATACAGATAATGACATATTTCATTGAGTGTTTGGGTGGTAGAGACCATCTTTGAAAGAATATTCAGTTTCTTATATATTGATAATGTGGGATGAAGCACCCAAGTGGATGCATTAGTAAAATTTAACGATGTTTTTAGTGTGAAAATAGACACAAAGAAAGTAATTGTAGTGGAGAAATGAAATGTTCAGTTAACACAGTGGGTAAGAATAATGGTCTCCAATTGATATCATTAATTATTGATAATTTAAATGTCTAACGTATAGAAATTATGGAAATTAGTGTCTTGATAGAAAGGATCATGAATGGAATCAATCAAATAGTATGATTAATGGGTATAATACCGATGATGATAGACTATATATGAATTGTGATATCTATGGAATATACTAACAGTATTGTTTATGTTAAATATTTTAATGATAATTAAGTTGATATTTTTCAATGTTAATAAGTGATTTATAACTCATATGTTAGTGAGGAGGTATTGATGAATAATATGATGAATCATAGTTACTTGTTTGAGGAGTAATTGGGATTGTTGAAATATTTATATACCAAGGAATATTAAGATTATCATTCCATGTTGGGTGTGAAATCACAAACATGGGTTAAAATTAATAGAGTTGAGCTGGCGGTGGTTATAGATTTTGTGTTCAAAGCATCAGATCACACTGGGATATGGATTGTTGGTAGTGGATGCACTTCCTATATGATGGGAAATAAGGATCATGGGACCAAAATTAGGTACAATAAAGAAGGTATCATATGATTTGGTAATGATGAGGGCCTGAAAATTATTGGTTTAAGAAAACCCATGTTTGGAGGAAAATACATGAGACAAGCATATTTATTGGTTGTTGGAGGGCATAGCCACAACTTTTTAGTGTTAGTAAATTGTGTGAGTCAGGACATGCCATAATCATTTCCAAGAAATACTGTGCCATCATGGAAAAAGATTGTACTTTTTAATGTATGGGAATCATTCAAAAGGAAATCTCTACCTCATTATTAGAGAAGAAGATATGTGCTTTTTTTAAGGAAGAAGAATACAAGTTATGGAATAAGCGTCATGGCCACATAAGAGAAATGTCCTTGGAAGATCTGGTGAAATATGATGCTGCATGAAATCCAAATATGTTATAACATGATCGTACCCATACTTGTGATGACTACCAACAAGGGAAAGCAATATAAGCCAATGTATCATCTTACACAGTGTGTATTCCTCTTTTCCACTATAACACTACTTACTGCCATCGAGTTCTCTAAATCATCTGATTCTACTTCATACCCAAATCATTTTTCAACCTAGTAGTTGGTGCTTGTGGTATGACTTTGACCATTACTACGTTTTTATTTTGACTAAACCCCACAATAGACTTATCATTTGGATTTGATTGTTGCATCAGTTTTTTTGGGACGATATGCTCAACATTCATCATATTTATTACCTGTACGGTCTGATTTCCTAAAGTCATACTGAGATTCAATAATTTTTCTTGATCCTTAACACTTTTTCACAGACTGAAAAATTCCTCTTCATGTTCTTTGATACGTTTATTTTGATATTTTATAGTTTTTGTGAAACTATCGATTTCCCTTTTCTATTCCTCGATTTTGAGCCTGTTATCAACAAACACTTTTTAATTTTCTAGCATTGATGAATTTAGTTTTTCAATTTCTTCATTCATATCACACTTTTATTCTTTCTACTACAACATATATTATTTGGAATTGTGAACTACATTTTTGGATTTCCTTGTTTTGTCTCTCCAAACATCTATTTTCTCAAGAGAAGATGTAAACATGACCTGAAGGTCAACTGTTCCTTCAACATCTCCATATTCATTGTCTCTTTCTTCTTTTGTTGAAGAATTTTCAACAAAAACTACCATAGCCTCATCTCTAGGGTCATTAAAATCCTCCAATTCATCTGTATCAGATTATGTTGAACTATCATCTTCTTTTGACAGCAAATTCTTCTTTTTGAAGAAATTTTTCATAATATTTTTCTTCCCCTTCAAGTAGGCCGAATATTTATTCTTACAAATTTCAACATCATCCTCATCATATTCCTGAAAATTATTTAGGAACCTTGAGGCATGATGTCAAATCGTTCCACATTGAAACCATGCAAGTGGATGTTTCCCATTGAACTTTCCTTTTACTTATTGAATATTTGAGGAAATGAATGGCATCACCTCATCTATATATTATTTGTCTTGTCTATCTTCAATGGAGATCTTCATCATGGCCTTGAATTCCACCTATTTGGATTTCCACTTTTCTGAAGAATCATTATCATCATTTCTCATTTGATATGTAATAAGGGAATTGTGCAAGTTATCTGTTGTCAGCTCTTTCAAATATTTATCTTCTAAAATGGAAACCTTATAATTAAATGGAGGTGGATGTGTTATCATGATACACTTCACAGTTTTTCTATTATCGATAAATTCTCCAAGAATAGTTATGTCTTCCACAATGATATCTACCTTGTCAATGAATGAATCAATAGTCTCATTGGGTTTTATTATGATATCCTCATAATTGTTCCATATAACTCGCATCTTTGCTTCTCAGACCTTTGAGTCACCCTCATAAATATTCAACATTTTTTCCACATAGAATGCGATGTTTTACATGACATCACCTTTATATAAATTGAAACCGATAGGGGTCCCTATAAATCATTGATCCATTTAGCATCATCATCCAATTCCCATATTTTATCATATCATAAGGCACCACTATTGATATCGATTGGTATTCCCTGCATAGCTGTTGTGAAGACATCCATTCCTAATGATTGGAAGTAGAGCTCAATCTAATTCTTCCATTGTTGAAAATTGTTTCTATTAAAGATAGGAAATACCTTTAGATTGAACACCTCTATTTATTCTACTAAGATAAAACCACTATCTTTAAACATTTATCTCTGATACGAATTTTTAAGTCCAATTGGTAGAATACCCAGAGAGGGGGATGAATTTGGGTATAAGAGATTAAAAGTTATACCCCTTCAAATCATACATCATTGTAAAACAATACAAACTGCCCTCTTTATCGACATTAATATATGAACAGAAGTGAAATGATTCCTAGGACACAATGATTTTTACTTGGTTCACCCTAACTGGGCTACGTCCAAGGAGCATAAAACCAATGATGTGTCACTGTACCAAATTTACTATGTCTCACTTCAAATAATGATTACAAGGTTTGGGATAGATCTCTTATTCCCAAGATCATTGTCTTTAAAAGGTTTAGGGTATGCTCACTACATTACCATGGTCACTCAATGACCCTCTTTCTCTGGCTCTCTACCGGTGGAAGGGGTTATTGTCTTCCTCTTTCTTCTTTAACTTATATTGGAAATAAATCCACCAACATTTTATAGACTTGTAGGTTAAACACAGTTTATAGACATGTAGGTGCCTTTATTTCCTAGAATTCTTACATCCTCGAGTTTAGATAAATGACCTGTTGAAGTCCATTTTTCACCCGCTGATTATTTCCACATTCCCGGGTACTGTTAGATAATAGAAAATACTTTTTCAAACTGATTTTATGTTTTCTCAAGCTTCCATGAGTGTTCTTCGAACCACCATATTCTCCCACGTACTTTGTAGAGATTTTTCTTCTTGGAAGACATCCTTCACGTACTACCCCCATGTTCTGCCTCTGCAAACTACCTCCACATACTATTTCTATATACTACCTCTGCGTATCGGCTCTACTTTGATAAATAACCCTCTGCCTGCGATCTGTTCTTTGTTCGCATACTTCCTTCAATTCTGCATACCGAAGATCCCCCTTTTCATACGATTTTCTTCTTCCATGGATTTTCTTCCATTTCAACTTACAACTCCCCACAAAATCCTTTTGCGGAATTCCTTCCTTGAAAACCACTTCTCACCTCATAATCATCCTCACAAACCACTTCTCACTTTACGATATTTACTACCTCACATAATCCTTTTGCATAATTACATCTGCGTGAACTAACATTGGACTTCCCTGAATTCCCAGAGAAAATATATGTTCTCTAACGATATTCACTCTCCTCTCTAATAAGTAGTATTAGTGATCCTTATATAAGAAAAGATATCCACTAATTCGAGATTTACCAAATCATTGATTCAGTATAGCCTCCATTCCATACTTATTCTCTTACCGCGGATCACATTCCTTTTACGTACGATTTTTCTACCATGGTCAGTATACTTCATCTCTTCCTATGTGGCACTCCATTTTTTGAACCTCCATCCATTCCGCGTACCGCAACAACTTAGTAATGAAACTTTCCACATATCGTTCCCACTACACAGTATGCAGCCACGATCCATTCCAAAACATCGAACACATTCCTTGTTTCAAGGTATACGGTTTCCTTATTTTTTAAATTTTATTCGCAATTCTTCATACCAGTCACTGATATGAATAAAACATTGCTTTTTCAAACTAAAATTTATGATTTTCTGGCCCAATAATTTCCAAACATTGGGAAACTATGAAAACTTAAAAATATGCATTCGGCAAACACCAGTCATACTAATTCATGATAATCTAGCTTTGTCAAAAAACACAATCACACCCAAAACATACCGAGAGGAAAAATTAAGGGATTTTTTTTTAAAAAAAATGACATTTTCCAGCAATTTTTTTTGTGTATTGGTATTCATTATCTTTATCCTGGACATGATCTCTAACACCCTCTATTAGTCTTTTTGTGTTAGTTTCCCCTATTATGTACTTATTTTCACTTCCCACCTATGTTATTCTATGTTGAATCCATGTATGTGTCATTACTAAAGAACATGAAACATCTATTTCTCTCTTATCAATAGGATGTTTTATTAAATCAATTTATAATGTCGGTTTCCCATAATGGGATTTTCAAATGTTAAACCCTTTCTTACTGAGAAAAAGATCAAATTTCCATGTTAAAATTTTATTAAGGGTATAGAATGTAACACCCCAATAATGTATGATTAATTTTTCTAATTAAGTAATTCTATGGAGTATTCTTCATTACACGTAATACCGATTTTATGTTGTGTCACAGGCAACAGTTAGTGTACCTTTATTTACACCCAATACATAATTTAATCAAAATGTGATGTACTATTTGAAATGTTATTATATAACATGATATTTTTTGCCTCTACATTTTAATGTTTTGTATGAATAAAATTTAATATGTTATGAAAATATATGGTTTAAAAATTAATATATAATGAATTTTATAGTGATCAATTAATTATAAATTAAAATATAAACTATTTTAAAAATGGATATCTTTTTCTAAAAAGCTATTGTAATGTTCACAAATGTGTTCTATATCAATAAATTAAACAAATCACTTTATATTAACAATTTTAATGAAATTTATATATTATATATTAAATTGAATATTTAACATTAATCATATGTGTTTTTTAGAAGAATAAAATAATAAAAAAATTTAAAAAAATTGTATTATTCTAAAAAGTAGTTTTGCCGCTTCTTACATACATATTTTATTAAAAAAAATATTTTTGAAAATCAATTTAAAAATTTAAATTCATTTTGAAAATGATCTAGTAAAAATTATCTTAGGGTGATTTTTTTAAAAAAATAAATGTTAAAACCTTTATTGATAAGTGAATAATATTGGGTTTTTATTAAGAATTTTAGTATAGTTTGATGGTTATTAAATGTCAAAACTATAATGATAAAATTTAAAACAAAAATAAGTTAAATATTTTTCAATTAATTTGTTTTTTCTAATTTGAATTATTTTAAAATCGTATTTTGATATAAAATCTTTTTAAACATTTGAACATTCTCTCTTGGAAACCATGCTTTCTCATCACACCTACCATATTAATTTTCAATTATTTTTTCCAGTTTCAATAATGAAATTTATAAAAAAAATGAATTCATATAAAAAATCCTAATAATGTATATTATATAATAATTTAAACATTCTTTTTTACCATAATGAATTGAAAAAAGTGGAAAAATTATATACCACAGTTTAGGTAAAATGGGATTGTTTAGATGGGTTAATATAAAAAGATAAGGATTAAAAATGATCCAAAATAATTAAAAACCCATATTTGAGACATATTTAGACTGAATATATTCTATGAATGATAATTGGTTATTATAAGTCCTTTTTTGATGTGAAAAATTAGGGTACACCATTACCTTTTTAAAACATACATGTGAGCCACTCACCTCACTTATAAAAGGCCACCCCTCTCATTTCCTCTTAGTACATCCAAAACCAGTAAGATCATATGATAAAATCCTAGATAACGTCTCTAATTCCCTCAATTAATACTTGAATCCTTATTTTAGGAATTAATTCAATCTCATAATCCATTTGGTGAAAACAAAATGAATTTTTCTAAAGAAGAGGTAAGGTCCCTAATCAACAGTTTTATTTTATTTCTTCTTCAGAATACTTAAATTATATTTCACCCATGATGAAATAATATCCTTATAATAATCTATATAATTATATTTTCTTATTTTAATGTCATATCATAAATTTAACACCCCATGATCTCATAGTAAATTATCTCATTAAAGAAATTTAATTGCTTGTGCTACACGCATCACTAAGTTCGAGCACACCACAACATTACCAAACCATCCATTCAAAAATCAGTTAAAAATAGTATTAACTGCATTTTGAATCTTATATACCTTATATAATTTTAACATCCATATTATGTGTTTCTTAGACATAATAAATGAACAAATTCATTTTTTCGGATAAAATAAGTATGTTTCAAAAAATGAAATTTCATCGCCTTTTAATTGAGATCCCTTTTTAAAACCAATATTTTCTAATTTTATATATTAAATTTAATGAAATTAAATTATTATTTAAAATCGGGACATAAAATTTTAGTTTGGATAAATTTTTGGTACTTTTCTAATAAGTTTAATATTTTGATAAATAATAAAAATAATAAATTTTAATTAAAAACAACATTTTTAATAGAAATAATTTATAGTGATAAATTATTCATTTTAATGCTTTGTAAGTATAATTAGATTATAATTTTATCATTTAATAAAATTTAGGTCATTATAAGTAATTTAACTTTTAAATTTGACACAAACACATGACAATATTTTGATTCTTTTTACTTTTTAAAAACCCTTTTTTTGGTTTTTACAACAAGACTATATTTTAAATTAATAAATGGAACTTTTATTTTTTTAATTTTTTAAAATATACATCATTTTTGAATTTGAAATATCAAAATTATATTAGGGTGAATTTTTGGTATTTTTCTGAAAACTTTCAATTTTTTATGAATAGTGAAAAGGCAATGTGTTGTTGGTTAAAACTGACATTTTATCTAAATAATTGGTTATTTTATTTCAAATTATTTTCTGTCAAAATTTATACATAAAACCTATATATGTTCAACACAATTAATTGGAGTCATTTTATAATAAGTTTAGAGGTATAAAATTTTATTGAACTTTTTACCTTCTTATACCCACCTCATAAGAGCATTTACAAATTTACATAAAACTTAATTTTACCGCTTCTGTGATTTGAATTTCAAAAATCCAAGAGACACGGTTGATATAATAAAGTAAAATGTGGTTCAATAAGAAGAAATTAAATTTTGGTGAATAGTACCTTTTTACTTTTTTTACCACGGTTAAAAGTAAATATGGTAATTAAGGGTAAAAATGATATTATTATTACCATAAAAATTGTCCCAATTCTATTGGATAAGTGTAATTCGACCAAAAACAACCTTAAGAATAAAATATGATCCTTTAGGTCCACATGGATTAGATTAGGACATTTATTATTATCTAATTCAAAGAAGAGTTAAAATTGTTGAATTCAATGTTTAATAACTAAACCATTTTTAATATAGGGTTACACATAAGATTAATTAAAATATAAATATTAATTAGAAATATAAATATATTTCATACATAATGGTATTTTATTTATATTTTTTGGACATTAAATAATTAAATTTATTTATCACACAATGATGATGCAGAAATTACCGTATTAATGAAAGATTAAAATAATTGATATTATAAACATCCAAATAAATGTAATTTGAGACTTTTTATGAATTACAATTATTTTATAAATTAATATGACATATTAGTATTGGTTAGATGAAATTTTATCGAAGTAATAATGCTGTTATGTTTTTAGAAAAAACAAAATACAAAATAGTGTCAAAATTGACATAAAAGAGCTTTTAAAACAAATATTATATTAATAATTTGTATTCTATTTATAAAAATATATGGTTCATCCAAAAGACTTATATAATAATATATATGACATTAGTGAACCAATTTTGGTTCTATTGGAATTTTATATTATGTTTATTAACCATATAATATAAAAATACAAAAAGACATGGTAAATGTCAAACTATTTAACTAAGAGTTAAATCTAAACGTTAAGATTAATATGGTGACCTAAACCTGTCTAAAACCTATTGGTTGAGTGGTTTTATACCCATCCCTACCTTATACTTTACAAAATCCATTTTTATCCATTATAAACCAATGAATAATTTATTATAAAATAATATTTTATGTTTTTCCAAAGGCCCCCATCACCCCTCTTATAAAAGGGCACTTCCCCTGCTCTCATATTCACACCTCCAAATCCTTTTTTTCTCAGCCAAACCATACCCAGATATCCTCCCAACGATCCTACCTTCATCCTAGAGGCCTTACTTTGGTCATAAAGCCACCCTAAAGAGCCCTTTAGATCAAATCAAAAGGAATAACTCAAAGAAGAGGTAATGATTTCACCACCCTCTTACAAGTTATCTTATTCTTCCACTTACTCTTTCTTGGTTGTTACCATTATAAAATATTAACTTAAATATATTCTATATAATGTGATGTTATTAAAAATTTGACACAACTATATTCATTATTCTATCCATCTTATTAATGATAATGTTACCATGCCTGCGTACATACGGCTTACCGTCTTCACATTGTGGTGTAAATTGTTATTCAACACTATGTTATTTGGATAGATATAATGATGAGAAATATGTATATAAATAATGAAAATAACATCATAATGTCTCTATAAAATTAATATACCATCCAATTCCACACCTTTAAGGAAATTATATTTTCGATCGTCCCTACTTATGGATTACCATCTCCACGACGCGATTAGATTCATTTCCACGTTCACCATTCATCGACGATTATAAAAATTTTATATTACAAATAAGAATGTAATATAATAAATAATAATTCTAATAGATATATATATATATATATGTACTTACATATATCTTATTCACTTACTTCCGTTAAATATGATATGAAAACCGAAACAACGTTTATGCGTACGTACGGCCTACCATCTCTATAAATAGTGTTTTCAATTTCAAATATCTATATGTTATAAATATTTATATTCTAAATATATATGATATATGAATCATGTTTTATATTCCAGAAGTATTTAAATCATGACCTAAATGATATGGTCAAGAATAACAAGATAAAATACGTATGATAAAAAAAGTTATTATTACCCAAAATGTTAATTTAACATGAAAATCATAATTAAATGTGTAGGATAAAGTCATAAATGAATCATGTATGATATAATTAATAAGAATATGGTCCTGGTATAATCTAATAACATACAATGGTTATTATACAAGAGGTTAAACGTACACTCTACCAAACGAAAGTGCAAGGTAAGTGGTTTCTTATCTCAGTTTTAATTCCATGAGATTTCTATTATTCCCCACTTATTTATTGCATGTGGTGTTTTTTTACTGCCATTTGATATATATTGTCATAATTATATTTATATTCATGATATTTTGTGATTCATTTTGTGTTTATTGGCTATTTTTTATACGACTCGCCTGATTACAATGAGGTAAGTTTATTTCCTCAATCTCATTATTATCTGAGGTTGTTTATGTGTAAGTATTTACTGGGACATATTTATCATCGATACACATATTTCAAAAAAATGTTTTCAAAATTAATCTTTTAGTGTATTATGTGAGGGTCTATTTAACTAGATCATCCTTTTAAATGTTTTAAAGATTTATCTTTCTAAATCATTTTAATTAATGTCCATGTTTTCAAAATGATTTTCTGGATTTATTTATATGGACATGAATGTTTTGAAATGATAATTCTTTTCAATGGTTTCAAATTGGTATTGGACACTTTGATTAAAAAATATATTTTAAATTTATTCCATTATAAATGTGTGAATTTAAAATGATTTTACAAAAGATAAATTTCTCTCAAATAGATTTACTCATCATTTGCAACTATGTCAGCATCCTTTACTGAATATTATTTTTGATTCATGTTGGTTTATTATAATACAATATTCCATATTGTATTGAATTATTTTGACTATGGATGTTCTATTTTTATACCATTCGTGGTTTAGGGTTAATGTATTAACATTTCGTATTCTAGTTTTTATACGAATGATTATGTTATGTTTCAACTTTTTCATATGAGGAATGTAGTGGACATAGTATGTGATGGGTGGAGCCCGCTATAACTTCTCGATGTATCGGTAGGTATCATGAGACAAGCTAGAGTCTTGGCACAGGGCCTTGAAAACAAATTATTGGTAGTCTTCGCACAAGGCCTTGACTATGTGGTAATGATGTCTGGCGTTAGGCATTCCCTCATTATGAAATTAGTTATTACATGTGATTATTATACTGTTAAAATATCGATGTGATTGTTTATATGGTGATGTTTGATTTATTTTTTCCATATTATGTTCAAGATTATTTTTAAAAAGTCTGTTTTTTTATTACACATCTTTCCTTAAAAGTTTATAGCTTCCTCCAAATTATTTACCCTTACTGAGCATCTGAGCTCACCCCTTTCTTATGTTTTATTTTCCCCGGATCACACGATGTTTTTTATGTTTGAGATGCAGGGTTAAGCTAAGGGAACAATGAAAATCTCAAAGGATTATTTATTTTGTGATTTTTATGATAGAAAGTGTAATGTAATGTTCGTTTATGTAATCTATTATCCAATACTGCTAAACTGATCTGTCTTTCGGGACATGATTCCTTGTAATCATCCAAATGTATTAAAATAATGAACCGTCTCTGGGTAACTGGGTTCGGGGCATTACAGTTAGTATCAGAGAAATTTTATCAATAACCTTATAAACTAGATTTAGATAAACTCTGATTAGATTACATTATCCTAAGATAGACTATGAGGATTAGTATATACGAACATCCTATATTTTTGGTATTGTAGAGATTTTGTGAGTTTTTCAAGTGATACATCCCTGTCTGGATACGAGCATGTAGAGACGGCTCTGGCACAAATGTACCTAGGGGTAAAACCCAAAAAGCCAGCTTTGAGCTAGACTCGAACGAGAACCAGTGCACGACAACGGGCCTTACTGCACTCTTGGTTATGACACTCTCAAGGGATATGCTTAGCATAATTCACATTTTATTTACAAACCACTATGTAGGGTTTATGAGTATATACCTCCTAAAAGAAAAAAATTGTGATTATGGATTATATCCATAAAATATTCAATTTACATTAGGTATTTTACACGTTTGGAATTATGAATTGTGATTCATAAACTGACCTAGTGTATGCCATTCTTTAGAAATGGTGCCTAGTAGAAGGAATGAGAACTCCAACAATACGTATGATCCAAAGAGTAAGAAGGATCATATATTTTATGGTATTAAGACAACATTTATAAGGGAAATAGTCTCCCATATATTCTCAACATATGATGAAATAGCATGATGTGTTAATAAGATAATTAAAGAATTATCTGAGTCATATGGCTTTGAAGGGAAGCAAGAGAAGAAAAGGATGGTAGAGAGAAAGATTGATAAAGAGAAGAGGGGAACGACGGATTTTCCCATAAGTGATAAATGTGGAAAGAATAACCTTGGTAAATTCTTAAAAGGAATTGGAGTTTGTTATAAGTGTGGAGAAATAGGACACTAATTACATGATTTAAAGGGTAAGAAAATGATTTCAAATGTAAAATGCTTCATCTTAAAGATATTGTGACACTACGTGAATCAATGTCCCAATCATCAGAGTATACTGCAAATGATACTACTGGATAATAATCAAGTTATGATACTACCTCAGATGAAGAGGAATGACTAGTGTTCTTATGTTTTTATTATATAATTATTTCATTTGAGTTTTGTATCAACAATATAATGGTTATATGAATAATAGATATAAATAAGGATTGTACTATGGTACTATATTATTGAGTATTTGAGATTTTATGGTTCTAAGTGAAGTTACCTATTTATAAGATACAATTTTTGGAAAATACAAAGTTGAAGGAAAGGTAATCCTTAATATGGTCCTAATAATGAGTTAGTGATTTTGGAATAATAGATGGTTGATTTGGATAAATTATATCGGATATTCTTGACTTCCATGGAACTGATTAAAAGTTTGTTTATTTCATCATTGTTGGAATATTCAAAAATTTTGGATATAATGAATATATCCAGTATTCTATAAAGAATAAAGGAGCATGAATTTAATAAATAAGGTTTTATGGTAATTCAGGGTGTTATCATGTTTTAAAATATTACGTGATGAAGGTGTTCAAATTTTATTACATGGAAAAAAGGTTCTTAAATGTGTTTAAATTCCTTATAAATTTTAGACTTTGAGTTTAGATAGATTTATGTTGGATAAGTCTAAAGGTTGGAATGGATTATGTTTGAAATTTGATACAATTGTTAAGGTTATTTTTGGATTTTCATAAAAAGGACAACCCAGATGTCGGGCGACAACCACTCGCGTCCGGCAAGCCCACGAGACATGAACCTACATTCGAAGGACGACAGGGTGAATCACCTACCACTGACCTACGTGATGACCTGGTTTGTATAATCTAGTTTTATTTAAAATAGTCTGACAAATGAATATAAATTCATTTTTTTAACCCTATACGATTAGGATAAATAGAATATTTTTGAATTTTATTATCTTTTGGAGTGAAAGATGAGTTTGTGGCAGAAATTAGTTGAAGGATGGAACTATACTTGTCAAGTATAAATATTTATAAATATATATATATTCCCTCTTATTATAAAAATAAATTAATTCATAAACTATAGGGAATAGATCTTAAAACCAAAAATGTGTTATCCTAATAACTTATGTTTTGTTGAACTGGTGATATTTTAAATCATCATAGATAGATGGCTTTGAGGCCCTCAATTGTACACTTGTTTATGATTGATGACATAAATCACTCCCTATAAATATTTCTGTTTTCTCTCCAATTAAGTGTCCCTAATTTCAACCAATGTTCTCCAAATCGAGATCATAATTTGGTGGCAACATTTTCATTTCCCATTCTAACTTATTAAAGCTAAATTTTCTTAACACAATTTCTAATGTGGGTTTTCCACAAAGATATTTCTCTATTTTTAACCTTTATTTTCTAACAACAATATAAAATTGTGAGGACACAATTTCTTGAAGTAAGTTTTAATGTAACACACCAAGATCTCATCATGCGTTATCTTATTAAAGTAATTTAATAGCTTGCGCTACACTCAACAATGAGTTCAAGCGCACCACAACATTACCAAACTAGCCATTCAAAAAGCAGTTGTAAATATTATTAACTTCATTTTGAATCTTATATACTATATATAATTTTAACATCCATATTATGTGTTTATTAGACATAATATAAGAAAAAATTCATTTTTTCGGATAAAATAAGTATTTAAAAAAAAATGCTATTTCACCGCCTTTTAATGGAGAACCTTTCTTAAAAGAAATATTTGACAATTTTATATTTTAAATTTAATGAAATTAAATTATTCTTTAGAATCGGGATATAAAAATTTATTTTGGATAAATTTTTGGAACTTTTCTGAAAACATTCATTTTTTGAAGAATAGTTAAAATTAGTAAATTTTAATTATAAACAAATTTTTTAATCAAAATAATTTATTGTTATAAATTATGAATTTGAATGGTTTGGAAGTATAATTAGATTATATTATTATCATTTAATACAATGTAGGTCATTATTAGTAATTTCACATTTAAATTTGACATAAACGCATGTCAATCTTTTGATTGTTTTATTTTTTAAAAACCCTTTTTTTGTTTTGACAATGGGAATTAATTTTAAATTAATAAATAAAACCACTATGTAGTTAATTTGGTAAAATAGAATTAATTTTTGAATTCAGATTATTGAAATTATCTTAGGGTTAATTTTTGGTATTTTTTTGAAAACATTCAATTTTTTTATGAATAGTGAAAAAAACATTATGTTCTTGGTTAAAAATGACATTTTATTTAAATAATTAGTTATTTTATTTTAATTTATTTTTGGTCAAAATAGATTCATAATACCCATATATGTTCAACATAATTCATTAGAGATATTTTATAATAAGTTTAGATATATAAAATTTTATCGATCTTTTTACTGTCTTATACCCACCTCCTAGAAGCATTTTCGAATTTACATAATACTTAATTCTACTACTTCTGGGAGTTGAATATCAAAAATCCAAGAGACATGTTTGACATCAATAAGTAAAATGTGGTTCAATAAGATGGGAATAATTTTTGGGGAATAGTAACTTTTTACTTTTTTACCACTCTTAAAATTAATTAGGGTAATTTAGGGTAAAATGATATTATTATTACCCTAACACATGTTCTAATTCTATTGTATAAGGGTAATTAGAACAAAATAAACCTTAAAAATAAAATATGATCCTTTAGGAACACTTTTATTATATTAGGACATTTATTATTATTTAATTCAAAGAAGAGTAAAAAGTGTTAAATTGAATGTTTAATAACTAAACCATTTTTAATATAGGGTTATACATAAAATAAATTCGACTGTAGATATTAATTAGAAATATAAAAATATTTCCTATATAATTGTATTTTATTTATATTTTTTAGACATTAAATAATTAAATTTATTTATGACACAATGATGATGCAACAATTACCATATTAATGAATGATTAAAACAATTGATATATAAATATCCCAATAAATGTAATTTGAAGATTTTTATAAATTAAAATAATATTATAGTTTAATATGAAATATTATGGTTGTTTTGAGGAATTTTTTTCGTAGTAATAATTCTGTTATGAATTTAGAA
The DNA here is from genome assembly GCA_963277665.1 of Viscum album. Classification (NCBI taxonomy): domain Eukaryota; kingdom Viridiplantae; phylum Streptophyta; class Magnoliopsida; order Santalales; family Viscaceae; genus Viscum; species Viscum album. The sequence goes on from OY728130.1 coordinate 585,287,640, forward strand.
AAAACAAAATACCAAATAGTGTCAAAATTGACACAAAAGAGTTTTTAAAACAAATATTATATTAATACTTGGTATTATATTCTTAAAAATATAAGGTTCTTCCAAAAGACTTATATAATAATATATATGAAATTTATTAACCAATTGGGTTTCGATTGGCATTTTATTGTAATTTTATTAACCATAAAATATAAAAATACAAGAGACATCGTAAATTTCAAACAATTTAACTAAGAGTTAAATCTAAAAGTTAAGGTTAATACGATGACCTAAACCTATCTAAAACCTATTTTTTGAGTGGTTTTTGACCCATAAGCACCTTACCCTTTTAATGTTTTTTTGATCCATTAGAGACCGAAAATGAATTTATTATAAAATAATATTTTAATTTTTCCATAAGGTTCCCCTCACCCCTCTTATAAAAGGGAACTTCCCCTTCTCTCAAATTCACACCTCCAAAGCCATTTGGCTTGGCCAAACCCTACCCAGATATCCTCCCAACTGTCCTACCTTCATCCTGGAGGCCTTAATTTGGACTTAAATCCAACCAATGGGGCCCTTTTGATTAAATCAAAAGGATGAACCCAAACATGAGGTAATGATTTCACCACCCTCTTTCAAGTTATCTTATTCTTCCACTTACTCTTTCTTTGTTATTTACATTCTAAAATAATAACTCCAGTAACTTCTATATACTGTGATGTTATTATAAATATAGCACAAATATATTTATTATTCTATCCATCTTATGAAAGATAATGTCACCATGCATGCGTACGTACGACTCACCGTCTCCACGCTGTGTTGTAATATGTTATTAAACACTATGTTATTAGGATGGATATAATGATGAGTAATATGTATATAAATAATTAAAATTACATGATAATGTCTCTATAAAATTAATATACCATACAATTCCACACCTTTAAGGAAATGATATTGTCGCTCGTGCGTACGTACGGATTACCGTTTCAATGACGCGATGAGATTTATTTCCACGTTTACCATTGATCGACAATTATAAAAATAAATATTACTAATAAGTATGTAATATCTGACATAAAAATGATACTGGAGATATATATATTTATATATATGTGTGTGTATTTATGTATTTACATATATCTTATTCACTTACTTCTGTTTAATACGATATGAAAACAGAAACATCGTTTATGCGTATGTACGGCCTACCGTCTCCATAAACGGTGTTTTCCATTTCATATATCTATCTATTATAAATATATACATTCAAAATATATATGATATATTAATCAAGGTTTATATTCTGTATGTATTTAAATCATGACCTAAATTATATGGTCATGAATTACAAGTTAAAATATGTATGATAAAAGAAGCGATTATTACCCGAAGATTTAACATGAAAATCATTATTAAATGGGTAGTATGAAGTCATAAATGAATCATGTATGATATATTAAATAATAATATGGTTCTGGTATAATATAATAACATACAAGGGTCATTATAAAGGAGGTTAAATGTACCCTCGACCAAAGGAAAGTGCCAGTTAAGGGGTTTCTTATCTCGCTTTTAAATCTGTGAGATTTCTATTATTGACCACTTATTTATTGCATGTGGTGTATTTTGTACTACCATTTGATATGTATTATCATTATTATCTTTTTATTCATGATATTATGTGACTCATTAGGTGGTTATTGACTATTTTTCATATGACTCAATTGATTACAACGAGGTAAGGGTTATTTCCTCAATATCATTATTATCTGAGGTTGATTGTGTGTTAGTATTTACTGGGACATATTTATCATCTATACACATATTTCCAAAAAATGTTTTCTAAATGAATATTTTAAGGTTTTATATGAGGTTCTATTTAACTATATAATCATTTTAAATGTTTTAATGATTTATCTTTCTAAATCCTTTTAATTAATGTCCATGTTTTCAAAATGATTTTAAGGATTTATTTATATGGAGATGAATGTTTTTAAATGATAATTCTTTTCAAAAGTTTCAAAGTGGTATGGGACACATTGATTAAAAATATATTTTAAATTAATTCTTTTATAAATTTGTGACATTTAAATGATTTTACAAAAGGGATATTTCTCTCAAAAAGTTTTAGTCATCATTTTTAACTATGTCAGCATCCTTTACTGGGTATTATTTTTGATTGAGGTTGATTTATTATAATACAATATTCCATAATGTCTTTATTGAGTTTGAATATGGATGTTCTATTTTTATACCATTCATGGGTTATGGTTAATTTATAGACATTTCATATGCTAGTTTTAATATGAATGTTTAGGTTATGTTTCAACTTTTTCATATGAGGAATGCACTCGGCTTAGTAAGTAACGGGTGGAGCCCGCTATAGCTCATCGATGCTTCGGTAGGTCTCACGAGACAAACTAGTGTCTTGGCACAAAGAATTGAGAAAAATATTATTTGTAGTCTTGGGAAAAGTCCTTGACTATGTGGTAATGATGTCCAGTGTTAGGCATTCCCTCATTATGAAATTAGTTATTACATGTGATTGTTCGACTAGTAGAATATCCATGTTCTTGTTTATGTGGTGATGTTAAATTTATTTCTTCCATATTATGTTCAAGATTATGTTTAAAAATGATGTTGTTTTTATTACACATCTTTCCTTAAAAGTTTAAAACATCAGCTAAATTATTTACCCTTACTGAGCATCTAAGCTCACCCCTTTCTTATATTTTATTTTCCCAGGATCCCACAAAGTGTTTTATGTTTGAGATGCAGGGTTAAGCTAAGGGAACAATGGAAATCTCAAATGGATTTTTTTATGTTGTATGTTAGGAAGTGTAATGTAATGTTCATGTATGTAATCTATTTTCCAAGACTTCTAAACTAATAAGTCTTTCAGGAATTGATTCCCTGTAATCATGCCAATGTATTAAAATAAAGCACCAACTCTATGTAACTGGGGTCAGGGAATTACAATAAATCAATATCCTATTTCTTCTAATGGGATATGAAATCATCATTCATGCATATGGTGGACTACTGTCTCATGAACCGATGTTATTAATCTTCCCACACCACCTCACACAGTTGTATATAATTAACTATGTATAATTTATATATAATATTTTTATTATATTTTTATTTTTATGGAATAATTATATCATGTTTTATTTATTACTCTCAATTTTGTGGGAATATGATAATTTTTCTTCTGTGTACGACAGATTACCACATCGCAGAGCGATGTGATTCATTATTGCTTCACATAGTGGGTATTAAGGATGGGTATAATGATAATATATTATATGTATGACATAAAAATTAATCTTTTATGGTAATATATAATTTACATTTCTTTATTTCCATCCATATATGAAATGGAAACATCATTCAAGCATACGTACAACCTACCATCTCCATGAGCAGTGTATTTTATTTTTTGTACTATATTTTATGAATAACACTAAATAACTATATATTAATATATATGATATTTATTTAATTGTTAATATTCTATAGATTACATAACTGTGATCAAATTAATAAGGTTAAAAATAGAAAATCAAAACATACATGAAAAACAAAGGAGTTATTACCAAACACATAACACTAACATGGAATTGTTTATTAATAAGAAATAACATGGATTAAGAAAATAATATCTTGTACGATATATTAATATATATATATATATATGTGGTTATGTTATATATGTGTAATAATAATATATTTATTATATCATGGGTTTGAACAAGTATGAAGGAAGTCGAGACTTATGGAAGGGAACTTTTTTCTAACATTAATTCTTTTTTGAGACACGTGCCATATTCACCGTGTATTTTTTTATGGGTTTTATATAATACCCAAGTTTTTATTTAATATTTTATAAACATACATTTATTATATTTAAATATCCTTTTGATAAAATAACTTTCATGGGGTTTTTGGTTCAAAATCAACCAAAGTGGTAAGGGATTTTTGTCTGAATTTTCCTTTTTTGGGATATAACATGTGTTCTATATCTATATTCTTCTATAATGTTAATATACAACACATTTTAAAAGTAACAACATGAACACTATTTTTATATTTTTATAATATGTTTCATTTAATGTTATTCTTTCATGATTATTATGATCCACCTTCAAAAAATTGGTAATAGTTTTGGGTTATAATATCGTCATTTGTTGTGATTGTTTATAATCAAGCTTTCCATTATGAATTAATATGGTCTAAAAATCAATAATCTCTTAAAATATCTTACCCTCTAGTTATTTTATTTGAATAAATATTTTGATTCATTTTTCTATCATTAGGTACTCTAGAGTTTGAAATAATATTTTTATTAAAAAAACATCTTTATTAATGTCTTCGGTCAAAAACCCTTTTTTCTCAAATAATGTTTTATAAAAAAATTTAAAATTATTTTTGAAAATTAATAAAATGAATTATAAGTAATTTTTCCCCATTTTTATTTCATAAAAAAATTATTGGAATCCCCATATCTTTTTCCATACAATTAATACTTTCACTTTTCTGAAAATTGGAATGGAATCATAATTTATGTTATGTACCACATGAAGGGAATTTGTAACTTTCATTACCATTTTTCCTTTGAAGTTTAATTATATTTTTTCAATGAAATTTTAAAAGAAACTTATTTTATAAAAAGTTATCTTATAGAATGTTTTTTGAAAAAGAAAAGGATATTTTACTCACGAAATATTTTATATAATTTTTAATGCTTCATTTATTTTCCTGAAATGTTATTTTTAGTGAAAATAATTTTAAAAGCTTTTTATATTTCAAATTTTTTTTTTCAAGGTCTAATAGATAAAATTATCCTAAAATGTTTTAAATTACGTTTAATGATTCCAACATATTTTTCGAATATATTTTAAATGAAAATAATTTTATAATTGATTAATGTTTAAAAACTTTTTATCCAATATGGATTGGATAGTTTCCTCAGGAAATGATTTAAATTATTTTCAAACATTATTTTGTATTTTTTCATGGTTATCTTTAAATAAAATTTATTCTAAAATTTTATATGTTTTATAATGTCTTTTAAAATATTGAATGGATATTTTCCCCAAAAAAGGATTTAAATAATTTTTTTGGATTCCTTCATAGGTTTTCAAGGTAGTTTTTATAAGAAAATATATTCAAAATGATACATATTTTAAAAAAATATCAATGTTGAAAGGATACTTTTCTAAATAAATTTCTTAAATTTTTTTCATGTTTCATTTATAATTTTAAATGATTTTTTCAATGAAAATTATTTTCAAAATTTCTTATGTTTTAAAATCTTTTTTTGAAAGAGGAAAATGTATTTTCCTTATGAAATGTTTTAAATGAGTTTTTAAATAATACTTTATAAATTTTCAAATTTATTATCAAATAAAAGGATATAAAAATTATTTTTTTATTATAAGAAGTGATTTACAAAGAAAATTTATATTCCCTAAAAAGTGATCCATGTGTATTTTCAAAAATCATTTTCCATCTAAGATGAAATACATTGATGTTACCTAAGTCTTACTGAGGTTATTCTCCAAGGATTCCATTATTATTATTTCTATAAATGGGTTATGTTTAGGATGGAATAATGTTTATAAATCCTATTTCTCTTCAATGTATTATAATATGTGTAATTTTATATTAAACTAGCTTCATTTCACATCAAATTTTATGGTAAATTGTCGAAATATTATGAATTATATCTCATTTCTCTAGGTTATGATATAATGATATGTTTATGAAACCAATTAAATTTTATGATGAATGATATGTTGAATGTTTGTGATCTTTTAGAACATAAAAAAAATAGTATTTTCATTATTAAATTGGTGGGGACTATATCTTTATCCAATGAATTAGGAAAATATTTATATCTGTTGAGTTGGATAGAACTAGAATGGTGACTTACCCTGGTTGAGTAATGAAATTTTTCCTCTATAATGGTCCTTGGAGTGAATGATGACTACTATGATTTTCTAGGGAGTGAACGCATAAAACTATGATATCCATAGAAATGATCCTTGAGTACTATTGAAATAATTTTCTATGATTTTGTGAATTCCGAAAATATATTTCATATAAAAATGTTATTCTCTTGTGGATCATGTTATTTGATTCCTTAATGATTCATTTCTTATGGAATTCCAATCTATATGTCATCACTCATGATTATGGTCTTTTATTTGTGGCGTATGGTTTTAAAATGATATTATCATATTAGTATACACATATGTTCTTTTATTATTGCATATCTTCTTTCATTACCCTTACTAAGAATCTAATATCACCCTTTCTTTTGTTTCCATTCCCATAGATATGAATAACTATATTATTTATGATATTAATATGAAATGTTCTAGTAATGAAGAACATAGTGTGCGATGACGTAGCTCACTTATGGACTAGTTGATTGTGTTTTCTTGTTTAAAAAGATAATATATTTTTATTACACTATAGAATATTTTTATGTAATGTAATGAGTATTCATATATAAGGATGAAATTTCTATGAATGCAAATATTGGGATGAAATAGTGTTCGGGAGTTATAGATCAGAATCCAGGCTCTCTCATTTTTCCATTATTACTGTTGATTCCTTCCTCTGTCTTCATTTGTGGTTGGGTGTTTATTTCTTCCCCTTTATTTTTTCTATGATTCCTTACTCTATAATTTTTTCCTAGAGGTTATTTCATGCATTTTTTTATAATAGATGTTACTGAATTATATATACCTCTACACCTTTTCATGGAGATGGTATGGTGTGTGCATACATGTAGATTAAGAAATGAACTAGTATTTATTTTATACCTTCTTATTTTTTTATCCCAATCCCCTAAAATATTGGAGGAAGCCATGGTGTTTTGAATAAATGTAATTCTTTTGACTAGTTGGTCCATATTGGCATAGGTCATTATAGAGAATCACCACTGTGGTCTGGGTTTTCCAGCATGTGCAAATCCCGACCAACTGGAGTGTTATGTTTATAACTAGTCTTATTCATGGATAGGAAATTGAATCTGGTAGTACTAGTATATGATGAACCTATGTATCTTATTCATTATGGGTTCTATTTTTAGATACCTTTTATATTGTTTGATGAACCATACCCCCTTCTTGGGTGGTAGAGGACTTGCATGAGCCAGTGGTGTAGGAGTCCCACATGGATTGGACCCCTATCGATGGAGGTCAAGTTGAGACACTACTGATAGGTGATGTTGGGCATCATTGAAGCCTAGTAAAGATAAATATATAAGTTAAATCATCTATAAAATGAATTGGGTTACTTTTAAAATCAACAAATTTCCTTTTAACATGATCTAAAACTATGTGGGCATGTTAGTGACACCAAAAAAATATAGTTTCAAGGTGTGTCCAAAGAGTTCCTTTAGCCTTTATTCCTGAGGTCATTTTTATTTTCTTCAGTATAAATGTGGGAAGATTTTAAAAAATGATAGGTGGGAAATGGGATGAACTAATTCAATTTATATTGATGTGTGACCTCAATACTTTGGGATTGATCGAGGTACAAGATGTGTCTTCCCTTCTCTAGTTATAGTTGTGGTGAACAGTCCCAATCCATGTTTCAATGAGAGTATCCTCTATTTGAGGACTTGAGATACTAGTAGTTCCTTTTTTATCCAATGTGTTCATAGGATTCCTCATATAAGTTTAGTGATCACGAAATTCTAACATTGTAACTTAACTCTGAAAGGAGAGACAACCTAATATGGTAACATTTCATAGAAGTTTTGAGGTCATATGATGTTTTCTTCGGTTTATACTTGTTTTCTAATTTCAATTCCTAGATAAATGCTACCAGTGAGGGTTATAGTATAAATAAATTAGTGGTATAATATTTTCCCTCTTTAATGAGATGGAATATCTTGAAGATAATAATGAGATCACGTGTAATAGGATATAAATGATTTTATTATATGTCATGTATAACCCTTAGAGAAGATGATGCCATGAGAATCTATTTTCTCTACGATGTTGGAGGAGTATGAGGACAACCTTCGGAATTATGTTTCATGATCATTTCCTAAAAATATTTTTTCATCATCGACTTGTAACTAGGGATAACCTAATATTTAAACATTCATATAATATGATTTAATATCATCATGTGAGCTAAAGCTGTTGTTACAGGATATGCATAGTTGATGCTTCAAATGACCCAATGTGATTTCTTTGGAAGACGAATGATTTTCACCTATGAGGGGGATGAGATATTTAGTTTAGTTGTAAAATGATTTCACCTAAACTAGGTGAATGTCTGGGAGGAGTATCCCTCCCCCATGAATCTATGGAATTTTCTCCCAGAGGTAATATGCTAAGTTTTCCTTGGAGACTGACCTCATTAAGGGTAATCACGAGCTCTAGGTTTGTGATGATGTTTTAACTATGGTGAATTTTCAAAGATGTTTTGGTTTCATTGAGTTCATGGTTATACCATTTGGAATGTTTTAACTCCCCATCATATCAAGCGAGTCATATGAAATGGATCCCTAACCCTTATTGGATAAGATAATCGTATTCTTCTTCTATGAAATCCTTGTTTCCTTGGACTCAATGATGGAGAATGTGATACACTTAAGTATGTTTCATAATATTTCCTAAATGTAACACCATTATTGATATATCTCATAGTTAATGTTCTCAATTTAGGAGGTCCACTGATTGGGATATGTCTCCTTAGGCATTGGTGCCATAGTGGACCCCGTAATGATTTAGATAGTTCTTGCATGGGAGACATCCAATAGTATAATACACATATAAAATGATCACAGTGATTTTTTTTTTCATTAATTTTTTTTATTTTTGGTGGAAGAGTATTTCACCTATTCATAGTTTTCCTTTGATGGATACGGTAGTGTACCATACATTTATTTTTTGGCTATTACCCCACAGCTTTAATAGTATGTTAGGGAGGCTCATCATGGAGAGTCATACTATAAAATCTTATGTGATGGTACAACCACTAGAAATGACCCTAATATAGTTTTTTATGGTGTGGAGCACATCATATTATTCATGGGTGAATACAGATACCACTCATGCTTTTGTAGGATATGTATTTAATGTTCCATTATTATAGTGTTACACCATAGATTGGTTTTACTATACCAAGATCCTCTAACATCGAGTTGTTGGTCGATGATGTTGTGGCATATTGGTGTGTTTCACTCTTTATATCTCACTTAACTATATGTGAATGATGATTTACCATGATTGTTTTGGAAATATGATGGAATCATTGTGAAATTCATGATGTGGGATACAAAAACCATCTAGAGGTCGTTAAATAATATAATTAATCATTGAAAAACTTACTAATTTGGCCCACATCATAACCGTCATTGGGAATATCTTAGTGTAGTTTTTAGATTTCTTGTGTGTGATAGAGGTATTCATTATCCATAGAATTCCCTCAACAATCGCTTTGGACCAAGATGCTTACTTTACATCATGATTTTGGAGATAATTATAGTGGCATTGGGGGCATGTTTTCACTTGATTAAAGTGTTTCTAAAGCAGATAGATGGAAATTTGAAATGAATAATTTTGGTATAGTTCACATTATTTATTGATGAATTCTGGTTCTAAGATATATCTGGATGGATTATTTAACATCGGTGGAGTTTGAGTATCATAGAACATATATATCAATCATTATTGTAGCATCAATCGAGGCCAAATATGGGGGGAACCTATGTGTTACCACTGTATTGGTTAGATGAAGTGGAATACATTGATTGTGGGCCTTGATTTATTAATAGAGATGGGTTTAAAAAGTTAATTTTATTCAAGGGAGGAATAGAATACCTCTAGACATCAAGGGTAACATGAGGATCTATGATGGTGGCCTTGGAGATCAAATGATAGATCATTTTATCCAAGATCCTTAACCACAAAGATGATCATTATTATTTATCTAGTATGGTATATTATCTTTTTGGATCATAGGTCCTTTCCAATTACCAAATCATCTTAGAAAAGTGGTGTACCACTTGAACCTACGACTATAGTGATGATCAGTTCTTTTAGATTTCATGTGTCATTGCTGAGGAGACAAGTTCACAACTCATTGTACGATTCTGATCATAATAAGAATATTATTGTGAGTGTAGATTTATTTTTGTGGTAGCTTGTAAAGTTTTATAATTAACCATATAACTCCATTCATGGTAATTTGGTACTATTGGGTTCATATTTGTTGAAAACTAATGAACTATATTCAGAGCTTGTTAGAATAGAATACCCAGATGAGAGATAAGTGTCCTCACATGATATTAGGTTTTTTAATTTTGGGAAAAAAAATTGAAGGTTGTGAGAGTGTGGCCACTTATTTTTTTCATGTAATACTTTTGAATATTTCTAAGAATATTTTCAAAATAATCCATTGAGACAACATAAAAATTCAATGTCCCAAAGATTCATTTTACGATAATAGAAAACATATTATTTTTTCCCATGTTCATTCATCATTATAGTTTAAAAGGGTTTTAATTTTATTCAGGACCAAATATAAGAATTCTGAGACCACAATTAATTACATAGCATAGATTTTATCCAAGACATGACCTAAGTATTATTGACACTAGACATTCTTCTTCGGTCATTTAATACACATATTGATAATTCCATCCCTATTTATACTAAATTATAAAAAATGTTAGTTATCCTCCTAAACATAGGAGTTTGTGAGAGGAGGATAATCGTTATTCATCTTTGGAGGTTCAATATCATAGAATGACATGTATTCAAATCAAGGTTTATTAAGAGGTACATAATTCAGTGGTTCTTGAACGCCACTGGTGAAAAAAAATATTCACCAAATATAAGTTATAAGTATAGTTTGGAATTATAAATTTATTCCCAAACTTTTTATTAAAATACTGAGAATAAGTAATTGTTTATTATTCTTAATATACAATTTATCTATTCTTCACATAATCCCATGTGAAAAGATTGAATTATATAAGAAGTTTCACTATTTTCTCCATGTTATCTCCCATGATCTTACACATGTTGATCTTAGACAAAGATCTAAGTATCCAATGAAGATAATCAGCTTTCTTATTTTTATTTTTCTTCATTGATCTTCACATTTTTCACTATTGGCCCATCAGGTTGTGGTTCAGCAATTACAAGGAGAGTTCGGGGATGATAGAACCCCAAGATTTGTGGGGTTTGTTTGAACAGTGAGTGCGATGGTAATTTAAAGATATATCAGGATTATATTTTGGTGATTCTTGGTGGATCTAGGTTCTGTAGTGGAAATAATGACCGAAGGCACTATGGGACATGATTTGGGATTTGAGTGGATGATTGAAAACTAATTGATGATTACTAGTGATTATAAATTGAGGGTAGGAGGTGATCCCCATTGATTTTAGGTCATAAAATAATCAAATTTGTGGAATAGAATAATAATATGGGATCTATGTGATGGAATTATGGTTTCTGAAAAAATTCATACTATACATCATGCACTCCAAAATAATATAGGCCACACAGTCTCTTTTTAGAAGTAGCTAGGGTTTCCATTTAGAGATAAGTCTCACACGCTATGTGGAGGTCCCACACTTCATGAACCCTATATCCAGATATATCTACATATACTAGGATTATAGGACTATGAATCCATGTTGTGTTACATTCAATTTGTTCCAGGAAACGCATAGTATACCCCGTTTTTGTATGGATCGATGTATATTGGGAGTAAATACACGGGATCCCACATGGCCCAATATATCATGAGTGGTGGGAACACAACGTGTACTTCACATCGTACATGAGATTCATAGAATAGAATATACTTATTTTTGGCTCGGCCCCTACACAAGAAGAGTGGAATTGAATATGTAGGGTACTCTGGAAAGTACTTAATAATGATCTGGATACCCAGTCATGGCCTTGTACATGGGAACATGCTGATGTAAATGGGCTTGATCAGAAGGGGACATGATGGAAATGAGTTACAAAGACATGTTTGTTACAAACCATACATTTCATTTATAGTGAAATGTCTTCCTAATCTGTTTCTGAAGGACAACATGGCTTAGATATGGGGTGCGATCACATGTCATGTGGACTGAAATACACACTACGTATTCTCAATAGAAAATCCATCATCTTGTATATCCTTATTTTGGAAATAGAAAATAGAATATTCATAGACTATCCTGAGTGTGTTTCCATGTAGAACACAATGGTATCTTTAATTTTGGAATAAAATATACTATATGTGTTTGTTTTAAGCATGATTATTTTTTTAATAAAGGCTTTATAATGATAGTGATCGGGTATGACCATCTAATAAATTTTAGGGTCAGAACTCCCTTGATTCACCTGGGTGTGCATTACCTATGCTGTTTATAAATATAAATATGGTACAACACTACATTGGGTTAACGTACCCTATTTCCAAAGTAGTAATCCACCATTATCGAGCTTCAACGGTGAAATGGTCCTCCATGGGAGTTTGTGATCCCTCAGCTATTGGGCGTAGTTGTGAGGTGAAAGACCCTCCAATCTTATGCTGGTGATCATACATGGGAATAATAGTTTGGATTTTTGGATCCCTCAACTATGGAATACAGTGTTTAGGTGTAGAAAACTTCACATAATTCCATATGTTGTTTTGTATGATGTTGAGTATAAGGGAAAAACCTTTAGAGAAAAGAGAATACAAATCACTCTTAATCACACTGTGTAGATGGATATCAACATTCTATCTTCATTTTGGATTATTGTAAGGAATATTTACTTTTTTATAGTTGTTATATCAGTTTTTTATTGACATTGATTCAATTTTTTTAGTGGACCATTATGGTATCATTCCATTCCCCCCCTTTTTGTTTTTAGGTCATCCAAATGGGTAGGTATATACTCACCACAAATTATATTTTACCATGAATATTTTATCTTATGAAAAAGATGGAAAGATCAGTAGTGATAATGGAAAATCCTATAGTTACTTGGGTAAAATGACCATGTATGGTTTTTAGGCCATGGAGATTAGGATTATTTCTCTCTTTGTTTTCATTCTTCTATTTTTTATCTAGTTGGTACATCATTTGTTTTTGGTCATGTATTGTTCCCAATTAATTCAATTTTGTACAATTTTTCTCTATTGTATATTCCTTGAGATGATTCCATCCATGTTTATTCTATATAATATACTCTCTTTTTTATTCATCTTCACTTTTACATTTAAAGGGTTGGGTGTGTCCATACATGTACATTAAGAAAAGGCCCCCCCATTTCCACAATGCCATCTTTGAGCTTATGACCACCGCCTAGACTATTGGTAGTGGTTCTGGGTTTTGAAAGAATGGGATTCTACTAGAAAAGTGGACCCCAGTGGTTCGATTCATTACCTATTAGGTTATATTGAATAGAAAAATCATTAAAAACCTAGTAAAATGGTTATAGAAATAATAGTTTTATCGAGGGTTAAACTAAAGAAAAAATATTGATAAATACCTAAATAATTTATAATTTCAATTTAAAGGGAATACATCTCCTGAATGACATCTATGTTCTATAAATGTTCCATTTTTGTGCCAAATGTACTTGATTAGGTCTTATATATATATTTATTTAAAATAAATGGACAACATGTCACTCATATTTTTAAAAATATCTTATAAATTCCCCATGAAATAAAAAGTGGTATGTTCTCTTATAAATATTAAATTAGTTAATTAATAATTTATATTTTTCAATGTACTTTTTTATAATCATTGGTAACATATAGTTACATTAATTATTTATGGAACACTGATGTAATGTTTATTTAATTAAAACAAATGCATAATAATTTTTTTTGAAAATATTACATGTAATAAAATGTTAATATATTATTATCAACAACAAATATGAAGAAAGGTATTCCATTTTAATGATATTTGAATTTCATATATTTGTATTCCAATGTTTTCTTAATATTTTTAAAATTAAATTAAATGAAAACTGTCAAATTTTAAATTAAGGATATTTTTAATAAGTAATGAATTATTAAATAATTATAAATTCATAAATATACCTATCATCATACAAGTGATTGGTATATGTATAAAAATATCATATATGGTACATTTATACACCAATTTTTCCTTTTATCATGACAACATTGGGCCCGAATGTGTGAGAATTTTGTTACAATGGTTATGGTTAAAAGAGGGTATTGTGAGTTATATGTGTTTTTTGTAAAATTAATTTCTCAGAAAGATGAATTTTTTTGATAAATTTTTTTATTTAAATAAATATTGGATCTATATTATCTAATATTTCCCATAATACTTTATCCTTAATGGATAAATTACCTATGTTAAGAAAAAATATTAATCCTAAAGATAACTAAAATGGTAAAAGTAGGTAACCAATGATGTAATGAATGTATCTTGTTTAAGCCAATATTTTTATTATCAGTGGAAGCATTACATAACCTCATCAACCATCCACTACATGTTTTATCAATTTTTTTGACCATTGTATTTTTGAGTGACTTCTCATTATCGAATTGTTTTTGTTTTCTACAAAAATGATACTCCACATCAATTATAAAATAACACCCACTCCCCTATATTATTCACACCTATAGAAATATTTATCTCAATAAATATATATTATAATATAGCCTGTAAGTTTTATTGACATTATAGAGATGTTTTTATTCCCATGAGACCATCCCAATCATCCTTAATAAGAGATCCAAAGAAGAATTTACTAAGTGAAGGTAATCATCTTTACTAAGATCTTTCTTTTATTACTTCTTATTATACCACCATAATCTATTTATTAAAAATTCCCATAAAATAAAACCATTATATCCTATATATTGATATTTTATTATCTTTATGGACTAAAAATTATCCATCTCCTCTATCAAATGTGAAATAAAACTATCGCTCATTTGTATGGTGGACTATGTCCTTGTAAACTAAACAAATTTGTTTTCCATCACCACCTCACATAAATAGTATTAATGGTGGAATAAATTAATATATATGATACAAATTGTGTGATATTGATTCAATGAAATTAATATTTCATCCACTTACTTACCCTTTCACCCATTGAAGAAGTTATTTTGTCACTAGTGCATATGTATGTCCTACCATAAACATGATGTAATGTGATTTGTTCTCCATGTTCAAATTTAAATAATGATTATGGACATGTATGTAATCAAAAAATATGATATATGTATATTTAATATAATTATTGTGATGATTGAAAAATATAATAATCTAATGAACCATAAATTATTTAAAAAAACATGAATAAGATAAGATAGTGGATAAAATAAAAAATAAAAGTAATAATGAATGATTGATAATAAAACATCTATAAGAAGTTATAGAAGGATCATATAAGATATTATTAATATTGATATGTTTTTGGAAAATGTTAATAAGATTTTTAAAACCATTCTAAAACTAGTTAATTCATTTTCATCTAAATAAAACTGTTGGTAATTGATTCCTTCTAAACTTCCATTCATTATAGAAGATGTTTAGGTTATGTACCTAATTATAATTATAAGGTTTATATAAATCAATTTTATATGTAATATGATGAATCCTTCAAACTTAATTACATTTTTATATTAAATTTCAATTATTTAATTCAATTTAATTTGACTTTATTGTCACGATGTGGAAATGAATTATAAAAATCATTTTTTTTCATTTGATTATAATACTTCTTCATTGTATTTGATATTCTATCATTATCTTCATAATGAATTTGTATTATTAATTTTTTATTTTAACTTTTTAATGTTGATAAACATTTGATAAACCTGATGAATTCATTGATTATTCATTATTTCAATGATATGATCCTTGTAAGATATTTCATCACAATTTCTGATCCAATAAGACATATTTGGTATTATACACCAAATGATTTTTATGAGGTGTATCTACCACCCCTTTTATACATGATATCATGATCATATTTGTATTAATGAAATTTAATTTATCTATTGAAATTATTTATTTTATGTGTGTTTAGATTTAAAATATACCTAAGAAATAAGGGGTTATGAATTGATATCACTTTAATCAAGATATTATAGACACAAAAATTCATTTAATGAATTTATTTGATAATTTTCTAATAAAAAACACTTTATTTCATTCTGATTTATTTATTCCCGAAAATTCCATGTTGTAGTAACATTTTCTACTCTTTGATATTTAAAATTATTAAAATATATGTTTCTGAGAAAATACAAATTTACATCCCTTTCCGTGGAAAAAAAATAATTTATTCCATTCTAATTTTTTCTAAAAATATTGTATATAATTTTTTGAAGGGTATTTTTGTTATATTTATATTCAACATCAATAAAAAGCCCTTTATTTTAAATACAATCCACTTATTATATGTGGAAATAATATTATCCTCATTCTTTCTCTATATGGTTTAGGATTAGTTTGTACAGGTTATTAATGGACATTCACTTTCTAGATTAATTTTATAGACATTAACTTTCCATTGAGATAAATTTTTTTTATCATTGATCATCTAATTAATCATAAATTTATACAGTCATGGTATCCAAGATATGTTAATTTCCTAAATCATATACCATATTTTATTATGGTTTTTTTATTATTAATGTTACCTCATTGGCTAGGGAAAAACTCTATATATACATATTATTCACTCAATAATAAAATTGGTAATAAAAGATATTATTAATGAATTAAATTGATCATTAAATATATGATGAATACATTGGCCATGCAGTGATGGGTGGGGCCTAGTTGTAGATATCTCCTCAATGCACTAATATTTTCATGAGATAAAATTAGTTGGATAGCCAAATTTAATATATTTTTAGGGAATAACTACCAATCAATTAAAATCAATTAGTGAGAGGTATAGATGGTATACATACCATGATTTTTGAGATTATAAAATCCAATATAAAATATTTACCATCACTGTAAAATTTATATTTTTAATATAGGATCTTTGTTTTGGTATTATCACTCGATGAATTAACCTTTTCAATATAATGATTAAATTCCATATGTTTTATGATATTTCTCATGTATATTAAATATGATTTATTTATTTTGATTTACATATTAACTGATATCTTCCATTCTTTGAAACACTTACTGCGAATCTAAGATCACCATTATTTTTTCTATTCACTAGAATATGAAGAAGGAATCTTTGAATTCCTTCAAAAAGGTAATATGTTTTATTCTACTATGTATTGTATTTCATGTTTTCAAATTTAATTTTTTATTGAAGAATATTTCCCATATACTAAAACTAATATACTATTTGGTCCATTGAAATTTGATCACATGTATCTTTTACCAATGTGGTAAGGTAACTATGGGAACTAGGGTACTCAGTTATTGGTATTTTCCTTAAAATATACCTTCTGGTTCAAATTTTTTATAAATTTCAATTATAGTTTTATAATTATATTACTCATTGCTTTTTTAAAGAGGTAATTATTTATAATAAAATTATTGGAAATTAAATTACATATATTTGTCTCATTCAAAATTTCTTCATATCTCCAAAATAGAATCATTTTTTTCCTAAAAATACATTAACCAAAAAAAATATTTAATTTTTATAATGCACTTAAGATTCCCAATGGAAAATATAGTCTCTTTAGAGGGAGGATAAAGGTGAAAAATATAAATTATTTCTATTTATTACTATAAAATAGTAACCCTTATCAATAATCACACCCCCTACTATATAATAGGTTAATATTGGGTTTTTTTAAGTTTATATATATTTTTATATCTAGTATTGGGTATCCCAATACTCTATTTAGTGAGGCGATGATCATGGATTCACAATCCTTACATCGGGTCACTACTCCTATATCAGTTGGTTTACATGTGGATTTATTTGTTATACCAAAAACAACCAATGACTCCCATATCAGTGACTAGATATAGAACTATGTTGTAAAGGAAATTAATTATTTTTAGTTCTTTTCAATGATTCTCAAGAACTCACATTGGATAATAGAATGGGAGGTATGACTAATTTCACTATGTTTATGGGAATTATTCTTAGCTCCAATACACTGTTATATATTTTCATAATTTTCAACAATCATTCCCATAACAGGATACATGATTAGTTACCCATATATTCAGTAATAATTTATTAACATATATTGAAGTGAATGTTCAAAAATATCAAATGAATCTCATTTATGGGAACACCATTGTGTAATAGGGGTTATTTTTCAATGATGACATCTATATGTATCATATGTTCTCTATCATTAACTTATTATTAAATTAGGATGTGAGCATATTGGAATAAAAAATTTAAACTATAATTGCCATCACTATAAATTTTATCATAATCTAGAGAGTCAGTCAGTTTTTATGATGCCTATATTAGCCTCATAATGTGGTTACTTATATATCCTTTTCAACAGAATACTAACCCAGATTGGTTGGTCCCACTTAGCAAGACATGTCCTACATTTTATTTTCATGTGACAATAAGTGATCCATATAGTTTAACATTATACAGTGAGGAAAATTATGAGAAACATGGATATAAACAGTTGGTTCATGACTTGTAAATGAGTGTCCCTATCTCGCAGTCCATCAAGGGAATGTGGTGGATTAAGTATGGGTGGATTTCACAATCAGTATGGATATATACATATTAGTCTAATAGATAGTATGTACCAATTAGGATAATATGATAGGTCCAAAACATGATTTAAACCATGGGTTTGGGGCATGATTTTATCAACAATAGGTATTGATCATAAGTTGCCCAATATGAAATATTTCTATAACATATTAGATGTCTAGACTCATGAGTGTATAGTTAGGTGAGGAAAGAACATGAATAATATCATTGGGAATATTTCCCAATGTGGATAGTAATGGATGGTTAATATGTTGGGTTTGATCATTAGTTAGGTGTTATATGTGTCCCATTTAGAAAATAATCAAAGCACACATAGTTCAATGGAAAATGTTTAATGTAGTATGGTAAAAACACATCCTAATGAAAAAATTACTTTGATAATGTTGTTTTCATGTATTATAAAATCATACAACTAATAAAAAGAAAATTATGTTTTTTAGTTTTTTGGTGGATTTTTTTTTGTGAAATATATAACAAAAGATAATCATTTAAGGCATATTTATATGGGGTTTCTCTTTAGGGTTTTCATTATAAGTATGGAACCTAGATATATTGGATGATGTAGTCAATGATTTCACTGAAAAACATGTCCCAAAATGGACTCATTTTCTTCATGTATTGGTAATGTCAAACACAGATATCTAGGAAAGATGAAATATTATTGGTGTGTCACTAATTAGATAACACAAGTTCATACTAATTACACATGAGCAGAAGATGAATTGGCCATTCAACTAGAAATGGATCAATTTTTTGGTTCCATTACCCATCCACTATTGGAATAGAATTAATGGTTATACCCATGGGGAAAATTTCCATGTTACCTAGAACTTCTGACTCTCCAATATATGATAATTTTTATATGGGGTTATATGATACTTCTAGGGAAAATATATGGGATATATACTTTAATGAGGGAAATATTCACATACAAATTGAATAATTTGTCAATAATAAGTATCATTATTAGGCTTTAACAACAAAAGGAGTCCTATGTATCTTGTATTAAATGGAACTAGTGTCCTCATTGTTCTAATAGTTTGCAGTTTAATGTCATTGGGAAGCATTTTAACAAGGTAGTTGAATAAATTATGGTAGGAAATTAACTATGCATGTTATCATTGTAATTTTATATATAGATTTAAAAAAATGGGTATGATAATGTGGAAATTGAATGACATATTGAAGGTTTTAGGTTTATACCAGTTATTATTTCCATATGGAAATACATGGAACTAAAATATATATGATTGCATTATAAGACTACATATGGGGATTTGGCCTTGAAAATGAATTTTATGAATTCAATTTATAATAAAAATAAATCTTTTCATTGTTCATATACTGATTATATATATATTATGCAGAGGAAAGTAATATAATATGTTCTTTTCCCATTGGTGGGCATGGATGGGATATTAAAGTCATGGATAATATTTCCCGATTAGTTGGAATGATTAGGTAATTACACCAAATTGGATACCCTTGAGAGATATGGCCTCATGGATGGAATATTTTGGGACATAAAATGCATAAGAATTATATGGTAAAAATATAAATAATAAGGAATACATAATGGTTTGAAATTCAGAGGTGTTTAACTATTTCAGATGTTTATGATTGATATAGAATCATTTCTTATTATCTGATTATGTTGTAATGATAAGTATTTTAGTATGTAATTTGTGTAAAGGAATACATGGTCCATGAAATCAAATGAGTTTTGAGATCATGAGATCAAAATATGGTTATTTTATCATGTAACCATCTTTGACTAAGTTTATCTTGTAAACCATGTAATTTCATAACAATTATTATATTAGGATATCCTTTAACCAAGATCACATCCTGATATTGCATAAATGGATACATGTTTGAATCTCAAAAGTTTATCATGATTGGATACATGGTTGAGTTTCATAACACCCCATAGGTGAGTTTTCTATGGAACCTTAGTTAGTTATAAAGACCCCAAGAAAGAAACATTAACTCCATCACACATTTTTTGTTTCTATAAGTTCATCAATCTATCTCCCCATGTTTTATCATCTGTGTGTTTAATGAATGGAAAAAAATGGTTTTTATCAGAATTGGTTTATTATATGAACACCAATACATATGGTAATAAAGACACATGTATAGGGTTGAGTCTGTTTATGACAGTAACATAAGATGGAATCATTGTTTTAGACATATATAACTATTGTTGCATGATTTCAATCGTGTCTCTAGTGTATTACATGGCCAAGATCAACCACAAGGTTACATGATTTCAATTGCCTTTCTCAAATTATTAATCATAATTATTGGAATATGTTGATTACATATCATGGTATTACAACATGACCATCAAAGAATATATATATATATATATATATATATTTCATTCATAGCCTTTATGATCCCACCACATGGTCCACTCAATGTTATGTGATTATATAACTCAAGGGAATCAAATGATCAATGTTTTTCAAAAAAGGGTTTTATCATTAGAATAATTTTCTAAGGATTTCAATTTAAAATTCATGGGGTCAGTCGATCACCTATGATGATGTGATTCATATGAAGTTGTGATATTTATAAAACAACATAATGTGATTGCCTTACCATCGGGTGACATGAAATATGGGCGTGAACTGATTTTTTTCATACTCACCTGTATACCAAAATAGTACTAATACATGATGACTTTTTTGTAGGTTTTTATTATTATTTCTTTTATAAAGGGAATAGAAAAATTCCCAAAATTATAATAAATTTATTGTTCAATGATAATAGATATCGCAATTATGAGGATGTGGGCTCCCTCCATAGTCAGAGTTCCATTATATGTCATGTGAATCATTGTCCCCCAACGTCCTTGCTATTTCATGTGATTATACATATCAATATGTGGATTTTTATGCTTCCTCATTACATGATACATATTTATCTATACATCTGTTAATGTTTCTTAAAGGTTTATCTTTTGTATGAGTGCATCTCATAACCCCTTTAGAGAAAAAAATTTATGTGACCCCTTCACATAACTATCATATCGTGTATGAAATTTATAAATACATTATCTTGAATGGAAATTATAATCCCTTTTAATAATTTTCAATATCTAACATCTTTATATCTATAAATACGGGATCACAAGAATTACTTATGATCACATGTTTGCCTGATGCAACAATAATCTTATTATTAAGTGATCTTTATGAAGACATGTGATCATGTGACATTATATAATTCAGATAAACATGTCAACATGTATATTTAACTGAAAAATATTCAATAAGGTCACTTTTATCATTTTTTTAAATTTGATTTATCTATATTCTAATGTTTTTGACTTAAATCAAGGAATCTAAAGATGTTGGGGATCGACGAACTACCAAGGATAGAAGTATTTCAAATGTCAAAAATAAAGTTGTTTAATATGGTTATGATTATCTTATATGTTTTATTTCGATGGATCGTTTTCAATATTTTTTTCTTATTGGATACATCTATATACGTTTATCCGTTATAAAAACACAATGATATCCTTATATATTGTAGGGATTCTAAATACATAATTGATTTTAAATACATATAATGCATTGAAATTAAATATTTTCTATGTGGGTTATTTCATTCCTAAGATAGAATTCAATGAGGATGATGTGTTGAGGCGTATTCAAATGGATCAAATAGAAATTTTATGTTTTTTGAATCCCCATAGTCATTTTTAGAGATCGATGATGTTGAAATTCTTCACAAATAATAAATTTATAAGGTCATTAAAATAATACCCTTGATTAGGTGGGGGTTTAAAAATGGATTATGGAAGGCCCTAATGGGAAGGAGACTAGAAAATTATTTTCTATAGAATTGAATAAACTATACATATATGGGGTTTTATAGACTTAAAATATTCATTGGTATTGAAAAAATGGTTTCATTAAAGACCTCATCAGTTAGATGATCTTATAAACCAACACATTTATCCAGATTCCCAGTGAAATTTAGTATAACTCTTTTGGATACTCAAAGGATTAGTACCCAATGAAGTCCATGAGAATGATCCATAATATATATTGGGCATACCTTTTTATGAAAGGGGTTTCATTATTTTTCAATAATAATGTGCAAGAGAAATTATCTATTAATGTCATGTATTTCCCAAGTTTTGAATATCATGGGGGAAGATGGAGAATATTGGTTAATGATTTAAGAAGGTTGTATCAATACACCAGGATGGGAATTTAGTTCTCAATACAATTTCATTCTTCAGTAGGTGGGATTTTTTGAAATATTCCCCAATGCATATCTATTTCGGGTTCATGATAATTATCGGGTGAGGCTGAAAACATATATATGTGTGTAAAGGATGTCATGAATTATACATAATGGCTTATATATTCATGTACTAGATAATATATAGAAAAAAATATATTTATTGGTGGAAGTTCCAATACATGATTTTGGGACCCTTCTGAGTATTATGGTGGTGGATGAGCGATCATAAGGGTTTTCATGAGTTTATTAACATCCAACACATTCAAGGTACCTAATTAATGCCATTACTCTATAGCATCAATGAGGTCAAACCTATTATGCTGATGAATTGAGAGATATATAACAAAATGAGAAGGTATGACAAATCTTTGTTCATTTATTGTTGATATTTATCCGGTTCAATTAATATAAATAGTATACATTATCATGAACCAAACTCTTTACTAGTGTTGGTTCTTATGGGTGTATTGTCAAATAAAATAAATGGGATGATCTTCTATAAATGATGTCCCCTTGTCAATTTGAGAGATATTTTAATTGAATCCAAAGGAAGTTCCTTGCACTTCCTCACATCATTCATGTTGAGAGACACTCCATGATAGCTTAATAGTTATAGATCATGTTTTCCATTGAAGAAACTCATATCATGTTGATATTCCCTCTAGATAGTGTGTTTATTGTTCTATTAGAAGTCTATGCCGATTCATATATCTAGTCATAACCCATTGGTCAATTTATTTTTATTTTAATGAAATTCACAATGCATCAGTGGTTGGTGGTGAGTCTATAGGGGATAAGACTAAATTGACAAGGTAATGTCTATGTGTGTAGTGAACTACTTTTAGACCTATGGATCCATAAATTTTATAGAATAATGTAAGGTGAATGTTACCAGCCAATTCCAGAGTCGGTTCACTAGTAGGTGTTGCAGTAGTGGGTGATGTTTCCATAAGTGGTGTTCTTACTAGTGGGGGATGACCCTAATTTCAAAATTGGTTATTAGTGGGGTTTCTTGTTTCATATAAACTATAGGATGAATGGAGAATAAATAAATTTATCACAGAACCATAGAATTTCCATGTTTAAGAGGAGGTAGAGAAAAATGGATTCAATTAAGTAACAGACACTAAAGGCATCTGAAATGAGAACTAGTTTATTAATGTGGAGTTAATACGTTATAATATAGATGATGAGATAAATTCTAATAATTTTTATATTTATTATCAGAAAATTTGAATTACAAATAATATTTCCCCATATAAGGGAAATTAGAGACAATAAGGGAGACCAGAATTATTATATTAAATATGCGAGGTAAATATCATTATAACTAAAATACTCTATATTTTAATATAGTACCAAAAAATTCCATGTATATTATAAGTGTCTAGATAGATTCATTCATCAAATTTCATTATAGTATAATCCCCCCTGGGGATTAATGACTAAAGTTTGATCATATAATTTTAAATAGGATAATGATCATGTATCTCCTTGAAAAATAGAGTGCATGTATAGGAGGATTTCAAATCCCTGAATATTTTCTATTATTGTTAACACTAATCCCAACTCCTGTACCTCAGTCACTAGTTTCTTCTAAAGTTTTTTCCTTAAAAGAATCATGATATTGAAATCAAGTGAGTTTATTAACATATGTACATATTTCAAATTCATCAACTAAGTGTATTTTGTTATAAATTTCCAGGGAATTTATCAATTAGTTTTAATTGATTTATGTGATTTATTATAATCTCATCAATTACCATAGGTTTCTGAGGACATTTAAGGCACACATTCTATCCCTTTGGTAGGATATCTAACTCTGAACATAGAATTTTACGAGGTGTAAATGATTGGTGTCCAAATATAAATGGATGTGATGCCTAATATGAATGATTTAACCATTATTCCCATTAATATGGTGCCTGTGAGTTCCCACATGGTAACCATGGATTCTTACCATCAAACAAAATCTCTATTTTTCCTCCCATTGAGGATAAATTGATAGTAGTAGCTTCAATTATATCCAACAAATGTATATTTATTGTGGTTAATAGAGTTAAAAGAATTTATGATATTATATATGACTTTAATTTAATAATATTATTGTCATTAATTGAAATAAATTCACTTATCCTCTTGATGATCCCAAAGAAAACAACTTCAGTAACTCCCCAAATTGAAATGGATTAGGTAGACACTTCTTCTTTGTCAACCCCTAAAAGAGACACGAGTATCAACCTATCTCTCAATTATATAGCTTCATAAAACAAATTATTTTTATTTTCTAAAATTGTTTTTAGTCCAGAAATACTCATCATTCAAAAATTATCTTAGGTGACAATTGGTTGGAGTTGTCTAGAGTGTGATTATGGAGGTCCCATTTGAATAGTTCAAGGACCTATTAAACCATATCCAATACATGTAATTGGTAATAGGCAATTATGGTTTCAAATATCAAGCACTCAAAACATGGTTGAAAGAGGTAAGAACTAACAAGTAGAATTAGAAAGAACTTATTTTGATAATATTAGTGGTATATGCCTCTCTTATAGTTGTCCATCGACAAGATTATGATTTTAACGAAGCCTCTATGATTTTGACAGATATAGAAACAAATGAAAGATGGATTTACAAAGGGAGAGATGAAATTGATGGAATGAGAGACGTTTTATCTCACCAGTGTTATATTATTAAAAATTTTAGAAGCTAGTTTCAAAATAATACAAGATCATCAATGTGAAGGAAAATTCTAAGAATGATATTATTTATAGAGTTCTTTCATTTTGTCTGCCATCATAGGAGGAAACTATACTGGTGGATCATTTGTTTTTGACTATAACATCTCTCATATAGAAGATATTATTACAGAATTATTCTTCTAATAACATGCAACCATAGTCATGTAATTTTTGGATCCCCATATTTGGTTAATCAAAGGATACACTCTATGGTGTGTAGGTTCCTCCCTCATTCTAAACCATAATTGAATAAAGTAAGATTTATGTACCCTTCCATAAAAATTATTTAATCTTTAGTTGTTGGTCATGAATTCGATCTCTTACATTGGGGGATCATTTCAGGTTTTCAGTTTCAGTGAATAAGTTAATAACTCATACATTAAAAAAGAATATATATATATATATATATATATACTCTGCGTAAACATCCAATATGTATCAAATTATATAATAATATAAATAATTTAACATAAAAAATCATTTAATTTTAGAAACAGTCATCATTAAATCTAATATAAGTTATTATTTTCCTTTTCTCATCCCTAAACCCAATGAAAAAAATTTAAAAACATATGATAATCATAAAAATCACATTAAAAGACATAAAAATACGGATATTTTTATTAAAGTATAAAAAATTAAACTCTAAAACACCATCTCTTAAAAACATAGCTTTTTACCCGAAAAAGTAATCATCGTTCTTTTTAAAATAGCATTATCATACCTTGTAATGAAAATTATTTATATGAAATATAATTATAAAGAATAGATATCTCATGTAGTTACCTTAAAACATCATGACATATAACCCTTATATATCCCTTACACAACCCATACAAATTTT
Source organism: Viscum album (assembly GCA_963277665.1). Classification (NCBI taxonomy): domain Eukaryota; kingdom Viridiplantae; phylum Streptophyta; class Magnoliopsida; order Santalales; family Viscaceae; genus Viscum; species Viscum album. The sequence continues at coordinate 585,314,186 of OY728130.1, forward strand.
ACTAACCATACGACCAACATCCAATATAATTCCTTAAATTACATAATCATAACCTAATGCATTGGTGTACTATCTGGGTGCACCCATTACATAATCTAAATCTGGCTCACCCGATGATATATGATTGCACCCATCATATACACTATATCGATCTCAAATGTGAGTTATAATGGGGCTCAACCTATCATATAAACAATTTTCAGGTAATGAATCATGAATAAAACATTTATTTCAGGGAGTTTCTTAAAATAAAACCCTTGAAAAAATATTTTCAACATGTATGGAAGAACCCATTTAAAAACCTTTTCCACTTGAAACCCATTTTCATTTCCCATAATATCCTAAAAATGGAATGAGGGATTTTTTTAATAAAACTTGAATGCTTATTAAGCAATCTTAACATGATATAAAAGATACAGTAACTCCATGAGTTTTTATAAGTTATTATCGTTTTTGAATATATTACATTTTCTTGATGTCTTTCATTTCATGAAAATAAATTTTTAACTTTTGTTACAAATAAATAGATTTTATCCTTTGTTACACACAACACTGAGTTTTAACAAACAACAATATGTAATTAATATTATTATTTAAACGTGGCTATTATAATATATATGTTAAACACAATAATGTGATTAATAATAAATAATTGTTAAATATTATGTATAATATCTTTATATATATAAATATTATATATAAAAAAACTAATAAATATTTAGAAAAGTCAATATATATTTCAAAAATAATATCTTTTCATAAAAATGTTTTTATTGATTTTTGTGATCTTATAATAAAATTAAGTTTTTGAAATTTAGACAATTTATTTCAAGAAATACACTAAATTTTTTAAATATAAATATTAAAATTATCATTTTGTGATTTGTTTTTAATTTTTTGAAAATGTAAAATCTTCAGTGAATAATGAAAAATAATGGGTTTTCATAAGAATTGTCTTTATGTTTACAACTATGAAAACCGTAAATTTTTATAATATTTAAGTGAAAGTAAAATTAAACAATTATATATTTATTATTACAATTTTTTCATTGGAATAAATTTCATACTGAATATTGATATTAAAACATTCAACAAATATAAAAATATTCTCCTTAAAACCCCCTTTCTCATCTCATATACAGATTAAATTTAAAATTAATTTATACCAATTATTTTAGTTTAATTTAGAATAATAGATTCCATATTCTTAATCAATATAATTTATATTATATAATAAGGTTAATTTAATTTTTGACTTTAATGAATAGTAAAAATTTTAAATATTATTTGACATTGTTATGGACAAAATGAGATAATTATGTAGTTAAACCAAAATGATATGTGTTAAAAATAACCCAAAAAATGTCTAAAAATCATTTTATAGAAATATTTATATATTAATACTCTTAACTTTATATTATGAATAATTTTAGATCTCTTTATTAGATTGAAAACATATGTAAACGTTATTGTTTCCAAAAATACAAAGTGTGTCTACTCCGTAACTTATAAAAGGACTCCCACTCTTCTCTCATCTTCACAGTTCAAAAACCACTTGTTTAAGAAATAACTTGACCAATTAAATTATTTAATTCAATTAAATCATCCTATAATCTATATTCTGATCATAAATCTTTCATATGATGTTTTGGGTGAAAACCCAAGTAATTTAACAGAAGAATAGGTAACATACATCGATAAAAATTATTATTTTATTTTTCCCTCCATATCCTAAAAATAATATTAATCCATGATAATATATGAAACTTTTTATATTACATAAATTTAGTTGTTATTATAATATTATAATTACCTATATCTATCTCCTCATACCTTAAATGTGAAATAATAACAGTGCTAATGTGTATAGCGGACCACTACCTTGCAAACTGATGTGAAATTTCTTCAATCAACAACTATCATGACTAGGTATGATGATACATATATTGTATATGTCTGATATGTTCAAAATATATATTCTTTTATAAATATATTACCACATATAACTCTTTTACATTTCATTTGGTGGAGGATACATCAATGTCTACCCTCTGTACAGCAGACTACCGGCTAATTAAGCAATGTTATTTTTTTAGTTACATTTTATATAGAAAATAATAAAGGATAAATTTATTTAATAAATTGGATTCATTATAAATATAAATTATTTTAGAAAGGTAATATATAATTTACCTCTGTTTTTCTTCTTCAGTTGAGAAAAAGGGAAACATATTTCATGCGTAGGTACAGACTAATATTTCCATGAAAAGTGTATTTCTCAATCTATATTAAACATTTTTAGGTTACTTTTAATTCATATATATTGAATATATATATTACAATAATAAAATTTTTAACATTTATTATATTCTAGAACCATGATCCAAGTAATAGAATCAAATATTAGAAATAAATACACATGTGAAAAAAGAAATAATTTTTACACAAAACATAATTTTTACAAGTAATTGTTTATAAATTGGTAATAAAAGGTATTTGTAAATAATAAATGATATGATATGTATTTATATAGTATGAGAATATATATATAAATATTTTTAATTTATTATATAATAGGATATAGTTCTTTGGAGAATATAGGAACACAAGGTAAGGGATTCTTGACACAATTTTCATTCATTGAGATATATGTTATGTTACAAACTTATATTATTTTATGAATTTTATATAAATAAAAATTGAAATTTAATACCATGGATTTATTTATTGGCATTAATATTTAAGTTAAATTTACTTTTATTATTTCATTGGGTTTTATTATTCAATGTTATCAAAGTGGTACGGTTTTTAAGATACAATGTCATTATGTATCATGATTTTTTATGATTATCTTTTGGATGATGAAAATGTATGATCCATATCCTAAAAACATAATGAATTTTATTATCAATTTATTGTTTCGGGGTGATACTTTTTTTCCTTCATTTACCTTATTTTATATACTGATGATTTCAAAATAATGTCTTAATAAAAATCATCTTTATTTCTCTCTTCAGTTGAAATACCATTTACTTCTAAAATCATTCTTTCTAAACATGATTTCAAAACTGATTTAATCATTCTTATAATATTTATTTTATAAATTTTTACTTATTTTTGTATTTTTAATAATTTATTGGAAATGAATCGTCTTGACATTTTATAAATAAGGTCCACTTTGAATTTATTAAAAATGTTAAAGTATCATTGTTTTAATTTTTACAAAATTTTTGAAATGTACTACCATCATTACTGCACAATTTTTTAACTATTAAATTATAATATTTCGTGATTATTTTCATATAAATGGCATTAAAAATATTTTAGGATGATGTAGTTTTAAATAATAATTTTTGAATAAAATTTATTTTCCTCATGGAATGTTCCATGTGATAATTGAAAATACTTTCCCATATAATATGACATAATTTTATAATACTTATGAATAAATGGATATATGATCCAAGTATACCATTATTATTCATTATATGGATGGGTTTTTATGGATAAAATGTGTTTATGAATCCCATTTAGTTCCATAGTTTATACTATGATAAAATAATTATGAAACCATTTTTTCAATGGGTTTTGATTGGATGAAATGGTGAAACGATTATAAAACGTATTTATTTTCCAAAATTTATGTTATTATGATATTTTTTGTGGAACCAAATATTTTCATGGGTTATGATTTGATAAATATTCCATGATCTTGTTCCATAAATATGTATAATTTTCATTATGTTATTTGTGAGACTTATACCTCCCTCGAATGCATATATTATATATTGATATCTCATTAGATAAAAAGGAATGGAATTGGGAGTGAACCCAATTTGGTAAGGGATTTTATCTACGATTATAGTATTGGGATTGAATATTGACCATTATGATGGTTTAGGGAGTCAACCCATTCCACTATTACAGTCTTTTAAATAGAGATTTATATAATATTTATATTATATTTTATTCTTATGAGTATGATAGGTAATATACGTCTTATTTCATTTTTTTATCTAATAGATTTTTTATTTGATTAAATGATAATTCATGTCTTATTAGTTTCCATAATTTATTCAATAAATCATGTTTATGATCTATGATTTTTAGGGTATTGTTTTCAAATGTTATTCACATATTATAATACCTTTATGCACATGATATGTCGGTATCTCCCTCATTTACCCTTACAAGGAATATGATCTAATCCATTCATATGTTTCATTTCCCTAGATTAAGATGAAAGGTATTATTTATTATTTTCTTAATAAGGGTCTTAGTTATGAAAAAAAAAATTTTAGATTACGTAGCTCACTTATAGACTTGTTTTTCATGTCTCTACATTTCCAATGGCACTAAGCCTAAAAAATTTAGTGTTGATTGTTATGTTATGTAATGAATATTTATCTATTAATATGTAATATTAAAGCATTAGGATATTGTAACTTTATATTTATTATCAAATATATATTTATGTAACATTTTCAAACTAGGGTGAGAAAACATTTGTGAGATCTTTAATGATATGACGAATGAAATGTATAAGGATTTGTCAAATATTAGTAAATTGTATGGAATTTTGATAAAGGATAAAGGGAGTGGTTTTTATGAAATCACATACTTTTAAGGATACTAAAAGTGTATGTGGTTATAACATAGAGGTACCTATGGGTTATAAATCCAAAAAGGGAACATTGTGATGGACATAATTTTCACTGGGTAAAAGACAACCGGCTAGGCTACACAAATGGTCTGATAGACCCAAGATAATTTCATTGGAAATTACATAACCCTTTATGAGATATCTAGAAGGATGTAAATAAATAATGAAAATATATGACCCAGGAAAAACATAAGGTGTCATATATTAAAAATAACATTTCATAATTCAGACATGTTATAAGTGATTATTCATGATTATGTGGTACACCACTATGATTATTAATTCTTATACTATGTTTTTTGGTTTTAAACAATAGATATAACCCAATGTAACTAGGTTAATGTTGATTATGATCAACTATGTAATGATTTTCCTCCTTAGAATACAAAATTTTGGTGAGATGGAATAAAAAACATCATTGTTTTTCTCCCAAAACTGTTTCAATACATTAATCATGATAAACATCCAAATTAGATTAGGAGGAAATAATATTATGGTGAGAAATTCTTGAGTCAATTTCCACATTATTTTGGAGGTTCCACTAATCCACTAATTTCATAGAAAATGAATAGTACCACTGAAATTATAATTTCAATTCTTTATTTTCTAAAACCTAAAAAATATATTTGGGCATTCTATTGTTTGGATGAATAAATAATTCAATGGTGGAAACTAACCAAAAATTCTATATAACATGATTTAATTAACCTTTTGGTGTAGGATGATGTTATGTGATGATTTTTTAATAATTATTTCTCTTTTATTATTCATACAAACACTTAGATCAAATTTCCGGGGCAGAAATATATGGATGATTATTTTATTGGTACCTAAGAAGAAAATTATAAAATGAATGTGAGTTACGATTCTAGGATTTTCATCCTACTTGAAAATAATTTTTATAAATTTTTTATTGGCTTAAAACCAATAATCCAATGGGATTTATCCATATGGTACTTCAATAGATATTAAGAAGACGTTCAATGTGATGTAAAGGTGGAAATGGTTCTTAGAGTTGCCTATCAATGTTACGGTAAATATAAGTAAGGGAAAATGGGGTTCTAAAGAAACTCTAAAACCCATATAGGAAAGTATATGATCATTGATTCATACAAAAAATGTGGAAGGAAAATTAACGAAAATTCTATTAAGGGGACTGGAAAAAAATTTAAGTATGCACGTGAAGGTCAACAGGAAGTAGAATTCTAATTTAATAGGAAGACATTAATTAATGATAAATATATAGTGAAATATACACATAAAGTTCCACCCATACTCTAGAGATTCTTATGTAATGAGTAGATGTATTGTTCCAAATAGTGAACAAATTCAAATGTTAATGATGATAATCATTGATATAAACCTTTTAAGCCAAGATATAATGGAAAATATCTTATAGTAACTATTTATGAAGAGGGTTGAAATGATGATGTGGTGAAATGTACACTTACTACCCCAATAAGAACTGGTAATGTCTTATTTGACTCAATATCTACACACTAATTCATGTATAAAGAATTTCTTAAGTTTATCCAGACTCCAATCAAATTAATAAATGTATAATAATAATTAAAAACACATAATGGTATGATGATTGAATATTAGAGTATATGATTACTCTCATGTTAAATTTTCTTAGAATTTAATTCCATCAAAAATTATCATTCCTCCTTTCTATGAATTTTTGTTCATATTAGTAATGTATTTTCATTATCTACATCAACACCGCATTAATTTTTTATGAATGGAAGTCACATTTTATATTCAAAACACACTTATGATCTTCTACCATTGCGAAAATAAATGTGAACATACAATGTCAATCACACACATTGTATGGGTTTTCATTTATATTCAATAGGTTCATTTATTATATATGGATAGGGAGAAACTCAATATCAATAATATTATTATTCTGTGGGAGTTTGATGATTTTATTATTGAAGAGTTTCCTAGACTTCCACCAAAACATGAATATGAGTTCTCAATAGAGCTCATACATGGTTCCACACCTATTAAAAAGACTCCCTATATAATTTCATAAATTTATTTTTATTATTTAAAAAGAAACTATAGGAGAACTATTATAAGGGATTCCATTGGCCATGTTTTTTACCTTAGGTTTCATCAATTGTTTTTTAAAAATAAAGATGGATTAATTCAACTATGAATAGATTATTGGGAACTATAAAATATCATGATAAATAAAAAGTATCATATACCCCACATTGATGACCTATTTAATTAAATTCACTGATATGAATAATTTTCAATGACATTATATTATTCTAGATATCATCAATTGAGTGTCTAGAATGAGGATATTATAAATACAATATTCCATAAAATGTAAGAACACTATGAATACATATTAATTTCATTTGGTATTACTAATTTAATAACTATCATCATGTATTTAATTAATAGTACCTTCAGATATTTCCTTGATAAGTATTTGGTATTCTATATATGTGATTTTCATATCAACTAAAAGAGATAGGTATATCATAAAGTTCAATTGATAATTGTACTAAATACATTAATGAGGGGAAAAATATCTAGAAAATTTAAAAATTTGGAATTTTAGAATAAAAGGTTTTAATTTTTTGGAAATATATTCTTAAGATAATGTATATCATTAGATCTATAAAACAAAATTCTATTAAATGTTGTTATAGAACCTTCACAATGGTTGATATCCATATTTTTCTTGCTTTATGTAAGTATTTTTATGGGTTTTTGAAAATTTCTTATGAATATATTATCCATTAACCATGTTAACTCAGACGGGTTCCATGTTTTGCTAGATAGATGACTGTGAGAATAAATTTCCTGGAACTGCAGAGGTAATTATTCATCACACATGATCTAACATTACCCTATAGTGGATTAGGATTTTCAACATACAGTGATGGATCCAAGAATATATTGGGATGTGTTATTTTGTAGAATGACATTATTGTATCTTATTTCTAATGAAAAATGAGGGATCATGAGAAAAATTACACAACAAATGATTTGGAGTTAGCAGCATTAATTGTTTTCCTCAACGATATGGAGGCATTATCATTATAGATAAAAGTGTAATATATATACTAATCAAAAAAATCAAAGAATATATTCAGAAAGAATGAGTTTAGTATTCCCCAAAGAATATAGTTATATCTAATTAGTGATTATGAATTCTCAATAAATTACTACCCTATGAAAGAGACAAAGGTTTCTTTTTCTTTATGTCAAAGAAACATGTTAAATTATCCATGATGAGTGTCAAAAAAGATCATATTTTTCTATATTTTCATGGGATAGATCTATAAATTCTAAAGGATGGTTATAAATCTTATCTTTGTAAACTAAATGATCATTTAACTATCCAGATTAAGATAAAATAGATTCAAATGAAATATTCTTAGTTTAAAAATAATGTAATAAATATTTTTGAGTACAGTTATAATCATGATAGAATTACAAGGTTCAATAACCATGTATGTATTACATAAATAAAATATTTTAAGAATGTGCAGTTAAAGGAATATGATATTTTTTTTATATTCATCATTGATGTATGATGATGTATGGACAATTGAACTAGTACTTTTAGTGGGATTGAAATAATAGAGATATCATAGATTTTATTTCTCATTGTTCGTATATTATAAAATTAAGGAAAAGAGACAAAAGTCTAATGGGAATTTACATCTATTTTCTATAACATAATGGGAATGGGAAAATCACCAGGGAATTTTTCATCAGTCTCCCATAAACATTGAGAATTAATAATGCAATATCAATTATAGTCGACTTCATTACAATGTTTTCACATTCCATCACTATGAGATAATTTTTCACACTCGATTATCCTTTTAGGGTATACATTAAGGGAATGGTAATGTTACCTTATGAACCAAATTCTATAATTCATAATTAGGATCCATGTTCTTCAACAAATTTTGGGAAAATCTATATAAAATCTCTAGATATGGTCTAATGTTTGTTCATTACATATCACACTCAGAGATATGGTTATTATGGGAGAAGGTTCCAAACCCTAGAGGATATACTGAGATCTTTTTCAATGATTTTTTATGCTTATTGGGATAAAAAATTCTTTTTTTGAGTTTTCATATTACAATAGAATTCACTCGAGAAATCTTATTTATTAATTTAATTACCAATATAGAATTAAGTGTATAACTATAATGTGATGGAATGAATATAGAGAAAGAAGTCTAGTGGGAAATGGTAAAGATGAACACAATATAAGAGAAGGTTATAATTATTCAGTAACAAATCAAGGTTGTTCAGATTTTATAGAAACATTATACTGAAAATTCCACACATGATTAGAAATTCAAAATTGGTGATAAGTTATTCCTATGAATATATCCATGGAAGTGTATTACGATGTTTGGAAATAAGGGAGACTTTTTATATAGATACAATGCTTCTTTTGAGATTCTTGATAATACCAAGATAGTATGTTATTATTTTGAACTATCAAAAATTTCTATTATCATCATTATGTGTTCCACATATGACTCATAATAATGTACGAACATGATCCATCACATGTACTAAACTTAGATGTTGTGCCACTAGAGCATGGTGTTCCATATGAGTAATAGCTAGTAGAGATACTAGATAATCGAGAGAATGTTTTTAAATAACTAGAAAAAAAGCACAGTCAATGTTTTTTGGTGAAACCACATTTTTAAATAATATATGTAGTTACCTGAAGAAATTATTAGGCATCAGTATCTTCATTTGGTTGTATTAGGGTGATAATTTTTGAGGGTGAAATTCATATTAAGTGGTGTATAATGTATCACCAAGAGTTATTCTAAAAAAATAAAATAAATTTAATTTAATTGATATATTTTTTTACATGAACAATAATGGTTATCTTTTGTTATATGTAACATTGTATTTATCTTTCATTACACATGAAACTATGTTTTAACAAACCATAATATATTATTAATATCATTATTTTATCCGGTCAATTTTAACCAAAATGTAAAACATATTAACATGAATTGTATTATCAAATTTTTAAATATTAAATAGAGTTATTTTAGATATAGAAAACATGATGATAAGTAATTAATGAAATATTTATTAAATACCTTTTTATAATTTACAAATATTATTTTCTAAAAAAATGTTTTTATTTTATTTTCTGATCAAATGATAATTTTAATTCTTAACAACATTAAAAAATTTATATTAAAAATTAAATTTCTTTTTTGAAAACTACATATCAAAATTTTCCTTCTATGGATTTTATAGAATTTCCTTAAACAATAAATTTTCTAGTGGATAGTGAAAATGTCAGTTTTTATTATGAATTGAAATTTTTGTTAAAAAATTTAAAATTAAAAAATCAAATATTGTATTAAAAGTAAAATTATTTCAATTATATATTTATTAAACCAATTTATGTAATTAGAATCAATTTGAATTTGAATATTGATATTAAAATGTTCCCTACCTATGAAAAGTTTCTCCTTCAAAACAATCTTTATCATCCAATATGGAGGTTTAATTTTAAATTTACTTCATGAATTATTAGATATTAATTTGGAAAAATAGAATCCATATTTCAAATCATCATAAAATATATTATCAAATAAGTTAAATTATTTTTTACCATAATAAACAGTAAAAACCTTAAAAATTATTTATCGATGTGAAGGTAAAAAAATGGGTTTACCATGGCGTTAAACTAAAACAATAAGGGTTTCAAATGACCCAAAACTTATCCAAAACGTATTTTATGGACATATTTAGACATTATAAGCTATAATATTCAATAATAGATTTTTTTTTACATTATTACATGAAAAAAATTTGTACATGTCTAAATTTTCAATAATAGTGAGTGTGTCCTCTTCCCCTCATATAAAAGGCCACCCTCTCTCATTCCTTTTTCACACTTACAAAACCCATTATCCCAGATAATAAATTCAAAAAACTCTTCCATAAATCACTATTATCATCATTTTTGAAATATATTCACCATAAATACAATCTATTAAGGACTTCAGTGCAATCCTAAGGTGGTTACCAGAAGAAGAGTTAAAGTTCTACAATGATCATTTATAATTTATTTCTTCCTCCAACTCAAAAAAAATAACATTAATAATGATAATATAATAAAATATTATATTTCATATAATAATATTTTATATTTTTTTATAATGACCTACATCTATCTCCTCTTCCCACAAATGTGAAATAATTACCTTGTTCTTGTGTACGACGGACTACCTCCTCAAAAACCGTTTTGACATGTTTTCCATAAACACCTCTCAAGGTTGGGAATGATGATGGACATAATTAATAGTTATTTTATTTTTAAAATTAAAATAATTCTCAAAATTCAATATCAAATATATCAATTTAAAATTTTATTTCATGGGGGACAAGTTAAACACTTTTTTCTGTCCGGCGTACTATCACCTCCTTAAGCGATGCTATTCATTTTTCACTTATGTCTTAAATGGAAGGTAAAAATGGAAAAATTTAATGTGTATATATTATATATATAAATATATATAAATATATATATATATATATATATTAAAAATAAATTATTATTTAAATTTAATACATTTTTTACCTTTCATTTTCATCATTCATTGTGAAAATGGAAACAACATTCATGTGTACGTAAGACCTACCCTATCCATGATTAGTGTATTTTATTTTCTATCAATAACATTTATGGATCACTCTAAATTAATATATACAAAATATATATTATAATTATATCATATATAAAATTCTATAGATGATGGAACTATGATCGACGTAACATGAATTAAAATTAAAAATCATAACATATGTGAAAAACGAAGTCGTTATAACCCAAAAAATAATTTTAATAAGGAATTGTTAATAAACAGATAATAAAATTTTATAATTATAGAATATATGATACATTATATATTAGTATGTTCCTAAAATAGATTTATAATGAATTTATAATTATTATTCAGGAAACTGGATCACTTTGAAGGAAATATGAACTCAAGGAAAGGGATTTTGGTCTCAAATTTCATTTTTTCAGACATATGTTATATTATTCACCTGTCGTATAATATTAGGAGTATATATATTACACCATTGAATTTTAATGTCATGAATTTATCATTATTATAGATATTTTTAAATATCATTTGATGTTATAATTTCATTCTTGCAAATGATTCCATATAACCAAATCAGTAATGGTTTTATGATACAATATCATTGTTCATAGAGATTATTTATAATTATGTTTCGGATGAGGAAATATTTTGATACATCTACCAATAAATTCATTAATTTTATTCTCTTATGGTTATTTCATCAAAATATATTTTTCCCTCAATTTTCTCTCATTATGCACTCAAGAGTTTAAAATAATATTTAAATAAAAATCATATTTATTTCAATCCTTGATTGAAAACCCTTTTTTATACAACAAAATGTTTTTCAAAAATGTTATAAAAACTATAATTAAATGAATAGAAATTATTTATTTAGTAAATGTTTATCCATGTGTTTATTTAAAAAAATTAAGGTATTATCATGTTTTTTCCCATCATGGCCTATTTATATTTTATAGAAAATGTGAAAGGAATTTATATTTTAACATGTATGATATGAAAATATTTTATCATCATCATTACAAAACAATGATTTAATAAATATTCTATATTTATTCAATTTTATTTTAAAATAAATTAAATTTCCAAAATATTTTTTTTTATTTTTTAGTTTTTAAATTTGATTTTCAATTATGGTTAATTTTCCAGAAGAAATGTTCTATGTGATATTTATTAATCAGTTCCCATCTAAGAAGAAATAATTTTATGCTACTAAGTATTTACTAGTTATATTTCCCCAAGATACCACAGTTATTATTTCTCTGGATATTTTATATTTATGTTGAATTTTTTTTATGAAACATGTTTCCTCCACAAAGTCTTATACCCTTTAGAAATACCTATGAAACCCACATAATTTTACAAGATTTATGCTTTGATGAAATGATTTTGATACCTATTTTTATTCCATTGGTAATGTTATGATAAATTGTTTAAGAAACCATTTTTTCATGTGTTCTGATTTGATTAATGTTTTACAGTCTTGTTTTACAAATATGTATGATTTTCATTATGTGATTAGTGTGCCCATTATGTCCCTCTAATTTATTGGTAAATTATTTATATCTATTTTGATAAATAATACAAGATGGGGGAGTGAATACGGTTTATCATGGGACTCTATCCACTAATATAGTCTTAGGAGTGAACCTTTACTTCTATGATGGTTTAGGGAGTGAAATCAATCAACTATGATAGTGATTTTAATGTTCCTTTAACTACTAGGGAAATGGGTTTTCTTTGCTTATGGGTATACAAAAAATTAATGTGTTGTGCCAATGTTATACACTAGTGGAAAATTTTCATTGATTTCATTATGATTCATGTCTTATAAACTACCCAATATTATTCCATGACTCTAGATTATAATCTATGATATGCAGGGAATTATTTTCAAATGATATCTCATGTTCTTAAAAACCTTATACTCAATATATGTTAAGTTATCCCTTATTTTAACTTAATAAAAATTTGAGATCACCCAATCTTCTATTTGAATTACTTGTGTTATTATGTTAGGTATTATGTATTACATGTCTAAAATGCATGCTAGTATTGAATAACAAAGTTTGAGATGATGTAGCTATCTTATGAACAAGTTGTGTATGTGCCCATGATTCAAAGAAACTATATAAAAACAATTTTAATGTTGATAATAATCTTATTTAAAGAATATTACACTATTATTATGTAATATTAATGTTTGAGATGTTTGGGTCTTTGCAGTTACAGTGGTAGGAAATCTCATTGTCATTGTATACATTAAAGTAGAACATTCCTTTTAATATTTGAAAATAAAGTATAAAATTTCATAAAAAGATGCATTTATTTCAAAAAAAAGAATTGAATGAAAGAAAAAAAACCCCTTAAAATGCACATTTACATATAGTTATATTTATAAAATATTTTTTAAAAATTGTACATTGATATAATAGTTTGTTATAAGGAAAAACGTTAAATTTGGGTTTTTAATGAAAAGTCACTTACCACTTTGGAAACATTGTAATTGTAATACCCATGAAATAATAACATTGAAAACATTAAATTTTATGAGAATAGTTAAATTCAAGATATGAAATTTCAATGGGGCAATATATAAACCTTATAAAAGAATATAGGTTAATAAATTTAAAATATTCTTCAATGATTGGAATTTGAGAATAATCCCTACTAATTTTATTTGAATCATCATTGAAATTATTTATCATCCTGAATAATAAAGTTATGATAATTATTTACTTTATTAATGAACAATTTTAATATTTAATAACCAATTTTATTTCACTTATTACATTATTATACATGATTACATAATCAATATAGTTTATATTATATGTTTTAGTGGTATCCAGCATAAGTTTGAAAATAAATTTGGTAGGTTTACCATGGTAACAATTTTCATTATAATCGAATATCCATAATAATAATCATGAAATAATTATCATATTTATAAGTCTATTATACTTTTAAAACCAATCATGAAATATGATTAGGAAATATTAACTATGTTATAATCATGGGGATTGTTTACCACATATATGCATGTGTAAAGTTCCCATTTTTAGTGTTTATTATCAAAAAAGTTACATATTATTTTATATATATATAATTTTAAAAAAATTTAGATATACCATATTATTTTATTAAATATACTTCTATATATCATCAATGTGTTGTGGCGATGAAAAGTAATTGCATTGCTTCATGGAGGGGGTAATCCCCACGTATGCATGAATGACACAACCATTTTTTTATGATTGGTAAGTTATAAATGAAAATTATATATTATCATTTTACAGAGATAAAAATATCATTAATATAATAATTATTTCGTATATATCACTAATATTCATTATAATTATCCTTATTGACTTTCATGTAATGCGTTCAAGAAAAATGTATCACATCACATTGTGAGGTACTATTATTCCATACACATGAGAACCATTATCATATCTCCCAAGAAATTGAATGTAAGAAGGTATTTCTGATAAAAAAATTATTAGATAATAATTATTTTACAAATAAAATATATATAATTTGATTACATCTTTACATAAATCCATGATAGGTGATGATGAATAAATGAATCACATCAGGTTTTGTGGTGGTAGTCCATCGTAAACAAGAATTATATTTTCCTTTTCTATTTGATGGAATATGATATAAATTTAGATTACTTAATTAACATAATAAAAAATATATATATGTGATATAATATTTTTATTATGTGATCATAATTTAAAAATGTTTTAATATGTTAAGAGAAGAAATAAAATAAAGGTGAATAGTTAAACATGAGAACTCTTCTTCGGACAACCTCCTTAGGGAAGCCCAAAAATCTATCATAGGATGGATATCTGATAAAATTATGGGTTATAAGTTTTTTATAATAGATTTATGTATTTTATTTGGTTGGGTATTTTCCAGTCCACTTTTATTTAATGTTTTGAAGTATAGAGGATAAGGGGTGACATTTTATTGGTGTGGTTAGCGACACACTTATAATTGTTAAAAAGAAAACGGTGTAACCATGTTTTTGAAACACAAAATTTTCCAAAATGGAAAATTATAAATACTTATACATTATAATTTCTAAATATGGTAATAAAATATATTGTATATTTTTTTAAAAATTTTAACACTTATATTCTTAATTTAACACCTTGGAAAATCTATTTTTACCATAACCATTGTAAACGACTTTTACCCTTTTCCCTATTAATTATGAATAGAAATTATCTTAAAATTATTTGATAATATAAATTATTATGATTCAAAATATTTAATCCATTTCAAAAAATAAAATTCATCTTAATAATTCAATTTAATTTAACATAAATCCTACGCATGCGATGAAAATGTGTTTTTTCAAGAAGTGTATTTTCTTGGAAAATATAAATTTATATTATCTATTTAACAAGTAATAATAATTATATAAATTTTAATTAATATTAATTGGTATATTATATATAAATTTCATTTAAACCATTAATCATTAGGGGTTTTTTATTAATTAAAATGGATAAACATTATTCGCTTTGAAACACTTTTCAGAATAATATTATTTATTAATGGAAAAATGAATTATACTAAATCACCTTAATGATCCTAAAAAATTAATTAAGTGGGGTAAATGATAATAAAAAGTAATTTTGTTTAATTAAAAAAATACTAAAACTATAATCAGATATTCAAATTTATTAATTTATTGAAAAAAATGTCATTTTCACAAAAAAATTGGTATTTTCACTACTCACAAAAAAGTGTTCTAACAATAGAAAACATCCAAATTTAATTTACATCTGATGATTTAAAAATTTTATTTATTTATTCAAATTTAAATTATATAATTTATAAAATAATATTTTAATTTATCCTTTAAAATAAAAAATTTATATAAATATTATTCTCTTTTGGATTGAAATTTTAATTAAGATTTTTATAATAAATATAAATTTTTAATTCATATGAATAATCATGAAAATGTTTTGTTATATAATTATCTAGGTTGTTACACTATTTCCCCATTTTTAAAATTTCATACTCATAATTTAATTCACTTACTATTCTTCTGGGGATAACTTCTCCACATAGAATTTTCACATTCCCTTGTTATATTTTCAACTCTATAGTCATTACATAAAAAATAAACATCATTAATAACAATATTTTACAAAAACAAATTCTATAGTCAATAATATTTATTATCTATTATAGATAAAATTTAATATCCTCCAACTAAACTACATCAACGATAAATATAGGACATGAAACTAGCACATACTTTATTAATGTTAAATCATTATAAAAAGTTTCTACGTGGAAAAAAATCATTGGAAGAGAAGAATTGTGGGAAACTGATTCAAAATTTTCTATATTATCTTATTATCTGATTATATTTATATTTTTACTGAAATATATCAAAAAAATCAATGGATATACAATAATAATAAAAAATAACCAACCTCCAAAGAAATATCTTTCCTCTTGTTGTCTTCATAACATTTCTACCTGATCTAGGACATCCACATATTCTCCTGAATTAACTTCACCTTATCTTCTATTATCTCTACCGAATTGGGTCCCATGAACTTCATTTCTCCTAATTCAACTCGAGAGGCTGTTAACTAACAATATGTTCAATATAATGCCTCATATTGTTCCATATGGACACTAGAATGAAAATTTTATTTATAAGAAAATTGAACCATATATATATGTTGATACCAAATTCTAATTCAATACATTGAAAAATGAATAAATCATATCTCCCATGTTCCCAATAATTCTATGAGATTGACCATTATTTATAGGATAAAAATATGTACTAAATTTATCTTCATTCCCTATGAGTTCTGATGTCCTTTAAAAAAACTAGAAGTAAATCTGAGGTCATGGTCAATGAAAATATAGACAAAATCAATGTAACCTACCTATATCTCTTAGATAAAGTAGATAAATTTGATTTAATGTCAAGGTATCTTAAATGGGGAATAAATTTTTATTATTAGTTAATCGATAAAGAGTAACCTAAATCCCATTGTTACATCGATATGTATTTATCAATCCAATAATGAAATCCATTAAAATATTTTTCCATTTCCACTCTAACACTTTGAATAGTTAAAGAATAGCCTTTAGAAATTTTCATTTTTCTTTGTCCAAAATTCAATTGAAATATTTCATTATATTTTTATAAGTATCTATCTTCATTATTTCACACAAATGATATACCATAAGGTCACTGTACATATTACTGCTACCCAGTTGAATAAAAAATTGAAAACAATGTACTTTACTCAATAAATATTTCTTCAACATGAAACAATAGGGTGCACATAAACATTTTAAACAGTCGATAAAACATTATTCATCAGAATTAAACTCAGAAAAACTACCCCTATTAATGGAATCTAACTTTTTTATCCATGGTTGATCCACCTTCTTATCTTGGTTGATTCTTTCTAACAAATTTGACTACATTAAAACATGTAAAAACATATAAAATATTCCATATGAATATATTATTGTCTAAAATTCATCAAATCATTAACCAAAGGTTTATTTTCCAAATATGATGTGGTTAATGAAGAATTATTTTTCCAAATCAAATAAATGAAAAATTTATCTTCCTTTCTAAGATAGAAATAATTCATGAAATCATAATCCTTTCCTAAATCCAACCATCTTAACTATCTAATTTTTATCTCTTTTAGAGTTAATAGATACGTCAAAATTTTGTGACCAAAATATTTCTCACACTTTAATCCATATAAATTATGCCTTAAATTTTTAAAATTAAAAAATCGGTTACTTTAATATTATTCATAGGACAATTTAACTCATGAGGTTTTAGTTGCTGTGATGAATATAAAATTACATAATAATTATACATCATTATAAAACCAAGTCCCTTTAATTAATCATTAATGTAAATTGAAAATAAACCACCTCTAGAGGGAAATTAAAACACTAGATCATGACCATATAATCTTTTCATTTTTTGAAGACAAAAATCATCACATTATTTTGTCCTATTGAATTTAAATCCTTTTCAAGGTTACGTAGTCAATGAGATAGAAAAATGATAAAATTTTTCAATAACTCATTGATAGTGACCCAATATATAAAGAAAACTATAATTTTATGTGAAATTTTTTGGGCCTTGTACATTATTAAATCACATTAGTTTTAGAAGTATCAATAGTTATACAGATTTTTAGACAATATGACCAATGAAATAAATCTGTTACGACCAAAATTTAAACATAATAAATTTTCAAAATAGTTTATTTTAGTTTAATGATTTAAAATCAATCAATATGTGTTATTTATGTTCCTCATGACCTAAAAATATACCATAATATCATCAATAAATACGACCACAATATTGTCCAATATCTAATAGAGTACTCTATTCATAAGGTCTAAAAATATTTTTGTCTCATTGGAAACCCCAAAGTGAATAAAAAGAAACTCATAATGCACAAATCTAATCTATAATGGTGTATTTTGAGTGACATCCTTTTCACCTTTAGTTGATGGTACCCAGACCACAGATCACCCTTCAAAAAATACTGATCTTCCTGTAGATTATCAAACTGATCATTGATATTGGGAAAAATACACATTTTCATAATAATTATATCATTCAATGCTCTATAATCAATTAGAATTCTCATTGAACCATCTATTTTTATAAACAAAATACGATCACTCAATGGTGTAGTGTTAGGTCAAATTAAATCATTATCTAAAAAACATGAATTTACTTAGAAAATTTGTAATGTTTTATATAATCCATTTTACAATAAGGATTTCAAATAGGATTATCATCAGGTAAAAAATTCAATAGTAAACTCAACCTACCATCCTGGAATAAAACCATTAAAATCATTAAAAAATACATATACTAATTCATTTACAACTAGTTATTAACTAGCCTAAACTATTTCATTCTTTCCAATAATATGTTCTTGTAACATGAAATATAATCTCTAATCAATATCTTGTTTTATTCATAATTTTTCAAATCTATGAAATAATTAAAAAAATCATTCTTGGATATATATACTATATCATTTCCTGATAAACTGAAAGTAAATCCATTCCCAAAATGGTATCCAACTCTACTTTGGGATTCTTTATAAGATTTCCATGATAGACCATCCCCATAATTATAATAGAAAGATTATAATAAATAATGATTTCTTTATTACTTCCAAATATGTTTTCCACCAAAAAAATTTCTATACATTCATTAGGGGATATTCCCAATTTACTTTCAAATTTATCAGAAATTAATGAATAAGAATGTATATATTCAAAAAGGGTAATAGAATAATTTTAATACAGAGGTAACATATCTGTTATAAGTTAATTTAACAAAACAAAATATATTATACTAGTAGAGGAAAAAAAATCATACCATACTTCATCTGATCTTGTTGAGTTCCTTCTTGAGTTAATAACTTTGGGAACACATTAGCCCAATGAACCAACTCGTTGAAACTAAAAAATCTCACTATTGTATTTCCTTTTGTTTCCCCTATTTTGTATTGTTCATGATTAATTTCTATATAATAATGGTCCATTTAACCAAACATTCCACATTAATAACACTTCCCTGATTTCAAAATACATTCTCTAGGGTGATTTTTACCTCATTTACAACAACATTTGAAATTAGTTTTCTAAGATCAATATTTATTTGATGCATGTTTTACCATTTCACGTATCTTGAATGCTTCGTAGGTTCATCATCATGAGGAAAAAAGGTAATAGAAAACACCATGTATACTTTTTTATCAAAATGAAAAACATTCTCATAGATTTTTAATTCTCATACAACTAATAATCTTTGTAAAAATAAATTCAATCCATGGTAAAATATATTAATTTTACAATCAATTTCAATAATAAAACGTGATATATACATTTAAAATCCAATAAATGTTTTTTTATATGAGGTTAGAGAATTTATCATGTCCAATTCAAATTATTTCTGTATAATAATTTGAGAGGATATCTTTCTTTTGGTGACTTCCTTCTATAACATCCCTATTTTCTATATGTAAAACCATTATGGAAAACATATATTAATAAAATAGACCTGGTAATATTTAAATCATATATCATTTTGACATAACCATAATGTAAAATCCTTCAAGGTTATGGTATTAACATTATCATATCCTATAATGTTATAGAAATCATTCCAATGAATCCAAATATGATGAAATGTCCTAAAATTTTTCTTTATCTTCTATTTCAAGTATATAATTCACTCTCATTCATTTGAATATCTATTAAGGTTTATATTGTTAGTGAATTTGTTCGTAAATCATACATTAAAAACATATATATGAAACAAAGACACCTCTGATCATTAAAATTTTATTCCATAATATAAAACATTTAAAATAGAACATGATTTATGTGAATGAAAAATGTTCAAAACATTAAACATAAATTCTTATTTTCCATTAACCATACTTAAAACCAATGTAACACATTTTGAAAACATAGAATTGGCATAAAAACCACAATAAGTTATATAAAAATTAATAAATTCATTATTCCAGTGAAGAAATTTAAAATCATAAAAATCATTTAAAAAACATAAGTTTTTACCAAAAATAGTCACCAACATTCTTTTAGAAAATTATTACCATATTGTTGAAAAAATGTGGCTTCTATGAGAACACATTTTTGAGCATAGAAAACCCACATTTCTCCCTTTAGAAAAAATCTCATAGATCCCTTACAACACCAATAAAAAGAACTAACAAATTAGAATACACATATAGATAATTTCCAATTTAATTATATGAGGAACATAATCGTTACCCAATGCATTGGAGTGTTATCTATGAACTCCCACCTGATAATCTATATTAGGATCATGTCGTGTTATCTAGGAACATCCATAATTTATGCTATATTAGGCTCTATCATGATCTATAATGGGGGTCAACGCAACATATAAAAAATTTCCAAGCTCCATATAATGTCTATAGCTTTTTAATCATGATTATTTTTTTCATACAGCCTGGTGAAAACTTTTTTTAACCCATATTCAAAACTCATTGGTAATATATGTTCTTCATAAAAACAATGTCAATTTAAAACCCAATTTCTAATACCAATGATACAAGATGAACAGAAATAATTTTGGCATTTTAATAAAATATTCATGTTTCTAAGGAATAAAAACATAATATAATAGTTATTATGGAAGGAAAATTAATTGTCACATTATATGTTAACATAAAACATTGCTTTTGGGGTTTGAAATGAATTTCAAGCATTCTATAAAAACAATTATTTTTGGAAAACCAATTAATTAAAGACAAAATATTCCGTTATAAAACTCCCATTTCTATATAAATACATTTATAAAATTATTTTAAAAACATTTACATGGATGAAAAAGGAATCTAAGAAGGAACTCTTAAAAGATGATTATTTTAAAGAAAAGCCCCATTCAAATTTAGAAACCTTTAAATCTAAATACCCATGAAAGAAAAAAATTTATAAAACATCAGATATCATGAGAATTGTTTAATTCATGATATAACTTATCAAATGGTATTCATGTAGACCTCATTAATGAATATAGGTTCGTAATATCAAAATATGCCTCAATAAAAAGAAATTGAGATGATGTCCTTTACCTTGAATCTAACATGTCACGTAGATTATTTTTCCTCATGAATTGAAAAATTATGTAAATTATTTAGTTTATTTTGAAATTTTTTGAGGTCCTTTTATAACATATATTTCACTTATTACAATTTTATATCTTATTACTCTATAAATTAAGTTCACCTTAGAGGTTTTTTTGTTATTTAATATATTTTCCCAAAATGACATAGGTAAGTTTAATATGGTTAAAGTGGTCATTATTTAAAATTATTTATAATACTAATAGTGAGATAATTTTTTTATTCATACATCAATTATAATTTTAAAAACATTACAAGGAAAATTTTAAATAAGAACTACATTATAATCACAGACGTAGAAAGGCATATGTACGTATGATTAATGTTTCTATTTCCCAATGATCATTATAGAGTGAAGTAAATTATTATGTTCTATTTATATTATTATAATAGTATCAAAAATGAAATTTTATTTCATTTAATATATATATACAAATCATATATGTGTTGTGGTCATGGAAAATAATCACATCACTTCGTCGAGGTGGTTGTCCACACATACGCACAAATGATGGTATTAGTTTTTAATGAGGGTAAATGTAAGAAATAAAATGATATATTGTATATTAATAATTTTAAATATTTAAATTATATCATATTTATGTCATATATATCACATCTATTTATTAACATAATTCTTACTAACTTGCAAGGAATGTTTTTGTGAAAACAAAATTCATTGCTTCGTGAGGTGGTTCCCATCATACACATAAGAGACGTTATCTTATTTCCCATGGAATGGAAAGTAAGAAGGTATTTGTTATATAATTATTAAAATTGTATAATTATGTTACAATTATCATATATATATATATATATATATTAATTACTTAATTTTATCAAACCAGGGGGAAATGATTAAAAACCAACTACATCCTTTCATAAGGCGGTAGTCCTACGTACACATGAATAATGATTTCATATCCAATTTGATTGAAGAGGAGATAAATTTAGGTTATAAATTTTTTAAAAAAAACAAATATTTAATTAGTAAATACTATTTTTATTATATCTTCATATTCTAGTAATATCTGAATGATGTAGAATAATAAATAAAATAATGATGATTGGTTAAGCGTAAAACCTATTCTCGGAAAAACCTCCTTAGGTAAGAATAAAAATACTTCACATGACATAATTATGATCAATATAGTGAGTATAGGATGTGGGGATGGAATTAAGAGATATGGGTATTTATTTCCCAAGAAAAAGGATTTTAAGGTGTTTACTAGAGAGGAAAGAGGTGGCCCATTATTAATTAGGTGAGAGACACTGTTTTATTTTTCGGAAATAAAAAGGTGTACCCTTATTTGTTACAAAACTGAAGGATAAAAAAGGACCATTATGGATAAATATACATTATAGGGACTAATTATTTATTAAAAATATTTTATACAACCTAGTATGTAATTTTAACCCTAGTCCTTTATTTTAATCATTATTAAATCCCTTTTTCCCTGGATTTTGTAAATTTATTTTACATTTTTTCACTCTTAATTTAGAACCAAAATTAATTCAACCTTATTATATATTATAAAATATGATTATTCCAAATTTGGGATGTATTTTTACAAATAAATATTACAGAAGTTTCAAAATGTAATTTAAAAAACCCTGTACATTCGATGACAAATCTTTTTTCTACAAGAATATTTTTCACGAAAAAGATGATTTTATACTATCTGACTAGTGATAATTATTATATGGATTTAAATTAATAATTAATGATATATAATATATAAAATTCACTTAAATACTTCCTCATTATTTGTTTTTTTAATTAATTAGAATAGAGAATCTCTATGCACTTTAAAAACAATTCGAGAAATATCATTTTTAAACCCAAAAATAAACTTAATAAAATCAATAATGTTGATTCAAAATTAAATATGTTTCTTAAATATAAAAACTGAGTACATATGTTATTTTAAATCATATTAAAAAATAGAGGTACTTTAAATATATTTTATTTATTTTAAATAAATGAACTTTATACACAAATCCATATATACACTATTCCTTGACAAATCAATATTTTCTAAAAAAATACAAAAACATTACCCATAAGTAATTTTAATATGTTGAATTCAAAAATAAAATTTATTTTTCAGAATTAAAATTCTATAATTTAGAAAATAATCTTTTAAATAAAATCATATATGAAATGAATTTAATTAAAACTAATTAATATTATTTTTAAAATTATCATATGTTTTTTTTAAAATATAACTATTTAATTATTATTATTAGACTTTAACATTAATTATTCTATTTTTCCTAGGTTTATGTATTACATTTATTTTATGACTTTTTATTAATAATTTTTATTATTCATACTATCTTAGTGAAGAATTGTGTTGTAAATCCTTGTGGTGATTTAAGGTTGTCTAAATGTTAAACCTTCTCAATTATGAATATGAAGACTTGAAATACAATGAGCTCATATTTTCCCTCCCTAATAGAAAAATATTTTTATAAATTCAATCATTAATGAATTAGGTCTGATCCATTCATAATAATGATTAAATATTTATGGGAATATATATGGGTAGAGTTTCAGTATAAAAACCATCATCAATAAATTATAGCTCTTCTATTTGGAATGATAATGAATTCCTCCTGGGTGTTGTTGATGGATGATGGTATAAACACCCCCACCGATGTAATAGAGTTATTCTACTTAAAACAATGATGAATTCCATTTGGTAATGACTCATGGATTGATATTAGTAAAAAAACTATCACTGGACTACTAAACAAGGTCTGTAATAAATGATGATGAATTTCTATTAGTTGTAGTTCACATATAGATATCTGAGTAAACACCTCCACTGAATCATTTTTACTTATCCATTGGGAATAATGATTATTTAAAAATGGTCATAAATCATGAATGTATATTCTTATGAAAAATCACAAATTCACTAGAACTAGTCTATTCTAAATAATGATGAATTATACATGGGCATGACTGATGAATATATATCATTATAAACTGCATCCTAAATAGTCTAAGGATGGTCCATTCAATATGATGTTGAATTTTATGACCTAAAAAGGATATCTGGGTTATAATGTTATTTGAATTTAATACTATAACTTTTTTTTCAAATGTTAAGGGCCTTGGGAGAAAATATTGAATGTTTCTAGAACTATATGGTGTGCCTCACAAGATCTTTTGTATTTTTCCATTATTGCACTCACTTTTTCATAATCTTCAAATATGTAAGGCATACCAATGAAGGACATGTAATTTGTTTTACCCTAAATTTTTGGGTTATCAACATAGGAATTTTTATTCCACATAATTTTTTTTAATGATAACTTTTCCATAGATAATGGAAAGTATGTGTCCAGTGATTTATGGGTTTTAACTTTCCCAGATTACCTTTTCCGATTTTTCAACCTTTAGGGGTACCTTAACTTTCTTGATAGGTATGTTATAGTCATGAAAGTCAAACAATATCTACATTCAATTTTTAGTGATTCAACTTGTACCATAAAAAGGTTTATGACTAAGGTCCCACATACTTTCCTAGGGAATGAGTATAGTATATAGTATTCTATGTTAATGTAAATCGAAACAAAGTGAATAATTTTTTTATAGTTTTTAAAATATTTTCTCAAGGATTCTATACCTCGGATGATGAAATTGGAATGAAATTAATATTTTTTCCACTAACCATATTTGATGGGCGGACTCCATTATCACATTATTATTATATATAGTGATCTAAGGAGATTTTTCTCAAGATAAAGATTCCATAGGTTGTTAGTCCAATCATAGGTAAAAATATATAGGGGCTAAATTTCTGAATGTATGCAAAACAAAAAAAAGGTGTCCCTTGTGGACAAATACACAAGTTACCATTACCATTGAATAGTTCATGAAGATTCAATCTATTGGAAAAATAAAGTATCTAATGAATAAAATGGTATTCAATGAGGATTATGCAAACCTAAAAGATAGATCATTTAGTAATGTACATAGAATCAAGGGGAATGGATTTGACCTACAATTGATGTAAATATTTTAGGGACCAATGGATCTAGTGGGATTTAAAAATATTATTCTAGGTTGATATGACATGCCCTAAGAGATTTTCAAAGAATTCTATTACACCTTAACAATTTCCTAGGCATATTAACATTAACAATTAGCTTGCAAACACAAGAATTTTACTCACACCTCCCTTTACGTGTTTCATTCTATTAATTTTTTTATCTTTCTCTAATAGTTGATGGTATTGTTATTTATGTCTATAAAAATATGACTAGGGTTCACAAATCATAATGTTATAATGTTTGGACAAAATTAAATGTAGATTTAGGTAATAATTCATAGACCATGGAATGGTTTATTGTGACTAAATAGTAAATTTAGGTTTCCCTAGGTCATTATTATTCTACCACCCTTTTGAATGTGGGATGAGGATGAAATACATGATAGATCAAGGTTCATAGATCATTAATTATAGTGTAGGGAATACTTGAAAGTGACAATCACTGATCATATTCAGAGTTTATATTTTTCTTGAAATGTTATAAGTGCATATAGATACACGAATACACATTTAATTAGGACAAATATGCCTTTTGTTAGAAGGAAAAACTAAAGTAACATATATAGGGGGTGATTTTTTCTTTTATTCATAGAATTAATAAGGTTCCCCATGAAGTCGTATACACTCATAAATAATATCAATGAAATTTTTGTGGAACTTGAATTACATAAGACATGTAGTGTGATATATAGAATAATATTTTCGTGGAATGAGGTGGAACTCTCCAAATCCTAAATAGGAAAGATATTAGTTTTTGTGGTCCATTTATAATGAATGATAATGAATTATGGTTCATGAAATTTAGGATATTTTAATAATGATAAAAGTGTTATATAGTTTATAATCAAGTTCTGAAAACATAATTTTTTCTATTTTAATATCCTTTAACATCAAAAATGCAATTATTGATTAATTTCTGGTGTCAAGATTTTTTTTAATCGATAGAAATATTATGAAATGTAACATTAGAGAAAAATAACATTGTTTGTGGATTTTCAAGTGTAGATTACATTTTTCATTGTCTAATCTTACAGGAAAATAATGATGTATTTGGGGAATTAATATAGAAATACCTCATATGTATATAATGAGACTCCCTAAGACTAGATAATTATTTAGAATAATAATATCATTAAAGTTTGACCATATTTTCCTGAAATAATTATTTATGATGATCCTAAGAATGCCAACTGGGAAAACCGAACAAGGCCTTTAAGAACACATGAGACATGCCCAGTGTGAGAATTAAAATGTGATTTGAGACTAATACATATCATGATTACTAATAATTCAGAAAAAAATAAGGATAGTAAATATTTGGAATCATTATCATAGAATAATTATATGAGTACAGGATGAAAGATGAAGTGTTTTATTTATATGATAATTTTTTCATCAGTAATTGTATGTTAATGGACCTACACCAAAATCAACTATAAACATGAGATTGGGGATATTCAACTGATTGGATTCCCATTATTTCCATCAATATAATATCAATGTGAATCCTAAGAAAAAATGAATTGGGAAAAACATAGTTCTGATATAGAGTACCGCTTCCATAGACCTGACTATTTAATGGTTGAAATAAATTCATTCAATGGAAATGTTTGTAAATGAGTGAACTTAAACATGGGGTATGTACATAGATGTGGCTTATACATAGTATGCGGAGTTTTCTATTTTCTAGTTTTTTCTACCCAGATAAAATTCACATATGGTTTAAATTAATCATATTTCAATGTTGATAGTGGAAAAGACGTATTGTGAATAACAGGTGATCTAAGTGAGCATCAGGTCTGGGTAGGGGAATTTGTGATTTCATTGTGTGGACCCAGTATACGAATTTTGTGAACCACTAAATATAATGTGGGGATATGAATCATTCCATTGAAATTTACTATATTTTAATTCCCTTTTTAGATAAAGATTATACAAAGGTTTCAGGGAATTTATAGTATATGTTGGTAAAGAAATCAATGGTAAAGACACCCATGTATATTAGTATAGTCTATCAAATAATGGTATTTTTATTCAACTTATTAAACAACAATTACATTCAATAGAATGGTAAGAAAACTAGGTCTAACATCACCATAATTGTATCTTGACAATGGATGTGTCACTGGTATTGTTAGAAGACTTAGTTGAAGGGATGAATTTTTAATGTTGTGGTTGGTATTAGAATAGGATGTCCTTGAGTCACAAAGTATCATATAAATATATGAATCAGGAAACAAATGTTTCATACATTGCAGGTCTCTAACACATATTTGGCTTGATTAGAGTAGTGATGTCGGTATTTAGTTTTTAATTTTTATTTGAGCCTTCTATAGAGAATTTTAACATCACTATTTATCTTATATTGATAAGAATAAAGAAACCCATTATTATTCGAATTTCATTATGTAGATAAATCTAAAATGATGGGATGTAAAGTTGGTTTAATTAAAATTTATGGTTAGGACAAGAATAGGAGAACCATAAATCAATATTTTTCCTATGTATATAAAAAAGAAGTTAAAAATACTTATTATATTATGTTTTACATGAAGATAAAATGTTTTCTCATAAGAGAGTATTATCAGTATAGTTTCATAGATTAATAACCCTTGAATAAGGATCATTAATATATCTAAATCATATGTAGGAAGGAAAATTTTATATATCCACAAACAATCTCCTTGTGTGACCTAGTTTGTGAAGATCTTTCTCATGTGTAGTTATAAATAATTGAACTTTACATTAGTAAAGTTTAATCTAGAAAATGTTATATTGGTAAAATTTCTCAAAAAAATTGGGAAAAAGGTAATTTTATTGGATTTTATGTATTTCCTAGGATATTTGATCCATGAATCACTATATATATTCTATTTCAAGAAAATAAAGAAACACATAGTTATTAAAATCAATTTCTATTGAATATATCCACCTCATGCACAATGAAAAATGCTTTATTTATTTAAAAAAATTGTTTCTTAACCCAAAAAGGATCTTGGAATCACTATGATCTCAATTAAAGCTGACTAACACATAGTGAAAATTGGATGAATTTTTTAAAACATTCATCTTCCCCTAAGAAAAATAATCTCCGTACCACAATTTACTCGCATTACATATGACTCAGGATATAAAAATGTTCATTATATGATGGTTCCATGAATAGATGAGGCTCCTATGAAATGAATAGGGGCATTAATTTACAGAGGTAATTTTAGATTTTGAGAAAAATACATTAACATGGATTGAACATTAGTTTTGATGAGAAACATGCCACATTTAATGGGATACTCTATGTATCTTAGAGTAATCTAGGATATAATTCCACCTTATAGTTTAACTACGTGTGGTATAGATAATTAACATGAAGTTTATCATCACACTTTGGGGATCTGGGTTCTATGTACTTTAATTTCTAACTTCCAGTACATGGGTATTCTATAACCATTATTAAATGTTTTTTATTAAGAACCATTAATTTGTAGGGGTGATATGTGCTCCTCTTCCTTCATAACCATGGATTTAGATCCATTGGAATAGACCTTGTGTATTATTTGAGGTCCTCTTTAATATTTTACTGGTATTTGATGATGATTTCCTAGTATCATAAGGGTTCAAGGAACCGATACCAAATATTCTTAAATGAATGAGTAGAGGAATTCAGTATTGATCAAGTCTCACACGATCTAGTTGGGACTAAGGTCCATATTGTACAATATATGCAATATGTTCTCAACGAGTCAATAGAACTCATTAAATCACATCTATGAATATTAATCTGATGAGACTAAACAACATATTACAATTAAATGTGAGGGTAAGTGGACATTAATTCAAAGAACCAATTCTTTTCTATG
The DNA here is from genome assembly GCA_963277665.1 of Viscum album. Lineage (NCBI taxonomy): Eukaryota > Viridiplantae > Streptophyta > Magnoliopsida > Santalales > Viscaceae > Viscum > Viscum album. The sequence goes on from OY728130.1 coordinate 585,344,153, forward strand.
GACTAGAAAATATGGGGTCACATGTGTGGCAATGTCAGTTGTCGTATGATATAGAAGGAAAGAATAAGTTTCTATAGAAATGATTTATTGTCTTAATATAAAAATTTCAAAATTATTTTAGATGTAGATTAATTAAAATCCTTCATCAACCCATTTAATTCTATATCATATAGAGATGAATTGTATTGCTCGATTATTTACTCCTAAAACATTTTTTTTGACTTTGTAGGATTTAAATTATTGCCATTATATGTCACTATTATATAGGGGTCCCCAAATCTGCTAATGGAATTAAATTTCAAAATTCATAAGATCTATATCATTCATTCTTATGTTAGGGGGTCTATTTGGAAAATAATTTGGTGTAATTAAGGATACAATTGAACATCCAATAATTAGATTTTGGATATGTCCCCATGACATCCATTCCTCGTAGATTTAATAGTCATGAAAATTTTTCTATATACAAATGCTCCATGGGATAATCTATTATAATTTTCATGTATATAAATCACATGGAATTTTTTGAAAAAACCCCGTTATTCAGTAATCATTTTTATCTACAAATAAACATGAATTCAATTTTGGTTGTAGAGATAAAAACTTGATTGATGAAAACCTCATGATCCTACATGGAATTCCTATAATTTTCTGGGGATCCTTTATTTATTAATATATATGAGTATGAAACCATTAAAAACTTTCTTATAGGGGAATTGTGTTCATCTAATCCATCTCAAATGATGATTTTTACTACTTGATAACGGATATCTTTCCTTTTGGATCGATTTGATATGAGGGACCCGTATTGTGGCAGACCATTGGGGCATCATTAATTTGATTTTTATAATGATTATATTGTCTAGTTTATCCCCATGGATGAAAAGGTATAATTGATCTCCTCCATTTCATAGATGATTACCAGTTAGAGTAACTATAGTTACGCAATGAAAAATACAATCTCATCTGATTTAGGGTTGTCCAGGGTTATGATTTAATTATTCATCACATCATCATGAGTATTAAAGGAACTATATATATTATTTAACTTCGACTCAAATGGTATCCCCACCATTGGACCCCACACATATCTTTTGAGAGTGGATAAATTTTTTATGATATACTAATCATTATTTTTCTTAATTAACTTAATAGAATCATTACTAAAATAAAATGGTATATTATCTTCTATAGGGATGTCAATATTCCTATAATAATAGCCTGGTATTCCACATAATTTTTGGTGCACCCATTAGATAATATGACAAAATTGTGAAAAAAAAATCGGGAGACAAAGACAATCCACAGACAAGCTCATTTAATCACTAGGATTTCCATTCTTTCCTCAATTATGATTCATGAGGATACAATATAATTAATCATTATTTCTTTTATTTTCATGGTCATAGAGAAAATTTCAAATAATTGATCATTATTTACGCACACTATTTCCATGATTGGATATTCTCTGTGGAAATTTTGTAAGCTCGTCCCATTGATAGCCTTCCATGATAAAAATTATATTTCATATTTTTATTGGATAACCAGCCATTGGGCTTGATACTAAGCCATCATTGAGAGGTATATAATTTACATGTATTGGTATATATAAGATATTTTTTGCACATAGTGGTGTTTCCTGTATTTCCTAAACATGTTCATCATAGAAATTACTTCCTAAATGTTCTTATCTATATAAAAATATCGAGTCTCTTTATTTACAATAGTTATAATAGTATTCTATAGACTATTTTTTCCATTGATCATTCACTTGTGTGGGAAGGGAAACAAGTGTTTACTCTATTGGTCCTTATATAAGATGAGTGTATTATTGATTTAAAACGAATTAGTTAAATATATATCACTTCTAATAATCAAAGGATTCTTAGAAATCGTTTTCTTATAAAAAAAAAACCATCATCACCAAAATCATAAAGGGGAGGCATTTTCTGACTTGATTATCTATGAAATGTATAGTAAAACGACAGATTCTTTATAGGAATCTAAATGCATTAAGGCCTTTAGTAGGGGGAATTATAAGTATTTAAAAAATATTCTCTTAGATCACCTAAACAAAATGATGGAATAACAAAAAAACAATGTAATTTTTCCAATGGTTCTTTAATAGATTAATTTAGTGGGTTTGTTTTTATTCAATAATACTATAACTTTATACATATTCATTGGATGTTGGTGAAATGATAGTAGTGCTAATAAGGCTTAACCACCAGAAAATTTCCATATAAAACCATTATTCTTTCATGAAAGGGTTTGAAAATAATATTCTTGTGGAAATGGTAATTAGAACCATAATTTTTCAAATATGATGACATTACCATTTAGTAGAAATCCACTTGAGGTACCTGAAATTTTATGTCCTCATCATCTATAGGGTTCATCTTGATCTCATTGTACTATGAGTACCCATATATAAGTGGAACATCATAGAATCCTATAATCATATTTATCAGGTGTTATGTAAGAATTATTGGGAAATCTTGATATAGTAAATTTCAATTGAGATACCAAAAATCAATGATGACCCTGATCTGCTCATTTTTCCTTAATTAGTTAAATTTTGGAATGATGTTTATGGTGTCATGACTATTGAATTTTTCTGGACTTTATATGGATATCAACTATAGACTCTCACTTAATATGTCGTGAGAGATGAGTTCTTATAGCCACATGTTGAATCATTGTTGACCATCTAATAAGCCTACATGATGTATATCCACATCAAGATCCATCCTGAACATTTCTAATTAAATTCTTAGAGGTCACATAATGGATTTTTTTCTTGATGGTTATATACTCTATATTTATTAAATATTTTAGGAAACAAATACCAATATGGGAAAATAATCCACTTATTTATACATACTACTTTTATTAAATCAATAATGGTGGAAGGTAATCCTTCATCAAATACTAGAGATGCTTCACTAAGTTCATCCTCCTTGTCAAACATATTAACATCGATAGAAGGTCCTAAGTATATGTAGGTGAGATGGAAGAATTGTTTTCCTTTTAAAATGATAAGTGGCCACCCCCATGACATAGTAGTTACAAGGAATGGGTCTAATTGTAGGGATAAGTTCAAAGATACTCACCTTCCTCACTGCTATAATCAAGGGAAAAATAACCATTGATATCCTGAGTAATCAGATATATCATAGGGGAATATTAAATTTTGATTAATTGTATATGATAACTCTCTAATTCAAATGTTAGGTCATAGGTCCCCTAATGACATTATGATGGAAGGTGACCTATCTATTTCAGGGATTTAATCTCTTTCTATATGTACTAGTAGCCCCTTTGTGGGATTTCTTCAGCAAGATCGACCTATATTTTATAGACATAGAATGATAATGTTTTTAAAAATTCCAAGCTCAATGCAGGGGGATATTCTATCTTGATCAGGTTGATAGGTAGTACATAATTATTGGTGAAAAATATCAATTCTCATATAGGATAGGACCTCAAACCGCATGGAGTGGAAAACTATATGTCAATCTCTATTATATTTTTATTTCCATCTCTCTTCATGAAACTCACCTAACCATAATGGGATTAAAAATATTTAACGAGTTCAATAAACCACATAGTATTCCAAAAATTCTGTTGATAGAGTACATCAAATAATGATTGTAACACCCTGAGATTTTATGAGAAATATTCTTTTTAATTTATTTGATGTCTTGTGTTTTAAGCTACACAAAGATTAGCTTGTGCTATACACAACACCATATTATCTTTTAGTATACGCAAACACTATTATTGGCTTGTGTTGCAAGAAAGAGCAACCTTCCTCAATAGCGTGTGTTGTACGTAATACCAAGTTTCACTAAATAATGATATATTGTTATAATATTATTATGAACTAGCCATTATGAATAGTATTGACCACATTTTGAATTTTATAACAATATTATTCATCTTACACATATTATAGAACATGGTAGGGGAACAAAATAAATTTTTTGTGTAAAATAAGTATTTTTTAAAAAAAAATGCATTTTTGTCTCCTTTTGATGGCGCACCCACTTTAAATATAGTTTTTGACACAATTATAAGTTAAATTTGAAAAAATAAACTTATTCAATGTAATAAGGATATAAAAATATACTTTTGATAAATTTTTAATATTTTTCTGACGACTTTCTTATTTTGATGAATAGTTAAAATACGTAAAATTTTAATTAAAAACTATTATTTTATTCAAGATACATTATATGCTTAAATTATAATATTTAATGGTTTTAAAGTATAAATAGAATTTATTTTTACCATTTAATCTTATGTATTTTATTATCATTAATTTTACATTGAATTCATAGATAAAAACATTTAAATCTTTTGCGATGTTTTAACTTTTAGAACCACTTTTCTCAACAGCGGGAATAATTTTAAATTAAATACTGCAACTTTTGTGTTTTAAATTTGGAAGAATGGATTCCATATTTGATATCAGTATGTCCAAATTATGTTAATAGGCTAATTTTTTTTTTTAGACATTATGAATAGTAACTATGGAAAATTTTATTTACTACAGTTAAAGGTAAATCAAGTAATTAAGGATAAACAAAATATTATAAAATTACCCTAACACTTGTATTAATATAATTTGATAATTATATTTCATCATAAAATATAATTGGGTCGAAATGGTAACTTTTGGAACCCACTTGGATGTGATAAAGACCTTTAGTTTATTTCATTTAAAGAAATTGAAATACGCCTCACTCAAATTTTAACAATTAAAGTATTTTTAATAAAAGGTTATAAAGAATATAAATTAGATTATAAATACTCATTTCAAAGATATATATTTTTTATTTATTATGGTAACTAATTTTTGATTTTTATGAAATATATATTTACCTTCATAGCTTATACATTAATGATGCATAAATTATTTATTTAGTAAAAAAATCCAAAATATAGTTTTTATTAAAATAATAATACACATAAAAAGGACCAGAAACTTGACCGAACTTTATTGGTCGAGTATATGTATTCCCTAAGAATCCAAGGGTCGACTTGTGGACTATTTGGAGCCTTATAAAATAGATTATGATATTTATATTATGTCAAAATTGTCACCATCATAATTTAATAAAGATAACATTTTAAAAGTTGGTTGTTTTATAAGATAAATTCGACTAAAAGTATTATCATGAATGATATTAGATTTATCTTCATCATGGAATTTTATTTTTAATATTTATGCAAAAAATTAGTATATTAAATAATCATAAGAAAATGTTGTAGTAATTATTTTATTATGAGGAATATCAAATAAATGGTTTGAAAAATATTAAAATAAATATTATATGAACTAATTAATTTCCTCTATAAATTTTCTAGATGAATATGACATGTTATGAATCTGTTAAAAATTTTGGTTCGAATATATCCTCTGTGTGGATTTTATTTAAATTCAAATAAATTAATAGTGTAAAAATTGACACTATTGATACTTTATAAAAATAACATATTATTAAATTGTTTAAAAATAAAAAAGACATTTATAAATTATAAATTGAAATATTTATGGTATAAAATGTTATAAATAATCCAATTATGGGAAATTCACAACACATAAGTAATTATTTATATCAATTTAAATTTTATAATATTATTACCACAAATGAAATTAAATAGATTAAATAAGGATAAATCAAACCGATAATGTTTAAAATAAATTCCCAACATGTCTAAATTTTATTGGATGATGATATTGAAATCATATCGCATCTCATATTCTTATTTGAGTCATTTTGGAGGTGTTTATGTGGGTTTAAGTTTATTATAAATTAATATTTTGGTGGTTACAAAAAGTGCCCCTCTCCTCTCTTATAAAAGGGCGCCTCCTCCCTCTCCACTTAACTCCATTTTAATCCTTAAATATCGACCAAACCCTTTCCATTACTATTCTAGACTTCCCTAGAAAATTTTTGGAGGTTCTGGCCTTCTCAAAAGTCCAACTCTAGTGCCCTAAGAGGAAGTTGAAAAGAGGCACGTCGAGGAAGAGGTAATCTCTTCTACCGATTCTTTCGTGTTTATTTCCTCTTCTACTTCATCTTCTTTAGTTGATTCATTATAAATTAATATCATAAGTATCAATAATATACTGATATTTTATTATAAATATGAAACAACCCTATTTCACCTTATATCCATCATACGAAAAATGAAATCACCGCGCGTGCATACGTACGGCTTATCGTCTCCACGCTGTGGTGTAATCTGTTTTTCCACCACCACTATACTTGGATGGGTATAATGGTGGAAATAATAACTATATATGATTATTATAACATTATATTGATTCTGAGATATTATATCATCCAATCCAATTCCATTCAATAATTATGAGAATGATATCATCGCTTGTGCGTACGTACGGAATACTGTCTCCACGACGCGATGAGATTTATTCTCCATGTTAACCATTCAAGAATTATTATAAATCATATATAATAAATAATCATGAAATATATGAAATAATAATGATACTGGATAAATTTATATTTTATTTACTTACTTCCATTCAATTTAATAAGAAAATAAAAACAGCGTTCATACATACGTACGACTTATCGTCTCCTTGAACGGTGTATTTAATTCCATTTATTGATCTATTATATATATTTATATTCTGAATATAAATTATATATATATAATTTTTTTATTATTTATTTAATTAATCATGGTATAAGTAATCATAATAATAATTACAAGTCAAAATGCGTATGATAAATGAAACGATTTTACCCAAAACACTACTTTAACATCGAATATACAAATGAACATGTAATATAAAGTCATAAGTGAATAATATATGATATAATAAATATTATTATTGTTCTATTAAAATTTAATAATATTTTTAAACCCACTATACAAGATTATCGGATACATACGTAAAAAATTGGACCTATGTTAAAGGATAATTATTCAAATCTCGTTCTTATCTGAGATTGTATATTCGTAAGTATTTACCGGGGTTATGTTTATCATCAATATCCATGTTTTCTCAAAATTATTTCATAAAATGTTTACTATTCTTCCATGTATTTTTAAATTCATGTTTACCTATTTTTTGACTTCTACCACATAGTATGGAAGGAATCATTCCTTTTTCTACCATACGAGGTACTTTTTTACATTTCCGGAAAAATTATGAGGATAATGTTTTTTTAACTTATACAACATGAACAGTTTTTTATAGTTTCATAATGCATTATTTTCTTGAAGGTTTCTATACAATATTTCATGATTATTTTCAACAAAATACTTTTCTTTTAAAATTTCATGGCATTTTGAGAAAATAAAATGAGTTTTAGGAAGAAAGGATATTTTCCTCAAGAATTCATTTCAAGTGTTTTATCAAAAATATTTTCCATATATGATGACATTCATTAATATGGTTATGTTTCAAGTATAATGTATCTATTATTTACATGGTTTCATTTTTTTTATGATGAAATTATATCCATTTTTATATGGATTATGTCATGATGGGACGATGTTTATGAAACTCATTTTATTCATTGGGTTATGATGAATGATTTATATTTAAGTTGTGGTACACGAAAGAATGATTTCATTTTGAAATGGGTGGGACCTATATCTCCCTACAATGAAATGGGTAAATATTTATATTTATGAGATAGACATGGCTGGAACGGCAAGAAAAATCTGGTTCAGTAATATAGGGCTGGAACAGCTGGTAAACCCGGTTCAGTAATGGACTTTGACCACTATGAGGGTCTTAGCAGCAATGCTTTGGAAACTATGGAAATTATATAATGTGCTTAATGGTTCTCCACAATTCTATGTTTTATTTCCATTCTATTTTATCATTATTAATGTTCCTTATAGATCTATGTCTTACATACTTCCATGATTTATTTCACGACTCCAAATTTGGATGTTTAAACTTCATATTCATGTTTTTAAGTTCAAATGTATATGGTTTGTTTTATTTTCACTATTCATACCCTTACTGAGAATTTGAGCTCACCCTTTTTATGTTTTTATTTCCCCAGGATATAAATAAAGGTTTTAGGTAGAAAAATAAAATTGGAAGATCTTTATGGGAGATGTTGAAGATCTTTCACCATGGCTAGAAGATTATGTTCTGAGTTTCCAAAGACACTAAAGTCATACAGTCTTTGGGAATATGTTTTTTTCATGTATTAAGTATTCTATAAAAGTAATGTAATGTCTATGTATATCAAGATTTGGGTCTCTATAGTTGGTATCAGAGCAAAGAATTAGTTAACCTTTTGAAATAATGATGGGAAAACATTAGTGAGATCCCTAGAGATACTTCTAAGGTATGTCCAAGGATGTCCCTAAGGTTAAGTATAATTATAGGTTATAGTCCTATAATTATTGTAACGATCTTAGAATTAAACCTAAGATGTTATAAATTGAAGGTACTCCACCTTTATTATGTTGTTTTCCTAGTATGATTTTTTCATCTCATACTATTGTTTTTGGGTTTTAGAAAATGGTTGGAAAAAGGTAGATTCATGTTAATGGAGAATATGGTGGACAATGGAATGATATTCTTCATGAGCAACCAAATGAAATGGGAATTGGAAGGTGAAACATCGTTATTATTCCTAATCAGAAATCTCATAATATGATAAAAAATATCAACTTTGGTATGTTTCTTGACTTGGCTAATAAGAGAAAAATGGAGTTTCAGGATGATAATTGAGGAAAGAAAGTTCAATTTCCCACATGTCAATCATGTGGGAAGAGCCATCAAGGAAAATGTTTCAAAGGAATTGGGAGATTATTTGGGTGTGGTAAATAAGGACACAAACCATTAATTACAAAGGAAAAGGTTTAGTAAACACAATGGACAAGGATAATAGTATTTCTAAGACATCAACAAAGGTTAAATGTTTTAAATATGGAATGCACGGGAAATATGTAAACCAATTCCCTAAGGGAAAATCTCATGATGAGAATCAGCATGGTCGAATGGGTAGTATTTATGTTGATGATGATGATGAGATTACAAATGTTATATGATATTAAATAAGTGTTCATGAATAAAATTATGAACCTCAGTCAATGGTTTAAGAAGGTAGTGGAATGATTGCATGTTTATCAAGAATAATGTATGGTACTATGGAATAATGAAAAATCTAAGGATTGTTACACTATTGTTTTTCCATTAGTATTGGAAATTATATGATTAATGGTACCAGTAACAATTATATGTGATTGAAATATTTCTGTAAAGCAGATGATAAGCGCATAATGAAGGGATAAAGAGAAAATAATATGTTTGATATTATTAATGAACTCATGACGGGTATAAGGACAAAGTGAATCATGGTTTTAGTGTTTAGAATTGTTGGAATTTTGGTAGGAGGAAAGAGTTAACTTTTGGCAGTATTCATGGTAATTCATGTTTCAAGAGAATACATGATTAAGGTATTCACATGTTTGGAATGTGACCAACAAGATATATCTTATGATATATGAGGGATAAATGATGGTATCCACATGCTTGATATATGACCTTTCTATTAATATTTTTCTTTATACTATGAGACTAGACATAAGTATTTTGGATAAGCCTAAAGATTGGAATGGATTAAGATATACATAAGATAGTATTGTTTAAGTCTAGAACTTTTTGATATTATTTCTGAAATTTTTTAATAGTATAGTTTTAGAAAAAGGACAACGCGTAGGATGGGCGATAACCCATCGTGTCAGACAAGGTTGTGCGAATCGAACCCACAGCCGAAGTGCGACATTCCTTTATCACCTACCACTGGCCTACAGGAAGTCCATGGTTTGTATAAATTAGTTTTATTTTATTAATTGGTATGATAGATGAAGTATAAGTCCATTTTTGGAACCATATACAATTAACCTCATCATAGATGGACTTATGTATATTTACTATCTTATGTTAACCTTTTTTGTGATAGAGACAGATCGAATGACCTATCATTCTATCGCATGATCTGCAAATACTTCAAGAATGAAAAATTCAACTTCATTTATTTAAATATGAGATAAAGTGGAAATTGTTCATGGAATGAAAAATGATGATTTTACATTAAAATAAAGTATTTATCCTTATGCAAAAATTCATCAACTTTAGGGAAATGATCTTGAAAACCAAAAATGATGTCCTAGTAGCCTCATATCTAATGATTCATATGGTACCTTAGATCATCACAGATTTATGGCTTTATGATTGTTGGATTTTCCATAGCCTTGTTCTCTACCACACTTAATCAGAACATGATGGTTAGATTTGTCTTCCATATCCATATTTTCACATATATTCTATTATGTGGAAACCTAGTGTTGAGTTACTTTGGGTGACCAATATATATCTAAATTTCCTTTTTAAAATTAAGTTTTAGTATTCCTTTTTAATATGTGGGTGTCTATGAAAGAAACTTTCAAGTAGTAAATGATTTATAACCCCGATGAATTTCGAGGGAGAAATTCATATTAAGGGGGGTAAAATGTAACTCCCTGAGATTTTATGAGAAATATTACTTTTAATTTATTTGATGTCTTGTGGTATTAGCTTTTAGTATACGCAAACACAATTCTTGGCTTGTGTTGCATGCTAGAGCAACCTTCCTCAATAGCATGTGTTGTACGCAATACCGAGTTTCACTAAACAACTATATATTATTATAATTTTATTTTGAACTAGCCATTACGAATAGTATTAACAGAAAATTTAATTTTATAAAAATATCATTCATCTTACACATATTATAGAACATGGTATGAGAATAAAATAATTTTTTCGGTTAAGATAAGTAGTTTTCAAAAAATGCAGTTTTGCCGCCTTTTGATGGTGAACCCACTTTAAATCTAGTTTTTGATATAGTTATAAGTTAAATTTGACAAAATAAACTTATTCATTTAAATTATTATATAAAAATTTACTTTGGATAAATTTTTAATATTTTTCTGATGACTTTCATTTTTTGATGAATAGTAAAAATACACTAAATTTTAATTTAAAACAACTTTTTTCATCAAGATAATTTATATGGTTAAATTATAATATTGAATGGATTTAAAGTATAAATAGTATATATTTTACCATTTAATATTATTTATGTCATTATCATTAATTTTACATTGAATTCATAGGTAAAAAAAATTCAATCTTTTGCAATGTTTTGACTTTTAGAACCCGTTTTCTCAACAGTGGGATTAATTTTAAATTAAATACTGCAAATTATGTGTTTTTAATTTGGAAAAATGGATTCCATATTTGAAATTAGTATTTCCAAATTATTTTATAGGCTATGTTTTATTTTTAGACATTATGAATAGTAACTACGGTAAATTTTATTTACAACAGTTAAAGGTAAATCTGGTAATTAAGCGTAAAAGTAATATTATAAAATTACGCTAACACTTTTATTAATATAACTGGATGATTATTTTTCTTCTTAAAATATATTTGGGTCTAAACGGTATCTTTTAGAACCCACTTGGATGTGATTAAGACCTTTAATTTATTTAATTTAATGAAAGTGAAATATGTCTCACTCAAACTTAAATAATTAAAGTATTTTTAATATAAGGTTATATAGATTATAAATTGGATTATAAATACTCATTTGAAATATAAAATGTTTTTCTTTATTATGGTAAATTATTTGTGATTTTTAAGAAATATATAATTACCTTAATAGCTTATACATTAATGATGCATAAATTATTTATTTAGTAAAAAAATCAATAAAATAGTTCTTAATAAAATAATAATACCCATAAAAAAGACCAGAAACTTGATGAAACCTTTGTTTTCTAGTATATCTATACCCTAATCATTCAAGGGTCAACTTGTGGACCATTTGGAGCCTTATAAAACAGATTATGACATATAAATTATGTCAAAATTTTCACATTCATGCTTTAATAAAGATAACATTTTAAAAGTTGGTTGTTTTAAAATATAAATATTAATAAAAGTATTCTAATGAAATATATTAGATTTATATTCATCATGGTATTTAACTTTTAATTTTTATGAAAAAAATCAGTATATTAAATAATCATACAAAAATGTTGTAGTAATTATTTTATTAAGAGAAATATCAAATAAATGGTATTAAGAATATTAAAATAAATATTATATGAACTAATTAATGTCCTAAGAAAATTTTCTAGAAGAATATGAAATCTTAAGAATCTATTAAATATTTTTTTTTGAATATATCCTCTGTGTGGATTTTATTTAAATTCAAATAAATGAATAGTGTAAAAATTGACACTATTGATATTTTATAAAAATAATATATTATTAAATTGTTTAAAAATCGCAAAGATATTTAAAAATTACAAATTGAAATCTATGTGGTCTAAAAGTTCATATATTATCCAATTATGGACAATTCACAACACATAAGTAAGTATTTATAACAATTTAAAATTTAGATTATTATTACCACAAATAAAATTAAATAGATTAAATAATGATAAATCAAATTGATAAGGTTTAAATAAGTTCCCAACATGTCTAAATTTTATTATCTGATGATATTACTGCCCTATCTCATCTCATATTTTTATTTGAGTCAATTTTGAGGTTTTTATGTGGGTCTTATGTTTATTATAAATTAATATTTTGGTGGTTTTCAAAAGTTCACCTCTCCTATCTTATAAAAGAGAACCTCCCCCCTCTTCATTTAACTCCCTTTTAAGCCTTAAATCTCTTCCAAAAACTACCCATTACACTTTTCAACTTCCCTATTATCATTATGGAGGTTCTGGCCTTCTCAAAAGACCAACTCTAGTGCCCTAAGAGGAAGTTTAAAAGTGGCACGTTGAGGAAGAGGTGATCTCTTCAACTGATTCTTTCAAGTTTCTTTCTTCTTCTACTTCCTATTATTTAGTTTTATCATTATAAAGTAATAAAATAAGTATAACTAGTATACTAATATGATTTTATAAATATTAAGAAACCCTATTTCACCATATATCGATCCTACGAAAAGTGAAATCATTGTGCGTGCGTGCGTACGGCTTACCATCTCCACGCCGTGGTGTAATCTGTTTTTTCCACCGACACCATACTTAGATGGGTATAATGGTTGAAATAATAAATATATATCATTATTATAACACAATACTGATTTTGGGATTTTATATCTTCTACTCCAATTCCATTCAATAATTATGGGAATGATATCATCACTCGTGCGTACATACGGAATACCGTCTCCATGACGCGATGAGATTCATTCTCCATGTTCATCATTCAAGAATGATTATAAAGGATATATATTAAATAATAATGAAATATATTACATATTAATGATAATGGATATATTTATATTTTATTTATTTACATCCATTCAATTTGATAAAGAAACTAAAAAAGCGTTCATACGTACGTACGGCTTATGGTCTCCATGAACGGTGTATTTCATTCCATTTATCGATCTACTCTATATATTTATATTATGAATATATATTATATATAAATCATGTTATACATTCTTTATTTAATTAATCTTGTTCTATGTAATCATATGAATAATTACAAGTCAAAATACGTATGATAAATGAAACGATTTTTTCCAAAACAATGCTTTAACATGGAATTGACAAATGAACAGGTAATATAAAGTCATAAGTGAAGAATATATGATATCATAAATGTTATTATTGTTTTGATACAAGTTAATAATATTTTTAAAGCCACTATACATGAGTATCAGGAACATATTGAAGAAATTGGACCTAAGGTAAGGTATAATTATTCTAATCTCCTTCTTATTCAGGATTGTTTATTCGTAAATATTTATTGGGGTTATGTTTATCATCCATATCCATGTTTTCTCAAAACAAAATTCCTGAAATGTTTACTATTATTCCATGTATATTTAAATTCATGTTTACCTCTTTTTGACTTTATCCACATTGTATGAAAGGAATCTTTCTTTGTTTACCATACGAGGTACTTTTTGACTTTTCCAGCAAAAGTATAAGGATAATGTTTTATTAACTTATACGGCATGAATAGATTTTTACTGTTTCAAAACACCATATTTTCATAAAGGTTTCTCTAAAATATTTCATTATTATTTTCAACAAAATCCTTTTGTTTTAAAATTTCATGGCATTTTGAGAAAAGTAAATGATTTTGAATAAGAATGGATATTTTTTTCAAGAATTCATTTCACGTGTTTTATCAAAAACAATTTCCATAAATAATGACATTCATTAATATGGTTATGTTTCAAGTATAATGTCTCTATTATTTACATGGTTTGATTTTGTTTATGATGAAATTATATCCATTATTTTATATAGATTATTTAATGATGGGATTATGTTTATGAAACCCATTTTATTCATTGGGTTATGATGAATGATTTGTATTTATTTTATGGCACACGAAAGAACGGTTTAATTAAGAGATGGGTGGGACCTATATCTACCTCCAATACATTGGGTAAAGAGTTATATCTCCCGAGATAGACATGGCTGTAATGGAATGTAAAATCTGTTTCAGTAATGTAGGGCAGGAACGGCTGGTAAACCTGGTTCACTAAGGTACTTTGTCCACTATGATGGTCTTGGCAGTAATTCTATGGATACTATGGAAATCATATCATGTGATTAATGGTTTTCCACAATTAAATGTTTTATTTCCATGATATTTTATTGTGATTAATGTTCCTTATATACAAATTCCTTACGTACTGCCAAGATTTATTTCACGACTCCAGATTTTGATGTTTAAGCTTTATGTTCATGTTTTTAAGTTCAAATGGTTTGTTTTATTTTTTCCATGCTTACCATTAATGGCGATTTTAGCTCACCCTTTTTATGTTTTAATTTCCCCAGGATATAAAGAAAGGTTTTAGGTAAGAAAATAAAAGGGGAATATCTTTATGGGAGATGTTGAACATCTTTAACTATGTCTAGAAGATTATGTTCCAAGTATCCAAAGACAGTAAACTAATATGGTCTTTGGGAATCTATTTTTTTCATGTATTAAGTATTATGAAAATGTAATGTAATGTATCTGTTCGTCAAGCTTTGGGTCTCTACAATGATGGTATGGAAATTACACCACTTTATTGTTATGATTCCAAGGTCTTTCAAATATAGAATATATACTCGGTCATTTTGGATAACCATCAACTCAAAAATAGACACCATTTCTTATGATGGGTCCTTGAATTTGATCGTTATAAGTGGTATTTCTCACTCTATTCATAACCCTGAATAGTAAAAAAATCACGGGAGATAGATTATATTTACATTATGCCAAATGATGGAGAGTCCCAATTGGGATAATATTAATCCTCGATATATTATTTGTCAGATTATATTTACTATTAATATTTTTATATTTACTGAACCATAAAGACGGATGGTATAAACATGAATGAACTTTTCTTAATCTTGATTTGAATGAAATTATAAAATATCATTTTTATAGATCAGTTTCTTCTTGATACACTTATGTCATGAAGACTTCGATCATAATGTCTTTATCACTCTTTAGTGCCACAAAAATATCAACCATTTAGTTCTTCAGAATGATAAGGTTAATATTCGATCAAGATCATGGGATAGAAAACAACCAACTGTTTCAAAATATCATAAATTAGAACTAGTGTTCAGTGCTTCAAAATGTGTGGTTTTTCATTACCATATAGCATTGGCCCTAAAGTGCTCGAGATATATTTATTTTGTGAGAAAATAGATATGGATGGTATAACTATTACAAATTCTTAGATATGGGTTCACCTACCCACTCAACTTGGATGATTAGAACGTTTCACAACTAATAACCAGTATTCTAAAAAAAATTTATAACTCTTGAAAGATTATAGGGATCATACATGCTCATTTTAGGCTAACATAAATGTGTTCCCATAATTTTTTACCATTTTTATGGATCCTATATGGATTTTTTGGGATTCTAAGAATATATAGGATATTGTTTCTCCCTATTTTCCCTCATCATAATAAGACTCAACATCTATATCATTTTTCACACATGTGGAACTGTGTTCATATCTATATTTGATATCGTAAAATTTTCTTGTTAAATTAATGATATTAATATAGCTATATGAATGTCCTTATTCTAATGATTTTTCACTTTGGTGTGATGGTTAACATTCTCCGAATAATGGGGAAAAATATACATGAGTCTTGGCCTTTTTGAGTGTCAAATTTTATTCGATTTATTATTCACTATTATTCATCTACCTATTATGTCAGCCTCCCAGGGATGAGTTTGGTGGTCTCCCTTTACAAAAAGTAAAATGTTTAAAGACAACAATCAGTTGAAATAATTATTCCATAAAAATAATATAATCCTAATCAATATACTTTCAGATAATCTAGTAATTGAATATTAGTTCATTCCTAGTTGAAATTTCTTTATAGGAACTTTATCTTCTAAATATTTGGTGGAGACATGGGCCACTTGTGCTAGTACATTACCTATTATATCATGCCTGAAATTAACCATGATCTAAAGAATGTATTTAAAGAAAAAAAATTCTTTCATGGTGTTTCCCAACCTCCAATGAAAAATGAAACAGTCATGAACATCATTGAGGATGACTTCATTGGGATACTTTGTCTCAAGAAGATTTAGTAGATTATTTTAAATGGCAGTGAGAATATAAAAAAGAACATGTTTGTTTCAGAATGGATAATGTTTTCTTCTTTTTTATAAAAAATAATGATCAACATTGATCTCTCTTTGCCTATAGATGGGGGAAATATTGTTGTATATGTTTCTTAATGGAATAGATGGGTGATGTTGAGAATTACTTGGTACTCCAAAAGTAGTTTTCACTAGTTTGTGGATAATAGTAGTAGTTTTCATCTTTGTTGACATTATACGATATGTTGATAGCCTAAAACATGATTTTCCACCATTTCTCCAAATGGAATCCACTATATATTTTATAATTTCTCCAAAAAACCTACCTTGATATTTAAACAAGATAAATGGTGTCCATATTTCATCCTAGAGTTTCTCTACACATTTATCTACCAACATATCATGTTGGAGTGGAATACTAATATTTTATGTTAGACCTTTCCATCTACTAATATAGTGAGAGTTCATTTTTTCAAATTTCACATAGATTTTTAGATCAAAAACCTATATTTTCTATTTTGATGATAAAAATTAATAAAGGATTTAAATGTGAATGTATTTATAGATTGTGATAGACCTCTCTAGAAGGATACAATAATAGTTTAATTCAGTTCACAGCACTTTATAAACAACGGATATTTGTTTCTATGCCTATTTATTCTTTTATGGGTCTATCATGGGGTTGTATCATTACATGATGACTGATAAATGTTTATATGGATATCCCAATATTTTTATTTTTGGGATAATATGTTTCCAAAAATTAATTTACATGGAGTGATATCCATACACTCAGGATATAGAATCCATTCGGTCTATATTGGGGAACACTACCCATTCATGAATTCTATTAGATTAGAATGAGAGTTGAAGGTGGTGAGGAGTTATAGGGGAAATTTTATCTTTGTCTTACCTAAGTGTGAGTAATTAGAGTTGACTGAAATAGCAATTAAACAAATTTTAGTAGTATATAATAAATTCATGTCATGAATGGGTGATTATACTGATATGATTTTTGTAGATCTTGCAAATGAAAAACATATTCATCCTATTAAAATACCATTTTTAAAAAGATAAGAAGTTAATATCCAAGGCCAACCTGGTTCCTTGAATTTATTATTACATGTAGATTAATTTCATCCAAGTTAATGGTAAAATTGTTTCAAACATCATCTTTGAGGTGATACCCCATTGAAATATCATCCATAAGTATCTACTTATTGAGTACTATCATGTTGAATATATCAGCCTCATACTAAACACTATTCAATTCTGTGGGGATTAGTTTGGGATCTCTTTTTATTGAGTGAGATGTAGTCACCCCTACCATTTGTCTCTTATTGAATAGAATCATGGGGGGTGTAAAATTACCTTATTTTGGTTCCAGGTACTTATTCCCCCTCTAGTTTTATTTATGTGTGTCATCATCCTTGGTTTCATTATTCAACATATATATTCATATTGTTTCTCTATTTCATGCCTTAGTGT
Organism: Viscum album; assembly: GCA_963277665.1. Lineage (NCBI taxonomy): Eukaryota > Viridiplantae > Streptophyta > Magnoliopsida > Santalales > Viscaceae > Viscum > Viscum album. The sequence goes on from OY728130.1 coordinate 585,362,310, forward strand.
CGGTTTCTTGTTCATATATTCAATCATATTGATTATTACGATGTTCAATAAATAATATTTGGTATCATGGCTCATTTTTACTTGTCCACATAGTAGTGTGAGTTTGTACTATCTTATTATTCTTTTCAATTCATATAGAGGCCTTCCCCTCAAACCATTTCACCAACAGAACCCATTTTATTACAAAGAAATTATATTTTGATTTTATTTTTCAAATGTACCCTTGTTTTTATCAATTAATAGTGATTCTAAGGGAATCTCAAAACATCCCTAAAATAAAAGAGGCATTTCTAAAGGTGACAGTAAAGACATTTGTGCTTGCTACTATAAAACCATTACAATCACAGATATGATAAATTATTTCTAAGGATATTGAAATAATTCACAAAACCTAAGGTATAAGGATGACCTGGGGATTTCACCAACACTTCTTGAACCTTCTAATGATACATTTATTTTAGATTTAGTGTTCATAGTAAAATAACCCCTTCAATGTAGGCTTGGTCTGACATAGAGTTTTCACTAATAACTTATGGATGCACTTAAGAATACAAGACACTATGTGTGGTGGTAGTTATAATAATTAACATATTCTTTTGTGATAGGGTCACCCTAAGATAGCTTCCATGGTGGTCTCTGATATAATCCTTATGATTTTGTGCATTTCAGCTCAAGTATGAGGTGATTGTTATGCCTGAATAGAACATTTGTTACATTTTATATGGTGGTTACTTGTTGCCTAAGGATTAGTTTATCTCATATGATATCTATTCTCCATCATTTCGGTGACTTTTCTCAGTTTCTTACCAATAGCCCTCTCCCTTTGATTAGATTGATTATATAGCTTATAGATAGAATTGAAAAATTATGGTTTCTTTTTTCAAGAGTAGCTATCTGGTCATGTTAGAAAAACTAATTGTATACATGGGGAGCTAAAATATGAGTTTTTCCATTTTCTTAAATGATTTAAAGAATATTTCGAACAATATCCATATTTTCTAATATAACATGTTGGCAATTAATAAGGGATTGAGTATGAATATGTGTTTTTTAGTTTATAGTCACTAGGATATACTCGCATACATAGTCTACAGATGTGAGAATATGAACCCAATCATGTAATTCATTTTCCATTTGGATATGATAATGGTATTCATTCACAAGGGAATTAATATCCCCTTACCCTTGTATACTATAGAAATATGGTTGCATAATTTCTATGAGTGGTACAATCTACAGGTAAATGCCCACATCAGATGGTTAAGCAGTTGTGTTTGTATGACGCTCATGGTGAAGCATTACCAGAGCCCTCCGTGGTGAACCCTGAATTGGATTGAGATCATTGTTTTACCTGTGATTTACATTCCTATGATAAATAATGTTTTTGATGTCATGTACTAAAGAAAGACCCCAATAGTTGTTAGTGGTTGTGATAAGTGTCACTGTAATTGATGCATAATACATCATAAAAATTTTCAAACTAGATTAAGTGTCTATGTTCCCTTTTGTGAAAACTATATTTTCATGATGATATTGATCCATTATTACTACCAAAATATCTCATTTATCACATGGTTCTAAAGATACTGAATAGGTGATATTATCCTTTTACATGTATGGACCACAAATCTTATAGTAACCAAGGCACAAGAATTATTGCTCGATGGGGATTTCATATCATTAGATTCAAGAGAGTATATAACAATGGTGTATGTGGTGATAAACACAATAAAATAAATACTATCAAAATTTTATACATCAAAAATAATAAACCATTATTCACTTACTATGTAACAGAATATCTGTGGGTTTTTTTATGAATATATCATATCAGGTTTATCATTTTTTCTATAGAATACATAAAATAAAATTGCTTGACCTATGCTAACCCAAATTATTATAAATTATTGAATGATTCACATGGTTTTCACCATATTTTTATATACAATACTTAAATTAAAATGGTAAAATGAATAGGAAAACCAATTATATTTAATTATTAAAAGATCCACATATGGATTTGTATTTTTGGTTTGACCCAAGAAGGGGTGGAATGATGCATGTTTTTGTGAGGATTTTAGCATGGACACAAAATTATCACCTCAGGAATGTACTCGTATCATTAATGGGTTAGAATTGGGTTTTATTCGTTTAACCTGAATCCCCCAATAACTCACACATCCATGAAGAGGTGCGTGCCTCCTTTTCTAAAGTCCAATAATCTTTTACATTTGTTACTAATGATGCTTATGAACTCACATCGGTCAAGAGGGTGGGTATTCTAGCTCATCATACCCAATTGGATGAAATTATTCTATACTATGTGACACTCACATAGATTTAATTATTGTTCATTAATTATTACTAGGTCCAAATATGATAATAGTTATCTTAAAAGTTTTTCATCTGTTATAGATGTATGGTGATGTGAATGTGAATATATAATAGATTAATATCATTAACATGATCTTTTTTATGTAAAATATGTTATAAATTGTTGTTACCATTTGTAGGTATCATATGTTCTCCATAATTTTCTAATTATTACATAGTAATGATGTTCTATTTCTCACTATGCTTTAAAGCTTCCCAATTGGGCACTCTAGTGTTTATCATCATCTAAGATGGAAGCTAACATCTATGATGTCATAATCGGTTCCAAGATGGGTATTTATATATATCCTTATGAAATAAATAATATCCAATGTATTTTAGTTGCATTTATATGGGTATGTTGTACCATTTATGCTCATGAGACAATGATTCATCCAAAATGATTAACATTCTACGGTATTGAAGAATAGTGAAATTATTTTGAGAAACTATTGGTGTGGAAATTATGAAATAGAGCCCACGCCTGGTTGTCCATAAAGGTAACATAATCCAATATGTATGAGTTAGTTACATAAGTAGTTAGAAATATGGATGTTTCACTTACAAAGAGGGTCATACGATGGGGATAAAATTATAAGACCCTGATTTAATATAGTCAACCTGGTGGGGGCATGGTTTTATTTGGAATATGTACCAGTGAGAGGATTTTATATATGGAATATATCCCTAATGGATGAGACATCTAGACTCATGGTATTATGTTTAGGAAAGGAATTAAAATTAGTAATATCCCAATGATTAAGGCCCAATGAGAATGTAAATTAAAAGTTAATGGAGAATGGTATGAACCACGGGGAGTCATATTATCTATCTCAACAAGATAGAAATAAAATCCCCCATTGTTCAAGTGAAATTGTTTAAGGTCACATGATAATAAAACCCCATATATTGTTTTCAAAAAATAAGGATTTTTTGTGAGCATTAACATTGTGCCACTAAGAGTATATCCCATTGAATAGTGATGTTTCATTTGAATTATGCCCCTTTGATTACTGGGTGATATAATTGATTCATAAAACTAAAAAATAGAAACCCATAATTGATGGATTTTTATCAATCATTTGGCATGATAATCACATATCTCTAAGACCATAGTATCCATGATCTGTGTGAGAAAAAGGTGACAATATAATATTGTACACATTATGTGTGATCATATCATTATTTTTGCCTTTCCTTAATAGTAATTCTCATGGGGTGGTGGAATTCATTATCTAATAATGGATAATAAATAGTGATTATAAAAAAATGTAATATGAAAATTTGAGTTATAAATTATGGGGATATAATATTTGAGAATTTGGATATGGGACTACAGGAAACTTTTCGATTATAGATAGGAGGTATCAATATTCATGATGAATTTTCAAGAGAAATTAAATTATGTAGCTGATATCATGGGGTTTTAATTATGCTTAAAATCAATAAAGTCACTTATAAATTATGTAAAAATATTAATTAGAGTCATATTTGTTCAGATGATGTGAAATTTATGTCTATGCAATGAGGATGTTGACCATGATGTTTAATATCATAAATTTATAACCTAAACCGTGTATTTTTACATCATACAATGAGAATGTATATTTGAATTGGTTATATGAAAATGTGGAATGCAAATGAAATATTGAAGGAATTATTTACTAGATTTGGAATATGAAAACCAGGAATTATATTGTACATAAATATATATGTGGGAATCCTGATATTAGATATTGGGATCAATACTTGAATAGTCATCTTAGGTTTCATATTTATAATAGGAATCAGATTCTTTATTGTTAATATAGGGATTTATGATGTCTTACACACGCACCTCCAAATATAATTTTCTCCTATAAAGAATGTGGGTAAGGGTAGGTAATCTGGGGAATATTTCACTTTCCGTTAGAATGGTAAAGAATTTATAAAAAAGTGGATTTTGATGAGGGATATGGAATAATGGAAATAATAGTTCGTGACATATATTTGGGTGGATTCATACGGTATGAATATGCCTCATGATAAATATTACCAAGTGAGTAAGAGATTGGGTCTTTCACCAGATTGGATGCCCATATAGGATATAGATTAATTCATTATATATTGATTTAAAATTAAGCTTGTGATCTTTAGTACATAATATAAATATCAGAAATATAGGTCAATTGTAAAAGGTGACTTATATAATATCATAGCCACAACAAGGATAAGATTTCCTGTGCGGAATTTTGCTCAATTTATCAAATGACCAGTATTATCATTATAATTTAATAGGGTCATATGATGATGTTTCCAATAATTGGTTTTAAGATTGTATAACTATATATGTTGTAATAACTAATGTTGATAATTTTATTGGATATATGATCAAATCAAGCACCACATTTTATCCAAATTGAACTTGGAACTTCAATTAACTTTGTGGTTCTCTAGAAAAAAACGTTTAACTCAACCCCCATTTTCACTCTATGCACATTCGTCTATATCTCTCTCCATATCTGGTAATAACTATGTATTATATGTGGAAGAAGAGGCTTTTAATAGGAACTGTCTTTTTATATCGTCATCATATTATAATGAATATGATACTAGTAAATTTATTAGTTAGTGGAACACACACTCTTTTGTTGATATTATCTCATGTTACCCACTTGACTAAAGTGGCATGATTTTGATCATCCCTCTTACGTATCACATGATCAAGGGAGATAATAAGGGGTTTTTTCAATGACAATGATTCCCCAAGATAGAGTAATGAATTTATCATAATCAGGTGAACACATATCTTTATAATATCACATAACCATCACTAACTAGAAATGGATCCATTGTGCAAATCTCTTCTGATCTTGTCGCATGATCTTATCTGAGCTAGTGGATCTCATTACTCAGTGGTGTTACATAAATGAATGAAAGAATATAAGGATTTTTATGTCACAATATTATCCTGATCTATTCAAATGAATATTTTTAGGTGATGTGATCGCATAACCCATGTCATGGAGGAAGATGTTGTGAAGGTCACATGACCACATCAGCTGATCGCATTCCCATATCGATATTATGTGATCTATACATGGATTTATTATCTTCTAGGTTTCTTTCTTGAATTATTCTCATAAATTTTTAAATATTTTTCATATCTTCATCTTATTGATGTTATTTTAGAGGAAAACAATATAATTACCCATATATGATATGTAATTAATAAATAAATTTAAATAATTGAAAATGATATTTTTATACAGATCTCCCTCGTTATGGGTGACAACATCCTTTTGTGTTATGAATCATAGTTGACATATATTTTACACCAAAATAAAATATCATATAAATATCATGTAAACATGCATAATCTTGTGACCATATATTTTCTATACACTTTATAAGAGGTCTCATATCACCCTACACTAATTGATGCCTCCCATTCAGCCCTCTTTTCTACCAATAGAAATTATAAAATTATACTCTCTCTCCAGTTTTCAATATATCCTTTCAATTACATCTAATAATGATTACCAATCATTTATATGGCTCTAAAAAACAAATAATTAGATATTACACCTTATTTGAGTGTTCAACTAGCTAGGAATATAATTTAAAACTACTTTAAGATAAATATCTTTAAATGGTTGGGATATTAGTACATTTAACATAATTATATTAGTGAATTTCCTAAAATATCCATCATCTTCTGTAACTACCTTTATATGATTTATTGAACTATATGAATAATGAATTACATTATCTTTTAACTATCTTAATAATTTGTGATGCTATCTAGACTCTGATGAGATATCCCTTTTGTTCGTCAATTATATTCTATTGTGTTTTTTGATTTTCAATTAGATTCTAGATGTCATATTCTTTATCTTCAATTCCAACCATGTTCATCAACCCAAACATAGTATTATATAGAAATCAATTCTATACACTATAAAATTTATTCATTCTTATTTTATATTCTATAATTTTGTATATTATTAATAAATATTTTTTAAATTTAATAATATTATCACTTATGAAAATAAGATCCGAAACTATTGTTCTTCAACTATATCATCTGGGAGTGCTCCTATGTATTTGGAAAATTTAATTTTCCGTCAACTTCATTTATAGTATGGTATATTCACACTATCACTAGAAATTATTAGAAACATATATATATTTGGCCTCAATTCTACAATTTAAATATTATATCTCACTGATAATCATGAAATATCAAAACTAATAGAATTATTATCATTAAGTAATTGTTTCATAAATTTCATAAGATGTATTTTTTATTTGACATCTTATAAAAACTTACCCATTGAATACTTACATCTAAATGTATTCAATTATATACTGAAAATGAGAAAAGGCAACATATGAAGTTGTTATGTGATATAAATATTAAGATAAAAACATATAAATAATAAAAATTTGATAGATCACAATAATGTTACAAATCATAAATATGGGCGAAATATCTAGTTAAAAATAGAATTGAATCAAAATTGGTGTATATAACAAATTATAAAAGTTCATACGCAATTAAATATTATGAAAAATACCATGGAAAAATAATTGTTGAGACATGAGATATTAATCGTGATCTATAGATCATAAAATAAAAATGTGTTATAACATATAAATGGAAATAACATAGGCTTATAAAATGAAAATATATGTCATTTTTAGCAACCAAGACCAATATAACATCATAGATTAGGCATTAGTAAAATTTCCCCATGACATAGAAGATTTTACATCATAAAATATTTATAATATTGGGGTGAATGAGGAAACGGTTTTCCTATAGTTGATCAAGTATCATACCTCATTTTTTAAAAGTCTACTCCAAAAATATTAAACACTACTCAATGTGTTGGAGGTATATATACTTCCCACTGATAAAACATTTCAGGCCCATATTTTTTTTTACACCTAATACAACATCTATATCTCATTATGAAAACCCCCAAAGGAAAAATTGTTTACATAGTATTTTAAAATTGTGTCACATAATATAATATCAAGAATAATATTATTTGATAGTAAAACATGGATCTAAATTTTTTTTTATCTTAAGTATATTTAGAGAGTGATCATAAAAATGACCCATTAGAGAATAATTATTTTAAGATACAAGGGAAAATGGATGAGAAATAATAATAATATTTTTATTTAAAACTATAACATTTTTATACAAACAAGAACATATGAGTCACATTAAAACAATATTTTTTGATTAGGTGACCATATTTCATTATTAAAATTTATTTTTAACGAATCCTAAAAAATAATACCTTGACAAAAAATAATGATAATGTAAAGAAAGATGTATTATATGATACAAAATTTTTGAATGTGAGATGATATTCCCCTTTAAATACTTTTCAATTTTTTATGAAAACACATCATCACTGAAAAACTTAGAAATATTCCATTTGAAAATAGAAAAACTGAAATATAAATATTATATAATAGGATCCATATTTATATATTATAATTACAGAGAAAAACATTTCTAGAATGTAGGAATATTGGTTTTATGTATATTAGTAACACTATTTAGTGTATAGAATAGTGAAATACATGAAACATTTCTTAGGGAACCAAAAATAAGACAAAGAGTGTATACATTGGGTTCCGGTGTAGTTACATATGTTATAACATCATCTATAATATCCTAAGACTCATTAATTATCTTTTTAGATACCATATTCATATTGTTTTTGTTATTTAAATATTTTTTGTATTTAATACATATCTATTATTGATATTTAGTTATTTTCAATCACTAGTCACTAATAGTTTCAATAGTTTTGTGCTTCTTTCAGTATAAATGTTTCAATCAGCATTTATTGTATCCATAATAGTAAAGGTTTCTGTACAGAGTCTCTATATAGAGTAATGATTTTCCACATAAATTCAATAGAATCATTGGTTGTTTTACTCAATCAAAAATTCATATAATTATTTTCTGAAAAAATGTTTAATAAATAAATATTGATACAATAATAATTATTTAAATTTAAATATTATCATTAAATACTTATGAAAATCTCATAAATTAATCATTATTGTATTATATTTCCATAATATATGTTTTCATAATTATTGATGATGGAATAATTATATCATGGTTAATGTAGGTTGTAAAATCATCCCAAATGATAAAAAATATTACATATTAATTAGTAACAATTTAGAGTAAAAGATAACATGTTACACACATTGATGAAATTATTCCTTCTCTCAATGAATTCCCTCATAATTAATGGATAAGACCTCCAAAAGATAACTAAAGAGTTGTAAATGAGGTAAATAACACTAGTAGAGAATAAATTATTAGTCTCAAAAGATGTATTTGAAGGAAAGGAGTGGTTTGTATTTGGTTTAAGAGAGCACATTTTATAGTTGAAATTGATGAACATTTCCTTGGAATGTTATTTAACGTGGTGATTAATGATTGAATATCATAAAATCCAGGTTAGTTTGTTAGAGATAACCATGAGGAAATTATAGGATTTAATCTTTAACCTTACATGATTATTTTTTATTTTTTATATGTAATGATAATTAGATAACATTTTATACATGATAAATTACATTGTATTACCCCTTTTATCATGTTTATTTATTTACCAACATATGTTAATTATTATTAAAAAAATGATAACACCCCTAAAAAACTTCACATGATATATAAAAATTAAATTAAATTTAATATAATTTACTATGTAGATAACTTATAATTAACTTTAAAATTAAAACATATGACGTATTGAAAATCACTTTCTTAGAAAAATGATTTTAATCATTATGTGTACAGATTATTATCTCTTATCAAATAATAATTAAATCAGTATTATTGAATTTTCCTTTTTATGTAAACATGAATCTTTTTTAATCATTTAAATTATTTAAATAAATTTTATTTACACATATTTTAAAAAATAGTTATATCGACAATCCCTTGAAAAATAACTATTTTACCATTATCATTGTAATTATCTTTTACCATGGAAATATATTTTTGGGTGTAAAAAATTTGAATGTGATTATTAATAAGTGAAAAATAACTTAAGATATAATACACATACTGTTACACTTAATTTTTAAATTTGTTAAAAATTAATTTCAATATATGATAATATAATACATAAAACATATTTGATAAAAATTATTTAATTAAAATATTTATTATTATTTCATGAAAAATAAATAATTTAGATGAATAAAAATTATAGATTTATTATATATTATCAATAAATATAATTATTTACATTATTTTATACTTATTAACTTTTTTGTGTTGTTATAAAAACAAAAAATATAAAAAATATTTATTTATTTGAAAAATACCACCTTCCACTATTAACATATTATATATTCATTTCTGACCAATTGATAATATATATATATATTATTAAATTTTTTATATATGTAGATAGTAATTATAATTTAATAATAAAATATATGAAATTTAGATTTTATAAAAAATGGACTAATATTGAATAAAAATAAAATTACTGAATAAAATATTCTTGATTTTTATTTAATAATAAAATTTGTATTACTGGTAAGTAATTAATTAATTATTTAGTTTTTTTAATTGATTCAATTATATACACAACATAAATCCACTATATACGAAAAATTCTTTAATGTTTATGAATTTAATAATAATATATAACTCATAAATTCAATTTAATTAATATAAAAATTATTTAAAAATTGAATTAGAATTACTAAATTATATTAAAAAATAATTTATTTAATTTTTGATAAATTATATATATTTAGAATTTAAATTTTATACACTAAATAATAAAAATGTATATTTATTATAAACTAATAGTTAGGAACAGGTAACTCTTTCACCAATAATACAACCATTGACTATATACCCCACCTTAATGGTCAAATAAAGGATATATTGCCCACATTACCTCTTTAAATTTATTACATTCCAATTTCATATATTATAATTCACATTGCGATTGATTTCATTTTTTATTTGAAATCATTATATATCTTCTCTATTTTTCTTTCTCATTGTAGGATTAGTTATACTAATCTGATTTTTTGATAGTAAAGATGATAAATTCGATTTCATAATTATAAAAATATTAATCATTTTCATTTATTATCAACATTTATTTTTACACACTTTTCAAAGATGTAACCAACCATGGAATTTATTAATCACTGGTATGAAATACATTATTTCATGTACCATTGTTGTAATAATACAATATTATTGAATAAATTAATATGATTTTTAGTCATATAATGTAGGAGATATATTATAACCTATGTCACTTATTATAAAAACTAAAATACATTATTATGGATTAAACAACATTTATTTTTGGGATTAAAAAATAGTCCTAAATGATTTCATGATACATTAACCCCCTTAAATTAATTTCGTCATCCAAAACTTATTTATCACTCACTATTTAAAATACTTAATGCTATCAAAAATATAGACATGGCTCTAGAAATTATTTTTTAATAGATGTCATCCTCCCACTCTTATGTAATTATTTAGAGAAAACTTTTTCCTTCATAACATACATATATTTATATATTAATTACTCTAAACTGTTTGTGCCAAATATGACTCCTTAGGTTGTCAAATTACATTGATGTTTCTAGTTATATAACTTTCATATATTTATTTTCAAGATAAAATTATATGCCAAAAAACACCAAAGTAGTTACAATTATTCATTCATATAAAATCAATGTAAATCATTATATGAATAAGATAATTCATTCATATGATTTCTTATACTATGAAACATTCATCTTATCTTGTAATTCCATTGGTCTAACTATGTTTTTATTAAGTTTGTGTTTTATAATACTACGTTAAGTAATATAAAAATAACTAACTAAAACTCACTCTAATTCTATATATGAAAATCCAAGTGTAGAATTAATTTAGTTAACTTCAAATCCATAATTTAAACAATTCATATCCTAAATAAATTCACAATACCATAGAAAAAATGGTATGTTTAATTTGAGATTATCTGTATAAATTATTTTATTAAACATTATTTCTTGCACATCCCTTACATATTTCATTAAACAAGTCTTCCTTATAAATAATTTATTTAATTTTATTCAATTATTAAAAAGAAAACAAATAAATCGGGGAATAAAATTCAATGTAATTTAAAAACATATTAATTAATCAAAATGGTTGGTCTATAATAATAAGATAAAAAATAAATATTATTGAAATATATGATTGATTTTTAAATGAAATCATATTTTTTTCAAAAAAAATTATAGTATGACTTCAAATATCACAATACCATAACCAACCCATGGAATATTAAATTGGAGATATGATAAAATAATCATATCCAATTGATTATAACATAAAAATATCACATAACATGGATTTTTGGCTTAAAACATTTGGAAAAATAGTAACCATGTGATATCATAAGATATTTTATGGTTTACTACAAAGAACAGTATAATATATTGGATCTGAAATCACTACCATTTTCCCAATACATTATATATTAGACCCTAGAACATTTTTCTTTGGGTCAGCCCAGACACACTCTTAATTATAATGATAAAAAAACATCAATTATAGAGGGACTCTAATAATAAAAAATTTACCAAAGATAAGTGTATATAAATATTCCACATCATTGTTATAAAATAATAATAATATCTCAAAATTTTATTACAATTTTCATGAATATAAGGTTTACTTCCATTGATTACTAGATAGAAAAGATTGTTATTTTAAGATATATGTGAAAATTTTTACAAAACTAAATAACACTAGACCCCCTTCTATACTTCTCACAATATTTAATCATCTTCATATATAGTGGAACACAAACATAAGAAATTATTGATCTCAGACACTAATGAGAAGAAATATTATCACCGACTTGCAATGTTAAAATATATAATAAAATATGGATATTGAAGAATATTTTATTTAAATGATTTTGGGATCATTAGTGGAAATCCTAGTAAACTTTTTATTATTATGAATATTTTTATAGAACAATAAGACTATAAACATTTCATTATGGTCAAATAAAAGTTATAACATTGATTAGATTCTAATAATAATATTATTGATTAATGTAATAATTTTATAATAAATTGGAGTATAATAGAAATATGGAAGAATAATAATCATAAGAAATAAATATATTCTATGAAATAGAATGATACCCTTTATTTATTTTGTAAAAAAACATGTTCTTTATGATTTATATTGTGAGAAATCCCATGATTCCCACACATTATGTTGTGAGAAATTCCATGAAATACCCACATTATTATATCCTAATATATATATCCTTATCCAATGAATTACATGGTGATATAATTCCCCAAAAATATATATCCATAAAAATTAGTTCAATAAGTTATCAATAATTAATAATATAATAATAACCCATATAAATTAAATGGGTTTTGTATCATTTTGAAATAGTTCAACATAATGTGGTATCAAAAGTATATCGATTGATACAAATAATCTAATAAAAAATATTCATTCCATTGTTCTATCGTGAGAGTAATTCACAAAGCATGAATGCATAGGGGTTATGACATTTTGTTATCAAATATAAAATGAATGAAAAATATAAGTTGTCTTCAGAAAACATTTCTCAACATAGGTTTAATGAGAAGGATTTTTTACTTTATTTACAAATATTAATTTTTTAACAAATGAATTAATGAAATTTTCAAATAAATATTTGAATATAAATTTTAATAAAGTACTGCTTTACTGTACTAAATTTTATCCATAGGAAAATTGGAATTTCAAATAGAGTATGATTACTAATTATAAAAAACCTTTTAGGAATTCTAATTTTGTATTTTCCTTAAACCACATCATAAAAATAGTGAGAAATGATTCATTTGAAAATATATAAGGGGAAAATTAAATATAAATATAAATAATACATATCTGGATTTAAAATAACAAAATTTAATAGTTGTAGAAGTATAAAACATTAACATGTAAGGGAAAGGGTTTATTTGGCATGGAAAAGGAATTAATATTTAAAAAATAAAATTTTATCAAGAATGAAATTCAATGTGTAATATTTTATAATGATATAAAATTATTCCCTAGGAAATAATTATGAAAAGAAATATTAATTGTTAACATGATAAAATAATGAAATAATCTAAAACTATAGTCAATGATGATTAATTATGTAGCTAAAAATTTTTAGTGTCAAGAAATCCTATTTCTTTTTAATATGGACTTTTTAGAAGTAAAATTAATATAATATATTATAAATAAAATGATCTTAATCACCAATTTTGGAAGCATATAAATATCTATTAAAAATTCCACTCTTCAATTATAATCATTCAATAAGTTCTGATTATCTATTAAATGTTTTTTTGTCATCGGATGCCAATAGTAATGATTGTATCACACTTGGTTTGTAATGGTGATATAATACAATAACTATTATGTGATGTTCACTTACATTTGGTTGGAATTAACTCTTATATAATCACTATTTACATATACTTTCAAAGATATGAGGGACTTTGGAAGTTTTTTGTAGTCTCGCTCCTAAGATTTCGAAATAGGTTGGATCATGTAGTTTGAATATAGCTACATGAGCCAATGTCTATCCCCTGAGGAAAGGCTATAATTCTATTGGACATAACAAAACCTCAAAAGCTATAATGTGATCACCATAAAACTATTTTGCTAGAGTTTTCTTGCCAGTTGGATATCAGTTGTTCGTATGTGGGATTCTTGAAGTGATTTTAATTGGTGTAAGTGGTGTAATAACACCAAAACACCTATTTTTTGTTTCACCTACCTCTCCCCCAACCTTTACATGACTTTTACATTTATTGGTGTATTTACCATGGGATTTTGGAACACTCCCCATTTCATATCCATTTCATATGTCATTGGTTTTGATCAACTATCCTTTTTGATTATGACATCATCAACAACTAAAATCATTGATTCTATTTAATTATACATCATAGAAACATAATACTATAAATCTAGTGTTGATTACCAAGATCCATTTAATCAAGTATGATTTATTTGGTGATTCATAAAAATTATGGTTTGGTATTCTTGAGATTGGTGGTTTTAATAGATTTCTCAGAATTCTAGATCACTTCCTATGTGTATATTATTTTTGGTAACACATATATAATTCAATCATGTAAAGTCCCATGAATTCAATATAATGTTTTTAGTTATTTGGGATTATTACGAGTCTGCAAAAATTGACAGCGTTTGATTCTGAGGCCCGTTGTGCCCGGAATAGAATTTTGAACTTTATTTAAGGTACATTCTAATAAATGTGGGAGCATAAATTTCTATATTTTGAAACGGTGGTCGGAATTGAAATTTGAGGGCACCATTGAATCTGAAGCATCAGGTTTCACTTTAGGGGGGCTTAACTTCGACCACAGTAGTTTGGGATAAAAAGATAGCTTTTTAGACATTTTGGAGAAAAATAAAATAACATAAAAAATGATATTTTAGTTTTTCTACTAGATGTTGAGCGATGGTGGTGGGACCACTGGGTTTTCAAGCCACATAATGGCTTAACTTTTCTGTTTTATAACCACATTGTTAGGAGATAAGAGTTTCATTAATTAAAACTCATTAATGAACCTCATTAATCATATGATGCATTAATCTCCATTATCCTCTATTTAAATGAAGCTCAGGAATGGGTTTTTGACATGGAAGAGAGGACCTATGATTTAGTGTTTTGGCATCTTTCAGCAATTAATAACAGAGGAATGAACAAAAATGTTGGAGGAATCAATACAGATACGATTAATGCCTTCGTCAAACGTGGATTCTTCTTCCGCAACCATGATGTCTCCTTGAAATCCAAGGTAGGGGTAGTTATTACGTTCATGTAAATTCTCGATTCATTTCCACTTTCATGAAAATCATGACTAATTCAGATCAACCAAAACGAGTTGATCTGAGATTTGTATGAAATTGCGGGTGGTTGTTGCGGGAGATTTGAACGGGGTTTAATTGTTATCTATGTGATGTTTTTATTTAATACCCCCTTGATTGATGTTAACGCGAAGGGCCTGGGAAAAAATAATAAGGACCGGACCCTCCACCAATTCATTTTTTGTCACATTATTTCGGGAGGACTTTCAACTTGATGGAATCCAGAATCAAGGAGCCACACAGTGATGACAGAAACCTGGGAGGCCCGTAGGAGTGTTTGGAAGAAAAAACGGACCACTAGGGCTCACCCGGTGGCCCGCGGAAGCCCCACCGACGTGGCGGCATTGGAGACTGGTGTTGTTGGGTGAAAAAAAACTTCCAGATGTCTCCAACCAAGGACGATAGGCAGTGCCTGTAAGCACCGTAGTGGACAGAGGGGCAGCCGGTGTCGGCCGGCCGCGGTGGCAGTAGGGTGGTGCGTCGTCGCCCGCCACAGAAGGAATTTTTGACATCGTTCCACAGTGGATGGGACCTACACCCCATGGGTCCCAATGAGAGAGGACGACACCACATGGTCCCACATGATGAAGAACTTGAATGTCTTGTCATTCGGAAAGAAGGGTGGCCACCAGGCTAGCGACCCGCGCCAGCCACCAGATCGGGTCACCCGTCGAGCCGCACCCTACCATGGAGGGTCGGCCGACCTGTGGCCCATTACCCTCGGGCTGGCCCAGCCAGTTTGGTCCAGGCCTGGTATGACCTAGGTTAGACCCGGACGGGGTCGGGTCGACCCCAATCTGGGTAGGGAAGGTCGGTCTGACCGGGTCGGATCGGACCTGGACCCTTACAGTCCAGATAAGCTTAAAATGTCGTATCTCACAAACCAGACGTCCATTTGATGAACAATCTTCAGTGCTAGAATCCTTGGAATGAGAAGGTCCTTTTGAGATGCTTCACCTGAGTTTTGGAGAAAGTTGGAGTATGTCTGGGATAGGTCGAACTCGAATCCAACTGGGCCCTTGGAACTAAAATGATTATAACTCATTGATCGTGCGTCCAATTGTCGAGATATCCATCGTGTTGGGACCCTTACGACATGGTGGTAATTTGGGTTAATCCTTTGTGGAAGGTTTTGGAAGTTGAGGCACAACCAATATTTTGACGATTAGAAACTACGGAACCCAAGCGCACTGGGTGCAGGAAATCATGTGGTTGGCAGTCAACTAAAGAGTGACCTTGTGTGGATCAGCATCATAGAGACCATGTGTGGGTCAGCATCACAGCAACCATGTATCTATCAGCATCATAGGGATATTGTGTGTATCAGCATCATAGTGACCCTCTATGGATCAACATCATAAAGACCCTATGTGGATCAGCATCCTAGCAACCCTGGGTGGATCAGCATTACTCAACCCGATGTGGACCATCCAGAGAGTGGCCCATCGTGGATCAGCGACATACGACCCTATGTGGATTGACCATTGAAAATATTTTCCATGGTTTAGTTGTGGAAACTTCCTAGAAGAATAAAATGATGTATTATAAGACTAATCATCTGTATTCTTGATCTTTGAGTTTTACACCTCGTTTGAGTTGAGTCTTTTTTTTGTTCATTGTTATTGAGATCATGTCTTATGTTTTTTCCATTGTGGAATTCTGAGAGACCTTCAAGTGTCTCGGTGACCTTATTGGGTATTTTTATACTCACCCCTGCATGGGTTTCGCCCGCACCTTGTTGTGTCTTGTGCAGACGACGAGGAACTTGGTTGAGACTTTTGGGAGCCAGGACTAGGTGGTACATGGAGGTTACTAGTTGACATAGAGATCTATGGAGACTATTTTTACCTACCCTTCAGTTATGATCCTTAGGGGACAATATTAGGAGACGTTTTCTATTTTAGTTGTATCTTTTCAGTAGGGCTTATATTCCGACCCCTTTACTTTCAGCACACACTTTTACTACTACAGTTTTACAACATGGTTTTCATCTTGTCGCGTTCTTGGTCTATTTGTTTGCAGGTTCAAAGGCAATGCCTTCTTGTTTTAGGGAAATTCATTTCTGGTGCTAGTCGCCAACCCCTGGCCTATAGAGTGTGGGCTTGGGGTAGTCACGGCATGGGCCATGGGGGATTGGTCATGACAAAGTGTTATTAGAGGATTCAGTTCTACTGAAGAACTAGGACTCTGATCATTCAAATTGAGAAATAGTGTTTACTATTTTGATTATGGTTTTTAGTTCGGGAAGTCCATTGTTTGTGCAGAGTCAGACATATATATACAATAAGACCCTGAATTCCGATTTCCGACTTAGTGCATGAAAACACTAATTTCTTGTGTTTTGGAAATGTTTTACTTTTGATCTCTTTTGATTTAGCTCACCAGGTATAACTTATTAACCATGGCGCACTTGATCCTTTTCAAGATGCCACCATGTAGATAGCCATCCAAGATTTCATGTAGAGTTCATGATGATGGTCCACCGAATTATAAGTATTTGGTGCAGGGCCCTCTTACAATGATAGTACCTTCATGTGGTGCACTAGCAGCACTACTGCCCATTGGGAAGCAGTTTCCACTAGCCCCACTTGCAGACAGTGCACACCAACTGAGCATGTTTCACGAGTTCCAGCGGCAAAGGCCTCCCAGTTTTTGAGATGATGCAGATCCCCAGGAAGTTGAGGACTGGATGGAGGTTGTGTCTAGAGTTTTCCCCTTACATGGGACTCCTAGAGAGCAAATGGTGATCCTAGCTGCTAGTATTTTCTTGGGAATGACATGGATATGGTGGATCCTGAATCTCCAGTTATATGATGAGGTGACCCTCACCTAGATGGACTTCAAGAGCCTATTTATGGTGGGGTTTGTTCCAAAGACTTTATGATATGTGTGTATTTAGGTCCTCTTAAACTTCGAGATGGGCAGCCTACCAGTAGCCTAGTACTCAGTGAGATTCACTGACCTCTCTCGCTACTCCACCGACTTGGTATAAGACACATTCTTCAGGGCCCGGACCATTGAGAAGGGTCTCCTACAGGAGATCATAGCATCAATGATATCTCTCCATATCCTGACATTGGATTGATTACTCGAGCGAGCATTATTGGTGGAGAGATTCTTAGTTGAGAAGGAACCGACGGTGAGAGCCACCATCCGAAGAAAGGTAGTTGAGTCATATGCAACAGGCAGTATGAGGATGACACAGAGGTCCAATCCGGCTAGACCGTTCGGAAGGTGACCCTAGGACATAGGTTCGGAGGTGCGAAGCTCAAGAGGTAGATTAGTCCAGAAGATTTGTAGACTATGCTTCACGTGCGGTGGGTAGGACCACATGGTTCGCGACTACGCAACCCACTGTAACGATGATCACCAGACGGTTGAGGGACCACAAAGGTAGAGGCATAGATCCAAGCGAGGAGGTCCTCTAAGTGGAAGACATGGAAGAGGACCATGTCGTGAAGTGGGCGGTGGGTGGCGATATGAGGTTCTACCGCCACCACCTCTAGGTGATCCACCACAACCTCAGAGAGCAGGAAGATAAAAATGAGGTTAGATTCAGGTAGATGAGGCATATGACCACGGTGCTCCCAAGATGATTTGAGGTACGATATGTGTCTACTCCACCTTAGCGGTGGTAATTATAGACATAGGTTCCAGTCACTCTTTCATTGACATGGATCTCGTTCAGAGCTCGGATATTCCGGTAGAGTTTTTGGATTGATCCTTACGATTAAATACTCCTATGGGATAGGATTAAACGATTAAACACTGGATCCAGTAGTGTGAGCTTACTCTAGGAGGTGATATATTTGGCTGAGATCTCTTAGTAGCAGCGTCGAGTCCTTACAAGGACTTATAGGGTATGGACTGGTTATCAATGCTCCATTCACATATTTACTATTTTAGGTGAAATGTGTCATGTTTCAACAAGGATGGGACTAGGTTTTACTTCACTGGTGAGAAGGAAACCTTTGTAGCTCAGGATGGACTTTCATGGAGGAGGGTGCAGCTGATCACTCATCGGTTGGCTAGCCTTACCCTCAGAGCAGTTGATGTGAGGATTTTGAGTTATCTTATAGTGGTGGAAAATTATGCTGATGCCTTTCTTGATGATGCTTTGGGAATACCTCCTCACAAAGAGGTATACATAAACATCAACATGTACCCCAGGATGACCCCAAAATCTACTCCATTATATCAGATGGATCCCATGGAGCTTTGTGAGTTGCATGTACATCCGGTGTACTTGAAGAGGAATGGGTTTATAAGGCACATGGTTTCTCTATGGGCATCCCCAGTTTTGTTCTCCAAGAAGGCTGATGGGAGTCTGAGGCTTTTCATGGACTATCGGCACTTGAACTAGGTGAATGTGAATAACAAGTATCCACTCCCAATGATTGATGAGCTCTTAGACCAGTTGAAGGGAGCTCAATGGTTTTTGAATATGGACATCAGATCAGGCTATCATCAACTCAGGGTACGAGAAAATGATGTATCAAAGACTGATTTCAGATGTCTATATGTCCATTAAAAGTTCTTGGGGATGCTTATCAGCATGAACAATGCTCTAGCAGTGTTCGTGAGGCTCGTGAATAGGATCTTTCAGCCTTACCTCGATCGCTTCATGGTGGTATTCATTGAAAACATCTTGATTTACTCGGCGTGGGAGGAGGAGCACACCACACACCTACAGATAGTTCTAGATACACTCTGAGAGCATCATCTTTACAGAAAGCTCTTGCAGTACCATTTCTAGATATGGGATGTCCACTTTCAAGGGCACGTTATCTCGGAGGCTAGAGTTGTAGTTGATTCGGTGAAGAGAGAAGAAGTGCCTACTTGTGAGCCACCTGGAAGTGTGACTGAGCTACAGAGTTTCCTGGGTTTTCCTAGTACTATAGTAGATTCATACCTAAATTTTCTAGTGTCATGATACCATTTTCAGCTTTGACAAAGAAGGGACAGCCCTTTGTTTAGACAAAGAGATACCATCAGAGTTTTCAAGATTTGAGGCAGAGACTGAAGCGTGCCCCCATCTTGAGGCTACCAGAAGAGGGAGTTGGGTATGTAGTCTACTACGATGCATCATTGGAAAAACTAGGATGTATCCTGATGTAGCAAATAGAGTTGATCGCCTATGGCTCACATTATCTGAGACAGAGTGAGTAGGACTACGCTACCCATGACATAGATTTAGTAGCAGCAGACTTCTCCTTGAAGATGTGGCTACACAACTTTATGGGTGAACAATTTACTATTTACTCTGATCACAAGAGTCTCAGGTATATCTTCTCATAGAAGGACCTGAACCTGAGACAACGATGATGGATAGAGTTCCTCCAGGACTATGACTTTGTGATAGTCTACACACCTGGTAAGTGGAACGTGGTGGCAGACACACTCAGTAGTAGTTTTGATATATAGTTACTGAGTGATCAGGAAGAGTAGATAGTTGTGTTACATATATCCTTTTTGGATAGATATGGAATAACTTACCTTCAGTCTTTGACAGTTACTCCCCCTCTCCTTCAGTGAGTCAGGGAGGCAAAACATGGGGATGTTGACTGCGAGGCCCGACGTGCTCAGATATCGTCATGATAGGCTCCTTATGGATTTTCTGAAAATTGGGAACACGTTAGTCTCTTTAGTGGACGAACTATGGTACCAGAGATGCTACGGGAGGAGGTGTTGAGGGAGTTCCACGCATCACCTTTTCTAATACATCCTAGAGTGGAGAAGATGTACCATGACTTCTGGCGTCAGTACTGGTGGCCAGGGATGAAGAAAGTAGTAGCGGAGTTCGTATCACAATTCCTCACATGTCAGCAAGTGAAGTCCGAGCATCAGGCACCAGCAGGATCAACTCAGCCACTTGAGGGGACGAAATGGAATTGGGGTGGTATATCCATGGAATTCAGGACAGGGCTACCACATACATCCAGGGGCCATGATTCCATCTAGGTAATCATTGACCGACTCACCAAGTCAGACAACATTATACCAATCTGAGAGATTAGATAAGTAGAAATCATGGGATGTCTCCACATACAAGAGATTATGTGGCTTCACAGGGTTCTATCTACAATTGTCTCAGATCGCGATGCATGTTTTACATCCTGCCTGTGGAAGGGATTACAGGAGGCATTCAGGACTCATCTAGGTTTGAGCACTTACATCCATCCTTAGATAGATGTTCATATGGATCGCACCATACATACACTTGAGGACATGATTCATGCTTGTTTCATTGATATTGGTCATAGTTAGAAGAACCACCTTTCACTAGTGGAGTTCTCTTAAAAAACAGTTATCACTTAACCATCGGCGTGGCTCTGTTTGAGGCCATGTAACACCCCGATATTTTATGAGAAATATTCCTTTTAATTTTTTTGATGTCTTTTGATGTATGCTACAACAAGATTAGATTTCACTATACGCAACACTGTATTAGCTTGTAGTATAAACAAACACTATTCTTGGCTTGTGTTTCATGCAAAAGCAACCTTCCTCAATAGCGTGTGTTGTACGTAATACCGAGTTTCACTAAACAAAAATATATTGTCATAATATTATTATGAACTAGCTGTTATGAATAATATTTAATTAATTTTTAATATTATAACATTATAATTCATCTTACACATTTTCTATAATGAGTTATGAGAACAAAATCAATTTTTTCGGATTAAAGAAGTATTTTCCAAAAAAATGCAGTTTTTCCTCCTTTAAATAGTGCACCCATTTTAAACCTAATTTTTGAAAAGTTTATAAATTAAATTATAAAAAATATATTTCTTATTTTGAATCAGAATATATAAATTTACATTGGATAAAGTTTTAATATTTTTCTGGAAATGTTCTTATTTTGATTAATAGTAAAAACACACTAAATTTTACTTAAAAACAATTTTTTTTATCGAGATAATTTAAATGGTTTAACTATAATAGAAAATTATTTTTAATTATAAATAGAATATATTTTCACCATTTCATATAATGTATGTCATTATCATTAATTTTACATAGAATTCGAAGGTAAAATCAATTCAATCTTTTGCAATGTTTTAAACAAAAAACCCATTTTTTTTACAAAGGGATTGATTTTAACCTAATTACTGCAACTTCTATATTTTGAATTTGGAAAAATGGATTCCTTATTTGGAATAATTAGGTCAAAATTATGTGAATAAACTACTTTTTATTTTTGGGCTTTATGAATAGTAACTATAGAAAATTTTATTTACCATAGTTAGGTAAATTAGGAAATTAAGGGTAAATATAATATTATAAAATTACCCTAACATTTGTCTTAATATAATTGTATAATTTTATTTCGTCCTAAAATATAATTGGGTCAAATTTTTATTTATTAGAACCCACTTTTATGTGATTAAGACCATTAATTTATTTTATTTAAATGAATGTGAAATATGTCTCACTCAAACTTTAATAATTAACTTATTTTTAATATAAGGTTATACAGAATATAAATTTGGTTATAAATACTCATTTGAAAGATAAAATGTTTTAATTTATCTTTTTAATTTATTTGTAATTTCTAAGGAATATATAATTACCTTAATAGCTTATACATTAATGATGCATAAATTATTTATTTAATGAAAATATAAATAATATATTTTTATTAAACTAATAATACCCATAAAGGGTCCAAAAACCTACCCGAAAATTATTTTTCATGTACATATAAACCATAAGCATCCAAATGTCTAATTTTTGACCATTTGGAGCCTTATAAAATCGATTATGACATTTATATTATTTTATCTTAAATGATGTCAAAGTTGCCACCTTCATAATTTCATAAGCATATCATTTTAAAAGATGGGTGTTTTAGAAGATAAATTTGACTAAAAGTATTATTAGGACATATAATATAGTTACCTTTATCATAGTATTTTATTCTTAATTTTTATGCAACAAATAAGTATTTTAAATAATTATACAAAAATGTTGTAGTAATTATTTTATAAAGAAAAATATCAAATAAATAGTTTAAAAAATATTAAAATAAATATTATATGAACTAATTAATGTTCTCAAAAAAACTTTAGATTAATATGAAATTTTATTAATCTATTAAATATTTTTTTTCCAATATATCCTCTGTTTGGATTTTATTTAAATTCAAATAAATGAATAGTGTCAAAATGGACACAATTGACTTTTTATAAAGAATAACATGTTATTAAATTGTTTAAAAATCAGAAAAATATTTAAAAATTATAAATAGAAATTTATATGGTATAAAAGTTCATAAATTATCTAACTATGGAAAATTAATAAAACATAATTAAATATTTATAATGATTTAAAATTTAGAATATTATTACCACAAGTAAAATAAAATTGATTAAATAAGGATAAATAAAATTGATAAGGTTTAAAATAAATTCCCAACATGTCTAAATTTTATTGGATGATGATATTACATCCCTATATCATCTAATATTATAATTTGAGTTATTTTGGAGGTTTTTATGTGGGTATGAATTTATTATAAATTAATATTTTTGAGATTTCCAAAAGTCTCTGTCTCCTCCCCTATAAAAGGGAACCTCCTCCCTCTCCTATTCAGAACATTTCGAGCCTTCAATCTTGGAAAAACCCTATCCATTTCTCTTCTCAACTTCCCTAGAAACCTACTAGAGGTCATGGTCTTCTTCAAAGAATAACTTCAGTGCCCGAAGAGGAGGTGCGTTGAAGAAGAGGCAATATCCTTTACCGATTCATTCAAACTTATTTCTACTCCTACTTCTTCTATTTGAGTTTTTTCATTATTAAGTAATATCTCAAGTATCACTTATATACTGAAATTTTATTATGAATATGAAACAATCATATTCTATCTTCTATCCATCCTATGAAAAAATGAAATCACCACGCTTGCATACGTACGACTTACTGTCTCCACATTGTGGTGCAATCTATTATTTCATCACTAACATACTTGGATGGGTATAAGGATGGAAGAAATAACTATATATGATTATTGTAAAGTGATATTGATTCTGAAATTTTATACACCATACAATTCAATACAATTCCACAATCATGGGAAAGATATCATCACTTGTGCGTATGTACTGCCTACCGTCTCCACGATGTGATGTGACTCGTTCTACATGATCTTCATTGAATAATGATTATATAAATTAATTGAAGGAATAAATATGATATATATTACACGAATAAAATTATGTAAATGATTTATCTATAACCTAAAAATAGGAATAAGAATTTATTCGGAAAAACACACATAAGAACATAAAGCAATGAACACCAGAATAACATGCAGAAATGAAATATTACTAATAAGAAGATAAGAATATGACCATATATGATAGCATACCAATGAATATGATTCTGGAATAATTCAATGACGTTATTTAAATAATTATATAGGAGGTTCGGATATATACAAAGCATATCAGACCTATGTTAAAGGATAATTATTCCAATCTCGTTCTTATCCGAGATTTTTTATTCGTAAGTATTTACTGGGGTTATATTTATCATCCATGCCCATGTTTTCTAAAAATGATTTCAAAAAATGTTTTTTATTCTTCCATGTATGTTTAAAGTCATGTTTACCCTTTTTTGACTTTTACTACATGGTATGTATGGAAAATTTCTTTTGTTTACCATATGAGGTACTTTTTGACTTTTTCGGTAAAAGTATGAGGAGAATGTTTTTAACATATACGGCATGAATGGATTTTTACAGTTTCATAATGTAATTTATTCATGAATCTAACTCTACAAGATTTTAGGATTATTTTCAATAAAATCCTTTTCTTTTAAAATTTCATGGCATTTTGTGAAAAGAAAATGATTTTAAAGAAGCACATTTTCCTCAAAAAATCATTTCAAGTGTTTTATCAAAACTATTTTCCATCTAAGATGACATTATTTATAATGTATCTTTTTCAAGTATAATGTATCTATTATTTAAATAATTTGATTTTTATTATGATGAAATGATATCTATTTGTTTCATATGTATTATGTCACGATGGGATGATGTTTATGAAACCCATTTTATTCTTTTGGTTCTAATGAATGATTTATGATTGTTTTGTGTCACACGTAAGAATGATTGAAATATGAGATGTGTGGGACCTATATCTCCCTCCAATGCATTGGGTAAAGATTTATATCTGATTACATAAACATGGAAGGAATGGAATTGTCATGACCCATCCTCGGGGCCCGTGTCGTGACTATCCCAAGCCCGCCTTCTATAGGCCAGGGGCTGGCGACTAGCACCAAAGGCGTAAATCCCGATAAAAAGGGAATGAATTGCCATTATAAAGTAAACAAACACCATAGAGTATGCAAGCTGAGTAAACACTAAGTAAACTGAGTAAAGAAGTAAGTGTTGGAAAGTAAATGGGCCAGAATACAAACCCAACTGAATGTAAAGTACAACTGAAAAGAAATTACGACAATAGAAAATTAAAGGATCAAGTCCGAGCCATCCTCTAGAAATCCCATCTGAAGGGTGGGTACATATACTCTCCTCTGCTCCTCGGCTCCAGCCGTCTGCTCCGAGTATGTCCCATCCAGTGATCCACCTCCAGGTACCGTCCAGCTCCACGAGCTCCCACCTCGATCAGTGATGTCTGTCGTCTGTATCCAACACAACGTAATGCAGGCATTGCCTGTGTAAGGGTGAGTATATTCTACTTAGTAGGGACCCCGAGACCCCCAAAGGACTCCCAGAATCCACAAAGGATAATCCACAAAAAAAATACATCCACGAAGTAACAACCAACTCTACTAAGGTATATACCCATACATATACCTAAGTTATCAATTCAATCTCAGCTCCAGCACACGAGCCAAAGTACCACCCCGTCCATCGAGGAAAACATAACCCATTCCACATAGTAATTCACAACCCAATCCACACAGTAAAGCACAACCCAATCCACACAGGAAAGCACAACAATCATATCAGAGATAGTGATTGAAATTCAAGACTTAGCTCATACAGGTATACTTCTTCGTAAGGCGATAGAGATGATCAGATGTAGCCACTAATTCATCTAAGTTGTCGGGACCACATAGGATAAGAGACCAGCTGAGCTGTCAAACCCACAAATGATACAAGACCAGCTACTTTGCCGGACCCACATAGGATACAAGTAAAGATTCAAATACTTTCGGACCCACATAGGATACAAGAACAGTAGTCAAGTACTGCCTGACCCACATAGGATACAAGAACAGTAGTCAAGTACTGTCGGACCCACATAGGATACAATAACAGTAGTCATCACCGTCGAACCCATGGAGGATTCCAGTACAGTCTTTGTCGCTGCCGAACCCACGGAGTATCCCAGTACAATCGTCATCGTCGTCGCAATCACAGCCAGCCCTAGGGTTCCCGCACACATCATGCTCGATTCTGTGATTTTCCACTACATGTGCCAATTGGGGTCAATACATCAACTGACATAAAGTCCGGATTTGATGTATCCCAAAGTTCTGTCTCGTCAATAGGAACTCAACGCGACAGACGACGCGTCAATCGGACGCCCGGTCTGAGAGTTATTGGCTTTTTCGTCCTAGGGGACTGGTTAGTTTTAAAGCTAAAACCAACCTGACCATACTCCAACTGCATCCAAACCTCAAGCGGTGTAAGCCAAAATAATCGTCTCACTAAGAGGAATCCAACAAAGTCGACGACACGTTAATCGGATGTTCGGAGCTCATGTTATAAATGTTTCTGCTCCAATGGCCTGATTGGTTTCATGTTCGAACCAACCCTAACATACTCAAATTTCTCCTAAACCCTGAGTGTAATATACCGAAACGACCGTCTCTATCCATGGATCGCTACACAACTCACGATGCGTCAATCGGAGGTTTGTAGCCCATGTTATGGGCATTTGAACGGATCTGTCCGGAAGTAGGGGGTTTGGGCCCGGTCCGATCCAACCCAATACCACCTGGTTCTGCCCGAACGAGGTCGACCCGACCTGGGTCCAGGTCCGGCCCGGTTGGGCGCAGCTCATCCCGGCTGGAGTGGCCCGGCCCAGCGCGGGGTTCCCGCCCAGCGCAGGCGGCCCGGCCCGGTACGGGTGGCCCGGCCTGGTGCGGGCGGTCCGGCCCTGCACGGGCCGCGGCTCAGCTCCAACCCAAGCTGGACGCAGAGGGGGGAGGCGTTGCCCCCCCTCGATTTGAAACGAAATCCCCCCATTAATGGTGGGGTCCTCCCAAATTAAACTGGTGGCTTCGCCCCCCGGATTCCCGGAAACGGCCTGCCATTGGTCGGCCGTTTCTAGCTGTCGCGGGACCTGCCGGTCCCTCCCCCTGGAGCGCCGACGGCTGGATGTCCGGCCGCCCCCTTGCTGAACTGATGTGGCTGGAAGTCCACCCGCCCCCTTGCTGAACCGCCACGACCAGAGGCCGCGACTTTCTTTTGCCCGGCGCCGTGCGACGGCAATGCGCCCCTCCGCCGTGGCCCCGTTCCGGCCGCAACCTCTTTCATCTTCACCAGTGCGGCGCGACGGCACCACTCTCCTCCACCGCGGCCCGCTCCAGCTGCGGTTCTATCGACCTCGCGCGGTGTAACGGTTCCGCCTCCATTTCAATACATGAAGAACAATCAATCAACAAAAAGGTGGGGAGGTTCGGCCGTATTCGTTCGGTCCGACCTCCTCCCATTATATTGATAACAGGCGGCCAATATGAACATTGAATTAATTATGAACGTGAAAACAACCCCTACCTCGATTCACGAAGGATGATCGCTTGACGAAGAAAGGGAAATCCCCACTATTCCATAGACGTTGGCGCAGGATGACGGTGTCGCTTCATCTAGCGTTGAGAAGAAGGAAGTCGAGGTTGGCATCAGTGTTCTTCGCGTTCTTCAACGTAGAAGATGAAGATCTTGAAGTCAATGATTATTCTCTCCCAAGTCTCCACACAACGAAACAACCAAAATTAAAATAAGGCTTTTTCCATATTTTATTACTTTTTCCAATACTTTTAAAATTTCAAAAGTTGAAATTACTTAATTAATTAATCTTGTGTTGTCAAAATTGATGGAGGAATAAGTTGGAATCATTAATGTGGAAGTGGAGTTAAGGGAATTTGAAGGGGTGGGGCTCGTGTGGGCCCCACCTCACTAATATCCTATCAAGAGGGTTTAGGTTCAAGTGGGTCCCACTCAACTCCCACACATGTGGTTAAACCACATGGATGTGAAATAAAATTTTAACACAATTTTTTTAAAACAAATATTACCTGCCCTGCGGTTTCATCAGTGCCCTCAGATTTCTATTCCGAGCACCGGTTCAAAAGATAGGAAAACCCGCTCGTTCGTTCACTGAATGTACCCGATCTAAACTTCAAAAATTGATTTCGGGCACACCGGGCCTCGGAATCAGGTTCCGTTAGAAACTACGTACTCGTAAAATCCCAAATAATTTATGAAAAAAAATTCTTTTCAATTTACGAGTCTTTACATTGCTCCAACCTCAGGGCTTTACGTCCTCGTAAAGATATATCACAAACTAGGGAAACAAATGAGGGTACTGAGCACGCATCTTAGCCTCCTGCACCTATGTGCTGTCCTGGAGGTTCTCGCGCTGCCACCTGATGTGCACTAGAGGAATTGACTACACACATAGGACCCGATACTGTAGATCCTCGATCTCCACCGGGACCTCCGCAAAAGTCACCCCATCATCAATGTCCAGCTCCCCATGGTCAATGATATGCGTCGGGTCGTGAACGTATCTCCTCAGCTGAGATACGTGGAAGATGTTGTGCACCCGGTGCAACTAGGATGGTAGAGCCAGGCGATAAGCCACCTTGCCTATCCTACTGAGAACCTGGAATGGTCCGATTAGGCACGAAGATAACTTGCCGCCCCGACCAAATCTCTGTAATCCACGTCGAGGTGAGACCCGTAAGAAAACATGGTCACCATCCTCGAACTCTAGTGGTCTCTGCCTCATGTCAGCATAATACTTCTGTCGGATTTGAGAAATCCTCATCCGCTCCTGGATGACCTGAACCTACTCTGTCATGGCCTGGACCATCTCTGGTCCCACAAGTGCTGACTCCCCAGGGTCTGTCCAGCAAAGAGATGATCTGCAAGGTCGGCTGTACAATGCCTCGTATGGTGTCATCCTGATGGTGGAGTGGTATCTGTTGTTGTACGCAAACACCACCAAGGGTAGCTGATCCTCCCAGTTGTAGACAAAGTCGAGGACACATGCACGGAAGATGTCCTCGAGAGTCTATATGGTCCTCTCCGTCTAACCATCCGTTTGAGGGTGAAAAGCGGTGCTCATGCATAGTTGTGTCCCAAAAGCCTCCTGTAACCCCTTCCAAATCCAGGAAGTAAAGCGAGCATCATGATCGGAGACGATAGATGATGGCACACTATGAATCTGTTTGATCTCCTAAACATAGAGGTGTCCCAAGCTCTCCACTAATCCCTGTTCTCTGATGGGTAGGAAGTGGGCTGGCTTGGTGAGTCGGTTGATGATCACCCAAATGGAGTCATGTCTTCTGGATGTACGTGGAAGTCCAGTCACGAAATCCCTATATATCCCATCCCAGTTCCACTCCGGGACCTCCAAGGCTTGTACCAAGCCTGCTGGTACCTGGTGCTCCGCCTTCAGCTACTGGCAGGTGAGGCAATGAGAAACTAACTCTGCCACAACCTTCTTCATACCCTTCCACCAGTGCTGTCGTCTGAGATCCTGGTACATCTTCGCCACTCCTGGATATACCTCTAATGGGGAAGTGTGAAACTCTCTCAGCACCTCCTCTTGTAATGCAGTTGGTACCATGGTACGTTCTCGGAAAAGGAATACATGCTCTCCTCCTATAGAGAATCCATCAGGTGCATGTCCTGTGAAAATATGTGCACGCCGCATCTCACAGTCAACGTCCCCACGCTGTGCCTCTCTGAACCGCTAAAGAAGAAGAGGTGTGACTGTGAGAGACTGAAGAAAGGCTGCCCCATATCTATCCATGAAGGATATCTACAAAGCAGCTAGATGCTCTGTCGCCTCTCCAAGTAGCTGAATGCCCGTCCTCATGGTGAGAGCATCGGCTACTACGTTCCCCTTCCCAGGAGTATAGAATATCTCAAAGCCATCATCCTGGAGGAACTCGAGCCATCATCGCTATCTCAGGTTCAGGTCCATCTGCGAGAAGATTTACCTGAGACTATGGTGGTCAGAGTAGACTATATAGCGCTCTCCCATCAGATAGTGTTGCCACAACATCAAGGCGATGACCACTACTGCTAACTCCAGGTCATGGGTTGTCTAGTTCTTCTCATGCTGCCTCAACTGACGTGATCCATAAGCGATCACTGCCCACTCCTACATCAGGAAACACCCGAGTCCGGTGCCTGATGCATCACAGTAGACTACTTACCCTACTCCCTCCTCTGGTAGCCTCAAGATGGGTGCACTGGTCAATCTCTGTCTCAGCTCCTGGAAGCCCTACTGACATCTATCTGACCACACGAATGGTTTCCCTTTCTTTTTCAAAGCTAAAATTAGTGCTACAACTCTGGAGAAGTCTGGAAAAAATCTCCTATCGTACCCATCCAGACCTAGGAAACTTTGCACCTCCGTCACGCTCCTCGGTGGCTCCCAGGCTATCACTGCCTCGATCTTCGCAGGATCCACCGCGACTCCTACCTCAGAGATGACGTGCCCCAAGAATTGGACTTCTCGAATCTATAACTGAAACTATTAGATCTTACCAT
Source organism: Viscum album (assembly GCA_963277665.1). Classification (NCBI taxonomy): domain Eukaryota; kingdom Viridiplantae; phylum Streptophyta; class Magnoliopsida; order Santalales; family Viscaceae; genus Viscum; species Viscum album. The sequence goes on from OY728130.1 coordinate 585,393,413, forward strand.
AAATATGGTGCTCTCAGAGTGTATCCAATACAACCCGAAATTGGTAGGCGTGCTCCTCCTCAATAGTCGAGTAAATTAAAATGTCGTCGACGATGACCATGATGAATCGATCGAGGTAAGAATGGAAGATCCTATTCATGAGACTCATGAACACATCTGGAGTGTTATTTACGCTGAAAGGCATAACCAAGAACTCATATTGGCCATACCGACACCTGAAAGTCATCTTCTGCACATCCTCGTCCCAAACTCGGAGCTGATGATAGCCTGACCTGAGGTCTATCTTCGAGAACCACCGTGCTCCATTGAGCTGATCGAAGAGGTCGTTAATCCTCAGAAGTGGATACTTGTTCTTCATGGTCACTAGGTTCAGGTGATGGTAATCGACAATCAGTCGTAAGCTCCCGTCCGCCTTCTTGGCATACAAAATCGGGGAAGCCCAGGGTGAAACACTGGGTCAAATGAATCCCATGCCCTGAAAGTCCTCCAGCTGTACCTGTAGATCTCGAAGCTCAGCGGGATCCATCCGATATACTGGAGTAGATATCGAGGTTTTCTCGGGGCATATAAAAATATAGAAGTCTACCTCTCTGCGAGGAGGTAGTCCTAAAATGTCGTTAGAAAAAACGTCCACTAATCCTAGGATGAGGCTAGCTAACTAATGAGTGATCGGCAGTCCTCTCCTCTGCGTGAGTCCATCCTGCACTGCAAAGGCTCGCTTCTCGCCGGTGAAGGTGAACCTGCTCCCATCGGTGCAGACACACCGTACCTTGCGCCTAATACAGTTGATCTGTGCATGGACTGTAGATAACCAATCCATGCCCAAGATGACATCGTACGGCCTCAACGCCGCTACAAGAATATCCCAACCGAAGCTCTCACCTCCTAGAGGGAGCTCACACTGCCGACACGAGTGTGTAATCATCGATTCTACTCCCGTAGGAGTCTCTAGCCGTAAGGATCGATCCAATGGATCCGCCGGAATCTCTGATCTCTGAACAAGGGTAGCGCCAATGAAAGAATGACTCACTTATGTGCCTATAATAACTGGAGCAAGGGTGGAGTGGACAAATATAGTACCTCGAATCATCTCTGGTGCACCGTGGTCGTATGCCTCCACTACTTGAAGCTGAGCCTATCTCTGCCCGCCAGCTCCCTGTGGTCGGGGTGGACCTCCTGGTGGTGGTGGTGGTGGTGGTGGTAGAGTCCCAAAACGTCGTCCACCACCTACCGCTCGACCATCTCCTCTGCCTCGTCCGCATTCTCCCTGCGGACCGCTACGTTCGAACCTATGCCTTTTCCTAGGTGGTCCTTCAACCATCTGCTACTCCTCCGCATGGTGAGTCGGGTAGTCACGAGCCATGTGACCTTGCCCACCGCATGCATACACTGCCTCCTCCACTTAAGGATGGCTCTGAACTGTGTTCCCCACACCTCTGAGCCAGTATCCTGAAGTCGTCTGCCTGATGGTCTGGTCCACTTGGACCCCTGTGACATCCGTCGACTGCCAACTGTAGAAGACTCTGCTATGTGCCACCCTGGGGTAGGTCTTTCTGCTGGTCTAGGCTCAGCAAGAAATCTCTCTACAATAAGGGCTCGCTCCAGTATGCCTACCTACGTCGGTATGCTGAGGGAGATCATCGATGCCCTGATCTCATGCCTCAGCCCCTGCTCGAAGGTCTTGGCCCGAAAGAATGGGTCCCATACCATGTCTGTAGAATATCGCGAGAGATTGGTAAATCTCACCGAGTACTGGGCTACCATCATGCTACCCTGCCATAGCTATAGTAACTCCTGAATGCACACCGCACGGAGGGTGGCTAGAACGAACTCTGAGTGGAAGAGGCTCTCAAAGTCCGACCAATGGAGAGATTCCTCATCGTGCACCTGGAGCATCAGGCTCCACCATCTACATGTTGTCGCATGTAGGAGACTCGCTGCAAGTATCACCATGAGGTCAGCGGGTGTCCCCACTAACCTGAAAACTCGTACAACAACATCCAGCCAACCCTCAACTGCCTGAGGGTCCATCTCCCCATAGAAACTGGGTAGTCTCTGATGCTGAAACTTGTGCAGTTCACTAAGGCGACGTGCACTCAAAGATGTTGGGGATTGTGGCATCGGTGTCTCAGCGGGTAGAGGTACCGCTGGTGCCTCTCCTGTAATAGGGCCCAACACCGAGGCCTCGTCGCTCGGTGGGCTATCATCTCGCACAAATCTCGGAACCCTTACTGGCTGCCATCGTGGGTCCATCCTGAAATGAAACATGTGCGCCATGGTTAATACAGTATACCTAGTGAGCTGACACAAGTAATCACAATGAAAACATTGAAACACACATGCAACCAATGTTTTCGTGCACTGAGTCGGAAATCAGAAGTCAGGGTCCTGGTATATGGATACATCGGCCACCGCACCAACACTGGACTCCCTAGACTGATAACCACACTCAACACCCTTAACACTATTTCTTCACGTAGAAGAAATATCAGAGTCCTGAGTTCTATGGTAGAACCGAACCCCTCTGATACCAATTTTTCACGACCCGTCCTCGGGGCCCATGCCGTGACTACCCCAAGCACACCTTCCATAGGCCAAGGGCTGGCGACTAGAACCAAAGGCGTAAATCCCGATAAAAAAGGAAGGCATTGCATTTATAAAGTAAACAAACACCATAGAGTATGCAAGTTGAGTAAACACTAAGTAAACTGAGTACAAAAGTAAGTGCTGCAATGAAAACGGGCCAGAATACAGACCCAACTGAAAGTAAATTACAACTGAAAAGAAAGTACGGAAACAGAAAAGTAAAGCAACAAGTCCGAGCCATCCTCTGGAAATCCCACCTGAAGGGTGGGTATAGATACTCTCATCTGCTCCTCGGCTCCACCCGTCTACTCTGAGTACGTCTCGTCTAGTGATCCACCTCCAGGTACCGTCCAGCTCCATGAGCTCCCACCTCGATCAGCGCTGTCCGTCGTCTGCATCCAACACAAATTAGTGTGGGCATATCCCGTGCAGGGGTGAGTATACGCTACTCAGTAGGGACCCCGATACCCCCAACGGTCTCCCAGAATCCAGGAAGAATAATCCACAAAGGAAAAATACAGTTACGAAGTAACAACCAACTCTACTTAGGTATATCCCCATACATATAACTAAGTTATCAATTCCAGCTCGGCTCCAGCACACGAGCCCAAGTACAACCTAGTCCACACAAGAAAACATAACTCATTACACATAGGAATTCACAGCCCAATCCACATAGGAAAGCACAACCCAATCCACACAGAAAATCACAACAATCATATCGGAGATAGTGATTGAAAGTCAAGACTCATCTCAGACAGGTATACTTCTTCATAAGGCGATAGAGATGATCAGATGTAGCCACTGATTCATCTAAGCTGTTGGACCCACATAGGATACAAGACCAGCTAAGCTGTCGGACCCACAAAGGATACAAGACCGGCTACTCTTCCGGACCCACATAGGATACAAGTACAGAGTCAAATAATGCCAGACCCACATAGGATACAAGAACAGTAGTCAAGTACTGTCGGAACCACATAGGATACAAGAACAGTATTCAAGTACTTCCAGAGCCACATAGGATACAAGAACAGTAGTCATCACCATCAAACCCATGGAGGATTCCAGTACGGTCATCATCGCGGCCGAACCCACGGAGGATCCCAGTACAGTCCTCATCGTCGTCGCAATCGAATCCAGCTCTAGGCTTCCCACACACATCATGCTCGATTCTAGGAGGGTCCCCTCCACGAGCCAAGGGGGTCGATACATCAACTAACATGAAGTAAAAAGTTGATGTATCTCAATGCCCCGTCTCGTCAATAGGAAATCAACACAATAGACAGTGCATCAATGGGACGCCTGGTCTGAGAGTTATTGGCTTTTTCGTCCTAGGGGCCCATTTGGTTTTAAAGATAAACCCAATCCGATTGTACTCCAACTGCATCCAAACCTCATGAGGAGTAAGATAAAAGAACCTTCTCACTAATATAAATCCAACAAAGTGGACAGCACGTCAATTGGACGTCCAGAGCTCAAGTTATAAGTGTTTCCGCTCCGAGGGCCCGATTAGTTTCATGTTCGATCCAACCTGTCCGTACTCAAAGTTATCCAAAATCCTAAGTGTAATATAACAAAACGACCATCTCGATCCAAGAATTGCTACGAAACTAACGGTGCATCGATCAGAGGTCCGTAGCCCAATTTATGTGCATTTGAACGGATCTGTCCGGAAGTAGGGGGTTTGGGCCCTGTCCGACCCAGCCCAATACCCCCTGGGGAGGCCCGACCCAGCCGACACTGCCCGGCCCCACCCGGCCGACGCTGCCCGGCCTGACCCAACCGATGCTTCCCGGCCCGACACGGGGGTCCGGCCCAGCGCGGGCGGCCCAGCCCGGCGCGGGAGGTCCGACCCAGCGCGTTCCGCAGCTCGACTCAAAGCCGAGCTGGACGCGGAGGGGGGAGGCGCTGCCCCCCCCCCCCCCCGATTCGAAACGGCACCCCCCCATTAATGGTGGGGTCTGCCCTAATTAAACTGGGGGCTTCGCCCCCCGGATTCCCTGAAACAGCCGGCCGTTTGTGGATGCCGCAGGACCTGCCGGTCCCGCCCCCCTAGAGCGTCAGCGGCAAGAAGTCTGACAGCCCCCTTGCTGAACTAACGCGGCTGGAAGCCATGACATTCTTTGGTCCGGCGCGGCGCGACGGCGCCGCGCCCCTCCGCCGCGGCCCGCTCCAGGTGCGGTTCTCTCGAACTCGCGCGGTGCAATGGTTCCGCCTCCATTTCAATCCATGGAGAAAAATCAATCAACAAAAGGGGGAGGAGGTTCGGCCGTGTTCATGCGGTCCGACATCCTCCCGTTATATTGATAACAGGCGGCCAATATGAACGTCGAAATAATTATGAATGTGAAAGTAACCCCTACATCGATTCATGAAGGTTGATCGCTTGACGAAGAAAGGGACATCCCCACTATTCCGTAGACGTTGTCGCGGGATGACGGTGTCACTTCGTCAAGCATCGAGAAGAAGGAAGTCGAGGTTGGCACCGACGTTCTTCGTGTTCTTCAACGTAGAAGATGAAGATCTTCAAGACTTTGAGTATTCTCCCCCAAGTATCCACACAACTAAAAAACCTAAAATAAAATAAGGCTTTTGCCTTATTTTATGACTTCTGCCAACAGTTTTAAAATTTCAAGAGTTGAAATCACTTAATTAATTAATCTTGTGTTGTCAAAATTAATGGAAGAATAAGTTGGCATCATTAATGTGGAAGAGGAGTTAAGGGAATTCGAAGGGGTGGGGCTCGTGTGGGCCCCACCTCACTAATATCCTATTAATAGGATTTAGGTTCAAGTGGGTCCCCCTCAACTACCACACAAGGGGTTAAACCACTTCGATGTGAAATAAAATGGTAACACAATTTTTATTTCACTTTAAACTTAATCCATTTTTTTAAACAAATCTTCCCAAGTAAACGCAACTCCAGAAAAGATATTCATAAGCAATTACCGGCCTTGTGGTTTCATAGGTGCCCTCGGATTTCGATTCCGAGCACCGGTTTAAAAGTTAGGAAAACCCGCTCATTCTTTCATTGAACGTACCCGAGCTAAACATTGGAAATTGATTCCGGGAACACCGGGCCTCAGAATCAGGTGCTGTTTGAAACTGCGTACTGGTAAAATCCCAAAGAATTTAAGAAAAAATGTTTCCTCGATATTTACAGGTCTTTACAGGCATGTAAAATCTAGTTCATAAATACAGGGCTGGAACGGCAAGTAAACCCAGTTCAGTAATAGACTTGGTCCACTATAATGGTCTTGGCAGTAATGCATTGGATACCATGGAAGTCCTACCATGTTCTTAATGGTTTTCCACAATTACATGTTTTATTCCCATGATATTTTATCATGATTAATGTTCCTTTATGATGTATTCTTTATGTACTACCATGTTTTATGTCATTGCTCAAGATTTAGATGTTTAGATTTTATGCTAATGTTTTTACATTCAAATGTTTATGGATTGTTTTATGTTCTACATGTTTACCCTTACTGAGCATTTGAGATCACCCTTTATATGTTTTCTTTTCCACAAGATCTAAATAATTTTTTTATGTAAAAAAGGGGAAGAACTTTATGGGATATGTTGAAGATCTTTCACCATGATTAGAAGATTTTATTCCGAGTTTCCAAAGACACTAAGCTAATACGGTCTTTGGGAGTCTGTTTTTGTCATTTATTAAGTATTCCGCAAAAGTAATGTAATTTCTATGTATGTCAAGATTTGGGTCTCTATAGTTGGTATCAGATCGAAGGTTTAGTTATCCTTTGGAAACTAGGATGTGAAAACTTTATTGATATCTCGAGAGATATTTCTAAGGTATGTTTAAGAATGTATCTATGGATTATTATCACTATAGCTTACAATCCTAGAATTTTGTTGATGATCATGAATAAACTTGGGAGAACCTAAGGTGTCATTGATTAAAGAATGTGTGATAACTTAGACATCTCGTAAGTGACTTTTTATGATTATGTGGTTCCTTGTTATTTTAATAGTTTCTTACACTATGGTTTCTGGTTTTATTCAATGAAGGAAAGAGGAAGGAATTTTGTTAACATTGATTCCAATGGACAAATTGGTGACTATGATCAAAAAATTTATATAATTCCTATAGAGAAAGATATTATGATTATTCCAAATAAGTCATCATGATATATGACTAACAAGGTGAACTTTAGTTGTATTCATAATTCATCAAATAAGAGGAAGATGGGCATCCATGCATGTTCAAATGGTGAGGAACATAGAGGATGGAATACTAAGATGTATACATATTAAGAATAAGCGAAGAAGAACCTTGAGTAATACCAAAAATGGATGGGATAATGTTATCTGTGTGGGGAAAAGGTGCATAGAGTGAAATACTGTTATGGAGTTCAATGTCTTATCTATGGAGAACAAGGGAATTACCAAGCTCAATGCCCTGACCTAAGAGATTACTTTTATATCGAGGAAGGACATATTCCATTCCAATCATTGAAGAGGATGGATTGAAGGGATTATGTATTGGAATTCAAGAATAATGTTATTGAGGTACTTTTATGGTATATTGATATATCTATGTATTGGTCCATTATGGTTTTCAATAACTATATGGTACCGGTAACCATGAAAAGTGATTGATATATTTTTTGAAAGAAGATGATATACACATAATGAAGGGATAAGGAGAAAATAATATGTTTAATAGTATTAATTAGCTCATGACTGATATAAGGACAAAGTGAAATCATGGTTTGAGTATATAGAATGTTTTGGATGTTGGTATGGGGAAAGAGTTAACTTTTGACAGCATTAATGTTTTAGATAAGGTTCTATGGTAATTCATGTTTCAATAGAATACATGATTAAGGTAGTCACATGTTTGTAATGTGACCAACAGGATACATATTATGATATATGGGGGATAAATGATGGTATTCACATGCTTGGTAGATGACCTCTCTAGTAATATTTTTCTTTACACCATGGGATTGGACATAGGTATTTTGAATATACCTAAATATTTAAATGAATTAAGTTAGACATCAGATAGTATTTTTTAAGTCCATAACCTTTTGATAATATTTCTAAAATGTTATAATAGTATAGTTTTGGAAAAAGTAAAACCCATAGGATGGTCGAAAACCCATCGCGTCGGACAAGGATCCCGGAACCGAACCCATAACCGAAGTGTGACAGGCCTTTATCACCTACCACTGGGCTACAAGAAGTCCCTGGTTAGTAAAAATTAGTTTTATTTTATTAAGTGGGATGATATATGAATTATAAGTCCATTTTTCGAGCCATATACGATTAATATTACCATATATGGACTTATGTATATTGAATAACCTTTGTTAACCTTTCGTTTGAGAAAGATGGAATGACCTGGCATTCTATCACATGATCTGCTAATACTTTACGAATGACAAATTCAACGTCATTTATTTAAATAAGAGATGAAGTTTAAATTGTTCATGGAATGACAAACAATCATATTACACTGAAATCAATTATGTATATCTCTTTATGCGAAAATTCATCAACTTTAGGGAAATGGTATTAAAAACCAAAAAAATGGTGTCCTAGTACTCTCATATCCGATGAATCAAATGCTATCGTAGATCATCACAAATTGATGGCTTTGTGATTGTTGGTTTTTTCAGAGCCATGTTCTCTACCACTCTTCATCAGAACTTGACAGTTAGATTTCTCTTCCACATCAATGTTTTCACCTATGTTATCCTCTTTGGAAGCCCAGTGATGAGTTACTTTGGGTATCCATTATGTTTCTAACGTTCCTTTTTAAAATGATTTTTTAGTATTCCTATTTATGATGTGGGTTTCTTTGAAAAAACATTCAAGTAGTAAATGATTTATAAACCTAATGAATTCTGAGGGCGAAATTCATTTTAAGGGGGCTAGAATGTAACACCCCAAGATTTTATGAGAAATATTCTTTTTTAATTTCATTGATGTCTTGTGTTGTAAGCTACACCAAGATTAGATTGCGTTAACCGAAACACCGTATTAGCTTGTAGTATACACAAACACTATTCTTGGATTGTGTTTCATGCAAGAGCGACCTTCCTCAATACCGTGTGTCAAACGCAATACCGAGTTTCACTAAACAATGATATATTGTTATAATATTATTATGAACTAGACAATATGAATAGTATTAACCGCATTTTTAATTTTATAACACTATAATTCATCTTTCACATTTTCTAGAATGAGTTATGCAAACAAAATCAATTTTCCGGATAAAAGAAGTATTTTTCAAAATATGCAGTTTTCCTCCATTTAATGGCGCACCCATTTTAAAACAAATCTTTGAAATGTTTATGAGTTAAATTTTACAAAATAAACTTCTTATTTTGAATCAGGATATAAAAATTTACATTGTATACAGTTTTTATATTTTTCTGGCAAAGTTCTTATTTTGATGAATAGTAAAAACACACTAAATTTACGTAAAAACAAATTTTTTCATCGAGATAATTTATATGGTTAAATAATAATAGTTAATTGTTTTAAAGTATAAATAGAATATATTTTTACCATTTAATATAATTTATGTCATTATTATTAATTTTACATATAATTCGAAGGTAAAATCAATTCAATCTTTTGCAATGTTTTTAACAAAAAACCCATTTTTTCGACAATAGGATAAATTTTAAATTAATTACTGAAACGTCTATGATATAAACTTAAGAAAATGGATTCCATATTTTGAATCATTAGGTCAAAATTATGTTAATATGCTACTTTTTAATTTTGAGAATTATGAATAGTAACTACGGTAAATTTTATTTACCACAATTAAAGGTAAATTCGGTAATTAAGGGTAAAAATAATATTATCAAATTACCCTAACACTTGTCTTAATATAATTTTATGATTATATTTCGTCCTAAAATATACTTTTTTCGAAATTTTATTTATTAGAACCCACTTGTATGTGATTAAGACCTTTAATTTATTTTATTAAAATGAATGTGAAATATGTCTCACTAAAACATTAATAATTAAATTATTTTTAATATAAGGCTATACAGAATATAAATTCGTTTATAAATATATATTTGAAATATAAAAGGTTTTTATTTATCATGGTAATTTATTTTTAATTTTTAAGAAATATATAATTACCTTAATAGCGCATACATTAATGATGCATAAATTCTTTATTTAGTGAAAAAATCAATAATATAGTTTTTATTAAACTAATAATACCCATAAAGGTCCAAACACATGACCAAAACTTATTGGTCGTGTAAATATAAACCATAATCATAAAAAGGTAGAATATTTTACCATTTGGAGCTTTATAATAGAGATTATGACATTTATATTATTTTATCTTTAATGATATCAAAGTTTTCACCTTCATAATTTAATTAACATATCAGTTTACATGTTGGGTGTTTTAGAAGATAAATTAGACTATAAGTAGTATTATGAAATATAATAAATTTAAATTCATCATAGTATTTTATTTTTACTTTTTATGCAACAAATAAGTATATTAAATAATTATACAAAAATGTTGTTCTAATTATTTTATAGAGAAAAATATCAAATTAAATGGATGTAAACATATTGAAATAAATATTATATGATCTAATTAATGTTCTACAAAAATTTTTTATATAAATATTACATGTTAGGAATCTATTAAATATCGTGGTTCGAATATATCCCCTGTTTGGATTTTATTTAAATTCAAATAAATGAATATTGTCAAAATTGACTATATTGATATTTTATAGAAAATAACATGTTATTAAATTGTTTAAAAATCACAAAAATATTTAAAAATTATAAATTAAAATTTATATGGTCTGAAATTTCATAAAGTATCCAATTATATACAATTCACACCACATAAGTAAATATTTATAATGATTTAAAATTTATAATATTATTACCACAAATAAAATTAAATAGATTAAATAAGGATAAATCAAATTGATAAGGTTTGAAACAAATTCCCAAAATGTCTAAATTTTATTTTAGTATGAGATTACAACCCTATATCATCTCATCTTCAAATTTTATTTATTTTGGAGGTTTTTAGGTGGGGTTTTAATTTATTATAATTTAATATTTTTGAGGTGTCCAAAAGTGCCCCTCTCCTCCCTTATAAAAGCGCACCTCCTCCCTCTCCTCTTCAAAACATTTTGTGCCTTCATGATCTACCAAACACTATCCATTTATCTTCTACACTTCCCTAGAAACCTACTATAGGTCTTTTTTTCTTCAAATACCAACTTCAGTGCCCTAAGAGGAGGCGCGTCGAAGAAGAGGTAATATCCTTTACTGATTCTATCAAACTTATTTCTTCTCCTACTTCCTCTATATTAGTTGTTTAATTATTAAGTAATAACTCCAGTATCACCTTTATACTGATATGTTATTATGAATATGAAGAAACCATATTCTATCTTCTATACATCCTATGAAAAAATGAAATCACCGCACGTGCGTACATACGGCTTACCATCTCCACTTCGTGGTGTAATCTTTTATTTCATCACTAACATACTTGGAAGGGTATAAGGATGGAAGAAATAAATATATATGGTTATTGTAAAGTGATATTGATTTTGAAATATTTTACACCATACACTTCAATACCATTCTATATTCATGGGAATGATATCATCACTAGTTCGTACGTACGGCCTACCGTCTCCACGATGTGATGTGATTCATTCTACATGATCTTCATTTAATAATGATTATATAAATTAATTGAATGAATAAATATGATATATATTACACTAAAAACATTATGTAAATTATTTATCTATAACCCAAAAAGAGAAATAAGAATTTATTCGACAAAACACGCATAAGAACATAAAGCAATGAACACCCAAATAACAATTAGCAATGAAATATTACTAATAAGAAGATAATAATATGACCAAATATGATATCATAACAGTGAATATGATTCTGGAATAATTCAACGACGTTATTTAAATCATTATATAGGAGGTTCAAAAATGTACAAAGCATATCAGACCTAAGGTAAGGGATAATTATTCCAATCTCATTCTTATCCAAGATTGTTTATTCGTAAGTATTTATTGGGGTTATGATTATCATCCATGCCCATGTTTTCTAAAAATTATTTCATAAAATATTCAATAATATTATAGGTATGTTTAAAGTCATGGTTACCCTTTTTTTAATTTTACGACATGGGGTGTAGGGAATCTTTATTTTGTTTACCATATGAGGTACTTTTTGACTTTTTCGGTAAAAGTACGATGAGAATGTTTTTTTAACTTATACGACATGAACAGATTTTTTTCGGTTTCATAACACATTTTCTTCATGAAACATACTCTACAAGATTTCATGATTATTTTCAATAAAATAATTTCCTTTTAAAATTTCATGGCATTTTGTGAAAAGAATATGATTTTTAAGAACAAAGGATATTTTCCTCAAGAATTCATTTAAAGTGTTTCATCAAAACTATTTTCCATCTAAGATGAAATTATTTAGAATGTTTATGTCTCAAGTATAATGTCTCCGTTATTTACATGGATAGATTTTTATTATAATAAAATGATATCCATTTGTTTTATATGGATTATGTCACGATGGGATGATATTTATAAAACCCATTTTATTCTTTGGGTTATGATGAATGATTTATGATTGTTTTGTGGCACAAGTAAGAATGATTTAAATATGAGATGAGTGGGACCTATATCTCCCTCTAATTCATTAGGTAAAGATTTATATCTCATGATATATACATGGCTGGAACGGCATGTAAAATCTGGTTCAACAATATAGGGCTGGAACGGCAAGTAAAACCAGTTCAATAGTGGACTTTGTCCACTATAATGGTCTTGGCTGTAATGCCTTAGATACTATGGAAATCATATCATATGATTATTGGTTTTACACAATTACATGTTTTATTCCCATGATATTTTATCATGATTAATGTTCCTTTTTTATCTATACCTTATGTACTGCCATGTTTTTTATCATTGCTCATGATTTTGATGTTTAGATTTTGTGCTCATGTTTTTACGTGCAAATGTTTATGGGTTGTTTTATGTCCTCCATGTTTACCCTTACTAATCATTTGAGCTCACCCTTTTATGTTTTCTTTTCCCCTGGATATAAATAAAGGATTTACTAAAAAAAGGGATGAACTTTTTGGGATATGTTGAAGATCTTTAACCATAATTAGAATATTTTTTCCAAGTTTCCAAATACACTAAGCTAATATGGTATTTGGGCATCTGTTTTCTTCATGTATTAAGTATTCCACAAAAGTAATGTAATGTCTATGTACGTAAAGATTTGGGTATCTACGGTTGGTATCAGTCCGAAGGTTTAGTTACCCTTTGGAAACTAGGATGTGAAAACTTTATTAAGATCCCAAGAGATATTTCTAAGGTATGTCTAGGGATGTCCCTAAGGTTTAGTATCACTATAGGTTACAATACTAGAATTATGTTAATGATGATGAATAACCAAGGGTTAACCTAAGGTGTCATGGATTAAAGAATGTGTGATAAGTTAGACATCCCATAAGTAACTTTTTATGATTATGTGGTTCCATGTTATTTTAATAGTTACTTACACTATGGTTTCTGGTTTTAGTCAATGTAGGGAATGAAAAGGAATTTGGTTAACATTGATTCCAATGGAAAAATTGGTGACTATGATAAAAAAAATATAATTTCCTAGATAGAAAGATATTATTATTATGTCGAATCCGTCATTACAATATATGATTAACAAGGTGAACTTTCGTTGTATTACTAAGTCATCAAATAAAAGGAAGATGGACTTTTATGCATGTTCGTATAGTGAGGAACATAGAGGAAGGAAGACTATGCTTTCTACATATCAAGAAGAATGGAAGAATAACCTTCAGGAATTCCTCAAATGGAGGGGAAGATGTTATCTGTGTGGGGAAAAGGTGCATAAGGTGACAGACTATTATGGAGTTCAATGTATTATCTGTGGAGAACATGGGAATTACCCAAATCAATGCCCTGACCTAAGAGGTTACATCTAAATCGAGGAAGGACCTATTCCATTCCAATAATTTAAGAGAATGGATTGAAGGGATTTTGTATTGGAATTCAATAATAATATTGTTGAGGTACTTTTATGGTATATTGAAATATCTATGTATTGGTCCATTATGGTTTTCAATGTTTATATGGTATCGGTAACCATGAAAAGTGATTGAAATATTTTTGGAAAGTAGATGATATGTACATAATGAAGAGATAAGGAGAAAATAATATGTTTGATAGTATTAATGAGCTCATTACTGATATAAGTACAAAGTGATATCATGGTTTGAGTATATAGAAATTTTTGGATTTTCGTATGGGAAAGGAGTTAACTTTTGATAGCATTAATGTTTTAACTGAGGTTCTATGGTAATTCATGCTTCAAGAGAATACATGATTAAGGTATTCACATGTTTGTAATGTGACCAATAGGATACATCATATGATATATGGGGGTTAAATGATGGTATTCACATTCTTGGTAGATGAACTCTCTAGTAATCTTTTTCTTTACACTATGATATTGGACAGAAGTATTTTGGATATGCCTAAAGATTGGAATGATTTAAGTTAGACATCAGATATTATTGTTTAAGGCTAGAACCTTTTGATATTATTTTTGTAATGTTATAATAGTATATTTTTAGAAAAAGGACAACACGTAGGATGTGCGACAACCCATCGCGTTAGACAAGGATGCATGAATCGAACCCAAAACCGAAGTGTGATAGGCCTTTATCCCCAACCACTGGCTTACAAGATGTATGTGGTTAGTATAAATTAGTTTTATTTTATTAAATGGTATGATATCTGAAGTATATGTCCATTTTTGGAGCCATATACATTTAATATCACCACATATGGACTTATGTATATTGAATAACTTTTGTTAACCTTTCGTTTGAGATAGATGGAATGACCCGTTATTCTATCACATGATCTGCTAACACTTCACGAATGACAAATTCAACTTCATTTTTTTAAATAAGAGATAATGTGGAAATTTTTCATGGAATGAACAAAAATTATATTACACTGAAATCAAGTATGTATTTCTCCTTATGCGAATATTCATCAACTTTAGGGAAATGATATTGAATACCAAAAAATGGTTTCCCTAGTACTGTCATATTAGATGAATCCAATGATACCATAAATCATCACTAATTTATGGATTTTTGATTGTAGGATTTTTCATAGCCATGTTCTCTACCACTCTCCATCAGAACGTGATGGTTTTATTTCTCTTCCATATCCATGTTTTCACCTATGTTATCCTATGTGAAAACCCAGTGATGAGTTAATTTGGGTATCCATTATGTTTCTAACATTACTTTTTAAAATGATGTTTTATTATTCCTTTTTATGATGTGGGTTTCTATGAAAGAAACATTCAAGTAGTAAACAATTTATGACCCCGATGAATTTTGAGGGCGAAATTCATTTTAAGGGGGGTAGAATGTAACACCCCAAGATTTTATGAGAAATATTCTTTTTTAATTTATTTGATGTCTAGTGTTGTACGTTACACCAAGATTATATTACACTATACGCAACACTGTATTATCTTGTAGTATATGCTAACACTATTCTTGGGTTGTGTTGCACGTAAGAGCGACCTTCCTCAATAGCGTGTGTTGTACGCAATACCGAGTTTCACTAAACAACGATATATTGGTATAATATTATTAAAAACTAGCCATTATGAATATTATTAACCACATTTTGAATTTTATAACATTATAATTCATCTTACACATTTTCTAGAATGAGTTATGAGAACAAAATCAATTTTCCAGATAAAAGAAGTTTTTTTCAAAAAAATGCAGTTATGCTGCCTTTTAATGGCGCACCCATTTTAAACCTAATTTTTGACAAGTTTATAAGTTAAATTTTGAAAAATAAACTTCTTATTCTGAATCATGATATAAAAATTTACCTTGGATAATGGTTTTATATTTTTCTGGCAACGTTCTTATTTTGATGAATAGTAAAAACACGCTAAATTTTACGTAAAAACAACTTTTTTCATCGAGATAATTTATATGGTTAAATTATAATAGTAAATTGTTTTAAAGTATAAATAGAATATATTTTTACCATTTAATATAATGTATGTCATTAGAATTAATTTTACATTCAATTTGTAGGTAAAATCAATTCAATCTTTTGCAATGTTTAAAAAAAAACCATTTTTTCGACAATGAGATTAATTTTAAACTAATTACTGCAACTTCTGTCTTTTGAATTTGGAAAAATGGATTCCATATTTGGAATCAGTAGGTACAAATTATGTTAATAGGATACTTGTTATATTTTGGCATTATGAATAGTAACTACGGTAAATTTTATTTACTAGAGTTAAAGGTAAATTAGGTAATTAAGGGTAAAAATAATATTATAAAATTACCCTAAAACTTGACTTAATATAATTATATGATTATATTTCATCCTAAAATATACTTGGGTCAAAATTGTATTTATTAGAACCCACTTGTATGTGATTAAGACCTTTAATTTATCTTATTTAAATGAAAGTTAAATATGTCTCACTCAAACTTTGATAATTAAATTATTTTTAATATAAGGTTATACAAAATATAAATTCAGTTATAAATAATCATTTTATATCAAAAATTTTTATCTTCATCATGGTAATTTATTTTTAATTTTTAAAAAATATATAATTACCTTAATAGCTTATACATTAATGATGCGTAAACGATTTATTTCATGAAAAAATCGATAATATAGTTTTTATTAAACTAATAATACCTATAAAACGCCCAAAAACCTGACCAAAACTTATTTGTCGTGTAAATATAAACCATAATCATCCAAATTTTTAATTTTTGACCGTTTTGAGCCTTATAAAAGCGATTATGACATTTATATTATTTTATCTTAAATGATGTCAAAGTTGTCACCTTCATAATATAATAAACATATCATTTTAAAAGATGGGTGTCTTAGAAGATAAATTATACTAAAAGTATTATTATGAAATATAATAGTTTTAAATTCATCATAGTATTTTATTTTTAATTTTTATGCAACAAATAAGTATATTAAATAATTATACAATAATGTTTTAGTAATTATTTTATAAAGAGAAATATCAAATAAATATTTTAACAAATATTAACATAAATATTATATGAACTAATTAATGTGATCCACAGATATTTTATACGAATATGAAATGTTAGGAATCTATTTAATATTCTGGTTCGAATATATCCTCTGTTTGGATTTTATTTAAATTCAAATAAATGAATAGTGTCAAAATTGACACTATTGATATTTTATGAAAAATAACATGTTATTAAATTGTTTAAAAATCACAAAAATATTTAAATATTATAAATTTAAATTTATATGGTCTAAAATTTAATAAATTATATAATTATGGATAATTATCAACAAATATGTAAGTATTTATTGTGATTTAGATTTTATAATATTAATTCCACAAATAAAATTAAATAGATTAAATAAGGATAAATAAAATTCATAAGGTTTACAATAAATTCCCAACATGTCTAAATTTTTTTTATGATGCAATTACAACCCTATATTATCTCATATTTCAATATGAGTTATTTTTGAGGTTTTTAGGTGGGGTTTTAATTTATTAGAAATTCATATTTTTGAGGTTTCCAAAAGTGTCCCTCTCCTCCCTTATAAAAGGGCACCTCCTCCATCTCCTCTTCAGAACATTTTGAGCATTAAAGATCTTCCAAACCCTATCCATTTCTCTTATACACTAACCTATAAAACTACTAGAAGTCCTGGTCTTCTGAAAATACCAACTTTAGTGCCCTAAGATGAGGTTAAGAGGAGGAGCGTCGAAGAAGAGGTAATAGCCTTTACCGATTCTTTCAAAATTATTTCTTCTCATACTTCCTCTATATGAGTTGTTTCATTATTAGGTAATAACTCCAGTATCACTTGTATAATGATATTTTATTATTAATATGAAACAACCATATTCTATCTTCTATCCATCCTATGAAAAAATGAAATCACCACGCGTGCGTACGTACAGCTTACCGTCTCAATGCCGTGGTGTAATCCTTTATTTCATCACTAACATACTTGGATGGATATAAGGATAGAAGAAATAACTATATATTATTATTGTAAAGTGATATTGATTATAAAATATTATACACCATACATTTCAATATAATTCCACAGTCATGGGAATGATATCATCGCTCGTGCATACGTACGACCTACCGTCTCCACGATGTGATGCAACTCGTTCTACATGATTTTGATTGAATAATGATTATATAAATGAATTTTACAAATAAATATGATATGTATTACACTAATAAATTTTTTTAAATTATTTATCTATAACCTTAAAATAGGAATAAGAATTTATTGGAGAAAACATGAATAAGAACATAATGTAATGAACACCCGAATAACAAGTAGTAATGAAATATTACTAATAAGTAGATAAGAATATGACCATATATGATATCATAAAAATTAATACGATTCTATCATAATTCAATGGTGTTATTTAAATCATTATATAGGAGGTTCGGATATGTAAAAGTCATATCGGACCTAAGGTAAGGGATGATTATTCCAATCTCATTTTTTTCTGAGATTGTTTATTCATAAGTATTTACTGGGGAAATGTTTATCATCCATAACCATGTTGTCTAAAAATGGTTTCATAAAATGTTTACTATTATTCCATGTATGTTTAGAGTCTTGTTTACCCTTTTTTTACTTTTACTACATGTTATGTAGGGAATCTTTCTGATGTTTACCATATGAGGTACTTTTTGACATTTTCGATAAAAGTATGAGGAGAATGTTTTTTTACTTATATGGCATGAATGGATTTTTACGGTTTCATATAGCCTTTTCTTAATAAATATTACTCTACAAGATTTCATTTTTATTTTCAATAAAATCTTTTTATTTTAAAATTTCATGGAATTTTGTGAAAAGAAAATGATTTTGAAGAAGAAAGGTTATTTTCCTCAAGAATTCATTTCAAGTGTTTTATCAAAACTATTTTCCAACAAAGATGACATTATTTATCATGTTTATGTTTCAAGTATAATGTCTATATTATTTACATGGTTTTATTTTTATTATGATGAAATAATATCCATTTGTTTTATATGGATTATATCACGATGGGATGATGTTTATGAAACACAATTTATTCTTGGGTTATGATAATGATTTATGATTGTTTTGTGGATCACGTAATAATGATTTCAATATGAGATGGGTGGGACCTATATCTCCCTTTAATGCATTGGGTAAAGATTTATATCTCATGAGATAGACATGGCTAGAAGGTCTTGTAAAATCTGGTTCAGTAATACAGTGCTGGAATGGCAAGTAAACCTGGTTCAGTAATGGACTTTGTCCACTATGATGGTCTTGGAAGCAATGCCTTGGCTACTATGGAAATCATATCATGCGCTTAATGGTTTTCCAAAATTACATGTTTTATTCCCATGATATTTTATCATGATTAATGTTCCTCTATGATCTATGCCTTATGTATTGCCATGTTTTATGTCATTGCTCAAGATTTAGATGTTTAGATTTTATACTCATGTTTTATGTTCAAATGTTTATGGATTTTTTTATGTTCTCCATGTTTACCCTTACTGAGCATCTGATCTCACCCTTTTTAATTTTTAATTTTCCCAAGATATAAATAAAGGTATTAGGTATAAAAAAACAGAAGAATTTTATGGGAGACGTTGAAGATCTTTCAAAGTGATTAGAAGATTTTTTTTTCCGAGTTTCCAAATACAATAAACTAATATATTCTTTAGCCGTCTATTTTTTTCATGTATTAAGTATTCCATGAAAGTAATGTAATTTCAATGTATGTCAAGCTTTGGGTCTCTACAGGACATGTACGGGCGACCATGCAGATCAGCTCATATGCTGGACAGACCTAGGGGAGTCAGCACTTATGGGTCCATAGTTGGTAAGGGCTACCACTGAGAAGGTGAAAATCTTCTAGGAGAGGATGAAGACTATACAGACCCAGAAAAGTTCTTATGCTGATAGGAGATGGAGACCCTTGGATTTCGAGGAGGGAGTCCATGTCTTCATATGGGTCTCACCTCGATGAGGATTATGGAGGTTTGGTCGGGGCGGCAAGATATCTCCAAGGTTCATAGGACCTTTCCAAATCCACAACAGAGTAGGCGAGGTGGTGTACTGTCTAGATATTTCCCCATAAATACACCATGTGCATAATTCTTTCCATGTTTCATAGGTAAGGAAGTACATGCATGATCCATCATACGTTATCGAATGGGGAGAGCTAGAAATCAATAATGGGGTGACGTTTGAGGAGTTCTCGGTTGAGATAAAGGATCGAGAGGAGTGGGTCCCTCATGGGTGGTAGATTCCTCTAGTGAGAGTTTGTTGGCAGCATGAGAATCTCCAGGAGAGAACATGGGAGTGGGAGGCTCAAATACATGCTTAGTACTCCAATTTATTCCCATAGATTTTTTATAGCTTTTGGGGATGAAAATACTTATTTTTGGGAGAATGTAAAGACCTGAAAATTCCATATAAATTTTGTAAAAAATTATTTTAGATTATTACAAGTCTATGAAAATTGACGGTGCTTGATTCATAGGACCGGTGTGCCACAAACAAAATTTTCAACTTCTTTTAAGGTAACTTCATCAATTGTGTGCGCGTGAATTTCCATCTTTTGAAATGGTACTCGGAATTGAAATATGAGGGAACCGTTGAATCCGTAGCCCCGGGTTTCACATAAGGAGGCTCAACATTGATCGTAGTGGGTCAGCTAAAGAAGATAGTTTTGCGGACTTTTTATAGAATAATTAAATAAAAAAATGTTATTTTTGTTTTTCATCTAACTATTGAATGATTGTGGCAGGACTGCTAAATTTTCAAGCCATTTAATGTCTCGACTCTTCTGTTTCATAACCACACCATTTAGAGATAAGAGGTACATTAATTAAACCTCATTAATGATCGACATTTATCATATGGTGCATTAATCTCCCTTACAAACTATTTAAATTATGTTTGGCCTTGGGTTTTTTACATGGAAGAGAGGATCCTCTGTAGAATTTTTGCAGCATATTCTACAAATAAAGAACATAGGCTTGGGTGACAATGTTGGAGGAACCAATCCGGATACGATGAACATCAGTAGTTTCATCAAATGTGGATTCTTCTTCTACAATTGTGATGTCTCCTCCTAATCCGAGGTAGGGGTTTTTATTACATTCAAGTAAATTCTAAATTCATTTCCTCATTCTGGAAAAGCATGAAAAATGTAGATCAATCAAAATGAGTTGATCTGTGGTTTTTATGAAATTGCTGGTGGTTGTTGCTGAAGATTTTAACGGGGTTTAATCATTATCTATGTGATGTTTTTATTTGATACCCACTTGATATGATGCTAACGTGGAGGGAATGGACCAAACGAACAAGTCCCAGAGACTCCGCCACATTATTTTTTGTCATTTTCTTTGGGGGATGATTTTCAACTTGATGAAATCCTAAATCTGGGAGCCATGCAGTGACGACAGTAACTCAGGAGGCTCGTAGGCGCGTTTGGAAGGTGAAATGGACCACCAGGGCTCACCCAGTGGCCTGTGGAAGCCCTGCAGGAGAAGTAGTGGCAGGTAACGTTGTCCATCACCTACGTATCAACGACTGGTGATGGCGGCCAGTGCTGGTGGGTGATGGCTGCGGTGGACAGTGGGGCGGCCAACGTCGGTCGGCCGCGGTTGTAGTAGTGTGGTGCTCCATCGTGCGTTGCAGAAGGAAGTTGCGGCATCAAGGCGTGAAAGAGGGGACATGCACCCCACATGTCCCATTGATAGGGGGATGCACCATGTGCTGTCGCTGGTTGAAGAACCCAAATGTCTTACCATTCGAAAAGGTGGGCGTCCACCTAGCTGGAAGACCGCACCAAGCACCGGGTCGGGTCACACGGCGGGCCGTTCCAACCAGAGGTGCGCCGAGTTGTTCCAGGGCCTATCCAATTTGGGCAAGGCTGGGTTGAACCCAGGTCAGACCCAGACCGGGTCAGGTTGGACCAGGTCTGGGGGGGGGGGGGTTGGGTCGGTCTCACCATGTCGGACCAGACCCGAACCCTTTTCTGTTCAGATATTCCTAAAAAGTTCTATATCACAAATCAGACGTATGTTGGACAAATGGCCTGCAGTGCTAGATTTCTTGGAACAAGACGGTCCTTTTGAGATACTCCACCTGATTGTTTGAGAAAGTTGGAGTATGTCCAAGTTGTGTCGAACCCAAATCCAACCGTGCCCTTGGTACTAAAACGATTATAACTCACAAACCGAGCATCTGATTGATGTTCCATATGTTACACCCCAAGCTTCTACGATACGCTTCTCTTTGATTAATGTGATAGCGTGTGTTGTACGCAACACCGAGTTCTAACACACCATAACCAATCAAACTAGACGTTATGAATAGTAATACCCAATTTTCGAAATTATATGGACTTCATTTCTGGATTTGGAATATCGAATGTATCCTAAGGTGAAATTTTGGTAATTTTCGGATAACTTTCATATTTTGATGAATAGTGAAAATTAATAAATTTTAATTAAAAACAACTTTTTTAATCAAAATAATTAATAGTGATAAATTATGAATTTGAGTGGTTTTAAAGTATATTTAGAATATATTTTTACCATTTAATATAATGTTGTTCATTGGACATAATTTTACAATTAAACCGAACATAAACAAGTGTCAATCTTTTGATAGTTATTATCTCTTAAAAACATGCTTTTTGTTTTGACAGCGGGAATTAATTTTAAATTAATTTCTGCCACTTCTGTGTTTTGAATTTAGAAAAGTGGATTCCATATTTGGAATCAGGATGTCCAAATTGTGTAAATAGGTAACTTTTATTTTTAGACATTTTGAATAATTACTGTGGTAAATATTTTATTTACCATGGTTAAGGGTAAATCTGGTAAATAAGGGTTAAAAAATAATATTATAATAATACAAAATTACCCTAAAACGTGTACTAGACTTATTGGTTGATACATGTTCGACCATAGGCATCTTCGGGTCGATTTGTGACCCCATGGTGCCACTTGTAGGTGATAGGGACACTTTATTTTAATTAAGTTAAAATGAATACAAAAATGACACAAGCATATATCTTTTAGAAAAACAATTATTACATAGGGTTATATATGTTGGATTTTAGATTATAAATATTCATTAGAAATATGAAAATATTTCCTACATAATTATATTTTATTTATAATTTTTAGACATTAAATAATTTATTTTATTTATGACACAATGATGATGCAGTAATTACTAAAATAGTGAAAAATTAAATTAATTGATATTATAAATACCCAAATAAATATAATATGAAACTTTTAATGAATTAAACTAATTTTATAGGATAATATGATATGTTAGGATTGATTTAATTTACTTTTTTCGAAGTAATCAATCTGTTATGAGTTTCAAAAAAATCAACTATTGAATAGTATCAAAATTGACATAAAAGAGTTCTTAAAACAAATATTATATTATTAATTGATATTAAATTCCTAAAAATCTAATGTTCGACCAAGAGACTTATATCATGATATTTTCATCATTAATGGACCACTTGGGGGTCTCTTGGAATTATATAGTAAGTTTATTAACTATATTATATAAAAATACAAAGAGACATTGTAAAAGTGAAACTAATTAACTTAGAGTTAATACTTAAAGATAAGGTTAATATAAGTACCCAAACCTGTCTAAATTCTATTGGTTGAGTTTTTTTCGACCCATCCCCACCTTAAAATTTGAATAGTCAACTTTGGATCCATTGGAAACCGAATATTAATTTATTATAAACTAATATCTTTAACTTTTCCAAAGGTGCCCCTCACCCCTCTTATAAAAGGGCACTCCTCCTTCTCATTTCTTTACACCTTCAAAACCTTTTGGTTCGGCCCAAATATGCCCAAATACTCTCCCAACATCCCTCACTACAACCTATAGGACTTATTTTGATCATAAAGACAACCTAAGGAGCCCTTTTGATCAAATCAAAAGGAAGAACCCGAAGAAGAGGTAATGATTTCACCACCCTTTTCCAAGTTCATTTCTTCTTCCACATCTTCTTCCTTTGTTGTTACCATTCTAAAATAAAGACTCCAGTATCATATATATACTGTGATGTTATTATAAATATGGTACAACCATATTCAGTATTCTATCCACCCTTTGAATAACATGTCACCATATGTGCGTATGTACGGCTTACCGTCTCCACATCGTGGTGTAATTGTTATTCAATATATTATTATTTGGATGGGTATAATAATGATATGTAACTCATGTAAATAATAAATATAACATGTTAATGATTCTGTATATATGATATACCATCCATTTATATATTATTTTAAAACAATGATATTGTCGCTCGTGCGTACGTACAGACTACCGTCTCCACGAACGCGATGAGATTCATTCTCCATCGTATCCATTCAAGTATAATTATCATTTGATGATTTAAAAAATAATGTTTAAGGACTTGATATCATTATGGATATGAATAATATACATCCTATCCTTTATAAACATGTCTTACGTAACAAAACATATAAAAGAAAACAAGTAAGTTAACACCCGAAACAACGATAATACAAAGATATTATTATCAAATCAATATTAAAAGATCATATATGATATCATATTAATGTATATGATTCCTGTATAATTTAATAACAATTAATTCACCATTATACAGGTGGTTAACCTACCCCAACCAAGGAAAAGTACAAGGTAAGGTTTATTTCAAAATCTGTTCATTATCTGAGGTTGTTTATACGTAATAATCTACTGGGATCTCGTTATCATCCACATCCATGTTTCTTCAAAATGTATTTCAAAACATTTTTACAAGAATATGGGTTAAAGTCATTTATACCCTTGTTTTACTTTTTATAAGAGGAATCTTTCTATCGTTTTCAAAACAAGGTCCTTTTTAACCTTTTCGACAGAATTAAGGTAAGAATGTTTTTTTTAACTTATACGGCGGGTGCAGTTATTTTCGGCCATTATAAAATATTCAAAGCTTTCCTCACAAGATTATAATAATATTTTCAAGAAAATGTTTTATTTTATATGGCTCTTAAATGATTTCAAAAATAGAAATAGATATTTCTCTAAAGTGTTTTGATTTCATCTATGGCAACATCCTTTGATGGATTTTACGCTTATTTGAAGTTGATTTGTTATGATACAAAACTTCTATATTGTATTGAAGGTTTTGTGATATGATTGACTGTGGATGTGCTATTTTTATACCATTCATAGTTTATAACATTTTGTATGCTAGTTTTAATACGAATGTTTATGTTATGTTTAAACCTTTTCATATGGGAATGCATTGGACTTAATATGTGACTGGTGGAGCCCGCTATAGCTCCTCGATGCATTGGTAGGTCTCATGAGACAAACTAGTGTCTTGGCACAAAGCCTTGACAAAATCTTATTTGTAGTCTTGGCACGAGGCCTTGGCTATGTGGTTATGATAGTCTGGCATTATGCATTCCAACATTATGAAAGTGGTTATTGATATTGCATGTGATTATTCGATTAGTAGAGTATCCATGTGAATAAGTAAATGGAATTACTTCATTTTACTTTTACCATACTATGTTTAAGTTCAAGTTTAAAAGGATTTTGTTTTAGTTATACATTGCCTTAAATGTTTATTCCTATTGATGAATGTTTTCGGTATATTGTTATCCTTACTGGGAATTTGAGCTCACCCTTTTTCTATGTTTTATTTTTCCCAGGAAGTGAAGAAGTAAATTATGAATGACCTGCAGGGATATTATGTGGGGATATGAGTGTGGTTTATGGAGACAATATGTTGTTGTAGTAGTTTTTCATTTTATGATGTAATGTAAGACTTATGAATATATCTGGTGTTTCCAAGGCTACTAAACCAATCGGTATTTCGAGATTTGATCTTTCTTGTGATCATGCCAATGTTATGTAATAATGCACCGACTCTGGGTAACTAGGGTTGGGGCATTACAGTTGGTATCAGAGGACGTTTAGTACAGACCTTGGAAGCTAGATTTAGATATACTCTGATTAGAGCACGTAGACCTAAGATGAACTTTGAGGATTAGTATAGAAGAACTTCCTAGAATTTTGGTATTGTAGAGATTTTGTGAGTTTTCTGAGCAATACATCCCTGTCTGGATACGAGCAGGTAGAGGCGGCTCTGGCACAGATTTACCAAGGGGTAAAACCCGAAAACACCTCTTTGAGCTAGACTCGAACGGGAACTGGTGCACGACAACGGGCCTTGCTGCACTCTTGGTTACGACACTCCCGGGGGATATGCTTAGGATAACTCTCATTTTCTTTACAAATCATTATGAAGGGTTTATGAGTATATACTTCCTCAAAGAAAACATTTTTATGATTATGGATTATATCCATAAATAGTTCAATTTATGTTAAGTGTTTTATAAGTATGGGATTATGTATTTTGATTCATAAACTGATCTAGTTTATGCCATTGTTTAGAAATGGAGCCTAGTGGAAGAAATGGAAACCGTATCAATGCACGCACTCCATGTTGGGATTTCCCTCCTGCTCAAGATAATTATAGTGGAGCTGGTGATGCAACTGGTCTTGATCAGCTAATTACCATACTGGGACAACTTACTCAGGTTATGAATAATAACCTTACCCGTATGGAGCACCCTGATCCACAGCATGGAGGATCAATGTTAGATCGATTCATGAGGCAACAACCACCAACATTCAATGGGAGTACAAATCCCTTAGTAGCTTAGCAATGGATAAATTCCCTAGAGAAAATATTTCAGGCTTTGGGGAGCAGTGAAAGGGAAAAAGTTATCATGGCAGTTTACCACCTCACTGGAGATGCTGATCAATGGTGGTCATTAATTCAAAATATGAAGGAAGATGATGAAGTATCAAATATGGAATGGAGGGAGTTCAATGATCTGTTTTTAGAAAAATACTTTCCTCGCGACCATCGAGCAGATATGGAAAGACAATTTCTAAGTCTGAGACAGAAGGAGGATGAGAATATCACAAAGTATGAGGCTAACTTTACAAGGTTAGCAAGGTATGCTGGTGATTATATACATAACCCAAGAAGTAAGATTGATCATTTCTTTGATTGGTTAAAACCATTTCTCCATCATGAATTAGTCTCACAATTATTTTCGTCGTACGAAGACATTGTCTCATGTGCTATCAAGATCGAAAAGGAATTCTCTAAGTCTTATGACTTTAAAGCAAAGCAAGAGAAGAAGAGACCTGCTGATCAATCTGGGAATGGAAATAAGGGGAATAAGGGAATGGTTGAAAATCCATCTTGTGGTAAATACGGGAAGAAACATCCTGGTACTTGCTTGAAGGGAATGGGAGTCTGTTACAAGTGTGGTGAAAAAGGCCACCAAGCTCGTGATTGCAAGGGGAAGAAGGAAGCTACCAACGTTCAGTGCTACAATTGCAGGGAGATGGGGCATTATGCAAATGCATGTCCTAAGCGTCAGGAGAACTTACCTCAGAAAAGGAAAAGGGATCAAGGCAAGGCTTATGCTATCACTACTGCTGAGGTAGAAGCTCCGAAAGACGTGGTGGCAGGTAATTTAATGGTTTCCTCAAGTTTAGAAAATGCATTATTTGATTCTGTATCATCACATTGTTTCATATCTTCCCAGTTTGCTAAGAAAATTAGATATTTCCAATTTTATTTAATAAGGGAGTTGTCAGTTAAAACTCCTAAGGGAAGTATCATTGCAACAATGTTTTGTGAATCAATCCCCATTAGAGCACATAAATGTTCATTATCTGCTGATCTCATCATCATACCTATGATTGAGTTTGATATAATCCTCGGTAGGTATTGGCTTTCAGACTATGTTGCGAAGATTTATTGTAAGAAGAAAGAGGTTACGATTCTTGATGATAATGATAAGGAACACCTTATCTTTAGAGAAGAATCGTCACCACCTAATTCTTATTTAGATCCACCCCCAGTAGCTCAACTTAATTCAATTATTGGGGAGGAAGAGAATGAAATAACTGTCGGTGAGGAAAGGAATGTTCAAATAGAGGATGTACCTATTGTGAAAGAATTTGTAGATGTATTTCCGGAAGATTTACCTGGACATCCTCCAGAACGAGAAGTTGAGTTTTCCATTGATTTGATTCCTGGATCAAGGCCTATATCGAAGACCCATTATAGAATGGCCACTGTAGAATTAGTTGAACTAAATAAACAACTAGAGGAATTGAGTAATAAGGTATTTATTCGCCCTAGGGTTTCTCCATGGGGAGCCCCTGTTCTTTTTGTTAAAAAGAAAGATGGATCTATGAGGTTATGTATCTACTACAGGGAGATCAATGCTATAACGATAAAGAACAAGTATCCCCTACCTCATATTAATGATTTATTTGACCAACTACATAGAGCTCAATACTTTTCAAAGATTGACCTTCGATCTGGATACCATCAGTTGTGTGTGAAGAAGGAAGACATTCCGAAGACAGCATTTCGAACCAGGTACGGGCATTACGAGTTTACCATAATGCCGTTTGGATTGACTAATGCACCCTCTATATTCATGGATATGATGAATAGAGTTTTCAAGGAGTATCTCGATGAATTTGTGGTGGTATTTATTGATGATATCTTGGTATACTCCAAAACCTACGAAGATCATGAAAATCACTTGTGCATTATCTTGAAGACTCTGAGGAGGCATGAATTATATGGGAAGTTTAGCAAGTGTGAATTCTGGATTCATGAGATTTCTTTTCTTGTCCATATTGTCTCTAAAGATGGAATCTCTGTTGATCCTTCTAAGACCAAGGCAATCCAAGAATGGCCAGCACCTACGAGTATAACTGAGGTACGAAGTTTTATTGGTTTGGCAGGTTCTTATCGACGTTTCGTCCAGAATTTTGCCCGATTGGCTAACCCATTAACGAAGCTCACACGTAAAGGGGTTAAATTTGTTTGGACAAAAGAGTGTGAATAATGTTTTGAAGAACTGAAGAGAAGATTAGTCAATGCTCCTATATTGACTCTACCATCGGGGAATGATGGGTTCTTTATTTATATTGATGCATCAAAGAAAGGACTTGGTTGTGTCCTTATGCAGAATGATAGAGTTATTGCCTATGCGTCACGACAGTTGAAAATTCATGAACAATACTATCCTACTCATGATCTCGAGTTAGCAGCTGTGATATTTGCTTTTAAGATATGGAGGCACTACCTCTATGGTGAAAAATGTGAGATTTATACTGATCACAAGAGTTTGAAGTATATTTTCTCACAAAAAGAACTCAACATGAGGCAAAGGAGATGGCTTGAATTACTCAAGGATTATTATTGCATGATACACTACCACCCGGGGAAAGCAAACAAGGTGGCAGATGCTTTGAGTAGAAAAGACCATGGAGTTTTTAACAATATGAGAATTGAAAGGGATCCAATTTTCATGGATCTAGTGAAGATGGACATGGGAATAACCAGGGAAGGTAAAACATCAATACTTTTTCAAATGGTTGCCAAACCATCTTTACTAGAAGGGATTAAGAGTTCTTAAACCGATGATGAAGAATTTCAAAAGAAGATTAAAGCTATGAATGATGGGAGATTGATAGACTTTGTGTATGAAGATGGAATTTTGAAATTCGGGAAGAGACTTTGTGTTCCCGATTTACCTGATCTAAAAAGGGAATTGTTGGATGATGCTCATATTTCAAATTTCTCTATACACCCTGGGAGCACGAAAATGTATAGAGATTTGAAGGAACATTTTTGGTGGGACAACATGAAGAGGGAGATTGCTGATTTTGTGTCAAGATGTATGGTTTGTCAACAAGTGAAAGCTGGAAGGCAACAGCCTGGAGGAGTCATGCAACCTCTTCCCATACCGGAGTGGAAATGGGACAATATTACGATGGACATTGTCATGGGGCTACCAACGACTCCTATAAGGAATGATGCAATATGGGTTATTGTTGATCGTCTTACCAAGTCAGCACATTTTCTTGCTATAAGAGAAGATCTACCCCTGGAACGTCTAGCAAGACTATATATTAATGAAGTTGTGAGACTTCATGGTGTACCCCTATCGATTGTTTCTGATCGTGATCCCCATTTTACTTCAAGATTTTGGAAAAGTCTTCAGAAATCCATGGATACTGAACTTCATTTGAGCAATACTTACCACCCTCAGACAGATGGACAATCAGAACAGACTATTCAGACCTTAGAAGACATGTTGAGATCTTGCTCACTTGACTTTCAGGGTATGTGGGATCAATATTTACCACTGGTAGAATTTTCCTATAACAATAGCTTCAATTCGAGTATTCAGATGGCACCATATGAAGCGTTATATGGAAAGAGATGTCGTACACCAACCTGTTGGGATGACGTTGGTGAAAGAAAACTTGTAGGCCCAGAACTGGTGGAGGAAACGGTGGAAAAGGTGAATGTAATCCAAAATCACATCAAAGCAGCTCAAAGTAGGCAGAAGAGCTATGCCGATAATCGAAGGAAGGATTTGGAATTTCAAGTCGGTGATCATGTTTTCCTGAAGGTATCTCCATGTAAGGGAGTCATACGTTTTGGTAAGAAAGGTAAATTGATTCCCATGTACATCGGACCCTTAGAAGTTCTAGAACGAATTGGGGTTGTAGCTTACCGATTGGCAATGCCGCCAAGTCTCTCCAAAGTTCACGATGTGTTCCACATATCTCTGTTGAGGAAATACATGCCTGACCCAACGCATGTACTCACCTATGAGGAATTAGAACTGGAACCCGATCTGTCTTATTGTGAAGAGCCTGTCAGGATTCTTGATACAAGAGAACAAGTACTGAGAAACCGGACGACATGTCTGGTAAAAGTTTTGTGGAGAAACCATAAGATGGAAGAGGCAACGTGGGAACCCGAGGAACTTATGATGAAGAACCACACGAGCCTTTTCATGCGGTAGTATTCTAGAAATTTCGAGGATGAAATTATTCGAAGGATGGGAGAATGTAACACCCCAAGCTTCTACGGTACACTTCTCTTTGAATAATGTGATAGCGTGTGTTGTACGCAACACTGAGTTCTAACACACCATAACCAATAAAACTAGCCGTTATGAATAGTAATACCTACTTTTCGAAATTATATGGACTTCATTTCTGGATTCGGAATATCAAATTTAGCCTAAGGTGAAATTTTGGTACTTTTCGGATAACTTTCATATTTTGATGAATAGTGAAAATTACTAAATTTTAATTAAAATAACATTTTTAATCAAAATAATTAATTGTGATAAATTATGAATTTGAGTGGTTTTAAAGTATATTTAGAATATATTTTTACCATTTAATATAATGTTGTTCGTTGGACATAATTTTACAATTAAACCGAACATAAACAAGTGTCAATCTTTTGATAGTTATTATCTCTTAAAAACACGTTTTTTGTTTTGACAGCGGGAATTAATTTTAAATTAATTTCTGCCACTTCTGTGTTTTGAATTTAGAAAAATGGATTCCATATTTGGAATCAGGATGTCTAAATTGTGTAAATAGTTAACTTTTATTTTTAGACATTTTGAATAATTACTGTGGTAAATATTTTATTTACCATGGTTAAGGGTAAATCTGGTAAATAAGGGTTAAAAATAATATTATAATAATACTAAATTACCCTAAAACGTGTCCTAGCTTTATTTTTTGATACATGTTCGACCATAGGAATCTTTGGGTCGATTTGGGGACCCCATGGTGCCACTTGTAGGTGATAGGGACACTTTATTTTAATTAAGTTAAAATGAATACAAAAATGACACAAGCATATATCTTTTAGAAAAACAATTATTACATAGGGTTATATATGTTAGATTTTAGATTATAAATATTCATTAGAAAGATAAAAATATTTCCTACATAATGATATTTTATTTATAATTTTTAGAAATTAAATAATTTATTTTATTTATGACACAATGATGATTCAGTAATTACTAAAATAGTAAAAAATTAAATTAATTGATATTATAAATACCCAAATAAATATAATATGAAACTTTTAATGAATTAAACTAATTTTCTAGGATAATATGATATGTTAGGATTGATGTAATTTACTTTTTTCGAAGTAATAAATCTGTTATGAGTTTTAAAAAAATCAACTATTGAATAGTATCAAAATTGACATAAAAGAGTTCTTAAAAAAATATTATATTATTAATTGATATTAAATTTCTAAAGATCTAATGTTAGGCCAAGAGACTTGTATCATGATAGTTTCATCATTAATGGACCACTTGGGGGTCTCTTGGAAGTATAGAGTATGTTTATTAACCATATTATATAAAAATACAAAGAGACGTTGTAAAAGTGAAACTAATTATCTTAGAGTTAATACTTAAAGATAAGGTTAATATAAGTACCCAAACCTGTCTAAATTCTACTGGTTTAGTTTTTTTCGACCCATCCCTACCTTAACCTTTGAATTGTCAACTTTGGAGCCATTGGAAACCGAATATGAATTTATTATAATCTAATATCTGTAGCTTTTCCAAAGGCGCCCCTCACCCCTCTTATAAAAGGGAACTCCTCCTTCTCATTTCTTCACACCTTCAAAACCTTTTGGTTCGGCCAAACTCTGCCCAAATACTCTCCCAACTTCCCTCAATACAACCTATAGGCCTTATTTTGATCAGAAAGACAACCTAAGGAGCCCTTTTGATCAAATCAAAAGGAAGAACCCGAATAAGAGGTAATGATTTCACCACCCTTTTCCAAGTTCATTTCTTCTTCCACTTCTTCTTCCATTGTTGTTACCATTCTAAAATAATGACTCCATTATCATATATATACTGTGATGTTATTATAAATATGGTACAACCATATTCAGTATTCTATCCACCCTTTGAATAACATGTCACCATACGTGCGTACGTACGGCTTACCGTCTCCACGTCGTGGTGTAATTGTTATTCAATATATTATTATTTGGATGAGTATAATAATGATATGTAACTCATGTAAATAATAACTATAACATGTTAATGATTCTGTATATATGATATACCATCCATTTATATATTATTTTAAAAGAATGATATTGTCGCTCGTGCGTACGTACGGACTACCGTCTCCACGAACGCGATGAGATTCATTCTCCATCGTATCCATTCAAGTATAATTATCATTTGATGATTTAAAAAATAATGTTTAAGGACTTGATATCATTATGGATATGAATAATATACAACCTATCCTTTATAAACATGTCTTACGTAACAAAACATATAAAAGAAAACAAGTAAGTTAACACCCGAAACAACGATAATACTAAGATATTATTATCA
Organism: Viscum album; assembly: GCA_963277665.1. Classification (NCBI taxonomy): domain Eukaryota; kingdom Viridiplantae; phylum Streptophyta; class Magnoliopsida; order Santalales; family Viscaceae; genus Viscum; species Viscum album. The sequence goes on from OY728130.1 coordinate 585,426,504, forward strand.
AATCAATATTAAAAGATCATATATGATATCATATTAATGTATATGATTCCTGTATAATTTAATAACAATTATTTCACCATTATACAGGAGGTTAACCTACCCCAACCAAGGAAAAGTACCAGGTAAGGGTTATTTCACAATCTCTTCATTATTCGCGGTTGTTTATACGTAATAATCTACTGGGATCTCGTTATCATCCACATCCATGTTTATTTAAAATGTATTTGAAAACATTTTACATGAATATGGGTTAAAGTCATTTATACCCGTGTTTTACTTTTTATAAGAGGAATCTTTCTGTCGTTTTCAAAACAAGGTCCTTTTTAACCTTTTCTACAGAATTAAGGTAAGAATGTTTTTTTTAACTTATACAGCGGGTGCGGTTATTTTCCGCCGTTATAAGATATTCAAAGATTTCCTTACAAGATTATAAGAATATTTTCAAGAAAATGTTTTATTTTATATGGCTCTTAAATGATTTCAAAAATAGAAAGAGATATTTCTCTAAAAATTGTTTTGTTTTCATCTATGTCAACATCCTTTGATGGATTTTACGCTTATTTGAAGTTGATTTGTTATGATACAAAACTTCTATATTGTGTTGAAGGTTTTGTGATATGTTTGACTGTGGATGTGCTATTTTTATACCATTCATAGTTTATAACATTTTGTATGCTAGTTTTAATACAAATGTTTATGTTATGTTTAAACCTTTTCATATGGGAATGCATTGGACATAATATGTGACGGGTGGAGCCCGCTATAGCTCCTCGATGCATCGGTAGGTCTCATGAGACAAACTAGTGTCTTGGCACAAGGCCTTGACCAAATCTTATTTTTAGTCTTGGCACGAGGCCTTGGATATGTGGTTATGATAGTCTGTCATTATGCATTCCAACATTATGAAAGTGGTTATTGATATTTCATGAGATTATTCGATTAGTAGAGTATCCATGTGAACAATTAAATGGCATTATTTCATTTTACTTTTACCATACTATGTTGAAGTTCAAGTTTAAAAGGCTTTTATTTTAGTTATACATTCCCTTAAATGTTTATTCTTATTTATGAAAGTTTCCGGTATATTGTTATCCTTACTGGGCATTTGAGCTCACCCTTTTTCTATGTTTTATTTTTCCCAGGAAGTGAAGAAGTAAATTATGAATAACCTGCAGGGATATTATGTGGGGATATGAGTGTGGTTTATGGAGACAATATGTTGTTGTGGTAGTTTTTCATTTTATGATGTAATGTATGACTTATGAATATATCTGGTGTTTCCAAGGCTACTAAACCAATCGGTTTTTCGAGATTTGATATTTCTTGTGATTATGCCAATGTTATGTAATAATGCACCGACTCTGGGTAACTAGGGTCGGGGCGTTACACCATATTTTTCATTGGGACCTTTATGAAATGGTTTTCCTTTGGGAAACTCCATTTTGTAACGTTGTGGTATTTGAGGAATGAATGATATCTTGAGGAGTAGATACTATGGAACCCTAGCGCACTGGTGCGAGGAATCATGTGACTGACCATCAACTAAAGAGTGACCCTGTGTGGACCAGCATCATAGTAACCATGTGTGGATCAACATCATAACAACCCTGTCTGGATCAGAATCATAGAGACCATGTGTGAATCGACATCATAGATACCTTGTGTGGATCAATATCATAGAGACCATGTGTGGATCATCAACCTAGAGACCCTTTGTGGATCAGAAGTACGTGACCCGATGAGGACCAACCATAGAGCGGCCTGTAGTGTATCAGTGACATATGAACCTCAGTGGATCAATAATGGAATAAATTCTTTATGTTTCAGTTGTGAAAACATCCTAATAGAAAAAAATGATATAGCATAAGACTAATATTCTTTATTTCTGATCTCTAAGTTGTATACCTATTTTGAGATAAGACTTTTGATTTGTGATTTTTGATTGAGTACATGTATTATAGTTTTTCCTTTGTGGAATTCTAAGAGACCTTTGTGGGTATCAGGATCCCTACTGGGTATTGTTATAATCATCCCTGAACGGGCTTCACCGACACCTTGTTGAGTCTTGTGCAGACGATGAGAATCTTGGCTAAGACTTTATGGAGCCAGGACCATGTGGTACACGGATATGACTGGTTGATGTGGAGAGCAGTAGATATGAGTTGTACCTACCCTTCATGTAGGATCCTTGGTGGATGATCTCGGGAGGTATTTTCTATTTTAGTTGTGTCTTTTCAGTTGGGATTGCATTTCTCCCCCTTTACATTAAGTACAAACTTTTACTACAGCAGTTTTACTATGTGTTTTTCATCTTTTCTTGTTCTTGGTCTTTTTGTTTGCAAGTTCAAAGGCAATAAATTATCGTTTTAGGTAAATGCCATTATGGTGCTAGTCTCCAACCACTAGCCTATTGATGGGAGTCTTGGAGTAGTCATGGCATGGGTCCTAGGGGACAGGTTATAACAAAACATCACCTTAGTTAATTTATAATTTATGTTTAGACCTAAATCAAGTATTTTATACCTATCCATAGGCACGAAGTAGTATATTGATAAATATAGACAACAACTCAGTCTACCACATAAGGTTTGTTAGCACGTAGAAATTAAATTATGTTTATAGTAGTTAGTATAGGAGTGAATTATCCACGCATTGTTATTAATGTATTAATGGATGGTTGATTTGGACATTCCCTATGTCAAAGGAAATGATAAATGATGAACTATCGACATGTGAAATTTGTGAAACATCTAATGGGAAAGTGTAATAAAAAAATAATGAATGGGATGAATACCTCAATATTGATTTAATAAAATCTACCTCTTTAAATGCATATTTTATTCTCACAATGTTATTGGAATAATGTTATCAATTTTTATTGGCCTAATGTGATATATATTAATACATGGTAGTGGTATTCCATATACTATGTACATGGATACATGGTGTATATAGACTTATGTATTCATTCCTTATTGTGTTATTTTTTGGATGATGTGCATAGATACATGGTGCGCATGTTCTTATATATTCTTATAGGGCTCTGATATTCATTTAACATTGACCATGTATAATGGGTAATAATATTTTTTATAAATAATAAAACATGATCGTGGGTCTTTTTTGACTAGTTATTTGGGTTTGGGTAGTGTATACATCATATATACAATGTTATGGACACATGATATATCAATTGTTCTAATGGGTAGTGAAAAATTACATTAGACGACATAGGTATGGTCAACCCTGGTTGTGGCCATAGAATTTGAGTGTTAATGACTATAAATTTAATATTCTATTATACATTATTATTCATTTACATGAGTATAAAATTTTAGATAGATTAAATTTTCATTATGTAATTACGGATGAGGAATAATATGTTTAACTCATTCTGTGCCCAGAACACCTTTGGTACTCATATAGAAATAAAGGTTCCAGACCAAGATAAGGACAAAGCCACTATGATAGATTGGTGATATAGAATGTCCAGTTTTGATGAAAGGTGGTAGGAGTGATAATAGACTAGGAACCATTTTAGTTTTGTTTTACTCTTGATATTTATTAATAGATTTTTAAAAAATATAGTATGAAATGTTTTTATTTAAACATGTTTATACGCTTTATTATTCAAAACATATAATTCTACCTTCTTGTGATGTTATGTGATAAATGATATTGTTATGATTTACACTATCAATACTACTTTTACCAAATGATATATCCTCTACTCAAGATCCTCATAAACCCTCACCATCTATCAAAAGACTCTCTAATATGGTGAGTCATGATTAATTGCATGTATATGTTCATTTATGATACATATGTGGGAATCAAGTTAGGGATATTTCAAATACAAATGAGATATCTTTTCTAATCATTTACTTTTTCGGTATATTAAATAAGAGATATTATTTTTTCATGAATTTGTAAAATATTAGTTCTTATGAGTAGCTAACCCACATATGAAGAATGTCAATATTTCTAGGGGTATTATTTCTATTTTTTTCTTTTTTCATTTATGTTTTAATAATTTCCACTATAAGTGATGCACTTGATTTTTATTTATAATCATTTTTAATCTGTTAATAAATTGTTTTTTTTTCATATTGTATCTTTTGGGGTCACTTTATTTAAAACCTCAAGACCACCTTTGGGCATTGATAGTATTAAATTGGGATATGGTTCAATTATATCCATAATAATAATAATTTTATATTTCTACTATATAAATAATATATTCACATTTAAAACCTACCTTGTGATATAGATTTGGAAAATGAACCATGTCATTTCCAGGATAAAGGTAGTCCCTATATACACATGAACATTATTTTTATTTTATTTAACGCATGGAAAAGAAATCAAGTAGGTAATATTTTACATAAAATTAAAAAAAAATAGTTTATATATTCCATATTTATTCATTATATACTACCTTATGAAAATCCATAAATGGTAAAAAAAATAAAAAGGAATCAATCGCTTCATAGAGGTGGAATTCTACACATACGCACCAGTGACCTTATAAATTTCTAATTGATGGAAAAGATAATTAGTTGTGTAATATATTGTATTTCAAAATTAATTTTTATGTCATATATATCATTTATAAATTAAATTCTAAATTTATTACCACATATATGATCTAGTGATGAATAAAATAGACCTCGCTTGGTGGAGGTGGTGTTCCGCATGTATGCATGAGGGATGTTTTCATTTCACATATGATGGAAAATGTGATGAAAAATGATTTTATAAAAATTATTATAAAATTTAATTATATTATTTATACTAATTTTAGAAAAATAATATGTCTGAATAATAATTTATCAAGTTAAAAGAAGAAATAAACATGTAATATTCAAGTTAACAATTATACCTTATCCTCATACATCTTCCTTTAGCATACAGAATTTTCCTTCTTCGATTGGGATCAATATATGACTATGACCTATAATACATGGAGGGTTGTTTGTGATATTTTTTTAGTGATGTTATGAACTGTAGTTCTTCAAATGTGTGATTATGGGTGGATAGGATGTTGCCCTTTATATGTAAGGGGAGTGCCACAAATATTATTTATTCAAACATTTAAATAATATAAAATCAAAATTTTGGTAATGTGTCTCCAAAAAAATCTAATTTAGATTATAAGAAGATATTTTTAGTAATACATCTTCCAATATGAATTCATATATTTTTCCCTTATATATATTTTTTATATTAATTTAAATGATATTCTCTTCACTATAGTGACTCATTTTTACCATGCATACTATTCAAAATGACCCAAACTGAAATTAGCCCCAATAATAAATTTGAACCATTATATTCCAAATATGGAGTCCCATTTTAACGATTAAGAATTTATAAGTTTCAAAAATAACATTTAATATAAATGAATTAGACAAAAAGATAAATAGTTTTTCAAAAAAATAGACTAAAAAGAGTTCTTATACAAAAGAAATTATTTATTCTTATATAATTATTATGATTATTTTTATTCAAATGAATATTATAATAATTTAAATAAAACTAAAAATAAATAATTTCACTTTTAAATTCAATGTTTTAATGAAAACAAATGATAGTTTTTCAAAAATCTATATTTTATAATATTCATTCAAAAATTAATATCTTCAGAAACATTCCAAAACTTTATCTTAATTTATATTTGATATTTTTCCTATAAATGATTTATTTTTTCATCATATTCATTTTATAGTTTCATGAAATTTATCTTTTAGATAAAATAATCCACTTCATGGAAAATGAATTTATTTATAAAAAACTACTCCTTTTTTAAATGAAATGGTTTATAAAATAATTTATAAAAATATGATGCATATATATCCATAAAATGAAAACCTATAAATAATAATATTTGTTTATTTTTTGTGTCGAATTTCTTATCTCAATTATTTATGATATTATGTGGATGGAGTTTAAATGATGTTATTCAAAGAGGATATTAATCATTTAGTTGTATATTTTGAAGAATAGGGTTTTCAGACATCATGTAAGTTGAAAGAGTTAATTTACTATATTTTGTAGTAATAAAATGTGTTATGAAATAATAATATAAAAATATAAATGATTTGACTAAGATGTTATAAAGGTTCGAATGGAAAAATAATATTTAAAAATTATATGTGTGAATAGATCATAAAAATATAAAAATAAACTATAGAATCATAATTGTTATGTAATAATAATATTATGAAATTAAAATTATACAATATATTAATATGTTATGAAAGTTAATTAAATATAATAAGGGTGTTGTATTTGAGGATATTAAAGAAAAATTTTATATGTAATGAAATAGCTATAAAAGATTAATCATATATGTAATAAATGATAAATAAGAGTAGTTTTTTCTTGATGTGGCACTCTATCCCAATAAATTTTATTGCATCAATGTTAAAATGTTTAAAATTGTAAACTCAAAATGATTAAGTTGAAGAGTTCTTCGGTTTTTTACTACAACTTATAGTTGAACATGATATTATACCACCATCTTAGGGAATCATATGATTGAAATATGATGTTACCAATGTTTGTATAAAATAATATTTATATAATTATTAATTTAATGATTTATAATCGTGATATATATTTGGATCATATAAAAATATTGTTTTGTAATGACTGACATCACATTTTATGGAATTTATCATGAAAACATGAAAATGTAAAAAAATTAAGAAGTTTATTTTATGGGAAAGTGATGAGATAAATAATTCATGAATAGTGGGTAATTAATAAAAAAATAAAAGTATATTAATATTAAATATATTCAAAGTAATGACCTAAAGATTAATAAACAAAATTAATTTTTCAAATGAAGAAATTACACATTATGTAATGATGTTATGGAAAAATCATTCACTGATTTGTTTATTTTTTTTACCATTATAAATTATATCATGTCAAATTCCATATATAGTTATGCATCATAATCATTGATAATATAGCTTTTTATAGTGACCATTAGGAATAGTGTATTTTAAGGGAAATGAAAAAATATATTTTTCCCAAATGAAAGAAGTGATGGCCTAAATAAGGATGATCATACACTATGAATCTATCTATCAACGTATATAAGGTAGTAGGAATCTGTGGGATTTTCCGTTGACCAATATGAATGTGATATTCAACAATTGAATGATGAGTGGAACCACTTCTAGGATAAATCAACACTTTTAGTGATCATAAACAAAACAATGTTCATTAAACCAGCACATGAAAACCTAGCCATCATAGACCTTACACTTATGGAATATGATCGTGGGATAAGGGGATATTTACCCAGACCCCAATATTATGAATTTGTATATTTTTATTTTTTTATAAAATAAATACTACATTAATACACATTTATTATTACTATATAAATGATTAAATATTGAGTTTTACCATAATTATAGGTTTATATGATGAAACAAAAACTATATTTTGGATAAATATATAGTTTCAATCAATTTAACCTTTTTGATGAATTCATGAATTTTTTAAATACATATTATATTCATCCAATATTATTTATAAATAATTATTATTCAAAATTAAAGGATAATATAAATTTATGATTGAAATGTAATTATTTAAGGGTTATAAACAATTACCGTTATGAAAACACATATATCATTAGTAAAATTGGATATAAGATTTAAAATGGTAAATTATCAAATTTGTTAAGTTATTTTGATAAAATAAATATTAAATTTTAATTTTTTATTATTTTGAAAATATAAAATATGAATTTTTCATTGTTTTTATGGATATTAATATTTGTGGGTAAAAATTAAGTACAGTATAAATAGACGTTATGTATTATGATACCATATAAGCTCAAATGTGATGTAATTAAGACTATAAAGAGTATACATATTAAAATTTATGTTATCCCTTTAAGAAAATATTTTTTTTGTATTATTCAATTAATTTTATAACCCCTAAATTAATATTCAAAAATATATATTATATTTTAATGTTTTTAAACTAATACATTATGAGCACGACTCTCTCCCACTTCACCAAGTGTATTATTTTAATTGTTTATTATCATTATTATTTATAAGAAACACTCATATTTTGAAAAAACAAATGGATAACCAGGATATGGTTTATGGTTTCGACTATTTTATCATATAGAATTCAAAACTGATATTTAGAATTTAATAGTGATTTCTCATATATGTTGTTATCTAAAACCCACCCATTATTTCACTCTTCTACACTAAAACCTCATTGATCATAAATTAAATCATGGGGTACCAATCTAATGTCGTACTAAGGTGTTCCCAATATCATTTAAAGCTCAAACCATGATTTTAGAAACACCCTGTCAAATTAAATATTCCCCTTATTCTCATCTTTATTGAATCCCATTCAATATATTATTCCTTTTTAGGTCAAGTTGTTCGTGTTGGGCTATAATTTTACATATCAATATTATTGTAATTATTATTTATATGTGAGGGGTTACCCATTTCACTCTAATTAAACCCTTCAATGAATATTTATTTACTCCAATTATGTTGTTGAAAATGTCCTACAATTTTGTATTCCAAACATTTCTGTAGTGAATAACCATCACCATTTCAACTCAAGCGTATTCACCTAAATTTACTAACCCGTAATTGATTTAGGACATCCATGTTTATAACCCACACTGCATAAAAATGTTAATAAATATAATGAATGAAAAAATTATGTTGTATGATCTATGTTGCACACTTATGTATGTGCATTATATTAATGTGATTGGTGGGTCTGAAATTATATATCGCTCTAATAAATTTGTTAATATCTTTATCCCATGTGATGAAATGTATTGTTCTTGGGAAGTTATCATAGGCACATAGTTATATAATGTCTTGTAGGTAATCCTTGACTTTTTCTTATGATTTCGTATTTTATTTTGTTGTTTCATTCCTATGTTTCCATGATTTTATTATGTTATATCAATCTTATAAAATAATTTCTATGATTCTCCCCCATTTTATGGTAACCTGATATTCCTCTTGACTAACATATTTTAATTTCATCATGTTTTTATTTGATTATTTATTTAATCTGAATATAGCTCACCTCTTTATTATGTATGTACATGGGTTATCCCATGTAGTTTTAAATGATGAATGGATATTAAAGGTGTAAGAACCTGATATTTAATGATACATTTCATTAAATTTAATCTCTTCCATAGATTGTGATAAACGCAACATCATGTCGAAATGAATTTTAATATAGTATATCATAATAAATTAGCCATATAATCTTATGTTATCCATATTACAAACTATATAATGAAAATTATTTTATTTACCCATGTATAAATTATATTTATTTTTTATAATTTTATTATAAATGAAAATAAAAAACATATTATTATAAATTAAATAGTTTTCCGAAAATAATTATTCCCACAGTATATTTTTATCTTAATAAATTAAATTAATCACTATTATATAAGTTTTTTAGAGAAATTTATATATTATATATTCAAAAAAGTATTTTACTATTCATCTAATATTTTTTATTTGAACAAGAAAATAATAAATCCATTTTACATTTAAAAAGTTTACTCTTCTAGAAAGAGGTTTTATTACATTTTTCACAATTATTTTATATTTTTTCACATATTTAGAATATTTATTTAAAAAATGATCATTATTTAAAAAATCATAATGTTAAAATTATTAGTGAATTTATTTTTTATAATTTTCTATAATTAATAATTTATAGATGAATATTTAAAAACACTAATTTTTTAAATACCTCAATTTGTTTAAATAATTTAAAAAATATATTTAAAAAAATATATTTGAAGTAAAATTAGTAAAATAATGACATGGATAACCAAATTTAGTTCATTGGGATCAATTTTATGTTATGTTTTGATATAAAAACATATAATACATAACAAAACATTATCTTTGGAAAACCCCATTTTTATCGTACTGGTAGGTTTGACATCAAATTAAAATTTTCCAATTATATGATTTGAATTTTTAAAAAATTATTATAGATATGGAATAATTAAAAATAATATTATTTAATAAGGTGAACATAATAATAGGTCATAATGATTAGTAAATATGGTTAAAATTAATTTCTGTGGAAATTGTTAAAATATAGTTTTGTGTAATATATATCAAACTATTCAAATTTATTTTCCACATACATAGAATAATTACATGTTAAATTGGTTATAAAATTTTAATTTAGTTGGTATAAATTTTTTAATAATGCTAATTAATTTTTATGATTAAATTATAAATTATGTCGGTAAATAAAAAATAGTTAACATGGTAAAAACAAAAATGAAGAAAGAATCTAATACTAAATGTTAAGGAAATAAAATGTTCTAAAACAATTATGATAGAGGTGAAGATTGACCTGAAATTATATTCAATCCATTATTTTTCAATTTTTGTAGAACATTGGTTCATAATCACTTCCCATTTTTGAATAGTTTCTCGGATTAACCAGAATGTCACTCCTCCTCGTTTATTAATGGGCACTTCATGGCCTAACTTATTCAAACCAATTGAGAAATTTATTATAAAAAAACCCTAAGAAATGATTTCCCTATATTCCCTATCCACATTCTATATTTTTTTCCTTCTAAAAGTGAACCCCTAGGGTCCCCCATAATAGATACAATAGAGGTTTTTCAAAGAGAAAATAATTTTCTTCACTAAGATAGTTCTTTTTAACTTCTTCTCTAAAATAATTAATTTATGAATCAATACATTGAATATAATTATAGTAGTATAAAAACATATTTTTGTGTTATTAATATAATTTCATAACCCAGATCCATCTCTTATTCAATCCAATGGGAAACAAAATCATCAATCTTGTGTTTGGAAGACTATCGCCTAACGAACTGATGTCATTTTTTCCATCACCTCCTCTAATAGATAGATATAATGATTTATTTATTATACATATATATGATATTTATAAAAACAATTATACATCCATAGTTATGATAATAAATTTATCTTTATACCTTCCAATCTTTTGGAAAATGATATAACCTCTTGTGTGCACATATAGACAACCACGTCCAAAGAGTGATCTGATTCTATTTTCATTAGATTTTTTCTTTGATTGAAATAAAGATGTATTTTATGTAAATATATTATTTATGTGATAGAAGAATTTTTAATGGTAGTATGAATTGTTATTTTCTTTTATTTTATACCATCTTTCAAAAAATATGAAAATATCATTGAAGCGTACATACAGCCTGTCGTCTCCATGAATCGTGTAACTCATTTTTCTATATCTATCTTTTATAGAGTACTATAAATATATATATATATAATGAATATATATTATATTCATATCATGGTAAATTAATTGTATATTATGGAACCACGATCAATATACATGAACTGAAATTATCCAACCAAAACATCCATGAAAAACTAAGCAGTTGTATATGGGAATTATTATTTTTGTAAAAATAATTTTGATTAGAAATTTAACAAATGATTATAATTAAACATTTTTATGGATTATATATATATATTTATATAGTAATATAATATATTTATATGAAATATATATTTATTTTTAATGATGTTAAGACTCATATGAATGAATTCAGACCTAAATTAAAAGGTTTTCATCCCACATTTATTTCCTTTAGACAGACAACATATTTCCCAATTATTTGTTAAATATGGTGTATATACTATCCATGAATTTCCATTATTAATATTTTTTTTGAAAATAATTAGGATTTATATTTCTATATAATATTATTTATTTCATGGGGATTATGACAAATGTAACCAAATTTGATTTCATTATATATTATAATCTATTTTTTATCAAGATTGTTTATGATTATGTGTTTGATGATAAAATATTATTATATATATATATATATATATGTTCTTAAAAATATTAAATTTAATATTATATAGTTCTTTCAATAAAGTAGAATTTTAAAAGTAATTTTCCTCTCTTTAATAACTATATAGTCCAGAAGAATTTTGTTAAGGAAAATCAGATTTATTTCTAACATCGGTCAAAAATCCTACATCTTATCCAAAAATTCTTTAAAGTAGTATTTTACTATTATCCAATTAATGTTAAAATTACTTTTATCAAACTTTTAATTTTTAGAAATTATTTTGAAAGGAATCTTTTTGTTTCATCAAAAAATATGGTAATTTTGTCTTTTTACTGAAAATGTGAAATGAATCATTGTTTTACCCTCTAGAACATTAACGATATTTCCCAAAATCATGACTAATAAATGATTTTAAGCTCACATTAAATATTTTTATGATCCTCTTCATTTAAAATGTTTTCCCAAATATTCTAGATGTTTTTTTTTGTTTTTAAAATTCAATGTCATTACAAAATGTTTATTTAACTCCAGAATGTTTTTAATTATATTTATGGGTATTTCAATTCATCAATGAAAAACACCACTTCAAATTATTATCCACTTGGTATTTTAAGTAATGATACTATAAATATTATTTCTGCAGATGTTTTTTGATCAGTTTGACTAGGTATAGACTATTATGATACCATTTTCCATAATACTCTAGATGGATTGTGATTATGTTCATTTATTAGATAAATTATTAAAATTTTGTATTCCAATTACTCAGTATGAATGTCTACATTGATAATTTTTCACCAATTTTATAATTCAGATGCATTGTAATTAATAAATTATGGGAAAGGCCCACTATATTCCCTCTATGCATTGATATATCTCATGAGAAAACTATCTTTGGTATTTGTTGAGGACATTATCATTTAGTAATTTTTATTGGAATGAATCAATTATTGTATTTTTAGGATGTCTCATATTATGAAATCCACATATATGAGATTATTGTTTGATTACCTTGTGATTTTTTGATTATTAATGATATCCATGGATATGTTTAATTCTCATGTAATTTTATATATGATAATATTTGATTCTTATTATTTCATTTCATATCTTTATTTATGATGATGTTATTAATTATGTGGCATGTGTTTTTAAATATTTACCTTTCCATATTGACTATTCTATATTTATTCATCATAGATTTAGTATTATGTATTCCCTTATAGAACATGTGAGATCACCCTTTCTTATGTTTCCTTTCTCCATGATGCAGAGAAGTGTATTATGATTGATATGCATATATATTCTATATGGAATAGTGGAGTTATCAAGAAAAATATTATGTCATATTTTATGTATTCAAATGTATTGTTAAATTAAAGTATGTACCTAGTCACCCCAGACTAATAAAATATTCAGTTCATTTGGATGTGATCACTTGTAACTCGTATCAGTGTAATAATGTTACCTCTAACCCTAAGATACTAGGTTTTGCGTCTTTATAGTCAGTATTAGAGCATGTTTAGTAGAATCACTTGTAATTATATTTAAGAAATCATAAATTAAGGTATATGTCCCTACTAATGAATTATAGTATAAGTCTTGTTGTATGATAACATTCTAATGTTTTGGTAAGGTAGAAATTATGTGGTTTTCCTAGAAATATGTCACATTCCAGATATTACAAGTGGATGTGGTTGTTGAATAATTGTATATAGGGGTAATGAGTCTAAAAAGGTTTAATTTGAATTATTCATATCAAAAATGTTTGCACAATAATTGGCCTTTCTTGAAACTAGTTTTGAAACTCGCATAGGATATACTTGAGATATTTCAAATTATCTTTATGAACCATAATTAACGACTTGAATAGATGATTAAATTGAATGACATGTATTAATGTTAAGGTATATACAATTCAAAATTTGGGGTCATGATTTACAAATTCTATATATTATTATATGTATTTTAAATATTATTATTTTTTCTCACTATGTGATTTTCTTCTTTAGTCAATGGATAGATCGTAAAGGAATCTTGTTAAGATTGAATATCATGGAAAAATTGTTGTTTATGAGAAACCAAATGGAATGATGAATGTAGTGGAAGATATTATTATTATTTCTAATCATTTGTCATGATATATTATTAAAAACTAACTCTATAACCAAACCATAGTCTCTCTACATAAGAGAAGAAAAAATTTAATTGGGATATCAGAAGATGTATATTATAGAGGAAAGAAGGTTAAATTCCTTTCATGTCAAAAATATGGACAGATAAACCTAGGGGAATTAATCAAAGAAACATCACAATTATTTTTATGTGAAAAATTAGGGAATAATGAAATAAAATTATGAGTAAAAATTAATAGTATAATGGAAGGAAATAAATTTCATTATAAGGATCCATTTATAGTTTATTTCCATAAATTTGGGGACATGGGAATTATCTATGTTAGTGTAAACTTATAAAATACAACACTTAGACCAATGAAGGATTTTTTATGCTAAAAATTAAAGTGGAATAATTGAATTTTTTATGTATTGGGATGCATGAGTTATTTTTTTAAGTATTTTTATAAGTGGTATTTCTTTTATATGAATCATTAAATATATAATGATTTTGATAATTTCGTGATACATATATTTCATCATCTTTGATTGAATCAATTTTTACTGATACCATCACGGTTTTATGAGTCTAATTCTCATAATGTGTTCAATTTCTTAGACACCCATTTTTCATTTATATGATGGTATTTTCAAGTGATTAATGAAAATTTTAAGATGTTTTATTATCATTAAGTATATATTACCATTATATTCAAAATAAAGTATTATTCAAATAAGAAGAATCACATAATATTTTTAAATGTATTGAAAACCTTTAGGGTTAATATAACCATTGATGTGTGGATAATAATAGTAAATTATAATTATTTTATTTCATTGAAGAAATATTACATACAAAACCTTACATTAGTTAAAAATTTATTTGATGACTAATGTAATTTTTGAGGATGTTCAACATACTTTTGGTAATTTTATTGGATTAATATTAATATAGTTTCAAAAAAATGACAACTTTTATATTGGGTGACATCCCATTATATCAATAATAGACACAAGGATTGATCATACAACTGAAGGGTAACGATGATGTAGTGACTAACCCTAGCCAACCGGATGTCATGATTATTATGAAAATGTTTTAACATAAATTATTTCACATATAAATACTTATGGAAGGGATTATGTTCTACCTTGTTTGTTATAATTGAAATTTTAGGGAATAATGTATTATAATTTATAACTGTTTCTAAATAACTTTTTTGGTATATATTTATGGAAAAAATAAAGGCATGTTATTCACTAATGGTTCTTATGATCTATTAAGTTATAATTTTCTTACATCAATCCAAAAGAGTAAACTCAACTTGTTTATTAATTTCAAAGAGTATAAAATGAAGTGGAAATTGATCAAATCACAACGAAATGATGCAATTTTGATTATGAAATAAGAAGATATAATGTAATTAAATTTTTTATATTCAATTTAATCAAATAAAAAAATCATAAAACTTTAGGAAAATGATCTTGACATCAATTTTATAAATTTTTCATCATTTGTGATGAATTAGTGGTCTTTTTCCAATGAAACATTTATAATATTTTATCGTTATAATTTTACTTATCATTCAATTTATTATGATCAATGGTATTTATTACTCTCTATAATTATTTAGGTATACCATTTTATTCCATGTTCATATTTCCACTTGCCATAAATTTTCTCTTATTGGAAACTGTTGTTTTTTTATTTCATAGGACCATCATATTTCCCCTTCCCTATTTTTAATATTTAGATTTATGAATTCTTTCTGTGAATTGGGGTTTTAAAATATCAATTTTCAACTAATTAATTATCAATATAATGTTGAAATTTATAAGGAAAAATTAATTTAATGTGGGATAATGTAACACCCCATGATTTTATGATATATTCCATTAAATTTAATCTCTTCAATAACTTGTGACATACACAACCTTGTGTCTAAATGAACAATAATATAAAATATCATTATAAAATAGAAGTTAAATTGGTTTATATAAATAGGAACAACAAATTTATGAAATGTATACAATTATTAAATTCATAAAATAAATTTATTCGATATCCTCTCAATATAAAATAAAATAAAAACTTCTGAAAGGAAAGGATATTTTTTCCTTAACAAATGTTTTTTTATAAATAATGTGTCTTAGATTATTAAATTAAATTAATAATTATTGGAAAATTTTTTAAATTAAATTTATATAATATATATTGAACAAAATTTTATCCTTAATTTATTATTTTCGCTAAGAATGATATAAGAATACATTCTATTTCTACTAAAAAATTGTATTTTTTTAAAAGTGGTTGCTTCCCATTTTTCACACCTATTATAACATAATTCTATACTATTATAGAAATTTATTTTAAAATTTACATTTTTTAAACAATAATGATATAATCATATTATAGTTAATTTTTTGAATTTTCTAAAAAGATTAATTTTTTGATGAATAGTGAAAAATTCAAATTCTATTTTTAAAACTATCATTTCGTTTAAAGCACAAGAAAAGTTAAAATAGATTTAATTTTTTTTATAAAATTATAAGAAAAATTATAATAATATGATTAATCAAATTTTAGTCATTTTAGTCTTTTTTATTAAGAATTTTGATATAAAAACCGTTTATATATAAGTTTACATTTTCATCGGAAGATCGCATTTTCATCGTGAATGTGGGTTAAATTTAAAATTAAATTATACCACTTATATAAATTGAATTTATATAAAATGAATTCCATATTTCATTTAATGTACTTAATTTTATCTAATAAGGTAATCATAATGTTTTCCATAATTAATATTTAAAATAGTAAAAATTAATTACCTCTATAAAGGTCAGAACATGGTTTTTTGTGTTATCTGTGCCTATGATAAACTAATTTTTACACACACATTTTATTTTTAATTGATAAATTAGATTTAATATTTATATATAGTGGGTAAAAAATATATAATTAGTGACATTTATGTTTAGGATCTAGTGATAAATTACCGATGTAAATAAAAAAACTAGTTATTGTGGTTACAACTAAATTGGTAAATGTAAGTATACATAAAGGCTAAAGGAATAAATTTTTTATAAAATGTCTTGTTTTTTTGTGTAAATTTTGATAGAAAATAAATTCCATCAACTCAATTATATATACACTTTTGACAGACATGGTTATAGAGTGACATCCCATTATTGAATAGTTTTGGGTTTTAAAAAAATGATCTTCCTTAATTATAAAAAGGCACCTCCTCCCCTCACTTATTTAAAAAGATAAATCCAATTGGCCCCAAAACCATAGAAAACAATTCTTACAAACATAATTATCATCACTATATTTTTTTTATTCCCAAATGACCAACCCTAGTGCCCTTAATAAGGTAACCAAATGTTGTTTTTCTAAGTGAAGCTAATTATCTTCCCTAAGAACTTTATGTTTTTACTTATCTTCTAACTATATTAAATAATGTATTTAAAATTACAATATAATTACAACACCATAAAACATATAATTATATTTTATTATGTTTATGTAATAACGTATATCCCAATCCACTTCCATCAAATGGGAAAACCCATCGATCATGTGTACTATAGACCACAGCCTCGAAAACCAATGTTATTCATTTTCCATAATCAACCCCCACAGCTAGATATAATTATATATTTAATTTATATATATTATGTTTATGAAATAATAACACTTGTTTAATTATAATATCATGTTTACATTCATACCATCAAATACGTTGGAAAATGATAACATTTCACATGCATATGTTTGGAATGGCGTGTCCATGTCAATGTGATTCTTTTACTAATTTATTATCACATGGATGGTAATAAAGATAAATTTTATTAAAGTAATTGAGTTTTAAGATACAACAAATATTCTGTAAATGTGAAAAATTATTTACATCTATGTCATCCAATCTGTCATAAAATGAAAATAGCATTGATTTGTTTGTATGGCCCACCATTTTCATCACTAGTGTAACTAAATTTTCTATATCTAGGCTGAATGGGATATTATGAATACTAAAAAAATTAAATCTTGTAGTAATATCATGGATATAATAGTGTTGATTATTTAACCATGACAAGATTACAAGGGGTGAAACTATTAAATAAAAACAGAAACAAAAAAACAAAGTAGTTATTACTCGAAACAGTTATTATTTAACAAACAAATGATAACAAAATGGTCATAGAACATTATAAGTAAATAATATTATTTACGATATAAATTATTATGTTTTTGTAATATATTTATAACAAAATTATATTTATTATACTTGTGTTTTATACACCTATGAATAAATTTGACCCTATGGTAAGGAATTCTCATCACACATGAATTTCTTTGAGATACATTCCATATTCACCCCAATTTTCTTTTATATTTTCTATATAATTTCCTCAGATGTGTGTTATTATTTATCATTATACAATTATGGTGATTGACATAACCATATATGGGTCTTTATTTTATGGGATTTATAATTACAATGTGTACAATGTGGTAAAGGTTTTTTTTATAAAATTTAATTATTTATCAGTATGTTTGATGATTATGTTTTTGTTGATGAAGTCTTATGATCTACGTCCAATAAAAAAATTAATTAAGTTATTAAATAGTTATTTTTAGATAATAAATTTTTTCCTTTAATTTTACTCTATTCATATACTATTGATACCAAAACAATTATGTGAAGGAAAATCGACTATATTTATCACTTCAGTCAAAAATAATTTCTTTTCCATGATAATATTTTATAAAATTGTTTTATAAATTTAATTTTATGTTATACTATAATTATTAAAATCTATTTAAACCCATTAATTAATTTTTAAAAAATTGTTTAAAAGGAATTTTCTTTTAACTTTTTGAAACATGGTACTTTTCACATTTTTAACAAAAATTGTTAATGAAATATTTGTTTTAACATGAACGACATAAACTGTTTATGCAGCCCTTTTAACCACTAAATGATTTAGATATTCCTCTAGAAGATTAAATGAAACATTTCATGGAACAAATTCCTAATATTTTAGAAATTCAATGTTTTTAAATTTGAATTTCAATGTGAGATTTGAATTATCCTCAAGAATTATTTTTAATATTATTTTATTATAAATCTATTCATTAACAAAAATCAATGTTTTATTATATATAATCTACAAGGGATATGATGTAATGGTAAAATCCTTATAATTTTCCCATATGGGGTATAATTAGTTTGTTTGTGGATAAATATTTTAATATGATTGTTTTTATTAATCTTGGTGGTATATGATTACATTAATCAATTCGGGAAATTATTAATATTTTATATGATTTTTTTCAATATGAATGAGTACATTTTTTTGACCCATTTCATGTATAAAATTTATTGGAATCTTTGTGTGGTATCCATTCCCTTTAATATTATATCCTTGCGTTTGTAGGTCTCATGAGACAGACTACCTGGTGTATTTGGCTATGTCATTAACCATTTATGATTGATTTCTTGCAATGATGCCACAATGGTGTGATTATGGTGTCTAACATTATGAATTACATCATTATTATAATAGTTATTGATGTCAATGTAATTATTTGTTTATTTATGATATCTATTGATAATATTCAAAACCATGTGATTATTAATAAGAAATTATTTAATCATTATTTATTTCATCCTTATTAATCTTAATAAAAAATAAATTGACTAAGAGGAAAGTGTTTTCATATATTTAACATTACATATTGATTATTACTTATTTGTTTAATAATGAATCTATTGTATGCATGACTTTACAGAGAATATGAGCTCACCCATTTCTTCTGTTTTCTTTTCCTAGGATCATAGTAAGTGTAGTATGATTGGTATGTAGGGATATCCTAAAGTTAGTAATTATGTTAACAAATAAAATATTATTTATTATTTTATGTATTCAAATGTAATTTGAAATTCATGTATATATTTAGTTTTCTATGTATACTAAACTATTCAGTCATTTGAGGTTTAATCACTTGTATCTATTAAAAATGTAATAATAAAACCACCACTTCTAAGCTACTAGGGTTAGGTTCATAAGAAATGGAATGTTTTAGAGTTTTTAGATATTTTCATTCTGTCCATATTTCAAGTTATTATGTTATGTTTCTAATTTCCAAAACCCACTTGGATATTCATGAATTTGCGATTGAATTTTCTATTTCAATTTACAATAAATCTTGAATTAAGATTTAGTAATTATATTGGTAATCATAACAGGTATCATCAAAATGTATGGTTATTTTTGGGCAGAAGGATTTGAAAATCCTACTGAAATCATTCAGGATATAACTAAACATAAGAAAAAAATCCCTAAATTTTGGTAAAGTATATAGTAAGTGGTTTCCCAAAAAATACATCCATGTCTAAATACTACAATTTGATTATTTTCTATAATATCTATATATATTGTTAAAACCCCTCAAAAGGGAACATTGAGATTGAATTAATATTCACATGGTTCATAAAAAAGGCCTTGTTATACATATTTTTTAACACTCATGTGGGATATTTTCTTTCAAATTTAAAGGCTAATTTAGAACTATTATAAAGGGGACAAACTATTAAATAATATTTTTTTATAAAATACATCAGATATAATACTAATTGAAACCACAAAATTCATAGTATAAAGAATATATATCATTTATGAGTTATCAGTTAAATGTTCATTATTACCTGTTTATGTGTTTAATAGTTTTAAAATTAATATTCCTATGTATATTATGGTTAAGTAATTGATTAGAAACATAATCTAATATTGAATGATAGGCTTATAATCTATGGTTCTATGCATTATTCCATACCATGCATGTTTAGTATAACCATTCAAACACCACCTCAAAACATGTAAGTTGAGTTATCAGTAAAGTTGAATAAAAATTAAATCCCAATAATATAACATATCCCATATAAAAATTTTTGGGATAAATTTCCTAGAAAATCGTGTGATAATCCTTTTAGAGAAATTAGATTATTTTCAATATAGGGAATGAATTTCAGTTTTTGAAGGGATAAAATCCTAGGATTTGAACTTCATCATCCATATTAAAAACCACCTATAAATTAACTTGAATTTAAATGAGGGTGAATATCCTTTGGCTTCATCATCTATTTTATATAAATAATAAACTTACAAGAAATTATATCTATATAAAATCATTAGGACTATGAAAGAGATCATCCTTGATGAAATTCCCACTATGAGAGACTATACTGAGGGGTTTCCAAATTAATTTTCATTTCTTAAGACTAGAAAAGAAGTTGAGATCTTAACCATACATATAACAAAATATTTTCAAATATCCAATAATCCATATAGAATGGGAACTTTTGGAATTGGAGATCTAATAAAGAATCTTTAGAATAATATATGTAATGGGATTATACTTCGACCTACTTTATAATGGTTTTCACTATCCCATTCATTAAGTAGAGATATGGGACAATGTATCTACACATATCCTATAAAGAGTAATAAACATCAGGATAAAAGAAATTATACCCTATAGATCATTTATTATTAATTCAAATAGGTACGTTGAGACCAATACTAATTCAAGGTGGATATTCAGTCAAGATATTATTATGTAATGGTAAATGAGGATGATTTCCACAATAATGATAATATTACAAGTTACAATCACTATGATTTCTATTTAATTATATTATTACTCACAAATTATCCAAAATTATGCATGATATTATTTAATATATTATTTAGGGGTTAACATGAAAATATTTTTGTTATCCTCATAGAAATATAATTATCTACTCCAAAATGAAAGGAGGAACCGGAAGACTATATGAGTGTTTTACTAAAGACCAAGAAAAATATAAAATCTATATGAAAATTATTGTAAATGTGAGTTTGGATGAAGCAAGAGAGATTCATGGTTCATGTTACCAATTGAAAAAGTGATATATGTAGATCCATAAAAAATAGATGTAGTTGTAAGATATAATAGGAAAACATAATTGATTGATATTTTTTGTTTATTTGGAATAGTTTGATACTAAAATAAATTTTTGAAAAACATATCATGATAGAGAATCCCATTAAACAAGAGAAATCATAATGAAGTCAATTGTTTCTACAATGAGGAATGCAATGTGAGATTTAAATAAATAAATATATGTCTAATCACTACCAAAAATTTCACATTACCCACAAATGGGGAAGTATTTTTTATAATTATTGATGTGTCCAAAATGGCATTGGGTTGTGTAATCATGTAAAAAGATAGAGTGATAGCCCATGCCTCCCTCCAACTAATGATCCATCGGCAGAACTACCAAATACATGATATAGATATAGCAATAGTTATATTCGCATAAAATATTTAGTTCCATTATCTCTATGAGTAAGAGTTTGAAATATATATGGATCACCAATTCCAGAAGTATATAATCACAAAAATAATCTTTTATGCTCTAATTAAGGTGATGAGATTAGATCATGGATTTTGAATATTCAATCCACTAACATCCATGGAAGGAAAATAAAGTGGAAGATGATCTGTATAAAAAGATCTCAAAATACTGTCCATGATGAGAATTAAATGGGATCCAATATTCTGTGATATGGAAAGAATAGAAATGGGAATAATAAAAGAATATTTATCCAACCATACTCAATTAAAAACTCCACCATTAATCCGTGAGAGGATTAATGAGTATCAAAATGATTTTGTGGATATATTGATAAAGGTTGTAGTTATTTCAGAGATGACATTTTCTAAAGTTGGAGTTATAAATATACAACCCCAAATAAGTGTCCAATCAAACCTAAAATTGAAAATATAACTTCTTGATTATTTTATTTTCTCATCATTATCCATTCATATATGAATCACTAAGATGTATAAATATATAAATAAAAATAAATGATTGTATAACATGAAGATGAAGACTATATAATTTATATCTTGATTTTTTATACTAAAACAATTCAAGGTTGACCTATAGAATTATAATTGTATGATGCAACCATTTCCAATAAAAATTTGGAAATGGGAAAACAATTATCATGGAAATCATCACATGACTCCCTAAGAAACCTAAAGGGACTAACTTGATCTTGGTGGTAGCTGATCATGTTAGAAATGCATGCAATTTTATGCTATTAATGAATATTTTAGTCTTATCCAACTCCTAAATATATACATAGTTAATTTTTTATGAATAAATGGAGTTCCACTACCCATTATATCTCATTAATATCCAAGGATTATAATGAGGTTCTGCAGAATCCTTCAGCAATAATTATATATAGTAGTGTGTTTCCTCACTTTTTATCTTCATCAAATGGATTTCCTTTTTAAGAGAACCATTAAAACTCTATATTATATAATTAGGTCATGGTCAACGTATTTACTTCAATTTTTGGATTAAATAATTATCTTAGTGGAGTTCTCATATCAAAATAGATTTTATTCTAGCATTAAAATTGCTCACAATGAGGTTATGTATTGGGATTTTTATTATACTCTAACACGCTGGAATGAATCGGGAGAGTGGAAAATGGTAGGACATGATATTTTCCAAGAGATGATAAAGAAGTTCCATACCATCCCACATCATATGAAATCCAAACCAAGTCGAATTATAATATTGGTATACAATCATTAACATGATCTAGAGTTTGAGTTTGATGACAATGTGTTCCTTAATATATCACCATTGAATAATGTCATGAGGTTTGGGAAGAAGATAAAATGTAGTCCAAGATACATATCCCACATTGAGATCCTTGATCACATCATATCTATAGGTTATCAACTGGAACTCCAACCTAACCTATTTCTTGTACATGATTTCTATTTATCCCTCTTGAGAAAGAAAATTTCATACCCCATGTACAAAATCCATAAGTTTTTTCCTTGAAAAAATAACATTCATAAAATAATAGTTAGTAAAGATCATAGATTTTATAGAAATTGTTTTATGAAAATAGACAACTCACTATGTCAATAGGCTACAGAGTAACCACATGATTAAGGAAGAAACAAGGGAACTAGAAGATATGATGAAATAAAATTACCCTGATTTATTTCTAATTATGTAATGAAATTAAAAAAATTATGAAGGGAGAAGAATGTCATATCTATGATTTTTATAATTGAAACTCCCTTTTTAAATGAATAAAACCATCACTATGTAATTATATAATAGAAAACACATATAAAATATTGGTTGATTTATTATATTATTTGTTATATCTAATCATATTTAAAATACTATTATTAATCATAACCATTGATTATATTATGGTTGTAGAATTTCCATTATGTATAGTATATATTAAGGGTTATGATAAAATCCATTTGTCAGAGAACAAAGATATGATGGACTCAACATGTAGTATCATACCCTATAAAGCCCATATATAGGAGCATCAGAGGGAGATGGAATCAATGGGATTTACCCACATCCAAAACCAAGATGAAATTCAATAACTAATACATGAATGAAACCAATTACAGTATATGTTCAGTTATATTAATAACATGGTATAAACTATGTTCCACGAACTACCCCATGAATTCCCTAGAATCGCACACCCTAACCTTAGTGTATACAAATGTGTTATAAAGGGATAAGTATATATAGCGTAAAAATATAAGTTCTTATATTTAAAATTACAATAGAATAATGACCGTATTTATCATTTTTTATTAATACAATATAAATTATAAAATAATTAATTTGAAAAAAAAAATTAATTATATATGATGAACCCTAAGTAGTATTTTTTAAAAAACATATTATTTAAATTAAGCCAATATTTATAATCAATTTAATAATTTTTGAGGTAAATGATAATAAAATTTTATGAATTGAAATTAAATTTTTTTTAGTGTACAAAATTGTTAATATTCTAAAAATAATTTATCTAACAATAAATTATTATTTATGTTTTCAAATTGTAAATTTTAATATTTATAGATTCATTTTGATGAAATTGATATTATTTTTCATCATCATGTCAAGATTATGCAAAAGTGAATTTTTTAAAAAAAATTATAGTTAAATTTTTATTTAAATATTAAATATAGTATAAAAATATGTTATATATTATGAAACCAAAAATGTCCTAATGTGATTTCAAAAAAATTATAAAGAGTATAAAAAAAAATTGATTTGACACTTTTAAATAATTTGTTTAATCTATTTTATTACTTTTATAAAAAAATTATGGATCCTCCCAAACCTATATTATGTTTTAATATTTAAATATTATTAATTTTTTATATTAATCACTTCCATATCACCAATGTTATTATCTTAATTTTCTTGGTTTTTATCCTAATAAATTAATTCAAAAAAATACTATAAGTATGAAAAAAGGGAGGAAAATATGGGAATGTTTTTATTTTATGAATATATTATAATAGACTCGAACACCTAATTTTAGAAGCTTAAACAATCCACCAATCTTATTCTCTAAATATTCACCAATCATACAAATACTCAATAGTCAAATCCCATTCAGAATGAAAATTCTCTCCCACTACCTATATGAATATCTCTCAAGGTGTTCTTATTCTCTTAAGAAGATCCTACCATGATTTTGTAATATTCCTCTCATGGTAAGAGGTAACATGATTATATTAGTTATTCAAGAATCTTATTTATATTATTTGTTCTGATTTCCAATTTTTGATGTTGGGATGTTATTTTAATCGTTACTCTTGTGGTAATTGTGATAACAATTTCATGAGAGGCCGCTTATACTCTCATTATACTCTTTAATGAATCTTTATGCACCTGCATTATACAGAAAAATGTGTATTGTGATTTTATATGAAAATAATTCATGTATTGAATACCCACCCCCATTTCCACTAAAAGGTACTCATCTATATATAAATATAATTCATTTACTAGGTAATTCCATATATACAACCCACAATCCTTAATAGTTGGATTAAAGTTGATGAACACAACCATATGTTATTTATTTTATGTGGCACACTTATGAAATCACATGAAAAATATTTGATAGGTTGTCCTCTAATTATATATCCCTCTAAATCATTGGGTAATGTTTTTTTTCTCATTATATTCCATGTATGTTTCAATAAAAGATATCTTCAGTACATTATGTTATAATTTATTATCATTTTTCATATGCTTGTTGTAACGACCCAAATATTTACTAATGGAATTTATCTATTCTTATAGTAATTTCACATGGTATGAATCACATATAATCACTTATTCACCCTAATAAATATTTTACAAATGAAGAATTAATGAAATAAGAAGTGTTTCTAGAAGTTAAGGAACCAATACTGATGAAATAGTAACATGGCCTTAGGAATAGTATTATGTCCCTTATGAATAGTAAACTAGCCAAATAAATATTATCCTCACCAATTAAAGTATAATTAAAATTTTTGGCATTTTATAAGTGAAAATATGATATTACTATATCATAGTACATGTATCAAAATATTTTAAAAAATTAATAATTAGGTTTTGGTATTTTTATAAGTCAAAATAATAATTAAAATTTTATGATTAATTTATTAATTTAAAAGATAATTTATTTTCTTAAAATTTATTCATAAATTAATATTTTGATTTATTATGATTACAAGTTAATTTAATGGGACCTTAAGTAATTTTTCAAAGTGTTATAAAATTCGTTATAATTTCCAAATCTGTATTTTCTTAGTAAATTATGATTTTAAGTAAAAATTAAATTACTCATATTTAGAAAATTATTTTCATAAAATGGAGTTTATTTTTGAATTCTACATGTACAAAACTGGTTGGGGAATTTTTTTTTGAATTTTTCTAAAATACATGAATTGTTTTTGAATAGTAAAATATGATAATTTACAATAAAATCTAAATACATGAATTATGGAGTCATAGATGACGTAAGGCTGATGTAATCACAAAATCTCGAACTATAATTCATTAATTTAATTAATTTAGTAATAATGCTAAAACTATTCATAGTTTCTAGCGAAAAGAATAAATTACTGAATATATTCTTGAGAAAACACCCCTCTCCCCCACTATAAATACCACCCATCATGCCCTCTTCTCCTCACAATTATCTAGCATTGAACTTTTCCTAAATTCTTCCCAATACTCTTCCCAAGTCCCTACCCCACATCCAAGATCACATGGTATCATCAAAATACCAGAACCTTTACCTAATGAGGTTCTCAAGGAGGATAAATTCAAGAGGTAATTTCTCACTCTCTTTCCTTTAATTTCCTTTAAATTAAAATTATTTTCTTATTATTTATGCATATCTTTCCATCCAAATGGTATGATAATTCTTGTAAATTATAATACAAGAATTATATTATGGTAAAGGAATATCCAACATTAAACTCATCCCTCTCAGTCTTTTATTATAAGAACTAAATCATTGATTTTGATGTGTCAATGTACTGACCTAGTGGGCGATGCACTTTAATTTTCCATAAACGCCATAAAGGTTGTTAATAAAACTATTAAATAGTTTAAAATAGATTTTAATTTTTATGATAAAACCCTTTTAATGTTCTGGAACCAACATTTATACATAATACTAAATGATAAAACAAAATGAGTTTGTTAAGGTAGAAACCCCATAAAAATTAAGCTAAAATGATCATCATTAACTAAAGATTCATCATCATGGTATATAAACAAAATTATTATAAGATCATTTAAACTTATTTAATATAATTAATAACATTTAATAACATTTCTGTATATTTATAGTCATTTAACATGGACTTCCATTGATGAATACATGTGAACCGATCGTGAAAACTAAGAAAATGAATGCTCTCGAATGATGAAATTAAACTCCATAACTCATCAAAAGAACCATAAATGAACATAATAAAACAATAATGAATAATATTAATTTATAAAATGTTTTTTATTTTTAATTTAATTAATCTACTATGATTATAAATTACGTTAAAGTGGATAAATCATTTAGACACATGGTAAGGGGAATTCACAAACCCAACTCTCTTTCTTTGGTTTTTCGCTCTTTCACCACATTTGAAGTATGTAAATTCCTTAAATATTATTTCTTCATCATTATATTTCATTTTTAGTGAAATAAAATTTATCTAATCGATTTTATGATATGCACAATTATTTCCAAAAGAACTCTTCTTTCAAGAAAAATATGCCTTTTACATCTCGAGATTGTTTCTTATTCACTGAAGGTTGATGATTATTATATCAAGTATGTTATTCCCTCTTTAATTTGGGAACCCAGTGTTTATTAATGTATTCTTTATGAAATTAAAATCATTAATTTCAATGGTTTATTATATGTTCATGATTGATATATGTTCTTTGTGGCATGTAGGATAATGTAAATGCTATGATGTGACGGGTGTTCCCAGAATTATATAATACTCCAATGCATTGGGTAATATGACGAACCTCATGAGATAAAGTGAAATATGTTTGAACATGATGATATCTTTCTTATTAACTATGTGTTGTAGATGACCACTAAGACATGATGTTTCATTTTTATGAATTTCCATATTCCATGACTTTTCTTAATGATCCCTCTCATTATTTTGGTCATCTGCCTATATTATGATGAAAATGATTTTGATCACCCCAATGCTATATTGTTTCATGTTATTATTTTTCCTTTTGATAGTATTTTATTTTAGCACTTTCATTAATGTATATCCTCTAGTGATTTCATGTAATAAATAAAATTAAAATGTAAATAAGAAGCTAGAGAATAAAGAATTTAATTAATGTTTATGTTTTATTCTGTAAATGTTATCTATGTTTCTAATTTTTCTAGGACACTAAACCATTTAATCCACATTGTGTAATGATTTTATGTTGATTATCTTTAAAATGGTTTAATATTAATGTAATAAAATTAAGGTTCTCTATAGTTGGTAGCAAAGGATAGTTTACTTAATTTGGAAATTAGGATTAGAGAACTTTAGTGAAAACCCAATGTTTGAGAATAAGTACAAGTAAACACCAAAGATGCTTTGTTTTAGAGAATTATAAAGATTAGGATCCCACACGATATTCCCTTAGACTTAAATACAAAAAGTAATATATTATTTATTCATGAAGTGTTGATTATTGTTTTGTACTAAACTTTTCTATTTTATAAATTGTGGGAATGAGGATAAACCAAGACAATATCCCAAACAAGGGAAAATGAAATGATTTACTGAATGACATCTTGAATTCTTTGGGAGGGGGAGTGAAAAAATTAATGGTGATTCTTATCAAACTATCTCAGGTTATGGAAAATAACCTAAATAATGTGGAACGACCTCCTTCACTAAATATGTAAAAACTGGATATCAAGTGTTTAATGAAGAAAAAATCACTGACATTTAGTGGATCTTCTAATCCACTAGTTGTATAATAGTGGGTAAACATGATTGAGAAGAAATTTTTTCTTCTTCACTATTTTGAGATGGTTAATTTGAATATTTCTATTTATTGTACATATGGAAAGGCCAATAAACTGTGTGATTTAATTAAAAACACTAATCTGAGGGAAGAAATTGAACAGAGGGAGTGTGAATACTTTAAGATAACGTTTCTTAACAAGTATTTACTTTGAACAATTCAAAAAAAAATATTGAAATTGAATTAATAGAGCTAAATAAAAAAGGAAGTAGAATCTTTCATGGACAAAAAATCAACATTCAAAAGGCTTTCAAGGCACACTTTTGGTTTTTTTGTCAACAATTATAGAAAAATTGATAGATTATTTAGTGGATTAAAACAAACCCTTTGAAAGGCTCTAGAAATTATAAAATTTGGGGGTTATGAAGAACTTTGTCGATGTTCTATCAAAGTGGATATGGATTTTGTGGAATGGTCCCATGGTTATGGTGATAAGATGTAAAATATGGAGTTCCATACAAGAGGATATCATGACAAAGGTGTAAAGAAAACTCAACCACCCAAATGTCAAAAATGTTGGAAGAAGAATCGTAGGAACAACTTCAAAGGGATGAGAAAATGTTTAATGTGAGGGAGATAAGGCCACGAAACTCATGAATGTCGAAAATACATGAGTAATAAAGATAATATGGTAGAGTAAAGGATATAACCACCCATGGTCCAATGCTATAACTGTAGAGAGAAAGGGAACTATACAATCCAGTGCACTAAACCTTGAGTTCTTAATGGTAATCAGTGTCGTCATCCACCAAATCCAAAGGAGAAATGGAAGGATTGTGCCATCTCTATTGCAGAACTAGAGCAACAAAATGAAGTCGTACGATGTACACTTCCTAGTCACTCAATAATGGAAAAAGTATTTTTTGATTTTGGTTCTACACATTCCAATATATTTGTCAAGTTTTATAGAACTATTGAATTAAATCCCTGAAACCTTTATGTATATATATCTATAAAAACACCTCAGGGTGAAATCATTTCATCCCAAGTGTTGGATTATTCTTCTATTGGAATATGTGGGAATATACTCCAAAAAATCATGTAATACTTCCCATGGTAGAATTCGACGCTATACTGAGGATGTATTGTCTCTTGTTATATAGATCACATATCAACTATCGAGAAAATGTAACATCTTCTAATATTCTAAACCATCCCCTAATCCTCTATAAATTCAAAGAAGATCATGAATCGCATTTGGAAAATCCTGAAACAGTGTGGGTATTGATTCTATATAAAGAATAACGCCTCAATCAAATGTTTAACTCAAATGATGTTATCAACCGAGGTGAAGTGCCCATAATGAGGGAATACAATGATGTATTTAATGGAGAGTTACCTAGAATTCCCCCCAGATCTTGAGGTAGATTTGTTAATAGAAATCATACCCAAATCTAATACTATCTCAAAGTGTCCCTATAGGATAGATCCTATTGAACTGGAAGAGTTAAAGAAGTAGATGTAAGAGTATTTGGAAAAAAGGTTCATATACTCTAGTGAATCACCTTGGGGTGCGATAGTGATCTTTATCAATAAGAAATATAGATCATTACTGCTTTATATTGATTATCGAGAACTCAATAAGATCTCCAGAAAGATATTATGTCCCCTTCCAAGGATTGAAAACTTGTTCAACCAGCTACGACGAGTTTAGTAATTCTCAAAGCTGGATCTACATTCTAGATATCATAATATAAATGTGTATAAGGATGTTATTTAGAATTCTTCTTTCCATACAAGGTATGGGCACTATGAGTTTCTGGTGATTCCATTCAAACTTACTAATTCCCCTAAAATCATCATTTATTTGATGAATAGAGTCTTTAGAAACTACCTCTACAAATTTTTTGTAGTTTTTATCAATGATATTCTCTTATACTCCATGAGTAAGGAGGAGCATGAGAAATATATAATGATTTTGATGTCGACATTAAGGATGGAGTAGTTTTATGACATGTTCATCAAGTGTGACTTATTTATGCAACAAGTCACATTCATAGGAAATGTGATCATAAGTGAGGGCATTTATATGGACCCTTTAAAAATAGATTCATTTGAGGAATGTCTCATACTCTCTAGTGTCATGAAAATAAATAGTTTTCTTGGATTATATGGGTACTATAGAAATTTTCTGAGAAATTTGTAATGATTTTTATGCCTGATAAGTAAGTTAACAAGGAAAGGGGTAATGTATGTCTGGATGGAAGAATGTGGGGAATGCTTCAAGGATCTAAAGAGAAAGTTGATCACTGCACTTGTACTCAAATTATCAAAAAGTGTATAATGTTATGCGATATATAGTGACTTTTTAAAGAAAGTACTAGAATGTGTAATTTTTAAAAATGATAATGTGATATCCTACACCTCACAGTAGTTGAATATCACTAAGAAGAACTACCCAACGTATGATCTCGGGCTATAAGTTGTGTTTTTTTTATAAAATATGGTGGCACTACCTCTATGGTGAGAAGTGTGACATATATACTAATCACAAGATCCTAATGAATATACCCACATAAAGGGATCTCAATATTCATCAAAGTACATGGTTATAACTAATCATAGACTATGATTACTCTATTCACTATCATACTGGTAAGGCGCACAAGGTTTCTAATGCTCTTAGGAGAATAGAATCTTCTACACTATCCATGTTGTGGATTGAGAAATACCATATATTATTGGATATTAAAATGATGGATTTGAAAATAATAATGGTAGGGAATATGTCATACCGTTCCCAAATCATTTCCCAGCCATCTATCAAAAAACAAGATAAAGGAGACATAAATGGATGAACCAGAGATACAAAGTAATATGAATGCAATAAATGAAGAGAAGTTTACAGAGTTCAAAATTGATGATGATTGTGTGATTTGGTTTGGAACAAGAATTTCAATGCCTTCATAACCTGGGAAAAAGATGGTTCTACTAGATAATTCAGATAGCTCAACTTTATCTATCCATCCTTGGAGTACTAAGATGTATTGTTATCTCTAAGAACACTTCTAGTGGGATAACGTGAATATGGATATTGTAGAGTATATTTCAATATTATTGATATGTAAACAAGTTAAACCCATTTAAAGAAGTCTAATGGGATAATGAAACCATTACCTATACCCTTGTGGAAATGGTAGACTGTCACTATGGACTCTGTCACAGGTCTCCTAAAAAATTCCGAAGGAAGTAATGTGATATGGGTTGTGGTGGGCCGACTCACCAAGACTTCCCACATTATTTATATTAAGGAATATCTATTGCTCCAACAACATGAAAATTTTTATATGATGAAATTGATGATACTTCATGGAGTTATACTCTCAATTATCTCTCATATTGATCATGGGTACACATCAAAATTATGGAGGAGTCTTCAACATTCTTTGAGTACTGAATTAAATTTCATTACGGCCTATCACCCCAAAACTGACATCCAATATTGAAGGAATATTTAGATGATCTATGATATGTTAATAACCTAATCCTTATAATTCATTGGTGGAGGGGATCATTATCTCCCATTGTTTGAGTTCTCATACAAAATAGCTTCCACTCGAGTATTCCAATGGGTCCATTTGAATATTTATATGTATAGATATGTAGAACTCCAACCTTTTAGGATGAAGTTGGGGAAAGAAAGATTCTTGGACTTGATATTGTTCAATAGTTGATTGAGAAGGTTAATGTTAGATTTTGTGGCCTAGAACCAACTAATTTATACATTATTTATTAATAAATACTTTATCACATCTTGATTGTTCTTCTGCGTGACAATTAATGGGATAATATCGAAAGAATAGTTGTTGCATTAAATGGTCATAGTGGAACCCCGCTATGATGACAACCCTGAAGTGCCATTTCACTATTCTTAAATATATGTTCTCTAGCCGAATAATGTTATTTGAGATACACAAATAATATATTCCATTAAGGGTGAGTACTCATAAAACTTTGAGGAACTTTCTCATGGTGTGTGCCCTTGGTAATATCCAGGAGGATATTTTGAGTATGAGACCCACATGTAGGAAATCCACAATGTGTAGTGTCATTGGATGTTTCTATCTGCGGACGTGTGTATTATTCCTTAGACTTTAATATTATTATTAATGGGTATTACAACTCGTGCACTTAGATGTATTGACGAAAACCGTGACGACACACTGTTCGCAGTAAAATAGGATATGTTGGGTGCATTACGAGTATTATTGCATTAATAGATAATGTGATAAAGTATTTTTCCCTTCTATTCCATAATGGAAGTAGATATATCAGGCCCTTTGATGTAGTTTATATAGCCTAAATAAATCCATGGGCATGGTAATCAATGGGTGAGTTCAATTTTGGGAAGTCAAAGAAAAATGATTGAGCACATGGGTTGATAGAACCAGTATGCAACCCGCTTGATTCAATATATTGAGACAAAGGTATTACATTACACGATAAGCACTTGTAGAAGGTGACATGCCGTTGCGGCGTTAACTTCTTTCTTTATATATGCCTTGGCGTGTTTCTAGATGCTAACCTTGGACTATAGGCAGGCTCTACCTATTACCACTGAAAAAGAGGCCTAGAGTGTCACACACTAAGTGTGTCTAAGTATCTCAGTTAAATATTAATTTAACAAGTTGAAGAAATACTATTCTCGACTGTTGTTTAATATTTTTTCAGGAATGTCTGATTACATTTATTTTGACACATGTTCTTCGAGAGAATATATTTTAGGTGAAATAATATATTTATTAGCTAGTAATGCAGTGATATCTTTTTAAGAAATAAATAGCCATTATTCAAGATCTGATAAATGCGGTTGAGGAAATAAAGAAAAATGGAAAAAAATTACACGCCGTGTATATTAAATATACACACTGTGTATTTTTATTGGGAATTTATGAGAAATAATATTATTTATCTAGTTAAATAATATAAGGTGTAATTCATTGGGCACATTTCAAGTAATTATAATAGTCAACTGTTGTTATTAGACATGGGGTATTACTACGAATTAAATGAAATGAATAAATTCTCTCTGGTAATTAATTAATTTTATTATTCTATGTACTTAAATGAAACCCATTTATATATTTCTTATTAGCCTAGACATTTTTTGTTGTTGTACACAATAGTTCTATAGAAATATCTCGATCCAAGAGATAATTATTTTCTTCCAAGAAGACTCTCAAGCTATGAGAAAGAGATCATCCTCCATTGGATCAAGTCGATCGAAGGCAGAAATTTCAAGAGAAGGATCTTCCACGCTAGTGCCTAGAGATCATTTTAGCGACATCCAGAGATATGTAGTGAACATTTTGATCATTTCTAGATGAATAAAACACATGGATTCTATGATGCAGTGATAGATCACATCAAATCGTAACCTGAAACATCAACAATGAAATAATTCCACCAAGGTAACTCTGGAAAATTAATTAAATTAATTATATCCAACATATGATGATCCTATCTATGGTTCTGAGACTCCCCTATTTTCTTTTTTGTTCTTCATTCTATTCTGATGATCTGGAGTTTTATTATCGTGATGTATCTTGGATTGATCATTGTTAACACTAAAATTAAAGTTGGGTACACCCACCAACACGCTTCCACTATGACCCGAACCTACAAGTGGTATCAGAGATGTCATATCGTTGATTATAAGTAGTTATTTTTTCATTAGTGAATTACACGTTTAATAATTTAGTTGTTTCAATTCAAGTTAATAGTTCTTTAAAATATGAATTATGTGATTTTTTCCTCCTCTCTCATTTCTCACTCACCTTATAAAAAAGAATTTTCTTTTAATTTTGATTAAAATAAAATAGATAGTCTCATCTGGAGTTTCCAAATGTTCCTGGACGTACTACACTAGAATACACGACGTGTATTAGGAAGTATACTACTTGTAGTCTACGTTCAATGCATTAGACTAGTCTTCCAAATCAGGTCGTGTGTTGGCGTATTTATAAGTCTTAAATGAAAATATGTGTTTAATAGGAATAAGTGGAACACAGTTTTTGGATTACACACCATGTGGTCCACTGAACACGGTGTGTAGTCCCATCGGGTTAGGGTTGGACCATGTACCATGTACATGGCTTACCCAGCTGGAAACCGTGTAATGTGGATACTACACGGCGTGTTCCACACTAAACATGCCTATTCCTCTAAATATTTCTGGAGTACATCTACACACCATGACCTCGGGCATGTACTTCAGATGAATGGTGAACAAATGTACCCACCATTTAGTTGGAAATACGCATCGTGTAATCATCCAAATTATGTAGATTTATTAAAATTTATTATTATATTATACAAACCCTTGAGATGTGTACTATAGTGTAGGCGTAAAACTAAGGGAAAACATGTTATAGGTGTTATATAAATGTGTGTTTAATTTATGATCTTCGTAATGTGAATTTATACTCATTGGGTAGTTATGAATGGGAATTCACAAGGTTGCCTCCAAGGTACAAGTTACGTACAAATATAATTTTAAATGAATTTATTTGTTAAAAATTATGATGGATGGTAAACTCAAGGAAATTCTAAAAAGGTATTAATATAAGGATTGATTATTTAAATATAATTAACTGATTACAGTGTGATTTATCTTAAACAAGAACGATTGGAGAATCTAATGTTAGTTTTATTAATGCATAAATATTGTTGCATGTATGGATGATCAGGAGATAGAAAAAGACCTTTGTATGTCAATGGTTTATTTTAATTTATATATTTAAATTAAAACAGTTGTCTATGAGCCATCTCCTCAATAATATATTGGGTATGCGTGCCCAAGGGTTCTGTTTTGTAAAACCCCATTATACCCCTCACATGTGACTGAGAAAAAAGCAGATGTAATGGATGGATCTACCAAGCTAGTGGAGGTAGCTCAAGTTAGGATCCACGGTTAAACCAATCCAAATATATACAAAGGTGGACAGTTGGAAAGCTTTAAACATGAACCCAAAAGGTTCAAGGTGATTCTCCCCTATGTCTTGGGTTAGTTTATAAACCTCTAGATAAACTAACCAATAGAACAAGACCATGATCATACCATTCATTTTATTTCTGTTAGTTTCATGGTTTATTTATTATGGGTGTGTTGTCATGATCACACAATTAATGAATTAAAAAAGCATGAAATATGTAACTAAAATTAAACTGGCTTATGTGTCAAATATTATCTTAAACATGGTTAATAACATAATTATATCCCACTTAATATTAAAAAGCATGTAATGAAAGATAATAAAATGGAAATTTGTGTATAAGGATAAAATCCCTCAACGAAAATATTATGTCACCATAGCCTTCCATAATCCTGGTTAGAATCGAACCATAGTTCAAAGTGCTTGACTAACCCTATTTGGGGTGCTTTCAATTATCAAGGAATTATAATTCAAGATTTTGGATTGACTTGACTTGGTTTTCATCAAGGGTTGACTTCCACAGAAGGACTTGGTGTGACCATGAGGCAAAGGTTGAGGAAATCCAAAATAAAAGGATTTCAAGATTGGGAGTTAACTCAGTGGATCAATGAGCAGTATATAAATGTAGTTAGAATTTGAAATGCCTACCTAAAAACCCTTCAAGTTTCTTGACTAAACCTAGTTGTCTTAATTATAAGGGATATATGGAGTCTTTCCACTAGAATATTTAGGCAACAGAATATTCTGAAGTCAATGGTGAGGGTTATTGAGTTTCGATAA
Source organism: Viscum album (assembly GCA_963277665.1). Classification (NCBI taxonomy): domain Eukaryota; kingdom Viridiplantae; phylum Streptophyta; class Magnoliopsida; order Santalales; family Viscaceae; genus Viscum; species Viscum album. Next base: position 585,463,687 of record OY728130.1, read on the forward strand.
AATTGTCAGAGACTAATAAGTATTAATTTAATTATTTGTCACAGTTTTAACATAATAATTTACTAAACATTTGGTCATATTAATTATTAGAAAAATCATAAAAAATGACTTCAAACATATCATTGTAAACCATAATCGAGAAGTAAAACCTTCTCACCAGCACCAATTTCCATGAATGGCAGAGGCATTTACGCATCATCCTTTTCCATGAGAGGAAATTGTATGTGTTGGAAGAGCTTGTAATAATAGTTCCTGGAAAAGATTCTTGTGATAAGGAAATATACCTCTACATGAAACATCTGGATGATGCCACAGATTTCCAATGCTTCATGATATCGGCCATGTCTAATGAGCTCTTAAAGAAACATGAAAACTTGGAAGCGTATAGCATGATGTCTCACCTTAAGGATCTCTATCAAGAGAAGGTGAGACATGATAGATATGAGATCTCAAATTATTTTTTCACAACTAAACGTGGAGTTTCTTCGCCAGATGGGCCTCATGTAGTCAATCTTATTGGATATAATGAACTCTTAGACATCTTAGGGATTGAGTTCCTAGATGATTTGCGTACCGATCTCATCCTATCATCATTTCCCAAGACCTTTTAGCTTTATTTTCAACTATAATATGAGCTAAAATGATAAGAGTCTATCAGAACTTCTAACATTAATTATCTAGGAAGATAAAGACATGGGACATGGCAAACCCACAGTCCTTGTGGTGAATAAGAAAAGGATGGACAAGGAGAAGGGGCCAAGGACTTATAAACGGTCTGAAGCCCCCAAGCATCATCCCCCAAAGAAGGGGAAGATTCAGAGGTAGGGTAAGGAATGGGAGGCGGTATGTTTTTCATGTGGCATGTAAGGTCACTGGAATAAGAACTACACCCTGAAGCGTGGAGACGCTAAAGGTGAATTTTTTATCAGTGTAATATTTCCATTTCTATACATTGGGTATTAGATATAGCTTGTGGGGCCCAAATCTGTATTCAAATGTAGGAACCAAGTAGATTTCGAAATATTTACAGAGGAGAGGTGGATCTTTGAGCTTCCAATGGTGCAAGGCTGGATGCGTTATCCAATGGAAATTACCACCTCTCATTGCCAACTGGGATGATTTTTTTTACATAATTATTATTATGTGCCTAGTGTTACCAAAAACATAATGTATGTATCATGTTTAAATATGGATGGATTTATTTTCAATTTTGGCAATAAGGGTTTCTTCTCTTATAGGAACAACATTTGTTATGGTATAGTTCTTTTAAATAATGGTGTGTATGTATTAAGTTATGAAAACCACGTGTTGGAAATCGATAACAAAACAAAATCACATGACTTGTACACCACCAAGTTGTGGCATAACCGTCTCGGTCATGTAAACAAGAAGCACTTGACAAATCTCAGCCAATGTGGCTACTTAGACTCTATTGAGCTAAAACCACTTGATAGATGTCATTCTTGTTTCCAAGGTAAAATGACCAAGCTGAATTTTGGTGGATAGGGTGAAAGGGCAATGGAGCTTCTACGATTGGTGCACAGGTATTTGTGTGGACCATTTCTAGTAGAAGCTAGAGGGGGATATTCTTACTTCATTTATTTTACTAATGATTTGAGTAGATATGGATATATCTATTTAATGAGGTATAAGTTATAAGCCTTAGATAAATTTAAGGAATTCAAGAATGAAGTAGAGAATCATCTTGGTAAGAAGATAACGATGCTTTGATCGGATCGAGGTAGAGAATATTTGAACCAAGAGTTCATCGATCTTGTATGGGAGTTGGGGATTCTATCTCAACTCACTCCTCCTTATACACCATAGTGTAATGGTGTTAGTGAAAAGAAGAACTGCAGCTTGTTATACATGGTGAGGTCGATGATGAGTCATGCAGATCCTTCCATTATCCTTTTTGGGATACGAAATAAAAACTGTAGCATACACTTAAACCAAGTACCAACTAAGGAGGAAAAAGGAATACTAACTGATTTATGGAATGTAAAGAAACCCATTTTGTCGCACACAAATGTATGGGGATGTGATGAATTTTTTAAGGCCTTATCAAGAAACAAACTGAAAACCTAGGGCATGAACTGTATCTTTATAGTATATCCCAAGGAAACAAAAGGATATTACCTATATAACCCTTAAGACAAGAAACTGATTGCCGTAAGACAAGCCGTCTTTCTAGACAGGGAGAACATCCTCAAAAAGGATAGTGGTAGAAATATTGACTTCGATGAAGTTGATGCTTAAGATACACATGACTTAGTAAAGGAACAAGTTCCATAGGTCCTTGTGGAAGAGGTTACAGAAACATAAGTACTAATTAGGAGCTCAAGAGAGGTAACAGAACCATAGAGATTTGGTTTCCTTGTCACTGAGTATGGTAAATCAATATTGTTAAACAATGATGATCCTCTCTCCTACAAGAAAGCAGTAGAAAGCTCAGAAGCTGCAAGATGGCTAGAAGCGATGAATTCTGAGATGGATTCCATGTATCAGAATCATGTCCGGGTTCGGGTCGATGAGCCGATTGATGTAAAGCATGTTGGATGAAAAAGGGTATTCAAGAGAAAACTTGACATGGAATGTAGAGACCCGAAGCCTGACGTACATGGACATTACATTACTTTTGCGGAATACTTAGTAAATAACAAAAACACACACACAAGGATCGTAATAGTTTAGTGTCTTTGGAAACTCGGAACGTAATCTTCTAATCGTGGTGAAAGATCTTCAATATCTCCCATAAAGATCTTCCCTTTTTTTTACCTATAAACCTTTCTTTATATCCTGGGGAAAAGAAAACATAAAAGGGTGAGCTCAAATGCTCAGTAAGGGTAAACAAAAGAAATATCAATCACATCATATACATAAGAATATAGCTTTTTGGAAATCTTATCCTGCAAAAGAGATCATAATATCATAACATGGGATAAATCGTAGAAGTGAAATGTAATCCCAATAATCATAACTTAAAACATGAAACTTTGTGGCATACACACATAATCATAGAGAATCATTTCTTGTTAGTGAAGACTCAATTCCAAGACTATCTTAGTGGACAAAGTCCCTTTCTGAATGGAGTAACCCTCGTTTCAGTCCTGTTTCACAGAACCGGTATAACCTACCATTTCAGCCATGTCTATCTCATGAGATATAAAATCTTTACCCAATGCATTGGAGGGAGATATAGGTCCCACCCATCTTATAATGAATCCTTTCTTATGTGTGCCACATAATCATAAATCATACATCATCGCATAACCCATGTAATAAAAATGGGATTCTTAAACAACATGACATCATAAAACAATTCATATAAGATAAAGGAATTCATAAAAATGTTTCCATCAAAACATAATCAAATCCATGTAATAATAGGGACAAAAACAGAACCCTTTTATTATCTTAGATGGAAAATAATTTTGATAAAACACTTGAACTCCATTCTTGAGGAAAATATCCTTTCTTCTTCAAAAACATTTTTCCTTTCATAACATGTCATAGAACTTTAAAATAAAAGAAGTTGATTAAAAATAAACGTGAAAACTTGTAAAGGAAGCTTCTTGGAAATAATGTTTTAAAAATCCATTCATGCCGTATAAGTTAAAAAAAACATTCTTCGTACTTTTGTCGGAAAAGTCAAAAAGTACCTCGTACGAAAAACGACAAAAGATTCCTTTCATACATAGTATTAAAAACTCACCGAAGGGTAAAAATGGATTTAAACAATTGTAGGTGGATGGAAATAATATTACATATTGATGAATCATGGATGTGGATGATAAAATACACCCCAGTAAATACTTACGAATAAACAATCTCGGATAAAAATGAGATTGTGATATTTCCCTTACCTTAGGTCCGACTTGCTTTGTAAGTGTCTGAACCTCCTGTATAATGATTTAAATCATGTTATTGACTTATTACAGAATCATATTCATTGTTATGATATCATATATGGTTCACTTATGAAATTATATTACCCGTTCTTTTGTAAATTCCATGTTAAAGAAGCGTTTTGGGTAAAATCGTTTCATTTATCGTAGGTGTTTTGACTTGTTGTTCTTGACATCATTATTACTTATATCATGATTTACTCACTTCCAGAATATAAAATATGATTTATATATCATATATATTCAGTATATATATATATATATTAGGTAGATAAATAAAATGAAAAACACCGTTCATGGAGACGGTAGTCCGTACGTACGCATGAACGCTGTTTTCCTTTCCTTATTGTCTTGAAATGGAAGTAAGTAGATGACATACATATGTATATATATACATAAATCCAGTAGCTTTATAATGTCATATATTTCTTTATTATTTCTTATATATACTTTATAATCATTCTTAAATGGTTAACATGGAGAATGAATCTCATCGCGTCGTGGAGACGGTAGTCCGTACGTACGCACAAGCGATGATATCATTTCCATAAATATTGAATTGAATTAGAGTGGATTATAAAATATATCAGAATCAATATGATGTTGTAATAACTATGTATAGTTATTATTTATACCATTATACTCATCCATGTAAGGTGGTGGTGGAAAATAGATTACACCACGGCGTGGAGACGGTATTCCGTACGTACGCACGCGCGGTGATTTCTTTTTTTCCGTAGGATGGATAGATGGTGAAATAGGGTTGTTTCATACTTATAATAACATATCAGTATATGAGTGATACTGATGTTATTACTTCATAATGAAAAAACCTAAAAAGAAGAAGTGGAAGAAGAAATAAAGAGGAAAGAATTGGTAACGGTAATTACCTCTTCTTTGAAGCGCCTCTTTGACACCTCCTCTTAGGGCACTAGAATTGGTCTTTGAGGAAGACCAGAACCTCTAGGATATTGCTAGGGAAGTGGAGAATAGATTTTGGCAGGGGTTGGCCGAGCTGGAGTGCTCAAATTGGTGTGAGGAGGAGGGGGAGGAGGTGTCCTTTTATAGGGGAGGAGAGGGGCACCTTAGGAATATCTCAAAATATTATTTTATATTAAAGTCAAAATCGGTTTATAATGGTTCCAAAGGGTCTTATTTCGAAGCTAAAGTGGGGATGGGTCGACATCCTATCAACCAATAGAATTTATACAAGTTTAGGATATTATTTTAACCTTATCAATTAGATTTAACTCTAAGTTAAATAATTTAACTTTTACCATGTCTTTTTGTTTTCTTTCACTATATGGTTAATACACTTACTATAACATGCCAAACGAACCCCAAATTGTTTATTATTAATATATATATCCTTATCTATGTCATTTTGCCGAACCTTAGATTTTTAGGAATACAATAACAATTAATAATATAATATTTGATTTAAAAACTATTTTGTGTCAATTTTTACACTATTTGATATATGATTTTTGTGAAAGTCATAACAGAATTAAATGTTCGAACCAAGTTGATTAAATCAACATTTATATATCAAAGTAACCTATAAAATTAGTGGAATTCATAAAAAATCTCAAATTACATTTATTTTGGTGTTTATAACATCAATTATGTCAATATTTCATTAATAAGATAATTACTGCATCATTATTGTGTCATAAATAAATTAAATTATTTTATCTCTAAAAATTACAAATAAAATACCATCATGTAGGAAAGCTTTTTATCTTTCTAATTAATATTTATAATCTAAAATCCAACATATATAACCCTATGTAACAATTTTTTTTCTAAAAGATATATGCTTGTGTCATTTTTGTATTCATTTTAACTTAATTAAAATAAAGTGTCATTATCACTTACAAGTGGATCAATGGGGTCCCAAAATCGACCCAAAGATGCCCATGGTCGACCATGTATCAACCAATAGTGTTAAGACACGTTTTAGGGTAATTTAATATTATTATAATATTATTTTTTAACCCTTATTTACCGGATTTACCCTTAACCATGGTAAATAAAATATTTACCGCAGTAATTATTCAAAATGTCTAAAAATAAAAGTTACCTATTTACACAATTTGAACATCCTGATTCCAAATATGGAATCCATTTTTCTAAATTCAAAACATAGAAGTGGCAGAAATTAATTTAAAATTAATTCCCGCTGTCAAAACAAAAAGCGTGTTTTTAAGAGATAATAACTATCAAAAGATTGACACTTGTTTATGTTCGGTTTAATTGTAAAATTGTGTCCAATGACCAACATTATATTAAGTGGTAAAAATATATTCTAAATATACTTTAAAACCACTCAAATTCATAATTTATCACTATTAATTGTTATGATTAAAAAAGTTGTTTTTAATTAAAATTTAGTAATTTTCACTATTCATCAAAATATTAAAGTTATCCGAAAAGTACCAAAATTTCACCTTAGGCTAAATTTGATATTCCGAATCCAAAAATGAAGTCCATTTTGAAAAATAAAATTTATAAAATTTCAAAAAGTGGTTATTACTATTCATAACGGCTAGTTTTAATAATATTTTAATAGCATATCATTGTTTCGTGAAACTCAGTATTACGTACTACACACGCTATCGAGGAAGGTTGCGATTGCGTGTAATGCAAGGCAAGTCAAGGATGTGTGTTGTGCAAGCTCCTTTTGGTGTAGCGTACAACACAAGACATTAATAAAATTAAAAAGAATATTTTTTATAAAATCTTGGGCTGTTACATTCTACCCCCCTTAAAATGAATTTCGCCCTCGAAATTCGTCGGGGTTATAAATGGTTTACTATTTGAAAGTTTCTTTAATAGAAACCCACATCGTAAAAAGGAATATCAAAACCAATCTTTAAAAACAAAAGTATGAAACGTAACGGTTACCCAAATAAACTAATCATTGGGTTTCCACATAGGTGAAAATATGGATATGGAAGAGAAATCTAACCATCATGTTCTAATGGAGAGTGGTAGAGAACATGGCTATGGAAAAGCCAATAATCACAAATCCATAAATTTGTGACGATCTAAGGTACCATCCGATTCATCAGGTATAAGATCACTAAGACAACATTTTTGGTTTTCAAGATCATTTCCCTAAAGTTGAAAATTTGAATTGGAATAAATACTTTCTTTATTTTGGTACAATCTCACTATTGTTCGTGCCTAGAACAATTTCCACTTCATCTCTTAAATAAATGAAGTTGAATTTGTTATTCGTGAAGTGTTAGCAGATCATGTGATAGAATGACAGGTCATTCCATCTGTCTCAAACAAAAGGTTATCAAAAATTATATACATAAGTCGATCTATAGTGAGATTAACCATATATTGTTCCTAAAATGGACTTATACTTCATATATCATACGGCTTAATATAATATAACTAGTTTCTACTAAACAGGGACTTCCTGTAGGCCAGTGGTAGGCGATAAAGGCCAGTCACACTTCGGTTGTGGGTTCGATTCCCACAGCCTTTTCCGAAGCGATGGGTTGTCGCCCGTCCTGCAGGTTGTCCTTTTTCTAGAACTATATTACTATAACATCCCATCAATAATATCGAAAAAAGTTCTATCCTAACTTTTGTCCAACATAATCTATTCCAATCTTTAGGCTTATCCATAATACTGCAGTCCACTGTCATAATATAGTGAAAACAATTACCAGAGATTTAATACCATCTTTGATCCCTATATATCATAAGATATGTCTTGTTGGTCACATTCCAAACATTCAAATGCCTTAATCATGTATTCTCTTGAATACCCATTGATCCTTAGTGAAAACATGAATGCAGTTAAAAGTTAACACTTTCCACATACCAAAATCCTCAAAATTCTATATTCTCAAACCATGATATCACTTAGTCCTTATATCAATCATGAGCTCATGAATACAATCAAACATCTCATTATCTTCTTATCCCTTCATTATGCTCATATCATCTATTTACCAAAAATGTCTCAATCACTTTTCATGGTTACCGGTACCATAAAATTATTGAAAACCACAATAGACCAAAACATAAATATTTCAGTACACCATAAAAGTACCTCAACAACATTATTCTTGAATACCAATACATACACACTTCTGTCCATCCACTTCATGGATTGTCCTGGAATAAGTCCTTCCTTGGTTTAGAAGTAACTTTTTAGGTCAGGGAATTGAGTTGGGTAATGCCCATGTTCTCCACAAATAAGACATTGAACTCCATAACAATCTGTCACTCTATGACCCTTTTCTCCACACAGATAACATCGATCCCTCCATTTGAGGTATTCCTCAAGGTTCTTCTTCCCTTATTTAGAAATCTCAATCATCCTTTCTTTATGCTCCTCAACATGCGAACATGCAAATTAGTTTATCTTCCTCTTCTTTAATGAATTAGTCATACCACTAAATTTCACCTTGTTAATCATATATCGCGATGACTGATTCGGCATAATCACAATATATTTATCTCTAGGTATTACACAATTTTGTTGCTCATAGTCACCAATTTGTCCATTGGATTCAATGTTAACCGAATTCCTTCTGGTTCCCTCCATTAAATAAAACACAAAAAGAATTTTGTGAGAGGCGAAATCATGCTAGGGAAGACAACATAGTAAAGGGAAAACACCCTCAATATCTAACATCTTAGGTTAAATTCTAAGATCGTTAGCGCAATTCTAGGACTATAACCTATACGTATACTTAACCTTAGGGACATCCCTAGACATACCTTAGAAATATCTCTAGGGATCTCACTAAAGTTCTCGCATCCTAGTTTCCAAAGGTTGACTAAACCTTTCCTCTGATACCAACTGTAGAGACCCGAAGCCTGACGTACATGGAAATTACATTACTTTTGCGGAATACTTAGTACATAACAAAAACACACACACAAGGATCGTAATAGTTTAGTGTCTTTGGAAACTCGGAACGTAATCTTCTAATCGTGGTGAAAGATCTTCAATATCTCCCATAAAGATCTTCCCTTTTTTTTACCTATAAACCTTTCTTTATATCCTGGGGAAAAGAAAACATAAAAGGGTGAGCTCAAATGCTCAGTAAGGGTAAACAAAAGAAATATCAATCACATCATATACATAAGAACATAGCTTTTTGGAAATCTTATCCTGCAAAAGAGCTCATAATATCATAACATGGGATAAATCATAGAAGTGAAATGTAATCCCAATAATCATAACATAAAACATGAAACTTTGTGGCATACACACATAATCATAGAGAATCATTTCTTGTTAGTCAAGACTCAATTCCAAGACTATCTTAGTGGACAAAGTCCCTTTCTGAATCGAGTAACCCTCATTTCAGTCCTGTTTCACTGAACCGGTATAACCTACCATTTCAGCCATGTCTATCTCATGAGATATAAAATCTTTACCCAATGCATTGGAGGGAGATATAGGTCCCACCCATCTTATAATGAATCCTTTCTTATGTGTGCCACATAATCATAAATCATACATCATCGCATAACCCATGTAATAAAAATGGGATTCTTAAACAACATGACATCATAAAACAATTCATATAAGATAAAGGAATTCATAAAAATTTTTCCATCAAAACATAATCAAATCCATGTAATAATAGGGATAAAAACAGAACCCTTTTATTATCTTCGATGGAAAATAATTTTGATAAAACACTTGAACTCCATTCTTGAGGAAAATATCCTTTCTTCTTCAAAAACATTTTTCCTTTCATAACATGTCATACAACTTTAAAATAAAAGAAGTTGATTAAAAATAAACTTGAAAACTTGTAAAGGAAGCTTCTTGGAAATAATGTTTTAAAAATCCATTCATGCCGTATAAGTTAAAAAAAACATTCTTCGTACTTTTGTCGAAAAAGTCAAAAAGTACCTCGTACGAAAAACGAAAAAAGATTCCTTTCATACATAGTACTAAAAACTCACCGATGGGTAAAAATGGATTTAAAAAATTGTAGGTGGATGGAAATAATATTACATATTGATGAAACATGGATGTGGATGATAAAATACACCCCAGTAAATACTTACGAATAAACAATCTCGGATAAAAATGAGATTGTGATATTTCCCTTACCTTAGGTCCGACTTGCTTTGTAAGTGTCCGAACCTCCTGTATAATGATTTAAATCATGTTATTGACTTATTACAGAATCATATTCATTGTTATGATATCATATATGGTTCACTTATGATATTATATTACCCGTTCTTTTGTAAATTCCATGTTAAAGAAGCGTTTTGGGTAAAATCGTTTCATTTATCGTAGGTGTTTTGACTTGTTGTTCTTGACATCATTATTACTTATATCATGATTTACTCACTTCCAGAATATAAAATATGATTTATATATCATATATATTCAGTATATATATATATATAATAGGTAGATAAATAAAATGAAAAACACCGTTCATGGAGACGGTAGTCCGTACGTACGCATGAACGCTGTTTTCCTTTCCTTATTGTCTTGAAATGGAAGTAAGTAGATGACATACATATGTATATATATACATAAATCCAGTAGCTTTATAATTTCATATATTTCATTATTATTTCTTATATATACTTTATAATCATTCTTAAATGGTTAACATGGAGAATGAATCTCATCGCGTCGTGGAGACGGTAGTCCGTACGTACGCACGAGCGATGATATCATTTCCATAAATATTGAATTGAATTGGAGTGGATTATAAAATATATCAGAATAAATATGATGTTGTAATAACTATGTATAGTTATTATTTACACCATTATACTCATCCATGTAAGGTGGTGGTGGAAAATAGATTACACCACGGCGTGGAGACGGTATTCCGTACGTACACACGCGCGGTGATTTCTTTTTTTCCGTAGGATGGATAGATGGTGAAATAGGGTTGTTTAATACTTATAATAACATATCAGTATATGAGTGATACTGATGTTATTACTTCATAATGAAACAACCTAAGAAGAAGAAGTGGAAGAAGAAATAAAGAGGAAAGAATTGGTAACGGTAATTACCTCTTCTTTGAAGGGCCTCTTTGAGACCTCCTCTTAGGGCACTAGAATTGGTCTTTGAGGAAGACCAGAACCTCTAGGATGTTTCTAGGGAAGTGGAGAAGAGATTTTGGCAGGGGTTGGCCGAGATTGAGTGCTCAAATTGGTGTGAGGAGGAGGGGGAGGAGGTGTCCTTTTATAGGGGAGGAGAGGGGCACCTTAGGAATATCTCAAAATATTATTTTATATTAAAGTCAAAATCGGTTTATAATGGTTCCAAAGGGTCTTATTTCGAAGCTAAAGTGGGGATGGGTCGAAATCCTATCAACCAATAGAATTTAGACAAGTTTAGGATATTATTTTAACCTTATCAATTAGATTTAACTATAAGTTAAATAATTTAACTTTTACAATGTCTTTTTGTTTTCTTTCACTATATGGTTAATACACTTACTATAACATGCCAAACGAACCCCAAATTGTTTATTATTAATATATATATCCTTATCTAAGTCATTTGTCCGAACCTTAGATTTTTAGGAATAAAATAACAATTAATAATATAATATTTGATTTAAAAACTATTTTGTGTCAATTTTGACACTATTTGATATATGATTTTTGTGAAAGTCATAACAGAATTAAATGTTCGAACAAAGTTGATTAAATCATCATTAATATATCATAGTAACCTATAAAATTAGTGGAATTCATAAAAAATCTCAAATTACATTTATTGTGGTGTTTATAACATCAATTATGTCAATATTTCATTAATAAGATAATTACTTCATCATCGTTGTGTCATAAGTAAATTAACTTATTTTATGTCTAAAAATTACAAATAAAATACCATCATGTAGGAAATCGTTTTATCTTTCTAATGAATATTTATAATCTAAAATCCAACATATATAACCCTATGTAACAATTGTGTTTCTAAAAGATATATGCTTCTGTCATTTTTGTATTCATTTTAACTTAATTAAAATAAAGTGTCATTATCACTTACAAGTGGATCAATGGGGTCCCAAAATCTACCCAAAGATGCCCATGGTCGACCATGTATCAACCAATAGGGTTAAGACACGTTTTAGGGTAATTTAATATTATTATAATATTATTTGTTAACCCTTATTTACCGGATTTACCCTTAACCATGGTAAATAAAATATTTACCGCAGTAATTATTCAAAATGTCTAAAAATAAAAGTTACCTATTTACAAAATTTGAACATCCTGATTCCAAATATGGAATCCATTTTTCTAAATTTAAAACACAGAAGTGGCAGAAATTAATTTAAAATTATTTCCCGCTGTCAAAACAAAAAGCGTGTTTTTAAGAGATAATAACTATCAAAAGATTGACACTTGTTTATGTTCGGTTTAATTGTAAAATTGTGTCCAATGACCAACATTATATTAAGTGGTAAAAATATATTCTAAATATACTTTAAAACCACTCAAATTCATAATTTATCACTATTAATTGTTATGATTAAAAAGTTGTTTTTAATTAAAATTTAGTAATTTTCACTATTCATCAAAATATTAAAGTTATCCGAAAAGTACCAAAATTTCACCTTAGGCTAAATTTGATATTCCGAATCCAAAAATGAAGTCCATTTTGAAAAATAAAATTTATAAAATTTCAAAAAGTGGTTATTACTATTCATAACGGCTAGTTTTAATAATATTTTAATAGCATATCATTGTTTCGTGAAACTCAGTATTACGTACTGCACACGCTATCGAGGAAGGTTGCGATTGCGTGTAATGCAAGGCAAGTCAAGGATGCGTGTTGTGCAAGCTCCTTTTGGTGTAGCGTACAACACAAGACATTAATAAAATTAAAAAGAATATTTTTTATAAAATCTTGGGCTGTTACATGGAATGTCAATTTAGCACCTATAAAGCAATGCTAGTGGCTAAGGGATTTGGACAATGTAAAGGTATTGACTATGATGAAACCTTTTTTCCAGTTTCCATGTTTAAATCCATAAGAATCATACTTACCATAGTAGCTTACCATGACTATGAGATTTAGAAAATGGATGTCAAAAAAACATTCTTTAATGGGAACCTTCAGGAAGATGTCTATATGACACAACCTGAAGGGCTTGGGACACCAGGTGATGCCAAACGGGTTTTGAAGTTACAGAAATACATTTATGGAATAAATCAAGCATCCATGTCATGGAACATTCGATTTGATGAAGCCATAAAGGAATATGGTTTCATTAAGAACGAATGTGATCCATGTGTTTATAAGTGGTTTAATGGGAATGTGATCGTTATCCTAGTAGTATATGTTGATGACATAATACTTATTGTAAATGATGTACCCGTCTTATAGCCAGTTAAGGACTGGTTGAACAAATGTTTCTCCATGAAGGACTTGGGTGAAGCATCCTAAATTTGGGGGATCAAGATCATTCATGATATATCCAAAAGGCTTCTTGGATTATGTCGGGGTACAAGCATTGACCAGATATAAAAGATATTTAGTAAGGAACAATCTAAGAGGGGGTTGGTTGCAGTGTCAAATTGCATACATCTTTCTATGAAAATGTGACCTTAGACACAATATGAGAAATATATAATGAGTAAGATCCCATAAGCTTTGGATATAGGATCTATCATGTATGCCATGTTATGTACCAGGCTTGATGTTGCAATGCACTGAGCATGGTAGGCAGATATCAAGCAAATCCAGGGGAAGAACATTGGACTGTTGTTAAGACTATCCTTAAGTATCTGAGAAGAACTATGTATATGTTCCTGGTGTATAGAGGAGATGAGGACGTTGTCATCAAAGGGTACGTTGATGCTGGTTTTTAGAAAGATCAGAACGATCTAAAAACACAATCTAGATATGTTTTCTATCTTAATGGAGGATCTGTGAGCTAGAAGATTCCAAAGCAACTAGTTGTCGTCGATTCTATAACGGAGTCCGAATATATAGCGGCTTCTGATGTAGCCAAGGAATCTAGTTGGATTCGGAACGATATCTTGGAGCATGATGTGGTGTCTAGTAATAAATATCCTATCACATTATATTGTGATAATACTACAGTGGTGGATCTTTCAAAAGAACCAAGGTCACATAAATGGACAAAGAACATACTCCAAAAGTATCACCTCTTGATAGCTTTATATCATAGGGGTGAAGCTGCAGTGAGCAGAGTGTCCATGGAAGATAACGTGGTGGACCCCATGACTAAAGTCATATCTCAGCAGAAGAATGAATATCATGTGAGATCTATAGGGTTAAAGGTTATTAAAAGTTGTATCTATTCTAAGTGGGAGTTTATTGGATTTGGTGACCTAGAACCAACTAATTTGTACATTATTCACTAATAAATACATTATCACATCTTGATTGTTCTTCTGCAAGACAATGCATGTGATGATTTTCTAAGGATAGTTGTTTCATTAAAGGGTCATAGTACATCCTTGCTATTATGTGAACCCATAAGTACCATAACACTGTTCTTGAATATATGTTCAATGACCGGATGATTTTATTTGAGCGACACAAATAATACATGCCATTAATGGTGAGAACTCATAAAACTTTGCGGAACCTTCTCATGGTGTCCTCCCTTGGTAATATTTAGGAGGATATTATGAGAACAAGACTCAGCAGTAAGAAATACACTTTTCATAGTGTCATTGTATGTTCCTATCTACCAAAATGTGTATTGTTCCTTAAACTTTAAGATTATTATTAATGGGTATTGCAACTCGCGCACTTAGATTTATTGAGGAAAACTATGACGACACACTATTCGCAGTGAAGTATGATATGTTGGGTGCATCATGAGTAATACTGCATTAATAGATAATATGAGAAAGGATTTGTCCCTTATGTTCTATAATGGAAGTAGATATCTCGGGCCCTTTGATGGAATTGATATAACCTAAATAAAACTATGTCCATGGTAAGAAATGGGTGAGTTCAATTCTGGGAAGTCAAAGAAAGAATGATTGAGCACATGGATTGATGGCACCATCATGACACCCAATTGATTCAAGATATTGATACAAAGGGATTACATTACACGGTAAGAATTCATAAGAGGTGACACATCATTACAGCGTTAACTTCTTTCCCTATGGGTTCCTGACATGTTGTTAGACACTAACCTTGGAAATTAGGTAGGCTCTACTTAATTCCACTAAGAAAGAGGCCTAGAGGGTCACACACTTAGTGTGTCCAAGTATCTCAGTTAAATATTAATTTAACAAGTTGAATAAATATTATTCTCAGCTATTGTTTAATAATTATTTAAGAATTCCTAATACCCTTTATTTCGATAGTAGTTATTCGAGAGAATATATTGTGGGAGAAGTAATATATTTATTAGCGAGTAATGTAGGGATATTTATTTGAGAAATAAATAACCATTATTTATGGTATATTAAATGTGGTAGAGGAAATAAAGAAATATGGAAAAACAAAAGTACACGCCGTGTATATTAAATATACACACCGTGTATTTTTTCCTGGGAATTTATGAGAAATAATATTATTTAATTAATTAAATAATATTTGGAGTAATTATATGGTTTCATGTCAAGTAATAATAATAGTAAACTATTAATATTAGACATGGGATATTACTGAGAATTAAATGAAATTATTAAATGATTTTGGGTAATTAATTCATTTTATTATTATATGTAATTTAAAAAATCGCAATTATATATTTCTCATTAGACTATCCATTTTTTTTGGTTGTGCATAATGGATCTAGAGAAAGCTATCAAGCCAAGAGATAATTCTTTTCTTCTACGAATTATCTTAAGCTACGAGAGAGAGAGATCCTCCTCCACTGGATCAAGGCGATTGAATGTGAATATCACAAGAAAATTCTCTTCCATGAAAGCACCCGGAGATCCCTTTGGCGACATCTAGATATATGTCGAGCAAGTTCGGATCTCCTCTAGAGGAATCCTATACTTTTATTCTATGACACAATGACAGGTTACATAATATAATGACTAGAATCATCGACGAATAAAGAATTCCATCGAGGTAATTCTTGTCTATTAATTTAATTAATTATAACCAACATATGATTATCCTATGGTTTCAGGAAACCCCTCTTTTCTTTTTCATTCATCATACTATTCCAAAGATTCGGTTTTTTATTATCATGACGGATCTCAGATTGATCATCGTTAATGCTAAAATTAATGTTGGGAACACCCAACAACGCTCTTCCACTACGCCTGGAACATACATTTCAAACCATCAAGCAGCATATCAATGCTCCTCAAAGGTGAAATTATATCTATGCTGACAACCGTTGAAGGGGTCTAGATTCGATGTTGATGACAAGGTATTCCTTCGAATATAACTATGGAAGAGGGTCATGTGGTTTGGAAATAAAGTGAATATAAGCCCATTGTAAATTGACCCCTTTGATATCCTTGATCTTATATGATCTATGGTCTGTTAGCCTTCAATTCCTACTAATATGGCTCATATTTATGATGTGTTCAATGTATCACTACTGAGGAAATACATACCATATCCCTCACTTGTACTGAACTCAGAGGTGGTACATATGGTAGGTGATCTCTCTTATGAAGAGCATCTAGTAAATATTCTAGACCAGAGAGATAAGGTACTACACAACAAGACAACCCACCTTATAAAATTGTTGTGTAGAAACCATAAGTATGAAAAAGATACTTGGTAATTGGAGGAGGTGATGAAGGAGATGTACCCATAGGTATTTATGTAAAATGAAGTTTCGATGGTGAAATATCCAAAGGGTGGAAGAATATAAAGAAAAAAACTTTTATTGAAAAAATTTATCCCTTTTTATAGTAATTTCATGTATTATAACCCACATATAATCAATTATGTACCATAATTAAAATTTATAAATGAATAATTAATGAAATAATAATTATTTCTATAATTTGAGTCAATACTGATGAAATAGTAAATTGACCTTAGGAATAGTAATATGACCCTTATGAGTTGTAAACTGGCCAAATGAATAGTAGCCTCACCCATAAAAGTATAGATAAATTTTTTGAATCTTATAAATGAAAATATGATATAATTATATCATAGTATAAGTAAGGAAATATTTTAAAAATATTAATTATGTTTTGGTATTTAATAATTCATTAATATTTAATTACAATTTTAAAAATAATTTAATAATTTAAAAGAAATTTTATTTTCATAACATGTATTCATAAATTAATATTTTTATTTCAAATGATTATAAGATAATTTTATGGGACCTTAAGTAATTTTTCAAAGTGTTATAAAATGAGTTATAATTTTTAAATCTGTATTTTCCAAGTAAATAATGATTTTAATTAAAAAATTACTAATATTTAGAAAAAATATTGATAAAATAGAGATCATTATTTAATTTTACACATAAATAAAAATTTATAGAGAATTTTGAGGATTTTTCTAAAATACTTGAATTTTTATTAATAGTAAAATATGATAATTTAGAGTAAAATATAAAAAATGAATTATTGAGACATAGATGATGTAAGGATAATGAAATCCAAAAATCTCAAAGTCTCATTGATTATTTTAATATATTTTTTGATAACTTTCAATCTATTTTTAGTATCAAGCCAAAATAATAAATTGATGAAAATAATATTGAGAAAACATCCCTCTTCTCTACTATAAATACCACCTCTCACACCCTATACTCCTCGCACATATAAATATTTGAGGCTTGAATAAATTCATCCAAATTATCTTCCCTATAATTATATAATGTTAATGCAAGATCTATCATTAATCTCATAACTCACAAACTTTTATTATAAAAACTATATCGTTGTCTGTGATATGTCAATTTACAGACATCCTGGGTGATGTAATTTCATTTTCATTAAACCCCATAAAGTATATTAATAAACCCATTAAATGTTTTAAAATATATTTTATGTGAATTATAAAACCTTATTTATGTTTTGTAACTAAAAATTATACATAATAAATAATTGTAATGCAAAATGAGTTGGTTGGGATTGAATAACTATGAAAATTAACCTAAAACGATCATCATTAACTAATGATTCATCCTTAGGATATATAACCAAATTATTTATAGTATCATTTAAAATTATTTAATTTAATTAATAACATATAATAAAAAAATTTACATTTATAATCATTTTATATGAACTTCCCTTAATGAATACTTGTGAACTGATTGTGAAAACTAAAAAAGATAATGCTCCCGAGCAACGAAATTAAACTTCAGAATTTATCAAAAGTCACATAAATGAACTTAATAAAACCATAATAATTTAGATTAATATATTAAATTTCCATTTATATCTTAAATAATTAATATAATGTTATTTTACCTGATATTAATATGAATAAACCATTCAGACACAAGGTAAGGGGAATTCTCAAACCCAACTCTCTTTCTTTGGGTTTTCCCTCTTTCACCCCATTTTCAATATGTAAATTCATAATATTTCATATTTTCATAATTATATATCCTCTATTATATTATAATATTTTCTACTTGAGTTTATGGAAACACAATTAATCCCAAAGAACACTTATTTTAAAAAAACCAACCTTTTACTTCAAAAGATTTTTTTTTCTTCACTAAAGGTTGATGATTCTTATATCAATTATGTTATTCCCTCTTTCGTTTGGGAACCCAAATTTTATGAAATTATGCTTCATGAAATGAAACTAATTCTTCTCCATGGGTTATTATTTGTTTAATATTGATTAATATTTTGTTTGGCATACATGATAATGTAAATGTTATGACATGGCAGGTGTACCCAAAATTATATAGCACTCCAATGCATTGGTTAATGTGAATAACCTCATGATATAATTTTAAATTTGAATGAACTTGATGCTATATTTTTTCACAAATATGTGTTGTATTTTACCACTAAGACATGATGTTACATTTTTCTACATTTACACATTCCATTCAATTTCATAATGATTCCTATCAAGGTTTATCATATGCATATGTTATGATTATAATGATTATGCTCATCCCATGTTATATTGTTTAATATTCTTATTTATCCTCTTATTATTATTTTAGCACATCCATTTATTTCATGTATATTCTGAGGTGATTACATATACTAAGGACAATTCAAGGTCCAATAATAACCTAGAGAAGAAGGAATCAAATAAATGTTTATCTATTATCTTTTATGGGTTATGTATGGTAATAGTTTTTTCATGACACTAAACCTTTGTATCCTCATTGTATAATGATTTTATGATGATTTTATTTAAAATAATTTAATAGTCATGTATGAAAAATCAAGGTCACTGTACTTATTTTTATAATTTCATGTTTTATATTGTTTCCACAATCCTATTTTACCATAATTTTATCATCTTATATCATGAATTAATAATAATTTTTATGATTCCCTCCCATTTAATGTCACCTTGAAATACCTATTTACTAATTTGTAATATTTTATACATGTTATTCCTTGATTATTCAATTATATAGATTTATATATCAGCCAATTCTCAAGCATTTCACATTGTTATCACATATAGTTTTAAAATATCAATTGCTATTAAGGGGATTTGTGGATTTTTTAAAAATAATTATATTCCTCATTCATGTTTTTGTGTTATGTATCTAATTACATAATGACACTAGTTATCTCAATAATTCTAGATTGTATTATGTGTGTTATTTTGTGGTAAGTCATTGAATTAGGTTTTTTAAATATTTTATCTTCCACATTCAATGTTAATGTAAAACTGATGAATTCGTGTATTATGAGGAAAAAATAATGTTTTATTATTTACTAATTTTAATTATATTGAAAATAGAGGTGATTAATGGCTTCATTGAAATTATTTTTTTCATAATTTTATTAACTTGTTAAAAATATGAAGATAGTATAATGATGTATGTTATATTAATGAGAAATAATGCGAGGGTCGTCACAGGACAATTTTGTAGTTTCAAATACAAATATTTGGAATTAAATAATGAATAAAAATTTCAAAAACATTCTGATTCATGTATAAATATCATTAAATTTTTATATTGAGTGGTGATTATTATGGAAATTCATATTGTCAATATGAACAAATATTTTCTGCGTGTGGGTTTTGGGTTTATAAAATAATAAAGATACCGAATAAATGTTTGAAAAAATTGGATAATGAACGTGTAATTTTCAGGAATATTTTATTATAATCCAATAAAAGCAAGAATATATAATAATATACAATAACTTCTACATAAATAACATGTTTTGTTAGGGGTGTAGGAGAACAAAATTATGGATTTGTGGAAGTTTTATAATGATAATTCATATTTATGACAGATATAAAAATTACCATAACAAAAAATATAATGATTGAAGTGATAAAAATTATGGTTTTTAAAAATTATATAATAATTATTGAGGTTATTTATTAAATATGATGTAGATATTATAAAAATTATTTTTATACATTGACCATTATGAAATGAAGAGGGAAATTCTTAGTTAAATCCGTTATCTAATAACATTCACTACCAATTAATGACCATATATTGATGGTGAATAACTATATTAGTGAGGATATGATACCTAGGGATTAAATAAGACCTTGTTAGAATGTTTAATTAGAACAATTTTTTAGAATGTTGAATCTTTTATTATAATATTCAGAAAAAACACAATCAACAAATTGAATTGAATAATTGATGATACCTTCACAACCACTGAACTTGTTGTCTCATGGACTTTATTTTATAACGTTTTATAATCAATACAAAATATTAATGAAAAAATAAATGTCTTAAAGTTGACCAGATCATAATTAGCATGTAACCATCCACATTTTAGGATAGACTTGTAAATTTCATGTCTTGTGACCTTTTTGTAATTTAATACTTTACATATGGTAAGTTGGGTATAGAGGTTAAATTTACTAAATGGAAAAAAATATAAAAATTTGTTTACATTAATTCAACTAACATCATCCTATTAGGACTACATTATCCTCGTGACATTTTAATTAGTTCCAATGAACATGGTTCTACCCCCAATTTTATTAAATATATTTTCGTTGTTTTGTATATAATTAATATAAAGTACATATGTGTAGAGGTATATGAAATCCTATAAAATAAGAAATAATAAGATGTTAAATTATAATAGGAGGTTGAATATTATGAATTAACAACAATATATTTGAATATGAGAGGGATATTATGTTAGGAAATAATAATCATGAGAAAATTGAATAAATAAGATTCAGTACAGGTTAAAATTTATCATTGTTTTAATATTATTATCATATAAATGGAGAATTTTACTATTTAAAAATATAAGCCATGTTATGATTAGTAGGGAGAAATAAAATATCTTTTTCATTTTTACTCAAAAGTGTAGTATTATATACAAAATTTATCAAAATAAATTTTCCCCATAATAATTTCAATTAAAAATAATCTATAATAAGTGAAATAGTGTTGGTGTTAGAAATTGATGCATTAAAAAAACCAATAGAAGAAATTTTGTAGATATACCCCACTCACAAAACTATATGATTCCAAATAAAAATAATCATTTAATATTATAGATATATCCTCCCTATTATAAAATGGGTTTCAATTGATATGTTAAGACAATACTAATATTGTGAAATAAAATGTGAAGAAGACCCATAGAACCAATAGAATCATTTTTTCAAGAAATTTAAATTATAAATCATTGATAATATAATTAGACAAAAAATATATTATCTTCATGATCATGTTTTTATGATATTAGTTTAATTTATTAATAATTTAAAATATCATTATGACATTAATATTATTCTAAACATTATCTTCCATTATCATGGTGTTAATTTTAGTAATCTAGAAATTTACATTGATAAATAGTTACCAGAATATTGAGAAAAGATGACTTTCCATGGTTTTTTATAATATTATTATCACTAAAATAATTATTTTTCAAAAAATATCATGAAATGAAATGAAATCATTCCTAAAAATAACATAATGAAAAATTATTCTTTTGTTCTTCGTTTTTCTATATGGAAAAATATTATTATAGTGATATTTTTAGGTTATAATTCAAATTCTAGATATTTAATAGTGGAGAAAAAATAATAAGATTCCAAAAAAAATCTCAACGAAACAAGTAAATACTAGGATAAAATATGGTTCTCAAAAATGGGTATAAAATAAGTGTGATTTTAATAACAAATAAGAAGAATCACTGGTTGAATAAATTTCAATAAAAATGAGTGAATCAATTTTTATTACCCATTTCAGGAGGTCTATAATATTTTTACACAAAGAAAACTATAATCACAATAACATGAAATTTCTACATATTTATATGAGGAAAAAATTAATGAGTACTATGTATAAATATAGATAACGTTTCTTCTTAACAGTATATTGATTCACTTCAAAAAAATTGAATAAACATTGAATTACAATGAAAAATAATACATTAATAGTAATTTTGAAAATAAGTACAAATTTATATATATATAAAATCATGCCTATTATATTTTATAAATAATTACACAAATGGTGACATAGAACCAATGGAGAAGTCAATTTGAATATAATGTGTGGATTAAAAAAGTGTGTTGTGCAAGGCACACCTATATACAATTTTCTCAAAGGTGTTACAAATTAGAGGATATGGTTTTTACTATAGAATAAAATTCCACATAATGATTATTCAAATTAATCTATGAATTTTAATAATTAATGATGAAAGATATGTCCATAAATAAGTTTCATAAATAAAACCTATCCATGATGAAAATAATAAAATTAGTTATGTGTTATACATTAATAAAGACAATTTTCAATTTCATGAGTGGTTTCTAGGTTTAGGTAACATATTGAATATCGATAACCCATGTGTATAATCCATGAATGTTTAAAATATAGCCATAATTTTCATTATCATAGGGAAATCCTAGCTGTAAATTTCAAGGAAGATAGTTGACGTATAAAATAATGACTATAAAATTATGGTTACATTTAATAGCATTATTTTAAAACAAATAAGAAGAATTAAATTAAATGGGAATCCATAATATCATATGAGGTTCAAATTGAAAATTTAATGGTGGAGTATGCAATAATTTTTATCAACATATTAATGATTATATGAAAAAAATTTGTAGGTTTAAAGTCATTTTAATTCTATATTTATATCACTAAAAATACATTTTGGACACACAGTATTCATATGAAAATATTTTGGGTTTTTATCTTTGTAGGAAGTTGATGTGGTTACATGATTATAGGGGGAGAACATAGTGATAGTTATAATGAAAAATAACATATGTTTAGTAGTTAATCAAGGATTAATATATGTCATGTTATATAAATTCAATATTACTAGTTATGTTATAAATCAATTGATCTTATTTAAAAACAATAGTTATTATCATAATTTTTTTGACTGAATCCCTTATGGTGGAGTAGTTTGAAGTAAGGTTCAAGAAACTTCTTATTAAGGATAATAAAAAATATAATGGGATTTATAAATCTTTTATAGTAGATAAAGTTATTTATTATTTTAGTATTATAATTGAAATTAAATGGGAGGAGACCTCATTGTGATTGAATTCTTTTGGATATGTTTTTTGATTTTATAAATACTTGGTAAATTTAAATTATTTATAAATGGACCTTCGAAGATAAATCTCGGTCTCTATAACAAGTTTATGGGTTTTATGTAAAACATTAGTTTCAATATTATTGTATTATATTTTATACACACATAATTGATGATAAATAATTTTGTTTATTAATAATTGTCTCCAACACCATAATCCATTTTTTAATTTTTCTTAAAGAATACACTTTATAGTTATTTGGGAACCATACAGAAAGATTCACCACTTCACCCCCTCATTCCCCAATTAAAACATTCAATATACCAAATAAAAAATTAAAATTTCAAAATTTGCATTCACAATAGAGTCATGCACCGCCACGTGTCATCATCCAAAAATAAAAATTCATTTACTTAAATCAACTAACTAAAACACACAAAATAAACCAACTCAGTATCAATCCACCTCAATCCACGCTACCTCCGTCCACAAATCCGGAATCACATCCCTCACACTATACCAATATTGACATCGCCCTAATAACACCAGAGAAGGTAACCTGAAAATAAATCCATATTAAGACCAAGCACACCATCATTGTCAACCTACCACCATCGATGTGGATAAACCCTTGTATATATCTGAGAAAAAGTAAGGCATTGTTGATGAACTCCCACCACAACATTGCATAAACATTTCACACATTGTTTTTCATCACTCTGCTCCACCAAGAAAAGAACATGCCTCCTCGAAAACTAGTATCCACTAAAACATCACCTCCCAAAGATTTCATGAAAACCATTGCGCCATACTGACCTAGGGAGAAGAGGTGTTACATTAATCCATAGTAGAGTAGGCGCAGAATGGAGCCTCCATAGAGAGTAATAATCTTCCCCAAGAATGGGAATAATAGCACGTTGACCAAAAAAAATTATCCACAGTAGAAAACATCCAAGTAGGGACATAAAATCTAATGAAAGAAACCAAACAAAAAATAGGGAAATCGCCAAAAAACCCTGAAAATGGGGAAACTGGGGATAAAACCCTAAAAGGAAGAAAGAAAAGGGAGTGAGGAAAATCTAATGAAATAAAAAATGAGGGAGATGAACTCAAGTATGAAACCCTAATAATAACACCAAACTATTATAAAAGAATCAAGAGACTAAGAAAAAATTGGGGAATAAGTTGTCGAATGGAGAGGCCCAAGTTACCTTTACTCCCACTACCAGAATCCCAAACCCAGCTGAAAATCCAACACACCCAACTATAACAGGGTCATGTGTGTCATAATAAGATGGAAGAGTAGGGGAGGAAGATAGATAAATTATAACATTCCAAAAAAGGAATAAGGAATAAACCAGAGTGAAGAAGAGGGGGACCTAGGAGAAGAAGAGTGTAATACATGGAGGGAAGGGCCTCTCGAGAGGATTTTAGAAAGAAAAATATGTATAGAACATATAAAATTAATCCAAATAAGAATGAGGAGGTTGAATGATCCAAATCTACTGGAGAGGCTCAAAAAATGAAGGAGAGTGTGAAGCTATGAGTGGAGGATGAGAGTGATAGTACGGTGAAAAGGGTGACATTCTACAACACATATCTTTTTATAGCCCAAAATTCCAAATTTTTATCAAATTAATAAAGTTATCATTGAAAATGAAATATTATATATTCTTTTTGTCATGTATTTAATGTTTTATTCAAACAGACAATGAGAAGGAAATTTTTTATATTTATTAAATAATTTGATATTTGTAAAATTTCATTAATCTTGATTCCATTTTGTATTGAAAATGTAGGGTATAATGATATTTACCATAGAATTTAAATTCTTACTAAAAAAAATAAAATGGGGATATTGAAAGCCGAAATGAATGATGTTGAATACTCTAAAAATCAATAATGGGAAATTATAATATGTGTTATATGTAATGATAATGAATTTAGAGTATAAAAAATACATATCTTGATATTAATATTATGGTGTTTTTAATAATATGAGTAGTTATTAATGTCTAGAAAAAATAATATTTGATGATTCTGGTGTAAGATATTATAATAATCAATGAAAAGTGTAAGTGAATATTGATATTATATTCAACGTCCTGGTCTTATTGATTATGATAATCTTGTTACTGAAGATCAAGATGTGATATGGAATAATTGGAATGAGATATCACTGATTAATGTGTCTAAAACCATTCTGTTTTTAGAGATGAATATTGTTACTTATATTATTTTAAAAAATGGGTGAAGGTGGTAGATTTTATGTTTTTATGATACAAAAGGAGTTACAATTATTTTTTAACAAACATATAATATTAATTAATATAACTAATGAAATATAAATGGAAATAATTTAATAAAAAAATTTAATTGAAATCTCCCCATGGAAATTACATTTTTCTCTAGTGAACATAATTATATTTAAGATCATTAGAAATATTAAAATGAATTTTATATATTGTTTCCACATTTTTGTAGATGAACTAATATTATGATATTTGACATGAAGTTATTACTTCATTTTTTTGAAATATTCTATTGTAGAAATTTTTTTTGGATATGGGTTCTATAAATCATTAAAGAATAAATCTATTATTTCATAAACCCTATTGTAATATTAATTGGAAAATATATTTTATGTGAGAACTGAAAAATAATATATATATATATATATTCATGAAATGTTAGGAATATGTGGATATTAAAATGAAGTCTAAATGTTATTGGATTATAACTCATTCTGAATAAATTTTCAAATCATAGAAACTATATAATAATATCATCTAGAAGTGGCCAATATATACAATATTAACTCATTATTAATTTGAATTAATTCATATTAGTGTTTAGTAATTTAGGATAAAAATTGAATTTCCTATATTATATGGAAATGTTGAGGATGGTAAATCCTTGATGTGACAAAAGTTATATAAGAGTATGATATTCTTAAAGAATAACTTATAGATAATAATACCAAGGCCAAAGTATATAAAATCCGAAATATGGTGGCTTCCATTAGAATAATACAAAGAGTTAATTGGATATGAAAAGATACCAAGTTTTCAACATGATATTAAATAATTTTTTAGTAATAATAAGCATTATATATGATGATATTGATGATTCCATGAGATTATTAAAATTTTAAAATTCTTTATAAGAAATAAAATCTGGATTTATGCTATGATTGTTTGTAAAAAAATGTGAAATAATGAGTCTCATTACACTGAAATGGTTTGTTCATTAAATCATGAAAATGTTTACAAATGATAGAATAAATATTATAGATGTTTTAAGATATAAATAGGAAATTAAAAACCAAAAATTAATAAATAAAAATAATAGTTTAATATCATTAAGATCTAAAGTTGTAATTCAAGGAAAGAGTTAGATACTTCTTAGGATTAAAAAAATATTTCTAGTTAAATGATTTCAATTAGAATAAAATAGTAAAATATTGATGATAATGATACCATTATACATTTATAATATATTTTTTCCTATTTATTAATGGAATGATAATTTTACGACTAATTGATTATTACGTAGAAATAACTAATGGGACATCACATGATAATTGTTAACCTTAAAATATGAATATTTTTCCATAATTAATGAATATCAAGGATAAATAAAATAAATTTTTATTTGGATAATAATAAGTGATCTTGTTATGATAGTATAATCCTATAGATTCAAATCTTAATTATGAAATTATATTAAAATGTGATAATATTTTTTTATAAAATGTGTAATATTTTAATGTGAATTTTGGGAGAATAGAGAACCTAAAAATAAATACTCATTAATATTACATTTTCATAAAAGGTGTATTTGGATTTTCAAAATGGATATGTAATAATCTACATTTCAAATATATTGAAATTATTGAAATATGAAAGAAAAATATAGTTAAAGAACACTTTCACAACTAATTCTTATTAATAATTTGAATATAGATATTCATAAAGAAAATAATGAAAATTGAGATTGAAAAATGTGATGTAATAAGTTGAATATCTAATAGACATTGTTATTATTTAATATGTGGATGCATAAATTGTTCATTATGAAATTCATAGGGACATTAAAACTTATATGCTTCCACTATTAAAATTTCACTCAAGAACAATGTTCTTAGTTTTGGGATAAAAAATAATTTTTATTCTATAAATTTATATTTGCAATATAAATTGAAACAACATTAATGATTATATGGATCTAGTAAAATTATAGTTAGTAGAAAACTATCAGTAGATAGAATTGGATAATTTATTATTCCCTCCCAATAGTTAATGATGATACTTTCTCATACATTATATGTATTGAGTAATTGATGATACTCTGTCTCCTTCTAAAGTCATTTTAATATTAATGTTTTAAAATTGATTTCTTGGATTTGAACTAAACACAATAATAATAAATCCCTTAAATTGGGTGTAACCCTTTTAAATTTGTTGTGATATCTCATTTAATTTCTTACATCCATGTGGTGGGATGTATTGTGAATTAATTAGAATATTTATCAATTTTAATTGGTTTTATGTTTGAATAATTTAATGGGAATATAACTCAAATAATTTTTTAACATTTAAACATCCACTCCCAACCTCTCTAGATGGGACTTCCCAATTCATTGGCTATATATATATATATAAAGTGTATAACAATCATAGGGATTTATAAGGTTTGGTATAAATATAATGAACATTTTGAATGTATAACTAACATAATTTTTGTTTGGAATTAATTATACTTCCTAATTTACATACAAAAATAAATAAATATTATTGAATGTGTGAAAGGTTTATATTAATGGGTTCAAGATGGTAAAATTAAATTCATCACTTTAGTATCACCTTGATAAATGATATTATGATCTAACGAAATATTCCCTACACCATAAATTAATTAATTTTGATTACCAACAATCCATTTGGTTTCCAGGAGTCTATTCATGATATCTCTTTCATTACAGGTATGTGTAATCACCATTATGAGATTGATGGGCCTTATATAACTCCAGAAGTGATACAAAATGGATAATTTGACATGCTTATTCCTAAGATAACCAAATAATTTCATGTATAAAATTATAAATTATTAAAATAATATACATTATATATAATTTTTTATCAATTTAGTACCATAATGGGTTAGTTTCATTGGAAACATATATCCTTAAATAATAGGTACATAAATAAAATGTGTTATCTCACTCACATTCCATTAAAACTATATCCCTTCATATATATTTCATACATAAGTCCTTTTTTTATACCCCGGTGGAAAGGGAAACAAAATAATGGGTGATATTAAATGCTTAATTCGGGTAAACAAGGGAGATAAAAATAACCAATTAAGCATAAAACTCTCATAACGATATAATAAAATTACATTACCTTTTTAAAATCATACCCATAAAATCAAGGATCTTATTATTATTAATGGAATAATTTTTGTAGTTTATAATACCTAAATCATAAAAGAATCATTGAACATGATCCATTATAAAATAATCTCTTCATAAGATCTTATAATAAAAGAGTATCAAAAACTATAACATAGTCATAATCCTAAAAATCGTATAACAATTAAACTCACAAAGGCATTGATCAAATTATAGGACTGGGTTTACCAACCATTTACATACTATGATAATGGGATAATCATCTGTGTACAATCTTAGTAGATTGGGATAACCTCTCATGTTTCCACTTTTGGTATCAGGATAATCTCTCTTATATCCTTTGAGTTAATAAAAAAATTAATATCTAAATAATGAAATATAGGGTTATAATAAACCCACCCATCACATATTCATAAAAATCATATTTATACCATAATTTCAGAAAAAAATTAATATTAAATCATGAAATACCCCATGGAAGAGGAAATAGGTTTCCTCGGTATTTTAGCATTATAACCATGAAATGTCTAGAAAAATAATAATTATTGGGTAATAAATTCGTATCCCTAGTGAATCATAAGTAATATATAAATTTTTTTCATAGATTATAAATTCCTTTTGATTATCAACAGTACATTTCTTGATGGAGATAACCCCATCATCTTTAAATACCATATTTAAAATACAATGTTTTCCTTGATATTAAGGAAATAATTTTCCTTGGAAATAAAAGTAAAATAATAAAATGTATGATCCAAATAATTTATCCCTCATGAAGATATTAAATTTTTTTCATGTCACATACATTTAGATAATTATTCCATTCAAATTTTTAGAGAAAGTTAAAAGTACCTCATTTAGAAAAAGGAAAATAAGATTCTTTCTAAAAATATTTATAAAAAAATAAAATATGGATAAAAATGAAACTAAAACATGAATTGGGTATAAGAAAATCATTATTTAGACCATGTTAATTAAATTACTGAGATTGATGAAAATGATTCTCAACAAAATAAAAAAATCACAAATTCTCATAAAAAAATTCTTTTAGTTTCATGATTACATAAATAGAGAAAAAGGAATGGAAAACATGTAATGTCTAGAAATAACTATTGGAGGTGAAAATTTATGTCAATTTTTAAATAGATTTGAAGTAATTTAATTATCATAATTTTTTGCATATACAATCACAGTAAAAAGGGATATTGTAACATTAATCTCATACTGAATGTTTGAGTTCCTCTGTAATCACTCTAAAAATATATATTATAAATTTAAATTACTTATAATTTTTTTGAACAACAAAATTCATACATATAATATCATATAATATCATCATTATAATTTCAATACCAAATATTTATTATTTACTTATTAAAATGATTTTTTTAAGTGTTTATCATATTTATTTTTCTAATTTTTTTATTATGTTATTCTAGTACATGTAATTTGATAAAGGTTCCATAATATTCATATATTTTTTAATTTAATTAATATAATACATAGTAATAATATACATATTTAGATTCATCTATAAAATGTGGTGATTGGAAAATAAGTTACACTGAACATCCCAACATTAATTTGATAGTATGCAAGAATGTAGTTTTCATTTTCTTAATAAAATAATAAAATAAAGATAAATAATATTTTATCATTATAGAATCATTTTTACATCATAAATTTTATATAATGTTTGTAAGAAAATAATTATAAATATACATGTGAATTGGAGATGGAAAATGGTTCCTTCTTCTGGTTGGTGGTGGTAGTCTACACGTACTCTCGAGTTATAATTTCATATCCCATTTTATAGAAAATATATTTAACAATGTTATCACATCATTGTTAAAAATATCAGTACATTGAAAATTATAGAGTTATAATTTTATTATGTATATAATTATTTTTGATTTGGTGGAAGATGAAATAAAATTGCAAGATATTGGTTAAGAACTATACCTCCTTTTGAAGAATCATATATTTGATTCCAATATTTACCATAAAAGGATGATATTATAAATAAAAAAGAAAAACTAGGTTATGGTGGGAATGTTTTTTATGGAATTATTAATTTTATTTTATTATCTAAAAGGATAAATTATTGTGAACAAGGGAGAAGAGTGGTTCCCTTTTATAGGTGTATAAAGGGGTACCCTTGGAAATAAAAAACGTAATAAATTAATAAAAATTAGTTTTCATGTTCATATAGAACCAAATTGATACAAATAGAATACAATATGATGATAGGTATTAATCAAAAAATCTTATAAATTTTGGATTATTTTATATTTTTATTTATCCCTTATCTCTTGGTTTTAACTGACTTTAACCCTCTTTTTGTTTACCATGATATCATGTTTTAAATATATTTATTGTTCATGAAAGATACCAAGAAAGAAAAATTCACTAATAAGTGAAAAATGGTCGATATATTATAATATATCCCATTAACATGGGAAAATATTGTCTCTTATGAAATCTAAATAATTTAATAAAATATTATTCAGTATAATAAACCATTATTTTTATTTTCTTGACTATTAACAGAGTTTGAAAATAATTAAAATCAAGTCAAAATTAAATTTGAATCCATACTTTTAACGGTATAGTACCATGTATTGTATTTATATATATATATGAAATCTTGGAAAACAATAATTCTTCAAAATATTATTATTTTTCATTTCTAAAATATTTTTCATCTGATTGATTTATTATGTGAACAAGTATTATTACATCGTGGGATAAGCATTAATAATAATAATTCAATAATTAAAAATCAAAATTAAAAATAAATGATAAAAATATTCTTTAAAATTTGAAAATAAAATTTAGAACATAACATAAACTACTTTCATCACTAAAAAATTAATTATTAAAAAAATACTAGAATTTTGGATTTCTTCATATATATAACTAAATATTAAGATCATTAAAAAATAAAATTGGCAACAAGTGGATATCCTTGAATATTTTATGTCTATGGACAAATAGATATCAGGATAAACCACCCGAGAGGAGATCCACTTACCAAAGAGGGATCGGGTCTTCCCCCAGAATTATGATTTACTAAAAAAGGGTTTTTGGGAATAAATCACTTCTTTGGAGCCTCCAAGGATGAAAAAATATGCCAGTGTCGAATGGGGGAGATTAGAAAATTTAATTCGCGGATTCAAGATTTTAATTTAATTTCTGGATGGATTAAAACCTATATGAATTGTTTGAACGATAGTATCTCGTGGTTAGAAAAACCATTCACCCTAACTGGGTATAACTATGGGTAGGGTTCACAGCTTCTCCTATAATGGTGTGAGGTTTTCTAAACCATGTACCAACCATGAAAAACTTCATTTCCTAAGGTTTTACTATTTATAGGGGATTTCCACATGGTTTGAGAAAACTATTCTCCCCCCACATGTGGCTCACAAAATTATGCACTGCTTTCTAGGCCAAACAATATTTTTTTCTCTAACCGTTCAACAACCATTCCTAACAACTTAGGCTTCCAAAAATCTCAAAATTTCAACGAAAACACCTTGAGATAAGACACATCAAAAAGAAAATAAAAATAATGTTTAAGTAATACATGAAATAAGGTAATAAGATGCTTCAAAATTCAAACCATGAAAACATTATATCCCCAAAAATCCTTTCAAGAAATATCTATAGCAAAAAGGTGATTTCACTACTCTCCCATTAAATCCCCAATCTACCATGTCTCATGTGAATGATATCCATGATTCCAATACAGATATGAAAAAATGGTATCAACCTCCCATAAAGTATCTTTATTTTAGAATCAACATTCTGGATTGGATGTTCAGTCACAGATTAATATGGCTCAATATCATGACCCTTCGAGCACAAGGTATGAGATTGTTCATACTGATATTCTTGAATATGTGATACATGGAACACACTATGAATAGACATTAACTATGATTTATGTGGTAAATATTAAGACTCATTCCCCACTTTCTCAACAACCACAAAATTTCCCACAAACCATGGTTCAAAATCTCCTATATCTGAAGACTCCAAGGACTTAATTATAGTGATACTCTCAAAAACACCTGGCCACCAACGGAAAACTCCAAATGCCTCTAATGATGTTTAGTATAATATTTTTACTATCCTTATTCCATAACAATTCTTTGACGAATCAACTAAATAATCACCATAATTTATTTGACCAAACTTGGCCCAAACAAATAACATTCACCAATCACTTATTGACACAATATTTATTTACATGGATTACCATACAAGGCCTCAAAATGATCCCTCTATATTTCAGAATGGTAACTATTATTATAATAAAACTAAATCAATACCATATGTCAATTCCATGATCCACCAAAATGAAGAATGGAGTCATGAATTATATCTTTATGAATCTATATACTTTATTCTGGTTGTACATATATTTACAAATGATATTCCATGATCAGATGTACCTAAGAGTCTAGTTCCTCCTACAGGCCTCTCCATATGTGAAAAGTATAATGGGTATCCCTATCCAAGACTATAACAAATGTAACTCCATGAAATATAAAAATATTTTTCATATACAGACATACCAAGTCCTAAAAATTGGTTATATCATTAATTTGTAATAAGTGAGCTGATTTCCTCAGCAGATTGATCACAACCAATTTCGTATTATTTTTTCTGAGAGGTATATGGAAACCCAACCATTATTTCCACAAAAATATCTTAGCACTTCCAAGTTAGAATTAGTCATGAATTATGAAATACCAATTATCTCTCATGATCAGGTGACCTAATAATATTTATAATAATGGAAACAATAAGTCGGTGATGTTTGGTCTCATACCTGGACACCAGAATCCTTGATGTATATCATAAAAAACATCATGGTTACAAGGTTCACCTCCCACTGGGAATTATGAAAATACACCATTACAATCTTTTTTATTGGAAAAGGTACAAAAAACGTATTCCAAAAACATAGTATGCCCTTATAGAATAATATTTATTCACTAATGGTATCCCCACTATGAAGAGAGTCCTTAATTCAACAGAATTCTTCATGAAGTTAATACTCTTGAAAAATCATCTTGAGATTAGAATATGTCAACAAAACACATGTCAAGAAAACAGAAACATATTCCTCTAAGACTCATAAGTTCCAAAACATGAAATCATCTATCATGTTCGATTCTTAAGATGATACTTCCATAGTCTTGGGTGGATGTTTCCTTCTTAATTCATCAGTAAAATCATTTCCCTTCACCAAGATGTAGTAAATCTCAAAATAATAATATAGAAGGTACTTCACCCAACACCTCTAACATAGGTGAAAATGTTTTTGATAGAATCTATAACTCAATATTTTTTTCGAAATAACTAGTAAACCATTATCTTAAATTTTAATTCCATAAACTATAAAGAAAATGTATCAATGATGAAAGTTCAAGGTCGTGTGTTGGATAATTCTCCTCATGTATCCCAAGATATCTAGATCCAAAGGATAACATGTGATCAACCTTAATAATAACACAACCCAAACTCCATCTTGATGATTTAGAGAAGACCATGTAGCCCTTACCAACCTTTGTAAGTGTAAAAAATGGAAAAAAGTAAAAATAAACATTATAAACATAAAATAACTGTGAAAGTTTTCATTCCATAAGTACACGACTCCCTTCGGAGTGAGGGTGGTCATTTTGAGAATCCTACTTCGTGACATCTTTGAAATACCTATGATAATACCCCTCTAGGAAGAAGAAAATCTAAATCGCAAGAGCATTATGTGTTTTATACCATGTCATAATTGCATTCAATGTATTAGGATCAACTGATATGAAATTTTCCAAGACCACTAGTACCAAAATAAATCACCTTTTGTATTCAGAAAAAATTCTTTGCAATCATCAAGTAGAGTATGTTATCTCTCATGATTTCAAGGACTGATCTCGAATGAAACCCATGATCCACCTCTATCTTCGAGTAAACCAATATTCCATCCACATATTCTACTATGAATGATTATATGTTCTCAAGGAATATACTCTTCATTGTGGACATAGAAACAACATTATAATTAGTTAAAACAAATTGAATGATAAGATACTCAAAAAGATGACACCTACTCTTGATAGTGGTATTCTAAATTTCAGATTCTTTTATTTTCAACTAGTGATAGATCAATTTTCTAGAACCACTTTTCTCTTTTTATCTATTAAAGAAGATCAACATTATTTTGTAAAGTATACTTTCCATTTACTGTAACTCCCTTTAGGTTTCAGTAATCAATGTAGTGTAAAAGTGTTTTTTCATGTTTAATTACAAAGTGATTAGGTTTCGACCAAGGTGACATACTTGGGTGTATATAGTCTTTCTATAACATATCATCCAATAGAGATTTTACCTCTTTCAACTTTAAAAGTTCCATACAATTAGAATTAATATTTATCGGCTATGTATCAAGTACAAAACAAATAGAGAACACTACCTCTATAACCAATAGAAGTATAGAGAAATAAAAAAGGAAACATCTCAGGAAA
Source organism: Viscum album (assembly GCA_963277665.1). Classification (NCBI taxonomy): domain Eukaryota; kingdom Viridiplantae; phylum Streptophyta; class Magnoliopsida; order Santalales; family Viscaceae; genus Viscum; species Viscum album. Next base: position 585,499,159 of record OY728130.1, read on the forward strand.
CATGAATACAATTGAAGTGAGATCATCAATTGAACAATATTTCTCCAAGTCAAAAAAAAACACATATATTACTTTTTCAAATTTGGAAAAAACAGTCCATATCTACTCGACCATATGTAATATTCTCCCTGGAAGACATGGAATGCCCTATTTGTTATAATAAAGGAGCCTTGTCAAAGATAACATTCAATTTGGGCCATTTTATAAATTAGACAATTCATCCCCAGGATAAAGTCAAGATGCTTCTATTCAAAAACTGGTAAATTCCAAGAATTCTGAAATTTTAACAAAGATAAAAGATATGATGTAAAATTTAAATATTTTTCTCTCTTCATTCCAAGGGGCATGGTAATATCCATCCTGTAAGAATAAAACTCTATAAAATGATTAAGCAGGTATAACATATTAATCAATATAAATTTGTGGGATACACGATTGTAAAATAAATAAGTCACTAAATATTAAACTATATAGATTTCACCTATCAGAGTCATTGGACATGTATCATCTTCCTATGGAGACTCTTTTATAATATGAAGAATCTTGGTTCCTGATGCATGTGTCCAGAAATTGACAGATCATGAGGCATCTAGTTGAACTGCAGTACTCTTTGGAGCTGATGATCTTATTCCCAAATGTGAAGTATAAAATAATTAAAGAACATTTTTAGGTGTCATGAGCGACCATACAATTGTCATATCATTATCACCTTAATACAAACATTCCTCAAATACCTAACCTTACTGCACTGAATGAAATTCAATTGGAATATTCCAGGAATAGTAAGAAGTCCAGAAGAAACCTATAGTCTAGAACCACTATGAGACTCATCACATTACCTCTTCCCCTTTAATGAATCTCATAGAGAATCCACTGGGAGAAAATGTAACTCCCATCAAACCTGAATTACCAGCCATGTAAAGCACAACCATAAATTCCTTATCCAACATATCATCAAAAGAATCCATCTTTGATAGGAAAACCTAAGATTGGATATCAGGTCAATGAACCATCTATAATATAGATTTACTCATATTCTCATTAGTCACATCCTAATTAGATAATTGAACAAAATCATAAAAGTGGTTTCTATACTTATTTATAGGCATTTCACCCTTCTACAATATGAGAAACTCTAGGAATTTTTCCAAGACCATAGATTTTGGAGAGAGTTTATTGGTGAAAATAACATAAAATTATTTCCATTATAGATCCTCATTCTTCTTTTTCTTCAATTTCAAATCCGAAATTTCCATCGAGGACTTTCCGGCTTAATGGGTTCAAATTTTAACATAGTAAAATTAAGTTTTTACAGAAATCAAAGAAGTTATTTTTTTTCTCAACGATACCTAAGCCTCTTGTTGTTCGTTAGAGCCTTGGAAATTAAGTGTATTTACATGTAGAAAATTGTGATAACATTTTTTAGACTCTTCCCTCTATGGTGCCAAAATTAGATCCTGAGTAGGAATGTGTTTTGGTTCCTTTCTCAGAGTTTAGACAGCACGCACTACTATCTAGATACTATTGTAGTCCACTTAAGGATATTCTAACTGTGGTTCACCAATAACTTTATCCTAAACCAATTCACATATCTTTATGAAGTCATGATGCTACCGAACATCAATATACAAAACAAAAGACATAAAAAAGGATACACCAAATAAATAAACATGAATATCTATTCCATTGAGTATAAATTTATGATTGGAATTTCAAAAAAATCATATCAAAGAAAGGGGAAATTGGAATTTGATTAAAACATTCTTCATTAAAACTTTTCCCAAACACCCATGGTGATTTAAGTATTGTTTCAGTGAGATATTTTGAGGAACTCATTCAAAATAACCTCCTAATACACATCAAGATTTCCCAAACCATATACAAACATCAATAAAAGATAATAAATATACACCTACATACCATTTCATCATGAACTATCTAAGATACCCTATTACCCTAATAATAGATCCACCATTTACATATCTTGAAGGGAATTCCTAGACCCCACAGGTTGGAGACTAGCACATGTCCTCATACAAGATCAAATAGATAAATTATTTTCTACAAAAATAGTTAAAGTTAAAAGATAAAAGTCAACATGATCAACACTCTAAAAGGATAAATACCAAAAATATCAAATAGGTAAACCAATACCCAAACAGATAGAAAGGAATCCCAAAGGATACATTAATGTCTATAAAACCATGAAATTATATAATATTAAATTTTTATTTTATAGTGTATATGACACAAAAAACTAAACCTAAAAAGGAATATAAATTATCAAGACTTTATTGTATATTTAATATTTAAAATATATTTAACATATTATATACCTTTAAATTCATGTGTTCATGAGTTATATTACGTTATATTCAACAAAGACTTTCTTTGATAGCTCATGTTACGCGAAAGACTATGCTTTACTGAGCACAAATATATTATAAAAATACTATCATTTATAATTGTAAGATATAACCTAGTTGTTAAATTAGAATTTAGGAATAGGATTAAATGACTAATGAAGATTAATAGTTTAAAAAATATAATATGAATTCATTGGTTACCAATTAATTAGAAACTGAAATATATACTAATTGACCTCAAAGGAAATTTTTTTTATTTTTATTTTCACAATGGTGTTTTATAATAATAAATTAAATTAAGTACTATTATAGAATGATATTAATTAAATTTATATGATAAAAATTCAATAAAATATTTCTAAAAGTCTTCAAATAGATCTGAAAAGCATAAGATAAGAACAAGCACAATGTTACACAAAAAACTATATTTTTATTAAGGAAGTTTTACCACCTTTTGATAAAGAAACTATTTTAAAAATAAATTTTAAATATTTTATAATTTTTGGTATAAAAATACACAACATTTTTTAAATAATAATATACAAAAATTCATAGAGTAATTTTTTGGTATTTTTCTGAGGTATATCATTTTTTGATGAATAGTGAAAAATACTGAACTTTAATTGAAAAATGGGTTTTCATCTAATTTTTTTATTTAATTAAATTATATTTAATTTTTTTTATTGTATATTTAATTAAATTAAAAAAAATTCAACTTAGTTCATTTTAATAAATTTCTAATAGAAATTGGATATAAAAAACATTTCAATCTTTTGAAAATTTTCACTTTAAAATTCGACATTATCGTCCCGTCTGCGAGGTTAATTTTAGATTAATTTATCCCATTTTTTTGTGATATGAATTTGGAAAAATGGATTTCAAATTTTTAATTATAATAATTTATAATTTCTAATAATATTTACATAGTTTTTTGTTGAAAATATTAGTGATTGTAATGAAAATTAATTATAGTAGTTAAGAGAAAATGGCCTAATAAGGGAATAAACCATATACTTAACATCCAAAACGATCCATAAACTTGTCCAAAAACCATTTTATGGAAATATGTCAACCATATACTCTCTTTTATATAATTTAGTTCATTATTTTTTCCACTATATATTGAAAAAGTGTGGGTGTAATTCCCTCTTCAAAAATTTAACTAGAATGTCACTCCTCCACCACTATATAAAGGCACTCACCCCTCCCAATTATTCACACCTCTAAATACATTTGTGTTATAAAAAACCCCAAAAAATCTCAAAATATTCCTTTAATAGTATTTTAATCCTTACTTTGGAATTAAATAAAACCAAGGACATATTTTTGTATAAACCAAAAGTAGTTACCAGAGTAAGAGGTAACATTCTTCGACGATCACTTTTATTTCATTTAATTCTCAACCCCTTAAATTATTTTTATATAATGATTATATAATAACTGAATTATCATAAATATACTGATATGTTTTTATTCTAATATTTCTACCAAAACATTCTCACACATCCATCAAAAGGGATACTCAATCATTATTCATGTGTATGGTGGACTACCGCATCATGGGCAAATATCGTTTTACCATCCATTACACCTTTAATGGTTGTAAATAATGATCAATTTGTAGTTTATATATGATATATGTGATATTAATAATTCCTTTATGCTTCTATAATTCTCATATAACACATACCTTCGTGCTTCCTATTTTTTGGGAATGTGATAACATTGTTTGTGGACATGTGGACGACCACCCCGGAAAGCGATGTGATTTGTTAACAAATTACATGTAATTTATTAAGGATGTTTTAATAAAAATGTTTGATATATATATATATAACATAAATACTATATAGAATTATTATATATATATATATATCAATTTCTGTTTTAAATATGACAGTGAAATGGAAGTAACGTTCATGTGTACGTACGACATACCTTCTCCATGAACAGCATATTTAATCTCGAATCTCCAAATATTATCAATTATTATAAATAAATATATACAGAATATATATGATTATTAAATATTGTTTTACATTTTAAAAATTTTTAAATCATGATCTACATAAGAAAAAAAATAAAAAATCAAAACATACTCGAAAAACTGGTCTATTAACACCCAAAATAGTGAAAATAATGAAATATTGTTAATAAATGACTAATATAAAATTATATAAAGTTAATATATGATATTATAAATATTATTATTTTTCTATAATAAGTTAATATAATTATTAAAACAATTATACATGGTGTTAAAGGATGTTTATCCAAAAGTAAACGTAGGGTAAGAGATTCTAGGCACACTTTTCTTTCCATTTGGCATACACTTTTTCACCACTCAATTATTTTTTCTTGTGTATATAATACACCTATTTTATTTAATATCATGAATGAAATCATATTTATAGTATTGATTTGTTTATGTTATTTATTTCATGGTTCTTATAAATTCAAAAGTTATCATGTTGTAAGGGATTTCATCTAAATTTCATTTCATTGAGAAAAATTTTAATGTTATGAACCTAATTTCTTTTCAATGGTGTATATACTGACCCAAATAAATTTAATATCATGAATAATTAAAAATTCATTTTATTTTTATATTTAATTTGAATTATTTCATCTAAGGGGATTTTAAATTACAGTTACCAAGTGGTAAAGAATTTTCATAACTCAATAATTTTCCACTAGGATATATTACTTCCTCATTTTCATTAATATTATATGATTATGTGTATTATGAACTTGAATAACTATTCATTTATATAAAATTTTTATATTAAAATTTTATTTACATCCTATCCACATAATTAATTCATATATTAATTCTCACTTCAATATTATGATAATTTTAAGAATTTATTTCACAATCTCATTCTAATAGATATTACTTATTCATAAAATTCCATTAAATGAATATTAAGGGTCATTTATCAATAAAACATTCAATTTTCATATAATATTTTTTTCATTACCATTTTTCCCACTCTTTGGTACTCAAATTTTTTTAGAAAAAATATTATCGAAAACCCTGCTTCATTTCTCTCTTCGGTCAAAAATATAATTTCTCTCAAAACCATGTTTTATAAAAAAAATTAAATAATTTTTTTAACCTTAAAATTTTATTTATTAAATAAATTTTTACCCCTTTTATATGTTAAGTTGTTTTCAATGGAATATTATTATCCCTTTCCAAATAAAAAAAATTTTCTATCCTTTTTAACATAAAAAATAAATAATATTTTTACCTTGTATATCATGTACAGATTTACCTACCATCATTTCTTTGAAGCTTATATTGAAAGATTAAAGGGATAAATTTTAAATAAAATTTTTCAAATTTGTTTTCAAACAATATGATTTAAAAAAAATGGATATTTTATTAGATAATTTTTTTCAAAAGATATTTTTATAGTATTATTGTTCATCAACAACAAAACCACTTTATTTTACTCAACTTTAGATATTTTATATTGAAACCATACGTATTCTTCCTCTGGATGGTTTATGATTTATTCTCCAAAGGATAGTATTGAAATTCACTTCCTTTTATAATTTTTATAGTCCCAAAGAAATATTCACATTCATGAGATCATTGGAAATTAAATTTCTATTAATTATCTATATCATTTATCATGTATATGTTTATTTCGTAAACTTAATATCATTCTTAAAAATGATGTATACTTTGACTGTTATGTGATTAAATGGGGATATTTTCATAAATATGTATCTTATAAACAATACATATATTTTATGATAAAGATTGTTGTTCATTAATTAAATCGATGATTCTGTATATGAGGAATAATTTGGACTAGTAGTGATGGGTGGGGCCCAGACTTTATATAGCCTTTTCATGTATCAAAAGGTTCCCTTGAGGAAAATCAGTTTCATAAATTAAATGGGTTTTTATCTATATTTTTAAACCATATTATGAAAGTTCCTGATGGTATAGGTGTTTATGTTCCTCAGGCATGACTTCCAATAATTAAGCATTGCCTTCATTTTGATTCATATTTTTTATCCATGAGATTTTCACCATGAAAAACTTGATGGATTCATTTCATTCTTATTTTCTTGATTTAATGACATATGTTTTTAGTTTTATACATTTCTATATTGATTATTCCTTATGTAATTATTTAAATCACATTTTTTTCAGTTATTTACATTTATATATTGTTTACCCACTTCCCTATTTGTATATTCATGAGATGGAATTTATTTCCATATATTTACATATCAATAATGATTATGATCATTGATTATTATTTCTTCGGATGTACATACCCTTACAAATATTTTAAGATCACCTTTATTATGTTTCCCTTCCCTGGGTTTCCCAAAACTGTACTAAGAAATATATGAAGAGATATTCTAAATTGAATAACTTTATTATAAAAAAATGTGTTACAATTTTTGTATTCATTTGTAATACAAGATTCATGTATGTATCCAGTTTACCAATACTTTTATACAATTCAGATCCTTGGGATGTGATTTACATGTATCTTATTCCAATGTAATGGTAGTAGGAAGTAGTTCCAAACATTTTGGGGTTGTGTCCTTATAGTTGGTAATATGGCATGTTCAGTAGAAACCTTGGGAACTATATTTAAGAAAATATATATTAAGGAACATAATTCTTATATAGAAATTGAGGATAACTATAGAATAAAATCTTGAAATATTTATAATATAGTGACTATGTGTTATCACCTAGTAGTACATCCCTATCTAGATAGTATCATAGTGTTAGGAATTTAAGATTTATGTTATGTTCTTAGTCTTAAACATCACCTTTTCGGTTTTATGTAATGAAAGTATACCAAAATTAAGGACATTTTGGATAAATATATTGAATTTATATGCTATAATGGAAATGTTATTTCAGTAATAATTCCCTTAAATTTTATAGAACTAAGTTTAAAGTTATTGATAAGAATTAGGGTTAATATTTTCATTAATTAAATTGCAATAATGGCCAAAAATGTTTATTTGACATTATAAAAAATAAAAGTAGTTTTATTGAAATCCTTAGTTAAAAGTATATTTAAGGATTTAATTTCCAATATGTAAATCATATTTATTATAGAAATTATATTAATATAGTTTTAGAAGAGAAAACCATATATTTTGAGAGATAAAACATCAATTCCAAAAAGGTTTTGGGACTTGAACCCATGACTGAAGAACAATAAGGGTTTAACACCAACCACCGACCTATGTAATTTCCTTGTTAATTTGTCATATTTTTTGATAAAAATTTATGAATAAATATTAATGATGAACCAATAGTGTTACACATTACGTTTAGAGATTAATTTATTAACCATATTGGATTTTGAGAATTTTTAAAGGAAAATTGAAATACATTTCAAACTTTTATTGGCCTTACGATTTGTAAAATTTTATTTTAGTGCTTCGGTCATCAAAGTTAAATTTAGGATATCCATTTCATGAAGTAATCGATGAATTATAAATTAATCAAAGTATACAAAATCATGAATATTTTCTTTTTAGAAATATATTAACTAGGTATCTTTTATTATATTCATGGAGAATAAAATAATTACCCAACATTATAAATTGATCTATAAATAAAATGTTTTCTTAATACCTTAATTTTTGTTGAACTGATGGTCCCTTAAATCATCAATGATTTATGACTTTTATGGCCTAAACATTCTATTGATTATTAAATTTTTGTGAACAATGAATTTAATCAACATATTTAATTATTTTTTATTTTTCTCTAGGTTTGTAGCTTCACTTTCTATTGATGTTCCCCTAAATGGAAACCTTATTATATGTTGTTCCGTATGACCTTAGTACTTCCCAATCTCTCTTTTGAAGATTATTTTTTACAAACCCTTATCATGATGTGGGGTTTAAATAAAGTCATTTTCAAATATGACACATTTTATTACCAAGATAAAAATTAAATTCCAAGGATTCAATTTATTTTTGGTGGAAAGAATGTAACACCCTGAAAATTCTAAAAGATTCATTTTTTTTGTTAAAATTTTTGACACCCAGCACCAAACATATAAACGAATATATAATATCAAGATTTTATGGTATATATAATATTTTATTTAAATTCATTATATTATTTAGCTTGATATTCAAGTGATACTAAGTTAGGTTGTGTTACACACAACAAAAACTTTCTTTAATAGCTTATTTCAAACACAAGACCATGTTTTATGGAGCAATAATATATTATTATAATATTATTATTTAATATTATAAGATATACCATATTCATTAAATTTTCCATTATGAAGAGGATTAACTAAATTATTAAAATATATGGTTTACATAGTTATAATATAAATTCATTGTATAAAAATTAATTAGGAACAAAAATATAAAATAATTTAATATAATGGGAAAAAGTCTATTTTTATTCTCATAATGGTATTTTATCCTAAGGAATTAAATAATTTTCTATTAGTGGCTGATATTGATTAAGTTTATATATTATATATTCAATAAACTATTTTTTGTGTTCATACAATAGATTCTATATTCCTATGATAAAAAAACTCAATATTACGCATAAAAATGCAGTTTTTTATAAAGGTGGTTTTACTACCTTTTTATGGTGCACTTATTTTCACAAAAAATTAAAAAAAAAAAATTAATTTTTAAAATAATATTTTCTTTAAATCATAAATTAAAAATTGTTTTATGGTGATTTTTTAGTATTCTTCTGATAAATATTATTTTTTAATGAATAGTTAAAAATATAGAATTTTAATTGAAAAATAATTTTTAATAAAATTTATTTATTTACATACATTATATTTTAATTTGATTTTAAAGTATATTTAATAAAAATATATATAAATTAATCCAATTTAGGACATTTTAATAAATTTCACATTGAATGTTTATATAAAAATGTTTTAATCTTTTGAGCATTTTCACTTTAAAAACCTGTTTTATCATCATGTTTGCTGGATTTATATTATATTAATTTATACCAATTATATGATTAGAATTAAAAAAAGGTTCATTATTTTGAATAATAATAATATCTATTTTCTAATATGTTCAATATTGTTTTTTACTGAAATAATTAGTTAATGTAATTAAAATTAATTAAGTGATTAAGAGAAAATATAGCTTAATACGGGACTAAACCTCAAATTTAATGGCCAAAATGTCCTATACACTTTTCCAAAAGCTATTGGATAGAAATATATCGAATAATTCTTCTATTGGATCTAATTTTGTTGATTATTGGTTCCAAATGACATGGAATAAACATGTATGGAATTATCTTCTTCAAAAATTTACAACAATATCACTCAACCTTCTCCACAATAAAAAGGAACTCATCCAACCCCATTTATTCACACATCTCAATACATTTTTCTAGTAAAAACTATTACCAAAAAATATCCAAACATACCACAATAATCTTAGAGGAATCAATTTTTTCAGAAAGAAAACTAATGATGTATTCTTGTATAAACCAAAAGGAGTTACCCAAATAAGAGGTAACATTCTTCAACAATTAGTTTTTTAGATTTACTTTTACACCCCAACAATTATTTTATATCATTATTATATAATGAACTAATTATATTAAATATGATTATATTTTTCTATTATAACAGTTATATCTTCACTTTAAAACACATCCATCAAATAGGATATGAAATCATCATTCGTGTGTATGACGGACTACCGCCTCATGAACCGATGTCGTTCATTCTTCCATTACCAACTTTCAAGGTTGGAAATAATGATTTATATATACTATATATATTATTTTTATGGTATTTATAATTTAATTATTCTTATGTAATTCTTATATAACTCATACCTCCATTCTTTCAATTTTGTTGGAAAATGATAACATCATTTGAGGATGTGTGGACTATTGCCTCCTCAAAGTGATTTGACTTGTTCACAGATTACATGGAATATATTAAGGATGATTTGAATATAAATATGTTATGTATAAAAAACAAATATTATAATATAATTATAATATACATATATATATATCATTTAATATTTTAAATATTAAAAAGAAATGGCAATATCATTTATGTGTATGTACAACCTACCGTCTCCATGAACAGTGCATTTCCTTTCCTATCACCAAATATTTGGATTGTTATAATTACATATATAACGAATATATATTCTAAATAAATCTTGTTTTACATTTTTTCAATTTTCAAATCATGATATAAATATGAATAAAAATAATAATAAGTCAATACATAGTTGAAAAACTAGGTAATTTACACCTATAATATTAAAAAAATGGAAGATTGTTAAAAATAGTTAATAACATATTTTAGTGAGTTAATATAGGATATTATAAATATTTTTATGGTTCATTTGTAATTTAATGAAATTTTTAAAATAATTATAAATCGTGTTAATGTATGTTCAACCAAAATGAAATGCAAGTTAATGGGGTGTTGTCTCACTTTTCATTTAGTGAAGAATACATCATTTTCACCACTAACTTATTTTGGGGGGTGCATATACTTTATATACTATATTTAATATCATGAAAAAAAATTCTTCATGGTATTAAATGTTTCATTTGAATTTATTTATTTCATGGGGCATAAAAATTCAAAAGTAACCAAGTTGTATGGGATTTCGTCTAAATTTTATTTCATTAAGCCATATTATAATGTTATATCCTTATATTCTTTTATATGGTGTATATATTATCCCTATGATATTTAATGTCTTTAATAATTAATTCTAAATGGTATTTTTTATTTCAATTTTAAATATTTCATCTATGTGGATTTGAACATAATGTTTCCAAGTGGTAAAGAAATTTCATAACTCAATTCATTTAAATTGGGTTATTTTACTTCATCAGTTTTGTTAATATTATCGGATTACGGTTATAATTAAATTAAATATTCATTGATTTATTTAAAATTATTCTATGTGTATATATAGTTTATACATATAATAAATTTATTTATAAATTATCACTTAAAATTTATGACCATTTGGAGGTTTTGTTTTACAATCTCATTCTAATTAATATTTATTATTCCTAAAATCCATTTAAATGAATTTATATGATCATTTTTACCATACCCTTTAATTTTATTCTAATTTGGTTTTTCATTACCATTATCAAGTAATAGTAGCATTTTTATTCTTTTGGTACTCTAAATGTTATAGAAAATGTTTCTATGAAAACCAGACTTCATTTCCCTCTTTGGTCAGAAATATATTTTCCCTCAAAACTATGTTTTATAAAAATATTTTCAAATTTTTTTAACCATTCCAAAATTATTTATCAAATAAATTTCACCCCATTTTCCTTTTAAATTTTTTTTAAAGGAATCTCCTTTCCTATTTTTGAACAATGCACTTTTCTAACGTTTTTACAATTGAAAGGGAATGTTCTTTTTACCATGTATGGCTTCTAAGAATTTAACGACCATAATTTAATAGAAGCTTCCTTGGATAGTAAAAACGTTAATTTTTAAATAAAATAATTATAAAATTTATTTTCAAATAAAAACATATACATAATGTTATTCAAAATAAAAAGTATATTTTCCTTAATAATATTCTTCAAAATAAATTTTTATAGTATTATCATTCATCAAAGACAGAAACCCATTATTTTACTCTTATTTGGATATAATATACTGCTACCATCCATATTATTCCCTTATATGGTTTATTATTGATTTTCCTAAGTATAGTAATTACACTAAATTCCTTGATTCCTTTTTATAATCTCTGTGAAATATTCACTTTACTACGATCATTGGACATTAAATCTCCCCTAATTATACATATCATTTATCATGCATATGTTTATTTACTAAATCATATAAAATTTTTAAATATGTTTTATTCTTTAAAAGTTATGTAATTAAATAGGGAAATGTTGATAAATTATTATCTTCCACTCAATGTAGATATTTAATGTTAAGGCCCATTGTTCATTAATTAATTTTATTATTCAATATATGAGGAACTATTTAGACTAGAAATAATGGGTGGGTTCTAGACTCTATATAGCCTCTTAATGAATAAACATGTTCTCACGAGACAAATCAATTGTGAAAATTATTCAGGTTTCTACCTATAGTTTAAACCATCTTATGAAAGGTATTTTGGATATATATTTTTATATGCCTCTAACATGACATCCAACAATTAACCATTAACTTTATTTTGATTCATTATTTATAATTAATTAGATTTTTACTATGAAAAAATTAATTGATGAATTTCATTATCAGTTTATTGATTTAATGGTATTTGTTTTCAATTTCCTACAATTTGATATTTATTATTCCTTATCAAGTTATTTAAATGGAATGTGTTTTTTGTTATTTACTTTTCTGTAATTTTTAATCACATCCCTCCTAATTCATTGATGACATGGAATATTTTTTAGATATCTATAATTAAATAATTATTATGCTCATTGATTCATTATTTATTTAAATTTACTTAACCATACTAAAAATATCAGCTCCCCTTTATTATGTTTCATTTCCCCAGGATTCTATGAATTGTACTAATAATGAAATTATAGGATAAGGTTGGCGTGATAAAATTATTATCAAAAAAATTGAATTTTGTTTTTCCATTTATAATACATGAATCTTATATGTATATATTTTACCAATACTACTAAACTATTCCGTCTAATGAGACATGATTTAATTGTATCTCATGCCAATGTAATGGTAGTACACACCAGCTCTAATCTTTATAAGGAGTGTCTCTACAACGTCAACCAAAATTATTTCTCAATAATATCTATGTATCTAGTGAGAAACAAATAAACAAATCACCATCATAAAACCACGGTCCCAAGGATATATAATATCCACTACCTCTAAGTTGCTCTTTTCTATGGATTCAACCAAGTATAAGATATTAAACAAATTCTTAAGGAAAAGGTATGGTGTGAGTCATAAATCCTAGTAGGGTCTCACTATGTGTTCCACATTTAATCCAATAATAATTTTCCATTTATTCTATATATAAAATTAAAATATGAAAAGGTATTATATTTTTATATTTTAATCAAAAACATCCTTTCATAAGAAAAACATATGATGAAAAAAAAACAAAACTGGTTTCAAGAAACATTTTATATGAAACATTTTTACAAATAAATTGGAATAAATAAAACAATTCAATATTCATTTTCATGTGTAATCAAGTCAACAAATCCAAACAATTCACCATGTACAAAATCCCTATGGTAGGTTTTTTTTTTCAGGTAATAGGATCCTCACACATATTAAAAATGATATCTTATCTTGTCCGGTGTGTACACAAAAAATACACACCAATAGGTGAACTCATCATGGATAATCAACCCTTAAATAGGGGATAATATAATGGTATGACATTACACATATATTTAGTTATATTTTTTTTCAATCTATTTCTAGGTAATCATGGTCTTCTCATGATATGTCTGGTTACCTCTAACTACTGAAGCTAACATGTTCTTCAAATATTTTATTAATAAAAAATGGGATAATGATACATTTAAAATAAACTCAAAATATATTTTCCTAGTTATTATTTATCAATAATTCTTTATAATTTCAAATCTAAAATAAGGGTTTTCATCAATTCCCACCATTTCAAATCAACTTTTAATTTTGTCCATTTTTCACAATGTTCCACATACAAATCAATTTATCAATAAAATTCCATAATAAATCCATATTTCTCCCAAAAATATTACCCACATTTCAATTACATTAAAATTGGAGTTTTTATCATCAATTTCAATGTCTTTTTATAATTAACGTAAAATCCATTCAAATATGGTTTTTTAAATCAATTAATAACTCATTTCAATTTAATTAATTAATTTTTAATTTCAATCATATGAAAAATAATTATGAAACTACCTATATTTAACGTCATATTCAAATAAAATACTCTCACCTAGATCATATGTAAAGAATTAGGTGGAGGAAATCAAGAAACATGACCTAGAATCAAATTAAAAAAACAAAGTTTAGATCCATCAATTACATGATAATATATAAAACTCTAAGGGTGATAGAAAGAGATATCAAAATAAACTACATGGTAGGAGATCCACTTATTGGAGATGGATTGGGTCTTTCAACACCACATTGATTCACCAAAAAAAGGAATATAGGGACCATAATCACTTCTTGAGATCCTCCAATGATGAAAAAATATTTTAGTGTAGAATGGGGTGATTAGAAACATAAATTATAGGATTCTAATTTTTTTTTTAAAAAAATTTAGAACTAAAAACCAAAATCACTATGGTCACATTGTTAGACAAACCATTCTCCCAAACCATGTGCCCCTACTATTATGTTTCATGGTTTCTCCTATAAGGGTGCATAGTTTTTCAAACCATGTAAACCATCACTATATAAGGTTTCATGGTTAGGAAAAATAGTGTACCCCATTATAGTGTCTCATGAAATGGTATACTTTTTCTAGACCAAGAATCAAGGTTTTTCATATTCATGCACTAACCATTAATTTCCTCTTGAGATTCCAAAGATCTCCAAGCTTCACCCAAAACATCCTGATATAAAATTCAACAAAAAGGAGATAAAAATGGTAAAGTAATACCTAGAAAAAAATAGGATGTTACACCAATTATAATTTTATATTTTATTTGTACACATTTTTTTTATTTAAATATCCTATTCATAATCAATTCATTGATTAATTTTCTTTTCAATTTTATAATCTTATACAGGGTTTCATAGTTTCATTTCATTTGATTTTTTTATATAACTTCTTTATAAATTATATTATCTTATGATTATATGTGAAATGTCCATTTTTTTATGTTCTATTTAAACTTTTTTTATATTTATTTACATTTGCTACACATAATTTAAAATTTGATTAATTCTCACTTCAATGATATAACCTGTATATGGGTAATTTATCTCAGATTTTCCTTCATTAGGAATACTAATTTTATTATGTATATATATTGTTATATGAGGTGTATATACTACCTCTTTACATGTAATATCATGTAACTATATATATTAATGATATTTAACCTTTTTTTTATGTCACATATTTCAAAGGATTATGATACAAAAGTTAACAAAATGATACATATTTCTATTATAAAAGCTCAATTATTATAGTAATTTCTATATTCAATGTTCTTTTTTGAGGTATAATATGATCTTATTATATAGAACCATATTATGTTTTTGCTAATATTTTTATGAATGTGTCTTGCATGTCTAATTTCTATTTCCTTAACTATTGATTATAGAACCATAATGAATGTTTTTTATATGTGATATTGATCATATATAAAAATATTTGGTTGGTAATCTTTCTCCAAAATATACATGTTTTAGAAAATCATTACAAGAATGGTTGAATTAACACATAAATAATTTCTTATGGTATAGTTCAAGTATGATTGACACTAATTACAATGGTTTTAAAAAAAGAAATGTTGTTAACATTTTTTATGTAACAAATTTTAAATTTAGTTACCAATGTGTGAAATGAATGATTTATTTTATCATGTACGGCATAACAATTTTTTTTTACAATCATGTATATTTTACATTGAATCTTCCTTTTCTTAATTCCATGTATATTATCAAATTAAATTTTTTACTAATATATTGGAATTTTTTTTAAATATTATTTTCAATATGGAATGTTTATTTTCCTCAAGACTGTTTTTAATTCTCATTTAATGGTATTTTTATTCATCAATGACAATAACCCTTTTTACATATGATTCTATTGGTATACGTTTTACTGATTCTATCATAACTATTTCTATGGTTAGATTATGATTTTTTGAATGAAATTTTCATAGAACCTATTTCTTTTATATCGGTAAAATAAGATATAATTGAAAAAAATTATATCCAAATGTGAGATCTTCTTATTTATTTTCCATTTATATGGAACTTGGAAATATGTTTGGTGGAATTCAAGGTGATTTTATTTTAAACCTATTAGGGATGTTCAACTATAATCAATATATTTTTTGTTATATTATAATATATGTATGGGTAGTTATTTGATAGATCTCTAATAAATTTCATGAATAGATCGAGTTATCCACTTATAGGTTTCTCGTAAAAGATTATTGGAATTTAACAGGTAGTCTATTACATATTATATAGTTGTCTTAACAGTGATATAAGAGTGATTTTCCACATTACCAATACATTTTCTCTATGGTTGTTAAGAGTTTTTAATAGATCATTTGATCGGTATTGACATGAAAGGGCCCATGATTAATGATTTTAATTTTTTAATTCCTTTGAGAAATATTTATTCCTTGTCACAAGATTAATAATCTATGTTTAATAGTTATGAATTTTCTTATGTTATTGTACATCACATTAAATATTTCATCATTACATTATGGTCATTTTTTGTGTCATGACCCCCTCCTCTAAATGATTACCCCTCCTGGTCCGGTAATGGGATATGGGAGATGGTGACTACCTGAGTCCTACCTTAAGTAGGCCCTAAGATGGAGACTGATAGAGAGGTTATATTTATCATAAATATAGGAGGAATTACCCTCTAATAGAACATGTGTAATAGATAGAGAGTAAATATACCCTAAAAACCCTACATAGATATGTATAAAATAGATCCAATTTAAATACATGTCATGTTATACAATACTAGGGAAACTAAAAGGGAAACTACATGTACCCATATAGGTAACGGCGATGGTTACAATAAATCCCAATTAGCTCATGAATAACCACAATCAAGTAATATACATACCAATATCCAACCCGATCATGATGTTCTAGAAATGATTAAATATACATGGGGTTATCATAATATAATAATCTTTAGGATACTCCCAGGATCTTATCCTGAAAAATGAACAAAAAACATAATTAAATCTTATGAACAATAGTGAAACAATCACATCATCTAATCCGGTATACTACCCCCCCCCCTAAACATTGATATCTCTCACCATGTGTCTCGTTAAAGAAATAATTTATTATAATAACATAATTTAATGGGTATACCACCACTAATTCCCCTCTTCTTTTCCACTCTTCCCTAATTTCACAAATATTGATTCATCTCTCTCCAAAAAAATATAACCAACAGCCACCTTGGATATCTACAACAACATGAACCTCATGCTTCACAACATCACATCATCCCATATCACATCACCATATAGTATCCATGTAGTATTCATGAGCCACCACAGCTTGAATTGAATGTATTATATATCAGTTATTATACCTAAAACCATAAAAACCCAAAAACTAAGGAAGGTACCTCAAGTCATCATATAATATGAACATCATGCCCATAATAACCATTATAACACTATAACTAAAGTTACATGTGTGTGAAATAAACACAAACCATCACATCCCACTACTGACATAAATGTGGAAACTAACCAAATTGTTTACCAACACATATTACTACCATGATATGAGAGTTTGGCTAAAGGGTGTAGTTAGTCATCCATCCTCCCACTGGGATATTGGGGAAAACACACATCAAGAGTAAATTGTGTGTCAGTATGCCTAACAAACATTGGTGGGATAGAATTTGAAATCACATAATATACATGATATAATATATATCCCAACAACATTATGGTTACAACATAGACTTATAATCAACTAAATCTAACATCACTCAGACTCTCACCTGCCATTTCAAGGAATTATAAATCCTATAAACACAAACATTTAAGAGTTACATTTATGTTTAATTTTCTCTTTATATTTATCTTATCATTAATTAATTAATTATACATTAATTGACCACTAATTGTATACCATAGTAAATTACATTAAACCAAGAATGTCAATTCCTTGACCTATATTCTTAACATAAACTGAGTCTATTTTTTCCTAAGATAATCTTATTTCCATTATTTTTAATCCATCATCACCATATCTATAGGTTAAGAATTTTCAAACAATGTTAATATTAAATAATCAAGTTAATTTTGTAAAATTATCCTAATATACCATCATGTGGAAGCATGCAATAGATCACATCCAACCACCTTAAGTATTGGGGAATGAGAAGAAGATAAAACAAGAAACGTAGCCATTTTTTCATTAATTATACTATTGTCAAGAAATAATCCATATTTTTTACATCAGTGGGTAAGCCCAATTTCATACCATTCTATAATATTGGGCATATTCCTAAAAACTCAAATGAATATCTTCATTCATATCACCATCATAGGTATAAATTGTTGCAACAACCATAGACCATCATTAACATCTAATCATTCATCCTAGTATTTCCCATTCTTGGCTCATATCTCACAGAGTGTCTCACATTTACAGCATATCACAATGCATCAAGAAAAAAAGAATAATAAATAGGGAAATATAGGCCCTAAATATAAGGCATACAACCTTCATAAACAAATGAGCTCCTATTGATCCCAACATAAGGCCTTACACATTCATATGTAAATGGGAAATCTCAACCCTAATGATTTATATTTACCATAGAAAATGAAATTATTCAATCTTGAATTAATCATTTCATTACTCACGATAACTAACTTTAGGAAATTTAATCCAACAAATATAAAAATATATCATAAAAATTAACATTCTCTTAGAAACAAATATACTTTCAACAACCTATTGGATTTATATTTTAATTTAACAAGAATTTTAATTTCGTTATTATCAACAACCATTATCATTCTATAACAAGGTTATTAATTCCATTATCACATGTAATATCACATTTAATTAATCATGTACACTACATAAATTTGAATTAAAATAAAATTACAAGAATTTATGTATTATAACCATACATCATCTTAATTTTTTAATCGAAAAAATAAATTAATGTTAGTATTACATTTATTATAATTTTCAATTGAGAAATAAATTATATTATAACAGTAAAAACATGTTATAAAAACATAGAATTAATAGAATACTATTTTGAAAATCAAGAGGCAATCCATTATCCTATAGGAAGGAAATAATAATAAATTTTCATTTTAAATCATTATTAATCTATTTCAAAATCTAATAGGTTAATTAATTTTCCATATAAATAGAAAAAACATTCTTATGATATGATTACACTAATTTTAATTGGAGAAGAAATGTATCCCTTAACTCAATGAAATCAAAGTTCTTTATATAAAAATAAACTAGTGTTGTGAGTCTCCAATCAGTTATACTTTGAGGAACTATGATATACCAATGAAATCTGGTAATAAAATCACTGAAAATGATGGAATAAAGCATCTTATGAATATCATAGATCAAAATACATAACATGGAAATAATAAATAGGAGGTAAACCCCAAATAGAGAGAAACTACTACAGAGAAGATGAAAAATTCACCTTCGAAACACCAATTATTGATCCCTATGATCCAGGGATCCATCCCTATCAGAAGGTGATTCAAATACTTTGATAAACATATATAGGATTCCTTATGTTTGAGAATTAGTAGAGAATAATGGTATTTGGGGGGATACTATGTATTTATAGACCCGCTAAAGAATTTAATACTATGACAAATCCCCTTGGTCCATGTCATACCACTATCTGACATAGGGAATTTTGTGACACACCTAGATTGATATTCTATAACCACCCACACACAATTGATATTCTAAGAATTAATAAGGATTTTATAAAATTTGATCAGGGGTTATGACATAGTAATTAGCACTATAATATAGGACCCCTTTTAATAAAGAACCATTCTATTTACTACAAACCATGGAACAACTACCCTAAATAAAGAAAATACCATAAAATCCACCATGATATCTCTTACTGCATATCATGTATATAGTACTCCATGACCACTGACACTGTGGTGTAGTAAACAACCCCACACAATTGTTATTCCACTATTGGTAGTAGCTCCCCCAAATATATAAAATAGTCTCTAGGTATACTAAAACATACATTAGATTTCCACAACACCTAAATCAATAAAATGTCTTCTTTGATATGGGAACTTACATCAAAAACCTCTCAAAACATTCACATCCTTTAGAAATCATAATCAATCCTGGGGAGAAAGAATGAAAAGGGGGTCATATTAACAGACACCCTACAAGATGGATCTTAAGTAACTTTCCATAAAATATGCTCAAACATCTCTTAAATACACTCCTTGTGAAGATACATCTAAAATGACGGAATGATTACAAAAAATAAAATAAGAGAAAACAATCCCATAAACTGGAAAAACTTCAATAACATAGAATTAACAATATTCCAAAATAAGAGTTAAAAAACCCTTAGGGTACCAAGCACATATCTATGACTCACATTCATATTTACTCTACTCTACACCACTATGAATCCACATGACACAAAACTATGGAATAGAATTCCCATGGATCAAATTGTTCTAGAGTTCATGGATCTCCATAGGCCACTCCTCAAAGTTTGTATCATCTTAGACATCCATATCACCCAAAATAATTACATGAGAGCCCTTATGATGATAAAAACATAGATAAGACATGTAAAAACATAGTGTATTTGGAACATATAGGGGGAATATATATTATATTTTCTATGTTTTGAACATGATAAAACACCATGAGAGTACCAAAAAAATTATGGGGAAAGCTTACTCCCACTACCAAACCTTAATTTCCCATGATGGGGTGTCCCATTCAAGAACATATGATCTATAATATTAGAATCCAAATGTCTCCTCCTATTATTATTATAGTGTTTCTAATGATCATACACTACATTCATATTTTCACAAAACTCATAAATCACCCCTATTTTATTTTTTACATGTTCCGACCTAAAAAAATTTGCTCTCAAACCCCAGTATCACACAATGAAGAATGGAAATTTCATCAATATAATAGTTAAAAAAATCCATTCCAATTGTGGAGTGAAAAACAATCAATCAAACTCAACCAAGGATGGGTGCCTCATCTAAAATTCAAAAAAAAAAATCAAGTACATAAGAGAACAACATGTATTCATGATTTTAGTTTCTATTCATTATCTCACCATCGGTTTGTAAATGAACATAAGTTATATAAGGAATAACTATGATCCAAAATAATGTGGGGGAACTTTCCTTGCCCAATTGGTAAAATGATTATCTTGATCAGATATGGTTGCACTCAAGACTCTATAGAGTCTCACCACCTCCTCCAAATAATTCCTTGATAAAACCTCGAGTTAGATTGAATCCATGATCCCTATAATGTGGACTGATTTCATTAAGCAGTCTACTATCACCCATATAACATCAAAACCTCATTGTGATTGATGTAAACACATAATGATTCCCAACAATATGTCCTCCCACATCCAGTGGGTAATATCTAACTGCTATAGAAAATGACCAAGGAAAGAAGGAGTGTACTCCACATTTTAGAAGATAAAAAATTGATCCAAAAACTATACAATTGTATACTTTATATTAGGCCACTAAAACTTACTTTTAAAGGATAAATATAACTTTTTCATGATATGATGTAACATTAAGGGTGAGATATAGAACACTCATGGGACCATGTCGCACATTGTCAAAGGGATGAAAATCCTCCCTTGGAATAAAACCCAGTGTGGTTTATTCATAGATCAACCATCAGGGGCATTAACAAAAACAATTCAGTCCCTCTAGACCTCCACCTCAGAATATCTTAGATATGACATTTCTACCTACTACCCCTAAAATGACAACATCAATATCTAGAAAAGACAAACTATGTAACCAACCTTATCTATTTCTATATTCATCACTAATATTCCTTCCAAAACTCTCCATGAATCCAAATATTCACACATAGAATCACTATAGGATGTCCTGTTCAGCACATTCTCTATAAAATTTCCCTTTCCAAGTGTATATGAACTCTCAATGTTGTAATAATTCATGAATTCTAGAAAACGTTTCTAATTAAATTTCATTGAACACTATGTGAATACATACCATAGTCAAATGTGATTGAAAAAAACCAAAAAAAAACATTTAATGATGATGTAATTGTTTCGTGACATCAAGGAGAAATTTATTGCTGCAAACCCCAGACCATCAATGAAATATTTACTCTCATGGGGATATATCTACTAATTCCCATATGTAAAAATAAATAATTATACCATCAATACACATCAAAATATAATTTTCTATTCATAACATAAAATTTTAAACATAACTCTCTCTACATGAAAATAGAGGAATGGAATGAAAAACAATTTCTTCTTCTGGTTCTCAAAATCTACCTAACACTAGTAAGTCCAAAAGAATGAATGGTACTTCTTGGTAAAATTTATAAAATTATTTTTAACCTAATAAAAATTGGATATAAAACTTCTATATTACACATAAAGGCCAAGTAAACATCTCACATATTCCATTGTCTTGGGAGATTCCCAAGAAACAGTTATCTCAATCATCAAAGGATAATAGCCACTACATGTTGGGACATGACATTCCCTATGAAACAAACATTATGATCCCAAGATGTACACTTCAAAAAATAATCAAATAGTTTTTTATGATTGATAAATACTAAAATATTACAATGATTCTCTACATGATACTATGTAGACTCCAAGTATATAATAATTTCATCAATGAAAATCACCATGATCTTATATAGAAACTCACTAAACATTGAGTTCATCAGACCCATGAAAATGGTTAAACTTTTCCTCACACCAAAAAAAATAAATAAGAACTCATAATTCCCATGAAGTGAAAAAAATTGGTTTCTTGTATACACTAATCTTTCACTCACATTATATATTATCTAGTCAACAAATAGACCTTTGATAACTAACTTTCTCCCTTCAACTAATTGAAAAAGTAATTAATCCATGGTTGATGATGATGATGATAGATTTTCTTCACTATCACATGGTTTAATAGATAATAATATATACAAAGGTTAATAATTACATCGGTATTATTCAAAAATAAAACTGGAGAAACTCACAATGACATAATCGGCCAAAAAAATCCCCAGTATAACATATCATCAGGTTGTAATCATAGATCTACTAAATTAAAAGGAACCATAGTTTATGGAGACATTTATATAAGAGATTCACCATATTGTGTTTTGATTCCAATCATGTTCTATCACTGTGGGAGTAACACTGCAGCCTCCTCAATAAATACATTAGGATAGTCTTCCATAGTCCTAGGAAACAGTTATGGCTAAAACTCCAATGAACTAGAAATAAACTTGCCTATCAAGGAAGAAAAATATAGAACCCACTTCTGACCCATCTGAGGGAATCAATTACCAATAAACTTCATTGGATATCCGTCAGCATCATAGGAAAAAACATAAATCCTAATGCAATCCAAGAAAACATTAATAGAATAATAATAATCCATGTTAATGATTATGTCATATGGATATTTATGTACACATTGGAAGTCTCATGAAGAGTGGTTCCACCCTAATACTAGCTCAGAGTCTTTTCATACTTTGTACAAGTTATATCAACCTTTAATGGGTATAGTAAATTATAGTGGCATAATAATCTTCTCTAACTTGAGTCCCAAAGCATGGATAGGGAAATTTGACTTGAAGAAGTGCATACCTGCCAAATCAAATGAAACATGAACCCATGTAAGAATCAAATAAACGGTAAATAGAATGAAATTTTGATTGATTTACATTGAAAATATTAAAACATGAAGTTTTCCATGACCTACTCCATAGAATCTGTGACCCGGGTGATGTCCACATCCATTAAATCTCTATTCTCCCAGATATCAAGGAGAATATCCGGGAAAAATTCCACCCACCCCATCTCATTTTTATTCATCTTGAATTGGAATAAACTTATAATTTGATCTTAGTTGAAAATACCTCAATTGAGGAACCTAATTTGGAACACCTACTACATGCTGACTACTCAGAATGGTTGGGCTCTCTCACTAATAATGAACTCGTCATTCACAATAAAAAAATATGTCTAATACATTGTCATAGATTCGATATTTTTCACCCCAAATCAAACAATATGATGAGGTCTATGAACTTCACCTAACTCAATGAAATCTCTTAGGTCTAGGAAACTGGGATCCCCGGACCAGAGCTCTCTTCATGAGGAATTTGAATAACTCCTCTCTCATGAAGACCCAGTTCTTGTAATAATCCTCTCATTAACTTATACTCCTTCCATCACCTCAATATATTACAGCATTTTATTTTTATGACATGGTGTGGTATCTTGAGAATAAAATCCTCCACAAAATTCCTCAAATAGGACTAAACATTTGGTAATGGATTCGAATCCTGTCTTAAAAGGGTCTTGAAGGTTATCCAAAATTCTCATATGGTGGAACCCCCTATCAAAGTGTATGTCACTCCTGGTGAATGTAATGTATCACTATCATGGAATAAAACTATGATGAACCTTGTGTCTAAATATCTCTTATGAAACCACTGAGTCCATAAAATCCTTGAGGAATAGGGTCTACCACTACCTTATTTCTCCACATTGCATTGTCACAACCTATGAACCCAAGACACATTCTAAGAATGGATTGAATTGAATGTTATCTCAACCAACTCCAACCAATATTTTATCCCTGAATCTAAAACAGAGCCCTCATATTCATACAGAACTAGGTTCTAAAGAACTCATATTATCCTCCTCAAAGTATTTCCACCATTAACTTCAACATTGGGATGATATTCATGCACACCATGTTGAACATGTTTTGTGTGAATAGGATGAGGACGTCAACCTATTTCCATGTCTAAAAAAGAAAAAAATGGTTATACTCTTCAAATAAGAATATGAAATACATATAATTAATTAATTATTTGTTTATTTTATTTTATTTTATGTTTAATGTATCCAAAGTTCTACAAATTACAAAAAACATGTGAAAATAAAAATGATACATGATCCTTTCCTAGGTCTCTATCCTAGAACTTGTATCACTTCATTTAAAAGCCTCAATAATCATAATGATCCTTTAATATGATCTGAAGTGGGGGATAAATACTTATGACTCACATAGTTTCCGTTGTTTACATAGCTCCCTGAAAATATTTTACATTGTTCCCTTATGAGTCCATGCATTCCTCATATGTTCTTAACTCCAACTCCATTAAATCCCTCAACCTAAACCTTTGAAAACACTCGATAACAACCCCCTCTCCCCAATGTGTACCCCACTTGGATGGAAATGGGAGAAGGTAGTGGTGTATGCCAGAGTTCCACCTTTAGTATGCTCCATGATGTTTACTATCACAAATGGTATAACATGTATACATATGGGAGGCAATACCCTCAAAGAGAACATTCATAAGAGAGAAACAAGCTAGATACAATAATAAGAAATTAATAAAATATATATAAGATATATCCAATATAAAGAAATTTAATGTCACAAAATACTAATATAACTGGAATTGAAACTACAAGTACCCAAGAAGGAAAAGGGGTAAGTGAACACAAGGCAATATAGTTCCTACAGAACCACGAGCTGGTAATATCCATCATAATCTACAACCTTCACCTGCAGACCTAAAAAAAGTTTATATATACATGGTTTGAGAATAATATTATACTTTTTAGGATCCAAAATGAGGCATCCAATGAAAATTATAAATAAATACGAAGGAATTGTGGACAAAATTGAATATAAATCATTACTAAAATAGTTATAACAAGTTACCATACTTAACATTGATATCTATCAGAAAGTATCACTTATAAGGAATCATTTACTATAATAATAGAACAATAAGGGTACCCAGTTACAGCTTCCCCATATATTTTCTTCCCTCCCCAACATCTCACATCCTGATCCATCGCTCTCCAAAATAATCTAGTCTATACACACCTAGGCTAAGTACCACAACATGAACCTCATGTGTCACATAATCACATCATCCCTTATCGCTAATCCATATAGTAACCAATTAGTTTTCAAGATCCACCATAACCCATATAATGTGTATCATACATCAATTATTATACCTCAAGTAATCACATCCCATACATCATGTATGGTACAAGAAGTCAAAAACATATTTTACATATTTTACTTATAATAAACATTTGGATACTATATTTGAAGATACATGTGTGTGAAATAACCAAAATACTTTAAAACCTTATACACATATATATGGTGAAACTAAAGATTGTTTATACTGGTGGTTAATAATATAAAGAGAGTAGATAAGACCTAGAGGGGGTAGTCGTCCATCTATCCTCCCACTATGATATTGGGGAAACACCCTCCAAGATTTCACAGGGTGTTAGTCACCCTAATAAACATCGTTAGTGAATCTTATGAAATAATTAAATATAAAATATATAAAATATATTAAAACCACACAATAATAAAAACCTATCCATATATTCAACTATTGATAACATCTTCCAAACTCCCAGCTTCCATTTCTAAGAACAAGAAATACAATCAACACATATACATTTAAGAGATAAATTAATAATATATTTTATTTTTAAAATTATTTATTTGTTAAAAAATTAATTATCAATTCTTTAACCATTAATATTATTCTAGAATAAATTACATTTAACCAACATTTTCCACCCCTTTCCCTTTAGGAATAATCCAAAATGAGTCCACTATTTCTCAATATTAAAATATTGTCAAGAGTTTAATTTCATAAAAACCAATCTCATGGGTTAATGATTATTAAACAACATTAACTTTAAATAATGTAGAACTCTAGGAAAACCTTCTTAAGAAAAAACAATTAGAAAACACACAACTGAGTACGTCCAGGTGCACCATTGAGAGTGGAAATGAATGCTAATAAAACAAGTAACATAGACATCAGACCATTAAACATATTATTATCAATCAAGAATCCACCTATATCACGTCAATAGTAAATCATAGCTTCAACCATTTCCATTATCTGTGATATCATCCTAGAAAACCTTATATATGTCTCCATGCATCTCTCTTTCACAAGAATCAACAGCTACTGCAACATCAGGCCTCTCCAGGCTTGTCATCAGACATCCCTGGTTCATACATCTTAGTTATATTCTCATATAAAGGCTCACACATATATAAATTCAGAATTTAAAAAAAATAATATTAAATTGTAAAAAATATTCACTAAAAATAAGGCATTCATCTTTGACATAAAAATTATCTCTCATGGATCCCAACATATGGCATTCATCTATTATATGAAAACTAGAACACTCGACCCCAAAAAATTATCTTTGTCAAATAGAAAATTGTTATTACATATTAAAATAATTGATTCATGATTCATGGGATCTAAATACATGTAATATTATTCATCATATATAATAATATATACTATTATTTTACATGATCTTACCATTAATTCTAGTTTAAAAAAACATTTGAAATTCAATTATCATTTAACATACCTTTTTATTTTATCATTGTCATCAAGAATTATCATGGTTCACATTATTATTTAATTCTATTTTTGCATGGATTCACACATTAAATTAATTATGAACATTCCATAAATTGTAATTACCATAAAATTACAAGAATCACCAGTTTTTAAACATACCTCTTATTAAATTCATTATCCAATAAATCAATTAATATCTGTTTTATATTATTTTTCATTTTTTCTTAAGACCAACATGTTAATACATGAATGATAATAGGATAAAAAAGCATAGTATAAATAGAAAAATATCTATAAAATTAAAATGGAAGACATTATCTACGTGGAATTTAATAACATGTGATTGAAAAACTAATTCATTATTAATCTATTTTAATATTTATTATTTCAATTACACTTTCATAAATTGTGATAAAGTATGATAACTATGTGATTATAGATAAATAAATATAGGAATAAAAAAATATCCTACCTCAAAGGAATCAATTTTATATTCTTGAGAATGTAATAACTTTATGGATCTCTAAATACCTCTCCAATGTGGAACTATTCTCTGAAAATGACATCATTCCATTATAACACCATAAAAAAACAAGGAAACCACAAAAGAATATAAAATATCATGAACCATAGCATTGTTAGAATAAATTGGAGAAAAAAACTAAATATTGAGAAACCACTAGTGAAAAGAGGTATAAAACACCATGGACCACCATTGATTGATCTATCGTAGATGGGGATCATTCCCTATCAGAACTAGAATCAAAGAATTCAAAAAACCTCTCTAGGTCACCTTTGGGGTCGAGTGGAATTAGTTGAAAAGAATTAGTTTTATGGTTCTCATGGTATTTATATACCAAAATAATACTAAATACCACATATAACCCTATAGAACACAATCCAACACTATCAGACACATGGCATTCTATGGCATAGCCAGAGATACTATGTTGCAACCAACCTTAATAAAATGTGATTCCATGATTCCATGATAGATCCTATGAAATTATATTTTGGGGTTATTACATTACTATAAGAACCACTTTATAGGACCCCTTGAACAATGAAAGTCACCATGTATTAGTCTACAAATCACGGTGCAACCACCCCTAAATTGAAAGTATGATTGAAATCCACCATGAGATCTCATATGTTGCAACATGTATCTGATACTCTATAACCACCAACTCTAAAACATTACACAAATATCTACATATTGTCCATGATACATTTGGAATCCCCCCCCCAAACTCCTCAAAAACACTCCAAATATCATTGAACATCATATGGGTGCTTCCAAAAACCAAACTAACAACAGAAAGGGTTTTTCGGATCTGTCACTAACACTACTCTCTCTAAATGGAATTAATTAATTGATGCTTATGTTTACCCTTAGTGATAATATGATATCACACTTATTTTTTTAATCTTCCTCTTGTTATGAAGAAAGATGAAAGATGAATTATCTCTAGAAATTATCCAATTATGAATAATTTTTGTTGTATACATTGAATACATGTTGTGAAATAAAAAAATTTGGGTATAGTAGGAGGAATGTTGACATTAGGACATGGGTATTTTTATGAATTTGTTTATCTAAATTCCTATAACTCAAAATATAAAAGTTCCTTGGGTATGTATTTGATCTAATATTTCCCAATCATGTGATTTGTTTAAGATGACTATAATTGGGTCATGTTTTTTGGCTATCAAACCCAGGAATGTAAATTTCAGGTCTTTAAAACCATAACATGGAGTGAATGTTCAATTAATTTTTAATTTTGATGATATATTTGGGTGCTACTATCTTATAGAGGTTTATCCTTAGTTTCTTGTAATTATAGTCACTACTGTAGTAATTATTATGTTATTTACTTTTCATATATTCAATGTATGAAATTTTATGTATTAATAATTTGTATATAAAATATAACCCAGTTTACTAATGCTACATATACTATTTCCTATAAATTTAATATAATACCTCCCATATATTTAACAACTTGATATTTTATATGTATTTACATTGAAATAAAAAATATGCATTTGATCAATTTATTAAACAAATCTTCAATTTTAAACTAACAACATTTTATTATAGATTTATTATAATATAATGTGGAATTTATCTCATATCCTTTGGATTGGAGGGTATGAATAAGAATAATTAAAGTTTAAAAAAATATTATGTCCACATGTAAGGAATGATCTTATTATTTATCAATTGATAAAATAATTTGAATGTTAAAAATGTGTTTTACTAAAATAATATTTTAATTATTTCAATGTAATTTTATTTTCATAAATTTAATTAATCTTGGTAGATGAATTGTTAAAATGAACTATATCAATTTTATTTTATGTAAAATGATGAAATATTCATATTTTTTTTTAATTGGAATTAGATGTGAATAGATTAGTTTTTATGCCTGATTATACAATTTTTTTAAAATTAGTTTCATTGAGTTTAGCACGACTATTATAAAATTGATATATTCTACTTATAGAAATTTAATATTAAAAATTAATTTATTAATATGAATAAATATGTACACATTTGGTAAATAGATCAACATTTTTTTCATTATGAGTTGTAACCATAGTAAATATATGTCACATCGATAAGGGAAAATTAGGTAATTAATTATAGAATTAAAGGGATAATGAATTAAAACTCTATATAACACCAGAATAATTTCTATAATATGAGTTTAGTTTGATAAAAAGCACCCTATATTATATGACATATATACTTGTTTCCATTTTTATTTGATAATGAACAATATGTTTTTTATGTATATAATTAATCCAATGTGTAATTTTTTAAAATTTGTAATATTTTGTAACGTAGATAAATGAAGTTTAGGATCAGTTAAAAATATTTATTTGAATGATTAATGATTTTTTATCATGGTAATATATTTATAATTTTTACTAATGGAATAATTACCATAAATGATTATTCCATGAAAACACAATACATATACATATAACAAAAAAATGAATAATATTGAAAATATTAAAATAAATACAAAATGGATTAATTTTTTTATTCCACACTTATTTTTGATAAATATAAAAAATCAGTGATTTGTTAAAAGTTTGGGTCAAAATTCTATTTCTATCTTGTTTCTTTTAAAGTGAAACTATGTTAATAGTTCCCAAATTAACATTAATTGTAAATTACATTAAATAATAATGTATTAAATGATTTTAATTTCATAATTTCGTTTTTTTACATGATAATGGGATATGGTTTATAATTTCTACCATTGTCTACTTCGGGATCACTTTACAATTTATAAAAACATTCCTGATCACTACATATTAAAAATAAATAATATCATGGTAATCATCAAAAGGGCTAATGAAGGATTGAAACTATGTGATATGGATTATAATAACAACTAAATGTCTTCAATTATTATTGGATGAAGTGGATTTAGGCTCATATTCATCGTAGCTACTAAATATATCAATTAAGGTCCACTATAATATAAACATTATTTACATCGATATAATATTTTATTTAATTATAAGGTATCCCTCCCCACACTTATAAAATGGAACCTCTTCTTCTACCCTATTAGAAATATTTGATCCTTCAATATTATCCAAGGCTTAACCTTATCCTATTCAAACATCCATTCCCATGACATAAATGTCCTAGATGATCATAATAAATCCATTCAAGGATTAAAGAGTAAGCTAATAAGTTTTTATAAATGAAGAGGTATGGTTATTTCACAACCACATCTCTACAAAGGTACCCCTCCTAGTCCAAAAATAAAATAAGATAGATAATGAAAACCAATTCCTAACTCTATTAGACCCCTATTTGGGGACTAACACTAAGGGTGTAACAATCTCACAAATGGGGGGAATTACCATCTATAATAATAAGATTAGAAAATAATATAAATCAACTATAAGTAACATCATGAAATACTAAAAAAGGAAACAAAAACCATACTACAATTCATGTATAAATAATAGAGATAAAATAATCTCCAAATAAATACACCTAACAAAACTAAGGTAGTTATCCAACAAAGACTCCAAGTATGAGATAAAACATTCCAGAATGGTCAATGAAATATTCTAAAAACCCAATTGTAATTTTTATATTTGTATGGTGAGCATGTAATTATACTTAATAGGGTAACCAAAGTCTCCCATACACATATTAAATGAGAATGCTAATTAAAAAGAGAGAAAATCGTAGAACCAACAACATCTAAATATGTCATATAACCAAACTGATCCTCATTAGAGCATGGTTACAAAATAATGAAATCCATTTATAATATCATTATATGAGGAATACCTATAAAGGGAATTCCACACTACTATCTCATGGATTTTACACAATCACACACACAACGTCATATATCCTTGGACTCCCATATATTATAAAAATCACATCATTCCAAACACCCCTCATGCAATAGGACCTAAAATCACATCATGCCTGGAGATGCTTGGTACATGACATCACATATCTCTTAAAGATACATGGGTCATAACAAAACATCTAACCAAATGATAGCTTGTCTATCACATCTCATTTAATATAAAACAATATGTCACATCAGATAAAATCTCATCAAAAGACACATGGGTGATCAAATCACATCTCACCTGATGACACTTGGTCAATCACATCACATCTCACCTAAAGAAACCTGGTTCATCACCTCACATCCCATGAACAATTGAATTCTGTGTAAGAGGGTATCATAAACAACAAGAAAATAACCCTCATTCCCTCCCTTACCATTCATGACCCCCAACATAATCTATCTCAGCACCTCATCAAACAACACTACACTAATAGAAAATGGTCTTTAACAACGGTTTGTTTTTATTTTTGACGTCAGTTTTTAACCGATGTTGAAACCACCGACATTAAAAATATGACTTTTTATGTTATTTTTTGTAAATTGATGTTGAAAACCAATTGCATCTGTTTTTAGATTCAGTTTTGTAAAAAAAATATTCCAGATAAACTCACCTGTATCATTTTTTGCATGGGTTTACTTTAAAATAGATGCTAAAAAGATAAAAAAAATAGTTTTAGTATCGGTTTATTAAAAACACCAACACCATAAGTGAAAAATAAAAACTATTTATTGTATCGGGTTTTACACAAACCGACGCAAAAAAAGTGAATGTTTTCTTCTATGTTATAGATCATTTCCAAAGATTTGATTTAAATTGTTGTGTAGAAAAAATGGAGTTACAGGTCGAAAGTTATGGCCATCTAAAGTTATAATTTCCAATGTTTCGATTGATACAACTTTTTTAAAATAAAATAATATAAAAAGGAATTAAAATAACATACACCAAATGAAATAAAATAACCATAATATTTCAAACATATTTCAATGGTTTTAAGAGCATCCATAAAAATGATAAGTTTTGTATCATCATATCTATTATATTTAGGGTAAAACTCATGCGATAATAAAAGTAGTGATTGGTAATTAAATTTTCAACATGGTTAGTAAATCTCATTAGAATTATTTTTATTTTTAACTTGATCATAAGAATAAATCATCTTTATAATCTAGCCATTCAATTTTTTTAGAAATTATGGAAAATAATAATGAAGAAAATAAAATATTATAATATGTACCATGGTCAAATTAACAATTGAATCCATGTTTAAAACATGATTGAATTGAAGAGGTTGAAAATGATGAAATAGAGAGAAAATGGATTTATATACAATAAAACGAAAATATTTTTGATACCATTGTATAAAAATGTTGGCTGGTTTTTAAATTTGTAAACACACGTTGTGAAAAAAATGAATTTTTAATCTCACGTATTGGTGAAGACTATTTTGTGTCAGTTTTGTTTGAAAATGATGCAGAATACCATTTATATTGGTCTTTTGGCATCGGTTTTTAAATAAACAAACACTAAAAGTTAAAAATATATATATTTATTGCATCATCTTTTTTAAAAACAGATGCCAAAAGGTAAAAGAAATTTATTGTTGTTGGCACTAGTTTTTAAATAAACCGAAGCTAAAATGTCAAAAACACTTTTCACGTAGTTTTTTTTTAAAAAATGCCAAAAACTAAAAAAATAGTTTTGGTGTAGATTTTTAAAAAAAATCGACGCCAAAAATATAAAAACCCAAGTTTTATATAATTTATTAAGCTTCAATTTACTAGTCATGGAGCTAATATAGAGTTATGGATTAAAAATTATGGCCTTTGAAATTTGGACTTCATTAAGACTTCTCTGAGGGAAGATCAACTTCCAACATCAATAACTTTTAATCCATTACTCTTTTTTTTCTCCACGATCAGACAAATTGAAGCTTAGAAAATAATCTAAAACATAGTAAATAAAATATAATTATTGACGTATTTTTTCAAATTACGGACACAAAAAAATATGTTTTTTTATATTTTTTGCATTGGTTTTTTTAAAAAACAATGCCAGAAAGTCTCTACAAACATATTTTATGTCGTTTTATAAGAAACTAACGTAAAATTGATGATCTTAAAACCAAATTTTCTACTAGTTCTACAATGCACTTCTAACATCTAGTCATTAATGTCTGTAAATGTAATATTCACTCGGATGAGATGCTGGGAATGAATTATTATTCTGCCATCCATCCTCACCAACAGGGTGTTGGACCCCCCCAACAATATATGTGTGTCGGCACATAGTGGTTGACATGGGTGAGGTTTATATGGAAAATATCATTGAAAATATATGGTTTATATATATTTATCCGCACATAATCTCATTCAATAGATTTATAAAAATGCACTAATCAAATGAAGACATTACCACCCTTCCTCACAACACAACTATTTTTTCTACAAACACTAAATTCAAATCACCACACAATTAAACACATGCCACGTTTCATATTTCATTTTCTTTCTCAACTTAAGAAATTTTCATGATTTCAAATTAGCATCAACTTATATTATCTATCCCATTCATTTAATTATTCATATTATTTAATTACACATTAAATTTCAACCATATTTGGTCACACTTACAATTTTTAATTCATTCATTACCTATTTCCATCACACTAACCATCCCATAAAATTCCATTTCAATTTCAACATGAACAAAATATTTCCAATACTACCATACAATCTAACAACATGATATCCATATAAATTTGGATCACGAAAACAAGAAATATAAAAAATAACTCATATTCACTACCACTACATATTTATAATATTCACATATTATTCCCACATCACAACACATTAGCACCACACATCACCACCAAACATCATCACTATAAATCAAAATCTCATCTCATCACCTAATTGCAACTACACATCACCTCCATAAATAAATTCCACACCACAACACATCATTTCCACACACCAAAACTACATATTTCACAACCATACATAAATTAGTCAATATATTTTATTATAAAAAAGGAGGATTCATTAATTACACTTCATTATTTTTGGGTATTATAATAAAATACAAACATTCCATGAAGAAAACCTTATCTATCATAATATAAGATAATGAACCTTTATTCAATGTGGAATCACAAAAATCACACATCACGGTCTCCACAACATATATATATTTATCAAAAATATATTCTCCCAATATCTATGATTTTCAATGAGGCATTTAGCCCCCAAAATTCCAATATCAGAATATCAATATCTGTGAAAGCAAGAAATTTCATTCCACATCCCATTTAATTTAGATTAACCACTTCATTATCATTATTAGGATATTGGGAACCCATATTCATAATGATAAAAAATATTATAACCTATTCTATTTGAAACACTATATGAGAATCAGTGGATCCCTTACTTCAAATGTGTATTTTGATCTGATGTGCATGTTAGAATAAGAGGTAACAGCCATTAGGAATTAAAATGAATGAGAACCCTTTGATCACCCTAAACGCCACACGCCAAAACCTAACCCAATTTTAACAATCTCAAAATAAATTATTTCTTAAGTAAGTAACCTACCCAAACATGAATTAGTGGAAAAATGGGAAAACAAAGATGGGAACTCCCTTAATACACCATAGATTGATTCTCATTGTTAATTTTCAAAATAAATTGAAAATTTTATAAAATAGACCATAAAAATACACTAGGTTCTCCCATTAAATTACCAGAATATTAGAAAATTATTCTAGACCTAGGGGCCTGAGAATTTATAACCATCTTGAAAAAAGCAATAAAATGGCCCAATAATGAAGACCATGTTGCTTCTACCAGCTTAATGGGGATACGCCACAACCATGGTTTCATGGAACATATTCCATCCAAAGGTTAGGATACTCAAAACTAATAACACTCAATAGGACAACACAAATGGTGTTTATAAAAAATCCAATATTTATCATATAAACAAAATCAGTGTGTAATATATCACAGGTATAAAAAGACATAATGTAAAGTGAAAAATCTAGTGATACTATCTAGCATACCAAGGATCCCTATAATAATATTTAGGATCCCATAAACAAGGGTAGTGGTAAAATATAAATAAATAAGTATAATACAGTCTATTCAAAACACTGTAATCTAATACCAATACCAAGTTTATCTTTAAATCATGGAAACATTTCCACCACAACCACTCTATATAAAAAATGTATATCATTTACCACTTCTAATCCATATAATCAACAGTATAACATTTACCATGTAAATTCCATAAAATCAGTTCATCCACAATGGCCTTTCTGTGTAATCATAAGTTTCATTCCATGAATAGATGGATCCAATGTATTAAAGACCAAGGTATCCATGTCGAGTATCAGGAGAATCTCAATGGTAAATCTATAAATACATGGGTGGGGTCCTAGGGGAATGTAAATAGACCATTTCCAATGTGATCTTTACATCTAGATCCATGGAGTAGCAAGGTCAAAGGAATCCTACAAATTCAAGAACCAAGGGGGGGGGGAAAGTAAAAGGAGTACACTACCATAAACACGATCCATGGGAGAAATGTCCTAGAAACTATAGAATCATGATCCAAGGTATACCAACCAATTAATCTATTACCATTTCAAATAACCATTTAAATCATTCAATATTTCATAATCATTCTAATTTCATGACTTCTTAAAACTCATACAACCATTACCATTAAAACAATTAATACAATTCACATTATTTAATCACATGGAAAAGGAGGAACACAGTCCCCTAATATCAAAATTCAATTATCATTAATTTATAAAGGATTCCTCTAACTATAGAAGCTCGTACACACCCCACATGTGGTATAAAAATAGTCAAAGATAAATTCACACCCCATGGGTGGCCTCATTTTGGGAAACAAACTCCAACAATCTCATAGGTACTAGTGGGAAAACTCAACAGGATTCAATTTGTTAAATCTAACCTTTTAATTACCTTACAGTGCACCATAAAAAATATTGGCATGTATCACAATATAAATAAAGATTATAAGAAACCAAACCTTGAGGAAATATTTATTAACCACCTACTATAGGTTCATAACAGAGCACTCATCCAATATCAAGCTCTGATTTGGTCTATATTGGATGAAAAATGAAAAATAGAAGAAAAAAACCTATAAATAAGGAATATTAGCTCGTATCAAAATAGTACAGTTGATACTAAGGTAGAAAACAAAAAAACAGTATTTTATAACTTTTCTTCAGGGATCCAATAAGATGACCAGTGCTCAAATCCATGTCTATATGGATGATCAGTGTCCAAGCCTAGATTAATCATAAAAAAGGCTTAAATGGGAAAAGGGATGGATCATCATTATACATAAATAGAAAGGGAGATAGGGT
Source organism: Viscum album (assembly GCA_963277665.1). Taxonomy (NCBI): domain Eukaryota; kingdom Viridiplantae; phylum Streptophyta; class Magnoliopsida; order Santalales; family Viscaceae; genus Viscum; species Viscum album. The sequence continues at coordinate 585,536,727 of OY728130.1, forward strand.
TCAATTCAACTGTACCTTAAGGAAAAAATTACAACTACACATTAAATACTAGGTAGCACAGTTTGGATGCTTGGTTGGCTAAACTGTGCACCAACTGTTCACCCTCAACAATGTCAAGGGGGACCTCACATGGTTTCACATGCATCATTTGACTAAATGTACACAATATATGCAACACCCTTTTGTTAATGGTCCATAGCATTTTCTATGAAAATCTACCAGAGGCCGCACAATTCCCCCCAATCTATGTACCTTCTGCTTCCCTCTATTCATCCCCACATGGGTAGTAATAATTATGAGTCATACCCCAAATGTTTTCATGTAACCATATTCCCTACTTAACTATCAAAAAAGTTGTGTTTTGGGATCTGAACAAGTCCTGTGTACCCCATTATAGTCCCATGATCTCATTATGAACACTCATTAAGCCAAAAACATAGAGTTCAACCAAAAAACAAAAGATCTATACCTCATAGGAAATCTAGGGATGTTACACATGGCAACATATATGCCACTTATTTCTTCCTTGTATAGGTTAAAAGAATATTATTTTAAACTAATAGCGAGTCACAATCCATAAAGACTAGAAAATCATATTGTTCTAGTTATCTAACCTCCCCTATAATCCTACATAGTACTCGAGTCTCTGTAACTTCTTCTTCCACTATGAATTGTAAAAAAATTATGTGTTGACTCGTGTGTATCTTAAACCTAGAATTCATTGAAGTCTATCTCACTCCAACCATATCATTTGGAGATACAAACCTTCTAAAGGAATATTGGATGTTTTTTCAATAAAAATCATTTTATTAGAAGAATTATATATGTAGTATCTACTTTGTTCCTTCCATTATACTAAAAACGTAAAATTTGTTCCTCGGGGTGTAAGTTTGTTACCTAAAGATGCCTTAACAGACACTTCACATCCTTACCCATGTAAGTATGACCACACGAGTTTCTTTTCACTCTAAAATTATAATGTGATACCATCTGATTCTTTAGTTAGAACTCATTTTATTATGTATGTTGTTGTTTATAATTCATATCCCCAAAATGTTAATGGAAAACTCACATGTCTCATCATTGGTCTCACCATGTCTAGAAAGGTGGGATTTATCATTTCAAATACACCATTACCCTAAGGTGTATACAAAGTATTGAGTTGAGATAGAATTCCATAATCTCTTAAATAATCAATGAAGTCTTGATTAAGATATTATCCACCCCATTTTGAGTAGAGTCTCTCAATATTCTTTCCAATTTGGTTATCAACATCATTATTTTGTTCATTGAATTTTTAAAAGAAATATGAATTATACCTCATTAGTTATATATAAACATATCTACTAAAATCATCAGTAAAGTTATGAATATTGATTACCCACCCCTTACATCATTAGGAAATGGTCTGCATAAATTTTTATAAAGTAATTCAAAAATTTACATATCCCTTTCACCTTTTACACTAAATAGGAATTTGGTCATTTTTTCTTGTAAACACGTGTGACATGAACTCATTGGCTTTACTTAAAAGGAATATAAATATCCATTTTGGTGAAATTTAGTGAAACTGATTTCTTTTAATTGATATTTCTAGTGATATTATAGTTTTATGTGGTATGATTCATGTGATAATGTTTTATTATGAATTTAATTTAGTTTTTTTGTAATAAAACAAATAAATACAATTATTTGAATATTCCATACTATAAAAAATGTTATCATTATAAAAGAAGCAACATTTATTCTTCAATATTAAAAAAATCCATCACTGTAAAGTCTTTATAAAAAACTAATATTTTCAGTAATAGATGACACATAATCAAAAAAATTCAATACCATGATAATGTTGGTATAAAATTTGTGGTGTTAGTACCTAATAGCCATAGTATTAATTTTGGATTTGTTTCCTACTCATAGATTTACTTCTCTCAATCAATATATCTAAATCTACACATCTCATATATTTTAATATATCTGTGATCACCATAAGTTTTATATAACACCCATTTTATAGAAATATATATATATTACTTGATACCAATCACAAAATTATTAAACATTATTCTTTTCTTCAATGCATTTTTTCATCCAGTGGCCCTTCTTACAACATCTGAAATACAAAATATTTTGTTCCCTTGTATTCCCCTTGGTCGCTCTCTTCTTAGAAGGGTGTTGTGAAGAGTAATTGGGAATAGATCTATTTTCCTTTCCATTACTATTTTTCACCATAAGGACATAAGGATTATTATATATCATCTAATTATAAACTTGGAAAAGAGAATTGAGTAGATCAGGGAGTGACATCTCAGTGTTCCTTCATATAAATATTTACAAAAATGTTGGAGAAGCTCTGTAGAAGTGATGCAATTAAGTGATCGGTGTACTGTTCTATAGGGAGTTTCAACCCTAGATCCCCATGGACCTCAATGTAGAAAATGAGTTTGACTACTTGAGGCCTAGCTAGTGAACCCTCTATGATATTACTATGAAAGAGATCCTTGGATATCTCAAATATTTATTATCTTTCTCTCTCCTCATAAAAACCTTAGAGATGATCAGTTATTCTATAATAATCTATAACTTCATGAGACATTATGAGTTTAATATAAATATACAAGAGATTTAAAAAATAAAAACAAACCACTTCATTCTTGTGTTTTATAAAAAAAATGAACTCTTCATCACTAACCTCCATTATATGAGGATCAGGTAGTGGGGATTCTAGCACATAATAATTCTGTTCATGGATCAACCCAACCTCTAGGCATCTGAACCATTATTTTATGTTACTTTCGGTGATGAGTTATTCTTCCTAAAATAATAATCATAGGATTAATGTTAATGATTATCTTTTCATTATTTTACAATTATAAAAGTGTGCATTATAAGTAATTCTAATTGATTTCAATTTCTGTTAGATATAATAAAATTAATTTTATGTCTCCCACTATTTTATAAAGTCTCAACAACCATCACCATTCAACCTGGAATGTCTTATTTCTAGGAAATTATAGTGTAATGGATTAATAGAACTCTTCTCATCACACAAATTTGTTTTGGTCAAGTTACGTGATGTTAATTAGGTTGGCCAGTCATTTCCCACAATGGGCTTGTACCTCCTTGATCCATCGAGTGAACTCTCAAATCTATAAATCCTAACTCGGATTCCCTCAACACTTTATTCTAAATATTTATTGTAGATACTTAGTCTATTAAAACCAATATATATTTGATTAATCTTACTAACTATCTCAATTAAGACTTACATATAATAGAGAATTCACCTGATATTGGATGAACTGCCACTTTAAGTATAGGTTCATCTTAATAAAAATGAAATAAGTCTTAAATAATTAATATTAACTTGATGTATTTTGTTTTATTTCATTTATTTTTTATATAATGTGGATTTTACTTAAGTCATTAACTATATTTGATAAAACATTTTCACATAATCCATTTATTTAAATTCTATAATTTCATATTATTTCATTTATTTATATGATCATGGTCTTGAATATATAAAATAAATAATTCATATGATATAAACAAATAGATAAATAAATAACCCCATCATTGTCATTTTTAATGGTTAATTTATTATGTGGCCAATAAAAAAACTTTTAACCTAGAGGAAAACTCATTGTAATGGTCTTGTCATAAGATACATCATTCCACTTATCCATTGTGTATCACATGGGTTGGTATCATCATAGTTGCATTTTGAACCTCCTCTATCCACCTTGGTATACTCGTTTTATTAAATGTATTTATAACTCACACATAGGTTATGGTAAATGGATTTGTTAAGGGGGTTTATATAAATGAACATGTACATGCATGTATTATATAATAATGGAGGGAGTTATGACTCACGTGACATCAGATTTAATTTATTAATTAATAATTACAAAATAATGCAATAATTTAAATTTTATAAAACTAATACATACACATGTCTTGGTCATGCTTATGAATAGTCATACACAGACAATGAATATTCAAAAATACACTAGATAACATTCATTTATATTTGTCCTTTATTTTAAAGATAAATGTGAACTAATTAAATAATTAATTAATAAACTCCCTTTATCTTAATAACCATTAAAATTCTCTTGTAGAAACCCATCATTGATTAATTCATGGAAAATTAATAGAATGACGTATAATAATTGATAATTACAATAATTTAATTGAACATTTTAAATTCTTTAAAACCATTTTTAATTTGTGAAACATATCAGGTTTCAATTAAAATATTATTTTAATAATGATTTAATAAATAATATAATAAAATTATTATTGTCATTTATTTGGGGACTACATGACATGTACTTAAAAGTTGCATTCTATGTTCCTTAAATGTTGTGTACCTAGGATAAACACTTGGGGCTTTATCTTGTACCTCGGCTAGACTAAACAGTGTAACCTAGAAAGTGAAATTCCAAGTATCACACTTTTCATGTTTCTAGGTAACCCACTGAAGGACATGGCATGATCATCAAATGTGAGATAACATGATATGTACTACAGCTACACACCATATGTTCTGCTAGCATGTGTCTTCACAACTCAAAAACATATTTTGTGTGTATTTAAAACATGTAAAATAATGAAATACACACCATGTATGCCAGCTACACATTTTTTATTTAATTAATTATTTTCGTTTTTAGTCTCATGTGGGGTTTAACTGGGTATTTGACTACATGGTTTGCATGACTTTTACTTCCAAACCATGTGTACTGCATGATGTGTATGCCTACAAAACTCCATTTAATATGAAAATTAATGTGTTAGGTTGGCTTAGTATACATACAATATGAAATAAATGCACAATGATGAGTTATTTCTTATTGTGTTGTGTGTCTCTTAACATGTCTATGTGCAGCTCACTTGGGTTCTTGGTATGTACACTAGCTTTTGGCCATGTAACCAAGTCATACCAGAAAAAATCATTAGTATATCCCAATAGAATCTCCTATCATACTTCATATATTACTAATATTTTAAAAAGATATGAATCTTGAACAAAATAATTTAAATAATTAAATCATGCTAATTAAACATAGGATTATACAGAAAATATTTTGGCAATTAAATATGAAACCTATATTGTGCATAATTGGTCAAAAATAAAATAAATAATTATATATATACATATAATTTAACCTCCCATTGATACCACTTAAAGGTTTCAGGCACAATGGAATCATGTAGTTGTGTGAACATCTATAAAGGTTTTATTGGATTTGATGGACTATTCATAAATTTTTACAAGATTTAAATGTCATGAAAAAAATCCAAAAAATATTAACATAAGATAACCCAGAACTCTAAGATGACATTTTCAAATATAATTTATAATTAATAAAATTAGATATAAAAATTATTATCCTATATTAGTAACTATATTTAATAAATATGTGGATTTTATAATTCCATTTTTGGATTATATGAACACATCCTTAAACATTACATAATCTTGAGTTTTAACTCATGAATTCGTACTCTTAATTTTCAGGTCTTTTATGGTTTATAGTTTTAGATAATTAATCCCTAACTCAAACATAACAGAATAATGAAATAAAAAAACTTACAATTTTCATTAATATCCATTTTTTTAATAATATTAAACTTTTAAAATAAATCATGATTTACTTTCATTGGAAAACTCCATGACTTTCAAATTGACTTATTCCATTCCCTTACTTATCCTTAAACCATATGAAAAACATTTTTAAAATGCGGGATCATCCCAAAAATCTTTGTATGGGGCATAAAAAAATTAAACAATTTTTTGGATGAAAAAAATGAAAACTCATATAATTCTTACCTTTAACTTCAATTTTCTTTGAGTTTATGAAGAAAAAAATCACATAAAAACACGCACAATTTTCTCAAAGAAATACTTTAAAACACATAAAATTAATTTAAAATCCTTTTAGGTAACATAGAAAATCATATTCATAATGCTTTTTCAAAACCATCCTAATTTGATTTACTAGATGAAAAATATACAATATCATAATTACACAATATATTGAAGAGCTATAATGGGGTTCACCCTTCATATAAGATATATCGGGATCTACTACTTTTCAAGAGCTATAATGGGGATCAAACCTTTGTATAAGATATATCTGGCTAACCCATGATCTATAATGAGGATCAAACCTTTGTATAAGCTATATTGAGATCACACATTTCATATAATTCCCATGAACCATATCATTAATAAAACACATTCATCATAAATTCTTTTGAATAACTATTTTAAACCCATATGAAAAATAGTTTTAGATAAAAATACGCCTTTCATTTAAAATCCCATTTTATATACTGAAATTCCAAAAAAAAAAGATAAATAGGGTTTTTTATTTAAGAAAACATGAAATCTTGATTAGGAATCCAAATATAAAATAGTTTGCATCTTGTTGTAAAAGTCATTGTCACCATTTATGTTAAAAATTGAACATTCCTTTTTTCATTAGTCAAAACTTTCCTTATAAAACACATAAAAAATATTCCCTTTTGAAAACCATTGAAATAAAGTAAAAGTAACATAAAACGTACTTCATAAATATTTTATGTCTATAGGAAACTATAATAAATTCATTTTAAATACATGGACATGGAATATGAAGATTTTTAAGGAAATCATTAAAAGATGATTTTTCTAAAAGAAATGTCCCTTATCACTGAGGAAACACTTGAATCATAATCCCCATGAATAAATAGCATTAAAAAATACTAAATTTTATGATATTATATAAATTCAAGATATAAAATGTAAAAGGGGCTGTATATAAACCTTATAAAAAAATAAATGTGCAAACATCAAAATATACCTCATTGAAAAGAATTTGAGACTAAGTCCATTACCTTGATTTTTATTCATAACATGTGTCTTTATCCATCTGAATAGTAAATTTATGTTAATTATTTACTTTATTGGGGACCATTTTTATGTTTATTATTATTTTTATTTCACCTGTTACAATTTTTATACAAATACTTAATCAATTAAGTTTATGTGGGTTGGATTGACCATATTTAGATTATATGTAATATCAACTTCAGTAGGTTGACTATAGTTAAAGAGGTAATTATTTGAACATATAGATACTAATAATAATTACATAATTATCATATTTATACATAAATTATACTTATAAAACCAATAACTAAAGTTGGTTAAGGAAAACGAACTATGTTACAATCATGGAGATGGTAGGTCATACATACGCATCTATAACGTTTCCATTTTCTAATGATCATTATGAAAAGCTGGTAAGTAATATATTATATTTCAAAAATGATAAAAATATAATATATACAATATAATATACTTATATTTATCATCCATATGGTGTGGTGATGAAAATAGATCTACATTGCTTTGTGAAGGCGGTAGTCCACATGTACACGAACGACATCGTCACATTTTAAATGAGTGAAAAGGTAAGATAAAAATGATATATTATATTTATTGAATAAGAAATATTACATAAAATGTAATAATTATTTCATTTATATCATATATATTGAGTATTTGTACCCTTATTATGTTTCATGTAAGGTGTTAGTGAAAACCGAATCACATCTGTTCGCGAAGTGGTTGTCTTTCGTACACAAGAGAAACATTATCGTATCAACTATGAAATGGAATGTAAAAGTTTATATAATATATAATGAATCAGTAGGTATTATTATATTATAAATATGATATATATACTTAATATCTATCATCATACCCAACCATGGGGGTGGTAACGGAAAAATGTGTGATATTGATTCCAGAGGCAGTAGTCCACTGTAGATATGATTGATGATTTTGTAACCCATTTTATGGAAGTATATATGGTTATTGGTCATGTATTTATTATAATGAAATCTTGTTATATGTAATATATTTATGTTACTATATAATCTTGGTTTCATAATAATTTAATTAGGTGTATGAAGAAATAAAATAAAGATTCTTGTTCAAAAACATTACCTCGGTATCCTCCTTAGGTTTTCAATAAATTCATCATAGGTTTGATTTATATCAAAAAAATGATTTTAGGATGATTTTATTTTTTTGGAATTTATTTCGGCATGTATTGATCAAAACCAATTTTTTTAAGGTGTGAAGAAGGTAGTAGAGCTGTGAACTTTTATAAGTGGGGGAGAGGACACACCTCGTATTTTTAAAAATAATTGAGTGTTCCCATGATTTTCATATATCACAAGGGTAAAAATGGACCATTATATAACCCTATATGTTTAATGGTATAGATATGGCTATAAAATATCATTTATTTAAGTTTATAGGTCACTGATACTCTTATATTTTTAGTTTAACCCCCGACAATCCCATTTTACCTTAACTGTGATAATTAATTTTTATTGTATTAACAATTTATTTTGCTCAAAAATTAAGTTTAACTTATTATAAATTCTAAATTAATATGATTTAAATTATGGAATACATTTTTCAAAATATTATTCACATAATTAGAAAATTATAATTTCAAATTACTCTTGAAGACTTGATGCGAAAGTGGGTTTCTAAAGTAAAAATGTCCAAAACTTTACAATGTGTTTATACAAAAAGTCAAAGTGAAAATTATTCCAATGATATAAATTGGATTAATGGATATATAATAGAACAAATTTTAAATTATAACCAATTAAATAAATAATTTAACATTATAAATTACTTAAATGAAAATGTATTTTTCAATTAAAATTCAGTATTTTTACTATTCTTCAAAAAATGAAAAATTTCGTAAATATCCAAAAAATTAACACAAAGATAATTTTTTAAATCCTTTTTAAAAAATAAAGTTTATTTTTTTCAAATAATGTCCCAAAATTTTTTTATTAATTAGTTTTAAATTCTTTTAAAAAAGAACGACTAACCCATCTTTAAAACAAAATATAGATTTTTGGAAAAGAATTCTTTTTCTTCTAACTGATTTATTAGTTTATTACTAATCAATAGATAACCAAAGTTTTAATAATTTAATTATTCCTAATAAAACTCACAAATTTAGAAACTATTTTATAACTTTTATATTAAATAATAATATTTTAATAATATTTTACATTTCATTTAAACACGGTGTTGTGTGTAACGCAAGATAGACTGATTGTTGCTTGTAATGCAAGATGAACATAATTTTTTCTGTAACACAAGATAAAATTATTTTTTCATGTAATGAAATCTATTAAATATATAAAATTTATTTTAAAAAAATAAATATATTATAAATTCTTAGGGTGTTGTATTTTCTTCTGAGCTTGGTGTTGCATGTCGCATAGACTATATGACATAGTTTTCTTCTTTTAAAATAATTGGGTGTTATATACTCCCATATTTAATAAATTTCACCCTCACAATTTTTCATTTATCTCAATAATAAAAGGATGAAAATTTGAAAAAAAAATTTTTCTAGACCCCAATCATAAAAAGGGTTAATAAAACATACTCTTAATATGAAAGAAAGGGAAGTAAAAAGGTCGTATGAAATAAGACATAATTAGGATTCCAAATAAATCAAAATTGGTCATAAGTGAAGATTTTGAATTGAAATAAAATAATAAATAATCATAGATAGTGATTTGGTTCATTGATCATAAGAAATTGAATGGTCAATGGAAAGTTAGGGGTCTCAAAACCATAAATGTGTGATGATCTAAAAGTACATCTGATTTATTGGATATGAATGTAATTGGATTAACAAAAATTAAAGGTCATTTTCATAAATTTGAGGAACAATTTGACTATAAAATAAAATATCTAAATATAAATAATTGATACGTTTCTTTTTCATAAGAAAATAATCATCATTGTTTTGTGCTTCAATCAATTTTCAATTAATATTTAATTAAAAAAATATTTTTTAATGCATGAATCAATAAAATTCACTATTAATGGATAATAATATAAATTAAATAGATAAAAGTATTTTCATCTCTATCTAACCGTATTAAAAAAATATATATGGTTAGTAAAAGTCATCTAATATAAATAATTAATCTCTAAACCTCAAGAGTAACACCACTAGTTCATCATTAATATTTTTTCGAAAAATTAAACTAAAAAATGTTATATTAACCAGGAAATCATATTTACTAGTGGGAAGAACTAAACCCTTGTCATACTTTAGTCATGGTTTTATTCCCTGTGACATTTTTGAATGTGATGGGTTATCAACAAACATGAAAGTTTATGTTTTCCTTTTTCTAATTAATATTAATAGAATTCCTAAAAAATTCCAAAAAATGGACATCCTTGAAATAAATTTAATGATTTAATAACATTAATACTATGATTTTCAATATAACCCTTTTTTAAAATGTCTAATAATCTTATTTTATTATTATTAAAATTTCCTTAATTATTATATAAACCTTAACGGTTATCAATACCTTTAAACTTGTGTTTATACCATGTAAAGGCATTATTCCTCAAATAACATTTTTAGTAAAACATACATTTCATATATCTATGAAAACTAAATAAATATATCAAAAATTAATTACATTAATTAAAACATCAAAATAGGGGTTCATAATTCATTGATTATATGATTAAACATTGAAAAATACCAATCTCCCTAGATCTATCACCACCTCACCAGATGAATCAACATCAACTATAGATGTATAAAAATATTTTTCCAACCATTTTTGTTTTTGATCATGATGATTTCTATCCTGAGTAAGTAAATTAGAACACACATTGATTATCCACTAAAATTGTATAATATTCATTGATTATATATTAATATTAATGTGTTTCTAAGTACATAAACATAAATTTTAGTGAATTTTATAAATTGAACTACATTTCCCATCAGAAGTTCAATTCATGTTTAAAGTGAAAATTTGGGACCAAAAAATCATCTATTTGTGGAATTCATCTCATTAATTTTTTAAATTTTTTATTTTGGGATATTATTGATGTAATTTTTGGAACATGTTTTCTTTTAGGTTCTATGGATGAAACTCAATGGAAGATAAAGAGTTTTGCGCATGAATGCATAAATTTTCTAGACAAAGCATAATGGGCCAAATCCCCATCAAACAAAAGTAGGATCCACAATCAATGCACAATGAATCTCAAATTTTTACTTTAGAAATAAAAACTATGGGGATCATTTCATTAAACTGTGGCGGGATATAATTCTAAAGTTTTCCTATAGATAAACGGATTTAATGTTGACATTTAAATGTTGGGCCAGATTTGAATGCCCATAAAGTCATCACATGAGATTGACCATAACATCCAAATGGCTAGTCAAATTTTCCTCAAATGTTTATAATTGTTAGAGGTGATATGTAAAAATATATGGTTCTTCTACATCCTATTTTGATTCATCCTTCTTCAGTTATAAATTCACATGTCAACAAGGGGGACGAATCTAGACAATTTTCTGGGTCATCTTCGAAATGTCAAATTTCCCATGATTTTCTTACCCTCCTTTTTTACTCTCTCAATTAATTTTGAATAAATGTATTGATGGTGGGTGTACTTGAGGATCCAAATATACCTATATAAGGATCTATTGGTGAAGTTAATTATCATCAATGTTATTTCCATTCTATTAAATGTTTTTCTTTCCAATTGCAATTTCCCGCTTTCATTTTTTAATTGCATATTCATTTTTTCCATGTACGTTTTTGAATAAGTTTAGTTTCATAATGAAATTTGTTCTTCATCATAACTAATTCATTTACTTTTCTTCACATGGTGATACTATTGAATCAATTTGTGAATTTATTCATAGCCGCACTTTTGAATTCCTCCCACAATAGTTGAGTGTTCATTTTTTTTAATTTTGTTCTTCTTCAATATCGCTTAATTATGTTGACATCCTACTTCCATTGATATAAAAGAATAAATTTAGGGATAAAATTTTATGGATTTTTCATAGGGATTTTCATGGTGTGGATTGAATTTTATTTTATGATCTTAAATCCTTTAATCAGTTCATTATTTTTAGAGTTCCTTTCATTGACTTATCTCCTCTTTCTTCTTCACTGACTTTAATGACTACAAATTATATGTTCTGGTATGATCATATTACTTGGAGTGATCATGAAAGTGATCCTATATTTGAATTGATGATTAAAAATTGTATTTTTTATAGATCAAATCATAGTATGATATCGGTCAGTTATCCCATTGATTGGATACCTCTTGAACTATTGAACAGAAAATTCATAAGAAATTAAATTCAACCAATTAACCCTAATAAAAAACCTAGGATCAACCCACCATCATATCTTTTTTCATTCTCATTATATTTTTTTTGTTATTTAAATTAAATCACCACTCTTTCAAATTAGATCAATAAAATAGTTTGTCACTACATAGACAATTTGTTCATCAAATCATAGTGTCTATAGGTTTTTTCTTAGGTTGTTATGGATTTGATAACTCAATATGTACTACAAGATACCACTTACACCATATAACTTGTTAAAATTTGGCTGCAACCAAATTTTGCCACCGTTTCTAGGGACCATGTATGTCACCTTAGAACCTATTTCTTTTCTCCCTGATTTCTCTTTTCTCATCCCTTTTCCCTTATATTTTCTCCTATATATTTTTCTAGGTCCCAGAAATCTCAAACCCATATTTAAAAGTCCATCCAATAGAGTATCATAAAAAACCCCTTATAAACTCATGATGTAATCAAATAGTAAATCCAAAATGTGAAGCCCCACATATAGATAATTTCATTGATCAAAACTTGAATGACTACCCTACACCCAATAATATGTACAATCTTTGGGATGATGAAAATTTAAAGGAAAAAATTTCATCCATCTTAAGGATGGTAGAAGAGATCAATCTTATAGAAGTCTATGATTTCGAAAATCTTATAGAAATTAATCCCCAACAACATCTTGAACAATTATGTGATCAAATGGAGATAATTAATTATGTGGTTTCATCTTTTAGGTTACAATTAAATAATATTAAAACTTGTGAGGAACTCATATCAACAATTAATATCTCATCAATCACCTTATGTGATGTGACTATTTTCCCAAAAACCTCTCATGAATTTACTGAAGAAACAACCTTAGGATTTGGTTTGGATTAATAGGATCTAGTAATTGGTGAAGGGTCTTTAAATCAAGTGGAAAATGGTATTTTGAATGCATAGGAAGGTGACATGGCATCGTGGATTGAGTGTCCTAAATATTTCTCCAAGGATAATTTTTTTGGACCATTGATCACTGAACCATTAAGGGAGATCACAAACATAGAGCCTATACCCATTCCTAAAATTCATCCAGACAATTTTTTGGATGAAACATATTTTAAAAATAAACCAATTCTTTTTAATTTTTTTGGAGAAGAAATAGATTTTGATCCAATTTTTCAATATTCTCTAGGAAATTTCAATCAACCTGAGATCAAATAAAAAAAATTTACATCCCTAATAAATAATCCCATAATAGGTGAGAATAAAGACCTTGTAGGTATAGTTCATTCTTCTCATGAAACCAATAATGTTGGATTGGTCATTGATGTCTTCGGCAAGAATAGAAATTCAACTAAATCAACCATTTTTTATATTACATGGATTTTCCTACTCATTGTAGAACAAATTTTGTCACATTACACAAATTATAAAAATGGAATAAATCCCAATCAATTATAAGTTGAGAAGTATGGCATCCTGAAAATGTTGAAATTTTTTATTCTATAATATTGGGTGTCCAAGTCGATCTAACAACTTTAAATTAAGCTCTTTCTGAGAGGCGACCTGGCTTATAATTTTTTTTATTTTGTGTGTTTTTGTTTTTTTAAGTATCCCCTTAGGGTTTCCAATGTTACTAATTCCTCTTGTGTGATATTTAGGTGTTTATGAATTTTCGTATTTCAAAATAAAATTATTTCATTATAAATTTCAAACACATCCATCAATAATCCTCGGGGAGTCTGTATGTGACATGAAGCCAAAGTGATAAATTTCTTAATAAAGTGTCATCAATATCAACCTAGGTGATTTTATTCCATAATATAATTTCTAATCATGTTACCCCATATTTCTTCCCAATTCTAAACTCTCTTTTTTTTCTCTTATCTTTCAAAACTATTGGATGTTTCATTCTAAGTTGGGGGAGTGAAAATCTGAGATTTCAAAAAAATGGACTTTTGTGAAAATAAATAAATTCAAAAAATTTACTCTATTCATTATCCTTGAATGCATGAATATACATTATAAAACATGAGAACTAAATTTCGAATGATTTTTAATTCCTTGATTATGATTTGAATACAAATTTATGTTCATGATCATATTTTTGGGAAAGTGAAGTTGTTTGATATTTGAGTTCTTGGATATATTTCATCATAGAATGGTGTTTGGGGTAACGTTTATTTTAATTTGAGTATCCAGCAAAAAAATGAAACAATGAAAAATACGAAACAAGGAAATGTTTGGTCAAAATGTGTGGCTTTTGGCACTTTTGGGTCACGACTCCATAGTTTTATTTCCAAGAGTTAGGACTTATATCTCTATTGTAGACCATGTAATTGAAAATATGTGTGGAGTTCAGTACTTTGGAATCATGACTCCATAGATTTATTTCCCAAAGTTATTTTGTTCATATATATTGTGGTTTAACAAAAGCGCAACAAAAAAAATAGAAAAAAACTCTAAAATAAAAAATGAAAAAAATTAATAAACATTTTAAGGATTATTGTGATTCCCACCTAAAACTTCCACTTGTTTTCCCTTGAACAATAAAATAGGCCTCATGTATTTTAAGATATGAAAAACATCATCATAATTAATTAAAATTGGATGAAGTTTGGTAATGAATTTCAATAAATGAATGGGGTTGGGCTTAGGATTTGATTGTAAACCTATCTAGTATGAAATGATTTTGAAACATTTCATGATGTTTTGGCATGAATTATTTTTATGCGCAATTTATGTTAAAATAATTTTGAAAAAATGAATTCAATTTTATATTTTTTATATACTTTTTTCTCGATACAATCAAAACACAAGTTGTTGTGTCATTATCCATTTAAATAGGCTAATATTCATTGATTGTATATCAACTAGTACCCAACCCATGCATTTTATGGCAAAATCATTTAACTATAAATTCAATTAATCTAAAATCCCTACTTAAAATTTGGAATAAAATTAAATGTTTTGAACATTTTCCATACAATCAAACAATTACAAAAGGACATAAAAAATCTAGATCAATAAACCCATAACTAATAAAAAAATTCATAAGACATGATCTGACCCATTATTGTATCCAATTTAGTATATTTCAGATATCAAGATAACCTTTTGATTTAAAAGTACATTTCCAACTCCTTAGACTAGAGTTTTACAATCCTGCATAATAAATAAAACAAATACATTATTCATTAAGTGACACCTAGAAGGATGGTGATAAAGAACTCATAATTAAAGAATGTAAAAACATGTGTTGCATTGAAATTCAATTATGAATGATCAATCAACATTTTTTATAATTCTATATCAAGACCAACAAATTTATCATGAAATGCATATTGTGACATAATTTACTCTATATGTTATTTTATAAAGAAAAACTTTTTTAACCCGCAACACTTGTTGTAACATAATGTACATATATGTTCTTATATATAGACCAACCAAATTTTCAACCTATAACACATGTTGTGACATGATGTACATAGATATTATTTTATACAGGCCAAAAAATTTGCATGAACTAAAAATAAACATCAGTAAAGATATTAACAGTTTGTAGCCATCAGGCTTGGCTATTTACAAACCTTAGCATTTAGAATCTATTTTCCCCTCATTTATATCAAGTAATTCAAAATTGTATGTCGGTTTTGGTTCGTGAAAACTATATATATATTACTGAATAATTAGATTGAAGATAAAAAAATTAGGTGAAAATATCCAAATTAAAATAGATTTTTAGCCTCTTCATTTTGTTCATATTGTTTTCATACAACATATATATGGTATGTTCCCATCGTGATAACATCAAGTATTATGTAACTCCCAATATAAGGGATAAAATGAAACAAAATTTTAGTATCATTAAACTAAATGAATCACTTATTATATAGGTCCCAAAAGAGGAATAGAACAAGGAGTTAGAGAAATAGAAACACTGACCTGTAGCTCCCTCACACACCTTCGAAACAATCTTATTTAGAGATAAATTTTAAATATGATAACTACCAAAAAAATAAACTATTTTTATAGAAAACAATAATTTAAAATCATCACATATAAGTTCATTAGGTGTTGGATTAATTTGGAATGATGTAGTGATGTATAAAAATTTTCAATTTGAGAAAATTAATATCAATACATGCCAATAAATAGATAAGTAGCATCAAAAAGGAAACATGATTTGATCCTCTTCTTAAATTGAACCTACTATACAAACCCAGTACATGTGGTATAGATAAAGGGGTAAAAATAAGTCATGGAGAAAAACACAAAGGGAAATCTTAGACATATGTGGGGCCTCTCATTGATTCCCTTTTCCATCCAACTTCATTAATGTTCTATATTTTGGGCTTAGAAAGGATAACTCAAAGAGGGAAAATGATGTGAAATACGTACATAAAAAAAAGAATCTTCATTGAATAGATTAACTTCGTACATACTCATTAAAGGGGTAAAAAAATAATCATCATAACAATCCACCTACCTAATGGAATAAAATATGGACTTATTTAATAAAAATATGAACAAATTAGAAGAAAATATGAAGCTTTTATCCCTATTATAATAAAAAAATACATAATAAAATATTGAAATACCATAATCTAGGGGGGTTTACATCCTCACTCACCTATTGTTGATATTTTTAATTCTATCTCCTTAGATTCATATTTTAACATTAATTATGGTACATCTATATTGTTAAAACAATTTAAGACACGCTAAATGTAAATATAATATGAATGCATATCATTTAATAAGAAACTCATATATATATATATATATATGAATAGAAATTAGTTTATAAGTTTTAATTTATCAAATAAACATGTATGAGAAATTTATAAACATACCATAATATTTTACTTCTTGATGAACAAACTTAAGTAAAATTTAACTTGTAAATTTGATTTTTTCCCTTGTGTATCCATGTGCACAACACAAAATTAAAGATAAAGTAATAAAATGTGAAACTCAAGTAGAAACCCTCATCAAAAACATCATAAAAAATTATTTTTCACTGTTACATAGAACACACTTTATAATTAAATACTGGTTATTCGGTGAGAACCATTTATCAAAAATACCTGAAAATACCGTAAATTATATGTAATAAAATTAAAACTATAAAAAATGGAAAGAATATAAAACATAACCAAGAGTATAAAAACATTAGTGACATTATCTTAAACAACTTTATGCTTTAAATTCCTTTTTGGCCCTATTGTCAGATATCGTGAAATGTTAAAGGAAAAAATGGAGAATGAAAAGATTTAGCTGCATGAAATAATGGGATAAAATGGATGATGAGTAATGTAAAAATATTCATTATCATTAATCACAAATTTAAACATAATGAAAATTAATATGAAAAGGAACATGAATTCAAAACTATGGGTATCCTGAAACTGGAATATTAGATAGTGAAAATAATTTGTTTTAATGCCTTGTTGAAGAAAAAACAATTAGAATAAATATATTATCTTTTGTAGAAGAAAGCGCATTAATGTAAGATTCAAGACAAGGAATGATCAAAATCCATGAATATAGGATGATTGAGAATATTTTGGAGTATCAAATCATGAACAAAATGAAATTGGGTACCAGGAGTGTGGATTGTTAAATTTAACTAAGACATATTCCCCTAGATCGAGATATTGTTCAATAACTGAGATTCACGACCTACGATTCCTGTTTTGGTTGTTGATTTCATGAGTAAGGAAAAGGTATTCCATCATGATCAATGAAATATGGAGGTTAGGTATCCTGGAGGCAGAGATGTAGGTGGAGGTAGGAACCTGGAAGGCAAAGGCGAGTAGCTGGAAGGCGGAGGCAGAGAGGGAGTCTCATAGCTGGAAGGTAGAGTCGGGTAGCTAGAAGGTAGAGGCGGAGGCAGAGTCACATAGCCGGAAGGTGGATTCAGGTAGTCGGAAGGCAGTAGATTGAGATTTTCATTGGTAGTCTGGTCAGAAATGGAGAACATAAGAGTTGGAGTTGGGAAGCGGGGTATCGGGGTAGTTGGGGAGGGGAGAGGGAGATGTGGATGGGGAGATGGAGCGAGAGACGATGGAGCAGGGAAATGGAAAAAATTGAGGAGTCGGGTAATGAGGAGCTTAAAAGTGGATTGGATCCATGAATATTAGTATATATAATAGATATTCATGTGTTTCAATGTCCATAAACACAAATTTTAGTGCATTTTAGAATTTGAAATTCATTTCTCATCATAATTGCTATTCATTTTTAAAGTGAAAATTTGGGCCCAATCATTCATCTCTTTGTGGAATTCATTTCTTTGATTTTTTGAATTTTATATTTTTAGATATGATTGATCAGTTTTTTGGAACATATTTTAATTTTAATATTGATGGATGAATCCCAAGGGAAGAGGAATATTTTTGTGTAGGAATACAGAAATTTTCTGGACAAAGCATAATGGGCCTAAGGCCCATCAAAAAAAAGTGGGGCCCATAAACCAAGCCCAGTGAAGCTAGAATTTTTTATGTATAAAGATGAAAGTATGTAGATCATTTCATTGAACTTTTTCTAGAGCTAATTCTGATTTTTTTCATGGAGATAATGGGATCCAAAATTGACATTTAAATGGTGGGCCAGATTTGAATGCCCATAAGTCTTCCCATGAGATCACCATAACATCCAAACTGTTGGTCCAATTTTCTTGAAATTTTTAAAACTACTTGAGAAGATATGGATGGAGATATTTACTTTATACAGACCCTTTATATTCAGATATATTAATTTAAAAATATGCACGTAAAAATTGAGATGAATCTTGATTATTTTTTCGGTCAACTTCGAAAGGCTAAATTTTTCATGATTTTCTCACACCCCTTATTGACTCTCTCAGTTAATGATTAAGGAATGTATTGATGGTGGGTCAACCTAAGGCTAAAATTATGAAAATATATGGAGCTTTTAGTGATGATAATTCGCATCTATGTTTTTTCTTTCTATCAAAGGTTTTTATTTCAATTTTAATTTCAAACTTTCATTTTGTAATCGCATCTTCATTTTTTCCATGTATGTTTTTAAATAATTTTTGTTTCATAATAAAATATGTTCTAAATCATCACTTATTATTTTCTTTTTCTTAACATGTTGATTCTGTTGAATCATGGTGTGAATTTATTCACACCCGCACTTGTGAATTCTTCACACAACAGTGAGTGTTCATTTTTCATAATGTTTTTCTTCTCCAATCTCACTTCTTTAAGTCGACATCCCACATACATTGATATAATAACATCAATAGAGGGATAACCTTTTATGGTTTATTCCTAGTGAGTTGCATGGGGTGGATTGAATGTTATTTTATGATAAAAAATTATTTAATTGGTTCATTATTTTAAGAGTTTCTTTCGTTGAATTATATTTTAACTTTTCTACACCGACTTTGACAACTACACATTATGGGTGAAAATACAATCCAATTACTTGGAGTGATCATGAAATATATCCTATAAGTACATTGGTTATCAGTCCTGGTATTTTGTGTGGATTAAATCTAAGAATCATGTCAGGGAGTTATCTCATTGATTGGATACCTCTTGAACTAAAAAACAGAAAATTAATCAGAAATTAAATTCATCCAATTCACCCTAAGAAAAAACCAAGGTTCAACCCACCATTATAAATTATTTAGTTCCCATAATATTTTTTTTGTTATTGAAATTAAATCAATAGGTTTTAAAATAAAATCAATACAAATAGTTGGCCACTCCATAGCCAATCTGTCCATCATGTCATATTGTCGATAGGTTTCTTCTTTGTTCCCTATGGATTTGATAACCCAAGTTGTAATATAAGTTACTTCTTACACCATATAACTTGGGTAAATCTGGGTGCAACAAAACATTAACATAATTTCCTAAATAATTGCATCTAAAACATCTAACTATTGAATTTCTATCTGTTATCTCACTCCTGGATTGTATTGGACCTTTTTATTTATAGTTAGAAACCTAGTGACCAAAATTACCACACCGGTAAAACATTCCATGTCCAGAAATGCATTATACAAAAAAAAATTACAACATTAGATGCATTTTTTAGGATTAACTATGAGATTATTCTTTTGTATTTTCACTATTTCCTACCATTTTTATCTCTTATTACTCTTTTCATCTAATTTAACATAAGTCTCAAAAATCTTCATATCAACATTCTCACCATAATAAAAAACATTCTCATAGATTTTAAATTATCATGTTTCCAAATCTATTCTCAAGATTTATTTTAATCCTGAGTAAAATAAATTAATTTTACTATCAATGTTCTAAATAAAAACTTGTATGTATCTAGACAAACATGTAAATTTTTCTTCACATGCCAATATGAAATCTTCATTCTTTCTCCTCAATTCCAAGATTTTTTTCTCTGGCCTAAGTCAAACAATCTTAGGTAAATATTTATCATGGTTAATATTATTAAATTTTTTCCATTCCATATAATCAAGATCATTAATCAGTTATTAATTATTATCCAAAGACCACCATTGGTCAACTTCACCATCAAAATGATAAATTACAATATTTTTATTTTGACATTATAGACATTTCATGACTTTAAATATATTCTCTATGGAATTGATCCATTATTTAGATACCACTTTGTGAGATGATCTATTAAAAAATGGGGTTTTTTGAGTCATGAAATGCTCCACTATAGACATGTTCTTTCTTGGTAGACCAGGTTCCCTTCAAGCATGGATACCATCACCATTTATATCTTATATCAACAAATCCATCACTAAAAAGTATTTTTTTCCAATTCCAACCATCTTATGATTATAATTTGGATGTATATATTTCTCTCATTTTATTCCCACTACATCTATCTTGTTTCCTCTATAGAAAACCCTTCTAAAGAAAATATTTTAGATGAATAAACATGGTAATCTTAAAATTTTATATATTTTCAACCAAACCATAAAGTAAAATATGCCATCTGCATGTTATTAACACTATCCAAATATTTAAATTTTTCAACACTATATTTTGATACCACATATAGAAACCTAACATTAATCATTTCATAATCTTGGGTTTCAAGTCAAGAATTCATTCAGTTATATTTTAGTATCCTTTCAGTTCTAGTGTATTAAAGAATTATTTTTTAACACATACAAAACAAACTCATGAAATCAAATATAGAAACACCTTTTTAGTATCTATTTTTTCTATAATCTAAAACCTTAAAATAAACCATGATTTCTTTCAAGGAAAATATCAAAAACATTTAAATTGATATATTCTTTTTTCTTACCCTTCCTTACACCCCATGAAAAACATTTTTAAAATGTCGAATGAGAACAAAAATCTTAGTAAAGGACATAGAAATAATAAAACTAGTAATCTAGTAAAAAATAGGAAAACTCTTATAACTTTTACATTTAACATCAATTTTATTTGAGCATGTGAAGTAAAACATTTTTACATAAAAAAACACAGACATATTTTTCTCAAATAAATCCTTCAAAACCCATAACAATCATTTCAAACCCTTTTTGTTAAATTAGAGAATAATATTAATAAAACCATTTAAATCCCCTTTTATTTGAATAAAAATATTTCTTACTTCAAATATAATCATACCTAATTAATTGGATATCTATAATAAGGATCACGCTTTATATAAGCTATATTTGTCCCACCCATTTTCGTGGGGAATAATGGGTATCAACTAATCGTTTAAGCTAAATCAAGATCACCCATGAGATATAATAGGGATAAAATATTTGTATAAGATGTATTAGTCTCACATATTTCATATAATTGTTAATTATTATATCATAAATAAAACACTTTCAATATAAATCCCTTTGAAAAATTATTTTAAACCCATATGAAAAATAATTGTTTATAAAAATACCCTTTTCTTTTAAAAACCCATTTTCAATACCAAAATACCCCAAAAATGAAAAATAGTGTTTTTTAATGAAAAAAATGAAATATTAAAAAGTAATTCAGAAATTAAATAATTTCCACAGTGGAAAAAATTCATTGTCACCATGTATGTTCAGAATAGAACATTTTTTTGTCATTTGTTAAAACCTTCATTATAAAACTTGTAAAAAATATTCATTTTTTAGATCAATTTTAATAAAGTAAAATTGAAATAAAATTTAATTTATAAATATTTTATGTCCACACAAAAATTATAAAATCATTTTAAAAATTTGGACGTGAAACATTAAGGGAATAAAGGAAAACATTAAAAGGTGATTTTTAAAAAGAAAAGTCATGTATCACTTGGTAAACACATGAATTATAAATCCCATGAAAGGATAACATTAAATAACATGATAATTTATAAATTAATGATATAACATCTCTAAGGGTCTGGATGTACACCATAAAAAATAATAAGGGTGCATAACATCAAAATATTCCTCAACCAAAGAAAATTGAGGTGATGTTTGTAACTTCCCAGACTCGGATGCCACCTAGAAGTCTATACAGTTCAAAGAAACATGATGAAATATGATAAACAATAGTAATAAAGTAGCATTGTATGTTTGAATGCCCAGGGCATATGTCTACTACAACAAGTAATACAAAACAGTCTCTCAAAGGCTCCCTATAACAAGTGACATCTCCTAACAAGGCCGCTACAAGCAATATAAAAAAATCACATCACTGTATAACAATCCACATCCAATACAAATGGAATTATTGTATAAAGAATCCATAACATAAACTGATGGCCTTGCAGTATCACCAATGTCATATATCCAATGGTCATGTCCTACAATGAAGTAACAAAAGAAACCCCGGGCCTTTTCAAATAATGAAGTCACAAAAGAAACCCACGGACTTGCTGTATAATGATGTGTAGATAACGAAGGTTCGGATCCAAGGTATAGAAGACTGAGTCATCCTCATCAATTCCTAGAAACATATATATGGAAACTCTTTATAGGCACTGTTTTGAGTCCTAAGAGCATGTGTATGAATATGTACTATGTGATTCCAAGCAAGACATGTCCAAGGGGTTACAAAGTGTGAGTTATCCCATGGAATAAAGACCTAGGGAAAATACTCATCCAAGGTTTCTAGTACCGTATTCTAGATCCATGGATTATCATCCATGGAATCTAAACAATCATCATCTATCTCATACCATTTAACAAATCAAACCATATGATTCTAACCACTCATATTCTCCATTTCTATTTAATCAAGTTACATGGGTATACCCCCCTCCCAAATTTAATCATAAATATACACTTAATACATCACATGGGTATACCCACTAATTAATAATAATCATCCATTAAGAAATCTAAAAAGACTAATGAGTATACCCACTCATTCAACAAATTTCATTTAATCCCTTAATCAAGTTAGGAATGGAATATTATGATAACACAAGGAAAGGATGAAGAACATATCTTAATATAAGGCCCCAGCCTTAAACATTACATAATATGGAGTTACTTCAAGAATGCACATTGAGGATATTTTCAGGTTTACTGTTTTATAGAATTCGATCATAAAACATGCATTATATTCCATATTTAAACAAAGTGGTTATATAAAAGATAGTACTCATTTTTCCCATCAGTGGAAACATATTTATAATAAAACATGGATTCTTTCTTGAAACTTCATTGACACTATCATCACATCATTTAACTTTCCTTTGGCCTATGAAAAACATTTCAAAAACTTGGGATGAGCATAAAAAGCTCAGTAAGGGATACACAATAAATTAAAACTGTTAGTTTTTCAAAACAACAAGTAAACCATGTATACTTTATCAAAGTAATACTTTTCACCTTTATGAAGTAGTAAAAACTCTTCACTAAAATAAAAGATCATTACTTACCCTTTTGTAACAAAAATATTACCATAAAACCCATATACATATCACATAACATATATAGGTAACTTGGGACATAAACATACTTAAATGGAATAACCATACGGTCGACTTCCACACATATCACTTAATGGAATAGCCATACTGTCGACTTCCATAACCAATGCATTGGAGGTTATAACATAACCACCCATCCTGGAATTCACGGCACCACCCGTCATATGGTTTATCACGTAACCACCTATCAAATGTCCATGTACCATTATAAAATCATAAGACATAAAACAAATATAATGGAATGAAAACATTTCCACACTTTGATCAAAATATATCACTTAAATATATTGACATAACAAATCCATTATTAAAAACCCTTTTCAATACCATAATAAATAAAATATCATATGGTATTTATTTAATTTTATAAAAAAACATTACGGATTGTTGAGGAAGCCAAAGACCAAACAATACTCGCAGCGGCAGAAAAGGGACGTTGTCACCGCGTACGTTAAAAGAAACATTCCTTTTTCTCGTTTAGTAAAACGCTTCGTATAAAAATATTCCGTTTGTATAAAAGTAAAATTCAAAGGGGTTTATACACCGTATAAAATAATGTTGTGTATAAAACGAAATATGCCTCAATGAAAGGAGATTGAGACGAAGTCCCTTACCTTGGGTCTGACATGACTCGATCGTTCTTTAACGCCCTGAATAATAAACTTCAGTTAATTTATACTTGATTAAGAACCATTTTCAAGTTCATTATTACTTTTATATCACTTATTACCATGTTATAAACATTATTTAATCATTTAAGTTAATAATGTTTGTTTTGTCGATACTTGGGTCTTAAGTCGAAAGTGGACTTCTTACAATTACATGTTGTTTGTGTGGTCAAAGGTTCATTATATCCAGAATGATATTCCTGATTTTGATATCATATATATAATATCTATCCAGAATATACATGTATTTATAATATTACATAATCATTTAGAGGTAAGAAATGAAATGCACCGTTCATGGAGATGGTAAGCCGTACATACGCATGAATGCTACTTTCATTTCTATGTAATATTAATCGAATTCAAACTAATTGAGAGGTATGTATATTTTAATTCCAGAATTATATTCATCATTTAGATGTAACATACATCATATATATCCATTATATATATGTACTTATAATAGTACATTACATTTGGGGATAAGAAATGAAATGCACCGTTCATGGAGACGGTAAGCCGTACGTACGCATGAACGCTACTCTCATTTATATCTCATACTTTAATGGAGTGAAATCATAATGGTAAAAAGGTATATTATAATTCCAATATAATATCATATATAATATTATAAAATCCATCCTTTATACGTCCCACGTATGGCATTAACGAATCAAATAACTTTGAGGGGGCGGTAGTCTGTACTTCCTAAAATAAAATTATCGTGTTTACCCACAATTGAAACCATAAAGGTGTGCCATAAATGAAAAAATACAGAATCTTAAGGGAAAAAAACATATTATATATAATCTATAAATATAGTTACATCTTAATGGCCATTTTTGAAGGTGTTAGAAGAATATTTAACAATCATCGTTTCATGAGGCAAAAATTCGCCATCCACGGAAACAGTATGCTTTTTAACCATTAGATGAAGGTGTGTGTATGTGTAGCTCGAATTATTCTTATAAAAACATCCTAGTAAATTGAAGATACTAGATTTGTTACAAAAAAATGAATAAAAAGAGTTTATGGGGTTGGATAAGAAAAATATTACATAAGAACACAAGAGAAAACACTACCTTTAAAACGGGTAACTCTTTATGATTTGAGCTCAAAGGCTTCCTTGGGAAGACTTCTGCCCAAAGTGAGGATTATATGAGTAAGAAAGGGAAGTGGAGAGACAAAATGAGCAGATCTTGGCCAAACCAAAGTCTTGAGAGTTATGGGTAAAGAGGTAGAGGTGGGGGCCTTTTATAAGAAGAGAGGAGGGGCACTCTTGGAAAGTTAAGAAAAGATACTTTATTATAAAATGAGTTCCAGTTTCTAAAGGTCCCACAATTATATATTTAGAGGATAAGGTGATACTATTTATAAATCCACCAATCCAATAGGTTTTTGACAAATGTAGGTCTTAGATTTTACATTATCTTTTCATTTTATTTAAATCATTAAATAATAAGGTAATCGCTGCATCATCATGGTGTCATAAATAATTTAATTTATTTATTGTCTAAATATTATAAAAAATATATCATGATCTACGAAATCTTTATAGATTTCTAATTAATATTTATAGTCAAAAATATGACTTGTATAACCCCATTTAATTTTTTTTTAGTAAAACAACTCATGTTTGTGACATTTGTATTTTAACATTAAATAAAAAGTTATTAATGTCATTTTCCTACCAAAGTGGCTCCATGGGGTCCCCAAGTTTACCCATGGATTTTCTTGGTCGTCCATGACACATCCAATAAGGGTATGACATGTGTCAAGTTTATTTCATATTATTAAAACATCATTTTTACCTTAAACTACACTAATTACCACTAATCGTGATTAAAAACTTAAAAGTTACTATTCACCACAAAATTATTTTAATCCCATTGAACCATAGTTTACTTATTAATGACAACCATGTATGTCGGATTTTCGAAATTCAAAACACAGAGTTGGTAAAATTTCATTTAAATGGAAAATCAGTTTTTTTAAGTACCACTTTGTGGTTTCACTATTCATAAAAATTGAAGTTTTTTAGAAAAATAACAAAAATTCACCCTAAGATATATTTGATATTCCAAATTAAAAAATGATTTCTATTTTAAAAAATTAAAAACATATAAGTTGAATTAATTAATTCAATAATTAATTCCCACTTTCAGAGCAAATAGCGTGTTTTTATGAAACAATATGTATCAAAAGATTGACACTAGTTTAAGTCCAATTTCAATGTGAAATTAATTCCAATGAACACAATTGGATTAAATGGTAAAAATATATTCTAATTTTACATTAAAAACAATCCAAAATATAATCTAATAATATAAATATATTATATTAAAAAGAGGTTTTGAATTAAAATACAACAGTTTTCACTATTCATTAAAAAAATGAACTTTATCGGAAAAATACCAAAAATTTACACAATGTAAATTTTGATGTCCCGATTCTAAAGAAGAGTTTTATTTGGTACAATAAAATTTAAAAGAGTAACCAAAACTATATTTAATGACGGTTCGCCCTCAAAAGGCGATAAGTGGACCTTTAGTGAATATTAGAGTATATATGCCTAAAATTGAATTCTTTTCATATTTTAAGCCTTTATACTTTATTGGATAAATGTAAAAACATTTAACAAACATATATATTCATATTTTAGTTATTTCTATTCATTCTCGCCAATACAACAGCTACGTGTTAACTACCATTTAAAATAATATTATTTTATTACTAGTGTGCAATGTAAGATTTCTAAGAAACTCGTTGTTGTGTATCGGGAACGGTATCGAACATAGAAACCCCTTTAAAGTAAAATTAATATTTAATTCGTAAATATTAACAAATACAAAAATTATTTATTATTTATTTACCTGGGATGTTACATCCTTCCCCCCTTTTAGGAATTGCGTCCTCACAATTTTATTCACTTATCAAAATATGTGGGGGTATTTATCCCTCATAGAATTTTCGGATTCCCATGCTGCCTCTTCAACCATATGGTTTTTCCATAAAACCTTTACCTGGTGAATTACCTTATTCCGCAACACTTTCTCTCTACGGTCAAGAATCTGGACTGGTTGTTCTTCGTAAAAGAGATTCTCTTCCAACTGAACTACCTCTAGGCTCAAAACATGAGATGGATCTGGCATATATTTTCTCAACATCGAAACATGAAACACATTCTGTACCTGAGATAACTCGGAGGTAAAGCCACTAGATAAGAAACCGATCCAACTTTCTACAGAATTTCATATGGTCCAATGAACCTTGGACTCAGCTTTCCTTTCTTACCAAATCACATCACACTTTTCCATTGTGAAACTTTGAGAAAAACATGATCACCTACATAGAAAGATAGATCCTTCCTCCGATTATCCGCATAACTCTTCTGCCTGTTCTGAGTTGTTCTCATGTGTTTCTGAATTAGCTGAACTTTTTCTGCCATCTCTTCTACCAATTCTGGTCCCATCAACTTCCTTTCACCCACTTCATCACAAAAAGCTGGAGTTTAACATCGTTTATCATATAATGATTTAAACGAATCCATCTGTATACTGGAATGAAAACGGTTATTATATGAAAATTCAGCCAAAGAAAGACGTTGGTCCCAACTTCCCTGATAATCCATCAAACAACTATGTAGAATATCCTCCAATGTCTGAATTTTTCGTTCTGGCTTCCCATCTGATTGAGGATGAAAAGATGTACTAAAATTTAATTCAGTACCCAATGACTTCGGGAGGCCTTTCCAAAAGTTAGAAGTAAACCTAGGATCACGGTCAGATACAATTGAGAGAGGAACTCCATGTAACCTGAATATATCTTTAAGATACAAACGAGAAATTTGATCTAGGGAAAAAGGATCTCGTATAGCAAGGAAATGAGCAGATTTAGTCAAGCGATCAACAATTACCCAAATTGCATTATTACCATGAGGTGTCTCCGGCAATCCCACAACGAAGTCCATGGATATATTCTCCCATTTCCACTTTGGTACTGGTAAATGCTGAAGCATCCCTTTCAGTAACTTTCGCTCTTCTTTAACCTGTTGACAGGTAAAACACTTCAGAGTAAAATCAGCAATATCCCTTTTCATTCCATCCCACCAGTACTACTCCCGAAGATCCCTAAACATCTTAGTACTACCTGGATGAACTGAAAGAGGAGAACTATCAGCTTCACATAACAACTCTCTCTTAAACTGTGAATCACAAGGCACACACAATATCATCCCAAATCTCAAAACAAAATCATTATCAATGTTGAATTCAGGAAACTTATCCTTCTGAACCAGCTCTACCTTTTTCTACAACTCGCTGTCTTGCTTCTATGCTTTCTTAATTCTGTCTGATTGAGATGATCTCACTGATACCTGAAAAAAATAGAAGAACTTCCTGCACCAGCAACTTCTATGCTAAATTTCATCAAATCCTTAACCAAATGATCACGTTCCACCCGCAACATTGTTAATGAAGCATTACTTTTTCGACTCAAATCATCAGTCACGTTATTTTCTTTTCCCGGATGGTAATGAATTAGACAATCATAATCCTTGATTATTGTTAGCTATCTCCTCTGTCTCATGTTCAATTCTTTCTGAGTGAATATATACTTTAAACTTTTGTGATCGGTATATATTTCACACTTTACTCCATTCAAATGATGCATCAAAATTTTAAAAGCAAAAACAACAGCAGCTAATTCCAAATCATGTGTTGGGTAATTTACCTCATTATTTTTCAACTGACGTGAAGAATATGCAATTACCTGATCATTCTTCATAAGAGACACAACCATGTCCCTTCAACAAAGCATCACTGTATATAACAAACTCACCATTACTAGAAGGTAGTTCCAAAACTGGAGCATTCACCAATCTTCTTTTCAGTTCCTGAAAACAATCATCACATTCTTTTGTCTAGATAAACTTAACAACCTTCCGAGTTAGCTTAGTCATTGGACTAGATTACCATGAAACATTTCTAACAAACCTTTGGTAATATCCTTCCAAACCAAGGAAGCTACGAATCATTGATACATTTGTGGGTCTTGGCCATTATTCAACAACCTTTTTTTGCAGGATCAACAATTATCCCATCTTTAGAAACAATATGACCAAGGAATGAAATTTTTTGCAACCAAAACTCACACTTGCTAAATTTTCCATAAAATTTCTTTTATTTCAAAGTTTGAAAAATAACCCTTAAATGTATTTCATGCTCCTATTTACTTTTAGAAAACACCAAAATATCATCAATAAAAACAACCAACATTTTTCACCTGAGTCAACTGAGCTATCACTGCAACAAACTGTTTAGTTCTAATTCTGACCATCTCAGGATACTGATTTGAAAGGTCATTTCCCTCTGTATGCCTTCCCATTAAATCGGTTCTGTTTCCACTATGAAAACCCATTCTTAACACATAAATATCATAGGTGAAGCAATATGGTAATCTTCAAATGCTATATCATTTCCATTTGACCATAAAAAATATTTTTGCATAATCATTTAATAGAATTCTAACTCCTAAAGTTATGTAAACCAACCTCTGATACCATATATAAGGCCCCAGCCTTAAACTTTACTTAATATTGAGTTATTCATGAATACACGTTGAAGATATTTTCAGGTTTAGAATTTTAGAGAATTAGATCATAAAACATGAATTACATTACCCATTTAAACAAAGTGGTTACATAAAAGATAGTAATCATTTTTCCCATCAGCAGAAACATATTTAAAATAAAACATGGATTCTTTCTTGACACTTCATTGACACTATCATCACATCATGTACCTTTCCATTGACCTGTGAAAAACATTTCAAAAACTTGGGATGAGAATAAAAAGCTCAGTAAGGGATACACAATGAATGAAAACTGTTAGTTTTTCAAAACAACAAGTAAACCATGTATACTTTATCAAAGTAATACTTTTCACCTTTATGAAGTAGTAAAAACACTTCACTAAAATAAAATAACATTACTTAACCTTTTGTAAAAAAAGTATTACCATAAGACCCATATAAAGATCACATAACATATATAGGTAACTTGGGACATAAACATACTTTAATGGAATAACCATACGGTCGACTTCCACACATATCACTTAATGGAATATCCAGACGACCGACTTCCATACCCAGTGCATTGGAGGTTATAACGTAACCACTCGTCCTGGTATTCATGGCACTACCCTTCATATGGTTTATCACGTAACCACCCGTCAAATGTCCAAGTACCATTATAAAATCATAAGATATAAAACAAATATTTGGAAAGAAAACATTTCCACACTTTGATCACAATATATCACTTAAATATATTGATATAACAAATCCATTATAAAAAAACCCTTTTCAATACCAATATACATAAAACAGTATATGGTATTTATTTAATTTTGAAAAAACATTACGGCTTGTTGAGGAAGCCAAAGACCAAACAATACTCGCGGTGGCGGAAAAGGGTCGTTGTCACCGCGTACGTTAAAAGAAACATTCCTTTTTGTCGTTTCGTAAAACGCTTCGTAGAAAAAGATTAATTTTGTATAAAAGTAAAATTCAAAGGGTTTTATAAACCGTATAAAAGAAAGTTGTGTATAAAACGAAATATGCCTCAATGAAAGGAGATTGAGACGAAGTCCCTTACCTCGGGTCCGACTTGACTCGATCATTCTTTAACGTCATGAATAATAAACTTGAGTTAATTTCTACATTCTTAAGAACCTTTTTCAAGCTCATTATTAATTTTATATCACTTATTACCATGTTATAAACATTATGTAATCATTTATGTTAATAATGTTTTTTTCGATACTTGGTTCTTAAGTCAAAAGTGGACTTCTTACAATTACATGTTGTTCGTGTGGTCAAAGGTTCATTATATCCAGAATGATATTCATGATTTGGATATCATATATATCCAGCATATACATGTATTTATAATATTACATAATCATTTAGAGGTAAGAAATGAAATGCACCGTTCATGGAGACAGTAAGCCGTACGTACGCATGAACGCTACTTTCATTTCTATGTCATATTAATGGAATTAAAACTAAATAAGAGGTATGTATATTTTAATTCCAGAATTATATTCATCATTTAGATGTAACATACATAATATATATACATTATATATATGTACTTATAATTGTACATTTCATTTGGGGATAAGAAATGAAATGCACCATTCATGGAGACAGTAAGCCGTATGTACGCATTAACTCTACTTTGATTTGTATATCATACTTTAATGGAGTGAAATCATAATGATAAAAAGGTATATTATAATTACAGTATAATATCATATATAATATTATTAAATCCATCCTTTATACGTCGCATGTATTGCATTAACGAATCAAATCACTTTGAGGGGGCGGTAGTCCGCACTTCCTAAAATGAAATTATCGTGTTTACCCACAATGGAAACCATAAAGGTGTGCCGTAAATGAAAAAATACAGAAGCTTAAGGAAAACATAAACATATTATATATCATATATAAATATAGTGACATCTTAATGTCCACCTTTGATGGTGTTAGAAGAATATTGAACAATCATCATTTCGTGAGGCAGAAACTCGCCATTCACGGAAACAGTATGTTCTTTAACCATTAGATGAAGGTGTGTTTAAGTGTAGCTCGAATTCTTCTTATAAAAACATCCTAGTATATTTAAGGTACTGGAGTTATTACAAATGAAATGAATAAAAATATTTTAGGGGGTTGGAGAAGAAAAATAAAACATAAGAACACAAGAGAAAACACTACCTTTAAAACGGGTAACTCTTTTCAAATTTGAGCCCAAAGGCTTCCTTGGGAAGACTTCTGCCCAGAGTGAGGCTTCTAGGAGTAAGATAGGGATGTGGAGAGATAAAATGGGCAGATATTGGCTGATCCAAAGGCTTGAGAGGTGTGGGTCAGGAGGTAGAGTTGGGGGCCTTTTATAAGAGGAGAGGAGGGGCACTCTTGGAAAGTTAAGAAAAGATACTTTATTATAAAATGGGTTTCGGTTTTTAAAGGTCCCACAATTATAAATTTACTGGATAAGGTGATAAGAGTTAAAAATACACCAATCCAATAGGTTTTTTACAAGGTTATGTTTTAGATTTTACATTATCATTTCATTTTATTTAAAGTGTTAAATAATGAGGTAATCGCTGCATCATCATGGTGTCATAAATAATTTAATTTATTTAATGTCTACAAATTATAAAAAAAATATCATGATGTAGTAAATCTTTATAGATTTCTAATGAATATTTATAGTCAAAAATCGGACTGGTATAACCCCTTTTGAAAATTGTTCTAGTAAAAACACTCATGTTTGTGACATTTTTATTTTAACATTAAATAAAAAGTTATTCATGTCATTTTCCTACCAAAGTGGCTCCATGGGGTCCCCAAGTTGACCCATGGATTTTCTTGGTCGTCCATGACACATCCAATAATGGTAGGACATGTGTCAAGTTAATTTCATATTATTAAAACATTATTTTTACCTTAAACTACACAAATTACCTCTAATCGTGATTAAAAACATAAAAGTTACTATTCACCAAAAAATTATTTTAATCCCATTGAACTGCATTTTACTTCTTAATGACAACCATGTATGTCGGATTTTTGAAATTCCAAACACAGAGGTGGTAAAAATTCCTTTAAATGAAAAATCGGTTTTTTTAAGTACCACTTAGTGGTTTCACTATTCATCAAAAATTGAAGTTTTTCAGAAAAATACCAAAAATTCACCCTAAGGTATATTTGATATTCCGAATTCAAAAATGATTTCTATTTGAAAAAATTCAAAACATATAAGTTGCATTAATTAATTCAATAATTAATTCCTGTTGTCAGAGCAAATATCGTGTTTTTATGAAACAATATGTATCAAAAGATTGACACTAGTTTAAGTCCAATTTCAAAGTGAAATTAATTCCAATGACCACAATTGGATTAAATGGTAAAAATATATTATAATTGTACTTTAAAACAAATCCAAAATATAATATTATCATCTAAATATATTAGATTAAAAAGTGGTTTTGAATTAAAAGACAACATTTTTCCCTATTCATTAAAATATGAACTCTATCGGAAAAATACAAAAAATTTACACAAAGTAAATTTTGAAGTCCCGATTCTAAATAAGAGTTTTATTTGGTCCCATAGAATGTAAAAGAGTGACGAAAACTATATTTAATGACGGTTCGCCATCAAAAGGCGATAAGTGGACCTTTAGTGAATATTAGAGTATATATGCCTGAAATTGAATTCTTTTCATATTTTAAGCCATTATCCTTTATTGGATAAATGTAAAAACATTTATCAAAAACATATATAATCGTATTTTAGTTATTTCTATTCATTCCCTTTAATACAATGGCTACGTGTTAACTACCATTTAAAATAATATTATTTTATTACTAATGTGAAACGTAAGATTTCATAGAAACTCGTTGTTGCGTATCGGGCACGCTATCGAACATAGAAACCCATTTAAAGTAAAATTAACATTTAATTCGTAAATATTAATAATTACAAAAATGATTTATTCTTTTATTTACCTGGTATGTTACACTTAAGCATGTAAACCAACCTCATTTAATTAAAACTAAGTTTCCTATAACTAGGAAAACTCGTGAACACACCCCTTGGTTAGTTCATCAAAGGTAAAAACCAAATGAAGTCATGGTTCACCCCATGGGTGGCCTCTGATTGGGTAAAAATAACTGACGCATCACAAAGAACCTAAGGGAATCTCTAACATGTCTCGTTTCATCTATCTTACATTAATATTTCAAAATTTTTCTCGTGCTAAAAATTTTGGTAGGTTGAAAAGACGAAGATATCTCTATAAATCATCAAAATCCAAATACAAATTAAAGACCACCTACCTTAGCTCGGTAGTAGAGTTACCATTCAGTTTCAAGTCCTGATTCATCCTAGTTAGGAACAAATCTGATGAACGGAAAAAGAATGATAAATTAGTTCATAAGATCCTAAATCCAAAAAATTTATCCAGTGATCTTAAGAATCAATAATGGATAAAAAAGAAATCAAGGACTTGTCGATACGGTTCCAATGAAACTAACAGCGAATTAAATGGGATCCGGATGGTCTCTAGATCTAAAAAACTATAAAAGATAGTTGTTAGCTTTAAAAAAGTGATAAAAAGTTTCTTATATCAAAAAGAGAGGGCCCTGCCTCTATTTTTATAAATAAATTAGGAAAATACATAATGTGTAATTGCATTTCATGTCAGGTAATTCCCAATTTTTCTTTTCTTCTAGAAGGACACATACACATCGTGAAAGGTCATGGCCAGACCATTACACATCATGTAATTAGATTAAATTATGTGTATCTGAATTACACACCGTGTAATTTTCCTGTAGCTAGTACACAACCCTCCAACCTCCTCTTTCCCAAAAACAATCCAATCTTCTTATGGATCAGTTTAGGGTCTAAGATAAAAATGAAAGAAAACAAGTGTTTTACTAGAAAACAAAATATTTGTACATTAATAAAAACTCAAGATATTATAATATTCCCCCCTCATATAAATTAATCCCTAAATTTCCCTCTCAATGGTAGTAAGGATTTTTCTAAAAACAACTATGGCCACTAAGCATGTACGCCAACTTCCCTCTCCCAAGTCTCATCCTATAAATAGTCGTGCCTTTATAGAACCCATAATAGATAAGCTAAATGGCCTTTGAGAACCTTCATTCTCCAATAAATGATATGATCTAGATTCTCCTCAAATTATTCATAAAATTGTGGGCCAACCTCCTCAGGACGAAAAGCGTGAGATAAGTCCGAATGATAACAGCGTAGTTCAGATACATGGAAGACTTCGTTCATGGCATGGTACCTTAGAGTTAACTGAAACTAATAGGGTACCTACTTGACTTGCTCCAAAATATCAAACTTCCCAATGTGTCCTAGTCAAATCTTACCCTAACTCCTGATCCATCTATGTCCCAACCACAATGAAGCACGTAAAAAGACCTGATCCCCGACCTCGAACTCTAGAGTTGATCTGCGTCGATCGTCATAGGATATATGATAAGACTATATAGTAGCCATCATTTTATGAATCAACTAGACCTTCTCAAAAGTCTTAAACATTATATGTAGTCCCAATAATGTTTTTTAACCTATCTCTAACCAGCACTAGGGCGATCTACATGGACTACCATAAAAAACTCATAAAGATTCATTTTTATAATCTCTTAATAATTGTTACTGTAGGAGAACTCAACTAGAGAAATGTTCCTATCCCAAGATCCCAAAAACTCATAAATTCATGCTATCATCATTTCTTCTAGCACCTGTATCATATGCTGTGACAGGCCATCACTTTGAGGGTGGTATGTTGTGATTAGAATCACCTGTATACCCAGCACCATCTGAAAACTTTTCCAGAAAAAATATGTAAATCGAACGTCCCTATCTAAAATGATAGTGTTTGGGACCCCATGAATTCATTCTATCTCAAGGATATACAACCTTTCAAGCTCTTCAACACCTAAGGAATCCTTGATTAGTAAGAAATTATCAACCTTAATGAGACTATCAAAAGCAACCCACATTTCATCATTTTATCAAGGAGACCTCGGTAAACCAATAAAAAAATTATCCATGATATCATCCCATTTCCACTCTGGGATAAGTAACTACTATAAAAGACTTGTTGTTCCCTGATGTTCCTCCTTCACCTGCTGACAGGTGGAACATCTTATAAAAAACTAGCTACCTCTCTTTTTATGCTCTTCCACCAATACTAACGATGCAATCCATGATACATATTGGTGATTATGGAGGGCACTGCCCATGCTGAAGCCTGAAACTCACCATCAACTCTTAGATTATACCCACTGGAAGCCAAACATTTCCATTGATACAAGAAATATCATCAATTCCTATGGTACAACTAGAAATAGTTTCATCACCTTCCACACTCTCCCATGGGACTAGGCCCTCTGAATTTTTTAGCTACCTCATCCTCACACTATCCATCAAGGTAGAGGTCACTATAAGGATGATAGATATGTATGTACTAACATTAATTTCCTTTGGATTTATCTCATAGAACAACTCTATAAGGTGATACTCACTACTAGCCTACTGCACTGCATGTTTCTAAGCCCTCTTGCATAGTGCATTTTCAACTTCATTTACATTACCAGGCATGAAGGCAAGCCTAAATTATATATATTTTAGGTACTCCACCCACCTTCACTGCCTTGTATTCATATCACACTAAGTAAAAATTAACTTGAAGATTTTGTGGTCCATGTACACCACAAAACACTCTCCCAGTAAATAGTGTCTCCAGCAACGTAAAGCATGATCAACTACAGCAAACTCGAGATCATGTGTCAAGTAATTCCTCTCATGAGGCAGCAACTATCGAGACCTATAGACCATGACTCTATCCCCATACACCAGCACTACTCCCAAATTGATATAAAATGTGTCACAATACACAGTATATCTCCATCCCTACTCTATAAGTATCATGACTAGTGATGATTTCAACCTTCCTTTCAACTCTTAAAAGGCTATCTCACAAGAATCTTCCCATAAAAACTTCACTCCATACTTATTCAAGCCCTTCATTAGTTCTTCTAAGCATGATAAGTCTTGTATGGAACTTTTTTAGTGACCATAAAGTCCCAATAAACTTTATATGTCAAAATATTTCTTACGATTCTCCCAGGAAACTATTTCTCTCACCTTCTATGGGTCGACTGATACTCATATCTCTTAGATGATGTGACCTAGGAACTGAATATTATCCAACCAAAAGCGGCACTTTGTGATCTTATCAAATAACTAATTCTCTATAATTGTATTCAAAATTATCTAAAGATGGTTATCATAGTCATGTTGATTGTGAGAATATAACAAGATGCCATCCATAAAAACAACTGCAAAAAGAATCCAAGGAAGGAACACTCGCTTCCTCGGTTCCATTAAAACAATCGGTGTAGTCATGAGACATAAAGACATAACCAGATAATCATATAGACCATACCTACTATGAAAGGCTATATAAGGTCTGAATTTAGGTCTAACATGCACCTAGTGATATCCTGGCCTCAACAAAATTTTTGAGAACACACGAGCTCTTTGAAGCTGATCAAACTGGTTATCTATTCGTGGAAAGGTATATCAATTTTTAACTGTCAACTGGTTCAGCTTTCAATAATCCATACTTGGGTCAGATAAACTCATTCACCTCCAAATCCTTTAATTTTTTGTTGATTTCATGCAACTTCATCATAGTCATCATGAAAGGACTAATGGATACTGGTGCATCTCATAAAACTAGCTTGATGGAGAACTTAACATCTATCATTGGAGGTAAACCAAAAAAGTCATCTAGGAACACGTCCCTGAAATGATCCAACACTATAAGACAGTCTTCCTAACTCCCTCCCTAATCATCCTATAACAAACTAGAAATCTGGGATTCCATCCCACAACTACTACCAAACCGTCCTTTAATAGTGCTAGAAATGGCAGTTATCAGCCCTATAAAATTGATTACTATATGAGTGACATTCAAATCCTAAGACTTTTATCAGTGCTGAAAAAGCACTGATAAAGGGGGCATTTATCAGTGCTAAAAGAATCACTGATAAATTGTACCTTTATCAGGTCTTTTAAATGTAGTGATAAAGCTCCCATTTACCATGATTTTAATTATCACTCCTAAATGAACCCTTTATTAGAGCTTTTATAAGAACTAATAAAAGAATTTTTATTATCATTATAGATGTGTAGATAGATTATACCTTTATCACCTCTTTTATAAGTGCTTATAAATATGTTCTTTATCAGCACTTTTAAAATTGTTGATAAAGGTCTATAATGGAATGTCCTATAATAGCACACTACCGCACCAAAAGCACCCAAAACATACAAAAAACCAACCAGGTATAAGAAAAGACTAGTCCCAATACATAATGTAAATGAAAGGAAATTTTCAACACAAATACCATAAAAACACTATATTATAAATATTTCAAGCATTGGTTTGTACAAGTACATAAATACAAATTATTACAAACATTCAAAAAAATTATAACTATCAATGTTACCACATGTTCCACTGACTTTTTTTATCGAACTACTAACACTGGATGAGTACCGTCAAAAAACACATCAACTAGAAAAAAGAATCCACCTATATAAGAACAAAAATTATTATGTATAATACTAAAAAAAATAAAACATAAGTATTAAATAATACATTAATTCTTTGGATAATGATTTTTATATGAAAATATCATGAATAACTTTGTAATTTAGTAGAGGTAGTGGTATTTATCTTCCTAAAAAGGCAATGGGGAGAACATGAAAGATTGTGATAAATGAAACACTATAGGTGTGAAATAGTTTTAAGGGATAAGAAGCATGAAAGTTAGAAATAGCACCTCAACTCATACAAAAGAAATCACCGATATAAAAAAACAATTATTATGTGTGTAATAATAAAAATAAATAAATTAAACATAAATATGAAACAATTAATTAATTTTATGAAAAATTATTCTTTTTTGCAAACATCAATATTAACTCTATAATTGTGCAGAGACAGCATCATTTATCTTCCTCTAAAGGCATTACACATGGATAGAAATCTTCTAAAATAAACGAACTCTATAAGAAATAATTAAAATTAAATATTATATAATTTTTGGTAAACTAGAGAAATCATATCGTAACATTACCTTTAGATCTTTCCAAAGGGTTTCATTGGTCCAGATATAAGCTAATAACAAAACTAAAGATTCTCTATGCACTTTACAACTGTCGGTTAACTACTATTAGGCATAACAACTAACCTGAACTTCCTACATAGTTTCCCCATGATTTTATAATCCCACACATGGTCCCTACCATCTCTATTATATCACCAATCAATATTCACTTTTCCTTCTCTTATTACACCCATTTACTACATGTAGAGATGCGTGATGCATGAAACTACATGCATATAGTACCTGGGTGCAAGAAGAAAAGGAAAATTGAATGTTTAATGGTGATATGATACAGATAGTGGTGAGCCTATGTGAGATGAGAACATTACAGGTACGTCGGGCAGGATGTTCATATTAGATTCTACGATATGCGGTAGTTAACCAACAATAGTGAAGTGCATAGAGAATCCTTAGTTTTGTTATTAAATTTGTGAGTGATGCATATCCAATCCATGTTTTGTCTTTATTGATAAATGGATCCAAATATATATCAATATTCATCCAATACACTACATCAATATAAATAGTAGAAAAAATGACCAAAATACATAATATCAATATACCCACCCACATGGCACAAAGATCAATTTCAACAAAAAAAATATCCAAACAAGAACGATTGAAATAGAGAAACTAATTTTTGAATGGTTAACCATTTAAAATTTCACATTAAAAAATAATTTGAACTACAAAAGGATAATTTGATCATACTTTTATATTGAAAGATGATATTACAAGAACCAGAAAACAAAAATGAGAAACTCTGAATGTAATCACCCTAACACAAGTGACAACAACTGAGCCAATGTGTTTTTTCTTCCTTCACAACAACTTAGCCAAAAACCCTCCCACAACCATCTTCTCAAAATGGATATCTTTTGAGAAAAGTACCAGCTCCTTGATCTATGGATGAAGTCCCCCAATGAAAAGAGAAGCTTTCAATAAATCCTACAAGATCACCTTTGGAAAAAAACAAACCCATATATTTGGAGTGTTCAATATAAGCCTTCACCATCTATTAACCATGTTGTACATTTAGGAGATATTACCTTTTTCGTCTCCTCTTCCTCAGGTATAATCCATCGGACAAAGATGGACTTAACATCTTTCCACATCATCCCAACCTGTATCATTGGAGGAAAAAGAAACTCCCATTATTCAAAAGTTGGAACCCCCTCACCCCATGAAAACCCAGAACCGAATGAACTCTAGAATCTTTGTGAGTTACAAACACTCTGAAGACATGATCAACTTCCTCAAGCCACTTCACTACCTCTAACAAAGCTTAATTTCCACAGAAGATGGGCAGAAACTGAGGAGAACTAGAAACATGGCGAGACCAACAAGAAACATCAAGGACCGTAATTTGAGGAATATTCTAAATAACACAAAAATACTAAAATTAGGTTCATAATCAATCTGAAACAAAAACAAAAGGAAGATATTGGAAAAAAACAGGCTCACAAGCCAAATTTCATAACAAAACAAGAATTATCTCTTTGAAAAATAATATTTAATTTTCAATTTCAAACCACCTTCTTTTAAGGACACTTTTGAAAACATAATAACCCACGTTCTTAAAGAAAATCCAATTCCGAAAATCATTTTTCCCTTTCAAAAAATCATTTCAGAAAACCAATCAATGATTTTCCACAAAACAGAGCATGAAAATTTTCCACAATGGATGAGGAATGAGTGAAAACCCACACTAATACAATATTTATCATTAAATACTTTTCATTGTTGTCATCAATCATCTCTATTCATGATTCCATGATGTTAAACATAACAAATTCATACTATTAGAAATATGTTAAACTTCATAGTGTCTCTCGTCCTATTTTCAAGATGTTAAACTGAAAAAATTCATCCTGGAACCAAGGTGTTAAACTGCACACTATATCTCATCATGGTTATAGAAAGTTAAACTACACAAATTCATTATAGATGAAAGGCATTAAACATCACATAATCTCCCATCTTGGTTTCATGACATTAAACTGCACAAATTCATCCTGGTTGTAGGATGTTAAATTTAATAGTGTCTCTCATCCAGGTTGCATGAAGTTAAACTAAAAATATTCATTTTTTCAACAAGACATTAAAATAAAAAGAGGATCCACATTGGCAGTAGTGGGGAGATGAGATGTAGGATTCCTCAAGGTTAAGAATAGTGCAAAATTATAAAACGCAGAACCCAAAAGATCAAACAATGACAAAGAAAACATAGAAAATAAAATACATTGGATTCTATCGTTGGTTCATCTGATGGATTGTAGTGCAGCTGCGCTAGAAGTAGAGGAGTTCTGAGAGAACTTCCAAATCTCAATGAGCGAGTACCGGTTAGGGTTCTCTTAAATAGATCGGGAACACTTTTAACAATGCTTTCAGAAAAGCGATGATAAAGATCCCTTTTATGAGTGTTAAATTGATAAACACCAATAAAAGGGATCTTTATGTGAACTAAAAAAGTGCTGATAAATCTTGATATTTATCAACGCTCAGAAACCACTGATAAAAAAATAACTTCATGAGCACTAATATTTTAGCGCTGATTATAATTCTATTTGAAAACTCTTTTTTATCACTGATAAAGGATTTATTTAAATAAATTTATTATAATTTTATAATTATTAAAAATATATAATTATCTATTCATAATTATATTAATACTTATTTAAACAAATTATTATTTATTTATAATATTTTTAAATTTATAAATTTATAAATATATAAATATTCTTTTATAAATATATTTATATATAAATATTTATTTACAAATATATTTTTAACATTATTAGTGGATATATATCTTAAATAAATGCATTTTAAAAATGACTAACATTAAATAATTCATAATGATTGCACTTTAAAAATATTGAAAAAATGGATAAGTTTTATTAATTAAATATAATGTATTAAAAAAATATGGATATATATATATATATATTGAAGTAAATATGAATACCTATTAAAAATACTAAAACATAATAAATAAATAAATATAAATAAATATTAGAAAATGATTAAATTCTAAAATAATATACATATTTAAAAAAATTAAAAATGAATCCCCTAACTATAATAGTATTAAAAATAAATTATTAAAATTGACCGATTAAAAACATAATATATTATATGTATCATATTAATAATGAAATTCTACAATGTATTGAAATTCGAATAAATTACATAAATATTAGGTGTACGTGTTTTTATATATTGTGTAAATATATTTTTGTGTGTGTTTGTATATAAATTGCATTAATTGCATATGTGTGTGTGTGTGTGTGTGAAATCAATGTAACACGCGATGTTTGATATATGTTAAATTGAAAAATCAATCATTAGAAATGAATAATACATTACTATGTTTCTAAATAACATTTTATTCATTTTATATATATTTATTTTTAATTTATATTATTTATTACTATTTATAATTAATAGATATATATATATTATCCTTATTCATTTTTATTAATTATTTTTTCATTATTAAATGTTTAAATATTCTTTAATTTATTAATTTTTTTAATTATATATTCATTTATATATCAATATTTAATATATGATATTTATCAATAATTATAATCTGTATATCTATTCATTTTATTCATTTTTATCAATAAATATTTAATTGATAAAAAATTTAATATTTTTCTTAATATACTCATTTTAAATTTTTATTTTTTTAATTAATTAATTTTGTTAATTTTATATATCTATATATTTAAAATATACCATTTATTTATTTTCAAAATTTATATATATGTTTATTCATTTTTAGCAATAATTATTTAACTAATAAAATTATTAAATTTTTTAATTTTATTTTTCGAACCTTTATTAGCGCTAATAAAGCATGGATAAAGGTTTCCATGTATTGGTGATTTATTGTTAGTGCCCATAATGGTTGAATTTTATCAACACTAAACATAAAGTGGTCATAAAGGGTAACCTTTATCAGTGATAAAATAATAGTAGATTAAGGAGACCTTTTATTAGTGCAAAACAACATGTGCTGATAAAAGGTACCCTTTATCAACACTTTTATTTAGCACTGATAATGGTCCCCCTTTATTAGTGCTTATTTTAGCACTGATAATGATGGGTTTTCTCGACGTATTTTCTAGAGAAAATAAATTTTGGCACTGTTAAAGGCCAGTTTTGTAGTAGTGCAGCCATTCCACGATGCTCTAGTCCATCTCATCTCGACTGGACATCACATTCACCCTTATGAGTAAACACGACACCCTTTGGTGATGTGAAAGTCACCCTCAGGTGATAGCAGTCAACGTAATCTTAATAAGCTACTAACCAGTCCACTCTGAGAATGACATCAAATCCTGTCATCTCAAGGACATGAAGATCCTAGAAAAAGTGACACCCACCAACCTTAAGGGGGAACTCCCTACCCTGGTGCCCATCAACCATTCTGATTCCCAATGGTGTGTCTAGTGTTAAAACACCCTCACATGACCCCATAATAAGTCCAAGGCTTTTCATCATAGGTGAATATATAAAACTATGAGATACACCTGTATCAAAATTTGTATATGCAATAGTAGAGGATACTAAGATCATACCACTCAGTATAGACGGTCTGACACCATGCTACATTGGGTTAGGATGTTCAAAATATATCATGTATGTATTATCCCCATGTGACACAAACTCGCTACCAGATGTAGGTCCTCTCTAATTTCTATGTGTAATTGGTGTCTGGATAGCTCTTCCATGATCACCAATACCTCAGTCTGATTATCCAGCATTACTCCAGCTCCCTACATGACGTGGAGTTGAGAAACCTGCTCCCGAACCTGGTGTTGTAGTCGACCCCTACCACTCAAAACTTTAGGGAAGGTCATGAAAACCCTCTAGATGTGACTCATCCTGTAGCAAGATCGGAACTCGATTGGGTCATTGTCAAATTGATTCTTCATATGGCCTTGCCTTCCACACTTGTGAAAAAAATAGAGCTACCAGCCCTCACAGCCTGACTGGAATTCATCTTGTGGGAAGCCTCAAAATGACAATTCCATATTGAAGATATAGAACCAATAGGTACATAGGAAACACTTCCCTTCTATAGACCACCATATTCCCTCAGGTTCTGATCTGTAATCAGTGTCTAATTCAAAATATCAAT
Source organism: Viscum album (assembly GCA_963277665.1). Classification (NCBI taxonomy): domain Eukaryota; kingdom Viridiplantae; phylum Streptophyta; class Magnoliopsida; order Santalales; family Viscaceae; genus Viscum; species Viscum album. Next base: position 585,581,464 of record OY728130.1, read on the forward strand.
GATAGAGGTCAATATGAACATGTTTACCTGAGATCTGATAGCATGTTAGAGACCATCCACAAAGTGTCTCGCTCAAGATTTCTCATTATTAAGGTACATCAGCACAAAAATCATTAACTTAGTAAAGTGTTCCAAGTAATCCATAACCATCATCGTGCCCTACTCTAGACACATGAACTCACTAACCCGCTCTGCCCACAGTGTCCCGAGGTAAAATAAATTGTAGAGTCGGGTCTGGAAATCAGTCCAACCCATATCTCACTACACCTCATCCTAGTTAAAAACATCTAACCAGTATTTTTCTTCACCACATAGCATGTAAGACATGATCATTACCCTCCTCTCAAGAGGCATCTCTAGATTCTTGAAGATAGCTAATGTGGTATCAAGACACATATTATCATTTTGTATACCTCCATCTCCTAAAAACATGAGAGGATATAATTGTTAAAACACTCATATCAGTTCAACCATAGATAAGGTAGGTTGTAGTGCTCCCTGAAAAGTTTATATATATTGAAATAACCCCTCACAGAACTATGCCTCAACACCTATATTTGGAATAGCCTCTAGTTCTAGAGATGGAACTAATGGAGGATCAACTAGTAAACCATAACCCACATCCTCTGAATCATGTTCATCAACACCCTTTATAAATACCACTAGAGTTATTCATGGTGGAATGCCTCGATAATTCCAAAAACATTCCTAAGAAAGGAACAATATCAAATTCGTAGCTCAAAATCATAGGATAGGTCAAAACCATCCTAAAACCAATTCAGAACCCACAACCTACTCCTAAAGCCTAGACTGTATAAAGAATAGTTGCAACACAACAAGAAATAATACCTCTTCCCACTCAAAAGGTTGGGTCTAGGTCAAGTCTCTATGTAGTTTCCATTTACTTTTATATTAATATTCATTTGTTCAATGATTTAACTGATGGTCCACTATGTTTCAATCCCTGAGGGCCCATAACCCCTCATGAACTAAAATTTTATGCCCATATAATCAATACATATCAAATTAACTTTAATGGATAAATTTAAATGGTTCTTTATTTCCCAATGCATAATGGCCCATACACCTTATGAATTGAAATATGACATCACTTATTTATCCTCTGTGCAAAGTCTATCACAACATCTGGAACTGCTATCATAGCACCTATCCGAACATCATGCGTCAAAAAATGCATCCTAAATATCATGGACTAATGAATAATATTTTATTTCTAATTTCCTATTAGATGAATGATATGGAATACCCTCATATCATTAGTTTGTAACATAAATAGAACCCAATCATATTAATAGTAATATCATAAATCACGTGTGTCATCAAATGGTGAAATAAAATCAAATGTAATAGTCAAAACTACAAATAGAAAATTCATTTGTGGAAATTTGTAATTTCTTAGTACAAGGGTTATTTATGCATAAACACATCTCATTGCCTAATTTTATCCCCTTCCTATTCCTATCTATTGTCTCCAAACAGTAAATCAAACTAAAAAAGAAACACATTTGATACCACTTTGTAACATCCAAGACTCAGATTTTACTCAATATTGCCCCGATCTTGGTTGGATACAAGGCCTCAAGTGCATATCGCAAAATTTTAGAGGCTTTTGACTAGAAGCAAGGGCCCAGGTGGGTTATTGGGGAGTCTATTCCCTCATTATCATATTATATCAGAGCAGAATTCAAAAAAATTCAATAGTAGAAGCAGATATAATAAGCAGACAGCAATTAAATAGAAAAAAATAGAAGGAATATATAACAAGCTATAAGTGTCTCAAATACAATGATGCAGATGATAGAAGTATCTAGAAAATATCCAAAATAAATACATGGAATAATATTACAATAAAAGTATCCAAAATCCAAAAAGAAAAAACAATTTCCTAGTAGAATCACAAGCCTAAGCATGGTCCCATGCTCCCCAACTCAAAATCAATAGTAAGGAACCATTGTTAGGGAGCTTACCCTTATCAATTCCAGTAACCATATAATCTGTTTGGGTCCCCAAGGTGGCCCAAACAAGGTGTGTGTAACGACCAAACTTTGGTTAATGAAAATCCCACTTGATCTAAAAAAATACCTTAATATGTGAAATAGCCATACAACATATGCACTTATTTTGTTTTTGGATTTTAAAATACCATTATGAATTGTGACCATTGCTAATATAGTAATTGAACAGTGATCTCTTGATTAGTATAAATTTGGGCTTTAACAGTCTAATTTACTCAGACAAAGGAAGTGATGTCCTCATCCAATAGAATTGCTCCATATGAAGCCCATTTGTCGAAGCTCAGAAAGTAGGTGGCATCATTGGGCTTCGTTCTTGACCAAGCCCAAGCCGAGATTCATCAGGTTAATCATGAACGGAACCGTCTACGGGAGAAGTGGAAGTTGATAGATATCACCGCACGTGCAATGTTATCCGACCCACCCCAAGAGTTTGTCACCATCGTGCTCCTTACCCTTAGGTCTTATGCAGCTGTTTTAAGGGGTTATGTGACAAATCTATAGTACTATGGTCATGTACATTATTTTTGTATATAATAATGAATATACTTTCTTGTAATTATTGTTACTTTGTAAATAGTTTTTAAATCTTAAATTGTGTTTTTTAGGTAATATTCAACTAAAAAAATCTATTTGGATGAATTATTTGATTTTTGAATTAAATAATATTTTAATAAATATTATTATTATTATTAAATTAATTTATACTAAATATAAATGATCTTATAATTTTATGAATGCAGTCGTAATTTTTATTAAGGTTCAAAATCCATTTTTTCCAAAACTCATGAATTTTCGATAAATGTCAGTCTTTATTTTAAAAGTTAAAATTAGCATATTTATAAAATTATTTAGATTAAATAAATATTATTTTTGGAATCAGAACTTCGAAATTTTCCAATAGTGAATTTTTCATATATTTCTGAGACAATCAAATTTTTGGGTAAAAATTAAATACCGTTTAAATATATAATGTCTTTTATGACATCAAAATGACCCAATAGTGATGTAATAAAATACTATAAGCTTTATTTTTGTCCAATTTATGTTTTAACATTAAATTAATGTGATTTTGGGTTTTTTTGTCTTATTTTACAAAGCATTAATGGACCCTTCCAAACTTATTAAACATCTTGCCTTTTTAAATTATTTTCATTGCGAGTGTGACTCCCCTCCACATAAGCAACCCCATTTTTTTAAAAATTTAGGACTATGGACTTATAAAATATTTTTTTCCACTTCCCTTTTCCGAAAACTACGGTCTGGTTTGTGGTTTGGATTAATTTAATGTGAGGTGTCCCAAACCTAAATAATAAACAATTCTCTCACTTTTCCTATAGAAACTCACCCAAGCTACCACTTCCTCCTCACTCAAAGCCTTTGGGTTCGTCCAAAATCTGCCAAAAAACCTTCCCTAGATCATGTCCCATGTCCAAGAGCTTCTGGTATCATCAAAAAACCAATCCTAGCTTCATTAAGGAGGATCTCAAGAGGAGGATTTAAGAGGTAATTCCCTTCTCTCTCTTTCCTTTAAATTCTTTTTTAATTTCAAGTTCATTTCTTAATCTCTCTCCATCTATATTTATCCAAATGGTATTTTAACTCCATTATTTTAAATATACTGGAATTTAATTATGCTAATGGCATATCATACCTTCCAAACCCCATTCCCCCTCCATTATGTTATAAAAGAAAATGTCGTTCGTGAGGTGTTAATTTGTCACCTTCAAGAATGACATGTTTTCTTCTTCCATTTCTACCTTAAGATATGTTCATGAAACCATTTTTATGGTTGAACCAGAATATTTTATATTTATTATGTTCTATTTAAAGTTCTGGAACTAATTTATGTATATATTACTATGTGATAAAATAAAACAAGTTCTTTGTGATCGAAAAACGGCCCAAATTAACCCAAACAATCAACATTTAATTCTTATCTAATGACTCTTCCACATGGTATAATTCATCATAAGATCATTTTAACTTCTTTAATATCATTAATAAAATTAAATACTTGTTCTGGATGTTTACCCATTTTCTACCCGAACATCAATTTAAGAATACAGGTGAACCACTCAAGGAAACCATAAAAACAAACATTCCTGAACAATGTTTTTAAACTCTATAACTCATCCAAAGGCACATAAAATCACTTAATGAAACCATAATGAACCATATTAATGTACACAAGGTTATTTATTTTTCAATTAATGAATCTAATGTGGTTATACAATAGATTATAGTGAAGGAAGAATTCAGATATAAGGTATGGGGAAATTCTCAAACCCAATTTCATCCTTCGGGTTCTCCCTCCTTCACTCCATTTTTGATATGATTAATCCTTAAAAATAATTTTTTAATCATTTTATTTATTTGGGATATACACTTTTAAAACTGGTGTTTATGTCAAACAAAATGTTTTCCAAAAGAACTTTTCTTTTAAGAACACACTTTTTACTTCTCACTCAAAGTTGACGGTTCTTGTAACATGTTTGTTATTCCCTCTTTCTTTGGGAACCCAATGTTTATGAATGTTTTCGTATGAGTTGTAACCCATTCCTTTTCATCGGTTAATTATGTTCATTTTTTATATATGTTCATTGTTTCAATCATGATAATGATAATGTTATGATGTGACGGGTGTGCCCGGAACTATATAGCGCAATATGAATGGTTCAATGTGACGGGTGCGCCTGGAGTTATACGGTGCTCCAATGCATTGGGTAAAGTAATCTATATCCTGAGTAAATGTGAAATGATGTGTGAATGAGATTATATCTCTATTCACTAGTATGTTTGGTAGTTAACCACTATGACATGATTTTTCATTTTTATGCATTTCCACATTACAAGACTTTTATTTATGCTTCCTCCCATGTTCATGATCTTTTTCCTATGACATGATTATGCTCATACAATGCCATATTTTTCTTATATATCGTCTTACTGGGATTTTAGATCACCCCTTTTGATGTATATCCTCAGGTGGCTACATGTACTAAGGAGAGGACAATTACCAATAATATGCTAGATAAGAAGAAATTAAATAAATATTTATGCTTGATGTTGTAATTGGTATGTACGATCCTAGTTTTACCAAGACACTAAAACTTTGCATCCTCTATGAATAATACAATTATGTTTTTTATCTTTAAAATTTTGTAATAGTAATGTAAGAAAAGGCTGGTTCGTTATAGTTGGTATCAGAGGTAAGGTTTAGTTAATTTTAGAATTAAGATTAGTGAACCGTAGAGAAAACCTCTAACGTGAGACTAAGTAAATTTGTTAACACAAGAACCTTTACATAGGGATCCCATATGTTATGCTTTTAGTACAAATTAATAATCTATTCATGACTTGTTGACTTATATTTTGCTCTAAAATATTCTATTTTAGAAGATGGTGGGAACCAGGAGAAACCAGGCCAACAACTCGTGCGAGGGCCAATGCAACGATTGCACGAACGACATCCCCAATGATTTGAGAGGTGGAATTCAGAACTTCATGAAGATGCTTACCCAACTATCTCAGGTTATGAACAATAAACATAATAATGGGGAACATCCTCCTTCAACAAAGAGGGAGAAAATGGCTATCAAATGCTTTATGCGGCAATGACCACCGACGTTTAGTGGATCTTCTGATCCACTAGTTGCGGAACAGTGGGTCAACTCCATGGATAAGATATTTTATGTTCTTCACTATTCTAAGATGGAGAAGATGACTATAACACCCCAAGCTTCTACGGTACACTTCTCTTTGAATAATGCAATACAGTGTGTTGTACGCAAAATCGAGTTCTAACACACCACAACCAATCAAACTAGCCGTAATGAATAGTAATACCCACTTTTTGAAATTTATAAACTTTATTTTTCAAAATGGACTTCATTTTTGGATTCGGAATATCGAAATTATCCTAGGGTGAATTTTTGGAATTTTTCTGAAAAACTTCATTTTTTGATAAATAGTGAAACCACTAAGTGGTAGTTAAAAAAACTAATTTTTTCATAAAACTTACTTTTACTGCTTCTGTGAGTGGAATTTTAAAAATCCGAGAGACACGGTTAATATCAAGGACTAAAATTTGGTTCATTAAGATGAAAATAATTTTTGGTGAATAGTAACTTGTTACTTTTATTTACCACGATTAAAAGTAAATAGGGTAATTAAGGGTAAAAATGATATTAATATTACCATAACACAAGTCATAATTCTATTGGATAAGCTTAATTCGACCGAAAACAACCTTAGGAATAAAATATTATCATTTTGGTCCACGTGGATTAGATTAGGACATTTATTATTATTTAATTCAAAGAAGAGTTAAAAGAGTTAAAATCAAAGTTTATTTTCTAAATCATTTTTAATATAAGGGTATACATAAGATAAATTCGATTTTAAATATTCATTAAAAATATAAAAATAGTTTCTACATAATGGTATTTTATTTATAATTTTTAGACATTAAATAATTTAATTTATTTATGACCCAATGATGATGCAGTAATTACCATAATAGTGAAAAATTAAAATAATTGATATTATAAATACCCAAATAAATATAATTTGAGACTTTTTATGAATTAAAATAATTTTATAGGTTAATAGGACATGTTAGGAATTCTTTAAGTTACTTTTTTCGAAGTAATCCTTATGTACTGGTTTTTACAAAAATCAATTATTGAATAGTGTCAAAATTGACATAAAAGAGTTTTTAAAACAAATATTATATTATTAATTGATATTCAATTCATAAAAATCTAAGGTTCATCCAAGAGACTTATATCATGATAGGTGTGTCATTAATGGACCACTTGGGGGTCTCTTGGAGGTATATAGTAAGTTTATTAACTATATAATATAAAAATACAAAGTGACATGGTAAGTGTCAAACTAATTAACTAAGAGTTAAAACTAAAAGATAAGGTTAATATAATGATCCAAACCTGTCTAAATTCTATTGGTTGGGTGGTTTTAGACCCATACCCACCTTAACCTTTAAATAATCCACTTTGGAGCCATTAGAAACCGAATATGAATTTATTATAAAATAATATTTCTAGCTTTTCCAAAGGTGCCCCTCACCCCTCTTATAAAAGGGAACTCGCCCTTCTCATTAATTAAAACCCTCAAAGCCATTTGGCTCCGCCAAACTCTGCCCAAATACTCTCTAAAATTCCCTCACTTCATCCTATAGGACTTAATTTTGTTATAAAGCCATACTAATGAGCCCTTTTGATCAAATCAAAAGGAAGAACCCGAAGAAGAGGTAATGATTTCACCACCCTTTTTTAAGTTCCTTTCTTCTTCCACTTATTCTTTATTTTTTATTAACATTATAAAATAATAACTCCAGTATCCTATATATACTATGATGTTATTATAAATATTGTACAAACATATTCTGTATTCTATCCATCCTTTGAATAACATGTCACCATACGTGCGTACGTACGACTTACCGTCTCCACGTCGTGGTGTAATTGTTATTCAATAAATTATTATTTGGATGGATATAATAATGATGTGTAATTCATTTAAATAATAAATATAACATGATAATGATTCTGTGTATAAGTTATACCATCCAATTATATATTATTTTAATATCAAAAAAATGATATTGTCGCTCGTGCGTACGTACGGACTACCGTCTACACGAACGCGATGAGATTCATTCTCCATCGTATCCATTCAAATCTAATTCTCATTTGATGATTAATAATAGTATCTTAGGACTTTATATCATTCTGGATATGATTAAGATACAACCTATCCATGACAAACACGGCTTACGTAACAAAACATATAAAACAAAACGAGTAAGTTAACACTCGAAACAACGATAATTCTAAGATATTATTAACAAATCATTGTTAAAAGATCATATATGATATCATATTAATGTATATGATTATTGTATAATTTAATAACAATTATTTCACCATTATACAGGAGGTTAACCTACCCTCAACCAAGTAAAAGTACAAGGTAAGGGTTATTTCACAATCTCTTCATTATCCGAGGTTGTTTATACGTAATAATCTACTGGGATTTCATTATCATCGACATCCATGTTTCATAAAAAAAATTCAAATTTTTTTTACTATGTACAATAATATGGCTTAAAGTCATTTATACCCTTATTTGACTTTTTATAAGAGGTTTATAGAGGAATCATTCCGTCGTTTTCCAAACAAGGTGCTTTTTAACCTTTTCGACAGAATTAAGGTAAGATTGTTTTTTTAACTTATACGGTGGGTGCGGCTATTTTCCACCATTATAAAATCTTCGAAGCTTTCCTTAAAAGATTATAATAATATTTTCAAATAAAATCTTTTATTTTATAAATATATGACTCTTAAATGATTTCAAAATAAAAATAGATATTTCTCTAAAAAGAGTTTTGATTTCTTCTATGTCAACATCCTTTGATTGATTTTACGCTTATTTGAAGTTGATTTATTATGATACAAAACTTCTATATTGTATTGATCGTTTTGTGATATTTTTTACTGTGGATGTGTTATTTTTATACCAGTCATAGTTTATAGATGATGTATTTACATTTCTTATGCTAGTTTTAATACGAATGCTTATGTTATGTTTAAACCTTTTCATATGGGAATGCATTGGACTTAATATGTGACGGGTGGAGCCCGCTATAGCTCCTCGATGCATCAGTAGGTCTCATGAGACAAACTAGTGTCTTGGTACAAGCCCTTGACAAAATCTTATTTGTAGTCTTGGCACGAGACCTTGGCTATGTGGTTATGATAGTATGGCATTATGCATTCCATCATTATGAAAGTGGTTATTGATATTGCATGTGATTATTCAATTAGTAGAATATCCATGTGAATAAGTAAGTGGAATTATATCATTTTATTTTTTCCATACTATGTTGAAGTTGAAGTTTAAAAGGCTTTTGTTTTAGTTATACATTGCCTTAAATATTTATTCTTACTTATGAAAGTTTCTGCTATATTGTTATCCTTACTGGGCATTTGAGCTCACCCCTTTTCTATGTTTTATTTTTCCCAAGATGTGAAAAAGTAAATTATGAATGACCTGAAGGGATAGTATCAGGGGATAAGAGTGTCCACTATGGAGACTATGTTGTTGTAGTTTTCATTTTTATGATGTCATGTAAAACTTTATGAATATATCTAGTGTTTCCAACGCTACTAAACAAATCAGTCTTTTGAGATTTGATCTTTCTTGTGATCATGCCAATGTAATGTAATAATGCATCGACTCTGGGTAACTGGGGTCGGGGAATTACAATTGGTATCAGAGGAAGTTTAGTACATACCTTGGAAGATAGATTTAGTTAAACTCTGATTAGAGCACATAGATTTAAGATGGACTATGAGGATTAGTATAGAAGAACATCCTAGAATTTTGGTATTGTAGAGATTTTGTGAGTTTTCCGAGAAATACATCCCTGTCTGGATACGAGCAGGTAGTGGTGGCTCTGGCACAGATGTACCTAGGTTTAAAACCCGAAAACACCGCTTTGAGCTAGACTCGAACGGGAACTGTTGCACGACAACGGGCCTTGCTGTACTCTTGGTTACGACACTCCCATGGGATATGCTTAGGATAACTCTCATTTTCTTTACAAATCATTATGAAGTGTTTATGAGTATATAATTCATCAAAGAAATCATTTTTATGATTATGGATTATATCCATAAATATTTCAATTTATGTTAACTGTTTTATAAGTATGAAATTATGTATTTTTATTCATAAACTAATTGGCCTTTTGAGATTTGATCTTTCTTGTGATCATGCCAATGTTATGTAATAATGCATTGACTCTCGGTAACTGGGGTTAGGGCATTACAGTGACACTAGTCGTTTATCATCTATATGGAGAGGTCGATCAATGGTGGGTTTTGATTAAGAACACCAAGCCAAGGGAGGAAATTGAAGAGATGGAATGGGAAGATTTTAAGATAATGTTTCTTAACAAGTATTTCCCAAGAACTCTTCGCACGAAGATGGAGAGAGAATTCATAGAGATCAAGAAAAAAGAAGGAGAATTTGTCAAAACCTATGAAATGAATTTCACAAGGCTTGAAAGGTACGCTTCAGGTTTTGTTATCAGTATTGATAGAAAAATTGATAGATTCTTTAGTGGATTAAAGCCACACCTTCAAAAGGCTCTTGCAATTCGAGACATTAGGAGTTGTGAAGAAGTTGTTCGTTGTGATCTCAAAGTGGATATGGAGTTTGAAGAATTGTCCCATGGCTATGGTGATTTGAAACGAAAGATGGACTTTCAAGAAGGTGGATCTAATTATAAGGGTGGGAAGAAAACCCAATGACCCACATGCCAAAAATGTGGGAAGTTGCACCACGGGAAATGCTTTAAAGGGACAGGGAAATGATTCAAGTGTGGGAAAGAATGACACCATTATCAAGAGTGTCGAAAAGACACGAAATGGAAAGAGAATGTGGCAGAATAATGGATAGAACCACCCATGGTTCAATGCTACAACTATAGGGAGCTAGGAAACTATTTAAACCAGTCCACCAAACCGTGAGTTCTTGAGGGTAATCAGTCTCAGCAGCCATGAAAGCCAAATGAACAAGGGAAGGCTTATGCCATAACTACAGTGGAAGTGGAGCAAGATAATGAAGTCATACAAGGTACACATCCTATTCAGTCAAGAATGGAAAAAAGTCTTATTTGATTCTGGTTCTACGCATTCCTTTATATCTTGCAAGTTTTCTTGAACTATAGAATCAAATACCCAAAACCTTGAAGTAGAGATATCTATAAAAACACCATGTGGTGCAATCATTCCATCCCAAGTGTTTGAATCTTCTCCTGTTGGCGTATGTGGGAAGATTCTTCTAGAAAATATCGTAATACTTCCCTTGGTGGAATTTGACGCTATAATGGGAATGGATTGGCTCTAATTATATAAAGAACTTATCAAATGTCAGTAAAAGGAAATATCTTTTCATATTCCGAACCATCCCATTATCCTCTACAAGTGCAAGGAAGATTATAAATCTCCTTTGAAAAATCCATCAATGGTGTGGGTGTTGATTCCCTATGAAGAAGCATACTTCGCCCAAATAGTTGAGTTGAAGGAAAGTGCCAAACTTGAGGAAATTACCATCGTGGGGGAATACAGTGAAGTATTTCCTAAAGAGTTACCCATAATTCCCCCTTATCGTGAGGTAGAGGTATCAATTGAACTCATACCCGAAGCTACTCCTATTATAAAGTATCCCTATAGGATGGCCCCTATCGAACTGGAGGAGTTAAAGAAGCAGCTGTAAGAGAATCTGGACAAAGGGTTCATACGCCATAGTGCATCACCTTGGGGTGCGCCAATGCTCTTTGTGAAGAAGAAGGATGGAACAATGCGTCTGTGTATCGATTATCGAGAACTCAACAAGATCACCATAAAGAAAAAGTATCATCTTCCAAGGATTGATGACTTGATTGATTAGTTAGGAGGTGCTCAATACTTCTCAAAGGTGGATCTTAGTTGTGTATATCATCAGGTAAAGGATAAAAAGGAAGATATTCAGAAGACTGCCATCAGAACAAGGTATGGGCACTATGATTTTTTGGTGATGCCCTTCAGACTTACTAATGCCCCTGTAATCTTTATGGATTTGATGAATAGAGTCTTTAGACATTACCTTGACATATTTTTGTTAGTTTTTATTGATGATATTCTCATCAACTCTAAGAGAAAGGAGGAACATTAAGAACATCTATGTCTTGTGTTGGCAATATTAAGAAAAGAGATGTTGTATGCCAAGTTCAGATAGTGTGACTTTTTTATGAAGCAAGTCACATTCTTGGGAAATGTGATCACAAGTGAAGGAATTTTTGTGGATCCTTCAAAAAAGGAGATTTAGGAATGGCCCAGGCCCTCTAGTGTCACATAAATTTGTAGTTTTCTTGGATTACATGGGTACTACCGACATTTTGTGAGAAACTTCTCATGATTGTAAAGCCCGCTAACTATGTTAACAAAGAAAGGGGTTAAGTATGTATGGACAGAATAATGTGAGGGAAGCTTCAAGGAGCTAAAGAGAAGGCTGATCACTACACCTGTACTCACACTACCGAAAAATGGAGAAGGTTTTGTGATATACAGTTATTCTTCAAAGAAAGTATTGGGTTGTGTACTCATGAAAAATGAAAATGTGATAGCCTACGCCCCACAGCAGTTGAAGATACATGAGCTGAACTACCTGACGCATGATCTAGAGATGGAAACTCTGATTTTTGCCTTGAAAATCTGGAAGAACTACCATTATGGTGAGAAGTGTGATATATACACCAACCACAAGGTCCTAAAGTATATATTCCCACGAAATGAGCTCAACATGTTTCAGAAGAGATGGTTAGATCTAATCATGGATTAGGATTTCTCTATTCACTATCATCCTAGAAAGGCAAACAAGGTAGCTGATGTTCTAAGCAGAAAAGAACATTCTACTCTATCCACGATGCAGATTGAGAAAGACCTTGTCTTCTTAGAATTGAAAAGGATGGATTTATAAGTCATAAGGGCAGGGGATACATCCTACCTTTCCCAAATGATTTCACAACCATCCATCCAAGAGAAGATTAAAGAATCAAAAAGGGATGATGTGGAGATACAAAAGAGGGTGAAAGAAGTAAAGGAATGGAAGCTTCAGGAGTTCCATATCGATTATGAGGGTGTGATTCGGTTTGGAATGTGGCTTTGTGTGCCTTTATTACCCGGGATATAGAAGGAGATATTCGACAATTCACATAGCTCAACATTCTCTATCCATCCTAGGAGTACCAAGATGTAATGTGTTCTCGGAGAACACATCTTGTAGGATAACATGAAGAAGGATATTGTGGAATATATATCATGGTGCTTGGTATGTCAGTAAGTTAAAGCATTGAGACAAAATTCCAAAGGGATGATGCAACCATTGCCTATACCCATGTGAAAATGGGAGAATGTTACTATGGAATTTGTCATGGGTCTCCTGAATACATCTAAGGGAAATAATTCCATATGGGTTGTGGTTGACTGACTCACCAAGACTGCCCATTTTATCACTATTCGGGAAGACCTCTCACTTGAACAACTTGAAAAGATATAAGTAAAGGAACTTTTGAGACTGCATAGCGTTCCACTCTCGATTGTCTCTGATCGTGATCAAAGGTTCACATATAAATTCTAGAGGAGCCTTCAACATGCTTTGAGTACTGAATTAAATTTCAGCACGGCCTATCACCCCCAAACTGATGGCCAATCTGAAAGTACTATTCAAATGCTTGAAGATATGCTAAGATGTTTCTCTCAAAAATTAAAAGGTGGATGGGATTAGAATCTCCCATTGGTTGAGTTATCATAAAAAAATAGGTTCCAGATGTTTATTCAGATGACTCCATATGAAGATCTATAGGGAAAGTGATGTAGAACTCCAACCTATTGGGATGAAGTTTGAGAAATAAAGCTACATGGACCCGATCTTGTGCAAAAGATAACAGAGAAGGTTGAAGACATCCAGAAACACATCAAAGCTTTTAAAAGTCATCAAAAGAGTTATGCTCACAACCATCGAAGGTAATTGAAGTTCGAAGTTGGGGATAAATTCTTCCTTCTAATATCACCATGGAAGAGAGTCATGCAATTTGGAAGGAAAGGGAAGCTAAGCCCAAGGTACAATGGCCCCTTTAAAATCCTTGACCGCATAGGAGTCATGGCCTATTAGCTTGCACTTCCACCAAATATGGCTCATGTTCATGATGTGTTTCATGTATCACTACTGAGAAAGTACATACCAGATCCCTCACTTGTACTAAACTCATAGTTGGTGCAGTTGGAAGATGGTCTTTCCTATGAGGAGTAGCCGGTAAAGATTCTGGACCGAAGAGATAAGGTTCTACGCAACAAGACATCCCATCTTATCAAAGTGTTGTGGAGGAACCATAAGTTTGAGGAAGTAACATGCGAACAGGAGGAAGCAATGAAGGAAAAGTACCCGTGTAAGTTTTTTCCCTAGAATGTAAAATGAAATTTTGAGGCTGAAATTTTTTAAGGGTATAAGATTGTAATGACCCAAACTTTGGTTAATGAAAATCCCTCTTGAACTAATTAAATGCCTTAATATGTGAAACGATCATATAACATATGCACTTATTTTTTTTGGATTTTAAAATACCATTAATAATTATGATCGTTTCTAATATAGTTGTTGAAAAGTGATCACAAGATTAGTATAAATTTGGGCTTTAATAATTTAATTTACTCAGACAAAGGAAAAGATGGCCTCATCCCGTATAATTTCTCCATATGAAGCCCATTTATAGGAGCCTGGAAAGGAGGTGGCATCATTGGGATTTGCTCTTGACCAATACCAATATGAGCTTCACTAGTTTAAGCTCGAACGGAACCGTCTACGGGAGAAGTGGAAGTCGATAGAGATCACCACGCATGATATGTTATCTAAGCCACCCCAAGAGTCTGTCACCATCTCGCTTCTTACCCTTAGGTCTTATGCGGCTGTTTTAAGGGGTTATGTGACAAATCCCTAGTACTATGGTCATGTACTTTATTTTTTATATAATAATTAATATACTCTCTTGTTATTATTGTTACTTTGTAAATAGTTTTTAAAGAACAAATAGTTTTTTTAGATAATATTCAACTAAGAAATCTATTTTGATGAATTATTGGATTTTTGAATCAAATAATATTTTAATACAATATTATTATTATTATTAAATTTATTTTTATTAAATATAAATGACCTTATAATTTTATGAATGCAATCGTAATTTTTATTAAGGTTCGAAATCCATTTTTGTCAAAACCCGTGAATTTTCGATAAATGTCGGTTTTTATTTTAAAAGTGAAAATTAACATATTTAGAAAATTATTCATATTAAATCAATATTATTTTTAGAATCATGATGTCGAAATTATCCAATGGTGAATTTTTCATAATTTTCTGAGCCAGTCAACTTTTTGGGTTAAAATTAAATATCGTTTAAATATATAATGTCTTTTATGACATCATAAAGACCCAATATTGATGTAATAAAATACTATAAGCTTTATGTTAGGACAATATATGTGTTAAAATTAAAATAATGTTATTTTGGGTTTGTTTGACTTATTTTACAAAGCATTAATGGACCCTTCAAGACTTATTAAATATCTAGCCTTTTTAAATTATTTTCCTTGGGAGTGTGACTCAGCTCCACATAAGAAACCCCATTATTTTAAAATGTTAGGAATATAGACTTATAAAATATTGTTTTAAACTTCACTTTTCCAAAAAAATGGCAAAAACCATCGGATGGTTTGTGGTTTGGATTAATTTAATGTGAGGTGTCCCAAACCTAAATAATAAAGAATTCTCTCACTTTTCCTATATAAACCCACCCAAGCTCCCACTTCCTCCTCACTCAAAGCCTTGTAGTTCGACCAAACTCTACCCAAAAACCTTCCCTATCTCTTATACCACGTCCCAAAGCTTTTTGTCTAATCAAAATACTAAACCTAGCTTCCTTAAGGAGGATCTGAAGATGAGGATTTAAGAGGTAATTCCCCTCTCTCTCTTTCATTTAAATTCTTTTTAATTTCAAGTCCATTTCTTAATCTCTCCCATACTATCTTCATCAAAATGGTATTGTAACTCCATTATTGTAAATATACTATAATTTTATGATGATAATGTCATATCATACCTTCTAATACAGATTCCCCCTCCTTTATGTTATAAAAGAAAATGTCGTTCGTGAGGTGTTAATTTATCACCTTCAAGAACGACATGTTTTCTTCTTCCTTTTATACCTTTGGATCTAGTCATGAAACTATTTTTATGGTCAAACTAGAATATTTTATTTGTATTATGTTCAATTTAATGTTCTGTTACTGACTTATGTATATATTACTAAGTGATAAAATAAAACAAGTTCTTTGTGATCGAAAAACCACCCAAATTAACCCAAACAATCATCATTTAATTATCATCTAATGATTCGTCCACATGGTATAATTCATCATAAAATCATTTTAACTTCTTTAATATCATTAATAACATGAAATAAATGTTATTTATTTTACCCATTTTTTACCCGAACATCAATTTAAGAATACAAGTGAACCACTCAAGGAAACCATAAAAACAAACATTCCCGAACAATGTTTTTAAACTCTATAACTCATCCAAAGGAACATAAAATCACTTAATGAAACCATAATGAACCATATTAATGTAAAAAAATTTCTTTATTTTTCAATTAATGAATATAATTTGGTCATATAGGATATTAATGTGAAAGAAGCGTTCGGATATAAGGTAAGGGGAAACTCTCGAACCCAATTTCATCCTTCGGGTTCTCCCTCCTTCACTCCATTTTTGGTATGATTGCTCCTTAAAAATCATTTTTTCATCATTTTATTTCTTTCTATGGGATATAAATGTTTAAAACTGGTGTTGATGTCAAACAAAATGTTTTCCAAAAGAACTCTTCTTTTAAGAACACACTGTTTACTTCTCACTATAAGTTGACGGTTCTTGTAACATGTATGCTATTTCCTCTTTCTTTTGGGAACCCAATTTTTATGAATGTTTTCATATGAGTATTAACTCATTCCTTTTCATGGTTTAATTATGTTCATTGTTGATATTTGTTCATTGTTTCAAGCATGATAATGATAATGTTATGATGTGATGGATGTGCCCGGAATTATATAGCGCAATTTGAATGTTTCAATGTGACGGGTGCGTCCAGAATTATACAGCGCTCCAGTTCATTAGGTAAAGTGATAAATCTCATGAGTAAATGTGAAATGATGTGTGAATGAGATGCTATATTTGTTCACAAATATGTGTGGTAGTTAACCACTATGACATGATGTTTCATTTTTATGCATTGCCACATTACAAGTCTTTTATTTATTCTTCCCCCCCCCCCTGTTCATGATCTTTTGCCTATGACATGATTATTCTCACCCCGTTCTATATTGTTTTTATCTATCCTCTTATTGGGCTTTTATCTCACCCATTTTGATGTATATCCTCAGGTGGCTACATGTACTAAGGAGAGGACAGGTGCCAATAAGAAGCTAGCGACGAAGAAATTAAATAAATCTGTATGCATGATGTTGTAATTGTTATGTACGGTCCTAGTTTTCCCAAGACTCTAAACCTTTGGATCCTCTATTTATAATACTATTATGTTTTTTATCTTTAAAATGATGTAATAGTAATGTAAGAAAATATTGGGTCATTATAGTGTGAGATAACATCCTAGTACGTAACCACGTAGAATTCTATACCGTTATATGCATCACGATGCAATATACTAAAAAAGTGTAACTAAGCATCTTTGTAAGTGGGAATTCCCAAGGAATATGTCTACTACAACAATTAATACTAAATTACTTCTCAAGGCTCCCTGCAACAATTTTCAACTCCTAACAAGGCATCTACAAGAAATATAAACAAAAAACACAATATCACCGTACAATAATCAACATCCTATCCACATGGCCTTTCCATATAAAGAGGCCATAAAATTAACCCAAATCCTTTTCATACCTCCAAATCCATATATCCCAGGGTCATTCCATATAATAAAGTCACAAAATAATCCCACTACCTTTACATATAATGAAGTCACAAAATAAACCCACGACCTTTCCATATAATGAATTTATAAAAGAAACCCACATCCTTGATGTATAATGAAGTGTAGACCATGAAGGGATGGATCCAAGGTGTATAAGACCAATAAATCCTCATCGAGTCCCAGAAGCATCTTGGTGGAAACTCGGTATAGGCACTGGTTGGATTCCAAGGATCTTATTTACCAACATGTCCTATGTGATTCCAAGAAATCTAGATCCAAGGGGTATAAAATCCCAAGGAACCCATATAATCAAGACCCAAGGTGAATAATCATCCAAGCTATCCACTGCCATGTTTCTTATCCATGGAGATCCTTCCAAGGAATCTATAAAATTATAAACCATTTCATACCATTTAGAAAATCAAACCATATGAGTTTGCCCACTCATATAATACATTTCTATTTAATTAAGTCACATGGGTATAAACACCCATTAATCACAATCATCCATTATTAATTATAATAAAACCAATGAGTATACCCACTCACTTAAAAAATTTCATTTAATCCATTAATCAAGTTAGGAGTGGAATATTATTATAACACAAGGCAAGGAGAAATAACATCTCCTTATCATTTAAACCAACCTCATTTAATTACAAATAAGTTTTCTTTAACTAGGAATACTCGAGGACACACCCCATGGTTAGTTCATCAAAGGTAGAAACTAATGCAAGTCGTGTTTCACCCCATGGGTGGCCTTCAGTTGAGGAAAAAACCCCAATGAATCTAAAATAACCTAAGGTCATCCCTAATAGGCATGGATTCATCTACTTCAGATTTACATTTCAAAAACGGGCCCCTACCAAAAATTCTGGCAGGCAACAAAAATGTAAATACCTCTATAAATTATCTAAATCCCAAAGAAATGTATATTCCACCTACCTTATCTCATTAGTAGAGTGTTCATCTACTATCAAGTCCTAATTCATCCTGTTTTGGAATAAATCTGAAGAATAGATGAAGAATTAGAAATTTGAGAATAATAGCCTAAATCCAAATAGCACATACATTGATATAAAGAATCAATAATTTATAAAATGGAATCAAGGACATATCGATTCAGTTCCAATAAAACTGTTGGTGATACAAATAGAGTCTAGATGGTCACTAGATCCAAAAAACTATAAAAGAAGTTTTTTTCGTTCCAAGAAGGGAAAAACTTTCGGTTTCAAAAAGAGTGGCCCTAGCCTCTATTTTTAAAAAATCTATTAGGAAAATACATTATGTATAATTTCCTTTCACATCATATAATTCCTGGTTTTCCCTTCTGGGGTAAAAACTCTTACACGCTATAAAAGGTCTTGGAAAAACCATTACACGTCGTTTAATTGTGCTATAGTCAAAACACAGCCCTCCAACCTCTTATTTCCCAAGAAAAACGCAACCATCCCATGTATCAACTTAGGTTTTAGGACAAAAATGAAATTAAACATGTGTTTAACAAGAAAACAATATATATAAACCTCAAGAAAAAGCCAGGATATTACAAAGGCCATTACCTTGAGTCAGATTCATCACACGTGTGTTTATATTTTTAAATAATAAAATTATGATAGTTCTTTAGTTTCTTGAGAACGTTTTTAAACTTTATTATTATTTTCATTTCACTTATTATAATTTTTTATACACTGACTTAATTAGTTTAGTTCACATTGGATTTTTTGACCATATTTGGCTTTTGTGTCAAAATTTACTTTAGAAGGTTGACTATTTTCAAAAAGGTAATAATTTAAACATATCCAGAATAATAATAATAATAATGAAATAATTATAATATTTATACATCAATTATACTTTTAAAACCAATGATTAATGGTTTTTATATAAAATTAACTATGTTAAAATCATAGAGATGGTAGGTCGTATGTATGTGTGAGTAACGTTTTCATTTTCTAATGATCAATATGGAAAGATGTTAAGTAATATATTGTATTTACATAATGATCCTAATATAATATATACCATATAATATACTTATATTTATCATCCATGTGATGTGGTGATGAAAGGAGAGTCATATAACTTCGTGAAGGTGCTAGTCCACTCATAGAGGAAGGACATTATCACATTTTTAGTGAGTAAAAAGGTGAGAATGAAAAATTATATATTATATTTATAAAATGATAAATATTTTAATAATATGATACTTATGTAATTAATATCACATATATTCATTATAATTACCCTTATTACCTAACATGTAAAGCATTAGTGAAAAAAGTCACATCATTTCGTGAGGCGATAGTTCCACGTACACACGTGCAACATTATCATAGCCCCTACGAAATTGAATGTAAGAGGATATATATGATATAATGACTCAATAAGTATAATTATGTTATAAATATCATATATATTGTTTGTATTCATCATCATTCCCAATTGTGATTGGTGGTAATGGAAAAATGAATGACATTGGTTCGCGAGGTGGTAGTTTTTATAGCACACAAATAGTGATTTCATAAACCATTTTATGGAAGTGGTGATGTGTTGTAGGTCATTACATTATTCTAATAATATCCCTGTATATATAATATAATTTTGTTATTATATCATCATGGTTTAATAAAAATTTAATATGGTTGAGAAAGAAATTAATTAAAGATGCTCCTTGAGGAACATTACCTCTTCTTCAGGTATCCCCATTAGGTTTCCATTGATGCTTTCCTAGGTTGTCTTTATTCCAAAACTAAGGCTTATAGGATTAGATTAGGGAGGTTCCTATGTGTTTTGTTAAGGTCTTAGACAAATCAAAGTGGTTTTAATTTTTTAATAAGGGAGAAGAGGGATGGCCTTTTATAAATGGCGCAAAGGATACACTTGGTATTTTTGAAAAGAAATGAGTGCTCCCACAATTTTCAAGTCACATGGGTCTAAAATGGACCATTATCAAACCCTATAGGTGGAATGGTAAAATATTTTTTATACAATATTATTGGTAAATTTTACAAATATCTTTTTAGTTTAACCCCATGGTAAACCAATTTTTACCTTAACCGTGGTAATTAATTTTTACTCCATTCAGTAATCATTTTGGTAAAAAATTTACTTCAACTTACTATAAAATATAAATTATTCATATTAAAAATATGGAATCCATTTTTTCAAATTCAATTCTTATATGTGGAAAATTTTAATTTAAAATTAATATCACATATGTGATGAGAATGTGAGTTCTTAAAGTTAAAATGCTCAAAAGTTTATGAGGTTTTTATAAAAAAAATCAATATGAAAATTATTCCAATGGCATAAAATAGTTTAACTAATATATAATTGAGATAATTTTACTTTAAAATAAATTAAATATTTAATTTAACATTATAAATTTTTTAAATGAAAAGGTAGTTTTCAATTAAAATTCATCATTTTTCACTATTCATTAAAAATTAAAATTTTCAAAAAAAGTCCCCAAAATTAATTCTAATATAATTTTGTTATTCATATTTTAAAAATGAAGTTTTTTTTAGAAAAAAGTTATAAAATTGCTAAAAATTCTTTTTAAATTATGTTCACAAAAACGACTAATCTGTCTTTTAGAAAAAAAAATATAGTTTTTTATAAAGAATTATTTTTTATTCAAAATGATTAAAATTTATTTACTAACAAATATACAACAATATTTTTTATAATTTTTTATTACTAATCATAACCTTAAAATTAACATCTACGTTATAACTAATATATTAATAATAATATTTTACATTTTTTCTAAACTCAGTGTTGTGTCTAGCGCAAGTTAGACAGAGTGTTTCATGTAATGCAAGTTGAAAATAGTGTTTCATATAATGAAAGATAAACTAATTTTAATGTGTAATGAAATATATTTAATAGATTGAATTTGTTTAAAAAAATACATATATATTAATGTATTTGGGTGTTATATTTTCTTCTAATATGGGTGTTGTGGGTTACATATACTACCGAACATTATTTTATTATTTTAAAATATTGAGGTGTCACAAGGATAACCTTTATTATGTAGGGAGGATGTTGTTGTATAATCCCTTTATTGCGGATCTACATGTTCTCCTTTGATCTTCAAGAAACAGATCTGGATTTTCGGGTTCTAGTGCGGTAGATCTACCATCATTTGTTATTTGACTTGATCGATTCTAGTTCCTTTAGGCTTGAAAGAATATATCTTGAACTTATTATTCTTGAGAGTAATATAGGAGTAGTAATGTAGATATATGTACACTACACACAATGATTATCAAATCTCGATTTTACACTACATAATAAACAAAACCATCTATTTATATATCTAGGGTTTATAATAAAATATTATTTAATTGCAATTTATAGCTTAAATAAAATATTAATATTGAAAAACCATCATTATATATAATAATAATAATATTATTATTATTTTATGTTGTTTTCTCATGAGTATAATGATTAATATTATTTTACCATAAATTAATCTAATATTCATCCCTAGAATTGATCATGGAACATTCAAACTACTCAGTATTTAATGAAATGAGGAATAAATGGTTTTATTTATAAATAAATACTTTATCCACAAACCAGTGAAGAAATAATTATTAAATATTAAATGAATAATTTCTATCAATAAAACAAGAATAAAATTATTCCTCTATCTTGAAAATAATTTTTTTTTCAAATAATTAAATTCAAATAGAATTTAATCAATATCAATAGAAATACATAGTATGTAACCCTCTAGGGTTATTTCTTGTTGGAATTAGATGGGATTTCTTAATGTCCAAAATTAATCTTTAGTAATGGTTTAAGGAATTCAATAGAAAGAACATAATATGAAAACATTAAAAACCATATATGAACTCTCACTTTGTAATATAATCCATTTGTCTCAATATCTGATAAATTTGGTTTCATAAACACATCATCAACATATATTCTTGATATGTATTTATTTGAAAATATGGAATAAACTTATCCTTATACCATGTACATGTAATTTAATGTGATAGTTTCATTTCAATAAAAGGTCGAAAATACCATCTTCTATAAATATGGAGTAGAAAAATGCTTCCTCGACTTATTTACTAATAAAACATTATTATTGACACACCCAATGTAACTAACTACTCCACGAACTGTTATGATCATGGTTTATAGAAGTAAATATAATTACATGATTCATGATATGTATTAATGGTGATTTTAAATTATAAGGATAATTAGACATGTTTTCATATAGGAATATCTGATGACATAAAAACAAGTATAATTTTTACTAGCAGGTCTATTCTCATAATCTACCTTCTCGGAGATTACCAAGTGTGAACATCATGAGATGAAGCCTCATCTGATTATCATTACTCACACCTGATAGTATACATACTATGTGCCCTATCAGAGTACATTATCTGACATTAGAATTATATTTAAGAATATTATCATGGTACTTCAAGGTTCTCATCAAAGTGGGGAATATCTATGATCATATCAATGCAATAGAACCTATGAATTTATTGCGTAAACGTCATGAAAAAATTAACAATATATAATAAGATGTTTTATTAATATTCAAATCTTCTAATATACATGAAATAAAATTTAAAATTTTTTTTTCTATAACACCAAACACAACAGTATCATAGAAGTATTTAGTCAAAAAAATTGATTAGGATTTCAGAAATTTTGAGAAAACCCTGGGATTAACTCCAAGTATAGGATAACATCATAAATCTTTGGTGGGATAGATAATATTTTGTTTTCAATATGACTAATGTAACGCACACTATAATTTTTTTTATAGTATATAGATAGAAAATGTAGGAATCATGTTATTGATGAATTTTATAGACAATGGAATTATTGTCCTCATGATCTACTAAGTGAAATGATATCTTGAATTTGAATCCTTTGTATTCTGAATAATTACTTTTCTTGTTATATCATTAACAATCTCATATTGGGTGGGTTTCTTGACATGTATAATAAGAGAAAAATAGGATTTTTATATATTCTTGGAGGGAAAAAGATTCAGATTCCTACATGTCAAGTATATGCGAATAGTCACTGAGGGAAATGACTCAGATGAATTAGAATTTGTCATGTGTGTTTAAAATAAGTGCATATAGTAAGTAATTTACAAGGAAAAATAAATATTTTAATAAAGGAATATTAATTTTATCCTAAGGTACCATTTATAGTTCAATGTTTCATATGTGGATATGGTGATTATCTAATCCAATTCCCAAATATAGTTGTTAACATATATAAAAATGAATTACCTATTCTATTCCAACCATTTAACTGAAAGGATTTACGTTTTTATTCAAGAATTATGTTATAGAATTTTTATATCAATAATATTTTGTTTGTAATAATCATGAAATATCTAAGGATTGTTTCACAATAGTTTTTCTTTAGGGACATTAAAACATATGATGAATTGTACGAAAAACCACAAAAAGTGATTTAGTGGTAGGGTTATATTTTTATACAACACATGATTAAGTGAAATATAGCCTTTAAAATGTGGTTTTTATTAAGTTAATAATGTATAGTTAGGATAGAGATATTGTGAAGAAAATTGGATAGTATTAATCACCTTGTAATTCATTTTTGATTTGATGAAAATTTGATTTATGTGATATTTACTAAAGTTTACCATATTTTTTGATTTATAGAGTATAATGTAATGTTTGAAAAAATTTATGTTTTCATTGAGGTTTTACGTGATGGGATTTTAAGGTGACTTGAATCTTTTAATAGATTTTAGGAAGAATACTCCATTAAGGATTAAATATCCCTTTGGGTTAATATATTATTTCATGTTATGTTCATTATGGTCTATTTTATAGTAGGATATAAATAATCTTGATAGTATAAAAGTAATTCATTGACAACGACATTTTTTTGATGATATTTATGGTAAATATAAGGATTACATTTTAGGTTACTATCTAAATTTGATTCATGTTATTTTTGGAATGTTCACTGCATTGTAGGTGTATATAGTGATTTTTTATAGTGATTAATTATATTTTTTGAGATGTTTCATTGGGTTAAAGTATATCTCATCCTTAAATTTAACATGTAATTTAATATAAAATATTATTTGGGAAGAATACAATTTAGTTTTTTTAGATGTATGATTATAAGTGGGATATCACCTTTGAGGTGAAAACAATATATAATTTTGAGGTTATTTAGGTAATTATGTATATATTTTTATTTTTTTTATTCAAATTATCTATGATGAACCTTGGTGTTGTTATGGAAATTTTAGAGTAAAATTAATTATTTGTTCAAATTAAGGATTATATATTTTGGATATTATCATAACTTGTGCTAACCATTTTGGTTTTTTAATGTTTAAGGACAATAGAAATAAGTTTATATCCTTTTTTTGATTGTTTAATTAATTATATGTTGATTTTATTACTTGAGAAAAGAAAAAAATCTATCTTGTATACTCATCGATTGGAAAAAATTTGATATTATAGTGGAAATTGATTTAAGGATGAAATTATAATTTTCAAGTAAGTATATTTTCTTATTTTATTTGTGAAAATAGTACTTGAATTGTTAAACTATTGAAAATGGATATAGAAACAAAAAAATTATCCTTTTATATTCATTTCTAATGAATTAGTTGTATTATCACACCTAGTTAATTTATGTTTTCTAGGACATTAACATTATCATGATCTTTAACTTCTTTATGATTAATGCTCTCTCGCTATCCATAATTTTTTAGATAATATTTTTTCACTCCATGGAAATATTTTCACTTCTAATAACATTATCCTATTTATAAACTTCGTTTTATTTTATTCTAGATGATGTTTTTATTTCAATTTCCCTCTTTTCAAGAAAATGTTTTATAAACCCTTTTTATGTTGTGGTATTTAAAAAAAATACAAATATGAACCCATTTATTACCAAGAAAAATTAAAAATTTTGAGGATGAAACTTATTGTTGTGGGGGAGAATGTAACACCCCTATATTTTAAATGAACACTATATTTGATAATGTATACAAAACACAACACCAACCATTAATGAACCACAAAATATTATTATTTTATGAATTCTATAACATAACCATTGAATTGGAAGGCCTGAATAGAATTAACCAAATTATAAATTTTATAAATTTCATAATCAATAAAAATTTATTGATAAATTCTTAGTAAAAATCGCACAATTTTTAGTGAAGTTGATTTACTCTCAAAAATATGATTTCTTCAAAAATAATTTTTATTAATTTTTCTGAGAAAATACTATAATTAATTTATGTACCTTTTAAAAAATTATTTTATAAAATTATTATCATTCTTTAATTCATCATATAAAATTATCTTAGGTTTAAGAGTTGATATTTTTCTAAAAAGTTTGATCTTCTAGTGAATAGTGAAAATACTGATTTTTATTGAAACATTATTTTATTTTAACGAATTCAAAAACATTAATTTGGTAATTTTTTAAAAATAAAATTAGTTCTAATATTTTATTAATAATATAATTAAATTCATTTAAATCAATTTTACTTTTGTATTTGGTATTAAACATTTTAGAAAGATATCCATTTTTTTGAAAAACTCTTTTTTGTTGCATTATGCATTCCTATCTTGAATTAATTTATACCACTTTTAGAGATTGAATCCTGAAAAATGGATTTATTATTGGGAATTGTGAGTTTTAAATTTTGAAAATATGTCCCTTTTATTTTTTTCATTATAAATAGTAACCATATAGAATTTTTATTTACATGGTAAAGTTAAATGGGTTAATTAGTTACATGTAATATAGAATTTTTATTAAAATTTCACACCATGGCCATTTATGATCTAATATTCAACATACATGTAATATTATAACCTATTAATATTGAAAAATTAGTTACAACGGTTAAGCATAAAATTGTTTAACCAAGGGGTTAAAAAAAGGGAAGTTTTAAAAAGAAATATAATCCTATAAAATTTTGATTCAATGATTATATAAAGACCATATCTTTCTTATATTATAACCCATGAAATTTTGGAACCATTTAAATGAGTTGAAAAAATATTATATTATAATATTTCATATATTTCAAAAAGTAAAAATAATTATATTTTATAATAAAAAATATTTCCCTAAATTATTTAAAATTCATAAAAATACTATATTATTCCATGTTAATTATATATTGTTTAACTTTTTTACTAAGGTCCATTTATGGGTCACTTGTCATTTTGTTGAAACTTTATTGGCATTAGAAGAGTAAAAACATTGATATCATGATAATTGTCATAAGGGGATAAAAGGGGTTAAAAAAGAGATAAGGGTGAAAACTTAACCAAAACATGACAATATTTTATTGTATGAGATTTGTTTTGCTTATAATCATATTTTACGAAATGTATATCAATTTTTATCACTTTTTCTAGGAAAATTAATTTATATTAATTTAATATTTTATGTAATTCCAAGAGTATTTCTCTCATCACTTATAAAAGAAAACCTACTTTCATTTGTTATTCACAAATTTTTATCCTTACAACGTAGCCAAGGTAATAATAGTGGTTTCCCTAGACCCTAATGCACAATAATTTTTTATTATCATATCATGTATACAATGAGTTGTGCATGATGTAAACTTACCATAATATTATTGATATTCCCACATCCACTATATATATGGTAATTTACAAATATTATTTTTTATATCAAATGGTTGTACGAGTTACCAAGATATAATGAGAACCATGAGATACCATGATAGTAATATAAAATATTTATCCTATGGTCAAGAGACATCTTGTTGCATAGACACCATTGATTTGTGACTGTCAAGTGTTTAGAGCTCATAATCATTGAGAATTATTCTCATGAAGTTCTCACATGGTGATATTTAGTAAATGAGATCATTAAGAATGGCCCATCAATAAGAACATCACATGTTTCATGATTTATAGTGGTTCCTATCTACAAATATGTTTAATGTTCTATTGAATTAAGATAATTATCAGTGTATGTTATATAATCTTGTACTTTGATTCATGGAAATAATTATGACATTGAATTCATAGTGAGGTATCCTGCATTGGGTGCATTATTGGTAGTATGAAATTGATTGAATAATCAATATATAATTTTATTCTTCTGAAAGGAAATGATATCACAGGACTAGTCAATAAGGTTGGTAGCAACTTCTTTAAATCCTTGGTCATTATAGATGAATATATGTTTGTCCATTTTGGTCAACAAATAATAAATAATTAATGGATGATGACATGATGTGTGGGTCCCACATTATGAGATATTATGAGAGAAAATTATTATATTACATGGTGTGTGTTCATAGGAAATTTTACCATTGCTATGACTCTACCTTATATATTTATGGGACTTGATGGGTGGTTAAACTCTACTTATGGTATGTGAATAGGATTCACGACTATCAAGATAAGGGATAATAGGGTCACACACTAAAAGTATTCAAAATTTTGTCCCATTATGATGCATAGTAGAATAGGACATGGTCGACAAAACCATGGGTTCCAAGATATGTCCGAGGATATACAATCACCAATGAAATAAATAAATTCATATTATTTTGGTTTAAAATAATTGGTATTTAATTTATTTACAAGTATTAAACTAAATACATGGAAAAATATTATGCAAACAAATGTTATTTTAATATTCAATTTCCAGTTAATATTTCCATGAATATCAAGTCATGTTTATCACTCGCTTTTATCACAAAATATATTTATTATATTTTAATTATGTAATAAAAATTAAAATGATATTTATTACTCAATAATGTTTTTATTGGATATTATTTATAGTGTGTAATAAATATACAAGGTTCATGAGCCATTTTCAGGTACTATAGAGCCTTAATATAAAAGGGGGAGGCTCTCATGTAGACTATTATTTATTGAACAATGGAAAAGATCCTCTCTATCCTCGACCACTTTCTAGAGAGAGAAGTAAATAATCTGAACTTTTGATTTGATCTCTTCTCCATTGATCAAAGGATCCACACTATGCTGATCATTGGAATATCAAATGCATCATTAGATTTCTATACTAGCACACAAAATTGGAAGACCGATGCTCTAGAAGACTTTCAATGTGCGTGTGGATGATCTATAGGGAATTAGATTTGGTTCCTTCAAGATATATTCAAAATAGACAAGAAGATTTTAAAGACTAAATCATATTGAGAATGGTATTTCTTTGAATTATTTTTTGTACTTAAAATTATTCAAATGAGATTCCCATGAGATGTTCTAGACTGTAATTCTCCAGTAGTAACATAGTTATGTCAATTACCAGGGAAAATTGTTAATTCCCCATCACATATACTTCCATTGTATTCTATAGTACATTTAATAGGTATTAGATTTATCACAAGATGGTTTAATTTAAGGAAAATAATAAATTTGTAAGAAATTAATATAGAGTACATTGCAATAGTTCCAACACCATCGACGACAATCAAATCTAATATAGGATGTCTGAGATATGAAAATATAAATATCAAAGGATATTTCAAAATTAATATATGGTACTAGTTATTGAAAAACATATATGCATATATAAAATATATGTGTTGATATTTGCAAGGAATTTTTCACTGGTGTTGGATTCTGATGAACCCAACTATTCTGGCCAATTTCCAGTGTCCTGGAAATGGTTTTTAACTGAGATATGTTTCTAATTTTTGATTAATTTCATTTTGTTTTATTTTGTTTTTGAAAACCTGAGTTGTAGTCTTTGAACAATTTCAAAGAAATCAAAAATAAAAAAAAATTGAAATTCGAATTGGGGACCTAGGTTAATCGATGAATTTTTTATGTTACTTTTAAAAAATATCAAAAAACAGGATGGGGTTTCCCATATTTTAAAATATTGGTTTGGAGAGGCATGGAACCCTTTAACGATTCTCTATTTGATAGAGAAGCCTAAACGGGGTTCACACTTCTCCCTCTATCACCAAGGAAGTTTGAACTCCATTATCACTTCCCTTAGCAAATTGGAGCAAGTGTCTTGGCATGCATGAGGAAGCATAAATCCCATTCACACTTCCTTCGTATATTTTTCAACGGAGTCGTTAATAGGGTGGACACCTCATTGCCACCCAAATATACAAAATGAGGTGCATGCCCCCTTAGTTTTTCATTCTTATCCTCTTTATTTTTCTGCGAAGCATTACTAGATTTCTTCCTCAACATATATTTTTAGCTTATAAGAAGGAAAAGTATACATTTAAAATTTTAATTGTCTAACTGTTTTTATTTATTTATTTTATATATTTTATTTATTTAACATGTATGGATGTATGAATGTATGGATGTATAAATTATTTTCCTTTATAAGATTTATTTTCTAAATGAGTTATTATTTTCTTTATGATATAATTTAATTTTAATGTTTAGGAAATCTTATAGGGTATTTATATAATTGAAATGTTGTGTAAAATATAATCTATAGTTAGGGAAATACTTTTTATTAAAATTATATATTTTTAATTTAAATAGTGAATAATTATATTTGAATATATTTATATGAATATAATATATCTTATATTTTATTTAATATAAATTTAAATAATAATATTCTATACACATATGTATTTAGATCCATATCTTATAAACAAAATATATTATTAAAAATATACTCATTGTCTTAACTATCATATTTAAATTTTTTAAAATATATATATAATATTATTTTTTTAATGGTATAAAACATTTTACTATAAATAATGGTTTTAAATAATAATTTCATATTATATTAATTAAAAATAACAATTTTTTCATGTAATAAAGAATAATATATAATTACTTAAATTTTTTAAAGTAGGAATACTGCAAAAATTATACATATATAATTTTATAAAATTGAAAATAACATAAGTATGTAGTATTTTAATAGTTATAATGTAAGTGTAAATTACATTAATTTTATTTACTAAATATAATAATTTTAAATTATATCATAAATAAATTATTATTATTCCATGAAATAAAGTAGAAAATATATTTACCTAAATTTTGGAAAGTAGAAGTATGAAAACAAAATTATATATACATATATAATTTTATAAAATTGAAAATAGCATAATTTTATAGTATTTATATGGTTATTATGTAAGTGTAAATTATATTAATATTATTTAATATAAATGATAATTTTAAATTTTAAATTTAAATTATATTAAGTATTAATATTTATTATTCCATGTAATAAATTAAAAAATATAATTAATTAAATTTTGGAATGTAGAAGAATGAAAAAAATGTTATATATACATATTCAATATTATAAAATTGAAAATATCAATAGTTTATAGTATTTTAATGGTTATTATGTAATTGTAGCTTATATTACTTTTATAAATTAAATTTAATAAAAATTATTAATAATAATATTTATAGAATTTATGTATAAATTAATAATACTTATATTCATAAATATATAGTTTATTAAATTATATGTAGTTATATTTTAAAATATTAATATATAAATTTTTATATATTTAAATTTGTATATATTTATGTTATATTATCGAAATATATTTATATATATATAATATTGTATATTATATCCAAAGTAGGGGCTATGGCCTGCCTCTCTAGCCAATGTGTGTGGTGTATCTGTGTTTAAATGTAATTATACCCCCTATCACCTAATATATATATATATATATATTATCCAAATTAAAAAAAATTATAATATTTGATACACATAGGTAAATAAAGTGAATCTACATAAATATATATATATACATACACACAATAAAATGATAAAATTTTGGAAATGAGGTGTAGATATTTATTATATATTAGATCAAGTACTAGGAAAAGTTTTATAATATGTATAACATAATAAGTATACCAAAAAACATGTTAAGATTTGTGTGTGATGACTGATCTTGAGATGGCCAACCAATGCATAATTGAAATTTCTTGTCTTTTTTGTGTATGAGGTTATATAATATGTAATAATTTTATTATCCTTTCCTCATTGATGACCTACGACTCATCCCTCTCTAAGTATATCAGGAAATGTGTGTCTGCCTAAAAATGTTATGTATTTCAACCCCTTAGGCCCCCTCACTTGAATGGGAGTAACTTTCAAATAAAAATGTGTTCGAAAATAGGTGTTTTTGTTTCAAATGGGACTAATGGTTGCTAAAATATGCAATAAGAGAGACTATAAAAGTTCACCTTTAGGTTTGGGTTTTTTTATGAAATAGTGGTAAACCAATCCATAGAATAAGTCTCAATATCAATTCATAGTTATTTATTCATAAGTAATTAAAATATGGTATGAATTTGATGACGTGGTATAAAAATATATAACGTTTTATTGAATTTTATTTGGTAATTATATCATTGTCGATATAATTCAACAGTGAGGTAATTTACGTTGATCAAAGTTTTAATTATAGTTTTTCACATATAAAAGTGAAAAATCCTTGTGAATGTATGAATATAAATAGATTTATATTTATATATAATTGATTAAATAGTGTTATAAGTAAAGTTACAAGATTTAGAACATAATAAATATCTGAAACAAACGTATTAGCAATCTATAATGTGTATTGATATTTAGATAATCATCTAATATATGATATAAAGTGAAAGTTATATTTTATTTATCTGTTTATTTAATTTGTAATAATTGGATGATCTTGACATTACCAAAAAATGCCTTATTGAAACTGGATGTTGTGTTTTTTTAGTTATATAATTTCTAATAATTGAATGTTTTTCATTGTTCATGACATGTCTGTCATAACTCTCTATAATTTTAAAATTACAAGTGTTTCTACTTAAAAAAATTTATTTATCACAATCCCCTAGACCCCCATACTTTCATGCGAGTATCATTGTAATAAAAGGGTGTTTGAGAAGAAGTGCCACTACATAAAGCTATATTTTTACACCATGCCTAATATGAATGTTATGGTTGCTGAAATATGATCTAATTGAGGTTATTGGAGCCCCCTTAGGTTTTGGTTGGTTTATCTAATAGTTAGAAACCAATCCATAGAAAAATTATATAGTTTAAATAAATTATTTAATCATAACCAATAAATGTTTTAAAAAATCATGATGTAGTATATTAAATTTTATTAATTATTTATTATAGGAAATCATGGTGACACAAATATATTACAAAGGTGAGGTAATTAATACCAATAAGGGTTTTAGGTATAGTTTGACACTTGGAAGAGTGGAAAAACTTCATGATTGTTTGAAATTTGATGATTCTTTTAATAATATTAATAGTAAATTAAAAATGATAGTTGATCAATCACTTTATTCAATTAAATATTAACATATTCAATATGCTAAATGTTTTTGTCACATAGAGTATCCTCTAGTAAATGATGAGGATTAGATGGATGCATCATTGTTATTTTGGGGAAAGTATAGTAATAGTCTAATGGAATTATATGTGGTGATTTATGATATTTATGTGGTGTATCCTACTACTAAAAAACCATATTTTGTGAGATCTATAAAAGTAATTCCTTTACAAAACTCTCATTCATTGACTACTCATGTGAATCTTGTGATAGAAACAAATTGTGAAGAAGATAAATATAATTTGGATGTAAATATAGGGGATGTTCCTATGTGTACTCTTGATATATTGAATGACAATATTTATGAAAAGGAAGGATCTGATGATCCATCAGGAGATGATGTAACCTTATAAGGTTCCTCTAATATATAGGTATCCACTAGTTATTGGTAATCATCATAAACTATTGAATTTTTTAGTGGAAGGAATGTCTCATGCACAACTTTTTGATTATGATTTCATTACACCTACTACTAAATTCTCCGAAATTATTGGGAATAGATTTGAATTAACTAATAACACCATTTATGTCCAGTAGGAGTTTTAAATTAAAGTTTCCATGAAAAATGTGAGAAAACAATACCACGTAGAGAGGCATGTTTCTTTTGTGTTTGATTTGTCAAAGAAGGAAAAATATCTCAACATTTTTTAAAAGTAAATTCTAGAATATAAATTCTAATTGAGGTAAATATATTATTAATTTTTTCATGTTGTAAGATAAAAAAATTATAAGTCCTACACACTTGTGTACATACATGATTGTCGCTTGATCTGTCATCACCCATCCCCCGGGGCCGGTGTCGTGACTATCCTAAGACCACCTTTCATAGGCCAGGGGATGGCGACTAGCACTAAAGGCGTAAATCCATAAAAATGGGAAGGCAATGCCTTTATAAATTATAAACAGACACAACAAAGTAAGATGGAATCAAAACACTAAGTAAAACTGTATACAAAAGGAGTGCTCAAAAGTAAAGGGGCCGAAAATATAAACCCAACTGTAAAGTACAATTACAACTGAAAGAAAACTAAAACAGCTACTGGATCATCCACTGAGAAACCCTACCTAAAGGGTAGGTATAGATAGCCTCCTTAGTTCTCCACGTCCCTCCGGATCCTCCATGTACTGACTCGTCGTAAGGTCCACCTCCGTGTACCGTCCAGTCCTGCTACTCTCAGCCTCAGTCAGCGCTGTCTGTCGCCTGCAACCAACACAACGAGGTGTGGGCATAGCCCGTGCAGG
Source organism: Viscum album (assembly GCA_963277665.1). Taxonomy (NCBI): domain Eukaryota; kingdom Viridiplantae; phylum Streptophyta; class Magnoliopsida; order Santalales; family Viscaceae; genus Viscum; species Viscum album. The sequence continues at coordinate 585,615,740 of OY728130.1, forward strand.
GCTGAGTATAATGATACTCATTAGGGACCCTAAGAACATCAAGGTATCACAAAATCCAGCAAGGATAAACCACAAAGTAATAAATAAACAAATAACCACACATAGGTATTTGCACATACATATACCTAAGTTATCAAGTAATCTGTCTCAATCATGAGGTAAACTCAAAAGTTTCCGAATCAGCTCAACCAGGATTTCTATTCACATTCTCGAAACCACAGTTGCTGGTGAACTCCTCCTCTGTCGAGTACAGTGGGCCTACCACCCCAACCAGGTGCTTCCCACTAAAAATGGACTGCTGAGGTACTCCTCCTGTCAAGTACTGTGGGTCTACCGCGCTCAAACAGAGGTGCTCCCCACTGTGGGTATTCCGCCAACTACTAGGTGCTCCCCCTAATATCCTGCAGAGGTAATCCTCCTATCGAGTACTACTGGTCTGCCGCCAACTACCAGGTGCTCCTCCACCATGGTTCTGCCACCAACTACCAGGCGCTCCCCATTGGGCTAGTCGAATCACTCTAAGTCCAATTGGTCAAGCAGTGGCCAGGTCTCAGCCAACTACTAGGTCTCTATACTCTGCTCGCTCGTCTCCGGGAGGGTCTACTCCACAAGCTATAGGTAGATACTCTAACTGTTACGAAGTCCCACATAAAAGTACCTCAAAGGTCTACCTCTTCATAGAGGTCTCAACACAACAGACAGCGTGTCAATCGAACACCTGGTCTGTGAGTTATAATCTTTTTAGGCCCAAGGGCCAGGTTAGATTTGTGTACGATCCAACTTGATCATATCTCAACATTACCCCGAACTCGAGTGGGGTATACTCAAAGGGAAAGTCGTACTCCAAGAAAACCAGTGCCGCTAACGGTTCGTCAAACGGTCATCCAGTGCCAAAGATATGGCCAAAGGAAGTAATGATCAGTAATGGACCTTGGCGCAGTCTGACCCAGTCAGACCGACTCAGCCCAACGCGGACTGGGATGTGCCAGTTTGGGTCTGACCCAGCCCGTTGGGCAGGTCAACTTGCTCGGTTCGGCCCAGTCTGCTGTGCATGGCCCAGCGGACTACGGGGGCGGTTCGGCCTAGAGGTTGCCACGTAGGCGGATCAGCCTGGAGGCTGGGGCCGATTCAGCCAGCACCACAAGGGGTGCGGCTCGGGCGGCTCGGCCTGGAAAGTCGATCCAGTTCAGCCAGCGACACCGTGAAGGATGCTGCGGACTGGCTTAGGTGGCTGGCACAACTCTATCGGTTCAGCTGAGAGCTGGGGCACGGTAAGGCCACACGGGGCACCAGGCATGGCATGGGCAGGCCGCGTGGGGGGCGCGTAAGCCAGTAGAGCACCGACCAGGGTGCAGGTAGGTTGGCGGGGCACGGGAGGCACGCGGGGTAGGCCGACGGGGCGCACGGGCAGGCCACGGGGCAACGGGAAGGCCGCGGGCAGCCGACGGGGCATGGGCATGGCACGGGTAGGCCAACGGGGTGCACAAGTAGCACGCGGGCAGGCCGGTAGGGCACGAATAGTGCGTGGGCTCAGCAGGAGATGGTGTGGGACGCCATGGGGGAGGTGCGGTTCATGGAGGCCGCGGGTAGCACGACCTTTGTCGTTGCCTTATCCATCGCCTCGTCGTTGTTATGTCGCCATTTCGAAGAACTTCACAAGAAGGAAAAACAACGGAGGTTGTCGGTTCATGTTAGGTTTCCTTGCACCCTCCGCTTTTAGGGAGGTATCAATTGGGTCAGTAAGAAAAGTGGATGATCAATAACACAACCGCAACAATCCTTTTCTATATGTTGATGAAGATAATAAAAGGTATAACATCATCAAGTAATAAACCCCCTAACTTTGTTGGCCATTCTTCATTCGTTGACGAAGTTACGGGAAGAAGACGAAGAGGATCGTTGTTTATCACATCCATCATGCACTTCCAAACCCGAGTTGCATCAGCTCGTGGAAGACGCTCTACATTGGTAGGTGTCTAGGGGGAAGTCTAAAGAAGAAGACCATGGAAGATCGTTGTTGGCATTCTTCATTGGAAGAACGCGTTCTTCGTTCTTCGTTGTGAGAATGGTCCTTCGTTGGGAGCTTTCTCCCAATGATCCTCTAATCCTCCTTTTCCAACAAATGAAAAGCTAGCCTCTCCAAATAAAAGATTGTCTTTTATTTTAGATTATTGAGTTCAAAATTCAAATTGTGACGTTTAATTAAATGAGATGACTCATTGAATTAGTGGGGTGGAGTTGTTATAATAAACTATGTGTTGGCTCAACAATTCAAAAGTGGATAATTAATTACATGGCTCCACCTCATTAAATCTTGAGAGTTGGCATGAATTAATTTAGGGGAGATCAAGAGGCTCTCCCTCATTAATGAGGGAGAGTTGAGAGGTTTTATCCTCCTCCATCAATAGGGGTATTAAGCCCCATGTGGTCCCCACCACATTAATCCTCTTATGGGAGGTTTAGTTCATTTAGGCCCCACAACCATAACCTCTCATGAGATGTTAAGGTGCGGTGGCTCCATCTCCAACCTCCATGAGGAGGTTTTAAACACCACACACCAAATGGCGGATCAAATAAAATGATGTGTAGTTACACTTTATTTTATTATATATATTTTTAAGAACACCCAAAAAATTAACCTCAACTCTCGACTCACTGTCGTCAAAGTGAAAGTCTTCTCAAGATAATATCGACACTGTGAGTTCAACAGTGCCATCGGATTTCAATTACGAGCACCGGTTCAAAAGTTAAAAAACCCGCTCGTAGGTTTACTGAACGTACCCGAACAAAACTTCAGAAATTGATTCCGGGAACACAGGGCCTCAGAATCAAGCTCCGTAAATTTTTGCGGACTTGTAAAAATCTCATGTATTCTAAAAATCCACAGGATTTCCGAGTCTTTACATTCTCCCCACCTCAGGGCTTTACGTCCTCGTAAGCTACAACTCGAACTAAGAGAACAAATGGGGGTATTGAGCATGCATCTGAGCCTCCCTCTCCCATTTACTCTCCTGTAGGTTTACGTGCTGCCATCAAACATGCACCAGAGGTATCGACCATCCACGTAGGACCTGCTCCTATCGATCCTCAATATCCACTGGAACCTCCATGCAAGTATCCCCATCATCGACTTCCAACTCTCCATGGTAGATGATGTGAGAAGGGTCATGCACGTATCTCCTCAGCTGAGATACGTGGAAGACGTCGTGCACCCGGTGCAACTAAGGTAGAAGGGCTAGGCAGTAATCCACCTCGCCTACTCTGTTAAGGACCTGTAATGGTCCAATGAATTTCAGAGAAAACTTTCCACCTTGGCCAAATCATCGTAGACCTCATCGAGGTGAGACCCGTATAAGGACGTGGTCTCCATCCTCAAACTCCAGAGGTCTCCGTCTCCTGTAGACATGCGACTTATGCCTGATTTGTGCAGTCTTCTTCCACTCTTGGATGATCTCCACCTTCTCCGTGGTAGCTCGTACCATATCTGGTCCCACCAGTGCTGACTCCCCAAGGTCTGTCCAGCAAAAGCATGATCTGCAAGGTCGCCTGTATAATGTCTCAAAGGGTGTCATCCCTATGATGTAGTGATATATGTTGTTGTAGGAAAAATCCATCAATGGTAAGTGATCCCCCCAACTGCGACTGAAGTCGAGGACACAAGCACGTAGCATGTCCTCGAGGGTCTGAATGGTCCACTCAGTCTGACCACCTGTCTGTGGATGGAAGGCGGTGCTCAAGTGAAGCTGTGTCCCGAAAGCCTTCTAAAACCCCTTCCATATCCGGGAAGTAAATCGTGTGTCACGATCGGAGACAATCATCAAAGGTATACCATATAAACGCACAATCTCCTGCACATAGAGGCATCCTAAGCTCTCTATTTAACATTGTTCTCTGATCAGTAGAAAGTGGGCTGACTTGGTGGGTCAGTCGACGATCACCCAAATCGAGTCATGACCCCTGGATGTACGTGGAAGACCCGTCACGAAGTCCATGGATATCTGATCCCATTTCCATTCTGGGACCTCTAAAGGATATACCAAGTCTGCTGGTACCTGGTGCTCCACCTTCACTTGCTTACTAGTGAGGCATCGAGAGACAAACTATGCTACTACCTTCTTTATACCTGGCCACCAGTGCTATCGTCGAAGGTCTTAGTACATTTTCTCCACTCCTGGAAGTACCTCTAGAGAGGATGTGTAAAAATCCCCCAACCCTTCCTCCTAAAGTGACACTGGTACCATAGTACGTCCTCAAAAGAGGATTAAATGCTCCCCACCTTCAGAAAATCAATCAGGTGCCTGTCCTATAGATATCTAAGCACGTCTTGTCTCGCAGTCAGCGTTCTCTCGCTGTGCCTCCCTGACTCGCTGAAGAAGTGGGGGAGTGACTGTAAGAGACTCTAGAAAAGTGTCTCTACCCTATCCATAAAGGATATCTGTATGTCAGCCAACTACTTTGTTGCTTCTCCTAGAAGTTGTATACCATATCTCCTGCTGAGTGTATCAGCAACAATGTTCCCCTTCCCAGGAGTATAGACTATCTCGAAGTCATAGTCCTGGAGGAACTAATTCCATTGCTGCTATCTCTGGTTCAGGTCCTTCTGAGAGAAGATATACCTGAGTATCTTTTGATTAGAGTACATAGTAAAACGCTAGCCCATCAGATAGTGTCGCCACATCTTTAAGGCGAAAACCACTGCTGCTAACTCCAGGTCATGGGTAGCGTAGTTCTGCTCATGCTATCTCAGATGCCAAAAACCATACACGATCACTACTCTAGCTTGCATCAGGACACAACCGAGTCTGGTCCCTGATGTGTCGTAGTGGACTACATACCCTACGCCTTCCTCTGGAAGCCTCAAGATGGGGGCACTAGTCAGCCTCTGCCTCTGCTCCTAAAATCTCCGATGTCCTTTCTCTGACCACAAGAAGGGTTTCCCTTCTTAGTCAAGGCTAATAGTGGTGATGGAACCTTGGAGAAGTCTCGTATGAACGTCCGTCATTAACCAGCCAAACCCAGGAAACTCCTTACCTCCGTCACACTCCTAGGAGGCTCCTAAGCAAGTACCGCCTCGAGCTTCACTGGATCCACTACAACTCCAGCCTCCAAGATGACATGTCCCAAAACATGAATGATGCATGACTATCGAAGGGCATGGAAAAACAATTATTTACTAAGTGAAAATGATGTAATGTGGTTGAATTAGGATGTCTCCCAAAGACGAGTGCACATAAAATGGTTTGTCACTTTTAAACGAGGGTAAAAATGGTGTTTTTTAGAAGGAAATTTGAAATTCAAATGATTGAAAACTATGATATTAAAAAGGGTGATCAGGTCTGGGTTGGTTTCTTAATTTTAATGATATCCTTATTAAATTTAATTGAAACCTCTTCTTCTTAGTTGACTAAAGTGATTTTCCACACTCTTTTCCTCTCACTTCTTTGGTGAAATTATGATGGTGAGAGAAAACATTTCCAAGATCTCGGTTTGGTCAAATCTCCTTCCATGTGAAAAATAGTTGTATTGAATGTCCTCAATTGACATGGGAAATACCTGATTGGGTCTTTTTTATCCCAAAAAACGAAAAACATTCACTACTCCTTTTACACGTTCTGACGATCGCCAAGTACTTCACCACTAATTTTCAGTCTATTCCATCATATATAAACCAGAAATTAGTGGAGGGAGATAATGATAATTTTACCAAGGAAAAAACAATAACAGAATTAAAATTCAATAATGATAACCATTGATATTAAATTCTACTATATGAAATTGAAAACAACTTTGAAGAAGAAATAAATTTCATTCAATTATGTCCAAGAACTCAAGCATTACAAAATAGAAAACCAACCCTTCCCATAATCACTCCAAATGTTTACCCCACAATGGTTTGGGTAATTGAGAAGAATGGGGAAAAATAAGGCATTAAAAAACTATTAAAAAGAAAATAAAGAAAAAATAAAGCTGAAAAGTTCTCCTCCTTGGTGTCCCATAAGAAATGGGATGGCATGAGAGATGCTTTGAGGGGGAGGAGCTCTCCTCCTTTTATAGACAGAATTTTTTCCCCAAATGTTGACACGTTGTAGCCCCATTAAATGACATCTTCACGCGTTTCTCCCTTCTTGAATGTTGTTCATAAATCTCTTGGGTGTTTCCCTAAAATACCTCAACATATTTTCACAAGTATTTCGATAGTTATGCTCGTTTTACTATGACAATTTATTATGTCCAGTCAGACTCTCCAAAACACCAACCCCCAGATTAGGATGCTTTAATAGCCCCTTAAACGGCCAATTCATGTTTACTTGACTTTATTAAAGATAGTACCCTACTCCTTGTGTGTCCATGCACCAAAATTCACAAAAATGGGGCCCACAAAGACTGAGTTATGTACCCCACACCAAAAATCGGAAGAACTGTTAACGGATTTATTGAGACAACTTGGAGCTTCTTTTGAGCTTTCATATTGTTGATTCAGATTTTGGTTAAAACTGATTAAATAAAGCCCTGTATGTTTAGAATCTAGAAAAGAAAGATTTTTTCAATTTGGATTAGTGTAGAATATGTTATATCCAAACTATAGAAATAATTTAAAACACTTAAAAAACCGAAATGGGTCATTTTTACTGTTTATCTCAAAATAACACCAATATCATAAAAATGAAGCAATTCATCTTAGAGTGACACTTTTTTGGGTATAAAAAAATTAAATTAAATGTAACTTTAATTGAAAATATTTGCTCTATCAATTTCCCCACACTTAGAACTTGGACTCTTAGACAAGTAAAAATCAAATCAAATCAAATCCAAAACATATAACAATGAGATCTACCAAATCCATACTAAGAAACAAAAATATATCATGCCTCATCAAAAAAAATTATTTCAAGTTCTCCATTTTAGATTTTAATATATTTCCACTTCATTTCTTATCCCATGCATACAAAACACCTACCTCACATGAATTTTCTCTCATCCCACAAATGTAAATGTTGAACAAGGATTTTATCATCCAAACTCACCCAAGAGTCATCATAGGCTTGATAATTTCCTAATTCTCCACACGATGTGATTCAAGGATACGTTTTTTTCATGAAGGCTTTTTAGGGTTATTTTTTGTCTTCTGGTTGGTTGGATTTAGATGTTAAAAATTATGAGGCCGAAAAAGGAGGGCTTGTCTCTTTTTGAAGCGAAATTGAAAATTATAATTTTCACTCATATATGGTCTCCTTATCTCACCCTTAGCAGAAAATAGGCTCCGTTATCATTCAATTAGCTCTGTATTTCAGCAGAAAAAATTTCAATCTTTTCAAACATGATTTTCTTGAAAGCTCCAGATAGGCACAACTTTCTTTTTACATCGGAAGCTCCAGAAAGGTACAACTTCTCTTATCCTGAAAGCTCCAGAAAAGGTATAGCTTTTAACAAAATGAAATATTCAGTAGAAAAATCATCTCATAAACATTTTATATTCCACCAAAAGTATCACAAAATGAGGTAGTATCCCACAATACATCTTCCACCACACTTATGTTCAACTAGATCATGCAATTTCACTTCAAGAGCAGGTTGGATAGGGAAAATTGGCTTGTAATGTGGCTAACCTAATAGGATATTCATGGATACTAGGGTCTATAATGATTAATATATATGTTAGGCCATAATGAAAAGGATTATTTTGAAAAGGGGTTTTCAAACCAAAAAAATGCCTCAATCATTTAAAACACATGTACCCCAAACCCTCAAGTTTTAAAAGGAATAAATCAAATTCTTGTTAAAGAAAGCATGGTTAGGTTCTCTTAAGAAATGAGGTGAATGAAAAGAAAATGACAAAAATGGTTTAGAAGACTCACAAGAAAGAGATTTCAATGATATAGACAATGAAATATGGCATGGGATTAAAAAATCAGTGTACTTTTCATGAAATTCCAAAAGATTTGAACTCGAAACAAAGTCATTTCCGTAATCATTTAAGCTTAGTTTCATGGAATATATTGGTTCACTCATTGAAATGGGTTTAAAAAATGTTAATGATAATCATTTCAGCTCAAATGTTTCAAAAAAAAATACACCAAAAATTGAAAAATAAACACACAAAAATATGAAAACACACAATTTATTTGTTTTTTTTATTTTCTTTGAAAAAAAAACACAAAATGAAAATCCTAAACTATAAAGGTTCCCTCCCACACACCTAATTGATGCAGTTACCTCATTAAATTAAAATTGATTTAACATGTACGAAATTTTTTATTGATTCCCAACAAAGAATTAAGCATAAAGGAGAGGTACAACCTGATTTATTTACAGTGCAACATTGATTTAAGCTCTTAAGTGTTGCACTCTGAAAACCTAAAAACAAAATAAAACGTAGGATATTTATTGAAAGAAACAAAAGTATAAATCGGATGAGAATAGAAGGAGATAACTTGGTTTAATCCCCCAAGTGGGCTTGGGGTTTTGACTGCCTCTAGAGGGGCAGTTCTAATCGGTTATCCCCAATCTCATGGTGGGTGAAGTTTCATGCCATTGAACCAACAAAAATTCTTCTTCCTAGCATGCACTTGTTCTGTTTTGTTGAGGACTCCATTGATATAGCATACCAAGTCCACCCCTACTGTAATGAGATACAACATGCATGGTGGGGTTAGGACAATGAATGAATCCTCCTCTTTTTTGGGTTCCGCATGAACAACATCTTCTTTATTCTCTAGTGGTCACTGAAGGTATGATACATCTATGTAAAAATAAAAGGGAATGTCATATTTTAATTATATTTGAAAAAAATTAAAGCACGACGAATCAATATAAAATTATTCCCTTTCAATGTAAGTATATTTTCTCTCATTTTCCTCTAGAAAATCCACTATGATCTTCTTATGTTCTCCCTCCATTAAATTTTCAATAAGTTTTGGGAGATCTATATGTTCCTAAATGGATGAATCTCTTTTTTCATTGTCTTCCTCCAAGTAAATATATGTGTTGGGATGAATCTGAAAAATTAAAATAAGGGGAGGTAATACTCAATTTAGTTTAAAAAAATAAAAAGATAATGAGTTTATGAAAAGATTAACACCCTGAGCTTATTTGGCTTCAATTTATTCTTCAATGGGAGGTGAATCTTGGAGTTGAATTTCCCTATATAGAGGTTGGTAGTCATACTCCTCTATATTGTCTTCAAATTCCACTGCTTTGTTAGTTTCTTCCTTCAATGTTGCTGAATAATCTACATTATGAGGAATAGTTTGATCAAGAAGTTCCTCACACTCATTCCAGAAGTTATCCAAATATTTTTAATCTCCCATATGTATTTAAATTGCTATATAATATTCATCAATATCCTCCAACATTGATTGAGTTGGGCTCAATGGATATTCTTTTAATTTTATCAAGGCCTCCATGGGTTCTTCAACTTGAAGGATTTTGGGGCTACTTATTCAACTAATTTTTATAGTTCTAGTTCTTGTTCTGGCTCCATTTGTTGATCTTGGGATGCATGTACTTGTTCCGCTATCCACTCTATTGAGGTATCCTGGTTTTGAACTGTTTGACTAATTCTTTAGAATTGGGCTTCAAGATCCTTGTGAACTTATTCTTCTTAGTGTTTCACTTTGATCATTTCTTGATAAAATTACGGAAAATACTCCTCAAGTTCAATTAATTCTCTTTCCAAACCCTCCAACAATGGGTATTCTAGGTTCTCTTTAAGGTTTTTAATGAGATCCTTGAATTCATCCCCCATGATGATTTGGATTCGAGCTCCTCAAATTTGTTTAGACAAGAAAGAAACATTATACTCTATAAGACAAGGTGATTTAATATTTGGTTCTTTAACATGTAGGTATTTGTTCCATGAATTAAAAAAATAATCATTTGAAAACAACATGGTAAAATATTTTTTTTTAATTTTTTTTAAATTTGAAAAGGTCAACTATTTACAAATAAATTGTGGCACTACCTCCCAGGCAACGGTGCCAAGATGGACGCATGCCTGTCTTAGGGTGCAGAAAAACAATTATTTTCTAAGTTAAAATGCAGTAATATGGTTGAACTAGGATGTATCCCGAAGAGTAGTACACACAAAACGGTTTGTCACTTTTAAACGATGGTAAAAAGGGTGTTTTTAGAAGGAAATTTTAAATTAAAATGATTGAAAACTATAATATTAAAAAGGGTGATTAGTTCGGGGTCGATTTCCTAGTTGTAATTCTATAATTGTTCAATTTAATTGAAACCTATTATTCTTAGTTTATTAAAGTGAGTTTCCACAATCGTTTACTCTCACTTCCTTGGTGAAATTATTATGGTGAGAGAAAACCTTACCAAGATCTCGTTTTGGTCAACTCTCCTTCCATGTGTAAAATAGTTGTATTGAATGTCATCAATTGACATGGGCAATACCCAATCGGGTATTGTTTATCCCAAACAATCAAAAACATTCACTACCCCTTTTACATGTATTGACGATCATCGAGTACCTCACCACTAATTCCCGGTCTATTCCATCGTATATAAAACATAAATTAGTGGAGGGAGATAATGATTATTTTACCAAGGAAAAAATAAATAAAGGAATTAAAATTCAAGAATGTTCATACTTTATAATAAAATCTGCTATATGAAATTGAAAACATCTTTGGAGAAGAAATAAATTTCATTGAATTGCGTCCAAGAATTCAGGCATTACAAAATAGAAAACCAACCCTTCCCAAATCACTCCAAATGTTTACCCCACCATGGTAAGGGTAATTGAGATGAATGGGGAATAAAAAGGCATCACCAAACTATTAAAAAAATAAATAAAAAATAAATCTGAAAAGTTATCCTCCTTGGTGTCCGAGAAGGAATGGGTTGGAATGAGGGATGCTTTGAGGGGGAGGAGCTCTCCTCCTTTTATAGACAGAATTTGTCCCCCGACTGTTGATGCATTGTAGCCACATTAAATTACATCTTCACATGTTTCTACCTTCTTGAATGTTTTTCATAATTATCTTGGTCGTTTCCCTTCAAAATCGCAGAGGATTTGTACTAGTATTCCAAGAGTTATGATCATTTTACTATGACCATTTATTCTGTCCAGTAAGACTCTCCAAAACGCCAACCCCTCGATTAGGAAGCTTTAATGGACCCTTAAACGGACATTTCATGTGGCCTTGCCTTCATGAAAGATATTCCCCAACTCCTTTCATGTACATGCACCTAATTTCACAACAATTACTCCCACAAAGAATGAGTAATGGACCCCACATCAAAAATAAGAAGAACTATAAATAGTTTTCTTGGGAAAATTTGTTAGCTTATTTTGAGCTTTCATATTGTCGATTCAGATTTTGGTCAAAAAAAGATTAAATGAGGCCCTAGATGATTAGAATCTGAAAAAAAAGAATTTGGAAATTTGGATTAGTGTAGAATATGTAATAGCTAAACTACAGAAATAATTTAAAATAGATAAAAATCCAAAATGGGCCATTTTTACTGTTTAGCTCAAAATAAAACCAATATCATAAAAATGAAGCAATTAATCTTAAAGTAACACTTTTTGGGTTTAAAAAAATTAAATTAAATGTAAATTCAGTTGAAAATATTTTCTCTATCAGTGAACCTCTAGAATCCAAAACTAGCACTTCGAGAGCATACCATAAAGATTGTGCTCTCAGAGTGTGTCCAGTACTACCCGCAAATACTAGGCATGCTCCTCCTCAGTGGTCGAGTAGTTCAGAATATCGTCAATGAAGACTACGACAAAACGATCGAGGTTTTTCTGGAAGATCCTGTTTATGAGTCCAATGAACACTGCTGGAGCGTTGGTTTTGCCGAAGGGAATAACCAAGAACTCGTAGTGGCCGTACTGACACCTCAAGGTCATCTTCCGCACATCTGCATCTCGAACTCTATAGGGTCCTGAAAAATCAGCAAAGGAAGAATGAGAATCACCTTTAATCCAAGGGAGGTTATACCCAATTTCCCCCAAAAATAATTGGGGAAGAGTGTAGAGAATACTCAAAGGATGGTACAAGCCGAAGCGGTCTGCGGACCAGTCCAATGATAATGGTACGTGGCCGATCTCGCGAAGCACCCCCTCTGCGGACCGCTGTCGTTCACAGAATGGAGGCGAAAGACCTCCGCGGGTGCGAAGCAGGATAGGATCCAACCCGGTTCACCATCAAGAACCACCCAAACCGCGAACCGCGTCGACCGACCCAGAATACATCCGCTGTCGTTTGCGGAATGGTGGTGTAACCATGTGCGGCTGTGAAGCACTCCCCGAGCTAGTTTGGTTCACGAAGAAGGTGCGTTCAATGCCCCTCGTGAATTGTGGATTGACCAAGTCATTCATAAACCAGGTTTCTAATCATAGGCGGCTACAAAAGGTGTCGCATGACCAAAGATACATCAATTTCCTCACTCTATAAAAGGAGATCGAGGGTGAAGAGTAAGAGGCATTGGGAGATCGATCAGATTTGGGTGGGAGGATTTCGAATGAAGGATCTTAGGATTTCGCAAACAGCAAAGTTCCAGTTCGCGAACCAGAACATGTATGAATTTGGAATCAAATTAATAAGGAACCAAAAATTCATAACATCTTGGTGAACCGTGAACCTAAAATAACAAAGAAAAGAAGACCGCGAACAATAGCCCCTCTGCAGATGCACTCCCCACGGACCAGGGAGTTTATGACCCTTTTCCGATATGTCGCACCACGAAGCACCCTCCTACGCGGGCGAAGCCCTGACTGATGAACCCCCAACCGGCGTCACCCTCGGCCAACACTGCTGGCATGGACCCCTTCGTGTACCAACCCGGTACGCGGGCTGAACCCGAAGCCTCAAACCACCCTAGTTCATGGGATTGCCACCAAGTCGCGAACCACCCTGGTTCGCAGGATGCCCACCAAGCCGCGAACCACCCCGGTTTGCGGAATTCCCATCATTCAGTGGACCACCCTGATTCGCGGACGGCTTCTCCATCCATGTAGCACCTCCCTACATGATGGGATTCACCACTCATACAACTATGTGGCCCACTGGATCCTTCAGATTTCCCATTCCCCAAGCCAGATAAAATCCTTCCAATCTGGCCTGATCCTCAGCAACCCCCTCATTTGTCCATTCATCGGCCCCGAGCCAAGGCCTCCACCAGAGCCACCGGACCTGTGTGATGTAACCTTCAGGTGCATCAGTGCGCTTTTTTGAGTTCACATACCCATGGTAAGCAAGGCCGAAGGGGTTGCTCTGGCCCTTAACCAGATTCCCAAAACATTCATGAGCTCACATTCCCACGGTAATGCAGAGTTCGAGCCCGGGATTCCCCTTTCTGCCCCTCCACTTTTTAGGATTGGGGAACTTCTCCCCTCCCCAAGGCATGGCGGAATACCCATCATTAGAAATCCCCCATACACCTCCTTACTTCCCCACGGCCATGGCCAAGGAAGGGCATAGTGAGGAAGGGTGTTGCTCCATCCTTCTTTAGGTCTAAGACCCTCTCCCGTTGTGCTTTGTCGCCATGGGCATCCATCTCGGAGTAAGCCCTGACTTTTTGGGCTACTCAATGCGTAAGCCCCACTCCACTTTCAAGGATGTACCTTCCGCGTTGTGATCGTTTGGTCCCTGCTGCCTCTTGTTTCTCACACCGAGCATGACTCACGTGGGCTTAGAGTAGGCATCGACCATGACATCCTCTTATGGGACTCCTCAGAGTGTAAGCCCCAATCCACACCATGGGCCTCCTCAGAGTGTAAGCCTCAATCCATCACCATGGGCCTCCTCATAGTGTAAGCCTCAATCCACACTACAGTTATCCTCAGAGTGTAATCCCCAATCCACACCATGGGCCTCCTCAGAGTGTAATCCCCAATCAACACCATGGGCCTCCTTAGAGGGTAAGCCCCAATCCAAAGCATGGGCCTCCTCAGAGGGTAATCCCCAATCAACACCATGGGCCTCCTCAGAGTGTAATCCCCACTCCTTCTGAACTATGTGGACTTTGATCCCTTTCACCTAGGTAGGGTATGTAGGAAGCCTCCAAGAGGTTCAAGCCCGATCACCATCGGACCCCCGGGTCCACCTTCACATTGGTTCACCGACACTCCAGTATGAACTACGATGACATTGATCCATGTTAAGGCATGGTACGTAGGAAACCTACATGAGTTTTAAGCCCACTAATCAGCCGTTCTAACCCCCTTCACGTTGGTTCATCCTTCATCCCGCATAACGTTAAACTGTATTTCCGAACTACGAGGGTTGTTATTCCTCTCATGGGTATACATAGTAATCCCATATCTCAGGTTCGATCCAAACTCTCAAGTCATTATATGTCCCCCCTGGATGACAATAAACTCCATAGTTCCAAGTTACGAGGCTTTAAATCAGTGTCGTCTTAGTGAGTCCAGACTCCTCGGGGTCATTAATTCAACGAGGGATGGTAAACCTCGGGCATAAATGATTTTGAACCCCTACATCCAACTGAACATTTCCAACCAAGTGTAATCCATGGATACTGTGATTGGGTATAACCCAAAGATTCGTGAACATATGAATACATCTTAAATCTATAAGAGAGTTTCGTAACAAGCAATAATTTCTCTGCAAAAGGGTGCGATGAGACCGAATTCCCATCCTCTAGACCAATGTGAGTTCTTAAGTGTCATTGGGAAAATTTCCCAATGAACGCCTTCCTTTGGAAAGCATGTCAACGTATCATTGGATACGGAACCGTTGGGAATTTCGAACCAATCTGAAACAAATAATGGTGAACCTGACGTAATTCTTTAACCAAGAATGGCAAAATTAATCTAATACCACCCTGTTCCCCCTTTATAGTCAAAAGGAGGGCCAAGCAAGGTCATTAATTATGCATGGGGTCATGAGATGCTGCTTTGATGGGTTTTTTTCGGTATTTGTTAAAACTATTTTATAGGTACCACACAGAACTTCCTTCGGTCCAATGGCATCATGAAGGAACTCACAGGCGCGTGATTTCAACAATGTAATAAACGGACATCCTCACCAACGGTGGACCCTGCCACCTACCCAGCATCTTCAACGTTGGGACTTGGATGCGTTGATCTGAGAGTACCACGTGAACGTTACTCTCCCGATGGTGGAGGTGGCCATGCATGCCCTCCAATCAACATGGAACCATCGGTCTCCCACCCAACAACAGCCGTGAAGGAAGAACCAGAGGGCCCATGTTGCCATCTCCAACCGTTTCGGGAGTCTATCCTCAAAACGAGACAACACATACCTCCCTTATCTTAGGGAGGTGGATGAGGTCGTTGCTGAAGACTTCATCCCCACTGAATGGGAGTTCCGCTCCAAGGCCCCCGTCGGCAGACGTCATCGCGGTCACGATGTGACCCAACATCCTCACGATACTGATGATGTCACCCCGAGGATTTAGGCCCATGATCCCCGAGTTCTGGCCCCTTGGACCGCCCGATGAGGGCGGCAAACGTACAACCAGGGACCGTTCATCACCCTTTTCCCTGAGGAGCAGCTCCACTGCCCAGTCACAAAGACATATCATAAACAGGAACCTACACCTGTTCACTCATCCAAAGCCCGCCATCCAGACATGGCGGCGTCATACGAGCAGGTGTGCATCCCCGTCGGGCTCCATCACGCCTGTCGCTCACACAGGACGGCACCTACTCGGCAGGCACCTCTCTTTGCCCATGGTCATGAAGCCCACCAACCTGACGTGGTGGCGACCCAGTTCCTGTAGGACCAACTCCTAGCAGACACTCTTAACTCCAACCATCCTGGCATGGGGGTGATCAACATAGCCCACTATCTATATGTAGCGGCAATTAATAGGTGAGCATGTCTCCCTACCAACAAAGGCTACCAACTCGATACGGTGGAAAACCAACATATTCAAGGCCATCTCCCTACGGATGAAAGTAAAGTCCACCATTCCCATGTGGCGTAAAACGGAGAGATAAACCGGCATATCCCGACCCAGGGGTAGATTCGTTCACCTGCCTCGACATAGGAGAATTGTCAGTACCCACTGACCACCGGAGGTCAGGAGCAGGATATTCCTACTCCGATACCAGAATGGGACTTCATACAGATTCCAGCAAAATATCTCTCTCTACATATCTTGGAAATGACGGAGGAGCAGGTATCGATCCCAGATCATATCTTGCAGACTTGCCAGAATGTAATTTCATCTGGGGAAATAGCAAGGACTCGGGCCCATGAGCCCGTCTCCCAAATTGAGGTGACTCATCTATGAGATGATATAGCCGCATCGGAGCATATCTGCATCTCTACTTCCACCCAGGAGGGTAACCAGCTATATTCTGCGACGCAAGGGCAACCGGATTGAGCAGCTCCACTCGTTCCAACTGGGGGACACCCATCCATCACGGTGGATGATCCAGAGTAGGCATATATCCCTGGTAAAAGCTAATATGTTCATCGTCATATCTGGGCAACATCATGGGACCCAATTAGACAGGGACCCAAAGGTGAAGGTCATTTTCTATAGCAGACTGTCCCCGTTTCCCACAAGAAAGCGCCCCAAATGTACCGAAGGCAGCCAGAAAATAAAGAGTTGGTTCATGACTCCGCTCTACTGGAAGCTAGGGTTTCTGATGTCGCTAAGAGCATATCAAAGGCTCAGAACCCTACCCACCCATTACCATATTATGGGAGTGGCATTAGCAGTTGTGAAGTTCCTCCCTATAATGTCACTACCAGTAGCTCTGAAGGTCCTCCCCAAATCACCCGCTGGGGCCTCCCCCACAAGAATATAATGATCAGTCACGAGAGCTCCTCTTTTGATGCAAGTCATGGAAACCCTCCACGTGACCATAAGATCAAGTAGAAAAAAGGTCCTCCACTTTCTGCGGTCCACCCTGAAGGTCCTCCCTAGGGTATACATTGTAATCACTCTCTATGCAGTGGGACCATAGATTATAATAGTATTACTCACTATCATAGTCACAGCTGTGGAGGCCCTCCATGTAGTGACATCTCCTCATGACCAGAAGGTCCTTCCCTTGTCGTGGCCTGCCCTGAAGGTCCTCCCCAGGGGTTATGTTGCAACGAAACTCCGTGCATTCGGGTATCAGATCACGGTGGTAGTCCTCGCCACCCTGATAACAGAGGTCCTCCCCGTAGAGACGTCAAGAAACTAGAAGGCCCTCCCCTCATTGTGGTACATTATGAAGGCCCTACCCAAGGTGTACCCTTCTGATATTCTCCCTACGGCAGCTGGAATGGTAGTCATCGCCATTGTAGCATCTTTGATGGTAGTCCTCGCCACCACGGCCGCCATTGCAAAGGTCCTCCCCACAGTGGCCCCAAGAAACAAGAAGGTCCTCCCCTTGTCACAGTGTGTCTTGAAGGTCCTCCCCATGATGCACATCGAACATCAAACCATGATGGTCATCCTCACCATGAAGGTAGTTGTTGTGAAGGCCCTCCCCGTAACAACGCTATGCAGCCAGAAGGTCCTCCCCTTGCTGTGAAACGCCTTGGAGGTCCTCCCCAGGGTATGCACTGAAAAAGACCTCTATTCAGTGAGGTGTCATGCAGTAATGGTAGTTCTCACCATTTTGGCCGCCATTGCGAAGGTCCTCCCTGCAATGACATATCATATCGACAAAAAGGTCCTCCCCCTGCCGAATCAAGCATGGAAAAGCCCTTGTATGTCGAGGCACTCAGAAGGACTGGATCAATCATGTTAGATTCTCAGCTAGTCGCCAACGACACCCTTCTTATATCAGGAGATGTTCTGGGGCCACGTTCATCTTCTGAACCACCTCGGAATCGCCCATATGATAATTCGATACCTACTGGTCCCACTGCCTCTGACCACACTATAAGTGAGAATATCAGTTTCACTGACCAGGTAGAGGAATCACTAACAGAGGAGTATGCCGACATGTTTCACCTGAGGAAACGACTAGCCAGAGATGATATCCCAGTTATGTTTTGGCCCATGGCCACTTCTCAATTCGACATAACCAGAAATTTGTCAGAAGAATGCGTGCACGACATCCGCTACAATATATGGAAAACCCTCCGCCATTTGAAATAAAGCTTCCTTCCCTACAATGTGTATATAGACCATGTCAATACAATAGGAGACCTTCTTCGTCACATCAACCTGGAAGTTCTTCCTTCGGTGCGGCAACAACGACCCGAGAGGCATAAAGAAAACATGGAGATAGCTTGCCTCCATGTGCTGCACCAGCTGCACCGCATCATCGATGACGCTCCAACGGTAGACCATATCAGGGGATGGGGGGAACATGGAGCTCTGCATTTCACTCTGCTCCCCACCCATAAGAACCAATTCAGCATGTTTTCTTGCAACGTCATCACGTAAAGACATCAATCGAGTGGTCTCCTTGTTCGCGAAAGGCAACACACCCAACAAAGGCAGGCCTTGAGTAAGTCCCAGAAACGTCAGGCCCGATGGGAACGAGCCATTCAAGAACTCCTGAGTCAGGCCACCGAGAGCATACAACATGCCTCTCGCCTAAGAGAGGCCAATCATTGGTCATTGCCTTCCTCCCCAGAAGGGATTGATTCACAGGAGAACTCGACACCAAACCCAGTTCCCCCCGAATAGGGGCGCGCAAGATCAGGCATGTAGCGATAGCAACAGCCACTGCAGCAATCCAGGGTCAACCCCAGCCTATAGGGATGGGGGAATTTTTAACAACAAATAACCACGTAAGACCAATAAAAATGGGAAGAGACTCAACATCCAAGGAATGGAGCCAACCCCAGCCCTTAGGGATGGGGGCATTTTTACCTCTTCAACAACAACCTCCCCCATGAGAATCAGTATTCTCTCGTCTAGGGGGACAGTCAAAAGAGGAGGTTCCTGTCCTATCACATCCTTTGAATCATCAACCCCTTCAAGAGGGAGGCGTACTATAAGGTTCCATCAAATAACTCTCTACGTCACCCTTCGTCAAGGATCCCGAAAGCAATCTCGGGACAGAAGAGGGAAGACTAGTAAAAGACGTGGGAGATCCTCTTCCTATTTGGAAGATGACATCTTCTTCGCCCCGTGATATGCATCCATTAATGCCATAGAGGCTAACCCCATGGGTGACGCCGAAGATGGTACAAATCCAGTTGGTTCGGGAGACGATGGTTCCGGTCACACTGTGACTCACAATGAACCATCAGGTGTGCACACTCGGAACTAGAGGTCTACCCTAAATATGGTCGCCCCTTCAGCTAGCCTTCCTCCGCTGACCCTGTGATATTCCAATAAGGATAAGAAAAAAGGACCTATTTCCCTTAACACGCCCCCTCACTCAATAAAAATGTGCCACTTAAGCTCGAAGAGAGGTTCACTCGACAGGAAGAGGAAATGAAAGAATTGATGTGGCTTAACGCCGAGATACTCCAGAGGAACCGCCTTATTGAAAACGTGTCCCAACAGCAGCCACACCATGAACTCCCAGTAAGTGAACCTCAAAGACCAAGGTTTTCCCCAATAAACGAAGCACAGTTAGGGCTCCCTCCCAATAAGGTGGTCGACCTGTCCAACTACCTAAATGTGGATCAGGATGAATACCAAGACTTCTCTCCAGTCAGGAAGAAATCAGAGTGAGTACGTATGAACCCTATGAAGGTGTCACAAACGACACATGCACCCCTGGTTCCAACCAAGCTGGATCCTCAAGAAATTCCTTGGGCTACAGCTGCTCAGGACCGGGCCCAACAGGATGTAAACCAGGGTCTCACCAACACCATCGAGGCACTGACAGCTCTATTACAAGCAATGGAAGGTCAACGCGCTCTGATACAGCCAGAGAAGAAGCCTTACCCGGATTGGGTGACAAACACATCACCTCCACCCAAATTTGGGAGCCCTGTATTCCCTATTTTTAATGGATCAGGCGACCCAGAATAGCACTTGATGCATTACACATCTTATTGTGACCCTATGATGGGAACTCCAGAACAACAAGAAGTAGTGAAACTCAGATGCATCGTATGGGCCTTGCAAGGATCTTCCTTTTTCTTATTTATGAGCCTTCCAGCCCAGTCAATAAAAATAAGGGAAGACCTTCGGCAACATTTCCTATTCCACTTTAGCTCAATGCTGCCTAAAACAATGGTCAGCGACCTCATGAACTGCAAGCAGAGGGAGAACAAGAGGTTCTCCGATTTCATCACTAGATGGAAAGGTCTGACCTACTCCCTGAATAGGTCAATTCCTCAAGACGAATTGCTTGACATATGCATCGATAATCTTCGAGATGAGCTCTGAACACCACTCATACCAATGGAGTGCACCACTGGCTTCTTCCATCTCCCAACCATTTCCCATAGAATTGAGGACTCCCTGCAGCGGACCAATATGAAGTCCCAAATAGCCTCACAGGCTCTAGAAAAGTGAACAGTTAGAGTTGAAGCATCCTCTGTCATGCCCATGCCAGCCCATGCACCTGCTCCATTGCCTAGGCCTCCACCAAATCATCAAGGGACCCATGTATATCTGTGGCCCCCTCCTCCCAAGCGTTATGATCAGAGAGGATCGAAGTGGAACCAGTTCGAGGAACGAAAACAAAAAGTATACTCGTTTCAAGAGGACCAAGTCCGTGGCTATTTCATCGCTGCCTTGAATTGCAACCTACTCTGTCTCTCGGATCCAAGGAAACCTGTATAAGTCAGTCATGATGACAGGCCGGATTACTATCCCTAACATTGAATTTTGGGGCACAATATTCGGCAATTCTTCATCTTCAAAGACCTGCTGCAAAGGATGGTAGACTCCGGGCAGGTCGAGCTGGGACCACCCTCAGCACATGTGACATATATTTCTACCACTGACTCTAACAAAGGGGAGGGGTGGCAGGAAGTCACCAACAAAAAGGGGAAGAAATTTGATACCTGGATGACTCAGAAGACTATCAATCGAGCCCAAGGAATACTCTGAGCTCAACTATAGCAGCCGGTGTTTCCGCCAACAACCCCTGATGCCGCACAGCTGACAATGTCGGCCTCACAACCCTCCTCGAGCCGGTCATCCCGGAGTAATGGAGAATGGAGAAGTCATGAGAAAGATGAGCAGTACACAATGAGGCCAGTTTTAGCCCCGACACTGTCAGATTTTATGCCCTCGAACTTGGTGCCACGGGCATCGACCCACCAAACGGCACTATCAAGGACAACCGACTAGGTTGACTTTTCGGAGGAGGAGGAGCCAATTTTTGGTTCCATCAACGTCATCTATGTTATGGAATCATTCCCTGAAGAAGGGTATGGTTAGGAACCCGAGTTCCCAATGCAAAGGTCCGGGAGGGAGAATTGCAGAGGCAGAGCATATCAGGGGAGGTGCAGTCGAGGCCGAAATCAACCCTATGATTGGACCCCAGCCCAAACTGTTAATATCACGAAAACCCATGGGAGAGCCCTTCAACGGACTCAACAGGAGAAATAATATCCCTCCACTTCCACAAGTGGCCACTCTGCCCCTTGCCATTCCGTGGTACCCATCTGAGGATGAACAAGTGTCTATCCACCTAGTGCACACAAACAAACCAGCTGGGCTGAATACCAAAAATGTGGGGACACCGTTGACATCTGACCCTACATCCGGTCCCTCCACGTCTCATATTCCAACTCCCAAGCTACCCGCTAAGACCCCCCCCACCAATGGAGAAGCATCGGCCGCTAGAGCAGAAATACGACATCCTTAAGAAGCTCGTGTTAGTACCAGCCAAGATGTCAATCATGGATGCCCTGAGTTTGTTAGCAGACCTCAGGGAGGAACTTATAGAAGCCTTGCTCAGCCCCCAGGAGTTTCAAGCCGTGGTAGCTATTGTCGAGATTTAACTAACGGAGACTGGCTCGGCTGAATGCGATGCGGTGATTTCCTTCACCGATCAGGATGAACATTCCATCATGCAAGGACACATCAAACCACTAACTGTTTCTGGTACACTAAATGATGTTGAGATCCGTAATGTATTTATTGAAAATGGCTCTGGAGTTAACCACCTTCGCCTACAGACACTCCATAAGATGGGATATAGTGAGGATGACCTAATCCCCTCGGCCAACACTCTACTAGGTTACGACAAGAGTGAACAGAATCCAATGGGAAAATTTAAACTAAAGACCCATTTTAGAGACCTTGTGGCCTACTCGGAATTCCCGGCGGTCTAACAGAACACAGAATTCAATGCCCTGTTGGGAAGGTCATGGCTCCATAAGCACATGGCCATTCCTTCATCCTACCACCAGTGTATTAAGTACTACATCAATGGGAAAAGTGATAAATTGCATGCTGACAAGGCCCCTTTTGATCTCTCCAAGTCACACTACATTGACACCGGTTTTTATGAGAAAAAACTGGAAGACTTCGCTTGATGGTATTGACTAGATCCCCGCTTCAAATGGTATGGAAATGGTTCCCGATGACCCCCTCAGATTTCTTGGCAGAGACTACATTCTTCACATTAACCATATTGAGAGAAGGGGTTCAAGTCTGGGCACACAATCAGTTGTCCTCGTGACATCATCCATAACGGCCGAGCATGAAAATGCAGGAACGTCCTCCAACCCTCAATTCGGGGATGAATACTTGAGCGAGGACATCCACAATGCCTTGCCTCCAGATTCCCAGGAGTCCGTGTCCAGAACTCTACCTCCATTGGATCAATAAGATGAGGATTTGGGAGAAGAAGAGGATGAAGATCTCAGGGATGCACCTCCCGCATTTGAAGAAGGTATCTCCACCACTGTGGAAGAGCTCAGGGAAATAAACCTGGGTAGCGAGGAAGACCCGAGGCCCACTCTCATTAGTGCAGCCATGTCTGTCGAGGATCACGAGGTATATAACTCTTTCGTGAGGCAACACTAGGATGTCTTTGCCTGGAATTACACAGAAATGCTGGGACTCGATCCCGAAGTGGCGACGCATCACCTAGGTCTTCCAGAAGACCACCGGGTCTATAAACAGGCCACCAGAAGGACACACCCCTCACATGCTGCTAAAATAGAGGATGAAGTCAATAAGATCATTAAATCAGGCTTCATGTGGGAGGTCCAGTACCCCATCTGGTTGGCCAACATCGTACCTATCAATAAATAGAATGGAAAAATCCGCGTCTGCATTGATTTCAGATATCTCAATTGTCTTTGTCCAAAAGATGATTTCCCAGTCCCGATCACCGAGTTATTAATCGATGTAATGGCCAGGTATGAGACTCTATCATTCATGGACAGCTATTCTAGGTATAATCAGATTCGTATAGCCCGAGAAGACGAATAATCCACTCCCTTCAGATCCCCTAAAGGAATATGCTATTATAGGGTTATGCCCTTTGGTCTCAAGAATGCTGGTGCCACATATCAACGTTCCATGCATCGTATCGTTAAACCATTCTAGGGAGATTCATTGAATGCTACGTGGATGACTTGGTGGTTAAGACCAGGAAGCACTCAGATCACATGACGGACCTTGATTCCGTCTTCAACAACCATCAGTAGTATATCCTAAAGATGAATCCCCTTAAATGTTCCTTTGGGTTTACTTCAAGGAAATTCCTTGGCTTCATCGTACGCCATCGTGGCATCAAAGTTGACCCTAAAAAGACAAAGGTTATCCTCGGCCTTCCACCCCCCTGTAATCTCACTGAGTTGATGGCATTCCAAGGGCACCTGGTTTACATCAGGCGATTCATAGCCAACCTGGCAGGAAAATGTTTTCCCTTTACCAGGTTAATGAAGAAGGGAGTCACGTACCAATGGAAAGATGACTGCCAAGAGGCGTTTGACATCCTAAAGAAGTATCTCTTGATCCCAGCAGTGCTCATGACCCCAGTTGAAGGAATACTTCTCATCTTATACGTGACGGCCCTAGAGCGGTCGCTAGGAGCCTTCCTCGTGTAGAAAAATGATGCCGGCAGTGAAAACAATCTCTATTACCTCAGTCAAACCATGATTGATGCAGAGACTCGATTCTCAAACATCGAGAAGATTTTTTTGGCCTTGGTCTTCACAGTTCAAAAGTTGAAACATTATCTATAGCATCATGAATTTCATTTGGTCTCGCGTAGTAACCCGCTCAAGTACATCCTTATCCACCCAATGCTAACCGGGTGCATGTCCCGATGGGCAGTCATCCTGCAACAGTTCGACTTTTGGTTTCTGCCTCATAAATCCATCAAGGGCTAGGCATTAGAAGATTTTTTGGTGGAGCACCCTTCAACAGGGACCGCCGCACCGGACGCCGAGCTACCTGATGAAGACATCTTATCGGTTCAAGAGGAGTTCCTAGCATGGGAAATGTACTTCGACGACGCATCCCGAAGCCCAACTGGGAATAGGATGGAAGATCCCAAATTTAACAAGGTGGGATTAGGGATAATACTTATTCCCCTGGAAAAGGAAGTCTTTCCATATTCCTCCCTCCTGGAAGAAGGATGTACGAACAATGAAGCGGAGTATCAAGCCCTCATTACAGGTCTGGAGTTGGCACTCCAAGCACAAGTATAGCACCTTAAGGTCAAAGGTGACTCAGAACCGGTCATCAAGGAAGTCAATGGTGATTATGCTATCAAAAAGGAGGAGTGGATTACCCTGTTTGACCATGTCTGAGGGTTAATGGAGGAATTCTCCACAGAACCAACATTAACCTATATTCCCCGGTCTCAGAATGCCCAGGCCGATGCATTAGCCAACGCGGCCACAGCCATTTCTGACCCAGACCGGGATGAAACAGTTATCATCATTGCTCATCGGCGAATGGTCTTGTCGTTTATTCAAACTAAGACGAAAGAAATCCATGAAGTCAGTCATGTCCCTAAACCATATGCTCCCGCCATCGGCTAGATGACCCCTATTGAAAACTACCTTCAACGAGGAGAACTTCCACCAGACAGGGTCGAACGAGAGAAAATACAGAGAAGGGCAATCATCTTTGTCCTATATGGAGGTGCGGGTCAGCAAGTGGTCCTCTACAAATGAGGCCTTGACAGAATCCTCCACAGTTGCATTGATGGAGAAGAAACTGATGTCGTCATGAATGAGGTACATGTCGGAGTATGTGGATCACATCAGCAAGGGTCCAAACTTTCCCATAAGGTTCGATGACTTTGGTACTATTGGCCTACAGTGGCACGAGATTGTGAGCACTTTAATACAAAATTCCACTTATTCCAAATTCATGCCAACCTCATACACCAACCCTCGGAGTTACTTTATCAGGCTAAGTACTCCTGGCCATTTTCCATCTGGGGAATGGATGTCGTGGGACCATATCCTCCCACCACAGCCAAACAGCTGAAGTATATCCTCACGGCAACCGACTTCTTTTCCTAATGGGCAGAAGTTGTACCCCTTACAGAATTCGGGGAAAGAAGCATTTTCATCTTTGTGAAAACCAATATCATCACCGGATTTGGTGTCCCTCATACCATACTGATGGATAACGGCACCAAATTCTGCTCTGCGGAATTGGAGAGACTATACCAAGAATTTGGTATCAAGGCTTACCACTCATCCCGCTACCATGCAGTGTCCAACGGACAGATAAAGGCCTTCAACAAGACCTTGTCCAACATTATCCAAAAAATGGTGGACAAAGACAAGAATTCATGGCCGGATAAACTCCTCCATGCATTGTGGGCTTACCGAACCACAATCTGCACCGCTACTCAGGCTACTCCGTACTCATTAGTATACGAAGCAGAAGCGGTCCATCCCATTGAGCTCTAATTTCCCTATCTCCAATTTTTCATTTGTGATCAGTTATCCAACGATGAGCGATCAGAAGAGCGGCTAGGTGAATTGGAGTAGCTAGACGAGAAGCGGTTTCACACTGTGCACCATCTAAAAGTATACCAGAACCGGATTGCACGAGCCTTCAATAAAATGGTCTGTCTTCATTGTTTCTTGGAAGGAGAATCGGTGTTGGTCCTCTGGACCCCAATGATACCCGAAAACAAACCTCCAAAGCTGGATCCCAAGTGGGAGGGACCATAAGTTATACACAAGGTCTACTCCAACGGAGGATATGCCCTAATCTCCATGGACGGGCAGTTCACCACCGCTCCTAAAAAATGTAAGAATCATGAAGAAGTATTTAACATAGATAACTAAAAGAAGTTATCTTCTGAGCTACATGACGTTAAACTACCAAGAACCCAATGGTCCAAACTCTATGACCTTAAACTAAGATTATTCCATCCTCACAGGCATAACTAAAAGCAGTTATCGTCCGAGTTGCATGACATTAAATTGCCAAGCACCCAACGGTCCAAACTCTATGACCTTAAACTAAGAGTATTCCATCCTCACCGACATAACTAAAAGCAATTATCACCCAAGATTCATGACATTAAACTGCCAAGCACCCAACAGTCTAAACTATATGATCATAGACTAAGAGTATTTCACCTCATCGGCATAACTAAAAGCAGTTATCATCCGATCTGCAAGACGTTAAACTACGAAGCACCCAACAGTCCAAACTCTATGAACATAAACTAAGAGTACTTCAACCTCACCATATGACATTAAACTGCACGGATTTCAGAGAACTACATATGGATTGATTCCTGCCCTCGCAGGATACGTAGCGACGCCAGGGTTCCCCATCCTGGACCAACCACCCCCAGATAATAAAAAGATAAAAATGCCCTTTCCCCCGTATATGGACCGTATAGGCATGGGGTGTATCCCTCATCCTTACCGCACGATGTTAAACTGCATGGATCGGTCGATTTAAAAATGCCCCTTTCCCCCATGTATGGGCCAAACCTGCACGGGGTGTACTCTAAAGAGAACTACGTGAGGCTTGATTCATAACCTTGCAGGATACGTAGCGACGTCGGGATCCCCTATCCTAGCCTAGCAACTCCCAAATGGAATAAAAGAAAATAAAATTCCCCCTTCCCCCGTGTACGGACCAACCCTACATGGGGGGTGTACTTCTTTCAGAGAACTACGTACGACTTTATTCCTGCCTTCGCAGGATACGTAGCGATGCCCGGGATCCCCATCCTGGCCCAGCCATGCCCAAAAAAAGTTAAAAATTCCCTCTACCCCCCATGTATGGACCATCCCTACATGGGGTGTATTCCTCGTCCTTACTGCACGATGTTAAATTGCACGGATAAGGATAAAATTAAAAAAATGCCCTTCTCCCCCCATGAACAGACTAAACCTACACAAGGTGTATTGTCTTTCAGAGAACTACGTAAGGCTTGATTCCTGCCCTCACAAGATACGTAGAGACACCATAATTCCACAACCTGGCCTAGCCACCTCAAATGAAGCCAAAAATACCCCCTTCCCCCTATACGGACTAGAACCGCATGGGGTGTATTCCCCAAAAGAACTATGTAAGGCTTGATTCTTTCCCTCGTAGGATACGTAGTGATGTTAGGTTCCCCATCCTGGCCTAACCATTCAAAAAAAAAGCTCTCTCCCCCATGTACGGACCATATCTTCACGGGGTTTATTTTTCGTCCTTACCGCACGATGTTAAACTGCATGGACTTCATCCCCACCGCACGACGTTAAACTGCAGGGAATTCGTCCTCACCACATGACGTTAAAATGCATGGACTTCGTCCTCACCGCATGATGTTAAACTGCACGGACTTCGTCATAACCCACCAAAGATATATGGAGAAATGAAATTGAAATAATCCTTTCGTATTTGGATGCATCGCCTCCACACATTAGACTCCATGACCATGATAATTATGGATCTTCATAACCATTCACGACCATTGGATGTGGAAAGTTATCAACCCGAGGACACCTTTGCATGACTATGCATACCATGCCCTCAATGACTCTGCATATTGATTGCCCCTGGCCTATCTACCAAAGGCAATATCTCCTCAGGAGGTACTCTTCCTAGCTCCGTACGCTTACCGGCCTCAGAGCCCCCATATCATATCTCCCGATCCAGAAATTTATGGCGTAGTGGTTTACAAGTTTGTGACCCTTTTCACATCCAAATGTTGATAGGGTATCCCTACCCGGTTATCTTATGTATCCACCCGTGGTTCACAAGACGACCTACATCTACGAAAATCAAACCAGGGCTAGGCAACTTTGACTCAATGGAAAATTGTAGTGAAGATGTTTCTTCTATTCTTGAACACCATTATCCCCGCATGTTAAACTCTATGATGTGAGAAATCTCAGATTTCCATAATCATTCATGGCCATCGGAAGTGGAAGGTCATCGACCTGGTGACACCTTTTCCTGACTATGCATACCATGCCCTCAACGGCTCTAAATATTGATAGCCCTTGGCCCGTCTACAAAAGGTAAGATTTCCTTGGGGGTACTCTTCCCAGCTTCGTACGCTTATCTGCCTCAGATCCCCCACACCTCATCTCTTGATCCGGGAAACCTCAGAGTTACAGTTTTCAACCCTCATCCCCCACCAAGTTTTGAGTATATTAGAGCATGTTAACTCAATTATCCTTCGAGTGACTACAGCAATGGTCACCCATTGGTCTGAGCCCTATGACCACTAAACTAGGAGTACTCCATCCTTACCGCATGACGTTAAACTACATGGAGTGAAGGTACACCCCCGCGCACAAGATAAATCAGCACAGGGAGCTCTCTAAGCTTTAATAGAAACTAGGGCCGAATATGCCCGACATGTCCAGATATTTTCTTACCGAATGATAGACTTTGTGGCCCGAACAATCTCATATTTTCATAATCATTCATGGACATCAGAAGTGGAAAGTCATCGACCCGTGGAAACGTTTTCAGGACTATACATACCATTCCCTCAATGGCTCTACATATTGATCACCCTTGGCCCGTCTACCAAAGGCCATATTTCCTCGGGCGGTACTCTTCCTAGCTCTGTATGCTTACCGGCCACATATCCCCCATAACATTTCTCCTGATCCAAGAAGTCCTGAAGCCACGATTTACACCGATCAACCCCCTCCACGTCTGAGGCATGCCGAGATGTTTAGACCCAGTAATATTCTAATCGAGAGCAGCCTTTGAAACTATATCCTTACCGTATGACGTTAAACTGCACGGAACATCTTGATCACTTGGCATAAAGCTGCGAATACCAAACATCAAGCATCCAAGGAAATTCCTCCAACTACATGCATTTTCACTGGTTTAAAAATTCCTCTTGTCCTCACTGCACAACATTAAAACTGCACAACATCGGAAAAAATGCCCCTCATCCTCGTTGTATGACGTCAAACTGCACAACATATTTTAATAATGTTCCTCTTCCTTTCCACATGACGTTAAAATGCACGGTCAAACCTGTCATGGGTTCAGTAAGAAACAAAGGCTTTCTTCTGTCACCAGGTACACGGTCCAGATCTGCACAAACCACTGTCTCACACCAGTGTGAGAAGGAATGACTTCACCCATTATCAGAAAATTTATCCTAGATGTTTCTCCCATATCCAGGCACCCTCTCCTCATAAACCATAATATGTACTCCGAAAGAGACGAACTCTCATAAACCACCCCTGGTGGGTCCGAAATCACAAACTTCCTTGAAGTTGTTCGGCTATCGGGAGAATGAAATCATTGACCCAAGGACACCTTTGCATGAATATGCATACCATGCCCTCAGTGGATCTGCATATTGATCTCCCTTGGCTCGTCTACCAAAGGTAATATTTCTTTAGGCAACGCCTCTCTCCGTACACCTCGTGGACTTTGAGCCCCCATGTCCATCCCAGGATTCGGAAACCCTCTGAGCTACAGTTTACCAGCCTCCTTCACAACCCTTCCAGAATATGGCGGAACATCTCTGACGAGATTACCAAGAACCAGGAGAAGTCGTTCCATTCTAAATGAGGTCCCAGATGCATGGATTTAAACTACCCCAATCTCCAACCATCATTTACACTAGATAAATGCATAGGACAAGAACCTTTCTTCCACACTCCGGATTAATACAGATGTCCTCAAACCCTTTTCAGACATCACACACCCTTTCCAAGCCACCCCTGGTGGTTTTCATAATTCTCCAAGCCACCCAAGGTGGTTTCCATAAGATGGACTTCCATGAAGTCCTCAGGCCATCATAAATGGAGATTCATTCAATTGAGGACACCTTTGCATGACTATGCATACCACGCCTCAGTGGGTCTGCATATTGATCACCCCTAACCCGTCTACCAAAGGTATGATTTCCTTAAGCGATGCTATTCCTACCACTGTACGCCGATACGGCTCCCATGCCTTGAGACATGCCATTCATGTCATTCAAATCTACATATGTTCCACCCACATGCGTCTGGAGGATATTGAGACATCTTTTAATCAACCAAACCTCATTGGGGCCCTTACTCCGCCATACCTGGTCAAAGTTGTTCGACCTAAAACATCAGTAATGACAGTCTTGTTGGTGGGACTTTAAACCGCTCACAAAAAAGAGGTGCAAAGCTTGTTAGGCCGAAAACCCAAAAATGGAGACCTAATAAAAAGTCAGGCCATACCCACTAGGTCCACACCAAATGGGCACAAGAAAGATTAAGGTATTAAAAGAAAAAAAAGTTTGTGGGGTTTTTCTATAAAACCCTAGAAATAGTCAAACTATGCTCACTGGATCCCATCATCCAGGAAAAAGTTAGAGCATGTTTCTATTTTCCAGAATTATGATTAATTTTGATTCAATGAGTTGTTATTTACACAAAGATTTCTCCAGTAAAATTCAATTTTACAGCAGGGAAAGATTGACAAAGATTTTATTCCGTTTGAACAAAAAGGTAGGATGCCCACAAGATAGGGCCTCTCCCTCACTGTAACAAAACAAATGGGGGGGTAAGTAAAACAGAGTGTACAAGAATGGATCTGATCTTCACAAAGGAGCTTGGATCGCTCTATCCTTCAAATTGTAAATCGTGCGATGTAGGTTGTTGCAAGACTGCTCCAGCACGACCCTCTCCCTGGCCTCAAGCTCGGCCACCGAACGAGTGTGCCCTACTATTGTTTGGAGATTGTTGATTCCTTTCCTGGTGACTTCAAGGTTACCAGTCAGAGCTACCAACTTATCCATAAACATCGTTTCCCGTACTTCACATTCATGTAACTCGGTGGATAAGGTGGCTTCCTGATCTAGAGAGCTCACCTCCTGTGCTATCTGCTGATGGAGCATTATCATGGCTTCTTCCAAGGCTCGGGTCCTACAAAGAGAGGCAACAAAGTGAGCAAGTTTGTGTTCATTAGTGGAAACTTCCTCACGGGCCGTGACAACCTGGAAAGTGAGAAAATGAAACTACCAATAGTCAAATCCACCTAACCACAAACCCAAGAAGATTTGTAGAAGAGCTTCAGTTTTAGTTTCCATATCGACCAGAGGATTTTCGGTGAAAATCTCGCAAATTTGGGGAATGGCCCACCTGCGCACTACTCGGTGGTCTGCCATGACACAAGGATCCTTGTTATCCTCACTAGATAACAAAGGAACGAAGTCTGTAATTGCAATCAATGCAGACATGTGCACGCTAGAAGATGGTTCCGAAGCTGGAAGGTCTGAAGCTTCTAACCCCGATTTGGGCTTGGGAATCAAGTTGCAAATTCCATTATAGGTTGGAAAAACTTTAGGAATTATATCGTTGGGACACAAAGCCACAAGGTCATCCTCATCCATGTCCAAGAGAGTGGGGTATGTCTGAAATTTGGCCGCAGAGGGGCCGGGAGAGGAAAATCCTCTGAGTCGCTTTGACTGACGAGCCATTCGTCAGTCCTCCCTCAGAGTCGATAAGGAAGGCACGGAAGGCACATCAGCCACAATGAATAGGGATTTGGGAACCTGTTGGACTGCTTTTCCCAGGATCCCATCGGGATAATGTTTTACCCACATTCTTACATACTCTGAGGATAGGCTGGAAGCTGCTCCTATTCCGGGAAAGGGAATTCTTGTGTCATATCCCTCCCGCATCAGCATCAACCACCATTAAAGGAGAGTGGTTGGGTGCAGTCCTCGAGCCTGGGGAGGGGGAAGGGAAACTTGGAGTTTCATACACCCAAAATGGAAGGAAAAACGATGGGGGCATACAAATCGCATAGAGAAACCCCGTCAATCCTTGCAGACAGAAACCTGTCCCGCAGTGAAATCATGTAATAATGATCCTCCAGGATCCCCATGCAGTTGTCAACCATGGCGCTAGAAGGGGTGGGATAGGGAGTGAAAGAAAACTGAGAGAAGTAACTCAGAAGCTTGATGACTTCATCAAAACTGAGGGACTTAAAGAGAACCCTAGCTATATTGAGCAAGGTAGGCCGAAAGATAGGAAGCGGGATGACTTTGTTGTGACAATACTCATAACAGTATAAATGATCTGATATCCAGCCATATAAGAATTTAACTGTCCCACAAAAATGGTAGGGTGGGCCTCCCTCCTACTTGTGGCTCAGTAGTTCATAAATATGAGACCAAGTGGGCACGACCAAGTTTACTGGGTGGCCCTCTGCCAACTCAACCACCATCATCAAGGTGCAAGCCCTGATGCCTGGGTTGATATCCCAAGAAGGGAATATCATCCCGCTCAAAAACATAACAAACAGACCTTCCAATCTGAGCATAGGCGGTACCCCATGGTGTACCTCGTAACCCCATGAAAGGTAGTCCCCCACCTCCAGAACCGCCCAGTAGGAACCTGGGATGGTTCATGACTGTTGAGAATGATGAGTCCTGGGACTCTTTATCTTCGGCATAGGACCATTGGTGTTCAGAAATAACCCTATCTAAGTGCTATAGGGAATAAGAAGGCAGGCACACAAGGCCTGACCCAGTCACCGCTCCACCATAACCAGTAGATCCCTCGCCAACAAAGGCACCTGTTCAACGTCGTCCCATGCGTCAAGAGTCGGCCGAAACTCATAATACATCTCACCAATGATTGGAAGCCCTCCCAATTGGTATATGTCCCATAAACTAATGCCAACTTCACCATGGGAAAGGTGGAAAGTACTAGTGCTTGAACACCAGCGACTGAGCAGGTCAGGAAGGATCAAAGATGGTGGGTACATAGCAAACTAGGAGGCCCACAACATGGAGTACAGGTTGACTGCTTCCAGTGACTTGAGAGATTCCCGGTAATGATGGTGGACCCAGAAGGCCCAGGCCCAATCATTCAAGAAAATCGCACCGGACCGAAGATCCCACCTAGAAATCCACCCCACGTCAGGGTCCACTCGAGCAAAGTTGATTATAGAGGGGTAACTCTTAAGGAAAGCTTCTTGAGAGAAGTCTTGTGTGTACTGATCACTTTGGGTCCAGGAAGTGCCTCTCAAAATGAAAGTTTCTTTCAGACCAGGATCAGATATTATCTCCCCCGATTGGGTGAGGTTTGCTTGAATGCACTTCAGAAACACTTCCAAGAAAGGTGACGAATGACCTGAGAAGGTAGGGGGGATAGGGTTGTTGTCTTTAAGACCGAAGCCGTAATGAAGAAGCCGATTTGATAGTGGATAACATAAGAGCTCAAAAAAGAGCAAGTCCTTCAAGACACCATCATCAGGAATGATGGACCGACTAGGGTCCTCTTTGATGCTTTCCGCTCTGCAAATCATAGCCAAACATCTCTCTGAACTAATTGGGAGAGGCTCGACAGTAGGCCTGGGTGAAGGATGAGGGGGAACCATATTTTCTCCCTACATTATGAAAACCAGGAAAATGGTTAGTTTGGAATAATAAAATTTGGACAAAAATACCAATCATATGGAAAAGGATTCAAGAATCCCTCATGACGAGGTCTGCAAGTAGGCCTCATAATGTGGTTCGCGATGACTGTATCCTGTGAACCAGCCCTATGTGGAAGAGGTCCGTAGTACTCTGGCCCGCGGAGCTTCGAATAGAAAACCACGAACCAGGTTACTCCGCAGAATCCTAATCCTGGATTTAAATAATTAGATTCAGAAGACATAATAAATTTTCATAGTTTGTAAGGTTTCAGACTGCGGACCATCAAAACTATGGAGCGAGTTCCTACACGGACCTCTATGACTTACCTTTTGATTAAAATTTTTAGTTCGCGGCTAGAATATTGGTCCGTAGGTGAAGGCAACCGCGAACGAGGAATGGTTTGCGGAAGTGGCAACTAGTTCGCGTACGAGGCGTTTCATGAAGAAACGAGCACACAAAGACAAAAAGTGAGAGAGCTCTGGTTTTGCAAAAAATCTTGTAAGGGAATAACGAGGGACCCCCATATTTATAGGTGTGGTCCCCTACCGGGTCCACTCCCCTACTGCAAACCATCTAAGTTTCAGGACCACTCTACATCGAAATGGCCTCCTCTTCTTTCCGATCGGACCTCATTCCAATGGGGGGCATTTGTGAGGTCCTGAAAAATCCGCAAAGGAATAATGAGAATCCCCTTTAATCCAAGGGAGATTCTACCCAATTTCCCCCACAAAGAATTGGGGAAGAGTGTATGGAATGCTCAAATGGTGGCACAAGCCGAACCGGTCCGTGGACCGGTCCAATGATAACGGTACACGACCGATCTCGTGAAGCACCCACTTCGCGGACCACTGCCATTCGCAGAATGGAGGCGGAATCCCTCCACGGGCGCGAGGAAAGACGAGCGCCAACCCAGTTCACCATCACAAACTACCCCAACTGCGAACCGCATCGACCGACCCAAACTGCATTTGATGTCGTTCACAGAATGGAGGAGGAACCTTGTGTGGCCGCGAAGCACTCCCCGAGATAGTTTGGTTTGTGGAAGAGGTGTGTTCAATGCCCCTCGTGAATTTCGGATTGACCAAGTCATCCATAAATCGGGTTTCCGATCATGGGCCTATGCAAAAGGTGTTGCATGACCACAGATACATCCCTTTACCTACTCTATAAAAGGATATTGAGGGGGAAGAGCAGGAGGCATTGTGATAATGATCAGATTCGGGTGGGAGGATTTCGAAGGAAGGAGCTTAGGATTTCACAAACAGCGAAGTTCCAGTTCACGAACCAGAACAGGTATGAAGATGGAAGAGAATTAATAGGGAACCGAAAATGCATATCCACTTGGTGAACCGAGAACCTAAAATAACAAAGAAAAGAAGACCATGAACCATATCCCCTCTGCGGATGCACTCCCCGCGGACCAGGGAGTTTATTCCCCTTTTCCGATCTATCACACCGCGTAGCACACTCCTACACGGGCGAAGCCCAATAGATGAACCCCCGACCGGCGTCGCCCTCGGCCACCGCTACTCGCATGGACCCCTCCGCATACCAGCCTGGTATGCGGGCCTAACCCGAAGCCATGAACCACACTGGTTTGCGGGATTCCCACCAAGCAGCGAACCACCCTGTTTCACGGGATGCCCACCAAGCCACGAACCACCCCGGTTCATGGAATTCCCATCATTCCGTAGACTATTCTGGTTCGCGGATGGCTTCTCCATCCGCGTAGCACCTCCCTACGCGAATGGTGCCACCACTCATACACCTGTGTGGCCCACTGGATCCTTCGGAGTTCCCATTCCCCAAGTCAGATAAAATCCTTCCAATCCAACTTGATCCTCCGCAACCCCCTCATTGGTCCATTCATCGGCCCCGAGCCAAGGACTCCACTAGAGCCACTGGACCTGTGTGATGTAACCTTCAGGCGCATCAACACGCTTTTTTGAGTTCAGATACCCATGGTAAGCGAGGGCGAAGAGGTTGCTCTGGCCCTTGAGCAGATTCCCGAAACATTCCTGGGTTCACATTCCCATGGTAATGCGGAGTCCAAGCCCAAGAGTCACCTTTCTGCCCCTCCACTTGTTAGGACTGGGGCAATTCTCCCCTCCTGGGGTATGGCGGACTACCCATCAAAAGGAAGCCCCCATGCACCTCTGTACTTCCCCACGGCCATCACCAAGGAAGGGCGTAGTGGGGAAGGGTGCTGCTCCATCCTTCTTTGGGGCCAAGTCCCTCTCCCGCTGCGCTTTGTCTCCATGGGAATCCGTCTCGGAGTAAGCCTCGACTTTTTGTGTTGCTCAATGTGTAATCCCCACTCCACTTTCGATAGACGCACCTTTCGCAACGTGATCATCTGTTCCCTGATGCCTCTTGTTTCTTACACCAAGCATGAATCATGTGGGCTTAGAGTAGATGACATCCTCTTATGGGCCTCCTCAGAGTGTAAGCCCCAATCCACACCATGGGCCTCTTCAGAGTGTAAGCCACAATCCATCACCATGGGCCTCCTTACAGTGTAATCCTAAATCCACACCATGGGCCTCATCATAGTGTAAGCTCCAATCCACACCATGGGCCTCCTCAGAGTGTAATCCCCAATCCACACCATGGGCCTCGTCAGAGTGTAAGCCCCAATCCACACCATGGGACTCCTCAGAGTGTAAGCCCCACTCCATCTGAACTATGTGGTCTTTGATCCCTATCTCCTAGGTAGGGTACGTAGGAAGCCTCCAAGAGGTTCAAGCCCGATCACCATCGGACCCCCGGGTTCACCTTCACATCAGTTCACCGACACTCCAGTGCGAACTACAAGGACATTGATCCATGTTAAGGCATGGTACGTAGGAAACCTCCATGAGGTTCAATCCCACCAATCGGCCATTCTGACCCCCTTCATATCGGTTCATCCTTCATCCCACATGACGTTAAACTGTATTTCTGAACTACGAGGGTTCTAATTCATCTCATGGGGATACATAGGAAGCATGTATCATAGGTTTGATCCAAACGCTCAAGTCGTTATCTGTCCCCCCTGGATGATAATAAACTCCAGAGTGCCTAGTTGTGAGGCTTTAAATCAGTGCCATCTCAGGGATTCCATACTCCTCAAGGTCATTAATCCAATGAGGGATGGTAAAACTCAGGAATAAATGATTTCGAACCCCTGCGTCTAGCTGATCATTTTCAACCAGGAGTAATTTGTAGATACTATGCTTGGGTATAAACCAAATATTCGAAAACATATGAATACATCTTAAATCAATAAGAGTGTCTCTGAACGGGAAATAATTTCCCCCCAAAAGGGTATGATGAGCCCGACTTCCCATCCTCTCGACCAATGTGAGTTTTTAAGTGTCACTGGCCAAATCGCCCAGCGAACGTATGCCTTAGGAAATCAGGTCCACGTATCATTGGATACGGAACCATTGGGAATTTCGAACTGATCTGAAACAAACTCTGAGTTGGTGATAGCCTGATCTGAGGTCTATCTTCGAGAGCCACCGTGATCCCTATAGCTAATCAAAGAGGTCTTCAGTCCTTGGGAGTGGGTACTTGTTCCTCAAGGTCACCTGGTTCAGGAGACAGTTTACGACATAAAGCCTCAAGCTGACATCTGCCTTCTTGGTGAATAGAATCAGGGATTCCTAGGGAGAAACACTATTCCAGATGAATCTCTTCCCCTGCAAGTCCTCCAGC
Organism: Viscum album; assembly: GCA_963277665.1. Taxonomy (NCBI): domain Eukaryota; kingdom Viridiplantae; phylum Streptophyta; class Magnoliopsida; order Santalales; family Viscaceae; genus Viscum; species Viscum album. The sequence goes on from OY728130.1 coordinate 585,653,085, forward strand.
TATACCCGCAGCTCACGAAGCTTAGCGGGAGCCATCCGATATGCCTGAGTAGATATCAGTGTTGTCCCGGGGTACAGGTCAATGTAGAAGTCCACCTCTCTACGATGAGGTATTCCTAGAACATCATCTGTAAAAACATATGTGTACTGCTCCAACACTATAGGATAGCTCAGACTCTCCTCATTAACTGCTTTGAGGGTAAGGTAGGCCAACTGATGAGTGATCGGCTGCACCCTCCTCCGTGTAAGTCCATCCTATGCTACAAAGGCTCCCATCTCACCGGTGAAGGTAAACCTATTCCCATCCATGCGTTCACACTGCACTTTGCTCCTAATATAGTTGATCTGAGCATGGACGATAGATAACCACTCCATACCCAAGATGATGTCGTAAGGCCTCGACGCCACTATGAGGAGATCCCTGATTAATCTCTAATCTCCTAGAGTAAGCTCACACTGCTGGTACCAATGCGTAATCGTCGATTATGCTCCCGTAGGAGTCTCTAGAAATAAGGATCAAGCCAACGACTCCATCGAAATATCTGTGCTCCAAACAAGGGCAGTGGTAATGAAAGAGTGACTCGAACCTGTGCCTATAAGAACTGCAGCTAAGGTGGAGTAGACACAAATCATACCTCGAATCATCTCTGGAGTTCCATGATTATAAGCCTCAGCTTCATGGAGATGAGCTCTCCCCTGTAGACCTGCTCCCTGTAGTCGGGGTGGACCTCCTTGATCAAATCTCTGTCTCTACCTGGGCGATCTTTCGACCTTCTACTGATCATCCGAAAGGTGGGGAAGACTGTCATGAGCCATGTGACCATGCCCGCTCCTACACCCCCATTTGTGTCGGGATGCTGAGCGAGATCACCGAAGCTCTAATCTCTCACTTGAGCCCCTGCTCGAAGGCCTGAGCTCTGAATAATGGGTCCCACACCATATCTATGGAGTAGCGCGAGTGGTCGGTGAACCTCACTGAGTATTGTGCCACCATCATTCTACCCGACTGTAGATGTAGAAGCTCCTGTAACTGCACCACACAAAAGGTGGATGAGAAAAACTCCGCCCAAAAGAGGCTCTCGAAGTCTATCCATAGCAGAGTCATCTCATCATGTACCTGGAGTATCAGGCTCCACCATCTTCTAGCTGCTTCCTGAAGGAGACTCACAACAAGGATCACCATAAGGTCTGCTGGTGTCCCTACCAGTCTGAAGACATTCACCATAGCCTCCTGCCAATCCTCAGCTACCTGTGCATCCATCTCTCCCCTGAACCTGGGTGGAATCTGTTGCTAGAAATCGTACAACGCACTCAAGTGGCGTGCATCGCATGCTGCTGGGGCTGGTGGCATCGGTGTCCCAATGGGTAGTGGTACCATTGGTGCCTCCACTGGAAGAGGGACCTGCACCGAGGCCTCGTCGCTCGGTGGGCTATCTGTGCGTACAAATCTCGGGGCTCTAGCCAGTCATCCGCAGGGAGGCATTATGAAAGAAACAGATGCGACATGGTCAAAATATTTATACCTGGTGATCTGACCAGGTTGAGTTTACTTAAAGAAAACTTTTTAAAACACACACGCAATCAGTGTTTTCATGCACTGAGTCAGAAATCAGTAGTCAGGGTCCTGGTGTATGGATACGTTGGCCTCCGCACCAACACTGGACTCCCTGAACTGAAATCCACACTCAATAACCTTAAAACTATTGCTTCACATAAATATCGGTGTTCTAAGTTCTATGGTAGAACCGACGTCCTCTGATACCAATTTGTCACAACCCGTCCCCCGGGGCCCATACCGTGACTATCCCAAGACCACCTTCCATAGGCCAGGGGCTGGCTACTAGCACCAAAGGCGTAAATCCCTAAAACTGGGAAGGAATTTCCTTTATAAACTATAAAAACACACAAAATAGTAAGCTGGAAGAAAAACACTAAGTAAAATTGTATACAAAAAGGAGTGCTGAAAATTAAAGGGGCCGGAAATTCAATCCCAACTATAAAGTACAAGTACAACTGAAAGAAAAGTAAAACAGCTGCTGGATCATCCATCAGGAAACCCTACCTAAAGGGTAGGTACAGATATCATCCTCAGCGCTCCACGTCTGTCCAGCTCCTCCATGTACTGACTCTTCGTAAGGTCCACCTCTGGATACCGTCTAGTCCTGCTACTCTTGGCCTCAGTCAGCGTTGTCCGTCGTCTGCATCCAATATAACGAGGTGTGGGCATAGCCTGTGCAGAAGTGAGTATAACAATACTATGTAGGGAACCCAAGACCCTCAAGGTCTCGAAAAATCCAAAAAGGATAAACCAAAAAGTAAGAAATCAACAGATAAACACACTAAGGTATGTGACCATACATATACCTAAGTTATAAAGTAATTCATCTCAATCATAAGGGAAACTCAAAAGTTGTTGACTCAGCTCAACCAGGATTTTTATTCACATTGTCAAAACCACGGATGATGGAGAACTCCTCCTCTATCAAGTACAGTGGGCCTACCACCACAACCAGGTGCTTCCCACTAACATTGTACTGCTGAGGTACTCCTCCTGTCGAGTATCATGGGTCTTCCGCGCTCACACAGAGGCGCTCCCCACTGTGGGTTTGCCAACAACTACCAGGCGTTCTCCCTAATAGCATGCATGGGTACTCTTCCTATCGAGTACCGAGGGTCTGCCACTAATTACCCGGCGCTCCTCCATCGTGGGTCTGCTGCCAACTACCAGGCACTCCCCACTAGGCTAGTCAAATCACTCTGAGTCGAATCATTCAAGAAGTCGCCAGCTCACAGCCAGCTATTAGGTCTCCGTACTCCGCTTGCTCGTCTCCAGGAGGGTCCACTCTAAATGTTATAGGTAGATACACCAATTATCATGAAGTCCTATTTATAAGTATGTCAACGGTCCGCCTCATCATAGGGGTCTCAACGCAATAGACAACGCGTCAATCAGATGTCCGGTCTGTGAGTTATAAGCTTTTTAGTCCCAGGGGCCTAGTTGGATTTGTGTACGATCCAACCTAACTATATCTCAACATTACCTCAAACTCCATTGGGGTATAATCAAAGGGACCATCATGCTCCAATAAAACGAGAACCACTGAAGGTTTGTCAAACGGTCGTCCGGTGCCAATGATAGGCCAATGGAAGTAACGGTTCGTAATGGACCTAGGCTCGGTCCTACTCCATCGGACCGAATCGGCCCCACCCAGAATGGGTCAACCTGGTATGGGTCGACCCAGTCAGACCTGCTAGGTCTGACCCAACCCGTTGGGCGGGTCAACCTACTAGGTTCGGCCTGGCCCGCTGGAACCGGCCCAGCAGACTGTGGGGGCGGTTCAGCCCGGAGGTTTCTGCGTAGGCGGCTCGACCCTGAGGCCAGGGCCGGTTCGGCCAGCACCACGTGGGGTTCGGATCGGGTGGCCTGGCCAGGAAATCAGAGTCGGTTCGGCCAGAAATTCCACGAAGGATGTCGCGGGCCGACTCGGGTGGCCGGCGCAGCTCAGCCGAGAGCCGGGGCGCAGGCAGGCCGCGCAGGGCGCCAGGCATGGCGTGGGTAGGCAGGTGGGGAGCGGGCAGTGCACGGACAGGCCAGCGGGCCATGAGGGAAGTGCGCGGGTAGAGCACGGGCAGTGCGTGGGTAGGCCGCGGGGTGCGAATAGCGCGCGGGCTCAACCGGAGGCGGTGCAGGATGCCGCAGGGGCGGCGCGATTCACAGAGGCCACAGGAAGCACAAAATTTTTCATTGCCGCCTCCATCGCCTCATCATTGTTACATCACCATGCTGAAGAGCACGACAAGAAGTAAAAACAACGGAGGTTTTCAGGCCTTGGTAGGTTGGCCCGCACCCTCCGCTTTTAGGGAGGTGTCAATTGGCTCAACAAGAAAAGTGGATGATCAATAACACATCCGCAACAATCCCTTTCTATCCATTGAAGAAGATATGAAAAGGTATAACATCATCAAGTAATAAACCCCCTACCTTTGTTGGTCGTTCGTCATTCATTGATTATGTTGTGGGAAGAAGACGAAGAGGATCGTCATTCATCGCGTCCGCCAAGCATTTCCAAACCCGAGTTGCGTTGGCTCGTGGAAGACGCTCCACGTCGGTAGGTTTCTGGGGAAGAATTCCGAGGAAGAAGTCTGTGGAAGATCATTGCTGGCATTCTTCGTTGGAAGAACACATTCTTCGTTCTTCGTTGGGAGAATGGTTCTCCATTGGGAGCTTTCTCCCAATGATCCTCTAATCATCCTTTTCCAACAAATGAAAAGATAACCCCTCCAAATAAAAGATTGAATTTTATTTTAGATTATTGAGTTCAAAATTCAAATTTTTTCTTTTAATTAAATGAGATGACTCATTTGATTAATGGGGTGGAGTTGGTATAATAAACTATGCATTGGCTCAACAATTCAAAAGTGTAGAATTAATTACATGGCTCCACCTCAATAAAGCTTGAGAGTTGGCATGAATTAATTTAGGGGAGATCAAGAGGCTCTCCCTCATTAATGAGGGAGAGTTGAGAGGTTTTATCATCCTCCATCAATAGGGGTTGAGCCCCATGTGGTCCCCATCACATTAATCCTCCCATGGGAGGTTTAGTTCGGGTGGACCCCACCACCATAACCTCTCATGAGAGGTTAAGGTGCAGTGGACCCACCTCCAACCTCCATGGGGAGGTTTTAACAACCACACACCAAATGGTGGATCAAATAAAATAAAGTGTAGTTACACTTTATTTTATTATATATATTTTTAAGAACATCGAAAAATTAACCTCAACTCTCGATTCACTATCATCAAAGTGAAAGTCTTCTTAAGAGAATATCGACGCTGCGAGTTCAATGGTGCCCTCAGATTTTAATTCCGAGCACCGGTTCAAAAGTTATAAAAATCCACTTGTACATTTACTGAACGTACCCAAAAAAACTTCATAAATTTATTCCGGGCACACCAGGCCTCAGAATCATGCACCGTAAATTTTCAGAGACTCGTAAATACTCCATGTATTAAAAAAATCCATGGGATTTCCGGGTCTTTACATGATCACTCTTCACTTAATGTAATGTTTATATCAACTGTTATTATAGAGATGATACAAATGTGTTATTATGATCATGTTTCCCTTATTTAAGAATGAATAGAACAATATTTTAACTATAACATATCCTATAACAAAACATGGAATGAAAAAAAAGGAACCAATAAAATTTTGTGGTTTTGGGATGACTCATATGAAATGATTTCTAAAATTACAGAATTTTTATCTCGCAATAATCAGATTATTTATCATTGGGTATATCTCCTCAAATTACTAAGTTGACCAATCAATGGTGAATTTCAATAGGATGTGTTTATAATTCATGCCATGTATCCCTACTTTCCCATATTGTGGGAAATTCATTCAAGTTGATGGAACACTTTTTTATGGAAATTATACATGTGTTCTACTTATCGATTACACACAGAATTGTAATATTTATTCTCTACCCCTTTCATTCTCTATTGCTAAAAAAGGCCATTTTGAATCCTGTAGTTGTTTTTTTTCATGTATGTGAATTCATGTCACCTAAAACTAGGGAGTGGGTCTGATATCTAATCACCATCAAGTGATTAGAGAGACTTTTAATAGTGATGGGGTTTCATGGAGAGAACATAATTCTTATCATGAGTATTTCATTAGACATATTCCATGTAATTTTCATAATTATTTCATAAATGATGGAATAAATAAAGTTATCATCAAGTTGGGTATGTTTTTCTATACTTAAATTTTTTTGAAAGAAAATTTTAATATCCTTTTGAATAATTTATTCTCCTATTGCTTCATAATATTATCCCCAAAAATAATGTTTTGATCAATGTCTTGATGAAATTACAAGGAATTCTCTAGATTTGTATGATTATATGATGAAAATTTTAAAAGATAAATGGCCATTAGCATATGATGGTGGCTAGAGATATGGCCATATGACTACTAATATAGAAGAGTTTATAAATGATGTATTTAAGGGTGTGTGAAAAAGGCCAATCATATGGTTAGTAAAAGAGGAATTTTATATATGTGTTAATTACATTTTTGAATAGTCCCAACAATCCTATCAAAGGATGAAAAATGGAATTCATTTTACTCAGCATTTCCAAATTACCATTGATCGGATACTACATGACGCATCAGGATTGCATGTTCTAAAATTTTACTTAGTACGGAGCCGCTTTAAAGTAAGAGTGTTCCATGACTAGGTTACAAGAAATATTGGTTGAGTGCTGGTGGTCATGTTGGATAACAAGTACTATGATTATAGTAACTTCCAGGAATTGGGATATCCTTGAGCACATGTTTTTACAGCTTGTGCATTGATGGAAATTTCAGGGGATCCCTATGTTTACCTAGCGTATCATGTGAGTACTCCAGTTAACTGTTATAGTACACCTTGGATTCATTTTGGTGTCTCTCATTCTATTAACTTTCTAGCTAATTAGTCAAATTTTGTCCCTGATAGTTCCAATTTTTGTATTTTTTTTCATTTTTATCATTTTTTTAATTATTGGATTGATATTATTAGGTTACTCCCTAGGGTAAGGCCAAAGTATACTCAAATTAGAAATGATATGGACTGGTTTTGGTAATGGGGAGGGGGGCTACGATACAAAATTTTTCACGCATAAGGTCATACTCATAAGAGATTTGCCCATGTGGTAGGACGGAGATCTATTTACCATCATCCCTGATCGATTCTATGTATTTTATCATGAATGTGTATAATTTCTTATGAATATGTTTCATTAATTAATCCCTTTATATTTAACTTGCTCAATTTCTGACCTGTTTCAACACTGGTTTGTTTCATGTTTGGATTCAATCAGAATGAATTTTGTGATACTATAATTTTTGAAAAATAAACAAATAATGAAAATGATTAAAAAGAGGTTCATCCTATAAATGAATTGTCTTAAAACATGTCCTTAAATTCACATGGTTGATTTAATATATCATGAAGGGACATGTAATAAGTGTGATTTTCAACATAGATGATTTACAAAAAATATTTAGAAATAAGATAAACATGATTATAGATCATTTAAACAAGAATTTGATATGCTAAACAAACAACATCAGTCACATGTATTTGTGTACCATTTTTTTCATCATAATTCCAAATTATACATGCTAATTATCTACCTCATTTATCTTATTGTAGTTTTTTAAATAAATATTTTACAAATTTTATTTAATTAACTATAAAAAGTAATATTTATTTCAAATGTATAGATAGTGGGTCCTAGATATCTCATATTATAGGAAAGTCATGTTTCATTGCTAGTTTTAGAGAGATGTCTAATGGATTATTTGATTGTACAAGGATCTCATCATTCCAATCATATTGTACCACCTCCCACTATCATCTCTAATCTTCTTTGTGTAGGGTTCTATGATGTAGCAATGTGAAAATTCACATTTTTCAATCAACTGCTCATTGAAGCATTCTTAGAGAGACTGTGGATAGAGAATCATACATTTCATTTTACATAGGAGTATATGACTATTACACTCTAGGATGTGTCCATTATGTTGGGCCTCCCCAACGATAGTGTGGATGTGACAGGCCGAGTAGGTGCAGATTGGTTTTAGCTGGTTTTCATACTTCTATGAATTGAGGTCTGGGAAGATGGAAAATTCTCCGTCGATAGTAGATTACGCATTCCATATATAGACTTTCACATTACTCATATATCCCATGATTTCATTGAGATCATGTTTCTGTGATTTTCATGTGGATACATTTTAAGGTTGATAGGTATCATGATCTTCATTGATCATTTGAATAAATTTATACATTTTATGTATTTAAATTTATTGGATGACTTAGACCATGCAAGGTAGTATAGATGGGGGTCTACATGTCTCACATATACATATAGGATTCCATGAAGAAAATGTTGTATCGATAAGATATAGATCATAAGATGATTTAATCTTATATGGATGTGGATATGGGAGAACATCCCTTTCTTAGCTCCACATGCATGTGTGCTATTGCATGCTGATATTATATCAGAATTACTACATAGATGATGGTATGTTATTCATTTCTTCTAATATATAAATCGAATGTATCACTTTTTTTATGAAATATAATTATAAAAATGTTATCTACATGTGGATTCATGCACGTTGCCATTTAAAGGTAGCCATACAAGATTCCCATGTTTATAGACTTCTGTTGGATAGTCTTCGGCCAAACATTATAAGTGGTTATTATTTATATAGATAAATCATTATTCATTATTGTACATGTCATTATTTATTAATTGATTATTCATTTTTTTCAAATTTAAAAGATACCATCTACTAAGGATATCATCCAGAGTATCCTACCATATTGTATGATGATGCTTACATATGGATCCTGAATCATTCTTATGATTCGTGTTCATTTTGTTGAGTGGTAACAGATTGATAGGGTTATGAGGCAGTTTGGATTCTATCATCCTATTACTACACCGTCTTATTATTTAATTTCACTTCACTCCATAAATATATTTGGGAAACAAGATTTCGACTCAGGGAGATATCTTGAAAGATATATTAAGATGTAGGACATAAGACATGAGTCCCTATTATGAGGGGTGGGCATAATATCTATTAATTTATTCGGTTACCTGTATTATGAACCCTAGTATCACATGTCCATAGTTATATTTCTTACACGACAAGGACAAGACTCTCATGATTTGGTAATAATTCTCCATTTCACCATTGAATTTTTTTATTAATATTACTTAATAGCATAATTTGTATTACAAGATTCTTGTATCACTCATCTTATTAACATATCTGATCCAATTATGGGAGATGAATTTGACAAAGAATATTTTCATATAGATTTTATAGATTTGTTTCCTACCATGTATGAGATTTATCATGGGATTTTCTTTAATAATTCAAGAAATTTTGAGGCTATTGAGCCTGAGATAGATGTGCTAGGGAGTGATGATCCAATTTTGGATGCATATGTTGTACAAGAGGAGGGTGTTCATCATGATAATCCATATGATAATACTTTATATGATCCAAAAACGTAGCCCTAGGCACATGCATATATAGGAATTATTGTAAAGTTAGATTTTGTGACATAGATAGTAGATGATTGGTCTGTGTTGCATTCATTATTAGCCTCTAAATCGTAGACATCTGCAGCATAGAAACGATATTGTTCATATATTGGTGTAATTTATAGCTAGTGGTCACTATATAACAACCCAGAATTTATATTCATGGATATTACATCATTTTAGATGAATATTTATCACATTAAAAAAATACATGTCCGATGTCCATAACAGTATAGTGTCATTGGAAACATGGAACACATTCTTCAAATTTGTTTAAATATCTTCAATATCTCTATAAATATATTCCCATTTAGTACTCCTACATCAAATCCTTTCTTCATAACCAGGGGAATGGAAAAATAAGAAATAGGAAATCTTTGATACTTAGAACGGGTAAACAAGGATATGTGTAAGCATAATCATGAACATAAGGGTATGAGAAGATGATCTTATCATTAGAATATCATACCCTACATATCTATGACCATGATAAATAGTTTTTGAATATATAATTGTAGTTTATAAGTCATAGATTATAAGGTAATCAAGATAATAATCCATTAAAAAAATAGGATCAAGACATTTAATTGTTCCATACAAATCATATTATAACATTATGAACATATATAAGTAGAAATAGGTTCAATCATTAATTTAAGGACATGAAATTATGACCTCGCATAAAAATATGTAAATAGGTCCAAATAAAACATTGTGAACAAGTAATGAGGTTCATACATAACATAGATAACATGTAATTAGGATCACACACAAACTTATGGACATGAAAATAGGTCAATGGATAACATTTATAACATGTAATCAGGTTCACGCATAACATTTTGAACATGTAATAAGGTTCACTCATAAAATTGTGAACATTTAATCCGGTCCATGCATAAACATATGTACATGTAACCAAGTCCATGAATAACATTGTGAACATGTAATCTAGTTCACACATAACATATATACTCATGAGTCATCCATCATTAGCCAACGGTTTGGAGGGAGATATAGGTCACACACATCACATAATATAATAATACATATGTGTGTAATAAAATTTTAAACAATCATCATATTATAATATATGAAATGAAATGGGTATCATTAAAATTTCATCATATCATTACCTATGGAAAATAGATAGGTCTCATAATCATTTAATCAAATCATAACCCATGAAAAGAAGCGGGTTTCAAAATAATATAACCTCTCTTATAACAATCCATTTATAATTTTATTGAAGAGCCACTTTGAGGGTAACTGGGAACCTACATAACTTCCTCCATCATCAAGTCAAACCAACATCAAACACACATAAAGTGTTCCAAATGAAAGAAAAATACAATAGATCCAAACACCGCGCCGCCAAAATCCCCCAAATTCAAAATTCAAAGTAAACCACCAGTACAACCAATCATGCAAATCCCACAGCCACCCGAGGAAACTGCACTTCTTGATAAACCTACTATTGAGGACCACATCACTACCATCAACACATTTCTAAAAAATCACATTTCCATGAAACCTAGCATTGAGGACCACATATAAAGGATGTTTTGAAAATCATTTAAAACACTTTTTAAACATACATTTATTTGGAAAACTTTCTATCTAAAAAACACTTTAAAATGCTAAATTTTTTGAATATTAGGAATAAAATTCATTAAAATTAACCTTGAAAACATTCATGTGAAGCTTCAAGGAAGTTAAGGTTATGATTTTGGGTAAATACATACATACTGAACATTCCATTTTCACCATAAAAAGTTTAGAAAAGTGACTTGATCATAAAAAAAGAAAGAATATTCATTTAGAAATGGTTTTTTTAAATTAAAAAATGGGTAAAAATTTATTTTTACACATCATATTATAACATTTTTTAAAACATTTTAAAAAACATGGTTTTTTGAATAAAAAAATTTTTGTCCAAAGAGAGAAATAAAGGTAGATTTTCGTAAAAACCACATTATTAATTATCTTAAGTACCAAAGAGTGGAAAAAGGTACCATTAGTTTATTATATCATAAATAAATATATTAGAAGAAAATAAATGATATTTATTTATATATGGATCATAATATTTTATTAATGTAAGTTTAATCATAAACAATTCAAATAAATGATGAGATTGTAGCAATAAATTATTGGCACTTTGGTAACATTGAATCATAATCCCCATGAAATAAAAAAAATTTCCTAAAGCTTTAAAATTAATTAAAATAATGTTATTAATTATTTAACATGTAAAATGGAATTATATACACCTCATAGAAAAATATAGGTGCATAACATAGCATGTATCTCAAAGAAGGAAAATTGAAAACAAATTACATGATCGATTTAGAAACATTTTAGCCAAAAACCCCAAGAAATAGAGATCATAAAATTAATATGTAAATACACATAAATTTATGTATAAACGTAATATAATACAATCTTGGTTAGTATATACACCCCCAAAAAATAAATGAGTTGTGAATAAGGTATAAGTCCCACAGAAATAAAAGTGAGACTAGAAATCCCCATACCTTAAGTCTTGAATCTCCTTGTACACATTAAAACCTACTATTAAATAAATATAAGTATACTATAAATATTACATAGAACCATATTCATATATATTATACCATATATGGTTCACTTATGAGTCTATCTTACCCATTTATTAACAATTCCATGTTAAATCAATGTTTTGGGTAATAACTGTTTTGTTTATTATACATGTAGAGGACTTTTATAAGTGGGGAAAGGACACATTGGGTATTCTTGAAAAGAATTGTGTGATCCCCACATTTTACTTGTCCCAGAAGGGTTAAAAATGGAACATTATATATAATAATATGTTTAAAGGATGAAATATCTCCATAAAATAATTTTCAGACATGTGTAGGTTTATGTTTACAAATATTTTCTAAGTTTAGTAATTAATTAAGCTCATTTTTACCTTAATCACTAGAATTAATTTTAATTACCTTCGCTAATATTTTTGGCCAAAAACTAAGTTGACATTATTAATCAGTATAAATTATTTTGAATCTAAATATTTATTACATTTTTTCAAATAATAATAACATATATGAAAGAAATTAAATTAAAATAAATCCCGCAGATAGGACGAGACCACATGTTTTTAATGTGAAAAGGATGAAACGTTTGAAATGTGTTTATATACAATTTCAATATGATATTGGTTAAAATGATCTAAATTGGAATAATTGATGTATTATTGGTATAATTAAAATTTAAAATATAATTAAAATATAATTTAACTATATAATTAAATTATATGAAAAAATAGTTTTCAAATAAAATTAGTTTCTATAACTTTTCATCAAAAATTTTAAATTCTCATAAAAATACGAAAAATTATCCCAAAGTAAATTTGGATACTATAATTTCAAAAATTATGTTTATTTTGAAAAATAAAAATTATTAATGTTTCAAAATTTATATTTAAAATGGGTTTTCAATTAAAAGGTGATAAAATTACCTTTGAGAAAAATAAATATTTTTATTCATAAATTGGATTTAATCTTGTATTATACCTATCACATCTATTGGACGAGTATAAAAAATATTGATTGAATATAAAATATAAAAAATTTATCTAAATAAATCATAAAAAGTTTTCTCATTAATTTTATTGAGATAAAATGGTTTATTTTTCAAAGAAAATTAGTGCTTTTACAAAAGGAATTTCTTTACTCTCAAAACGTTCTTACATTAATTTCTAAAAAATTGATAACCAAAGGATTCATTTTATATATATGTGTAAACCATAGTTTCATAATTTAATCAACCTCACACATGTATTTCATTCTAATAGCTAACTGATAATTATATTAATATCTTAATAAAAATATTAATAGTGTATTTTAGTTTAGTGAAGCATTTTCTTGCAAGTAAGACAAGATATAAAATAGACTCGGTATTGTGAATAAAAAATCCAAAATTGTGTTTTGTGTACCATAATTGGATCTAATTTTTTTAGTGTAATATTAAAAAAAATCATGTAACACAAGCCAAACTTAGTATTTTCATATAACCAAATCTATATTTAGTGCTGGAAAATATCGAAAAGAGAAAAGTAATTTGAAAAAAAATCACAAACTTTCGAGGTGTTATATTCTACCCACCATGAAGTGAATTTCTCCCTTGAATTTTATTTTTGTTATCAATGGTTCAATACTTGAAAGTTATATTCATAAAAACCCACACTGTATAAATGAATACTATAACTTCCTTTAAAAGGGGAATGTTGGAAACACAACAGTTACCCAGAGTATCTCATAACTAGGTTTCCATATTGAAGAACATAGGAAAAAAGTAAAACATAGACATTAAAGAAAAATATATTTATAATTCTATGATGGAGATTGATAGAGAAAAAGTTCAAGATAAAGTTAACAATCACAAAATTATAAATCTATGACGACCTAAGGGGCCGTTTGATTAATCATAAAATAATTCACTAGGATAATCTTTATGATTTCAAGATCCTTTCCATAGAGATGAAGAATTTTTATGAGAATATATAATTACTTGATATGAGAAAAAGTTTAGCCTTTTGTGCCTTGATCAATTCCCACTTCATCTCTTACTCCAGGGAATGAAGGTTAATTTTTCATTCCTAAATAACTAGCAGGTCACGAGATCCATAAATAGGGTGATAAGTCATTCCATATGTATTTAGTTAACATTATAACAAAATGGTTAGCACATGTTATTAAACATGTAACAATACTCATATGATGATATAATACTTTAGTCTCATAAAAATAATCTGAAGTTTAACTTAAAACATCCATAAATGGTTAGCCTTATAACCCTTCCAAAAGCTGAAAATCCAATGCATGTGAAATAAAGTCACTAAATTTCTCAAAAAAAACATAACATCGATCCCCCATTTATCATAAAGCTTCTCTTAATAGTCAAATACTAAGAATTTGAATGGATTTATCAAGTAATCTCTTGAAACATAGTAATAACCTAAATTACCATAAATCCTTTTAGAAAACATACAAGATTCCTTATTCAAAAGATTACTATATATATTCTTTAAATACAAGAATTTTAAAACATCATTCATGATAACATAGACCACTTTTATAAAAAAACAATAATATTGTTCATGGTAATCAGTACTATCCATCTTTCTTCGTCTATATCAATCATCTCATTATCCAAGATAAACACAATTTTCTTAGTACCAGGAACACTTTAAGGGTTACCTTCACTCAATAAAAAAATCTCATTTCTATTAAATTACATTTCTAAGTCTTTATAACTATTCAACATATCCTTTTAAATAATTAATAAAAATATTATACTAAAAATACTTATATATTTCATGATTCTTATAACATAATATTTGAATTCCAAGACATATACACTTTAATGATCCATCTTTATTCTTAAACCATTACCCAGTCATAATCATCTTACTTCTTAATATGAATTTTCCTAAAATATGAAATATGAATCATGTCTTAAGGATCCTCAACCTAAATCTAATCATTATTCTTACCTTTAATGTAAACTATACTATCATAACATCCCATACCATTCACATGTTTTCTTCAGTCATTTTGTATTCAGTATAATAACCAATACTCGTACCATATTATTAATTCTCTTTATGATATTCCCACATAGAAAATAAAATTTCATAATACTCATATATTCCACATCTGAAAAATTCAATGTTAACCATATTCCTTCTAGTTCCTTCTATAGACTAAAACCATAAATAAAATGGTGAAAAAACACTTATGATAGAATAAAACCACATAATCATGAAAAATTACTTATTTGATGCCTAAATAATGACATAAATTTTTAAATATATGACATATTAGGCATGTCCTTAGGGACATCCCTAGACATATCCTTATAAATATCCCTAGGTAAATCCCTAAATTTTTCTCATCCTAGTTTCCCATGGTTGACTAAATCTTTCCTTTGATACCAACTATAATGACTCGGGATTGACATATATGGATATTACATCATTTTAGATGAATATTCATGACATTACAGAAATATATGCTCAATAACCATAATAGTTTTGTGTCATTGGAAACATGGAACACATTCTTCTAATTTGATGAAAGATCTTCAACATCTCTATAAAGATATTCTTCTTTATCAATACTTCTTAAAATATTTTTTTCATAACCTAGAGAAAAGAAACATAAGAAATAGGTGGGATCAGGTGATCATTATGGGTAAACAATGATATATGTATGCATAATCAGAAACATAAGGGTTTGAGAACATGATTGTATCATTAAAAGATCATACCCTGCATATCAAAGACTATAATAAAGAGTCATGGAATAAATATTGGAATTTCATAAGACATTAATGACAAGGTAATCAAGAAAATAATCCATGAAATCATAACATAATAATAAGATATTGAATTTGGAATACACATCATCTCATAACATTATGAACATGAATAAGTAGAAGCAGGTTAACTCATTAAGTTAAGTATATTAAATCAATCCCTTTCATAAACTTATACAACCAAATCCACACATAATATTTTGGACATGTAATCAGGTTGATGCATAAAATTGTGAACATGTAATTAGGATCATGAATAAACATATGAAAATTAAACTAGGTCCATGTATAAATTTCTGAACATTTAATCAGGTTCACGCATAACATTATAAACATGTAATAAGGTTGACTCATAAAATTGTGAACATGTAATCAGGTTCACATATAAACTTATAAACATGTAACCAGGTCAATACATAATATTGTGAACATGTAATCAGGTTCATACATGACATTGTGAACACATATTAAGGTTCACTCGTAACATTTTGAACATGTAATTAGGTCCATGCATAAACATGTGGACATGAAACCAGGTCTATGCATAACATTGTGAACATGTAATCATGTTCACATATAACATTGTGAACATGTAATCAGGTTCACATATAACATTGTGAAAATTTAACTAGGTTCACACATAACATATATACTCATGATTCATCCATCATTAACAAATGCATTGGAGATAGATATAGGTCCCAGCCATCATATAATAAAATAATACATATGTCTACCAAAAGTTTATAAACCATCATCGTTTCATAACCCAAGAAATTAAATGGGAATCATAAACATTTCATCATATCATTACCTATTTAAAACATATAGGTCTCAAAATCCTTTCATCGTAGCAAAACATGTGAAAACAAGTGGGTTTTGAATACATATAACCCATTTAAGAAAAACAGGTGTAATAAACATCATTCCATCAAAACATAAACCATTAAAGAAGGAATATGAATGGTATTATTAGATCATATCCCAAGAAAGTCATAAACTATAAACAATTATGTCATCTTATATAGGGAATGATTTTAAAAGATCACATGAAGTATTTATTAATTAAAATAATCTTCCTTAGAAAATAACTTTCTAAACCATAAGTAATTTTTAAAATCCTTTTATTTGAAAAAACCACCTAAAAACTTATAAATTAATATTTTAAAAAACATTTAAAATATTTCTTGAGAAAATATTAATTCCTAAAAAATGATTTTTAAGTCATAAAACGTTTTGAAAACCATACTCATTGAATATAACCTTGAAAACATAAAAAGGAATCCTTAAAATCATTTAAAACATTTTATAAATATAAACCATTTTTTAAAACCATTTTACATAAAAAAAATTAAACAATTAATTTCCAGAGTATTAGGAAAAATATTATTTAAATATTACCTCGAAAAAAATCGTAGCAAGTTTCAAGGAAGAGATAGTCATAATGATAGGTTCAAACATACATGTCGAACATTCTTTTAGACCATAAAATGTTTTGAAAAGTAAATTGATTGGAAAACAATAATGAGATTCATTTTAAAACCATTTTTTATTAGAAATGTAAAACATTGGTAAAAATTACTTTTAAACATCATTATAAATAATTTTTGAAATCATTTTAAAATAATATGGTTTTTTTAATAAAAACATTACTACTGAAGAGATAAATAAAGTCATATTTTCTTAAAAACACTTTCTTTGTTATCTTATGTACCAAAGAGTAGAAAAAATATTCCATTATTTAAATATATGATGAATAAAAATAATATAATAAAAACAATGGGGTTTCTTGAGATATGGATCATAATATTTCATCGATAGAATCATAATCATAAAATATCATGATAAACAATGAGATTATAGCAATAAAATGGTAACACTTTGGTAAAATTAAATCATATTACCAAGAAAAGACCAAAATTGCCTAGACCTTAAAATATCATTAAAAAATTTGATTCGTGAAATATCATGTCAAATGGAGATGCACCTGTAAAGGGTTCTACGTGTTAGGTCTTCCCCCTATCGTCACCTTCCTCTTCTCTGCCTCAGATCGGCGGTGGCTTCTCTCTCGGCACTGATGCATGTCGCACTCGCGGTGTGTGCGTCCTCAACCAGTGGCGGCATCGCGGATTCGAGGGCGTCCCTCTTTTTCATCATTACATCCATCTTCATGCCCTAGACTATGAATGGGCTAGGGTTTCCCATGGTGGTGTGGTGAAGATCCAGGGGTCGTGTATAGCTACTGTGGTTTGAGGGTCGTAGGCCCATTTTCGCGTCGGCTATGGGTGTGATTGGAAGGTCCGCTGGGGTCTCGAGTGTGGATCGAAGGCTGCGATGGGAACAATTTTGGCTTACTACGGGACCTTCTTCTGGTGCGTTCTTGGGTGGCTATAATTTCAGTGTTGTTTTCTTGTTCCTTGGTTTTTTATTCGTTTCTGGTTTGGTTGCAAGCAGTTAGCGATTATGGTTCGGTGTGGATTCTTGTGATGGTATTGATCTGCGTGGATTCTGCTATTGGTGATCTGATTTGGATGATTCTATGGTTTTTTTGGGTGAATCTACATTTTTTGCAGTGATTTGTTTGATTGTTCTGTTTTGGTGGATTGGCTTTGGTGGAAGAGAAAATGAAGGTGTTTTGGTGAAGGAGGTCCTGGTATGGGTTTTCTTTGATATTGTGGAATTGTTTTTGGAATGGATGCATTTGGGGGTTGTGAGTAAGAATCTCATAATGATTTTTGCAGCAGAAGGGTTCAGGGGTTGCTTCATTCATACATTCTACAAGGAAATTCTTCGAAAGAGGATCAGAGCAGGTAGCATTCACCATGTATGGCTATTCGGATTCAGAAGTTTGAGAGGGAATGGCATTGCAATCCGTATCGGGCCCATGCATTGCTGCACTGGACATCTCGCTGAGCAGTCATACAATGGTGGAGGCTTGCCATAATGATGATGATGCTGGGAAGGGGTATTCTTTACTAGTCTTGTTCCTGGATGATTGCAGCCCTTTTGACCTTCGGGTTTTGTTTTTCTCAATGTCTTTGAAGTCTGTGAGGTTTTCACCCTTTACCCTTAAAAGGGGGTTTATCTAAAAATGAATAAAAAATGTAGGCCTTCGGTCCATCCATTCATTCAAATAGATTTATATACACCTCATAGAAATATATAGGTTCATAACATGCCATGTATCTTAAAGAAGGTAAATTGAGGCAATATTACTTTGCCGATTTGGTAAATTTTAAACCATAAATCCAATGAAATAGAGATCATAAAATGAATATGTAAATACAAATAAATTTAAGTATAATAATCATAGAATAAATTTATATAAAGAACATACACCAAACAAAATAAATGTGTATTTAATTTTGCAGAAGTCTCGCAGAAATAAAAGTGAGACTAGAAACCCCCTAGCTTAAGTCTTGACTTTCTTTGTACATGCTCAAACCTCCTATATAATAAATTTAATTTTATAATACATATAAAAAATAAAAAATTTACTATATATCATACCATATATGATTCACTTATAACTTTATATTACCCATTTATTAATAATTTCATATTGGAGCAATGTTTTGGGTAATAACAGATTTGTTTATCACACTTGTTTTGACTTTTTATTATTGACCCTATTATATAGATCATTATTTAATTATTTCCAAAATGAAAAGAATATGTATATATAAAATATATTCATTATATAACTATTTATAGTAGTCTATAAAATATAGATATATTAAATTTAATACACCGTTCATGGAGGCAGTAGGTCATAAATATGCATGAATGTTGTTTCCATTTAATTATCATTTTTAATGAAAGAGTGTAAATGAAAAAGATGTATATATATATATGATATATCTATAGTAGATTTATTATTTCAAATATATCATGTACGTTTTACAATCTCATCCTTAATGTGTTCTGTTTAACGTGTGAACGAATCACATCGCTTTGATGAGGCGGTAGTCCACACGTCCACTAACAAAGTTATCATATATAAACAAAATTTAAAGCATCAATATATGTGTGTTATATTAATGTTAAATAATTAAGAATAAAACATAAATATAATCTATATATATATATATATAATGACATATTTTCCATCATAATTCCCAACCATGATAGGTGGTAAAGGAAAAATGATGAACATCATTTCGTGAGGCAGTAGTTCACTGTACACAAATTGTATATTCATTAATCATTTGATGGAATTGTATGTTATTGTAGGTAAAAACCATAGAATAATACCATATCATAATATTTAGGATTATTATGTTATTATATTATTAATTAATAAGAATATATGACGGGGTGAAGAATGAAAATAAAATAAAAGAGCTTGTGGATGGATGTTACCTCTTTTTCAGGGAACTCATTTGGTTTTCACCAAAGGGTTTCCATGATGGGATTTCGGCCCATAGGGATGATTATAGGATGAAGGGAGGAATTTTTGGAGGATATTTGGGACGTTTTTGACCAATAATAAAGGTATTCAAAGGATTAAAGATATGGTGAAGAGAGGAACACTTTTATAAGTTGGGAAAAGGACAGGAAGGGTATTCTTCAAAAGAATTGTGTGATCCCAACATTTAATTGTCCAAAGAGAGTTAAAATAAAACATTATAGATACTTATAGGTGAAATATTAGAAATATGGCCATAAAAGAATTTTCAAATAAGTGTGGGATTATTTTTACACCTTATTTTATAATTTAATCATTAATTAAGCTTATTTTTTTAGTTTAATCATTATAATTTATTTCAATTAAATTCACTAATAATTTTTATGTTAAGATAAACTTATTAGAAAATATAAATTATTATTATTAAAAATATAGAATCCATTTTTCCAAATTATAAATACAGAAGAATCAGAAATTATTTTAAAATTGTTCCCACAGACGAGACGAGACAGTTAGTTTTTAAAGTGAAAAAGTCTAAAAGATTGATTTTTTTTTGTCCAATTTAAATTTTAAATTTGTTAAAATGACCTAAAATATATTATATGATGTATAATTGGTATAATTATATTTTAAACCAATTTAAAATATAATTTAACTATATAAATATTTTTTATGAAAAGGAAATTTTGATTTAAAATTCAATGTTTTTCACTGTTCATAAAAAAATGAAACATCTCAGAAAAATAAAAACAAATAACCCAAAGTAAATTTTGATATTAAGATTTCAAAAATGAACATTATTTTTCAAATAAAAATTATAAAATATCAAAATTTATATTTAATCTTGGTTATCTATTAAAAGTCGGTAAAATTATCTTTTAGAAAAATACATTTTTTTATTCATACAATTTGATTTATTATTATATTATACCTATTAAATATGTTGGATAAGTATAAAAAATGTTGATTGAATATATAATATATAAATTGTATTGAAAAAATTTATCAAAAGTTTTTTGTTTAACTTTATTGAGATAAAATGGTTTTTGTGTGTAGAAATATAATGTTTTTAGAAGAAGAATATCTTTATTCTAAAATAGTTCATACTTTTATTTCTAACTAATTAATAACCTGAGGATTCATATATACATGTGTAAACCATATATTTATATTCTAGTCAACGACATTCATCTCTACCATTCTAATGGCTATGTGATAATTATAATAATATCATAATATTATTATTATTATTATATTTTAGTTCGGTAATACTTTGTCTTGCATGTAACACAAGCTATCGAAGGGACGTAGTATTGGGATTAAACAGTCCAAACATAATGTTTTGTGAACCGCATTAAATCTATGTATTGTTTTTAGTAAAATATTATCTTGATATTGCATATAATTCAAGCCAAACATATTTTTTTTGTATAACAAAATCTATATTCAGTATTGAAAAAAATAGAAAAGATTAAATTAATTCGAGACAACAATTCACAATATCACATTGTTACATATTATCCTTGGTAGTGGGATAATGTAATGGAGTTGAGATTGTAGATCCATTTTATCCCAAATAGGATTATGTGGAGGTGTGTGTCAATGATGACATACAGGAGCAACATACGCCATAGTAGAGACATAGACAAACACGTAGTGGATGAATAATATATCATCTGGCTCTGGAATATAAGAGAATCTAGGCCATGGTTATAGATTAGATTTATGATACAAGTTTTATGTTTTTTAAATCATTATTTATACATTATTTAAAAACATACTAAAATATTAAATAGTGTTCCATAAATAAAATAATTGATATAATTGAAAAATACATACAAATAATTTCAATGAAATAAGAAACATTAATATTAACAAATACATCGATAGAATTAATAATAATTATCTGTTATTTATATTAATAATTAATTTTATTATTATCCTTATTATGTATAATAAATAATATTCTTTATTTTATTATTCAATATTAATAATATTATTATTTTGAATTCAATAAATATTATTAACAGTTAATAACCAGTTTAAGGTGATTATTTTTTATATAATATAGATTATAATACTAAGTACTAATATAATTAAGAATCGTCTTAAATTAATTATTAAATATTCATAATATTATTATTTTCAATTCAATAAGTATTATTATTATTAATAATAAATATTATCTTATTTTATATATATTTAATTAATTAAAAAAACAACAAAATATATTAAGTATAATATAATTATTAATCAGTATATATTTTTTCTAAAAAAAATATTTTATTTACATTATTATACAATAAATAGAAGCTATAATGATTTTAATTATATTAATAAAATAATAATCTATTATTAATTTATAATAGTTAATACAATTGATAATTAATAAAAAAAATACTTATGAATATAATACTAATAATTATATCAACAAAAAAATAAACAATATTTTTAATTAAAATCATATAAATATTAGTTTTTTATTTATTAAAAAATTACATAATAATATAATATTAATTAATAATAATTAATATAATTAATTTTTGGTAAATATATTATTCATTAAAAAATCGGTAAAATTTTATATCAATAAAAAAATTAAAGAATAATTATAACTAATATTTATGGAAATAAATATTATTAATTATTATTACATTTTTCATTAGATAAATAAATTAATAATAATTTATATATATATATAAAGTGGTGTGAAGGAGGTTCATGCCTCTTTAGTTGAGAGGAAGAAGCATGAACCTCGCTAATGCATCTCTCTCAAAATGAGAAGCGTGAATGAGGTCATGCTTATTGGGACCCATTTTTTAAAATAATTCATATCATATCCATTTAAAAAATAAAAAACCCATTAGAATACATCATATTTGTATAGTCGGTGGCCAAATGAACAATTCAAAACAAAATAATATTTTTTTAATGGAAGTGGATAAGAGGAAGTGGGTCTGTTGAAGGACAACAAAACAAATATCGGGGCTACCTGTGGATAGAGTAAAATTATTTAAAAAAAGATAAACCTTAAATCCTATCAATTGGAACTCGTCGCTTCCTCCTATCAGCACCACCAGGTCGTCTCCAACATGACCTCCCTTTCTGGTTGATCACTCGCCTGTCACCACCTCCCACAACGTCTCCTCACAGCACTAGCCATC
The DNA here is from genome assembly GCA_963277665.1 of Viscum album. Lineage (NCBI taxonomy): Eukaryota > Viridiplantae > Streptophyta > Magnoliopsida > Santalales > Viscaceae > Viscum > Viscum album. Next base: position 585,676,134 of record OY728130.1, read on the forward strand.
AACCTTGATAGACCACCTCCACCAAGTTCAACCTGCTATTATTATTTCATTCAAAATATTTAATAAAATAAATAGAGATATTTTATTAGTAAAAACAACCTTTTATATGATTGGTGAGGTGGAAAAGAAAATGTTAATTCTATAATGGAAATGTGGGTATAATTCCCATATCTCATCCCTTATAAAAAGAAGCCTTGGGATTTGGTATTTTAAATAAAATATTTATTTTCCTAAATATTTATAAATTGATTTAAAATATATATTTAGTAAAATGATAATATATATATAATATATTTATATAAAAAAAGAAAAAAAGAAAAAAATTATAAAAAACAACTAATTAAGTGATTAGTCGTTACTACTGGTTTTTTGAATTTTAAAAAAACTAGGCGTGTACCCCCCCTGCCCTCCACCAATAATTGTCTACTTTCATTCATGTTATAGTGTTCTTTGACATAAACTGTGAAATCAAACTGGTTCAATTCACACTGATTTTGATAGATAAATATGTGATGATGAAATCACTTATGGATTAAATTTTTCCTCATGCCTGACTACTTTCCAACAATAAGAAGGGTTTCAAACCCAAGGTAGAACCTAGAATATATATTTTGAATCCCTCAAAGTAATGAATCAAGACATGGTCAAACATTACTATTTTTATGGAAAAAAATCCTCCCAACCGAAAGACAAGATGAAGTTTTTTCTTATGGTTTTGAAGATTTTTTACATTTTGGAATGAAATATTCCCTCCATTCTAAATAAGATTTCTCCAAATCCCAACAGCACACCTGTTAATGTGATTTAAGTCTAGTGAATTTAGTAAATGAGTGAAAATTGAATATGATATTGTTTTGAATTGAGTACATATTCTTGACACATTATCAAAAAAAATCATGAATAGTTTCACCAAATTAAGTCCTCTTGAATGATTTGGGATAGAATCGAGTTCAAAAACAAAGTCAATGAATAAGGTACCAATACATTTATTATTGAAAAGTATCTAAACTTCAAAATGAAAAATAACAAGCCAGTATTAAATAAATTTCATGAGATTTAATTTATAGAAAATAATCTTCTTCCCTTAAGATAAATATACCATAAAAATTCCAAGTTGGAGAAATTATTGCTAAATCTCCACCTATGTATAAAGATTTTGGTAAATCACTCATTAAAAAGGGTGATGATATTTCTTTGGAATAATTCAAAAAATATTCTTCACATTGAAGATGAATCCAGGTTGAGAGATGTGGGTATGGATTCACAATTAAATGCCAATATTAATATCATTATAGGAAAGTCATAACGAAACTCTTCTTTATGTGTCAAAAAAAATCAATAATTAAAGAAGAAACGATAATGCTTTGTATATGGAAAACAAGGTCATTTTTCAAGGGAATTTCGCTATCGACATAAATTTGATAAACTAGCTGCAAATATTCTGACTGAGTAGAATCTAGTCGCAGTGATATCTTAAGTCAATATGACTTCAATAATAATAGGATGGTGGCTTGATTTTTAAGTAATGGTGTATATATACAAGGATCGTTTTATGTTCAAAACATTTGAATATTATACAATCATTAAGGAATTGCACCTTGGAAATAATTCATGCATTAATGTGAGAATACAAGGAATCATGGTGATAGATTTAACTTCTAAGAATAATTTGACTCTTCTTAATGTGTTGTGTGTACCCAAAATTCTAAGGTATTTAGTTTCTATCGATCTTCTGTGTAAAAAGGGATTTTAGGTTTTATTAGAATCTTAAAAGGTTATCTTGTTGAAAGGATGCATGTTTGTAGGGAAAGGTTACCCAAGTGATGACATGTATCAATTATTCATTAATAATAATATTGAATCTTTTACTTATTTGATTGAGTCCTCTAATATATAGCTTGATCATTTCTCACATGTTATCTATAATTCATTAAAAGTTATGAAAAGTTTAAAATTAGTTAAATTTGGAAATGAATTTATTAAATTTAATACATGTGTATAATCTAAAATATGTAAGAATACTTTTCATAGAGATGATAAAAATTATGATATAATAGAATTAGTAAATTCTAATATTTATTAATTAAATGAATTATTAACTTGTGGAAGAAAAAGATATTTTATTACTTTTATTGATGTCTATAGTAAATATATATATATATATATATCTTCTTATAAAAAAGGATGAAACCTTTAATATGTTTAATAAGTATAATAAAGAAGTTGAAACCCAATTGAACAAAAATATTAATGAATTATCCTTAAATAGAGGTGGTGAATACTTTATGAAATAATTTAATGAGATCTATGAAGAAAATGGTATAATTAAACAAGTTAATTATCCTTACACACCTTAAAAATGGATTAGCTGAAAGGAAAAAATCATACTTTAGTAGAAATGGTAAATTTAATGATTAATAAATCTAAGTTACCATAAAATTTATGGGGTGAAGATTTATTAGCTACATTTCATATTCATAATATGATTGACTCTAGTAAAACTATTTTATCCCCTTATGAATTTTGGAGAGTTCTAAGACTCAATATATCTTATTCTGAAGTAAGGGGGTGTTTATCTTACTATCGAGTTCTCATTCTTAAAATAACTAAAATTGGTCCTAGAGAAATTAATGGTATTATATATATAATAAAAAATTATGTAGAATTATGGATTTAGGAGATAATATAATTATTAAATCAAGGGATGTAGTGTTTTTTTAAAATAAGTATTATAAAGATGATGTGGAGTATGTTATTCCTCGTACATATTTCTCATTTAATCTATCTAGTTCAGATACATTGGTATATAATAAGGAATATTCTTGAGTTGAACCTTAACGTAGTACAAGAATTATAAATGGTAAACATCTACATCTAGATTTAATTTCTTCTAATTCCATTATTATTCTTGTTGAGGGAGATCAAAATAACCATCTTCTGAATATGTATCTTATAGTGATGTCTATAGAAGATGACCCAAATACTTGTAAAAAAGATATGACTTATATAGAAGTTTCTTTCTAGAAGGAGGAAATTAATGATTAAATGGATTCCAATATAGGGAATAATACTTGGGTCATTTTGTATTTTCCAAGAGGTTCAAAACCTATTGGTTTTAAATGGGATTTTATAAAGAAGTATGATTCTAATGGTAACATTCAATATCTTAATGTTAGATTGGTTTCCAAAGGTTTAACATAGAAAAATGAAAGGATTATTTAGATACTTATATAATCGTAGCATAGATTACTTGACTAAAATTGGAAATTTTATTGAATAGGGGCCATACAACTGAAAAGGGAGAAATAAATAGAGAAATAAAGAAAAGGAAAAGGGGGTTTAAGGGGTATAAAAATTAAAAACCCAGAGCATCACTGATAATTATGTTCATACCCTCCTATGGGATGGATCCAAGTTTTGAGAAGCAGTTGAGCGGTTTTGGCCTAGTAACTCTGGATGCAAAGAAGTTGGAAACTCTATTTCCCTCACAGAATGTGTGAGAGATGTTACTCCTTCCTTGAATCATTCAATTATCCATTTTTATGTCCAATAAATGGTTGTCAAAACTAATTTTTTAAGGGGTAATTAAATTAAGAGATTCACATATAACAACTAGAAGGGTTTATTTTATAAATTCATGAAAATAAATTATGTAAACTAGTTAAATATATTTATATAAATTAATAAGATCCAAAGTAATGGCATGAGAAATTTGAATCTATTATTTTATCTAATGGTTTTACTCATAATAATGTAGATAAATGTTATTATTCAAAGTTTATAAAATAGTATAGAGTTATTGTGTGTATATATGTGGATGATAAGTTAATTTTTGGGACCAATCTGATTTTTTTTAATTAAGACAAAGAGTTAATTATATTATATGTTTAAAATTAAGTATATTGGAATAATTGATATTATTTAGGGTATTAGAGTTAAAAAACATAGTGGGGGTTATTTTTTATTTTGGTCTCATTATATATGAAAAATATTAAATAAATTTTATCATCCTGGTTTCAAAGATGCTAATACTCCATTTTATTCTCATCTTAAAATATTTACAAATACCGATATAGATATAGGAAAACTTGAGTATACTAGTGAAATTTTTTATTTAATGTATACAATGCATTACACTAGACATGATATTTCATTTGTGATATGTAAAATGAGTAGATATACTAGTAATTATAGTGTGGATCATTGGATATATATTATTAGAATGTTTGGATACTTAATAAACATGAAATATTTATGTTTATACAATACTTATTACCCAACTATTATAGAAGTATACACTAATTCATGTTTTATTGCCAGTATTGGTGATAACCAATACACATCAGGATGGTTTTTTACTCTTAGATGTGTTTTTGTTTCTTGGTTGAGCAAGAAACAAACATAGATTTAACATTCAACCATGGAGTTGGAGGTTATTTCCTTAGAGGAATTTGTAAAGGAAGCTTAATGGATTAGGAATATATTATGGGATATTAGATTGTGTCCTAGTCTGATGACTCTTATAATTATCAATTGTGAAAGGGATAATCTTTATCAAGGGAATATAGATGCATGTAAAATGGAAATTCTAAACATATAAGTTTGAAACATGATTATATGAGATAATTTTTATAGGATGGTAACATAGAAATTGTCTATGTAAGATCATGTAAAAACCATGCAGATACATTTATAAAATCTCCACTAAGAGACATAATTTTTCTACCTAATAGTGGGATTGGTTCAAAACCCATAGAGTTAATCAATTCTGTAATGGAAACCAAGAATTTTCTTTGGGTAGATCCTAAAAAATTGTTAAATGGGTAAAAAGAATTTAAGAAGACGATTGTTGGTATTGAAAAATATAACCCCAACTACTTTGTTTCAATATCATCCATTAGAACTAGTGTTTTGTTTATAACCTCTTAGAAAATATTAAGACTCGGTGAGTTATGTGTTCTAATAATGGAAACACAGTGTAATATTTCTTCTATTTGAACTTAGAAGGGGTGTCACTTCTTACATGATTAATGGGTTTACTTCTTAGAGAGTTCATGAAAAGAATATAAGAACATGGCTATAAAAGTGATACAAAATGATATATTTTATAGAAAGATCACTATATGTATGATATCTCTTGTTTATACTTAATATTAAATATGCTAATAATTTGAGATATTGATACTAAGTTAAGGATTAAATTAAAATATATCTTTACTATGGATAATGATTCACTTGTGATTTTGAGAGTTAATATTTATGATTAAAAGTAGGGGATTATTATAATTTATTCATAAATAATAAAAAATAGAATAAAATTTTCTTATTGGTAAAAACAATTGTTATATAGATTGATGAGGCGGAATTTTTTTTGGAAATACTACATTGGAAATTTCAGTAGAATTCCCAAAGATCCACTATTATAAAAAGGGGCCTTGGATATTAGATTGTGTCCTAGTCTGATGCCTCCTATATCTATCATTTGTGATAGTTAAGAATATTTATAAAGGGAATATAGTTTCATGTACAATGAAAAGTCTAGACATATATGTTTGAGACATGATTATGTGAGACAATTTTTACAAGATGGTACCATAACAGTTGTCTATATGAGATCATGTAAAAACATTGTAAACCCATTCAACAAATATCTACCAAGAGAAATAACTCATGAATCTAATAATGGTATGGGGATAAAACCCAAAAGATAAATCATTTTCATAATGGAATCCCAATACTCTCTTTAGGTAGATCCTAGACAAAGTGTTTAATGGGTGAAAATAAGTTACAAAGATGATTTTTGATATTGAAAATTTTAACCCCCAACTATTTGGTGTCTATATCGTCTATTAGGACTAGAGGTTTAGTCTTAAACTCTTACCAAAATATTAATACTTGATGAGTTATGTGTTCTAATAATTGATACACATTGTAATATTTTCATTTATGAACTTTGAAGTGGTGTTAGTGTTGGATTGGATTACACCAAATATACACAAGAGGGGGGTGAATTATGAATTTTCAAAAATCTTTACGAGATTGTGTTCTTCCATATAACTTTAATCAGATAAAATTATCTAGCGGAAATTTAAATAGAAAAAACACAAGATGTATAGTGGTACGGGGAACAGAAGGCCCCTAGTCCACTCCACCAACACTCTACTCCATGAGCTTGGTGATTTTCACTATTTGGTCCTCGTTTCAACAGACCGGTTCACAACTGAGTACAGGCAGTTAACACCTTTACAATACAAGAAAAAACAAAGCCTTATGGTTCACTTATAGAACATAAACAGCTTAGTAAAAGAATCTGATCACTCAATAATAGAAAACAAAGATTTTCGTATTCTAAAAATACTTTCCATATATTCTTCACAATTGCAAATAGCATGTAATTGACAGTTAGTAGATTGTCACCTTCAAAAATAATAATCTTCACATAAGAGACGTTCTGAGTAGATCATGTTGTAGTAAGTATAAAAAAATCACAACTTTATCTGAGACATATCCATAGTATATCTTCGATATAGAACAAGTGAATCTTTTATCGTGTTCCTTCCACTTTAACAAGCAGATCTTTGACACTCCTTTTGAAACAGCAGATTGGTATGTTTCAGTAGTCTCTGTTTTCCTTTTTTTCAGAATAATCAAAAGATCATACATGATCAATAATTGTCGATGCAGTTTCAAAAATCCCATATAAATAAAATAACGATAAGAACATCTCTTGTAAAATTAGATCTAAAAAATTCTCCTTTTTTACTCGCGATATTCAAACATTTTAATTTACAGAGTAGTAGTAACGTCCCTGAAGACTCGGCATAAAAATCTCTTTTTAAATGGATCAAAACATTGATAAAACGGTTTTGAATCATTCAAAATCGTATATTAAATCATCTTTAAATCTGGCTTGAAGTCCGCCTAATAATCAGCGTACTGACCGTTGCATAAAAATATCGACTCTAAATTCTCCGACGCCAAACGCATGGTTGATTTGAACTGTATGCATCCTCTGAACATAAGGTTGATGACATAGTCTTCAAACGTAAGGTTCACAATATAAGGTTGACAATGTAAAGTTGTCAATGTAAAATTGACAACAAACGTAAGGTTCATTCAAAACGTAGGGTTGGTCATCCATACTTTTCTCTTCAACTTTCAAACATACAATAAAAGATCCATACTTTTATTTTATCCATACTTTTCCAAGAATGTATGGTTTTTTACAAAATTAAGGTTTATGAACCATACTTTTGAGAAATAAACGTAACGTTTAATATTTAAATACGGTTCTCCTTCCATACTTTTCTGATATCCCAAACGTAGGATTCCTTCCTAACGTAGGGTTCTTCTTCCATACTTTTCCGATAACGTATGGTTGATTAACCATACTTTTTCCTTATCTCAAAAAGTATACACGCTTTTCATCCTTACACTACGTTTATCCTCGTAGAGTATGAACAGTGTTTCCAGAATATGCTCAAGTAGATTCCGAATAAGTAGCGCATGAACATTGTTTCCAGAACACTCTAGATACGAATATTTTAGTAATAAATTCCTCTTATTTCAAGAGTAAAATAAAATGATAAATTCTTGCAAAATACTTAACAAATAAAATCATTAGAAAATAATTAAGGGTATTTGTGAGCATCAAAATTGTCATAAAGAGATAGAGTATTAATATGAACTCCCCCTTTAAATAACAATATTATGTATTGTTGAAAACAACACTTTCTTAACAATCTCCCCCTTTTTGATGATCACAAAACCCAGAAAATAATTAATGAAATTAACTAACTTAAAATTAATTACATATAGTTTTGAAATTTTGAAAAGATAAGGTTTGAATTTGTAAAAGATAAATATATCCCTTTAATTTATCCATGTTTTAATTTCTTCCTCAATAAAATGAATTACTCCCCCAAATGAAAAGTTGTTTTTTTTGAATCCAAATTTCTCCCCCTTTTGTGATATCAAAAAGAATGATAGAATATGGAATAAAACATAGATTAATGTAGTAGTGAATAGAAGTAAATGCTATTATTAACTGTTTAGTAATAATTCTATCTGGATTACTGGCATATATAAATAAGAACAGTAAAACAATTAAATATAGTGAAATATATTTTCATTAAAAGAACAAAAATAATAAATACAGGAATCAAGGTTTTGGAAGCTAATAGGTAGGGCTTATCTTATCTATACTGTAGACTTGATTTCTGCTAAATGTTTTCTCTACCTTTTCATTAATCCATCACCAAGATGAATAATAAGATCTCTAACCTCTTGAGTCATATGAATATATTCAATGACATTGGCTCTGAAAAACGTGAGAAGCCGTTATTCTTTCTCCATAAACAAAGACATCCTCTCTGTGAATTTATCTAAGACATAGCGGATTCCCAGCTCACTGGATGTCATCTAATCAACCAAGAATTTCTGATTATCTAATAGAAAAGATAATGGAACATTGTTGCACTAAAGATCTTGCAACCTATCATTCATTTTTCTCATTACGGTTGTGATAGATTGAAATCTTCTGATTAAATCAGGTAAAGTACCTGATCCACTAGCAGCACTATTCCCAACTGATGCAAATTGTGTCTCCATAATCAACTTAAGATCTGAGAAATCTGATTTCATAACCATTTCAGATTTCAATTTAGAAACAGCATTTATCATATCCTCTTTAAAAATTTCAACTTATTTCCTTAAAACAGAACTCCCCTTATGCTTTTGAAATTTCAACTATTCTGATGCTAAGGTGCTTCTTAAAGAATCATTCTCACATTGTAGTTGGGATAAATTTTTGTACAACTCTTCAACTTCCCTATTCCTTGAATCAGAACCACCATGTGCTTGATTCACATTCTCAGCCTTTGTGTGATGTATCAGTACTAAAGGTAATGATTCAGCATCAAATGTTTCTTCTCCTTGTCCTAAGTAGGTTGGTCCACAAACTTTTCCTCAGAGTCCTTTTCAGAGTCTTCCATAGAAAAATCCTCTTGAAGAACTTCTGTGTGATATTCAGAAGCATGATCATCATGAACATCTGCAATTTGTTCTTCCATGAAATATCTAAAATGATATCCTCTGGAGTTTCCTAAGGTCTGGCCACTTCCTCACCAGGCTCTGCCTCCTTTTCTTGTTGAAGTAAAATAGCAACATCAGCTACAACCTGTTGTTTTGATCTTTCAACTACAATTCTTTCAGGATCAGGATCTATAACAGTGACATTCTATTCTTGAGGTTGTTCAATAACCTTTTCTTTCACAAAGCTATAAGAGAGTAAATATCTTGTAGTTAATTAAGGGGAAGTACGTTCATCAAGAACAGGTCTTCTCCTCTGAGTCTGAAGTCCCTCCTGACTTCTTTCTTCCTCAGTTTCTTCCACTTCAAATCTGATCATCCTTGCCACAGTGCTGACTCTCAATTCAGCTTGTCCCTCCTTGGACTTTGTAGATTGATCTTGATAACTCTCTGATTCATCATTTTCTTCTACTGGAAAATGTTTTCCTTTCATAGTAATCCAAAAATAGCCAATCTTTCTTAATGTTCCAACATTAAACACATTATTGTGATTATAGCGTACTTTGGCATCCACCAGTCTCACCATGTCCTTTGTAAACAACATCTTGGAGATGAATTGACCAAAAGGATAAAAGTTCAATTGGGCATCACTCTGACAACAATATCTTAGGAATCTAACCATATACCTAGGAAAATTGAGTTTAACATCACTGAGCAAAAGATACATTATATACATATCGGGATATAATATCTTTTCCATTTCAGACATCCTCGGTGTAATCCCTTTTTGCAAAAATTTGACCAAAAGTTTCTGATCAGGATCCAAATCCTTGATAAACATTTTATTTACAGTCATAATAACAAATAGAAACGACATTATTTCCTCTGATTTATGTACATAATCTCCAGTATTTTTCTAATCGAAATGGAAAACTCCCTCATGAGGGCAGTTGAGAATCTGACTAATTTCTACTGAAGAGATTGAGAAATCTCTATCCTCTATCTTAGCCATCATACTGCCCTCAATATCTCCTAGACATAACGTTACATATTTGAAGAAGTATTGAAGCTCTACCTCATACAAAAATTCTGTATTCTCACTGTTGAAAGTCGGTTCGATATTTTGAAATGACAGTTCTTGTTTCAATAGGAGATTTGTCTGATATAGCCATTTGAGATCAATCGCCTTGCCCTGTAACATTTTTCATCCTTATGAATGTTGTTTCTTGGCGTTGCTGGTTTCAGCTTCATCATCTCTTTTATTCTTTTCCATCTTTGGGAGAATCTCTGAAGGTTTGAAAGTTAAGGTATCAGAGGTTCTAAGATAAGGGTTAACAAGCAGATGTGTGGTTTGCAGGTTTGAAAAGGTTTTGGTATAAATGAAATGGTTTAGAAGTCTAAAGGGTTTCTGAAAACCTTGATTACCGTGCTTTTAATAATAATTACATATATTTAAAAATAAATAAAATAGATTACACAGGAAAAAAAACTTATTCTGTTTGAAAAACAAAATAGCTAAATTATTTTAAGCAGAATTAAAATAAAGAACTACTATAGTAAAATAAAATTTTATTTACAATCAAATAAATCTTGATCCCCCTAAATAAAATCAAACCTTCCAGTGGGAAGTGGTTTAGTAAAAATATCAGCTAATTAAATTTCAGTACTTACAAATTCCAAAGATATATCATTTTTAAGAACATGATATCTTAGAAAATGATGTCTGATATCAATATTCTTGGTTCTAGAAAGATTAATAAGATTTTTTGAAAAATTTATAGCACTAGTATTATCACATAAGATAAGTGTATTATTAAAATTTATTCCAAATTCCATAAGAGTGTTTTCATCCACAACACATGTGCACATCAACTACCAGTAGAAACATACTTTTCCTTAGTTGTTGACAGGAAAACGGAATGTTGTTTCTTACTTGACAATGACACTAAAGAATTTCCTAAAAAGTGACATATTCCTGATGTGATTTTTCTATCTAATCTAAAAATTCCAAAGTCTGCATCTGAATATGAAATCAAATTAAAATCAGAATTTTTGGGATAACGAAGATATTGAAAAACAGTTCCTTTTAAATATCTAAAAATTCTTTTAACAGCTGTTAAATGAGATTCTTTAGGATTTGATTGAAATATTGAACAAATACATACTGAATACATTATATCTGGCATACTAGAAGTAAGATATAATAAACTACCAATCATACCTCTATATAACTTGTTGTCAACTGATTTTCCTGTTTCATCCAAATGAAGTTTTATATTAGTGCACATAGGAGTTGTATGTGTCTTGCTGTTTTCAAGTCCAAATTTCTTCAATAAATCAGTAATGTATTTGCTTTGATTAAAAACATTTCCAAAATCTTTTTTGATAAATTTGAATTCCTAAAAAGAAATTGAGTTCTCCTATCATACTCATTTCAAATTCTTTTTTCATTAACTTTGAGAACTCATGACAAATGGTTTTATTAGTTGATCCAAAAATTAAATCATCAACATAAATTTGAACTAATAAAATATTAGAATTCACAGTTTTCTTAAACAGTGTTGGATCTGCCATTTTAATAGTAAAATAATTTTTCAAAAGAAAAGAGCCTAATCTTTTATACCAAGCTCTAGGTGCTTGTTTAAGTCCATAGAGAGCTTTTGTAAGTTTAAAAATAGAATCTGGTTTTTGAGAATTTTCAAAACTAGGAGGTTTCTCAACATAAACTTCATCCATTAAATAACAATTTAAAAAGGCAGAACTAACATCCATCTGAAATAATTTATAGTTCATATGAGATACATAGGCTAAGAAGATTCTAATGGCTTCTAGTATAGCTATAGGTGCAAAGGTCTCATCATAATATATACCTTCTTCCTGATTATATCCTTTATCTACAAGTCTAGATTTATCTCTAGTTATTATTCCTTGATCATCTTGCTTATTTCTAAAGACCCATTTGGTTCCCATCATTGGATAATTCTGTGGTCTTTCAACTAATTCCCAGACTTCATTTCTTTTGAACTGGTTTAATTCTTCTTACATTGCTATCATCCAGCTTTCATCATCTAAAGCTTCTTCTATAGTCTTGGGTCTTAATTGAGATAGAAGCATAGAGAATTCTACAAGATTCCCATCATTTTTCTAGTTTTTATTCCTCTGTATAAGTCACCTATTATAGTTTCTAAAGGGTGATTATTTAGGGTTCTAGTCTATCTAGGCAACACACTTATAGGTTGTTCTATATCATGTTCTTCTGAACTAGACTGAATTTCATTTATATCTTTTTCAAAATCATTTTTCATGTTCTCAAGCCTCGTTTTATCATTAGAGTCAGATTCATCCATTTGATCTGTCCTTTTCTCAAAGGGATCAGATTCATCAAATTTCACATGAACTGATTCTTCACCAATCCTTGACTTCTTATTATAGATTCTATAAGCTTTGGAGGTAGCTGAATATCCAAAAAAGATTCCATCATCAAATTTTGGATCGAACATACCAAGATTATCCTTGGTGTTCAAGATGTAATCCTTACATACAAAAACATTAAAGTAGTTAAATTTAGGTTTTATGTTATTCCAATTTTCATAGGGTGTATTTTTAAAAAAAAGATCTAATTAAAACTCTATTCATTATATAGCAGGCTATGCTTACAGCTTCTGCCCAAAATTAGGTAGGAAGACTTTATTCATTTAGCATAGTCCTAGCCATTTCCTGAATAGTCCTATTTCTTCTTTCAACAATTCCATTTTTTTGAGGTGTTCTAGGTGCAGAGAAGGTGTGTTTAATACCCATATTTGAGCAGAAGCAATTAAATTTCTGATTCTCAAATTCTCCACCATGATCACTTCTTAATGAAATTACTTTAAAAACTTTTTCATTTTGAACAGATTTACAAAAACATTCAAATAAAGTAAAAGCTTAATTTTAAAATTTTAAAAAGAAAATTCATGTAAATCTAGAATAGTCATCAACTAAAACAAATACATATAATTTACCAGCCACTATTTGTAATATTTAAGGTCCAAACAAATCCATATGGATATGTTCTAGAGGTTTAGATTTAGCAATTTTGTTAACAGATTTGAAGGATGATTTGTGTTGCTTGCCAAGTTGACACGCGTCACAGAATCTGTCACTTTCAAATTTGAGACTAGGCAAAACAGAAACTAAATGTTTCTTAGATAACTTATTTTTAAGCATATATATTATAATGTCCAAGTCTCCTATGCCAGATCCAAGATTCATTCATTTTAGTAGTTAAGCAATTTACTTGTTGTTTACACAAGGAATTTAAATCTATGGTATACACATTATCAGTTCTTGGTGCTCTAAATTTAAGCAATTTATTTTTGAAAACAGAACAACAATTGTTAGAGAAATAAACAGCATAACCATCATCACATAGTTGAGAGATACTTATCATATTGTGTTTCAATACTTGTACATAAATTACTTTATTAATTGAGATAGCTTCTAGATCTCCAACTATTACAATACCAATGATTTTTCCTTTGTCGTTGTCAACAAAAGTGAAATGTCCACCATCTTTTTGAGTGAGTGTAGAGAAATTCAATGAGTTTCCACTCATATGTCTTGATCAGCCATTGTCCATATACCATATGTCCTTTTTTCTCTTATGACCTGCTACCTGCAAAGACATTTTAACAGACTGCTTTGGTACCCATATTTTGTTGGGTTCAGTGGTGTTAGGTATCAAAGATCTGGGATTCCAAACATGCTTTGCTTTTCTAATTTCACATGAGTCAAATAAGTCATTTGATAAAAAATCTTTCTTAATGCCAATTATTTGTGGTTGTCTTAAGAAATATTTTTTTGAAATATGTCCCCTTATTCCACAGTAATTACATTTTAGTCTTTTTTCACTTGGAATAAAATAGTTTTTGTACAGCTTGGGTTTTTCACCTTTACTGCCAATTCCAAATATTTCCTTTTTAATGACATTTTTTCCAAGGATTTAATTTAAATTATTTTCTCCTTTAGTAAAAACAAGGGTTGTAGTTTTATAAGTTTCTACTTCAGTTTGTAGTGATTTTATCTTTGATTCATAATCTATATTGTTAGAATTAATTGAATCAAATTTTTCAGTTAACTACTTATATTGTTTCTTCATTGTATCTCTTTCATCAGAAATGTCCTTATGAACATTATTTAAAGACTTATGCTTCTTAAATATAGAGTCATATTTTTCTTCAAGAATATTGCAGTAGGCTAAAAGTTTTTCATTAGAGTAATTAGAATCATAACTAGAATCAGAAGAGTAGTAAGATTGTACCTCACATTTTTCTGCCATAAAACACATGTTGGCTTTTAGATTTTCTTCCTCCTTCTCTGAGTCTGATTGAAAAGTACTGCTGGAGTCTTCAAATAAACTCCATATAGCTTTCATGTATTTCATTTCCTTATGATCATAGTCATTTCTTTTGAAAAATTTCTTTCTCTTGTCTTCTTTTAGCTGAGGACAGTCAAGTCTAATATGCCCCATTTTCTTGCATTCATAGCATCTGACATCCTTGTCATCTTTTTTGAAGGATTTTCGGAAGCCCTTCTTCTTTATATAGAATTTTTTGAATCTTCGGGCTAGCTGAGCCAATTCCACATCAGAATTAGATAAATCAGATTTCTATGAATTCTATTTTACATTTTTCTTCATCTCTCTGTTTTTTCTCTGTGATGATGCTTTCAAGGAACTGTCATCTCTTTTGATAAACACTTTATGTTCATTAGTTTCATCTTCTATCTCAGATTAATACATAATTGATGTTTCAATCTGTTCTTTCATGGTTAAATCTTTCAGAAGTTTCGACTATCTGATTGTTGCAGAGATTCCATTCCATTTTGTAGGCAGTACTCTCAATAATTTTAAAGCTTTTTCAGCTTGTTTAAAGGGATCTCCCAAGGTAGTTATTTTATTGAAAATCTCGGTCAATCTTCCATTCATTTTAGTAATAATCTCACCTTCAACCATTCTGAATGTATCAAATTTAAGCTTAGAAGTTGCATATCTCATTTCCCTGATATTGTTAGTTCCTTCATAAGAAACAATAATAGTTTTCCACATTTCATATGATGTTGGGTATTGAGATAATCTGTTAAACTCATCAAGTCCTAGACCACATATAATTGCATTCATTGCCTTAGAGTTCATGTTATAATCTACTTTAGTAGCTGCACTCCATGTTTCATGTTTTTCTGGTATTTCATATGGAGTCAGAATCTTAGAATATACTTTCTATCCAAGGTTTTTCAGATAGATAATCATTCACGACTTTCATCATCCATAGTTTTCTCCATTGAAGTACAGTGCTCTGACTATAGACATTCCCTCTCTTTTATTAGTCATATTTCCATGTGTATAATCACTTTCATCTTGCTAAAGATTTTTGAGAAAGCTCAACCTTTGGTACAAATTGTTGGATCAGATTACACCAAATATACACAAGAGGGGGGGGGGGAATTGTGACTTTTCAAAAATCATTACGAGATTGTGTTCTACCTTTTAACATTAATTAGATAAAATGATGCAGCAGAAATTTAAATAGCAGAAACACATGATGTATAGTGGTTCGGGGAACAGAAGGCCCATATTCCACTCCACCAACACTCTACTCCATGAGCTTGGTGATTTTCACTATTAGTTCCTTGTTTCAACAGACCGATTCACAACTGAGTGTAGGCAGTTGACACCTTTATAATCCAAGGAAAAACAAAGCCTTCTGGTTCACTTACAGAACCTACACAGCTTAGTACGAGAAGCTGATCACTCAAGAATAGAAAATAAATATTTTAGTATTCTGAAAATACTTTCCAGATGTTCTTCACAATTGCAACAGCATGCGATTGACAGTAGGTAGATTGACACCTTCAGAAAAACAAATCTTCACATAAGAGACGTTCTGAGTCAATCCTGTTGTAGTAAATATAAAAAAAATCACATCTTCCGCAGAGATAGATCCACAGTATATCTTCGACATAGAACAAGTGAATATTCTATTGTGTTCCTTCCTCTTTAACAAATAGAGCTTTGACGCTCCTTTTGAAACAGCAGATCGGTATGTTTCAGTAGTATCTATTTTCCTTTTTTTCAAAATAATCAAAATATCACACATGATCAATAATTGTCGATGTATTTTCAAAAATCCCATATAAATTAACGAATGATAAGTACTTCTCCTATAAAATTAGATCCACAAAAGTCATCTTTTTTACTCGCGATATTCAAATATTTGAATTTACAGAGTAGTCGTAACTTCCCTGAAGACTCGTCATAAAAAGATCTTTTTAAATTGATCAAAACATTGATAAAATGGTTTTGAGTCAGTCAAAATCGTACTTTAAAATCAGCTTTAAATCTGGCTTGAAATCCGCATAATAATCAGTGTACTGAACGTTGCATAAAAATATCGACTTTAAATTCACCGACGCCAAATGTAATTTTGAGTTGAACTGTATGCATCCTCTGAACGTAATTTTGATGACGTAGTCTTCAAACTTATGGTTCACAACGTAAGTTTGACAACATAAAGTTGTCAATGTAAACTTTACAACAAACTTAATGTTCATTCCTAATGTAGGGTTGGTCATCCATACTTTTCTCTTAAACTTTCAAACGTATGATAAAAGATCCATACATTTATTTGATCCATAATTTTCCAAGAATTTATGGTTGTTTACAAAAGTAAGGTTGATGAACCATAATTTTGAGAAATAAATGTAATATTTAATATTTACATACGGTTCTCCTTCCATACTTTTCTGATATCCCAAATGTAGGGTTCCTTCCTAACGTAGGGTTCTTCTTCCATACTTTGCCGATAATGTATGGTTGATTGACCATACTTTTTTCTTATCTCAAAAAGTATACACGCTTTTCATCCTTACACTACGTTTATCCATGTAGAGTATGAACAGTGTTTCCAGAACATGCTCAAGTAGATTCCAAATAAGTAGCGCATGAACAGTGTTTCCAGAACATGCCAGATACGAATACTTTAGTAATAAATTACCGTTATTTCAAGAGTAAAATAAAATGATAAATTCTTACAAAATACTTAACAAATAAAATCATTAGAAAATAATTAAGGGTATTTGTGAGCATCAAAATTGTCATAAAGAGATATAGTATTAATATAAATTCACCCTTTAAATAATAATATTATGTATTGTTGAAAACAACACTTGCTCAACAGTTAGTTCTTACAGGAGTTAATGGGTTTACTCCTTAGATAGTTCATGAAATGGATATAATCATGTTTCCATAAAAGTGATAAAAAGGATATTTTGGATCGAATGATCAATATATGTATGAAATATCATGTTCATATTAAATATTAACAAGGTTAATGTTTTAACAAATTTTAAATCTAATAAAACCTTTAGATATTTATACTAAGTAAAGGTTTAAATTGAAACCTACCTTTATTATGTGTAATGAATCCCTAGTGGTCTGTAGAATTAATATTTATGAAAAAAGTGGAGGATTGTTATTATTTTATTCAAAATATTTAATAAAATAAATATTGTTTTTTTATTTTTCAAAACATCCATTTATAGGATTGATGTGGTGGACTGAAAACTAGGAATCCAACATTGGAAATGTGGGTATAATTCCCATAGATCATCTCTTATAAAAGGATCATTTGGAATTTTTATTTTTAATAAAATATATATTTTCCTAAATGCTATTAAAGTGTTTTAAAATATATATATTTAGTAAAAAATATTCTTAAATAATATATATAAAAAAACATAAAAAAACATAAAATAAAATAAAATATTATGTTAAAAAAATAACTAATTTCATGATTAGTTGTAACTATTGGTTTTTAAAATTTTAAAAATCTACGTAGGTCCCCCCCCCCAACAAAAGTTTTATCATTTCGGTCAAACCAAGGTGTTCTTTGACTGAAATGGTGAGTTCAAACTATTGATATTCACATTGAGTATGATCTATAAATAAGAACTGACTAGATCACTAATGGGTTAATTTATTCCTCCATCTTACAAACATTCTAACACTCACCCCATCTGGTCACTACACCACCATGCTGCTTCGTTGTGGGAACCCTCCATTGTTCCCTTCCTCATATGATGCACCTCAACCCATGAATCCCACCTCGGCCACTTGTTTTCCATAAAAGTGTTGTTAATCACCCCCAAAATGTTATCCTCCCACTCTCTGTATGATTCCATCATACATCACACTCATAATCTACCTCATATGTTCAGTCCAGGTAGCCACATATGTCCTGAAAAGTCCCATTCAGCCCTCAACCTGGCATGGCCCCCAAAACACACATCCCCGCCTAGAAAAATCTGTCGTTTTCGGTCCCCCCATTATCACAAGTACTCATCCCTCACCCTAGCTTGGCCCTGATATCCCTTTCAGGGACTTTACATGATAAACTAGGCTCATGAAAAAAATATTTCATATATATATATATATATATATCTGTGCGTGTGTGTGTATTTCAAAAATTTAGTTATATTTTTAAATTTTTAATTAAGTTGGACTAAGAAATTATAAATAAAATATAATTAATTATTTTAATTCATTTATTTCCCCCATTATATATTTTTTTTAAAAAATATTTCTTATTGCACATTTAATTTCTCATCAAATAATCTTGAATCAATACCATCCAATGTATGTCTATATTTAATATATTTAATTATTTATTATAACTACTTTTGATGCATGTAATTATTAATTTGTATATATGTTCCGTGAATCGTCATTTTTCCAGCTTAATATATATAAGGGAATATGTGTCAATGAGAGAAATTTCTCATGTGTATTATGCATTCTTGAGACCCCCTCACTCGTGTCCAAGTATTTAGGTATTATAATATGTATTGTATAATATATGGACCACACCGAGATGTGGAGGTATCCAAGACAATATGATGATACATTGTATCAGGGTACAATCTGTGATATATGTCATAGACGAATAATGTATTTTACCCATAGGGCCATGGTTGATCCATTGAGAATAAATGTATCGACCAATATCAAATGGTCAAGAGAAGTCATGCTGGTTATTTAATTTATGAATTTTTAATATTTTTATGAATAAACAATATTACACAAGAAAATAAAATGATAAACATAAAATTCATAGTTAAAATCAATTTATGACATGATAAATGTTTTTCTATTTATTACATAGTCAGTTGTGAGTGTTATGACATAGTATGTGCATATCATATATAAAATTATTGCATTCATCATGTAACAATAAAAAACCACCTCAATGAAAATTTTTGTTGAAAATATTTTCTGTCATTTGAATTTGGAAACAAACTAGGGTGTATAGGGTGCTCATCAGCCCTATTTGAGGTTTTCTCCTACTACTGGGGAGTTCTTATGAGAGAGACAATTTGAATTAACTAAATATTTTAGTAAATAAGAATCCATATCTATCTTGCTACATAGTTATAATTATAACATTGATTAAACCATGTTTATGATTTCTAGAAGATGAGACTTCACTCAAAAGTTCAAGGAACAGTGAGTAAATGAAGTTTTCCAATTAAACATCAATCTTTAAACTCTCTTAGTAGTGGTGTAGCCATAGAAAAATATATTAGGGGAGGTTTCATGGATTCTTTCCACTAGAATACTATAGTGTCATAGTATTCCAAATCCAATTGTGGGGATTTTAAAGGTTTGATAAAATAGTGGTAGACATATAATAATTTAATAAATAATGTCTAAAAGTAAATCAAGATAAAAGTAGTAATTTTTTAGACGTTTTTTATAAAAATGTAATTTAATACTACACACACACTGCAATTTATATTGGAATATGGCAATTTCCTCCTCAAAATTAGTTTTCAACAGTAGTACAGCTGCTTTCACATAGTACTATGATATATGAAATTCAAGGTTCTGGAGTTATCATTACCTATTGAGACACATCACAAATAAAATGTATTAAATTTTCTTACAGTAGAATCATATAAGTTTCAGTTGATTTATAAATCCTAATGTTAACATGAATTTCTAATGATTTGTGGATACATCATTTGAAATGGATGGTTTCACATGTTTTCTCCTCTTTGAGAATCTTGAAAAGGGAAAATAAACTAGAGATGAATGGATAATTATTACACTAAATATGAGTAAATGGAAATATGGGTCACAATATTTCAATACATAACTTTCTAATATATTCATCACAATTTTACATGGGTTTCATTCCAGATTAAAAAGTGAACAGTAAATGAGAAAACATTTCATTACCATTTGGGTAAGGTTCTCTAAGTAAATAATAACTTAAATAAAGTTTAATATTTACTTATTACGGTGACCTAGTTGAAACAAAATGTGAAAATAACAAAAGAAAGTGTGTTTCCAAAGGAACCTTTAAAATATAATTCAAATAAAATTGGTTCATTATCATACATGAGGTAATTTTTTATTTATATTAAGAGATAAGACTATGGGAGATAAAATGATATGAACTGAAATAAAGAAGTAATCACTTCTTCAATAGGTATATTCATAAATTGTATGTAATGTTTCTTTAATACATCTTGGGTATGAAATAAAATATACCTTTCACATATTTGTATTCTAATATCGTAATAACATAATTATATAAACATTTCAATAAGTAAGTTGAATTCTTTAAGCGGCCGAGAAAGGGTGATTTCAAAGCCAGCATTAAGAATTACAGAACTTCTTATTGCCAAGATTATGGTTCTAATTGAACTTTTATTAAGTATAAACCAATAATTTGTCTCCTGTGTTTATTGGACATGAGGGATGTTATTCCACTTTTGGAATGAATATTGTTTGTGGTGTATAATTCTCAACTAGTAGTTTAGAAGCACTTAAATCATTGGTAATACAATATGAATATAACTTTAAGACACATGTAATAACTAGTTTTGGTAAGATAATTTAATTTTCTAGTAACACTATATAGGACTAAAGGTTTTTCCTAGTATGGTATTTAGAATCTTTGGAAATAAACACCTTATGTATTATCAATAGATTTAGTTATGTAGTGTTTTACAAGGAAACCTTTATAAATAAAGGATGCCGTAAACATTTTGGAATTTTTCAGCTGGAGAGCTTGAACTATTACTAGGTCAAGATAGAGGTAAACTTATATACTTCTTTAGATTTATTTAGTTTTTTAATCACTGTAGAAGATATGTATGAACAATTCATGATTATAATATATGAGTTTATTTTGGATTGTGTACGGAAAATATCTTGAACAAGCATTAATTGATCATTAAAATATTGTTCAGATTAATTCCTTAATTCACATTTCCTTATAAAAATAAAAGATATGAAATAATAATGTGGGATTGATAATTATTCTTACATTCTGACATTGATCATTAAAATTTAGTGTGAAGTATTTCCTAAAGTCACATTATCATTTACACATCAAATTATTGATGTAATTAAAATGGGAATCAATATTGAGACATATATGAATTGTATATACTTATATTATTTCTTAATACATTCCTTGAAAATAATCACATTATTTTATAACCATATATAAACTATGAATATAAATTGATATTATATGAGTAACAATGTGATATAGGTCTTTTATTTCACAAGAACATGTGTTTATATGCAAAGAGTTTTTCAGGATATAATAAAACATGTATCATTAAAAACACAATGTGTATGTAAAATAATTATCCTAAAAGGTTTATAAGGATGTAACTTAAATCCCTAAGATCGAAAAATTTATATTAATTTGATACACTATATTTATATAAAAGGGAGCACACCTCTCTTTGAGATATTAGGAGCTAAATTAAATTGGGTTTAGTCTATTCCCTAAATGAAAAAGTGATGGGCATAGGAAAGAGTTCCACAATACCTTATAGAAAAGCAATATTCTAGAGTCACATACTGTGTAAGATGCATAAAACCATGGTAATGGTTTTACATTCACCATTCTCAATGATACATTCTTCACTGAGAATAATGGATCCTATAAGTATGTTATATATGGGAATTATCTAAAATTGAAAATATCAATTAAAAATTAATAATGGATTCCATGTATAAAAGTACATGGGATTTTTATTTTGAATACTATTGTGGGTATTCGAGATACACTATACATGGGTGGTATAAGAATGGTGCCAATAAGTTTTGATAGGTTATACCAAATCATCATGCCTATGTTAATTAGAATTTTATATTTTCATATATATATACTATGATAATTATGTTAGGAATTAGATTTCAAGACCACCAATCATGGAATATGTTTATACGTTGTTACCAGAAAGGGTTGGTGACATCATAGAATTCCAATAAGGGTGCATGTTACTAAAATATATTTGTTTTTAAAGTATGAAATGAGATTATAGAATATTCACTTTAATGAATTTTTTCCATGTGTTTACAATAGGTTATTGGGATAACCATTGTTTTCCAAAGAAAAATATGTTTGATAACATATGGAAAATAGTTATTGGTCTTAAAGTTAAATAAGACCAGATTGAAAGTAACTCTCCAAATATTGACTAAAAGTAGTAACCTAAGTTCTAGGGAATAAGATCAACTGGGGTAGATATTATTTGTTTCATGGACTAATTAAAAATTATATATACTGAAAATGTATTGAGAAATAAATGTTGGAACAATTCGATATATAATTTTTACCACTATCACGTAGAACAAATCTCTCCAATAAGACATACTTGGGGTATGTGGGGAGATAAAAGAAGTAAGTAAAACTCCATAACTTCCATCAATGGATCTATAATGTATGCCATGTTATATAGTATATATGATATTAACAACATATAATTTATGGTTGAAAAATATAATTTATATCCAAGATAATTTCAGGGGATGAAATTAGAACTATCCAATTGTACTTGAGAAAGTAAAAAACATATATAACTTATATATAGAGAGGAAGGGATATTAGTTATAAGGCGGAACAAAATATTCTTCCTATGGATAGATGTGATCTAATATCTCTATTAGGAAAAGGTAATGAGAAGGATAGGTTTATTCCATAAAGTGGTATCCATATCTATAAATACTAAGTGTATTGTGACTTCTATAGAAACTAATGAATTAGTGTATAATATGAAATTATTTATTCTAATTCTTTGAATTTCATATAGTAAGTAAATATTTATCAAAACCATATTACTATTACTAGACAAGATTTTTTGTTTTGATAGTGTATAAATAGAATATACTTGGAGATATTTTCACTTGTGGAGTCTTACTAAAATAAGTGAAGTCATTGATAATTGAATAGCCACACAATAGAGACATGTCATTCCCAATGACTAAATCCATAAATCAGTATAAAATGATATTATCATGTGAGAGCTAAAAAAGTTCTTTTTCAAGTTATCTCTAGTGCAAGTGGGTGTGTTGTAATAGTGGGTTCTTTAGGCCCAACTAATCTGTACTTTTTTATTACCATATCATGTATAAATTTAATTATTCATGATGAACACTTACCATGATAGTGTTGATATTTATGCATCCATTATTTAAATGGTAATGTCTATATATTATTTTTTATATGAAAAGGATATAGTGTTTCCCATTCTATAATGACTACATAGAGATACCGTGAAATTAATCTTAAATATTTGTCAAATGGTTGAGAAACATCATGATAACTGGAAACAGATGGTGTGTGACTTTCAAGTTATGGGGGATTATAATCATTTAGACTTCCTCTCATTAATTTTGAACTTAGTGATTTCGATTATTTTAGATCATGAAGACAAAACCACCAATTAGAACACAACATGTTTCTTATGTCATTGGTAGTTCCTATCTGTGAACATTTGTAATGGAATCTCAACTTGATATTATCATGAGTGTATAATATTTTATGAAATGCATTAATTTAAGAAAAATATCATTTAATTGAATTTTTAGTGAGGTATCTTACATTGGGTGCATTATTGGTAGTATTTAATTAATTGAAAAATCATATAGAATTTTTTTCCTCTGAAAGAAAGTGATATCTCATGCATATTTTTCCAGGATAGTGGAACTTTCATTAAATCCATGGTCATATTAGAAAAAGGTAATTGTATCCACATAGTTCAATGGATAATTATAAGGCCCCAGCCTTAAACCTTACTTAATCTTGAGTTTTTACAAGATTACACATTGAGGATCTTTTCAGGTTTAGAGTTTTAGAGAATTAGATCATGAAACTTGCATTACATTCCACATTTAAACAAAGTGGTTATATAAAAGACAGTATTCATTCTTCCCATCAACGGAAGCATATTTAAAATAAAACACGGATTCTTTCTTGACACATCCTTGACACTATCGTCACATCATGTACCTTTCCCTTGACCTGTGAAAATCATTTCAAAAACTTGGGATGAGCATAAAAAGCTCAGTAAGGGTTATGAAAATATGGAAAGGAAACATGAGTTCATATATACATAAGAATGAAATCATACTTTACCCATAAAACATAGGCATATAAAATCATGAATAAATCATGGAAAACATAAGACATAAAGGTAACTTGCGGCATTCATAACATTCTTAGGTAGGGAGTAACCCTCTTGGTTACGTTTGGAATACCCATCATAGTATATTCCCTAAATCTCTTCGGAGAAACCTTAACGTTTCACTCCTTCGCGTTACCCAATGCATTGGAGAGCTATATCGGGCTCACCCGCCCTTAGTTTATCACGGAACCACCCGTTTTCATAACAATGCCCAAGAAACATAACATAAACGTATCACACAAAACATGCATAAAGGAAACATAACATTTCCACATTTCAATCACAATATAACATTTTATTATATTGAAATAATGAATCCATTCAAAAAGAAACCATTTCCAAAATAATTTAAAACATTTAATATAGAGAATTTTGAATCAAAGTGTCCCATACCACCTTGAATCTTTTAAAATGTTAAACCATTAATATCCATATAAATAAATCCTTAAAACCATTTTGAAAACATTGATATTAATAATAACAAATAATTAAAACATTTAAAGCGATATTTTGGTTAAATGGGTTTTACCAAAATTAGAGACACTTGAATACAATAATTGAGGAATAACATTTAGTCAGAACTTTGTAATATCATGAGAAGAAATGGATTCATGACATAATACTCCAAAGGACAGTATATACACCATATAAGAGTGAATTGGTGCATAACAACAATGAACCCTCAATAGAAATGTCAAATGTGATGAAATCCCTTATAAAGAAGGTATCCTTAAATTAAGGACAAATCAATCTCAAAAATATGTGTGAAAAATATAAATACACCCAATATAAGTGGATATTAAGTGTAAAACAATAAAAGGTCATTCACACATATTCAATGGATGACATATTCAATGACTACATGTTGAACCCAAAGAAATCAAAATTGGGTTAAAAAGTTCCCTTGACAGCCTAACGACATCACATCAAAATGAGTTGATGAGAGATAAAAAGTGTATCTCATCACTTGGACATAAAATTTACTTCAATAAGGATATATGAGAACATATCCCAACATAACAATATGTAAATTAAAATACCCAACAAAAGAAGTCTTTTAAAAAAGAGGAGGGTGAAAGGTTCCCTTACCGACTTGGGTATCTTTCAAAACATACACCCCATGAAAGAAGGACAATATATCATTGATGTAAATACTCATAAACAAAATTATATTACACAAAGAGTAGAATAATGGTCAGTACATACACCACTCAATGGAATTTGTGGCAAATGTAGCATAAATCTCACAGGAATAAAAGTGAGATGAAAAATCCCTTACGAAAACTTGGCAGCCTAACGGCGCCACATAAAACTTCCGAATATGGATTGATGAGATAAAATAGGGTATCTCATCACATTACAATAAAATTTACAGCAAGAGGAATATAAAAGAACATCCCCCAACATTACAAAGAGGAGCCTAAAAGAAGTGACATTAAGGAGAGTACTTAAAAAGAAAGAGAGTTGTAGGATTCCTTACCTCGGGTCCGACTTGACTCGATCGTTCTTTAATCTCCTGAATAATAAACTTGAGTTAATTTATACTTCCTTAAGAACATTTTTCAAGTTCATTATTCCTTTTATATCACTTATTACCATGTCATAAACATTATGTAATCATTTAAGTTAATAATATTTGTTTTGCCGATGTTTGGTTCCTAAGTCGAAAGTGGACTTCTTACAATTACATGTTGTTCGTGTGGCCAAATGTTTATTATATCCCGAATGGTATTCATGATTTAGATATCATATATGTCATATATATCCAGTACATTCATGCATTTATAGCATTACATAATCATTTAGAGGTAAGAAATGAAATGCACCATTCATGGAGACGGTAAGCCGTACGTACGCATGAACGCTACTTTCATTTCTATTTCGTATTTTATATAATGGAATAATAATTATATAAAGTTATATTATAATTCCAGTATAATATTATATATAATATCACATTTCCATCCTTTATACATCCCACATATGGTATTTAACGAATCAAATCACTTTGAGGTGGCGGTAGTCCGCACTTCCTTCAATGAAGATATCGCGTATACCCATAATGGAAGCCATAAAGGTAAGACAAAAATGAAAAATAAAAAAGCATAAATAAAACATAAACATATTATATAACATATATAAAAATAGTGACATCATAATGGCCACCTTTGAAGGTGTTAAATGAGTATTGAACAATCATCGTTTCGGGAGGCAGAATTTCACCATCCACGGAAACCGTATGTTCTTTAACCATTTGCTGTAGTTGTGTGAGGGTGTAGCTCGAATAAATCTTATAACAACATCCTAGTATATTGAGGATACTGGTTTTGTTACAAAAGTTGTAAATAAAAAGAGTTTAGGTGGTTGGAGAAGCAAAATAAAACAAATGAACATGAGAGAATGAATTACCTTTAAAAGTGCAACTCCTTTTGATTTGAGCCTAAAGGCTTCCTTTGAAAGGATTCTGCCCAAAGGGAATCATCTAGGATTAGAAGAGGGATGTGGAGAGAGTAAATGGGCAGGGGCTGGCCGAGCCAAAGGCTTGTGGAGTGTGTTAAATGAGGTAGAGGTGGGGGCCTTTTATAAGAGAAGAGGAGGGGCACTTTTGGAAAGTAAAGAAATATTACTTTATTTGAAAATGTGTTTCGGTTTCAAAAGGTCCCACATTGATATAATTCGTGGATATGGTGATAAGGCTTAGAAATACACTCATCCAATAAGTTTTGGACATGTGTAGTTCATAGATGTTACATTATCATTCCATTTTATTTTAATCGTTAAATAATGATATCATCACTGCATCATTATGATGTCATAAATAATTTAATTTATTTAATGTCTAAAAATTATAAAACAATTACTATGATGTAGGAAATCGTTTTATCTTTCCAATTACTATTTATAATCAAACATATGACAAGTATAACCCTACTTAAAAATTGTTTTAGTAAAACATATCATGTTTGTGTCAATTTTACTTTTACATTAAATAAAATGTTATTTATGTCATTTCCCAACCAAAGTGGATCCATGGGGTCCCCAAGTTGACCCATGGCTTGTCTTGGTCGGCCATGATACATCCAATGAGGGTAATACATGTGTCAAGCTCTTCTCATTTTATTAAATCATTATTTTTACCTTAAACTACACTAATTACCACTAATCGCGATTAAAAACATAATAAGTTACTATTCACCAAAAAATTATTTTAATCTTATTGAACCACATTTTACTTCTTAATGACAACCATGTATGTCGGATTTTTGAAAATCAAAACACAATGATGGCAAAATTTCATTTAAACGGAAAATCAGTTTTTATAAGTACCACTTAGTGGTTTCACTATTCATCAAAAATTGAAGTTTTTCAGAAAAATCCCAAAAATTCACCCTAAGCTATATTTGATATTCTGAATTCAAAAATGAAGTCTGTTTTACAAAATTAAAAACATATAAGTCACATTAATTAATTTAATAATTAATTCCCGCTGTCATGACAAATAGCGTGTTTTATGAAACAATAAGTATCAAAAGATTGACACTAGTTTAAGTCTGATTTCAAAGTGAAATTGATTCCAACGAACACTATTGGATTTAATGGTAAAAATATTTTCTAATTTCACATTAAAACCAATTCAAAATATAATCTAATCATATAAATAAATTAGATTAAAAAGTGGTTTTGAATTAAAATACAACATTTTCCACTATTCATTAAAAAATGAACTTTATCGGAAAGATACCAAAAATTTACACAAAGTAAATTTTGATGTCCCGATTCTTAATAAGAGTTTTATTTGGTCCAAAAGAATGTATAAGAGTGATCAAAACTATATTTAATGACGGTTCTCCATCAAAAGGTGATAAGTGAACCTTTAGTGAAAACTAGGGCATATTCACCTAAAATTGAATTCTTTCCGTATTTTAAGCCATTATCTTTTATTGGATAAATGTAAAAACATTTAAAAACATATATAATCATATTTTAGTTATTTATATCCATTCCCGCCATTACAACGGCTACATGTTAACTA
Source organism: Viscum album (assembly GCA_963277665.1). Lineage (NCBI taxonomy): Eukaryota > Viridiplantae > Streptophyta > Magnoliopsida > Santalales > Viscaceae > Viscum > Viscum album. The sequence continues at coordinate 585,704,722 of OY728130.1, forward strand.
CCATTTAAAATAATATTATTTTATTATTAGAGTGCAACGTACGATTCCCAAGAAACTCGTTGTTGCGTGTTGGGTACGCCATCGAGCATAGCGTCCCCTTTAATGTTATTTAGATATTTTATTCACAAATATGGATAAATATGAAATGTCATATTCTTTATTTACCTGGGGTGTTGCATCCTTCCCCCCTTTTGGAAATTGCGTCCTCGCAATTTTAAAATTGCGCTTGGAAACATCCTTGAGAGTCCCACATCGGAACAAATGTCGGTAAAACAAACACTTTAAAATAAAGAGAGATAAGTACAAAGGTCACCCGAGTTAACCCATACTAGGATTCCAAGTATGAAAATATGGACATGGAGGAAAAAACAAAGGGTCATGTTCTGATGGAGAGTGATAGAAAACATGTTTAGGAGAAAGTTAACCACGAGAAAATCACAATCTTGTGATGGGTTAAACGGTATTCGATTCCCCAGTAGGAAAAGTTAATAGACAACATTTTTGTTTTAAGCTACTTTTTATTGAGGAATTTATTCATAAGGAAGCATAATCACTTATCATTTTGACTTTCAACTTTTACTAGATTCTTTAGTCAAACTCATATTTTTTCCAAAAGACGAGTATTTAGGAAGACTTGTTCACATTTTGAGTACTATAATAAACTTCTAGAGAATCACCTAATCCAAAAAATAGAACTATATACTTCCCATGTCATTAACCAAAACCAAAACCAAAAAGGCTAGTACAAGATCAGATAATCCAGAAAAGGATAACCCTTTATAAAAAGAAAATCTATTCTTAATCTCCAAAATTTGTCCAACAAAACCCAAAGTTCAACAAGGACCATTTGTCCATAAAATTCTTCAAAGTCAACCAAACTAAGATTGAAACCCAAATATTTGAAGGATTTAGTCACATAGTCTACCAAGTTAAATCGTAACATTTATCTCCAAACAACATCAGTTGCTCCTAAAGTCTCACATTGAAAAGTAATTATCCTAATCCCTTATCCTCCAAAATCAACTTACTCTTAATTCATAAAATCATATAAAAAAAATAATTGGTCAAACTAACCAGGGACTTCACGTAGTCCATTGGTAGGTGATAAATACCAGTCGCACTTTGGTTGTGGGTTCGATTCCCGCAGCTTTGTCCGACGCGACGGGATGTCACACGGTCTGCGTGTTGTCCTTTTTCGAAAACTATATAATTCTTAAAACATTCCCCAAAATGAGATAAAATCTTCAAGAATAATCATAACATATTTTAACCTCAAGTTTATCTCATTCCTTTCATTTTCCATCATATCATAGAGTAACCCATAATTACCTAAAAATTAAGTATCATATAAACCCTAATGGTTACCTTAATAATTATTACCTGAATTTCCACATCGATTTGGCCATCTCGTACATGATGCATTAGAGAACTCACCAAGGTTGAAGTGGTTGATCATGACTCCTTGATAGTTGGTTTAGAAAAACCATGAGATTCCTCATTGAATCCCCCATCTCATCCAGTATCTGAATCAGAGAACCACCACAGTTTCCTTCAAACCCATTGTCACTTTGGTGCCTGCTAGATCCAGCCATTTACTAAAACCAAAAAGGTCAGTGTGAGTATATCAACAAAACCATAATGTACTAACGAGGAAGGTAAACACTAAGATATACTTACTCATTCACTTTATCTAAAACTATGACTCTTTCTGAAATCCTAACCATTATGGTAATGTCACTTATGATTAAAGAATACCCTAACCTCTAAAGTTATCTAAACCGGCCTTTGATAACAACTATAAGGCCCCAGCCTTAAACCTTACTTAATTTTGAGTTATTACAAGATTACACATTTAGTATCTTTTCAGGTTTAGAGTTTTAGAGAATTAGATCATGAAACTTTCATTACATTCCACATTTAAACAAAGTGGTTACATAAAAGACAGTATTCATTCTTCCCATCAATGGAAACATATTTAAAATAAAACACGGATTCTTTCTTGACAAATCCTTGAAACTATCATCACATCATGTACCTTTCCCTTGACTTGTGAAAATCATTTCAAAAACTTGGGATGAGCATAAAAAGCTCAGTAAGGGTTATAAAAACATGGAAAGGAAACATGAGTTCATATATACATAAGAATTAAATCATACTTTACCCATAAAACATAGGCATATCAAATCATGAATAAATCATGGAAAACATAAGACATAAAGGTAACTTGAGGCATTCATAACATTCTTACATAGGGAGTAACCCTCTTGGTTACGTTTGGAATACCCATCACAGTATATTCCCTAAATCTCTTCAGAAAAACCTTAACGTTTCACTCCTTCGCGTTACCCAATGCATTGGAGAGCTATATCGGGCTCACCCGCCCTTAGTTTATCACGGAACCACCCGTTTTCATAACAATGCCCAAGAAACATAACATAAACGTATCACACAAAACATGCATAATGGAAACATAACATTTCCACATTTCAATCACAATATAACATTTTATCATATTGAAATAATGAATCCATTCAAAAAGAAACCATTTCCAAAATAATTTAAAACATTTAATAAAGAGAATTTTGAATCAAAGTGTCCCATACCACCTTGAATCTTTTAAAATGTTAAACCATTAATATCCATATAAATAAATCCTTAAAACCATTTTGAAAACATTGATATTAATAATAACAAATAATTAAAACATTTAAAGCGATATTTTGGTTAAAGGGGTTTTACCAAAATTAGAGACACTTGAATACAATAATTGAGGAATAACATTTAGTCAGAACTTTGTAATATCATGAGAAGAAATGGATTCATGAAATAATACTCCAAAGGACAGTATATACACCATATAAGAGTGAATTGGTGCATAACAACAATGAACCCTCAATAGAAATGTCAAATGTGATGAAATCCCTTATAAAGAAGGTATCCTTAAATTAAGGACAAATCAATCTCAAAAATATGTGTGAAAAATATAAATAAACCCAATATAAGTGGATATTAAGTGTAAAACAATAAAAGGTCATTCACACATATTAAATGGATGACATATTCAATGACTACATGTTGAACCCAAAGAAATCGAAATTGGGTTAAAAAGTTCCCTTGACAGCCTAACGACAACACATCAAAATGAGTTGATGAGAGATAAAAAGTGTATCTCATCACTTGGACATAAAATTTACATCAATAAGGATATATGAGAACATATCCCAACATAACAATATGTAAATTAAAAGACCCAACAAAAGAAGTCTTTTAAAAAAGAGGAGGGTGAAAGGTTCCCTTACCGACTTGGGTATCTTTCAAAACATACACCCCATGAAAGAAGGACAATAGATCATTGATGTAAATACTCATAAAAAAAGTATATTACACAAATAGTAGAATAATGGTCAGTACATACACCACTCAATGGAATTTGTGGCAAATGTAGCATAAATCTCACAGGAATAAAAGTGAGATGAAAAATCCCTTACAAAAACTTGGCAGCCTAACGGCGCCACATAAAACTTCCGAATATGGATTGATGAGATAAAATAGGGTATCTAATCACATTAAAATAAAATTTATAGCAAGATTAATATAAAATAACATCCCCCAACATTACAAAGAGGAGCCTAAAAGAAGTGACATAAAGGAGAGTACTTAAAAAGAAAGAGAGTTGTAGGATTCCTTACCTCGGGTCCGACTTGACTCGATCGTTCTTTAATCTCCTGAATAATAAACTTGAGTTAATTTATACTTCCTTAAGAACATTTTTCAAGTTCATTATTCCTTTTATATCACTTATTACCATGTCATAAACATTATGTAATCATTTAAGTTAATAATATTTGTTTTGCCGATGTTTGGTTCCTAAGTCGAAAGTGGACTTCTTACAATTACATGTTGTTCGTGTGGCCAAATGTTTATTATATACAGAATTGTATTCATGATGTAGATATCATATATGTCATATATATCCAGTAAATGCATGCATTTATAGAATTACATAATCATTTAGAGGTAAGAAATGAAATGCACCATTCATGGAGACGGTAAGCCGTACGTACGCAAGAACGCTACTTTCATTTCTATTTCGTATTTTATATAATGGAATAATAATGATATAAAGGTATATTATAATTCCAGTATAATATCATATATAATATCACATTTCCATCCGTTATACATCCCACATATGGTATTTAATGAATCAAATCACTTTGAGGGGGCGGTAGTCCGCACTTCCTTCAATGAAGATATCGTGTATACCCATAATGGAAGCCATAAAGGTAAGACAAAAATGAAAAATACAAAAGCATAAATAAAACATAAACATATTATATATCATATATAAAAATAGTGACATCATAATGGCCACCTTTGAAGGTTTTAAATGAGTATTGAACAATCATCGTTTCGGGAGGCAGAATTTCACCATCCACGGAAACCGTATGTTCTTTAACCATTTGATGTAGTTGTGTGAGGGTGTAGCTCTAATAAATCTTATAACAACATCCTAGTATATTGAATATACTGGTTTTGTTACAAAATAAGTAAATAAAAAGAGTTTAGGGGGTTGGAGAAGCAAAATAAAACAAATGAACATGAGAGAATGAATTACCTTTAAAAGTGTAACTCCTTTTGATTTGAGCCTAAAGGCTTCCTTTGAAAGGATTATTCCAAAAGGGAATCATCTAGGATTAGGAGAGGGATGTGGAGAGAGTAAATGGTCAGGGGCTGGCCGAGCCAAAGGCTTGTGGAGTGTGTTAAATGAGGTAGAGGTGGGGGCCTTTTATAAGAGAAGAGGAGGGGCACTTTTGGAAAGTAAAGAAATATTACTTTATTTGAAAATGTGTTTCGGTTTCAAAAGGTCCCACATTTATATAATTCGTGGATATGGTGATAAGGCTTCGAAATCCACTCATCCAATAAGTTTTGGACATGTTTAGTTCATAGATGTTACATTATCATTCCATTTTATTTTAATCGTTAAATAATGATATCATCACTGCATCATTATGATGTCATAAATAATTTAATTTATTTAATGTCTAAAAATTATAAAAAAATTACTATGATGTAGGAACTCGTTTTATCTTTCCAATGACTATTTATAATCAAAAATATGACAAGTATAACCCTACTTAAAAATTGTTTTAGTAAAACATATCATGTTTGTGTCAATTTTACTTTTACATTAAATAAAATGTTATTTATGTCATTTCCCAACCAAAGTGGATCCATGGGGTCCCCAAGTTGACCCATGGCTTGTCGTGGTCGGCCATGATACAACCAATGAGGGTAAGACATGTGTCAAGCTCATCTCATTTTATTAAAGCATTATTTTTACCTTAAACTACACTAATTACCACTAATCGCGATTAAAAACATAATAAGTTACTATTCACCAAAAAATTATTTTAATCTCATTGAACCACATTTTACTTCTTAATGACAACCATGTATGTCTGATTTTTGAAAATCAAAACACAATGATGGAAAAATTTAATTTAAACGGAAAATCAGTTTTTATAAGTACCACTTAGTGGTTTCACTATTCATCAAAAATTGAAGTTTTTCAGAAAAATCCCAAAAATTCACCCGAAGCTATATTTGATATTCTGAATTCAAAAATGATGTCTGTTTTACAAAATTAAAAACATATAAGTCACATTAATTAATTTAATAATTAATTCCCGTTGTCATGACAAATAGCGTGTTTTATGAAACAATAAGTATCAAAAGATTGACACTAGTTTAAGTCTGATTTCAAAGTGAAATTGATTCCAACGAACTATATTGGATTTAATGGTAAAAATATTTTCTAATTTCACATTAAAACCAATTCAAAATATAATCTAATCATATAAATAAATTAGATTAAAAAGTGGTTTTGAATTAAAATACAACATTTCCACTATTCGTTAAAAAAATGAACTTTATCGGGAAGATACCAAAAATTTACACAAAGTAAATTTTGATGTCCCGATTCTTAATAAGAGTTTTATTTGGTCCAAAAGAATGTATAAGAGTGATCAAAACTATATTTAATGACGGTTCTCCATCAAAAGGTGATAAGTGAACCTTTAGTGAAAACTAGGGCATATTCGCCAAAAATTGAATTCTTTCCGTATTTTAAGCCATTATCTTCTATTGGATAAATGTAAAAACATTTAAAAACATATATAATCATATTTTAGTTATTTATATCCATTCCTGCCATTACAACGGCTACATGTTAACTACCATTTAAAATAATATTATTTTATTATTAGAGTGCAACGTAAGATTCCCAAGAAACTCGTTGTTGCGTGTTGGGTACGCCATCGAGCATAGCGTCCCCTTTAATGTTATTTAAATATTTTATTCACAAATATGGATAAATATGAAATGTCATATTCTTTATTTACCTGGGGTGTTACATCCTTCCCCCTTTTGGGAATTGCGTCCTCGCAATTTTAAAATTGCGCTTGGAAACATCCTTGAAAGTCCCACATCGGAACAAAAGTCGGTAAAACAAACACTTTAAAATAATGAGAGATAAGTACAAAGGTCACCCGAGTTAACCCATACTAGGATTCCAAGTATGAAAATATGGACATGGAGGAAAAAACAAAGGGTCATGTTCTGATGGAGAGTGATAGAAAACATGTTTAGTAGAAAGTTAACCACGAGAAAATCACAATCTTGTGATGGGTTAAACGGTATTCGATTCCCCAGTAGGAAAAGTTAATAGACAACATTTTTGTTTTAAGCTACTTTTTATTGAGGAATTTATTCATAAGGAAGCATAATCACTTATCATGTTGACTTTCAACTTTTACTAGATTCCTTAGTCAAACTCATATTTTTTCCAAAAGACGAGTATTTAGGAAGACTTGTTCACATTAAGAGTACTATAATCAACTTCTAGAGAATCACCTAATCCAAAAAATAGAACTATATACTTCCCATGTCATTAACCAAAACCAAAACCAAAAAGGCTAGTACAAGATCAGATAGTCCAGAAAAGGATAACCCTTTATAAAAAGAAAATCTATTCTTAATCTCCAAAATTTGTCCAACAAAACCCAAAGTTCAACGAGGACCATTTGTCCATAAAATTCTTCAAATTCAACCAAACTAAGATTGAAACCCAAATATTTGAAGGATTTAGTCACATAGTCTACCAAGTTAAATCGTAACATTTATCTCCAAACAACATCAGTTGCTCCTAAAGTCTCACATTGAAAAGTAATTATCCTAATCACATATCCTCCAAAATCAAATTACTCTTAATTCATAAAATCATATAACAAAAAAGAATTGGTCAAACTAACCAGGGACTTCACGTAGTCCAGTGGTTGGTGATAAATACCAGTCCCACTTTGGTTGTGGGTTCGATTCCCGCTGCTTTGTCCGACGCGACGGGATGTCACACGGTCTGCGTGTTGTCCTTTTTCGAAAACTATATAATTCTTAAAACATTCCCCAAAATGAGATAAAATCTTCAAGAATAATAATAACATATTTTAACCTCAAGTTTATCTCATTCCTTTCATTTTCCATCATATCATAGAGTAACCCATAATTACCTAAAAATTAAGTATCATATAAACCCTAATGGTTACCTTAATAATTATTACCTGAATTTCCACATTGAGTTGGCCATCTCGTACATGATGCATTAGAGAACTCACCAAGGTTGAAGTGGTTGATCATTACTCCTTGATAGTTGGTTTAGAAAAACCATGAGATTCCTCATTGAATCCCCCATCTCATCCAGTATCTGAATCAGAGAACCACCACAGTTTCCTTCAAACCCATTGTCACTTTGGTGCCAGCTAGATCCAGCCATTTACTAAAACCAAAAAGGTCAGTGTGAGTATATCAACAAAACCATAATGTACTAACGAGGAAGGTAAACACTAACATATACTTACTCATTCACTTTATCTAAAACAATGACTCTTTCTGAAATCCTAACCATTATGGTAATGTCACTTATGATTAAAGAATACCCTAACCTCTAAAGTTATCTAAACCGGCCTTTGATAACAACTATAAGGCCCCAGCCTTAAACCTTACTTAATCTTGAGTTATTACAAGATTACACATTGAGGATCTTTTCAGGTTTAGAGTTTTAGAGAATTAGACCATGAAACTTTCATTACATTCCACATTTAAACAAAGTGGTTACATAAAAGACAGTATTCATTCTTCCCATCAATGGAAACATATTTAAAATAAAACACGGATTTTTTCTTGACACATCCTTGAAACTATCATCACATCATGTACCTTTCCCTTGACCTGTGAAAATCATTTCAAAAACTTGGGATGAGCATAAAAAGCTCAGTAAGGGTTATAAAAATATGGAAAGGAAACATGAGTTCATATATACATAAGAATTAAATCATACTTTACCCATAAAACATAGGCATATCAAATCATGAATAAATCATGGAAAACATAAGACATAAAGGTAACTTGAGGCATTCATAACATTCTTACGTAGGGAGTAACCCTCTTGGTTACGTTTGGAATACCCATCACAGTATATTCCCTAAATCTCTTCAGAAAAACCTTAACGTTTCACTCCTTCGCGTTACCCAATGCATTGGAGAGCTATATCGGGCTCACCCGCCCTTAGTTTATCACGGAACCACCCGTTTTCATAACAATGCCCAAGAAACATAACATAAACGTATCACACAAAACATGCATAAAGGAAACATAACATTTCCACATTTCAATCACAATATAACATTTTATTATATTGAAATAATGAATCCATTCAAAAAGAAACCATTTCCAAAATAATTTAAAACATTTAATAAAGAGAATTTTGAATCAAAGTGTCCCATACCACCTTGAAGCTTTTAAAATGTTAAACCATTAATATCCATATAAATAAATCCTTAAAACCATTTTGAAAACATGGATATTAATAATAACAAATAATTAAAACATTTAAAGCGATATTTTGTTTAAAGGGGTTTTGCCAAAATTAGAGACACTTGAATACAATAATTGAGGAATAACATTTAGCTAGAACTTTGTAATATCATGAGAATAAATGGATTCATGAAATAATACTCCAAAGGACATTATATACACTATATAAGTGTGAATTGGTGCATAACAACAATGAACCCTCAATAAAAATGTCAAATGTGATGAAATCCCTTATAAAGAAGGTATCCTTAAATTAAGGAGAAATCAATCTCAAAAATATGTGTGACAAATATTAATACACCCAATATAAGTAGATATTAAGTGTAAAATAATAAAAGGCCATTCACACATATTCAATGGATGACATATTGAATGACTACATGTTGAACCCAAAGAAATCGAAATTGGGTTAAAAAGTTCCCTTGACAGCCTAACGACATCACATCAAAATGAGTTGATGAGAGATAAAAAGTGTATCTCATCAATTGGACATAAAATTTACATCAATAAGGATATATGAGAACATATCCCAACATAACAATATGTAAATTAAAAGACCCAACAAAAGAAGTCTTTTAAAAAAGAGGAGGGTGAAAGGTTCCCTTACCGACTTGGGTGTCTTTCAAAACATACACCCCATGAAAGAAGAACAATAGATCATTGATGTAAATACTCATAAACAAAAGTATATTACACAAAGAGTAGAATAATGGGCAGTACATACACCACTCAATGGAATTTGTGGCAAATATAGCATAAATCTCACAGGAATAAAAGTGAGATGAAAAATCCCTTACGAAAACTTGGCAGCCTAACGGCGCCACATAAAACTTCCGAATATGGATTGATGAGATAAAATAGGGTATCTCATCACATTACAATAAAATTTACATCAAGAGGAATATAAAAGAACATCCCCCAACATTACAAAGAGGAGCCTAAAAGAAGTGACATAAAGGAGAGTACTTAAAAAGAAAGAGAGTTGTAGGATTCCTTACCTCGGGTCCGACTTGACTCGATCGTTCTTTAATCTCCTGAATAATAAACTTGAGTTAATTTATACTTCCTCAAGAACATTTTTCATGTTCATTATTCCTTTTATATCACTTATTACCATGTCATAAACATTATATAATCATTTAAGTTAATAATATTTGTTTTGCCGATGTTTGGTTCCCAAGTTGAAAGTGGACTTCTTAAAATTACATGTTGTTCGTGTGGCCAAATGTTTATTATATCCAGAATTTTATTCATGATGTAGATATCTTATATGTCATATATATCCAGTACATTCATTCATTTATAACATTGCATAATCATTTAGAGGTAAGAAATTAAATGCGCCGTTCATGGAGACGGTAAGCCGTACGTACGCATGAACGCTACATTCATTTCTATTTCGTATTTTATATAATGGAATAATAATTATATAAAGTTATATTATAATTCCAGTATAATATCATATGTAATATCACATTTCCATCCTTTATACATCCCACATATGGTATTTAACGAATCAAATCACTTTGAGGGGGCGGTAGTCCACACTTCCTTAAATGAAGATATCGCGTATACCCATAATGGAAGCCATAAAGGTAAGACAAAAATGAAAAATACCGAAGCATAAATAAAACATAAACATATTATATATCATATATAAAAATAGTGACATCATAATGTCCACCTTTGAAGGTGTTAAATGAGTATTGAACAATCATCGTTTCGGGAGGCAGAATTTCACCATCCACGGAAACCGTATGTTCATTAACCATTTGATGTAGTTGTGTGAGAGTGTAGCTCGAATAAATCTTATAACAACATCCTAGTATATTTAAGATACTGGTGTTGTTACAAAAGAAGTAAATAAAAAGAGTTTAGGGGGTTGGAGAAGCAAAATAAAACAAATGAACATGAGAGAATGAATTACCTTTAAATGTGTAACTCCTTTTGATTTGAGCCTAAAGGCTTCCTTTGAAAGGATTCTGCCCAAAGGGAATCATCTAGGATGAGGAGAGGGATGTGGAGAGAGTAAATGGGCAGGGGTTGGCTGAGCCAAGGGCTTGAGGAGTGTGTTAAATGAGGTAGAGGTGGGGGCCTTTTATAAGAGAAGAGGAGGGGCACTTTTGGAAAGTAAAGAAATATTACTTTATTTGAAAATGTGTTTCGATTTCAAAAGGGAAAACATTGATATAATTCGTGGATAAGGTGATAAGGCTTCGAAATCAACTCATACAATAAGTTTTGGACATGTGTAGTTTATAGATTTTACATTATCTTTCCATTTTATTTTAATCGTTAAATAATGAAGTCATCACTGCATCATTATGATGTCATAAATAATTTAATAGATATAATGTCTAAAAATTATAAACAAATTACTATGATGTAGGAAATCGTTTTAGCTTTCCAATGACTATTTATAATCCAAAATATGACTAGTATAACCCTACTTAAAAATTGTTTTAGTAAAACATATCATGTTTGTGTCATTTTTACTTTTACATTAAATAAAATGTTATTTATGTCATTTCCCAACCAATGTGGATCCATGGGGTCCCCAAGTTGACCCATGGCTTGTCTTGGTCGGCCATGATACAACCAATGAGCGTAAGACATGTGTCAAGCTCATCTCATTTTATTAAATCATTATTTTTACCTTAAACTACACTAATAACCACTAATCGCGATTAAAAACTTAATAAGTTACTATTCACCAAAAAATTATTTTAATCTCATTGAACCACATTTTACTTCTTAATTACAACCATGTATGTCGGATTTTTGAAAATCAATACACAATGATGGCAAAATTTCATTTAAACGGAAAATCAGTTTTTATAAGTACCACTTAGTGGTTTCACTATTCATCAAAAATTGAAGTTTTTCAGAAAAATCCCAAAAATTCACCCTAAGCAATATTTGATATTCTGAATTCAAAAATGAAGTCCGTTTTACAAAATTCAAAACATATAAGTCACATTAATTAATTTAATAATTAATTCCTGCTGTCATGACAAATAGTGTGTTTTATGAAATAATAAGTATCCAAAGATTGACACTAGTTTAAGTCTGATTTCAAAGTGAAATTGATTCCAACGAACACTATTGGATTTAATGGTAAAAATATTTTCTAATTTCACTATAAAACCAATTCAAAATATAATCTAATCATATAAATAAATTAGATTAAAAAGTGGTTTTGAATTAAAATACAACATTTTCCACTATTCATTAAAAAAATGAACTTTATCGGAAAGATACCAAAAATTTACACAAAGTAAATTTTGATGCCCCGATTCTTAATAAGAGTTTTATTTGGTCCAAAAGAATGTATAAGAGTGATCAAAACTATATTTAATGACGGTTCGCCATCAAAATGTGATAAGTGAACCTTTAGTGAAAACTAGGAAATATTCGCCTAAAATTGAATTCTTTCCATATTTTAAGCCATTATCTTTTATTGGATAAATGTAAAAACATTTAAAAACATATATAATCATATTTTAGTTATTTCTATCCATTCCCGCCATTACAACAGCTACATGTTAACTACCATTTAAAATAATATTTTTTTATTATTAGAGTGCAATGTAAGATTCCCAAGAAACTCATTGTTGCGTGTTGGGTACGCCATCGAGAATAGCGTCCCCTTTAATGTTATTTAAATATTTTATTCACAAATATGGATGAATATTAAATGTCATATTCTTTATTTACCTGGGGTGTTACAATAATAAAGTAAAAATGAATGATTAAACAGAGTGTGCATCCTATATTATTAGATATCTGGGTATAAATAGATTGTATTACATGATGCTTGTTCACAGGAAAAGTTTTAATTTTTATGATTATAAGATATAATATTTAGGGGTCTTGGTGGGTCTCTAAAATCCCCTCGTGGTCTATCAATATGATTTACTACTATAGAGATAAGGTTCTAGAGTGTCACAGACTAATCATATTCAAAAATATATCCCATTCTGATGAATGGGACTATAGAACTTTATGGCCCCACCACATGAATCGAGATATTTCTTAGGATATACGATCACCAATGGAATGAATAAATTTATATTATTTTATTTTACAATATTTTGAATTGAATTTATTTATTAAATGTATTTATTATTATTAATGTTAATACATTGAAAATATTATGAGAAAAAATATTATTTTAATATCCAATTTTCATTTTACATTTTAAAAATATCAAGTCATGTTAATGGCCGATTTTTATCACATTATATATTTATTATATTACAAGAAAGTGAATAAAACATAAATTATATGTATTGATTAGTAAAGAAAAAATAAGATGATTTTTATAGTGGGTAATAAATATCTATGACCCAAGAGACATTTTTTGGTATTTTGAATCATCATTATAAAAGGATTAAGAGGCTATCATGCGTACTACTATTCAGTTCATAATGGATGAGAGCCTCTCTCTACTATCTTGCTTCCTAGATAGAGATGTAGACTAACTAGGCTTCCAATCTGATTTATTATTCATGAATCAAAGTTTCATCACTACATTGATCATTGGGGCATCAAAGGCATCATTGAATCCCCATTCTAGCACATATAATGTAATGATCAATGATCCCATAGCCTTTAGAAGCATGTGTGGATGATCTAGAGGAAATTTTCTTCGTTTGCTTCAAGAAATGATCACAAATGACAAGAAAATGTCAATCGTGACATCAGTTCTAAATAGGAATTTCTTCAATTTAAATTGCATGCTTAAATTTTTTCATGTTAGATCATCATCTATTGTACCAAGATATTTTTCATCACTAATGAATTAGTTTTATCGATCACCAATGATAAATTTTAATCCCATGGCCCATAATCTTCCTCTTCACACCCAGATACCATCATCCAATCGCTACCCCAATATCTTCCTAGATTTATTTCCATCATTCTATATCTTCTTCTTTTCTAAAACACCATCCTTTCAAGGCTTAAGGTGTAATCCAAAATGGGTTTCTCAATAGAGATGTATAACTCTTAGCCCAACATTTTCAATTTTATTTCTTGTTATACCTCTTATAAATCTATGGTATCCATTATAAAATAACTACTTCAAAAAATTCTATATACTTAATTTTTATTATTAAAATATAACAACCATTATCCATCTTCTTCCGATAAATTGGAAAATGATCATGTCACTCATGCGTACATGTATACTATCTCCTCCAAGAAGGAATGTGATTAATTTTAATGTTTTTGTTTCATATAGATGGTAATAAGGATAAATTTAAGGAATATATATCATATATATGATATATATGATATATATGATATAATATTGATTCTTTGAGGGTAAATTAATATTTACATTTATTTAATTTTCTCTATTGAAAATTGAAAACAATGTTCATGCAGACGTACATCCTACCATCTCCAGAATGGGATTTATTCATTTTCCTATCTGAAATTTTTTTGGATAACTTTTCATATATATATATATATATTGAATATATATTCTAATTATATCAGGGTTAAAATTATAGATATGATGGAAATATGATTAATATTCAGGGTCTGGATCTAAAGAATTGAAACATCTATGAAAAATGAAATTATTAACACTAAAAAAAGACAATTTTAATAAATAATTAGAAATAAATTGGTTTTAAAATGATATTAGTTGATTATATATGATATTATAAGTATGTACGTGATTCTAGTTTAGAATTATAAAAATTTTAAATTTATTATATAGTATTTTATAGTGCTTTTCAAGTAAGTAGAACTTGAGGTAAGGGTTTTATACTGTAATCTCATTATTTATTGTAATTATTTATGATTAAATTTCTGATGATGGAGTTTCATGATCTACCCCTCAAGAATCAAATGAATTTTTTAATTTTATAGTTATTTTTATAATTTACCTATTTTCCTTTCATTTTCCACTCTTTAAGTAATCATTATATTTAAATAATATTTTTAACTAAAACTGAATTTATTTCTTTCTTTACTAGAAAATCATATTTCTTACAAATAAATGCATTTTAAAAATGTTTCCAAGAATGTTTTCAATATTTTAATATGATTTTTTATTGTTATATATTCCCATTATTTACTTATTAAGAAATGGTTTAAATGGAATCTTCAATCCTTTTTCGAAATGAGATAATTTTGACTTTTTAAAAACAATGTGAAAGGAAACATTTGTTAACATTATTTCTAATGAAAATTGGTCGCTCAACGATTGACTTTAGGGGATTGAGTTTTGTAAAATAATTCATTTAGGGATAATTATTTTTGAAGGGATTTCAATGTGATTTTTTTAATACGAAAATGCCCAATAGATCTATATCTGTGATGACTCATATACCTACTTTCCAAAGGCTGGTTCTCATTAGGAAACATGGCCAATTATACTAAAAAACTCTAATTGGTTTAGAGGATGGGAAGTCTGTATCATCACAAGATTTTGGGTGGAATTATTTCCTAATCCATGAATATTTAATAGATTTAAGATATATTCAGTAATCCTTCATTAAATCCTATGTTTGATGTAGGGCACCCTTGAATTAACATTCAATTATTAGCATGTAATAATTTAGATTCATTTGTATGTATCTGAGGTTGTTTATAAATGGAGACATCTCTGTGTAATTTAGGTCCTCCATCAATGATATCCTCATATGTAAAGTTATATATTTTTTATTGTTATTATGATGATGTTGGTTTTACGGCACACAATTGGGCACTCAAGAGTGTGTCATCATCTAGGGTGATGGAATTCATTTTGATGTTGGGATCGGACTCATGAGATGGGATTCCTATGTATCTATGGGATATAAATTAGAAACCATATAATTCAGTTCCACATAAAGGGGAACATCATACCATTTAAGGTTATGTGATAAGGACCAAACCATGTAGTTTATCATCATGGGACAAATATGTCTAGGTGAACAGTTCATAATCAATGTTTTGTGTGGGAATTATGACAAGGTGTACCAAGGAACCTGGAATGGATATGGAATCCCAAGATGAATAAGGCTCTACTGGGAATGTGTCTCATAGAAAATTAGAGTTGTTTTAGGGTGTTGGGTTTGAACTTCATGTTGAATTTCTATGCATCCCATTTGGATGAGAATAAAATCCTACGTATTTTGGTTATGATAACCCACACCTATGGAGTCCCTCTAAAATTTTTGTCTCATAGGGTAATATGGCCCTTTTAGATGACTGTATTGGGGCTTACTTCTACAGAGGATTCCCTTTTTGACTTGGGAGGTTTAGTTGGGACTTTTTCCTAAGGAGGATTTCCTTATGAATGGAGGCTATCACTTACACTAAATATGAGGCCCATACACATGGAGGATGGGGATTAAACCGAATAGGAGTCCAATTATTGGGTATCATGTGGATTTCATGATCATTTACAACCTATAATCCCACTTTAGTCCTTCTTAGTGTCCGAAACAAGAGGAAGCGATATGTGTAGAAAACCACAGAATGTTCCATGACCACTAGTTGGATACATATCCTTGAGGACCCATACCTATGGAGGCCATCTGAAGAAAGGATTGAGGAATATTTGAGGAATTATTTTCCCCAAAAACATGTATATGATCATGTGGATGTCATAATCATGGCAAATATAAAATCCCACATGAGTCCTAACGAATCGTTCTTGAATGTGGGAAACAAGAGGAAGCGTAAGATCTAGAAAACCATATGATCCTTCTTCTACTATTTGAAGAGTTTGGGGATATATAAGAAGAATAAAGGGCTTTGATATTCTCGTTTTGTCTCTCATTTTGTATCTAGGATAGTCACATCGGACTACCCATATGGGTATGAGCTAGGAGGCAAAGAGGATAAAGAGTGTAACCTCCTACAATAAAGGCTAGGGTAATAATCTATGATGAATTCCCTAAAATTGGTTCCATTGGGAGAGAGGGGGGTCTCATTCTATATCTAAGGGAAATTAAAGTATGATCCTCACCCTCCCTGCACAGAACCGGATGCTTCCGGTCATAGAGACAACTTATAAATTACATGGTCCAAACCCTAGTACCTAAGACTGGGAGTTCCCTGAAACATCCCCTAGAGTCGGGATCCTCTAGACTAAGGTAATTCATACTCACATACAACATGAGGCCCCTAACCCTCATGTATTATAAGTATGGTACACCTCTAGCTGAAAAAATTCAAAACCATATGGGAGACATGTTTGTGTGCCTCTTTCCAGCATTTTTCATTTTTCGAGGCTTCGATGTAGTTTCAAATTTGGTCCCCCTTAGACAAGGGATCCAAAGTAATAGGATCCCTACAATTGGTTTCTTAGAATAGGTCTCAAAAGGAGTCTCACATATGTCCTATATTGGTGAGAAAAGGTGCTTTACACTAGGCCTGGGAGGATTTGGATGTTCTTTGAGAAGGGGGGATAGGATTTTCTAAGTTGGATATGCCTCGGGAAATAGACCTCCTGGTAAAAAACACTTAGTAGAGACTTTGGCCTAGGTCCCACAGGTCTCATCAAGTGTCATTCGATGGATTTCGATCAGGTCTCTAATTATGTAAGGGGCCTCGTGACGGTGGTTTTCCACTAAGGGAAGAGGTCCTCACATTGGTTACTTTGTGTTCATAACATGGATGGACATTAGTACCCCTATCCCCATTAATTACCTCTATTCTTCGATTGTAGAGGGATACAAGAGGGTTTGTAGGAAATGGGATAAGGGTTTTTGCGACCATAGCTTCATGGCTTCTTTTAATTTTCTAGTTATCAAAATGAGGAGCCCTAGGGTCCTATTTATATGAAAATTGGGAACCCTATTCTAAGGAGGTAATATGAACAAGTCCCTCGCACAGGTGTGCTAGGTAGGTCCCCCATGAAGGGGTGGAATATTATTTTGTACCGTGCAGGAATGGTGCACATAGATTCCTCAAATGGGGATGGTTGCACCTTTTTGTCATGGTGGTCAGGGCATGTGCCGACCTATTGGTGTGAAAGTTTGGTGTTCACAATACCACCTTGTAGAACCACCGTTATGAACCTTCTGCTCCTTACCTCGAGGGATGTATCCTCACACCCCTTCTCAGGATCTATGTAGAGTTGTGTTCACATCCCTTCGGTCTAGTCACTACCCTACCATCACTGACCCCCATGAAAAATGGAGAGTCTCTCCACAAAATTTTTGGGCTGGGTCAATGACATTTTGTGTCATGACACATGGAAAACCAATCTTCTCCTTCATCCAGTGTAAAGACGTGTTTCTATTCAAACTCAAAATTTCATGCCTAAGTTAGGTTCGCATATTTAATTTTGTGGAAAAGTGAATGGAATACATTTCACGATGTCAAAAAATCCCCCATTAGAATTATATTCATACAGAATGAAAGATAATTTTTATAGGGTAACTATAGGGCACATTGAATCATTCCAAAATCATTTGGTTGGATTTGGAGTTATCTCATATATGGAAGGGTGCTGTAATTTTTTCCTAAGCCATGGGGTCTAGTAAGCATAGTTTGACTATTTATAAGGTTATTTGTGCAACCTTAAAAACTTTATGACATTTTATGTCACTGGAAAAACTTTTTCTGAAGCCTAATATGGAGAAGACTTAGTAGGACATACATGAATTTTTGTTAGTACACCCTTTATGGGTTTTCATCCTAACATTTTTTATGCTGATTTTTAATTCATTGATTGATTTTTATACCTAAACTGCACAAAGTGCATGTCTAGAGATTTGAGACTCAACTTTTATCGATAGTGACCTTTCTAGTTTTTCAACATGGATAGTACTTTGTATCCTTTGGGGGAGTTTAATGTATTTTAAACTAGACTAATGATACTTGTTTTTTAGGTTTAAGATCTTTGACCATAAGTGTTTTTAATGATTACTCAAACAAGGATTGTGGTCCAAAAATGTCTTCACATTATTCAGATAACCAAATTTTAATTTTGAGTCATGATTTTGTAGTTTCCAAATATAAAAGAAGATATGAGATAGGTATTTGAGTTATGGTCTCATAATGAATTCTAAACATTGTTTCTAGATTAATACTTTCATGGATTGTGTGGATATAGGAGGTATCTCGTGAGGAAGAAGTTATAACTGGTTGAAAACACCATATTTTGGGAATCTTTATGAGAAGACAACTGGGGCGTGTTATTGCATAGTCAAATAGTGTAATCCTTGGGCTGAAATTCCCTATTGGTGGGTGACTTATACAAAGCCAACTGGGGAATGTTACAACATATTTAGGAAAAGGAGTTCTCAATAATTCTAACATTCTATTGTTGATGACCAAATGAAGTTTATGATGAGTCAAATTTATTAAAACCATGATGGGTGGGTTTCCTAGGGAATATGTATGATAATGAAGGGAATATATATATTGGCATTATCTATGAGTGGGATACAGTTCCTACATTAATTTGACTTTTTAAAGGAGGGTAAATTTTTCTAAATGACTAATATCAAGGGTAAGGACCCTTTATGAAAAGGGTTGAAGCATCATGTAGTTTAATGTCCTGTGACCAGGACATTGACCATGAAGTTTAATGTCTTATAGAGAGGACTTTGTTGAATAGTTTAACGTCTTGTGACTAGTATGTTATGCTATGTAGTTTAATGTCATATATTGGGGACATTGGGGGAAATAATTTAAGGTCTTTAGCTTTGAATGTAAGGTTAATAATTATACCCTTTCATGGTAATATTTTTAGAAATGCACCATCACTTTTAGGTATGAGGATCGGAATGTTGTAAGCTATAATCTGTGGATATCTATATCTAAATAGTGACATGGGGAAAAGGGATCATGGTGATAGAGGAGGCCCCTTTGGAGGAAAAACTTACCGCTAGTTGGGAAGCCCATTTTTTGGGAAACATTATTCAAATCCAACTGGGGTGTATTACTACATATTAAAATAGTGGAATACCTTAGATAATAGTCTCTATTAGTAAGAAACTTATGTAAATCCAAATGGGGAATTTTACATCATAGTAATGAGAAGGAGTTCTCTAGAATTTTGACGTTTTATTTCTGATGGCCGAAGGAAGCTTATGGATATTCGGGTTTCCCTAACCACTGGGATTGATCTGTGGAAGGAAAGTATCTAAATATGGGAGGATATTTTTAAGTCAAAATTACCCATTAATTGGGGGGAATGTTTCTTATACAGTTCTAACCCAAATGATAGAAATATGATTCCTATAGTTTTATTTCATAACCCTAGGACCATAGTATTATAAAAATAATATTTTAAATGTGGCATGCCAGACCAAGGCCATTCCGGTATACTTAGAACATGAGGTAGGATATTGTAAACCATGGTCTTAGGGGTTCTTATATTGGGAGAAATGATATGGGTCAAATACTCTAGGGATGACCATGGACTGATTCGAATCGTATGTTCCGACATAATTTCGTCAAATCATATGAGGAAAAAAGTGGCTTCTCCTAAGGGAGCAGTTACTACTGGTTAAAAAACCCCATTTTGTGGGATACATTATTCAAATACAACTGGGGTGTGTTGTTGTATAGTCAAATAGTAGAATCCTATGGTGAAAACTCTGTTTTGAGGGTGAATTTATGCATAACCAACTAGGTTGTGTTACTTCATATTTAGGAAAATGATTCCTCATGTATCAGAAATTCATTTGTCGGAAGCTCGTGAAAGATTATGATGATCCAAAAGTCTCCACGATTAGAAGTATGACATGAGGAAGGGATATGTCCAACCACAAAGGAAGTATTTGGACAAATATTTTCCATGAATTTTATAATGCTTTGTATCGATATGACTTAAATTACTATAGTTATTCCCTTTAAAAGTGCGCAAAAATTCCATTTACAGTGTTATAAAAGTGTTGTTTTCCTAAGCACTATTAATTGGGGGATCCCCATTATCAGCGATGTAATTAGTGCTGATAAAGGCCCAACATGTTATAGTGTACTTTTTATATAACAGCATGCCTAGAACAACCTTTTAACCTATGTTTACAAAATATATAATTTAATTGAATACATTTCACATCATGAATACAAAAAAACACTACTGTATACATTTCAGACATTGTTTTTTATAATTACATTTACAATTATCCATAAACATTTAAAAACATTAATTTTTTATCTATTGGAGCCTATGATCTCCTCTCAAAAAAGTCCACCCATGGTATTAGTTTCTGAACAAATCACCTCAACTGAATCAAAAGAATACACCTATATATGAAAAGAGATAAAATTTTAGTAATAATACAAAGAATTAAATTAAACATTAATATTATAGAATAAGTTATGAAATTTTCAATTTTAAATAAAAAGATCCACTTTGAGTTATACCGGTCACACTATGTGTCGTATTGAGGTGGGATTGATTTCGAAATGTCATAAATGAGTTATGGATCATTTTACTAAAGTATTAAAATAATATGAATGTGTTTGATTGGTTTTTAGTATGTTGATTTTTATTTTTTACTAAAATTAATGAAAATTTTAAATAAATACAAACATTGAGTTATACTGATCACACCATGCTTTGGATTAAGTTGAGGTTGATTCCTATAAGGAAAAAATTACTTACGGATCATTTTCCTGAAGTATCAAAACAATTTGACTGTGTTCGCTTGGTTTTCAGTATGTCACTTGTTTTTTTAATAAAATGTCATTTCAAACTAGAAACTTTCCTTTTGAGTCATACTAATCACATCATTTGTCGATTTATTATGAAAATGCTTCCTAGATATCAAAAATGTCTTATAATTCAATTTCCTAAATTATCAAATAAATTGGAGCATGTTTTCTTGATCTTCAGTGAGTGACATTCAATTTGAACTAAAATGTTGATTTTAAATTGATAATGGATACTTTGAGTCATACTAGTCTCATCATGGGTTAGATTAAGGTGTGAGTGATTTTTTCACATTAAAAATGACTCATGGGTCATTTTCCAAAAGTATCAAAATAATATTAATGCATTTTCTTAGTTTTATGTATGTAACTTGTTTCTTTTATTAAAATTAATGTTAATTATAATTAAAAAGACACACTTGCAGTCATACCAAGCACATCATGCATCAGATTGAGGTATAGGTGATTCATGCACATAAAAAATTACTTATGGATCATTTTATTAAAGTATCAAAATAATCAAAATGTGTGTTCTTGATTTCCAGTATTTCACTTGTTCGTTTTACTAAAATTAAATTTAATTTTAAATAAAAATATAGAATTTGAGTTATATTGGTCACACTACATATATTATTGAGGTATTGTTGATTTCTACATGTTAAAAATGAATTATTAATTATTTTCCTAAAGTATCAAAATAATAAAAAATAATTTTATTTGTTTTTAGTTAGTCACTTATTATTTTTAATAAAATTAATGTCGATTTTAATTAATATACACACATGGAATCATACCGATCATACCGTGTGTTAGATTGAGGGGTAGATGATTTTAACAATTCAAAAATGACTTTTGGATCATTTTCTTAAAGTATCAAAACAATATGAATGTGTTCTCATGGTATTTAGTATGTCACCTATTATTTTTACTGAAATTAATGATGATTTTAAATAGAAGGACACACATTGAGTTATATCATTCACATCGTGGATAATATTGAGGTTTCATTGATTATTATGCATCAAAAACGAATCAAGGATTGTTTTTCTAAAGTATCAAAATAATCTGAATGTGTTTTCTCAGTTTTCAGTATGTCACTTGTTTCTTTTACTAAAATTAATGTTAATTTTAAATAAATAGACACACATAGAATTATACTAGTCACACCATGAGTCTAATTGAGGTATTAAAAATTAATTCATGTTATAAATTTCTTATGGATATTTTTCCTAAAGAATCTAGACAATCCTAATGAATTTGTACAGTTTTCAGAATGTCACCTGTTCTTTTTCCTAAAATTAATGTCAATTTTAAATAAAAAGAAACACTTTTAGTTTTAATGGTCACATAGTTTGTCAGATGGAGGTTTGGTTTATTCATACACATCACAAAAGCATTATGGTTCATTTTACTAATGTATCATAAAAATAAAAATGCATTTTCTTTGTTTTTAGTATGTCACTTGTTTTTTTAATAAAATTAATGGGAATATTAAATAAATAGACACACTTGAAATTATACCAGCCACACCATGTGTTTGATTGAGGTGAATATAATTCCTATATGTCAAAATGTCTTATGGATAATTTTCCTCAAGTATAAAAACAATAGGAATGTGTTTCATTGTTTCTAGTATGTCACTTTTTCTTTTTACAAAAATTAATGTCAATTTTAAATAAAAAGACACACTTAGAATCATACATGTCACCTTGTGGATTAGATTAAGGTTTAATTGATTATTACTTGTTAAAAAGGACTTTTGAGTCATTTTACTAAAGTATCCAAAAAAATCACAATGTATTTTATTGATTTTAGTATGTCACTTGTTCTTTTTCCTAAAATTAATGCCAATTTTAAATAAAAATACAAATTTTGTGTTATACCAGTGAAATCATGCATCATATTGTGGTGTGGTTGATTTCTAAAGGTCACAAATGATGTATGACTCATTTCCCTAAAGTATCAAAATAATCTGAATGCATTTTCATAGTTTTTAGTATGTCACTTGTTCTTTTTACTAAAATTAATGTCAATTTTAAATAAATAGACACACTTGGAATTATAATTTTCAAACCATGCATCAGATTGAGGTGTGGATGATTTGTAAACAAAAAAAATGAAATAAGGGTCATTTTATTGAAGTATCAAAACAATATGAATATTTTATTTCTCAATTTTGAGTATGTCTTTTATCTTTTATACGAAAATTAATGTCAATTTTAAATAAAATGAAGCATTTGCAGACATACTGGTCACATCGTGTGCCGGATTGAGGTGCAATTGATTCGTTCACATCCCAAAGTCTCAAAAAAATATTAACTTCCAATGTAACCATGATTTCCATTGGATTAATTTTCTAACTTCCAAAACTACATATTTACTCAATGTTCATAGCCAAAAAACATTTTTCGGCTAAGAAAATCAACTCAATATACATTTTTACAGTTTGATAAAGAATGTAAATGGAAATCATGGTAACATTTGTAGAGGGACATTTTCTCTCTTTTGTGGATTATTTTAGAGAGTTGAAAGAAAAATATGACTTCCTAAAATATCTTTGAAAAAAACAAAATATGAATTATATAAAAATAATAAGAAAATTAACTTACAAATAGTAGAAAAAATGATGACAAAATTAATTAAATAACTAGAATAAATTCACCTTTTTCATTATATTTGTATGAATTATTGACCCATTTTCTTGTTTTCATTATCTTATTTGCATCATCAAATTGAAATCTTTCATGTGTATGAGAACATCTGAACAAACCACCCCAACCCAAATAGAAGAATCCACCTATATAATAAAAAATTATTATTTGAGTAACAATAAAAATAAATAAATTAAACATAAATATGAAACTATAAATTGTTTATATAGACATTTATTTTACTATAAAACAACAATATTACCTATAAGATTGAGCATTGAATGTAACTTGAAGGAAAGTGATAAATGTCAACACTGCATGGGTAAAAAGGTTTTAAGGGAGAAGAAGTGTGTGGATGTTTTGGTGAATAAAGTCATAAAAATTTGAAATAAGTATTCTAAAATAAAAAAAACTCTATATGTAAAAATAAAAATTAATTCAACATCTCATCATATAATTTTTTTATAAAATAGAGAAATTATATCATAACATTGCCTTTACATCTTCCCAATGTGTTTCCTTCCTTATAGTTTATTCTACTGTGGGATTGGTAACATCATCGTGTGCAGAAGAAATTTTCTTCAGGATTAGTCAAACATAAAATTTAGGTTATATTAATACAGTAGATAACAGATAATTTTATGAAGAAAAATATAGTATATTAAAAAATAATTATAACCTTCTTCATGTTATTTGTGTACATTATTCCATTGGGTATGGTTCTCATTCATTTCTAAACAAATCTATACCATATTATGAATAATATTTTTTTCAGAAGTCTTGGTAGTACTAGAAAAATATAAATACACAATTGATTAATATATACATCAAATAAAATTGTAATTATCTTTCAAAATACATCTTTGGGGATGCTAATTTTTTTATGTGATATGATTTATATTATAATTTACAAATATAAAAACCAAAATCTTTTACTTTTTTTTTGTTTTAGACACTGCATAAACATTGATAAATATATGTAATTTTTTATATATATGTTTTTATAATGAAATATTATTATATATACCCCGATACTTGTCCAGTTTTAGAACTTTTCAGGCTCCTTGTGCGTATTGGTTGTCCTAATGAATTTATTTTCATGATATTTATACATCACCCTATCATAATATAATTCTCATTGAAACATAATATAAAATATATAACTTGAATATTGGTTCTAAAATTTTGGTTTCAGTGTATTAAAAATTGAGAAAATTCATCATTTGTGTTTAGTTTGTTGGGTATCCAAGCAGTAAATCCAATAAATAATTCTTTGGAGTATCCAAATTGAATGCAATGGGCATCCAATGATTCCTAAATACATAAAAAGTAATAAGAAATTAATCAAATGAAAATATATGTGGTATTATTAAATTTTAGATTTCTACCCATGTATCAATGGAATTTATAATAATCTATCATCTGAAAGTTTTATTTCAAATGATTTGTCTAGTTTTGTGACTATTTCATTCATTTTTTTAATCTATTTCTTTTTGTTCTATAAGAAGTGACATGAGGACTATTAATTCCAAATTTATTTTCATGGGGTAATTCCTTAAATTGGTATTTATATATACAACTAAAAAAATATGAAATTTAATTATTAATATTTAACATAGTATATCAGCTTTTGGAAAACAAATCATGATAATATACCTCATGTATACATATAAAAATGAGCCTTTTATCCATTAATAGTTGAGGATTTAATTTACATTATCAATAGTAATGTAGTATGTAAATTCCTCTCTATAAATTTTTTCTTCAAAATCAACTATGTTTCTACTAGTCTTTTGTAACTTTTTATCCATATGAACCTTCAATGTTTGTAAATTTGGATATTAAACAGGCTGGGTAGAGGTGCATTCAAAACATATTTTCAATAGTTCAGATGATCCATTAGATGGTTTTGTTTCAAACATTCATTTCACCCCTTCCCTTTTTCTGTTTGTAATAAAATTTCACATTTCATACTTTTTCATTAATTTTTAATGTTTTAGCATGACAAATGAATAGGAAATGAATACCTCATTGTTGAAATGTGTTTGTACAAGATTTGACGGCCATGCGATGAATGTTACACTAACTTGGTCAACTGTATGAAAATGTTCATCATCAAGTGGAATAGGTAGCTCGATGATAATCTTGTGAGATATGGTAATCTATACTCTCACATGGCCTCTTAGAAGTGGTAAATTGTGTAGACGTCCATCATGGATATTGAACACAGTAGCCCTCACAACAAGGCGATGGGTTGGTATTGATATATATAAACCATAATCATCGTTACCCTATAGAATATCAGTACAAAAAAGGTATCAATGTCTATATGATTCACATTTCATAGAAAAAATTATTAGAATATTTATTACCTCAACTAAGATATCTCTTTGAGGGTAATGGCTCACCTCAAAGCTGGTAGGGGTGGGGTGGGATCTTCATGCACTGGTTGTTCTTGAGTTTTTTCTTCTCTTTTCTTTCCCCTATACCATTTTCTAGAAAATCAGAATACCATTGAAATTGTTTTTCAATGGTAGATAATCTTTCTTTTATCTTTACCATTTATTTAACTTTATCCTCCTATTGTTTTTTCTCAAGATATGTTCAAGGTTTCACCCGAAAGAGGGTACCTCTGGCATTACCATATTGTTCTAGAATCATCAAGCCCACTGATAGTAAGAGTTAATATGGTACATGTGTTGATGACTCATGTGACTAGTTAGATAGAAAATATAGAAAAATAAGTCATCATTGTTATGTAATATCAATTTAAAGAAAAAATTATTATTATGTACAAATAACACATGTTTCCCACACTTTTTATGTTTTATTCTATTATTATCCCATATTTATTTACAGATACCATCTTCCATAGATTATGATGTGAGATGGAAGTGGTTTTGGTTTTGGATTCATCAATCTACATATAAATAGGGGAACATAATTTTGTTGTTGTTACATGTCACATAAAAGTATTACAATAGATTTAAAATACATACCAATTTTTTTCAAGTTAAGTGTACCCCATCCTTGCTTTATGGTAGAAGTACGTTTGTTTTTATACCCGTTCCTTATTCTCATAACTCAGTTGTTGTTTCATAAACAAAAAATTCTCAATAACAGTGATGAATACATGTATTCTAAAAAAATTATTACCAAACAAAATGTACCTAAAAATAAATCTCTACACGACGGCTAGTAAACTCATCTCATGCTTCTTAAGTTATCATGTGTGCATAAAAAAGTGGTGGGTGTGGGTCTATTTACCCCTCAACTTCTTTAAGATGAAATCATGTTATAATTTTGTGAAATCCTCTATTAATCCTACCAAAAATATTTAATACAAATTTATTTTAGGATTAGTTTAAAATAAATAAACTTTTAAAAGGTTGATAAAGTGTAGGAAAATGTTTTTTTATTTTATTTTTTAGTAAAATATTGAATTGATATCATAATGTTATTGTAATCTATTACCAAATAAGTGTCTAAAGTGTGTGAAAAACATGGTGCCATGAAGCTACATAAATCGGCATGCACTATCAAGTGATGAGACCAATGTAACTACTCAACATTTCCTTGTTGGTTTTAACATCTTGGCCTCATGTATTCCATCAGACCTTGGATTTTATGTCTTTTATTTTCACCTTAATAATTTTTGCTAACATCATCACACTTCAATTCTTCAGTTTTTTTTGAATCATTGGTTCTTCATCGCCTATCATGTCCTAAGATGAAATATCATCAATATGATTTTTATGTAGATTGGTATAATTGGAAAGTTCATAAGTTCATTGTAACTCTACTCTGGGAGTAGTAGCAGGTTGATAAACCTATTGTTCCCCAAGATTGGGAGCACCATCATGTGGAGAAGGTCATTGTTCCTCTATAATGGGAGCAGTAGAAGGTTGAGAAACCTATTATTCCTCCGGAATAGAAGTACCAGCATATGCAAAAGTCATTATCTTTAGAATTGGTTTAACATTTAATTTATATCACATAAATTTAGCAGAGAATAGATAATAACATCAGGTAACACAATTTATATTACAAAAAAATATAACTTATTTATGACCACTTTTTTAAGTATAAATAGTTTTAACCCCTCAATAGGGTATCCAAATCCATTCATTATGGTCTTCTCTATCATACAAAACCCCATCTATATTTGGACCACTTTAAAATGATTTTGACATCCTAATTAAAGGTTCATCCTCATTTGAATTTTCATGTGACCCTTCAGTAGTTTTGGTCAATAAAAAATAATTGACCACTTTCAATTTGTAGGATTTAGAATATAAAATATTTTTACTTCCTATGATTCCATTGTAAATGGTTCGTATCTATACCCTTCTTTACTGAAATCCACTTTTACAATTCCCAATTCATCTATTTTAACATCACTCCTATTATCAAGCCAGTTTCATTGAAAGGAATTTACATGAAATGTTGCATAATCCAAATCCCATATTTTTTAGATGATGCCAAAGTATGACTTATTCATATAAATTGGATTCCTTTCCTTAGTACAAGAAACATGCACCGCTTTATCCAAAAGTGAAACTCTACTATTTTTCATGGTACTTATTTCATCATATTCATTTGTATATAATTTATAATTATTAATTATATAACCATTTTAGGATAATACTTACACACTTGGTCCTCTATATATCCATCGAAGTCATTCAGAATTTGAATCTAGTTATTCCTTTGACTCCTAAAAAATATGCTCTCAAAACCATCCTATAAACTATTGATTAGGTGTATTTTATATCCACATTTTATCCCTTTATTGATTAAAATCCCTAAGAATTTATTTATGGGTTTCAACATATGGGAAAACCTCTAAACTATTATAAAAAGCATAAACGTGGGGCTACTCATGATATGTAATATTGATTGTGACAACATCTATTTCAATAATTCATTTACCCGAAAGCTACCCAGTGTGATGATATTTTGGTAGACCAATGATTTCCATATCATAATGGTTTTCAGTATAGAATTCAATAGCTTCCTCAATAATACATCACTCCACAATATAACTCTATGTCTGACATTGAATTTGGACATAGCATTTCAAAATCATCATATATCGTCCAATGGGGTACACCCATATATAATGTAGAAGACCACATTGTCAAATCTCTATCACCAAGTAAACCATTAAGTGAACCATCATATCAAATAATTATAGCTTGAAGAACATTTCTAATTAAAATAATATTACTTTAATTTCTTTTTCTAGATATGGTAGTTTTTTTGGGTCTATAAATTTTTTGTATATATCTTTCAAAAATAAATGGAGTTTTGTTATTTTATTAAGTAAATTCTTAGAGAAAATGCTACGTAAAGTTATAGGCATAGATATGGCATCAAAACATGACAATATTTTGATTTCAGAACCTTTAAATTTAAATCAGTCATTGATGTGATATTCTTGATATTTTATGAATACACCTCTAGAACCCTTATATCATTCAACAAGATTAAAAACTGATATCTCTCTTTCCTAGAAAAAAGTGTAAGTAGGTATAGGAAGAAAGGTTTGTTTTTCACCCAACAATAGCACCAACTCTTCCCCTATTTCCATGTAAACAATTTCTAACCAAGACTTAATTTAATCCTTTATTTTTCATGGTGCAATTAGAAACATTCCAATTACATGATCACATAAATTTTTTTCAACATGCATGACATCAATAAAATGTATGATGTATAAAAAATTATAGTATAGTAATTCAGAAAAACTAATTACTTCTTCCAATAGGTTCTCATAAGGTTTTTTTAAAATGGTTTACCAAAAGAAGTTTCCACATCTTTTACTTTCTTAAACAGTCAATCACCTATTAGTAGAGATAGTGTTGTGTGTTTTTCAAATGTTCCATCGAATGATGTCATCCAACATCGGTACATGTGTCATTTGGGTAGAAATCTATGATGTACAAGAAAAACAGTCTTAGATTAATGGTTTAACCTAATTGACTATGTACCTTGTTCAAAAATGGTACACCCTTGAGTTCCTTTAATGATATATTATAACAAATTTACATAATCATCAAAGTCATTAATCTCCCTATAAAACATGGTTTTCAATGTGAAATACTCATTTCTATAAGAATCATATAACATTACACTTGAATCCAACAATAATTTCAAATTATTGGTCAATGGATCCAAATAAACATCAAAATCATTACCATGTTGTTTTGGTCCTAATATAAGAATATATAACATATTTTATTTTGGTTTCATGCATAACCATAGTGAAAAGTTATAATTTTCCAACATAACAAGCCATGTACTATGAGTGCTTCTTTGAAAACCAAAATGATTCACTTCACCTATAGATAATTCAAGTTGATGCCTTCTTGCCTCATTTCCAAATTCAGGATACTCATGATCAATTCTATACCACTAAGGAGAGACTATCGAGTAACAACGATTCCAATTTTATTTCTTGTATGTGTGTTCTATGTAAATTTTCTTATAGTATCCTCACTTCCATATATGTTCCTAAACCTTGGAATGATTAAAAAGTAAAAGAAACATCCATAAGACCCTATTCATATTTCTTATAAAAACAATTGACACACTTTGGGTATTATTTAAGTGATTTTTGGTTCTTAATAAATAGTATATAATCACTTGGACAAGCATGTATTATTTTATAGATCATACCCATCAAACATAGAATTCATTTAGAATCAATTTTTCAGATAGAGAGATCATTATCTTATTGGATCATATCATTCAAGATAGAAATATGTTTAGTAAAACTAGAATTACTCCATCTGTTTCCAAATTTTGAATTATACAATTTTAGTATGACTGACAATGCTATATATTTAGTGAAACTAGCATACACTAGTGTCTTTTCTTAACTCTTTAACTTCTAAAATAATTTTGGAAGATCATTAATTTTATCTCCAACTGTTATTTTAATTTCCTCAATATGATCTTCATCATCATTCACACTAGTAATCACATCATTGATATAGTCTTCTTCATTGTCTACACTTTTAATCATATTAGATGATCCATAAAACACAATGTTATCCCAATCACTATCTATATTCACATTTCCCTTGTGTATATTCCAAAATTTATAACATTGATCAATTATGTGATAGATCAAGTGTTCTTCCCACTTCTATAGACTAATTATTTTTCAATAACAATGGTCCAAACATGGACAAAGGATTTGAGAAGGTTTTTATGCATGATATTTTTCAAACTTCATGAACACTTCCTCCCCATCGTTATACACTTTTGTCATATGATTAGAATCCATTCATTATCTATTCATATGCATCCTATTTGATTAAATGATATTAATATTTAACACAATAAATACACAAAAGATATTTAATTGAAGATAGATCTCTTGAATTTCTTAAAAGAAAATCCTTTTTAAATGAGTATAAATGAAGTATAAAATCACATTTACATTATAAAAACTAAGGAATATATGGTTATTAAATGTCACAATAGAAATAAAAATAAAATATTTATTATTTGAAAACCCAATCTATAATAAAAAATAATCCTATATAATATAATAACAGTTTCACAAATAAAAAATAAATAAATAATTTTTTTAAAATATTTTCAACAATGACATTGAATTTATAAAAGTATAAAAGTAATAAACTATTGATAAATGGAAGAAATTATACAGGTTGGAAAGTATAAATTTAAAATTTATATGTATTTATATTAGTATATAAAATTATAAACGTATATAGAAGTACAAAATTATATATAATTTATAAAAGAATATATATTTTTAAAGAAATATATCTCGATTTTTTTTGTGAGTAGTTCGGGGACCATATTTGGTGAAGAATATTTCTTTAAACACCTCCCATTTTTATACTATGAACTTCATCATTTTTCCTCATATTCATAATCAGCATCCACCATCTATCTACTTCACCTTCCAAATTCAAAATGGTAATCCATTTTATCGAAACAATTTGATCATAGGAGCCCAAATTGTTAGAGGGAATTCCACATAAATGAATTCTTGGTGAGTTGTACCATCATTAGCATGTTTGGGAGTTTGAAATGGTTCATATTATAATTCATTTCTTGAGAATGTTGAGTAAGTATTATGATAATATTTTTTACTCCATATATCATCCCATTTTTTTGCTTATTGGGACAGTCGCATCATATTCCATCACACCCATTTTTATATTGGTCCCTTTGGGATCCATCCCTTACTAAATCCAAAAGGTTGAATCGTGTGTAATAAAAAATACTATCCCCCAAATATATCTCTAGATAAGTATTCCTTGTGAAAATAATCTTATATATGATTCCATAGGGAAATGGTAAATAAAAATAGGGATATCAAATTCTTAGCAAGGTACGACATATAAATGGCTCATAAAGTGGTTAGATCAACCACTTATACCATCAATGAATAATAACCCAAAAAAATTGAAATTTCACAACAAACCTTCTATTTACATGTTTTTCAATTCCCATATAAAATAATTATAGTCCAACTCACACTTATTAAGAAATTTTTCTCACATTTGTAGTCATTCAACCCATTACATCAACTTCTATATGTGAATTAAAACTAACACACATTTAATTTTCAACCAATTACTTTTAAATTTCATCATTATAACTTCATTCCATAATTATAATGCAATTTAAAGAAACACAGCACTCAACAACCCATCCAAATCATAATGGAAATCATCATATCTAATGAATATGACCTGTCACTCTCTCAAAGATCATTATAATTCAACCACAATTCATTAATACTAATCACAAATCATTCCAAAAAAACATATCTTCACCCACAAAAACATTACACATCTAATTTTGTCAATATTTTCTTTGTACTCACACCATAATTTCCCCCACAGAAAACACAAGTAAATTCAACAAGCACAGGAACAATCATAATAGATCATTCATCTTTTATAAAAATTATAAATACCATGTAGTTCATTTAAATTTTAATTTATATACTTTTATGGGTTTTCTCATTAAAATATTTATTTAAAATAGAAATCAATTCATTACCCATATATAATTAATTAATCTTTTATGATCAATAATCATAAATGGCCAACATACAAAGGATTAAAACTTAGAACAATGAAAAAAAAGGTTTTACAAAGAATTTATTCGTCATCATGAAAAACATATATTGAAAATATTATGAGAAAATCACAAAAAAATCATAACCAATTACTCTCATCACATGAAATAGATTTTGGGATATGTGGTGGTGAGGGTGGCGTTGGAGAGAGAAGTAGTGAGAGAAATGATGACGAGAGCGGTGGGGAGAGCGGTGGTGATGAGAGAGGCATCATGAGTACCAGTGGTGAGAGAGGTGGCTATAGAGGTGGTGATGAGAGTGGTGGTTAAAAGAGAGGTGGTTGTGAGAGCAGTGGTGGGAGTGACGATGATAGATTGGTGGAGAGAGCGATGGCACAATTGAAGTAGGGTTCTGTGAAATCTTGAAGGTGTGTGATAGAGAAGCCTCTTAGTGGTGAGGACGCATCATATAACTAGAAATATATTATGAGGCTCGATGTTGTGGATGTACGAAGATTAGATATGAAAAAAAATCCGGTTGCTCTATAAAATATAGATCTGTATGCGGTTGCTGGTACACGTCAACATGTTTTGATTGCAGATTTGAAGGTCGCTGCTGGTTCATATTTGAAGAATGTTGTAGATAATGGTGCTGTCAATATTCATTTTTCCGCTATTAAGGATGGGATATCATATCTATTCATCCTAAGGCGGTTGACTGTCTATATACATGTGAATTAGAAGGAAATTATTGAGTGTATTAATATGTGTAATTTTTTAATTTTTGCACGGATTGTTTTGCCATTGGTTTTGTGTTCATGGGGGAGGATTGATCTTCAAAATCATATTGTTAAGGCTAGGGGTTTCAATGATTGGAGTATTATTCCACATGGTTGTTTTTTATTTCATATCTCGTTTCAGTCATATGATCTGAAAATGAGTGCTTGGGGGGGTTTGGATTGTTGGCATTACATCCAGTCATGTTATGCATATAATAGTGGGATCCCAATTTTAATCCATTTACTATTTTCAATAGTTAATCACAATTTTGGGATTGTATTTTTGGTTTAAATTTGGTCCTCTCATACCCAACTATTTTTTTACATTTCTTTTTTATTGGTGTTCCTATCAAGATGGATAATGTGACTGAGGATGCTTGGTTTGGTTACTTTTCTCAGCTTATTTTTGAGATTGATTTATCTTCAATACATACTGAGAAAATTCTACTCTTTACTCAAGATTATTATTTGGATCTCAATATCATTTATGAGAGGCCTCTTTCTATCTGCACTGGTTTCAAAATTCTTGGACACATAAAGGAGAAGTGTTAAAGGGAGTTATTTTGTTCCTCATGCTCTTTGAAAGGGAATGATGTGGATAGATGTAGAATCCTTGTTATGTGTATGAATTTTGTTTAGGTGCCAGTATGTGGAAATGATTGCACTACTTCTGATCAATCTGGTCCCTCTAATATTAATGGTGCTCATTTTGGTTCTGGGTAGCAGGATATAGTTGATGGTTCTCCCCTAGGATCTATTCAACAGATCTTACCTGATGATAATTATAATTTGGTTTTTGCTATTATACAATATTCTGGGCAGCAACACAGAGAGGCTGCCTTCGAGCCATAGCTATCTGTCGATGTATTCAAGTCTGCTGCATTTGACAATTCTCCTTCATAATTGGAAGGACAAGGTTGCATTCTACTGCCATTGGCACTGTATTATAGGCATGATGATGGTCAGAATGATGATGGTATTCATGCATCTATAGTGACTAAAGCCTCTAAAGTAGTTCTTGTGCAATGTTATAGAAGGTTATGGTCAAATGTTATTGTTGATGAAGATTTAGATACACCCAGGTAGGGGATTAGCCTTTAAGTTTCACCCATTACAGCAACAATGGATGCCTATGAATTTTCATACAAATTGATGCTCATTGAGATGGAAGCTTCCACTACGAATGATATCACTTTGCATAACAGAATGGCTTCTATAACCAGTAATGATAAGTGTAAATTAGACAGTGAAGGGTTTCAAATGACATGTAATATAGGATTTGTCTCTGAAAATTTTGATCATTCATCCAGTGTTAGAGATGTTAACAAGTTTGATTTTCTTGATTCTATTAATGACAACGTATGTCATATGCCAAAAACCTAGCGATGGAGAGAGCACTCCAAAGCTCATGGCCAAGGGCATAGTCACGCTTCTCGGGGGTGTGGAGGGTGTTCCCGATCTCTGAAGGGCCAGCTCACACCGAAGCAGGTGAAGATTATGGAGAAATGCATTGATCATTTCAACCAGAGGAATTCATAGTTAGAATGGGAGTCTTCTAATGATGATGTTGCTTCTAATCAAGACTCTGATCTTGATTATGGCGATGCATAAGTTGTTGTTTTTTATTTTACATTTTTTCTCACCTTTCTTCTCTTCTTCTTTCATGTACTGTTTATTTTTCTTTCTTTTCATAATAAAGGGCTTGACCCAAACCTTCTTGGTATATATATAAATATTTGTATATATTTTATTAAAAAATTATATATTTATAAATATATTTATAATATTATAAGAAATATATTTATTATAATATTATAATTATTTAAATAAAACTTTATTTATTTATAATTATATATATTGAATATATTTATAAATATATATATATAAATATATATATTTGTATATATTTATAAATATCTTGATATATATATATATGTATATATTTATAAAATTTAAATATATTTATAAATATATTTATATAATTATATATATTTATAAAATTATAAATATAATAAATATATTTATTATTATTTTATAATTATTTGAATATATATATTTATTTATTTATAATTAAATTTATAAAGAAATATATTTATAAATGTTTGTTTATAATTGTAAATATAAATATATTTATTTATTTACTTATAAATATATATATATAATAATAAAGGTATTTATTCACATTTTATAATTATTCATATATATATATAATTATTATTATTATATAAATATAATTATACTTACAAATAAATACATACGAAATCGGTGAAAACCATGAGTTTTATCCAATGATCCCTAAAATCTATTAAAAAATGTAAAGTACAATGAAACAAAAATGGGGTATAGTAGTTACCCCCAAACACAAGAAATGCCAATAAGAGGCCTTGCAAAACTGAGACCTGAGGACCCTAAAAATGCATGACCCATTAGGTCCACCAAACCATCCCAAAACATCATTCAATAGAAGTCCTAAAAGCCCAACATTCATACCCTACATCCAAAACATCAAACATGTCACCTGCATGAACATTCCAAGAAAAACCTATTTGAAACCTGGCTATTTTCAACTAGAAAAAATTGGCATCTTCCAGAGACCGATAGATTCCAAAGTCATCCATCAACATGAGGTCATCCATGTCTGTATCACAAGTTCATCACCTCACAGCTCGAGGTAATCCCCAACTCTAAGAACATTGACGGCATACACGCATCGCCACTGTTCGAGCCAACATTTTTCAGCCCACCAAAGATCATTGTCCATCGCCTCAGCCATCCCGATGCCCACCCCGCCGGGATCCAAAACTCACAGTTGGCTACAACCGGTCTCGCACCACAATTCAATCGGTATCACACATCATGTCTACATCACCACCCCCAATGTCTGCATCTACTTCAACGCTTGCATCATAAATCCCTCAAGGGGCTTTATAGGGTTTGATCCATGGTAGTTTGGATGTAGGATTATAGGGTTTACCACTCGAGCACCACCCCAACTTCTATATATATTTTTTTATAATTATAATAATAAATATATAGTGTTACTAATATATAAATAAATATTTTTATAAAATTATAATTAATGTATTTATTATAATTTTTTAATTATTTAAATAAATATTTATTTATAATTATAAATATGTGTATATTAATATATATATATATATTTATATATTTGTTAAGATATAAATATATATATTTATATATAAATATCATAAATTTATTTATTGTAATTATATATATATATGTATGTATATTATGTGCTTGGGGTATAATTACATTAAACACACACACATCACACCCATTGGTCGGAAAGAAGGTCAGAGCCCCCCCCCCGCCCAAGGGATTGCCCACCCATAAAGACTTATTTATTTAGTACCTGGTTCGAACACCCAGTGGACATGAAGCTCATTACATGGCCCAAAGGCCCACAAACTAGCCCGAAGACCCAGTGTAGTGTCATGCCTGCATCACTACCTGTCTGCATCATTCCTAAGTTACCGCTTAACATCAGAAATTTTCTCCCACTCGTATTTGAACCCAGGTCTGATGCAGGATTGCAGGTAGCCTTTACCACATGGGTAATCCCCCAACTACTATTGTAATTTTATAATTATTGAAATATATAATTATTTATTTATAATTGTAATTATAATTATATATATTTAAACTTATTTATATATAATTAAAATTTTATAATAAAAAATATAAAAAATATGTTTATTTTAATTTTAAAATTAATTATTAGAACATAAATAAGTTCATGGGTATAACATGAATGAAAAGTATAAATCATAAAAAATGATTCATTAGATATATGGAAGCATGAATAATAAGGGTGTCAATGTATAAATGAACATTTCATGAGTCATGAATACATAGCGTATGCATGTGGTAACATAAGAATAGGTAATCTAACATTTGCAACATATATATCAACCCAATCATGTCTAAAAATAAACTTATTGTAACACCCTGACCCTAGTTCCCCAGACGCGGTGCATTATTACATATCATTGGCATGATCAAAAAAGATCAAGTCTCAAAAGACCGATTAGTTTAGTAGCCTTAGAAGTACTAGATACATTCATAACGTTTACATTACATCATAAATTGGAAAACTACAACAACATTGCCTCCATAGACAACACTGAGATCCCATAGACTATCCCTACAGTTCAGTCTTAATATACTTCTTCGCATCCTACGAAAAATAAAACATATAAAGGGGTGAGCTCAGATTCTCAGTGAGGATAACAATATAGTATAATCTTTCACAAATAAGCATAAACATTTAAGGAAATGTATAAAACTAAAACAAAATCCTTTTAAACATGAACTTAAACATAATATGGCAAAGATAAAATCAAATAATTCCATTTACTAACTCACATGGATATTCTACTGGTCGAATAATCACATGGAATATCAATAGCCACTTTCATAATGATGGAATTCGTAATGCTAGACTTTCATAACCACATAGTCAAGGCCTTGTGCCAAGACTACAAATGAGATTTTTCAAGGCCTTGTTCCAAGACACTAGTTTGTCTCATGAGACCTACTGATTCTTCGAGGATCTATAGCAGGCTCCACCTGTTACATACTAAGTCCATTGCATTCCTCATATGAAAAGGTTTAAACATAACATAAACATCCGAATTAAAATAGAATACGAAATGTCAATACTTTATCCATAAACCATGAATGGTATAAAAATAACACATCCATAGTCAAACATATCACATAACCTTCAATACAATATGGAATTTGTGTATCATAATAAACCAACTTCAAATAAACTTAAAATCCATCAAAGGATGTTGACATAGATGAAATCAAAACCTTTTTTAGAGAAATATATCTTTCTATTTTGAAATCATTTAAAATTAATATAATTATAAAAGAAAACTTTTATTTTGGTAATATGGTTATAAGCTTGTAAGAGAAGCTTTTATTATGTTATAACGGAAGAAAATAGCCGCACCCGCCATTTAAGTTAAAAAAACATTCTTACATTAATTTTGACGAAAAGGTTATAAAGGACCTTGTTTGGAAAACGACAGAAAGATTACTTTATAAAAATCTTATAAAAAGTCAAAAAAGGGTATAAATGAATTTAAACCATAGTCTATAAAATATTAAGAATGTTTTGAAATACATTTTTAAGAAATGTGGATGTGGATGATAAAGAGGTCATAGTAGATACTTACATAAAAACAACCTCGGATAATAAAGAGATTGTGAAACTAACCATTACTTTGTAATTTTCCTTGGTCGAGGGTAGGTTAACCTCCTGTATAATATTGAAATAATTTTTATTAAATTATAAAAGAATCATATACATTAATATGATATCATATATGATCTTTTAACATTGCTATGTTAATAATTTCTTAGTATTATCGTCGTTTCGGGTGTTTACTGATTCGTTTTCCTTTATATGATTTGTTACGTATGTAATGTTTGTTATGGATAGGATGTATCTTATTCATATTTAGTATGATATTAAGTCTCCAAACCTTATTTTTAGTCATCTAATGAAAATTAGTCTTGAATGGATAGGACGGGGAATGAATCTCATTGCGTTCGTGGAGACGGTAATCCATACGTACACATGAGCGATAATATCATTCTTTTCATATTAATATAATATATAATTTGATGGTATATAGTATATAAAGAATAAATATCATGTTACATTTATTATTTACATCAATTAAACATCGTTATTATACCCATCCAAATAATAATATATTGAATAACAATTACACCACGACGTGGAGACGGTAAGTTGTACGTACACACATATGGTGACATGTCATTCAAAGGATGGATAAAATAATGAATATGGTTGTACCATATTTATAATAACATAACAGTATATAGAAGATACTGGAGTTATTATTTTAGAATGTAAACAACAAGGAAAGAGTAAGTGGAAGAAGAAAGGAACATGAAAAAGGTGGTGAGAAATTTACCTCTTCTACGGGTTCTTCCTTTTGATTTAATCAAAAGGGATCATTAGGTTGGATTTCTGACTAAAGGAAGTCCTCTAAGATTAAGGGAGGATAGTTTAGAAGGTATTTGGGTATGTTTTGGCTGATACAAATGGCTTTGAAGGTGTGTATTTGAGAGAAGGGTAAGTTCCCTTTTATAAGAGGGGTGAGGGGAACCTTAGGAAAAGATAGAAATATTATTTTATAATAAAATAATTTTCGGTTTCTAATTTCTAAAAAATGAATTAATTAAATTATAAGGTTGGTATGGGTTAAAAAACACTCAACCAATAGGTTTTATACTGGTTTGGGTCACTATATTAACCTTATTATTGAGATTTAACTCTTAGTTTATTAGTTTGACATTTACCATGTCTCTTTGTATTTTTATATTATATGGTTAATAAACATACTATATACTTCTAAGAGAACCCCAAGTGGTTTATTAATGATAAACCTATCTTTATATAAGTCTTATTCTCTAACATTATATTTTTAGGAATATAATATCAATTAATAATATAATATTTGATTTAAAAACACTTTTATGTCAATTTTGACACTATTTGGTATTTTGTTTTTTCTAAATTCATAATAACATTATTACTTAAAAAAAATCATATAAAAAAACTAATATGTCATATTAACCTATAAAATTTGTGTAATTAATAAAAATTCTTAAATTACATTTATTTTAATATTCATAATATCAATTATTTTAATATTTCATTAATTATGTAATTACTGCATCATCATTGTGTCATAAATAAATTAAATTATTTAATGTCTAAAAAATATAAAGAAGATACCAATATATATTAAATATATTTATATTTATAATGAATATTTATAGTCAAATTTATCTTATGTATAACCCTATATTAAAAATGTTTTAGTTATTAAACTTTGATTTTAAATCTTTTAACTCTTTAAATAAAATAATAATAAATTCCCTACTCTAATCCAAGAGGACTTAAAGAATAATATTTCATTCCTAAGGTTGTTTGTGGTCGAATTAAACTTATCCAATAGAATAATGACATGTGTTAGGGTAATAATAATATCATTTTTACCCTCAATTACCCTTTTTACTTTTAACTGTGGTAAAGAAAAGTAAAAAGTTACAATTCTTCAAAAAATATTTTCATCTTATTAAACCAAATTTTACATGCTGATATCAACCATGTCTCTTGGAGTTTTGAAATTCAACTCACAGAATTGGTAAAATTATGTTTTATGTGAATTTTCAAATTCTCATAGGAGGTGGGTAAAAGACACTGAAAAGTTCAATAAAATTGTTATATATCTAAAATTATTATAAACTAAATCAAATGAATTAAATTGAACTTATATAGGTATTATTTATATATTTTGACATAAAATAAATTTAAATAAAATAAATAATTATTTAAATAAAAATTCGGTTTTAAACTATAAATCAATGTTTTCACTATTCCTCAAAAATTGAAAGTTTTCAGAAAAATACAAAAAATTCACCCTAAGCTAATTTCGATATTCCGAATCAAAAAATGAAGTCCATTTTGAAATATAAAATTTATATAATTTCAAAAAGTGGGTATTACTATTCATAACAGCTAGTTTGATTGGTTGTGGTGTGTTAGAACTCAAAGTTGCGTACAACAC
The DNA here is from genome assembly GCA_963277665.1 of Viscum album. Classification (NCBI taxonomy): domain Eukaryota; kingdom Viridiplantae; phylum Streptophyta; class Magnoliopsida; order Santalales; family Viscaceae; genus Viscum; species Viscum album. Next base: position 585,746,413 of record OY728130.1, read on the forward strand.
ATGCTATTGTATTATTCAAAGTGAAACGTACTATGGAAGCTTGGGGTGTTACATTCTCCACTCCTTAAAATAATTTTGTCCTCAAAATTTCTAGAATATTACTGCATAAAAAGACTCGAGTGGTTCTTCATCATAAGTTCCTCGGGTTCTCACGTTTCCTCTTCCATCTTATGGTTTCTCCATAGAACTTTTACTAGATGAGTTGTACGATTTATCAGCACTTGTTCTCTTGTATCAAGAACCTTGACAGGATCTTTGAAATAAGACAGATCAGGTTTTAGTTCTAATTCCTCCTAGGTGAGTACATGCGTTGGGTCAGGCATGTATTTTCTCAATAGTGATACGTAGAATACATCGTGAACTTTGGAGAGACTTGCCGGCATTTCCAAATGGTAAGCTACAGCCCCAATTCGTTCTAGAATTTATAAAGGTCTAATGTACTTGGGACTTAATTTTCCCTTCTTACCAAAATATATAACACCCTTCCATTGAGATACCTTCATGAAAACATGATCTCCTACCTGAAATTCCAAATCCTTCCTTTGGTTATCAGCATAGCTCTTCTGTCTACATTGAGCTGCCTTGATTTGGTTTTGGATTACCTTCAGATCTTCCATCGTTTCTTCCACAAGTTCTAGGCCTACGATTTTTCTTTCACCAATATCATCCCAATAGGTTGGTGTGTGACATCTCTTTCTGTATAATGCTTCATATGGTTCCATATGAATACTTGAATGGAAGCTATTGTTATAGTAAAATTATTCCAGAGGTAAATATCGATCCCACATACCATGAAAGTCAAGTGATCATGTTATCAACATGTCTTCTAAGGTTTGAATAGTCCGTTCTGATTGTCCAACAGTTTGGGGGTGGTAGGCAGTGCTGAAACAAAATTCAGTATCCAAGGATTTCTGAAGACTTTTCCAGAATCTTGATGTAAAATGGGGATCACGATCAGAAACAATCAATAGGGGTACTCCATAAAGTCTTACATCTTCGTTAATATATAGTCTTGCTAAACATTCAAGTGGTAAATCTTCTATTATAGAAAGAAAATGTGATGACTTGGTAAGACGATCAACAATGACCCATATTGCATCATTCCTTCTAGGAGTCTTTAGTAGTCCCATGACAAAGTCCATCATAATATTATCTCATTTCCACATAGGTATGGGAAGAGGATGCATGACTCCTCCAAGATGTTTCCTTCCAGCTTTCACTTGTTGAAAAACCATACATCTTGACACAAAATTAGCAATCTCCCTCTTCATGTTGTCCCACCAAAAATGCTTCTTCAAATCTCTATACATCTTAGTGCTACTTGGGTGAATAGATAAATTGTAACTATGAGCATCATCCAACAATTCCATTTTTATATCAGGTATATCGAAAACATAAAGTCTCTTCCCAAATTTCAAAATTCCATATTCATACACAAAGTCACTCAATCACCCATCATTCACAGCTTTAATCTTCTTTTGAAACTCTTCATCACCAGTTTGAGAACTCTTTATCCTTTCTAGTAAATATGGTTTGGCAACCATTTGAAAAAGTATTGATGTTTCCCCTTCCAGGGTGATTCTCATATCCATCTTTACTAGATCTATGTGTATAGGATCCTTTTCATCTCTCATCTTGTTCAAAAATCCATGATCCTTTCTACTCAAAGCACCTGCCACCTTATTTTCCTTCCACTGGTGGTATTGTATCGTTCAATAATAATCCTTGAGTAGTTCAAGCCATATCCTTTTCCTCATGTTGATTTATTTCTGTGAGAAAATATACTTCAAACTCTTGTGATCGGTATATATCTCACATTTTTTACCATAGAGATAATGTCTCCATATCTTCAAAGCAAAGATTACAGCTTCTAACTCAAGAGAATGAGTAAGATAGTATTTCTCTTGAACTTTTAGTTGTCATTATGCATCGGAAATAACACTATCATTCTGCATAAGGACATATCCAAGTCCTTTTTTGGAAGCATCACTATAAATAAAAAACCCATCATTCCCCGATGGTAGAGTCGATATAGGATCATTGACTAATCTTTTCTTCAGTTCTTCAAAACATTCTTCACACTCTTCTGTCCACACAAATTTAACCCCTTTTTGTGTGATCTTTGTTAATGGGTTAGCCAACTGAGCAAAATTCTGGACGAAACATCGATAATAACCTGCTAAACCAATTAAATTTTGTACCTTACTTATACTCATCAGTTTTGGCCATTCTTGGATTGGTATTGTCTTAGAAGGATCAACAGAGATTCCATACTTAGAGACAATATGGCCAAGAAAAGATATCTCCTGAATCCAGAATTCACACTTGCTAAACTTCCCATATAATTCATGTCTTTAAGAGTCTTCAGGATAATGCACAAGTGATTTTCATGATCTTCATAGATTTTGGAGTATACCAAGATATCATCAATAAATACCACTACAAAGTCATAAATATATTCCTTGAAAACTCTATTCATTAGATCCATAAATACAGAGGGTGAATTAGTCAATCCAAAAGGCATTACTGTAAACTCGTAATGCCCGCACCTGGTTCGAAATGTTTTTTTCGGAATGTCTTCCTTCTTCACACACAACTGATGATATCCAGATTAAAGGTCAATCTTTGAAATGTATTGAGCTCCATGAAGTTGGTCGAATAAATCATCAATGCGAGGTAGGGGATACTTGTTCTTTATTGTTATATCATTGATCTCCCTGTAGTCAATGCACAACCTCATAGATCCATATTTATTCTTGACAAAAAATATAGGGGCTTCCCATAGAGAAACACTAGGGTGAAAAAATACCTTATTACCCAATTACTCTATTTGTTTCTTTAGTTCCACTAATTCCACAGTGTCCATTCTGTAATGGGTCTTCGATATGGGTCTTGATCCAAGAATTAAATGATTGGAAAACTCAATTTCCCATTATAGAGGATGTCCATGTAAATCATCTGGAAAAACATCGACATATTCTTTCACAATAAGTATATCCTCTATTGGAACATTCTTTTACTCACCCATAGTTATTTTATTCCCTTCCTCCCCAATAATTGAATTTAGTTGAGCTACTGGGCGTGGATCTGGATAAGAATTAGGTGGTGACGATTCTTCTCTAAAGATAAGGTGTTCTTTATCATCGTCATCAAAAATAGTAACCTCATTCTTACAATAAATTTTTGTATCATGGTCCTATATCCAATCCATACTGAGGATTACATCAAATTCAATCAAGGTTATGACGATGAGATCAGCAGATAAAGAACATTTATATGCCCTAATGGGGACTGATTCACAAAACTTTGTTGCAATGATACTTCCCTTAGGAGTTTTGACTGACCAATAACTTGTTAAATCAAATTGGATATATCTAATTTTCTTTGAAAACTAGGAAGATATGAATTAATGTGATGATCTAGAATCAAATAAATCACTTACTAAACTTGAGGAAACCATTAAATTACTTGCCACTGTGTCATTCAGAGCTTCAACCTCAGCAGTAGGGATAACATAAGCTTGGACTTGGTCCCTTGGACTTTTTTGAGGTAAGTTCCTCTGACACTGAGGACATTCATTTTCATAATTCCGCCTTTCTCTAAAATTGTAGCATTCAACATCTACATCATCTTTCATCCCCTTTCAATCACGATCTTGGTGGCCTTTTTCACCACACTTGTAACAGACTCTCATTCCCTTCAGGAAATCACCAGGGTGTTTCTTCCCACATTTACTATAGGATTGATATTCAAATTTTCCCTTCATCCCATTATTTACATTTCCAGAGTGTTTAGTAGATATATTCTTCTATTTCTTTTCCTTAAAGTCATAAGACAAAAAAAAATCCTTTTCTGTCTTGATAGCACATGAGACAATATCTTCGTATGATGAGAAGGATTGTGATACTAATGATCAACGGATAAATGGTTTTAAACCACCAAAGAAATGGTCAATATTACTTCTTGGGTTACGTATATAATATAAATCATGCATCTCCAACCTTGTAATGTTAGCTTCATACATTGAGACATTCTCATCCACCTTTTGCCTCAGACTCAGAAATTGTCTTTCCATATCCGCTCAATGGTCATGATGAAAGTATTTTTCTATGAAATTTTCTTTAAACATCATCCATTCCATATTTGATATTTCATCATCTTCCTTTGTGTTTTGAATCAATGACCACCATTGACCAACATCTCCAGTGAGGCGGTAAACTGCCATGACAACTTTTTCCCGTGCGCTACTCCCCAAGACGTGGAATATTTTCTCTAAGTAATTTATCCATTGCTCGGCTACTAGTGTATTTTTACTCAATTGAATGTTGGTGGTTTTTTCCTCATGAAGCGATCCAAAATTTATCCTCCACACTATGGATCAGGGTTCTCCATACGGGTAAGGTTATTATCCATAACCTGAGTGAGTTGTCCCAGTATGGTGATAAGTTGATTAGCACCAGTTGTATCACCAGCTCCACTATAATTATATTGAGTAGGAGGGAATCCCTACATTGATTTCATGCATTGATACGATTTCTATTCCTTCCACTAGGTTCCATTAATAACCAATGGCATAAACTAGATTATTTTATGAATCAAATACATAATTCCAAACATGTAAAACACTTAACATAAATTGAACAGTTTATGGATATAATCCATAATCATAAAAAATATTTTCATTGAGAAAGTATATACTCATAAACCCTTCATAATGGTTTTTGAAGAAAATGATAATTATCCTAAGCATATCCCCCAGGAGTGTCATAACCAAGAGTGCAGCAAGGCTCGTTGTTGTGCACTAGTTCCCATTCAAGTCTAGCTCAAAGTAGTGTTTTTAAGTTTTACCCCTAGGTACATCTTTTCCAGAGCCACCTCTACCTGCTCGTATCCAGACAGGGATGCATTGCTTGGAAACCTCAAAAAATCTCTACGATACCAAAATTCAAGGAAGTTATTCTATACTAATCCTCAAAGTCTATCTTAGGGAAATGTGCTTTAATAAGAGTTTATCTAAATCTAGATTCCAAGGTTTGTACTAAACTTCCTCTGATACAAACTATAACGCCCTGTCCCTAGTTACCCAGAGTTGGTGAATTATTATGTATCATTGGAATGATCACAAAAGATCAAGTGTCGAAAGACAGATTAGTTTAGTAGCCTTGGAAGTACTAGATACATTCATAAGGTTTACATTAAATCATAAATTGGAAAACTACAACAACATTGTTTCCATAGACAACACTGAGATCCCATAGACTATCCCTGTAGGTTAGTCATAATATACTTCTTCGTATCCTGAGAAAAATAAAACATAGAAAGGGGTGAGCTCAGATGCTCAGTAAGGATAACAATATAGCAGAATCTTTCATAAATAAGAATAAACATTTAAGGCAATGTATAAAACTAAAAAAAATCCTTTTAAACTTGAACTTAAAAATAATATGGACAGATAAAATCAAATAATTACATTTACTTAATCACATGGATATTATATTGGTCTAATAATTACATGAAATATCAATAGCCACTTTCATAATGATGGAATGCATAATGCGAGACTTTCATAACCACATAGTCAAGGCCTTGTGCCAAGACTACAGATGAGATTTTGTCAAAGCCTTGTTCCAAGACACTAGTTTGTCTCATGAGACCTACCGATTCATTGAGGAGCTATAGTTGGATCCAACCGTCACATACTATGTCTAATGCATTCCTCGTATGAAAAGGTTTAAACATAACATAAACATTCATATTAAAACTAGCATACGAAATGTCAATACTTTATCCATAAACTAGTAATGGTATAAAAATAACACATCCACAGTCAAAAATATCACAAAACCATAAATGCAATATTTAAGTTTTGTATCATAATGAATCAACTTCAAATAAACTTAAAATCCATCAAAGGATGTTGACATAGATGAAATCGAATCCTTTTTTAGAGAAATATCTCTTTATATTTTTAAATCATTTAAAATTCATATAATTATAAAAGAAAACATTTATTTTGTTAATATTATTATAATATTTTAAGGTAAGATTTTATGATGTTATAACGGAGGAAAATAGCTGCACCCGCCTTATAAGTTAAAAAAACATTCTTACCTTAATTTTGACGAAAAGGTTATAAAGGACCTTTTTTGGAAAACGACTGAAATATTCCTTTATAAAAATCTTATAAAAATTAAAAAAAATGGTATAAATGACTTTAACCCATAGTCTATAAATAGTAATAATGTTTTGAAATACATTTTTAAGAAACATGGTTGTGGATGACAAAGAGGTCACAGTAGATACTTACGTAAAAACAACCTAGGATAATAAAGAGATTGGGAAATTAAACCTTACCTTGTACTTTTACATGGTTGAGGGTAGGTTAACCTCCTGTATAATGGTGAAATAAGTTTTATTAAATTATAAAATAATCATATACATTAAAATGATATCATATATGATCTTTTAACATTGCTTTGTTAATAATATCTTAGTATTATCGCTGTTTCGGGTGTTAACAGATTCGTTTTCCTTTATATGTTTTGTTACATAAGTAATGTTTGATATGGATAGGATGTATCTTATTAATATTAATAATGATATTGAGTCTTCAAACATTATTTTTAATAATCTAATAAAAATTATTCATGAATGGATACGATGGGAAATGAATCTCATTGAGTTCGTGGAGACGGTAATCCGTACGTACGCACGAGCGACAATATCATTCTTTTGATATTAAAATAATATATAATTTGATGGTATATCATATATACAGAATCATTATCATGTTATATTTATTATTTACATAAATTAAACATCATTATTATACCCATCCAAATAATAATGTATTGAATAACAATTACACCATGACGTGGAGACGGTAAGCCGTACGTACACACGTATAGTGACATGTCATTTAAAAGATGGATAGAATAATGAATATGGTTGTACCATATTTATAATAAAATCATAGTATATATAAGATACTGTATTTATTATTTTATAATGGAAACAACAAAGAAAGAGGAAGTGGAAGAAGAAAGGAACTTGAAAGAGGTGGTTGGATATTTACCTCTTCTTAGTGTTCTTCCTTTTGATTTGATCAAAAAGGATCATTAGGTTGGATTTATGACTAAATTAAGGCCTCTAGGATGAATATAGGACATTTTAGAGGGTAATTGGTAAGGTTTTGGCCGATCCAAATGGATTTGAAGGTGTGAATTTGAGATAATAGGAAGATTCCTTTTATAAGAGGGGTGAGGGGCACCTTAGGAAAATCTAGAACTATTATTTTATAATAAAATAATTTTCAGTTTATAATGGCTCCAAAATGAATTATATAAATTATAAGGTGGGTATGGGTCTAAAAACACTCAACAAATAGGTTTTAGATATGTTTAGGTCACTATATTAACCTTATCTTTTAGATTTAACTCTAAGTTAAATTGGTTGACATTTACCATGTCTCTTTGTCTTTTTATATTATATGGTTAATAAACATACTATATACTTCCAAGAGAACCCCAATTAGTTCATTAATTATACAACTATCATTATATAAGTCTTTTTTTTCTAACCTTATATTTTTAGGAATAGAATATCAATTAATAATATAATATTTTTTTTAAAAACACTTTTTTGCCAATTTTGACACTATTTGGTATTTTGTTTTTTCTAAATTTATAACAACATTATTACATAGAAACAAATTCATCTAACCAAACCTAATATGTCATATTAACCTATAGAAATTATTGTAATTCATAAAAAGTTTTAAATTACATTTATTTGGATATTCATAATATCAATTATTTTAATATTTCATTAATTAGGTAATTACTGCATCATCATTGTGTCATAAATAAATTAAATTATTTAATGTATAATAAATATTAATAGTATATAATTATGTAGGAAATATTTTTATCTTTATAATGAATATTTATAGCCGAATTTATCTTATGTATAACTCTATATTAAAAAAAATTAGTTATTAAAAATTGATTTTAACTCTTTTAATTCTTCTTAAAATAAAATAATAATAAATGTCCTAATCTAATACAAGTGGACCTAAATGATCATATTTTATTCCTAAGGTTAATTTTGGTCGAATTAAACTTATCCAATAGAATTAGGACATGTGTTAGTGTAATAATAATATCATTTTTACCCTTAATTACCCTATTTGTTTTTAATCGTGGAAAATAAAAGTAAAAAATTAATATTCACAAAACAAATTATTTTCATCTTATTGAATCACATTCTACTTACTAATATCAACTTTATTTCTTATATTTTTGAAATTCAACCCACAGAAGTGGTAATAATAAGTTTTATTTGAATTTGCAAATTTTCCTAGGAGGTGGGTAAAGGACGGTGAAAAGTTCAATAAAATTTTTAATATATCTAAAATTATTATAAACTAACTCCAATTAATTAAATTGAACTTATATCGGTATTATGTATCTATTTTTACCTAAAATAAATTTAAATAAAATAAATAATTATTTAAATAAAAATTCGGTTTTAAACTATAACTCGGTTTTTTCACTATTTATCAAAAATTGAAAGTTTTCAGAAAAATACCACAAATTTACCCTAAACTAATTATGAAATTCTGAATCCAAAAATGAAGTCCATTTTGACATATAAAATTTATAAAATTTCAAATATTGGGTATTACTATTCATAACGGCTAGTTTGATTGGTTGTGGGGTGTTAGAACTCGATGTTGCGTACAACACACACTATTGTATTATTTAAAGAGAAGCGTACCGTGGAAGCTTGGGGTGTTACACTTATGATCATAGATAGTGTTAATAATACTCACGCATATCAATACATGAACATAAAAATGTCCATGAATATCACCATTATCTCATGATATGTATATATACTCAATTCATTGGAGACAAATATTTATTTATATATATATAATTATAATTATAGTTGTAAATAATATATTTAAAAAGTATTTTTATATAAAATTATATTTATTATTTTGAGAAAATCATTATAATTTTATAATTATTTAAATATAAATATATTTATTTATAATCTTATAAATATTTTCTTTAAAATGTTATATATATATATATTGAATTATTAAAAAATATATATTAATATATCATATTTATAAAAATTGTAAACATGCATTTTTTAATTAATATAAGTAAATATTATTTTTTTAATATAAATATAATAATATTACATATATTAATACTGTTTTTGTTAAAATATTTTATCAGCACTAAGAATAGCATTGCTAAATATAACATTTATTAGCACTAAAAAAGTGTTGATAAACATTACCTCTGTCGGTGATTTTAGCTAGCGTTGATAAAGGTGAGGCTTTTATCAATGCTTTCTGCTTACCACTAATAAATGTTGGTGCATCCCATGACTAAGTTTGTGGTAGTGTCAAATTTAGGAGTATAATATCTCTGTTTTCTTGGTGGACCCCCCTAATGAGGGGACCCAAACTAAGAGATCTTACATAGATATTTTATTATACACAATAGAGGGGGTATTTGTTTCCATGTCCAGGACTAGGACATGAGTCCTATGTGTCATTACATATCTCACTGGAATGAGAATCAAGTCATACATAGTTCTTAAGGTACCATGCAGTTTAAAGTCATGTGGTCAAGAAATCAGTTGTGTAATTTAACATCATGTTGTATGGAGAAATTTGTATCGACGTGAAAATCAAAGGAATCTTGTTGATGGACCAGGGTATAGGACCTGAGTGTCAGTACGTATATTGTTGAAGAAATTATAAATCCACGTGTATTTCTAAAGGAAATAATGCAGTTTTTTGTCATCCGATGAGGAAATCTGGTGTACCATTTAAGGTCTTGCATTTAGGACCATGATAACCCCGATGTGAATTGATATGCCTTACTCATACACGGACCTATTTTAATAAAAATACTAAGTCCATGTGAGCTATACTTGATGTGAGAAACCAGGAATGGAAAAATCCTACTCCATCTTATTAATGAAATTAAAGTGAATTAATGATCGGGGAATTTAGATTTTGAGGTGTCCAGGCTAGAAGGTATGATCCAGGCATCACTACGTATCTCATTTGGATGAGAATCAAGCCACACATAGTTCATGAAAGGTTCTATGGGCAGTTCTGACTCATACACATGGAGTGGGGGATTTTTTATTATGGCTTGACCCAAGATTGGAGATACAATTTTCAATAAGTATCTCATTGGGATGCGGATCAAGCCACATATAGTTCTTAGAAATATTATGTATTTTATTGTTATTCAATGAGGACGTTGATCGTTCAATTTAACATCTTGTGGTAAGGATATGGGTCACTCAATGTAGAAAATAATTTTGCAGTAGCTCTAGGGTATAGTAACTAGCACTACTGGAAATGCTAGCTATACCAATGCAATATTCCCAACGGTTTAAAAAACCTTTGGGAAAAGAGTCATATACCAATGGTTTTGTAGAACCGTTCGTATATCCATATACTAGATTTTTTTTTCCAACGGTTTCAATGAAACCATTGGGTATAGTGATAATGAAGTGATTTTTTCCAAAGGTTTCAGTAAACCGTTGGGTATAGTAGGAATTAAGAGGTTTTTTCCAACTGTTTTTTAAACCGTTGGGTATAGTTTTGGAGATTTTTTACCCAATGGTTTATAACTGTTGGGATAACATAACTTTCTCAATGGTTTTTAAAAACCATTAGGAAAGAAAATCCCCAAATATCATCGATCTGCAACTCTAGAGATCTCGAAATTTTTTCCCTAACCGAGAGTTAGACGCACCCTCTCGAAATTTTTTCCCTAAACCCCAACCGTCTCGAAGGTTTTCCTCTAAATATTGACACAAACGCTACTTCCCAACACAACAGGTCTGGTTTTCAATGATTTGTTATTCCCGTTTAAATCGGTATGTGTGAGTTCATTTATTTTATATTTGTTCTTCCCGTTTAAATCGGTACGTGTGTGTTAATTTATTTTAGACTTCGTCATTATATTTTGGTGTAATCTAGTGTGTATTATGACCCCCTAACAAAAATAAGGCATATATAATTTTAGGTTATAGTTCGAACCCTACTTCCCAACCTGCTCTAGAGGGTGCTAACTCTAATTTCCAACGGGGCATCTTTCTTTGATTCAAGTAATTTTTGTTCTTCCATTCTAAATTGGTAGGTGTGCCTTCATTTATTTTATATTTTTTCGTTCCATATTTCTGCAATGTATTGTGTATTATGATCCCCTTATGAACACAATCAATATATCATTTTAGGTTGCGGTTTTGTTGTGATTTATCTTTACAGAATAATTTTGGTTGATATTGAACAGGTCAATATGATCCTGAGTTTTTTTATCCTTGGTTTATTTTAAATTTATGGTCTATTGACTTGATTTTTTTGGTTATCCATAAATACAGTTATAGAATTTTTTATCCTAAGAGGAACGATAAGATTCTCATGCATTATGAATGTACCCCTAAATGTTGTCTTTGAAATATCACACCTTAACTTTAAGATGATGATACCCACACTATAATTCATTCAATGAAGTGGCGCTTCCACTTGAACCACTATAGTGAGATTGGTTTCATTTTCATGTGTGAATGCTGATAAAACCAAAATTTACTCTATTACATGATCATTTATTCCTACTCTATCGAGCTGTTCGGTCATACAGTTGTAATATTTTTTTAAATTCAAAATGAGTGTTAGGAATTCATGTCACAATTTTCATAGGTAGTTATAAAGCATTGTTAAGGTATTTATATCATTTTTTATCCAAGGAAGTAACCCATAATAAAGGAATATAACCATCATATAACTCACCAATGTTCTTCATGCCTACAAAATAGCATGGTTTTTCTATATTTTGTTTTTTGGGTTACACATTAGTTATCTGTTTCTAATTACATCCATATTTGTTTTCATTGCAGGAAATGAAACCCATTGAAGAGTGGTGGTGGAAAAAGATGATATAAAATAATCGTCCTATGATACATGAAGGTTCCAGGCACAGTGGAAGTGCATTGGTGGGTTTGCCCAACTTTAATTTTAACGTTAAAAAACGTTCAATCCGAGATCCGTCATGATATAAAATGCCGAATCTTCGAAATAGAATGAAGAACAAATAGAAAAGAAGAGTACCAGAACCCTTGAGGAGGATCATCATATGTTGATTATAATTAATTTAATTAATGCATAAGAATTACCTCGTTGGAATTCTTTCTTCGTTGATGTGTCCGGTCACGATTCGATGATCTGTCGTTGCGTCGTAGAATCCAAGTGTATGATTCCTCTAGCGGTGATCCACATGTGTGTCATGTATCTCTAGATTTCGCTGAAGGGATCCCTGGGTGCTAACGCGGAAGAACCTTTGCTTGCGATGTCCGCCTTCGACCGCCTTGATCCGGTGGAGGATCTTGCTCTCGTAACTTGAGGGTGTTCTTGGTGGAAAGGGAATTCTCTCTTGGCTTGAGAGTATTTCCAAATACGTAGTGCACAACAATGGCTCTTTTAAAATTTTGGGGTTGCGAGAATATTTATAATCTGTTTTGTGGTTAATAGAGTTATGACAATAAATAAACGTGTTACGCGTTTTATTTATTTCATTAACTTTTATTGAAAACCCCCATGTCGAATTATTAATTCCTTGACATACGCCCACGCTGATTATAATAAATATAATTTAAGAAAACAATATTAAATCCTAAAAATCCCAACTGGGAAAACTACACAATGTGTAATAATTAATACACGGCGTGTACTTGTTTTCCATAAAACTACACGGTGTGTATATTTAATATACACAACGTGTACTTTTATTTTCCATTTTTCACTACCACATTTATTAGACCTTGAGTAATGACTATTTATTTCTTAAAAAAATGTTACTGCATTAATCGCTAATTAATATATTATTTCATCCACAATATATTCTGTCGAATAACTAGTGTCAAAATAAATGCAATCAGACATCCTTAAATAATTATTAAACCACAGTTGGGAATAATATTTATTTAACTTGTAAAATTAATATTTAACTGAGATACATGAACACACACAGTGTGTGACCCTCTAGGCCTCTTTCTCAGTGGCATTAGGCTGAGCCTACCTAATGTCCAAGGTTAGCGTCTAGAAACACGCCAACACACACATAGAGAAAGAAGTTAACTCCACAATGACATGTCACCTCCTACGAATGCTTACCGTGTAATATAATCCCTTTGTCTCGATATCTCCAATCAAGCGGGTTGCATGCTAGTGCCATCAACCCATGTGCTTGATTATTCATTCTTTGACTTACCGGAATTGAACTTTCCCATACCTTACCATGGCCATGGATTTATTTAGGCTATATCAATTCCAACAAAGGGCCTGAGATATCTACTTCCATTATGGAACGGAAGGGACAAATCCTTTCTCGCATTATCTATTAATGCCGTATTACTCGTGACGCACCCAACGTTTCCTACCTCACTACGAATAGTGTGTCCTCACAGTTTTCATCAATACATATAAGTGCGCGAGTTTTAATACCCATTAATAATATTATTAAAATCTAAGGACAAATACACACGTCCGCAGATAGGAAAATCCAATGACACTATGAAATGTGGATTTTATACTGGCGGGTCTCGTTCTCATAATATCTTCCTGGATATTACCAAGGGTGCACACCATGAGAAGGTGCCTCAAAGTTTTATGAGTCCTCACCCCTAATGAGCTGTATTATTTGTGTCCCTCAAATAATATCATCCGGCTATAGAACATACATTCAAGAACAGTGTTATGGAACTTCCGGGTTCTCATCATAGCAGGGATCCACTATGACCCTTTAGTGCAACAGCTGTCCTTAGGACATTATCGCATGACATGTCACGTAGAAGAATAATCAAGATGTGATAAGGTTTTTATTTAATGAATAAAGTAAAAAGTAGTTGGTTCTAGGCCACCAACTCCAACAGACTCCCACTTGGACTAGAGCCAACTGCTAACAACCTTTAACCCACTAGCTCTCACATGATATTCATGTTTTTGTTGAGATAGGCCTTTATTCATGGGGGGCGCCACGTTCTCTTCCATGGACACTCTGATCACTGCAACTTCACCCCTTTGATAGAAATCCCTCAAGAGGTGATACTTCCGGAGTATGTGCTTTTTCCATTGATGTGACCTTGAATCTTTTGCAAGAGCCACCGTTGTAGTATTATCACAATACAATGTAATGGGATCTTTACTGCTAGGCACCACATCAAGCTCGTGAACAAAGTTCTGAATCAAAACGGCTTCCTTGGCTACATTAGAAGCCGCTATATACTCGGACTCCGCTGTAGAATCGGCGAAAACTGGCTGCTTTGAACTCTTCCAGCTCACAGCTCCTCCATTGAGACAGAAAACTTATCCAGATTACGACTTTAGATCATTCTGTTCTATTTGAAAACCAGCATCAGCATACCCTCTAATGACAAGCTCCTCGTCTCCTCCATACACCAGGAACATATCCTTCGTTCTTCTAAGATACTTAAGGATAGTCTTAACATCAGTCCAATGTTGTTCTCCTGGATCTGCTTGATATCTGCCTACCATGCTCCGTGCATAGGCAACATCAAGCCTGGTACATAACATGGCATTCATGATGGATCCTATAGCCGAATCGTATGGGATCTTGCTCATCCTATCTTTCTCCTGCTGTGTCTGGGGACACATTTTCATAGAAATATGAAACCCATGTGGCACTAGAACCAATACCCTCTTGGATTTTCCATACTAAATCTCATTAGTATCTGGTCAATGTATGTACCCTGACATAGTCCAAGTAGCCTCTTAGATCTGTCACGAATGGTCTTGATCCCTAGAATGTAGGCTTCTTCTCCTATGTCCTTCATGGAGAAACACTTGTTCAACCAGTCCTTAACTGACTGTAAGGATGGAATGTCATTTCCAATAGGCAATATGTCATTAACATATACCACTAGGATGATGACCACATTCCCATTAAACCGCTTATAAACACATGGCTCACATTCGTTCTTAATGAAACCAAATTCCTTTATGGCTCATCAAATCGAATGTTCCATGACCTGGATGCTTCCATCAATCCATAAATGGATTTATGAAACTTTCAAACCCGTTTGGCATCACCTGGTGTCACAAAACCTTCTGTTTGTGTCATATAGACATCTTCCCGAAGGATCCCATTAAGGAATGTTGTTTTGACATCCATCTGCCAAATCTCGTAGTCATGGTAAGCTGCTATGGCAAGTATGATTCTTATGGATTTAAACATGGAAAATTGCAAGAAGGTTTCATCATAGTCAATTCCTTGACACTGTCTAAATCCATTAGCCACTAGCCTTTCTTTATAGGTTCTAACTTGACCTTCCATGTCCATATTTCTTTTGAATACCCATTTGCATCCAACAAGATTTACATCAATTGGCTCATCGACCAGAACCCAAAATTGGTTCTAATACATGGAATCTATCTCAGAATTCATAGCTTGTATCCATCTTGCAGCTTCTGAGCTTTCTACTGCTTCCTTGTAAGAGAGAGGTTCATCATTGTCCAACAATAATGATTCACCATCCTCGGTGACTAGGAAACCAAATCTGTCTGGTTCCCTTACATCTCTTTAGCTCCTATGTTGTACTTGTGTTTCTAGAACCTCTTCCACGGGGACTTGTGGAACTTGTTCCTGTACCAACTCTTGTGTATCTTGAGCATCAACTTTGTCGAATTCAATCTTGCTCCCACTATCCTTCTTGAGGATGTGTTCCCTCTCAAGAAAGATGGCTTGTATGGTGACAATCACTTTCTTGTATTAAGGGTTATATAGGTAATATCCTTTCATTTCCTTGGGATATCCTATAAAGACACACTTCATGCCCTGGGGTGCTAGTTTGTTTCCTGAAAAGGCCTTAACAAATGCCTCACATCCTCATACACGTGTGTTCGGCAAAGTGAGTTTCCTTCCATTCCACAACTAGGATGGAATTCGATTTGTCGCCTTAGTTGGTACTCGGATTAATGTGTATGCTGTAGTTTGTAATGCATATCCCGAAAAGGATAATGGAAGATCAGCATGACTCATCATCGACCTCACCATGTCCAACAAGTTTCAGTTCCTCCTTTCACTAACACCATTCCACTGTGGTGTATAAGGAAGATTGAGCTGAGATAGAATCCCAGACTCCCGTAGAAGATCGATGAACTCTTGGTTCAGATATTCTTCACCTCGATCCGATCGAAGCTTCTTTATCTTCTTACCAAGCTGATTATCTACTTCATTCATGAATTCCATAAATTTCTCTAATGACTCTGACTAATACCTAATTATGTAGACATAGCGATATTTACTCAAATCATCAGTAAAAGTAATGAAGTAAGGATATCCACCTCTAGCTTCTACTAGAAATGGTCCACACACATCCGTGTGTACCAATCCTAGAAGCTCTATGGCCCTTTCACCTTGTCTACCAAAAGGTGGGTTGGTCATTTTTCCTTGTAAACAAGTGTGACATCTATCATGTGGTTTTAGCTCAGTAGAGTCTAAATAGCCATCTTGGAAGATCTTTTTCAAACGCTTCTCATTCACATGACAAAGGTGGTTATGCCATAACTGGGTGATGTATGAGTCATGTGAGTTTGTTTCATTATCAATTGCCAACACTTGGTTTTTGTAATTCAATACATACAAACCATTATTTAAATGTGTCATACCATAACATATGTTGTTCTTATAAAATATACAACCCTTATTTCCAAATTTGAAAACAAATCCATCCATATCCAAACAAGATACAGAAATTATGTTTTTGGTAACACTAGGAACATAATAATAGTTGTGTAAAAACAAAATCATCCCAGTTGGAAATGAGAGGTGGTAGTCTGCAATAGCCAACGCAGCCAGCCTTGCACCATTGGCAGCTCAAAGATCGACCTCTCCTCTGGCGATCATTCTAAATCTACTTGGTTCCTACATTTGAATACAGATGTGAGCCCCACAAGGTGTATCTAATACCCAATGTGTAGAAATTGAAAGATTTCACTCGATAAAAAATGCACCTTTAGCGTCCTTACGCTTCTGGGTGTAGTTCCTCTTCGAGTGGCCCTGCTTTCCACATGCAAAACACACTTCCTCCCATTCCTCACCCTGACTCTGGATCTTCCCCTTCTTGGAGGGAAGGTGCTCGGGGGCTTCAGATCGTTTATAAGTCTTTGGCCCCTTTTCCTTGTCCTTCCTTTTCTTTTTCACCATAAGGACAGCGGGTTTGTCACGCCCCATGTCCTTATCTAACTGGCGAATCAAGGTAAAAAGTTCCGATAGAATCTTCTCATTTCTGTTCATGTTATAGTTGAAAATTAAGCTAGAGAAGGTCTTGGGCAGTGATGATAGGATGAGATCTGTACGCAAATCATCTGGGAATTTAATCCCTAAGATGTCCAGGCGTTCAATTTAGCCAATAAGATTGAATACATGAGGCCCAGATGGCATAGACTCTCCAAGATTCGTGGTAAACAAAGCATTGGAGATCTCATACCTCTCCTGTCTCGCCTTCTCTTGGTAGAGATATTTAAGGTGAGACATCAAGATATACACATCCATGTTTTCATGTTGCTTCAAGAGCTCATTAGACATGGCTGATAGCATGAAACACCGGACATCTGTGGCATCATCCGTTTGTTTCATGTAGAGAGATAATTCTTCATCACAAGCCTCTTCCTAGGCATAACTGGAATAGGCTCTTCCAGCACATATAATTTCATTTCGTGGAAAAGGACGACGCGTAAACACCTCTTCCACTCTTGGAAATTGGTGCCGGTGAGAAGGTTTTTTTTCAAGTATGGTGCGCGATGATATGTTTGAAGTCATTTTCTTGCCGTTTCTACAAATTAAGATGAGCAAAGGTTTAGTACTTTATTACAAAAATTGAGACAAATAAATAAATTAATACTTATTAGTCTCCCACTATTTTATCGAAATCCAATAGCCCTCACCATTGAGTTCGGAATATTCTGTTGCGTGAATATTCTAGTGGCAAGGATCCATATTTCCCTTCACATTACCCCAACTAGGGTTGGTCAAGAAACTTGAAGGGTTTTAGGTAGGCATTCCAAATTCCAACTGCATTAACTCGCACCTCCTTGATCCGCTGAGTGGACTCCCCAATACTGAAATCCTTTCTAGATTTCCTCAAACATTGCCTCTTGGTCACACCAAGTCCGGCTGTGGCTGTCAACCCTTGATGCAAACCAAGTCAAGTCAACCTAAAACCTTGAATTAGAATTCCCCGATAATTGAAAGCACCCCTACTAGGGTTGGTCAATCACTTTGAACTATGGTTCAATTCTAACCAAGATTATGGAAGGCTATGCCGACTTAATATTTATTTTGGGGGATTTTATCCTTATACATAAATATCCATTTTATTATCTTTGATTAGAAGCTTGTTAATATTAAGTGGGATATAATTAAGTGATAAACCAAGTCTAAGATAATATTTATGTAGAAGCCAGTTTTCTTTTAGTTCTATCTTGCATGCTCGTTTAATTCCTTAATTGTGTGATCGTGACAACACACCCACAATAAATAAACCGTGCAACTGACAGAAATAAAATAAATGGTATGATCATGAGCTTTTCTATTGGTTCGTTTATCTAGTGGTTGATAAACTAACCCAAGACCTAGGGGAGAAACACCTTGAACCTTTCGGGTTCGTGTTTATAGCTTTCCACCTATCCACCTTTGTATATCCTTGAATTGGTTTTACCTTGGCTCCTGACTTGAGCTGCCTCCACTAGCTTGGGAGGTCCATCCATTACAAATGCATTTATATCACATGCAGGTGAGGGGTAAAATGGGGTTTTTACATAAAAGAATCCTTGGGCGCGCAGGCCCTACATATTAATGAGGAGATGGCTCATAGGGCAACAAATTGAATTTAAATAAATAAATTAAAAGAAACCATTCACATATAAAGGTCTCGGTCTAGCTCACGATCATCCATACATAGAATTATATTTACGCATAAATAAAACTAGCATTCAATTTTTTAATCGTTCTTGTTCAAGATAAATCATGCT
The DNA here is from genome assembly GCA_963277665.1 of Viscum album. NCBI lineage: Eukaryota > Viridiplantae > Streptophyta > Magnoliopsida > Santalales > Viscaceae > Viscum > Viscum album. The sequence continues at coordinate 585,765,503 of OY728130.1, forward strand.
CAAATCAATTAATTATCTTTAATTAATCAATCCTTTTATCTTAAATATGTTTTCTGAATTTCCTTGAGATTCTCATCCATCATAATTTTAAACAAATAAATTCATTTAAAATTATCCTTGTACGTAACTTGTACCTTGGAAGAAACCCGTTGAATTCCTATTTATTACGCAGAGGATAAATTAAACACATATATATAAAACACCTATCACGTGGTGTGCCTCAGCTCTACTCCTGCACCATGGTACACGTCTCAAGGGTTTGTATAATATAATAATAAATTTTAATAAATCTGCGTAATTTGGGTGAGTACACAGAGTGTAGTTCCGACTACACGGCGTGTACTTTTCTTCACCGTCCATCCGAAGTACATGCCTGGGGACAGGGCGTGTTAATGTACTTTGGAAATTTTCGGAGTACACGGCGTGTACAGTGGGACACACGCCATATAGTTTCCACGTTACACGGTTTCTAGCCGGGCAGGCCGTGTACGGAGTACACGACCCAACCCTAACCTGAAGGGACTACATGCTGTGTTCATTAGACCACACGACATGTATTCCGAAAACTGTGTGCCACCTATTTCTGGTCAACACATGGTGTCTTAAATTCTTAGAAAGAATCCAATACATGGCCTGATTTGGTGGATCAGTCAAGGCATTGAACCTAGACTACATTGCGTGTAGTTCCGACTACACACCGTGTATTCTGGTGTTATACGGCCAGAAACGTTTGGCTCCTCCAAATGAGTTCCTCTATTTTATTTTAATCAAAATTAAAAGAAAAATTTGTTTCTGTGAGGTGAAAGAGAAATGAGAGAGGAGGAATATATCTCGATATTCAGATTTCTAGAACGATTAAACTTGAATTGAAATATTTAAATTATTAAATGCATAAATTACCAATGAAAAACTAAATAATTATAATCAACGATATGACCCCTCTAATACCGCTTGAAGGTTCCGGGCGCAGTAGAAGCGCGTTGGTGGGTTTGCCCAACTTTAATTTTAACGTTAAATAACGTACAATCACAGATCCATCACGATATAAAATGATGAATCTTCGGAATAGAACGAAGAACGAAAATAAAAGAAGAGTCCCGGAACCCTTGAGGAGGATCATCATATGTTGATTATAATTAATTTAATTAATGCATAAGAATTACCTTGTTGGATTTATTTATTCATTGATGTGTCCGGTCACGATTTGATGATTCGTTGTTGCGTCGTAGAATACAAGTGTAGGATTCCTCTAGCGGTGATCCACACGTGTGTCACGTATCTCCAGATGTCGCCGGAAGGATCTCCGGGTGCTAACGTGGAAGAACCTTCGCTTGCGATGTCCGCCTTCGACCGCCTTGAACAAGTGGAGGATCTTTCTCTCGTAACTTGAGGGCATTCTTGGTGGAAAGGGAATTCTCTCTTGGCTTGAGAGTATTTCCAAATCCATTGTGCAGAACAATGGATCTTTTAAAATGTTGGGGTTGCGATGATATTTATAATCAGGTTTGAGGTTAATAGAGTTATGACAATAAATAAACGCGTTACACGTTTTATTTATTTCATTAACTCTTATTGGAAACCTCCACGTCGAATTATTAATTCCTTGACATGTGCCCACACTGATTATAATAAATATCATTTAATAAAACAATATTAAATTCTCAAAATCCCAACTGGAAAAACTACATGGCGTGTAATAATTAATACAAGGTGTGTACTTTTTTTCCATAAAACTACACGGCGTGTATATTTAATATACACGGCGTGTACTTTTATTTTCCATTTTTCTCCACCACATTTATTAGACCTTGAGTAATGACTATTTATTTCTTAAATAAATGTAAATGGATTACTCGCTAATATATATATTATTTCGTCCACAATATATTCTATCGAATAACTAGTGTCAAAATAAATGCGATCAGACATCCTTAAATAATTATTAAACCACAGTTGGGAATAATATTTATTTAACTTGTTAAATTAATATTTAACTGAGATACATGAACACACATTGTGTGTGACCCTCTAGGCCTCTTTCTCAGTGGTATTAGGCTGAGCCTGCCTAAAGTCCAAGGTTAGTGTCTAGCAACACGCCAAGGCACCCATAGAGAAAGATGTTAACGCCGCAATGACGTGTCACCTCCTATAAACGCTTACCGTGAAATATAATCCCTTTGTCTCGATATCTCCAATCAAGCGGGTTTCATGCTAGTGCCATCATCCCATGTGCTTGATTATTCTTTCTTTGACTTCTCGGAATTGAACTTGCCCATACCTTACCATGGCCATGGATTTATTTAGGCTATATCAATTCCATCAAAGGGCCTGAGATATCTACTTCTGCTATGGAACGGAAGGGACAAATCCTTTCTCACATTATCTATTAATGTTGTATTACTTGTGACGCACCCAACGTATCCTACCTCGCTGCGAACAGTGTGTCGTCACAGTTTTCGACAATACATCTAAGTGCGTGAGTTGTAATACCCATTAATAATAATCTTAAAGTCTAAGGACAAATACACACGTCTGCAGATAGGAAAATCCAATGACACTATGAAATGTGGATTTCCTACTGGCGGGTCTCGTTCTCATAAAATCCTCCTGGATATTACCAAGAGTTCACACCATGAGAAGGTGCCTCAAAGATTTCTGAGTCCTCACCCCTAATGACTTGTATTATTTGTGTCCCTCAAATAATATCATCCGGCCATAGAACATAAATTCAAGAACAATGTTGTAACGCCCCGACCCTAGTTACCCAGAGTCTATGCATTATTACATAACATTGGCATGATCACAAGAAAGATCAAATCTCGAAAGACCGATTGGTTTAGTAGCTTTGGAAACACTAGATATATTCATAAGTTTTACATTACATCATAAAATGAAAAACTACTACAACAACATATTGTCTCCATAATCCACACTCATATCCCCACATAATATCCCTGTAGGTCATTCATAATTTACTTCATCACTTCCTGGGAGAAATAAAACATAGAAAAGGGGTGAGCTCAAATGCCCAGTAAGGATAACAATATAGCGGAAACTTTCATAAATAAGAATAAACATTTAAGGCAATGTATAACTAAAACAAAAGCCTTTCAAACTTCAACTTTCAACATGGTACGTCATAAATAAAATTAAATAATGCCATTTACTTATTCACATGGATATTCTACTAATCGAATAATCACATGCAAAATCAATAACCACTTTCATAATGATGGAATTCATAATTCCAGACTATCATAACCACATAGCCAAGGTCTCGTGCCAAGACTACAAATAAGATTTTGTCAAGGCCTTGTTCCAAAACACTAGTTTGTCTCATGAGACCTACTGATGCATCGAGGAGCTATAGCAGGCTCCACCAGTCACATATTAAGTCCAATGCATTCCCATATGAAAAGGTTTAAACATAACATAAACATTCGTATTAAAACTAGAATACGAAATGTCAATAATTTCACCATAAACTATGAATGGTATAAAAATATCACATCCACAGTCAAACATATCACAAAACCTTCAATACAATATAGAAGTTTTGTATCATAATAAATCAACTTCAAATAAGCATAAAATCCATCAAAGGATGTTGACGTAGATGAAATCAAAACACTTTTTAGAGAAATATCTCTTTCTATTTTTGAAATCATTTAAGATTAATATAAAATAAAACATTTTCTTGAAAATAATATTATAATCTTGTAAGGAAAACTTTGAATATTTTATAACGGCGGAAAATAACCGCACCCGCTGTATAAGTTAAAAAAAACATTCTTACCTTAATTCTGTCGAAAAGGTTAAAAAGGACCTTGTTTTGAAAACAACGGAAAGATTCCTCTTATAAAAAGTAAAACAAGGGTATAAATGACTTTAACCCATATTCTTGTAAAAATGTTTTGAAATACATTTTTAAGAAACATGGATGTGGATGATAACGAGATCCTAGTAGATTATTACGTATAAACAACCTCAGATAATGAAGAGATTGTGAAATAACCATTACCTTGTACTTTTCCTTGGTTGGGGTAGGTTAACCTCCTGTATAATGGTGAAATAATTGTTATTAAATTATACAGGAATCATATACATTAATATGATATGATATATGATCTTTTAATATTGATTTGATAATAATATCTTAGTATTATCGTTGTTTCGGGTGTTAACTTACTTGTTTTCTTTTATATGTTTTGTTACGTAAGACATGTTTGTAAAGGATAGGTTGTATATTATTAATATCCAGAATGATATCATGTCAGTAAAAATTATTTTTTAAATCATCAAATGATAATTATACTTGAATGGATACGATGGAAAATGAATCTCATCGCGTTCATGGAGACGGTAGTCCGTACGTACGCACGAGCGACAATATCATTCTTTTAAAATAATATATAAATGGATGGTATATCATATATACAGAATCATTAACATGTTATATTTATTATTACATGAGTTACATATCATTATTATACCCATCCAAATAATAATATATTGAATAACAATTACACCACGACGTGGAGACGGTAAGCCGTATGAACGCACGTATGGTGACATGTTATTCAAAGGGTGGATAGAATACTGAATATGGTTGTACCATATTTATAATAACATCACAGTATATATATGATACTAGAGTCATTATTTTATAATGGTAACAACAAAGGAAGAAGAAGTGGAAGAAGAAATGAACTTGGAAAAGGGTGGTGAAATCATTACCTCTTCTTCGGGTTCTTCCTTTTGATTTGATAAAAAGGGCTCCTTAGGTTGTCTTTCTGATCAAAATAAGGACTATAGGTTGTAGTGAGGGAAGTTGGGAGAGTATTTGGGTAGAGTTTTGCCGAACCAAAAGGTTTTGAAGGTGTAAAAAAATGAGAAGGAGGAGTGCCCTTTTATAAGAGGGGTGAGGGGCACCTTTGGAAAAGCTAGAGATATTAGTTTATAGTAAATTTATATTCTGTTTCCAATGGCTCAAAAGTTGAATATTCAAAGGTTAAGGTGGGGATGGGTCGAAAAAAACTCATCCAATAGAATTTAGACAGGTTTGGGTACTTATATTAACCTTATCTTTAAGTATTAACTCTAAGTTAATTAGTTTCACTTTTACAATGTCTCTTTGTATTTTTATATAATATTGTTAATAAACATACTATATACTTCTAAGAGACCCCCAAGTGGTCCATTAATGATTAAAATATCATGATATAATTCTCTTGGCCGAACATTAGATTTTTAGGAATTTAATATCAATTAATAATATAATATTTGTTTTAAGAACTCTTTTATGTCAATTTTGACACTATTCAATAGTTGATTTTTTTGAAACTCATAACAGATTGATTACTTCGAAAAAAGTAAATTAAATCAATCCTAACATATCATATTATCCTATAAAATTAGTTTAAGTCATTAAAAGTTTCATATTATATTTATTTGGGTATTTATAATATCAATTTATTTAATTTTTCACTATTTTAGTAATTACTGCATCATCATTTTGTCATAAATAAAATAAATTATTTAATGTCTAAAAATTATAAATAAAATATAATTATGTAATAAATATTTTTATCTTTCTAATGAATATTTATAATCTAAAATCCAACATATATAACCCTATGTAATAATTGTTTTTTCTAAAAGATATATGCTTGTGTCATTTTTGTATTCATTTTAACTTAATTAAAATAAAGTGTCCCTATCACCTACAAGTGGCACCATGGGGTCCCCAAATCGACCCAAAGATGCCTATTGTCGAACATGTATCAACCAATAAGGCTAGGACACGTTTTAGGGTAATTTAGTATTATTATAATATTATTTTTTAACCCTTATTTTTACCAGATTTACCCTTAACCATGGTAAATAAAATATTTACCACAGTAATTATTCAAAATGTCTAAAAATAAAAGTTACCTATTTACACAATTTGAACATACTGATTCCAAATATGGAATCCATTTTTCTAAATTCAAAACACAGAAGTGGCAGAAATTAATTTAAAATTAATTCCCGCTGTTAAAACAAAAAGCGTGTTTTTAAGAGATAATAACTATCAAAAGATTGACACTTGTTTATGTTCGGTTTAATTGTAAAATTATGTCCAATGACCAAAATTATATTAAATGGTAAAAATATATTCTAAATATACTTTAAAACCACTCAAATTCATAATTTATCACTGTTAATTATTTTGATTAAAAAAGTTGTTTTTAATTAAAATTTATTAATTTTCATTATTCATCAAAATATTAAAGTTATTCGAAAAGTACCAAAATTTTATCTGAGGCTAAATTAGATATTCCGAATCCAAAAAATAAGTCCATTTTGAAATATATGATATATATATAATTTCAAAAAGTAGGTATTACTATTCATAACGGCTAGTTTGATTGGTTGTTAGAACTCGGTGTTGCGTACAACACACGCTATCGCATTATTCAAAGAGAAGCGTACCGTAGAAGCTTGGGGTGTTAAATTCTCCCCTCCTTCAAATAATTTCGTCCTCGAAATTTCTAGAATACTACCGCATGAAAAGACTCGGGTGGCTCTTCATCATAAGTTCCTCGGGTTCCCACGTTGCCTCTTCCATCTTATGGTTTCTCCACAAAACGTTTACCAGACGCGTCGTCTGGTTTCTCAGTACTTGTTCTCTCGTATCAAGAATCCTGACGGGATCTTCACAATAGGAAAGATCCGGTTCCAGTTCTAATTACTCATAGGTGAGTACATGCATTTGGTCAGGCATGTATTTCCTCAATAGAGATACGTGGAACACATCGTGAACTTTGGAGAGACATTGCAGCATTGCCAATCGGTAAGCTACGGCCCCAATTCGTTCTAGAATTTCGAAAGGTCCGATGTACCTGGGACTCAATTTACCTTTCTTACCAAAACGTATGACTCCCTTCCATGGAGATACCTTCAGGAAAACATGGTCACCGACTTGAAATTACAAATCCTTCCTTCGATTATCAGCATAGCTCTTCTGCCTACTTTGAGCTGCTTTGATGTGATTTTGGATTACTTTCACCTTTTCCACCGTTTCTTCCACCAGTTCTGGGCCTACAAGTATTCTTTCACCAACGTCATCCCAACAGGTTGGTGTACGACATCTCTTTCTGTATAACGCTTCATATGGTGCCATCTGAATACTCGAATGGAAGCTATTGTTGTAGGAAAATTCTACCAGTGGTAAATATTGATCCCACATACCCTGAAAATCAAGTGAGAAAAATCTCAACATGTCTTCTAAGGTCTGAATAGTCCATTCTGATTGTCCGTCTGTCTGAGGGTGGTAAGCAGTGCTCAAATGAAGTTCATTATCCAGGGATTTCTGAAGACTTTTCCAAAATATTGATGTAAAACGAGGATCACGATCAGAAACAATCAATAAGGGTACTCCATGAAGTCTCACAACATCATTAATATATAGTCTTGCTAGATGTTACAGGGGTAGATCATCTCTTATAGCAAGAAAATGTGCTGACTTGGTAAGACGATCAACAATAACCCATATTGCATCGTTCCTTCTAGGAGTCTTTGGTAGCCCCATGACAAAGTTCATTGTAATATTTTCCCATCTCCACTCCGGTATGGGAAGAGGTTTCATGACTCCTCCAGGCTGTTGCCTTCCAGCTTTCACTTGTTGACAAACCATACATCCTGACACAAAATCAGAAATCTCCCTCTTCATGTTGTCCCACCAAAAATGTTCCTTCAAATCTCTATACATTTTGGTGCTCCCAGGGTGTATAGAGAAATTGGAACTATGAGCATCATCCAGCAATTCCCTTTTTAGATCAGGTATATTGGGAACACAAAGTCTCTTCCCGAATTTCAAAATTCCATATTCATAGACAAAGTCTCTCAATCTCCCATCATTCACAGCTTTAATCTTCTTTTGGAATTCTTCATCATCAGTCTAAGAACTCTTAATCCTTTCTCGTAAAGATGGTCTGGCAACCATTTGAAAAAGAATTGATTTTTCACCTTCCCTAGTTATACCCATGTCCATCATTACTAGATCCATGAAAATTGGTTCCCTTTCCATTCTCATCATGTTCAAAACTCCATGGTCTTTTCTACTCAAAGCATCTGCCACCTTGTTTGCTTTCCCCGGGTGGTAGTTTATCGTGCAATCATAATCCTTGAGTAATTCAAGCCATCTCCTTTGCCTCATGTTGAGTTATTTTTGTGAGAAAATATACTTCAAACTCTTGTGATCAGTATAAATCTCACATTTTTCACCGTAGAGGCAGTGCCTCCATATCTTCAAAGCAAAGATCACAGCTGCTAACTTGAGATCATGAGTAGGATAGTTTTGTTCATTAATTTTCAACTGTCGTGATTTATAGGCAATAACTCTATCATTCTTCATAAGTACACAACCAAGTCCTTTCTTTGATGCATCACTATAAATAACGAACCCATCATTCCCCGATAGTAGAGTCAATATAGGAGCATTGACTAATCTTCCCTTCAGTTCTTCAAAACATTCTTCACACTCTTTTTTCCAAAAAAATTTAACCCCTTTACGTGTGAGCTTCGTTAATGGGTAAGCCAATCGGGAAAAATTATGGAAGAAACGTGGATAATAACCTTCCAAACCAATAAAACTACGTACCTCAGTTATACTCGTAGGTGCTGGCCATTCTTGGATTGCCTTGGTCTTAGAAGGATCAATAGAGATTACATCTTTTGAGACAATATGGCCAAGAAAAGAAATCTCCTGAAGCCAGAATTCACACTTGCTAAACTTCCCATATAATTCATGCCTCCTCAGAGTCTTCAAGATAATGCGCAAGTGATTTTCATGATCTTCGTAGGTTTTGGAGTATACCAAGATATCATAAATAAATACCACCAAAAATTCATCGAGATACTCCTTGAAAACTCTATTCATCAGATCCATGAATACAGAGGGTGCATTAGTCAATCCAAATGGCATTACGGTAAACTCATAATTCCCGTACCTGGTTCGAAATGCTGTCATCGGAATGTCTTCCTTCTTCACACACAACTGATGGTATCCAGATCGAAGGTCAATCTTTGAAAAGTATTGAGCTCCATGTAGTTGGTCAAATAAATCATCAATACGAGGTAGGGGATACTTGTTCTTTATCGTTATAGCATTGATCTCCCTGTAGTCGATACATAACCTCATAGATCCATCTTTCTTTTTAACAAAAAGAAAAGGGGCTCCCCATGGAGAACCACTAGGGAGAATAAATCCCTTATTACTCAATTCCTCTAGTTGTTTCTTTAGTTAAACTAATTCTATTGTGGCCATTCTACAAGGGGTCTTCGATATAGGCCTTGATCCAGGAATCAAATCAATGGAAAACTCAACTTCTCATTCTGGAGGATGTCCAGGTAAATCTTCCGGAAATACATCTACAAATTCTTTCACAACAGGTACATCCTCTATTTGAACATTCTTTTCCTCACCGACAGTTATTTCATTCTCTTCCTCCCCAATAATTGAATTAAGTTGAGCTACTGGGGGTGGATCTAAATAAGAATTCGGTGTTGACGATTCTACTCTAAAGATAAGGTGTTCCTTATCATTATCATCAAGAATCGTAACGTCTTTCTTCTTACAATAAATCTTCACATCATAGTCTGAAAGCCAATACATACCAAGGATTATATCAAACTCAATCATAGGTATGACGATGAGATTAGTAGATAACAAACATTTATGTGCTCTAATGGGGGATGATTAACAAAACTTTGTTGCAATGATACTTCCCTTAGGAGTTTTAACTGACAACTCCCTTATTAAATCAAGTTGCAAATATCTAATTTTCTTAGCAAACAGGGAAGACATGAAACAATGCGATGATCCAAAATCAAATAATGCATTTTCTAATCTTGAGGAAACCATTAAATTACCTTCCACCACGTCTTTCGGAGCTTCTACCTCAGCAGTAGTGATAGCATAAGCTTGGCCTTGATCCCTTGGCCTTTTCTGAGATAAGTTCTCCTGACGCTTAGGACATGAATTTGCATAATGCCCCATCTCCCTGCAATTGTAGCACTGAACGTTGGTAGCTTCCTTCTTCCCCTTGCAATCACGAGCTTGGTGGCCTTTTTCACCACACTGGTAACAGACTCCCATTCCCTTCAAGCAAGTACCAGGATGTTTCTTCCCGCATTTACCACGAGATGGATATTCAACCTTTCCCTTCTTCCCCTTATTTCCATTCCCAGATTGATCAACATGTCTCTTCTTCTCTTGCTTTTCTTTAAAGTCATAAGACTTAGAGAATTCCTTTTCGGTCTTGATAGCACATGAGACAATGTCTTCGTACGACGAAAAGGATTGTGAGACTAATGCTCGACGGAGAAATGGTTTTAACCCATCAAAGAAATGATCAATCTTACTTCTTGGGTTACGTATATAATCACCAGCATACCTTTCTAACCTTGTAAAGTTAGCCTCATACTTTGTGACATTCTCATCCTCCTTCTGTCTCAGACTTAGAAATTGCCTTTCCATATCTGCTCGATGGTCGCGAGGAAAGTATTTTTCTAAAAACAGATCTTTGAACTCCATCTATTCCATATTTGATACTCCATCATCTTCCTTCATGTTTTGAATCAATGACCACCATTGATCAGCATCTCCAGTGAGGCGGTAAACTGCCATGATAACTTTTTCCCTTTCACTGCTCCCCAAAGCCTAAAATATTTTCTCTAGGGAATTTATCCATTGCTCAGCTACTAAGGGATTTGTACTCCCATTGAACGTTGGTGGTTGTTTCCTCATAAATCGATCTAACATTGACCCTCCACGCTATGGATCAGGGTGCTCCATACGGGTAAGGTTATTATTCATAACCTGAGTAAGTTGTCCAAGTATGGTGATTAGCTGATCGGCACCAGTTGCATCACTAGACCCACTATAATTATCTTGAGCAGGAGGTCAATCCCTACATGGAGTGCGTGCATTGATACGGTTTCCATTTCTTCCACTAGGCGCCATTTCTAAACAATGGCATAAACTAGATCAGTTTATGAATCAAAATACATAATCCCATACTTATAAAACACTTAACATAAATTGAACTATTTATGGATATAATCCATATTCATAAAAATGTTTTCTTTGAGGAAGTATATACTCATAAACCCTTCATAACGATTTGTAATGAAAATGAGAGTTTTCCTAAGCATATCCCCCGGGAGTGTCGTAACCAAGAGTGCAGCAAGGCCCGTTATCGTGCACCAGTTCCCGTTTGAGTCTAGCTCAAAGCGGTGTTTTCCGGTTTTACCCCTAGGTACATCTGTTCCAGAGCCGCCTCTACCTCCTCATATCCAGACATGGATGTATTGCTCAGAAAACTCACAAAATCTCTACAATACCAAAATTCTAGGAAGTTCTTCTATACTAATCCCCAAAGTTCATCTTAGGTCTACGTGCTCTAATCAGAGTTTATCTAAATCTAGCTTCCAAGGTTTGTACTAAACTTCCTCTGATACCAACTGTAACGCCCTGACCCTAGTTACCCAGAGTCGGTGCATTATTACATAACATTGGCATGATCACAAGAAAGATCAAATCTCGAAAGACCGATTGGTTTAGTAGCCTTGGAAACACTAGATATATTCATAAGTTTTACATTACATCATAAAATGAAAAACTACTACAACAACATATTGTCTCCATAATCCACACTCATATCCCCACATAATATCCATGCAGGTCATTCATAATTTACTTCTTCACTTCCTGGGAGAAATAAAACATAGAAAAGGGGTGAGCTCAAATGCCCAGTAAGGATAACAATATAGCGGAAACATTCATAAATAAGAATAACAATTTAAGGCAATGTATAAATAAAACAAAGGCCTTTCAAACTTGAACTTTCAACATGGTACGACATAAATAAAATGCAATAATGCCATTTACTTATTCACATGGATATTCTACTAATCGAATAATCACATGCAAAATCAATAACCACTTTCATAATGATCGAATGCATAATTCTAGACTATCATAACCACGTAGCCAAGGCCTCGTGCCAAGACTAAAAATAAGATTTTGTCAAGGCCTTGTGCCAAGACACTAGTTTGTCTCATGAGACCTACCGATACATTGAGGAGCTATAGCGGGCTCCACCCGTCACATATTAAGTCAAATGCATTCCCATATGAAAAGGTTTAAACATAACATAAACATTCGTATTAAAACTAGTATACGAAATGTCAATAATTTCACCATAAACTATGAATGGTATAAAAATAGCACATCCACAGTCAAACATATCACAAAACCTTCAATACAATATAGAAGTTTTGTATCATAATATATCAACTTCAAATAAGCGCAAAATCCATCAAAGGATGTTGACATAGATGAAATCAAAACACTTTTTAGAGAAATATCTCTTTCTATTTTTGAAATAATTTAAGAGCCATATAAAATAAAACATTTTCTTGAAAATATTCTTATAAGCTTGTAAGGAAAGCTTTGAATATTTTATAACGGTGGAAAATAACCGCACCCGCCGTATAAGTTTAAAAAAACATTCTTCCCTTAATTCTGTCGAAAAGGTTAAAAAGGACCTTGTTTTGAAAATGACGGAAAGATTCCTCTTATAAAAAGTAAAACAAGGGTATAAATGAATTTAACCCATATTCGTGTAAAAATGTTTTGAAATACATTTTGAAGAAACATGGATGTGGATGATAACGAGATCCCAGTAGATTATTACGTATAAACAACCTCGGATAATGAAGAGATTGTGAAATAGCCCTTACCTTGTACTTTTCCTTGGTTGGGGTAGGTTAACCTCCTGTATAATGGTGAAATAATTGTTATTAAATTATACAGGAATCATATACATTAATATGATATCATATATGATCTTTTAATATTGATTTGATAATAATATCTTAGTATTATCGTTGTTTCGGGTGTTAACTTACTTGTTTTCTTTTATATATTTTGTTACGTAAGACATGTTTATAAAGGATAGGTTGTATATTAATCATATCCAGAATGATATCAAGTCCTTAAACATTATTTTTTGAATCATAAAATGATAATTATACATGAATGGATACGATGGAGAATGAATCTCATCGCGTTCGTGGAGACGGTAGTCCGTACGTACGCACGAGCGACAATATCATTATTTTAAAATAATATATAAATGGATGGTATATCATATATACAGAATCATTAACATGTTATATTTATTATTTACATGAGTTACATATCATTATTATACCCATCCAAATAATAATATATTGAATAACAATTACACCACGACGTGGAGACGGTAAGCCGTATGTACGCACGTATGGTGACATGTTATTCAAAGGGTGGATAGAATACTGAATATGGTTGTACCATATTTATAATAACATCACAGTATATATATGATACTGGAGTCATTATTTTATAATGGTAACAACAAAGGAAGAAGAAGTGGAAGAAGAAATGAACTTGGAAAAGGGTGGGGAAATCATTACCTCTTCTTCGAGTTCTTCCATTTGATTTGATCAAAAGGGCTCCTTAGGTTGTCTTTCTGATCAAACTAAGGCCTATAGGTTGTAGTGAGGGAAGTTGGGAGAGTATTTGGGCAGAGTTTGGCCGAACCAAAAGGTTTTGAAGGTGTGAAGAAATGAGAAGGAGGAGTGCCCTTTTATAAGAGGGGTGAGGGGCACCTTTGGAAAAGCTAGAGATATTAGTTTATAATAAATTCATATTCGGTTTCCAATGGAGCTAAAGTTTACTATTCAAAGGTTAAGGTGGGGATGGGTCGAAAAAAACTCAACCAATATATCGTAGACAGGTTTGGTTACTTATATTAACCTTATCTTTAAGTATTAACTCTAAGTTAATTAGCTTCACTTTTACAATGTCTCTTTGTATTTATATATAATATGGTTAATAAACATACTATATACTTCATAGAGACCCCCATGTTGTACATTAATGATGATACTATCATGATATAAGTCTCTTGGCCGAACATTAGATTTTTAGTAATTTAATATCAATTAATAATATAATATTTGTTTTAAGAACTCTTTTATGTCAATTTTGACACTATTCAATAGTTGATTTTTTTGAAACTCATAACAGATTTATTACTTCGAACAAAGTAAATTAAATAGATCCTAACATATTATATTATCCTAGAAAATTAGTTTAATTCATTAAAAGTTTCATATTATATTTATTTGGGTATTTATAATATCAATTAATTTAATTTTTCACTATTTTAGTAATTACTGCGTCATCATTGTGTCATAAATAAAATATATTATTCAATGTCTAAGAATTATAAATAAAATATCATTATGTAGGAAATCGTTTTATCTTTCTAATTAATATTTATAATCTGAAATCCAACATATATAACCCTATGTAATAATTGTTTTTCTAAAAGATATATGCTTGTGTCATTTTTGTATTCATTTTAACTTAATTAAAATAAAGTGTCCTTATCACCTACAAGTGGCACCATGGGGTCACCAAATCGACCCAAAGATGCCTAGGGTCGAACATATATCCACCAATAAGTCTATGACACATTTTAGGATAATTTAGTATTATTATAATATTATTTTTTAACCCTTATTTACCAGATTTACCCTTAACCATGGTAAATAAAATATTTACCACAGAAATAATTCAAAATGTCTAAAAATAAAAGTTACCTATTTACACAATTTGAACATCCTGATTCCAAATATGGAATCCATTTTTCTAAATTCAAAACACATAAGTGGCAGAAATTAATTTAAAATTAATTCCTGCTGTTAAAACAAAAAGCGTGTTTTTAAAAGATAATAACTATCAAAAGATTGACACTTGTTTATGTTCGGTTTAATTGTAAAATTATGTCCAATGACCAAAATTATATTAAATGGTAAAAATATATTCTAAATATACTTTAAAACCAATCAAATTCATAATTTATCACTATTAATTATTTTGATTAAAAAATTTGTTTTTAATTAAAATTTAGTAATTTTCACTATTCATCAAAATATTAAAGTTATCCGAAAAGTACCAAAATTTCATCTTAGGCTAAATTAGATATTCCGAATCAAAAAATTAAGTCCATTTTGAAATATAAGATATATATATAATTTCAAAAAGTAGGTATTACTATTCATAACGGCTAGTTTGATTGGTTAGAACTCGGTGTTGCGTACAACACACGCTATCGCATTATTCAAAGAGAAGCATACCGTAGAAGATTGTGGTGTTAAAAATGTTATGGAACTTACGGGTTGTCATCATAGCAGGGATCTGCTACGACCCTTTAATGCAATAGCTATCCTTAGATCATTATCACATGACATGTCACGCAGAAGAACAATCAAGATGTGATAAGGCTTTTATTTAATAAATAAAGTACAAAGTAGTTGGTTCTAGACCACCAACACCAACAATACAGATGGGTGTTTCTCCACTCATCCCCGTTGTGAGTATTTTATTTCAAATATAAATATTTCAATAACTTATAATATCATATGTTTACTTTTTTGTTAAAAAAAATTTCAGGATCCACCCCTAGACGAGAGATATCCAATGAGGAGCCTGATATTGCTCCCAGTAGAGAGGCTGGTGGTAGGAGGGGGTGGTGTCATAGTTGGATGATCATCTCATGGTCTCGGTACTGAGGCCAGTGGTACGAGGGCTGGTGGTACAAGGTCTGGTGTGTCTTCAGGGACACACGGGATATTTAGGCCTCTGATGTTTACACTACCAGTTGGCCAGATGTCTTTGCCATCATCTTTTTCTTCTGGTTCATTATCTCCGAGCTATTATATTCCACATTCTTCGACTCATGTTCCGACATAGTATGTGGATGAGGAGCATACACTAAGGGACACTCTACCTGTACAGGATATTCCTTCAGCTTTTTCACATCCAGTGACACCCATTGATCCAACTACCACAGGTATATTTATATCTCTATCAAATTTTTATACCAAAATTTATTTTTATTATAACTTTTAATGATATTTTTACTTTAGTAATAGATTCATATACTGATAGGAGGCGGGGGAGGGAGCGTACTCGCTTGCGTGTGGTATGGAACCTCCAGACACAGTTTATGGTTAAATACAATGATGATGGAAATATGATTGAGAAATCTGGGCATGAATGTCGGGGGTTTTTGGCGACACTAGCCAAATACTTCGACATCATTCCGTTCAGCCCTCTCTCTTGGAGACATCTTCCACACAAAGTCAAGGATAATGCGTGGGCACAAATATGGGTAAAAAACCTGTTGGATTTAATGTGATGTGTTTTTGTATTTATATGAAATAATCTATTGGGTGTCAGCTTCGGTTTAACTTCCCTGATGGCGAAGGTGCATGACCAGCGCATTTAAAGGAGTTAAGAGAGCTTTGGAGAGCTTATAAGCATGAGATGTATGTTCGCTAGTGTGATAGAATGGGTATAGAGCTAGAGACATTACCTATCGTGGATGACTGCCCGATAGAGCAATATTGCCAAATGATTTCCCATTGGGTGACTACCAAAGTTAAGGTATTAATCCCATTTGAGGTATTTAAATGACAGTTTTCATATTTTTCATTAATCTTATCTTATTTATTATTAAACATAATTTAGTAATATTATGAAAAAAACAAAAAAAAACATTTATTCAATGTAATACCTCCACACTTTGGGTCACACAACTATGTCAGATCATGAGAGGCAGCTGGTACGATATAGTTGTTTATAATTTTTCTTTAGGACTTTCCCTTTTTATTTTTTCCTACTTAAATTATGTGATTTATTGAATATTGAATATATGATTATACTTTCACTTTATATTGTCTCAATGTCATTACAGAAGAAAAAATTGAATGTTGAAGGATGTTTCCCTAGAGAAAAATTGTTTTGATTGAGTAGAAGAAAAAAATATGGAAATGCAGTTAATTAACCGACCAAAGAAAAGATATTAAGTGTTAATTTGTTTATTTAAAAGTTAACAGGATGATTTAGAGGCTCTTGATTCCCATGATCCTGACAATTTTGGGCCACACGATCATTTATATCAGTTTTTGGGAGAGGAGCACTCTGGTCGAGTACTCTGCTGACCTGGTAAGAATATAGTCCCGACAAGGTATTGGTCCTCTCCAGGTATCCATTCTAGTACCACCGAGTTGGAACAGGTAATGAAGCATGAAAGAAAGTATGATAAAAGGGTCACAAAGTTGGAAGTACAAGTTCAAACGAGGGACAAAGAATTTATGAAACTGATGAAAGCTTTATCTTCATCACTTCAACCAGAGGTCAGCGCGGCTTGTCAGACATTTATGTCATCGATGGGTGCATTCTCCAATTCACCAGGCGGCAGTTCTAGTGGCAGTCGAGATGATGACATTCCTGGTGATGATGAGGATGCTGAAGAGGAAGAGGGCGAGGATGAGGATGAGGACGAGGGCGAGGATGGGGCCGAGGGAGAGTATAGGGCCGAGGGCGAGGATGGGGCTGAGGATGAGCATGAGGAAGATGATGAGGACAACGACGAGGACAGGGATGGCGGCAAGGATAAGGACGATGATGACAGTGGTGATGGTGATGGTGATCAGGGGAAGTTTGATCCATTACATTTTTGAATTCTGTATAACTCTTTATTTTTTAACCTGGTTTTCCACTCTGGTATAGATAATTTTGAATTCAGTATAACTCTTTATTTTCGACCAAATATGGAAGCCTAATGATGTTATAATGGTTTGGAGGTGAGTGATTCTATATGAGATTTTATGGGTTATTGTGGGGAGTTTCTTTCCCTTTAATTGATTGGTTTATAAAACTTCATTTGGTGCTGCATATATTATGTAATTGGAATTGGTAAAGTAAAATGTTGGTCTTGGATTTCCGAGTTGGTTATTTAGATGGTATTCTCTACCAAAAGTGGGTATATCTCTATTGACTATGGGTGTATTTTCTAATTGACTAATTTATTTATTAAACTAACAATGCAATACACATTTCCCACAATATGGAAGCACCACAAAAATCATATATAGACACTACACACAAAAATACACCCATGGGAGACACCCCTTGAGGTAGAGTCCCTCTCGTATACTCTTTAATTTAAGAATATTTTAAATTGAATTTAGCTTCTTTCTTAATTCTGCTTAATTATATTGAATTGCATATGTTTAATAAGTTTTCATTAATATAATTGTTTCATTTGATAAATAAAGTCATGTTTTTATAATAAAACCCCTCCAATGGAGGTGTCGTGTGACTGCGCTGGGCGAAAACACACTCTGCGTGTCGTAAATGAAGAAAACATGCTTTTGACGGTAAAATTCAGGCCGAAAAACATCATAATGACTTAAAATCACACAAAAACACCCTAATTATTAATTTTGAGGTGTACAAGGAGACGACACATCATTCGGACGTGCGGATTGCGCGGCACGACTGAATATGTGTTTTTAGGTGTTTGGCGTGCTCAAAAAGTGCGCGTGGGGTGGTCAAAACTGGCCAAACGACCTCAGAATTCCATGAAATTAGAAGAAAAAAAAGGTTGGGTGAATTTTTAAATGATCATCCAGACAGCACGTCAATCGGAGGTGTCGTGTGCCCACGCTAGCCGAAATCGCACTCCGCGTGTCGTAAATGGCCAAAACATGTTCTTAACGGTCAAATTCATGCCTAATGACATCATAATGACTTTAAATTACACTAAAACACCCTAATTATTATTTGTGATGTGTACGAGGACACGGAACATCATTCGGATGCACGATTTGCGTGGCACGACGGAATATGTATTTTTTAGGTGTTTGGCGTGCTTGAAAAGCGCGCGTGGGGTGGTCGAAACTGGGCGAACGACCTCGGAATTCCATGAAATCGGACAACAAAAAATGGTGGGTGAATTGTGAAATGTTCAGCTAGACGTTACATCAATCAAAGGTTTCGTGTGATCGCGCGGCCGAAAACGTACTCCGCCTGTCGAAAATGGACAAAACATGCGTTTAACAGTAAAATGCATGTTGAATGACATAATAATGACTTGAAATCACACGAAAACACCTTAATTATTATTCTTGAGGTGTACGAGGAGATGGAACGTCATTCGGATGCGCGGATTGCGCGGCACGGCTGAATATGTGTTTTTTAGGTGTTCGGCGCGCTTGAAAAGCGTGCGTGTGGTGGTTGAAATAAGCCGAACAACCTAGGAATGCCATGAAATCGGATGAAAACAAAGGGTGGGTGAATTTTGAAATGGTCGGCTAGACGGAACGTCAATCAGAGATTTCGTGTGACCGAGATGGCCGAAAACGCACTCTGCGTGTCGTAAATGGCCAAAACATGCATTTAACGGTCAAATGCATGCCGAACGACAACCTAATGACTCAAAATCTCCCGAAAACACCCTAATTAATATTCTTGAGGTGTATGAGGAGACGACACATCATTTGGACACACGGATTGTGCGGCATGGCTGAATATGAGTTTTTTAGGTGTTTGGCGCGCTTGAAAAGTGCGCGTGGGGTGGTCGAAACCGGCCGAACGGCCTCGGAATGCTATGAAATCGGACGAAAACAAAAGGTGGGTAAATTGTGAAATGGTCGGTCAGAAGGTACATCAATCAGAGGTATCATGTGACCGCGCTGGACGAAAATGCACTCCGTTTGTCATAAATGGCCAAAACATGCGTTTAACGGCCAAATGCATGCCGAACGACATCAGAATGACTTGAAATCACACGAAACCACCCTATTTATTATTCGTGAGGTGTATGAGGATACATCACATCATTCGGACGCGCAGTTTGCACAGCACGGCTGAATATGTGTTTTTTAGGTGTTTGGTGCGCATGAAAAGCGCGCGTAGGATGGTCGAAACTGGCCGAATGACCATGGAATGCCATGAAATAGGACGAAAACAAAGGGTGGGTGAATTTTGAAATTGTCAGCCAGACGACATGTCAATCAGAGGTGTCGTGTGACCGCGCTGGCCGAAAACGCACTATGCCTGTTGTAAATGGCCAAAACATGCGTTTAATGGTCAAATGCATGCCGAACAAAATTGGAATGACTTGAAATCACAAAATAACACCCTAATTATTATGTGTGAGGTGTACGAGGAGATGGCATGTCATTCAAATGCACGGATTGCACGACATGGCTGAATATGTTTTTTTTAGGTGTTCGGTGCGCTTGAAAAGCATGCGTGGGGTGGTCGAAACCGTTCGAACGACCTCAAAATGCCATTAAATCGGACGAAAACAAAGAGTGGGTGAATTTTAAAATGGTTGGCCAGAAATCACATCAATGGGAGGTGTCGTGTGACCGCACTGGCTGAAAATGAACTCTACGTGTCGTAAATGGCCAAAACTTGCGTTTAACGGTCAAATGCATGTCGAACGACATTGGAATGACTTGAAATCACATGAAAACACCCTAATTATTATTCTTGAGGTGTACGAGGAGAGAAAACATCATATTGACGCGCGGATTGTGCGGCACGGCTGAATATGTGTTTTTTAGGTGTTTGGCGCGCTTGCAAAACACACGTGGGGCGGTTGAAACCGTCCGAACGACATTGGAATGACTTGAAATCACACAAAAACACCCTAATTATTATTCTTGAGGTGTAAGAGGAGACGAGACATCATTCGGACACGTGGATTGCATGGCACGGCTGAATATGTGTTTTTTAGATGTTTGGCGCGCTTGAAAAGCGTGCGTGGGGTCGTCTAAACCGGCCGAACGACCTCGAAATTCCATGAAATTGGATGAAAACAAAGGGTGGGTGAATTGAGAAATGTTCATCCAGACAGAACATCAATCAGAGGTGTTGTGTGACCGTGCTAGCTGAAAAAGCACTCCGCCAGTCATAAATGGCCGAAACATGCTTTTAACGGTCAAATGCATGCCGAATGACATCAGAATGACTTGAAATCAAATGCAAAAATCATAATTATTATTCTTGTGGTGTAAAAGGATATGAAACGTCATTCAGACGCGTGGATTGCGTGACACAGATGAATATGTGTTTTTTAGGTGTTTGGCATGCTCAAAAAGCACGCGTGGGGTGGTCGAAACTGGCCGAACGACCTCCGAATATCTACTTTATGATAACTATTTTAAATGAAAATTTTCTTATAAAATTGATTGTATATCTCCTCTCTCTGTATGTGATAGCATGATCAAGCCACAGAAACTCCAGTGTATAACCAGATCACATGTCTGATTGATGAAAATATTCATAACTTAGATTAAATTATTAGTCATCTAATTAAAATTATAATGGGGTGAATAATTATAATTTATAATAAAAACCCACAAACTTATCATCCAATAATGTGTCCATCTATTCATTAAACTACCTTAGGTAAGTTTACTTTTCATGCACCAGAAAACCTTTTACGAGACATGATATTCATATCATCTATCACCTAATACATATCCCTTGATTCAATCCAAATAACTCCATCATATAAGAAATATAAATAATCACTTGAAGCTAAAATAATTTCTAGTGTTTCAAAATTATTGTGCTTCTCATGACCCAATCCTCAGGTTTCTTATAAAATACCCATTAAAATGATCAGTTCACCTATTTCATTCCTCTATATGCGGTCACATGATTCAACACTTCTTATATGATCATGTAATTCTTCCATTTACACACAATCACTTTCCCCTAATTTGTTTATATTGTCATTTATCTCTTACAGAATAATGTGGTCGCATGATCATTTCTTCCATATGTGATTGCATATAATATTAAATCGTACATGATTTGACTTATTTTATGTTAACATTTATGCTCAAAAAATGGAAAAAATGTGTGTAAAATCAATTTTATAAAAAATTAATCATGTTAGAAACATTGATTCTTATTTTTAAAAATAAATTTTTTTAAGTATAAACCATTTTGATCATACTATAACCAGACTGAAGCAAGCACAACAACATCTTTCTAGCATAAAGCACCTTGGATCCCATAGTATATCATTTTGGGTTTATTGATAATACAAATTGAAATTAACTTCCTCACACCATTCATAGTACCATATAATATCACTTCCATAACTTAAAGACTACATGAGTGGGGTTCAATGTAGAAAATAAGAGTTCGGGATAAAAATCCATATCCTGATACATTCAATTAACTCCCCATATCTTTATGAATTGAAAACATTACATACCTTTCACACACATCCCATCCCCATGTATCATATATCCCCCTCACTTCAACACCACAAATTCATCCAGAATAAAAAGATCAAATTTATGGTTAAAACCCACCAATTTATAGAACATAACATATCAAATATCTTGTTTCATAGATACTTTCTACTCCTTTGAAAATAAACCCAATTTGAAATAACCTACAAAAAATGAAAAAAATAGGAGATATATACTCTAGGGAAAAAAAATCATTTGATCCTCCTCATGTTTAGGTAGGCGGATATACACAATGATTTATCCAATTATTATTGAACACTGTAATGGCCATGTTTTTTCTCTTAATATTATTGACCTACCCATTTTCTCAAATTTTATCTACTGTGAGAATTTCTTTTTCAACCTTATATATAATGAAATGATACCAAATTTCAATTTTTTTGGTATGATAGTTTTGTATGGGACTATTCATGAATCGATATCAATTTATTTCATAGATGAAAACTATATATTGTTTGAAATCTTCACTAATATCTTCTAACAATTGCTTCTTCCCCAAAAGAAGATTACAGCCTTAGTAACAGAGATATATTCTCTTTTGGAAGTATATAGTGATATTTATTCTTAATTATTACTTAGCCATCACACGTATTTACTACCAATTAATAAAAAACTATTTCTTTTATATTTATGTATTACTATATATTTGACCTAATACTAATCCAAAAGGAAACTAATTAATTCTATTTTCCTAGATAATAATGTGAGATAAAATTAAGAGTACCTTACAAGTATCTCATTATGTGTTTAACTATTGTGAGGTGATCTTATTTTGGATTACTCAGAATCATGATGCTACATATTTTTTAAATAGGCTATCTGGTTATTTTTCTATCAATTATAGAAGGCTTAAAATTATTTTACTATATAATGTAGGATCCATAAATCTTCAATCCTTATGAATCCAAATTTTATTCCCAACTGAAATTAGAGTCGACATTAGTTTTTTTTTCTTTTTGATATTCTTTAGATTCTCTCCTGCATACATTTTCATAGAAAACAAAATTATAATGTACCTTTTAAATCACTTTTTTCCTATTAAAATATTTTAACTCTCCAATCATATAAATCTTAACTTATATGCTCTTTATTTTTAAAAATTTATCAACTAATTTTTTTTCATTGATTAAATATGATATCATCAACTTAGAAAAAAAACCATTAACTATTCTTCCTGTGATTTTTTAACATAAATATTATGGTCTAATTCATCTATTTTGAATTAAAAAATTTATAATTATGATACAAGTTAATTATACCTATCCATTGTTTACAAATTTAGACTGTACAAGTAATTCATCAATCTGGACAATTTGGTTTCATCCTTTCCAATCATGAAACGAATTGGTTATTAGATGAAAACCTCCCCTTAATGTATACTAATAAAGAATTATAATTTTAAATCAATTAGATATATCCTAAATACTATATTAATATCCATTTCTAATAAGAGTTATATAGAATCAATTCGAGCCAACAGAAAAAATGTTTCATCAATACCGACACCTTCAATTTGTTAGTATACTTTACACACAAGACATTCCTTACTTCAATTCACATTTCTATTCTAATCACATATCTTATTAAATATACATTTCATACCAATAACATTGTGATTTTATAGATTCTTCATAATCTAATAGGTCTAGTATTTTATCATTATGTCCCATTTCCTCCTTCATGAATTGAATCTAGGACGCGTTAATTTCCACATCATCAAATGAGGTTGGCTTCACTGGGGATAAGAGAGTATCATATTCTATACTCTTCATATTGCTTTATTTATATTTTATAATTGATTTGATGCAAAATTATACCTATGTAATATCATCATATTAACATATATTTGATCTAATAATGAATAAATTAATGAAAATAAATCCTTTTAATCCATATGCATAAGTTTTTTTATCAATTTTAATAATCGATATTCATATCGCAACACTAACGTAGATTCCATTTAATGTATTAGGAGTAGTTTCATCCCAAAACAATGAATATGTTATTTTATCCTATTTATTTGTATATTGTATTTTCTCCCACATAAGATATTGATTCCTGTAATATTAACAATTTTCTTCTTGAGATTATACATTTAAAATAAGTTACATCCCTGATAAAATTATCTCTAATATGACTTGTTAGACCTGGGGACACCCTGAGAGATGAGGGGTGAATCAAGGTGTAAACATTTTCTTTTGATTTAAGGATCACGTCCCCACATTGTGGGGAAATTGTAATATATGTTACATTGTATCATATAAGATCTAATAATATAATTACATAAATTAAAATTAGAACAAAATGAATTTTACATAGTCCACCACAAAGGGAAAGATACAAGGAATATACTCTGACAATGTGAAAATCATACCTAAATACACTACGTTTAACTAGTATTAGTGGATTGAAATTGTTCTTCTATAGACAATCCATTCCAATCACACATTATTTCCAATGTTTTTTTGGATGACACACTAGCTCTCTTAGATTACCTCCATTATCCCCTACCAATTCACTATTTAAGATGAATTCTTCTATGTTTTAACCACATGATGTTATTCTTTCCTTCATTACATGTATATTTAATATATCACATCATTGATGATATAATATGATGTTTCAATATTATAATTTTTCTTTAGATTATCATTATAATTTACCTATATAATATTTTAAAAAAATTTATCTAAAAACATTGATCATCACATATCCTACAGTCTAAAACCCAAAGTGTAAGATCCCTTCACATAACCTCGATCAAATCAACTTAGGCACAAGACTCCTTCATAAGAACATCTAGTATATAACCTCGATCATGAGAGATTGATTTAGAGAAACCTATCATGTATCTCATTTTCATGATTGGATTTCAAATAAACACATTTGTGACAGCCTAATCACAAGACCCCCAACATGTATCACCTTCAAAAGATCATCTGGAGAGTTACACCGATCCGAAGACCCTGAGCACAAGACCTTGAGTGAATTTCTCTTTCATCCAGGAATATAACCTTGATCATGAAATCTTATGTGAAAGACCTTAGTCATGTATGTCCTTTTTATGACCTTCTATGAATGAAATATGTATTGGGTTCTCATTCAGGTATCTCCTCTCTATTTATGTTATTTAACGAGGCCATAGAAAATAAAACGCATAACTTGATCACAGGTTTGATTCATGGAAATAATCCAAACATATATTAAATACATAATATTCTCATTAAACTACTAATGAGGTGGAAATGGGTATTTATAGGACCAAAACACAACTAATCTTTAGAAAAAGTAATCATCCATCTATTCCACTACCATGGGTGTGTTTTATTTACTAGAACCCAACCTCCTTTCGTGAGACTCTGAGCACATGAAATATATTGCTTAATTATTTTCATGAGAGTAAGAAACATACAAAAATATTCTAAAAACACCATCATTTATAATTTTTCATTATCCATGTTTTTCTTATGAAATCATCCCATGATTCAATAGAACATCCATGATTCCCATGATCACATATCATGTATCATTCATCAATATGTGGTTTCATGATTCAATACTACTTATGTGAACTCATAACTAGTTTGTATACAATATTTCATGTAACCTTTAAGTGTATTTGTGATATTTTATGTCTTATATGCAAATGTGATATCATGATCCTTTATTACTTATATTATCATGTAAATATTTAATATTTACATGATTAGGTTTTTTTAATCCATATTTTATGCTCTAAAAATGGAAAAAACTAGGTGATGACAACATTTTACAAAACATTGTTCTATGTAAAAAACAAGCATTATTTTTCATATACATAAAAATTTTTATTAATAAACTATATTGATAAAATCATAATAGAATTGAAAACAATCACAACACAATTATTTTATCATAGAATACCTTTCTTCTGAAATGTAACCTTTTAATTTAGAAACTACCATGAAGAGTTTCAGAATTCATCTCATTTATTGTACATGTTAAAAAATTGATCACTTATTCACAACATCCATTCTTAGGAAGGTGAGGATATATGTGATCAAAAGGAAGGAAGACATGAAAATATGAGTTGTGAAACCACATGGTTCAATTGTATATATTCTTCTACAACCATGATCTATGACACTGATATATGATTGTGAGATGATAAAACGATGATATATTAATTTGATCATGAAATTGTGCATGTTACCACAATATCTAGGTTCTCTCATTCTACTTTCTTATATAAAACTAAGCAATTTTATAAAAATTTAAATTTTAAGATACTTGGTTTAATATGTATATTGAATTTTTTTTACATCAAGTTTATTTGAATATTTTTATTAATTTATTTATTTTAAAATATATACTAATTATTTTTTAAATACTCAATTAAAATTTAATTATTTTAAATTTTTAAATTGATTGTTAAATTTTTTTATTATTTTTTTGAAAGTATTGGCTTAGGGAACTTTCATATTTCAAATTTATTTAACTTAAATATTTTATCTATTGATTCTCTTTTAAATTAATATTTATTATTAGATAAACTATTTTATGTATTTTAAATTTTTTTAACATAGCTTCAGTAATTTTGAACTATTTTCATATGATATATTAAAATATATCTTTGACCATTTATTTTGGAGATATTTTTAATGGATTGATTTATAATTTTTTGATGCATTTTCAGATATGGTTTTAAATTTATTCTATAATTTCTAATCTAAAAGTTTTCATTTTCAAATAATGTTATTAATAATGAATCCAATTTCTCCCTCAAATATAATTATAGTGATAATAATGGAAGTATTATTACGGTTCTAAATTATTTTATTCAATGAATTTGTTTGTTATTCTTTTCAGTTCAACATTTAAGTGGAGGTCAATTAGGCTTGGTATGTATCAAATATCATTGATAAAAACTTTTAAATATTACCTTTCCATTGAGAAGAATTTTTTTAATTTTTAAAGTGATTTTCAACATTAGGAGTGTTGTGAAATCATTATTTCAGGTTCTATATGATCTATCATGTGTTGAACAACATATTCTGTTTTTGATTTTCAATTCAAAAATTTGCTTTTTTTTATTGGTTGTGACTCTGGGATTCTAAATTTAGGATCATTCGAGTTGTGGTTTCTTTAATCAATAGTCAATGTTTTAATTGTGTTATGACTCATACCAAATTTTGTGTCCCATTTTTGTTACCCATACAAATTTAAGAAAAAGATTTTCTAATCATATCATGTTTCCCCTTCAAAATTCAAAAAATTGAAAAATTTATCCCTCATAGAGTAGAGTAGTATAAGAGTAGAGTAGTCCTAATTCAGAACAAAGCAATATAAAAATCACCATTATCATTATTTTAATTTCCATGAAAATTAACTCTTTTAATTATATTTTATAATTAATTCATAAAATTAATCAATATATTTTACGTTTTTATATGCATGATTCACCCCCTCTATAACATCAACCATCAGAGTCTCAAACCTAATATCTCCCTCACATCCTTGGTCATATCATTGAGTAAGATATCAAAAAATCATGATGAATCTATTCTGGAAGCCAAATAAACCAGCAACACTATCCAAATTTATAAAAATTAGAGGTGATTTTGCATCATCCATAAGAGGGGACACTGTTAATGGCTAGTTATGGTCACTTTAAATGTAATCACATTTACTTTTGATTAGTAATGGGTTGTTATCACGTCCATAATCTATCTAAAGTCACTTAAAATTATACACCATAGCACTTGAAATATCTCCACCATCTTTGAATCTTTAGTCATTGATCATTATGGATTTGGTCCTTCTACTAAAAATTTTCCCATTATGTAGTTAGTAGAAGAGTATTTTATTCCTTTCACCATCATGGATCCATTTAAATTTATACATATTTTTTTCAAGCCACTGTTTAGGGGTAATAAGACTATCAAATTTTTATTACACTTGGTTCTCATCCTGGGAAGCTCCATCATTTATTTGGTTTATGAATTATTAATCTAACTCTTTAACAACCTATTTTATTTCATAATCCATATTGTATAAGGAGACGTTACTCCACTCCCTTAACCAGCACATAATCAACCATGGTTTACCAGTAATAATTTTGATAAGATTGTAGTTGATCTCATATCACAATCCATGTAAGATGATTTCCAGAAAATCGTGAATAGTGAGACATGGATTATTAAATTTTAATTGAAATTGAAATTTCCAAATATCATTAATCATAAATCTATGATAAGGGGGTTGTGATTAGATATGAGAACTCTAAGGGTGGACCTAAAGATCCCAACAGGGTTTTTATTATCGCCAATGTGGTATAAACATTTTCCCAACCTAATAACATTACATCCTTTCATGGTATACCTCTCCCAAGTGAACTAAATTCTTGAAATATGTAAATTAATTATTTTATAGTTGTCAATAAAAGACTATAAATCATCTCCTGAAATTTGGTTGAAATTTGATCCATCTTTTTCCATATCTCACAACACTATGTTCAAGTCCCCAAAAATAACCCAACATTTTATTTCTTTAATATCAAATATAGTTCCCACTTTAGATCCATTTTCCTTATATAGGAGATATATTCATATATTAATGAGAGTTACAGTGTATTTTTTCTGACCATAATTAACATTAATTCATGATTTTACCTTACAGATTTGGAGAGAACCATAATTTTATCATGATTGGGAACACATAGATTTTCCACTACGCTATCATAAAGATTGTGAGAGACAAAAAAGAATGAAAAGGTACTCCTGTTAAAATCACTATAATTTTTAAATTTCTTCATAGTCTTTCTAATTCCAACCAATAATGGCTAATTGGTATCGAGTAAATGTCGAAGGTCTATAATAGTAGAAGCATTTCTATTCTATTGATAATTATAGTATATGATCCTCATTGATTTAATTTTTTTCTACCCTAGGTTTGGGGTTGGTTCTTATAATCCATATCTAGTGATCGCTTCCATCATTTCCATTTTTAATTTTTTTTCATTTTTCTTGGCTTCATGTCTCCATAAATGCAACAAGATTTTCAAGTTGATGGGAGTCATCTACCCTCCCCCCAAATAAACAACCTAGAAAGTGACCCCCATATCGTCTTCCCATAGATTTCTATTACATGGGTTTAGTTTGTTAATACTGGTAAGAATTCATATAGGAACTATCATATGATAATTTTTCCAATAATCCTTCTAACTAGGAACCTAGGTGACTGATTCCTCATCATTACTATATGGGGGAATAATAAGATGTCCCACTTACAGTTCCACATTATCAGTATATTCATTGAGTGATGTTTCCACCTTCTCCTTTTGAAAAACACAAGCTCCACGGTAGTAAGTACATTCTTATCATTTTCCATCCCGTATACAACATTTTCTATTATCAATTCCACTTCCTGGATGTGTTGGTTCTAGGCATAGGGAATGTTGTGTAGTCGGAAAATAAACCAAGAAGGTTTTCTTGATTTGGTGGATCATTTAAAATATTATACATGACATAAAACCCATGACCAATAAAAATTTTCCACATAATATTGACATAATGGATAACCCAAAACTCAATGAGTATCAATTCATATAAAATTTATAATTAATTTTTTTTTGATTGATATAAATGGTTTCCTTGTTAAGGAACATTATTTTGTGATTATATCGATATTTAGAAAATATTTCTTTGATTTCCTTAATTTTTTTGGGTTGATCCACGTATAGAATCTTTTTAGTGGTGATCCACATTTCCTCCCTCAATATTTACGAGATTTCAATTGATTTTTAGGTGATAGTGTGCAAAATAAATTATCTTGTATTTTTCATTTGTCCTATTCAAGTTACTTATATCTTAAAGGAATCTCTCTAGTAATTTTCATTCTTTAGAGGAATATAGTTGGAAGAATGGGGAGATAATTATTTTTTGTGCAATGAGTCTCTAGTCATGATAAACCCCACATAATAGACATAACCATTTTTTTATAGAGCTATGGATGGGAGTAAAATATTATTTAATTGCATGTCAGTCCTCAAATAATATAATAATTATTATCAAATATTATTCTGTATATTTTTAAAAGCATATTTTTATTATTATTTTATGACATGCAGTAAGTCACACAATGCTAAATTAATATTCATCACTAGAAATTATTTGGAATGATCTTAACTTGTCATTATTTAGTTAGTACCCGAATAAATATTTAATTAAATAATTCACTCATCAAAAAAATATTATTTAAAATCCAATGAATGAATATTTTTTTTAATATTCACGTAATCAAATAAATTATTTATTAATTAATAAATAACTATTAATAACTATTAAAATATTAATTATGAATAAAACATGAATAAAATTATTCTTTGATCTTGAGAATAATATTTATTACAATAATTATATTCCAATATAATTTAATATAGATTAATAAAAACAAGTACTATGTGACCAACTATGATTATTTATCACTGGCATTAGCCGGACAAGTCAAATGTCTATTATTACAATCTAGTAAAGGGTCAAGTAACCCAAGAGAATGATCATAATGCCACAAAATTTATGACCACATATGAATTAACTTTTTATAATATTATCACTTTATAAAAATATCTTATCATGAAGGTTTCACATCTGTGTTTTCATCCTATATACTTGATATGGCTATATTTGAAAATATGAAATAGACACATCATTATACCATTGCTATGGAATTTAAGGTGGGGATTCAATTCCAATCAAAGGGATGAGATATTTAATTCCATAAAGATAAAGGGAAAAATACCTACTTGACTTATCCATTAATTACATGTCATCTGCGATGCACCTAACGTACCCAACTATCGGTAAACACATGGTGACATTGTTTTCATAAAAAAAATTACTGTGTGAGTCATGAAATTAATTAATTATAAGATTAATTTTTATGACCTATTATACGTTATTGAAGATAGGAATATCATATGACACCAAAACATGAGGAATTCCTACTTGTGGGAATAATCTCATAATCTCCCATCCTGGAGATTACCATGTGAGAACTCCATGAGAATAAGTCTCATATACTTAGGAATACCTACACTTGACAGTCTATAAACTATGTGTCATGTCATATTGTGTAATCTAACAGTATAACTATATTTAGTAATATCATCAGGGAACATAGAGGTTCTCATCATAGAGGGGAACTAATTTGACATTATCAATATGACATATACACTTGGACATTATTACATTACCGTCATGAAATAAATTATTAGTATGCATTAATTTGTTTTATTAATATTAAATAAATTTAATGTACATGTATTTGAAAGTACAAAAAAATATATAACACCAAATCTAAATATGCCCCACTTGGACTATATCCAACTTCATAAAAAAAAATCACCCTACTATACTTCACATGATAATCATGTATTTTTCTGAGTTAAATCTTTATTCTAGGGTTCCTTCATATTGTCTTATATGGATATTCTACTCACTGCAACAACACCTCTCTCAAAAAAATTCATCAAGATATGGTACTTCTAATATATTTGCTTCTTCTACTAATACGATCCTGTATCTTTTCCAAGATCTACTGATATAATATTATCAAAATAGATTGTGATTGGATCATTACATGTAGGTACCACATCAAGCTCTTGGATATTGTTAATATTCATACTACTTCATTAGCTACCTCATAATCCTCAATATAGTTGAAATCGATTTTAGAATATGTGACCACATTCTAATTTTTTCTCTTCTAGCTCATAGCACCTACATCCAATGTGAAGATGTATCCCGTATGAAATTTCATATCTTATTGATATATTATGAAAATAGAATATACATATCACCTGATAAATAGTCTTTAATCTCCTCCATATAACTAGAAGATATCCATAGTACATTAAATATAAAAATGGATAGTCTTGACTACCATCCAATGGTGGTTTTCCAGGTCATATTGATATATTCCTACTGCACACAAGGTATAAGCATAATTTACACTTTAACATAGTATAACATACATGAATGATCCAATCATCAATTCATTTGAAATATTTTCCCTTAATTGTATGTCCTTATGTGTCTGAGGAAACATTTTCATGGTAATATAATATCCTATGACATTTTCAACAATCCCCTCTGGGATTGTTTCATACTGAGAATCTTCAGTATAATGTCAATATATGTGAACTATCATTGGTTTAGTGATCTCTTAGATCAATCAAAAGGGATATTGGGGAAAATAATAACCTTTTCCTCACCTAAGTCCACTATAGAGAGGCATTTATTCCACGAGGACACAACAGATAATAATATCTGTATTTCATTTCAAATAAGTAATATGTTATCGACCAATACTATTAAGAAAACAATCTCAACCCCACTAAACTACTTATATAAATAAGGATAAAATTCATTATTTAAGAAAAAAATTTCTATCATGACCTTATCAAACTGATTTTCCGTGACCTGGATGATTTATTTAATCAATAAATGGACTTTTTCAATCCTAATTCCTTGTTATCATCCTTCATAGTCAAAAACCCTTCAGGTTGTGTCATATGGAAATATTCACAAGTTCCAATTATGGAATTTTGTTTTAAAATCAATTTTCTAAATTAAATATTCATGAAATAGAATAATGGAAAGTATAATTTTGATGGATATCAACATCAAAGAATCTGAAAATGTTTCATCATATTCAATTCCATAATATTATTTAAAACTTATTGAAACTATTCACGCCTTATAGGAACTAAAACTCCTATCCATGTCAAATTTCTTCTTAAATAACCATTTTTAACCAACATGCTTTACTTCCACCGAAGGATATACCAAAATATACCCTTGGTTTTTTTAAAATGAAGCTGTTTCTAAATTCATGGATTCTTTACACTTGGAATAATTTTTTTATACATGCTACATCATTATAGATTAGATTATCATTATTACCAAAAAAATAATTTTTCACCATCCTTGGTGATTGGGAAACCATACCATTCTTATTCTCTAACCACTCTGGTACTCTATAATATTAATATTATCTCTATAACATCTTCTTCCATGGGTATTTGTTCGGTTTTTTTCATATTCCAACTCCTGTATACCTTGGTAATTTACTTCAATGAATTATATCTCTATTCATCTATCTCTTTCAAGATGTTATATCTCTCGTTGAATATAGTGTGTGTTCCTATTATAATATTTTTGTCTAACGGGTCATATAGATAATGTCCCATTGTATCCTTGGGTATCTTATAAAGGTACACATTATACCTAAGGTTGAAAGTTTGTAACCTAAAGATTCCTTGACATATACATTCCAACCCTGCACACACACAAACACACACACACACATACATATATATATATATATATATATATATAACAATACATGTTTTTTTCAATTCCATAATTAGTAGGGTATATCATCTGGAATTTTAGCTTGCACATGGTTTAATATTTGGGATTTTTTCCATAAAACATATCCCCAAAAGGATAATGGAGGAATCACATGATTAATCATTGATCTCACCACGTATAAATATATCAATTTCCCTCTTTCTCGTACACCATTCCACATAGGTGTGTAAGGAGGAGTGAGATGGGACATAATCCAAAAAAATGTAAATAATCAATAAAGTTCTTATTAATACATTCTCCACAAAATTCTATGTGGAGTTTTTTAATCTTTTTATCAAGATGGATCTCAAATTCATTCTTATATTCCATGAATCTATTAAAAGAATAAAAATTATACATCATCAAGTATAAAAACCCATATCTACTAAAATAAATAGTAAAACTAATGATATATGATTACCCAGACATTACTTTAACTGTAAATCGTCCAAACACATTGGTATGAACTAATTAAAGAATATCTTTATTCCTTTCACCTTTTTCACAAAATATTGTTTTGGTCATTTTTAGTTGTAAACATTTGTGGCATAAAACAAGTTGTTTAGTTCAAAGGAATCAATATATATGTCTTGATGTAATTTAGACATATAAGGTTTTCTTAAAGGACGTATATAATGATTCCAAATTTGGGTTGCGTATGAGTCATGTTAAGTAGTTTCATTATCGATTTCCATTACTCAGTATGTGTAATCCAACACATAAGGACCATTATTTGAATATTCCTTTAAAGAAAATACTATTTCTATAAAAGAAATTTAATTTACTCTAGAAAATAAAAATTAATCAACCCATATCAATTCTGAATATGGAAATGAAATTTTTGGTAATAGATAGAACACAATAACAATCCTTGAAATCCATGATCACATTCACTGTAAATTTGATGTGGTAATCCTAGATAGCCACAAAATCTAGTTTGGATTTGTTGCTACTACTAGATATACCACCCCTCACTAAATATTTCCTAATCTAAATTGTTCTTATATTTTAATACATATGATGGAAAAACATGCTATATATAATACCCATTTTTTAGAAATAGCTAAACTGAACTCGATAACAAAAGAACATGAATCTGCCCTTTACTTTATTTTTTGGGTGCAGTTATTCTTCTATTGTCA
The DNA here is from genome assembly GCA_963277665.1 of Viscum album. Classification (NCBI taxonomy): domain Eukaryota; kingdom Viridiplantae; phylum Streptophyta; class Magnoliopsida; order Santalales; family Viscaceae; genus Viscum; species Viscum album. The sequence goes on from OY728130.1 coordinate 585,800,268, forward strand.
CTTGTTTCTAGATGTGAAATAGATAGCATCATTCTTCCTTGTTTCCCCCTTGATCGTTATTTTATTGGGAGGAGATTTTAGAGAATCGTGGGGCTTGGTGAACATTTCTTGGACATTCTATTTATTCACCATAAGGATGGAAATATTTTATCACTTCGACTCCTTATCCACATTGTAAATAAGTGAGAGTACATCTAGAATAAACTTATCAATTTTTATCATGTTAAAATTTACAACAAAGAATGATAATCTACAAGGGAGTCTTGAAAGAATTAGATCGATGCATATTTCATCAAGAAGTTTAAAACCAAGAACATCTAGGCACTAAATGTATCCAATGAACATTACTAAATGATTCCTAGCTAGAATAAACTCTATAATATTTTTTTGAAAGAGTGACTTATATATCATAAATTGTTCCTATCATGATCTCTCTTGGAAAATACCATAGATATTTTTATGGAAGTTATATGCATCCATGTTTTTGTGAGACATCATGAGTTCACAAGAAAAATATATTAATATAAAAAAATTGAATGCATACCCATGATTCAATTATTTTTCATAGACAAGAAACTCTTAATCAATCACCTCCTTCGTAGGTGTATTAGATAATGAGGATTCTAGAATGTAAGATTTCTAATCATGGTGTAACACAACTCGAAGGCATCTGAACTACTCATGAGAAGTAACTTAATATGATAAGAAGATCTTTCCACAATATAGATCGCATGGATAATATGTATGATGGTAATTTATTTAATATATAATTAAAATGAAAGAAAATATTTCTTTTCTAGATTATAAATTATATGAGATATATTCATTATTAATTTTTACTAAATCTCCCACTAATTTATTAAGTCCCAACAACACTATCCATTGAACACTTAAATCCTAGTTTCTTAGAAATTTAGGTGTAAAACTTCGATATACCCCATCACATAACCCCAATGAGGGTTGGTCATGATCTTTAATGGTATTCAGGTAGACATGTATTTCCTGAATTTGGGCTTATAGATCCTTGATACATTGAGTGGACTCCCCTATCCAAAAATCCTGACATTGATTTCCTCAACACATGCCTCGAGGTTATATGGAGTCTATCCAGGGATACATCTTCCTTTATAAGATGATTAGGTAAACCCATAATCATTATAAAAACTCCATGCTAAAAGTAAGTTTCTCAAAAATGGCTGGTCAGACACATCATTCTAATTATTTCATTCCTAATAATATAATGGATGGCCAAAATCCAACATAATATTTAGTTCAGAGGGTTTTTTATTATGTATAAAATTATATTATTTTTTCTTTTACATGGATTTTTAATATAAAGTTGGTTTTATTTAAGTAGTTAAACATGTTTTGATAAAACATTTACTAATAATATATTTATTTATAATACATCTTCACACATTAATTAATTTATTTATATGATCACTAGCTTGCATCTATAAAATAATTAATGTATAATAAATAAATAAATAATTTCTTCATTAGATTATCTAATGATTTATTTATTATGTTGACAACAAATATACTTATAAACTAGGGGAAAAATCCTTCTTCTAGTGTTGTTATGAGTTACAACATTCCACATGTTCACATGTGTATCACCTTGGTTTGTATCATCTTAGTTATTTTTAGAACCATCTCTAGACACCATGGGATACTGTATTTTTTACAAGTATTTACAACTCAAATCAATGTGATGGGAAACAATGTATTGGTTATATGGGATTACATAAATGAACCTTAACATGTACGTCATACATAATAATAGGGAGAGGGATGACTCTCACGCCATCATATTTAATTTAAAAATTAATAATTACAAACCTATGAAATAAATTAAATTTAAAAAAACAAACTCATACACAAGTCTTGGTCAATCTCATTGATGGTCATAAACATGCAAAAAATAAACAAAAGTAAACCCAATTATTATTCATTTCTATATGTTATTTATTATTTAGTTAAATATTCTTGCATTAATTAAATAATTAGTTCAATATTATTTTAAATACCAGCCAAATTCTCTAGGATATTCCCATCATATATTCATTCATGTAATTTAAATGGGAGAACCAATAATTATAGACCATTACCATAAATTAATTGAGGATTTAAAAATTATATTCAAACATTATTATATTTTCAAACACAACAAGTAAAAACCAATATAATAAGGTTCTAATTGTATAGTCTTCAACTTAATATTATTTTAATAATATCTATTATGGGTAGACTAAACAACATTTAATTATGAGCTATATGTCATGTACCTTGATATTTGTTTGCTCGGTATACCTTTTATGGGATTCATTATGTATTTTAGCTGAACTACATGGTGTATACTAAACAGCTACATATTGTGTGATCCACCTATCATGTTCCCAAGATAAATTAATATGGAATCAATGTCTATCTCATATGTATTGCATACCTTATACTAACAAACTAAACATCGTTTGGTATGAATATTGTATTTCTATGCAACCCATCGAAGGACTCAACATGTTTGTTAGAAATGGGAATACAAATAATGTACAATTCATGTATACACTATGTATCTCCCATGATTTCTGTTTTCGTGACTCTCCAAATAGACCAACATGTATTTCATATGGGTGAATTAATGAACTAAACATCGAGTACAATGGATATACATAGTTTATTTTTTAAATTCTTTAGGTTGTTAGTATCACATGGTTTTGATCATATATATTTCCACACGACTTGAGTGAATTTCACTACGAAACCACCTAGACTACATGGCTTCCACACCAGCTACACGTCATTTAATATGAAATGATATGTGCTAGGTTATTTCAGTCTACACATGGTGTGCAATAAATACAACACATGTACTTACTACTCAATGTGTCACGTATCCCACTACATGTCCATATGTTGTGAACTTGGGTACATGGCATGTACACCATATACAGACCATGTAATATCTTGTTATCTAGAAAGAATAATCATCAATTATCGATAGAATATCTAGTCATTCTTAATCTATTCTTAGTCCTTGAAGAAATTAAATTGTTGAACATTGAGTATTAATATGTACAATATATTTAAATTAAAATCGGATTAAAGATGAATAATTATTGAAATGAAAATCAAACCAATATTTCACATATAGATAGATAATAAAATAAAAAATTAAACAATTGAAATGTTAATTCCTTTTAAACCACTTATAGTTTTCAAGAATTATGGAAGAGTCGGGGTGGGAGAATAAACCAAAAAGGTTTAGTCAATTTGGTTAACCATTCGCAATATTTTACATGATGTGAGTTCCCTGACCAATGAAAATTTTCCAGTGAATATTCATATAAGGGAAAACCCAATATCCATTAAGTACATTTTCATGTTATATTTATAATTTCTTTATTTATGATCGATAGAAATGGTTTCATTGTCAAGGAACATTCTATAATGATGATGTTGATCGTGATTAAAATCTTATAAGTTGCATTCATTATGTTATGGGGGATCCAAGTGTATAATCCCTCTATTAGTGATCCATATGTGATTCTTTAATCATCGGGTGACGATAATTAATTTTTGGGTTCTAGTATATTGTATTAATTAACATGCATTTTTCATGTTGATCACTTTTATTTCCTTAAATATTATAAAAATATATCTATAGCTTGTTGTTATTAATAGGATGATAATAGGAAGATGGGGAGATATTTTTTTTGTTCAAAAAAAATCTCAATTATTGATTTACCTAATACAGTAGGCATAATCATATAATTATAGAGCTAGGGTTTTGGTTAAAATATAATTTATTTTCATACTTACCCTTAAATAATATAATAATCAATATTAAACCCCATTCCGTAAAATAATAATAATAATATATTAGTATTGTTATATGGTTTTCACTAATGCACATAATGATAAGTATTGTTTATCTACTTACAAATAAATATCAATCACAAAACACAATCATGGTCTGGTTTGACAGATCAGTAGTTAATGAATACCCAAATAAATATTAAGTTAAATATTTCATTCATCAAAAAAATTACTTACAATCATGTGAATAAATATTTGTTAAATATTCCTATAATGAAAAATATTTTTTAATTATTAAATAGTTATTATTTCACAGTAAATATTAGTAATCAATAAAACATGAAAACCCCGATTCCTTGGTCTTGAGAATAATAATTATTCTATTAATTAAATTCAAATAAATTTTAATTGATATTAATGAAAAACCTTAATGTGTGACCCTCTAGGTTTCATTCTCATTGGCCTTAGGTGAGATTTATTAATTTAAAAGATTAATGTCTAATAATGGGTCAATGAACTCAAGAGAAATAACATAATGTCAAAACATTAACAACCCAAAATGAATACTAATTCTATAATATAATCAGTTTTTACAAAATTTCATCAATCAGTTTTCACATATTTTACATCAACCTATATTATTTCTATTTATTTCTTTCATTTTCTAAAATAAAAATTTCATTACACCATGTACATAAAATTTATTTCAATGGATCTATTATAAATATTCAAGATATAAACTTTCACAAAGTTATAAGGGACAAAACCATCTTTGACTTATCTGTTAATAAAAGTTCATTCCTGATGTACCAAATATACCCTGCTTCTATAGAGATCTAATTTTTTTCCTATAAAGACCTTGAAATATTTCTATGAATATTTCCAGAGCTGGGCGCAGAGAAGGCGTTCAATTCTGAGCGTAGTGTTCCTTAAATAATTTTTTAAAAAATGTTAAGTGTTTTAATATTAGGAACGCGTGGTTAACTAAAGAAAAAAGTATATCTCTTAAACAGTTGATATTATTGGAAATCTGAGACCATGGTTGGGTCCAGAGTGATGTGTCTACCCCAGGCACGACTTAAAATAAGTTATCATAGGACGTCCAGACACCGTGCTCATTGGCGGGGTGTTAAATGGATAAATTAAATTATTAATTTATTCATTTAATATCTCAATCCCGAATATCTCTCAAATATGAACTCATATAAAAAATTTAAGAACATATAAGAGCTTATAATGTAGGCTTTACCCAGAGCAAGATATAACCTTTGTCGGCATCAGGTGTTCAACATATGCTCCATCATGAAAGAATAATTAAATAATTGTTTATTTAATTTTTTGATTAATTTATTTTAACCTGATGAGTGGTTATGAATTCATGGTTATGAGATCTTGGCCTCATAACCATTTCATCCAATTAATCATCCTCCTCTCCTCTCTTCTCCCCTCCATTTATGAATGACGATGAAGCCTTGGATCCAGGCGGATCAAAGCATGACAAATTTAACATCTTCTTCCAATCGTTGTGCCAGTGTGATCTTCATAAACACCATATGGATCTTGATGAATGTGATCTTCACCAACGATTAATCCAAAACTGAGGTAGGATTTATCTTTCTGGGTTCCTTACGTAGGTTTAATTTTTCATGATGAATGCGAATTAAATAAATTAATTCGCAGATCGAAAAACAATGGATTGAATCAATTTCTTCTTTTTTATCTTGAAATTGAAAATATTAAAGTGTGATAAATATCTATTTGTCAATTCCTCATGTTATTGATTCTCAATGACGATGTCCAAAATAACATGGCCATTGATCCACACATATGCCATGATATTTTCTATTTAGTTCTCCACACGTTCTTTGGCAACCAAATAATTATGTGTTCCAAAAACCCAATGTTTCATCGAGCATGCAATATGAACGTGGAGATCCAAACTTGAGGATAACCGATTTGTAATCGTCATAATTATTTGGTCTTATAATAAAGATGAGACAACCCATGGATGGAGTGACGTGGAGGAGTAGGGAGGTCCAGCGTTGTTGGTGCAGGCAGTGCACACGTAGCAAGTGGGGGCCTTGTGGTTTCGTCCGGCGATGAGGTATATCAGGCAGCGGTGCGAGTAGGTGGTGCAGAGGTCGTAGTCTGGACATGTGCATGGTAGAGGTGCAGCGGGTCTTGGTCCATGTACAGGGGTGAAAAATCATGGAAGAATAAATATTAGATTGGAGAGATAAATAAATTGGAAGGGACTAAAATAAAAAGGAAATAAATTGAAAATAAATAAGAGGGAGAACCAGGTGGTGGAGTCCGGCACGCTATAAGAGAAAGAGTAATTTGTGTGTGGAATGAGTTTTGGAATTGAGGGGAAATAAAATGGTTAAATAAAAATAAAAATAATATATTAATGTTCTTATTATATTCGTTGATAAAACCATGTTTCGACCATAACTTCTTCATACAATCTTGGTTTCACGAACTGTCAATGGTAGTGTTCCCCTGACTCTGAGGAGGACATTTCGAGTCCAATATTGGATTTCTTTTTAGGATTTTCAGATCGATTTCATGAATTGCTCTTAAAATAATAGATTTAATATTATTATTAAATCTTCTACACGCCATAACTCCCGCGTGTGAATTCGGATTGACTTCTCATTCGCGACGATGTGATCCTATCATTAAGACAGGCAACTCAAGTCCAATGTTGAATATTAAATTCTGGTTTGTGGATCGGGTCCATGAAACACCAAATATTATTATTATTATTATTATTATGGGATCTTGTATCCAACATATCTCCCTCATACGCTCTCAGAATGGTGAATCGTTTATGAAGTTGATAACCTGAAATTAAGACGGATATTTCAAGACCAATTTTGGATATTTTAGGTCAAGTACAAAGTAGGGGCCCCATAGGGCTAGGTTTGCACTTATGGCCATGAAATGAAACTTTTTCACCAGGTATCAGTTATTCAAAAATGGGTAGTCCATCTCATGGGTTTTTTTATGTGGATCACAATGGTGTGACCCGTTCAGTTTTTCCAGTGTCGTTTGATGTATGGCCGGGATGGATCAAACACGAATCCAACTGAGCCCTCGGTACTAAAATGCCTATAACATATAGATTTTGCATCATATTTATGCACTTTCCATTGTGTTGGAACACTTATGACATGGTGGTCCTTCAGGTTACTCCCTTTTGGAACTTCGTGGAAGCTTAGGTACGGACGATATCCTAAGGAGTAGAACCAGGGTGTTTCTTTTATTGAGAGTTAGGATAGATACTCCCTTGATGACTCAAGGTGAGGGTATTCCTTACTCATATGATCTGGTAGATGCGGGACTCCCCACATCATTAGTGTGGTTTCATTTTACCCAGATATGGTTTTCTTATATTTGGGGTTGGTACTCCACCACCTGGACAGATCAGGTCGACAACATGGGTTACACCGTGTACCTGATACCCGAGATGTAAGACTTGTTTTGAAGCTCTGTACAGGCACATGTCCAGTGTACATGGAGTCCTCTCCATGATAGAGTAACACGACATGTCACTCTCTTACATTATGTGTATACCTTCTTCTACATGAACAACATTAAGACATGGGACGTTTTACATGGGCAATACCCAGGGTCAGAAGACACAGCTTGTGACACTTCTACAATTCGTGTTCTTCTTCGTACATGTGTTGATATTCTTGTCCACCATATCTTGGACATGTTCCATTTGGGTTAGTTCCCTTTCTGATCATTCCCCTGGAGTGTAGGTATCATTTATGTTCATTGGAGTATGATCCCTTCAGTAGGACGTCCCAAGATGGAGTCAGGTATCCCTCAGAGAGGCCCAGATCAAGATCCATTGTACATTCTTGACCCTAGGAAGATTCATGTATCGACATGAATATTCCCACAGGGCAACGATCCTCTACCTAGAAGGTGAATTTGGATGAGTCATGGTGTCCGCAAAGGCCCTGGTAGTGATCCTCATCTGTGAATCGTGATCTTTCACCACTTAAGAGTGTGTTCTCCCAAAATGAGTGTATCAATATCTCGTGACATTTTCGATGAATGATACTTCCTGAACGGATGTTATCATGGCTATTATACTCCTTGAGTGAGTTCTCTCAGATGAGTGCTTTGTGGAATCTTCGAACTGAATCCATGTCGTGGGGTTTTGCTGTTGTGTGACTTGCCTCTAGGCTACGAGTCTGAGTTACGAGTATATCTGCATGCCTTGGGTATATTAATGGGAATATACCTGGTGTGAAATTTTAGATGGAGATCCCCTTACTCTCTCATTAGGGTTTCTTTGAGCGATCATATCTAATATTTGGGTGGATATGTACTCTCTCTATTTACTATTGTTGTACCTTGTTCTATCTTACTACTCCCCTCTTTAGTATATCTCTTTCTTCACCCTCGAGCCTTCAGGGCATCCTACATAGTATTCTCATACTGACAATTTCGTGGGCTTTGCTCGCATTTGGTGTGCCCTTGAAGATGAAGGAAAGTATTATCATGATATCATAGGAACATAGGGATACGAGATGATTGTATGGTGTGTGGTGGTCATAGATTGGGATTCAGGAGTGGGACTCTTCCAGCTGTTTTACTTTTCTACCCTGTTGTTGGGTTGTGGAACTTTTCTAGTAGGGTGTCTATTTTTTGTCCTTTTTCCCTTTCAGATTTACTTTTCTTTTACTCTTATGGTTTATATGTTGATTCATTTATGATTGGTTCCCTTTTTATAGAAATGTGGTACATTGCTTTCTTTTCCTCTGCACGTTTCGATTGAATTGGTTGTGTGTGTGTGTACCAGTTCTTAGGAAAAGCCCTCCCTGAGATTTTTTTTGTGTTCGGCGCTAGTCGCCAGCCCCTGGAAAATGGAGGAGGCCTTGGGGTAGTTGTAGCTTGAGCCCTAGTAAGGGTTGGGTGATGAAAAATTGGAATCAGAGGTGGTTCGACCCTTGCGACGTTGTACGGAAGTTTCCCTAAAAGAGTCTTGATTGGGTTTAAGGAAACAATGTCGAAGTGTCTCGAGAGCGGCTCTGAGGCAAGGGAGTCCATTGATTGTATGTGCGGCCAATGTATCCATTCACCAGGACCTTGATTACCCGCTTTTCGCGTCGGCACCCTGATACACATGTTGCCGGGAAGAACGGTTCATGCATCATATAAGATTGAGTTCCTGATTGTCCTTCTCGATTTAGGTCCCCATCGTTGTTGATATATATAGATATTCTCATCCAACTATAGTACTCCTTCATAACATTCAGTATGTCTCTGCGACGACAGTCATACAGAATACTAGCTATGGTTTATGGTGACGATCTTATGAGCGACGATGCCTTAGTGTAGGACCAATCACGCGAGCCCCCTTTCTCTAGGAGGGCAGGTGGCAGCACCCGTACCTATTTGGAAGCATAAGGACCCAGTAGAGTGGGATGAGGACGTGTGCATGTTAGGCACAGTTTATGAGTTCCAGCATCAGAGACGGCTGAGGATCTGTAGTGTACCAAACCCTCGAATAGTGAAGGTTTGGCTAGAGATAGTGGTCTGCCTTTTCAGGCTTATATGGACACCGGTAGATCAGATGGTGCATTTTGTAGATGACCTTTTCCCTAGATTACCTAGTTGTTGGGGAATCTTAGTTAATCATATACATGATGAGTTGGCACTTTAATGGGAAAAATTCCTACAATTGTTTTATTAGGAGTTCTACCCCTTCTACTGGTGCTATGTTTGACTTCAAGAGATCCTCCAATTAAGGTAGGGAGGGATGACAGTGACTGAGTATTCGACTAGGTTCATAGACCTTGCACACTACTCTCTGGACAAGATCTATAACAATTGTTTTCGAGAACGTATGTTCAAGTGGGAAATCTGTAGAGATATCTATGCTTTCATAGTGCCTTTGTGCATTCCCACCTATGCCAAGGTGCGAGAGTAGGCACTGGTGGTAGAAATCTTTATGTCATGCCATTCAGCTTGTTGGGACAATGAGCACAATAGATTTGTGACTTCTACAACAGCTAGCAGATGTCCGATGATGAGATCTCAACATAGTAGATCTTCTCATGATAATTCATAGGCACATGGTCATATGGGACCCAGACAACGTTGCAGAATCATGGTGGAAGAATCCCTTAGAATTGTGCACTAAAGGTGCGGTTGTGTAGCAGATTCCCTTAGTGAGAAGTGCGGGAAGTACTAGACACATATTGTTCGGGAATTTTCATAGAAATTAACTTCCCTTCACCTGAACTAGGTGGAAGAGGAGGGTACAACTTTTCTTCAGTCGACGGTGTAGACTCCTTCACATATCGATCATGTAATAGAGTCTTGGTTGTGATTCATGGACATTGAAATCCTACGTGATCAGATATCCTTAGGTGTTTCAACATATAGAAATTCTGAATGATGGAATCACAAGACCCTATTCTAGTGAAAAAAATGGTGATTCCTGTTGTGACATGGGATGTAGAAGTTCGGCTGGGGAGGCAAACTTTCCCCTAAGTTCTATCAGGTCACTTGAGACTATGCAAGGAGATGGAAAGGTTTCATACCGCCTTGCCTTACCCCAAATAGTTGGAGTGGGTATGTGATGCCTTACACGTGTTGCAACTAAGAAGATACGTTTTTGTTCCTATACACATCAACAACTCAATAAATCTTTATGAGGTTGGACCAACCCTTTGGTCGATATTCTTTGGCAGCACAAGAACATATAGTCTTCCGTATGAGTGGGAGAGCGAAGTGTGGGCTTGGAATTCTGAGTGGTTTCCATGGTTTTTCTTTTCGAGGATGAAAATATTGAAGAAGGGAATAATGTAGAAACCCATTATTTTTCCTAATAATTCTTTGAAATATTTCTAAGAATATTTCCAGAGGTGGGAGCTGAGAGGGCATGCAATTCTGAGGCCCGATGTTCCCGGAATTAATTTTTATAAAAATGTTAAGTGTTCTTATATTATGCACACATGTTTAACTAAAGAAAATAGTATACCTCTTAAAATAGTGACCATATCAGAAATTCGAGACTACGGTTGGGTCCAGAACGCAGTGTTTACCCTTGGTACGACATAAAATAAGTCATCGCGGGACATCCGGACCCCTCTCTTGTTGGCAGTGTGTTAAATGGATAAACTAAAATTTCAATTTATTCATTTAATAACTCAAACTCGAATATCTCTCGAACATGGTCTCAGATAAAAAATCTAAGACCACCGATTAGCTCAAAACGTAGGCTTTTTTCTAAGAAAGGTATAACCTTTTTCCGCGTCGGGTGTTCGGCGTATGATCCATCATGGAAGAATAATTAAATAATTAAATAATTGTTTATTTAATTATATGATTAATTTATTTTAACTTGATTAGAGGTTATAAATTCATGGTTATGTGATCATGGCCTCATAACCCTTTTTTCCAATGACTCGTCCTCATATCCTCTCCTCTCCTCTCCAATGACGAATGACGATGAAGCCTTGGATCCAAGCAGATCGAAGCCCGGAAAATGAAAAATATTATTCTCATTATTGTGCATGTTTAATCTTTGTCAACACTGAACGGATCGTGATGAACACAATCTTAAAAAATGATTGATCCAAACCTAAGGTTGGATTTATCTTTGTGGGTTCCTTGCCCAGTTTAATTTTTCATGATGAACGCGAATTAAATAAATTAATTCACGGATCGAAAAACAATGGATTGAATCAATTTCTTCTGGTTTATCTTGAAAATGAAAATCCTGAAGTGTGATAAATATCTATTTGTCAATTCCTCATGTTCTTGATTCTCAATGATGATGGAAAAAAAAACACGACCATCTATCTGCACATATACCATGATCTTTTCTATTTTGTTCTCCACGCATTCTTTGGCATGTCAAATAATTAAGTGCACCAAAAACTCAATGTTTCATTGAACACGTCATACGAACGTGGAGATCTCGACTCGAGGATAGCCGATCTGCAATCCTCATAATTTTTTGGGCTTAGAATGAAGATGTGACAGCCCACAGAATGGGCAATGTAGCGGAGCAGGGTGTTCCGGCGTGACTGGTGCAGGCGGTGCGTGTGCAGCAAGCGGGGGCTAGGTGGCTTCGGCCAACAACGAGGCAGATCAGGCGGCAACGCGAGTAGGCAGTGCGGTGGAGGTGGTCTTGTGGTGTGCGTGGTAGAGGTGTAGTGGGTTTTGGTTATTGTACAGGGGGTCCAAAAACATGGAAGAAGAAATATTAGATTTGAGAGAGAAATAAATTGGAAGGGAATAAAATTAAAAAGAAATAAATATAAAATAATAAAGAGGGAGAACCTGGTGGTAGAGTTCAGCATGAAATAATAGGAATATGAATTTGTGCTTGGAATTAGTTTTGGAATTGTAGGGAAATAAAATGGTTAAATAAAAATAAAAATAATATAATAATTTTTTTATTATTTTCATTGATAAAACTGTGTTTTGGCCATAACTTCTTCCTGTGATCTCAGTTTCACGAACCATCAGTGGCAATGCGACCCTGACTCTATGGAGGAAATTCTGAGTCCAATATTGGATGTCATTTTTGGGTTTTCCTATCTGGTGTTTGAAGCACTTAGGAAATAATATATTTAATATTGTTATTAAATCTTCGACCCTCCATAACTCCCACGTGCGACGTATGATTGACTTCTCATTAACAGCGATGTGATATTATCCTTAAGATGGTCAATTCAAGTCCAATGTTAAATATTATATTTTGGTTTGTGGATCAGGTCCACAAAACACCCAATATTATTATTATTATTATTACATGATTTTGTATCAGACATATCTCTCTCATACGGTGTCGGAATGGAGAACCATCTGTGATGTTGCGACCGTAAAATTAAGATGGATGTTTCAAGACCAATTTTGGATAGAATAAGTCAAGGTCAAAGTGCATGCCCCATGAGGTCGAGTTTGCGTATGTGGTAGTGAAATGCAACTTTTTCTCTGGGTATCCATTTTGAAAAAATGTGTAGTCCATATCATGAGTTCTTTCATGTGGATCGCAATGGTGTGAACTGTTTTGTTATCTGGTTCCATTAGAAGTATGAATGGGATGGATCAAACACAAATCCAACTGAGCCCTCTGTACTAAAATGCCTATAACATACAAACTGGGCATCAAGTTGATGAACTGTTTATCGTGTTGGAACCCTTATGACATGGCGGTCCATTGGGTTACTACCTTGTGGAACTTCGTGGTTGTTAAGGTATGAATGATAACCTAAGGAGCAAAACCAGTGTGTTCCTTTTAGTGAGAGTTAGGATGTCTACTCCCTTGATGACTCATGGTGCGGGTATTCCTTATTGCTATGCTCCGGTAGAGACTGGAATCCCCACATCATGAGTGCGGGATTGTTTTCCCTGAGATGGTTTTCCTATCATAGGAGTCGGTACTCCACCAGGTGGCCAGACCAAGCGGACTACATGGGGTACCCCTTGTACCTGATACATTAGTTGTAACACAGGGGTTGAATCCATGAATGGGAATATGGCCAGTGGACATGGATTCCTCCCCCGATAAAGGAACACGATGTGTCACTCTCTTACACACCGTTTATACCTTCTTCTACACGGCAAGCATTACGACATGATCCACTGTACACAGGTAGTACCCGGGGTCAGAAGATAGGGAATGTGATACTTTTACATCCCTTGTGATTCTCAGTACATGGGTTTATCTTCTTGTCCACCATATCTCGGACATATTTCATTTGGGTTAGTTCCCCTTCTGCTCATTCCCCTAGAGGTCAGGTATCATTTTCATTCACTGGAGTATGATCCCTTCAGCGAGACTTCCTGAGATTGAGTCAATTATCCCTTTGAGAGGCCCAAAGTGAGATCCTCTATCCATTGTTGACCCTTGGTAAAGTTAGGTATCGACGTGACTATTCCCACACGGTGCTGATCCTCTACCTATTAGGTGAATCCGAATGAGTCGTGATATCTGCCAAGGCCCTAGAAGCGATCCTCATATATGTATTATGATCTCTCCCCACTCAAGTGTGTGTTCTCCTAGAATGAGTGTATCTATATCCCATGACCTTTCCGAAGAATGATACCTCCTGGATGGACTTTATTATAGCAATCAAACTCGTGGAGTGAGTTCTCCCAGATGAGTACTTCTTGGAATCTTCAAACTGAATCCCTAGAATAGGGGTATGAGGTTGTGTGACTTATCTCTAGAGTACAGGTCTGAGATAATAGTATAAGTGGATTCCCTAGGTGTATTAATGGGAATATACCTAGTGTGAGATTTCAGATATAGATCCCCTTACTCTCTTGTTTGGGTTTCTTTGAGCGATCATATCTACTATTTGGGTGGAGTTGTACTCTTTCCATCCAATCTTATTGTACAATGTTCTCTATTTCTGATCCACTCTTAAGTACCTCAATTGTTAATCCCTATAGCCTTTGGGGAATTCTACAGGGTATTCTTATACTCACCCCTACTTGGGATTTTCCCGTATTTGGTGTGCCCTTACAGACGACAGACTGGTTGAACATGATATCAGAGGATCTTAGGGATACGAGGTGCTCGCACCGCATGTGGTAGTTATATATTGGGATTCATGATTGGGACTCTTCCAACTATTTTACAATTTTCCCTTCTTTCTAGGTGGTGGCACTTTTCTATTTGGGTGTGTATTTTTTCCCCTTTTCCTTTTCACCATTACCTTTCTTGTACATGTACTATTTAGAGGATGATGCATTTATGATTGGTTCCATTTTAATATCAGTGTGGTACCTTTCTTTCTTTTCCTCTACACTGTTGCACTGAGTTGGATGTGTGTGTGTGTGTAAAGGTTCCTAGGAAAAGTCCTCCCTATGTTTTTTGGGCCTTCAGCGCTAGTCGTCATCCCCTGTCCTATGGAGGTAGGCTTGGGGTAGTTGCGGCTCGAGCTGTGGAACGGGTTGGATCGTGACAAAGTTTTATCAGAGGTGGTTCGACCCTTGGGATGTTGTTCAGATGTTTCCCTAAAATGATCTTGATTAATTTTAGAGAAACTATGTTGAAGTGTCTCGAGAGAGTCTCCCATTCCAGGGAGTCCCGTGATAGTAAAGGCGGCTGACATATCCATTCACCAGGACCCTAATTACCCACTTATTGACTCGGAAACGTGAGACACTTGTTTCAGAGAACAATGGTACATGCATCATATAGGATTGTGTCTTTGATAGTCTTTCTCGAGTCAGATCCCCATCATTGTTGATATATATAGATATGATCATATGATCACTGTACTCATTGATAACATTCAGGATGTCTCTATGACGACATCCATCCAGGTTAATAGCTACGATTCATGGTATTGAACCGCTGAGCGATGATGCCTTAGTGTATGGCCCATTATGCGAGCCCCCTTTCTCCCAATGGGCAGGTGGTAGCACCCCTACCTATTGGGAAGCAGACAGCCCCAACAAAGTGGGATGAGGATGTGCGTAGGTTAGGCACACTTCATGAGTTCTAGCATCAGAGATGTATGAGGTTCTAGAGTGAGTCTGACCCTCGAAAATCGAAGGTTTGGCTAGATCCAGTGGTCCACCACTTCAGGCTTATATGGACACCGACAGATCAGATGGTGGATTTTGAAGCTGACCTTTCCCCTGGAGTATGTGGACGTTAGTGGAGCTTAGTTACTTAGATACATGATGAGTTGGCACTATCATGAGACGACTTCCTATAGATGTTTCCTGAGGAGATATACCCCTTCTACTTGTGCTCCTTTCGACTTCAGGAGCTCCTCCAATTACAGTAGGGAGGGATGACAATGACTGGGTATGCGACTAGGTTCACAGACCCTGTACACTACTCTCTAGACATGATCTATAATGGTAGTTTCTGGTAACAAAAATTCAAGCGATAAATCTATAGAGAAATCTATTATATCATAGTTCCCTTGTGTATTCCCACCTATTCCAAGGTGTAAGAGTAGGCACTGGGGTTATAAATATTCCTGTCATGTTATATAGTTGGTTGTGACAGTGAGTGAAATAGAGCTAAGACGTCTTCTGCTACTAGAAGATTACAGATGATTAGATCTCAATGTAGGAGATCTTCTCATGATTAGTCATAGGCATGTGATCAAATGGGACCCAGATAGTGCAACCAAATCATGGTGGAAGAATCCCTCTGACTTGTGCACTCAAAGTGTTGTTGTGGAGTAGAAGCCCTTAGCGAGAAGTGTGGCAAGTCCTAGAATCACCTAGTGTGGTGAGTTTCAGAGCAGTTAACTTCCCTGCAGCTGACCCTAGTGGAAGAGGATGGTACAACTTTTCCTCAGTCAATGGTGTTTACTCCTTTTCTTCTCAAGAGTGTAAGAGAGTCTTGGTTGCAATTAATCGGCTGTGAAATCTGGTGTGAGCAGATATCCTTAGGTGTTTGAACATATGGATATTATGAATAAGGGAATCATGAGACCTTTTTCTAGTGAAAAATGGTGATTCCAATTGTGAAATAAGACGTAGAGGTTTTTCCGGAGAGACAAACTTTTCCACTAGTTATATCAGGTCATTCGATATTGTGCAAGGGGATGGGGAGGTTGTATACCTCCTTGCCTTACACCAAATAATTGGAGTGGGTACATGACACCTTACACGTGTCGCAACTCAGAGGATATGTGTGTGTTCCTGCACACATCATCAACTCAAGAAAGCCTTATGAGGGTGGACCAACCCTTTGATCGACATTCTTTAGAAACACAGAAATGTACACGCTTCCCTAGGAGTGGGAGTGCTAAGTGTGGGCTCAGAATCCCAAGTGGTTTCCATGGTTTTCCTTTTTGAGGATGAAAATCTTGAAGGAGGGGATAATTTGGAGACCTAGTTTTGGCATTATAAGACTTTGAAATATTTCTAAGAATATTTCCAAAGCTGGGTGCTGAGACGACATTCAATTCTTAGTCCAGGTGCGCCTGAAATTAATTTCTCTAAAAATGTTAAGTGTTTTTATATTATTCCCACATGGTTAACTAAAGAAAACAGTATGTCTCTTAAAAAGTTGATCAGATGAAAAATATGAGACCATGGTTGGGTCCATAATGCGGTTTTTACCCTAGGAGAAACATATAACAAGTCATCAAAGGATGTTCGGACCCCTTGCTCGTTGGCGGTGTGTTAAATAGAAAAATTAAATTATTCATTTATTAATTTAATAGCTCATACCCAAATAACTCTCAAATAGGGACTCAGATGAAAAATCCGAGACAACTGATGAGCTCATAACATAGGCTTTACCCTAATCATGGTATAACCATTGTCAGCGTCAGGTGTTCGGCATATGTTCCATCGTGGAAGAATAATTAAAAAATTAAATAAATTTTTATTTAATTATTTGATTAATTTATTTTAACCTGACGAGATGTTATAAATTTAGGGTTATGATATCTTGGCCTCATAACCATTTTTACCAAAGACTCCTCTTCCCCTCTTCTCCTCTCCTCTTCATTGACGAACAATGATGAAGCCTTGGATCCAAGCGGATCGAAGCATAACAAACGCAACATCTCTTTCTCATCATTATGCAAGTGATATTCTCTTCAACACAGAATGGATCTTGAGGAATGATATATTCACTAATGATCAATCAAAACCCGAGGTATGATTTATCTTTGTGACTTCCTTACCCCGGTTTAAGTTTTCATGACGAACACAAAATAAATAAATTAATTCATGGGTCGAAAAACAATGTATTGAATCAATTTCTTCTTGTTTTTCTTGAAATTTAAAATCATGAAGTGTGATTAATATTTATTTTTCAGTTCCTCATGTTTTTTATTCTCAACGAAGATGGCCAAATAAACATGGAAATTGATCGGAAAATATACCATGTTCTTTTCTATTTTGTTCTCTGCGCGTTCTTTGGCACTCCAAATAATTAAGTGCACCCAAAACTCAATGTTTCATCGAGCACAGCATTTGAATGTGGAGATCTAAACCTGATGATCATCGATCTACAATTGTCACAATTTTTTGGGATTATAACAAAGATGCAACATACCATAGAAGGAGAGACGTGGCGGAGCCGGGCGGAGCAGGGTAGTCGAGCGCGGCTGGTGCATGTGGTGCACGCACAACAAACCGGGGCAAGGTGGCTTCTGCCGGCACTGAGGCAGATCTGTCGGTGGTGCGAGTAAGTGGCGCGGTGGAGGTTTTTTGTCCATGTTTGTGGCGGAGGGGCAGTGGGTTTTATTTCATGTACTGGGGTTAAAAATTGTGGAAGAGGAAAGATTAGATTGGAGAGAGAAATAAATTGAAAGGGAATAAAATTAAAATGAAATAAATAGAAAATAATAAAGAGGGAGAACCAGGTGGTGGAGTCCAACACGCAACAAGAGGAAGATAAATTTGTGTGTCGAATGAGTTTTGGAATTGAAGGGAAATAAAATAGTTAAATAAAAATAAAATAATAAAATAATGTTCTAATTATTTTCATTGATAAAACAATGTTTCGACCATAACTTCTTCGTGCGACCTCAGTTTCACGAACCATCAGTGGTAGTCCAACCCTAACTCTGAGGAGGAAATTTCATGTCCAATATTGGATGTAATTTTTGGTTTTTTGGATTGGGTTCCTGAAGTGCTTAGGAAATAATAGATTTAGTATTATTATTAAATCTTCAACCCACCATAACTCCCGTGTGCGACGTCCAATTGAATTCTCATCAGTGGTGACATGATCTTGTAATTAAGATGATTTATTCAAGTCCAATGTTGAATATTAAATTCTGGTTTGTGGATTGGGTCCACAAAAAAACCCAATATTATTATTATTATTATTATTTTTAAGGGATCTTGTATCCGACATATCTCCCTCATAAAGTTCCAGAATGACGAACTGTCTCTGGTGTTGCAATCCTGAAATTAAGACTGATGTCTCAAGACCAATTTTGGATATTTTAAGTCAAGGTCAATGTGTGGTCCCCATGAAGCCCGATTCACGTGTGTGGCAGTGAAATGAAACTTTTTCACCGGGTATCTATTTTGACAAATGGGTAGTTTATCTCGTGTATTTTTTCATGTGGATTGCAACGGTATGACCCATTCTATTATCTGGCATCATTTAAAGTACAGACAGGTTGGACCGAACATGAATCCAACTAAGCCCTCGATAATAAAATGCCTATAACATACAAAATGAGTGTCATATTGACATACCATCTATTGTGTTGGAACCCTTTTGACATGGTGGTCCTTCTGGTTAGTCCCTTGTGGGACTTTGTGGCGGTTTAGGTATGACCGATAACCAGAGGAGAAAAACTAGGGTGTTTTCTTTAATGTGAGTTAGGATGGATACTCTCAAGATAACTAAAGGTGCGGGTATTCCTTACTATGCTCTGGTAGAGATTGGACTCCCTACATCACGAGTGTATGTTCGTTTTCCCCTGAGATTGTTTTCTTATCTTTGGAGTAGGTACTCCACCACATGGCCAGACCAGGACGACTACTTGGGTTACCCCGTGTACCTGATACATGAGTTGTAACACATGGGCTGAAGCTATGTATGGGCACATGGCCACTGTACATGGAGTCCACCCCAGATAAAGGAATGTGATGTGTCACTCCCTTACACACCGTGTTTACCTTTTTCTACACAACCAATATTACGACATGGTTCATTTTACACAGGAAGTACCTGGGGTCAGAAGGCACAGCGTGTGACACTTCTACACACTGTGTGATTCTTAGTACATGGCTTGATCTTCTTTTCCACCGTATATTGAACATGATTCGTTTAGGATAGTGCCCCTTCATCTCATTCCCTTAGAGGTCAAGAATCATTTACTTTCCCTGAAGTGTGATCCCTTCAGCGGTACATACCAAGATAGAGTCAAGTATCCCTCTGAGAGGCCCGGAGCAAGTTCATTTATCCCTTATTGACCCTAGGTAGAGTCAGGTATCGACGTGACTATTCCCACAGGGTGCCGATCCTCTATCTAGAAAATTAATCTAGATGAGTCGCGGTATTCTCCAATGCCCTGGAAGTGATCCTCATCTGTGTATCGAGATATTTCCTCACACATCGGGGTGTTCCCTCAGAATGAGTGTATCTATATCTCATGACCTTTCTGAAAAATGATACTTCCTGGACGGACGTTATTAGAGCAATCATACATGTGTAGTGAGTTCTCCTGGATGAGTACTTCATGTAATCTTTGAACTGAATCCCTGTTGTGTGGGTATTCTATTGTGTGACTTGTCTCTAGACTACGGGCCTGATTTATGAGTATATCTGGATGCCCTGGGTATATTACTGGGAATATACCTCTTGTGAGATATGACATGGAAATCCCATTACTCTCTCATTTGGGTTTCTTTTAACGATCATATCTACTATTAGGGTGGTGATGTACTCTTTCCGTTCACTCTTGTTTTACCTTGTTCTGACATACTTATACCCTCTTCATTACCTCTCTTTTTGCTCCCATGAGCCTTCGGGGCATCCTACTAAGTATTATTATACTCACCCCTGCTTGGGCTATGCCCGTATTCAGTGTGCCCTTGCATACGACATACAGGTTGATCGTGATATCAGAGGAGCTTAGGGATATGGGGTGATCGAACCGCATGCGATGGTCATAGAATGGTATTCAGGAGTGGGAATATTTCATCTATTTTACTTTTTTTCACTTGGTGTCGGGTTGTGACACTTTTCTAGTTGGATGTGTATCTTTTGTCATTTCCCTTTCAATTTACTTTTCTTGTATTTTTACTATTTATAGGTTCATGAATTTACTATTGGATCCCTTTTTATAGCAGTGTGGTACCTTGATTTCATTTCCTCTACATTTTTTCAATGATTTGTCTGTGTGTGTGTGTGTGTGTACAGGTTCTTAGGAAAAGGCCTCCCTGAGTTTTTTGTGCCTTCGGCACTAGTCTCCATCCCCTAGCCTATGGAGGTGGGCTTGGTGTACTTGCAGCTCGATCCCTGGTACAATTTGGGTCGTGACAGCTTCCCTTATACAGAAAAAGTGTAGGACACCCTGGTCCTATAATTTTATTAAGAAAATAAATGAAAGTAGTATGACATTACAAGTAGTTATTAGAAACAAGGGAGTGGAAATGATTTGCATATCAGAATCAACTATAGTTGAACAAAACATATGAGATCTAAAAGATCACAAAGAGCTCATCTCAACCACCATCATCTTTGAGAAATCATATACAACATTGTTTAATTAACTATAGGCATGAGAAACCCTCCTCCTTTTTTTCTCCATATCATTTAAACAAGCAATCCAATGAGGCAAAAAGCACCGTGTCACATGTCTAGTAAATCCCTTAGCGCATCAAAAGCTATTTGGGAGTTAGATTCTATCCATAAAAGATTCAAATTTGATGGACATCATGATTAAAATCAAAAATTAAATCCCATAACTCATCCTCATAGGCAATCACAAATCCAATTTAATGATAAAAACATCCTTTCACAAAGCCATGGTAGGTGCGAAAAACACCCCCATAGCCTGATGGCCCCGAAGATCCAAAATCAGCTCTAACAACATTATCATTAATCCATGGAATAATCGGTGGATCCATGTAATGAATATCAAACCTTTAGGTCTTCTCATCCTTACATGCACACCCCATAGTCTAAGAGAGAAAATTTCATATATAAAGTTATTCATCGTTCTAGTTTGTACCTTAGAAGACTAAAAACTGTCTCTATGAACCGCCATCCTCCCAAAATTAACTGAGGGATTGAAATTATCAAACAAAGAAGAATTTCAGGTTTTCCATGTGAAAGAGACAACTGATGATATAGCAACAATTAGCAGATTTTGTATCTGGCTGCTACCAGGTATGAGGTTGGAACGAATCACATAAAATGTGATTCTCCTGTCCACCTAAATTCCAAATAGGTCCTACATATATTCCCATAAGATACATATGAAATAGAAGTTAAAAAACATTGTTATACACACTCAGTCACTCTCATACACAACTGATATATAGAAGCGATGGAGATTCCCACACCATGCAATACAATGCTTCCCTTGAACATATGGAATCCAAATTTTCATTAGAAAATATAATTGTTTGAGTCATGATATGTATTAATGATAATATTAATGTCTGTGGACCATTACACACACTCATATATTGGAATATTTGATGACACCAAAACATGGGAAATTTCTATTAGCAAGTCAGTTCTCATAATCTCCCATTTTAGATATTTACAAATGTGAAATTCATGAGAAGATACCTCATCTTATTATGAGAAATTTCACCAAATAAACAATATAATATTATTCTAATCATAGTATTTTATCCAAGTGTTGAACTATATTTTAGAATGACCTTATGAAGAATCAAGGCTTTCATTATAGAGCGAAACTATTATTAACTAATCAATGTGACAGATACCATAAGAAATTATTACATTAATGTCATTACGAAGAATGAATAATCATAAATTAGATGTTTTAATAATATTGAAATGTTTTAATATAAATGAAATCAAAATTACAAATAGTTTGTTCAAGAAAATCTACTCCAAAAGACTACACCCCCCCCCCCAAATTCAGTAGTTACGAGGATTGAATTAAAATATTCAGCAGCATAACTATATGAGGTGTCTATCTCAACAATAAGCTGCACATTTGATTCCACCTTCTCAACACATTCATCTGAATGGGGTTCCTTATTATCCTTCTCGTTTTCAATAAGATCCATTCTAGTAAGTGAGATTCTATTTTTTATATCTCCTCTATAACGTTTCTGATTTTGATGTCATGACCCCCTCCCTCCAAATATTCCCCTCCAGGTATGGGAATGAAGAAATAGAGATAATGACCCCTGATTCCTGCCTCTGGTAGGCCCAGGGTTAGGGACTAGCACCAAGGGTATACAAATCTCTCAAAATTGGAGGCATTATCCTTTTTGTTGAAGTAAGATCGAAAGATATTATCGATCATCCACAAAAAAATCCAGGTCATATATATGATGAAATACTAAAATACCCCACATGTATGTTTAAAGTATAACCGATACAAATACCAAAAGTAAATCTATGAAACCACATAACAACTATCGATATTTGAGATAGTAAAGTCCAACACGGTCTATGAAGTCCTCAAGGAAACCTAAAAATTGTTTTATATACGTAGGGTGAGCATATAGGTATAATCAGTAAGAAAAATAGAGTCTCTCATGCACATGTGAAAGAATCATACTAATTCCCATGTGAGAATATAGCAGAATCAAATATTACATAAGAAGGTATACAAACCACCTCAACCACACCACGACATTATCACCAAAAAACGAAAGTCATGTACATTAATATAATGGAAAAAGATAATAGGGTACCCTTCACCACTTTCCCACTAATTAGCCATTCCCACACCCTAATGGAAACCGTTATGGAGCTCCCACATCTTCTGAATACATCACATCATAACCCACCCACACAAACATGGGACTTAAAACCACATCTCACCTGTAGACACGTGGTCCACATAAAACATCACATCCCTCATGTAGACCCCTGTCCCTCACAACCATGTCTCACCTACAGATAGCTAGGCCACACACCACATCACATTCCACCTGTAGACACCTGGGCCTCACAACCACATCACATCCCAAAAAAACCTAGGAAAGCACAACACATCTCACCCGGAATAAACCTGGGAAAACATAACACATCTCATCACGAATACACCTGGGAAAACACAACTCACAAGTACACACATTGGTCCCATAATCCACAACTTGTCTGAAGAATCTAGGGCTACCACCCCTCGAAGAAGGATATGGGAAGATTAGGTGACCAACAATCCATCCTCCCACTAGGATGTTTGGGAATGACACCCTCCCCAATGACGATTGGGGTGTTCAGAAGGTAGTTCTCAACTATGATGGTGTACGTCTGGAAATCAAAAATGAAGTAATTGTGTGTGTATATATATATATATAACCAAACACTCATGCCCAACCTATGCGTTCTAAAATAAAAAAAGAAACTCACAAAACTCCCAACTATGATGTTACCTATAAATACAGTCACCACACAACAAGAAACAACTTTTTTCCAATTCCCACCCAATTTTTTTAAACCATTACCATTATTTATTCAAAATTAATTTATTCATTCTATTAACCAAACATACCAAGGAAAATCCCAAACTTTATTAATAAATTATGTATTCATCCATTCCAGTACTATCTGGGCAACTACTAAGAACAAAAAATAACTAGTAACAAAACCAAGGGAAAACATGGATAACCACCAGGAAAATTACCCATACCAACCAAATAAAGTCCCCAAATATCAACCACATCTAGAAACACAACCCAAGAACAAGTCTATTATAGCCTCGTTACACAAAACTACTCATCCAATAGATAATCAATCAATCTCGCAACCTGAAATTCCATAACATGTTCAGAACCATCCCATCGTACACAACCAAGAAACCCCCACACAACACAAAATCGTTCTTACAATTGTATCACCACAAAAACCATATAAAAATATAAAAAATAGATTTAATATTCCATCCCTTAATTAGTTCCACTTTTTAATTCATGGGTTATCATATAATTTATACAATCTTCAGGAATTTGTTCATTATCCAGGTGAACGTGATTTACCAGTTTCCATTTTGGATGATAACACAAAAATCCCCACCAAAGTAGTGCACACAATAGATATAACCATCACAAGAAAAAGAAGCTAATGGACACCATTTTTAGTGGGGTGTTCATCTTGTATAATCACAATATCAAGAACAATAAGAAAAACTGTGAAAAGAATGAAATACCCCCTATACCCTTTTAATTCAATTATCCAGTTCTTTATCTTTGATTAAGCGGACACAAGAATAATCAAGGGGTAAAAAAATCAACCCCCACCCCCACCCCCTCATAATTAAAACTAAATAGAGACAAGGGAATATCTACCTAGAAGGTGTTTTGTAACGCCACGACCCCAGCTACCCAGAGCCGGTGCATTATTACATAACATTGGCATGATCATAAGAAAGATCAAATCTCGAAAGATCGATTGGTTTAGTAGCCTTGGAAACACTAGATATATTCATATGTTTTACATTACATCGTAAAATGAAAAACTAATTCAACAACATAATATTTCCACAATCCACACTACAATCCCCTCATAATATCCCTGCAGGTCATTCATAACTTACATCTCACTTCCTGGGAAAAATAAAACATAGAAAAGGGGTGAGCTCAAATGCCCAGTAAGGATAACAATATAGCGGAAACTTTCATCAATAAGAATAAACATTTAAGGCAATGTATAACTAAAACAAAAGCCTTTTAAACATGAACTTTCAACATGGTATGGCATAAATAAAATGAAATAATGCCATTTACTTATTCACATGGATATTCCACTAATCGAATAATCACATGCAAAAATAAATAACCACTTTCATAATGTTGGAATGCATAATGCCAGACTATCATAACCACATAGCCAAGGCCTCGTGCCAAGACTACAAATAAGATTTTGTCAAGGCCTTGTGCCAAGACACTAGTTTGTCTAATGAGACCTACCGATGCATCGAGGAGCTATAGCGGGCTCCACCCGTCACTTATTAAGTCCAATGCATTCCCATATGAAAAGGTTTAAACATAACATAAACATTCGTATTAAAACTAGCATACGAAATGTCAATACTTTCACAATAAACTATGAATGGTATAAAAATAGCACATCCACAGTCAAACATATCACAAAACCTTCAATACAATATAGAAGTTTTGTATCATAATAAATCAACTTCAAATAATCTTAAAATCCATCAAAGGATGTTGACATAGATGAAATCAAAATTCTTTTTAAAGAAATATCTCCTTTTATTTTGAAATCATTTAAGATCCATATAAAATAAAACATTTTCTTTAAAAATATTCTTATAAGCTTGTATGGGAAGCTTCGACGATTTTATAACGGCGGAAAATAACCGTACCCGCCGTATAAGTTAAAAAAAACATTCTTACCTCAATTCTGTCGAAAAGGTTAAAAAAGGACCTTGTTTTGAAAACGACGGAAAGATTCCTTTATAAACCTCTTATAAAAAGTAAAACAAGGGTATAAATGACTTTAACCCATATTCTTGTAAATAGTAAAAATGTTTTGAAATACATTTCGAAGAAACATGGATGTGGATGATAAAGAGATCCCAGTAGATTATTACGTATAATACAACCTCGGATAATGAAGAGATTGTGAAATAACCCTTACCTTGTACTTTTCCTTGGTTGTGGTAGGTTAACCTCCTGTATAATGGTGAAATAATTGTTATTAAATTATACAAGAATCATATACATTAATATGATATCATATATGATCTTTTAATATTGATTTGATAATAATATCTTAGTATTATCGTTGTTTCGGGTGTTAACTTACTTGTTTTATTTCATATGTTTTGTTACGTAAGACATGTTTGTAAAGGATAGGTTGTATATTATTCATATCCAGAATGATATCAAGTCCTTAAACATCATTTTTAAATCATAAAATGATAATTACGCTTTAATGGTTACGATGGAGAATGAATCTCATCGCGTTCGTGGAGACGGTAGTCCGTACGTACGCACGAGCGACAATATCATTCTTTTGATATTAAAATAATATATAAATGGATGGCATATCATATATACAGAATCATTAACATGTTATATTTATTATTTACATGAGTTACACATCATTATTATACTCATCCAAATAATATTATATTGAATAACAATTACACCACGACGTGGAGACGGTAAGCCGTACGTACGCACGTATGGTGACATGTTATTCAAAGGGTGGATAGAATACTGAATATGGTTGTACCATACTTATAATAACATCACAGTATATGTGAGATACTGGAGTTATTATTTCAGAATGGTAAGAACAAAGGAAGAAGAAGTGGAAGAAGAAATGAACTTAGAAAAGGGTGGAGATATCATTACCTCTTCTTCGGGTTCTTCCTTTTGATTTGATCAAAAGGGCTCCTTAGGTTGGATTTCTGATCAAACTAAGGCCTCTAGGTTGTATTGAGGGATGTTGGGAGAGTATTTGGGCAGATTTTGGCCGAACCAAAAGGCTTTAGAGGTGTGAAGAAATGAGAAGGAGGAGTGCCCTTTTATAAGAGGGGTGAGGGGCACCTTTGGAAAAGCTAGAAATATTAATTTATAATAAATTCATATTCGGTTTCTAAAGGCTCAAAAGTTGAATATTCAAAGGATGAGGTGGGGATAGGTCGAAAACAACTCATCCAATAGAATTTAGACAGGTTTGGGTACTTATATTAACCTTATCTTTAAGTATTAACTCTAAGTTAATTAGTTTCACTTTTACAATGTCTCTTTGTATTTTTATATATTATGGTTACTAAACTTACTATATACATCCAAGAGACCCCCAAGTGGTCCATTAATGATTAACCTATCATGATATAAGTCTCTTGGCCGAACCATAGATTTTTAGGAATTTAATATCAATTAATAATATAATATTTGTTTTAAGAATTCTTTTATGTCAATTTTGACACTATTCATTAGTTGATTTTTGTGAAACTCCTAACAGATTTATTACTTCGAACAAAGTCAATTAAATCAATCCTAATATATCATATTATCATAGAAAATTAGTTTAATTCATTAAAAGTTTCATATTATAATTATTTGGGTATTTATAAGATCAATTATTTTTATTTTGCACTATTTTAGTAATTACTGCATCATCATTGTGTCATAAATAAAATAAATTATATAATGTCTAAAAATTATAAATAAAATATCATTATGTAGTAAATCTCTTTACCTTTCTAATGAATATTTATAATCGAAAATCCAACATGTATAACCCTATGTAAAAATTGTTCTTCTAAAAGATGTAAGCTTATGCCATTTTTATTTTTATTTTAACTTTATTAATATAATGTGTCATTATCACTTACAAGTGGATCCATGGGGTCCCAAAATAGACCCAAAGATGTCCATGGTCGACCATGTATCAACCAATAGGGTTGAGACACGTTTTAGGGTAATTTAGTATTATTATAATATTATTTTTTTTAACCCTTATTTACCGGATTTACCCTTAACCATGGTAAATAAAATATTTACCGCAGTAATTATTCAAAATGTCTAAAAATAAAAGTTACCTATTTACACAATTTGAACATCCTGATTCCAAATATGGAATCCATTTTTCTAAATTCAAAACACAGAAGTGGCAGAAATTAATTTAAAATTAATTCCCGCTGTCAAAACAAAAAGCGTGTTTTTAAGAGATAATAACTATCAAAAGATTGACACTTGTTTATGTTCGGTTTAATTGTAAAATTATGTCCAATGAAAAAGATTATATTAAATGGTAAAAATATATTCTATATATACTTTAAAACCACTCAAATTCACAATTTATCACTATTAATTATTTTGATTAAAAAAGTTGTTTTTAATTAAAATTTAGTAATTTTCACTATTTATCAAAATATGAAAGTTATCCGAAATGTACCAAAATTTCACCCTAGGCTAATTTTGATATTCCGAATCCAAAAATGAAGTCCATTTTGAAATATAGAATATATATGATTTCAAAAAGTAGGTATTACTATTCACAACGGCTAGTTTAATTAGTTGTGGTGTGTGTTAGAACTCGAGGTTGCGTACAACACACGCTATCGCATTATTCGAAGGGAAACGTACCATAGAAGCTTGGGGTGTTACATTCTCCCCTCCTTCAAATAATTGCGTCCTCGCAATTTCTAGGGTATTACTGCATAAAAAGACTCGGGTGGTTCTTCATCATAAGTTCCTCGGGTTCCCACGTTGCCTCTTCCATCTTATGATTCCTCCACAAAACTTTTACCAGACGCGTCGTCCGGTTTCTCAGCACTTGTTCTCTCGTATCAAGAATCTTGATGGGCTCTTCGCAGTAAGACAGATCGGGTTCCAGTTCTAAATCTTCATAGGTGAGTACATGCGTTGGGTCAGGCATGTATTTCCTCAACAGAGATACGTGGAACACATCGTGAACTTTGGAGAGACTTGGCGGCATTGCCAATCGGTAAGCTACAGCCCCAATTCGTTCTAAAATTTCGAAAGGTCCGATGTACCTGGGACTCAATTTACCTTTCTTACCAAAACGTATGACTCCCTTCCACGGAGATACCTTCAGGAAAACATGATCACCGACTTGAAATTCCAAATCCTTCCTTCGATTATCGGCATAGCTCTTCTGCCTACTTTGAGCTGCTTTAATGTGATTTTGGATTACCTTCACCTTTTCCACCGTTTCCTCCACCAGTTCTGGGCCTACAAGTTTTCTTTCACCAACTTCATCCCAACAGGTTGGTGTACGACATCTCTTTCCGTATAACGCTTCATATGGTGCCATTTGTATACTCGAATGGAAGCTATTGTTATAGGAAAATTCTACCAGAGGTAAATATTGATCCCACATACCCTGAAAATCAAGTGAGCAAGATCTCAACATGTCTTCTAAGGTCTGAATAGTCCGTTCTGATTGTCCGTCTGTCTGAGGGTGGTAAGCAGTGCTCAAATGAAGTTCAGTATCCAGGGATTTCTGAAGACTTTTCCAAAATCTTGAAGTAAAACGGGGATCACGATCAGAAACAATCGATAGGGGAACTCCATGAAGTCTCACAACTTCATTAATGTATAGTCTTGCTAGACGTTCCAGGGGTAGATCTTCTCTTATAGCAAGAAAATGTGCTGACTTGGTAAGACGATCAACAATAACCCATATTGCATTGTTCCTTCTAGGAGTCTTTGGTAGCCCCATGACAAAGTCCATCGTAATATTGTCCCATTTCCACTCCGGTATGGGAAGAGGTTGCATGACTCCTCCAGGCTGTTGCCTTCCAGCTTTCACTTGTTGACAAACCATACATCTTGATAAAAATCAGCAATCTCCCTCTTCATGTTGTCCCACCAAAAATGTTCCTTCAAATCTCTATACATTTTGGTGCTCCCAGGGTGTATAGAGAAATTGGAACTATGAGCATCATCCAGCAATTCCCTTTTTAGATCAGGTATATTGGGAACACAAAGTCTCTTTCCAAATTTCAAAGTTCCATCTTCATACACAAAGTCTCTCAATCTCCCATCATTCATAGCTTTAATCTTCTTCTGAAATTCTTCATCATCGGTCTGAGAACTCTTAATCCTTTCTAGTAAAGATGGTTTGGCAACCATTTGAAAAAGCATTGATGTTTCACCTTCCCTGGTTATTCCCATGTCCATCTTCACTAGATCCATGAAAATTGGATCCCTTTCAATTCTCATCATGTTCAAAACTCCATGGTCTTTTCTGCTCAAAGCATCTGCCACCTTGTTTGCCTTCCCCGGGTGGTAGTGTATCGTACAATCATAATCCTTGAGTAATTCAAGCCATCTCCTTTGCCTCATGTTGAGTTCTTTTTGTGAGAAAATATACTTCAAACTCTTGTGATCAGTATAAATCTCACATTTTTCACCATAGAGGTAGTGCCTCCATATCTTCAAAGCAAAGATCACAGCTGCTAACTCAAGATCATGAGTAGGATAGTTTTGTTCATGAATTTTCAACTGTCGTGATGCATAGGCAATAACTCTATCATTCTGCATAAGGACACAGCCAAGTCCTTTCTTTGATGCATCACTATAAATAACGAACCCATCATTCCCCGATGGTAGAGTCAATATAGGAGCATTGACTAATCTTCTCTTCAGTTCTTCGAAACATTCTTCACACTCTTTTGTCCAAACAAATTTAACCCCTTTACGTGTGAGCTTCGTTAATGGGTTTGCCAATCGGGCAAAATTCTGGACGAAACGTCGATAATAACCTGCCAAACCAATAAAACTACGTACCTCAGTTATACTCGTAGGTGCTGGCCATTCTTGGATTGCCTTGGTCTTAGAAGGATCAACAGAGATTCCATCTTTAGAGACAATATGTCCAAGAAAAGAAATCTCCTGAAGCCAGAATTCACACTTGCTAAACTTTCCATATAATTCATGCCTCCTCAGAGTCTTCAAGATAATGCGCAAGTGATTTTCATGATCTTCATAGGTTTTGGAGTATACCAATAAATCATCAATAAATACTACCACAAATTCATCGAGATACTCCTTGAAAACTCTATTCATCAGATCCATGAATACAGAGGGTGCATTGGTCAATCCAAACGGCATTACAGTAAACTCGTAATGCCCGTACCTGGTTCGAAATGCTGTTTTCGGAATGTCTTCCTTCTTCACACACAACTGATGGTATCCAGATCGAAGGTCAATCTTTGAAAAGTATTGAGCTCCATGCAGTTGGTCAAATAAATCATCAATACGAGGTAGGGGATACTTGTTCTTTATCGTTATAGCATTGATCTCCCTGTAGTCAATACATAACCTCATAGATCCATCTTTCTTTTTAACAAAAAGAACAGGGGCTCCCCATGGAGAAACACTAGGGCGAATAAATCCCTTATTACTCAATTCCTCTAGTTGTTTCTTTAGTTCGACTAGCTCTACAGTGGCCATTCTATAAGGGGTCTTCGATATAGGCCTTGATCCAGGAATTAAATCAATAGAAAACTCTACTTCTCGTTCCGGAGGATGTCCAGGTAAATCTTCCAGAAATACATCTACAAATTCTTTCACAACAGGTACATCCTCTATTTGAACATTCCTTTCCTCACCGACAGTTATTTCATTCTCTTCCTCCCCAATAATTGAATTAAGTTGAGCTACTGGGGGTGGGTCTAAATAAGAATTAGGTGGTGACGATTCTGTTCTAAAAATAAGGTGTTCCTTATCATTATCATCGAGAATCGTAACCTCTTTCTTCTTACAATAAATCTTCGCATCATAGTCCGAAAGCCAGTCCATACCGAGGATTATATCAAACTCAATCATAGGTATGACGATGAAATCAGCAGATAAAGAAAATTTATGTGCTCTAATGGGGACTGATTCACAAAACTTTGTTGCAACGATACTTCCCTTAGGAGTTTTAACTGACAACTCCCTTATTAAATCAAATTGGAAATATCTAATTTTCTTAGCAAACTGGGAAGATATGAAACAATGCGATGATCCAGAATCAAATAATGCATTTGATAAACTTGAGGAAACCATTAAATTACCTGCCACCACGTCTTTCGGAGTTTCTACCTCAGCAGTAGTGATAGCATAAGCCTGGCCTTGATCCCTTGGCCTTTTCTGAGGTAAGTTCTCCTGACGCTTAGGACATGCATTTGCATAATGCCCCATCTCCCTGCAATTGTAGCACTGAACATTGGTAGCTTCCTTCTTCCCCTTGCAATCATGAGCTTGGTGGCCTTTTTCACCACACTTGTAACAGACTCCCATTCCCTTCAGGCAAGCACCGGGGTGTTTCTTCCCGCACTTACCACAAGATGGATATTCAACCTTTCCCTTCTTCCCCTTATTTCCATTCCCAGATTGATCAGCAGGTCTCTTCTTCTCTTGCTTTGCTTTAAAGTCATAAGACTTAGAGAATTCCTTTTCGGTCTTGATAGCACATGAGACAATGTCTTCGTACGATGAAAAGGATTGTGAGACTAATGCTCGACGGAGAAATGGTTTTAACCCATCAAAGAAACGATCAATCTTACTTCTTGGGTTGCGAATATAATCACCAGCGTACCTCGCTAACCTTGTAAAGATAGCCTCATACTTTGTGACATTATCATCCTCCTTTTGTCTCAGACTCAGAAATTGCCTTTCCATATCTGCTCGATGGTCGCGAGGAAAGTATTTTTCTAAAAACAGATCTTTGAACTCCCTCCATTCCATGTTTGATACTTCATCATCTTCCTTCATGTTTTGAATCAATGACCACCATTGATCAGCATCTCCAGTGAGGCGGTAAACTGCCATGGTAACTTTTTCCCTTTCACTACTCCCCAAAGCCTGAAATATTTTCTCTAGGGAAAATATCCATTGCTCAGCTACTAAGGGATTTGTACTCCCATTGAACGTTGGTGGTTGTTGTCTCATGAATCGATCTAACATTGATCCTCCACGCTGCGGATCAGGGTGCTCCATACGGGTATGGTTATTATTCATAACCTGAGTAAGTTGTCCCAGTACGGTGATTAGCTGATCAGCACCAGTTGCATCACCAGCCCCACTATAATTATCTTGATCAGGAGGGCAATCCCTACATGGAGTGCGTGCATTGATACGGTTTCCATTTCTTCCACTAGGCGCCATTTCTAAACAATGTCATAAACTAGATCAGTTTATGAATCAAAATACATAATCCCATACTTATAAAACACTAAACATAAATTGAACTATCTATGGATATAAACCATAATCATAAATATGTTTTCTTTGAGGAAGTATATACTCATAAACCCTTCATAATGATTTGTAAAGAAAGTGAGAGTTATCCTAAGCATATCCCCCGGGAGTGTCGTAACCAAGAGTGCAGCAAGGCCCGTTGTCGTGCACCAGTTCCCGTTCGAGTCTAGCTAAAAGCGGTGTTTTCGGGTTTTACCCCTAGGTACATCTGTGCCAGAGCCGCCTCTACCTGCTCGTATCCAGACAGGGATGTATTGCTCGGAAAACTCACAAAATCTCTACAATACCAAAATTCTAGGACGTTCTTCTACACTAATCCTCAAAGTTCATCTTAGGTCTACGTGCTCTAATCAGAGTTTATCTAAATCTAGCTTCCAAGGATTGTACTAAACTTCCTCTGATACCAACTGTAACGCCCCGACCCCAGCTACCCAGAGCCGGTGCATTATTACATAACATTGGCATGATCATAAGAAAGATCAAATCTCGAAAGATCGATTGGTTTAGTAGCCTTGGAAACACTAGATATATTCATATGTTTTACATTACATCGTAAAATGAAAAACTAATTCAACAACATAATATTTCCACAATCCACACTACAATCCCCTCATAATATCCCTGCAGGTCATTCATAACTTACATCTCACTTCCTGGGAAATATAAAACATAGAAAAGGGGTGAGCTCAAATGCCCAGTAAGGATAACAATATAGCGGAAACTTTCATCAATAAGAATAAACATTTAAGGCAATGTATAACTAAAACAAAAGCCTTTTAAACATGAACTTTCAACATGGTATGGCATAAATAAAATGAAATAATTCCATTTACTTATTCACATGGATATTCCACTAATCGAATAATCACATGCAAAAATAAATAACCACTTTCATAATGTTGGAATGCATAATGCCAGACTATCATAACCACATAGCCAAGGCCTCGTGCCAAGACTACAAATAAGATTTTGTCAAGGCCTTGTGCCAAGACACTAGTTTGTCTCATGAGACCTACCGATGCATCGAGGAGCTATAGCGGGCTCCACCCGTCACTTATTAAGTCCAATGCATTCCCATATGAAAAGGTTTAAACATAACATAAACATTCGTATTAAAACTAGCATACGAAATGTCAATACTTTCACAATAAACTATGAATGGTATAAAAATAGCACATCCACAGTCAAACATATCACAAAACCTTCAATACAATATAGAAGTTTTGTATCATAATAAATCAACTTCAAATAATCTTAAAATCCATCAAAGGATGTTGACATAGATGAAATCAAAATTCTTTTTAAAGAAATATCTCCTTTTATTTTGAAATCATTTAAGATCCATATAAAATAAAACATTTTCTTTAAAAATATTCTTATAAGCTTGTATGGGAAGCTTCGACGATTTTATAATGGCGGAAAATAACCGTACCCGCCGTATAAGTTAAAAAAAACATTCTTACCTCAATTCTGTCGAAAAGGTTAAAAAAGGACCTTGTTTTGAAAACGACGGAAAGATTCCTTTATAAACCTCTTATAAAAAGTCAAACAAGGGTATAAATGACTTTAACCCATATTCTTGTAAATAGTAAAAATGTTTTGAAATACATTTCGAAGAAACATGGATGTGGATGATAAAGAGATCCCAGTAGATTATTACGTATAATACAACCTCGGATAATGAAGAGATTGTGAAATAACCCTTACCTTGTACTTTTCCTTGGTTGTGGTAGGTTAACCTCCTGTATAATGGTGAAATAATTGTTATTAAATTATACAAGAATCATATACATTAATATGATATCATATATGATCTTTTAATATTGATTTGATAATAATATCTTAGTATTATCGTTGTTTCGGGTGTTAACTTACTTGTTTTCTTTCATATGTTTTGTTACGTAAGACATGTTTGTAAAGGATAGGTTGTATATTATTCATATCCAGAATGATATCAAGTCCTTAAACATCATTTTTAAATCATAAAATGATAATTACGCTTTAATGGTTACGATGGAGAATGAATCTCATCGCGTTCGTGGAGACGGTAGTCCGTACGTACGCACGAGCGACAATATCATTCTTTTGATATTAAAATAATATATAAATGGATGGAATATCATATATACAGAATCATTAACATGTTATATTTATTATTTACATGAGTTACACATCATTATTATACCCATCCAAATAATATTATATTGAATAACAATTACACCACGACGTGGAGACGGTAAGCCGTACGTACGCACGTATGGTGACATGTTATTCAAAGGGTGGATAGAATACTGAATATGGTTGTACCATACTTATAATAACATCACAGTATATGTGAGATACTGGAGTTATTATTTCAGAATGGTAAGAACAAAGGAAGAAGAAGTGGAAGAAGAAATGAACTTAGAAAAGGGTGGTGAGATCATTACCTCTTCTTCGGGTTCTTCCTTTTGATTTGATCAAAAGGGCTCCTTAGGTTGGCTTTCTGATCAAACTAAGGCCTCTAGGTTGTATTGAGGGATGTTGGGAGAGTATTTGGGCAGAGTTTGGCCGAACCAAAAGGCTTTAGAGGTGTGAAGAAATGAGAAGGAGGAGTGCCCTTTTATAAGAGGGGTGAGGGGAACCTTTGGAAAAGCTAGAAATATTAATTTATAATAAATTCATATTCGGTTTCTAAAGGCTCCAAAGTTGACTATTCAAATGATGAGGTGGGGATAGGTCGAAAACAACTCATACAATAGAATTTAGACAGGTTTGGGTACTTATATTAACCTTATCTTTAAGTATTAACTCTAAGTTAATTAGTTTCACTTTTACAATGTCTCTTTGTATTTTTATATATTATGGTTAATAAACTTACTATATACATCCAAGAGACCCCCAAGTGGTCCATTAATGATTAACCTATCATGATATAAGTCTCTTGGCCGAACCTTAGATTTTTAGGAATTTAATATCAATTAATAATATAATATTTGTTTTAAGAATTCTTTTATGTCAATTTTGACACTATTCATTAGTTGATTTTTGTGAAACTCCTAACAGATTTATTACTTCGAACAAAGTCAATTAAATCAATCCTAATATATCATATTATCATAGAAAATTAGTTTAATTCATTAAAAGTTTCATATTATAATTATTTGGGTATTTATAAGATCAATTATTTTTATTTTTCACTATTTTAGTAATTACTGCATCATCATTGTGTCATAAATAAAATAAATTATATAATGTCTAAAAATTATAAATAAACTATCATTATGTAGGAAATCGCTTTACCTTTCTAATGAATATTTATAATCGAAAATCCAACATGTATAACCCTATGTAAAAATTGTTCTTCTAAAAGATGTAAGCTTATGCCATTTTTATTTTTATTTTAACTTTATTAATATAATGTGTCATTATCACTTACAAGTGGATCCATGGGGTCCCAAAATAGACCCAAAGATGTCCATGGTCGACCATGTATCAACCAATAGGGTTGAGACACGTTTTAGGGTAATTTAATATTATTATAATATTATTTTTTTTAACCCTTATTTACCGGATTTACCCTTAACCATGGTAAATAAAATATTTACCGCAGTAATTATTCAAAATGTCTAAAAATAAAAGTTACCTATTTACACAATTTGAACATCCTGATTCCAAATATGGAATCCATTTTTCTAAATTCAAAACACAGAAGTGGCAGAAATTAATTTAAAATTAATTCCCGCTATCAAAACAAAAAGCGTGTTTTTAAGAGATAATAACTATCAAAAGATTGACACTTGTTTATGTTCGGTTTAATTGTAAAATTATGTCCAATGAAAAAGATTATATTAAATGGTAAAAATATATTCTAAATATACTTTAAAACCACTCAAATTCACAATTTATCACTATTAATTATTTTGATTAAAAAAGTTGTTTTTAATTAAAATTTAGTAATTTTCACTATTCATCAAAATATGAAAGTTATCCGAAATGTACCAAAATTTCACCCTAGGCTAATTTTGATATTCCGAATCCAAAAATGAAGTCCATTTTGAAATATAGAATATATATGATTTCAAAAAGTAGGTATTACTATTCACAACGGCTAGTTTAATTAGTTGTGGTGTGTGTTAGAACTCGAGGTTGCGTACAACACACGCTATCGCATTATTCGAAGGGAAACGTACCATAGAAGCTTGGGGTGTTACATGTTTCAATGTTCTTTTCATGGTAATGGATCACATAACGGTCCTCCAATCACTTATCATGTATGATCTTCATCCATCTAAGGATGTCGCGGCACCACCGCACCAACAACAACCAAGAGAGACCCCATTAGGTATTATGTATAACCACACACCATGGAACAATGATGAGATATAAAAGATAATGAGACTCAACTAAGGGAAACTACTAGAAAAAAAGGGAGAATGTACCTTGGATCACCACAGGTCTCTAACAAATGATCACCGAGATCAACAGATCGAAGAAGGAGGATAAGGGTTCAAAGAACTACCTGGGGTGCTTAGGGTTCGTCTGGAATGAGAGAGATGTTTTAGTTGTAGGATTTTTTAAAACATGAGCGTATTTAATGTTTTAAAACATGAAAACATTAGGGTATTTCATGACATGTAATCCCATTCCACACAGTAAAATCCCTTGAGGTCCACTTTCACTAAAAAACCTGTCACTTCTTAGTTTATTTTATTTTTCAAACCCTGAAATATTTCATGTCTTAAATCCCTCATTCCCACTATGTAAAAGTCTGCATGTTGTGAAGATTTCCAGAACAAGCCTCAAAACCAAACCTCACCCCCTGAAATCAAGTTACATGATGTATAACTTCCTTGCTTCCAACTTTTAACAACTTGACTTATCCAAACTCCCTCTGAGCCTCATCCAAGAACATCCAACAATCAAACTCATAAAGTAACCAACTCGGAAGGCACAAAACAATACATTAGATACCTATCATATGATTCTCATCTTCAGGGATCCAAAACCAAACCTTGGAGAAAAAAAGGGGTGTAAACAACCACCCCGCGAGATACCTATCAAGGATACCACTACACTTTAAACACCACTAACAACCAAACACATCAATGTTTAATGATAAACCACCCTGTATTTTTAGGAAGCTGGAGTGGAAACCCCCGAATCCAAGAACACCTCCTCTAACACCTATAAC
Source organism: Viscum album (assembly GCA_963277665.1). Taxonomy (NCBI): domain Eukaryota; kingdom Viridiplantae; phylum Streptophyta; class Magnoliopsida; order Santalales; family Viscaceae; genus Viscum; species Viscum album. The sequence continues at coordinate 585,838,600 of OY728130.1, forward strand.
TAGGCATTCTCACATCAAATGAAACTACCAAAAGACACACTACACAAGAACAACAACCACACATTCCAAATTTAAGAACCAAAGAATTCCATCCTCCATGTCAAAATACTATCTTGTCTGGGTGGCACTAAATTGCTCGCATGGGTTTAATAGAATCAAAGTTAATGTGTCTTGATTAGTAATATAGCTCTCCTTTCTTCCCATGAATAATTCATTACACATTTCCCCACACATAACACTACCAAGGGAAAAATATCTTCTCATAAAATTAGGTTGAAAATTTAAATTTCAAAATACAACAGAATAAGGAAAAACTAAAAAAACTCTAGGTACTGGGAACACATCTACATTTCATGCTACCAAGTAATCTCCTCTTGACCACCATGCCTCAACAACAAATTAACCAAAGTAATTGTTCTTCCATGCAACATCTTCTCTTGATGATCCAAGATCTCCACTGGCTGCTCTATAAACTTCATGTCATCCTCAATATCCAACTCTCCCTAGTCAATGACATGGGAGTCGTTGTGTAGATACAAATAAAGTTGAGATATGTGAAAGAAACCATGGACCCTCTCCAACTGTGGTGTTAGTTCCAAATGATAAACCACCTTGTCAACTCGCTCCAACAACTCAAAGGGTACAACAAACCAGGGAGAATGATTTATACCTCTTTCAAACCTCTACTAACCATGTCGAGGGGAAACCTTCAAGAACACATGGTCCCCAAAATCAAGCTCCAATGGTATCCTTCTGTGATAGACATACAAATTCTTCTGGTCTTACACTACTTTGATCATTTCATGAAAAAGCTGAGCTTTCTCTATCATGCTCTGCAGCATGTCTGGACCAAGAACAGGTGTCTACCCAACCTCAGACAAGTACAACGAAGAATGAAATGGCCTCATGTAAAATTTCTCAAACATATCCATACTAATGTAAGAGTGAGAACTATTATTATAAGAAAACTCTACCAAGGGCAGGTGTTGTACCCATGTTCTTCTGAATTCTAAGATGCACACCTACAACATATCCTCCAACATCTGGATAGTCTGTTATGTCTGCCAATCTATTTAAGGGTGGAAAGAAGTGTTGAGGTGTAACTGGGTTCCCAAATCATGTTGTAATCCCGTCCATACTTGTGAGGTATACCGTGCATCGCAGTCTGAAAAAATAAACCTCAAAACTTCTTGCAACCGCACCACTTCATCCACATTCTTATGTGATATGGCATCCACTGCAATCGACACCTTGATAGATAAAAAGTGTGCTAACTTCATCAGCTGATCCACTACCACACAAATAACATCATAGCCTCTCTGATCCCTAGGTGACCCTATATTGAAATCCATCGAGTTGTCATACCACATCTACTCAAGGACATCCATGGGCTGTATCAAAATATCACGAACATAGTGCTTGGCATTACCAATGGGAAAACAAAGCATATTTCCACAAACTTTGATACTGTTCATTTCATCCCAATCCACCAAGACTGTATCTTCATAACAAGGAACATTTTATAAATTATATGGTGTACTGATAATGGTGAGTTAGGAAATTCATGAACAACTCCCTAGTTCATTTCTACTAGAATAAAAGACCTCCCAAAAATAAAAATACAATTATGAAAATCCGATGACCATCCCATTCGAGCATCACCATGGCCAACACAATCACGTAACACCTCTACCTTCGAGTCTCACCACAAAGACACCTCCACTAGCTTCATCAGAGAAGACAACTATGTTATTTGGAACAAACAGAATCTACCACCTTTCATTTCTTCATTTAATTGCAAGGATGCCAACTCCTCCATCACTTTACAAAAGTCTACAAATTCACAAAAAAACTCCTACAAATTTCTACCCAAATCATCGGCCATGACATTCCCCTTTCCTAAGTTTTAGGAGATCTCAAAATTGTAGTCTTGAATAAAATCTATCCACCTCCACTACCACATATTTAGATCATACTGGGAAAAGATATACCTCAAACCCTTGTGATCTATGAAGACCAAAATTTTCTCCATAATAAGGAAATTCCTCCATACATTCAGCAGAAACACAACCACTGCTAAGTCTAGATCATAGGTAGAATAGTTACACTCGTCGGGGAATAAAAACCTAGACCCATAAGATATAACTACTGGTTACTACATCAAGATACATCCCAAACCCAAACATGAAGCATTAAAAACACCTAAAACATCACCCCTTCCTTAATAAACCATAACACTAGAGCACAAACCAAATTACCCTTCAGATAACCAAGAACTGTCTAGTACTATTCACTCTAAAACAAATCTTGGTCCATTCAAGTCATAGATATCAATGGAGTAGTAAATTGAGATAAATTGGGTACAATCCTATGATAATAGCCTACAAGACCAAGAAAACTATGAACATATGCCACATTCATGGGTGTTTCCCAAGAAACAAATGCCTCAAACATTATAGGTCAACTACCACACCCTACTGGAACACTACATGAATATGGAAACACACCTCTCATGTCCAGAACTGACACATGGATATCTTTTCATAGATTTACTATCATCGAAGAACTTGTAGGATAGTCTTGAGATGCATGGTGTGATCCTCCTCTCACATTGAGTAGATCAAGATATCATCAATGAATATGATGATGAAACGATCTAGGAACTCATGGAAGATATAATTATTAATCCCCAAGAACACAGTTGGTGAATTTTTAACACCAAATGGAATGACAATAAATTTGAAGTTCCCATACATACATCTGAAAGTAGTCTTCAAGATATTTCCCTTTGTCACCCTCAACTGGTGATATCCAGACTATATATTGATCTTAGAAAACCGTCTTTCCCCTCTCATCTAGTCAAAAATACCATCTATCCTTTAAAAAAGGTAAGGGTTCATGAATTTCATCTGATTCAACCTCTCATAGTCTATGCACAACCTCATACTACCACCCACCTTCTTTGCAAACAACACCAGATCACCCCCACAATGACACGCTAGGTTGGATAAATCACTTATTCCTTAGATCTTCTATCTAAATCATAAACTCTTGGAACTCATAAGGTGTCATCTGATAAAGAGCCATTGGAACTGGATAAGAAGAAGGTGGTAAGTCTATCCTGAACTCAACATCACATCGAAGGGGTAGAGTCCCAACCTCCATGCGGAAACCATCCAGAAACTCCCATAAAATTATGTGAACCTTTAATATCCCAACATCTGCTGATTATATCGACAGATTATCCAAGAAGGAAAGAAGATTCTCTACTTAGTTAATCCCCAACTAATAGCTCTCCTCACCAATGAAAACCACACACCAACTATAAATTTATAAAAACAAAACTCTTCTTTATAATCAATAAATAACAAAATCTACAGAATAAAACCAGTAGATGATGATAATGACATTGTATGGATACATCTATAGTAAGAAAAGACCCCCAAAGGACTGATCTGATCTCATCATCAGTCTACAACCATGACACACATCAAACAATATGGTCGGACTTCTAATGGGAGTAATCAACACCAGGGGAACAAGAAGCCTCTCTATGTATATTCATATAGAATGGGATAGATTGGGTGCAATAAAAGAGTTTGAAGATTAAAAATCAAAAAATCACAATCAAGGGTACTAAACCAGCTGATTGTACCTCTAACAATCTCTGGCCCTGCCAGAACTGCTACCTCCACTGTGTGAAACTAACATTGCCTAGATTCTCTACCCCTTTGGTGATGACCACCTCCACGACCATTCTTAGGTTGAGGTACCTGAGGAATAACATTAGGTCAGCCTCTCCCTTATCCATCTCCAATCAGTAGAGCATGAGCTTGTTGTACCTGCTACTGAAATGACCAAGCTAGGAGATACTGGTGAGACTAGCACTGAACCTATCCACCTCCACTATACTGAGCTCGAATGGCCACGAGACACCGATTTTGAAGAGGGCCATGAACCCCAAAATAAGAAACACATCAACCCCAAACCCATAAAAATACATAGAGAACGATGGCACCAGAAGTCTGAAAAGGAAACTACTAAGGTCGCCTCAATTTTGGTCGAAAACCCAATGGTCCTAACACCTAAGATATTACACTGATGGAACTACCTCTTAAAGAACTCTATTGGATCCCCTCTCATAGTATACCTCCTCAAGAGTTCATCATGTCATTCACCTCCACCTTCTTCTTGACCTCTCGATACATTATTAAAGTAAAAACAGTAACAATATACTAGATAGAAGGTTGGAGGGCCTCCTAATGTCGTCTCACATGAGACTCCTCATCAAGAAAGAGATCTAGGTAGATGTGAAGAAGATCATTGAACTTGATCTCAATATCCCCTACTAACAAACTCCCCTATGGAAAGTAGAGTATCTCCTGCGTCTTCTCAGCCTTCATGGTTGATGAAAATAACTCCTCTTACAATATCTTTAGAAAGTATATGAACAACAAATTTTCCTCCTTACTCTCCCAAAATAAGTCTTCCACCAATGTAGAAACCATGAAATGTGTTCCATGAACATCTCCACAAAATTTCCTCAACCGAGAAAAAAATATTCACAGTGCAACTCATCATTTTTCATGGGGTTCGGTGACGGTATTGAAGGCACCGACCCAAAGTGCCGGGACCGCAGCCCAGCACTGAGCCCAAATAGGGGTGTAGGGGTTGTGCCCCCGCGGTATGTGTTCAGCACGGAATCCGGGGATGACCTCCTCGACGGGAGATTCAAACGTTCCGATCGGTTTCTAACGGGTTTGTTCGTAGAACCAGAAACATCCAATGATTCCACATCCGTTTGGACCTAGTTTCCAAAGGCAAGCACTCATTAGCTTGTGGACTAATGAGGCTTAGGAATTTGCATTGGTCGAGAGGATGGGAGGTCGGACTCATCACACCTTTTTGAGGGGAATTATTGTCTACTCTGGGACTCTATTTATAGATTTAAGTTATTTTCGTGAATCCTTATTACATTACCAAGTATAAAATGTGCTTTCCTTTAGTTTTAACAATCAATGATTAAATATGCAAGAAATTTAGAGAATCTTTTATATGTATTCGAGGTTCTTCATCAATAGAGAATCATCTATACCTGTTTAGAGATTCTTGGTCAATGGTATCCTTCAAAACATTTATATAAAAGTCTCTTGGTCATTATGATAACCAGACTGGTTTTAAAGCCACTCAGTGGGGCACTTGAAGTTTGTCGTCATTCAGAAGGACAGAGATTATTTCAAAGTTGGGATCGAACACATAAATGGGCTACCTACGTATCCTTTGTTTTGGAAAAGGAATCAGAACCCACGTAGATAGAGTTATGGAGTATGATGTTTATGATTGATGGCTCAAAGATGAATGTCATAATTACTTTTACACTCTAAGCTCACTTGAGTCATGCTCGGTGTGAGAAACAAGAGGTATTGGTAAAAATTTAGACAATTGTGCCATGAAAGATGAAATCATAAGAATTTGTTTGGGGCTTATGTATGGATGACTGCCCAGATAGATGAAGGTTTAGGATTTACTTTTAGGGAGAAAATCCATGAACAGGGTCCATAAAGTTATATGTGCTTTATGGAGATTTGAATACTATAATCTTGGGGCTTACTCCTAAGGAGGATTCCCAAGTTAGGAGGGGACTTATGATTGGGTTTTACTCCTGAAAAGGAAACCCAAATCAAATGTAAATTATGACTGGTTAAGAGAAATTTAAGGGATCTTGGGGCTTATTCCTAAAAAGGCGACCCAAGGTTAAGGGACTTGGGGCTTACTCCTGAAAAGTAAGCCCAAGGTTATGACTGAGTCTTATTCCTGAAAAAGGAGACCCAGGGTTATGACTGAGTCTTATTCCTAAAAAGGAGACCCAGGTTAGGGGACTTGGGGCTTATTCTTTAAAAGGAATCCCAAGGTTATGACTGAGTCTTATTCCTGAAAAAGGAGACCCAGGTTAGGGATTAAGGTTTGGGGCTTATTCCTGAGGAGGATGCCCATATTTGAGGTTGGGAACTTTAAGAATTTGGGGCTTACTCCTGAGGAAGATGCCCAGATTAAAGGTTTTATCACTGGGGATTATTCCTGAAAAGGAGAACCAGGTTAAGATTCTCTCATCTTTAAGGATGAGGTTGAATGAATGAACTATCCATATTTTAGTGACATAAGGATATTTAAATCACTATACTTTGAGAGAGATTCCACAGAATTCCTTTCAGATAAGAAAGTAAAATCAAGAAATCATGCCATAAATGGCTTTGAAGAGTGTCTTGAAGACTGAATCTTGAAAAGGAAAGGTGATATGGCTTATGAGGGGTAAAAATGGGCAAGATGGGCACCCAAAAAGATAGGGGCGCGCAAGTCTTGCAAGGAGCGCAAGTCTTCCGTGGGCGCGCAAGTGTTGGTCGCGCAGGTATACCTGCGCGACACATAGTGTACTTGTGCGATTTTCAACCAGCAATGAAATACTTGAGAGACTCTTTTTTAAACCCTTTAGAATGTTCTCGAGGTTCTTCCAGAAAAGGGACGTGCAAGTTATATTGAAGGAAATAATTCGGCGCGCAAGTGTTTGATAAGTTTCAACACTTAGGCCTTCCTTCTTCTCTTTAGATCTTCCGTTCTAGGTAAGAAATTACCTTAGAAGTGTTCCGGAAGCTTTGAGAAGAGACTTGGGCGTCAGGAGCTTCAATCCGAGTTTCTGAAAAAAGATCCTCTCGAATGGGGGGCCCACAGGGTCTATTTATAGGCAAAAGAAGACCCCGGGCGGTTACCGGGCGGTTACCCCTTAGGTCACGCAAGTCACTTGCGCGACCAAGGTTGCCGTGCAAGTACACTTGCGCGCCAGTTAGATAACTTGCGCGGTGAGGTTGTTGTTGATCCTTTCTTCCTTCCTTTGTTGATTGTTGATGTTTTCTTCAAAGGCTGAATCACTTTGAGCTCAGATATTCCCTTTTCCGATCTTTCGATTCTGTGATGAAAGGAGCATCAACAAAAGTCCCCCCTCAGAGTTGGATCCGGAGAGAAATGAGGATTTTACTCTGAGGAAATCGAATCCCTTCAAAGGAAAAGGGAGGGCGCGCAAGTCTTTCCGTGTGCAGAGGGCGGCGCGCAAGTTTGCATCGCGCAGGCCTTAAGCGCTCTGGGTATGGCGTGCAGGTAGGCTTCATGGCCTATAAATACACGGCCCTAACCTCCGTACAAGTATCCGGATTTCCGGACTTCATTCCTTCTCAAGCTCTCGCCGCGCAGGTCACCTAAGCCGCGCAAGTCTCTTTTCCACTGTTCCCTCGCTGTCGCGCTCCTGTAAAGGTATTAGGCTTGCGTGGTAATACTTGCGCGTCAAAAACTAGCGCGGCACACGAAATACTTGCGCGCCATTGTTTAGACTTGCGCGACTTAATGTCTTGGCCATTTTTTCTGAATTCTTTCACAAATTTTATGAAAAATAAACCCATTTAAGAGTTTAAATTGTTCAACTTTTGTGCAGATTCAATGGTTCCTAAGGAAATTGGAATGGCTGATGAACTGGCTAGAAAGTGGATTGATGACATGACGAACATTATTGGCCATGATTACTATGATATCTGCAACAGCACTCTCCCAGATTTGGATAAGTATTTGAAGAACTATCATCCTAATTTTCCACAGAGCATTCATCTGCCTTTGTGTGGTCATGGTCATCTGCAAGGAGTCAATGTTCCAAATGCAAACAATTATACACCTGAGATGCAGCTGCACTGCTACTCCTCTATTTCGGTTATGCCATGGGCTGAAATGTTTTCCACTACCAGTTGGTGGAGAGAAGACAAACATGGTATTAGAGCAATATCTGAAAAGAGTACTCTCTCCAAATGGCTCTTTAATTCCAATGCTCCATTCTCAAATCCATGTATCCATCTTCCAAGTCTCTTGGACAGAAACAGAGTCACTATTTGATCAGCAGAAAATTTTCTCAAACCGCACTCAAGAACATCCTTTTACAATTGTTCCAAGAAGATCCGGTATCACTGCATCTCTTATTGTATCCAGTTGAATGAATGAATTCCAGGCGGTTGCTAATGAAGCTCGGATGTCGTAAATCAAATGAAGTGTTATGTTGAAAGCCTCTTGTAATTCTTGAAAAAAGAGAAGAGACTCCAGTCTATGGATGTCCTTCTAACTCTTGTGTATCAATGAAAAACACTTTGGTCTTCAATCATTTGTACCTGCATTCTTTCATTACCTGCTTCAAATTTACTTAAGCCAATGGGCTTAGTAATCATAGTTTGATTTTTACTAGGATTATTACAAATAACCCTACAAACTTTGAATCTTTTAACTGCTCAATATTACCCAAATCATACAAAAAATGTATATTTAGTGATCTGGAACTTGACTTTTATTCAGAGTTCCTTTGTCTTTTGTGTGGGCAGTTTAAAGTCATGCACGCCGGACATAAAGGGGCTAATGTTTAAGGTCGAAATAGATTTGACCGAAATGGATAAAAATGGATTCAATTCCTTGACAATTTATCTGAATACATATTACCATACTCAAGTATGAGGGAAAAAATGTAAACTATGGCTTAAGAATATTTGAATCTGATGAATGATATGAAAAAGAGCTAAAAGGAATTAGAAGAAGTAGTTTCCAAGAATGAAGTTACTATTATTTAACAAAACCTGTTAGGGGGTTGAAATATGCAGGGCCACCTATGGGCATTGGCTGCATGGTCAAATAAATAGCATCTTTTGGTTGACAAGTCTGTTATGTGGACTTTTTAGGCAAGGCCACCTATGGGCACGTGCTGCATAGTCAGGAAAAAGAACTCCCAGAAATTTACTTTCCTAGTGCTAAAAGCCAGTGAAAGTTTATGGAGATTCAAATTTTCTAAAGTATAGAGTTTGTTGTATGGAAAGAGGTACTTGAATATGGAGAAGATATTTCCGAACAAGAATATCGAAGAACTGGATGAATATCACTCCTACGAAGGTCTGACCCAAACGTAGGGAAGAAGAATAAACCATAGACTTGAATACTTTCAGATCATGAAAAAGGATATGGGACAAATATGTTAAGGATAGATATTTTTTTGCGGATCCCTACATACTGTCGTTTAAGACAAATAAGGACAAAAGAGGCATTCTTCCCAAGAATGAAGTTACTATTATTTAACAAAACCCGTTAGGGGGTTGAAATATGCAGGGCCACCTATGGGCATTGGCTGCATGGTCAAATGAATAGCATCTTTTGGCTGACAAATCTGTTATGTGGACTATTTATGCAAGGCCACCTATGGGCACGTGCTGCATAGTCATGAAAAAGAATTCTCAGAAGTTTGACATTTTTGTGACTAGAAGTCATGAAAAGGGTTATGAAGATCTGGAAATATTTAAGGCTAGGATTATAATACATAAATATGGGTATTGTCCAATGTATATAGAGATACATAGGTCAATGAAAACCATAATCATGTTGTGGCTGGGTCCTAAGTTGAAATTTTGGACTTCACTACGTATCTCATAAGAATGAGAATCAAGACATACGTAGTTCTTGAAATGCAGTTTAACGTCGTGCAAGACGAATGTATGAGTGATCTTAGTTTAGGTTCATAGAATTCGGACCATAATAATGAATACACAATGTGTGTTTTCATGAGGACTTTTCAGCCAAGGGAATGAAAGTGAAATTTGGGGTTAGGCCCAAAAGACTTGGGACTGGATTCGAGGGACACTCGAATGTTCCTACGTATCCCATAAGGATGGGAATCAAGTCCACGTAGTTCTAGAACTACCCTTTGTACAAATTTGGTTCGTACATTTGAAGGGTGAAAGGGGACTTTAGTGCAATGATGGTTTAACCTGAGATGAAAAGTTTAGGCATTACCATGTATGCACGTAGTCTTTTGAAAATGAAACATGATTTTAAAAAAAATAAATGTCAATAATGGTTCCTTCTCAAATGAGGAAATCAAAGAATATTGTAGTTTATTGTCGTACCGGACAAAAGTGTTGTATAGTTTAACGTCATATAACAAGGACGAAAGTGAATCAATGTAAAGATATTGATTCCAGGGGCGGTTTCACAAATCAACATCATATGAGGTGGTGGTGAACCGATGTGAAGAGATTGTTTTTGGGCTTGAACCCTGGGAGGTTGCCTACATACCCAGCCTGGAGGGCGAGGATCAAAGTCCGTGTAGTTCAATTAAAGAATGAATTAATGATCAAGTTGTTCTAGTGGACAATGATCTAATAAAAAATATTGTTGGGACTTACACATTGTTAGTGGCCCAAAGGGAATGTTATGGTTGATGTTCGCTCTAAGCTCACGTGAGTCATACTCGGTGTGAGAAACAAGAGGTAATAACAACCTTAACGATGCACAGTTTAATGTCATGTAGGACATAAAAAAGGGACTATGCAGTTTAAAGTCTTGCAGTTAGGACTATTAGTGCTGCACAGTTTATTGTCATGTAGCAGGGACAAAATACAGTTTAATGTCATGTAGGACCTATCAAGGATTTTCTGTACAGTTTAGCGTCATGTAGTTAGGACGATGGGGATAAAATAGTTTAACGTCATATTGGACGAAAGGGGGACTGTGCAGTTTAATGTCATGCCATAAGGACAAAATAACACACCATTTATGTCATGTTGGACGAAAGTGTGAATAGTTTAAGGTCATATGCATGGACCGTGGATGGTGCAGTTTAATGTCATGCTGGACCTTTGATGATTATATAATTTAACGTCTTTTCGAACGTGAGGGAATTTTATATAGTTTAGCGTCAAGTAGTTTAGGACGTCACAGTTTAACGTCTTGCTGGACATAAGGGATTTGCAAATAGTTTATGGTCATATACATGGACCAGGGATGATGCAGTTTGAGGTCATGATGGACGGTTTAGGGAACTTTTTCACAGTTTAATGTCGTGTGGGATGAAGTTGCAGTTTAAAGTCATACTGGACCATTGATGTATAGTTTAACGTCATATAGCAAGGACTAAGGTGAACCAATATGAGGATATCAGTTCTGGGGACTTTTTACAGTTTATCGTCATGCTGGACGTTGAAAGTGCCACACAGTTTAATGTCATGTTGCTAGGACACAATATAGTTTAATGTCATCTCGGACAAAATATAGGATCTTCTGTACAGTTTAATGTCATGTAGATAGGACATCACAGTTTAACATCTTGCTGGACATAGTTATAGGGTCTAATGTGATTGTTTTGGATCTGGGAACAATATTTTGTGTTTATACAAAATACTTCTTCAGAAATCTGGCATTAGTTGGAGTCGTGATGTGTTCTCCATCCATTGAGATCAGAGAATACGCTCCATTGGAGTAGACCTTATGTATTGAATGAGGTCCTTCCCATTTTGGTTCAAGCTTGGGAGGCTTCTTTCCTGGTATCATTGGTGCTCTGAGAACCAATACCAATTCTCCCTGAATGAATGAACGAAGATGAACTTTTTTGTTAAAAGCTCGTGCTATCCGATTCTGATAGATTTCCAAGTGGTGTAAAGTGCACAATCTGTTCTCATCTAACTGTTCCAATTCATTCAACCACTTTTGGGATTGCTCATCTGTTGATAACTGATCACAAATGGCTATTCTGAGTGAGGGAAATTGAACTTCAATTGGCAAGACTGCTTCTGTTCCATATACCAATGAATATGGAGTAGACCGCGTTGCATTGCGAGTGGTAGTCCGATAAGCCCATAAAGCATGAAAGAGTTTATCAGGCCATGACTTCTTATCTTTATCCACCATCTTTTGCAGTATATTTGAAAGAGTCTTGTTGAAGGCCTCTATCTGGCCATTAGCCACTGCATGATATCTAGATGAATGGTTGGACTTAATGTTGTATTCTTGTTACAATTTCTTTACCTCAGAAGAACAGAAGTTGGTGCCGTTGTCCGTCAATATGGTATGAGGGACACCAAATCAAGTAATGATGTTAGATTTGATGAAGCTAACTATGCATTTAGAACTGACTTCTTTGAGAGGTACTGCCTCTGCCCATTTGGAAAAGAAATCAGTAGCAATAAGAATGTACTTAAACTGCTTGGCCGTAGCTGAAGGGTAAGGTCCCACCACATCCATTCCCCATGTGGAAAATGGCCATGAGTATTTAGCTGTATGAAGCAACTCTGGAGGTTGATGAATGAAGTTGGCATATACTTGGCATGAATGACACCTCTTTGTGAAATTAACACAATCTCGTATCATTGAAGGCCAGAAGTATCCAAGCCTTCGAATTTGATCAGACAGTCTATGTCCAGACTGGTGGGCACCACAGACTCCTGCATGCACTTCTTTTATGACAGCCATTGTCTCTTCACCATCAATACATCTGAAGAGAACTCCAGCAAAACCAAGTTTGTAGAGAACTTTCTCGAGGTGGTTTGGGCTATCATAAAGAGTAAAATTGACCACACGTCGCCGAATTTGTTCTTTCTCGGCTCTATCAGGTGGAAGTGTTCCATTTTGAAGGTATTCCCTGATAGGTGACATCCATCCTGTAGTATGACCATACGGTTCAGGAATGGGACTGATTTCATTAATTTCCTCTGTTCTGACTTGAACATAAGGTGAAATTGCACGACGGTGGGTAATACAGATGGTTGTCTCGTCCCGATTTGGATCTGCTAAAGTTGTGGCTATATTAGCCAGTGCATCAGCTTGAGCATTTTGTGATCTTGGGACATAAAAAAATGTCGGTTCTGAAGGGAATTCCGACATTAACTCTTTGACGTAATCATATAAAGGGATTAATTCTTCTTTTCTGACGGCATAATCCCCATTGACTTGTTTGATTACCAGGTCTGAATCACCTTTCACCTTTAAGTGATTCACTTGTGCTTGAAGCGCTAACTCCAAGCCTGTAATGAGAGCTTGGTATTCAGCTTCATTATTGGTACCACCTTCCCACAACAAAAAGGAATAAGGTAACACTGCCTTATCTGGAGAAATGAGCACAATTCCTAAACCAACTTTGTTGAATTTAGGATTTTCCATTTTCTTCCCTGTTGGACTTCTAGAAGCACCATCAAAATACATTTCCCATGTTTGAGGACTCTCTTGAATAGAGAAAACTTCCTCATCAGGGAGTTTGATATCTGAATACGTGTCTTCCACTGAAGGATGTTCAGCCAGGAAATCAGCCAGAGCTTGGCCCTTAATTTCCTTTTGAGACACATACTGAATGTCGAACTGTTGTAGAATAACCGCCCATCTTGCCAGACGTCCTGTAAGCATTGGACGACTAAGGATGAATTTGAGCGGATTATTACGAGATACCAATTGGACCTCATGATGTTGCAGGTAGTGTCTCAGTTTCTGAACTGCAAAGATTAATGCTAGGAAGCACTTTTCAATATTTGAATACCGGGTTTCTGCTTCAAGCATAGTTCTACTGAGATAGTAGAGACTATTTTCATTCCCAACATCATTCTTTTGAGCGAGAAAGGCACCCAATGATCGCTCTAAAGCTGTCACGTAGAGGATAGGAGGTCTACCCTCAACAGGTGGCATAAGTACTGGTGGACTCAAGAGGTATTTCTTGAGAACATCAAATGTTTCTTGACATTCTTCAGTCCACTGGTAAGTGACTCCTTTCTTCAATAATTTGGTAAAGGGTAAACTTTTGCCTGCCAAATTGGCAATGAAACGCCGAATATAGGCTAAGTGTCCTTGAATTCCTCTTAATTCTTTCAAATTCTGAGGAGGTGACATACCAAGAATTGATTTGGTCTTCTCAGGATCGACTTCAATACCACGATGGTGTACAACAAAGCCGAGGAATTTTCCAGAGGTTACCCCAAAATCACATTTTAAGGGGTTCATCTTCAAATTATGTTGTCGAAGCTTGTGGAATACGACTTCAAAATCAGCCAAGTGATCAAAACGTTGTTTGGATTTAACCACCAAATCATCTACATAGCATTAAACAAACTTCCCTAGAAAAGGTTTGAATATACGATGCATGGCGCGTTGATATGTTGAACCTGCATTCTTTAAACCAAAGGGCATCACCCAGTAACAAAACACACCTTGAGGAGCTCTGAAGGATGTATATTCCTCATCTTCTGGGGCCATTCGGATCTGATTATATCCAGAATGTCCATCCATGAAAGAAAGTACTTCATAGCCAGCCGTCGCATCAATTAAGAGTTCTGTAATCGGAACTGGGAAATCATCTTTAGGACAATACCGATTAAGATGTCTGAAATCGATGCAAACCCTAATTTGTCCGTTATTCTTCTTTACAGGGACAATATTAGCCAACCACTTGGGATATTGAACTTCTCTGATGAAGTTAGCTTTGATAAGCTTATCCACTTCAGCCTCGATTTTGGAAGCATAGGTTGGGTGTGTTCTTCTCGCGGCTTGCTTGAATCCTCAATGTTCTTTTGGCAAACCCAAATGATGGGTGGAAACATCAGGATCAAGGCCAGGCATCTCTATATAATTACAAGAAAAAATATCTTTATTTTGCTTTAGAAAAGAAATATACATCTCTTGCTCTTCAAGGGTCATGGCCGCACTAATTAAAGTGGGGCGTGGATCTTTCTCTGTACCCAGATTTACTTCTCTGAGTTCATCCACAGTGGTAGAGATACCCTCTTCAAATGCTGGAGGAGAATCTCTAAGATCTTCCTCTTCCACTTCATCATGTGTTATTTCTTCCCTTTCTACTTGCAAAGTAGATGAAAAAACGAAATTCTCATGATCATAAGAGATGTCAAAATTTTCACATTTTGAAGAAGAAGCTTCCATTTCCGACCCTATTGATGATAAAGGGTCTTCTTTGGGAAATAAAGAGGAGATGATGGATTGAGAATCGACATCAATATTCACCTCTGGTGTTCCTATAACTTCTTCTGGCCTGATTAGCGAAGTATAGACTTGTTGGATTTCTGCAGACGAAATGAAAACGTCACCACTTATGCTTTCATCACTGCTTGGTATGTTACCAATTTCTCCCATGTTGTCTGGCTCGATTGCCGTAATTGACATTATGGATCTTTCCATAAGAGTATTTTGATTTGGGACTATTTTGTCAATTTGACTGATAGGTAACACATAATCTGTACTCACATGTGAAAATGGATTTATTGGAATTTTTTCCAAACCATATGGAGCATTAACTTTGATAATTTCCTTCATTGTAGATTTTTCTCTTCCCTTCATGTGATAAAATTCCTCCTCAATGTATTGAGACTCTCATGTCTTGAACGGGGCCTTATCACCATACAATGTTCTAACTTGACCATCGAAACAGTATTTGATACATTGATGGTATGATGACGGAATAGCTACATGCTTATGTAGCCAAGGTCTTCCAAGCAAGATATTGAAAGCTGAGTCTTGATCAACAATCATGAAATCCGAATTGGAAACAAGATCTCCAAACTGAGTTCTGAGCGTAACTTCTCCCTGTGGTTTTTGTTCATTTTTATCATATCTTTGCAACATCATGGTAGAAGGAGATAAATCAGATTCCGTGAGGCCCAATCGACGAAGTGTGCGAATGGGCATGAGGTTGACTCCTGAACCATTGTCAATGAAATCTCTTCGAACATTTATACCATTGACTTTGCTAGATAAGTACAAAGGTTTTATGTGCCCATGCACAACATCATCTTCATCTTTATCAGTAAAAGATATCACTGCATGACATTCTGCAGGATTATTCTCTATGTGATAGATTTCAGCTGCAGCAATTTCAGCTTCAAACTCCTGAGGACTTGACAAAGCTTCGATGAGTGCTTCCCGAAGATCTCTTGACAGATTCAAAGCATCCAAAATTGATAGCTTGGCTGGTACATGGGCCAAGTGTTTCAATATATCATACTTTTGATCTAGAGGTCTGCGTTTCCCAATAGGAATATACAGTTTAGCAGGTACCTTGGAAGCAGATGCTTTGGAAGCTGATGCAACTTGTATTGAAGTTGGCAACATCCTTGGTTTTGGAAAATTAGACTGATTAGATCCATTTACTTGCTGAGATAAAGAAGATGGAACTTTTAATCGGTCTTCCAAAATAACTGTGCCGAAACTGAGTTGGCCATTTGCAGAAGAACTTTCTTTTTCTTTTTGAGCTCGCTGAAGGGATCTACCATGAGTTTCTGCTGCATATACAGTGCTAGCAGGGGTAGAATTAGAGTAGTGGCTTCGGAAAGATCCACGTCTTCCCCTATATCCTGAACCTCTAGAACTTCCTCGGGTTCCCTTATTTGATACAGGGAATTCAGGCTCATCAAGACTGAAATATGAATCTGTTAATTGAATCATATTAACAGAACCAAAGATTAACTCTTCGTCTGATAAAGACTCTGCCTGGTTAACCTGTTTAGGTTGTGCCGTTTGGTGGGACGGTGCCCGTGGCTTTGAAGTAGATGGCATGAAATCTGCCAGAGTCAAAGACAATTTAGGCTTTGCTACATACTCATCTTCTCCTGATTCCTCTTTCTTCTTTGAATTGCGCTGCCCTTTTGAGGATTTGTCTTTTGATGGAGGCTTTACTGCAGCTTTTGTAGGAGACACAATTGGCTTCTTCAATTGTGTTCGCAAAATGGAATGGGTCCAATTGATTGTCTTTCTGACCATCCAATCATCATATTTTTTCGCAGTTTTGATTTTGACTTCCTGCCACTCACCTCCTTCCTCTAGATCTGTAGCGGTAATACACGCTACATGAGCTGAAGAACCCTTCAATTTGACTTGTCCCAAGTCGACCATCTTTTTCAGGAGGTCTTTAAAGACAAAACACTCCTGGATGGGATGCCCCAACATTTGATGAAAGGGACAATAATTGGGACGGTCTTCATCTCCTTCCATGTTTGGACTCTTCGGCACTGGTAATTGAACCAAATTTTTTTCCAGAGCTGAAATGAAGTAACCAGGAACTTGCTCACTTCGGAAAGAGTATGTTTTACTCTTCATATCCTCAAATTGTTTTCGTCGTTGATCTTTTTGATCATTTGGATGAAACAGCCTTTGTTGTTGGCGTTCAAGAGGTGGAGCCCTTCGAGAAGACGAAGGTTTTGAAGTAGAAATAGGTACAGGTGCCTGTTTAAGCATAACTATAGCAGTTTCTGCTTTACCCATTCTTCTTCCTGGAGCTGATGGAATTACACGAGATTTAACCTTAGCCTGTATAAGGGAATCTTCAATCTGTTGAGCGATTGAAGTAAGGTCTCGAAACCCTCATGTGTATTTCACAGGGATCAATGGCGTGCGTAATTCGTCACGCAAATTTTCCACACAGATTGGCAATAATTCCTCCTGAGGGAGTGCTAAACTCAAAGAATTCGTTAATCCCTTCCAACGAGCAATGAAATCAGAGACTCTTTCATTTTCCCTTTTCTTGCAGTTTGTATGATCGAAAACTGTCGTTTTTGGCAAAGTTGAGCTAAACTGAAGAAGGAATTTTTGACGAAGATCCTCCCATCCGATGACTGATTTGGATTGCAAGCTTGTATACCAGACAAAAGATGGTCCTTGCAAGGTTCGCACGAAGCATATGAGTTTCAATGCTTCTTGCTGCTCTGTATTTCCCATCATAGGATCACAACAAGACACGTAATGCGTCAAATGTTGTTCAGGGTCGCCTGATCCATTGAAAGTAGGGAAAATAGGGTTTCCAAAACTGGATGGAGGAGAAATTGAATCTACCCATTCAGGATAAACTTTCTTTTCATGTTGAACTTGCGCCCGTTTCCCTTCCATAGTTTCTAACCGAGCTGTTAATGACTCAATAGTAGTTATTAACTTTTGAGAAACGTCAGGTTGAACTTGGTTTTGGGTAGGTGCAGTGAATGGAGCTTGGACAGACGTGGTGGTTGGTGCTGCAACTAATGGTAGTGCTGCCAACCGTTGTTGCGTTTGACCCATAGGATTAGACCTCTGAGGGTGTACTGATAAATGAGGATATTCTTGATCCATCTCAGTAGTTACAACAAATTCCTTCGGCTGTCGGACTTCAGCATTCTTAAGAATAAGACTACTCTGAAGTAGTTCTGCATTCAACCTTCTTAATTCTTTCATTTCTTCCTCCTGTTGTGCAAACCTTTGCTCTAATGAGAGCAATTGACCTCCTTCAGAGGAAGGGTGAGAAGTAACCTGATTCATTCCTTTCCCCTTATTGGATCCTTTTCGGAGAGGGGGAAGTGGGTTACTTGAAGGAATACCCAGATTTTGGGTAAGCCTTTGATTACGTGTGCACACACCTTCTTCATTTAGGTCTGTGTGCGCAACTTCTTGAGCAGGATCCTCTTCGTATGATCCCTCTGATTGAGCCTCATCTGGTGAATCAGCAGTAACAACATTGATGACATTAATGGATGTATATTGCATGGAATCCTTTCTATCAGCATTTCTGTGATATTGTCTCCTTTTATGTCCATGATGAGACTTGGCATTCCGTTGACTTGATCCCTCAAGAATTTCTTGGAGAACCGTCACTTGGATAGAATCTCCTGACAGCTTGGCTCTTCGTTCCTCTTGAGGCTTATTCCCTAATCGAGAGAATACTGACTTTCTCTGAGGGAGGGATTGAGGATTTGAAAAAGTCCATAGTCCGGTGGACTGGGGATGTTCCTGCTGCTTCCGCTCAACTCCTCGAATCCCATTCGTTGACTCTGAGGGTTGGGTTAGAGAAGTCCCCAGTCTGGAAAGCTGGGGTGTCTCTTGACATGCTATGTCTGAGATCTTCTTAAAATCTCTCTTGATCTTGCGAATATTAGTTAGGAAATTAGCTGGATGCATTAAACTGTATCCACTTTTACCACCTGGTTCAACAGACCATTGGATGATTTCCGAAACTTCTGTCATTTGATGACGTGTTTGCTCCAGACGAGAGGATTGTGCAATATTCTCTCCTGCTTGATGTAGGAGCAATTCAACAACCTGTTCTCTA
Source organism: Viscum album (assembly GCA_963277665.1). Taxonomy (NCBI): domain Eukaryota; kingdom Viridiplantae; phylum Streptophyta; class Magnoliopsida; order Santalales; family Viscaceae; genus Viscum; species Viscum album. Next base: position 585,857,504 of record OY728130.1, read on the forward strand.
TATACTTGATTTTTAGAGGAACTAGTTGAAGCTTGTTTTTGAGAAAGCTTTTGATTATGAACAAAGCCCATTGACTGTGGCCGGCCATGGGCAATAACAATGCATGAGACCATTTTCGGCGGGCTTTGCTGACCGGAAAGCACTATGAAATGTAGTGCTCCGTGAACACCCCATCCTCTGATATGAACATCAGATGGAGCATTGGAAATTAACTGACGCAATCTTCTTAGTGCACCAAGGCATGAACGTTGAAGGGTTCTCTGTTGCTTTTCAGCCTTCGGATACCGGGAGACTGATAGAGATACCAAATCAATCTGGCGTTGTAACCCTTCTATTATCTTAAGATGATTTTCATATTCATCGTAAGATGATACCTTTTTCTTTAATTGACAAAGATTTTTCCATATGTTGAGACGAATATCATGGATTCCATTATCCGTCAACATCTTTGGAATGTCATACTGGGAGTCATCCAAAGGCCAAAACATGACTGGTACTTCACCTTTTGCCAGTTTTTTCCTCATGTTCAGCATTTCCTCTTTATCATTAAATGAAGATTCTTCTACCTGTTTGGACCAGAGTTGGTGTCTCCTTGTTGCTTCATCGGATTCAACAAGATTGGTAGAGAAATCACTATTCATGCTGGAAGATGAATGACCCAGGGATGGTTCGGAGAATAACATGAACCCCAGGCTATCTTCTGATGGAGAAAGAGTTTCACCTGCCGATAGTAAAGCATCATACATGACTGGTTTTACGTTTGCAAGTGCCTCAAGATAGGAGGGCTTTCTCGTCACTACATTGCCTTCTGAAGAATTTTCGAGACAACGTGAATCACTACTGCGGAGAGGAATTTCGCAGCGAAGTTCATCACCATGAGGAGGACCGTCATGATGGGTTACAGCAAAAGATGAGATCTCTTGCTCCTCGGCCTTCTGACCACACAGAGGGTTCTTGTGGCTCTCATCTGAAGAATAAACTTCAAGATTGACCGAATTTTCATGAAGCAAGTCTTCATGAGGAAGTGTCTATTGAAGACCTTCAGAATTAATGTTCCCGTTATTGGGAACTGAGGGAGTAGAATCTTGAATTCCGACAGATAAATGTCTGAGGGCTTCAAGAACTCCAGCATCGAGCAAGGCCTTGTTGCAGATTGGCCTTTGATCTCCTGACTGTGCTGGGCGGATCCTTTTCTTAGATGCCTTCTTACTCGCTTTAGAAACCACTTGATGACGAAAGTGATTTCTCTGAGCAGGTGTATGTGCCTGATCAGGAAAGATGGTCAGGTTAGGCTGACGATCTCCACTCAAATCAGGTGTATGTGCCTGACTTGGTTGTCCGTATGATATGGGGGAGTATGCCCCATAACCCTCTTGTACTGGAACGGATGTGTGTGTCTGTTCCGGAGTGAATCGTTGATGTGTCACTCCATTGCTAGGGATAGATTTATGTGTCTGTCCCTGAGATGATGCTGAAGCTGTTATGATATCCTGGAAAGCATCCAGAATATGAGCAGGAATTTGCTTCTGCTCTTTCACCATTGACAAAATATGTTTGGTGACTTCAGCTGCCGGAACAGGGATATACGTCCATTCCGAGCTTGGAGTAGGTGTATGTGCCTGCTCCTGTCCTCCTTTTCCTGTCAGTGAATCCTGACGGTACTCAAGTGTGGAGGCAGAGAGTTGAGTCTGCCACTTGTTTGTCATCGGGACTTTCCAACTGACTTCTCCGGGCGCTACCAAGCAAGACTGTTGGTAGGCCTGATTATTATTAGCAGGTGTATGTGCCTGCTGATTACACTTTGCCAAACGCGGTTGACGAGATCCATCATATGTAGTCAGACGAGCCTGCTGACTAACTGGTGATGTATAAGAAGGTGTATGTTCCTGCCTATGGTACTCCGTCGGAATTGCCTGGCGGGATAGGCTTGATGCTGTCAGATGAGTCTGCTGGACAACGGAAATAAAACGAACAGGTGTGTATTCCTGCTCGTTGTTTGCCACCAAGTTAGGTTGGTGGACTTCTCCGGAGATGTAAGGGATGACAACCTGCCTATTGTTAACCGGATTTCGTCTCTGGCGGTTCATCTTGCCTGCTCGGGTTCGAGGAACCTGAGCTGAATGCCTAGAGTCGGTACCCTCATCATGTTGAGGGCGCACTACCGCACGAGTCTGGCGGCGATTATTGATGGGAGCCCTTGAGAAGGACTTCTGTCTTTTTGAATTAAGGTCCTGCGGGACCTGCTCATTCACTTCCTCAGAGTAAGGGAGTGAATGGAAATTGCGTTCCGGGGATAACGACCCGAAACGGTTGGAGACGGTAGTCAGCACCTCCTGCTTCTTGATTGCTGGCCGCCGTTGTCCGGACGACCAGGTAGAGTTGTTAACTTGGAGGGCTTGACGAGCGGCCTCCAGAGTTGGGATAGTACCGTTGCGACGGTACTCCTTAACCAGTGCATTAGAAACCCAGCGTTGAAGACGCTGAGTTGGTGATGTCATCCTCAGAGCGGATGAAGTTCCAGCAGGAGTAGAAGCATTGGTTTTCACAGCAGCAGATCTCACAGTAGAGGTGTTCACAGCAGCAGTATTCACAGAGGTGAATTTAAGGAAAGCCATTTTGCAGAAGATCTTGAGAAAAGAGTTCCTGTTCCATGTAACAGACATAATCAAGATAAATCCGGCCACTGCATCTTTTGGATGAGCACATGTCAATGATTTCTTTGTTGGCCCAAGGGGCCTAACAAATAAGAAGAACATCACTTTAACTTGGTTAAGGATTCACGTCGGGTTCACCATTTTTGTTCCGCACGGAATCCGGGGATGACCTCCTCGACGGGAGATTCAAACGTTCCGATCGGTTTCTAACGGGTTTGTTCGTAGAACCAGAAACATCCAATGATTCCACATCCGTTTGGACCTACTCTCCAAAGGCAGGCGCTCATTAGCTTGTGGACTAATGAGGCTTAGGAATTTACATTGGTCGAGAGGATGGGAGGTCGGACTCATCACACCTTTTTGAGGGGAATTATTGTCTACTCCGGGACTCTCTTTATAGATTTAAGTTATGTTCGTGAATCCTTATTACATTACCAAGTATAAAATGTGCTTTCCTTTAGTTTTAACAATCAATGATTAAAGATGCAAGAAATTTAGAGAATCTTTTATATGTATTCGAGGTTCTTCATCAATAGAGAATCATCTATATCTGTTTAGAGATTCTTGGTCAATGGTATCCTTCAAAACATTTATATAAAAGTCTCTTGGTCATTATGATGACCAGACTGGTTTTAAAGCCACTCAGTGGGGCACTTGAAGTTTGTCGTCATTCAGAAGGACAGAGATTATTTCAAAGTTGGGATCGAACCCATAAATGGGCTACCTACGTATCCTTTGTTTTGGAAAAGGAATCAGAGCCCACGTAGTTCGAGTTATGGAGTATGATGTTTATGATTGATGGCTCAAAGATGAATGTCATAATTACTTTTACACTCTAAGCTCACGTGAGTCATGCTCAGTGTGAGAAACAAGAGGTATTGGTAAAAATTTAGACAATTGTGCCATTAAAGATGCAATCATAAGAATTTGTTTGGGGCTTATGTATGGATGACTGCCCAGATAGATGAAGGTTTAGGATTTAATTTTAGGGAGAAAATTCATGAACAGGGTCCATAATGATATATGTGCTTCATGGAGATTTGAATACTCTAATCTTGGGGATTACTCCTAAGGAGGATGCCCGAGTTAGGAGGAGACTTATGATTGGGTTTTACTCCTGAAAAGGAAACCCAAATCAAAGGTAAATTATGACTGGTTAAGAGAAATTTATGGGAACTTGGGGCTTATTCCTAAAAAGGAGACCCAAGGTTAAGGGACTTGGGGCTTACTCCTGAAAAGGAAGCCCAAGGTTATGACTGAGTATTATTCCTGAAAAAGGAGACCCAGGGTTATGACTGAGTCTTATTCCTAAAAAGGAGACCCAGGTTAGGGGACTTGGGGCTTATTCTTTAAAAGGAAGCCCAAGGTTATGACTGAGTCTTATTCCTGAAAAAGGAGACCCAGGTTAGGGATTAAGGTTTGGGGCTTATTTCTGAGGAGGATGCCCATATTTGAGGTTGGGAACTTTAAGAATTTGGGGCTTACTCCTGAGGAAGATGCCCAGATTAAAGGTTTTATCACTGGGTATTATTCCTGAAAAGGAGACCCAGGTTAAGATTCTCTCATCTTAAAGGATGAGGTTGAATGAATGAACTATCCGTATTTTAGTGACATAAAGATATTTAAATCACTAGACTTTGAGAGAGATTCCACAGAATTCCTTTCAGATAAGAAAGTCAAATCAAGAAATCATGCCATAAATGGATTTGAAGAGTGTCTTGAAGACTGAATCTTGAAAAGGAAAGGTGAAATGGCTTTAGAGGGGTAAAAATGGGCAAGATGGGCACCCAAAAAGATAGGGGCGTGCAAGTCTTGCAAGGCACGCAAGTCTTCCGTGGGCGCGCAAGTGTTGGTCGCGCAGGTATACCTGCGCGACACATAGTGTACTTGCGCGATTTTCAACCAACAATGAAATACTTGAGCGACTCTTTTTTAAACCCTTTAGAATGTTCTCGAGGTTCTTCCAGAAAAGGGACACGCAAGTTATATTGAAGGAAATAAGTCGGCGCGCAAGTGTTTGATAAGTTTCTACACTTAGTCCTTCCTTCTTCTCTTCAGATCTTCCGTTCTAGGTAAGAAATTACCTTAGAAGTGTTCCGGAAGCTTTGAGAAGAGACTTGGGCGTCGAGAGCATCAATCCGAGTTTCTGGAAAAAGATCCTCTCGAATGGGGGGCCCACAGGGTCAATTTATAGGCAAAAGAAGACCCCGGGCGGTTACCGGGCGGTTACCCCTTAGGTCGCGCAAGTCACTTGCGCGACCAAGGTTGCCGCCAAGTACACTTGCGCGCCAGTTAGATAACTTGCGCGGTGAGGTTGTTGTTGATCCTTTATTCCTTCCTTTGTTGATTTTTGATGTTTTCTTCAAAGGCTAAATCACATTGAGCTCAGATATTCCCTTTTCCGATCTTTAGATTCTGTGACGAAAGGAGCGTCAACAGTATGGAACAATAAATTTGGCTAATTCCTAAAGGAGGATCCCAAGGTACTTGCGCGCAAATACCTTTCTGCCACTATGTTGGATTTGAATGAAGTAATGATTTTTTCTATGTCCTAAAAGTGGTTCCCTAGTCTTTCAAAAATACTGTCGGTGCACAGGGTACTTGAACACCAAATTCTTGCATGTAAACCACTTGCGCACACAATCTCCTCTCACCGAGGGTCCTATTTTTTCCTATAAATAGACCCTAGGGGCTATCATTTAACAGTTGAATTTTTCTGAATCCCAATTGCGTCTCTGGTATCCCTTGGGATTTTTCCAAGTATTCCTAAACATTCAAGGCAGTTCTTCAACACCTTGAGTGGACGATTTAAAGGAGAATTATTGGGCTTAAGTCCTTTTAGTGTTGGAAAACCAAAACACTTTTTCAATTAAAGATCCCAACCCCCCAAAATCAGAAACACTTGAGCACCACTTATTCCCATAATAAGAATGTGAGCACCCCAATTCTGGTCCCTCTTATGAATACTCTTGAAGACTTGAGCCAAGCCTCTCCAAAGTATTACTATACAGGTTGTTTGTCACTTTAGTGAATTTCTTGTCTCCCAAGTCTACTTGCACGCCCATACTTGTGTGCCCTTCTCTACTTGGGTTCCCCTCTTTGATTCACTTACTCTCTTTAGTCTAAAATCCATCATGACTTCTTCAAAGTCGTTCATGGAAAGGTATCTTCTTCTTTGGCACCCTTGTATGAAATGGATTCTGTTGAGACCTCCACTAAAACCTCCTAACTTATCAAACCTTTGGGAAAGGACCATTAACATGTCTCCTATTTAGTTTTGTATATCTATAGTCAGAGGTTTCCCACATTTTTTTCAAAATGAGGTTAGGGTTCATGATGTTTCTATGGGTTTGTATATCCATAGTAACATGGACCTTTCTCTTAGGAACATTGTTGGGAAGTTCCCATTTTAGAGGAGGGTCTGGGTCATGACCTCTCCCTTCTCAAAGAGACGACCTGGAGCCTTAGGTCTTTTGGTAGGGAAGGTATGGGTCTCATATTATTTTCATTTTGAACAAAGTAGAAGAATCCCTCCCCTACTAGGATCAATTTTCGGGAAACCATCCTAGCGTAAGACCCTACATTTTCTTGCAGGAGGTATAATCATTACTCCTCCTCTCTTCTTTAGTGCCAAAGACCAGAGGGAAGATGGGAACAAGGACTTTTGTTACTATTCCCCTCTCCCATTGAGCTTTGTCCCCATGGGTATCCATCCTGGTGTAAGCCCCTAACATTCATCCCTTATTCCTTTCATTGGACTTTTGTCCAATGTTAAGTGAATAGAGGGAAGGATCTTCACCTCGCTCTCATCCACATTGGCCACCGTAGGCTCGTTCGCCTCCACTAGTAGAGGAGGAAAACTGAGTGTCATTGTTGAGTCTTTCACATCCTCTTATTTCTCACACCGATCATGATTCACGTGGGCTTAGAGATTCGTGATGATTACAAGGTTTTCACAAACACACATGGGGAATGAACTATGATAACTTCAATTCCCACTATAATTGGGATACGTAGGAAGCCTTCTTGGGGCCCAAGATCACTAGATATCATCTTCATGAATCCACCATTAATTCCATTAATCTAGGCATCCTCCATAGGAATAATCCCCAAATTAAACCCCTAAGTCATAAAGGAATCCTTTTCAGAAAGTAATCCCAAACTCATTTCTCTCAAAAGACTATACTCACCTATGAGACTCATTGAACTATGGGGGATTTGATTCCCATCCACATGGGATATGTACGAAGCATCCTTGAGGTTCAAACCCATCATTTCTAAATTAACCTTGTTCTCCTTGTGCCATATTCCCCACCAAGTATAATCTAACTTGGAAACCCATATCCTTTCAAAGTTCATTGGGATGTTTCGGCATAAATCCCACAAAAAACATTTACTATGCACCTTTCGCTTATATGTCCTTACCACATGATTGTAAACTATATTGTTTGGTCCTTATCACATGACCTTAAAAGGTATGATGTGTCCCATTAAGCGGCACCAAACAACGAGGGTTCTGATTCCTTTCACAAGGATACATAGGTAGCCCATTTTATGGGTAATATCCCAATATCAAAACAAGCATTCATCTCCCTGGATGACAATAAATCCTAGAGTTCCCCAATAAGTGGCTTAAAAACGGGTATCATCATAATGATGTTTAAAGAATATTTAAATAGTATATTAGAGTTTACCATTGATGGAGAACTTCAAATAAATACAAATATCTCCATTAATGAAGAACCTTGAATGCATACGAATGATTCTTAATTTTACACTTATTAATAAGTGGTAGTAAATTCGAAGGGAAACTTATGTTATGCTTGGTGAATTAATAATGATTCATGAGAATATCATAAATTTATAAAGAGAGTCCCGAAGTAGAAAATAATTCCCCCCAAAATGGTGTGATGAGTCTAACCTCCCATCCTCTCGACCATTGAATGCTCCTAAGTATCATAAAGTTCTATCATAATGGATGCTTTCCTTTGGAAAGTATGTCTCATTTGAATGAAGAACTGTTGGAAGTTTTCAGTTCCATAAATAAATCCTGAAAAACACATGGAAGAATTGATTCTTAAAACTAGAAAACATGTTTCAAGGAACTACGAAACAACCACTAACACGTATCTCCCCACATCAAACTGACTGCAAAAGTAACCTAGTACTCTACCAGATCCCAGATCAAACTAAAGGTGATCTTAAAATCATCAAGCCAACTCTCTGCCTCCATGTTCGAAACACTACCCTCATACTTTCCCAAGACCTGACGTTGGAAAGCACATAACGTTAGCAACCACTTGTCATCCTCATCCACTAGATCAGCCCTCCACCAATCAACTGGATCAACCTACTAAGCCTCAACCACCTGATCCACATACATATGAAAGTCAAGGTCCATAGATGAAAGGTCAACAATGAATTCATAATCCCGAGTAGAATGTAGTTTTATTTAAGATCTATTTTAACTCATTTAACTCGTTTCCTCATCCATTTCATGTGTCCCAAAAAACTCCAAAATAAAATAAGAACACAAGTGATTATGATGAATGTAAGTTTTCTAGGGTATCTACCCTAAAAATAGTGTAGCCTCACTTGATCGTTCGATAGGCTCAGAGTCCTTATATCAGATTACAGGGGGGAGCTAAGATCCTATGTCCTAGCCAGTCTTCCATGGAATATGTCATGCACCAATATCTCTTGGCACTATTTCCCTACCAATCCATGAAATACTCACTATGACTAAATAAAAACTCCATTCTATCTCTCAACCAACAACTTTGATACCATTATTTCATGACCCCTCCCTCCAAATATTCCCCTCCAATGTTTGGATTGAAGAAAGTAAGATAATGACACCCCCACCCAAGTCCCACCTCCTGTAAGACCCGAGATGGTGACTAGCACCAAGGGTATACAAATATCTCAATATTGGAGGCACTAACCTTTTTTTGAAACTGGATAGGGTGATATGATGGATCATCCAAAAAATAACACCACGAAATATATATGAAGAATGAAAAAACCGCACCACATTTATGTTTTAAATATAAATGATACAAAAACCAAAATTCTCCCATGTAAAGTACCAAAAGTAAAGAAAGGTAGCGACACAAAAATTGTCGATATCAAAGCTAGTAATGTCCAGAAGAGTCAATGAAGTCCTCCTGGAAACTAGAAATCAGTTTTATATATGTAGGGTGGGTATATAGGTATAATCTTTAGGAAAACCAGATCCTCTCATGCACATGTGAAAGAAGCATACTAATTCCCTTATGATAAAATAGAAGAACAAAATAGCACCTAAGAAGATATACTAACCACCCCAACCACACCAAGGCACAACCACCAAGTAATGAAATCAATTAAAGTAATATAACTCACATCAATAGATGTGTACCCCACACGACTTTCCCACTGATTATCCACTATCACACCTTAAATGAAAATGTCCTGGTGATTCCACCTCATCTGAACACACCACATCACAATCCACCCGCACAAACATCGTCCCCACAACCAAATCTTTCCTATAGACACCTATCCCACATACCACATCACATCCCACCTATAGTTATTCGGACCTCACAACCACATCACATCCTGAAAATACCTCAGAAATCATAACACATCCCATCCCAAAGACAGCAGGGAAAACACAACACATTACATCTCGAAGACACTTGGGAAAACAATTCTCACCAACACAAACACATGGTCCCCACAAACCATAAATTTCCTGACAAAACTTGGGTTATTTCTTCATAGAAGAAGGAGAAGGGAAGAGAGGGTGTTCAGTCAACCATCCTCCCATCGGGATGTTTGGGAAAGTCACCCTCCTCCATGACGAGGGTGGTGTTTTGAATGTAGTGATCAACTAGGTTGGGGTGAATATTGAAATCACAAAGTAAATACATGTATATATAGATATAATACCAAACACTCTTTCCTAACCTATAGGTTCTAAAAAACAACCATCTCACAAAACATCCAAATTCGCATCTACCTCTAAATGAAATCACCACACAATAAGCCACAACTTGTTTCCAATTCCTAGGAAATTTTGTTAAACCATTACCATTCTTCATTCACAATTCATTTATTCATTCTATTAACCAAACCAACCCAATCTAGTCCCAAACATTATTAACAAATTATTTATTCATCAAATCCATTACTATCTGAGCAACTACTAAGCACAACCCATAACAAGCAACACAACCAAGTACAAACATGGATAAACATAGAGCTAATTACCCATACCAACCAAAACAAATCCCCAACTCGGAACCACATCCAGAAACACAACCCAAGGACAACCCAATTGTAGCCCTGCTGCACAATAATACTCATCCATTCCAAAATCAATCAATCTCTCAACCTGATATTTCATCACACCTTCCAAACCATCCCATCGTACACAACCATGAAACCCACACCCCACACACAACCATGATTACAACCATAGAACCACACAAACCAACCAAAAATATAAATTCTATATTTAACAAGCCATCCCATATTTAGTTCCACTTATTAATTCATGTGTTACCATAGAAGATATATAATCCTAGGGAATCTGTTCATTAACCGGGTGTACGTGATTTTCTAGTTTCCATTTAGAGTGATACCACAACAACCACAACCAAAGCATCACACGAAATAGATATAAAAAGTGAAAACAAAGCCACTAGAAGCCACAATTTTCAGTGGGGCATTCATCTCGTATAATCAAAATATCACAAACAATAAGAAAAGTTGTCAAAAGAAAGCAATAAACCTCTATGCCCTTTCAATTCAATTATCTAGTTATTTATCTTTGATAAAGCCGGAAGAAACATAATACAAGGGTAACCAAAGAAAAAATCATGCCTCATAATGAAAAAATAAAGAGAGATAAGTGAATCCCTACTTTGATGGAGTGTAAATATTCATCGCATGAGAATATATCACATAACGGTCCTCCAATCAACTATCCTGCAAGATTCGCATCAATATAAGGATATTGCGGCACCGCCACACCAACAACAAATGAAAGATACCCCATTAAAATCATGGATAAGTAGACACCTTTGAAAATATGGAGATATCGAAGATTATGAGACACAACCGATGGAAATTCTAGAAAACAAAGGGAGAACATACCTTGGATCACCACATGTCTCTAATAAATGATCACCAAGATCAAAGGATCAAAGAGGGAGGAAGTGGGTTTAAAGAACCCCTTTGGGGTGCCTAAGGTTAATCTTGAATGAGATATATTTATTTAGATATAGGATTTTTGAGAACCATAGTGGATGGAATGTTTTAAAATATTACAAGATTAGGGTATTACATGACATGTAATCCCCTTTCATGTCATAAAATCAATCAAGGTCTACTTCTGTCAAAAAACCCATTACCTATTGCTTTATTTTATTTTTCAAATCCCGAAATATTACATGTCGTGAATCCCTCTTCTATTCTGTGTAAAAGTCTTCAAGTCATGATGCTTTCTAGGAAAAGCTATGAAACCAAACTTCACATTGTAAAATGAAGTTACACGACGTGTAACCTCCCTACTTCCAACTTTTAACAACCGAACATCTCCAAACTCCCTCCTATCCTCCTCTAAGCACTTACAATGTCTAAACTCACAACGTAATGGACCAGGAAGTAATGGACCAATAAATTTTATATCCAATTAATGGGTATCCTTTGGTTGGGACAGAACTAAATTAGCATTTTTATCCTTCCATTTAGATATCTCCTCCTCCATCCTAGTTTATAATCAGGCACCATTAGATGAGGCATCATGATCGGTCTGATCATTCTATCGTTGAGAATAATAAATAATGGAATTCCCCTATTCTATCTAAGATATCCCTTCAACCTTCATAGACTATAAACTAGGGCCATAACTAATAGAGGAAGTCTCCAACTAATTAATTAAGCTTCACATAACATTTATGATCCCATGATCCCTAGTAGTATACAATCTCATAAGTGGGGTTTTCACTATTGGAATGGTTACCACATGATACCCATAACAAGATCCCATGTTAGATGTTGAGGGATTGTGTACATTCTATTGCCATTTTCAAACTTCTTTCTACGGGCTGATTCACCATGCCCATTGAAGATATAACGCTTACAAGTCTTTTCATTCTTACAATTCATATTGGAATGAACAAGGAAGTTTCAATCCTTATAATATAAAGTCCATCTATAATATTGTATATGTAATGTGATGTTTTTCTTATGGTTTTTGAGGAAAACTTCCTCAACTAAGGTTGATTCCAAGCCCAATTCAACAAAATTCCAATAAAATTGATCAAATCATGGATTATCCATCTCCATTTCCACTTGAATAGGTAATCCAACCAAAAATTAAATGGGCCAATGGAAGTGTGGGGTCCAATAAATAAATTTGAGATTTAATATTCAGATCCAAGCATTGGAATTTTTTATACTGACATTTCTAGGATCAAAATTATTTTCCCATTCTTTTCTTTTTAGAATTTTATGATTTTGTGAAACTGAACCATAACTCAACACCCTCATTTTTTGATATTCGGATGGGAAAACAAAATGGTAGTACCCATTTCCAATTTTAATCATTTTCTACTCATAAAATCCATAGATCATAAGGATTCTCTTAGATAGATCTGAGAACATCGATCATTTTTTACCCATGGGAATCATAACACATGCTATAATGGACAACCTATAATTCCTCATTCTCTCTTCCACTACTTTTTGTTTAGTTGGGTGATGGGAAACATTTATTTTCTTGATTACCCTTCCAAGGGGATGTACCGAAGTTAGGAAATGATATTTTCATAGCCAATTTAAAAACCACGATACAATTTTTATTCAATGTCGACCCTATGCTGACATTTTAGAATATGTAATGTTTCTTGGGAGTATAGATTTGGAATAGATCTTTTTGACCCAACACTTTGTAGAGATCGTCAAATGAACAATCCTTCTTTACAAAAAAAGTATTAAAATATTGGTTTCACTCACAATAACCCTTTTCCATCATCTTTCTTTTCTTTCTCTATCATCATCAAATTGAATAGTATATTTATGAAAATATAATTAATAAAAATTAGAAAATTATTATTAGTTTATAAATAGTAATAATATTATACAAAAGTAATAATAATAATGGAATAATTGTAAATGATAATCAATTTTAATAATAATAAAAAATCAAAAAAAAAATCAAAAATTGTATAAACATATTAAAAAAAATTAATAAAAAATATTATTTTATAAAAAATTAATAAATATTAATAGAAATATATGAAATATATTGAAAAAATTCTAATAAAACATTATAAAAATATCAAAAAAAATCATAAAATACAATTAAAATAATTACAGAAAACTAAAAAACTTATATCTTACAAAAATAGTAATAAAATACTCATAAAATATTTGAAAATTTTAATTAATAAAAAAAATAAAATATATTAGTTAGAAAATAATAAAAAAAATCTTATATAATATTCATGACATATTAGAACAAATATTAAAAGATTTGAATTAAATATTTTTAATAAATTGTTAAATTAATAATTTATAAAAATGTTAATACAATATTTTCAAAAATAGTAATTATTAAAAAATATTAATAAAAAAGTAATTAAAATTATTAAAATCCTAATATATAATAAATTGGTAGTAATAAAATATTAAAAATATTCCAAAAACAATAATTATTAAAAAGTAATACATAAACATAAATATAAAATTAAAAAAATAAATTAACCAAAAAATACTATTGAAATATTTTTTAAAAAATATTACAAAAATTAGTAACAAATTAATAATATAAAATAATGAAATGGAAATAAAATATTTCAAAAAACTAATTAAATGTTATAAAAAATAAGTAAAAATAATTAATAAATTAAAAGTAAAATACTAATATAATATTAGAATAAATACAAATAAATATAAAATATTGGAACCTTTTAATTAAAACTATTAGATAAAAACTTATAAAATTATAATAAAAATAATAATTAGTGTTCGAAAAATAATAATGAAATATTTAGAAAAAAAATTATAAAATATTAATTAATAAATATTTTCATGACTTCACCTATCGGGGCCATGCCTAGATCCATAGTATATAAGGATAAAGCATGGGTGGAAGAAACCACCCCCCCAATTATTAAATAGTAAAACTATGAAATGTGATAGCATGAGGTGGAAAGTGCTTACACTAATAAAGGAATTTAATCTTACATGTGAATTGGCCAGTTGTAAGCTGAGTGTGACACCCTAATCCGATCTCAAATTTCCCAGTGTCTAGAGAATATCATAGATTAATCATACTAGTGAAATGTGAGGCCTTATCATAGTGTACATGTATACTCTCAGACCAAAATGATCCATTCATCAAAGCTTAGTAATAATAAACTCGAAACTCTAGAGTGTAAAAAATACATGTAATGCTGATTAGGAAAAAATCAAAGTAAAATATTTAGATAGTAATTAGAGAAAGTGTATACCCAACCAAAATGAATATTGGATAAACAAAAAACTATAGTGGGTCTATCAAGGTTTTGAGGTGGTTTTAACCACCTCTAAAAACCTTTGTGTCATCTTTTTTTAGCCACCAATAAGTGTGTTATCATTATAAACATAGTGATGATTTTTCAGTTTTTGTGACAGTTTAGTTTTTGGTTGAACAAATATCTATTTACATATAGGTTTTATTTAATTCATGATTGTTTATTATAGTATAAAATTTCACATTGGTTACTCTAATTTGCAACAATTATTTTTGTAAGGAAAAATTTAGTAGCGATTTCTCATATTAGTTGTCATTTTTCTAAATATAAATCATTTAGTGGTAGATTAAACCACCCCTAGATATAGAAAGTACCAAAATTTGTGGTGGGTTAAACCACCTTGAAATGATTCAGAGTTATGAAAACTATCGCAAATTTATTATAGGTTATTAAAACCACAGCTAGATTTTTGGTTTAATAAATAGGATAACATTTCCTCGTTATTTAACAAAAAATATACCCAAAATATATATACAAAAAATATCTAAATTTTCATTATTTGAAAAATGTTATTAAAAAAATATGAAACCAGTACATTACCAATAATACATCATTATTTGGAAAATATCAGTAAAAATATCAGTCCATACTAATCTAGAAAGGCATGTGTCCCTCTTCCTCAATTACTATTCCATGCATCTTCCCATCACCTCCTTCTAAAATTAACATCTCTGGTACGTCAATTTATATTAGTTAACCTTAGTAATGATCATATTCAATGAATAATTGCCGATGTACTATTCAAAAGATACCTTATTTTCAATAAATTAAATTTTAGTAATTGTAAAATAATAAATAATCTTTGTTTGGATCAGTATAAATTATTTTATAATATCTATAAGTACCATACAATCATTAGTAACCCTATATTTAATTATTAAGTATTATTAATATATATATAAAAATTAAAAGAAACTTTTTTTGGAATTCCATACTCCTTTACCATAGAATTATGATATCCTAATATCAAGTTTATCTATGAAAACCTCTTTACTTCCATCTAAATGAAAAATTCATTTAACTATGGTAAAATTGTATTTATTAATTACTATCACTTTTTTAAAATTTATTTAGTAAATATATAAATATAGAATACTATTGGGATTTGTGGAATGTAATATTAGAATTTTTCATTGACAAATACATATTTAAATAAATCTATTTCTCTCAAGATCATCTTATTGTACCTCAGTTCTCATAACTACATCAATTTATTTCTATAAAAGGGTTAAAAAGTTTGGAAAGTTCAAGGTTAATGTTCAATTGAAAATTCTTTTTTCAATGTAAAAGTTCAGTATAAAATTATTATTAATTACCTATGAAGATTCATAAACTGATCCCTCTAACATACCCTTGTTAGAAACAATATCTTAAATAATTTTTTTGTTCCATATTAAACTATAATCCCAATCATCTCGGAATTTATATATAAATATGTATATATAGACCAAAATAGTCCAGTATATTTAATGGTTTATATGATCATTGTATCTCAAAAACTAATCCATTACGATGATAAGGTCAGATGTTTTCATCCCAAGGATTGTAAAATCCAATGATATTTCAACATCACCTCTCATAATTTAGGTTTACTGTAATTTAGACCATTTATCATTACCCCCTCCCAATGAGGTATACATTATTATTGAATAAAAAAAACAATTCAATACAAAAACCCGACTGATTTACAACCCATGAATATTTAAATGAATAAAGGTTTGTCACTTTTTTAAGTATTAAACATTCTTCCTTGAGTTTATACCCCAAACTACTTCATTTAATCCACTAGAAGTTTTAGTCCATTCATCATTTATTATTCTTAAATAGTATCCCCGTGGGATTAAATTTCAAAAAACCCATTTAAATTAATGTAATTTTAAGACCAATGGTTGTCCTTAGATTGAAATTGTATGATGTGTCTTACATGGTCCATTCCACCACATCGATAACATAAATATAATTAATTTTCAGGATAAAATCTAATGGTATCACAATAGATTTCATTTTCAATATATTACCTTATGACTTATATCGTATTCAAGAACTTTTCCCCCACAATGTTATCGATGAAAAAATAGTAATTATATAAAATCCATCCATGTAAGCATCTACTGTCACATATTTCATAGAAACATCTATATAGTTTAGTAAATTAACTATTATAATCCCATATTAAATCAATAATAAAATTCTCATCTCAAACCTATGATCCTTGAGACTTTCATTATTACCAAATTTGGTTTACAATGAATGATATCTAAAAAATAATAATCATACTCTATGTTTTCAGAATTATCACGATAATGCAATATATATTATTCAAACAATTGAAAACATATTTTTATGGGACATGCTAAAGAAATATTTAAACTCATTTGACATAGAAAATTTAATGTGAAATAAAATAACTACTAAAATGAATAATGTAAGTATAAATTTATGAAATTTCCCATTGCACCCCCAATAAGTGTTTTTATTTCTTCATGAATATATCATGTCATCTTATGACACAAAATAGGCAAAACAATCTACAATGACATGACATTATCATTCTATTCATTAATAAGTGTTTCCTGGTCCTTAATGGATTTATTCAATGCATCAACATCCTTTTGTGCACTAGGATCTCTAAAACCAATAAATGAACCTCCAATAGAAATCATTGATGAAGATATATGTACCCTACCAAATACCATATATGGATATGGACAAAAACTTATCCCCTCAACATGACCAGAATTCTCTTTTCCATGAATTCAAGCCATGAATCCCTATATGGATACTAAAACTAACATGGTTGGGTTTAAATCCCATGATTATTTGAGTTTAAACTATAAATTTAATAATATTATATTTTAATTTAGTTTATTAACACTAACTAATAATTATAATTGTATACCACAATGTTTTCTCCAGGGTTCTTGACATAACAACTATATTTATTTCTATTAATATCAAATAAAAAAATTGTCATTACAAAAAAATATACTACCTCCTTTGCACATTTTTTAAGATTAAATAACTAATATTTAGAAAAAATAAATTACATTATATTTTATAGACATCTATTGAAATTAATTGAATGAAATCTTTCTGTGTACTTTTGTCTCAAAACACATTGCACCAGTAGTGTGATGAATCAGTTGATTCTCTTGATTGACATAATTTCTTATAATAATCAAGTGTAGAAATTATATATCAAAATTTATTATTAATATATTTTTATTAATATATTAAAATACCTAATGAAATTCAGTGTGATGTTGGTCAGTGAAATCATTCCATTGGTCCCTAGTCATGCATTCATATACCTTTTCACACATATATTATAATGATAAAGGTGTGTGATTGAATTCATGGCATAGCCCCACTAGAAATATTTCTGTTTTACGTAAAGTTTTTTATTTACATGTATGTGAAATTACATTAAGAACATAAAATAGTACTTCATCTATAATGAAATACATAAATTACGTTACATTACATATGCATTAAGTATATTTTTCTAATTTAATCATATATGAATAAATAATAACGATAATACCTTTATTTTAGAATAAAAAAACTAATTTTTCAAGAAAATGGAATGTGTCTCCAATATACATAACAAATAGGGAGAGATTATTCTTCACATTCCATGTAACATAGCAACTACCTAAAAATTATGACAACATCCTAAGTGGGTACCTCATATTCTTCAAATGGAACAATAGACTTTACATTATAAAAATTAAAACCATTATGAATATTTATGTTTTTATCCCTTCTATTATTATTTTTATCTCTTTAAAATATAAATTAAACAATTTCTATAAATTTTTAAGAAAGTAATATTGTCATATTTAATTACATATTAGTGATTGTGACCCACAAATAACCACTCAAATGAAACTAACTGTCATTCAGACTTTTAGAAAGATTCGTTATAGGTGTCCTATTTGATTCTTCAACATCATTTATAGAAGTAATACAAACAAATGAAATAATATTATGAATATATGAAATGGTACCGAAAAAGTGTAAAAGGTGTGTTATGAATTATACCATGAGTCATAGAGGGGAAATGAGAACATTATGATATGGAGTAGGTACTATCACTAAACCCCTTCCAGTGTGTCACACATACGTAAAAAACATTTCATATGAACTTTATTTTCTAGACTATCGAAGATTAAATATAATAATATTACTATATATAAAAATAAAATAAATTTAATTTTAAATTAAAAGATAACTACAATTTTTTAAATTGGGATAAACATATTAAGACACATAATTTATCCATTCACATAAAATTTTATCTATAAACTTATATAAAAATAATATAAAACCAATAGATAGTTAAATAAATAAATTTTTAATATTTACACACAAAATTTATACCCAAATAATTCATAAATATTCTAAAAACCAATGATTCAACGTGCCATATATGTCTGATGAAAATATCTAAAACAAATTATCACTCTTTATAGTAAATCAGAATTTCAATCAAGGATGTTATGCTTGATTTTTTAGATTACATAAATTCTATTATCCATTATATATGTCAAATTTACTTGTCAGAGAGATCAATCATGTTGTAATTTTCAAGAAATTGGCTAACTAAAGTACACCATATCCAATTGGGGTTATAGAACATGTTTTTGTAGATGTATGTGACTTTATATTTCCTATTTATTTCTATGTATTTGACCTTTAATATTATATATTTAAAACACATGCATCATTTATTCATTAGATACCATTTCCTAAAACCACCAATAAAATCATTAATGTTTATAAAGGGACCTTAAAACATGAATTTGGAAGAGAGGTGGTACACTTTATCATTTATCAGTCCACGAGCCATCTAATGGAAGATCACTCATCCCCTTAACTGAACATGATAAACTATGTTTCTATGATGTTTTTTTCTAAATTTCATATGTGACAATAACCTATTGTTTAATATAAGGCTGAAATATTTTTTCTTCAAAAATATTCATTGTATCTCATTGATAATGACAAATATATAGAGTATATTAATTCTGAAAATATTACATGTGACCTTAATGATTTTGAAAATGCGGATTTTGATTTTGATAAAATAATTGGAAATCCGGTAAAAGGGTAATTTATTTTATAATACATAAAATACCTTAATAATAATTCATGTAAAATTAAAGTATTTAATTATTATAATATGATGGGATTGATTATGAATTCTAAAAATTTGACTATCCCTCAAAATATAGATTTTTTTCAAATCATAAAACTTGTGATTTAACTGAATTTTTTTTGACTCTCTCCAAAATGAATTTAAAAGTAACATTTTGGGGAATTAATTTAAAGGAAAAATTTATGTTTTTGAATTGTTTAAAATAGTTTTTACTAAGAAAAATTCCCCAATGATTTATATTTAAAATATAAACATTAAAAATTAAAATATAAATTCGTTAGTGCAAAAATAAGATTTTGTATTATCATTTATAAAAAGAAATAAGTAGAAAAAGAGATACAAATTTTAGGAGACATTATAGAATAAATAAGAGAGGAAATAATGGGAACTATAGAATGGTATCTAGTGTTGAGTATCACAAGGAAAACGGTTCAGTAATTAGAATTGTTGAGGGGGAGGTAGAATGGGGGTCTAACACCAAGAAGCACTAAGGGGGAGGAAAATATGGGTCTGGTGTCAGGAGACGGAGAGGGGGTCCAAGTAAGGTTTGGAATGCTTTATCAATGTTCACTTGTTATAAGGGGGTGGTACCGACAGGCCTAGACAAGAATTGAGAAGCATCGAGCACATTAGTGAGGGTTCCAAGTGGGTGGGTATGGGGGTTGGGGATCAGGTGACTTTTTGTAAAAAATATATTGGTGGTTTTATTTATAACTTCTATTAAATACTAGTGTTCAAAAAGGAATCATTGAAAAAAAAGGTGGGGAATGTTTTTTTATTTAACAGTGATTTAGGGAACCAGCACTAAAAACCTTCTACAATTTACTATATTTATTATAGTGTACCTGACAATAATAATGGAAAATTGGAAAAGTGAACAACTCACAAACAATCGGTCTAACCACTAAACATGGTCAATACCTCCAAGAGAAACTATACCCATCTAAAACCTAGTCAACTGATTTCAAAAAAAATATTTATATTTTATGATTAAGACACAAATTGTGTTGCAAAATCCCATAATGTGGTGAGTGTAAATAAACCTAGTAAGATTCCCTGAAAAAAATAAGAAGCAATAGTAAACATAATAGTTAACTCAAAAAATGATGAAATGGGGATGTAAGGACCCAAAGATATAGATATGATAATAAATTCAATCCTCATATAAGAGTTGAGGTAAATTTATCTTCATAAAAAGCTAAAAAAGATGAGTCTTTTATAAATACTTGAGTCAGGGATGTTTAGATTCTATATGTTTATTGTAATCCTAACTAGAAATATTATGGATGGCCTGCACCACACTAGAAGATGCTTCAGCGGAGGGAGTTACTACTCGATAAAAGGACTAAATAACCACTGGATCTTCATGATAGGCGAGTAAAAACTCCATAGAGAGTAGGCTCGGTTCCAATAATATATATGAGTATTGAATCTATCTATGTATCTAGTCTGGGGACAAGATCCCTAGAACACCCAACAATCTAATAAGTATAGTCCCCAATGTCACTTAGATAATCATGAATTTGTTCTACTATTGGACTACATCTAATTCTCGAAATGAACATATTCTCAATATTCCATGTATATAATCGAGGTTGATCCGATGAATCGCATCGTGAGCTTAAATGGAAAAACCCCTTTAACAGGCATGCTTTATGGTGTGGTGGAATTCATATAATGAATCAATCCCGAACATTCATTATTTAAAATAGTTATTAATGTTGTGGAATTCAACTCCATATTATACTGTTCCCATAAGTCATCAACATAGTTGTTACTCTATTAATAAGTTTCGATAAAAATCACTCAAGAAACATTTTCCAGACACATCCCCTTACTAAACACCCATTTCCAGTCACAAGTCATTGGAAATAGTAATATTTAATCATCCGTGTCACCCATTATTCATTCTTCTACTATCACCCATCCATTTATTCACCCCCTCACTCATTCATTCTCATTCATGATCTAATCACTAGTCATGGAGCCTCGTGTCATTTGGGTTCCACACTATATCAACAAATTCATAGTTCATATCAGAATGTTGTATCATTCTTGAACCAATTATGAAATAAGTCAATCACCAACCACATAATATGATATTGAAAATTGAGAATAATAGGGGTGATAAATCCCACAAAAAAAATATAAAACAACACCAATGACTATCATTATTACTCAATCATTCATAATATTGAAAATACAAAAAAATTGAAAAATTATAAAGAATCTAATATTTTAACTCCAAAAATATGTCCTATAAAAGGAAATGAAAAGAAAATATCAATGATTTCAAAATAATATAGGCTATCTATGGTTTAAATGATAATAGAGTGGTATAATTCATTATAAACTCCCTGAATCTTTGTTGTATTGACCACTAATGAAGAAAAAATTATTAATGATATCGTAAACAATATCTAAGAATTTCATTGTCGATGGGGAGACCATAATAGATTTATATTATTCAAAAATGAACTTTGGTTTCCATGGATCAATGAAATGAAGTGATAGTTGGATCATCTCTGAAAATCGCCGAAAAATCACCTAGAGTTTGAGAGTAATGGAGGGATAATGAAAAAAAAAATATTTACATAAAAAATATATAGATATGATAGGAACATACCCATTTACGGAATAAATACAAGGTATATTCAATGACCCTTAAGTGATTAAAATTATTTGAAAAACTAATCCACAGATCTAAAATAGTTTGAAGGATTTACTACTATAGATAATGTTATTAATATCATGAATCTATCAGTGATATAACCTCATAAAACTCATCCATATAAATTCATGCGATTATTTTTATTCGCAACATTACTTTCAACTTGTAGTATGAATATCATTATATTTCTCCTACTAAAACTCTCTCAATCCACCTAAACCTCTCAAAAAACATTGGGTGAAGGGATAGTAAGGTTTTAAACTAAAAAAAGAGGAATACGTCATCCAGAAATTACAGAGGGTCTATATATAAAAAATCACATTTCGTACACCCTCATCAGTATCAATGATTTGCACTTGTAAAAGTAAAATAAAATATGGTAGGGGAGGTTATTGTTCCCTAATATCACTCTCTCACTCACATAATATCTCAAGGATATTCTTTTTATGTCAATGTACATTTAATTATGGAATAACTCATCCATGGTTTTTTTTCTTCTATTGATCATTATCCTTGACTAAGTACTCTGAAATGGGGGCTTCACTCTTAATGTCTGGAATATCCTAGTTGATAAAATGGGATGGGTCAAGAACATATCTCATATGTTATGAAATATAGAATACATTATAAACCTAGTAGAACTATGAGGGTATGGCTGGTTGATGAGAAACACATCCCTATTATTTAAAATGACCTAATGAACCTCTATGATTGTTTTTTACACAAGAGAACCTATCCAAACATCATAATGTAGATATTTTAAGGAACATAATGTATCCCTGGTCAAATTCTAGTGGTATATTTCAACGGTATATATAATATTTCTACTAACTTTGAGAATTCGTCATCATCTCATGGATCACTTAAACATTCCCTTCTTTCAATTGCAACAACATTATCCCAAAAAGTGATGGATCCCCAATCTTAGTATATAAAAAGGGTGACCTAAATTTTCTCTCATAATGGGACTTAAATGGAGTCAAGCCTATAGTGTATTGGTAACTACTATTATAAAAAAACAACCAATGGTAAATTATCCTCCCACCCCAATTGAATTACAATGTGTAGGCCCTCAGTATATCTTGTAGAACGTTAATGGTTCATTCAACTGGGCTATCTCTCTGGGGTGGAATTACATGCTCATCCATATATAGTTCATTAAATCATCATATAAATAATTTACAAAACTTTTATATAAACTATTAATCCTTTTCAAAAATAATCATTAAGGGTGATCCATGTGACTAGATTATCTCCTACACATACAATCACCCTAAACTCTCAACTAAAATCTACTCCCAAATAGTGATAAAGTAAGCCAATTTCATAAGAATATATTACTTCACCCAAATAGTTTCATGAACTATCTCAATATGAAAAAGATTAATTTTATAATCTATATATATTCTATCTCATATCCATTATTTTATCTCAAGAGTTTCATCCAAAGCTATTGAAACCTTCTACTCCACCCTCAACTACTAATAAGTGGGGAAACTAGTGAGAAATATGGTGAGACAATGCTTAATTTTGGGCCACCAAAACTATCTCCAAGGTTCCCCATACATCATTAGAACTCCAATATGTACCATGAAGGTGAGATGTAAAATTAACTCATCAGTTCCTCACACTGTGCAATTGGTACCACCATCATTCCTCAAGAAGAAGATATCATGATACCCAACTTCAGAGTGTACATAAACTTGATATTATATGGATATCTATATTTCTAAGTTCATATTTAAAGTGGTGTGAATTCCCATTAAAAATAAATTGAATAGAAAAGGTGAATTTTAAATTAATTGATTTTGATATGATAAATGGATAATATGAATTTTTTAAAAAATATATTAACCGAAAATTTTAATCAGAATAATAATTATAATTTTAAAAATAATAAAGTGAGTATACACAATGGAATATGGTTGAATTTTATTTTGGAAATTATGTGTATTAAATTTAAATGATGCAATTTTTAAAATAAAAGAGTGTGGAAACACAGTTTGATAAAGTATTTGTAAATAGATTGATGTGAGATACTATATCCCCTCCCCTTGAGCTGTGTGAATTGTTTTATTTCTCCCTTTATCTGGTATATGATCAAGAAACCCTTCCCTCACAATTATGGGTTGTGATAACCCTCTTGAGCTTCACCAGGGACGAAGGAACCTATCCCTCACTATTTTATAAATGATAACCCATTAAAAAAGTTGTTAAGAAGAGGGAGGTTTTTTTCAAAATTTTGTTATAATTTTCTCCATAACATCTCAATATGATGAGTTAAATTATGATCAGAGGTTTATAGATTGTTTTGGGGAATTTCCATTGATAATTATGAATAATTTTATATTGGATATTTATTTTGTATTAAAACCACTAAAGTTTCATTATTAGAGTTTCAAACTTGAATCAAGGATTGCAGAAGCATTAATGGTAACTAGTTGATCATTCAAGATAACAAGAACCAATTTTTATATCATAAATGGTTTTTAATATTCTTTAATTTTCCAAAAATAATTAAATATAACGAATTACTTAATTAAAGAGTTTTTACCAACAGTAATTATACTCTTAAAAGACCAGTCCTAATGCCACTATATAATTGTTGCCTTCACTAGGTAATTGGTGAACTTATTCTAACTCACTAGTAACTACACGCTTCCATGGGATGTTTGGTGGACTCCTAGGGTATTTTTATGATGTTTTCAATTCCATCGACTAGCTAGTTGGTCTTTTTTACAAATGAGGATCAAACTACATAGAACTGACTCGTCATTGCCCTACATAAAGGAGTAAGTTCTACATGCATCTAATCATTATGTGGAGATTCCATGACATCTTTTTACTATATTCAAATAATATTCTAACTTAATT
Organism: Viscum album; assembly: GCA_963277665.1. Classification (NCBI taxonomy): domain Eukaryota; kingdom Viridiplantae; phylum Streptophyta; class Magnoliopsida; order Santalales; family Viscaceae; genus Viscum; species Viscum album. The sequence continues at coordinate 585,882,434 of OY728130.1, forward strand.
ACTTGTTATTAATAAATGATAAAGGATGGTTCCAATACTTTAACAATATCATCATATATCCTTTCAAATGACTTTATGATCATCATTAAGACCATTAATGATGCGACTTAATGTCAAGTTAAGGATTTTGAAATTGACTCATTTGAAAATGATGGAAATATAAGAGAGTGTTTGTGATCCTGAAATATCATAAAATATTGAGAGAGGTACCACAATATCCACCTTTATTTTTACCAAATACATATAACATAAACATTTATATCAAATGCAACTAAATAGGTAAACAAATATTAAAATTAATTAAAAATGTCAACATGCTAAAGAACAAAATATTTTTAATATTATCATGAGGTAAATGATATATAAAAAGTTGAAAATTGAAATAAATCAACCATGTCACATATCAATTAAGAGTAAATAATTTAACACAAATTTTCATTACTTACCATTTGTAAATGTAATTAATCTATAAACAATATAAACATTAAAAAATTCTTATTTAGAGTTTAAAATATATCCTCCTTTGTGAAAAAATAGATGTTTCATATATTTCAAAAAATATCTCTTCATTTTTTATTATCAAAAAGAAAACAATGAGAGTAAAGTGAAATTTTAAATGGAATGAAAAAATAATATTTTTAACAGTGATTAAATAATATATAAAGATATTGGATGAGAAGTTCAAGAAAAAAATATAATAATTGTATAAAATAAAACTAAAATAAAATAATTAGAATGTTGAAATAAAATTTTATCATCCAAAATACCTCTTATTGGGTAAAATTCATAGAGATAGAGAGATATATGATAGGTAAAAATAAGTATTTAAGATTAAAAAAATATTTAGAATAGATAATTGAAAAAATAAAAATCTAAAAAAAATTAAAAGAATGGAATAGAAGAACAAGAAATTAAAAGATGAAGGAATATAAAAAAATTGAGGAAAGGTAAAAGAATACAAAAGAAGAAAGTGAAGTAAAATAAAATTGGTATATACCTTTGTCAAAATTCTTATTCCATCCTATAAAGAGTGATTCTTCTACAAATGAAATATTACTTTACCAAGAGTTCTTGAAAAGTTTCCATAGAATGAGAAACTATATTTCAAAAAACATCCTCCCATTTACATTTCATCAAAGGAAAACATAAAGGAATTGTTTGAGAGAAAATTATATATAGAAAAAAAATTACTCATCATCAATCATCCTTTAGGAGAGAAAACTAATATATTTCCAAAAATAAGTAAAGCATATTCATATTTTCTCATATATTTTTTGAAAATAATTTAAAAAAACTATTTTGTAACTGTATTTAAATTTTTTTAAGTAATAATAATATATTAAATATGATAATTTTATACTAAATTGAACTTATTTTATAATATATAATGTTTGTTTAAATAAAATAATTTCTTTTTTGATAAAAAATTAATTTTTAAAAAAAATGTATCTTAATAAAATTTCATATTTAAATAGATATGTTTACCCCTAAAAGGATAACACAATTGGTATAAATTGATGATATCCAAGTGAGGTTAAAAGAAAAATAAATCAATGATTAAAATAAATTTCAAAAGATTACTCAAGATAAAATGAGTAAAATACTGAAATATTAAGAGTACCATTCCTAATGTATCTTTAATTAAATAAAAATGATCAAGAGGATGTGGTTTAGTGAAAATATAATATATTTTATATTAAAACATAAAACATTTAAATAATATATCACACTTTTAGAATTACTATTTTAAGACTGAATCAAAATTAAATTTTTACTAAGAAACCAATTTTTGTAAAAAGTTAGAAACTACAATGGTTTAAGGAAAAATATCATACAACATAACAAATAAAATAATCATTAAAAGAAAACATGAAACTATTAAAAGAGATATACCTATATAATTTCCAAAAAAATAAATTTAACAAGGTATTAAATCATCATTGATGAGGTCATCAAAATTAAAATCTATCTTTCCCCACATTTTTATAAACTCTTCCACATTTATCTTTCTTTAGTTGGATCCTCTTGTTAGAATAATAGCATACTTTTTGATCCCCATGCATTGATCCTTTTTTATCCACTAGGATCATTCATTATTTCATCTTATCATACTCCTATTTAGAAGAATTAATCTGAAAGGCCTCATCCTACATTTCTTCCTTTGAGTGAAGGATAAGATCCCATGTCTTGGATTTTTCCCCAAAATCATCATCGATAACCCGCTATGGTATATTCATAGGTTCCAAATTTTGAACAATATTTTCATGATCATTTCTAGACTATTGGTAAAAAAAATTTGGGAGGGTTAGTTATATTATAATTATCATCTTTATTAAAATCATATATTTCTATAGATCCCCCATGCATTTGAGATTGTTTTTCCAATGTTCCAGCCACTTATTCTTGAACTTCAAACTCACCACTTTTAGTCAGTGGCCTTTTACTAAGAAGGTTCATACCGTTATTTGGTTCTTGGTCATTCTAAGAGGGATCAAGATCCATCTATTTAGGCCTTACCTTTTTGGAAGACCTTGTATCCATTGGTTTAGGTATATGAGAGTAATCCTTACACCCCTTCGATTTCTTCCTCTTGGTCACAACGTAACTCCCAAAATCCAAGTTCTATTTTCAGAACTTTATTTCTACATAGATTTTGTATCCCTACACCATATCTCCTAGATGTAATTTCAACTTATAATTAAAAAGAACTCTCATATATTGTCTTTTACCCTAAATAACATTTCCTCATATTTTAATTCTCTTCTTTAAAAACAGAAACCCTTTTTCATATGAAATTTATTTTTTTCCCATAACATAAAATTTTTTAGTAAGATTAATAGTCATTATGATATGAATAGGACATGACCTACTAAAAACATTCACCCAACCCCCTAACTAGTTGGGGTGACCTGCACTAAAATCTCATGTATCATGGATTCTTCTAGGAAACCCTCGCATGTATCTTATCTGGACACCTCAAGGGAAATTTGACCACCAAGGATCACTACCTCTCCATAAGATGTACCTTTGTATTATTGCTCATATGTTTTATAAGATCATATGAACAAATTATCCCAAGATCCCCTGGCCTCGAAGGAACCCACAATGTATTCTTGCGATCATCAAACTCACTTCTCAAATGATCAACAATGTCTACCACATTTGGATCAATACATAAAGGACTTACCTATTTATGGTTTGTATCAGCTAAAGTTGCATTCTTATTAATCAATAGATCTACACCAATGTTATCGAAATTCAATTCCCCTAATGGATTCCTTCCTATCTTATCAATCGTAATATGTAATTCCCTGCCACTATAATAGAATGAGGTGAATCAATGACCCATATGTTTGCAGGACATGCAATAATTTATCCCAGATTCAAAGAATAATTCCTATTTAAAGAGTAATTATCCCCATACTATAATCAGAACCCAATAAATTGGTGGTTTTGATAAATACACTTAAACATAGATACATGGGGATATCAAGAGACACCCATAATTTTTCTAACTATTGGAACTCAAAAAAACACACCATATTTCCAATCATATGAATAATATATGGGGTTTGAAAATGAAGTGGATGTTATGGATGTCTTACACACTTAGTTATAGTGGGAGAATATATTTTCATGTGTAAATCATACATACATCAATAGAAGAAGAAGGTGAAACCAATATAGGATTAAAGAGCTCTGGACCAAGTAATAATCAAATCATCTATCGTAGAGAAGCGAATCATCATGTATTATTTATTGAGGAGTATAATAATCATCTGGTCCAATAAACCCCTAGAACCAAATATTATCCTATAAAAATATTTCTCCGAAGGATGATTCTTATTTAATTGAGCCACCAAGGTCATGTTTAGAAGGAATGTAGCTTTTGTGAACTCTGATGTCAAAAGTGTGAGCTAAGGAAAACCGTTGAATAGATCTGGAACCTTCGGCTGATTGATATAATGAGGAAAAGAAGAATAAAATTTGGGTTAGAGAAAGGAATAAAGGGGCATGAGGGTGGTTATAATGATGTTTTAGGAAGCTATCCCCCATATCCATTGATAAAGGGGGTAATAGTTGTGGGATTCGATGGTTGCGAGATGGGTTTGAACCATCATGTGATCTTGAAGGTAGTGTGGCAGCTTGGGCATGGTGTGTGGATTAATTTGGATTATTCTTCCTAATTTATTTCTTGATCTGGACACCCCTAGATGATTATTTGTTCGTGCAAGGATTTCTGTGCATGAGGGATATTTTTTTCAAGTGGTGTCCATTTGATTCAAGGTGTTCATCATACGACTACATCGAATGGTGAAGCTAGAGTTCAAGCAGTGGTTTGGTTCCTTCTTGGGGTTGTCCCTGAAGAGTAGTTTGATACATTCTGGATGAATTGGTGGTCTTCTGGGAGCCTCTATAGTAGGATGCATGACTAAAATTGGTTGGTATGGTTATATTTGGTTTAATAACATTGAAGTAGATGGATGATGATTTGTGTGGGGTATGGAATTTTTTGTATCATTTTTTTGGTCTTTTTTGGTTTGTTGTTTATGGACCTTCTTGGCTAATGGGTTTTTGGTGTCCTTATGGATTTGGGATGTTGTTTCATCACATTTTTTGGGTAGTTCTTCTTTTTTCATGCACTTCCTGGTGGGAGACCTTGAAATATGGATGGGTGTGTCGAAACCCATCATTAGCCATATGTCCTTCTTATTGGACGAATGGGTGCCTTAATTTGATATTGTATAGTGATTTTGGAATTGATTATTGTTTTATCAGGTTGAGATGTTTTGATTTATTCACAAGTATTATCAGGTGGGAATCTCAAAATATAGATAGATGTTCTTGTATATATCATTCGATCCTCCATCCACATTTTTATGTGTGTGGGAGGGTTGTTATGCCTTGTTGTGCTTCCAGCACGGTGAAACTTCTGGGCAGGGGGTAACACTTTCTCTATGACCAATCTCACTATTAAATTATAATTTAGGGGGTGATGAAATTATTTCCTTGTTCTATTTTAACATTTTCTCTTCATGGATCACTTTGTTCTTCCTTCGGGATTGTCTTTATTAGCATTTTCTATGGTGATTGTAATGGGTTACCTCTTACCCCATTTTTCAATAGAGGACTTCTTTTTTTCATTTAAAATCAGGGGGATATACTTTTAACATACTTTAGAAAAATTTGTTTTGTGTGATAGGGATAGATAGTATTTTTTGAAATATTGATAGCATTGTTATAATTTCACTTAATATGGATATGGTAATATATATTCTTTAAGTATAAAAGAGTTTGTTTTATCCCTTTTATTTGTGTACAACAATACCTGATGGATATATATTATTCTACAGATAGAGAAATTTCAAAAGAGTTATACTTCATACTACTCCATGAGATGAGTTACTTTCCATGTAGTTTGAGATTTCAACTTGTATTTTTCCCTCTACTAGGAATCCTCCAAAATCAGCAATGGAAAAACTAGTTAATTAAAAATATGTTCTTTTCAGAAAATCAATCACTGATTTTAAATTCATTTTAAATTTTTAAAAATTAATTTAACATATTTGAGATCAAATTTCTTTGTATTTGATTGAAAATAATAATAAAATCATTAAACTTGATATCAATCCAGGTCATAGTACAATGTATTAAAATAATTATCATAATTCTAAATAAAATTCTCAAACATTTTACCCGCATCATCCAACATTATATTCTAAGTTATACTCATAGGAATACTAATATCTTTAGATTGATCCAAGAAAAAACATTTTAATAGTTAATTAGTTAATTTATTTGTTCTAGAAAATTTCTATAATTATTTTAAGAAATATGAAAACTAATAAAAATTTAATTTCACCCATAAAGTTCATTACAAATTACTTTTTTCATTAAATCAGAAAATTCAAGACAAATAGAATCATTATTTCATCTAAAAATAACATCATCATAATAATAAATTTGAAAAAAAATCAATTATTATATATGTGTTTTAGAAAGGATTTGAATCGATATTTCCCATTTAAAAAAATGATAAATGAAAATTTGATAAACCTTCAAACCATGACCTAGAGTCTAGTTTTAAAAAAAGTTGTTTAGTTATTTTGAAAACATGATTGGGAAAAAAAGGAATTTTAAAACTATATTTTTTTCCACAAAAACATTTGCATTAATAAAAACATTTTTAAAATATCTTTTCACATCGATTTGAAAGAGATTGTAGTTAAGGTGAAAGGAAAATATTGAAAATATTATAATACATTCTAACTGATATATGGTTGAAAATGTTTCACCATAATCAATTCATTCTATTTGATTATTACATTTATCCACTATAAGATCTTAGTTTTTATTTATATTACAAATTCATCTGTATTATTCATAAAACCCCATTTAGTACCTGTGAAGGATTGAAAATTATGTCATTACATGATATTCTATACATTATTTCATGGGTATTTATTTATTTCCACTTTAAGGACAAGAACCCAATTTTTGTTGTTATGGGCGTCATTGTGATTTCAGGGGTCTATATGAGAGACAATGTAAATGTGTTCAACCCCATTTAGGACTGATCTTCTAGTATGTGTTCCCACTTAAAAATGTCCATTAGCATTTTCAAGTGGATAGACATATGGTTTTTTAAAATATTTTAGAAATGAACTTTAATGAAATGTTTTTTCTTCAATTTCTTTAGATTCAAAAGGATAATTGTTAATACCATTTTCAAGTACATTTTGGGAAATATATTTTGGAATATTTTCATCAAAAACATTATATATTGATTCTTCCAATTTTATAGTCTCTTTTTTTAAGACATAGAATTGCCTGATTGTGTTGGAGTACCAATGAAATGTACCTTTTATGAATTTGAATCAAATTTTCCAAGATTTTATTTGGTTTTGGGAATAAAAAAATTTCAACCAATAACACTAAAAAATACAACTTTTTGATTTTTTTGTTTCCAATTTTATTATAGGTCTTTTTGAGAAATTTCCTTATGAGAATTAGATTAATGATAAAACATGTAGTATTCAAAGCCTCATCCCTAAAATAGTAAGGTAAATTCATTGAATTTAAAAGAGTTCGAGATATTTCTTGTATAGTTTTATTTCAGAACTCAACAACTCAATTTTTATATGGATTTGAGGGGATGAAAAAGAATTATTATATTCTTGAAAATAGAAAAATTCATCAAATTCCTTGTTGTTGACTTATCCACCATGATCACATCAAATATAAATAATTTTATAACCTTCCACATTTTCAACTTCATATAAAAATTGATGAAGGCCTTGAAAGATTAAAATTTAAGAGATAAAATGAAAGTCCAATTAAACCAAATAAATTAGTCTAAAATAAAAAACTTATAAGTTTTACCTCCTCGATATTAAAATATATAAGTTCTATAAAAATAATGATTAATTAATTCAAGATCATTATAAAAAGAAATTATTTTATTACATTAAAAATAATATTCGTGTTTCTTACCATATTGAAATGATTACTAATCCATGTCATCCTTCAAATGCAATTTCGTTAAATCTCGTACTATTCAATAATGATTATATTTGAAAATTTATGTTTTACTAAAATGAATAATAAATATATAACAAATCCACGACTCACTAAATTGGGAAATATCACATTTGAAATTTTTGGATAGAGATCTTATAAACATTTTTAAAGCAAGATATGGTAAATAAAAGATTTCTTTTCCAATTAAAAACATAGAGAAAAATAATATTTGAAATATATTTTTAAACTACTATATAAAATTGACTAATTCGTCAAAAACTATGTTTCAAGCCTTTGATAAATAAATAAAATTAAGAAGAGTTGTGTTATAAAAATTAATGGTACCTTCATGGATTGTTGTGCCCATCAATTTTTCACCAAAGCTGACAAGATAACCTTCTAGTTTTTTATTTATTTAAATCCATAGAGGTTACAACACATGAGTCCTAATAAACTACTATCCAGGTACCATAGTTTTTTTCTTTTCATTCAAGCTATGTTTCCTAACAAATCAGATAACTAATGGTTTTGGTACCCAAATTAAATTAGTTCCACTAATGTTATAGAAAAATTATTTAGTAATCTATATTTTTTTACCATGAGTGTTATTTTGGAAATATTGGATGAAAAATGAATTGATTTTTGTGTCCCATATCGTTTATTCTTGAAATAAATTTTATAACATAAATTGTTAGTTATTCTAAAAGAGTTATAAAATTTATTTTATGAGTATACTTTAACAAACGCGTATTTTTATTTATTTATTAAGGTTTTTTCATCATTTTAGAATCCAAGAAGATCCCATATATTTTCAAGATTGTAGATATAAAAATAAAATTTATAGTATCTTCATGTTGGGTGAATTTAGAGAGAGAATTTTTAGGCCATTAATAGTCAATTAGATCTTTTCATCGTTCAGCTGATTCTTAACATTCACATATAATTATTTTTTTCCCATCATTATTAGTTCCTTATATTTTTATGAATTTCAATTTTCATTGAAAACATGCTAGTTATTTAAAAATTCATGTTCAGGAAATCCATTTTTGGTTTGATCACATGTGTATTTTATGTATTTGTATTTAAGCTTCCATTTAGAGAAAGAGGGAAAATAAAGGGAAGAATATGAAGAGGTTAAAAAGGATTAGGGGTACTAACCTTGATTTCTTCATTAATATGTAACATAAAAAACTTAACACTTGATCCACTTTAAGTGGTTGAGGGATTCGATACCATAGATACTTCACTTAAACTTCATGTTGTAAATTTTAGATCCTCCTTACCATGTTTCAATTACTTATCCTTCTTCAATTTGATGGGGTACTCCAGATTGATGTGATCACTTTTCTTTTATTTTTATTATGTCACATCTATTTTGTCCTTCCGGTTTACCTTATTGGATATGGAATTTTTCCTGATGTATTTTTTCATTTTCGTGGTGAGTCGATCAATGTGTTTAACTTCACCTCTAGATGAATCTTCACCGGTAGCTTTGAAGGAGATTTTTTTTCATTATATCATTGGATTGGTTGGCTTCATTATATACTTATAAAAAAATTAATTTCCTACTTCATTAGGGTTATGTTAAGAAAATAAAATACCATTATCTTTATGTCCATCGATTCTTGTATGGTCATGAATTTGGGTTCCTATTTACTTGGTATGGCCCAGAGTATCTTTTCACAATGGTTTCTCTAGATAATTCAAAACCAAGAAACTTTTGAAAATAATAAATAACATCAAACCATTTAAATATACAAGTAAATTATTAATCGGTATTCCTAATAAAACATTAAAAATATTTTTAACACATGTCTAATGTGTTATCTTTAAATCTTTTCATGTACTCTTCTGTGACATCATGAAATTTCCATATTCCTTGAGCCATTTAACATGTGGTAACATGAATAAAATCATTTTTTTCAAGACCACAATTTAAATAGAGTATATATTTTTTATTATGTTTAATGACTTTAAAATCATTGTGATTCCACTAAACTTTGGGTTCTTTAGTTTGAATGTGTTAAAGTATAACCATTTTTCAAATAGGGTAACTAATACTTCCAAGAATTGTTATTATAGGATTTTTCCAATATTAATAATCTATACCATCAAAAAATGGATTGTAAAAATAATAATTCAATTCCATAATGATAAAATCTAGCATTGAAATTTATTAAGATTTAAAAAGAAGTTTTTTTAATATAAATAGAAATTCGAAAACAAAAAAAAATTAGAAAAAAAAATAACCCTTTAATAACGCTTGTTGGTCAAAGTAGATGGAAATACAGGGGGAAAATTTCCAATTAAAAAATATATCAAATATAAAATATAAATTCAAAATTAAATGAAATAGAAATGATCAATCAATATGAAAATAATTTCAATAGAGATATATATTATAAATCCAATCCAAAATATAATGTTAATTTCAATAATGATGAAGATAGTATAAATAACATAAAATAATAAAATTATATTTATGAAAATTATGTTTATCAAAGTTGAATGATATAGTGTGTTAAATAAAGGAGAGTTAAAACATATTCTAATAGAGGAAATTGATAATAACTCAATGTGAGCCTATACGTCTCCTCCCCTTGTGTTGAAAGGTTTATTTTATGACAAGCTTGATATTTTTGGTGATCAAGAAAATTTTATCTCAAAATTATGTTTTATGAGAAACATATTAGTATTTTTCCGTAGCCAAGGAACCCATCTCTCATATTTTAATTAGTGATAATCCTTTAAAGAATGTGATGAGAATAAATAGGTTTTATCTCAAAAAACAATTAAAATTATGCTTCTTAATCACCCAAAATGATGAGTATAATTGATAAGAGAGAATGGGAGAATATTTGGATGAGAACATTTGATAATAATAAATAAGGATATATTGGATCCTATGTTAAGAGTGAAACTACTTGAATTTTTATGTTGTGTTTTCAAACATTAATCAAGGATTATAAAATTGTTGTTATTAATGGTTTATCTTATAATCTAACAAGGACCCCATTTTATTATCCCCAAATGGTCATGGAAGATTATATAATTCATTGGTGCATTGAAGCTAAATTTTAATAGAAATATAATGTTTTAGAAATCATTAAATAAAATCTCAAAATACATGTTATAATGCCACTAGATACTCAGTAGCCTTCACCATGTAGCTAGTGAACCACATGGAAATTACTTGACACTTTACTATTTCATGGGTGGGTTGGTTATCCTTCACCGGCTAGCCGGTGGACTCTTGGATAATTGTTGAGATTCTTCCTTAAACATCTATTGGCTAATGGGTCTTATTCACAACTGAGAATATGTATTCATCACACTAGCTGGTTGTTTCCCTACACCAACCTGCCTATATTGCCTATATTTCTCCATATTCTGGTGGATCCTCATTAATTTTTTTCTATTTTCTTCATAAAATCATCTGTCATTATTTTTTATTCTTATGAAATGATAAATGATATGACCAAGACTAAATAAATATCAATATGGATCCTTTTAATTGACTCGAGGACCTTTATTGTGATCATTACCGGCATAAAAAAATTGAAATTAAAGAGTCTAAAATTTCCTCAAATAAAAATGATATATGCATAGGAGTGTCTTTGTGAACATGAAAACACCACAGAAGATAGGTACAATAATTTGGTCACACAGGAACATCACAATTGATTTCTCCTAACTTGGCATCCCTCAAAAATAGTAAAAGTGTTGGGTTCCCCACCATAAAATGAATACAAGAAGCACATATCTCTTCTACTAAGGTCTGTTGTAACGTGGCCATCTACTTTTATTACAAATCTACTAAATTTGACTGTGAAAACCTACTAATGGAATCTATTGTCTCATTACACTTATTTACACTATAGAATATATTAATGTTATAGTCCATTAAGAACTGAATCCATTGCCCTTAACTATTATTAAGTTGTTTCAATGAAAAGTTATACATGACAATCTGGTGGTCTTAATAAACCACAAAACACTTTCTCATACGATAATGAATCCACATCCTCAAGGGGAAGACTACTGCTACCAGCTCAAAATCATGGTTCACATAATTATGCTCATCATGCCTCAACTATATTTACCCATAATAAATCATTTCCTTTCACTAAATCATCATCCACTTGGTCCCACCTCTATAAAAAAATCACAACACTAGGTAATCAAAACCCTCATCTGGTATTCTCAATAAAGATGTATTGGAAAACCTTTGTCTCAACTACTTATAGGATTTCTAAAATTTCTCAATCCAATATACCTATTTTACTTTTCATTTAAAATTATTAAAAGGTTATAGAAACCTAAAAAACTCTACCACAAACCTCTAATAATACCCTATAAACCCGAGGAAAATATGGAAATTTGATATGCTCTTGGGTGGTTTCAAAAACATCATTACCTCTATCATTTTTGGGTCTAGATCTATACCTTTCTAATAGATTTAATTCCTTATATATTGAACCTCTCTAATCTATAGCGGGCACTAAGGGAGATTTCCATACTATTAGTGCTCTCAATGTTTGTTCATGGTCATCCCCAAATACTTTGTATGCTCCTCCTATGATACATAGTGAATGAGAATATCATAGATATAGGAAACAAAAACTTAATCCATTAAAAAATTAAAGATCCAATTCATAAGACCCATTAAAATATAATGGGAGTTCATCAAACCAAATGGAAATACTAGGAACTCTTATTTCCCATAGAAATATCAGAAATGTTTCTTCGTAATATCATCATTGTAACCCAACAACTGGTGGTAGCCATACATGATATCAATCTACAAGAACCGTTTCTCATCTTTTTACAGGTTGAAAAGGTAATTCATCCCTGATAATGAGTACATATTCATTATAGTCACTAGATTCAGGATCAAATTGTTTATGCACAACCTCAAGCTCATGTATGCCTTTTTGGTGAATTGTATAGGGATTCGTAAAAGGACACATGGAATTTGATAAAACCCTTGTTTTTAAGGTCCTTAAAGTACACCCTCATCTCATATATGTTATAATGGTTTATTCAATATTCTACATATGATATGTATCTGGTCTCGAGGTACAATTAAATGTAGACATCGATCTCTCGGCATGAAGGTATTTACAAAGCATCATTATATAATACACCCATTTGCTCTTTCACTACTTATAGAATCCATATGTATGAGAAGCTAATTATACTATGGTTTGAACTCACAAATTTGTGGGACATAGGTTACAACATTTTTTTCTATAGACCTATTTATTCTTCTAGTATGTCTATCTCTCAATTGAAGGAAAACCTCATCCAATTTTCCTATAGACATCTAACTCTCATATATTAAATGTCCTTCTAGGAACATTTCATGTATATTTATTCCATACTTAGAATAATGTTTTACATTATCATTACAAAAAAATTGGTCACAAGTGAGAAAGTACCTAGAATGTGCAAGATCACACTGTTAACAAATGTGCATAATAGAAGAATCTCTCCATATTGGAACCTCTATCCACAACTGATGGGATGAAGACACTACAATGACCTACATCTCCCATATAAGGGATACTGAAATGATGGAATGACTCTATCTGATTACTTAAAGTACCTAACCTAAAGTAAATAATACAAAAAAACATTTCATGAATCATATCATGTGTACCCTGATCACATCTATCCATAGCGTGATGTTGACCACACCCTCTACCGCTAGCTCTTTCAGTCTATCTTGGAGTACCTGGTGCTTATGGTGGTGGTAGTTCATAGTGGTGTCCCCAAAATGTAGTTCCTCCTCAGAGAGATTTTTTGGCACCTCTATCAACAACACATCCCTAGGTGATTCCCTAAGCACCCTTGGGAGATCCCTCATTAGGATATTTCCACTTTCGCAATGACTGTATATGGTCTAACCACTATCTACAGTGTGTTTGTTTTGCAGATTGTGAGATACATGACCCCATCTGTTACAGTCATAGCATCACCTATATCCAATGTGAATAGTTCAACTATGTGGTCATTATGCTATAGATTCTTGCATCTAAGTCTGTGAATGAGTATACCTCCTTCATTGAGATCCTAATGTATGAATTCTCCCAATAGAAGTAGATCAATTTACTCCATGATGTATATTTCCATATTCAAATACCTAAACCACCTCTTCCCATAAATTTTCTTTCACCAAGTCAGGATCTTGTAATACTATATAAGTAGGAATTTACATAGAGACTATGTAGTAATAGATGTACCCGTAGAGTCACTTCTCAAGCTTCTACACCAGAATTTATCAATCTCACACCGTACTGGGGGAGTAGTGCATGAGGTTTTTAAAACATGATCTATAATCTATAATTTCCATATCACTCTACTCTAGAACAAAAAAATCTTATATACTCATAGTTTACCTGCTCGAAGTATGATACTCATATCATAGTAAATTCTAAAATTCCATCCATAAGTGTGTCAATTTATCATGGGTCCTAGTGACCATGCCTGACTAGTGGTCTGATACACCAAGAAGAATACTACCTACAGGTAAAACCATCTGATTATATGGGGTCCGCATGAGCTAGAAACTTAATCCACCAACTCAAGACAACTCTATTATACCTAAGGTTATATACCACTATAAAACATGAGTAGTATATATTGATAAAACTCACACACTATAGTTAAACTATGTTCATTATCATCCTTCCATGATGGAAAAACCAAGTGTTCAATATGCATACAAATGTAAGAAACAACTGTAAGAGGTGTGTTAACACATCACTCATAAAGTGGAATCATTACTCTCTACTCACAAGTATGTAAGACATCATGGATAGTGTAACACCCCAATCATCCATGATACGTTTCCCTTTTAATAATACAATGACGTGCATTGTACGCAACTTCGATATTCTAACACACCACAACCAATCAAACTAGCCGTTATGAATAGTAATACCTACTTTTTGAAATTTTATCTTTCAAAATGGACTTCAGTTCTGGATTCGTAATATTGAAATTAGCTTAGGGTGAAATTTTGGTACTTTTCGGATAACTTTCATATTTTGATGAATAGTGAAAATTACTAAATTTTAATTGAAAACAACTTTTTTAATCAAAATAATTAATTGTGAAAAATTATTAATTTTAGTGGTTTTAAAGTATATTTAGAATATATTTTAACCATTTAATACAATTTTGGTCATTGGATGAGATTTCACATTTAAACCAGACATAAACAAGTGTCAATCTTTTGATAGTTATCATCTCTTAAAAACACGCTATTTGTTTTGACGACGGGAATTAATTTTTAAATTAATTAATGAAACTGATATGTTTTTAATTTGGTAAAATAGACATCATTTTTGAATTTATAATATTAAATATATCTTAGGCCTAATTTTTGTTATTTTTCTGGAAACTTTCATTTTTTGATGAATAGTGAAACCACTAAGTGGTAGTTAAAAAACTGAATTTTTCATAAAACTTAATTTTAATGCTTCTATGAGTGGAATTTAGAAAATATGAGAGACATGGTTAATATCAAGGAGTAAAATAAGGTTCATTGAGAAGAAAATAATTTTTGGTGAATGGTAACTTTTTACTTTTATTTACCACGGTTAAAAGTAAATAGGGTAATTAAGGGTAAAAATGATATTAATATTACCCTAACACATGTCCTAATTCTATTGGACAAGTGTATCCCGACCAAAAACAACCTTAGGAATAAAATATTATCATTTTGGTCCACTTGGATTAGATTAGGACATTTATTATTATTTAATTCAAAGAAGAGTTAAAAGAGTTAAAATCAAAGTTTATTTACTAATAAATTTTCAATATAAGGATACACATAAGATAAATTCGGTTATAAATATTCATTAGAAAGCTAAAACGATTTACTATATATTTATATTTTATTTATAATTTTTATACATTAAATAATTTAATTTATTTATGACATAATGATGATGCAGTAACTACCATAATAGTGAAAAATTAAAATAATTGATATTATAAATAACGAAATAAATATAATTGGAAACTTTTATTGAATTAAACTAATTTTATAGGTTAATATGAGATATTAGTAGTGATGTAATTGACTTTTTTACAAGTAATCATTCTGTTATGAGTTTCACAAAAATCAATTATTGAATAGTGTCAAAATTGACATAAAAGAGTTTTTAAAACAAATATTATATTATTAATTTATATTAAATTCCTAAAAATCCGAGGTTCGGCCAATAGACATATATAATAATTGGTGTATCATTAATGGACAACTTGGGGGTCTCTTGGATGTATATATTAAGTGTATTAACCATATAATATAAAAAATAAAAAGAGACATTGTAAAAGTGAAACTAATTAACTAAGAGTTAATACTTAAAGATAATCTTAATATAATGACCCAAACCTATCTAAATTCTATTGGTTGAGTGGTTTTATACCTATCACCACCTTAACCGTTAAATAATCCACTTTTGAGCCATTATAAACCGAATATGAATTTATTATAAAATAATATTTCTATCTTTTCCAAAGGTGCCCCTCACCCCTCTTTTAAAAGGGCACTCCCACTTCTCATTACATCACACCTTAAAAGCCTTTTGTTTCGGCCAAACCCTGCCCAAATACACTCTCAACTTCCCTTAATTCATCCTATAGGCCTTAATTTAGTCAGAAAGCTAACCTAAGTATCCATTTTGATCAAATCAAATGGAAGAACTCGAAAAAGAGGTAATGCTTTCACCACCCTCTTTCATGTTCCTTTCTTCTTCAACATCTTCTTTCTTTGTTATTTCTATTGTAAAATAATAACTCCAGTATCTTATATATACTGTGATGTTAGTATAAATATGGTACAACCATATTCAGTATTCTATCCATCCTTTGAATGACATGTCACCATACGTGCGTACGTACGACTTATCGTCTCCACGTCGTGGTGTAATTGTCATTCAAAAAATTATTATTTTTAGGGGTATAAAAATGATGTTTAATTCATGTAAATAATAAATATAACATGATAATTATTATTTCTATATGATAAACCATCCAATTATATATTATTTTAACATCAAAAGAATGATATTGTCGCTCGTACGTATGTACGGACTACCGTCTCCACAAAAGCGATGAGATTCATTCTCCATCATATCCATTCAAGTATAATTATCATTTGATTGTTTCAAAATATTGTTTATGGACTTGATATAATTATGGATATGAATAGGATACAACCTATCCATAACAAACACGACTTACTTATTAAAGAATATAAAGGAAAACGAGTAAGTTAACACCCGAAATGACGATAATACAAAGATATTATTAACAAATCAATGTTAAAAGATCATATATGATCTCATATTAGTGTAAATGATTATGTTATAATTAAATAAAAATTATTCCACCATTATACAGGAATTTAACCTACCTTCTACCAAGGAAAAAGTGCAAAGTAAGGGGTTTCTTATCTCACTTTTAATTCCGTGAGAATTCCATTGTTCAACACTTATTTATTGCATGTGGTGTGTGTACTTCCCATGATTGTATTCATTTTATAATATACTTTAATTTATGGGTATTTAAATCATCATTATATGATCCTTCTTTCATGGGAGCATGTTTCATAAGTTTTCAAATCGATAAGGGAATTTGAAATTTCAATTTCCACTCATTCAGCTTTACGCATACTTCATTGATTATTTTACTCCAAGATTATTTGTGGAATCACTATTCATTTGATTATGTCATATTTTCACTACCCTTTCTGTGGATATACTTTTTATAAACATAATCACTCCATTTATAAATTCTCAAGTCATCGGTATGATGTTGATAAGAGTAATTTTTACTCAATCTCAATTTGTTGAGATAAACATCCAATACATTGGTGTCGTTTTTACTAGAATATGGGTGAATGTCCTTTGATTGTTTTACACTGAATATCCAATAATATTTAGTGTATTTATATTTTTCACACATAATTATGTCGTTGATTTATCCTTAACCTAAGGATATGGCCTTTATGAGAGATTTCATCTCAATTTACATTCCATTGAGACATCTTTGTGGTTATACACCAAATCACTTTTATGTGGTGTATATAATGTACTTTGACATAGTATTCCATGAATCCCTTTATTCTCATGATACTACAAAGTTTTCATTACCTCAGTTATTAGTATTCAAGTGTCTCTCTTTTGGTTAGAAACTCTTACTAAAATACCATTTTTAAATGTTTTAAAGACTTATTCTTCTAAATCATGCTCATTAATGTCCATGTTTTAAAAATGATTTTAAGGATTTATTTATATGGACATTAATGTTTTAAAATTAAATCTCCTTTTAAAAGTTTCAAAGTGGTACGGGACACTTTGATTCAAAAATCTATTTTTAAATGTATTCATGGCAAATAGTGTGAATTTTAAATGATTTCAAGAAAAGGGGGATATTTCTCTCAAATAGTTTTGATGATTATTTTCATCTATTTCAATATCCTTCATTATTCTCGATTGAGGTTAATAAGATACAGAAAAATATTCCATATTGTATCGAATGAGTTATGTTTGAAAATGGATGTGATATTTTTATATGATTCATGGTTTGTGGATAAAGTATTGACCTTTCGTATGCTAGTTTTAATACGAATGTTTATGTTATGTTTAAAATTTTTCATATGAGGAATGAATTGCACATAGTAAGTGACGGGTGGAGCCCACTATAGCTCATTGATGCATCGGTAGGTCTCTTGAGACAAACTAGTGTCTTGGCACAAGGCCTTGGCACAATCTTATTTGTAGTCTTGACACGAGGCCTTGGATATCTGGTTATGATAGTGTGGCATTATGCATTCCATCATTATGAAAGTGGTTATTGATATTGAATTTGATTGTTCAAATTGTAGAATATCAATGTGAATAAGTAAATGGAATTATTTCATTTTATCTCTGCCATATTATGCTGAAGTTCATGTTTAAAAGGCTTTTGTTTTAGTTATAAATTGCTTTAAGTGTTTATGTTTATCTATGAAAGTTTCTGCTATATTGTTATCCTTACTGAGCATCTGAGCTCACCCCTTTCAATGTTTTATTTTTCCCAGGATGCGAAGAAGTAATTTATGAATGACCTGTAGGGATAGTATGAGGGGATATGAAGATAATATGTTGTTGAAGTTTTTCACTAATTGATGTAATGTAATCTTTATGAATATATCTAGTGTTTCCAAGGCTACTAAACTAATCGGTCTTTTGAGACTTGATCTTTCTTATGATCATGCCAATGTTATGTAATAATGCACCGACTCTGGGTATCTAGGGTCGGGGCGTTACAGTTGGTATTAGAGAACGTTTAGTACAAACCTTGGAAGCTAGATTTAGATAAATTCTGATTAGATCACATACACCTAAGATGAACTTTGAGGATCAGTATAGAAGATCTTCCTAGAATTTTGGTATTGCAGAGATTTTGTGAGTTTTCTGAGCAATACATTCTTGTCTGGATACGAGAAGGTAGTGGCGGCTCTGGCACAGATGTACCTAGGGGTAAAAACCGAAAACACTGCTTTGAGCTAGTCTCGAACGGGAACTGGTGCACGACAACGGGTCTTGCTGCACTCTTGGTTAGTACACTCCCGGGGGATATGCATAAGATAATTTACATTTTCTTTACTAACCGATTTGAAGTATTAAATATATAAGATGAGATTAAATGACCTTGGTTAATCCTAATGTGTTTCAAATTGAGAATATGGTGACATGTTAATCTCTAAATGATTTTATGACTACCGTTACTCACACAATGCTTTCTGGTTTAAGTCAATGACTGGATTCCAAGGAAGTCATAGTGACTTTGAGAATGATGTACAAGGTGGGAACGGTGGTGGCAATGAGAAAAAAATGGAATGTTGATAGGCGTAAAAGATATTGTCTTTATTCCAAATCAATTTTCCAAAAATATGATCAACAATATATATATTAACCAATTCCTGGACTCAACAAAGAAGATAAAGGTGATGAATGATAAGAGCTCCAGTAGTGGAGACCATGGAGAAAGGAATCCTCAATTTGCATCATGCATGAAATGTGGATGGAGACACCCAGGAAAGTGTCTCAACGGGACAAATAAATGCTTTACGTGCGGGAAGGAAGGACCTAATGTGAATAATTGTCGAAGAAAAATGAATAGTACTATGGAAGAAGATAAAAATGGTCCCAATAATCCATTTACAATCATTTTCCATAAATGTAGGGGACCCGACCATTACCCGAGTGAATGCCCTATTCTATAGGATATTTTCTTGGTCAAAGAAGAAGCTATGTGGAAATAAATGGTTGGAGAAATGTTTAAAAAGTATTAGTGCTCCTTGGTTATGGGTTTACTTTGGAATAATTTTCTATTTTATTTATAACCCTACAGTTTGCCATGTGAGAATGATATTTTATGAAGAATTATATTTTCTCTTGTGGATATAGTTATAAATAACTATTTGGTTTTATATAATCATTGGGTTTGAGGCAATTAGAAGTCATTATAATTTGGGATGAAAATGCAAGGTATGAGATAACATTGGTGATTAAATTATGTGATGGTTATTTTGAAAAATTCATCTCATTTTGGTAATGTTATAAAACATAGTTTTTAAAAAAGAACAACACACAGACCGTGTGACAACCCGTCACGTCGGACAAAGCTGTTGGAATCGAACCCACAACCAAAGTGCGATTGGGATTTATCACCTACCACTGGACTACATGAAGTCCTTGGTTAATGTGACTATTATTTTTCGTTAAATGATTTTATTGATCAAAAATAATTTGATTTGGGATCTTATTTCTTATCATGTGAATACCCTTAGTATAGGAAAATGATTTGGTGATTAAGTGATAAATGTTATTTTGGAAGATGTTCACTTTGTTAGGGACACTATATGCCCAAGGAAAATAGAATACTATGGGATTTCATTTGAGGAGTAATGGAGGATTTTTATCAATGTTTTTATTGTGGATTTATAGTGATTTGGGTTATTTATGAAAATTATTAACATGTAATAAAGAATATGTGATTAGGTTAATTACTATTACGTATGTGACTTTAAGAGTAGATGATGTCATTTGGAGATACAATTTAACGTGGGAGACTACATTCTTATATGTTTTGGGTTTCAATATTAGTTTGGATTATATTGAAGGATTTTAAGGACAATTTATTATTGAATGGTATTTATTTGACTTTGGGGTATTGTTAGTTTAATTTTAGAAATTAAGATTAGTATTTTTTTCTCTAATGGAATATCCAATTGGGGGATCATCAGATCTTATACTAACCATTTTGGTTTTGATTAATCTCTAAAGACAAGGTAAATATATAGTTTATCCTATGTGGATCATGTATTTCTATAGAAGTTTATTCTCGGTCTTCCATTATGACCAAGTCCTCTTGAATACTCATTGTTCAATAAAAAATGAGTTAGTGGTAAAAAGTTATTAAATAATGAAACTCTACTTAAAAAGTAAGTATATCTCTTTTTGTTCTTAGTCAATATCATAAATGAATTCTTCGTCCTTATGTAATGTAACTTAAAACAAAAAAATGTTGTCTGTTTACTTTTCATACTGGGAGACTAAGGACCGTTTGTCCCAACACAATTTTGTGATTTTTTTATTGTTAACTTTCTCCTGATCAGGTTTTCTATCCCTCTCCATTAGAACTGAACACTTAGTTTATCATCCATATCCAGGTTTTCCTACATGTAATCCTAGTATGGGTTATCTTGGGTGACCTTTATACCTCTCTTTATTTCTTTTAAAGTGATAGTTTTATTGACTCTTTTTCCGATTTGGGACATTCCATTATATTCTAGAGCCCAATTTCAAAAAACATTGAGAGGACACAATTTATTGAAGGAGGGGAGAATGTAACACCCCAAGATTCCATGGTACGTTTCCCTTTGAATAATCCAATGACATGCATTGTACGCATCTTCGAGATTCTAACACTCCACAACCAATCAAACTAGCCATTATGAATAGTAAACCTACTTTTTGAAATTTTTTAAATTTTATCTTTCGAAATGGACTTCAGTTTTGGATTTGTAATATCGAAATTAGCTTAGGGTGACATTTTGGTACTTTTCGGATAACTTTCATATTTTGATGAATAGTGAAAACTACTAAATTTTAATTAAAAACAACTTTTTTAATCAAAATAATTAATAGTGATAAATTATTAATTTGAGTGGTTTTAAAGTATATTTAGAATATATTTTTACCATTTAATACAATGTTTGTCATTGGAGGAGATTTCACATTTAAACCAGACATAAACAAGTTTCAATCATTCGATAGTTATCATCTCTTAAAAACACGCTATTTGTTTTGACGACGAGAATTAATTTTTATATTAATTAATGAAACTGATATTTTTTGAATTTGGTAAAATAGACATCATTTTTGAATTCATAATATGAAATATAGATTAGGCATAATTTTTGGTATTTTTCTGGAAAATTTCATTTTTTGATGAATAGTGAAACCACTAAGTGGTAGTTAAAAAACTGAATTTTTCATAAAACATAATTTTACCGCTTCGGTGAGTAGAATTTCGAAAATCCGAGAGACACTTTTACTATCAAGGAGTAAAATGTGGTTCATTGAGATTAAAATAATTTTTGGTGAATAGTAACTTTTTACTTTTATTTACCACGATTAAAATTAAATAGGGTAATTAAGGGTGACAATGATATTAATATTACCCTAACACATGTCCTAATTCTATTGGATAAGTGTATCTCGACCAAAAACGACCTTAGGAATAAAATATTATCATTTAGGTCCACTTGGATTAGATTAGGACATTTATTATTATTTAATTCAAAGAAGAGTTAAAAGAGTTAAAATCAATGTTTATTTACTAAAACATTCTTAAAATAAGGTTACGCATAAGATAAATTCAATTATAAATATTCATTAGAAATCTACAAATATTTCCTACATAATTATATTTTATTTATAATTTTTAGACATTAAATAATTTAATTTATTTATGACACAATTATGATGCAGTAATTACCATAATAGTGAAAAATTAAAATAGTTGATATTATAAATATGGAAATAAATATAATTGAAGACTTTTATTTAATTAAACTAATTTTTTAGGTTAATATGACATATTAGGATTTATTTAATTGGCTTTTTTTGAAGTAATAATTCTATTATGAGTTTCAAAAAAATCAATTATTGAATAGTGTCAAAATTGACATAAAAGAGTTTTTAAAACAAATATTATATTATAAATTGATATTAAATTCCTAAAAATCTTAGGTTCGTCCAATAGACTTATATCCGGATAGGTGTATTATTTATGGACCTCTTGGGGGTCTCTTTGATGTATATAGTAATTGTATTAACCATATAATATAAAAATACAAAGAGACATTGTAAAAGTGAAACTAATCAACTATGAGTTAATACATAAAGATAAGGTTAATATAATGATCCAAACCTGTCTAAATTCTATTGGTTGGGTGTCTTGTGACCTATCCCCGCTTTAAACTTTAAATAATCCACTTTGGATCCATTAGAAACCGAATATGAATTTATTATAATATAATATTTCTAGCTTTTCCAAAGGTGCCCCTCACCCCTCTTATAAAAGGGAACTCCCCCTTCTCATTACTTCAAACCTTCAAAGCCTTTTGGGTCGGCCAACCCCTGACCAAATACACTCTCAACTTCCCTTACTTGATCCTATAGGCCTTTCTATAGTCATAAATCCATCCTAAGTATCCCTTTTTATCAAATCAAAATGAATAACTCGAAGAAGAGGTAATGTTTTCACCACCCTCTTTTAAGTTCCTTTCTTCTTCAACTTCTTCTTTCTTTGTTATTTATATTATAAAATAATAACTACAGTGTCTTCTATATACTATGATGTTATTATAAATATGGTACAACCATATTCAGTATTCTATCCATCCTTTGAATGACATGTCACCATACGTGCGTACGTACGGCTTCCCGACTCCACGTCGTGGAGTAATTGTCATTCAATAAATTATTATTTGGATGGGTATAATAATGATGTTTAATACATGTAAATAATAAATATAACATGATAAATATTATTTCTATATGATATACCATCAAATTATATATTATTTTAACATCAAAAGAATGATATTGTCGCTCGTGCGTATGTACGGACTACCGTCTCCACAAAAGTGATGAGATTCATTCTCCATCGTATCCATTCAAGTATAATTATCATTTGAGGCTTTAAAAATAATTTTTAAGGGTTTGATATAATTCTGGATATGAATAACATACAACCAATCCATAACAACCTCGAATTACGTAACAAAGAATCTATAGGAAAACGAGTAAGTGAACACCCGAAATGACGATAATACGAAGATATTATTAACAAATAAATGTTAACAGATCATATATGATATCATATTAATGTAAATGATTCTTTTATAATTCAATAAAAATTATTCCACCATTATAAAGGAGGTTAACCTACCGTCGACCAAGGAAAAATTACAAAGTAATGGGTTTCTTATCTCACTTTTAATTCCGTGGGAATTCCATTGTTCACCACTTATTAATTGCATGTGGTGTGTGTACTGCCCATGATTGTATTCATTTTGTAATATAAATTAATTCATGGGTATTTACATCATCATAATATGATCCTTCTTTCATGGGATCATGTTTCATAAGTTACCAAATCGATAAGGTAATTTGAAATTTCAATTTCCACTCATTCGGCTTTACGCATACTTCATTGATTATTTTACTCCAAGATTATGTGTGGAATCACTATTCATTTGATTATGTCATAATTTCCACTCCACTTTATGTGGATATACATTTTATAAACATAATAACTCCATTGATAAATTCTAAAGTCATCGGTATGAACTTGATAAGAGTAATTTTTACTCAATCTCAATTTGTTGAGATAAACATCCAATTCATTGGTGTTGTTTTTACTAGAATATGAGTGAATGTCCTTTGATTGTTTTACGCTGAATATCCAATCATATTTAGTGTATTTATAATTTTAAAAAATAATTATGTCGTTGATTTATCCTTAACCTAAGGATACGGCCTTTATGAGATATTTCATCTCAATTTACATTCCATTGAGACTTCTTTGTTGTTATACACCAAATCACTTTTATGTGGTGTATATGATGTACTTTGACATAGTATATCATGAATCCATTTATTCTAATGATATTAAAAAGTTTTGATTACCTCAGTTATTTTTATTCAAGTGTCTCTCTTTTGGTTATAAACTCTTACTAAAATACCATTTTTAAATGTTTTAAAGACTTATTCTTCTAAATCATGCTCATTAATGTCCATGTTTTAAAAATTATTTTAAGGATTTATTTATATGGACATTACAATTTGAAAATTAAATCTCCTTTTAGAAGTTTCAAAGTGGTATGGGACACTTTTATTCAAAAATCTATTTTTAAATGGCTTCTTGACAAATAGTGTGACTTTTAAATGATTTCAAGAAAAGGAGGATATTTCTCTCAAATAGTTTTGATGATTGTTTTCATCTATGTCAATATCCTTCATTATTCTCGATTGAGGTCAATATGATACAATACAATCTTCCATATTGTATCGAATGAGTTATGTTTGACTGTGGAGGTGCTATTTTTATACCATTCATGGTTTGTGGATAAATTATTGACATTTCTTATGCTAGTTTTAATACGAATGTTTATGTTATGTTTAAAACTTTTCATATGAGGAATGCATTGGACCTAGTAAGTGACGGGTGGAGCCCTCTATAGCTCCTCGATGCATGAGTAGGTCTCATGAGACAAACTAGTGTCTTGGAACAAGGCCCTGGAAAAATCATATGCGTTGTCTTGGCACGAGGCCTTGGCTATGTGGTTATGATAGTATGGCATTATGCATTCCATCATTATGAAAGTGGTTATTGATATTACATGTGATTGTTCGACTAATAGAATATCCATGTGAATAAGTAAATGGAATTATTTCATTTTATCTTTTCCATATTATGTTGAAGTTCATGTTTAAAAGGCTTTTGTTTTAGTTATAAATTGCATTTAGTGTTTATGCTTATCTATGAAAGTTTCTGCTATATTGTTATCCTTACTGAGCATCCGAGCTCACCCCTTTCAATGTTTTATTTTTCCCAAGATGTGAAGAAGTTATTTATTAATAACCTGCAGGGATAATATGAGAGGATATGAAGAAAATATTTTGTTGTAGTTTTTCACTTATTGATGTAATGTAATCTTTATGAATATATCTAGTGTTTCCAAGGCTTCTAAACTAATTGGTCTTTCGAGACTTGATCATTCTTGTGATCATGCCAATGTTATGTAATAATGCACCGACTCTGGGTATCTAGGGTTGGGGCATTACAGATAGTCCCATGTAATACCACCTTATAACTCAACCATACAATATCATGATTATTTCATGGAATCCTATCTGGCCATTATCATGGATTCATCTTGGAGGTTAAAAATATATACCATGGTTACCTAAGAATATCTAGTAAACCAAATAAATAATAAGTTGAATGTTAATGATCTATTACTACATGATTCATGTACCACTGGATTCCCTACAATTGATGTCTTAATACTCCGAGTCTATGAGTAGTTGATCGTTGACCAGGTGAATGGATGAATCATCCACCAAACAATCACTTAGTTCCCTAGTCTTGCATCCAAACATGATACTCCATAAAACCATTTCCCCATGCTCATAAAAAAGTCCACATTACATATCTATATCTAAATAGTCTCTAGAATAGACATCCTTCGATACGTCTCTATCATGACCTAGCCCACCGAGCCCCCACATGGAGTGACATTAAGTAGAGTGTGATGCCCTAATAACACCACCAATATTCCATGGGATGGTGAAAAATTCTGAGTTGGAATAACACTTAAATGGGAGGCTATAGCCTACTTTACATGTAATCTAACATAATAACATGATCCATGTATGAAAGAAGATTATTAATAAACTACCTCCTCTAGAGGGTAAATAATTCATACAAAATCCTCCAGGAAAACATAATAGAATGAAATATAAATATATATAGATAAAAAAATAAAAAATAAATTAACAACCAATATATAACCCACCTGATATAAAAACAAGAATAACATGAAATATATCTTCTCATGATCTTTGAGACTAGTCACCAAAATTGGTCAACACCTCCAAACACAACTATGCCCCTCCAAAACCAAGTCTAATGATGTCACCAAACATCTATCTATCATATTCATTAGACATGATACATGAGGGAAAATAACATTTAGGTTTGAGTATTATCATAATTAGTGGGACGCCAAGATAAAACATAAGCATTAGTAAAGGAAATAGAAGACTCCATACCTGATCAAAATGGAGGTAGAAGCCAAAAAATAATGATATTATCATAAATATACCCCTCAATATAAAAGATAGGAAACATGATCTTCACATCCATATAAGAATGATAGTTCTTCCACACCTCCAAAAGTTAGTGTTTTCTCAATTCCATCATTTAACATAAACCTCACTAAATATATAATGGAGGACCCAAGCCTCCATGGAAGATGCCTCAATATAGTGAGTTTTGGATCTAATGGACGATCTTTCCCCCACCAGATCTTAGTGATAGTGTAGTACCAACTCGACAAAAAAATAGACCCACACCCCTATAATGTGTTGGATTACCGAATCTACCCATGTATTAGAGATAGGGTACCAACACCCTAGAAATAATAGCTATCATGGTATTACTGACCCTAGTTTCACACTAATTATTGTTACCATCCCCAATGTCACTCTATATGGTGTTCTAGAAATTATTATATAATTAACAGGACAAAAGGATAACTAAGGTTGGTATGGTGGATCACATCATGAGTCAAGGTGACTGAAACACTGCTTGTAGGCATGGAACATGGCATGGGTTGAGTTAACTCCATAAATCAATCTTAAACATTCACACTATGAAATAGTAGTTTACACCATGGAAGTCACCTCCAAACCCTTAAGTTCCCAAAAATATTCAATGCATCTGATGTCTCAACTGTGATTTCTTCTGATGACCACTCAATAGGTCGACCAGATATGTCCCCTCACTAGACACCCATTTCAAGTCACTTGTTATTAGAAACAGTGATATATGATCATCTGTATAATGAAATATTTATCCACAAAATGTCACCCATCAAATATTACCTTTGTATTACCTATGCATGTACGTACATCACCACGATGGTATTATCACTGATGTGAAACCCCATGTTGATAGGTTTCCACTTAGAAACCCCATATCTATAGTGTATGTCAATAAGTCAGATCATGCTCGAGAGAAATATAAAATAGTCAAATCATTGACAGAATGGGCTAATGATGTTTAATACAATGAATGGGGGAATCCATTAAGCAATGAATTAAATATGAAGAGTATCCATCATGATTTCTCGGTCAATCATAGGACTAGAAATAACAAATAAAATGGGTGAATTTTAAAACATAAAACATATCATGGATAGAAATAAGGTTTCCATGAGGCAATGAAAATCAAAGTTCCAAGGTTTAAATAGTAGATAATCTATCCATTGTTGAAACATGAATAACATGGTAAAATCCCTAAATAAAAACTCCGACCACAGAATTTGATTTTTTGTTGACAAATAATGTATCTATAATGAATCCCTTAGTGATATATAAGAATTTAATCTTTCATGAAGAGCACAAAATATATTTTCATTGTGTAAACATGATCTCCGGTTTCTAGGGGTAAAATATAAGAATAATGGTTGTCAAGATCTTGAAAATCACTGAGGAATATCCTAGTGTTTGAAAGGAATTAAGAGAGGATGAAGAAAATCAGAGAGCTTGAAAATTTATAGAGGCCAGAAATATACCTGTTCTAGTCATGAATTCAAGGATCATGCAGTTAACCTCAAACTGTTTACATTAAATAAAAACAAAAATCATTAGATCTAAAATAGACTAAAGAGATTCAGACCATAAATCCTTCGAACCCAAAACCTCCTGAAACTCTTCCCCATAAATTGATATCGTGGTTTACTTTTCACATCTTGATATACCACCTGTAGCTGAAATATTGATTATGGTTGATCTTTCCCCACCTCAAACTCTCTCAAGGAACCTCCACTACCCACCTCAAAATGGGTAACAGGCTATGAAAATTCTAGGATAACACAAAAAAGAATACATCAATATGAAATCTCAATGGGTCCTTATATAAATAAATATAGTGGTTAAAAAACAATACTAAAATATTATGGAGAAATACTTGTCAAATAAGAAATATTAATAAAATATTAACAAAAAAAATATGAAAAAATACAAATAATATACTAATAAAGTATTAAAAAATATTAATAAATAATTTATTTTAAAAACTAATAAAATATTTTAATATTAATAATAATATATAAAAATAATATTTTTAATTATATAAATTTTCATAAAATATTAATAAAATTATAAAAATATTAAAAACTAATAAATTTGAAATTTGAAATTGTATAAAAAAATTTGTTTCTCAAAAAATATTTGTAATAAAATAGTAATTAAAATATTAAAATTCTATTATAAATAATAAATTATTTGTAATTTTAAACAAATTAGTATTTTTTTACTAAAAATATTTAAAAAATATCGTTAATTAAATTATTATTATTTTTTGAAACTAGGAGTTTAGTAAGAAAATGAATGTATTCTTTGACCAAAATGATTTTCAAATTGCATAATAAACTGTATATAATAAAAATAAAATATTATTTTATTATAGTAAACTACATATTTTTTCATTAGAAATCCATAGTTAGAGGATGTAGAAAGAGAATTTTATTATGAGGACATGATTATAATATCATTCAAAAATGCACACAGTTCTATTATAAATAATATATTCATTAGAGGTGTTGAAATGTTTATTCCATTTACATCAACTATTCTATAATTTGTTTCTAAGGGGAAAATAAATTGTCCTAGTATGGAATGTGATGTCATGATATTTTAAATATTCGATAATGTTTTATTTTATCTATTGTGTTTATGGTTATAGGTACATTTTTTTATGATCATGGTGAAGATAATTTATTTAAAAAAAATTCTCTGACTCTTAATTTTTTAAAAAAAAATAATTAGGCTACTAACCTATTATTTTAATAAATTGATACACAGAATAATAATTGAAATTATAAAATAGAACAATCTTAATTTTATGGATTATTAAATTTTTTTAAGGATTCCTTATAACTTTGATAAAGGGTAATCAAATTCAATGTTGTTACAAAATATATGGTTATTAAATTATATTTTATATTTCCCAATCATAATTTAAAATGAAGATTTCGTTTTCTAAAATCATTGTTACTTGATTAAAATACATTATATGTACATTTATTTGAAATAAATAAGTTAATTAATTATTTATATCTAATTTACTACAAGATTAATTTATTTTCAAATTAATTAATCATATTTTATGGTGATTATGACTATTTATTTAACAATTCAATATATGAAAAAATATGATACAAATCTATTCGAAATGGAAAATTTGGGATAGTTATTGTAAAATTGTTGAGGTATTTTATTTTATTTTTCCTACATTATAGTGTATTTATATTCCTTAAAACATATTCCCATTGATAGCATGGAATCAATCCAAAACATCTGTTAATGGAACCTTTAATCATCCTTATATTAGGGATTCATTGAAACACGTTGATCATGTGTATTTTTCTTCAATGTGAAAACAACATAATGTATATTTAGGTCTTTATACATATTAATTGATCACAATTGATGTTTATAATAGTCAAAATTATTTTTTTCCAATTATCATAAATTTATATAAGATATAAATTGAGAATCATAGACACAATATCTAGTTATAATAAGTAGAATAACCTGAACCGTTTTACAAAAAATAGTTTTTGGAAGTAAATCCCCATTAATCCTCAGTGTTTTAAGACGATGGGTGAAATGAATATCATCCCAAAGTCACTGCACTTAGTGAGACACTCAGACTCACACACTCACTCACAACTCACAATCAAACAATTAAAGAAACCAAGGGAGGAAACAAGAAATATAATGAACTCTTGAATTTATATAGATTGGGATTTTAATCCTATATCCATGGAAGAAACACAATAATATTTTATTACATTAAATGAATGTATTTTAGAATAATTTTGGACTTAGAATTCATGTATATCACTCATTATCAATGATCATAGTACACAGAAGGTGGTGGTCCTAGCCTCAATTTTAATGAGATGGTCTGGTGGTCAATAGGTAGCACCAACCAAAAAACAAATATTGGGTTATACCAATTGAAAAAATATGAGTTTTGATAAATTGATGAAAACCTTATCCTAACCATTAATACTTGGTATAAAAACTTATATCTTAAGAATTTTTATTTATCCATCATGCACACCCTAATGAATTGGAAGACAAAACTGCCACCTTGCATAACCATAAACATATTGCTAATTCTAAATACAAAATCCATAACATCACCTATTGAACACACTAATTTTGTTCAGACACATCCATTTTATCCTAAATTTGAATAAACACAAAATACAATAATGCTTTTATCAAATGGGTTATATTGGTGTATGAAGATCAATATATTTAAAACTATAACTATGTGTTAATAATATATTTTCATTAAGATTGAATATTTTTATTGATTATTGAATTAATATATTTATGTTATAAAAAGTATGGAATACATATATGAAAGCCATATGATTGGTATAAATTCGGAGATAAATTCCATTTTTAAAAAATATTCCTCTGTTTAAAAGTCGTACAATGAGAAAATTTCATATATTCAAGACTTACACTCAGATAAACTCATAAGTTGAATCTTGAAAAATGTAAAGTCTTATGATGAAGAATTTTTTCTAGAATGGAGTCTCTAAGTTAATTCATATTTTACGACCATACGTTCATAGAAAAGTTTTATGATCATATGTAATCCTTGCGATCAAGAAAGTAATATGATCATAAAGGAATTGTAAAAGACATATGATCAAACACTAAATTCTTATGATGATCAATAAATACATAAGATTAGATGAATAATTGTGACCATAAGTGTATCACAATGACCTATAAAATCCTTATTTTTTTATTTTTTTTATTTATATTTGGTCTTTTACTCATGTTTTGGGTAGATCAAATGTATAAAATTTTAAAATATTGAAGTTATAGAGAAGAATCATCGGTACTAATAACCATGTGAAAAATGATGCGAAGTCCTATAATTCATGATAGTGTAATTCTTCAATATTTCTGGAAGGTATCCCAAACTATATATCAAAACCATGTTCATGTTTTGTGTGTATATTTAGGCGTACAAAGTTGGTGCATGGTTTGGTAAATAGAGAATCCAAATAATTTGACTTACCCATAACATTAACTAGTTGAAATTCCTTAAATACCCTCCCTATTTGAAAAACCCAAATCACTCATCCCTTCGATCACTAAAATGAGGTGTATGAAATATCCCCATTGGGTTCCCCTCACAAGCCCGTCCATGGGATTTTAAGGGCTTTCTCCCTTTTTTCTTAGTGTTTTTCAAAATATAAGGCCCTTTCATGGACCCTGCTTCCATCCTTCATGTTTTTTTCTCTCCCTTGGATTAATTATCTTTTTTCCATCCCCTGAGATAGGTGTGTGATGATTCATGACTCATATTTTGATATTCGGTTTTGTGGATCATCTTCAAGTCTCATTCTTCTTATTTTAAATGGTTTTGTTCTATTTTCACATAGTATCGAGTACGTTTTTTGGTTCATTCACATTATCTTCACATACCATATATGATCGTGCTTCAAAATGTTTCATCTAAATTTTTTTTAATGACATAAAGTAGTTTTTCAAAAAAAATTACTAAAGGGAATGATTTTAATCATTGGTTTTAAAGAGAATAGGCATATAAAATATGTTCATTAAATTATAAAAAGGTTTTTCATATGGATTTTTATTTTCCAATTCAGGTTTTCAATTTATAATAATTACTTGTGATTTATTTATGGGTTTTAATTTTTTATTATCTTGTTTTTCTATTTGTATGGGCTTTAGTGGGTTTACCATACTGAATCCACTATTTAAATAAATTTTGAAAAAATCCATTATTTTTTTCCTTAGTTATTTTAATGAACATGTGTATATATATATATATATTCCTTTGGCTAAGAACCTACTTTTTTATATTCATGTATACATATATATTTCTATGGATATATGTGTGTGTGTGTGTGGTTTTATAGGAGGCTTTAAATAATATTTGGGTCTAATAAATTGTATTTTCTTTTCAAAATGGATCATATATTGGGTTTCGAAATGTGACTTCCAAAACTTGGGCCCTTTGGACCATTTGAAACATAGAAATATAAAATTTAAAATATTACACCTCCAAGGAAGAACTCCACCATAATTAGTAATTTTATATAGCCAGGTTTAGGGAGGTGGGATTTGAAATGGTGATTAGATTGTATTTTTTCATTATCGAGACTCTTTTTCATATCCTAACTCACCTCCAACTCCTACTACCATCATGGGATTATAAGAATCTTATTTAGGGTTGAGAGATGGTTAATAAATAGTCCCAATTAGATTTAATAGATCCACTATGATATAGATATTTCATAAGGGAGTTCCTGTAGTGCAGCTTGTGGAGATCAACTAATTATTTATAGAAATAGGAATGCATTTATTGGATAATATATGGTTCCAACCCTAGTATGTCAAGGGTTTACCTACATTTTGCCTAGTAATTTCCTAAGATAATATGTATTTATTATTTCATGCTTACTATTTGTGGAGAAATTATTACCCAAATTATTTATGGTTTTTTATGACTTACTCAACTAGCACAATGATATTACTAGGTTCCCACATCCATATATTGTTTTATCTATTGGTTTGCAAGTCCCTTAATGGTGAAAATGAGTTTCTTTGGTTTAGTTATTGGTATGTATTTATATTGGGGTATATGGGGTATATTTTAAAGTGAATTCTTATAAATGTTTCTAAAAATCATATTGTGAGCTTTAAATATGATTTATTTGGAAAAGTTATTTTATTTATTTTTCTCCAAAACTAAAATATATTTTATACCTATATTTTAAACTATCATTATAGTTATGTTTTAGAAAGGTAAATTCATGTACTCTCTAGATCTTTATAAATGAGATCTGTTATGATCAAACCCTACTCATGCCACTCGGCCTCAGTAGACCCACAAATTCTTCTCAAGTTAATGTATCATTTTAGGATAGCTTAGGATAAAGTTTATTTATGGATATATGGTGAGAATGTTGTCACACCAAGAGTGTTTTGAGTAACATAGAGACTATTTTTTATTTTATTTTTTATTAGTTGTGTCAACCTTGAAATCCTTCTATATTATGTATTTTGTTTTCATATCATTTTACTTAATTATTTCTGATGAGTTTTTACGGTTATTTACTTTAGGTGTATCGTGTTTCACTATTTTTTTATAAGATTATAGTTGTCTTACTTTTCATGGACATCTAATGTCTTGACGGGTCGAGCCAAAATTTCTATTGAAATTTTTTACAGATAATTCTTAGTTATTTAAAAAAATTATAAACATGAATAGATTATGATTCCTTTTATTAATTTCATTGGCCCAGGGGATCGGGGATTCCCCTTTGGTATCTAACAGACCAGATCGGGGTTCATTTCATGGATGACCTGAGATAGTTAATGATAAAATAGTATCATACACTAGGAATCCAAGATACCAAGGTTATTGGGAGTTTACTTTGTTTTTTTATTATTTTTTGTTGATTGGATATTATGACTATCAGAACTCGAGAAGAAATTGGGTTTTTATATGGAAATTAATACATCATCCTTATTAGTAACCAACTATATACCCAAATTCCACTATAACCCAAATAAATTCATTATACCTCAAGCCATCACAACCCATGCACATACGCCCATGGTAATCCATATACACCACAATTGGAATCATGTATGTGTTGTGCCTCTATCTGTTAAAACCGACACATAAAAATAAAAAAACTAAGATATATCATATCTCATGGAGGAATTCACCCACATACCTGATATGTGTACACATAACTAGTATTAAGATGAGAAAGAGGGAGTGGGGTTTTTCTTTCATCCAATCCCTATCTTTCATAGATATTGATGAAAATGCTCAATAATACATTGGGGTTTCATATTCTCTACTGATGTGGGTGATGAAGTATATTATGTTAGAAAATATAGAATATATCACACAAAAACCCACTAAGGGTATGTAAAAAGCCTTCAACTGATCTCATACTATATTTGAAAAAAACATGTTTTTAAATGTAAAGTACTAGATCTGAACTACCATACATGCATTAAAGATCCTTATTAGTTAATTCATTAGCATTTAACTAATAATTTTTTTCTTTCGTCTCCAAGATTGATGCATTAATATTTATAAACCAATTGTCATTGGAACCAAAATTCATATTCTTATATTCTCATGTTTATCATAATAATTTATAATTATTGATAACCCATCATGTTCTTTTATTAATTCATTTACCATTATATAAATTATTTAGGTACTGTAGGACTCACCCTAGGCTACCACATCAAAAATAAACATTCCATTTATATTTATAATAAATATTCATTAAGAATTTTGAAACCAATAAGATGGTATAGAAAAAAAAAATCATTTAAAATAATCAATAATAAAATATATTGATGTGTAATCCCTACTCCAAACTCATACAGTTTTCCCCGATGTCATTTCCACACCATTGGGTATAGTATAATCCATTCTACCTTCATTAGTATTGATAATCACCACATCCTCGAGCATCCATAAATTGTTTAATAAAACATTCCCATTCAAAATAATGTATCAATCAAAAACATCAATTCACAATAAGGATCTATTTACAAAAGAGAACACATGTAAGTTAAAATATTTGTTTCAAACAATAATGGAAACTCAGTAAAAAGAATTGTAGAATTCAAACCACCCACAAAAAAAGTTATAAAATATTATTTATCAAACAACAATTTTAATTAAAATCATGAATTATTTAGATTATTATACCTAATTGTTTCACATTAAGGAACATATAGGTAGAAACGCACTATATATATAAGTCATTAATAATTTTCTACAAGCATTATTTCCATGTCCAAACCGTCTCAAGGGAGATCAATAATTAAATTTAAATCCCCCTTCATTAATTAGTAAAAATTGTCATACATAAGTTGTTAACCAATTTCCAAGAATATAATTCATGTTAAAAAGTAACAATAAAAAGACCCAAAAAAAGATAGCGCATAATCAAGGAAATAATGAGGAAATGTCACCAAATTATAAAACACATGTGACTGTAATGTCAAAAAACATTTACATAATTTTTATAACCTAAAATATTAATTATATTTTAAATGTGATAATTATTTTATATCAAATAATTAATATACAAATTATTGGAAACAATTATAAAAGATAATAACATATAATCTTTCATATGTTATATGCCCATCATTATCTTAAATTTCATCACTAAATTAAACATCAATCCTTTTACATTAGATTAACCTTTTTCCTTTATTATATGATTTCTATAATTCATAAAATAATGAAAAAAATTAAGTACAAGTTATTTATAGAATCTTATGAAAATAATATTTATCTATATCATATAGGATTACAACTACTTCAAATGTTGAAACATTTATAAAATTAATGAATTTTATACTGCTTGTGTTTTTGTGTTATCCTTTGTGGTTAAAAAAGTTCAATGATTATTGAATAATCATTCATGTGATTTCAAAATAATTATATTTAAAAATTTTAATTAAAACATCTTACCAAATAAAAATAAAGAATAATTAAGTTAAACTTAAAAAAATTAGAAGAATCAGACCCACTAACTCACCAGAAACTTTCGCAATATCGCTACGCCTAAATATAAAAGGATGAAGGGTGTGAAAATGTTAGGAAACCCATAGGAATATTCTACAATGATTACTAAAGGATTCAAATCTCTAATAGTGAGGGTTTTGGTTCATCCTGACTTGAGAAAAAGTAAGCTGATCATGTAAAGAGAACGAACTCTCCTTTTGAAAAATAATAGAAAACTACATTGGGTAATTTTAAAAATGAAGTCAAATTTTTTTAATTCATAATTAATTGGGTTTAGATTTAATTCTATATTACATGATTCACTAAAATATTATAACATTATTTCATTCAAATATATAAATTAACTTTATTGATTCAATTTTTAGGTCCCCACATTTTCTTTTATTTATCCTTATTTTATGCCAAAAAGTGTCTCACATAATTATGGATGAATTGGATATTTTTATACAAAAACTATTTAACCGATCATAAGGACTATCCATGTAATGTGACCATCAGTATTGACCACATAGAGCATAAAACTAACCACAAAAAAACAAGGGGTTTCATAGATCATTCTCATTTCATGAATAAACTATCGATTGTGTAGAATGATCACATGAACAACCTAATAACCACACAATCAATAAAATAACTACCTAATGAAACATATGGTTTTATGGTTATTCAAGATATCACATGAAAAATATTATAAATTTTGGTGGTTAAATACTTCAAGCACCCTCTCGACACCTTTAATCCTCATGAAATCATAAGGGGGGATTGTTTGAAATCAAGAACTGTACTTCATGGGAAAGAGTGGTAACATTAACCGGTTCCTTTCATTTTCAATTTCCAAATATATAGTGTTAAGAAAACAATGTATCCTCCATTTTAGAATCTATATAATGAAATTTACTTTTGTGGATTATTATTATTTTCCTTACCCTTTTATTTCAACTCAATGGGTATTCCAAAAATATACTCATTTACTGCATCTCATTAGGTGAATTTATTTTTAATTTTTTACATTATTCATGGATTCATTTTTATATTTAACTAAAAACTATATCCACAATATATACACATTACATTCATTATCTAGGATTGATTATGTATAGATAAATAAAAAATCATCAAAAACTCAGTTTCTCATGCTCGACTCATAATTTAATTTATGATGTCTTGTATGAGCATTGAAATAATTTATCTAAATTATTCATCCAATCCCAATAGAATCATTTTAACATATTTGATTTTGTAATCATTCTTCCATACATTGGTCATCCTTTTCTCATACATTAAGATCATATTCTTGAAATTATATATTTGGTATCGCATCTGACTTTATGATGTTTTTATCTTTGAAGATAGGCCAAGGAATCATCCCATTTTATATTATTCAAAATTATGAAATTATAGAAACATTATTAATCACCCAAAAAAGAATAAAAACTTTTATAATTACAATCTCTTATCTGATTTCAAATCTATTGTGCATATATTATATATCTTTTCCATTCCTTCAATTTCGATTTTTTATATGAATTAACTTCCGAGGCATCCAATTAAATAATGTTAAAATGAGTTTAAAAACACTTTGGACACTTCTATTCCATTTTGATAAATTTATTCGTGTCGTACACTTATCGGATAATTTAAAATCATAATATTTTATGCCTAAATCAATTTACTTATTCACTTCACAGATATTTAACAAGGTACCTCAGGTTTATGAATTCCCTTTATCAATTTTGAACTTCTTTATACTATATCATTTTCAAATTGAAATATGATAGAGTATTCAAAAATTTCATCCATATATATGAATTATCATACCTTCTATCCAGGAAGGATAATTTCCGTTATCATTCATTTGAATTCCAACAAAGGAAATATAAATTTTTTTAAATTGGATCAAGGAGAATTCAATAATTCTCAATCCTTAACAATACTCCTTAAATTATGTCATACTTTCTTCAAGTAATAATAGATATTATTTTCCCTGCGTATGTGGTTATGGTGGTAGGGGTTACGGGTTTGGGGTGGTGGTCGTGGGGTTGACTCCCTAGCTTGGTTTTTTTCATTATGTGTGTTTTAATAAAAATAGTAAATATATATAAATATTATTAAAATAATTCCAAAATTCTTCAACAGCATTTTAATGGCATTCTAATATATAAAACACTAGAATTATAGTCTTTAAATATAATCTTCTTCTTGCTCATGTTCATCCATACTCAAATTGACCTCAATCTATATCAATTCAAATCAACCTTCATCCTTGAATGTCTCTCGCTAATTTAACAAACCGAAATTCAATGAACTCAAAGGTTGGATTTTATAAACTAATTTATATCTTATTAAAAAACACTAAACCTATTCTATACATTTTAAATAATATAATCCAAAATTTATTGTAGAGGTAAAACCACTAGTTTCTCTTAGCTATTAAAATTCATATGTGGTTTTTGTATGCAATGCTTCTCCTAGATTTTTCACTTGAATTAAAAATATGACCTTCTATTATTTCATAATGGAATCAAATCAACCCATATAACATGTAATGTACTATGCTTCCATCCTCAACATCACATGTCTCTAAACTTATTGAAGATAATGGAAACAATCATATGAGATTATGGGATACCCACTAGAATTTATCCATCCATATATTCAAGGTCAGTAATATCCCAGAAATTAATATATATTTAATTTTCCTCATGAAAAAAAATTTATATACTAATTTTTTAATATAATGTAGTTTAAACACATAAAACACATAAATTGTTATTTTATTAAATGTGAACATTGTGTTTATAGATTATTATATTCATAGGAATTACAAATATTATAATTGATAAATTAAAAAAACTTATAAAATTTAAATAATAAGAAAATTTGGATTCTCTTGATCCCGTATAGTAATCAAAGTGATGAAAAATATTTACAAAAATACAATAAATTAGTAATCAAATTGATATTTTAAAAATGAAAAATATGAAACCATGAAGGGAATTTTTGTGAATATTTAATGAAGGAATAAAAATGTATTAATATAATTGAAAATGACTATTGGAATAGTTATATTACCATTTAAATAGTGATATGATATTTGTAATACTGATATGACTATTGAAATATTAACATATCCATTAAGAATAGTAACCTAGAAATTAGAAAGAGTAACCTGACTATTGAAATTGTAAATTGAAAAAAAATAGTAAAATGTAAATTAAATATTATTTATCCAAAGTAAGATAATATATAAATATATATATTTATATATTAATTCTATTAAAAAAATATAAAGACTAAAAATTCAAATAAACTTTATCCACATTTTTAATAAATTTTTTTAATGTATTTCTTAAAAATCATAATTATAAAGATAATAATTAAAATTACCTATGACACAAGATTATTTTGATAAAATTAATTTAATTTTAATTATTTTCGCATTGAAATTTTATCTGTTTGATTTTATGAGATACTTAATTTTTATTTAATATAAAAAATATATTTTTTACACAACCGGTGTATTTTGATTACATCATCTATGAAAGTATTAATTACATAATAAATTATATAAAATGTTTCTCAATTGAAAAATAATTTAATATGATAAATTTTTTATTTATAAATATTAAATATAAATTACAAACCTAAAAAGTGTTTTCCAAAGTCTTAAATGATAATGTATTCCATTAAAATAACTGTTTTCCATTTTTTCATATTCCTTTTTAATAAACTAATGAATTCATTTTTAAAAAGGTTTTAATGTCAAAAAATTGTTTTATATTATTCCAATATGAATTAAACATTAAATAATATCACTATTAAAATTTTTACTCTAGAATGTTTATTTTATTGGGAATTTAAACTCAAAAATACCCATGTCCACAAGTATAAATACCCCCTCTCCTTTCCCCTAGAAAACCACTTATTTATAACATACCAAGGTTAAGGATATAAAAAGTAAATATATTAATACCATTAATATCCATATATATGTTCTATATTTATTCACCTCTGAGAATACAATGATTTTAGTTCCATAGAAAGGACGTATCACCAAGAATATGGTGTGGTTTCATCAAATGTTCTTCTATTTTTTCTTCTTTTCTTCAACATTTTCTCTATTCCTTTCAAACCCAAACATTATAAAATCAATTTATTAGTGTGTCAAAATTATTTTTATGATTTTAAAATACTATAATGATAATATTTATGATGTATTTATATGAAAGACATTTCTTTACACCTATGTTGACAATGTCCTCTTAATGATTAGTTAACCGTTTACGAGGAAATTCTAAACTCTCAACATATCTGAACATTTATGGATGGTTATGATAAATTATTCATAACATATAAATGTATAAATATATTTATTTTTAAATTTTTTTATTTAATCTTAATAATGTATAATTATAAATAAAATATATAATTAAATCTAAGAAAAATGAGATGTTTTAAGGAAGATATGATGATAAAACGTTTCACCTTTAACAAAGGGATTAATAAATAAAATCCACCGATTATTATTGATATATAGTGAAATAAATGAAAATAATTCCATTATTTTTCCTTGTTTTAATAAACATAAATTCACAACATATAAGGAAAACAAAAAATAAAAATAAATCCAGATCTATGGTTTATGTATTCTCAAACCCAAACAATTCTTCTTTTTCTTTTCTCTATTTTTAAAATACTTTTAGTATATATATTTTTCTAATTTCATTAAAATGAATTTTCAATATTCTTTATAATTCATTTATAATTATATACAATTTTATAACCTCTTGAAACATTATGTAAACAAATTTAATAGATTTTTCAAAGTGGCACTTTTCCAAAACATCCCATTGAATCCTCTTGAGTTGTTTCATCTCTATGAAATAATGATGTTCCTTGATTCACCAAATTTAATTCATTAATTTATTTTTATGATATATATATATATAATTCAATCCGATTGGATTATTTCATGACTTCAAATGTTATATGTTGTTTTTCTCTGTGGCATGCATGATCTTGATCATTTTATGATGTAAGATATGGTCCTAAAATTATATAGACCTCTAATGGATTTAGTAATGGGATATATCTCCTGATAATATATATATAATTCATGATCATGATTTTATATTTTTCACAATTATAATGTTAAGATTTATTCAATTCTTTTATTCCTAAAGAAGACGTGAGATTTTCTCAGAGCTCTATGTTTTATTTGACCACTCCATTGTGATTTTTAATTATTATTCATAATCCAAATTCTATGTATTTTCTAAATGTTTCCTTCAATTTTTTATGATGATAATATGATAATATCATGATAAATATTATTATTATGACAACCAATGTACTATTAGTTCATGTCCTATATCTCCCCCCCCCTCATATTGTTCATCCCCTTACTTGTATGTTAGCTCACCCCTTACATTGATGTATAACCTTAGTTGATTACATGTAATAAAGAGAATATGATATAATTAATATTACTATGAAGAATGAAATAAGTAATGTTTGTCATTTAAAATATACAAATTATGTATAAACACAATTTTCCCAAGATACTAAACTTGTCGATCCTAGAATGTATTACTATTATATAATTTATCTTAAAAATTATTTAATAGTAATGTTTGAAAATTTTGTTCCATTATAGTTGGTCCCATATCATGGTTTATTTAATTATGGAATTATGACTAGAAAACATTAGTGATAATTCTAGGTAATAGTCTATGCTTTAAGGGAAATATCATGAAATTTTCCTTATGTATAAGATTATGTGATTTCTGAGAAATAAATCCCTATCAGGATAATATAAGTGGATGTGGCTCTACAATATATGTATGTATGGGTAATAAACCTATAATGGATCATTCAAATTTAACTTTACTTGTATCGGGTGCACAAAAAATAGTCCTTCCAGAATAGCTAGTTTGAAACTTCCATGAGATACACTTCGATTAATCATGAGCTCTTTGTGAAGTATTATGAAGGTTATATAGATGATGTATTAATTTTTTCTAAATTTATAATGTATTAAATGTAATGATACGATAAACATTGTTTTATGAGAAGTATATGATTTAAAAAGTATCCAATTAGATACGACTTTAGAAAAAAATTACATGAAAAAATTATTCATGTTATATTGAATTATATTTTTTTCAAATGTTTTCTATTTTAGAAAATGTTCAAATACATGGTAAATGTTACCATAAATCCATATGAATTATAATGAAATGATTTTCCTAATAGAATTATCAATATTATAGTAGTTGGATATCAATATTTCATCATAGTACATACCCTTGTGTATCAGGATGTAATCAGTTAAATGAAATATGTGTAATTTCTACCATCATCCATAAAGAAGTAGCAAGCCATAACACCATCTATAAATAAATGACCATATATATTTAGAACATATTCTACAAATCCTTTCTTGGAAAATTGGGTTATGTCATTGTAAAATATCCTTTTTATACTCTAATATTCTGAGAATGAAAAAGTTAATCCTCTTATCTGTCATTTCGATAGAGATTCTAATCAATATATGTAATTTAAAAATAATATTTAGTTGTAATAAGGTAGGGAAGAAGTGGAATTGGATAATTTTAAGAATTTATTTCTGAATAAATATTTCTCTTAGACTCTTCAAAAAAATCCAGATATATAATTTCTAAATATTGTGAAAAAGTATAGTGAATCTATCAGGGAATATGAGGAAAATTTCACTAGAACTTAAAGGTATTATTTTATTTTCTATTAACAATGAATGAAGAATAGGGAGATTATTTAGTAGATTAAAACAATATCTCTAAAAGGATTTTTCTATTAGAGAATTTGGTAGTTTCAAATAAGTTGTATATGTGATGTCAAAGTAAAGATTGAATTTTGATAATGGTCTTATAGATTTTGAGATAAGAAGTGTAAAATAGAGTTTCATGATAGAATATCAAATGATAAA
This sequence comes from Viscum album, assembly GCA_963277665.1. NCBI lineage: Eukaryota > Viridiplantae > Streptophyta > Magnoliopsida > Santalales > Viscaceae > Viscum > Viscum album. The sequence continues at coordinate 585,925,920 of OY728130.1, forward strand.
TGAGGAAATATGACCCAACCATCCTCATGTAAAATATGTGGAATGAATCATCATGGTAATTTTATCAAATGGAAAAGGAAATGACTTATGTATATTAAATAATGTCACTGAGATCATAAATTTCAAAGATATTTGAAGAAGCCAACCAACATGGTGAAGGAAGTGAAGGAACCTCCCAATTCCCCATACATAGTACAATGCTAAGATTATAAGGATCAATATAACTATTCAAGACAGTGCAGTAAATCATGGGTCTTCAAGTGTAATCAACATCAATGGCCACCAAATTTTAGGAATTAGGAAAAGCTTATAAGTCCGTCACTAATGTAGTGTAACAAGAAAATGAAGTCATGCAAGTTACACATAATATTCACTCAAGAATGGAAAATTTTTTATTTTATTATATTTCTTTTCATTACATTATATCGTACAATTTTTCTCAAACTATTGAGTCACATCCCTGATTACTTGAAGTAGATATATTCATAAAAATGTGAAGTATTGTGATCATTGAAACCTATGTATTGGACTTCGCTCTAAATATAATCTATGGGAATATTATTCCAATGTATCTTGTAATACATCACTTGGTTGAATTTATTATATATTGATCATAGATAGGATATCCTTATATAGGGCTCACATAAACTCTTTGGAAGAGGAAATATCTTTCTGTATTCTATATTATACCATGATCTTGTAAAAATGAATGTAATATCGTGAAAATCCATTAGAAATTCCATAAAAGGTGTTGGTTTTGATACCCAATAGTGAATAATATTTTTTCCAAATAGTAGTATCAATAGAAAGAATAAAACATGAGGAAATTCACATTATGAGATAAAATGAATATATTTCCTTAAGAGTTTCATGGAATACCCCCATATATTTTGGTGAATTTCTCAATTGAAATAATACTCGTATACACTCAAATATTTAAAAACCCTATAGGATGTCCTTGATCTAGTATGAGTTGTTAAATAATTATTTTCAATATAATTTGGAAAAAGGTACATATGATCGTGTATATCACATTGGGGTACACCGGTGCTCTTTTTAAATAAAAATATGGGTCAATGAAACTATTCATCAATTTCTGGGAGCTCATAAAAATCACTATAAGTAATATGTATCCCCTAATAAGTACTGATGAATTTTTTAATCAACTTCAAGAGGCTCAGTTCTTATAAATTGTTTATATTTATTCAATATATCATTAACTAAAGTTAAATAATTAAGATATTTTGAAGATAGTCTTCCATACATTGTATACACACTTTGAGTTCATAGTGATTCCATTTATACATAAAAATTCAACTTAAATATTAATGGATTTTATTAATTGGACCATTAAATACTATGTTTATTTTCTTATGCAAAACATTATTAAATATATTATCATTTAATCAAAGAGAAAATTAGAGAATTTTGATAATATCAGGATTTTACTAGTGATTTAAAGAGAGGATAAGTTTTATAATTAGTTCAGAAAGCATGAATTCTAGATACAATAAGTCAGATTATTGGGGCTTGTGTTCATAATTGACGGAATTTGTATAGGCACTTCAAAAAAAAAGTTAATTGATAAATTTCACACACCCACTACTGTCAAATATATCCATAGTTTTCTAGGATTATCCTGGTACTACTGATGATTTTTCAGAAACTTATCAGGATTATATATCCCATGAAGTAAGTTAACACAAAAAGGAATAAATTATGTTTAGATAAAAAATATAATTAAATATTTAAGAAGCTCAAGAAGAGGTCAGTCACAACACTTATACTAAAACTATCATATTGTGGATAAGTTATTTTGATATATAGTAATTATTTGAGAAATATATTAGGTTATATACTAATAAATAATGGTAAATTGATAGACTATGATTGGTGATAATTGAGAATCCATGTGAAAAACTACCTAATGCTTGACCTGGAGATGGCTGTAGTAATCTCTACATTAAATGTTTTTTGGTCCTTACTCCATGGTGATCAATATGACATATATATAGATCATGAGATTTTAAAGTATATATTAACACAAAAATACATCATCATTGATCAATGAACATGGTTTTAGCTGGTCAAGGACTACAGTTACTCTATTTACTACCACCCATGAATGGTGAACGGGGAAACAAATACTCTTACCAAAAAAGTTCATGATACATTATCCATGATGTGCATTAAGGAGTAATCTATCCTCATTGAAATTTAAAGTATGTGTTTGGAAATCATAATGATAAGAAAAACATACTAACCTAAAAAAATTATTTCCTATATATTTATCGAAAATGAGATCAATGATGCACAAAGGGTTGATTTGAAGCTCTAAATGAAGGTGATAATAATAATGGAAGTGAATTTTAAAATAATAAAATTCATATACTATGATTTTATTATGTTTGAAACTATAAATTTCTTAATTAATAACCTAAGAATAAGAAATAGCTATTATTTAATGTACGTAGCTCATCATTCTCCATTTATCTTGGAATTTCCAAGATATATTGCGATTTATGAGAGAACGTATTGTGGGAAAAATGATGAAATATATTACTGGGTACAACTCAAAGTGATTTTTATATAATTGTGATAGATAATAGAGAGAAAAGTACAAGTGGTAATCAAACCATTTCCCATAACAACATTGAAATTGGAGAACATCACCATGGAATTTTTCACTAGTCTCCTGATAAAGTTGAAAGGAATTAATGATATATGAATTGTAATGGAACATCTCACCATGAAATCCCACTCCATTACTATTTGGAAAGATTTATCACATGATATACATTCTATATTATATGTAAATTATGTTTTGAGGTTTTATGAGGAACATATTTTGATCAATTATGATCATGATCCAATGTTCAACTATAAATTCTAGAATATTCTTCAACATGTTATGAATAATTAATTGAATTTTATTATTCCCTATCACACCCCAATTTATGTCCAATATGAAAGGAAAATTCAAATTAATAATGATATATTGAGATATTTCTCAATGTAATTTAATGGATGATGGGATCAATATCCCCCATTGGTTGAGTTCATATACAAAAAATTCTTCTACTAGAGAACTCAAATGGCTCCATGTAATGTTATATATGGGAATATATGTTTAACTCCAATATATTGGGATGAAGATGTTGAATGAAAACTCTAGGGACCTAATCTTGTATAGGAAATGATATAGAATTTTCAGTCTATTTATCCACACATTTAAGCTGCTGAGAGTCAACAAAGGATCTTTGTTTAAAATAATCAATGAGACTTAGTGTTCAAATATGGAGAATTTTTTTTCCATTGATTTTCACCATAGAAGAATCTGGAAGTTTGTAAAGAAATGAAATATTTTTCATCGGTACATTGGCCCTATTTAGATCCATGGACATATATGAGTAGTGTCTTATTAGCTAGAACTACCCCCAAATATCTCCTGGGTTCTTGATTTTCTCCACATATCCCTCCTAAGAAAGTAATTACTAGATCCCTCACATGAACTAAATCTAAAGTTTATACAATTATAGGATTAAATCTCTTGTGAGAAGTGTCCAGTGATGATATTGTATCATGGTGATAAGTTTTTAGGAAATAATATTACTCAGATTATTAAATTGATTTGGTGATATCACAAGTATGAATAAGAAACATGGGAATCAAATGGGGAAAAAAGTTTAAGTGACCTCATCTATTATTATCCAAGTATATGAGTTGAAATTTAGAGGAATAAATTTTTAAAGGGTGAATAATTTAACATCATAAATTTATATATATATTGAATTTTATTTTTGAATAAATAATGACTTTCATAATTAGATGAATAATGTATTTTAAATGTATGAGACACAAAATCATTAATTTCATTAAATCAAAACATTGTATTTACAATAAAAATATATCCATGAGACTTGAAAATATTACAATTAGTATATAAATAATATTAATAAAATTATAATAATACGAAAATTTGAATCCTCCTGATCACCTATAATCATCAAAATAATGAAAACTATAAAAACACATAACCTTATTAATTTAATCAATATTATATAAATAAAAAATGTAGAACATTTAGAGTAATTGAGGTGAATATTGAATGAAGTAATAAAGATGTATTTATAAGATGTGATATTACCATTGTAATAGATATATGAAAATTGAAATTTTGATATAACTGTTGGAATAGATACATGATTGTCGTAATAGTAACCAAACCATTGGGAACAATAACTGGACTGTAAGAATAGTAAATGTACTACAAAATAGTAAAAGTTCTTATAAATAATATTTATCCTGAATAATTTATAAACAAATAAATATTATAATTCCTTAAAATATATATCATGATAAAAAACTCAAAGAAACTATAAGAAAATTCTTAATTAATAGTTTTTTAATATTTTTCATAAAAATCATAACATTTATATTAATAATTAAAATTATCAAGATAAAAAATTATTTTGAAAAAAAAAAATTTTATAGTAAGAACATTACAATTATCTACACGTTATTTTTTTCATATTTTTATGTACTTCAAATTTTAGTGAATTGTAAAAATTTAGTTTTTACATAACCATTGTATTTTAATTAAATTTTCCAATAGGTTATAATGAAATAATAAATTCTACAACCTAGGGATCAAGAAATAACTCATTAATGTGGATAAATTTGTAATTTTAAAAAATTAACATAAATTCCAAACCAAAATTGCGTTTTCTAATGTCTAAAATGATAAATTATTCCATCAAAATAAAATAATTTCATTTTTTTCACATTCCTTTTTAATAAAATAGTGAATTAGTTTTTTTCAAAGAATTAAAAGTTCTAAGATAATATGATTTTATTAAACTTTGACTTAAAAGTTTATGATATATCTCTATTATGATGGTTACTGTGGATATTATATTTTATTCTGTAATTTAACACAATAATACACCTTTCATAATGTATAAATACCCCCTATCCCTCCCCTTGGAAACCGAATTCTCTCTCATATGAAAAAGAAAAATATCTAGGAAAATACCCCTTATTAATTTCATTAGAGTAATTTATGGTTATATAGATTCAATCAAATATAAGCATTCAAGGATTTTAGTGTCGTAGAAAAGAAGCAACCCTGAGAAGATGGTATGGTTTCATCAACTTTTCATATATTTTTCCTCTTTTTTTCTTCATTTTATCTATTCCTATTAATCCAAAACATTTTTATAATTAATTAATTATGATGCTTACATTATATTGATGATGTTAGTATGCTATAATGATTATATTTGTGATATATTTATATGAAATACTTGTCATTACTCCTCTTTTAACAATTATTTGTTCATGATAGGTAAAATTCATATGCATACATTGCCAACTCTCTACATAATACCACATTATTAGATGGTTATTATAAATTATTTAATGTGTATAAATGTATAAATACAGTTATTTCTAATATAATATAATTAATCTTAATAATTTATAAGTAGTCATAAGTAATAATCATTAAATCTAAGAAATATAATATATTTTATGTAAAATATAATATAAAAACATTTTGCTTTTAATGAAGGGAGTTAATAAATAAAATCTAATGATTATAATTGATAAATAGTGAAAAAAGTGACCATTATTCACTTCTGGTTCATTGTATTGATAAACTTGACTATATTATTTAGGAGGTAGGCTAGTGATGAAATACATTGAGATCTAGGTTAAGTGTATTCTCAAACCCAACCCTTTCCTTTTGAATTATATCCCAATTCAAATTATTTTTACAGTAAATTTTCCTCTATTATCCATAAAAATTATTTTCATTATTCATTAGATTTTATTTTGGGGGATATACATTTTTCCAACCTATTCAAATTATTTATAATCTAATTTCTTAGAATTATGAAGATAAATCTATTTTATGAAACATTTAATTGACTCCTCTTGAGATATTCATTCTCTAATCAATAATTATGATATTTTATTTCATAACGGTTATTCATTAATGTATGTTTTATAGCATCCCTATGAATCTCATTAATTTACATGGGTTTATTTCTTTAGAATAATTGTTATATGTTCTCTTTACATTTGATATGCATGGTCATCAACATTTTATAATGTGATAGGTGGGACTATAGTTATATAAACCTCCATTTCATTCGGTAATGTGATATACCTCATGAGATTATGCATGTTATGACTCAATATGATTCTATATGTTTTTAAAATTATGATATTATGATTTAAACACCTATGTTATTCCTGAAAATTATTCTAGTTTTATACACTACTATGTGTGGTATTTCGCTATTATATTATGATGATTAATTATTTGTCTTATGCATCATTCCATTACTTTTACAAATGTTTCCACCATTATTATGATGATAGTACTATGATTACAATGTGATGATTATTATTATAATTACCCCCTTGTTATTGATTCATGTCTCATATTCCTACTAGGTTGTTTCTCTAATTACTAGGCATTTAGCTCACCCCATTATTTTATGTATATCCCAAAGTGATTGAATTTACTAAGGATAACATTATTGAATTAATTTGACTACAAAGAAGGAATTAAATAATGGTTATGTATTTTTATGTACATATGATGTATGAACCTAATTTTCCTTAAATAAAGAACCTATAAATAATAAAATATATTAATATTCTATTATTTATCTTAAAAATGGTTTAATAGTCATGTATGAATAATTTAAGTTTTTATAATGGAATCCTTTTGTTTCTCTTAAATTTAAAACATATGAAGCTACATTGTGTTTCTATGGAAACCATGATTCTTTCTTCTTACATAAACCATATGAGAAACTCCTATAATCTTTATGTAATGGTTATATTATCACTTCTTCAGCCAAGAAAAACCAAATCATTAATTATACTATCAAGATGCTTGAAAAAAATCCAATTAGTAAAAAATACATCCATTCACCTTCGGGAACATTAATATCCCCCTTTTTTATATTCCAAATAAACTCTATTAATCAATAGAATTATCCTCCCCTTAATTAATGTAAATTAAAATAAAGGAAAATTATCCTTCCCATAATTGAAATTGTTAGGTAGGGTTTCTCATATCAAACACAATTTTCAACACTTTTCTTCTTTTTCATTCGTTGTTGTCATCAAAATTTTTAAGATAAGGGGAAATACTTGTTTTTGTTAATATATTCAAATATAATCACATTAAAATCATCCAATAAAATTATAAAAATTATATTTATTATTAATATATGTTTTCAACGCTAACTTGGATATTCTTATCTCTAACTCAACACTAAAAACTCAGTATAAACAGATTCTACAGATGCACAAAACATTAGTTATAGTCACTTTTTTTTCTTTCTCTTACCTTGACTATGTATATACAAAATTATAGGCCAATTAATTATCTTTATACTTATAATAAATCAAAACATATATTCAATATATTTTCATATTATCTTATCTTTTTTACCATGGGTTGAAGAAAATTTTAGTCCTTATTATTCTTCAAGATATATTTCTCTCTTGCCTACTAGGTTTTCTATATTGCACACCTATAATGGATCATTCTTCCATTTTGATATCATACTCTTAAAACTACTCATCATCTTACATGTGTGGTAAGTAATATTGATAGCTCCGTTTAATTTAAATTTCCATAATTTGGGTGTTAATGGGAAAAGGCATCCACTAGTGCAATAATAGTATAATAAAGTTGTCATATTCAGATTCTTATTTTTTTACACCAATTTTTTCTCAACACAGTGGATATTACACAAATAGAATCATCTAATTCATATAATTAACTGATTATATTTTTATTTTATTTTTTATTAGGCTCAGAATCATCATCTTCTTTGACTTAAAATATCACCACCAAATCAGCATTTTATTTTCCATAGATCGGCAGAAGTCTATAAAAATAAATAGTAGCTAAAAAATCATATTTTCATGATTGAGAAAATATTGATGTACTGATATAGAACATGAGGGTTGACCAGAATGTTTCATCATTGTTTTTAAAATCAATAAAAATATTTCATCATATTTTATGTTGCAGACATAATTCCACATGTTGATCATTATTGTCTCATCATTGGAGATCATATTAATTAAATTCTATAGCTTTTATCAAATTTAATTTCATGGTGTTTTATTTTTTTGAAAATCAACTCAAAAATTCACCCATTACAAAATAATAAGAGTTTCAAAATTTTGGAAGCATGATTTTTCACTCAGTAGAGGCTTGTAATTTTTATAATTCAAATATCATACATTGTCCCAAATCTATTAATAATATGGTTACTACCTTGACCATTTAATAAAGCATTATAAATTTGATAAATTCATATATCCACAATCCATTTCACTTCAGAAAAAAACTAAATTTACTTACATGTTGGCCACATCTATTTTTTATATCTTAATTTCCTTAAACTAGACTCTCAAAATATAATTTATATTTGTGATAGTCTATGGATACCTAAATTTACTTGATAAATGAAAAAATATCTTTGAAGATGGATCACATAAGTGAATTCCATATGCAACTTTTTTTCTCTACAATACTGGACCTTTGTTAAGCTGAAACATCATATGCTCTGGAAATGTTTTATTTGTGTCTATTAATTCTCTTATGGATTGTACATGTAGGATAATGTTCTTAATCATTCCTTCAAACTCCTACATAAAGAAAACTAGTTTTCCTTAAATATACTCAGGATGACTTAAATATTTTTAAGACCTTCACAAAACTATCTAAATTATATAGATTTTTTTCAAATAATTATATAAATTAACAAAATAATTATAACTCCTTTATGATCATTTTCAAGTGGTTTCAATATTTGAAACACTAAAATATGAGTATTTCCACAAATGCTTCATATTTGTTTATCCATATTTAAATCAATATTGAGTCATCTCAATTCATATCAGCCTTAATCCATGAGTGTTTCCCAATAATTCCATCAACAAAAATTGTAACTAAACATCCCATTTCAAACTGACACATCACCCATGATGGCCTTCCATAAGGTGGGGATCAACCAAATATCCAAAGAAGTCTCATGAATACTAAATAAGAGATAAACTACCAGAGTATGTTGTGGATATAAATTAATCATCCATGATACATAAAATATCAAATTAAAAATGATAATCTAGAAATGAAAACAATAAAATAAAAAGATGAGTCTCCATGTTATCATTCATCACTACCAGTACAAACCACTTAAAAGGTAATAATAACCATAAGAAAATGCTATACCACATGAAACCATTCCCTTTACCTAAAACCTAAAAACCCAATGCTAAATATCCCCAAATGATAAATTAGTGGTGAGCATTAATCCCAGTTGGATACCACCACGAACTTATACAATTTCTATTTCCATGAAACATTTTCTTCTAACATTAAAACAAATCCATTTTCTATAAATATTTCTTTATGAAGACCATTTTATATAAAATCCATTAGTTTATTCTAAAATATTAAATTTTAAAATCCACATGAATATATATATAATCATTAATGATAAATCAAAGGTTAATAACCAAAATAATAATATTCTAAAAGATAACATTATGAGCATATAAATAATTGTACAAAAATGCAACAAAGATAATATAATACAATTCGGATGTCTATGGTCTAAATCTATATTATAAACTTGTGAGTATAAGATACATGATATATAATTTAAAAAACATAATGAAAAAAACATATTTAGGCTCTATAATATGGAAAATGTTCTAGGATACAGAATAGGACATTAAACTGACATTTAAATCCTATAATATCAAGTACTACTGTAGTATTTTATTTTCAACCTTATGCAAATTCACATTGCTCCCATATTTTCTAATAAACCATTTATTCATAAAATAAAAATATGTGATGACATCATTCATGAAACATTGTTTTTCTCTAGATTATGTTAAGGTTATGGTGTGTTCCCATTTTTTGGGTTTTAACAAAACTAAATAGAAACCACACTTATAGTTCTTTCAACCATTTAAACAATAAAAGTATCACCACTATCAAGATTTGAAAATCATCATTAAAAATAAAACAAATATCACCATAATTTTAACAAGTGAAGCCTCAATAATATCATGCTTTGAAAACCCATTTGAAAATAAAATCAATTTATCAATAAAAATTTTCACAATTCAAGCATCACAAATCCCTTTATTTGAAAATCATTTTCAGAAACAAATAAACCATTTAATGTTTTTATCGAACATAAAAGGTGAAAAATAAATAAATAAATAACCCTTAAAATTACATTTTTCCTACCACGTGATACGGAATTTTAGAAAGTGATTATCATATAGCATAAATCATTAACCAATCGATTTCATAAGAACACACCAACATCCCATGAAAAATTAAATCATCAAAAATAATATCTCTAGAACACCCATTATTTCACTATCTAAAACCAATGTAAAGATACACGTGCCTTGGAAAATATCAACAATGGCCATATGGGAAAAATCATTTGATGAGGAAGATAAACCTACATCAATATGTGAAATTTCATGTACAACATTCAAAAAAACAACCTCTAACCCTTCCCATTGTTTTCATTGGTGAGAAGAATAGAAAACGAGCCAACCCTATCTCATGGGAATACTAGGAAATCACGAATAACATAAAATTTTATATTTTAATTAAATAAAAACACCATACAATCTGGTTCTCATCACTTAAAACCAAAAAATAATTACATCAATTACTTTTAGTTTTAATCAATTCATAACTACTGATTATTTAAAACTGTCATAAATAGTTAGAAACTTTTAATGAGACAATTTAATTGATTTCTCATTCTATTTTATCTTTTAAAAAGGATATATGTAATTATAGGGTTGATCCGAAGAATAATGAATAGAAAAAAAACATTTTTCGAGATTTTCATATTCAGTTATCAAGTTGTTATTTTCTTGATTTTAGTTGTGATATTTTGTTTATCTTCTGATGATACATGGGATTGATTCTATTTTATTATTTGTGATATTTCATGTTTTTTATATTTAATTCATCTGTTAAGATGGTAGTATTCCTATTGTATAAATATCATTGGGTGGTATCTCATGCGGTAGTTGTTCAAACCACATTTCTATTCTTTTAGATTTTATTGTAATTCTCAATGATGATAATTTATTGATAGGTATATTATGTAAGGTCATTGATATCTAAAACCTTTCCCTTTGTTTTATCTGAGGCTTGGAGGTGTTAAAAGAGTTCTCAAGGTATTTAACCCTATATTTTTTTATGTTATGACCTAAACGGAAATTGGTTTGTTCATGCATCCAGTTAGTTTTTTAGGCAGTTGGATGTTTTATTAATTTGGTTAGTTCATGTTATTTCTAAATTTTTCCTCACATTTAGTTATTTTGTTAAAGTAGTTAGTTAGTTTTTTATAAGGTAAGATGTTTTTTAATGGGGACAATTCATGCCTTTTCTAATTTTCGATATCAAGGTTAGTCAGATTGTTCCTATGATCTATTGGTTTGTTCATGTGGTTAATTAGTTTGTTCATGTAGTCAATTGATTCTTTTGAAAAAAAATTCCCTCACAGTCAATGGGTTTGTTCATGCAGTTCGTTGGTCTGCTCATGTGTTTAGTTGGATTTCCCATTTTTCTGAATCATGAATTTTCAAAATTCTGCTCTCATAATCAATAATTTTGTTTTTGTGGAAAGATAATTCCATTGAAAATTTCAAAAAAAAAACTTATTTTTTATATTTTTCTATAATAATTAGGATTTCATAAATATGTATTTTTAACATAATTAATGAATATTAATAGTAAAATGGGTGTTTAAATAATAATTTAATTTTGATATTTAATGACTTTCATTTCCCTTATGTCCATGAAATTAAATCAGTCTATCCCCATGGAAGTTGTTGAGATCTGAATTAATGTTTAATTAAAATGAAATTCATACTAGTGATCTATAAATCCTGATAATCTCATATATTTATTTATAAAATTAATATATTTCCTTTATTTTATTCTGCTATCTTATCCTTGAGATCAAGTGATGTGTAACCTTTCCCTATAGAGTCTTCTAACCCTCTTTATTTTTTTAGAGTTCTCTTCATAGTTTCCATCTTTTTCATGCATTCGATATTTAGTTTATAGTATCACGAAGCTTCTTTTTCTAGACAAGAAAACTATTCACTTCTCTATTATTTGTAAATTTTTTTATCATATTATGAATCCGTATCCTTTATATTAATGGATGTGATTAATCATAAGAAGATAATAATCTGGTTCTATCACATGAAAAATGATTTTGTAATAATATTGAATTTGTACAAGAAGAATAAAAGATGAAATTTCATGTTTCATACAATTGAAAATATATTATTTATGATTATATAACTATTGATACAGGTATAAGACAAATACATTAAATGAGTTATTTTATACTACTTATTTTGATATCACATGTTTTAGATAAATATTCTTATCTCATGAACCAAGTAATCATAGTTTTTTTTATGATAATTAAATAAGAATCAGGAAACTCTATTGAAAATAGTGAAACAGATTTATTCGTAATTGTGGATTATTAATGAGATATAAAAGAATAATAAAATTATATAGTATCATATTTCTTGTCAAATTTACCAAATAATTATTTATATAATTCTGTATATTATATCTGAAATGTGAATTTTTTTCATGTTTTATAAAATTGATATTTCTGGATGAGGAAATTAATTGAATGGATACATTTGTGATGAAAAGTTATTTAATATTTCTTAAAACTGACATTATTATTTAAACATAGTGTAATATATATTTGGAAGTTTTGGTTGTGTTATAATTTTGGTATATCATTATTACTTATGTTGTAAATTTGTTATCAACCTTAAGTCTTATGATTCATAATTGAAAGGAAGTGTCATGAGTAGAATATTTACTGGTCATCATGGAACTGATAACATGGAATAATTATTGTAAGCATGTTAATATTTATTATTCTTTATCAATATCTCTCACCCTTGGTTTCCATATGTATTAATACTTTTCAGTACAAATTGGTTATGATATGTTGCAATTAAAATGGTTTTTTTTTAATGAATAAATACTTATGGCTAAGAGATCCTATTTTATTGAGCGGGAGATATAACTACTTCAATGTTATAGAATTATTTACTTATTCTTGTATCCTGAATTATATATTTGAAATGTATATCTACTATAAAAATTTAGATCCTTGATCTGTTTGATTAATTACTTTGTGTGGTTCGAATGAGTTTTTGAGAAAAATACTAGATTCATGAGGATACAGTGTTGATCAATGCCGATGATAGTGGGACAAATAATATTATTTGTGATAGACTTGTAAAATAGGAGACAGAAGAAAGTATAGAGTAGGGATTTATTTTATAAGCAATTTATATAATATTTGATACTTGTATATTGGATAGATGGAATGATGATATTTATTTTATATGTTTCCAACTACTTGATTAATCTTGGTTCTATTCACTACGAGTTAGTCCCTTAAGAGGTATTTGAGGCTGAGTACTAGAGTACTCAAATGATTAATGAAATGATAAATCAAACTAATAAATAAATGTGGTTGTTTCATGGAAATATACGATGATAAGATACATTATAATATTAGTGTAGAAAAAAAATTTCATAGACACTTGTCTTATATTATTACACTATAAAATATGGAAGTTTCATATGGAATAATATTAATTAATTTTGAAGAATAAATTAATATTTAACTTGATGCTTGAATTCTGACATGACACCTATACTTTTGGAGTGGAAATCGAGGGTCCATTATGATGGTATAACAATTGGATTTGAAGGATAGGCAGTTCTCCATAGTGTGGTTTTTTGGTAATATTTTTTTCTTTTTTTATTTAATACCTTTCCCTACCCGAGTTGGTATAGAATTTGGCACCCAAATGTTTTGGGGACGCTTTTCTCTATCATCCCTAATGAAGAGGGATTGGATGGTTGACTTATTTGTATCCCATATCGTCCCTCGATAAATAGATAAATATGAGTATCCTAGGATATGATGTCTTACTATATTGGGTGTGTTATAGCCAACTCTATTATGGTTTGAGGTTTATCAAAAATTCAAGTATGGGTATAGTGGCTTGAGTTATAGTGTATACTTATATATGGTCATGGTGTATTCATATTCCCACATATGTATATGCAGGGTCTGGGATTTCATGATTCATAATGAATTTGCATAGGTTGTAGCGGATTCTGGGCATACATTTGTTTATATACAAAAAAGTGATGATGATGTGATGGATACAAGGATAGATGAAAACATGTGGTGTTGAGACCTTTTCAGGACTAAGGTAGGTATGTTCGAGGCCCTACTTATATCATGAATGACTTAATTATGAGGGAGATGAGAGTATTATATAATTATTTAGGAACTAAGAGTGTCTTACTAGTGGATATGCACAATAGAGGTACCATTATTCATATATATGTTTTGGATATAGAATAGTTTACTTATATAAATTAGTTGGTGAATGAGCTATAATGAGGATGGGGAAATTATTACTTCTTTTTTACAAGATGTGTTAGTTTCGTTGTTTTATTCATTTGTATTTATTATGATTATTTAAAAAATTCACAATAGTTTTTTGGGAGGATCCAACTATGTATCCTTGTTATTATCACCCTACGTATATATAAACTATTTTTTAGTTTAGAAAGAAGAATTAGTGCCTGATATGGACAATAGTATATTGAAGGTGTTATTGAGAAGACACTAAGAGTTTCTATAGTTCAATGTCACTAACTGATATAACTTTTACAACTCATTGTCTTAATTTTAATTTATGTATGGAATTACATGTGCCGATATTTTCTTCTAGTTTATAAATCATGTTGGTTAGTGGTCACCGTTTTTCTATTAATCTTTAATCTATATAGAGGATAATTTCTCTACTATGTGTGTTTAATAAATTCTCAATGAGAGTCTCTAATCTATGTCATGTTTGAGGTAGTCTTTGGACATCATTATCTATCTTTCTTCATTACTATCCTAGGTAGGATACCTTTGGTGAGAGGGGTCATGATAAAACAACCTCAATTAATCGACACAAGAAAAAACTATGTTGTAAATTAATTAGATATAGTAATATATAGACTTTATACTTTAAAATATAGATAAAAATCCATATGGAACCTCTTAATAAAATTATTTTGATTATTCGGGATATAAGGTGTATAAGAAGAATGAATCATTATTTATAGTAAGGGTTTTTAGATATTAATTTTTTTCTCATTGAGATATTAATTATATTATCTAATTGTTTATTTTATGGGGTTTTTATTGGATATGGATATAATTGGGCTATAAATTCCATGAAATAATGTGTATTTAAAAATTCCACCCATGTTCTGCATTCCATTGATTTTTTATTTCACAATATTTTGACGTTATGAGGGTTTTATTTAACTCAAACCTCTTTCCTTTACGATATTATGTTTCATCTAGTAAATTATAATTTTATGATTGGTTAATTCCACCCTATAATTTTATTTCTTGGTTAATTCTCTTACTCAATTGTGAAAATGAATTTAAAAACTCAAATATTTTACCTTGATAAAATTTTATCCTCAAAAAGTATATCATTGTTTGGAATAATTATCATCCTCTTAATTAATGTTACCCCTCCATTTCTAAAATTTCCCTTCTCACCATTTTTATTCATTTAAATTTGAAACTTACTTATGTTTTATCTCATATTACCATCATGTTTACCTTGTCCTATTGTCAAAATATTTGTTTGTCCTTTTTTATATTGTTGGATTTCAACAAATATATTTTAAAATTTAAATAGTGTTCTTTTAAACCATCCATATTGTTTTTGTGTTATGTTTTATTTTTTGTTTTATATATTTTTTCTCAATTGTCACCTCATGTGTTTTATCTACAATATATATATATATATATATATATATATATATGTTTTTTACATTATACCTAGTTTAGTTTTCTTTATTTTATTAGGGATAATATAATTTTTGAGATCTCTTTGTAATCCCCTCTATAAATTAATCCCAACATTAGGTAACATCCCTATTTATTTTTTCATGTAAAGTACCGCCACCATCAAAAAAATTAACTCTGGTTGTATTTTTAATAACCTCGTCAATTTATGGAAAACTATCTGGGTTTAATTCTATTCCAATAGGGATTACTAACCCTTTTCATTCCATAAATGATCCTTTTCCCATATAAAAAACCATCACCTATGTTGTTCATTATTATTTGTTCTTATTCTTGGTTATTCTCAATAATTTTATTACCTTAGATCTAAATTTTAATTAATTATTCTATATTTAATGAAAATATAAATGTAAAAATGATTTAATTCATTCTTATCTTGGGAATAATTAAAATATATCCTTTGGATTTGCATTGATACAAGACTATGTAACCCACTTCCGCCTTATGATTCTAATCATTCATATAATTTATTTATGGTTAATTATCATCAAGTGTAACACATATTCTTGTACAAGTTAAGAATATGAATAGGGATCCTGGATATTTCTCTAATGAATTGGGTTATGTTTTTATCGCATTAAAATCCATTTTTGGTGCATGGATGGTAACCTAAGAACATTGTGTTAGGTTTTCATAGCATTGAGCCTTTGCTATATTCCATAGGTGTTAATCCTAATCAAACTATGTTATGTTGTCTTGGTAGTGAGCCTTCACTTACAATTATTATTCCATGTTTTCAATTATTTCCACATATTTATGATTATGTGATCTTATGATCTCATTTTCTTATTTCATGTTTTCATTATTATCTCACACTCTTATATCGTAGTGTGTGGTTCATATTTTCAGATTAAATGTGATTCGTTCAATATTTATTGTCAAATTTTATTTCTTCATGTAATTTTTTATAGTATGTTTCCCTCTAATCATGTTTTTTCAAATGTTTATGATCTAACCAATGATGGAATATTGAAAAGTTTAACCTTACTATGCATTTATATCACCCCATTCTTCTATTTCCCTTACGCTAGTTATAATGTTCATATAAATTATGAGAAGTCTATAAGTGGGTCTAGAAGGGTTCAATTATAGAGAAATGTAGACATGGTTTCTAAAATAAGTCACTTATATAACCAGTCCTAAAATACACTAAACTAAACGTTTCTCTGAGAAATGTAATTTTTTTTAATATACGATGTTTATCTTTTTGTAATGATATAAAATAGTGATATTTATATAATGGGTTTTAATAAAATAAAGTCAAAATAATAATCAATGATGCTCACATAACCAATAATAAATTAACCACAACAAAAAACCATGAATACCCATTCAATAAAATAATATTTCTAGACCAAAACTATTTTAACAAGGTTCAATATCACCTATATATTCCCCTCTAAAAATGGTTCAGTTAATTACATCCTCCAGAGAACCCTTAAGTCATATTCACTCCTTTAGAACTGCCTTCCCATATTTATCCATTAACAACTCTGATTATAATGGCCCAGACCTCTTTGGTCTATTCCTTTGCTAAAATGTGATGTTTGAGCTATTCTGGGAGGTCAATGTGACTAATCCCCAAACTTTTCAAAATTTGAAAACTGTTTCATGAAATGGTGTCATTAAATAGTGTAACTTCATTTTCCAAATTTCCAAACTATTTTATGAAATGGTGGTACAAAATGTTGCAACTTCTTTTTCCAAATTTCCAAAACTATTTTATGAAACAGTTTCATGAAATGATGTCACCTCCCTTTCCAAATTTCCAAAATATTTCTTAAAACAGTGTCAAAAAACGGTGTTACCTCCTTTCCCAAATTTCCAAAATGTTTCATTAAATATTTTCACAAAATGGTGTCAATTCCTTTTCCAAATTTCCAAACCGTATCATGAAATGGTTTCATGAAATGGTATCACTTCCTTTTCCAAACATACAACCATTTCCATGAAATAGTGTCATGAAATACTATCACTTCCTTTTCCAAATTTCTAATTTTTTTAATGAAATTATTTCATTAAATGGTGTCACTTCCTTTTCCAAATATCCAAACTATTTCATAAAATGGAATTATTAAACGTTGTCGCAAAATGGTGTCACTTTGTTTTAAAATTTTGCAAACTGTTTCATGAAATGGTGTCACTTCCTTTCCCAAATTTCCAAACCGTTACGTGAAACTATTTCAAAAAATGGTGTAACTTCCTTTTATAAATTTCTAAACTCCTTCATTAAATGTTGTCAAGAAACATCATCATGAACTGTGTTTCCAAAACTGTGTCATTTCCTATGTGAAATTTCTAGATTTTTCCTATTATCCTATAGTTTCCCCTATTTGACATTTCATTTGATGTAAAATTCCTTAAAATCATTGTTTTAAGGGATTTAAGTCCTATTCAAATCCCATTAATATTATCTTAATTTTGTGCTAACAGTCGGGAAGCCTATACTTGGTCAAAATGTGTGATCTTTGATAAATCTGATCTAAATGGAAAATCCAGCAAATCTTAAACCACTACTCTATTAATTCTTCTAAAGGGATGAGATATCTTCCTCCCTTGTTATTTCTTATTGTTCCCTGGTGTGAGACACTCAAACCATTCTATCCTTTCTGTAGGAGTCATTTTTAGTGCCAAATCCTTGGATCATGACTTCCCTGGAGTTTCTTCCTACTGCATGTGCACCCCCTATTTTGTTTCAACTAGTAAGTGGTGATCCCTATTCAATATAAGGTATGTTCTACCACCATTATTCTAGGTTACTCTAATTCTATTCCTCCTTTCCATGCTATGTAATTTGATTTCCATGTTTCTAATGGAGTTTTCTTGGGTTTTTGTTGGTGTGGTGGTGTCTCTTCGTCCTCAGGTGGATACAGTCTTCCAAGAGAGGTGATCAGGATCCATTGAGTTGGTCATTCTTGTGCATAGAATGTCTGAAACCATTTGTGGTAGGGGATTCATGGCTTATCAATTATTTTATGTGCAACTGTAGAGTTATCATTTTTTAGCGCACTTGATAATAATGGAATTGAAATAATAAATATCTAAACTGGATAAATAAATTTTTTTCGATCATATGTTGTTTCCTCTTTTTTTTTCTAGATAGTGTGATTTTTATGATTTATTTGTTTAGCATGTAATCCTTGATGGAAATTGGTAAAGAATGTAAAGCCATGATTAATTGAAAATTAATTGGATAAAGATAAAGTGGCATGTTTTTTAATCTGATTGTTGTTCTGGTAACTGTTGATAATCGAATGGATGTAGTTATGAATGTTTAAATAAATCGGACAATTCAAGATCAGTTAAATAAATGTATGTTTGATAAATGATAATGATTGGTAGGGTTTTGAGTTACCCTATTGATTTTAAAGGCCAAGAGACTTATTCTTGGATTCGTGAGTGCTCACTATGTGTGAAGGCTAGATGCCTTGCTTGGGACCGAGAGCCCAGTTTCTTATTGATTACTTTTCCACTTCTTGTGTTGTGGTGTGAGCCATGGACGGATGAGCCTAAGAGGTTATTGTGGTATGCGGGGCAGGGAAGCCCTAGGGATGGGGTAGCAGTTGATGCCTAGAGTGGTGAGATTCATTGTTTTATGAATGTGGGTGTCAAGGATGACACTAGAGATGATGAAATGGTTCAGTTATGAATGTTGGATGCTTATTGAATCATGTTATTTTTTTATCTTCTTTACTTTCCCCACTAATTAAGGCATCCAATCTTTCTTACCCTCCTTCCAAAGGAGTTGAAGATGTGTAGGGTATCCATGTGATTTCCTTGTTTATATTCTTGGGGATGGATGGGTCTATGCTCTTTTTGTAGGTGGAAAATACACAAAGGGTAGTCTATCTACTCACCATGTTGAGCCCCTATTGTTTGGTAGCTTAGTTTTTCTATTCTAGAATGTCTGGAATTATGGGGAAGTAAAAATGTTGTTAATAAATGATTGAATAAATTATTTTAACCCATGGTTTAGAGATTTTTGGGATACAATGTTGAGGTAACATTTCTAAGAAGTTGTGGACTTGGTTTGGTTATGCCTAGAGGGCATGGAACTTGGTGTGATGCCAATGAAATGTAATGTGGAATTAATAATGGTTAATTAATGGTTAAATAATTAATTATTTAAATTGAAACTAACAAAAATGGATAAGTAACATAATACCTCTCTTTAAATGGTTACATGCTTATAGGATATCTAGTCTCAGTAGTGGCAGTTGGTATTCCAAGAGATGTTAGCTATAATTGAGTCTAAGACTGGGTTTTTCCATAGTGTGGTTGTGAGATATAATATATCATGTGATTTTTCTGTTTCTATATTCTACTCCACCCTTTTGGATAGGGAAACTGAGACCCTGTGGATTCTGACCCCTGGGGGTGTTTTCTCCAACATCCTAATGGGAGGATGGATGGCTGACTACCCCCTTTGGCCCCAGTCTTCTTCTGGTGGTTACTTGTGCTAGTAGGAATAGTGGTTATTTTTCCTCATATATGTGTGTAGCTGGATGTAATGACTTGTGGTTATCTACACATATCTATTCTGGATATAGTTTCCTATGGACTACTATAGGTGTAACGTGTATAGGCTATGATGTCATAAGGATCCTTACTTAGTGTATGGACTATAATGGCTTGAGGGATAATACAAGATGTATGATACATGTTATGCGAGATGTGGTGGATTTTAGAAAGTACCTGGTTACATGGGTTACATGGACATTTTGGATGTGTTTCATGAGGTGCATGTTGTGGTGCTTCGCCCAGGTGTCTACGTGCAAGACTTTTTGGAGAGAGATTTTTAGGACGTACGACGTTGGGGAAAAGCGTCAAACTAGTGAAGAATCGGTAGTGGGGTAACCTTGATATTTTTTATTATATTATAAAATCTTTCATTTGATACTTTGTGAGAGTGTCCTCGGTGAGGATGGTAACATAGTATACTAGTTTATGTTGCAATTTAGTTTCACATTTTGGTCACTCTTCTTTAGTATGATTTCATTAATTTTGAATGAGAGGTTATGGGGTGGATTCTATTGAGTGTACTATTATACTCACTCAACATATATATAACTATTTTTTTCAGGTCACATGTATCATAATGAGGATCAGGCTAGTTACTACTTGCTTGGGGTTTGTAGGAGGTGTTCGGGCTTCTGGGGTTCTACCATTTTACTTTCTTTTGGTACATGATGTTTTCCCATTTAGATGTATGAGTTCTTACATGGCAATAAATATATATACTTCTATTTCTTTTATAGTGAAGTATGACATGGATTTGGTTGGTTTCTATCTTTTTACTCTCTTTTGCATCTATTATCTTAGAGGGTAATGCCTCCCATTTGTGTGTCTATTATACCCTCGATGCTATTCTCCAACCCAGAGCCTACTAGAGGCGGGACTCATGTGTCACTATCTCCCTTCTCATATTTCCGGCCCTGGAGGGGTACACTTTGTGGGTAGTGGTCATTATATACTGGTATTAGAGGTTTGGTTGAGAGATAAGATAGAGTTTGGACTTAGGAACATTTGAGATTTCATGGGTTGGAAGGGTAAGGATGTGAATCATGTTTCAAAATTGTTGTAAACACAAGAGACTGGCTGAGACATTGGTATTTAAGGCCCCTTGTGTTCTGATTCACAGAACATTAAGTTTATAGTGGCTACAAAATGTGGTGATACTTGTTATAGGGTAGATACCTAGGAAAGGATCATGAATCATTCTTATTTGTTTCGGTGTTTGAATGGGTATTCCTTGGGATAGGTTAACCTAAAATGAATAAAAGAAAACAATTAATTAATGTTGATTATTCCATATTCTAGGTTTAGGATCACTTAATTTTTTTTGTAGGTATGGATCTGGGTCAACGTCCCCATCAGGTTCGCGTAGAATATGTTCAGAAGGTTTCACCCGTAGATCACCATAGAGTGGAGGTCAATGATGATTAAACTTGGAGCAGGACTCTATGAGAGTTTCAGCGCCATATTATACATAAGTACGAGGGATCCATTTTAGATGCATTCATGAAGGACTTGTTGGAGGAGGTTGAGATAGATTTTAGCTCAATCCATGCTCGGAAGGTGCACTAGGTATCATTGGTTGAGACGATGCTGCATGGGGCTGCAAGGCAATGGTGGTTCTTGTTCCCCACATATCGTGAGGAGTCAGCGATCTCCTGGGAGGAGTTCCGAGACAAGTTCACAGATGATTTTTATTCTTTGTCTATGAATTATTTTATTTTCCTAGAGATTATTACCATTTGAAAGGGGATATCTAGTGTGAGAGTGCTTGGAATCCATTTCAGGAACCTTTTATGATATATTCTGACCTATTCTTAGATGAGGAGGTCAGGGCGTGGCATTTCTATGAGGCTTTGCATCCATAGATCCAGTGCTAGGTCACCCCGTTTGTACTAATGACATATCTCATGGTGATGGAGAGGTTATAGGTCATCGGAAGAATTTTTTCTAGAAACAGATCTTCATGATATAGAAATCATCAGGATTCCTCACGAAGCAGAGATGTGGTCTGGGGTTTCTGATTTTAAAGGAATAAGAGTTTCTGTTCAGTCGGAGGTTAGTCCCAGCCCTCAGTATCGCATTTCTCTAGGGAGTGGCTCTTAGGCCTATGCCAAGGGATCGGGCACTGTTTTTTTGGAGGTCGATGTAATAATTAGGTAGAGTTACAAACCATTAAGAGTGGTTATCATGCACCAAGTGTTCCACTATAGGTTCCGCTTTTGATGTAATTCCATCCAAGGAAAAAATTGTAGTTTTCACCAGATTTGGATCAATAGATAGTAGATGGGGCAGGTAGGAGAAAACCACAGGATTTTCCCCATCCCCTAATAGTAGAGCCTGGTCAGGGTGTAGGTCATCATCAAGGTTAGAGAGGTCATGGATCCGGCCATGGTCAGCTTCATGCTTTAGCGTTTCCAACACCTGGTGATAAAAATGTCATTCAAGGTACCCTTTGATTGTTTTCTACTTGGGTGTATAACTTTTTTAAATTATGAGACACACACTCATTTATATCTCCTTCCCTTTTCCATGTTTTGGGAATTGAGGTATAAAGTCTTCTAGTGCCCTTGGCGTTGACTATGCCAGTTGGAGGTTGAGATGACTTGTTTGAAGTATGTAGAGACTGAAAGATAGTACTGGGGTATCACTACTCTTGGTGAGATTTCTTATGTTTAGGGATACTTCCATATGATGTCATATTCAACATGGATTGGTTTTATTTGATGCAAGATATTGTGTATTCCTTCCAGAGTTTAGTGGTGTTATTCGATGCTGATGGAGAGCCAGCAATGTTTGTTGGCGAGCGAGACCCTCGGATGGGTCAGAGGCTTGTTCCTTATTTTTCATACTTAATGGATGATATGATGTTGAGTTCATTGGAGGTTCAGTATTTGGTGTTTCCAAGTTTCATTTAAGAATACTCTGATATCTTTACAGAAGATGTTTTTGTATTACCCCATTGACAGGAGATCAAGTTTTGGATCAAACTAGAGCCAGACGTGTCTCTTATCTCAATTTCACCATATAGGATGGAACCTTATGGGTTTTCAGAGCTATGTATACATGTCGATGGTATGTTTTAGTGTTTTTTTGTTTGGCTGAGTGTGTCACCAAGGGGGGGCACTAATTTTGTTTGTAAATAAGGCCAATGTTAGTTTGCAGTTGTGTATTGATTATCATCGCTTAAAAAAATTGACAGTGAAGAAATTCTATCCTCTTTAATGGATTGATGATTTTTTCAACCATCTAAAGGGTGCAAGTTGTTTCTTGAAGATCTACTTGTGGTCATGTCATCATCAGATGTGATAGAAGGATGAGGATATCCCGAAGACTGCTTTCTATTGTGGTCATTAACATTACGAGTTATTTGTGATGTCATTTGGTGTGACGAATGCTCCAACTGTGTTCATGGAATTGATGAATGTTGGGTTGTGTGAGTTCCTAGATAATTTTATGTTTGTTTTCATTGATGAAATACTCTTGTACTATGCGTCTGGGGAGGAGCATGCAGAGCATCTGCATTCCGTTTTGTGAATTCTTTATCGACAACAGTTGTTTGGGAAGTTGTTGAAGTGTGATTTTTGGTCTCAAGAATTCTTTTTCTTAGAGAATTTTATGTCTCAATAGGTAGTATATGTGGATCAATCAAATATAGAAGTAGTTTTTTCTTGGTCATCACCCTATACAGTGGCAGAGGTGCGATGTTTCCTTGGTCATACAGGCTATAACAGAAGGTTCATGGTAAATTTCTATTGGGTGGCCACTCCTCTAACGGTGTTGACCAGGAAGATTCAGTTTTTAATGTAGACTAATTAGTGTCATGAAAATTTCTAGTATTTGAAAGAGAATTTGTTCAGGGATCCGGTTCTTTGTCTTCCAGTAGAGGGTGTTCAGTTTGGCATTTTATGTGATGCTTCACGTCTTGGGAAAGGTTGTGTTATTATTCATTAATGATTGGTTGTTTCTTATGAGTCTCGGTATTTTCTTTCCCATGAACATACATATGCTACTCATGATCTAAAGCCAGTGATATTAGTGTTCACACTAAATTTGTGGAGACATTACCTCATCAATAAGAGCTTTGTGGTTTTCACTAATCATAATAGATTGATGTATGTTTCCTCCGAGAATGAATTGAACTTGTAGTAGCGTCATTGGATGTAGTTCTTATAGTATTTCAACTTTGCAATTTCGTATACACCTCGTAAATGGAATTTTTTAGTTGATGCGTTGATCAGGACATCACATAGTGATGCAGTGCATGAATCTGGTGATTCTTGTAGAGTGATGGAAGAGATTTCAGTGTTTCATCTGAATATGGGAGAATTTAGGGGTAGTGGTTGTCTTTTTTAGATGATGGTGCAGTCATCTCTGGTGTAGTAGGTAGAAAATTCCCAATTGGGGAATCTTGTGGTAGATTTTTGTAGAGACATATTTTTTTTATGGTGAAGCCCCTGATGGTTGGTCTGAGGATGAATAACATCAAGTGTTATTCTAGGGAATTATTTGCATTCTTTTGGTGACGCGTGAGATAGTTCTCAGTGAGTTCAATGGTTCACCCTAAGCAGTGCATTCTAGCATGATGAAGATTTACCATGCCTTGAGGAGTTAGTTTTGGTGGCCTATATTAAAGCATGTGGTTGTACAGTTTGTGTCTTGATGTTTGTTCTACTAGAAGGTGAAGGTCGAGCACCGTGTTCCCGATGGTTTTCTCTAGCCATTGGATGTTCCTCAGTGGATGTGGGAGTACATATCGATGGACTTTTTTGCTAGTTTACATTGAGCTCAGGGAGCCTATGACACTATATGGGTGGTATTGAATTACTTGATGAAATCAGTCCATTTCATAGCGATCAAGGAGTCGAGCTTAGTGGATGTTTTGTCGAGGCAGTATCTAGAGGATGTGGTGAGACTCCACGGAGTCCCAAGTATTATAATTTTTGATTGAGACCCACATTTTACCTCCATGGTGTGGAGAGGTCTCCATCAATATTTCAATTCTTATTTATTCCTTAGCACTGTTTTTCATACATAGGATGATGGTCAGACAGAGCGGACCATCTATACTCTTTAAGGCATGTTGCTCTATTCTGTCCTAGATTTTGGAGGTTCATGGATGAGACACTTACCCTTAGTATAGTTCACATACACAATAGTTTTCAATCCATGATTGGTATATCGCAATTTGAAGCCCTGTATGGTCGAGCTTTCAATTACTCTTCGTGTTGGATTGGGGTTGGAGAGTCAGCAATTCTCGGGCCGGAACTAGTATAAAATATGACAGAGATGGTTCAGGTGATTAGAGAAATGATGAAGGTAGCACAAGATTGTCAGAAGTCCTATGATGAACATAGGAGGAAACCTCTAGATTTTGATGTTGAGGATTACGTGTTTCTGATGGTGAATCCCCGTCATGGGTAGAAAAAGTTTAGTCATGGTAGTAATATTTCTCCAAAATTTGTAGGATCTTTCAAGGTGTTGGATCATGTTGGAGTCATGGAATATCGAGTAGAAATTCCCCTGTAGATAATCCGGATACAAGACGTGTTTAATGCATTATAGATCCATCATTATCTTCATGATGACTCTCATATCATCAATTGTGGTGAGATCGATGTTGACGGTGATGCGACCTTAGAATATCGGCTTGTAGAGATCTAGGATAGCAAGGAGAATGTGTTATTCAAGTGTGTTATTCCCTGGGTTAATTTCTTAGGGCAGCATGGTGGAGTGGAGCAGAGTACATGGAAACATGAGTCGCAGATACACGCTCAGTACCTTGAGTTTTTTTATGTTTATCCCTTCTCCAGTAATGATGTTAATTTTTATTTGTATACATTTCTTATTTATGATATGGCTTTATTTTGTTTCTTGTTTTTGATTACTCTATTTTGAGATGTATCTCCCTCAGGAGAGTGTATAAGAGCTGGTTTTGGTTTTCATGTGGTTTTTTGTGTTTCTTTTTGAAGGGTTTGATCTCCTTTGGTGGCCATAACCTTGATATTTATCTCAAATGGTGATTTTTTAGAACACTTTTCATTTTCTTATCTGGGTTGGTTTTGGATTATTGAGGGCGAGAATGTTTGGAGAAGTATCAGATGAAATGGACCAGAACTTTCTGGTCCATTACATTGCTGAAATATAGTATTTGAGCTGTTATGGGAGGTCAAGGTGACTAATCCCCAACACTTTTCTAAATTTACAAATTGTTTCATGAAATGGTGTCACAAAACAGTGTCGCTTACTTTTTCAAATTTCCAAACTATTTCATTAAATGGTGTCACGAAACTGTGTCACTTACTTTTCCAAATTTCCAAATATTTCATGAAATGGTGTCACAAAACATTGTCATGTCATTTTCCAAATTTTCAAATTATTTCATCAAATGGTTTCAAGAAATGGTGTCACTTCATTTTCCAAATTTCCAAAGTGTTACATGAAATGGTTTCATGAAACGGTGTCACTTCCTTTTCCAAATTTCCAAATTATTTCATGAAATAGTGTCATCAAATGGTTTCACTTCCTTTTCCAAATTTCTAAACAATTTCATGAAATTTTTTAACAAAACGATGTCACTTCCTTTTCTAAATTTAAATACAATTTCATGTAACGTTTCCATGAAATAGTGTCACGAAACAACATCACTTTCTTTTCCAAATTTCTAAACTGTTTCATGAAACGATGTCACGAAATGATGTCACTTCCTTTTATTAATTTCTAAACTATTTCATGAAACATTTTCATCTAACGGTGTCACTACATTTACCAAATTACCAACACTATTTCATAAAATTGTTTCATGAAAAAGTGTCATTAAATGGTGTCACGAACAGTGTTTCCAAAGCTGTGTCATTTCCTTTTTCAAATTTTCATATTTTTTTAGATTTCCTACAGTTTTTCTTGTTTGATGTTTTCTTTGATGTAAAATTAATTTGATGCCTTGCTTTCAGGTATATAAGTCTGATTCAAATCCCATAACTCTTATCGTGATTTTCTCCTAATAGTCAGGAATCTTGTACTCAGTCAAAATGTGTGATATTTGAAAGATATGATCTTAATGGAAAATCCAGCATATCTTAAACAGTTATTCCATTAAATCTTATAAAGGGCTGAGATATATTCCTCCCTTGTTCTTCCTTATTTTTCCTTTGTGTGAGAAAGTTGAACCTTTCCTACCTTCCCATAGGATTCAGTAATTGTGTTGAATCATTAAATTATACCTTCCCTGGATTTTTTCTGGCAGAATGCGCACCCCGTGTTTTTGTGCAACCATGAAGTATCGATCCATCTTCAAT
This sequence comes from Viscum album, assembly GCA_963277665.1. Lineage (NCBI taxonomy): Eukaryota > Viridiplantae > Streptophyta > Magnoliopsida > Santalales > Viscaceae > Viscum > Viscum album. The sequence goes on from OY728130.1 coordinate 585,953,764, forward strand.
ATAAGGTACATTCAAATGTCATTCTTCTATGTTTCTCTCCTTCTGTTCCTTATTAACATGTTATAGAAGGTGATCTTTAAGTTTCTAATGGAGTTTTCATGGGTGTTGGTTGGTGTGGTGGTGTCTCTACATCCTTGGGTGGATGCAATCTTCCAGGATAGGTGATCATGATTTGTAATGTTGTACGTTATCAGGAAAAGAATTTTTGAAACTTTTTGAGGTAGGGTATTCAGGTATTCTGAATTATTTTACATGAAACTATAGAGTTATAATGTTTTAGTCAGTTGGATCACAATGTAATTGACATAATAATTATTTGAACTTGATAAATAAATTGGTACTGATCATATGTTGTCACCTCTTGTTTTTGATAGATAGTGTGATATCTATTCATTCTTTATTTAGCATTTCATCCTTTATAAAATTAATAAAGAACATAAAGTTGTGATTTATTTTAAATTAATTGGATATTGATAAAGAGGCATGTTTTTTTATCCGATTGTTGTTGTGGTAATTGTTGATAATCGAATGGATGCAGTTATGCATGTTTAAATGATCCACTAATTAAAGGTGGATTAAACAACCAGATTTTTGATAAAAGATAATTCCTAGAAGGGTTATGAGTTACCATCTTGCTTGTAAAGTCCAAGATCTTTATGATTGGTGCCATGATTTCTCATTGTGTGTGAAGACTAGATGCCTTACTTGGGGCTGAGATCCTAGTTGCTTACTGATTATTTTATTACTACTTGAGTTGTGGTGTGAGCCTAAATTCATCATACATGTCTCCAAGGATTGGATCTCCATAGACCTTATAGGCATCCCAAAAACTAACGCCTACTTCTTTATATGTCAAATGTAAGGAATTATTCTCTAGACTCCATCATCTTAGAAACTCTAGCATGAAATCATCATTCCTATATACATATGTTTTCTCGACCCATACAACCTCATAAATTAAGATCGCTTTTAATTCATCCATAAACTTCACACATGTCTTGCGCACCCAATAATTCTAGATACATGTGGGTTTAACACCCCCTTTTAGACAAATATCCCAACTTTTCTTCCATCCCTTTGATTGATCTATCTGATAATCTCAGAAAATGGATGAATAACAGTGCGTATATAGCTCGGTTGTATGTTCTTTCAAATATAGAGCACGCAGGCTATAATGTACGAAATGGGCCTTAGATTCTATCCCAACATTGATATATGTCCCCTCAAAAAAAATATTGGCAGATGAGAAATTGGTTTGGTATTGAAACAAAGAGGGCAGAATATAATTATTTTTATCTGGTATGTTGAAATCCTATAAATGGACATAACCATACAAAGGTAAATAAATACTCCTTGGGAAAATGAAGTTATATTTAATCAAATGATTTGAAAAATCTGGGAGAGTAGAGTCACAAATGTCAGAGTAATCATGCCCAACAATCTTCATCATATAATAAATTCTATTTCTAGAAAATTCTTTATTAGATATGATTCTATTGGGCGCCATTAAACCTGCATAAAAGATCAAAATTCATCTTAAAGTGAACTCATTTTTTTTGACAATGAAATTAAGAACATTTTACAAAGGAATTAAGGTTCACAAGTATGAATTTGGAAAGAAAGTATAAATCTACTGCACAAGTATGGATCCCCATTTTTTGTGCACAAATAAAAAATGTACAGATGAATTATGACTGATATGAGCATCTGAGCGTAAACACTTGTACGCCGAGAGCTGGATTTCTAAAATCCTTTTTAATTTTAAATTAAGTGAAGCCATTACTTATAAGGGATGAATAATACCTTGTGCACCATCACCTGGTGTGACCATACCTCGCGCACTATCATCTAGCACACCACATCAACCACTTCATCATTTTTCATAAATTTACATCAATATATGACCCTCTCTTCATTTTAGATCTAATTATGAGGGTGGGATTTTTTGACACTCTGTTCCATCACATCGATGAAAACGTGATAAGGAGAAATTATTCAGAAAAAATTGGAGAAAATACATGGAAAATTTCAATATTTTTAATGGGTCAAAATTGAAATTTCCCTAGTTGATCTAAATTATCGTCGGTGTACAATCACTTGCATGCCACAGTGTTGGCGCGCCACCCACTTTCAGACCATAATGTTGGCACGCAACCCACTTGTGCGACCAAAATCCTTTCACCTAGGGTCTTATATTTTCCTATAAATAGACCCTTGGGGTCTTCATTTTTATATATAAATTTTCTTGAAGCCCAAATGTTTCTCTAGTCAACCTAGTTCTTCTCCCAAGTCTTCTGAAACCTTCATGGTAGTTATTTATCACCTAGGGTAGAGGAATTAAAGTAGGATCATAGGAATTAATTACATTTAGTGTTTTAAATCCATAACACTAGCATGCCTAAAGCCCCCAACCCCCTAAATTAGAAACACTTGTACAACACCCATTCCTATCAAAGGAACTAGAGCACCCTACTTCTGGGAATAATTTTGAATACTCTTGAAGGATTGAGTCAAGTCTCGACCTAGTTTTAACATCCATGTTGTTCATCACTTAAGTAAACATTAGGTCTCCCAATACTACCTATGTGCCCATACTTGCGTGCCATATACCTAATTGGGAGCCCCTATTTGATTCACCTTATCCCTTCATCCTATACATTCCTTTCATCAAGCCTTCCTCAATGTCATTCATGTCAAGGATTCCTCTTTATTGGCTTCATTTTCTGAAAGGGATTATGTTGAAACCTCCACAAAAGCCTTATGACTTACCAAATCCTTGGGAAATCCACATCATCATGTCTCCCATTTGGGTTTTTATATCCGCAGTTAGAGGTTTTCCAAATTTTTTTATGATGGGGTCAAGATTTAAGGAGTGTCTGTGGGTTTCTATATCCACAGTCACATGGAACTGTCTCCCAAGAACAGTGTTGGAGAGTGCCCAATTTGGAGTATTAGGGTTTGTCCCATGTACATCCCTTATTATCTCTAAAACTTAATGCCTCGGGTCCTGGGTAGGAGAGGTACAATTAACACCTAATTTTCCTTTTGAAAAAAGGAGAAGTCTCCAACACCTACCAGGACCAATTTTAGGGAATCCCTCATGGAGTAAAGCTCTAGACTTTTAGTCCGGATTTAATTACCTCCAATGTTATTACACATTGAAATGTTACTTGCTCGGCGCCCTCGTCCACCGTCTCCACTGTAGGCCCATGATCTTCCACCAGTAGAGGAGGAAAAGTGTGTGCGCAATTTTTTAATATTTCACATCCTCTTGTTTCTCACACCGAGCATGACTCATGTGGGATTAGAGATTTGTAATGGTCACAAAATTTTCACAAACACCTCATTTAATGAACTATGAGAACTCTAATTCCCATCAAAACTAGGATACATAGGAAGCCTTCCTAAGGCATGCGCTCTATCTCATTTCATCCATAAATTCAGATCCTTATCAGAAGTAATCCCTAAATTAAATCCCCAAAATCACCAAGGCATCCTTTTCAGTAAGTAGAAACTCATTTCTTTAAAAGGACTACACTCTCTTATGGGATTTCCCAAACTATGTGGGCTTTGATTCTCATCCAAATGGGATATATAGGATGCCTTATCTATGGTTCAATCCCAAATATCTAGATCTACACTGTTCTTCCTGGGACATATTATCAATAGGGACTAATCCAACTTGGAAACTCATATCTTTTCTAGGTTCATTGGGATTATTAGGGATGAGTCCCACACTATGCTTTGACTAAGAACCCTCTTCTTAGATGTCCTTAACACTTGAAATTAAACTGTATGGTTAGGTCCTTATCACAAGGATACATAGGAATCCTATTTATGGGTATGCTCGCAACACCAAAACAAAATTTCATCTCCCTAGACAAAAATAAATTTTAGAGTGCCCACTAAGTGTCTTAAAAACAAGTATTATCCGAACAACGATTAAAAGAATATCTAAAAAGTATATAAGTGGATACCATTAACAGAGAACCTCATATATATATATATATATTAATGAAGAACCTCGAATACATACAGATGATTCTAAATTTCACACATGCTAAGAATATTTTTCAAATTACAAGGGAAACATACGTCATACTTGGTTAATTAATAAGGATTTATTAAAATATCTGAAATATATAATAGAGTCTCAGAGAATGAAATAATTCCCCCCAAAAGTGTGTGATGACTCTCAACTCCCATCCTCTTGAACAATGATTGTTATTAAGTATTGTAGGTCCAAACCTAATGAATGTATGCCTTTGGAAAGATGGTCCCTTTTGAATAAAAAACCATTGGGTGTTTCTGATTCGATAAATAAATCCCATGGAAACCACCTAAAAGTAGCAATTCCTAACCAAAACACACATCCTGGGAAGTGATAAAATATTAGGGTATTACAAATAGGAGTACCATGGGATAAGATCTCTGTTAGAGATGTTTCAGATCTTACCTAAAATTAGAATATTGTGTTTCTGGTATCCAAAGATAGTAAACTGTTATAGTCCTCATGCATGTGCTTATGAAATGTATTGAATATTAATCTAAAAAGATGGGATATTTATGTTTGAAATGATTGGGTCCTTATAGTTGGTAACAAAAGAAATGGTTAGTAAATATTTGGAAATTATTAATACCAAAACATTAGTGAAAACCTTGGGGACAAGTCGATTTATAGGAAAACATCAAAAAGTTTTTGTAAGAAAGAGATTTTGTGGTTTTCCATGAAATTAAATCCCTATCTAGATACTATAAGTAGATGTGGCTCTGGAACAGAGGTACCTAGGGGTAAAATTTTTAAAAAGGGTGTATGATCTAGACTTGATTGTTACCTTGATGCATGATAATGGGACATTCTACACACCTAGTTTTAAACTATTATGGGATATGCATCAAAAATTAAAAAACTCTTAATGAACCATCTTGAAAGATTTTAATAATGGCATTGAATGACCTAGGATAAAATTATGTTTTCATAGAATAAAAATATGGTGTCATGATTTAGACATCCCAAAAATAATTTTATATGATTATGTGGTTTCCCAATATGATAATTATTGCTGGCACTATTATTTTTAGTTTTAGTAAATGGTAGGAACCAGAAGGAACTAAGTTAACATTAAATATGGTATTAAATGTGTTAATGAGAACCCAAATAATTTAATTATCAGAGTCAAGGATTTTTTTTATTATTCCTTATCAGTTATCATGATATATGATTAAGAACATACACCTTATCTAACTCACAAACACAGCAAAGAATAGAATGATAGAGTTTTCTTATATCTAGGATGATGGATACCATAAAGGAAATGAGACATATTTTTCTATCTATCAAGAATATGGGAAGAAGAACTCAAGGTAATTTCTTAAAGGAATAGGAAGATGTTTTTAGAGTAAAAAAGAACATAAAGAAGTATTTTTTGAGAAAAAATGAAATGTATAATTAACACATTGGATGAGAATAATGGTTTCCCTAAGGCATCAGAAATTGTTGAATGTTATAAAGGTGGAAAGTATAGTCATTATAAAAATACATTCTTTGAGGGAAATCTCATAAAGAGAATAAATATGGTGGTACAAGTAATTGTTACACTACTGATGATGAAGAGACCACAAATAACATATGAACGGAAAGATGTATTGCTGAATAAGATAATGAATCCTAGTTAATGGTTTGAGAATGGAGTTGAATGAATAATGTGTTCATGTAAGGGAATTCAAGAATTATGAATAATGAAATCTATAAGGATTATTCTGTATAAGTTTTTCATTAAGTATTTGAAAAAATATGATGAATGGTTGTGATGGACTTGAAATAAGATTTAATGGTAATGTGATATTTCATGGAAAACAAATGATTAAGGGAAAGATAACCATTAATATGTTATTGATTTTTAGTTAATGATGTTTGGATATAGAGGTCATTGATATGGGTAAAGTACATCCGACAGTACAGATTACCATGGAAATGATTAATGATTTTATGAAAAAGTGGTTCATTCTATCATTAGTGTAGATTAATTTTTTTCGTATTTCATGAATATATCCAATAATCTATGTTATATTTAAGGAATAAGGAAACATGTATTTTTTTAAATAATTTTTTTTTGGTAATTAAGTTTATAACCTTATTTTTATAGAATACGTGATAAATGTATTCATAGGTATGGTATCTTATATTTTAGAGATACTTAATGTTATTTTCGGGATTAATAATAAGTTCATCTTGGAAATGTAGTGAACTTATTTTTGAAGTATTTGGTTTTAATCCTTTGGAAGGGTGATAAGGTTAACCATTTGTGAAATGATTTAATTTTAACTTTGGATGAGGTTTTAAAGATCATTGTATTAGATCAATTTAAGAGAATTTATTCATATTGGATAACATGAGCTGACAATTTTGTTATGATGATGACTAGAGATAGAAGGAATGACTTAACATTTTATTATGAATCTTGTGATTTGTTACTGATTCAAGTATAAAACATTCCACTTCATTTCTTAGAGTAAGTGATAATGTGGAAACTAACCGAATTACAACCAAAAGATGAAACTGTTTTTAAGATATAAAGAAATGATAAAACCTAGTTATATAGATCCCTTTGATATTAAAGATCATATCAGAACCTTATATTTTTTGCTGGAACATCTAAAAAACCTCTATAAAGATCATGATATGTTCTATGTCTTTTTATTTATTAAGTACATACCTAATCCTTCACATGTACTAAAATCATAGTTCGTTCCGCTGGTGTAAGATCACAACATTTTCTCAAGATGAATCGAGCTCATTTATAGATACTCATTTTCCTTGTTTTGAGTACTTTTTGGTGTGGATTTACCTTGGGTTAGATTGGGAGAAAATTTGAGGAAATTGGAAGAGTGGAAATTCACTGTTGGTACATGATTTTCCCAAACTGTGTGTCCAACCCAGTGAACTGTGTGAACCCAAACATAGGGGATTCACATGGATGGAACATGGTTGGTCAAACCATGAACCCTATTATGAGTAACCGTGAACCCTCTAAAGATGAAAATGGTTCAGGTTCCCGATTTGGAGAAGCATACAACCTTGCCCAGGATACCCTGAATTCGGTTTTAATTTAACAAAAAATTAGATTTAAAATTTACCGAACCACTATATTAACCCCAAATCAACCCTATATAAAGCTTAAAAATTCCTATCAATTTTTGAGGCTTCCAAAAAAATTCCTAATTCTCCCTGCCTTCATTCATGATGATTCAGAGCCCAAATTTATGATTTTCACCTTTCCGAGTAAGTGAATATTATCTCATGTGGTTTCCTCCCTCTATCCCAGTATTCTTCCATTATTTTAAGGGATGTTTTTCCTTGTTGATTTTAGATCTAGATCTAGGTTTTATTAATCATTATCCTTTTCATACTGTTTCTAGGATTTTATTGAAGATCTTTTTCTTCATCATCAGTTTGATCTTTCCATTTCAGTTAGGGGAATTTCTTTTGGGTGATCACTCATCAATGAAGTGAGGTAGGTGGTATATTTTACAATTCCATATTATTGATTTAATTATGTGAATGTAATTATGAAATTAAAATTTTCTTTAATTAGGAAATTACATCGATAATTGAATTTATTTGATTTAATTACCATAAATTAATGATTTTTGTTAAATTTGGGCAATTGAATTGTGGAATTGAACTAATTAATTTTAAAATTAATTAATGGTATATTTGGTATCATGGAATTTAATTAATTAATTTTCCAATTAATTAATAGAACATCTAGGATTGTAGAATTAAATTAATTAATTGTTGAATCAGGTAATGGGATATTTGGGATCATGGAATTCAATTAATTAATTATTGATTTAATTAATGGGATATATGGGATTGTGGAATTGAAATACATAATTTTCGAATCAATTAATGGGATATTTTGGATAGTGGAATGGAATTAATTAATTGGTGAATTAATTATTGATTATTGTTATTATGAAACTTATTGGATTGGATTAATTAATTGGTTAATTAATTAATGGAATTGTTAACATCATAAAATTGGTGGGATTAGATTAATTAATTTTTGAATTAATTAATGGTAAATGTGATTGTGACATCGTGATTCATTATATATTATGATGCATGTGATATTTTGATACAAGTGATATTGGTATATACGTGATATTGTGAAATATGCGATATATGTGTGTGGGATATTTTCTTCCTCATCAAAAGACCATAGTGATAAATAGATATACATGTGTGGGACATGGTCTACTACATCAAAATCCAATAGTGATAAGTGGTTATTCATGTGTGAGACATGGTATTCTGCATCAGATTCCCATAGTGATGAATGAGTGTGGTACATGGACTACTGCTTCGAAATACCGTACTGATTATTGGGTTGTGAGATAAGGATTGAGGCTCTAAATACCCATGTGGTGTTAGACACGACATTTTATTCCAATGATTTGGTACTGGAATATGCTTTCAATTAGACATAATATAATGTGAAATTAAATTAATTGTGATTTTATTATGTGATATGGTTCATACTACAACACGATCCAAAGCAGGTATTGAAAATTCAGGTGTCCTTGGGAACCTGAGGGTCAATATGGTTAAATAAAGAGTAATTGAATGAATGTGAATTTTTTACTTTATAGATTTTATTTTATTTTATATACAATTACAAACACTTTTATTGACTGTATATTGTTTTATACGCCGTTGGTGGTGTCCTACTGAATTGTACTCACACCCTAATCGAGCTACTTGATCAGTAACTGAATATATTTCATGTTTGTAGGACATGAAAAGGGAAAATGATCTGTGTTAGTTGGATGATTTAGGATGGGTCATGGATGAGGAAACCAGATGTTATTTGGGACCCTCTAGGGGGTTTCAAGTGTTTTTATTTATTTTGTGTTTTTCATATTGACACTTGACACGTACTTGGCATGGGATATCTACTACATTAAAAACTATATTTTTTTTAAAAAAAAGCAGTTTTATCACATTTTTGCGTACTTATTTTAAAATTAAATTTACCACTTTTATAAACATTATTTTAAAAAATTAAATTCTTTTTTTAAATCATAATTTAAAAATTATCTTAGGGTGAATTTTTGATAATTTTATGAGATGATAATTTTTTTATGAATAGTGAATTTTACAAGTTTTTATTAAGAATTTTCATTTCTTTTATAGAATTTAAATACTTCAAAAACATTTGAATATGATTTTAAAAGTAAAATTACTTCAATTATATATCTATTAATCCAATTTAGGTAATTAATATCTATTTTATTCTTAATTTTTATATAATTGTTTTTAAACTTTTGAACATTTTCCCTTTGGAAACCAAATTTCTCATCGCATTTGTGGGTTTAATTTTAAAATAAATTCTACTAATTTTGTGAGTTGAATTTAAAAAAATTGATTCTATATTTTCAATAATAATTATTTGTGTTATATTATATGTTCAACATAATTTATTACCATAATTATGAGTAAGAATAGAAAAATTATTTGCCATAGTTAAGGTAAAAATAGGTTTATCTGGGGGTTAAACCAAAAAGATAAGCGTTAAAATGAATCAAAACTTATCAAAAACATATTTTGTGGCCATATTTAGACTGTATCCATTCTATTTTTTATAATATACCATTTTGAGACTTTTTTATTTGACAAATGTGGGTACACATTTTTCATTTAAACAATTTCAAGTGCGCAACTCTCCACACTTATAAAAGGCAATACCCTATTCTCTCCCATTAACTCTTCAAAAACCAATTGTTTCAGAAAATAACTACCCAAAACACTTCTCAAATTCCATAAAATCATCCTAGAATCATTAGTTTGGTTATAAATACAACCTATTATTCCTTTTGGTGAAAACCAAAACATGTTTTCCGAAGAAGATGTAATGTCCCTAACTGAGCATTTTATATTATTTATTCTTCCAAATACTTAAATAATTATTAAAATTTTATAATATAAAGTCTAAAATATCTTACATTTACTAAGAAGTTATTATGTTAATTTAATAAACTAAATCCTTATACACTTCCACCAAATGGGTTATGCAATCATTATTCTTGTGTACGGTGGACAACCGCCTCGCGAACCGATGTTATTCGTTTTCCATCACCAACTCTCACAGATGGATATAGTAATGGATTTATTATATATATATGATATTTATGATATTATTATTCTTATTTAATCACTATATCATATATAATTTCTTATTTTTCATTATTTTGGAATATGATAATGTTGTTAATGTGTACGACAGACTACCACCTCGTGAAGTGATGTGATTCGTCCACCCTTTACATTAATGGTAATAATTATGGTTTTAATAAAAATATTTCATATATATGAAATAATTTTTTTATTTAATGGTAAAATATCATTTTACATTATTTATTTTATATACACCTAGAAAATATAAACATTATTCATGCGTACGCATGACCAACTGTCTCCATCAACAATGTATTTCATTTTCTATATCTAAATTTTATAGACCACTATAAATATATATATATTGATTATATATTATGGTTATATTTTTTTTAAATTACTTATATGAAGGAACCATGATAAATTTTATACGACCATAAAATCAACAAATCAAACCATACATGAAAAACTAAAAATTTATTACCTAAAACGTGATTTTAACAAGGAATTGTTAAAAAACAGGTGATAAAAGGTCATATGTAAGTCATATATGATATGATATACAAAATTATGGTTATTTAATATATTTATAATAAATATATAATTATTATATAGGTGGTTCAAATGTTTATGAAATAATTCAATACTTATGGTAATTGATTTCTCTCTCACTTATTTTCCATGAGACACATTCTATATTCACTATGTGTTTCTTTTATATGGTGTATATACATACAATTAATATATTTATTATTATTATTATTCTTTTATTTTTTAGGTATTTTAATATCCATTTTAGGATATCTCTTTCATGGGGTTTACGATTCAAAAGTTACCAAAGCGGTAAGGGATTATTTGTATAAAATTTCTATATTTGGGATATAAGTTATGTTATAATACTATCTTCTTCTATGAGGTGTATATAATTACCCTTTGAAAAGTTATATCATTAATAAAATCCTTTTAATTATATTCTATGTTTAATTTTATATTATACTTTCATTTCGATTAGAATTCAAATTTACCAAAGTGGTAATATGTTTATGTTACAATATCATCATTTATCATGACTGATTATGATTATGCTTCCAATGATGAAATCTAGTGATATATATCTCATGAAAATAATGAATTTTATTATCCTCTATTTATTTCATTATAATTCATTTATTCCCTTTATTTTTATATCTTTAGGTACTCAAGAGTTTAAAATACTATTTTTATGAAAAAATTTATATATTTCTCTATTTGGTTGAAAACCATTTTTCTTATAAAAAAAGTTTTCTAAATTTTTTTTAAAATTTTTAAATGATTTATTAAATTTTTTTCCCTATATATCCAGTTTAAAAAAATTTAAAATAAATCATAATGTCATCTTCCAAACAATGTCCATTTTCCTTTTACGAAAAATGTAAAAGGTATAATTATTTTAACATTTATGACATGAATGAAATTTCTTTAAGTGATGAACATTATTTTATTTGAATCATACTTTATATTTTTTCGTGTTAATTTTCAAACAAAATGTTTTTAATGATATTTATGTTTAAAGGAGTGTTTTTTAAAGTGTAAAGGATATTTTCCTAAATAAATGTTTTAAGATGATTTTTTAAATCTTCATTTATAAGATTTCAATGTTATTCATAATGAAAATGACTTCGAATTTGTTTTTATTTTAAAAAGTGTTTTTTAAAATATAAAGGAATTTTCCTCAAAAACAATTTTAAAATGATTTTAAAAGATACCCTTATATTTTCCAAGTACATTTTTAAGTAAAAGGATTTTGAAAATGTGTTATGTTTTAAAATTTTACCTTTTCAATGTGGAAATGATGTTTTTCTTAATAAATGTTCAACTGATATTTCAAAATCAGTTCCCATCAAATATAAAATCCTTTGATGTTACTTATGATTTATATAGGATACGATTGAATTATACCATCATTATTCTTTCTTTAGATGGTTAATGTTTGTGTTTAAGAAATTTATTACGAAACCCATTTATTTTTGATGGGGGTATACTATAGTGAATTAATGATATGTTTATGAAACATTTTTTCTTTACATGAATTATGATATGAAGATATGAAGAATGTTTTATGATATTGTGCACACATAAGTATGGTTTTCATTATGAGACAGGTGAGACCTATATCTCTCTCCAATGCATTGGGTAAATCCGTATATCTCATAAGATAAAAATGGGAAGTGATTTGTTGGGATTGATCCACTATAGTGAATAAGTGAGTCTTTATCCACTATGAGAACAAGTGTGTCCTAATCCACTATGGGGAAAAAGTGCATCCTAATCCACAATGGGAAACAATTGATGTGTTCGAATTTTCTATTGTAATGGCCCGGACATCTCCGGTCCATTTCTTTGTAAAAAATTTGATGTGGTCAAACACGACACGTGTTGTAATAATACTTTTTTTATAATAATAATTGATAATGGTGGCGTGAAAATATTTGGTGTTAATTAGATAAAATGGTTTTAATTTAATCATTGTAAAATATAAGAAATAAAATCGAATATATTTAATAAAATGATGGGAGGCGCATGGAATAAGTTATAAAGGAATAAATTACAATAAATGAGGCACATTTAATAAATTATAATGGAATGAAATGCATGGGGTGCATGGGTGTGACCTTGTACAGGAGGCGTTGTGCGGTTCACCACAATTAAAGTTGGAATTGTGTTAATAACATTAAAAGGGTATTATTATATAATAATTTGTTATAATAATAATAACATGAAGAGGCACGTGAATGGGGTTCCCAACCATGCGTGAATATAATGTTATGGGATATATGGAGTAATTATATGAAAATAATGGGCGTCAATAATAATAATAATTATTAATGTTAATGATGGGGACCCGTTGATGAAATTGAAAGAGGATTTATTACTATTGAATTAAATAATAATGATAAAGGTGACAGAAATATGTGTGTGATTGGTAAATTAAATTAAATGGGTTTAATTTTTGGTTAGTAAATTAAATTATTTGAATTTAATTAAATGGAATGGTTTTAACTTAATAACCATCGTAAAATAATTTAATGGGATTAAATTAGTACATTAATTATGGGTGTTATTATTATTAATTTTATTAAATAATAAAGTTGAAGTGAGAATGGAGTTTGGGGCGTTCCACATGGAGTAAAAGAAATGGGAGGCGCCACTTTTGGTGGTGGGAGAGAATCATGAAAGAAAAAAAATAGATTGGAGAGAGAAACAAAAAATAATAATAAGAGAAATAAAATTAAAAGACAAATAAATGAAAAAGGAGGAATTGGTGCTTAATTATAGCGCCCATGAAGACTCCAAAACGTGATTGCTTTTGGAGTTATGAAAAATAAATAAATAATTGATTAATAATAATAATAAAATATTGTTATTATTAATTTTGTTGATAAAACACTTTTTTGTCCGTAACTTCTTCGTGCGACCTCGGTTTCACGAACCGTCAGTGGCAGTGCGTCCCTGACTACGAGACAAAAATTATGAGTCCAATATTGGATGTCTTTTTCGGGTTTTCGGATTGGGTACCCGAAACGCTCATGAATTAATAGATTTAATATTGTTATTATTACGAGATCTTGTATCCAACGTATCTCCCTCATACGGTATCGGATTGACGATCCGTCAGCGACAGTGTAACCATGAAATTATGATGGTCATTTTAAGACCATTAATGAGATACTTTTATGACTCGTGCCTCGGGTCAACGAAACACCACATATTGATAGAATTATCATTATTATTAAAACGCGTGGAAACCGTGTGACGTGTTGTGTGTTAACCAATCAAAACATGCAACGTATGTACGGTCACATCGTGTATTCTTTAATGCACGCTGAATACGAATTTACCTATTCGTTGCCTATATAAGAACAAGGTCATGTTTTATCTTCAATATCGATCGCTTCTTTGTTGCACGACGACACTCTTGGACAATCGAGAAGTATTCCTCCTCTATCTTCTTTGACCGAGCTCCGAATTACGATCCGTCAGCGGCCACAGGATCGTAGAGACGAGACGAAGCTTCTAAGCCTGGACTTGTCACCTTTCCTTCCGGCCTTCCTTCTCCAGCTTCCATCCTAGGAGGCGTTTGTCGGGTTTGGCGAAGGGGAAGGACACCGAAGGATGTCGTCGGAAGCGACGTGATCGGGACCTTTTGAGGTAGGGGTTTACCTTCGTCTCTCTTTTTTGTGCAACATGCGGGGTGGGATATTTTTCTTTTGTTCCATGGGATGCAGTTGAACTTTAAATAAAGATAATAAACGGATAAAGAAGGGTTTGGGGTTTTGTGCTGTTTCTATTGCCTTCCAGTTTCTTTATCTTCTGATTGTGATTTTGGATTGAAAGGCCTTTGCCTACTGAAAATCAAGGCTGTTGGTGGCCTTTGAGTGCGCAATTGATATCTGAATTGTTTGTGGTTGGTTTTTTTAAAACATGGAAAATGGATAAGCACGTAAAAACTGGCTGATTAAATGAGAATGAAAACCTTGTGTGATCACCCCAGTTGAACAAAGTTGGAATAATGAACATGTTGGTGGTTTGGTTGTTTTGTGGAAAATACCTTTATTTATGAAAATTGTTTTGATTATGAAATGTGTTTTGAAGTAAAAGGTGTTTTCAAATGCGGAAATGTTTTGTGTGTGGAAAGGGTTTTATGTGTGGAACTTTGAAATAAATGAATGATGGAATGTTGTATGGTTGTGACAATCTCTTGTAAATGAAATGGATGTGGTTTCTTGCGTTTTACCTAACCTTGGTTGTGGATGGTAGGGATATGTTTGTGAAAGGTTTTTTCTGGATGTTAGTTGCCCAGTAGTAATAATTTGTTAAAACATTGCATGAAACATGAAAACCTAAATGGGGTTGGGGGATGATTGTTTGGTTGTTGATGCATGCTTCGTGGTAGCAGTGCCGAGGCACATGCTCAGTTTATCTTTTTAAGAAGCCATAGGTTGGGCTGTGTGTTTGGTATATGTATATATATAATTGTATCTTTGTGTTTTGTCGCACCACACCCATGTCAAACACCTAGTGCCGAACACTCCCATTTTATGGGAGAATGTGTTCCCCCTTAGTTACTAGCTCCTTCCTGCTCCTTCTTCCATAGGCTATGATGGATTGAGGTGACCTTACACCCAAGACTCTTCGGGTAGGTCTCGGAGGTTGTGATGGCATGAGGTGACCTTAATCCCAAGACTCTTCAGGCAGGCTTACCATTCCCAAGATCCTTCGGGATGAGGCCCAGGTGTCTGCGGGCGGGTTAGTGGTTGTGGCCCAGGTGTGTGCGGGCGAGATGCGTGGTTGTGAGGCCCAGGTGTGTGCGGGCGGGATGCGTGGTTTGGCCCAGGTGTGTGCGGCCGGGAAGAGTGTGGTAGCGTCAGGACGTTTGCTTTTAGGAAGAGCAGCATCTAATTAAGTGATAAATGGTGCGGGGTACCCAATACTTTTGTTCTATATATATACTAAACTTGTTTGTGTTACTTGGTGAGTGTGACCAGTGAGGCTGGGTGGATAGTTTTTCCTTGTTAGTTTCTGGTTCTTCTGTTTTCTCACGGGACCTTAGGGTGTCTCCCCACTTGTGCAGGAGATCTTTAGGTTCTATACTGAGTATACTTGTATGCTCACCCTACGTTGTTTCAGGTTTTCAGGAGGAATACCAGGGTCGTGCGGGACCTTACTAGTCAGGTAGTGGGAGTTGTGCAGTTTCTGTTTTCTTGTCTTCCTTTTGGTACTGTACTCACTTGTACTTTTGAGCTTCCTTGTACTTGTACCTTGTACTTGTACCTTGTTATAAAAATTGTTTAAACATGCATGTGGGCTTGTTTTGGGTTTATTTATGTACACTTGTTCTTTTCCCTTTTTGGTGGTTGACTTGTCCTATTTCCCGATCCAAAATAATAAAAAGGGTAATGCCTCCCATATTTGTGAAAACTCATACCCTTGGTGCTAGTCGCCAACCCGGGGCCTACTGGAGGCGGGTCTCGGGGGTCATTATCTTCCTTTCACCATTGCCAGCTCAGGAGGGGCATCTTTGGTGGGAGGGGGTCGTAACAGAATGGTATCAGAGCTGATGGTTGAGAGATAGGATGGAGTCAGGAGTTAGGCACAGTGAAGATTTCATGGGATGGTAGGGCAACAGTGTTCGTTAATCTTGGTGCGTGACATAGGCCAGGGAAGACCGGCTAGGACACAGGATTTTAGGGCCCCCCGTGATCCGATGCAAGGACTCTGAGCCTACCGAACGACCAAGTGAGACTATATTGATTGCAAGGTAAAGACCCTAGGGAAGGTACATGCATCATCATGTTTGTGTTTTACTTGATTTGGGTGTTCTGGGAATGAAATTGAAATAAAATGATAATTAAAACTTTGAGTTTTTCATTACTACTTGGGCTTAGGCGTTCCCTGTTTACCGAACAACTATGGCACATGGACGTCAACAGAACGGTAGAGGAGTGGGACACAGACAGTTTCATGCAATAAAAGTGGCAACCCTAGCAAGGCCAGAGATCAAGAGAGATGTTTCCGGTTTTACATAAATGCTCTCATTTATGTTTTGTTTAAATTCAAGATCATCACACTCCTTTGTTGAAACTCATTCTCGCCCATGCTTTGGGACTGGAACTTTTTTTTCATGAATTTATAATGCTAAGTTGTTTCCCTCTTTCCTTTAAATGTGTGTGAAGAGTCATAACATGTGGGGGGAGGAGGACCTAATCCCTAATCAAGACGCATTAATGTGGATGCGATTAAACCCGTGCAGGAGAGTCAGTGCCGCCTAAAGCGGATAATATCTCGACATGGGATAAGGAATTCCTCAAGCCATGTGTTCGGGAAATTTATTGATGTTTTGTATGGTGTTGGGGGGTAGTGTAAGTTGGAAAATCCTAATATATGGAAGTGGGAAGGCTCAGTCCTTAATCGAGAGGCATTAATGCGGATGCGATTAAACCCGTGCAGGCGAGTCAGTGCCGCCTAAAGCGGATAATATCTCGACATAGGAGAGGGAATTCATAACTCACATAATTAGGGTTGTCGGTTGTTTCTTGTTATGACAAGAGGCCTGAGAGGTATCTTGAGGGGTGGTTGTTCGGACCTTTCCCCCTTTTATGGGTTGGTTTTAATTCTCGAGGATGAGAATGTTTTGAGAGGTATCTGGTGTAATGTCCCGGACCTCTCCGGTCCATTTCTTTGTAAAAAATTTGATGTGGTCAAACACGACACGTTTTGTAATAATAATTTTTTTATAATAATAATTGATAATGGTGGCGTGAAAATACTTAGCGTTAATTAGATAAAATGGTTTTAATTTAATCATTGTAAAATATAAGAAATAAAATCGAATATATTTAATAAAATGATGGGAGGCACATGGAATAAGTTATAAAGGAATAAATTACAATAAATGAGGCTCATGTAATAAATTATAAAGGAATGAAATGCATGGGGTGCATGGGTGTGACCTTGTACAGGAGGCGTTGTGCGGTTCTCCACAATTAAAGTTGGAATTGTGTTAATAACATTAAAAGGGTATTATTATATAATAATTTGTTATAATAATAATAACATGAAGAGTCACGTGAATGGGGTTCCCAACCATGAGTGAATATAATGTTATGGGATATATGGAGTAATTATATGAAAATAATGGGCGTCAATAATAATAATAATTATTAATGTTAATGATGGGGACCCGTTGATGAAATTTAAAGAGGACTTATTACTATTGAATTAAATAATAATGATAAAGGTGACAGAAATATGTGTTTGATTGGTAAATTAAATTAAATGGGTTTAATTTTTGGTTAGTAAATTAAATTATTTGAATTTAATTAAATGGAATGGTTTTAACTTAATAACCATGGTAAACTAATTTAATGGGATTAAATTAGTACATTAATTATGGGTGTTATTATTATTAATTTTATTAAATAATAAAGTTGAAGTGAGAATGGAGTTTGGGGCGTTCCACATGGAGTAAAAGAAATGGGAGGCACCACTTTTGGTGGTGGGAGAGAATCATGAATGAAAAAAAATAGATTGGAGAGAGAAACAAATAATAATAATAAGAGAAATAAAATAAAAAGACAAATAAATGAAAAAGGAGGAATTGGTGCTTAATTATAGCGCCCATGAAGACTCCAAAACGTGATTTCTTTTGGAGTTATGAAAAATAAATAAATAACTGATTAATAATAATAATAAAATATTGTTAATATTAATTTTGTTGATAAAACACTTTTTTTGTCCGTAACTTCTTCGTGCAACCTCGGTTTCACGAACCGTCAGTGGCAGTGCGACCCTGACTACGAGACGAAAATTATGAGTCCAATATTGGATGTCTTTTTTGGGTTTTTGGATTGGGTACCCGAAACGCTCATGAATTAATAGATTTAATATTTTTATTATTATGGGATCTTGTATCCAACGTATCTCCCTCATACAGTATCGGATTGACGATCCATCAGCGACAGCGTAACCCTGAAATTATGATGGTCATTTTAAGACCATTAATGAGCTACTTTTATGACTCATGCCTTGGGTCAACGAAACACCACATATTGATAGAATTATCATTATTATTAAAACGCGTGGAAACCGTGTGACATGTTGTGTGTTAACCAATCAAAACATGTAACGTATGTACGGTCACATCGTGTATTCATTAATGCACGCTGAATACTAATTTACCTATTCATTGCCTATATAAGAAGGAGGTCATGTTTTATCTTCCATATCGATCGCTTCTTTGTCGCACGGCGACGCTCTTGGACAATCGAGAAGTATTCCTCCTCTAACTTCTTTGTCCGAGCTCCGAATTACGATCCGTCAGCGGCCACAGGATCGTAGCGACGAGACGAAGCTTCTATGCTCGGACTTGTAACCTTTCCATCCGGCCTTCCTTCTCCAGCTTCCATCCTAGGAGGCATTTTTCGGGTTTGGCGAAGGCGGAGGACACCGAAGGACGTCGTCGGAAGCGACGTGATCGGGACCTTTTGAGGTTGGGTTTTACCTTCGTCTCTCTTTTTGGTGCAACATGCGGGGTGGGATATTTTTCTTTTGTTCCATGGGATGCAGTTGAACTTTAAATAAAGATAATAACTGGATAAAGAAGGGTTTGGGGTTTTGTGGTGTTTCTATTTCCTTCCAGTTTCTTTATCTTCTGATTGTGATTTTGGATTGAAAGGCCTTTGCCTACTGAAAATCAAGGCCGTTGGTGGCCTTTGCGTGTGCAATTGATATCTGAATTGTTTGTGGTTGGTTTTTTTAAAACATGGAAAATGGATAAGCACGTAAAGACTGGCTGATTAAATGAGAATGAAAACCTTGTGTGATCACCCCGGTTGAACAAAGTTGGAATAATGAACATGTTGGTGGTTTGGTTGTTTTGTGGAAAATGCCTTTATTTATGAAAAGTGTTTTGATTATGAAATGTGTTTTGAAGTAAAAGGTGTTTTCAAATGCGGAAATGTTTTGTGTGTGGAAAGGGTTTTATGTGTGGAACTTTGAAATAAATGAATGATGGAATGTTGTATGGTTGTGACAATCTCTTGTAAATGAAATGGCATGTGGTTGCTTGCATTTTACCTAACCTTGGTTGTGGATGGCAGGGATATGTTTGTGAAAGGTTTTGTCTGGATGTTAGTTGCCTAGTAGTAATAATTTGTTAAACCATTGCATGAAACATGAAAACCTAAATGGGGATGGGGGATGATTGTTTGGTTGTTGATGCATGCTTCGTGGTAGCAGTGCCGAGGCACATGCTCAGTTTCTCTTTTTAAGAAGCCATAGGTTGGGCTGTGTGTTTGGTATATGTATATATATAATTGTATCTTTGTGTTTTGTCGCACCACACCCATGTCAAGCACCTAGTGCCGAACACTCCCATTTTATGGGAGAGGGTGTTCCCCCTTAGTTACTAGCTCCTTCCTGCTCCTTCTTCCATAGGCTATGATGGCATGAGGTGACCTTACACCCAAGACTCTTCGGGTAGGTCTCGGAGGCTGTGATGGCTTGAGGCGACCTTTATCCCAAGACTCTTCGGGCAGGCTTACCGTTCCCAAGAACCCTCGGGATGAGGCCCAGGTGTCTGCGGGCGGGTTAGTGGTTGTGGCCCAGGTGTGTGCGGGCGAGATGCGTGGTTGTGAGGCCCAGGTGTGTGCGGGTGGGAAGAGTGTGGTAGCGTCAGGACGTTTTCCGTTAGGAAGAGCAGCATCTAATTAAGTGGGAAATGGTGCGGGGTACCCAATACTTTTGTTCTATATATATACTAAACTTGTTTTTGTTACTTGGTGAGTGTGACCAGTGAGGCTGGGTGGATAGTTTTTCCTTGTTAGTTTCTGGTTCTTCTGTTTTCTCACGGGACCTTAGGGTGTCTCTCCACTTGTGCATGAGAGCTTTAGGTTCTCTACTGAGTATACTTGTATGCTCACCCTACATTGTTTCAGGTTTTCAGGAGGAATACCAGGGCCGTGCGGGACCCTACTAGTCAGGCAGTGGGAGTTGTGCAGTTGCTGTTTTCTTGTTTTCCTTTTGGTACTGTACTCACTTGTACATTTGAGCTTCCTTGTACTTGTACCTTGTTATAAAAATTGTTTAAACATGCATGTGGGCTTGTTTTGGGTTTATTTATGTACACTTGTTCTTTTCCCTTTTTGGTGGTTGACTTGTCCTATTTCCCGATCCAAAATAATAAAAAGGGTAATGCCTCCCATATTTGTGAAAACTCATACCCTTGGTGCTAGTCGCCAACCCGGGGCCTACTGGAGGTGGGACTCGGGGGTCATTATCTTCCTTTCACCATTGCCAGCTGAGGAGGGGCATCTTTGGTGGGAGGGGGTCGTGACATCTATGTTGATGTTTTTTATATTTAACATTGACATACATAACGGGTTTTAATATTTATGATGATTCCAAACTCTTATGACATGATCTTATGGTTAATGATTTATTTATGTTGATTTTTAAATCATATGGGCTATGTCATCCAGAATGATAAAGTTTTATTCCATGAATCATATTTTTGATTTATGACAGGTTGGGTATAAACCTAGTAAGTTATTTTCATAATAAAATACACATATGATAATATTATGATTTCAAATGATCATAGATTGATATCTCTTATTCTTAGTCATACCGAGCATCAATATCACCCATTATTATGTCATTCCATCAAGTTATGAATAAATTATCAAGTAGGGTATCCCTAATTAGAGTACTATGTGAGAATATATTTAGGTGATATGGTGAATATATTTCTTGAAAGGATTAGATTGCGTTTCAAGTATCCAAAGACAACAAACTATTATGAACATCAAGTGTGTGTTTATGAATTGTATTGAATATTCATCTAAAAAGAAATGATATTTATATATGAAATAATTGTGTACTTATATATTTGATATATTATATCATGAATCTCTTTTAAGTCAGGGTATTTAATGTTTCATTTTATATTATTTCTTCCATGGGGGTTATAATTAAAAAGTTACCAATGTTGCACGGGTTTATTTCTCAATCTCATCATTTTTTAGGATTATTTATTTTTATGTCTCCCTTGGTGGAATTATTTTAAATTTATTTCCTAATCCCAATATATTTTATTCATTCTATTTATTCATAAAAGTTTCAATTAATAGCTTCATTTTAATCTCTTTGGTACTTAAAATGAATGATATTTTTTTAAGAAATCATACTTTATTTATCACTTCGGTCAACAAATCCTTTTTCATTCATATCCATGATTTCTAAAAATGTTTTCAAAAATGTTTTTAACATTCTCCAAATGATTTATTAAATAAATTTTTAGAAATGTTTTATTTATTAAACATTATTTTGAAATGAATATTCTATTCATTTTTTGAATGAGGTACTTTTTGACCTATTTTCAATTATGTGAATGTTATTTAACTTATACTACATATACACAATTAGCCGACATCATGAAAACTCATTGATTTTAAGATTTCTTTACATGTCTACATAATTACTTCCAAAGAATTTTTTTTCCAATTATTTATAATTTTTTTTAAATATTAAATGTGGAAAGGGTATATTCCTTGAGAATTCTTTTAATGACATTTTTATGGTAATTCAATTTATCAATGACAAAAACAATTATCTTATTTATGTTCCATTGGGGATATTTGTAAATTTTCCCATATTTAATATACATCTAGATGGTTTATGATAATTTTTAATGGGGTTGTACTATTTTTATACCACCCACATTGTTTTTTGAATATTTTTGATCGGTTTGACTAGGGATGTACTATTTTGATATCATTCTATCTATTACTCTAGATGTTTTATGATTATGTTTATTTATTGGGGATATTATTTACATTTTTTATTCTAGTTTTAAATATTAAGGTTTACATTGATTATGTTTATTCCTTTTCATATGATAAATGCATTGAACTTATAAAGTGACGGGTGGGGACCGCTATATCCCCTCATTGCGTTGGTAGGTCTCAAGAGACAAAATAGGTTTGGTATTTTTTTTAGGTAATACCAATTTATGTAACATTTCTTAGCATTAGGACTTAATGGTATGTTTATGGTATATGACATTATGAATTCCCTCATTATGAGATTAGTTATTGATATCCCTCTTATTATTTGATCAATTATAATATTCCTGGATAGGTTTTGAGCTCCTAGGATTATTTATATGGAATTATTTAATCATCATTTATTCCTAAAATATTAGTCTTCATGTTCAAGTTATTGATTAAATGAAATGTGTTTCATTTATTTACCTTTCCATATTGATTATGCATTATTTATTCATGATATATTTAACTGTACACAAAACCTTACAGAGCATTATATATCACCCTTTTATTATGTTTCATTTCTGAAGGATTTCAATATTTATAATATGATTTATATATAAGGATATGATAATGGGAATAATAGTGTTATCAGATAAAATACACTACTGTATTTCATCTTTTCAATTATAATGTGATATTTATGTATGTTTCTAGTTTAACAAAACTACAAAACTATTTAATCCTTCATGATGAGATTCCTCAGATCTTGTACTCATTTAATAAAGTAAAAACCCACTCTAGGCTACTAGGGTCAAGGTATTTATTTTTTTTAACAGGAATATTATGAATAAAATATTAAAAGTAGGTAATACTTAAATTATAGACTTGATCATTTCTTAGTGATATCTATGTAAATGAAGACCTTGGGATATCATATAGAGTTCATGGGATTAAGTATGAGAAAAGGAGATATAGGATAGGTATTTTTGGTACAGTTTTATGGTAAATTCCAATGGTATGTGTAATCATATTGGGGTGGAAGTGATCCGCATTTATAAGTGAAGGAAAGTGAACTTTTTGGAATACCGATTACAATTCTAGGATATCATTACCCTATTCCTTGATCAATGTCTCTTAATTTTATAATAATGTATTTTAGGTGTTATTGGAATGAAATAGACACCAAAAAGGCTTTCCACACATTTTTTAATCATGATTCAAGCCTTTTACCGTATGTATTAACAATTTAACATTTTAATTTTTCTCTTGTTAATTTGTTTTTAACAATGCAATTTATATGTTATTTAAAAACATAAGGTAACCCTATTGGTCGTAGTAGATTACTCAAGATGGGGGGGATGAATTGAGTATCTAAAATAATTTCTCATTATAAATTTTCTATTTAAAAATTCCCCAAATTAAAAATATAATCTAAGTCATTTTTAGTGAATTTATAAGAGTCTTTAATGTTTGGTTACTTTATAAAAAAATTGATTCTTTTTTAGCTATACTAATATAAAATATTAATAAAACTTTTGACACTAACCTAAAAGTTAAAAATAGTTATAAAAACATTCTAAACTAACTATCAAAGTTCAATTTAGTTTTATGAAATATGTGATAAAAACAGATCAAAAACTAAATGGTAAAACACAGTGGATAAAAACAAGAGGTTTAGTCTCATGCTGAGACTTATTACTCTCAACTTAGTGATCACCCGCCACCGAGCATTTTAAATTACTAATCAAGTTTTGATCCACACCCTGGATCAGGGTTCACAACAACACACAAGGATTTCTAGGTCATACTTGACCTATACCGCATTTATTCATGGGAAAATAGCTAACAGGTCACACTTGACCTCTTCAACAGTACTACATGGGATAAATAAGAATAAATAGAGTGAGATTTTGTGGATATAAAGTATCCTCCAGTTATGAACAAGAGTCAGTGTGTGTGTAACAGAAGGATACAAACACTATATAGAAATGTAAATAAAATATAATAATAGAGCTAAGGATGTAGATAAAGGATTAGAAGTCTCTGTGTGTTATGCAGTGCATCTATGGACTTGTTTGATGTAGTGGAGTTGAATTTTGAGTCCTATTATGGAAGTTGACTCCAAAATAGAGTTTCATAGACTCTTTGTTCTGGATTACAAGAGTATGAAATGTCTAGCTTCTTGTTCGAAATATGTTCAGGATATCTCAATAGGTTTTTATTCACTTCTTGATCTCCCCGTATGTTCTTCCTTTTGAGTTCTTGGGTTTTGAAGTATATAATCGAGAATTACTGGGGTTCTTCTGTATGTTTTCACTTTATTTACACTACTGCATATATTCTCATATGTCGAATGACCCAGTTAATAAATCTTTTGTACATTGAGGTTTTTCAGACTGAATGATCTTACCACGTGCATGTACCTCGTACTATCCTATGAATATCTTACGGAAAACATTAAATAATTTCATAAGAATTAATTTGTTTAAATATGACTATTAGATATAAATTTGAATTAATAAAATAATAACAGTTTCTATGACTATTGGTGATTCATAAGAATCTGTGAGTCAATAGCGTCGGTCTGTTAGCATCAGTGACTCTCTATATCGGTGAGTCATTTCCATCGATATCAGTGACTCTGGGCATCGATGTGTCATTTATACTATCAGTCTGTCTTGGAACTAGTGAGTCACCATTGGTAACTCATTTAGAACTATTAGAGTGTCTCTCATCAGTGACTCGTCCATTGGTAAGTCCTTTGAACTAATGGTTCATCACCCATCAGTGAGTCGTGCATCAATGATTTTCTTGAACTATCGGTGTGACCAATTATCAGTGATTTATTCATCGACGATTCAGTATCGGCGAGCCGTTCATCAGTGAATCTTTTTATCTATCAGTGTCTGGGACTCTGAGAAACTTAAAAAGTGTCTATCTTATACCGAACAATATCAAATTAAGTGAAATTCATAAATACATGTAAATATACACTTATAAATATATTAAAACATAAATATCCATAAATTATTGACTTATTGAAATGTATTATACCATGTGACATAATTTATTCATTTATAAATATTCATGGACATTATTAACATGAGTTATAACATAATATTTAAATTTATAGGATTTTTAGATTGGCATGATTTGTGATTATTAAAAAAACTATATTACAACGGGTCCAACAATCTCCCCCTTTTTGATAATAACACATCATGACATCAATGAGTTATACATGATGTTAAGGAATAAAAATTACTGGACTCAGCATATCAACAGTGAGTATGAAATCTCAATGTAGCTATATGGTCTTTCCTTTTATATTACCCCCTAAATTATTATATCAAAGGATATATATAGAAGGTTCCTTTTAAGAGAGTTATATCAGATCATTTTCATGCTCCCCCTTAGTATGTTGAATGAGAGAATTCTGAGTGATTGATATCAGAGGTGGGATATATAAATAATTTTTGTTGAGTACATTCCATCTTTTCAATGCTAGAGTTATCACCATTAAAGAATTATGAGTTGATGCCATCCATATATTTCTCACCCTTTTGGGATTTAGCAAAAAGTTGAAAAGAAACATAATTAATAAAGAAGAAAAACATAAAAAAATTTGAAACATAGTGAAGGAAAAATTGATATTCATTAAAGGTAAAAATAGTAAAAATTCAAATCAAATAAATTATACAAAACTATGTCTTGTAATTTTGAGGAGATTTCCCTTTGTCTGAAGGGTCTATAGAAGGTGCAAGTGGTGGTGTTGTATATTTAGAAAGGTATAGTCAAATGGAAACACCAGGTAAGGAAACACCTATTGAAACATTAGCTGCAAGGCTAGGTATCCTCTCTGATAGAACACATCTTTGAGGATGCTCCTTGATTACTGGAGTGATCTCAGATAAGGCTTGAGAGACTATTATCTTAACAGGAGGAAGAGAACCAGATGTGATGGAAGCATCTGTTTATAGCACTATTTATTCAGCCTGTACATGCAGGTAAGGCTTCAAAATCTTGATGAAATCATTGATGATTTCACCCCCATACTGCATATCCTTTTTAGTGTTTTCCTTGTTCTCCATGTAATTTTAATAAGTAGCTGTAAACTCCTTCAAATGACTATCTTGGATCTCGAATTCCTCTATCACTGGTGGAATATTAAGGTTCTCATCCATGTAATTAAAGTTGTTAATCATATCATGCTTGGTGTAGATTTTGGAAAAATACTTTTACACCATTTCTCTAATATTCTTTTGAGCAGTATATGCCTCATTAGTACACTTTCTAACCATGTTATAAACATGTTCAGTGTTTCTATGTAATTTGGTAAGAGTATCTTTATCATAATCACTTTGAATAGACCTCAACTATTCTCTCATAACAGTCCTAAGAGACTCCATACCAGCAACAACAAACCTAGTACCTTTAGAACTAGAGGCACCAGTAATCATCTTTCCAATATCCTCCTTCAACTTCTTCAAATCTTCACTCATCATATGTGTAACAAGGATTTTAAGAACCTCTATAACAAAAATAAGTGTGGTCTTAAAATAAGTGGTTGGAGTTTCAAATTCATTACTCATTCTCTTCACTTCTTCTCTCAGCATTGTATTATTTCTAATAATAGTCTCGATTGTAGTGATTAGGTTAGGATGAATCTACTGAATCCACATTCCTAAAATCCTGCCGCATCTGCCTCTAAAATACTCATGGAAGTAGAATTTTCATTTTTAATACAAGATAATATCTTGCTAACTCAAATAAATCTACTTTGAATTGCTCAAGATCAGCCTTGGTGACATAGTCACTTGGCATTGTAGGGAAAACATGCTCATCAATAGGAGGTATTATAGGGGATGTGGGAGAAAACTGTTCCACTTGAATTTGCGGAGTAAGAGGAGGAGGAGCTACCATCTCCTCATCTGATTCATAATCCTACCCAAATAGGATATACCCTGGGTTTCTATTCCACTCAATAGAGCATGTCCAGTCTCTAGGCTCCACAATGTCAATACTTATTCTTCTTCCTTGAGGATCATCCTCACCTTGTGCTTCAGATTCTTATTCTTCTTGTCCTCTAGCCAAAATAATATTTCGAGGCCCTGGTACTAACAGAACTTGAACTTCTTTTTGAACTCCAACCATTCCAGTTACGCCAACCACTTGAGGCTCTTCCTCAATCTGAGGCATAGGTGAAATATGATCATCATCCTCTTACTGTTATCCTCTAGCCATGATATCATTAAGACCTTGAATGATGCATTGAGCATCAGCAGTAGGGTGGCCATGCCTATCCTCGTTTCCTGCATCTCCATCATCATCATGACCAACAGCATCCTATCTAATAGGATCAACACCATCCATCCTATCAACCTCTTCATTTTCTCCATGCACTAAATCCTCACCATAATTAACATCTTCTTGACCAGATTTTAGTGAGTCACTCACATGATCATCTTAATCCTCCTCCTCCTCCTCCTCATCATCATCATCGTCATAACCATTATTTTTTCTTACATATCCTTCAACTATAGAGACCTTAGTCTCTTCTTTGTCTGCATCAACCAATAATGGTTCTTGAGAAGGTAGTTCTAAACGTGGATTGGCAGGTCTATATGTCATTTCCTTATGGATTTCAGCTATATCTGGGTCACTCCTATCATCTATAGGATACCCCTCTTCTCTTGGCAGCTCATGATCTACCTATTCCTCTTCATCAAAATAAACCACATGCTCACCAGGTTTAAGACCTGGATCATCTTGATCCCTTGGTCTGGTAGGATAATCTATGGGATTTTAATCCTCATAGATTTTATCCTCATCAACTACCCTACATCTCATCCATGTGTTTTAAAAGATTTTCATTATTTTTTCAGATATCCTTGTGCATGAAGAATCCACTATAGGCAGTAATCATCTCATCTTCATATTCTACACATCCTAGCTTCTTTAGAATTGAAAATATCATCCTTGGGTAGTATAACTATGTTGACTTCTTGGAGGGTTTAATAGTCTCATATATTTGTACCATAAGGCACCTAAAAAAGTTTAATTTTACCCCATTATTCAATAAATAAATAAGGTAAAAATCCTGATACATCATAGCAGTAAAATATCCCTTCCTTGGGCATATTTGATGTTGAATGAACTTGAAAAGAAGTCTAGCCTCTCTATATAACTTTGTATCTATCACTATTCTGGACTCCACATTCCTAATTAATTATTTAAAATAATTTTCATATGAATTTTTTTAGGATGGTGTAATATTACCCTGGTAATAAGCATATATTCCATTATGAGGAATCTATAAGAATTCTGCCCACTCCTTCAAAGAAAAATAGAATTCCTTGCCCTTTACTACCGACTTCATTCGAGCCTCCTCATCTCCTTCCAAAGATGCATTCAGATTAAGATATACTTGATGTACCAACTGAGGATAGAAAGGTTTCTCATTGTTTGAAAACCATGTTATCCACCCTTGTTATTTCAACACTTTCAGAAACAAATATTTTCTCGACAACAACCACTCACCTAACACTTCCTTCTCAGCAGCTACCACATGTCTTCCTATTACCGACTTCTTAGAACCTATGAAACTACTAGATTCACGTTTCTGATGCTTATCTAATGACTATTCACTCAGTCCTTCCATTTCACGCTTTGTTTTCTCCATTCTTAAGGTTCAAGTTTGAAGGAGGGAGTCGAATTGTCGAAGTTTTGAAAGGTAGAGTGAGGGTAGTGAAAGGTCAAACTATGGATCAAATTAATTTAATAATTTAGGGATTTTACTTCGTAAAACCATAAAAAAGAATAACGTTAAAATAAAAGAATGAAATAATGTCCTTTTTACTTTAATAATAAACACATAGACTCATTTACCAAGAAGTTCCTATTGGTATCAGTTTCATTCTAATGGTATCAGTCTCACCGGGTTAGATTAATCGGATTGGCTTCACGCAAATGGTCTCACTCGAACTGTTTCACTTGATTGATTTCATTGATCAGTTTCACTGATCAGTTTCACTGATAGGTTTTACTGACCAGTTTCACTGATCAGTTTCACCTGATCAGTTTCACTGATTAGTTTCACTGATCGGTTTCACCTGATTAGTGTGACATACAAACCGATCTTTATAAATGGATAAGGTCTAATATTATTTATAAATTCATCCTTCCTAGTTCATGTATGATGTAGTTCATTATCTCAGAGTTTAAAGGTTTGGTGAAAACGTCAGCAAGTTGTTGCTCAGTCCCAATAAACTCAAGAGTTATATCACCTTTCTCATAATGGTATCTCAAAAAGTGATGTCTTATATCAATATGTTTTTTTTCTGGAATGAGAAATTGTTTTCATAAAAATTTTAACAACAATTTTATTGTCCCAATTTATGGTGATATGTATGAATTGAAATCTATACTCTAATAAAGTGTGTTTCATCCAAAAAATTTGTGCACAACAACCACCATCAACAATGTACTCTACTTCTGTAGTTGATAATGAAACTGAATTTTTATTTTTTTTACCACACCATGAAATTAGAGACTTTCCCAAAAAGAGACATTTTTTAGAGGTAATTTGTATATCTAACTTACATCCACCAAAATCAGTATTATAAATATTGACCAAATCAAATATTTTTCCTCTCGGGTAGAACAATCCTAAATTAGTTTTATATTTAAGGTATTTGAAAACTCTTTTAACAGTATTCAAATGAAAATATTTTGTATTTTCTTGAAATATTTAACACATACATACAATAAACATGATTTATGGCATACTAGAAATTTGGTACAGAAAAATCCAAATCATTCCTCTACAAGAAGTTTGATCAATAAATTTCCTATTTACATCAAGATCTAGCATACATGTAGATCTCATAGGTGTTTCACTACACTTAATTCCATCAAATCCATATCTTCTCAAAATATATTTAGTATATTTACTTTGATTAATAAAAATCCCTTCTTTATTTTGAAATATTTGAAATCAAAGAAAATATTTAAGTTCACCCATCATACTCATTTTAAACTCACTTTGCATCATTTTTGAAAAATCATTACTTAAAGAATTTTTAAAAGATCCAAAAATAATATCATCTATATATATTTGAGCTATTAAAACATATTTAGAATATTTTTTTATAAATAAAGTTGGATCTGCAACACCTTTTTTAAAACCTTTAGAAATAAGAAAGTTACTCAACCTATCATACCAAGCTCTTGGATCTTGTTTCAATCCATATAAAGAATTAGTTAATTTGAAAATTTGATTTGAAAAATTTGATTTTTAAAACCTCTGGGTTGTTCAACAAAAACATACTCAATTATATAACCATTTAAGAATTAACTCTTAACAAAAATTTGATAAAGTTGGAAATCTAAGTGTTCTACATAGGAAAGTATAATTATAATGGCTTCAAGCCTAGATACTGGTACAAATGTCTTCTCATAATCAATTCCATCTTATTGATTATAGCCTTGTGCAACCAATCTGGATTTTTTTTCTAACTACATTTCTATCTTCATCCACTTTATTCCTAAACACCTATTTATATCTTATGGTTAAGATATCTTTTAGTCTATCAACTAGTTTCCATACTTTATTTCTCTCAAAATGATTAATCTATTCTTGGATAACCAGTACCAAAAATTCATCATTGATATCATCATTGATATTTTTAGGTTCATGTTGTGACAAGAATTCTTGATGTTCAAATTCATTTCTTAAGGAAGATCTAATTTGCGTTCCTATGTCTAAATCTCCAACTAAAACATCTATGGGATGGTTTTTAAGAGTTCTAGTTGGTATAGTAAAAGTAGGGATAATTATTTCAGGTTCATCACTTGGTTATGGTTCATTATGGATAGATTCTACAAAATTTCAAAAAATGGAGGTTTTACCATATCATATTATAGGATGGTCTGAGGGTTTAACATTAATGTCCAAATTGGACATATCCTCTTCTAGATTCCCTATAGAGGTATTAGGTTCATGTGGATATGTTTCCTCAATCTTGACATGTATGGATTCCTCCAAAAATTTGGTTCTCTTATTAAAGAATCTATAATCTTTTATTGATGTTGAATATCCAAGGAATATTCCTTCATCACATTTAGAGGAAAATTTATCTATATTATCATTATTGTTAAGAATAGAAACATTACATCCAAAAATTTTAAAATAATTTACCTTGTGTTTCTTAATATTCCACAACTCATAAATATTTCTCTTATAGATGGGTCTGATTAAGACTCTATTTATTATACAACCAGTTGTATTAAAAACATCAACCAAAAAATAAATTGGTTGGTCATATTCATTAAGCATAGTTAGGTAAATTTCATTTGGGGTTCTATTTCTTCTTTCTACTACACTATTTTTTTGAGGTGTCCTAGGGGAAGAAAAGATTTTCCTATATCCATTTTGTGAGAAAAAATATTTAAAGTCTTGAATTTAAAACTCACGACCATGGTCACTTATTAAAAATTTAATTTTATATCCACTATGATTTTCTACATTCCTAGTATACTTGGTAAAATGAGAGTAATATCCACTTTTGTGAGCTAAGAAAAAGGTACAAGAATACATGGAGAATTAATCTACAAGAACATAATCATAATGATTACCATTGAGACATGAAACTCTACATAGTCCAAACAAGTCCATGTGAACCAACTTGAGAGGTTGAGAAGTTGTAACTTCTTTATTTGGGTTGAAATAGATTTTATATTTCTTTTCATTTTAACAAGGATTACACACCTTATTGTTTGGAAACTTTAGTTTGAGAATGTCTTTTACTAAACCTCTTATAGTCAATTTCTTAAGAAAGTGTACATTACAGTGTCCTTAACTTCTATGCCAGATCCAAAACTCCTTGTGAAAGGAACATAGACAAGAAACATTCTGTAATGCTAGTTTGTCTAAGTTAACAACATATAAATTATCAATTATAAGATAAGTAAATACTAAGTTATTGTTGGAATAAAAAACATGACATGCATAATTTTTAAATTTGAAATTTAATCCATCATCACACATTGAGATATTCTAAGAAAGTTATTCTTTAATCCATCAACATAAAGTACTTTGAAAATTGAAATAGAGTTAGGGTTACCAATCTGGCATAAGCTGATGATTTTCCCTTTACCATTTTCACAAAATGTGGCATGTCCTCCATCAATTTTGATGAGATTATTGAAGATTGAGTAGTCTCCTACCATCTGTCTTGAACATAAACTTTCCAAGTAACAAATTTTTCAACAAGAACTATTCAGGCAGTTTACCTACAAAACAATTCATCCAAGAAACAATTTTGGTACCCATATTTGTATGGGTATAGAAACATTAGTAACAAAGTATTTTGAAACCAAAAATTGTCTTATGGGTCTCCTATATGTAGAATATAAGATATTCGAAAAATAAAATTTTTTTAGTCCATAAAAACATGATGTAGTAAAAGATTTTTCAGAACTGGAACTTGCTATAGAATCACAATTTTTGGGAAAAGAAGAAGATTTTATAGATTTAGTCACAAAATGTTTTTTTGAATTTTTTTTTGTCCAAGATGATATCTAATACTAGAAGTATGCTTAGGATCTATCTGTTTACCATGAATTTGAGTAAGAGTATCTTTCCCATTGGTAAAATTTTCTAAATTCTTCTTCAATTGCTTATTATAAATTTTTAATTCATTGTTTTCTTTGACAAGTTGAGCCTTCTTATCATTTTTATTAGTAAGTTAAGACTTAATAGTCATAGAAAGAGCATGATGTTTCTTTAAGGATTTATATTTATATTTTATTTAATTCCATGTATCTCCCAGCATGTTACAATATTCAAATATTTAATCATTTTTCATATTATCAAACTCAATTTTATTTAAAAAATAGTAAGAATTTTGTTGAGGATAGTCTAAGGTTACCTTAGATATGTTTATCATAAAACACATATTTTCTATGTCATCTTCCTCACCATGAGATAATGATGATTCACTAGATCTATCCTCATTGTCACTCTAGGTGGCCTTCATAGATTTATTATACTTCTTGAAATTTATTTTCGTACTTCTTTTTCCATTTTAACTTTTTAAATTCAGATTTGACATGTCTTCTCCTCTTGCATTCATAGCTAGAAATATCTTTCGATTTGTCATTTATTTTCTAGTCCGTTTTCCAGTTTCCCTTATTGTCATATTTTCAATTGAAGTTTGGTCTCTTGAAGAACTTTTTATTGATGTAATTTTTTTTGAATCTCCTGAACAGTTGGTCCATTTCGTCATCACTATCTGAAGCTGATTTTTCACTACATGTTCTCTCAACAGCAGCTTGATCTTTGTCTTTGTCTTCACCCTTAGAAGTGGTAGTCCTAAAGGCTACATATTTTCTATTTGGTTCATCCTATTCTTCTTTTTTGACTTTCAACTCTTCTTCATACATCATTAGTTTTCAAATAAATTATTTTATAGGAATTTTTTTGATTTCAAACGATTCTATAACAGAGGCAGAAGATCCTCTCCATCTATCATGTAAGCATATGAGAATCCTCATGATTTGTTCTCTGGAAGTAGCATATCTTCCTATAGAGATCATCACTTTCCCTATTTCATTAAACTTGAGATACATATCAGAAATAGGCTCATCAGGCTTCATCTTAAAGTTATCATATTTAATAGTATATGTGTTAAGTCTCATTTTCTTAACAATAGAAGTTCCTTTATGTGAAACAGAAAAAGTATCCCAAATTTCATGGGTTTATTTACGTGAAGAAATTTTATTAAATTCCTCATCTCCTAAAGACAACTATAAGGAATTAATGGCTTTACAATTATTATAATAAGCAGTCTTAGTTGGGCCATCCCATGTAGTTCTTGCAGTAGCAGGAATCCTGTACTCATTTACAATTGAAGACCAAATTTCAAAACACATACTTTCTAAATGAATTTTCATTTTAATTTTACATTGGGCACAATTAGTTCTATTAAATAATGGAGGTTGGTTGGTAGCATCACCTTCCAGTCTATTATACATAATAAAACTTTAAAAGAATATTTTAAAGAGATAAAAATTTAGTATTAATAGAAATTTTATGATATTTGAAATACAATTAAAATAATAGTTTCAAATGATTAAAAATATTTGACAACTAAAAATTCATAAATATTTTTATACCAAATGTTGGTCGGAGTAGAGTACTCAAGAGGGGGTGGGTGAATTGAGTATCTATAAAAAAATTTGTTTATAAATAGGCTATTTAAGAATTACCCAAATTAAAAATATATTCTAATTCAATTTTTAGTAAATTTATAAGTTCTGAATGTTTAGTTACTTTCTCAAAATATTGATTAGTTCTCAGTTATACTAATCTAAAGTATTAGTACAAATTTTGAAACTAACCTACTAGTTCAAAATAGATATAAATAATTTCTAAATTAACTATCAAAGTTCAATTTAGTTTTATGAAATATGTGATAAAAATAGAGTGAAAAATAAAATGTAAAAACATAGTGGATTAAAAAAGATGCTTAACATAAAACTAAGACATAGTCCTCTGCACTTAGTGATCAAATTCCACCAAGAATTTTAAATTAATAAACAAGTTTTGATACACACCCTAGATCGGGGTTTACAACATCACAAAAGGATGTCCAGGTCACACTTGACCTCTACAACATTTATTCATGGGAAAATAGCTAACAGGTCACACCCTACATCTTTCCACAGTTCTACATGGGATACAAAAGGATAAATAGAGTGAGAGTTTGAGGATATCACGTATCTTCTAGTTATGAATAAGATTCAGTGTGTGGGTAACAGATAGATACACACACTGCTCAGAAATGTAAATAAAAGAACAGAATAGAGATAAGGATATAGAGAAAGGATTACAATTATCTCTGTGTTATAAAATGTATCTATGGACTCATTTGATGTAGTGGAGTTGAATTTTGAGTCCTCTTCAGGAATTTGACTCCAAAATAGAGTGCCGTAGCCTCTATGTCTTGGATTCCAGGAGTGTGAAATGTTTAAATTCTTGTTTGAAAGAAGTTCAGGATAGCTCAGAAAGATTTTCTTCACTTCTTGATCTCCATGTATGTTCTTCCTTTTGAGTTATTGGGTTTTCATGTATGCTCGAGAATTTCGGGTGTTATTCTGCAGTTTTTCAGTTGCTTTCCACTACTACGTATATTATCATATGTCAAAAGATTCAGTTAGTAAATATTTTATATTTATAGGTTTTGTAGACAGAATGAACTCCCCACCTAAATATACCTTTTATTATCCAATTAATATCCTACAGAAAACCTTAAATAATGTCAGAAGTATTAATTTGTCTAAATATGACCGTTAGATATAAATTTGAATTAATAAAATAATAATAGAATCTATGACTATTGGTGAGTCATAATAATCAATGACTCAATAGAATCGGTCTTACAACATTGGTGAATCTCTGTATCAGTGAGTCCTTTATATCAATATCAGTGACTCTGGGCATCAGTGAGTCGTTTTTACTATCCTTCTATCTAGCCATCGGTGAGTCATCATCGGTGAATCATTTAGAACAATCGGTGTGTTGCACATCGGTGACTCGTCCATCAGTAAGTCCTTTGAACTAACGGTGCATCGCCCATCAGTGAGTCATCCATCGATGAGTTACTTGAACTATCGGTGCGACCGATCATCAGTGAATTATTCATCAGTGATTCAACATAGGTGAGTCAACCATCAGTCAATCTTTTAAACTATCGGTGTTAGGGACTCTGAAAACCTACAAAGTGTTTGTCTTATACAGAACAATATCAGATTAAGTAAAGTTCATAAATACATGTAAATATACACCTGTAAATATATTGAAACATAAATATCCACAAATTATGGACTTATTAAAATGTATTATACCATGTGACATAATTTTTTCATTTATAAATATTCATTGACATGATTAACATGTGTTATAACTAAATTTTTGAATTAATAGGATTTCTAGATTTGAATGATTTGTTATTATTAAAAAAACTATCTCACAATGGGTCCAACAAAACCCTATTACCAAATATTGTTTTTCTGAACCTAAATTTCAGAAAAATATATTATTATTAAATACCTAAATTTTATAAAATCATCATTTAAATTAAAATATATTATTTATAAAAAAAATTTAATACAAGAGTGAAGTTTAACCAGTATGTATTTTTAATCATATTTAGAATTGATTTCCAATTGAGTGTGTGATAATATAATTATATATAGTTTTTAAAATCATATTATTTTCATTATTTAAATTAGATTAATTTAGTTTATTATATAAATATTACATGAAATAAAAAAATGAATCTTTAAAAAAATGTTTAACTGTTATCACAGATTGTTTTTAATATTACTATTAATATATTTATGAAAAAATGGATTTATATATTTTAACAAATATTTAAATTATGAATTGTAATAGGAAATAAATTTGGTGATATATAATTTCTAAAAGTGATAAACTCTAAATTTTAATATATGTGTGTAAAATTATTGTTTATTGTGAAATATTACTCGAGTTTGAAAAATAATAAAAATGTGTTTTATAAATTCAACATAGTATTTTTAAATGATTTATATTAATTATAATATATATATATATTATATATAAAATGTTTTCATAAAAATTTAATCCATTATTTTATTATATAATTGATAGCTTTTAGTGAAATCGGTATTTTTTCTATTCATCTAAAAATTGATTATTTAGAGAAAACTAAAAAATTGATTATAAGATAATTTTAATATTATTAAATTATAAATGAATTTTAATTTATGAAATTAAATTTATAAATTTTATAAATTTTTTGTTTGAATGAAATATATAAATTATAAATAAAACTTCTTTTATTGAAAAATGGTTTTCATAAACATTATGTGTCCCTAATATTATTTTATATTGATTTATAATCTAAGTGATGTAAATATATTAGTTTATATATAATAAAAGTTTAAAATTTTAAATTTAATTTATAAGGACAAAAATTAAAATACTTATTAAAATAGTTCATTGAAAATAAATATTTCTTTTATACTAAATGGGCTTTAAAAAATAAAATAAATTAATTATTAATATTCTAAAATTAAATTTTACAACTCCATTGAAGTTGAAATATATTTTTGAATTATATATATTCATAATAAATTATTTTCATAATATTATTATAATTATTTCTTGGTAACATGTAAATAAATAAATAAATATATAAATATATTATTTTAATATATTATTTTTATTTAATTTTGAGTTATATTACTTTTTAAAATACATGAATTTCGTATACCTATTGGATGTATATCCAATGAACATATTTTCAATGAACATATTTATAATGACCATATTTTAAATGACCATATTTTCGTAGACTATATATCATTATTATATATAGTTTTACTGAACTCATTCTATTTACACCGATCATTTCCCTAGTTTTAATTTTTGATCTAAAAATATAATTTCTATATTTATTAAGTTCTTCCTCAATATAGGTTTTATTTTTCTATTGGGGATCCTAAAAGTTCAATATTATCTAATTGATATCCCATTGTTGAAGATTTTATTTTTTTTTCTATTTATCATCCCCATTTAATTTAGGCACTCTTAATGGATGTTCTAGTCTATGGTGATTAAAAACCCATGGTGTGTAATACTTAGATTCATGTACTTATTTTTTAATTTCTATTTATGAATCAACAAAACGTTTTTGGTTCAATTACTATCTTCTATGACTTATTTCATAATATACCTCAACTTCTTGAATATATAGGGAATAATATTTAAAAATATAGACATATATATTATAGAGATAATATGATTTCTGAAAACATGGTTGCATTACAAGGTGGATGGTAATATAATTAATATCTTAATGTTTCCTAAGAAACCTCATCCATAATAATTGTTTTGTAATAAATATATTTCCCTAAGGAAATGGTATATATACGGATTATAAAAATCTCTTATTTCAGTTGAATAGTGTGAAGAATTAGGTGAGTATCCCACCATAGTAATATTCATGATCTAATGGAACATACCCTTGTCAAAGAACTAAAGATAATGTAGTGGAGAAGTATAATTTCAAATTTCTTGGCTATCAAAATAAGATTGTATCTTAATTAAATAGTTTTTAATTTCATAAAACCATAGTAGTGCTTGGAAAAAATTTCATTATGGTTTGTAAGAGCATGTGAATCATCAAAAGAAAGTCCCCTGGGGGTGTCAATCTAGGCATGCAGTCCTAGTACCACTCATCATGCACCGAGTATAGAATGTGTGGATAATTAAATACCCTTTTATATTGTGATTACCCATAGGTTCATATGTACCACAATTTTATCCACTTTTTAATATTCAGATAGGGATATATAGCTAGGAAATTGCACACACTTTTACTTTACCAAAACATTAGGATGGAACTATGGTAAAGTTTGTGTTTTGTAACAGTTTTTTAAATCTTAAATCAAAATAATATATTTAATTTATAATTATATAGGCTCATAAATCCTTTGAAATTAATGTATAATATGATAAAAAATATCAATGTAAATTTACAAACCATATAAAGGAAACAAGTTTTGAATACAAATCATATCTCAATGAATCAAAATATAGAGGAAAAACCCTTAATATAATTATTAAATTTTATGAGAGTGATTGAGTCTCATTTGTAATCAAAATAAGTATCTTACTAACTTAATCCAGAACCCTATTTATATTTATAACCCTTTATAAACTTCTTTTATAACAATCTATTATAAATATATTACTTAGTTATAATTTAGTACCATTATTGAGACTTAGAAAGGTTCGATTTCTTATTTCATAAAAGATCCATGGTGACTGGGTTTATTCTAAATAATTGATTAAATTTTCATCATTCATAGAAAATATATGATACTATAATAATAGTGTTTTGAATATTTATCATATCCCAATTTCCTTTGGTGAATGATTATGAAAAACTAGTTTCGGCGTGTTTAAAGATTGAAAGGTGTAATTTATATAAATGTGTTATATATAAGTAAAAAATTTATATAATATGTATAATATCTTGAATAAATTATTATTATATGATATAATCATTATATAATATTATTTAATCATTCATGGAATAAATCTTATAACATCATCCTTGTATGTGGTAAAACCAACCCAAACAAGACTGAGTTATATTGATTTAATGGGTATGGAAATGTTTTTATATAATGTTAAAATAAGTTTAATAGAATATTAAAAATATCATAAAAATCATATATCATCATTAAATGCATTCTTAGTACCATCTATGAAGGTTAGTGATGACAGATAAAATTTTCTATTTGTGTAGATAGTAGTGAGCATATTCATAAGATTAATGCTTCTATTTCTCAATAAATTTGAAATAATGATTCTAAATCATGAATTATCATTTAATAAAAATAATTTTTACATATTAAATACATTAATTCATCATGTATACCATTATTACCAACCCTGTGAGGTGGTGATGAAAAACTAACAACATTGCTCTGTATAGGCGGCAGTTTGCACGTATGCATGACAAATGTTATTTTGTTTTTTTAGGGGGAAGAAGGGATTTATTAATGGTTTATATTTTAATATAACATCATTATATTACAAAAACTATCATTAAATAATTATAATATTTTATATATAATAATATTTCAAAGAAACATTATAAAGAAAGGTATAAGGTGTAAGAAATACTCACTTTAAGAACTTGAGATTTATCTTGGAAATATCATTGAAATGGAGGCCTTAGGATATATAATTTAGAACATAGGATTATTAAAATGAGATATAATACGATAAAGAGAAACATGCAGTAATTTCATGGTAAATTCAATGGAATAGTTTACATTATGTGGGAGAATCAACCTCTTTTATAGGTAAACAAAATCACATTTATGTGAATAATAATCACCTTTTCTATGATGGTATGAAT
The DNA here is from genome assembly GCA_963277665.1 of Viscum album. Lineage (NCBI taxonomy): Eukaryota > Viridiplantae > Streptophyta > Magnoliopsida > Santalales > Viscaceae > Viscum > Viscum album. The sequence continues at coordinate 585,994,233 of OY728130.1, forward strand.
CAATTCAATGGTAAATGGATAAAAAGTGAAAAATAATTAAATTTAGCGTGATATAATGTCGCTGAATCCTCTACCATTAATTGTTTTTAATAAAATTAAACATTCTTCAAGACATTTACTGTTATATTTTTCACTAATAACATGTTCGGTTTTCACTGTGGTATTTAATATTTACCTATGCAGATAAATTTTTATGACTAAAAATAAATTAATAATAATTAATTATTTTAAACTTATTGATTCTATATAAAATAATACTTTGATCAAATAATATTTATTTTTGTAAGAAGAATTAATTTTAACTTTAGCATACATAACATGTAAAAACCTATTTTTAGAAAAATTCTATTTTTATGTTTAAAATTATTATGTTGGATAAAATTATCAATTTATTAGATTTTAATAAAAAAATTATTACATTATAAATGTTATGTTAATTTTAAAATAATCCAAAACTGAATTTTACCAAATAATATTTTATTAAAAGGGAAGATTAAAAACATTTTCTTTTATAGTAAAATATTACTTATGTATATAATATGTAAAACATTGGTTTTTTAAATTGTTACTACTATTTTTAAATTCATCATTTTAAACCTTTAATATATCTTTTATCATGGAAACTTTTTATAGGTGTTTATTTTTAATAACTTTCTAGGTTATTCATAAATGCTGTGATTTTATTAAAAATTGTATTTTTCACTATTCACCTAAAATTCAATTATTTTAGAAAATTTTTAAAAAACCTTTATAAGATAATTTTGTAATGGTGAATTTAAAAATGAATTCATTTTTATCAAATACATATTTATTAATAAATTTAAACTATAAACTTGAATAATGGCTAATCTATTGAGGTAGAGTCTGCATTGGTTAATAATATTCAGGATTTAGTGTTTACATGCTCTAGTTGGGTCACAAGTGTTATATAGAGGATTTTTAATAAAAATTAACCAAACCTGTAAGGTACTAAATTTATAAAACCATTACCTTTGTGTTTTATAAGGCTTGGAGGTGTCAAAACGTTACTTAAATTGTTTTTCCTCCTAAAATTTTAAGTTTAAAAATTTGGACTAATAGAAAATTAGTATATTCATGCATTAAATTATTAAGTTCATGTGTTGAGTTTTTTGGTTTATACAGTAGGTTTGTTTAATCATTTGGTCAGTTGTTTTTCATTTGGTCGAATAATACCTTGTCAAAATTTTGGTCTCATGGTATGTTAGATTTTTCATTAAATTAGATGGTTTGTACATATGGTTAGATGGTTATCTCATATATTTGGATCATTCCTTTTCCAAATTTTAGTCCTATAGTTAGATTATTTGTTCATACAGCTAGGTTATTCCATTTTTAAATTTATAAAATTCAATTTTTTTGATATTTTTTTATAATATATTGGATGTCATAAATATAAATTTTTAACATTAGTAAGGAATATAAATGATAAAATGGAGGTTTAAATCTATATTTAATGTGTATATTTAATTTCCTTTAATTACTGTAAGTATTAGGATTTAAATGATTTACTCCATATGGAATTTAATGAGGTCATAATTAAGGATTTTTTGAAAGGAAAGTTTGAAAAGTGATATAGAAATATCAAGATTCTCATATTATTATTTTTAAAATGAATAAATTTCCTTCATTAATTTGTTATTTACTTTTCTTGTGATAGGTTGAACCAAAAACTTTCACTTTATAGTATTGGAACCCCTGTACATTTATTTATATTTATCTATTGAGGATCCAGTATGGGTGGGGATCCTTTGTTACTGGTGTAAAAGTATGATGTTTCTTTCTCCTAGTATGTTATATGTTTACTTATACCTTATTTATATGAACTATGATCATATATTTCCATAGTATAGATTTTTTTTAAATTGATGAGATTAAAAATATCAAGACCATAATCATGATATATCACATAAAATAAGACTATGTAATAACCTGGAATTTGTACAGGAAGAATAAATGAAAAAACTACATGTTGTAGACTATTTATAATATATTAACTATGATTATCCTATAATTGAAATAGGTATAAACCACATATAGTAAATGAGTTATATTATTTTAATAATTTGGAGTTCACATACTGTATATAAATATATTCATCTCAAAAACCTTGAAATCATAGGTTTTTTATGTTAATTAAAAATGTAAACTATATTTTATATAGTCAAACTAATTAGCTCATAATATGTAGATTATTGAAGAGAGAAAAAATAATCACATGAATAAATATCAAAATACTTATTAAATTGAGATAATAATTCATTATATAATTCTATATATTTTAATTAAAATAGTGCAATTTTGAATGTTAATGATAAATGATATTTCACGATGTGGTAATTAATTGAAAGGATAGGTTTTTGATCGCATGTTATTTACAATATATTAATACTACCCTTTTTATTTATTGATAGTGTGATATTTATATTGAAATTTAGGTTGTGGTATTGTTATTGAATAGCATAATTTAATATGCTGGAAATTAGTTAAAAAAATAAATATGGATGATATATAATTGAATGAAAGAGGAATGAGTATAATATTTAATACTCATCATGGGATTGATAACATGGAATAATCATTAAAATAATGATAATATTTAAATTTATATATAAATATAATTCAACCTAAGATTCCCTACATGGAAAATCATTTCATAATAAACTAGTTAATTTATGATAGAACTTAAATAGTTTTTCGTTAAAGAATAAATGATTGGGGTTGAGAGATCCCATTTTATTAAGCGGGAGGTATAAATGCCTCAACTTTATGGCCTTAGTTCCTTATACTTTTTTTTGGAATTATACATTTAAAATTCAGGCATTATCTAGGAATTTATATCCTTGAGGTGTTTGATATATAACCTAGAGGTATCCACCCATTACTTATTAATTCCAATGCATTCCTCATATGAAAAGGTTTAAACATAACATAAACGTTTGTATTAAAGCTAGCATACAAAATGTCAATACTTTATCCATAAACCATGAATCGTATAAATAAAAAAATCCATATTCATACATATCACAAAACATTCAATATAGTATGAAAGATCTGTATCATAATAAATCAACCTCAATCAAGAATAATATACCTTAAAGGATGTTGACATAGTTGAAAATGATCAGTAAAAAGCTTTGAGACAAATATCCATTTTTCATGAAAACATTTAAAAGTGTCACTATTTATCGAGAAGTTATTTCAAATAGAATTTTTAATCAAAGTGTCCCATACCACTTTTAAACTTTTAAAATGAATATAAATTTTATAACATTAATTTTCCTATAAATAAAACCTTAAAACCATTTTTAAAACATGAAAATTAATGAGAAATATTAAGAAGAATAATGTTTTAAAAAATTTAAAATGATACTTTTATTAGAGTTCCTAAGAAAATGAGAGATGCTTGAATACAAATAATTGAGAAAATAAAAACATTATAACATCATTAGAATAAAGGGATTCATGATATACAATGTCAAAGTACATTATATACACTAAATAATAGTGAATTGGTGCATAACAACAAAGAAGTCTAAATGAAATGTAAGTTGAGATGAATTCCTTTATAAAGACTGTATCCTTATGTTAAGGATAAATCAATGAAATAATTATTTGTGAAAAATATAAATACACTCAATATTATTGGATATTCAGTTTAAATCAATCAGAGGACATTCGCACATATTCTTGTAAAAACAAGACCAATGACTTTGATGTTTAACTCAATGAAAAGAAATTGAGTTAAAATTTATCTTATCAAGTTTATATCGATGAATTTTGAATCTATCAATGGAGTGATTATGTGTATCAAAAGTATATACAAACAAAGGGGAGTGTAAATTACTACATTATTAAATAAATATTGATTCCACACATAAACTTGGAGTAAAGTAATCAATAATGTTTTCATAAAACTCAATGAGTGGAAATTGAAATTGGAAATTCCCTAACCAATTTGGTAGCTTACGAAAAAAACACCCCATGAAATAAGGATAATCAAATTATGATGTAAATACCAATAAATTGAAGTATATTACACAAACAATACAATCATGGGTGGTAAATACACCACATAAAAGGTAATAGTGGAAAATTTAGAATGAATATCACGGGAATAAAAGTGAGATGAAAACCCCTTACCATGTTGTAATAAATTGAGTCATATGACCAAAAGTTAATAACCAACAGATTAATCACATAATACCCTGAATATAAAGAGAATAATGATAATATATATCAAATGTAATTACAAAATACACCGCATGGAACAAATAAGTGGCAAACAATGGAAATATCACGGAAGCGAAAGTGAGATAAGAAACCCCTTACCTTGTAATTTTCCTTGGTCAAGGGTATGTTAACATACTTTATAATAGTTAAATAATTGTTATTAAATTATATAAGAACTACATACATAAATATTATATCATATATTATCTTCTAATATTGCTTTATTAATAATATTTTAGTAGTATCATTGTTTCAGGTGTTAATTGATTCGTTTCATTTATATGTTTTTTTACATAAGTCATGTTTGTTATGGATAAAATTTATTTGATTAATATCCAGAAAGATATTATGTTATTAAATATTTTTTTAATAATCAAATGAAAAATATTCTTGAATGGTTATGAAGAGGAATGAATTTCATCGTGTTCGTGGAGACAGTAATCCGTACATACGCACGAACACTACTTCATTTTTTTATTTTAAAAGGAAAGAAAACCAAATGATACATAGGTATATTATTATTACAGTATAATATAATATTATATATCTGTTATGTATGTTCATTAATACCATCTTTTATACGTTCCATGTATGGTATGAATGAGTCATATCACATTGAGGGGGCGGTAGTCCGTACTTCCTCAAATGAAATTATTGTATATATGCAACATGAAAAGAATAAGGGTATGCTATAAAATAGAATTAAATAAGCTTATAGAAAAAATAAATATCCTAAATATCATATATAATTACATTTCCATCATAATAGCCACCATAAGTGGTGGTAGTATAAGATTGAACAATCATCGTTTCATGAGGTAGTAGTTCTCCATCCATCGAAACATTATGTTTTATACCTATTAGATGGAGGTGTGTGTAAGTGTAATTAAAATACTTCTCATAACAAAAAGCTAGTACATTTAGGATATGGGTGTTTTTGTAAAATAAAGGAATAAATATATTTTAGGGGGTTGGAGAAGTAAAATAAAAGAAAAGAACTTAAGAGGGGATGTTACCTTTAAATTGAGTAACTCCCTTTGGTTTGAACCAAAATGCTTAATTGAAGTTCCTTTTTCCTAAGGTAAGGCTTATAAGTGGAATATAGGGATGTAAGGATTTAATTTGGGAAGAGTTTGGATGAGACAAGGGGCTTGAGAGGTGTCAGAGATGAGTTAGAAGTGAGGGATTTTTATAAGGGGAAGGAGGGGCTCTTTAGGAAAGTTTGAAAATTTTATTTTATTATATAATGATTTTCAGTTTATAAAAGACCAAAACTCATTAAAGTAGAATATAAGATGAAAAATTTTCAAACTAAAATCATCCAATAATAATTTTACAGGTTTTGGATATTGTTTTAATTTTTATAATCTTATTTATTTAAATCATTTATTATTAGGGTAAACACTGTATAATTATTGTGTCATAAATAATTTTAGTTATTTGATGTCTAAAAATTATAAAAAAAATACCATGATGTATGAAATATTTTTATCTTTCAAATTAATATTTATAGTCCAAATTATAATTTATATAACCCCATGTAAAATGTTTTTTACTAAAAGATATATGGTTATTCCATTTTTGTCTTCACTTTAAAATAATAAATATAAAGTGTCACTATCACTCTCAAGTGGCTTCATGGGGTCCCAAAACTGACCTAAGGATTCTTATGGTCGGATATGTATCAACAAATTTGAATATGACACATGTTAGAGTAATTTAATATTATTATAATTTTAGTTTTTACCCTTATTTACTGTATTTACCACTTTAACCACGATTAAAAAAATATTTACTAATGTTAATATTCATAATGTCTATAAATAAAGGTAAACTATTTAAAAAATTTGAACCTTATGATTCCAAATATTGAATATATTTTTCAAAATTCAAAACACTGAATTTGAAGAAATTAATTTAAAATTAATTCTCATTGTCAAAACAAAGAGCGTGTTTTTAAGAAATAATGACTATCAAAAGATTGGCACTTGTTTCTATCCAATTTCAAAGTGAAATTACATCCAATGACTAAAATTAGATTAAATTGTAAGAATATAATCTAATTATACTTAAAACCCATTCAAAATTATAATTCAACACTATAAATTATTTTAATTAAAAAAATTGTTTTCAATTAAAATTTAGTATTTTTCACTATTCATCAAAATATAAAAGTTATCAGAAAAACACCAAAATTTTATCCAAACTAAATTTTGATGACCCGATTATAAAGAATAAGTTTATTTTTTCAAATTTAATATTAGAATAGTGTCAAATATTTTATTGAAAAAGGGTTCACCAATAAGATGTGGTAAAATTTCGTTTTTAAAAAAGTACTTCTTTTATTTGTAAAATTGAATTTGTTCTTATATTATGTCTAAAAAACACGGAATATGGATTATAAAATTATATGGAGTATATAAAATTCAAAATTCAGTTAATATTATTCCTAACCACTTCTTGAACGACTAGTTTTGTAGGTCATGGTGCGCTCAAACGCATTGTTGCATATAATGAAATCTATTGAATTAATTTAAAGAAAATAACATACTATGAAATCTTAGGGTGTAAAATTTTACATTTATTTTTTTTCACTTTATGTTATTAATGGTTTAAAATAATTATTTTATAAAGAATCAGTTTTATTTATCTGTTCGATAAAGAAAACATTTTCTTCTAAAAAATAATTTCTAAAAATGTTTTGAAAAATGATTTTAGAACCATTTAATTGATTTATTAAAGAAATTTTTACCCATGCTTGAATTTTTACACAATTATTTGAAAGGTTTATTCATCTCATTTTCCAAACAATTTTTATATGGTTTTTACTGAAAATATGAATATAATCTTCATTTAAACGTGTCTCACATGACCGATATTTTCTATTCCCATGAACAACTCATTATTTTTAAATATTAATACATATGTTTCAAATATTATTTTTAATGAAAATGATTTAACAAAATATTTTACTAATTTGTAGTTGTAAAAAATTTATTTTCAATGAAAGGTTATTTTCCTCAATAAATGTTTTAAAGAATATTTAAATATTTCTTTATAAGTTTATAAGTTTTTTTAAAAAAATATTTTCGAAATGTTTTATGGTTTAAAATTTTTTTCAGTTTGGAAAGTAAAATTTCCTCAATAAATGTTTTAAATGATTTTAAATCTTCCTTTATATATTTTCTTGGTTATTTTTAAAGAAAATGACTTCCAAAATATTTTATGCATTTATATTATTTAAAAGTTATTTTCAAATAAATATTATTTTACTAAAGAAATATTTTAAATTATTATTAAATACAACTTAATAAATATTCAATTTTATTTCAAATTAAAATGAATTAAAAATTATTTATTAATTTTTAGTTTAAAAAAATGATTTTCAAAGAAAATAGATTTTTCTCAAGAAATGTTCTAAGTGATCATTAAAGATATTTTTTCATCTAATATGAAATCCTTCGATCCTACATATGTTTTAATGGGGATATAATCCGATGATTTCATTCTTTTTCTTTCTCTGAATGGTTTATATTTATGATAACAAAATGTTTAGAAAACCCATATATCTTTAACGGGTTATACCATAATAAATTTATTATGAAACTCACTTATTCTCACGGGTTATTCTAGGATGAAATAATGAAATAATTATTAAACCTATCAATTTTTCACATGTTATGATTTGATGAAATTTTAATGAAACCCATTTAATTTCATGGGTTAGGATATGATGATTTTTTTATGATCATGTGGCACAAATATGTATGCTTTTCATTTTTTAATGGGTGAGACCAATATTTCCCTCTAATATATTGGGTAAATATTTATATCTAATGAGATAGATGGGAATAGGAATGGGGAGTGAACCCAATTCAGTAAGGTAAATTTTCAAATATGATGGTATTGGGAGTTAACCTAGACTACGAAGATGGTTTTAGGAGTGAACACATTTCACTATGATAGTCTTGAAAATGATCCTAGACTACTATGGAAATGGTTTTCTATGCTTATGTTTATGATGAAATTCCATGTACTATACCAATGTTATTCTATCATGGTTCATATTATTTGATTCCATTATGATATTTGTCTTATAAACTATTAATATTTATTCCATGATTCAATATTATGATCTTTGATATCCAGCATATAGTTTTAAACTATTATTCTCTATTCTCATACCCATATGTTCATGTTATGATTACTTATATACCTTGTTTAACTTTACTAAGCATCTGAGCTCACACTTTATTATGTATCCTTCCCCAGGTCATGAAGAAAAGTTTAGGTAGGGTATTCCTAAGTGGATTACTAAGTCATAAGATATTTGTGGGAGATTTTTATTATATTTTAAGAAATAATAAGATTGTATTTATAGTATTTAAAGTAACAATACATTTTTGATGTCTAGGAATGTTTTTTGTTATAGTAATTAATATTCATCTAAAAATATTTAATATTTATTTATGATAATACTAGGTTTCTATAGCATGCATCAGAGAAAAAGGAAGTAAATCAATCATTGGGAACTCTCACATGCGAGTGTTGAACAATGAATGGCTCTCCGCCTAAGGGATTAATTGGGAAAGAAATTACACTAGGTATGATGGTTTTTCTCCCCAAAGAGGTGTATATCCCCATTTAGTTACCTAATAGGTATCAATTAAACTCTACTAGAAAAATTTCTAGACTGCTATAGTTGGTATTAGAAGAGAGGTTTTATTAATATTTTGAAAATAGGATGAGATAAATTTAGTGAGATACCTAGGGATATTTCTAAAGATATGTATAAGGATGACTCTAAGGAAAAGTCTAAGTATGATTCAAATTATAGGGAAATATCTTGGGATTTTGATAAAATATAAATCATGTGGTTTTTAATTTATTACATCAATGTATAGAACTAAAAGTTGATGTGGATGTAGAACATATGTACCTAGGGGAAACAACTCTAAAAAGAGAGAATGGATCAGGATTTGATCATCACATGGTATATGAAAACAAGCCTTGTTGTACACCTGGTTTCAAAAAATCAGGGAATATGCTTTGGAAATTCACAAAATCTTTAAAAAAATCATAAAATATTTAAATAATAACGATGAATATGATATGGTAAAATAAAGGTGCCATAGATCCAATAGACAGTGTCATGATTTATACATCCTATAAGTGTTTTTTATTGATTATGTGGTTCCTTAATATGATTAATATTTCTCACACTTTTCTCTTTAGTTTTGTTGAATGGTAAAAACTAGAAGTATTTGGATCAATGGTTAATGTGATAGAGTATTTATTGATGAGAAGACAAATGGGATAATGATTGAATGAAGGATATTTTGATTATTCTTAATCAGTTATCAATGAACATTATTAACAACTATCACCTTAAACATATCTCTAAATCAACAAAGAATATAATTATATAGTTTTTTAGGAGTTTGGGATGTGGATAACATGGAGGAAAGAAGATTGAAATTCTTATAGGTAAAGAATTTTGTAAGAATCACTCAAGTGAATGTCTCAAAGGAATGATAATATGTTTCATGTGTGTAAAAGAATTACATTGACTAAGAAATTACTAAGGGAAAAATGAAAATATTAGTTTACACATTGGATGAGAATATTTGTCTCCCTAAGGTATTATAAATGGATGAGTGTTTCAACTGTTTAATGAATGAGAATTATGCAATTTTATGTCCATGGGGAATGTTTTTGAATAAAATCAGTAAGGTTGTATGAGTAATGCATTTTCTATTGACGATAAGGAGACTATAAATGAAATTTAAAAGGGAATAAGTATTATATAATAAGATGAAGAAGCCTATTAATTTTTTAAGAATTAAGTATAAATATTGATATTTGTTTGTAGTATAATTGAAGAATTATGAAATATATAAAGATTTTTTAGTATATGTTTTTCTTCAAGGATTTGCAAGAATATGTTGAACGATGATGATGACCTAGAAAACTGATTTAATATCAAGGTGATATTCATAGAAAACATATGATTAAGGGAAATATAACTCTTAATCTGTTCCTACGTTTGAGATAATATTTTTGGATAAAGAGATAATTGATATAGATAAAGTAAATAGAATAGTACTAATCTATTTGGAACTAATTAATGATTTGTTGAACAAGTGGGTTATGCTATCATTGCTGGAGTTTAAATAACTTTTAGATTTAATTAATATATCCAATAATTAATGTTTTATTTAATTAACAATAAATCATGTATGTTTATAATAGGGTTTTATGACAATTCAAGTTTTTACCCAGTTTTAAGAGAATACTTGATAAAGGTATTCATATGTTTCGTATTTGATAAATAAGAGATAATTCATGTTGTTTAGGGGATTAGTGACAATTTTGTTTTATAAATTTAGTGAACTTATTTCTAATTTTTTGTATTTTAATCTTTTTTAAGGGTCATATGGTTAATAATTTATGAAATGGTTTAAATTAAACTTTTGATGAGGTTAAAGATATTAATTGATTATTTCACCACATGAAGATTTATGCAAATAAGAAAACCTATGCTAACAATTTTATTATGATAATAACTAGAGATATAAGTAACGACTTATCATTCTATTATTGATCTTGTGATCCCTTATTACTTTAAGAATAAAAAAATCATATTCATTTCATAGAGTAATAGATGAAGTAGAAATTGATTGAAGCATAGAAAAAGGATGAGATTATTCTTATTAAATGGACTGAAATTAAGTAAGTATATCTTCTCATAAAAATTCCACAAATTTAGGAAAAGGATCATGAATTTTAATATTGTTCTATTATCATTGATTTTGATGATATCAGTGACCTTTTTTCACACCTCTTTGGTTAATGGTATAACATCTTGAGATTTTATGAAATATATTATTTAAAATTAATTTAAAGTATTTAATAGATTATGTTACAAACAATACATTAATATATCACCACATAAAATACCACGTTTCCATTCATTTCATGAAACATTGAGTTCCTTTGATGACTTATGTTACACAAGACCAAGTCTTACTGGATATCAATATACTATTAATATTATTATAGTTATCACCTGGCCAGTGGAATGGAAAGAATTAATGAGATTAAACAAATTAGGAAATTATAGTTTACAAATGTTTATAGAGTAAGTTTAATGGTTTCAAATTAATTAAAAATGAAAATAAAGACCAATTGAATATAATGGGTGTGTATTTTTAAAAAACCATTATTATGGACACAATGATGATTTATCTTAATAAATTAAATCAATCACTATTTTTGAAAGATATTAATGAAATTTATATTTTATATATTTAATTAAATGATTTTAAATTCATCCAATAAGTTTTATAGGCTTAAGAATAGAAAATATCAAATTTGAAGCACAAAAAGATGTATATTTTTAATAGGTAGTTTTACAGCCTTTTAATGGGAGAATTATTTTAAAAATAAATTTTAATGATTTTATAAATTTTATTTCAAAAAATAAAATTAATTTTTGAGATCCTAATATCAAAATTTACTTTTAGTGAATTTTTTTTATTTTTTTGTGACCTTTCATATTTTGATGAATAGTAAATGACACCAAATTTTAATTGAAAACTTATTTTTCATCTAAATAATTTATAGTGTTAAATTATATTTTTAACTTGTTTTAAAGTATAATTATATAAATTTTACACCGTTTAAATAAATTTATTTCATTGGAATTAATTTTATATTGAAATTTAAAATAAAAATATTTCAAACTTTTGAACATTTATCTTGAAAAACAAAATGTCTCGTCCTGTCTATAGGATTAATTTTAAATTAATTTATACCACTTATGTGATTGTAATTTGGAAAAATTGATTTAATATTTTTAATATTAATAATTAATAATTTATATTATGGTTAAATTATTTTTTGAAAAAAATATAAGTGAAATACGTTAAAATGAATTACAGTGATTAAGGCTCAAATGAGTTTACTTAGTGGTTAAACATTAACCTTAAGGGTCTATATAACCATTAAACTTGTCCAAAAAAATTTGATGACAACATTTCGACCATATCCTCACTTGTATCAAATTATTTTCATTATTTTAGTCACATTATTTAAGGGATACCTCCCAATAGTGTTTAACTTTTTATATTGATAAAAATGGCACTCCTCATCCCCTATAAAAAGGCACTAACCCCCTAACTTATTCACACCTCTAAATAACTTTTTCTAATTAAAATGGTTCCCAAATAATCTCTCAATATCACTTATCTCATCATAGAATCCTCAATTTTGACATAAAGAAATCCAATTATGTCATTTGGTGATAACCAAAAGAAGTAACCTGAAGAACACATAACATTCTTCAACAAACACTTATTTATTTATTTATTTATCCAAACATTAACACTACAGGAAAATAGCCTTATACCCATGGTTTAGGAAAACTGTGGGTATATGTAGAGTGTGGGAACCTATACCCACGGTTTTGGAAAACCTTGGGTATATGTGTTTATTTTATGGCATATCCCAACAGTTTTTCCAAAACCATGGGGATAGAGTTTTTTCCAAAGGCCTATGCCCATGGTTTTGTAAAACCGTGGGTATATGTGTTTATTTAAAGTCTTATCTCCACAGTTTTGGCAAAAACCATGGGGATAAATATTTTTTTCGAAGGCATATACCCATGGTTTTTTAAAACCGTGGGGATATCATTCCCACATTATAGTGGAAAAAAAGTGTGGGAAAAAAACAATTTGGCAGGAAAACGTATACCCACGATTTTCTATCCTATACCCATGATTTTAATTAATATATTATGTTCATAGAATTATGTAAGCATATTCGTTCGGTGTCTTGGTTGGTGAGGCATTGCAGGTTAGTTCGAGCGGTTGGGGTATTGAATCCCACTGGTCTTTTTTTTTAATACAGATAAATGAATTAATATATTATAATAAATGCATATATATATATATTGGGGTAGTCAATGCAGCTTTGTTTGTTAAGAACTGAATATTTTCTGAGTCAACGCGGGTTCGAAAACAGCTGTGTTTTTTTCATAATATGGTTACAGATTTATATATATTTAAAAATGTAGATATATATTATTGTAAATGGAATAGATGAAGTGGTGAGATGCATTTAAATGCAAGTGCAGGTCACGGGATGTGGTGGGTTCAATACCCGCCTACTCCGTTTTTCACTATTTTTACCCACGGTTTTAAAACCGTGGGTATAAGACTTTGACAGTGTGGATGAGGCTTTGACACAGTGAAAAAATTACCCAGGGTTCGAAAAACCATGGGTATTGTTTAGTAACCTATCCTAATGCCTCCGGCGCCCACGGTTCCCAAAACTGTGGTTATAGCCTATACCCGCGGTTTTGGGGTCTATACCCATGGTTTTGAACTGTGGGTATAAGTTATTTTTTTAGTAGTGTATGTTATTATTATCACATGATTATATAATAACATAAGTATACATTACTAACTTCTATGTTTTTTTGTTATGGTTTTGACCTACACATACACACACTTCCATCAAATGGGTAATGAAATCACTGTTCTTGTGTACACCAAACTATTGCCATGCAAAACAATATCCCTCGTTTTCCCTTTCCCACCTCTTATGGTTGGAAATTATGATCGGAATACTATTTTTATATGATATATATGATAATTATATTTTCTTAATACTTTTTCTATTATCATATAACACATAACTTTATTTTTTCTATTTTGTGGGAATATGATAACATCGTTTGTGGACGTGTGGACTACAACCTCTTCAAAGTGATGTGATTCTTTCACACTATACATGGAATGTATTAACGATAGATTTAGTAAACATATATGATATAAATTAAATATTTATGATATTCATGACATAATTATCAATCTTTTCCTATAGAATATAATTTTCTTAATTCCATTTCAAAAACGAAAAAAGTTATAAGGTCTTTCGTGGATGTGTGTACTACTGCCTCCTCAAAGTGATGTGATTCTTACCTTTTCATCACCACATCACAATAATGATATATATAAGTATATATAATTAAATAATATTTTATTTATGATATAATTTTTATTCTTTAAAGATAATCATTACTGAATTTATTTCCACAATGATCATTGAAAAATGATAACATTACTCATACGTACATACGACCTACAATCTCCATGATCATAACATTTGTTCATTTTTCAAAACCATATTTAATGTATGATTTTAAAAGAATAATTTATGTAAAAATTTGATAAATATATAATGGTAATTATTCTATATTTTTTTAATTAATGAACTTATTTACCATAGTTGACATATCAAAGTCATTTTTAATACATAAGCCAAATATGGTTAAAACATCCAACATAAACATTATTGATTATTTAATTATATAAAAAATCATTTATTATTGAAATAAATGTAATAATAAACATATATAAGGTTATTAAGTAATTAAATAATTTACATAAGTTTATTATTTAGGAATATAGAGTAAAATAATGTCAAATCGGACATAAGGTAAGAGATTTCATAACGTAATTTCCACACATTGGGTTAAACTTCAATACAATTGGGTATGATATGCCAATAAAATGTTTGAAATTACATATTATTGTTTTATAATATATTTACAATTTTATTTTCAATATTTATATTTTCACATATATTTATTTCATTTATTTACTCTAAATCTAATGATATATTCTTTTTAATGTATTTTCATCTCACTTTTTACATTTGTGAGATAAATGTTATATTCACCACTTAATTATTTTTAGTTGTGTATATACTTCCCATTTTGAAATATAAAATCATGAATTGTTTTATCTTATTGTTATTTAAAATTTTAATTTTATGATTATTACTTTTGGGGGTTTCCGATTCAGATGTTACCAGATCTGTAAGAGGATTTTTAGTCTCACTTTTATTTTCATGAGACTTATTCCAAATTGACCACTTAATTTTGTTGTGTGGTGCATCTAATTTCTATGAATGTATTATATGATTATTTAAATTTAATTTATAGGGATTTACGTATCCAATTGATGATCTCTATTTCAAAGGGTTACATATTTCAAAGATACCAAAGTGATAATGGATTTTTCTTTTCATAATTTGACTTCTTTGAAATGTTTGTTATATAATACACCTATCATATTTTATGTTGTGTACATACTTATCATTTTAAAATTTTATATCATGAATCTATTTTTTTCATGTTATTCTTAGTTTAATTTAATTTTATATATTCATGGGGATTTTTATTCAAATGTTTCAAGGTGGTATTAGAAACGTTGGAATGATTAATGATAATTTTACTCAAGAATGTTTTCATTATATTTTAATGGTATTTACATTCATCAAAATAAACAAAACTTGTTGTTACATATCCTCTACTGGGTATATTTTTTATTGATACCATCTTCATTAGTTTCTAGATAGATTAATATTGTTTCAAATAGATTGTTATGGAACCCACTTCTTTTCCGTGTGTTAATCATTTTTCAAAGAGGTTTTTATGGAACCCATTTCTTTTACATGTGTTAATCATGTTTCAATGATTTTTTTATTGAACAAATTTATTTCTCATGGGTTAGTCATGTTTCAAAGAGATTTTTATTAAACAAATTTATTTTCCATAGTTTAATCATGTTTCAAATATATTGTTATTGAATACAATTCTTTTCCATGGTTTAATCATGTTTCTAGGATATTTTTATTAAACCAATTTATTTTCCATCGACTAATAATGTTTAAAAGACATTTTTATTGAACCCATTTCTTTTCCATGGGTTAATCAATTTCAATGATATTTTTATAGAACCCATTTTTTTCCATGGGTTAATCATTTTTCATAGCGATTTTTATTGAACAGATTTATTTTCCATGGTTTAATCATGTTTCAAAGATATTGGAAAGAAACCCATTTATTTTCCATGGGTTTTTCAGGATATAAAATAGATAATGGTTGTTCCTAAGAGTTTATAATGAAATGAAATATTTAATGTGTTATTATTTTTAATGGTACATGGAAATTTGATGGCTGGTTATGTGATAAACCAATGAAGGGTAGTTTTGTGATAAATCAATGATGGTTTGTTCCATGGTAAACTAATTATGGGAGGTTATGTGATAAAACAATGATGGGTGATTCTGTGATATCCCTCCAATGCATTGGGTATGGAAGTTGATAGTATGGTTCATTTAATTTTTAAGAGTTTATGTATGAGTGAAGTTAAGATCATATCCTAAGTGTGTATATGTTTTATTTATTCTTGGTATGGGTTTATAATGATTCTAAGGACTTATATCGTTATGTCATCATTCAAGATTATTGCTTCTAATTTTTTTTCCTTTTTAAGGTTTTCATATTTGATGATGTAGGGTTTTACGGGTATGAGTTCCTTTATGATTGGATTATAAAATTTAATTATGTTATCTTACCCTTATGAACTCTTATGGTCATTGATAAAATTTAATTATTAATTATTATGTTTACCCTTACTCAACATATGATATCATCTTTCTTATGTTTCATTTTCCCCTCATTCTAAATAATTATTTTGAATGATTTATGTCTATAAATTATTTCACAAGGATGATGTTGATGACCTAATATATAATAAAAAAAATCTATGCATAACGAGATATGATGTCAAACATTATGAACTAGTTTTTTATGAGTCCAAGTTGATTGGAATTATTTATGTAAGAGTTTATCTGAATTATCTAAAACTCTGAACCTAAAAGGTCCTCCATAATGTATTTTACCCTTTATTCATTTTTGTGTTTTTAAGGTTTTGATGGAAAAAATCCGGTCATGATTAACGACATCATAGTCATAAATCTATGGTTATGGATTTCAGCATAGGATTTGGGAGTGAAGGTTCTGGGGTATTATAGTTGGTATTAAAGATCAGTTTAGGTAAATTTGGATATTTGGATGTTTTTATGTGAGGTTATCTTAATAGTTATAGATACATACATATTTATATAATATTATGTTTGATTGTAATTTCAAATCCTTAAGACACCCACGTTGAGGTTTTTAAGTAGTAATATATTTGAGGTTATCAATGAATTTTTTGGAGACATTTTTTTGGTATGAGGTATTTGTAACACTAAGGATTAAATTGAAGTATTTTTTGGGAGGAATTATTTTTCAATATTAAAGAATAAAATGAGGACAACTCATATGCTTGGTGACAACCTTTCGTTTCTGGTTAGGTAGTGGGGATTGAAACCACGATCGAAGGATGATAAGGGTTTCCCACACTACTATATTTCTACCTGATTCCCTGGTTAGCATGAAATTTTTTATAGGTAAATATTATTTTAATTTTGGAATCAAATGGGATTTTATTTGAGTAATAATGATTTATTTTTCTTGTAATAATATATGATCAAACCATTCTAATATTTAGGTTTCAATCATAGTAGGGAAATGTTTGATGAATTTTAATAATAGTTATTTAGGGAATAATTTATTTTAAAATTTTGGTATTACTATTGAATTTTTAATATTAGTGTATCATAGGAAGCTTTACTTATTTTGGGAATTATCTTACCATGTTCTAACAATTTTGGTTTTGGTTAATTTCTATGGACCGGTGAAATAAATTAATCACCCCCTTTATGGTTACATGTTCTTTAACATTTTATTTTAGTGCTTTAGAAATGAAAAAATTAATCTTGAATACTCATAATTTGGATAATATATGAGATTTTGGTGGGAACTGATATTAATATGAAATTATACTCATCAATTTAGTATACTTATATATTCTCTCAATCAAGATGGTGAAAAAAACCTTCAACTTTAGAAAAGGGATATTGAAATAAAATCTTACTCTATTACCATATTTTTTGATGATATAAATAATATTTTACACACCTATTTGGTTTTTTATTTTTTTCATTATCTTTTTCTTGACCACATTCTCTATCAATCTATGTTAGTCCATGAGAATTTTTTTCCTTTCAAATAAATCTTTAAATTTCCCACCAATGTTATCCCTATGTGGAATCCGAGTAATGTGTATCTTCAGGTGACCTTTATGTTTCCCACTTTCCCTTTTGTATAAGATTATTTCTTAACCCTTTTTGTTGTGTGTTATAATAAATAAATTCTATAAATTTTAATCATTTGATAACCAAGATGAATTTTGAGGGTGAAATTCATTTTTAGGGGGCTAGGATGTAACATATAGAAATTTTATAAAATATATTATTTCAAATTAATTTAAATTAGTTAATAAATTGTGTTACATATAATAAATATTTTATATTTCATCACACACAACAATAATTTTACCTTATGTAGTATGAAGCAACGAGTTTCTTTGATGACTTATGTTACACACAAGCCCAAGTCTTACCAGATACCAATATATTATTAATATTATTATAGTTATCACCTAGCCAATGGAATGGTATAAATGAATGGTATTATATAAAATGTGAAATTATAGATTAATGTTTTTATAAAATTAATATATTGGTTACCAATTAATTATAAATTAAAACAAATACCATTTGAATATGATGGATGCGTATTTATGAAAAATGATTCTTATGACCAGAATAACATTTTATATTAATAAATTAAATTAATCAATATTAGTGAAATATATTAATGAAATTTATAATTTATATATTTATTAAAATGTTTTTAAATTCATCTTATAATTTTTATAGGATTAATAAAAGAATAAATCTAATTTTAAGCATAAAAATCAGTATATTTTTAAAAGTAGTTTAACGTCCTTCAAAATTCAGAATTGTTTTAAAGCAAAATTTTGATAAGTGTATTGTTTTAATTTAAAAAATTAAAATAATTTTTTAAATTGTAATACCAATTTAATTTTATTGAATTTTTGATATTTTTATGAGGACATTCATATTTTGATGAATAGTGAATGACACCGAATTTTAATTGAAAATGAATTTTTTTTGTCTAAAATCATTATAGTGTTAAATTTGATTTTTAATTATTCTTAAAGAATAATTATATAATGTTTATATAATTTAAACCAATTTTTTTAATTGTAATCAATTTGACATTGAAATTTGATATAAAAATATTTCATTATGTTTAACCTTTCCACTAAAAAACCTGATGTCTCATCCCTTCCATGAGATTAATTTTAAATTAATTTATACCACTGATGCTATTGAAATTTTGAAAAACTGATTCAATATTCTTAAATCATAATATTTTATAATGTATAATAATTCAAACTTAATTTTTTTAACTAAATGATTAGTGAAATAAATTAAAATTAATTAAAGTGATTAAGGAAAAAATGAGTTTACTTAGTGACTAAACATTAATCTTATGGGACCACTTGACCGATAAAATTAAAAAAAACACTTTTATGAAAATATTTTGACCATATCTCCAATTATCTTTAATTATTCCCATTATTTGAGTTACATTATTCAGGGGATATCTCCCAATAGTGTTTACCTTTTTATATTTACAAGATTGTCATTCCTCCTCCACTATAAAAATTCACTCATCCCCCTCACTTATTCACACATATCAAATATTATTTGGATAATCAAGAACCTACCAAACTAATATCCCAACATCGATTATTTAATCATATATGCCTCACTTTGGGTATAAATAAATCCCAGGATGTCCTTTAGTGCAAAACAAAAGGAGTTACCCAAATAAGTGGTAACATTATTTAATGATCAAATTTGTTTTATTTCTTTCTTCACACATTCAATTATTATTATTCCATTATTATATAATAAACTAATTATCCTAAACATACTGAGTTTTTTATATTAAGGTTTCAACCTACACCTACACACCCTTTCATCAAATGGGTAATGAAATCACTGTTCGTGTGTATGGTAAACTACCACCTCATGAAATGATGTCATTCGTTTTTTATCTTTTACCACCTATAATGGTTTGGAATTATGATGTAAATAATAATTTTATATAATATATATGATATTTATCATTTAATAATAACTTTTGAATTATTATATAACACAGACCTTCATGCTTTCTATTTTGTGGGAATATGATAACATCATTTTCTGATATGTGAACTACCACCTCCTAAAAGTTATGTGATTAGTTCAGACATTACAAAGAATTTATTAATGATGTATTTAATTAAAATTTTTTATATAAAGGATATATTTATGATATTCATGAAATAATTATGTATCTTTATATATAAAATATCATTTTCTTCTTTCCTTTTCACACACTGAAAAAGTGATAACATTGTTCATAGACGTGTGGACCACCACCTTCTCGAAGAGAAGTGATTCTAACCTTTTCATCACCACTTCATAAGAATGATATATATAAGAAAATAATGTTAGATATTAATTTATTTATGATATAATTCTCATTCTATAAATACAAACATTACTTACCTTTTTTCCATAATGATCATCGAAAAATGATAACGATACTAATTCATATGTATGACTTACTATCTCCATGAACAAAGCATTGGTTCATTTTTCATAACCATATTTACTGTACAATTTTTAAACTATAATTTATGTAAAAATGCGATAATTATTTCATGTTTATTATTCTAGATATTTTTAAATAATGACTTCATTGACCATAGTCAACATATCAAAGTCAGTTTTGACACGTAATCTGAATATGGTCAAAACATCTGATTTAAACATCATTGATTTATTAATTGTATATAACTTTTTTATAAGTTAAATAAAAGTAATAATAAACTTGAAAAAGTTTTTTAATAAATTAAATAATTAAAATTATTTTATTATTCTGTAGATATAGGGCAAGCATGGAAAATTAGACTCAAGGAAATGGATTTCTTAACTTAATTTCCATTCATTATGTTTTTTAAAATTCTATCTAGTTGGTAATATTATGCCATGAATATATTTGAAATTAAATATTATCGGTTTATTCAGTATTTACTATTTTATTTTATGTATTTATATTTTTCACACATAATTATTTAATTTATTATCCTCAATCCAATAGTACGATCTTTGTAAGAAATTTCCATCTAACTTTCGACATCTATGAGATAAATGTCATATTCATTGGTTACTTATTTTGTGTGGTGTATAAACTGATCCTTTTGATATATAATATCATGAATTATTTAATATTCATGATATTTAAACATTTCATTAGATAATTATTACTTTTTGGGGTTTTTGATGTATATGATACCACAATTGTAAGGGGATTTCTAGTCTCACTTTTATTTCCACGATACATATTCCATAGTCACAACATATTTTCATTATATATTATATATACATCCACTGAATTTATTTTATTATTATTATACTTGAATTTATGGTGAATAACATATCTAATTTATGATCACTAAATCATGGGGTTTACGGTTTCAAAGATACCAAAGTGATAAAAGGTTTTGGTCAAAAATTTTCATCTTTGAGATATTTTTTATGTTATGCACCTATATTATTTTATAATATGTATATACTACTCCTATAACATTTTATATCATGAATATATTTATTATCATGATATTATTGTTTTCATTTAATTTTATCCCTTCACGGGTCCTAGGATTTCAATGTTTCAGGATTGTATGGGACTCTTTGAAATGTTTAAATATTGTTTTCCCCAAGAATGTTTTAATGATATTTTATTGGTATTTACATTAATTAACCTAAAAAAACCTTGCTGTTACTTATACTCCACTAGGTATATTTTTTATTTATACCATCCTCATTATTTTCTATATGGATTAAGATTGTTTCAAAAATATTATCATAGAACCCATTTCTTTTCCACAGGTTAATCATGTTTCAAAGAGATTGTTATGGAACCCATTAATTTTACATGGGCGAATCATGTTTCAAAGAGATAATTATTGAACCCATTTATTTTCCATGGTTTAATCGTGTTTCAAATATATTTTTATTAAACCCATTTCATTTCCATGGTTTAATCATGTTTAAAATAGATTTTTAATGAGCCCATTTATTTTCGATGGGTTAATCATGTTTCAAAGATATTGTTATTGAACCCATTTATTTTATTTGGGATAATATTGTTTCAATGAGATTTTTATTGAAACCACTTCTTTTACATTGGTTAATTATGTTTCAAAGAGATTTTTTATGGAACCCATTTATTTTCCATGGGTTAATCATGTTTGTAAGTGATTGTTATTAAACCCATTTATTTTCCATGGGTCAATCATGTTTTGAGGAGATTTTTATTAAACCCATTTAATTTCTTTGGGTTAATAATGTTTCAAGGATATTTATAACAAACCCATTTATTTTACATGGTTTTATCGGGTTATAAAATATATAACAGTTGTTTGTATGAGTTTATGATAAAATACAAGATTTTAACTATTATGATTTTTTAATGTTACTTGGTTGTTTTATGGGTTGTAACATGATAAACCATTGATAGGTGGTTCTATGATAAACCAATGATGGTTGGTTCCATGATAAACCAATGACTGTGGTTATGTGATAAAACACTGACTGGTGGGTCTGTGATCGCCCTTCAATTCATTGGGTATGGAAGTCGACCATATGGTTATTCCATTTTTAAGAGTGAATGTAAGAGTGAAGTGAAAATGATATACCATGTACGTACATGTTTTATTTATTATTTATATGGGTTTATAATGTTTCTAATGATTGATATTGATATCACATGGATCATGATTATTGATTTTGATGACCCTTGTCTTTGAAATGTTTTTATATTTGATGATCTAGGTTTTTATTAGTATGAGTAACTTTATGATTTGCTCATACACTTTGATTATGTCATCATAACATTATGTACTCATATATTCATTTATGAAATTTAATTGTTAATGCTTTTTTTACCCTCATTGAGGATATAATCTCACCCTTCCGATTTTTATTTTTCCCCATGTTTTACATAATGGTGTTGAAGGATTTATTTTTATAAATTATTTCACCAATATGATGTTGATGACCTAATGTGAAATAAGAAAAGCTAGTTATAATGGGAGGTAATGTTAAAATTTAATAACTAGTGTTTTATGAGTCCAATTTGATGTGAAATTTTTATGTAGTATTTTTTCTTAATTATATAATCTCTAAACATAAAAGGTCCTCCAAAATTTTAGTGACCCATGTTTTCCTTTTGAGGTTGTATGTTTTTAATGGAAAAAAATTATTCCACGATTATCGGCATCATACCCAAAAATGTAAAGTTATGGATTTTAGCACAGGATCTAGGAGTGTGGTTTTTTGGGATGTTATAAATAGATTTTTGGCCATTAAAATTATCCTTACCATTTTTTATATCAATCTCCATCATTATTTGAGTTTTATTTTTCCTATTTATGTAAATTTTTTCACTTCCCACTTGTTTTATCATATTTGGAAACTTATTATATGTTATTATGGATGACTTTTGTACATCCATTTATTTATTTTTAAGAGGAATTTTTATTGACCCTTTTTATGAAGTGGGGTTTCCTTATAGGGATTTTTAACTTTTAAATCTTTTTTACAGAGAAAATTATCAAATTGCGGGGATGTAATTTATTTAATGAGGTAGAATGTAACGCACTCAGATTTTTGTGAATTTTTTATTACAAATAAAATTAATAATTTTTATATTTTTTGTTACACAAAACACTGAGTTTATCTTTCATTACACACAATAATGAATCTATCTTGTGTTATATGTAACACTGAATGTAACATGCGATACATGAAACATAAATTTTAAACGAAACATAACATACTATTAAAATATTATTATTTAATATAAAAGTTATCACCTAGATATCGAAATGGTGGGTATAAAAAGAATTATGTAAATTATGAAACAAATTATCATAACATGTATATAAAATTAATTCTTTGGTGACCATTTCATTATAAATAAAAATTAAAACTATTTTTAAATAAATGAAATCCTTTTCTGAAAAACTATTTTTATGCACACAAATGTGTTTTACCTCAATAAAGTAAAAAATTACATTTGTTGAATTATTTTAATAAAATTTATATATTGTATATTCAATAAAATATTTGACATTTATTTTATCACCTTTCTATATAAGTGATAATAATTCATAAAAAATTTCTATTAAAAACTGTTTTTTCTTTATAAAAACAATTTTTGTAGCCTTTTTGAGCACTTATTTTAAAATTATTTTTTAAAAATTTAAGAAAATTAATTCGACGAAGTAAAAATAAAATTTTAAATATTAATTTCATAATTATATTAGGGTGAATCTTTTTTTAGAAAAGATTAATTTCTAGATTAAGAGTGAAAAATATTATTTTTTATTTAGAAGTGTCATTTATATTAAATAATTTAAAAACATAAAAAAATTAATATAGTTTTAAATGTAAAATTAGATCAATTATATATCTATTAATCCAATTTAGGAAATTTTAATCAATTTCATATTTAATTCTGATATGAAAACATTTTATACTTTTGATTATTTTCTCTTTGGAAAATCCCTTTCTCATCATGACCATCAGATAAGTTTTAAATTAAAATTCTCCAATTCTATTATTGGAATTTGGAAAAATGTAGTAAATATTCTGAATAATAATAATTTTTATTATATAATAATTTAAACTTAATTTGTTTCCATAATGAATTGTAAAAAAATAAAAATTATTTATCATGGTTAAGGTGAAAATATTCTTACTGTTGGTTAAACTAAAAAAATAACGGTTGTAAGTGACAAACAAAATTATCCAACACCAATTGGATTTCCATATTTATACCTTATGTCTTTTATTTCAACTAATTTACTATTTATAATCCTTTTTTAATGTGAAAAACATGGGCACATTTGTTATTTTTAAACATTTCCATATGTGCCACTCACCACACTTATAAAAGGTCTCACCATATCCTCTTCTAATAACACCTAAAAAACCCATTGGTTTGGAATAAAACTATCAAAATCACCTCTATAATTTTCTAATCTCATCCTAGAAGCCTTATTTTTGTCTAAAATCCAACCTATGAATCCATTTTGTGCAAACCAAAAGAAGTTGTCTAAAGAAGAGGTAGTACCCCTAACATAGTGTTTTATTTTATTTCTTCCTCATAATCAAAATATTATTATTAAAAAATGATTATATAATAACTTAATTATATTATGTATACAAATATGTTTTCTTTTTAATTTGATGATCTAAAATCATCTCATCTTTCATCAAATGGGTTAAAAAATCACCATTCGTGTGTAGGGTGGACCATCACCTCACGAATCGATGTTATTTTTTTTCAATCACCACATCTCAAGGATGGATATAATGATGGAATTATTGTTTATGTATTATATTTATGATATTATTATTATTATTTAATAATTATATAACGTGTTTATTCTTACTTTCAATTCTGTAGGAATACGATAATGTCGTTCATGTGTATGGAGGACTATTGCCTCGTGATGCGATGTGATTCATTCAAGATTTATGTATATGTTAATACATATGTGTTTAATGATAATCTGTGATAAATATGAAATTAAAATAATTCTATAATTATGATATATTAGTTACCTTTCTTTCTTTCTTAATATTGAGAAAATGGAAACAATGTTCATGCATATGTACGACCTTTTATCTCCATGAACGAATTATTTCATTTTCTATCTATAAATTTTATAGATCATTATAAATTATTATATAATGAATATATATGATATTTATATCATAGTTTAATTTCTATATTTTATGTAACTAAGATAAATTTAAGAGGAACAAAATAACAAATCAAAACATACATGAAAAACATAGCAGTTATTTCCTGAAACATGACTTTAACATGGAATTTTTAATAAACAGGTAATAAAATGTCATAGAAAAATATTATATTGTATTATATATATAAATTTATTTATTTAATAGATTTATAATAAACTTATATGTATTATACAAGAGGTTTGAATGTGTATTATGGAAGTCAACAGTTAAGGTAAGGAATCTCTAGTGTAACATTTATTTTTGGGAGACCTATGTCATATTAACCACTATTTTATTTTCTGTGGTTCATATATATACATTTTTAAATTAATATAATTAATATAATTAATTTCATGATATTTAAATTGGTATTTCTATTCAACATATAACAATAATGGTAAGGGATTTCCATATCACTTTTATTTTCTAAGAGAAAAATTCCATATTTACCACATGTTTCTTTTATGTGGTGCATATTATAAAATTTAATTTATTTTATTATTTTTATCCTAAAAATTATTTGGATTTAAAAATCCATTTATTATCTCTATTTCATTGCGTTTACGATTCAAAATTTTCCCAAGTGGTAATTGATTTTTGACTAAATTTTCCTTCTTTGAGACATATGTTTTGGGATAAATATATATTATTTTATGAGGTGTATATACAACCCCTTTAACATATAATATCGTAAATTTATTTATTATCATGATATATTAAGTTTCATTTAAAATTATTCCTTCAATGGGATTACAATTTAATATAATCAGAGTGGAAAATATTTTATGTTATAATCTCATCGTTTAGCGAGATTGTTTATGATTATGTTTATGATGATTAAATATTATGATCATTTAAAAAGAAACTCCTGAATATTTTTCACTTGTGTTAATTTCATGAGAATAAATGTTTTCCCTTGAATTTCCTCTCTTTATTTACTCAATTTATCAACATAATATTTTTATGAAAATTTCTCTATATTTATGTCTTCGGTCAATAACCCTTTTTCTTCCAAAATAATGTTTTCTAAAAAAACAAGTTTTTAACATTACAAAAATTATTTATTATAGAATATTTTTCCCGTTTCTTACATTTTATAAGAAAATTAAAGGAATATTCTATTCATTTTCCAAAACAATGCCCATTTTTATTTTACCAAAAATATGAAAGGAGTCTTTGTTTTGACTTGTAATGGTATTTCCCAACATCATTAGAAAATAATTGTTTTTAAAGATTACATTATATGACTCAAAATTTATTTTCAAAGAAATAGATTTCAAATTATTTTTATGATTTTTTAGTTTTAGAAATTTTATTTTCAAATAATTTTTATTTTACTCAAGAAATGTTTTAAATAATCTTTATATAATCCTTTATAAGATTCGAATATTGTTTTTCCAAAGAATATGATTTTGAAAATGTTTTATTTTTTAAAAAAAATTAATCAAATAAGAAAAGTTAATTTCATCAAGAAAAATTTTAAATTATTTTTAAAGATTCCATTATTTGGTTTGAAGGTTATTTCCAAATAAAATTATATCCAAAATATATTATGAAATTTAGTTTTAAAAATATATTTTCAATGAAAATTTATTTTCCTAAAGAAATATCTTAAATAATTTTAAATATTATATTATATGTTTTTAATGATACTTTCAAAGAAAGGTATTTAAATAATATTTGTTGAATAATTTGTTTTAAAAAATATATTTCCAAAGAAAAGTTATTTTCCTCAATAAGTATTGCACGTGATATTTCAAAAATCATTTTCCACCTATGATGACATCCTTTGATGACACTTATATTTTAATAGGGATATGATCCAATGATACCATTTTTATTCTTTCATTGTATCATTTATGTTTGGGATGATTTTTTAAGAAACATTTTTCTCTTCCATGGGTTATACGATGATTAAATTCTTATGAAACCAAATTTTGCATAGGTTATGCATTGACAAAATGATGAAATGATTATAAAACCCTTCTATTTTCCACAGGTTATTATGCGATGTATAGTTTATGAAACTCATTTCATTTCATGGTATATGATATGATAAATGTTTTATGACCTTGTGTTACACATATTTATGATTTTCATTATATGATGGGTGGGAACCTTATCTCCCTCTAATGCATTGGATAATTATTTATATATCATGTGATATACATGACTAAAATGAGGAGTGAACCTCATTTAGTAAGGGACGTTTTCCACTCTGATAGCCATGGGAGTGAACCTTGACTACTAATATGGTATGGGGAGTAAACCCATTCCACTATAATAGTATTGGAAATGATCCTTAACTACTATTTAAATAATTATACATGGTTATGGGTATGCCACAATTCTATATATAATGACAATGTTATGCTCTCATAGTTCATGTTATTTGATTCCCTTATGATTCACGTCTTATTAACTTCCAATATTTATGCCATGACTCTATATTATGTTCTTTGATTTGAATAATATGGTTTTCAAATGCTATTCTCATGTTCTCATACCATTATGTTTAATTAATTCTTACATATCTCCCTTTTCTACCCTTACTGAGCATCTAAGCACACCATTATTATGTTTCATTCCACGGGTTATTAATAAAGGTTTTGGTAGGGTATCCCTAAGAGGGTTACTATGGGATACGATCCTTATTTTATGATGTTTATAATTTTTCATGAAATAATAAGATTATGTTTCTAGTCTCTAAATTAACAATACCTCTATAATTCTCTTGTTTTTTATTGTATAATATAAATAATATTCATCTAAAAAGACGTAATATCTATGTTTGAGAATCCCGGGTCACTAAATTGGTGCTAAAATGTAGGTAATTGTTGGTGATGGCGAGAGAGATGATATTATGAATGATGGTATGGGACACTTAGTAGTTGGGAAGAGTTCATAGTGGGGCTTGACCATCAATGAAATTCATATCTTCCTTAATGCATGAATATTTTCTAGATGGCTAGATGATATTTATTTGATCACTTTCTAACTACTGAATAAAGTTAGGTTTTATGCACTATCAGTGAATCCATTAATGTTTATCTTAGACTATGTCCTAGAGAAACCATATTATTAATGAAAAAATATTGAACTAATAAATTAATGAGTTTTGTTCATGGTAGTCTATAATGACAACATACTTGATAATATATTAAAATAATCGAAGTGTTTTATGAACATGTATTATAAGATTAAACTATATTTAAGAACCTGAATCTTCTTTCCAGATATGGATCTTGATTTATGGTGTTTTTTAGAAAAAGAGGAGTTTCTAGAAATTTAAGGAGCACACGCTGTGTACTTTGGAGTACACTCCATGTACCAGGTTTCCACGGGTAGCCATGTACTGGCCATGTGACGAGCAAGTACATGGTCATGTGGGGTGACCAGGAGACCACCTAAAGAGGGGACCAATAAAGGAATATACATTTTTTTACTTTTAAAGAACACACCACGTATTTTTATTTTTGTTTGATAAATCAGACTGGGGTCGTGCCTTGTTCACATAAAACACTTCTTCTAATGTCATCTCACCCAAGAGTGACCGAAGACTGCGATTATTCTCTGAGACCCCGATCGACCATCTGTTCTTTAAATCAGTCATTGTTGATTGTGTTGGAATCTCCAAGGTGAGTTCTTCCTTCTTCTAGAGACTTATCCCTTGATTTTCCACTTTTGTATGATATTCTTGGTTGCAAATTTTATATGTTTTTGTAGATATACATCATTTTAGGTCGAATCAGAGGCAGGGTTTCAAAAATATCTATTGTACAACATCGACGTAGGTGTTTTGTGCTAATATGTAGTTTTTATTTGAATTAT
Organism: Viscum album; assembly: GCA_963277665.1. NCBI lineage: Eukaryota > Viridiplantae > Streptophyta > Magnoliopsida > Santalales > Viscaceae > Viscum > Viscum album. The sequence goes on from OY728130.1 coordinate 586,024,020, forward strand.
ATGCGAAAAGGTGCCCAATACCCTAGTTCGGGGTATTGCATGTTTAGGAAATTTAACCCTTTCATGCCTGTTATGCCTTGATTTCTTGAGTTAGGGAACTTTTTGAGAATAGGGTTTAATTACCTTCATATGGATGTGTTTTCCCATGTTTGAACTAATATTGGCCATTGGGTCTAGATTTTCTTGTTAGGCTACTCTGTTTTCCATGCCTAGTGTTATTATGATGGATTGATATTATCTGACTTACTTATGCCATGCTTTGTAGCTGTTTATCCAAGTAGTATATTGTGATTTACTTTGGTTTATGGATAATATTTTCTAACGATTGACATATACAGGTCTGTGGGAACCTGTTGTAGTTGGACCATAGGGGAAATGGATTTTGAGGGATTTCCCAGAGTGTTTGTTATACTTTCACATTGCAGGACCATATGGGGGATGGATGTGAGTTCTCCCTCAGAGTGTCTATAGTACCACTTTGTGTGACCACATGGGGAATTGGACGTTGAGTGCTTCCCCGAAGTGTCTGTAGTTTACTATTATAGGAACATAGGGGGAATTTATGATGAGTGCTTCCTTAGAGTGTCTTTGTTAAGATGAACCAGAGGGGTTAGACTATGAGAACTTCCCAGAGGGTTTCTTGAGATTTTTTGATTGTTTTTTAATAAATGTATATGAATGTATTTGAAACCATAGGATTGTTTAATTTTGAGTACTTAATTGTTTATTAATTCGTTTTGCATATTTCCAACCATATATATATATATATACTACCTGATAGTTAGGCATAGATATTTGGGTGGTTGCCTATTTGGATTCATCTCACACCCTGTTTGGGTTATGCTGTGTGCCCAAACAGATTATATTGTTGCAGATATAGAGAAGGGTAAGCTCCCTTATAATTTAGATACTTGATTGCTGTGGATCTGGAAAGCATGAGACCAATTTGGGGCTTGCGATGATGATGGTGTTCTCTAATTGTTTTCCTTTGTAATTTGGTTTAGTTTGTATTATAGCATTGTTACATGTTTGGATGCTTTCTTAGACATATGTGACATGAATCATTTATATATGTTCTCGAGTTGTTTATCTACTTGTAGTCTTCTACTATTTACTATTTCATGTTATTATTACTACTTCTGATACCATTATCTGTTTATTTCCATGGTGTAACTCTACCAATGATGGAATAGTTTCCCATTATCACACCCAAGGCCCTCGCTACTAGTCGGTAGCCTATAGTGTTCGGGGAAATGCGATTGTGGCCATGTGACCAACCAAGTACGGGGAAACTCTGGGCGGCAACCAGAACTGGGAAGTTACGAAGTGGTATCCGATAAATTCTTTTCTTATTTGACTTAATGTTTGGAGCCTATAGGTAGGGATAGGATGGAATATGTAGTTGGTAATAAGCTGTTCCCGAGAGTAGCTAACCCTTGTATAGGGAAAATCTAATTTACCTCTATTACTTAAATTTTTCTAGTTTTAAAATTATTACAGTTGATTTGATTTCACCGTTGTTGATTCACAAATTTTTTCTTCTATTATTATTGATATCATTGAGGTTCCAATTTTTTTGTAACCCAATGAGATGAGGGTATTCCATCTCATGCATCATATAGGCACTTGCTAGAGATCACATGTCATGCATTTTTTTTATGCCTTTTAGGGTGAATTAACGATTTCATTTTTTTTGTGATAGATATTATGCTAGATATTCATGCTATTGTGATAGATTCCTTGATAGAACACCTTCCATTTGATAGGGTATTGGTTTGTTTAAGGATTCGTTTCAATAGGTTACAAACTTCTGTCCCTGAGGTGTTAGGCCCTCATGGATCAGAATTTGGTGGATCATGTGTTTCTTGCAATATTATACATGTTACGTGACATAAATATGATTCTAAGCTTTGATTCGCAGGGATTATGGGCCCTCATGGATCTAAATTCAGCACTTAAATATTTTTTCAGCATTTTTATGGGTTCCAGAGTAGTTTCTGGGGTTACTGTATGAAAAAAACAAGAATACACGGTGTGTATTTACAAATACATTCCCTGTATCATTATGTTCAGGATGTAAATATTTTTCTTCAGTACACACCGTGTACTATATGTACACACTGTGTAATCCTTAACCATGTGACTACCTGTGTGGGAAATAACTTTGGGTTGGGAAATCTTTAGTGGAACATGCCATGTTCTGGAAGTACACACCATATTGTAGAGGCCATGTGTCCAACCATGTGATTAACGACACGGGTGGATGAAATCCTTCTATTACATGCCATGTTTGGCATAAAAACACCGTGTAGAGTCATATTTGTCTATGACCATGTGACTAATGACAAAGGTGGTTAAAACCTAAGCGATACATGCCATGTCTAGAACACACATGCCATATAGTTTTGTTCTAGGAGAGAACCGTGTGGTTTAGCCGTGTAGAGGAACTCAGCCAAGGGAAAAGGAATGAAGTACATGATGTATAAATAGAGAACACAGTGTGTGTATGGGATGTTACACTACCAATTTTTTCTAGAAGTACACAAACATGTAAAGTTTAAGGGAACACGCTATGTACAGGTTATACACACCGTGTATCCATGTTTTGAATAAGTTTAATAATTTATTTCTCCTGTTCATTTATTTAACTTATATGTTTCAGTCCTTGAGATTCTTGAACTAAGGTGTGAACTTGATCGTATAGAGTAATTCCACCATGACATCCTCCAATTGTACGCTAGATACAGTGCATTGATAAGACATTGGACATGGTAAATCATGGACTACCAGTAGATCCCCCCATCGTGCCTATCTTGGCACCAACCATTACCTCAGATACATGTGCCTATGCACAATTCCGAGAAGGATTCATGAGGTTTATACAGACCATCCAAGGAGAGCCAAATCATTCCATGTTTATGGCAGAACTAACGTCGGTATTTTAGTAGAAACATCCTCTTACTTTCTTAGGGGATGAAGGGCCTCAGGCTGCAGAGTCATGGTTAGAATCCATGCAGTCAATCATCTATCATCTAGTGATGCCTCCAGAGAATATGGTGAAGCTCACAACATATATTCTTAGGGATTTATCCAAGTGATGGTGGGATGTGATATCACAGGTAGGACGCCCTCAGGTTATGGATTGAGATGAGTTCCAGTGTTCCCTCTACGATTACTTCTACTCAGAGACTTTGAGGGCTGATCAGGACTGATAGTTCATTAGTTTGGATAAGGGTACTATCTCAGTCATGGAGTATTCTTGTTACTTCACAGAGATGCAGTGTTGTACACCCATTCTAGGGGGTGATGAGATTTTTCTGGCAAGGAAGTTTGATGATGGTCTCAGTCATGACATCTGAGATTAGGTGAACATCATCAGTTTGACTTCTATAACTTCCATTGTCAAGCAGGAAATGATCACAGAGTGCAATCTGAGGGATTCTGGGGTTGTGAGCCAGGGTGGGTCGGCATCGAGAGTTAGTACCCTCCGAATGACAACAGGAAGCACAGTAGAAAGACTACGCATGGAGATCCGAGTAAGAGGAATACTTCTTTTTGTGGTCAGGTGGCATGAGACCAGTGTAGGAAGAGTGGGAATACGACGCCACACTGTCCAAGAGACCCATTGGAGTACTTATTTCGTGGAAATATTGGTTATCTTCAGCGTTTCTATCAGATTGTTTCACCAGCAGCTGGTGATAGGGGTTCTATTTTGACGCCTCGTACAAGATTAGGACAACCGGTTCCACATCATACTGGGGGATAGAGTTATTCAGGTCGTTCAGAACTAGGCAGAGGTTGTGGCTGCAGTGGTCATACATAGGGTTTTCGATAGCCATAGGGTGGATTTGTTAAAGGATCTCATTTAACTTCATAGGGCCGTGGTGCAGGTAAGGAATTTTCAATTAAGAAAATTCAACTGGAGCATGATCCCAAACCCTCTAAAGTTAGAGGTATGATTCTAGTTGCCTCAGTTTTATCATATGAACTTTTCTATACATGTTATTTCCATAGTTTCATGTCTGTTTCTATTGTGGAGATCCTTGGGCTTAGTATCATTACCTCTGCTGATATCTTGACACTAGACACACCATTAGGGAATAGAATGGATAGAGTACATTAGTGAAAGGAGTGTACTCTTGATGTTGGTGGGTGTCACTTCTTATGGAACCTTTATGTATTTGAGATGAAGATCTATGATGTTATTCTCAGAATGGACTGGTTAGTTACCTTCCAAGTTTTTGTCGATTACTATCACGGTAGGGTGAGATTCACATCACCAGTGGGCAGATCGTTTCTTCATAAATTTGAATGGGATATCCAGACGATTATAGTGGGACCCAAGCATCATGGGTTGGGAGGAGTTATAGCCCAGATAACAAGTTTTTATCTAGATGAATAGAGAAATTCATAGGTGGAATTTTCTCCAGTGGTCTATCGTTTCATGGATGTCTTTCCGGAGGACTTTTCCGATTTTTCTCCAAAGAGAGAGGTAGAATTTTCTATTGATCTTGTTCCAGGATCAGCAATGGGGTGTATTCCTCCTTATAAGATTGCTACACTAGAGTTACAGAAGCTCAAGAAGAAGTTAGAGGAGTTACAGGAAAAGTGTTTCATTCGACCCAATACTTCTCCTTGGTATTCGCCTGTCCTATTTGTAAATAAGGAAAATCATACCCTCAGACTTTGTGAGGATTATAAGAAGCTGAAGTAGTTAACGATCCATAACTGATATCCCTTGCTGATGATTGATGATCTCATTGATCATCTTCAAGGATCATGGGTATTCTTGAAGATTGAATTGAGGTACGACTATCATCAGTTGCGCATTAGACCATTTGATATAACTCTTACATCCTTTTGGAGTAGGTATGGTCTATATGAGTATGTGGTTATGCCATTCAGTCTCACGAATGTGCCTGTAGTTTTCATGGCACCGATGAACCGAGTGTTCCATCTATACTTGGATTCTTCTGTGGTAGTTTTTGTGGACAATATCTTAGTGTACTTTCACACTCAACATGACTATGCTACCCATCTTGATATAATTTTGAGTACATTGAGAGAGCATCAATTGTATTCTATGATCTCAAAATTCAACTTTTGGATGGACCTGATTCACTTCTTGGGTCATGTTATCTCAAAGACAGGGGTATCAGTTGACCCAGAGAAAGTGAGATAAGTAGTTTCCTAGGAGCATCCGAAGAACTACTTTGAGGTAAGAAGTTTTATAGGGATGGATGGTTACTATAGACATTTTATATAGGACGTTTCAATCTTATCATTGCCACTGACAAGCCTGACTAAGAACGGTGTGAAGTACCTGTGGTCAGATTCTTGTGATTCAGCCTTTCATGAGCTAAAAGGGAGGTTGACATTAGCACTGATACTTATTTTTCTAGAGTCGGGAAAGAGCTATACTATTTACTGTTATGAATCAGGTATCAGGATGTGAGCAGTGCTTATGGAGGAGGAATGAGTCATTGTGTATGGGTCTCAACAGTTGAGGCCACATGATAGATATTACTTGACACATGATCTCGAGTTGGATGTAGTTGTTCATGATTCAAGATATTGGAGACATTTTCTATTGGGAGAGAATTTTTTTGTTTTCGATATCCAAAAAAGTCTCATGTACATATCCAATAAGCATGATATGAATTTAAGACAGTAAAGGTGGGTTGAATACCTTCAGTCCTTTGATTTTGAGCATGCTTATAAGCATGGGAAAGGAAATGTAGTGGTTGATGCGTTGATTAGTGGGACTCAGATACAGGCAGTTCAGGAGGCCAACAATGAGTGGAAAATTATGGATCTATTCTCTGAGATGCATTTGGAGGTTCATGATAGACAGGGATATATGTTTCCTTCTTATTTATTTGTTACCTCTACTATACATGAGAGACTGGGAATGAGGAACCTATCATATGCTGAAGGCCTAGTCTTGTAGGAGAGTGTGTCATGAGAGGATCCTATTTCTGGATGGATCATGGGCGAGGATGAGATCTTGCGCTTCCATGGATGCATATGGGTGTCAGCAGAAATATGCAAGGATAAGATGTAGGCTTTTCCTTCTTCAGCTTGGGCAGTTCATCCTAGTGTCACCAAGATGTATCAAGATCTACACTGTCAGTATTGGTGGCCATGTATGAAGTGGAATGTTTCTAGATTTATGATGAGGTGTTCCACCTGTTAGTAGGTGAAGGTGGAGAATCAATGACCAATAGGGATTTTTCAGGAGTTACCCACTCCCGAGTGGAAGTGGAACAATGTCATGATGGACTTTGTGACAGGTTTTCCTAGTATGAATCGAGGGAATGATGCAGTTTGGGTTGTCATTGATAGACTCATGAAGGTTGCACACTTCTTTCGGATTAAGGAGGCCTTAATTATTGATGGTTTTGGGAAGGTTTTACATCCAGGATATTGTATATATACATGGGGTTCCCCACTCCATTGTTTTTTATAGAGACACCAGTTTTACTTCTTGGTTGTGGTAGGGACTACAATGGGATTTGGGTACATAGGTACTTCTGAGTACAACTTACCATCCCTAGACAAATGACCAATCTGAGCATACGATTCAGGTGCTGTAGGACTTGCTTTGATCATGTGTCTATGATTTTGGAAGTTCTTGGGAGAATAACATACCCCTGGTGGAGTTTGACCCCAATAATACTTTTCAAGAAACTATTAAAATGGAACCTTATGAGGCTTTGTATGGTAGGACATGTCGATCACCCCTATATTGGTTGAAGGTAGGAGATAAAATTATGTTGGGACCTCATCTGTTTCAAGAGACCAAAAAGCAGGTGGAATTGATTCAGAAGAGGATGACTACTTCATAGTCACGACAGAAGTCTTATGCTGATAGATGGAGATGACTTCTAGAGTTCGAGGTTGGATATCATGTTTTTTTACGTGTCACACCAAGGTTGGGACACGGTAGGATTAGAAGATATGGAAAGCCTTCACCGAGAAAAATCAGGCCATTTGAGGTTTTGGAGAGAGTCGGACCAGTTGCATATATGTTGCAGTTATCTCAGAGGTATCATGCTATACATGACGTCTTCCATGTTTCTATGTTGCGACAATACTTATCAGACCCATCTCAGGTTTTTCTACCCGACGAGGTTGAGTTGGAGGTGGATGCATCATTCGAAGAGCATCCTATCTGGATTGCTGATCATAGTGTGAAGTTTCTCTATGGATAGTCTATTCCTTTGGTACAGGTGTTATAGTAGCACGGTAGAGTACATGATGAGACTTAGGAGAGGGAGACCGATGTATGATCATAGTGGCCAGAGCTATTTGAGGATTCTTCTTCGCACCATCTTAGAGAAATTCAGGGATGAATTTCTTTGAGGGGGGAATTTTGTAAAACCAAGATCTTTCTTCTAGGTATGGATCTTGATTTATGGTGTTTTGGAGAAAAATATGAGTTTTTGGAAATTTAAGGAGTACATGCCATGTATTTACGAGTACACGCCATGTACCTGGCTTCCGTAGGGAGCCGTGTACTGGCCGTGTAACGGCCGAGTACAGGGCTGTGTGGGGTGACCTAGAGACTTCCTAAAGGCCTGAGAAAGGCATATACAAGCCATGTACTTTTAAATAACATGCCAAATACTTTTCCATTTATTTGATAAATCAGACCCGGGTCACGTCTCATTCATAGAAAAAAATTATTCTAACGTCTTCTCACCCATGACTGACCGAAGATCACGATTCTTATTCAATCCCCCAATCGACCATTCGTTATCTGAATCAACCGCCATAAATTGATTTGAAATCACCATGGTGACTTTTTAATTCTTATAGAGCCTCATCCCTTGATGTCTCCTCTTTCGTACGTTATTATTGGTTGAACGTTTAAGATGTTATTGTAGATCTATGACATTCTAGGCTAAATCAAAGGCTGAGATTCAACTATATCAATTGAACAATGTCGAGTTTGGTGGTTTGTGCCTATCCGTATTTTTTCTTTGAATTATATATGCAAAATTTCCCAAAACCCTATTTCGGGGTTTTGCGTGTTTAAGGAAATTAACGATTTAATGACTTTTATTCTTTGATTGCTTGAGTTAGGGATCTTGTTGAGAATAAGGTTTAATTATCTTTCTATGAATTATTTTTCCCATTTTTGACCTGATATAGGCCATTGGGTCTTGTTTTACATGTTAGGATGCTTTGTTTTCCATGCCTAGTGCTGTTCGGATGGAGTTTTATTAACTAACTTACGTGTGCCAGGCTTTGTATCTATATAGCCAAGTAGTATATTGTGATTTACTTTGGCTACTGAATATCATTTGTGAACAATTGACTTACACAGGGCTGTGGGAACCTGGTGTAGTTAGAAAATATGGAAAATGGATGCTGAGGGCTTTCCCAGAGTGTATGTTATACTTTTTGGTTGTAAAATCATTGGGGGGATGGATTTGAGTGCTCCCTCAGAGTGTCTGTAGTTCCATGTTGTGAGAACACAGTGGGAATTGGATGTTGAGTGCTTCCCCAAAGTGTCTGTAGTTTACTGTTATAATACCACATGGGCAATTGATGGAGAGTTCTTCCTTAAAGAGTCTTTGTTAAGCTAAACTAGAGGGGTTAGAATATTAGAACTTCCCAGAGGGTTGATTGATATTGTTTGGTTGTTTATTTAATAGATGTAAATTAATGTAGTTGAAAATTTAGGATTGTTTACTTTTAGGTACTTCTTTTTTTATTACTTAATTTTTCATATTTCCAGCCATATATATATTCACTGACAGTTAGGAATAGATCTTTGGGTGGTTTCCTATTGGTATTCATATCACACCCAGTTTGGGTTATGATTTGGGCCGAAACAGATTATATTATTGCACCTATAGATAAGGGAAATAACCCTTCTACTTCATGTACTTGATTGCTGTGGAGTTGGAGAGCATGGGGCCAAACTGAGGCTTGAGATGCTGCTGGATGTATCTACTTCTTTTCCTTTGTACTTTTATTTAGTACTGTATTCTATCATTTTGACTTATTTGGCTGCTTTCCTAGACATATGTGACATGTATCATTTATATATGTGCCCCTGTTGTATATCTACTTGCAGTCTTCCACTATTTACTGTTACATGTTATTATTACTTCTTTTTCTACCATTATCTATTTATTTCCTCTATGTTACTCTGCCAATGATAGCATAATTTCCCCACTATCATACCCAAGACCCTCACGGCTAGTCTAAAGCCTCTGGAATTCGAGGAAATTCGCTTGAGGCCATGTGACCAACCAGGTACGGGGTACCTCTGGGCGGCACCCAAAACCGGGACGTTACACTATAAAACTTTGAAATTGAATCTTGATTTATATTTATTAATGGGAAATAATTACCTAAGATTTAATTTTGTAATTTTATTCCTAATTGATATGTTAAACATAGTATTGGTAGTTTAGGTTACTATATAATGATAATATCATATGAGTATAAGGTAGGTTTTTTACCTTAGTGTGGGTGTGTCTGATATTATTTTTCTATTTTCTAATTTCATATTCTACCCCATCCATGATGGAAAAAAAATCAACACTGAAATATTTGGGGGGGGGTGTTTTATCAATCATCTAGGATGGTGAGGAAACATATGGATAACTTATCCTTCTCCCCCATTCTCCCTCTAGATTTAAATGAGCAGGAATATCACATGCAATAATGGATTAACAAATAGTGTGTTTACCTACAAATGTTTTTATCGATCATAGTTTTCTATATACTTAATTAAAGGATGCAATGGCTTGAGGCATAACACATATTTGTATACGGTTATGGTTGTTTTGGTTTCCGATGTGTGTATGTGGATGGGTTGTGATAAATTAAGGTATAATTTATTTACAAAATATAGAGTGGATTCTGAAAATAGAACTGGGAAGGGATTGGATAATGTTGATCATGAGATGTATATGCTGAATGATTCCAACATAAGATGTTAGGCCCTATGCAGGACTGAGGAAGGTAAGGTCAAGGATGAATAATATGATGGATGACTTACTTATACAGAGGATGTGCATATGATGTGTTTCATTGGGGTGTGACAGAAAAAAACCAATAGATAAGTGGAAGCATACTACCTTAATATATATATATATATATATATAATTTTTAATATAGAATGGTTTACTTCTATTCATTTTTTGGTGATTGATCCATGGAAAAGATAATGAAACTATTACTACCTATTTAGGTTAGGAGTTAATATCATATTTTTATTCATTGGGATTCAATATGTTTCTTTTATATTTTTCATTATATTTTTTATGGTGGATCATACTAAGTATCGATGTTCTGATCACCCAATATATATATATAATATTTTCCATGTCAATAGGAATAATTTGGTAATCAGTGTGGGCATTACTGGCTCAGAGGAGTTGTTGAGAAACGATCAAGAGTTATCACTGTTCATTTTCTCTTCATAATCTTACTTTTAGTACTCACGGTTTTCCTTTTAGTTTATGTATAACATTACATGAATTTGGATTTTCTTCTAACTTATGAATGATGTTGTTTGGAGGTTATCCATCTTATCTATTTATCCTTAAACTATATATAAGGAAATCCCACCCATGTGTGTGATTGATATACCTTTGGTTCTAGTCACCAACAAATGACCTACTTGAGGTGGGATTCGATCATCATAATCTCCATTCCTTTATTTTCATCCAATGTGGGGTATATTTGGAGTTAGGGGGTCACAATAGAGTGGTAAAAAAGGGTTTATAGTTGATAGATATTATGGATTTTGGAGTTAGGGACTGGTGATATTGCATGGGTTGGTATAATAAAAACATATTTTGGGATTAATATGTTCTATAAACAGAGGATACTAGGAAGGAAGTACCTTTAAAATTACAAAAAATTCTAAGTAATGTGATTCCACTTGTAGAGGAAAACCTAGGTAAAGATCATACATTATGATTGTTAAACACCTATTTTTGAATAAGGGTAGACAAAGGGAAATATGATAAAATAAATGAATAGATTAAACATAAAATTATATGTTTTTCCAAGTTTAGAAGTTAATTTTGTTTGTTATTTTTCAAATATGTCACATGGTCGACATCTCCAACGGGTTTTTGGATTGGATGTTTAGCAAGATGTTATGTTGAAAGATACAGTGTGGAGGTTAATGATAACATCATTGGGAAGATGACACTATGAGAGTTCCAATGAAAGTTTCAATAGAATTATTAAGGAATTATATCTAATAGAGAGATAGAGTACATAATATATAAGGTGTAGATAGCTTGTGGTTTTTTCTAACTTCATATGGAGCACTGGGTTTCTTTAACTATGATGATGATGTGTGGTTCAACTCAACTTTAGTGGATTTTTTTTTTCATTTGGTACCACAAGGAGTTTGATTTTTAGGTAGAGAAGTTTGGGGATCAGTTTCATGCTATGTTTCTATTATTGAATATCGGGTTGGATTATTAGTAAGATATTATTAACCTTTGATAGGGTACTTCCAATTTTCATATGTTCAGTATCCACTATAAGAAACTTTTACATTTTTTATCAGACCATCGAATAGATGATTATTCTAGAGAGATAAGATTTATTGAGTTCATACATCTAGATATATAGTTCCAAGACTTCCAATTTATTTTGATGTCATATTATGTAGTGTGGGTGAAGGTAGAGGTCCTAATAAGTACAATAGAGAGGAAAAGTTCATCATGATATGGGAGTCACCAAAACCTCCTATAGAGCTACGTAATAGTAGGGGTTTCTAAATTTTATAGACCAGTAATGGAGAATATTTTATCAACAGAGAGGGGTGGGGAAGGTATAGGGTAGCTTCATGATATCCTTTATCCTTAGGTATAGTGAGTACAGAGAACAACCACACAGGTTTTCATTATTTTCTTCATTGAGGATGTAGAGAATTTCATGGACAAATGAATATGTTATAATTTTGATGGTTTAGTGATCTTGACATTGTAAAAGAAAATATCTATCCATTTTTTACATGGTATTTTGAATTTTTTTATTATATAGATACACACTCTTTTGTTTCACCTACCCTTTTTCATAATTTGGGACATGAGGTAGAGAGGATTCCAATGCCTTAGGCATTGAATATTCTAATTAAAGGTTGGGAGATATTATATGATGTAATAAATTAATATGAGTCAGTTATAGTGTAACACCAATCATTGGGTGACTTCCTATGTTTAAAAATTTATCCATATGATGTCAATCTTGACATGGATTTGGTATTTTTTATATAGGTAATAGGGGATTTATTCTACAGGTGCTTCATATTCTATGACGTAGATGAAAACAATCTATTGTTAACTACTGAGTGAGACTCTCAAATGGGATAAAGGTACATGGAGTAAATATTATCCTTAATGGAATAGTTAATTATATATTAAATGGATGTTTATCTGGTAGTGTTTCCATTTTTTTTGAATAACTCCTTGATTTTTTCCTAGAAGATGTTGGTGGTGTTACCCCCTATTCGACAAATAAAGCTCCGGATAAAAATAGAACTAATTGTTTCTCTTATATCGATTTCCCCATATAAGATAGATCTATTTTAGATGCGAGACCTATGGATTCAGGTTGATGGTATCATAATAAGAGGATTCATTTGTCCTAAATTGTCACCTTGGAGATCTACAGTTCTATTTATGAGGAATTCATATGGTACTTTTTAGTTTCATGTTGATTATCAATATTTGAATCTGGTGATAATGAAAAATATTTATCTTATCCAATGTATTAATGATATATTCTATCAATTTAAGTGATTGAGATGGTTCTCGAAGATCATTTTATGTTTTAGATATCATTATATACAAGTAAAGGATGTGGATATCCAAAATACAACTCTTAGATGTCATAATGGGAATTTTGAGTTTCTTGTGACATCATTTGGGGAATTGAACACTCTATCCATGTTCATAGGGTTAATGAAATTTGTGTTCTATGAGTTTATAGACCAGATAATGGTGGGATTGATCGATGGTATCATTGTGTATAGTGTTTGAGGTGGATCACATAGAGTATCTTCATTTTATGTTGGGTGTCCATCAGTTTTAACAGCTATTCAAGATTCTATTAAAGTTTGAGTTTTGGGCCTGTGAGGTTTTCTTCTAGGGGAATTAAATATATAAGCATGGAGTAATCATTGATCCCATAAAGAATAAAGTGGTGGTTTCTTGGGTTTCCACCAAGAATTTTATAGAAGTAAAATTTATCCTTGATTTGGATAGATATTATTGGAAGTTTGTACCTGAAATATCTCATATTGTGTATCATATGATAACATTGACTAGAGGGGTTTATGTGTTAATTTTGAATTACTAGTTTTAGGAGTATTTCATGAATCTAAAGGAGAAGTTAGTCAGTGATTTTGAACTTAGTGTAGTAGATGAGAAAATTATATACATGGTCTACTATGAAATTTCACATCATGGTTTGGGTTATATATTAATATTACATATTTTAGTTATCTATTATGGGTCTCAGTGGTTACAGCCTCATGAATGTAACTATACCACCCATGTTATAATATTTCTATAATGGTTTCACTTTGATGTTGTGGGAACACTCTCATAGAAAAGTGTTTTATGGTCTTCATAGATAACAGTACACTAAATTATATCTTATACCTCTATGAATTGAATATATAATAGTGATAATGGATGTAGTTCCTACATTATTATTATTTCAACATTTCATTTAAATAATATAAATTGTTTTTTGGGTTGATGCCTTGATCCAGAAGGCATGTGGTGGTTTTGTGCATGAATTTAGAGACTCTTGGAGAGTGATTTCAGAGTTGAAATCAATGCACATGATATCTAATTATTGGATGAGGGATTATGGTATAGAGGTTTTGTGTAATTGAATTATTTGTGAGGATACTCATAAGGGTTGATTTGTGTTTGGATAAAATTAGGTGATGTTCTAAAAAAGGATTTGTATTCCTTTAATGATATATAAGGTGGTTCCCTGTAAGTTCCATAGTTTACTCTTAGCAAGTATATAATGGTTTGAAAAAATTTTATTATTCTTTGAGAAATCAATTTTCGGGTATAGGCTTAAGTGTTTTATTATAGATTTTGTCTCTTGATTTTTTGTCTTCTAGAAGGTGAAGGATAATTATCGTGTTCCTAGTGGTTCTCTTTAGCCACTTGAAGTTCCCCAGTGGAAGTGGGAGTACATTTTAATGGAAATATTCATTGGTATACCTAGATCACAGGGTGGTCCTGATGCTATATTGGTGACTATAGACCATCTGAAGAATTCATATACCTTATTAGCAGTTAAGGAGTAGAGCTCATTAGAGGTGTTGTCAACGTATTATTTCAAGAACATAATAAGTATTCATGGGTTTCAAATATGATAATATCAATTTTTATCCTCATTTTTCCTCTAGGGTTTGGAGGGGTCACAACCATACTTTTGGGTCTCAATTATGCCAATGAATGTCTTTTTATATAAAGAAAAATGGTCGGACATAATGTGCCATACATACATTTGAGTATATTTTTCACTCATTCATTCATGACTTTATAAGTTTATGGTCTAGGAAACTAACCATGGTGGAGTTTTCATACATTAATGTTTATCACTACACTATTGTCATGGGTCTGTTTAAAGATTTGTATGGGTTAACATTTTATTCTCCATTTTGATGGACCAATGTAAGTGATTTAGTTATTATTAGATAAAAATCAGTAAGGAGTATGATAGAGAAGGTACATGTTATCCATGGGTGAATAAAGTTAGTGAAATATGGTCAAGAAAACAATGTTGATCATATGTAGTGGCCTATAGATTTTTACTTTATAGATCATGTGTTCTTAAATTCATATCCTCCTTGTGGGAATAAAAATTTTAGTCAGGGTTGTAATATTTATCAAGGATTTATTAAAACTTATGATGTTTTAGCATAGGTTAATTTAATGGAATATCAATTACCACTAGCCCTAAATATGATTTTGATTTATGATTTCTTCTATGTATCACATCTTCCCTAAAATCATTATGATGATTCTCACATCATCTATTTATGTAACATGGATGTTGAAGATGATGAAAAATTCACGGATATACACATCAAGATCCAATACTTTCAAGAGAAGGTTCTTTCTAGGCATACTATTCCATTTGATTATGTCTTGTGGAAGTATAGTGGTATGGATGATATTAGTTTAGGGTTATATTCGTTGATGAGTTCTCAATATATTTAGTTGTTTGATGGTTGATTTCACCGATGATATTTAATTTACCTTATAATGAGTCATTGTATTTATTTTCTTTATGATTTATGATGTTTCATGTCTTTTATTCTTTGTTACTCGGGTGGGATGCGTGAATTTTATTATAGAGATATCATTTAGAGTTATCTTATTGGGTGGTTTGTTTAGTCCCATATTCCCATATTCCACATTTGGTTTTAAATTATTGAGGATTAAATTTCTTTCTATGGTTTCTTATATAGGGTCCCAGATTCATAAAACCCTTACCATCAAGATTACATTGATTTTAAGAGTCATTACATTTCTTTGAGTGTTTTCCCTTTTAAATATTATGTTTATATTTTTATTTCTCATGGTTAGTTGGTTTGTTAAAATGTTATGTTGGATTTTTCATATAGTTAGTTGTTCTTTTCATGTGTTTGGTTCACGCCTTTTCCAAATTCTTATCTCATAATTATTTTACTTGTTCATATAGTGGGTTGGATTTTTCTTCTAGATGGTTATTTTGTTTATGAGGTTAGTCAAATCATTTGAGTTCTTTTCCCACAGTAAGTTGGTTTGTTCATGAAATCAGTTTTGTCCTTTTTCCAAATTTCAATCCATAATTAGTTGGTTTGTTCATGTGTTTAGTTAGTTTTTTTCTAGGTCTTCTCATTATATTAAAACTAATTGGTCTTACGACCAGTGGTTTTGTTTATGAGGATAGTTTATTCCAGGGAATATTTTTCAAAATTCCTGTTTTTCTTTTCATATTTTCCTTGAATACCAAGGATGAAATGAATAGGAATTTTAAAATTAATTAGATAATATTAATGATAAAATATTTATATAAGTCTTGGTTTAATATGAATATTTAATTTCCAAAATTCAAATTTTTTCTAAGTCATTAAAAAAGTCTTTCCTTGTGGAACTTAATGAGATCTGAAGTAATGTTTAACTAAATAGATTTATTATATTATGATCTAAAAATCCCGAGAGACTAATATATTTATTTCCAAAAATAATATTATTCAGTTATTCATTTTTTGATTCTTTTCTATAATATTGGGTGAGTAAGAACCATTCCCCTTAGAGTCTTGTAACCCTCATGTTTTGTTTTTCAGATTTCTCCCCTGAGAATAAAATTCTATAAACATCCAATTGTTTTTATAAAGAATCATGAATCTTCTTTTTCTAGGTAGGGGATATATTTACTTATCCATATTTTTTTTATGAATTGTGATCATATCATGATTTAGTACCTATTATTACATAGTTTTCATTAATCATAAAAATATAACAATCTGGTTATATCACATGAAAGAAGATTATCTAATGCCATGTAATTTTCCTTATACGAATAAAATATTAAATTTCATGTGTTAGATGATGGCTAAAAATTTATTTTTTATTATACAATAATTAAAATATGTATAAAGACATGCAGTAAAATATTTATATTCTTCAAATTATTTGGTGTTTACAATAATGTAGATAAATATTGTCATCTTTAGAATCTATAAATCATATATTTTTGATGTTATTTAAATAAGAATCAGGAAACTGTATTACATAAAGATAAAAAAATTAGTTTCTAATCTATAGATTATTCATCAGAGTGAAATAAAAAAACTACATGCATCCATATCAAACTACTTGTTATATTAAGATAATATTTATTTATATAATTCTAGATATATTAATTTAAATGAGATTTTTTTGATAAGGATAATTTATATCTCAGGATTCAAGAATAAATTGAATTTCTATGTTTGAGATCACATGTGCTTTAAAATTTCTTAATGTTGCCCCTGATTTTTATAGAGAGTGTGATATATGTCTGGTAATGTTGGTTATGATATTATTAATATATATAATTACCATATATAAAGGCAATTAGTTAACAACCTAAAGTGGAATGCTTTATAATTGATTTTAAGATTTACAAGAAGAATATTTACCACTAATCTTGGAATTAATAACAATGAATAAAGCTTGGAAGCATGTTAATTTTTATTATTTGCTTTGAATAGGTTTTACCCTTGATTTCCTTAGGTGTAAAACCTTTTCATAACAAACTAGTTAATTTAAGATGTAATTAAAATGGTTTTTTTAAATAAAAAATTATTGGGTAGAGAGAGAATGTTTTGTTTAGTGAGATGCCTAACTACCATGATGTTATGGACCTAGTTCCTTCTACTCATGCATGGAATTATACATTTGAAATGTATGTATTTATAAGGAATTTAGGTACTTTATGTGTTTGATTGATAACCTAGTATGGCTAGAATGATTTTATGGGAAATGGTCTGGGAGCCTAGGGATGTTGTAATGGTCTATGTTGATTATTTTGAGACAAATGATATTATTCCTGATGGTGTGGGACACTAGATTTTTGTGATGAGTTTAGAGAGAGACATTTTTTTCATTCAAATTAATATCATTCTTGGTGATTTCATATTCGCCAAATTGTAACGACCCAATGTTTTCAATAGAAATTCCCTTCTTATAAATATGTCATAAAATAACATGAAAACACAACAAAATGAACTACTAAGTGATAAGTCACCTTTAAACATAATTTTGTCACTTCTATGTTTGGAATTTTGAAAATCTGACATTCACGGTTGTGTTCAAGATGATTTTTGGAGTCTAATGAAACAAAAATAAATTTTGGTGAATAGTAACCTACCCTTATGAATAGTAACCTACCCTTATGAATACTAATATGACCCTTATGAATAGTAAATAAGAGTAACATTACCTATGAATAATAAAATAAAATATAGACATCTTAGAAAGTGACAATTTGACCTTAGTAAACGTTTTTGGTATTTTATAAGTCATAAATAATTAATTATAATTAATTAATTAATTTTAAAGAATATTTAATTCCTTGAAATGTATTCATAAATTATTTAATCAATTTCTAATAGTTTTTAGATAATTTTATGAGACCCTGTGTAATTTTTGAAAGAACTATAAAATCAGTTTTAATCTTAAATACTGTTTTTAAGTAAATTATGATTTTAATTGAATATTAAATTAATAATATTTATAAAATTATTTTTGAAAAATGTAATTCATTTTTGGATTCTACACGCCGAAAAATGGTTGGGGTAAATTTTTGGGATTTTTCTTAGATACTTGAATTTTTGATGAATAGTTGAATCCGATAATTCACAATAAAAGCTAAATAATGTATTAATTGAGTCATCGATGATGTTCTGATGATGTAAGCCCACTTGGTTAGGGATTACATTATAAAATTACTATTATTGGTAGTTCAAGACTCACTATTCCTTGTCTTAGGTGAAATTAATAAACTAATCAATTTTATATTAAGGAAACCCATCTCCCCTCCACTATAAAAGCCACCCTTCAATCCCTCTTCTCCTCAGACCTCTCAAGCTCCAAGACATCTCTAAACTCTTCCCAAAAATCTTCCCTAGCACCTCCCCCACGTCCAAAAACTTCTGGTCTCGTAAAAAGACCAAGACTAGCTTCCTTAAGGAGGATCTCAAGAGGAAGATTTAAGAGGTAATTTCTCTCTCTCTTTTCCTTTAATTTTCTTTCAAGATCAAGTTCCTTTCTTGATCTCTCCCCACCTATATTCATCCAAATTGTTTTGTAACTCCATAATTATACATATACTATAATTATATGATTCTAATCGGATATTATATCACCCCACACCCTTTCCCTCTTACTTTAATTTCATTAATGATAACGTTGTTCATGAGGTGTTAATTTATCACCTTCAAAAACAACATGCTCTCTTCTTCCATTTCAACCTTCAGATCTGGTCATGAAACCATTTTTATGGTTGAAAAAGAATATTTTATATGTATTATTTTCTATTTTAATGTTCTGTAAATAACCTATGGACATATTACTAAGTGAAAAGTTAAAACAAGTTCGTTGTGATCCAAAAACCGCTCAAATTAACCCAAATAATCATCATTTAATTATTATCTAATTATTCATACACATGGATATAATTTGATCATTAAAACTCCTATAATATCATTAATAACATGTAATATCAGTTTTGGATGTTTTCCCATGTTCTACCGAAGCATCAATTTAAAAATACAAGTGAACCACCCAAAAATAATAATAAAACGAACATCCCTGAACAATGTTTTTAAACTCTATAAGTCATCCAAAGGAACATATTATGAAATTATGAAACCAGAATGAACCCTATTAATGTACACATGGTTCTGGATTTCTAATTAATCAATATAATGTCATTATATAGGACATTAAAGAGATGAAAGCATTCGAGTACAATGTAAGGGGAAATCTGGAACCCAATTTTCTTCCTTCAGGTTCTGCCTCTTTCACTCCATTTTTTATATGGTTACTCCTTAAAGATCATTTTTTAATCATTGAATTTAATATTCTGGGATATACATGTTTTCTACTGGTTTTTATGTCCAAAATTTTTTTCTCTAAAAGAACTCTTCTTTTAAGAATGCCCCTTTTACTTCTTACTCAAAGTGGACGGTTCTTGTAAAATGTGTGTTATTCCCTCTTTTTTTGGGAACCCAAAGATTATGAATGTGTTATTATGATATGAAACCCATTCCTTTTCATGGGTTAATTATGTTGATTTATGTTATATGTTAATTTTGGGATGCATGATAAATGATAATGTTATGATGTGATAGGTGCGCCCAGAATTATATAGTGCTCCAATGCATTGGTTAAAGTGATGAATCTCATGAGTAAATGTAAAATTATGTGTTAACAAGATTCTAGCTTGGTTCACAAGTATGTGTGGTAGTTAACCACTAAGACATGATGTTTCATTTTATGCATTTCCACATTTCATGTCTTTGATTTATGCTCCTCTTATGTTCATGATCTTTTACCTATGTTATGATTATGCTCAGACCATGCTATATTGTTCTTATCTATCCTCTTAATTGGGTTCTAGCTCACCCCGTTTGATGTATATCCTCTGGTGGCTACATGTACTAAGGAGAGGAGAAGTGCCACTATGAATCTATTGAAGAAGGAACTAAATAAATTGTTTATGTTTGATGTTGTATTTGTTATGTGTTATCCTAGTTTGCCCAAGACACTAAACCTTTGGATCCTCTAAGTGTAATACTATTATGTTTTTTATCTTTGAAATGATTTAATAGTAATGTAAGAAAAGGCCGGGATGCTATAGTTGGTATCAGAGGAAAGGTTTAGTTAATTTGGGGATTAGGATTAGTGAACCATAGAGAAAACCTACAACATGATACTAAGTAAAAATATGCACACAAGGATATTTACCTAGGGATTCCATGTGTTATGTTTTTGTTATAATTTTATAAATGAATAAGTTATTCATGACTTGTTTACTTATGTTTTGTTCTAACCTTTTTTATTTTATAAAATGGTGGGAACTAAGAGAAATTAGGTGAACAACTCATGCGAGGGACAATGCAACGATTGCCTGAATGACATCCCTAATGATTTTGGAGGTGGAGTACAAAAATGCATGGTGATACTTACCCAATTATCTCAGGTTATGAATAATAACTATAATAATGGGGAATGACCTCCTTCACCGAAGTGGGAGCAACTAGATATTGAATGTTTTCTATGGCAACGACCACCGACATTTTGTGGATCTTCAGATCTACTAGTTGCGGAACAATGGGTCAACTCCATGGAGAAGATATTTTCTGTCCTTCACTGTTCCAAGACGGAGAAGGTGACTCTATTCGTTTATCATCTAGATGGAGAATCTGATCAATGGTGGGCTTTGATTAATAACACCAAGCTAAGGGAGGAAATTGAAGGGATGGAATGGGAAGACTTTAAGATAATGTTTCTTAATAAGTACTTCCCACGAACTCTTCGCACAAAGATGGAGAGAGAATTCATAGAGCTCAAGTAAAAAGAAGGAGAATTTGTCAAAACCTATGAAGTGAATTTTAGAAGGCTCTCAAGGTATGCTTCCGATTTTTTATCAACAATGATAGCAAAATTGAAAGATTCTTTAGTGGATTAAAACCACACCTTTGAAAGGCTCTTGCGATTCGAGACTTTGAGAGTTATGAAGAAGTTGTTTGGTGTGCTCTCAAAGTGCAGATGGATTTTGAAGAATGGTCTCATGGCTATGGTGATATGAAAAGAAATATGGATTTTCAAGCTGGTGGATCTAATGACAAAGTTGGGAAGAAAAATCAACAACCCACATGCCAAAAATGTGGGAAGTTGCACAATGGGAACTGCCTCAAAGGGACGGGGAAATGCTTCAAGTGTGGGAAAGAAGGATACCATGCTCAAGAGTGTCGAAAAGACATGAAAAGGAAGGATAATGTATCCAATGAAAGGATAGAACCACTCGTGGTTCAATGCTACCACTGTAGGGAGCTAGGGCACTATTCAAACCAGTGCACTAAACCTCGAGTTCTCGAGGGTAATCAATGTCAGAAACCACCAAATCCAAAGGAACAAGGGAAGTATTATGCCATCACTACTATGGAGGTTAAGCATGATAATGAAGTCATACATGGTACACATCCTATTCACTCGTGAATGGAAAGTCTTATTTTATTCTAGTTCTACACATTCCTTTATATCTTCCAAGTTTGCTAGATCTATAGAATCGAAGCCCCGAACCCTTGAAGTACAGATATCTGTAAAAACACCTAGTGGTGCAATAATTGCAACCCAAGTGTTTGAGTCTTCTCCTGTTGAAGTATGTGGGAATATTCTTCCAGAAAATCTCGTAATACTTTCCTTGGTGTAATTCGACGCTATAATGGGAATGGATTGGCTCTCGTTATATAGAGCACATATCAACTGTCGGGAAAAGGAAATATATTTTCATATTCCAAACCATGCCATGCTCCTCTACAAATGCAAGGAAGATCATGAATATCCTTTGAGAAATCCTTCAATGGTTTGGGTGTTGATTCCCTATGAAGAAGCATACCTCACCCGAATGGTTGAGTCGAAGGAAAGTTGTAACCTTGAGGAAATGCCCATCGTGAGGTAATATAGTGATGTATTTCTTGAAGAGTTACCCGAAATTCCCCCGGATCGTGAGGTAGAGTTCTCAATTGAACTCATACATGGAGCTACTCCTATCTCAAAGTGCCCCTATAGGATGGCTCCTATCAAACTAGAGGAGTTAAAGAAGCAGCTGCAAGACCATATGGACAAAGGGTTCATACACCCTAGTGCATCACCGTGGGGTGCACCAGTGCTCTTTGTGAAGAAGAAGGATGGAACCATGTGGCTGTGTATCGATTATCAGGAACTCAACAAGATCACCATAAAGAACATGTATCCTCTCCCAAGGATTGATGACTTGTTTGATCAGTTAAAAGGAGCTCAATACTTCTCAAAGGTGGATCTTTGTTCTAGATATCATCAAGTAAAGGTGAAGAAGGAAGATATTCAGAAGACTGCCTTCCGTATAAGGTATTGGAACTATGAGTTTTTGGTGATGCCCTTTGGACTTACTAATGCCCCTACAATGTTCATGGATTTGATGAATAGATTATTTAGACATTACCTCGAAAAAATTTGTGGTAATGTTTATTGATGATATTCTCATCTACTCCAAGATCTAGGAAGAACATGAAGAACATCTAAGACTTGTGTTGGTGACATTGAGAAAGGAGAAGTTGTATTCCAAGTTCATTAAGTGTGACTTTTGGATGAATCAAGTCACGTTCTTGGGACATGTGATCACAAGTGAGGGAATTTCTATGGATCCTTCAAAGACAAAGGCAGTTGTGGAATGGCCCAGGCCCTCTAGTGTCATAGAAATCAGTAGTTTTCTTGGATTACCTGGGTACTACCGACGTTTTGTGAGAAACTTCTCACGATTGTCAAGCCCGCTAACTAAGTTAACAAGGAAAGGGGTAAAGCATGTCTAGATGGAAGAATGTGAGGGAAGCTTCAAGGAGATAAAGAGAAGGCTGATCACTGCACCTGTACTCACACTACCAAAAAGTGGAGAATGTTTTGTGATATACAGTTCTGCTTAAATGAAAGTCTTGGGTTGTGTACTCATGAAAAATGATAATGTGATAGCCTGCGCCTCACGACAGTTGAAGATCTATGAGCAGAACTACCCGACGCATGATCTAGAGCTGGCAGTCATGATTTTTGCCTTGAAAATCTGGATTTACTACCTTTATGGTGAGAAGTGTGACATATACACTGACCAAAAGTGCCTAAAGTATATATTCACACAAAAGGAGCTCAATATGCGTCAAAGGAAGTGGTTAGAGCTAATCAAGGATTACGATTTCTCTATTCACTATCATCCTGGAAAGGCGAACAAGGTAGCTGATGCTCTAAGAAGAAAACAACCTGCTACTCTATACATGTTGAGGATTGAGAAAGACCATAACTTCATGGATGCGCAAAGAATGGATTTGGGAATCGTAAGGGCAGGGGATACAGCCTACCTTTCCCAAATGATTGCACAACCATCCATTCAAGAGAAGATTAAGGAAGCAGAAAGGGATAATGTAGATATACAAAAGAGGGTGAATGCAGTAATGTAAGGGTAGATGCAAGAGTTCCATATCACCAATGATGGTGTGATTCGGTTTGGAACACGGATTTTTGTGCCTTCATCACCCGGGATAAAGAAGGAGCTATTGGATAATGCACATAGCTCAACTTTCTCTATCCATCCTGGGAGTACCAAGATGTAGCATGATCTTCAAGAACACTTCTGGTGGTATAACATGAAGAAGGAGATAGCGGAATATATATCAAGGTTCTTGGTATGTCAGAAAGTTAAAGCTAAGCAAAAAAAGTCCAAGGGTATGATGCAGCCATGGCCTATACCCATGTGTAAATTGGAAAATTTTACTATGGACTTTGTCACAGGTCTCCCGAAGACGTCAAAGGGAAATAATGCAATATGGGTTGTGGCTGATCGACTCACCAAGACTGCCCATTTTATCGCTATTCGGGAAGACTTCTCACTTGAACAACTTTTAAGGATATATGTGAAGGAAGTGGTGAGACTACACGGTGTTCCACTCTCAATTGTCTCCGACCGTGACCCGAGGTTCACATCTAAATTCTGGAGGAGCCTTCAGCAGGCTTTGAGTACTGAATTAAATTTCAGCACAACCTATCACCCCCAAACCAATGGCCAGTTTGAAAGGACTATTCAGACGGTTGATAGGGTTCTACGCAACAAGACAACCCATCTTGTCAAAGTGTTGTGGAGGAACCATAAGTTTGAGGAAGAAACATGGGAACCAGAAGAGGAAATTAAGGAGAAGTACCCTCACCTGCTTGTGAAAAGTGAAATTTCGGGGGAAAATTTTCTTAAGGGGGGAAGAATGTAACGACCCAAAGTTTTCAATGGAAATTCCCTTCTTATAAATATGTCATAAAATAACATGAAAACACAACAAAATGAACTACTAAGTGATAAGTAACCTTTAAACATAAGTTTGTCACTTCTATGTTTGGAATTTTGAAAATCCAACAATCACGGTTGTGTTCAAGATGATTTTTGGAGTCTAATGAAATAAAAATAATTATTGGTGAATAGTAACATACCCTTATGAATAGTAACCTACCCTTATGAATGGTAATATGACCCTTATGAATAGTAAATAAGAGTAACGTTACCTATGAATAATAAAATAAAATTTAGACATCTTAGAAAGTGACAATTTGACCTTAGTAAACGTTTCTGGTATTTTAAAAGTCATAAATAATTAATTATAATTAATTAATTAATTTAAAATAATATTTATTTCCCTGAAATGTATTCCTAAATTATTTAATCAATTTTCAATAGTTTTTAGATAATTTTGTGAGACCCTATGTAATTTTTGAAAGAACTATAAAATCAGTTTTAATCTTAAAAACTGTTTTTTTAAGTAAATTATGATTTTAATTGAATATTAAATTAATAATATTTAGAAAATTATTTTTGAAAAATGGAATTCATTTTTGGATTCTACACATTGGAAAATGGTTGATCTAAATTTTTGGTATTTTTCTGAGATACTTGAATTTTTTATGAATAGTTGAATCCGATAATTCACAATAAATGATAAATAATGTATTAATTGAGTCATAGATGATGTTCTGCTGATGTAAGCCCACTTGTTTAGGGATTACATTATATAATTACTATTCTTGGTCGTTCAAGACTCACTATTTTTTTCCTTAGGTGAAATTAATAAACTAATCAATTTTATATTAAGGAAACCCCTCTCCCCTCCAATATAAAAGCCACCCTTCACTCCCTCTTTTCCTCACACCTCTCAAGATCCAAGACTTCTTTAAACTCTGCCCAAACATCTTCCCTAGCACCTCCCCCACTTCCAAAGGCTTCTGGTCTCATCAAAAGACCAATACTAGCTTCTTTAAGTAGGATCTCAAGAGGAAGATTTAAGAGGTAATTTCTCTCCCTCTTCTCCTTTAATTTCCTTTCAAGTTCAGGTTCCATTATTGATATCTCCCCACCTATATTCATTCAAATTGTTTTGTAAATCTATTATTATAAATATAATTTAATTTTATGAATCTAATGGGATATTATATCACCCCACACCCTTTCCCTCTTCCTTTTATTTCATTAAAGAGAACGTTGTTCATGAGGTGTTAATTTATCACCTTCAAAAACGACATGCTCTCTTCTTCCATTTCTACCTTCAGATCTGGTCATGAAAAAAATTTTATGGTTTAACCACAATATGTTATATGTATTATGTTATATTTTAATGTTCTGTAAATAAACTATGTACATATTACTAAGTGAAAAGTGAAAACAAGTTCGTTGTGATCCAAAAACCGCTCAAATTAACCCAAATAATCATCATTTAATTCTTATCTAAGGATTCATACACATGGATATAATTTGATCATTAAAACTCCTATAATATCATTAATAACATGTAATATCAGTTCTGAATGTTTACCCATGTTCTACCCAAGCATCAATTTAAAAATACAAGTGAACCAGAAAAAAAAACATAAAAATGAACATCCCCGAATGATGTTTTTGAAATCTATAAGTCATCCAAAGGAACATAATATGAAATTATGAAACCAGAATGAACCCTATTATTGTACACATGGTTCTAGATTTCTAATTAATTAATATAATTTCATTATACAGGACATTAAAGAGAAGGAATCATTCGGGTACAAGGTAAGGGGAAATCTCGAACCCAATTTTCTTCCTTGGGGTTCTCCCTCTTTCACTCCATTTTTGATATGGTTACTCCTTAAAGATCATTTGGTCATCATTTCATTTAATATTCTGGGATATACATGTTTTTCACTGGTTTTTATGTCCAACAAAAGTTTTTCCAAAAGAACTCTTCTTTTAAGAATGCCCCTTTTACTTCTTAATCAAAGTGGACGGTTCTTGTAAAATGCGTGTTATTCCCTCTTTTTTTGGGAACCCAAAGCATATGAATGTGTTATTATGAGATGAAACCCATTCCTTTTAATGGGTTCATTATGTTGATTTATGTTATATGTTCATTGTGGCATGCATGATAAATGATAATGTTATTATGTGACGGGTGCGCCCGGAATTATATAGCGCAATATGAATGTTTAAATGTGACGGGTGCGCCCGAAATTATATAGCGCTCCAATGCATTGGGTAAAGTGATGAATCTCATGAGTAAATGTAAAATTATATGTGGAAAAGAATCTATCTTGGTTCATAAGTATGTGTGGTTTTTAACCACTAAGACATGATGTTTCATTTTATGCATTGCCACATTTCAAGTCTTTGATTTATGCTCCTCTCATGTATATGATCTTTTTCCTATGTTATGATTATGCTCAAACCATGAAATATTGTTCATATCTATCCTCTTACTGGGCTTCTAGCTCACCCATTTTGATGTATATCCTCAGGTGGCTACATGTACTAAGGAGAGGACAAGTGCCACTAAGAAGCTAGTGAAGAAGGAATTAAATAAATTGTTTAGGGTTGATGTTGTATTTATTATGTGTTGTCCTAGTTTTTCCAAGACACTAAACCTTTGGTTCATCTAAGTGTAATACTATTATGTTTTTTATCTTTGAAATGATGTAATATTAATTTAAGAAAAGGCTTGGATTCTATAGTTGGTATAAGAGGAAAGGTTTAGTAAATTTGGGGATTAGGATTAGTAAACCCTAGAGAAAACCTACAACACGAGACTAAGTAAAAATATGCACACAAGGATATTTATCTAGGGATCCCATATGTTATGTTTTTGGTATAATTTTCTAAATTAATAAGTTATTCATGAATTTTTTACTTATTTTTTGTTCTAACCTTTTCTATTTTAGAAAATGGTGGGAACTAGGAGAAATCAGGCCAATAACTCATGCGAGGGACAATGCAATGATTGCCCGAACGACATCCCTAATGTTTTGGGAGGTGGAGTTCAAAACATCATGGTGATGCTTCCCCAATTATCTCATGTTATGAATAATAACCATAATAATGGGGAACGTACTCCTTCACCGAAGAGGGGTCAACTAGTTATTGAATGTTTTATGCAGATACGACCACCGACATTTTGTGGATCTTCCGATCCACTAGTTGCGGAACAATGGGTCAACTCCATGGAGAAGATCGTTTATGTGCTTCACTGTTCCGAGATAAAGAAGGTGACTCTAGCCATTTATCATCTAGATGGAGAAGCTGATCAATGATGGGCTTTGATTGAGAACACCAAGCCAAGGGAGGAAATTGAAGAGATGGAATGGGAAGACTTTAAGATAATGTTTCTTAATAAGTACTTCCCATAAACTCTTCACACAAAGATGGATAGATAATTCATAGAGATTAAGAAAAAAGAAGGAGAATCTGTCACAACCTATGAAGCAAATTTCACAAGGCTCGCAAGGTATGCTTTGGGTTTTTTATCAACAATGATAGAAAAATTGATAGATTATTTAGTGGATTAAAACGACACCTTCGAAAGGCTATTGCGATTCGAGACTTTGGGAGTTATGAAGAAGTTGTTCAGTGTGATCTCAAAGTGGAGATGGAGTTTTTAGAATGGTCTCATGGCTATGGCGATAAGAAAAGAAAGATGGATTTCATGTTGGTGGATCTAATGACAAAGGTGTGAAGAAAAATCAACGACCCACATTCCAAAAATGTGGGAAGTTGCACAATGGGAACTGCCTCAAAGGGATGGGGAAATGCTTCAAGTTTGGGAAAGAAGGACACTATGCTCAAGAGTGTTGAAAAGACATGAAAGGGAAGGATAATGAAGCCGATGAAAGCAGAGAACCACTTGTGGTTCAATGCAACAATTGTAGGGATCTAGGGCACTATTCAAACCAGTGCACTAAACCTTGAGTTCTCGAGGGTAATCAACATCAGCAACCACCAAAGCCAAAGGAACAACGGAAGGATTATGCCCTCACTACTGCGGAGGTGGAGCATGATAATGAAGTCATACGAGTTACACTTCTTATTCACTCAAGAATGGAAAAAGTATTATTTGATTCTGGTTCTACGCATTTTTTTATATATTGCAAGTTTGCTAGAACTATAGAATCAAAGCCCCAAAACATTGAAGTAGAGATATCTGAAAAAACACCAAGTGGTGCAATAATTGCAACCCAAGTGTTTGAATCTTCTCCTATTGACGTTTGTGGGAAGATTCTTCCGGAAAATCTCTTAATACTTCCCTTGGTGTAATTCAACGCTATAATGGGAATGGATTGGCTCTCATTATATAGAGCACATATCAAATGTTGGGATAAGGAAATATATTTTCATATTTCAAACCATCCCATGCTCCTCCAAAAATTCAAGGAAGATCATGAATCTCCTTTGAGAAATCCTTCAATGGTTTGGGTGTTGATTCCATATGAAGAAGTATACCTCGCCCAAATGGTTGGGTGGAAGGAAATTTCCAACCTTGAGGAAATGCCCATCGTGAGGGAATACGACAATGTATTTCCCAAAGAGTTACCTGGAATTCCCCTGGATCGTGAGGTAGAGTTCTCAATTGAACTCATACATGGAGCTACTCATATCTCGAAGTGCCCCTATAGGATGGCTCCTATCGAACTGGAGGAGTTAAAGAAGCAGCTGCAAGAGCATTTGGACAAAGGTTTCATACGCCCTAGTGCATCACCATGGGGTGAGATAGTGCTCTTTGTGAAGAAGAAGGATGGAACCATGCAGTTGTGTATCAATTATCGGGAACTCAAAAATATCACCATAAAGAACAAGTATCCTCTCCCAAGGATTGATGACTTTTTTGATCAGTTAAGAGGAGCTCAATACTTCTCAAAGGTGGATCTTCGTTCTAGATATCATCAAGTAAAGGTGAAGAAGGATGATATTCAGAATACTGCCTTTCGTACAAGGTATGGGCACTATGAGTTTTTGGTGATGCCCTTTGGACTTACAAATGCCCCTGCAATCTTCATGGATTTGATGAATAGATTCTTTATACATTACCTTAACAAATTTGTGGTAGTGTTTATAGATTATATTCTCATCTACTCCAAGGGAAAGGAGGTACATGAAGAACATCTAAGACTTGTGTTGGAAAAATTGAGAAAGGAGTAATTGTACGCCATGTTCATAAAGTGTGACTTTTGGGTGAATCAAGTCACGTTCTTGGTACAGGTGATCACAAGTGAAGGAATTTTTGTGGATTCTTCAAAGAAAAAGGTGATTGACGAATGTCCCAGGCCCTCTAGTGTCACAGAAATCAGTAGTTTTCTTGGATTAGCTGGGTACTACCGACGTTTTGGGAGAAACTTTTCAGGATTGTCAATCCCACTAACTGAGTTAACAAGGAAAGGGGTAAAGTATGTCTGGACGGAAGAATGTGAGGGAAGCTTCATGGAGCTAAAGAGAAGGCTGATCACTGCACCTGTAATCACACTACCAAAAAGCGGAGAATGTTTTGTGATATACAGTGATTCTTCATAGAAAGTCATGGGTTGTGTACTCATGCAAAATGATAATTTGATAGCCTACGCCTCACGATAGTTGAAGATCCATGAGCAGAACTACCCGACGCATGATCTAAAGCTAGAAGCCGTGATTTTTGCCTTGAAAATCTGGAAGCACTACATTTATGGCGATAAGTGTGACATATTCCCCGACCACAAGATCCTGAAGTATATATTCACACAATAGGATCTCAACATGCGTTAAAGGAGATGGTTAGAGCTAATCAAGGATTGTGATTTCTCTATTCACTATCATCCTAGAAAGGTGAATAAGGTAGCTGATGCTCTAAGCAGAAAATAACCTGCTACTCTATCCATGTTGAGGATTGAGAAAGACCCTATCATCACGGATGCGCAAAGGATGGATTTGGGAATCGTAAGGGTAGGGGATAGAGCCTACCTTTCCCAAATGATTGCACAACCATCCATTCAAGATAAGATTAAGGAACCATAATGGGATGATGTAGAGATACAAAAGAGGGTGAATGCAGTAAAGGAAGAGAAGCTTCAAGAGTTCCATATCGACAATGATGGTGTAATTCATTTTGGAACGCGGCATTGTGTGCCTTCATCACCCGGGATGAAGAAGGAGATATTGGATAAAGCACATATCTCAACTTTCTCTATCCATCCAGGGAGTAACAAGATGTACCAAGATCTTCAAGAACACTTCTGGTGGTATAACATGAAGAAGGAGATTGCGGAATATATATCATGGTGGTGGTATGTCTACAAGTTAAAGCTGAGAGAAAAAAGTCCAAGGGTATGATGCAGCCATTGCCTATACCCATGTGGAAATGGGAAAATGTTACTATGGACTTTGTCACGGGTCTCCCGAAGACTTCAAAGGGAAATAATGAAATATGGGTTGTGGTTGATAGACTCACCAAGACTGCCCATTTTATCGCTATTCGGGAAGACCTCTCACTTGAACAACATGCAAGCATATATGTGAAGGAAGTGGTGAGACTGCACGGTGATCCACTCTCAATTGTCTCTGACCGTGACCCAAGGTTCACATCTAAATTCTGGAGGAGCCTTCAACATGCATTGAGTACTATATTAAATTTCAGCACGACCTATCACCCCAAAACTGATGGATAGTCTGAAACGACTATTCAGACACTTGAAGATATGCTAAGAGCCTGGTCTCTTGAATTCAATGGTGGTTGGGATCAACATCCCCCATTGGTTGAGTTATCATAAAATAATAGCTTCCACTCGAGTATTCATATGGCTCCATATGAAGATCTTTATGGGAAGCGATGTAGAACTCCGACCTGTTGGGATAAAGTTGGAGAAAGAAAGCTTCTTGGACCTGATCTTGTTCAGGAGATGACAGAGAAGGTACAAGTCATTCAGAAACACATCAAAGCTGCTCAAAGTCGGAAAAAGAGCTATGCTGACAATCATTGAAGGGACTTGGAGTTCTACGTTGGAGATAAAGACGTCCTTCGATTATCTCCATGGAAGAGAATGATGTGATTCAGGAAGAAAGGGAAGCATAGCCCAAGTTACATTGGACCCTATGAAATCCATGACCGCATAGGAGCCGTGGCCTATCGTCTTTCACTTCCACCAAATATGGCTAAAGTTCATGATGTGTTTCATGTATCACTACTGAGGATGTACATACCAGGCCCCTCACATGTACTAAACTCAGAGGTGGTGCAGTTGGAAGATGATCTCTCCTATTAGGAGCAGCCGGTAAAGATTTTGGACCGAAGTGATAAGTTTCTACGCAACAAGACAACCCATATTGTCAAATTGTTGTGGAGGAACCATAAGTTTGAGGAAGCAACTTGGGAACTAGAAGAGGAAATGAAGGAGAAGTACCCTCACCTGTTTGTGTAAAGTGAAATTTCGGGGGCGAAATTTCTTAAGGGGGGAAGAATGTAACGACCCAAAGTTTTTCAATAGAAATTCCCTTCTTATAAATATGTCATAAAATAACATGAAAACACAACAAAATGAACTACTAATTGATATGTAACCTTTAAACATAAGCTTTTCAGTTCTATGTTTGGAATTTTGAAAATCTGACATGCACGGTTGTGTTCAAGATGAATTTTGGAGTCTAATGAAATAAAAATAATTTTTTGGTGAATAGTAACCTACCCTTATGAATAGTAACCTACCCTTATGAATAGTAATATGACCCTTATTAATAGTAAATAAGAGTAAAATTACCTATGAATAATAAAATAACATTTATACATCTTAGAAAGTGACAATTTGACCTTAGTAAACGTTTTTGGTATTTTATAAGTCATAAATAATTAATTATAATTAATTAATTAATTTAAAAGGATATTTATTTTCCTGAAATGTATTCATAAATTATTTAATAAATGTCTAATAGTTTTTAGATAATGTTATGAGACCCTATGTAATTTTTGAAAGAACTATAAAATCAGTTTTAATCTTAAAAACTGTTTTCAAGTAAATTATGATTTTAATTGAATATTAAATTAATAATATTTAGAAAATTATTTTTGAAAAATGGACTTCATTTTTGGATTCTACATGTCAAAAAATGGTTGGGGTAAATTTTTGGGATTTTTCTGAGATACTTGAATTTTTGATGAATAGTTGAATCCGATAATTCACAATAAATGCTAAATAATGTATTAATTGAGTCATCGATGATGTTCTGCGGATGTAAACCCATTTGGTTAGGTATTAAATTATAAAATTACTATTATTGGTCGTTCAAGACTCACTATTCCTTATCTTTGGTGAAATTAATAAACTAATCAATTTTATATTAAGGAAACCCATCTCCCCTCCACTATAAAAGCTACCCTTCACTCCCTCTTTTCCTCACACCTCTCAAGCTCCAAGACTTCTCTAAAATCTGCCCAAACATCTTCCCTAGAACCTCCCCCACGTCCAAAATATTCTGGTCTCATCAAAATACCAATACTAGCTTCCTTAAGGAGGATCACAAGAGGAAGATTTAAGAGGTAATTTCTCTCCCTCCTCTCCTTTAATTTCCTTTCAAGTTCAAGTTCCTTTCTTGATCTCTCCCCACCTATATTCATCCAAATTTTTTTAACTCCAGTATTATACATATACTGTAATTTTATGATTCTATTGGGATATTATATTACCCCACACCCTTTCCCTCTTCCTTTTATTTCATTAAAGAGAACGTTGTTCATGAGGTGTTAATTTATCACCTTAAAAAACAACATGCTCTCTTCTTCCATTTCTACCTTCAGATCTGGTCATGAAACCATTTTTATGGTTGAACCAGAATATGTTATATGTATTATGTTCTATTTTAAAGTTCTGTAAATAACCTATGGACATATTACTAAGTGAAAAGATAAAACAAGTTCGTTGTGATCCAAAAACCGCTCAAATTAACCCAAATAATCATCATTTAATTCTTATCTAATGATTAAACCACATGGATATAATTTGATCATTAAAAAACCTATAATATAATTAATAACATTTAATATCAGTTCTGGATGTTTACCCATATTGTACCCAAGCATCAATTAAAAAATATAATTGAACCACCAAAAAAAACATAAAAACGAACATCCCCGAACAATGTTTTTAAACTCTATAAGTCATCCAAAGGAACATAATATGAAATTATGAAACTAGAATGAACCCTATTAATGTACATATGGTTATGGATTTATAATTAATTAATATAATGTCATTATACAGGACATTAAAGAGAAATAAGCATTCAGGTACAAGGTAAGGGGAAACCTCGAACACAATTTTCTTCCTTCAGGTTCTCCCTCTTTCACTCTATTTTTGATATGGTTACTCCATAAAGATCATTTTTTCATCATTGAATTTAATATTCTGGGATATACGTGTTTTTCACAGGTTTTTATGTCCAAAAAATGTTTTTCCAAAAGAAGTCTTCTTTTAAGAATGCCCCTTTTACTTATTACTCAAAGTGGACGGTTCTTGTAAAATGTGTGTTATTCCCTCTTTTTTTGGGAACCCAAAGCTTATGAATGTGTTATTATGAGATTAAACACATTCCTTTTCATGAGTTCATTATGTTGATCTATGTTATATGTTCATTTTTTAATGCATGATAAATGATATTGTTATGATGTGACGGGTGCGCCCAGAATTATATAGCGCTCCAATGCATTGGGTAAAGTGATGAATCTCATGAGTAAATGTAAAATTATGTTTTAACCAGATGATAGATTGGTTCAAAAGTATGTGTGGTAGTTAACCACTAAGAAATGATGTTTCATTTTATGCATTGCCACATTTCATGTTTTTGATTTATGCTCCTCTCATGTTCATGATCTTTTGCCTATGTTATTATTATGCTCACCCCATGCTATATTGTTCTTATCTATCCTCTTACTGGGCTTCTAGCTCACCCCTTTTGATGTATATAATCAGGTGGCTACATGTACTAAGGATAGGACAAGTGCCACTAAGAATCTAGAGAAGAAGGAATTAAATAAATTGTTTATGGTTGATGTTGTATTTGTTATGTGTTGTCCTAGTTTTCCCAAGACACTAATCCTTTAGATCCTCTATGTGTAATACTATTATGTTTTTATCTTTGAAATGCTGTAATAGTAATGTATGAAAATGCTGGGATGCTATAGTTGGTATCAGAGGAAAGGTTTAGTTAAGTTGGGGATTTGGATTAGTGAACCCTAGAGAAAACCAACAACAAGAGACTAAGTACAAAGATTCACACAATGATATTTACCTAGGGATCCCATATGTTATGTTTTTGGTATTATTTTCTAAATGAATAAGTTATTCATGACTTTTATACTTATATTTTGTTCTAACCTTTTCAATTTTAGAAAATTGTGGGAACTAGGAGAAATCATGCCAACAACTCATGCAAGGGACAATGTAACGATTTCCCGAACGACAT
This sequence comes from Viscum album, assembly GCA_963277665.1. Taxonomy (NCBI): domain Eukaryota; kingdom Viridiplantae; phylum Streptophyta; class Magnoliopsida; order Santalales; family Viscaceae; genus Viscum; species Viscum album. The sequence continues at coordinate 586,059,078 of OY728130.1, forward strand.
CTCTAATGATTTGGGAGGTGGAGTTCAAAACTTCATGGTGATTCTTACCCAATTATCTTTGGTTATGAATAATAACCATAATAATGGGGAACACCCTCCTTTACTGAAGAGGGATCAACTAGCGATTGAATGTTTTATGCGGCAATGACCACCGACGTTTTGTGGATCTTCTGATCCACTAGTTGTGGAATAATGGGTCAACTCCATGGAGAAGATCTTTTCTGTGCTTCACTGTTCCAAGACGGAGAAAGTGACTCTAGTCATTTATCGTCTAGATGGAGAAGATGATCAATGGTGGGATTTGATTAATAACACCAAGCCAATGGAGGAAATTGAAGAGATGGAATGGGAAGACTTTAAGAAAATGTTTCTTAATAAGTACTTCCCATGAACTCTTCGCACAAAGATGGAGGGATAATTCATAGAGCTTAAGAAAAAAGAAGGAGAATCTGTCACAACCTATGAAGCAAATTTCACAAGGCTCTCAAGGTATGATTCAGGTTTTGTTATCAACAATGATATAAAAATTGATAGATTCTTTAGTGGATTAAAACTACACCTTCGAAAGGTTCTTGCGATTGGAGACTTTGGGAGTTATGAAGAAGTTGTTCAGTGTGCTCTCAAAGTGGAGATGGAGTTTGGAAAATGGTCTCATGGCTATGGAGATATGAAAAGAAAGATGGATTTTCAAGATGGTGGATCTAATGACAAAGGTGGGAAGAAAAATCAACGACCCACGTGCCAAAAATGTGGGAAGTTGCACAATGGGAACTACCTCAAAGGGACGGGGAAATTCATCATGTGTGGGAAAGAAGGACACCATGCTAAAGAGTGTCGAAAAGACATGAAAAGGAAGGATCATGTAGCTGATGAAAGGAGAGAACCACTCGTGGTTCAATGCTACAACTGTAGGGAGCTAGGGCACTATTCAAACCAGTGCACTAAACCTCGAGTTCTCGAGGGTAATCAACGTCAGCAACCACCAAAGCCAAATGAACAAGGGAAGGATTATGCTATCACTTCTGTGGAGGTGGAGCATGATAATGAATCTGTACAAGGTACACTTAATATTCACTCAAGAATGGAAAAATTATTATTTGGTTCTGGTTCTACTCATTCCTTTATATCTTGCAAGTTTTCTAGAACTATAGAATCGATGCCCCGAAACCTTGAAGTAGAGATATCATTAAAAACACAAAGTGGTGAAATCATTGCAACCCAAGTGTTTGAATCTTCTCCTGTTGATGTATGTGGTAAGATTCTTCTGGAAAATCTCGTAATACCTCCCTTGGTGGAATTCGATGTTATAATGGGAATGGATTGTCTCTCATTATATAGAGTACAAATCAACTATTGGGGAAAGGAAATATATTTTCATATTCCGAACCAACCCATGCTCCTCTAAAATGAAAGGAAGATCATGAATCTCCTTTGATAAATCCATCAATGGTTTGGGTGTTGATTCCCTATGAAGATGCATACCTCGCACAAATGGTTGAGTTGAAGGAAAGTTCCAAACTTGAGGAAATTCCCATCGTGAGGGAATACGACGATGTATTTCCCAAAGAGTTACCCGGAATCCCCCCAGATCGTGAGGTAGAGTTCTCAATTGAACTCATTCATGGAGCTACTCCTATCTCGAAGTTCCCCTATAAGATGGCTCCTATTGAACTCGAGGAGTTAAAGAAGCAGCTGCAAGAGAATCTGGACAAAGGGTTTATATGCCCTAGTGCATCACCTTGGGGTGCAGAGTGATATTTTTCAAGAAGAATGATGGAACCATGCAGTTGTGTATCGATTATCGGGAACTCAACAAGATCACCATAAAGAACAAGTATCCTCTACCAAGGATTGATGAATTGTTTGATCAGTTAATAGGAGATCAATACTTCTCAAAGATGGATCTTCGTTCTGGATATCATTAAGTAATGGTGAAGAAGGAAGTTATTCAGAAGACTGCCTTCAGTACAAGGTATGGGCACTATGAATTTTTGGTGATGTCCTTTGGAATTACTAATGCCCCTGAAATCATCATGGATTTGATGAATAGAGTCTTTAGACATTACCTCGACAAATTTGTGGTAGTTTTTATTGATGATATTCTCATATACTCCAAGTGCAAGGAGGAATATAAAGAACATCTAAGACTTGTGTTGGCGGCATTGAGAAAGGAGAAGTTGTACGCCATGTTCATCAAGTGTGACTTTTGGATGAATCGAGTCACATTCTTGGGACATGTGATCACAAATGAGGGAATTTCTGTGGATCCTTCAAAGACAAAGGCGATTGAGGAATGGCCCAGGCCCTATAGTGTCACAGAAATCAGTAGTTTTCTTGGATTAGCTGGGTACTACGGATGTTTTCTGAGAAACTTCTCACGATTGTCAAGCCCAATAACAAAGTTAACAAGGAAAGGGTTAAAGTATGTCTGGATGGAATAATGTGAGGTAAGCTTCAAGGAGCTAAAGAGAAGGCTGATCAATGCACCTGTACTCACACTACCAAAAAGTGGAGAATTTTTTGTGATATACAGTGATGATTCAAAGAAAGGCTTGGGTTGTATACTCATGCAAAATGATAATGTGATAGCCTACGCCTCACGACAGTTGAAGATCCATGAGAAGAAGTACCTGACGCATGATCTAGAGATGGAATCCATGATTTTTGCCTTGAAAATCTGGCGGCACTACCTTTATGGCGAGAAGTGTGACATATACACCGACCACAAGAGCCTGAAGTATATATTCACACAAAAGGAGCTCAACATGCGTCAAAGGAGATGGTTAGAGCTAATCAAGGATTACGATTGCTCTATTCACTATCATCCTAGAAAGGCGAACTAGGTAGCTGATGCTCTAAGTAGAAAAGAACCTGCTACTCTATCCATGTTGAGGATTGAGAAAGACCCTATCTTCATGGATATGCAAAGGATGGATTTGGGAATCATAAGGGCAGGGGATACAACCTACCTTTCCCAAATGATTGCACAAACATCCATTCAAGAGAAGATTAAGAAAGCACAATGGGATGATGTAGAGATACAGAAGAGGGTGAATGCAGTAAAGGAAGGGAACCTGCAAGAGTTCCATATCGACAATGATGGTATGATTCAGTTTGGAACGCGGATTTGTGTGCCTTCATCACCCAGGATAAAGGAGGAGCTATTGGATAATGCACATAGCTCAACATTCTCTATCCATCCTGGGAGTACCAAGATTTACGGTGATCTTCAAGAACACTTCTGGTGGTATAACATGAAGAAGGAGATTGCGGAATATATATCAAGGTTCTTGTTTTTTCAGCAAGTTAAAGCTGAGCGACAAAAGTACAAGGGTATGATGCAACCATTGGCTACACCCATGTGGAAATGGGAAAATGTTACTATGGATTTTGTCACGGGTCTCCCGAAGATGTCAAAGGGAAATAATGCAATATGGGTTGTGGTTGATCAACTCACCAAGACTGCCCATTTAATCGCTATTCTGGAAGACCTCTCACTTGAACAACATGCAAGGATATACGTGAAGGAAGTGGTAAGACTGCACGGTGTTCCACTCTCAATTCTCTCCGACTGTGACCCAAGGTTCACATCTATATTCTGGAGGAGCCTTCAACATGCTTTGAGTACTGAATTAAATTTCAGCACGACCTATCACCCCTAAACCGATGGCCAGTCTGAAAGGGCTATTCAGACACTTGAAGATATGCTAAGAGCCTTCTCTCTTGAATTCAAAGGTGGTTGGCATCAGCATCTCACATTGGTTGAGTTCTCATAAAACAATAGCTTCCACTCGAGTGTTCAGATGGCTCCGTATGAAGCTCTTTATGGGAAGCGATTTAGAACTCCGACCTATTGGGATGAAGTTGGAGAAGGAAATCTACTTGGACCCGATCTTGTTCAAGAGATGAAAGAGAAGGAACAAGTCATCCAGAAACACATCAATGCTGCTCAATGTCGGAAAAAGGGCTATGCTGACAATCGTTGAAGGGACTTGGAGTTCGACGTTGGAGATAAAGTCTTCCTTCGAATATCTCCATGAAAGAGAATCATGCGATTCAGGAAGAAAGGGAAGCTAAGCCCAAGGTACATTGGCCCCTTTGAAATCCTTGACCGCATAGGAGCCATGACCTATCATCTTGCACTTCCACAGAATATGGCTCATGTTCATGATGTGTTTCATGTATCACTACTAAGGAAGTACATTCCAGACCCCTCACATGTACTAAACTCATAGGTGGTGCAACTGGAAGATGATCACTCCTATGAGGAGCAGCCGGTAAAGATTCTGGACTGAAGTGATAAGGTTCTACGCAACAAGAAAACTCATCTTGTCAAAGTGTTGTGGAGGAACCATATGTTTGAGGAAGCAAATTGGGAACCAGAAGAGGCAATGAAGGAGAAGTACCCTCACCAGTTTGTGTAATGTGAAATTTTGGGGGTGAAATCTCTTAAGGGGTGAAGAGTGTTACGACCCAAAGTTTTTAAATAGAAATTCCCTTCTTATAAATATGTCATAAAATGACATGAAAACACAAAAAAATGAACTACTAAGTTATAAGTAACCTTTAAACATAATTTTGTCACTTCTATGTTTGGAATTTTGAAAATCCGACATTCACGGTTGTGTTCAATATGATTTTTGGAGTAGAATGAAACAAAAATAATTTTTGGTGAATAGTAACTTTCCCTTATGAATAGTAAAATACCCTTATGAATAGTAATATGAACCTTATGAATATTAAATAAGAGTAACATTACCTATGAGTAATAAAATAAAATTTAGACATCTTAGAAAGTGACAATTTGACCTTAGTAATCATTTTTTGTATTTTATAAGTCATAAATAATTAATTATAATTAATTAATGAATTTAAAAAAATATTTATTTCCCTAAAATGTATTCATAAATTATTTAATCAATGTCTAATAGTTTTTAGATAATGTTATGAGACCCTATGTAATTTTTGAAAGAACTATAACATCAGTTTTAATCTTAAAAACTGTTTTTTTAAGTAAATTTTGATTTTAATTTAATATTAAATTAATAATATTTAAAAAATTATTTTTGAAAAATGGTCTTCATTTTTGGATTCTACACGTCAAAAAATGGTCGGGGTAAATTTTTGGGATTTTTCTGAGATACTTGAATTTTTGATGAATAGTTGAATCCGATAATTCACAATAATTGCTAAATAATGTATTAATTGAGTCATTGATGATGTTCTACTGATGTAAGAACAATTGGTTCTGGATTAAATTATAAAATTACTATTCTTGGTCGTTCAAGACTCACTATTCCTTGTCTTAGGTGAAATTAATAAACTAATCAATTTTATATTAAGGAAACACCTCTCCCCTCCACTATAAAAGCCACCCTCACTCGATCTTTTCCTCACACCTCTCAAGCTCCAAGAATTCCCTAAAATCTGCCCAAAAATCTTCCCTAGCACCTCCCCCAAGTCCAAAATCTTCTGGTATCATCAAAAGACCATGACTAGCTTCGTTAAGGAGGATCTCAAGAGGAAGATTTAAGAGGTAATTTCTCTCCCTCTTCTCCTTTAATTTCCTTTCAAGTTCAAGTTCCTTTCTTGATCTCTCCCCACCTATATTCATCAAAATTGTTTTTTAACTCCATTATTATACATATAATGTAATTTTATGAATCTAATGGGATATTATATCACCCCACACCATTTCCCTCTTCCTTTTATTTCATTAAAGAGAACGTTGTTCATGAGGTGTTAATTTATCACCTTCAAAAACAGCATGCTCTCTTCTTCCATTTCTACCTTCAGATCTGGTCATGAAACCATATTTATGGTTGAACCAGAATATTTTATATATATTATGTTCTATTTTAAAGTTCTGTAAATAACCTATGGACATATTACTAAGTAGATAGTTAAAACAAGTTTGTTGTGATCAAAAACCGCTCAAATTAACCAAAATAATCATCATTTAATTCTTATCTAATGAATCATCCACATGGATATAATTTGATAATTAAAACTCCTATAATATCATTAATAACATGTAATATCAGTTATGTATGTTTACCCATGTTCTACCCAAGCATCAATTTAAAAATACAAGTGAACCACAAAAAAACATAAAAACGAACATCCCCGAACAATGTTTTTAAACTCTATAAGTCATCCAAAGGAACATAATATGAAATAATGAAACCATAACGAACCCTATTAATGTAAACATGATTTTGTATTGATAATTAATGAATATAATTTCTTTATATAGGACATTAAAGAGAATGAATCATTCGGGTACAAGGTAAGGGGAAATCTCGAACACATTTTTCTTCCTTCGGGTTCTCCCTCTTTCACTCCATTTTTGATATGGTTACTCCTTAAAGATCATTTTTTCATCATTGCATTTAATATTCTGGGATATACATGTTTTCACTGGTTTTTATGTCCAACAAAATATTTTCCAAAAGAACTATTCTTTTAAGAATGCCCCTTTTACTTCTTACTCAATGTGGACGGTTCTTGTAAAATGTGTGTTATTCCCTCTTTTTTTGGGAACCCAAAGCTTATGAATGTGTTATTATGAGATGAAACACATTCCTTTTCATGAGTTCATTATGTTGATCTATGTTATATGTTCATTTTTTAATGCATGATAAATGATATTGTTATGATGTGACGGGTGCGCCCAGAATTATATAGCGCTCCAATGCATTAGGTAAAGTGATGAATCTCATGAGTAAATGTAAAATTATGTTTTAACCAGATGATATCTTGGTTCAAAAGTATGTGTGGTAGTTAACCACTAAGAAATTATGTTTCATTTTATGCATTGCCACATTTCATGTCTTTGATTTATGATCCTCTCATGTTCTTGATCTTTTGCCTATGTTATGATTATGCTCACCCCATGATATAATGTTCTTATATATCCTCTTACTGGGCTTCTATCTCACCCCTTTTGATGTATATCCTTAGGTGGATACATTTACTAAGGAGAAGACAAGTTCCACTAAGAAGCTAGTGAAGAAGGAATTAAATAAATTGTTTATGGTTTATGTTTTATTTGTTATGTGTTGTCCTAGTTTTCCCAAGACACTAAACCTTTCGATCCTCTATGTGTTATACTATTATGTTGTTTATCTTTGAAATGATGTAATAGTAATATAAGAAAAGGATGGGATGCTATAAAAATGGTTGGATATTATTTATTTAATCAGTTTCTAATTGTGTGAGTTAGTTTGGTATTATGAACTGCTAGTGGATACCTTAAGTCATATGCTTACTTGATACCATGACCTTTACAGTGACAATTGGGGGTTCTGTGTAAAGATGAAAACATATGAGTTTATGGAATGGTAGTTTCTCTTAGCGTGTCCATGAATGATTTCATTATTTTATATTCTACCCCACACACGTTGATAGTGAAACCGACACCCATGTATTCTGAGAGGTGTTTTCTCTAACATCCGAGATAACGAGGGAATGGATGGATACATTTTTCTCTCCCACTTCTTTCCTTATAAACATAGATGAGTAGAAATATCTTGGGTTAAAATGGATAATAGTATAAAGAGTTAATTTTCTAGGGGAATGATGGCTTAAATTTTATCATACATATATATGTGCTCTATAAAAGTTTCAATTATATAGAATATTTGTATCAGTTTGTGGTGAATTTAGATTATCGCGAGTGTGTGTGCATAAGGTATGGTGTCTTGAGGTATAATATATTTACACGGTATATAGTGGCTTCAAAAAATACACTTGATTATAAATTAGATGGTGATTATGATGAGATGGATATGTGGGATGATTCCATTAGGAGATGTTGGGACCTACATGGAACTAAAGTTATTATGCCTGAGGATTGGATCACAATAGAGATAACTTAATTTTGAAGGGATTGATTACAAGATGTGTGGTATTAGGGAATGACATTGACAAAGCAATAAGGAAGTGGAAGTGGGTTACCTTCATTTATAAATATATTCTTTTGATTTATAATGGTTTACATCTAGGAATAATTTATTTAGTGAGATATGGTTAGGATAGTGAAACATATATTACCCATTTAGGTGATGAGTTAGTTTCATTTTATATTCACTCGGCTATAATATTATTTTTTACATTTGTAATGATAGGTTTTAGGGAGTTTATTAATAATTATACTTTTATTTCTCACCCTATATATACCTAAATTGTTATTAGGCCAATATAAAGAAGTTAGTGATCAGGGTGGGCATTACTAGATCAGAGGAATTTTTAGTAACTGTCAAGAGTTTTAGGAATTCATTTTCATTTCCTAGTATTACTTTTTATAATTTTTATTTTTTTATTTTAGATAATTTATGTGAAAATATGTATCATAATTTTCTTCTCTTTTATGATTATTATTGGTTAGAAATATCATTTTTATCTCTTTCTCATTGAAATATATTGAGGTTATTACCTAATATGTTTCTAATTCATATAACCTTGGTTCTATTAAAAAAACCCATGGCCTATTTTAGTATGGATTTGGGTATCTTTATCTCTCATCCTTCATTATCAGCCTAGGAGGGGTATCTTTATAGGGAGGGGGTCATGATAAAATAATATCAAGTAATTGGCATAAGGGAAAACTATATAGTAAATTAATAACATATAGTAATTGTTAGAACATAGAATATAAAATATAGATTCATAAGGATATTAACAATGTTTTTAATGAACTTATTTTGATTATCTAGTTCATTAGGAACACAATAAGAACAAATCAGGACCTAATGTAAGGGTTTTTGGATATCAATTTTGTTTCATTGATATATGAATCACATTCACCACTTGTCTCTTTTTTTGTCTATGTATTATGAATAGATTTAAAATTTCATAAATTTAATGAAATATATGTAATTTAAAAATCTATATCGTATTGTATCTTCCAAATATTTTTCATTTCAAAAGACTATGACACTATAAGAATGTTATTTAACAAAACCCTTTTTCTTTATTTTATTTAGTTTCATCTAGAAAATTGTAATTCAAAAATTGGTTTCTTCCACAGTATAATTTTTTTTTATGGAACTTTCCCATACTCTCAAGTGAAAATGAATGTTTTAATTTATGGATTTTACCTTGATGAATTTATTCCTCATAAACTATTAAATTTTTGAAAATAATTCTCATCCTCTTAAATGATGATTTACCCCCATGTCCATAATTTCCATTCCTTTCAATTTTATCCTTTTTAATTGAAAAATTAATTATTTTTTATCTCATGATAAATTCATATTTTTATTCCCATTTTTTCAAAATAATGTTTTATTATCCATTTTTATTATATGGGATTTTATCAATGATATTTTAAAACAAGAAAGGTGTCTTTCAGACAACCCTCATTAATTGTTGGAATATGTGCATCCTTTATTTTTCTCACATTTTTATCTATCTTCATAACATGTGACTCCCCCATATTCAATAATATATATATATATATATATAAATTATATCTAGTTTAATTTTTTTCCTTTATTGGGGCTAATTTATATTTTGATATTTCTTCGCAATTCAATCTTCTAAGTGAAAAACATTTTAGGGAACTTCCATATATATAATTTCATTTCTTTTATCACACCCATCAACTATTTTAACAATGAACAAATTTTCAAAAAATTGAATTATTTTATATAAAACTATCCAGGAAAAATTATTCTTTAAAGGAAAACAATAATATATTTCCTTCAATAAATTATCATTTTCTCATTTTTAAAATAATTTTTTTCTTTAATCTCATTGATCAATATCATGTTTTTTACCTTTGAAATAAATAATAATAAAATATGATTATTTATTAAAATCATTAATGTATAAAATGAATTATTTTCATATTCTCTTGTGAATATTTTACATATACCATTTAGATGTGAATTGACAAAATATTATGAAACATGATTCTTTCTCATGGTGATTATAATTATCATGATTTATGTATGGTTAATTTTACTTATATGGCACACATATCAATATATATGTTCTAGATATAAATTTTTCACTATGATATAACTATAATGAATTAGATAATGTTTCTATCTTATAAGAAACCATGTGTGGTACGAAAGTGGTAAGAAAACTATATTATGTTGTTTTATCGATGAGATTTGGCTATCATGCATGGGAGGTTATCCTGAGAATACTATATTATGTTGTATTAGTAGTGAGCCTTGAATTATTCTTATGATGTCATTTTTTATTTTGTTTCCACATATTTATGATTCCATGATCATATAATATCATATCTATATTCCATGTTTCCATGCTTATCTCACACACTTATGTCACAATAAATGTCTATTCTTCTAAGATTACATTTTATTCCAAAGTGATTTATGGAAAACACTCATTACTGTATATTCTTTTAAAATACGAATTTCACCATTCACATGTTTTCTTATATTCTTTTGATCTAACCCCTAAGGACATGTGGATATGTTTTCTCCTACTGAGAATTTGATATCACCCATTTCATATGTTTCCATTAAATTGGTTATAAAGATAAGTATAAATTATGTTAATACCATAATGGGGACTAGAAGAGTTCAATTATGATGAAATATTCACATGTTTTGTAAAATAAGTTTCCCTTTTAACTAATCCACAATGACACTAACCCAAATAGTTCTTTGAGTTGTGTGATTTTATTTTGAGATGTAATGTTTAAATTTTAGTAATTATGTAAAGTAATGATATTTATATATCTGGTTGATATTCAAGAAATCAAAATGAATAATCAATGATGCTCACACAACCAGAAACAAATACACTCAAATAATAAAACTAGTGAAAACACTGCATTGAGAATAATATATCTTGAATGAAACTACCTTATCAGGGTTTATTCCCACCTATAAAGTCCCATCATTTATTTAAGTCAATGAGATGTTTTGGATAACCTTTTATCCACAAGCTATCCATTTAAATAACCTTCCAAGATTTATCCACGAGTAACACTGATAATATGGCCTTGTACAAACCCTCCCCTCTTGGGAACACCTCCAACCCTCTCTCAATTTCTCTCAGTATATGCTCTCTGAAAATCATTAAATTATATAAAAATTGGTGTCTCAAGAACTTAAATTTGAAGAACACAACACATCCACCAACAAGATGAAACATGTTTTTTCATGAAACTTATAGAACAAGTAGTTGGAGTAAAAAACATAGATGGTGTCACTTGAAGGAATGTATCACCACGATATAATATTCCACTATATAAGAACCGTGTTAAAATAATCTAAGAATCCTTTCATATTGGTAACTTTGAACAGCAACTTCAAGGTCTCATAGCTACTATGTTAACGTATCACACCTACTATAGCGAGGTCTCACAACTTTTTCTTCAGGGTAACACATCTAGAATCCATATATATAAGTTTATTCATAATCCATTCATAAATATTTAACACTTTGAAACCCATGCTATAAACTCACATAAGGGTGAGCACACATTTTGAAAAAGTAAGTTGACCAACATGTAATGATAACCTACCTACCAAATATCACACTTCAGGATAAAAAAATTTCCTCATGTAAGGGTAAAATTGTATAACTCTAGTTTTCATAGTTTTATCATTTGAATATTTATTTATGTATATCTATATTTTTACTCATTGTTGTCATAGTGTTTCAGGTGCCATAGTACACCATAATTAATTTAGGAAAAATATTAAGGAATTTAAAGCATGCATTCTAATATTTTGGGAATTAATGGAATTCCCTTCAATCTGAATCTTAGATGGAAAATCCAAGACCATATATGATTTTAGAATGTGGGATTCCCCCTAGGAATGACATAAGTTTCTTCAGTGCTAATTTTTTTTCTCAATTTCATTCATTGGTGGGCGTGTTTAACAAATTAAATTATTAAATTAATTAATTAATTAAATTCATATCCTAGCCCTATCATATTTAAATGAATGGTTATGGAAGACCCATGTAGATATTTATATTACCCTATTATATTAGAAAGTCAGAGAGAACTACCATTCGAATTGTTAAGCATGTGATCCTAAATCGATGATGATCAATCAAGGAGATTCGTTAGATGAACAATGAATGTAGAATAATCTTAAACATCATCTCTATTGAATGCGTTCTTCACTAATGATTTATCTATTCCCAAGTTAGGGCTCATAAATTCTTGGATTCATTACTTGTTTATTTATTTCTAGCATGTATTTGATATATCTTTAATAGTTTTTATGTTTCTCTCCCTGAACCATAAATATCTATTTTTTTCTTTATTAACCAAATTTTGTTTCACAATTAATGGATTTCCTAATTATGATCATTTGTTAGGTTAAAAATTGACAATAATAATCTCAGTTTTTTATTCTAACGATCCTATATTTTTTCTTCACATTTTTTTCATTGGTCTAATGGGTCTACAATTTGACCATTCAAAACTAGTCAGAGTGTGTTTGAACTTCCAGACTCACAATAGTTATAAAATATACCTTGGGATTAATGGTTTTTGGATGGATTTAAGTGGGAATATGGATTTTGGATGATAGTTCCAAGGATTCAAACCCCATTCGGTGATAGTAGTCATGATAGATCTTTTATGGGAAACATGAATCCCAATTTTTGGCCATTAAGGGCCAAGAATCAATGACTAGATATATTTCCCCTTTTTTCATAGTTTGGGAGATTTTATGAGTATATTTATTATGGGATCAGTGGATGACATGAGAATTTCATAAGAAGATTTTATTTCTTTGAAACTTCAGATTATACATTGTGTAATCTAGAAGAACAAACACCATTTTTATCAGTTTCATTTCATGGTGAGGATTTCCATGTGATTTAAATATCACATGACATGTTGACCAGACTACATGCCATGTGACAATACACAAGTGTTTAAGTCGTGTAATAGGAGGACACTGATGGGACCCTAGGTGATCATAGACATCATGTCACCCTAGTGAGACATCTTATAGAGGGACATAGCCAGTTGATTTATGTTCATGGAAGATCATTACCAAATCCTTAGGAAGTTCCACACACCATGTGTATTGATGAAGATGCCTTGTAATATCCTTAAAATATCCAAACTTGACGATCTTTCTCTTCAGGACTCTATTTTTGGTTCATGAGTATCCCAATCTATGTATAATTATACATAGGATGTGATGGTGTCCATTTTTTTAGAATAAGATATATGGGATGATAAAATAATATAGGGATAATTCTACTAGTTGTACTTATCTAATGATAATGGTCATGTTTTATCATTAATGAGATACTAGGTTAACTACACCCTTTTCCCATGAGGGTGATGGTCGCAAATTTCTATTATTTAGGTATTTTCAGTAATACCTCGCACTACAAAGGGTGCAGGTCCTCTATCTACAAAGTATTACTCTCTATTATCATTATCTAGTGGGGTGTAGGTCCTCTATGAGAGTTAGTGATCCCACAACTATAGAAAAAATTATTGAGGAGTATTCCATCTATTCATATTCTTGTGAGCTTGTGTGGGGTGGATTTCATCACGGATGGGTCCTTTGGAGCTATGTGTTGACTTATTATCCTTAGTTGGTTGTGGTATTTAAAATTCCTCTCCATTGTTGACTAGGTTTTTAGAATAATAATACTTAATGATGGGTTTCATTTCCTTCTTTGAATTATGATTTGAGATGACTACTATTTTTTATTGCTTCAATCATGGTTTTTGTGGTTTCCTACTGAGTATGTTTATACTCTCCACTATATTTATTTAACCACCCATGTGATTCCTTATACATACATTAGAAAGATTTGTGGTGACCTTAGTGGACCTATTATCAGTTGATCATAGAAGTACTTATAAGTGATGATTGTTGTCAATGGTCATTAATTGAGATTTTGAGCCAGTATCTCGTATGTGCTTCCTTTTTTCAGTTATTTTTAGCTTGAGATATCTTTTATCTCTTGCTGGGTGTGTATTTTTTCCATTTTTCTTTCTTTACCTTGAGTTACATTGATGTTTTTACTAGATATTGTTTCATGTATTTTTTACTCTGTATAAGTTTTAGATTTATAATATCATTTCATGCTGTCATGGTGCTATGTGTATGAATGTGTACATATACATTAGTCTAAGGCCTCTCATTTCAGTAATATGAATACCCAAAGCCTGTTTCTATCGCTTAGCCTATTAGATATGGGCCTAAGGTGTCACCCTTTTCTTACTGCTATGCCAAGTAGGCCTATGGTGGGTCGGGTCATGAAAAAGTGGTATCAAATGAGTTTTTTCTTAGGGATGGTGTTTAGAGTTAGCAATGTTGTGAGTTTTTTTTTGGGAACTTAAGGAAATGATTTTAAAGTTGCTCAAGTTCATCTATCTATTCAAAAAAAACCCATGGTGGTACATCAATTGACATATCCATACACTGTGACTCTAACTACATGTTAGTAGACTCAATAGGTTATGGAACTATTTTTGGGAAACCATTGTTTTATGCATCATATAGGATTGGGTTTTTTGACTTACATGTCCTTTTTCAGTCATCAACCTTGATATTTTCATTTAACTTTGGTACATCTTGTAAATTTTTAGCATGCCTTCATGATAGCAACCATCTAGGATTCCAGGAAATATTCACGAAGATCTACAGTTGAGCAATGAGGCCTCAGTACATAGACCTATTCAAATGGTGTTCCTTATAAGAGACAATAGAGATGCGATTCAACCTGATGGGTAGCAGGTGCATCCACTCCTACTAGTTCATGCAGATGGTCATTTGTGTGTTTATTATATGAAATATTATGTGGGTCAAGATGACGATGCATGTAGTCTTTGCACATTACATGAGTTACATTGATAGATATCACCTAGATTTTGCACTGATCCAAACCCTCATGTAGTAAATGATTTTATCAAGTCAGTGGTCTGAGTTTTTTATAATGTATGAAACCAAAATGATCAAATAGTTTCTCTCTGATCTATCATTCATCATGGAGTATAAGGGTGTTGGTGGGGACTGATCCCTGATACCCATGACCAAAGGATTCTCTCATAGACATACATTCAATTCTTGTTTTGTGATAACTATTATCGTTGGATCATATACTCTATATGGATCTAGCACCTTATCGATCTTCAATAAGAACATATTCCAATTTATTAGCATGTATAAAGGTTTACCAACCTCTCATGATACTCTCTAAATAAGTTGTTAGATAGATTATTTCAAGAACAAAAGATTGGGTAGGGCCTCTGTGGTGTTATTTGGACTAGAAAAGGCTCTTTATATATTCCCACTTATGTTGGAGTGCTGAACCAGGACAAGATGAAAGATATATTTCTAGAATATGGGTTGGAAAAACCCTGGAAGGGGGATCTATAGGTGGGAGATGATGTTATGACCTACCACCACCCCTACAAGGTTGACCACACTAGGCTCATAGGGTTGTAAGTAGAGTCTATGGAGGGATATGATATGGATGCATATGTGATTACTCAAGTTATGATATGTGTCTTCTCTACTTTAGATCCAATAATTTTTTGAAATAGGTGATATTCAATAATTCATTTCCATATACCATGTACAAGATCATGAGACTCCTATTGATTTTTTTGTCTCTTCAGATGTGGTTTGAGTTTCTTACAGGTATTTATTCTTCTAGTTCTCACATATTTTTGCAATGGAAGTTGGAAATCATTTTATAGATTTTCTCCTGAGACTTATTGGTTTTTATGATAAAACTATATGAAATAATCCTATGTATGGACTACTTTTCTATAGTTCATGATAAGATAGATTGTCCGTATAAGAGAGTTAAATACTTATTAGATAATGGGGAGATGATATACTTCAATGGAGAGAAGAAACAATTGGAATAATGAGTGGGGCTCATGAATAGTGAAATTAAACCAAACTTCGATAAGTTAGCGAGTTTATCCATTTGTATAGTATACACTTTGTACATTTGGTATTTTTTTAGTAATGGATGATTATATAAAAATCATTATTGAAGATGGTCTAGGAATACCTATGACTCCGGAGATCAACGTCTATATTGATTTTCACCCTATGACCACACTGATAACTTTTATAGAATAACATATGGTCCTTTCTTAGATCTAGGAGCTAAGGGTTCAGTTGAATGGTTTTTGTGAGAATGTATTTGTCATACCCAATGTGTCCCCCATGTGGCTCTGGTGTTATATTTTTTAAAATAGGAATGGAGATTGTGGATATATGCTTATTTCAATCCCCTAAACTAGGTGATGATAAAAAAAAAGTACTACTTGCTAAGGATAAATGAACTCTTTAACCCACATAAAAGTGAAATAGGGTTCTCAAGGATTGATCCTAGTTCTAGAAACCATTATTTGAGGGTTTAAAATGATGATTTTGTGACGATGGAATTTCTATGTCTCTATATAAATCAGAGACTGATTTGTGGTTTTATTTATTCAGGAAATTATAATTTACTCTGCATCTAAGGATGAGAATACAATCCATTTGAGATTTTCTATAGATATACTCCAGGAGTACCAATTAAATGGTATTCTATTGAAGTGTCAGTTTTGGATTCAATAAGTTTTTTTTGGGTATGTCATCTATAAGAATTGTGTATAATTGGAACATAAAATGATTGATTCGCTACTTTATTGGGTTCCACTTAACAAAATTTCATAGGTGTAGTGTTACCTCAATTTAGTAGGGTAATATCTAAGATTTTGTATAGAATTTAATAGGATTATGGGCCTTTCAATTCCTTGACATGAAAAGGGAGGCCGTTAGTATGGACTGAGTAGTGTCAGAGAGCCTTCACAGAGATAAGGTATATGTTTTATAGTTCTCCTTTATTAATAGTTTTGGAGGAGGGAGTAGAGAATGTGGTGTTTTGTGGTTCCTCCATAGTTTGGCTAAGATGTGTGTTGATACAGAGGAAGGTGTTGATTTCATATGGGTCTAGAAAGTTGATACTGAATGAGTATAACTATGAGATCTATGACATGGAATTGGTTGTGAAAATATTATCTTGAATATGTGAATACATTCTCTTTTGGGATAGTGCTTTGTTGGTTAGTCATTCCATAAGAGTATCAATTATACTGTTACCCAGAGAGACCTCAACTCGAGAGAGAGGCATTGGTTGGAGTTTCTAAAATACCATTACTTCAAGATAGTCTATAGTCTAGGTAAGTTTAATGTGGTTTCATATTCCCTATGTAAGATGTTCATCTCTCACTTGGTGGAAGAAGAATCAGGGTAGTTAATCTCAATGAAGCTAACCACGGTGAAGGGGAGGGAGGGAGATTATGTTTATTTGATGGTAGTAACTCCACTGCCTTTTCAGCATGTTAAAGTGGCATAGTTGGGTGATGTTGGCTATAATGGTTTGTGTGGCTAGATATCCTCTAGAGATGCACAATATGAATTTTCATAAGGAGGGGAACATGTCATACGTTTCTAGGGATGGATGGTACCTCTAGTCACATTATGTGAGGTGGTTATAAGATAGTTTCATACCTTACACCTATCAATACATCTGAGATTGTTTATGATGTTTGATGACCTTTAAAAACAATTTTGGTGGGAAGGAATGTGGTATAGTGTTGATGATTATGTTTCTTGATACCTCACATGTCAGCAATTAAAGGATAAAAACTAGGTTCAAGTAGGTTTGATATAACCTCTTGATATTCAAGAATTGAAATGGGATAGCATATTGATGGAAATTGTGAAATGGATTCCATGATCATCAAGTGGCCACAATACTAACTACAAAATTATTGATTGACTTACCAATTTGACACACTTTACTATAATATGATAGAAGAGTTCAACTAAGAGTTTTGAGTGTTTATGCATGCAATAAATCATCCATATTCCTAGGTAATCATGATTATTGTGTCTAGATGTGATTTTATGTTATCATCAATATTGTGGAAGGGTTTTGAAAAAGGATTTCGAGATCCAGTTATGGAGGTGTACGGGGTTACACTGCTAGATGGATATCTATAAGTAAACTATAATGGATATGGAAGATATGCTGAGAGCCTATATGTTGGAGGTCATCTTGATATAAGAGGATCGTAAACCATTGGTGTATTTTTTATAAAAGAATTGTTATTATTCCAATATCAGCATGGAACCATTCGAGGAACTATATGATAGACCATTATAGCAACCCTTATATTTTTCTTATATTGGTGAGACATATTTTATTAGTATATAACTACTGTAGATGTTGACAGATATGTTTTAGGTGATCCATGAGGGTATGAGGACAACTCATAGTCTACAGAAATCTTACTCAGATCAATATTATAAACCTATGGGTTCATACATGGATCCCATATCATCCTAAGAGTATATATATAATGATGATTATAGATATTTGGTTAGGATAAAAAGATATACATGAGGTTCATCTGAACATTCCTATTTCTTCATTGGGTTGGTGATGCATTGTTGTCATAGTCCATGGAATTTCTAAATTTTTCCTAGTAAAACTCAATAGCTGACCAGGGTCGTCTCACTTAAAGAGATTCCCAGTTTTCAAATTATTCAAATTCATTTACACTATTTATTTTGGTTTTTTTGTTATATCTAAAATAATTAAATTTAGTTTTTTATTTGTGAAGATAAATTAAGTGATAAAAGTACAGTAACATGCAATGAAAATCAGAGAAGAAAGAACATTTCCTTTTAGGGTTTAGTTTTTGGTTCCTCCATTATTCTTATTTTATTGTTAAAATATAGTTTGATTATAAAATTATAAATCTCATGCATGAATTACTATCCCTTTATTTATTGGGTGATAAATTTCCAATTCTTTGAAATTCTTAATTCCACATCCTTTAATACTCAAGGTTGGTGGAACACCTCAATAAATAGTGTGACACCTTCCAGGTCCAAATCCATCATATCCCACTTCATCCACTAAAAATATCAACTCCATCATAAAAAGAGATTGTGTCCATTATAAGGGGAGGGTAAGATTTAAATAAAATAATATAGGTGAGTACGAGTTTAGTTTTGTGGTAGAAAATCATCACACCCATGCACATAACATTAATGTACAATAAAAAATAATTAAAAAATTAAATAAATAAGAGAAAAATATAAATAATTTAATCTCTCCCAAGGCTATTC
Source organism: Viscum album (assembly GCA_963277665.1). Lineage (NCBI taxonomy): Eukaryota > Viridiplantae > Streptophyta > Magnoliopsida > Santalales > Viscaceae > Viscum > Viscum album. Next base: position 586,078,199 of record OY728130.1, read on the forward strand.
CTTGGGTCAGCCCCCCATTATCAGTAATAAGTGATCACTAGTGGTAGATTTATAATAGAAGAAGAAAATAAATAAAATAAAATAAAAGAGAATTGGATTAAGAAAATAAAATAAAAAAGAAATTTTGAGAAAATTAAAAGAATATGATGATGATGATGATGATGAATTGAGGGTGGAAATACTTGAATATAATAATACCTGAATTATTTTAAAAATAAATTATAAATATATAAAAACGAAAACTAGGAAAAAAATAAAATAAATGAAGAAAGAAAATCTGTTTCAGTCATCCCATGCTTCAACATGGGTTCTCCTCCCTCTCGGGGTTTTCTCCCAATGAATAGAAATACCCTCTATTTATAAATGGTTTTGGTCATCTGTCTCCCCTAATATCTTCATTATAATTATTTTTATTGTTTACAAATAGATTTTTTAAATTTATTATCCTTGGAAATCTATTTTTTTCAAAAGCATAGTATTGAAAAATAGAAAATATTGGTGGTTTCTATTTTTTCTTGACGTGGACTACATGGATTCATGTAAGAGTTAATGTTACATGGTGTTCATGGGATCGATGAAACATAGAAACATTGTTTGTGATGTGGTAGTGGAAATTCTAACCTCCTCTATCCATATAATCTCCATATGGATTAATAGATCTTTACTTATATTTTATAGATCCAAAATTCTTGAAAGGGTATCATCACAGCTGTCTGAGGTGGAAGAAATGATCAATAGTTACTTGGATTGTAATTTGTGGTAGGTGGCTCGAGATTGAGCATCATCAGGTGTAGTAATTTCATTTATCAGAAAATTCATGCTATGATTCAGCATCTTTGAGTGCCGAAGTAGTGTATAATGGTATAATAAGGCTGTCTAGAGGTGAGGGTGCATGATTGAATTGATGCGACACCATTTTAGACATGATGAACAGTAATCAATAATTTTTCATTTCAAATAAAAAGAGATAAGGTGTGAAATATTATTTTATAATGAAAAAGTGTGAAATTGATTCAGAATTTAAGTCTAATGGGGGTTAGAGGACCCTTACCGCCATCAAGGACTATCCTATCCCAGCGAGATGCTCCTCCCATCATCTTGTGGGTCTAACCACGACACACTGGTGAATTCGGGCTTTGGCCCAGCCATACTCCCCATGTACCGTGATTCCTTTCCTCTCAAGAAGGATATTGTTTAGGATGCATATTTGACCATTCCATTAGGGATATCTATGATTCATGTGGCCCATGGATGAGGGATAGCTTTGGTATGGCCTTTTTTTACTATAAATATGTTACAAATTTAGAAATATTTGAATAAAAAATCATTCATAAATAAATTTGACCATTAAAATTATAAATAAATTTCTATAATAAATTTAAATATATAAATATTTTTCCATTTTAATTCATTTTAATTCATTAAATATATATTAAAACTATAAATAAAATCATTTAATAATATTGGGTTATTTTTTGAAACCCTTTAAAAATTATATCAAAATGTTTAATAATATTCATGAAAATATGAATGTGTCAAATATCCCCACACATAAAATATGCTTGTTCTCAAGCATAATATCTCAAAATTTAATTTAAATGGCCACAAATTCAACCACTTTTAAAATTTAAAAGCAATAAAATAAAAATAATTTCAATGGTATACCAAAATTTTAAATTCCAAATAAAATATCAAATTAATTTCTCATTTGTAAAAAAATCAATCAATCACAAAATTTTAATTTTTCATATTGAAAACCGATAAATCTTATCCTTTAATTCATTAAAGTTTATTAATTTATTATTATTACACATTCTAATTCATGATACAATTCACTTTTGAATCTTTTCTCTCATTAATTACGATACTAATTCAAATATATTTATGATCATATAATGAAAACATGCTCCACCCATAGGCTTGTAATGGAACTAAATTATACACTTTTTAAGAAAAAAAGTTCATAAAATCATAAGGAATTTTTAATAAAGGTTCAAATGACTCTAAGGTTTAAGGTTAGTATGAATTGATGTTAAATATTCTGGCTTAAGGTATGAGGATTATCTCTAAAAGTATAAATAGTGATATCAAAACTCAGTGCCTAATAAAAATATCGAATTCAAATTATGACACCACTAACATCCCAAGATCAATGTAAATTTATGATCAATAGAGTGATAATGATTTAATTTATTTTTATTTAATTATGTTCTACATTTCTTTTTATTTCTATTCTCAAAAAATTATAATTTGTTTTACCTTTTCAAAATTCATGCTTGTAATAAACCTCGCATCCATCAGCTAATCACATATGATAAAAAATCATTGGTCTTGTAATGGTTATTATTTTATGCTTCAAAGTCACAACCAATTTTTTCATTTTTTAATTAGAGAATGGAAAATAATAAATTTTCATGAATGAATCATGAAACTTTCCCAATACCCAAAGTATCTCCCCAAACCTTTTCCTCACAATGTATTTTATCCCTTATACCTTTATTTATATCAATCCCATAGTTAAACTTTACAATATCATGAAAATAGAAATATTAGGTTAGGAATGGATAAAAATGTCTTGAAATGTGGATTATATATATCATGGTCATTCAAGGTATCTATGGGATAAACAAGGATTAATGTAAAGTTGGTCTTAAGGATAAGTATTTTCAATAAAAATTCCTCCATAATATTAAATTTATTTTGTACAATCATACATTTGATAAGTACAAATTAATATTCATGTAAGTGATATGTACTAAGATCACTCAAGAAATATTATCAAGATAAAATAGTAAGTACTTATTATATAAATCCACTGATGAATGGGATATATGAAACTAAAAAATAACTCATGAAATTACTAATAATAAAAATTAATTCACATAAATTTTCAAATTTTAATGTCTGAGAAATTTTATGGAAATTTCATTTACATTAATCAAACAATTCTCTCAAATCATGAGTCCACATTTTGATATCCATGCTTCACTCTAATCATTCAATTATCCACTATACTAATTCAATATCATTATCATTAAAATATGAAACATGGAATCCTAGGGTTCATAATAAACTTATGTATCCTAGATAAGTCCCTTAAAGTATAAATTCAAGGCATGGGCATGCCATTTCTAGTTTAGAGATCAAAATAGGGTTTTAGACAAAAAATGTCGGCAGTTTGAACTTAAATAATAATAGAATTAACTCCATATTCTCATGTAGATTAATTCCTCTTAATACACTATATAGGGGATTAATTTTTCTATAATATTCCTATAGTATACAATAAATAATTAAAATTTAATGACCATGCCATTAACGCTCAAAATGATAGAGGGAATGAGATGCATGATAAACTAATTATAAGAATAAAAATGAAATTTCTAGAAATAAATTAAAGATTAATATTGTTATGATCCACAAAGTAGGACCTAGATTTTTTCTACCTCTATAAGGGAAGTACAATCTATTAACCATAATTGATTGGAGGGTTAAGCTTCATGGATTTGAACCATCACATGTGGATTTTTCCAAGTTCCCCCTATACTTTTTTATTAAGGAGTCCATGGATAGATTACACCAATGATACCCCCTTCACAATGAGTTATAGCTTTAATGGTGGGGTTGGATGAAGTGTTGATCATATTATATCTTGGTTTCTACTTTTATTATCCAGTGCTTGCTCAAATTTAGATTCTTAATTTGAATATATAATGGTAATACAAGAAGGTAATTTAACTTAAATAAAATTTAAATATGAATTATCAATATTAAAATTATCCATTTAAATTTATTATCCTATGTCTTGGTTTACTTAGGATCAGACAGTTTTACTTCTTCAAGGGCTTCTTAAAATGAATTCTCATCAAAATTAAGGAGCTCCTTGTGTTCCTCAGAAGGTTTAGGTTCAGGTTCACCTTCCTCCTCCAAGTCAGAAAAAGAATTTTCCAAATATAAAAATTCAAGATAGTAAGAATTAATAATCAATTTAAATTGACGAATATAAAATGAAATGGAGTTTAAGATAATATTATCTCTTTGATTTTGTTCAACTTTAATCTCTTTTTCAGTGGGAAGTGCCTCTTAAAGATGGAACTCAGTGGATGGAATCAGGTAGTCAAGCTACTCTATATATTCTTCAAATTCACCAAATAGGTGGTGCATTATTGCATGTATAGAGAGATATGAAATAGTGATATATATTATATTTTATAACTAATAGTTAGATAAGTTTTACATCATACTCAATCTATAAGTTGTCCAAATCTTGTTGATATCCCACACATTGATCGACAAGCAAGACTTCCTTATCATGAATCCACTCTAACTCATCATGGTTAGATTAGATATGGATATTCAAATGGTTAAGTTATTTATAGTACTTTATTTTTTCCCGAAATTCCTAGATATCTTCAGGGAAATTTGGAAGGACTAAGGATTCTTCCTGGAGTTCCGATTTAGGTTTCTCTTTGGATAAATGGATATATATAGTTATACATTCTATTTTTTTCTTCAGTTTCTCTATGGTTTCTTTAAGTTATTTTTCCTAAGATATTTTACCATCCACTTTTTCCTAATATTCCACTTTAGGGAGTTATTCATAAATATTTTTAGATGTAAGGAATACTCTACATGTGTCTTGGCCATTTTTGGATAAAATTCTAAGAAGTACTCACAAGATTATTTTAACTCTTTGAACAATACTTCAACGATTGGGCACTTGATGGTTTCACTAATTTTCAAAATTAGGTCATTAAATTATTCTCACATAAAATTTATCTTGATTCTCCTTTTATTTTTTTATGAAATAAAAAAGCCCCATCTTTTGTAGACCAGGGTGAGTCATTTATTGATTCTAGAACATGTCAGTTGTGAGTTCGTTAATAATGATAATAAATTAAATAAATTACGAGAAAATGATTTTTTTTAAACAATAAAAAATTATATAAAATTTAAAAATAGAAAAATAATGAAAACTATTGATTAGTTCCATGATAACTTTACCAATTTGGACACATGCCTATCATGGGGCATGGAAAAACATAATTTTTTAATTTTTCCTAGTGCATCATAGTGACCAACCAGGGTCATATCACTTGAGGAGATTAACATTTTTGAACTTACATATTATAATTCACCTACACTAATTATTTTTGTTATTTTTTATCTTCTAAAATAATGAAATTGAGTTTTTTTGAAAATAATTGAAGTGATAAAAATTTCAATGCAAATCAATGAAGAAAGAGCTGGGAATTCTAGGGTTTGATTTTTGGATCCTTGATTATTCTTATTATGTTGTTCAACCTCTGTTTTATAATCAAATTCCAAAATATCATGCATGATTTACTAACCTTTTACTTATTGGGTGTGAAATTTTTAATTCCTATACAATCTCAATTCTACCTCCTCCTATAATCAATGGTGATGGAACACATCAATCGAGAATGTGACACCTTCCAAGACCTGAATCCATCATTTTTCATTTCATCCAATAAACATATCAACTCTATGAAAAACATTTTTCTAGTAAAAGGGAGGGAAAATATTTAAATAAAACGATATCATGGTGTAAAATATCCACACCTATGTACGTCACATTAATTCACCACAAATAAAAATTAAAATATTAAAGATATAAGTGTAGAATTAAAGAACACCTATCCTTTCCGGAGGTGAAGCCTCTAGTCAGACTCTAATTATCAGGAACAAGAGATCCCTATTTATATATTTGGAAGAGAAGGATAAAATAAATAAAATAAAATAAAAGTGAATTTTATTAAGAAATAAAAATAAAAAAGATAGAAGGGTAAAACTAAAATAAGATGATGATGATGATGATGATGATGGTAATGGTGGTGATGAAAATTATGATGACGATGAGGATGAATGTGAGGTGGATACAATTGAATAAAATAATTCATGAATTGTTATGTAACTAAATTATAATTATATTTAAAATAAAACTTTGAAAAAATAAATGAACTAATGAAATAAATCATGTAGCATTCACGGTTTATAGATTTGGTCTTCTATACCTGCTTTTATCTTCATTATTTTCTAGACATCTTTTTAACATATATTTTTTATATCATTGATCCATGGGTATATGTTCTTTTAATTCTAAAACTAAAACACTAAAAAAATTGCTAGTTTCTATTTTTTGTGGGTGTAGACCACATGGCTCCATGGTAGTGTGGAAATTTCATGGCGTTCATGGGTTCAGTGCAATATGGAAACACTGTTAGAGGTGAGGTAGTAGAAAAGATAGACTCCTCCTTCATATGGACTTCATAGTGTTGGGATGGATCTTCACTAATCCCGCATGGATCATTAATCATAAAAGGGAATCATGGTGGTTGTTCAAGGTGGAAAAAGTGATTTTTGTGGCTTGGAGTGGTTTCAGTGGTAGTAGGCTCGACCTAGAGCTTTTTTGGGTATATAAATGTTCTCCATGAATATAGGTGGTCATATAGTATCATCGAGCATGGTATTTGAGAAGATCAGTGGATTGGGGGTGCCCAAGGGAGAGGTCTCATGATTGAAGTAAAGTGGCACCATTTTAGTTACGATGAACTCGAACCAAGAATTCATTATTCCACGTCAGAAGAGAGAAAACATGCTACATTAGATTATAAAAAAAATCATGACATCAATTTGGAAGCAATGTCGATGTGGGTTGGAGGACCATACAAACACTGTGGACTTCCCCATCCAAGTGAGTTGAACCTCCCTTCACTATTTGGGCCTAACCAACACACGCTGACATGCTTGGGCCTCATCCCACCAATACTCCCCATGACCCATGCTCCATCACTACTTGGGAAGGCTCCCCATTGGGATATATGGATGGTCAACCCAGTAGAGATGGCTATGTGGCATTGGACCCATGGTTGAGGTCTATCATTGGGATGACCAATATATTAACCTAAAATTCATTAACACTTTTGAAATATTTTGAACAAAAATCATTCATAAATAATTATAACCACTAAAATTCATAATTAAATTATATAATAAAATGAAACATTTAAAAATCCTATTTTTATGAAATTTAAATTAATTTTAATTCCATAAATATATATTCCCACTTTAAAATAAAATCATTTAATTATATGGAATTATTTATTAAAAACCTAGAGAATTATTAGGTAATGATTGAAAAGGTGCATGAAAATATGATTGTGTCAATTAGTGATTTTTACCACTTATCCCTAATATGGGAGTTAGACAATGTAAATCATGTCATTCAAGTGTCATAGCTAAGGATATTCGTGAAAAACTCATCACATGTTATTGATTTGGATGGGATAGATATTGAAGATGGATCCATGTTCTCAAAGTACTTGATGATGATCATCGATCATCAAGAGATGATCATTCATTAGTAGACCATTACTTTTGTTCAAGTGATTTGTTAGTATGGGAACATGAATTTGAGCCCATGTGGGTGTGAAAGAAATGTATCGACTCTACAAAATCATTTTTTTTGTAGCTTGTGCTTTTTGGGGTGAAAATTTTTAATGGTGGGGAGAATATAACAACTACTATTTTCTTAGTTTGATCATTTGGATATTTAGTTAAATATTTATAGATTTTTTATAGATGGAGTGGTGTTTTGATGTTGCAGGACCCCTTAATTAATTTTTTAATGACCATAAAATTTTTAAATAATGTGAAAAAGTCATTTTTTATTAGTGAAATTCATATAGATCAGAACCTTAGATAAAAAATTAGAGAACACAGTTGATTTTCTAATGCTGGTTTCACCCTATAAGCGAAATAAGTTTGGTCAATGTTGGATGTTTGGCCGAATATAAGTCATTGGCCAGTGAGTTAAATAAATAGAATTATTAATTTAATTATTTAATTAATTAATTTCTATCTTATCTCACTCTTTTTAGATGAATTATTATATAAAACAACCACGTTTATCTACGTACCCCTAGTATATTAGATCGGATAAGGAGATAATCCAATAACAGTGTTTATGAACTAATGCTCATTGATTAATGATGAATGATCAATGAGATTCATGGGATGAATTGAGAACATAGTGGAATCTTCAAAGTCATTATAGTAAACATTTTCTTCACCAATTATAAATATGATCTCCAGGAAGGACTCATTATTTCATGGGTACTTTCCCTATTGATTGGTTTTTAGGATGGATTTGATATGTCTATTATGTTTAAACTATTTCCTAACCCCAAACCATAAATCCCTTGGGTTTGTCTCTATTACACAAGTTATATTACATTATTAATACTTTCTTTATTATGATCATTGGTTGGGTTCATAAAAGGAAACAATAATCTCACATTGAAATTCTTCCACTCCCATATCCATTATTTACATTCAACATCTTTGGCCCATGGGATAAATGATTCACCATTTATAGGACGGTTCAAGAATGATCAAAGATTCAGATTCAAAATGATTATGGGAATGATGATGGGATTAATGGTTTATCAATGGGTTGAGAGGAAATAATGAATCATTATTGATAATTTTTAGGATCAAGACACTGTTAGGTGATTTGATGCACAAAACACTTTTCTCTCGTGATGAGAATCCATATTGTCTACCCATGGAGGTTGAGAATTGATGATTGGAGATGTTTCCCCTTGTAATATGTGTTTTTCGAGAGCATACATTGAGTTTTGGTGTGGGATTGTTATATAAAGTGATAATTCAGGAGGAAGATGAATTTTATGTCAAAATACCAACTAAATGTTTTGAAATCATGAGGAACACATGATGTGTTTCATGGTTTCATGCGCTAGCTAGGGATTTTGTGTGTGTTAAATATCATAATCAATGTGGATGGTCCCATATGTTATGTGATACTACTTTTGTGACTGAGATGTGTGTGGGGAGTACATGGAAAAAATCTCAGGTGGTTATACACACTATATCCCCATAGGGACACATCATGAGGAGGAATATGGCCATCCAAGATATGATCAGGAAAGAACATCTCCAAATCATCAAGTGCTTCCACAAGATGTGTGCATTGATGAACATTCTATGTAATTTACCAATATTATTCAACATTGTGTATCTCTTTCTTTATGAATTGGTTTTGGTCCCATGAGTAGAACAATCTAGATATAATTCTCCCTAGGATGTGATTTTGACCTCTATTTCAATATCAAGGATGTGATGTGATATGACATAATAGGGACCCATATATTAGTGGTTCTTAGCTGATGGTTGTGATTGGGCTTGATCATCAGAGTGATGCTGGGGTCAGTACACCCCTAAAACACTAGGGTGGGGGTCCCACATATTCTTTATATAGGTAGAATCTGTATTATCCCACACAATATTGGGAATGAGTCCTCTATCTAAAGAGTGGTGATTCCCTTTCATGAAGCACTGGTGGGAAGTGTTCCCTACACTAGAGTCAATTCTCCCTCAACTATGGTATGAAATATTTAGGAACATACCCTCCATTTATATTATTTTAAGGTTTTATAGAGTTAATTTCATGGGATATGGGACCATTGGAGTTTTTGTAAAACTCATTATCCTTATCTAGCCAAGTAGTTTCAGGTACCTTTAATTTTTTACTCGGGTTTCCCTTTTTTTCTTAGGGGTTAGAATGAATCTTATTTTATATATCCTACCTATTTATTTATAGGGTGTCCTATTGAGTCTGTTAATACTCACTAATGAACGATATTTTATTATACTTTTCATGGATTATAATGATGATTGGAATATTAACATTGACCTTGGGTGAGTGGGTATCAATGAAGAATAGCTATACTTAGAGGCACTGACCTTGTTTAGTGGTTAGTCATGGAGATTGTGAGCTGGGATCTCTTTTGTATTTCTCCTCTTTAGTATTCAGGTTAAAAACCCATATATTTTCTCATTATGATTTTGTTTTAACTTTCTATAATTTTATTTATTTCTTAGAGGTTATCCCTTGAATTGTTTACTCTATAGAGTTCTCAAGTTTATTATAAAAATCTCTATTTCATATAGCTGGGTTTGACCATGTGTATTGGTAGACTATACTAAGGCCTCAAATTTTAGTGATATGCCTACTAAACACTTGTTTCTATCCCTAGAATTATTAGATATGGGGTTGGGTTGTCACCCTCATCTTACTACTAACCAAGGAGGGGCCCTAGTGAGTTAGGTTATGAAAAAAATATGAATAAAAAAACGTCCAAACTAATTATAAGATAAAAAAATCATGAATTAACATGATAATCAGTGATTAAACACTTTTAATTAATAAATACAAAAAATAATTTAAAACAATCAAAAATTATAAAAACAACAATATATTATATCGATATTAATATAAATTTATTTATATACAACGATATGATATTTAATCGTGTATAAGTTTTTCTTCGGAAGTATATTATTTATAAATGCTCAAAAAAGTGTTCTAACATTAATAAAGTGAACTCCTTTATCGTTGATAATAAAAGAACTATAAATGTTTACCTGTATCAGAAAAAAGAAAATCAATATATTAAATAATGTTAACATTTATCAGTTCTTTTATTTAGATTAGATAAAAGTACCTTTTGGTCACTATTTTTTTTAATATTTTTAAAGAATTTTCTTGTGGAATCTCTATTAGTGGTCAAAGGATTCATTTATCACATCATATATTTGATTTCATAAAAGTGATTTATTGATCAATTTATTGTAAAGTAATAAAATAAGTTTTTAGAACAAACCCAATAAAAAAAATTTTTGTTTAATTTATGTTTGAAACCCAGTAACATGGAATATTTGGACCAATTGTGAAACAACCTATGACTCTAGAAACATAGATTTGACATCTACATTATTACATTAGCATAGATACAAGGGGTGAATTATCAAAGGACCAATCAGTTTATTAGTTTTGGAGAACCATATACATACATGATACCCATATTACATTGGGGATAAAATAAAAAACATAGTAATAGAAAAATTTCGGATTCCTTGAACTCAATCAAATAATTCTTGGTCATATACATGGAAATGGAATGAAAATAATGGTGATCATAAATGATCTATAAGGATTATGAAAAATAGAATATATCATGAGTATATAATACATAATAAATATGTCATTGTAAATAACTAAAAACACATGTAATTTAATAAATTACTTAAGTATGAAATTTATCAATGGATAATATTAATGTAAAAATCACATGGATAATACTAATAACTAAATTCTAAATATATAAAATGGTTAATATTTGACTTCATTATCTTAGATATCATGATATATATAGCATCATGACCTTGCATAAGGGATATTTAAAACTATGGGTAAAACCCATTGAATTTGGACAACTGATTTATCTCATCAGACCGATCGATGCATTGAGGGGCTATATAAATCTAGGCCCCACTAGTTATTGGATTTCAAAAGCATTCCAAATATATCAAATGACCAATTTAATTCTAGAACAATATTAAATATCTATAAATACCCGTATTGAGTCAAGATTATGGATTTATCAAAATTTTCCCCAGTCAATCAAATAACATCCATAGCAAAACACCATTTGTAAATATGGTATATGGTTTAGGAAATAATTATATCCATGGTAAAAAGAATATATATTTTTAAGATAAATGTAATTTTTAATGAAAAATTATCACAAGAAAGTAATTATATCAAGTGAAAATTTATAACCCCAAAATTAATCAAGATATGATAGGTGACCATCGGTTTATTGGGAATATATATATTGAAGAAAAATAATCTCCATTGAAATAATAAAGGGAATATAAGTGAGACATTAAAATAATATTTAATAGATTTGTTTCCTTTTAAAACCATTGAAAACATACAGAAGAACCTAAATTTGGTAAAATAGTTATGGAAGTAGGGAATTCCATTATCACCATATACCATAAAACATCATTCCTTTTATAAATAAAGTTTTAAACGTCCCATTTAGAAAATAGTTTAAATATTATTTTCAAAAAATATATTAAATTTCAATTAAAACATAATATGTCCTTAATAAATCATTTAGGTAATAAAAAGTTCCTTTGTAAAGAAATTCTGGAAAATATTAACATGGAAGGAAAATATATTTGATTAAAAGAGAAATAAAATCAATTTACTTTTTAAACATTTATTTTATTAATTCAAGTACCAGATAGAGGAAAAGTTGGAAGAAAATATGGTAACTACTTAAATATCACATGGCTAAGATAATTATTGGATCTTATGAAGGATAGATGATAATATTCCTTCAATGAAATTATAATCAATCAGAAAATAAAGTGAGATTGTAAAATAGATTCTTACCACTTTGGTAACTTTTAAATTTTAACCTATTTAAATAATAAACATGGATTGAAACATTAAACATCATGAATAAAAATTTATTAATATTAAAAACATAAAAGGGTGGTATGTAAACAAAAAAATTAACAGTTTCATATTAACAAAGATGTGTTAATGTAATGAATATTGAAACAAAATCCCTTATCTCATGATTCCCTTTAGTTGAACGTGATTTAACCTCCAATATAATGGTTTTATGTAAATTAGTAATTTATATAAGAACCAAATGAATATTAATAATATCTTAATTGATCCTATTATAACATATTTCCACCAATTAATTAGTAACATTTCATTTTTACTATTGTTTTGGGTGTTAACTACTTCATTTTATCATGCATGTTTTTTCACAAACGTTTATTTTATTGTTCATAGACTATAGACCTATAATTTAAAAAAATTTATTAATGTTATAAATATCATATTTTTTCATTTTATACCTTTTTATAAAAAATATTTAATGTTTTACATGGTAAATGAATCGCTTTACTTCGTGGAGATAGTGAGTCGTATATACAAGCGAGTGACTATATCATTCCCTTAATGGGTGAAAGGGTAATGAAGATGATGAAATATTAATTTCAAAGAATCAATATCATATAATAATTATTATATATATTCATTATATCCATAATTAATACTATACATGTAATTTTAGTATTGAAAACAAATTATATTAGTTCGTGAGACAGTTGTCTGCTGTTCATGAGAGATATTGATTTGATTCCCATTTGACAGAGAAGGATGTGTATAAATATTATTATATAATCATAATAACATATAAATATATTTTATATATATTTTTATTATGTTTTATGTTTTAATACATAATTTTTTTTTGTGGTAAGAGAATAAATAAGGAGAATTAATTTAGTGAAGACAATTACTTTCACTTAAAAGAACCTCTATTGGATATTTTATTAAGGACCTTAGGGTTGGTCTGTTTCGAAGAACAGAATGTCTAGAAAGTGGATAAGGACGTTGGGGAGAGATTTTGGCATGTTTTTTTGAAGATACATTTATTTTTGAGTGAGAATAAGTGAGGTTATTAGGTTCCATTTTATAAGTGGGGAAGTGGACAATCTAGGAAACCACTTGAAAATTTCTTTAAAGAATACAAAATGATAAAGTAATTCGCAAGAAAAATGATTTCAAATGAAATTAGATTAGAAATTAGAATTGTATAAGGTTTAAATATTTCTATATAATAGAATTTTTTAAAGTTTAATTTTCAAAATCACCCTTGTCTTTTGGTTTAATCAACATGTAAACGTGTTTTAACCTTAACTGAGAAAATTAATTTTTACTATTTTTACTATTCATTAAGACAATAAAAGAAATTTACCTTATTGAAAAATATTTATTATGATGATTCTAAATATTTAATACATTTTAGTATATTAAACTCACAAAAATCTAAAATTTGTATTTAAAAATAAACCCACAAAATGTGTAGAAAACCCGTTTTTCAAGAAAAGAATTTTTTAGGTATAATATAATCTTATATTAAATTTATGAATAGTAGTAATAATTTTATGTATTTAAAATAATATATTTATATATATAATATATTAATATATTTATTTTATTTAGTATAGTTCGGGAAGATCCATATTCTTAAAAATAAAAGAGAGTAGAGAATGGAAAATGATGGTGCTATACAAGCATAATTCCCTCATTCCAAGAGATCAAGAATAATAATCAAATTGATATGAATCATCACAATAACCATATGAGTTAGATTATTCTAGGGGACCATGAGACTTGGTTACCATTATTGGTTGTAGGTAGGAATAGTCTTTCATATGTCAAGATTTCCTGGGAGGAACATTGAGGGGATATAACATTTTGGGCTACACACATCACTGCTGGTCCAATACATTCCTCATATATTGAATGATCAATTTAAATTCATAAATAATATTCCATATTAAAACATTTTTGTATCGAGTAAGGAATACATACTAACAATAATTTCCTTATCAATCAAATAACTTTCAAATAAAACACTCTATGTAGAAATGGTAAATGTTTTTGGAAATAAATTGTGTAATAGTGGTATCCCTATACCCAACTAAAAAATACTTTTTTATTTTCATTTCATGTAAACAATGAGAAATTCATATTTTACTCTTACCAATATAGTTTATAAATTTCTACAATAACTTTATAAATGGTACTATCCAAATATTAATTATCGTATAAAAATGGTTATAGAATATCTTAGGATATAATGATAACCTCAAGATAATATGAAATTAATCATAAATATATGTCCTATGGTATAGATACATCATACTGACTAGACAAAATTGATGTTTTATTATCAGATTCTGGGGTATCATAAGCATCAAGACTTTTTCTCATGATGCTAACACATGACAGTCACTGGAAGGTGATATAATGATCAAATACTCACAAATAGAATCATGACATGTTTCAATTGTCATTGGTTTTTCCAATCTATAGTCTCCTTGATTGTGATCATTATCAATGTCTACCATTTTATCACATACATTAATGCAGGAAAAAATAGGATAATGAAATCATGGAGTGGTAGCTTGTGTTGGGTGTATCATTGATGGAATGGAATTAGTTGAATGGTTAGGATAAATTTTTTCGCTTATGAGTGGAGGAGGTTATATCTTGGACCTGGTTCATCAGGATGGTGCTTCCTTCATAAATCTATGACCACTATAGTTAAAGGTGTGTTCATCTATTTAGATCAATAAAATATTAATCCAGATAGGTGAATAACACAAGTGTGTATCCTACTAAATGATATATCTATGGAAAAAGAGATTATATTACATAGTTCATGTTAATAGGTTAGATTTCATTTCTATATCTATTCCATATCTCTTTATGGGCCTTGATGGCTTGATATAATCCACTCCTAGTCTATGCGTAATATTCACTATGATCGAGATGAGGGTATATAAGGTGACACACAATAGAGTATTCAATAATATTCCATATTCTGGTGAATAAGTATATATGACATGGTGGACCCCACCATGGGGTTCTGAGAGTTTTTCATGTCATTGATCACTGAGAAATAAATAATTTTATTTTTATTTTTCATGTTTCGAATGATTAGTTTTAATTTATTTATCAAAATTATTCACCAGGTATTTATTGAATATAGTAAATATATTATATCAATGAATATTATTTTACTATTCCATATTCGTTTAATATTATCCAGAAATAAAAATAATGTTAAATGTATAGGGTTTATCAGGTAATATATTTAATATATATTACAAGTATGTGATATAATATATATAATATTTATGACTCTATTTAGTTCGTCAAAATTATCAACTTATGTCTTATTTAGTGGATGTTAATTTTCTTGGGGTTGGGGAACCCATTCTACATATTTTCTCCACCAACAATATAAAATGGATAGATTCTCTTAATCTATGTGATGTTCATTCCTATGGAATGAGATCATATATCTCCTCTTGTTTTCTAGAAATATAAAGTCTCTCTAAATGTTATATTCAATAACAAATTTGACCTATCAAAGGCATAAGATAGAGGTGATTATCATGATACAAAATGATTCGTTATAGATCTATATTAGCATCTGAAATTCATGGAACAAAGAGCATGCATATTATTTGAGTGTGTGTGGATGATCTTGAGGGTTTTGTATTTCGATCACCTGAGCAACGATCACCGACAACTATCTGTAGTTGAGTGAAATTTTTTTAGAACATGGAATATGATCATTTTTATTTGCGTGCTTGGAGAAATCCAAGTGAGATCCTTGAATCATCCTAGATTTCAGAATGCTGGAGGAAAAATGTTTTACTTCTCTGACGATGTCACAATTTTAAAATATCTGGTCCATGAGCATCAGTTGCACCCCCAAATACCTTCAATTAGTATCAATGTGAGTACATAAATTTTCTAAGAAGGGAAAAATTATTTTTCTTTTAAACATAAGTATTGGGTTTGAAATGAACCCCAATGGATCTGACTATGTTTTGATATGACCTCATATGGGAATGATATGGTCATCCAAATAAATTTTTATAGATCAAAAGCCACTGTGTTTATTGTTGTAGAATTAAGAAAACAATTAGTTTTATCTGTTGTTTAAATCAAAGGCAGTCAGTAGAAGCTAAATATTCTTATCATGGTGTCCATGTTCTGGATGGAGACTGTAAAAGTGTTTTCCATCCTTCCCACAATTCCACATAGTAGTGTAATTTACAAAAAAACATATAATATTTTATTTTATCAAAATCATATGCCATTGGCTATTAGAAAATAATTAATTGAAGGGGAAAGGTGGTGCAAGTCAACATAACATCCAATGAAAAAAATAAAGAGGGTGTGGGTAGGGTGTAATGACCCACTATAATACATACTAATAAAATTGGGATGTCATGACTTATGGAAAAAATATGTAGCTACCTGCTTTTTCAAGAAAAATAAAAATAATAATAAAAAGAAATCTTTTATAAAAGCTTCTTTCAGAAGCTAGGTTTCCATCCTTCTCATTCTTATAGCCATAGCCTAAATAACTTCATGTTACCCCATAGTTCCAATTATGGATCATAGTCCTACCTAACAAGTATTTCATCCATTTTCTTTATCCCTTTCCAGTGAACCCACCTTGATAGTCCTCTCTTAGGTTCATCGGCTGGTCTCCATGCCATCGGCTTGCCTCATGGACACTCCTCTTCTCGAAACCACCAAGAGGTTCCCCCTATGAATCCAACAACCATGAACCTATAGACCCCATCACCAGGTGAAAAAGCACCTGCCTCTAGCCTCCAACTCTTGCGGTCCTTTACCATCAGATTATGTAGTCATTGCCTTAAGTTTATGCTGATTATTCTGATCCTAATCCACATCCAGTGCTCACTAGACACCTAGAACCACCGACTTCTATAACCCCCTACAACTGACCTCGCATAGTTCCTCATCCTTGTATTCCCTTGGAAATCATTCTCAATCACACTGTTGATGATACCACTTCAAATATTATCACTCTGTACCACCCATAGCGAGTCATTACTACATTTTCTGGTCACTAAGCCACAAAACGAGCCACACTCTAGACCAAGAACATGACCGGATCTGACAAGTCATCCCCTATAGTGTCCCGTCAGACACCCATGATGTAAACCATTCCAATGTGTACTGTTCAACACCCACATTTAACCAAAACATGGGTTTTCTTGCTAGATAGAGGAATGCACAAGACAGGATGGGTCGGCTCGACTCGAAATGGGTTAGAGCAGGCTGCCTAGCCTAGAACAACTCTATGTGGGGTCATCCCCACTTACAATGGGCCTAAGAGGGGTTTGGAGGCCTGAGTTATTTTTATATAATCAAAATTAATTATGTTGAATAACTTAATTTCATTTTTAGATTAAATTAGTTAAAAAATATTTTTTGGATTAAAAATACTAATTTACTAATTCTTCATAAAAATATTTTTATTTAGGCATTAAATTAAATTAAATTATCAATTTTTTTGTAATTAAAATTAAATTAAATTAATATATTAATTTTTGGACAAAAAATTAAATTAATAGTCGTACTGCGGGATAATTAAATATATTTTTTGGATTTTTTAATATATCTAATATATATAAGGTCAATCATAATTTAAATTTATTTCATTTAATTTTTTATCATACATTTACCTTTACCCATTAACTGGACATGATAAATTGGATGACCATGTGTATGTCTTTTTTAGTTATTTATTAAAAAATTTATTTGTTTGTGATGATGTAATTAAATTAGGTGGTACGTGCATCATTAGTTTTTTCTCATTTAATATGTATTAGTGCCTATGTGTCCAATTTACCAATCTGTATATTCTACTCCTTACATAACCAATTCTGCGTGCGAGTATTTTTTTAAAATGATAAGGACACAATAAGTCGTAGACAATACCACTTAGAGGAGAAATCCAAATGATAAGTGGATAGTGAACAACGACGAGATGAATTATGTGTCAAGATATGACTCATGTATGATTCCCCCAGATCATGGTTGATAAAATAAATTTAAATGGATCAAAAAATATTATATTCTCAATACTAGTTGTATATTTATTTTCATTATGCATTTTCATGATAATAAGAAAAACATAAAATAATAAACAAGAAGAAATATATAAAGAAGTGGTGGTAGTTTTTCAATTAATTTTTTCTTAATTATAATCAATCATAGTATAAATAAGTTAATATAAATGATTTTATTTTTTTAGAAAATATATAAAAACCTATCAAAAAAATATCTAGTCTCAAATGCCTTCCATAATTTGAATTTGAACAATACCTGATGTTCTTAGTGTTCGTCAGCCAAAGTTGTGGGTGCCTCCTACTACTAAGGAGAGTGATGGGTTGAATTAACTGATTTTATTATTAACGAAGTTTCCAAAATTATATTTCTTACTCTATATAGGAAATATTTGAGTAAATAATGTTTATGATTTTAGATATTAGGACTTCACTCAACTGATCATGGAACCTCGAGCTAATGTGGCTGGCTAGTCCAAAAACCTACCTAGAAGTATTTGAGTAGTGAAATAACCAAAGATCATATACACTATAATATCAAGAGAATGTGTATTATGATTCTAGTATAGAGGGTTTCTATAGTTTGATAAAATAGTGGGATATATTTAATGATTTATATAATTAATCAATAATATCTAAATCAACAATCAAGAAAAATTACTAATCTATTAGATTTTATTTTATAATAGAATTATAAGTTATATCAGAAGACACACTATGATAATCATAGATATTTTAAATCTAAAAATCAGTACTAATTTCAAATAATTTTATAGGTTCTTGCGGAAAGTACTTTGACATGATTAATTTGTGGTTCTGGTGTCCCTAATACCTATTAATCCACCTCATAAAGCGGGGGTGTAAAATTTTTTTATAGGAGACTCATGTATGATGTGTATAATGGTTATTTCATAATTCATTCATCAAAATCCTATATGAGTTCTGTATTCTACATCAAGACACAAATCATATTACATATCATCTCATCTCCAAGAAGCTTTGAAGAATAAGGCGAAACACATATATGAATAGGAGCTGATTACGTTGGACATGTGTATATTTAAATATGGATCACGACTGTTCATGATATCCCATTCATAAAACATTTCACCTATTTTTTCCAGTTTCATTTATGTATTAGAAAAAAACTGTACAAATAAAATGCATCATTACCATTTTGATAAGGATCACCATGTAAATAATAACATAAAGACAATGTAATATTTAATTCTTATAGTGAACATTTTGAAGTAAAAGGTGGAAAGGCCAATGGAAAGAGTGAGACCAAATATATCTTCACAAATTCATTTAAAGAAAATTGGTATTAAATAAGAGGTTATTTGCTTTGAATATCATGTTATAATTATATGGAAGATTAATTATAATGAACTAAATTGAAGAAGTAAGTAATCACTTGTTCTTCAAGTATATTCATCAATTATATATGATTTTTATATATTACTTATTGGGTATTAAATATAAAATTTCAATCCCATATGTGTATTTAAATATAGTAACTAATTATTGAAACATTACTAGAAATAAGTTTTATTCTTCAAGCGACTGAGAAAGGTTGATTCCTAAATTAGGGGTGACAAGGACAGAACTTCTATATTCCCATGTAAATGGTTCTAGTGGAGATTTTTTTAAGTATTAACAAAATACTAATATCATCTTTCCTTTATACACAAGGAGAATGTATTCAAGTTCACGAATGATTGCTTTTTGTGGTGTTTAATACTAAACCAATAGTTTAGTGATACATGAATCATTGGAAGTACATGATGCATATAAAATGTAAAACATATATACCCAGTTATGGAAATGTAAATCATTTTCATGTTAAACAAAATTGGGAGTCAAGGGTATTCCCAATATGGTATTTTTACATTGAGGGGATAAACACCTTAGGTATTTACAATGTATATACATGCTTATTTTTTGAAAAAGGAACCTTTATAAATAATGGTACTCCAAAAATCATTTGAAAGTAGTTTGGATAGAGAGAGAATATTATTTCAAGGGTTAGCTAGTTTTAAATATACTTCATTAGATTCCTTCAAGGGTTTATTAAATAAAGAAACTATTAATTATGATATTTGTATAGCCATAAGATATGATTTTATTCGAACTCATTTTCTAAATAATATATTCATCAACCATTCATCGATCAATATAATTTTAGGTGGAGTAATTTAAAAATGCATATTTCTTTATCTACACCATAACTATGATGACAATAAGAAATATTGATGATGAATCTTGTATTTTAACAATGATCAATATAATGTAGCATGTGGAAATTATTAAATGCACGTTTCCTTATGCACATCAATTCCATGATGTATGTAAAAGGAGTATAAATGTTTAAACATATATACATTGCTTAAAAATCTATTTTTTTCAAGACATGCATCAAAAATAACAGTGTTATCCCATAATTACATGTTAACGATCGTGAATAATGGATATCATATGAGATATAGTATGATAGAAATCCATTATGTTATAAGAACTTGTGTTTTTATGTAGAGTGGTTTTTAAGAAAATAAACAAACTTGCATCAAGAAAAACACAATGGTCATCTAAAGTAGTTATTCTAAAGTTTATTAAGATATTACAAAAAGACCTAAGATAAAAAAATATGCAGTCATGTAATTGACTTTATTTCTTGAAAAGGGTGAATATCTACACTTGAGATAGTGGGAGAATGATTGAATTGGATTTAGCCAATTATATAGATGCACAAGTAGTTTGTAAAAAATTGAGTTTTATAAGATATGTGAATAGATTATTCCATTGACACATAATACATAGGAAGGATAATCCTATATTGATGGTTTTTTGTTCCCCGTGGTCGGTGATATGTTATTCATCATGAGTAATAATTCCTACATGTAAGACATATTTTGAAACTATTATAAATTGAAAATATTAATTAAAATACACTAATAGATTCCATGTATCAAAGAAAATGGTCTTATTTTTTTGAATATTGTGGTGGGAATTCAAGTGAGATGATAAATGAGATGTACAAGTGTGTTCCTAATAATGCTTGATTGATTATACCAAGTCATTAATCCTAAATTCATTTGAATTTTACTTCTAAAGGATAATTTTTATGATTATTATATTGATCATTAGATATCAAGACAACCAGTCATGGATGGAGTCTATACGATGAAACTAAAAAGGGATGGTGTCATCATAGAATTCCAAAAAGGGGTACATGTTACTCAAATCCAGTTTTTGAATTAATGTAAGAAACAAGATCATAGAATATCCATTTTGAATGAATATTATCCATGTGTATTCAAGACATTATCCGGAGTTCCATTTTTTCCCATGTAAAATATGTTCGGAGACATATGGAAAACAAAAGTTGTTCTTATAGTTAGTTAATACAAGAATGAAAGTATCTCCCTAGATATTGACATAAATTGGAAACCTAATATCAAGGGAACAAGATCATTTAAGGAAGATCTAATGATTTCGTAGACCTAATAAGTTGTACATATACAACCATGGTATTGAAAAATAAAATGAGGAACAATTCGAAAGAGAATTTTTACCAATGTCATATGGAATAAATCTCTTGAAGAATATATGTATAAGACAAAGTATAAGATTAATGTGGTGAGTTTAATTCTATTTTCTTATTCTATTTATAAAAAAAATATGACATTCTATGTATATCAAATGATATTTCTATCATATACTTTATGGGAGTAAAATATCAATTGTATTCTGGAGAACTCAAATGGAAGTAGTAAAAAAAATTCCAATAGTACTAGAGAAAGTATAAATGATATATACCTCATATGCAATGAATAAGGTATAATTATTTTTAAGGGACTCAAACTAGTATTCCTTAGGTCAATGTGATTTAATATCTTAGTCATGCTAAGATAATGAGAATTATAAGCTCATTCAACCTAGTGGTAGTCATATCTAAAAATAAAGAGACGCAGTGTAATAAATGAAACAATTCTTTATATTTCTTGTAATTACAAAAAGTAATGTTTTTTCATGTTGATAATTCTATTACTTGTACTTGAAAAGATGTCATAATAAGAAAGTTAAAAAAAGAAAATATAATCTAGGTTTTTATCTCTTGAGTAGTCTTACTCTAGGAGGTGGCATCCCACATAGTATTTTTTCCATGTAGTAGATATGTGGGAAACCCAACAACTAAATCCATGATATGGTAAAAACATGATCATAATCATGGGAGCACTAACAAGGATAGTTACCAAGTTATCTCTAGTAAAAGTGGGAATGTTGGAATAGAGGGTTCCCAAGCCCTCAAAAAATGTACTTCTTAGTTTTCATTTCATTTATACAATGAGATATGCATTATGTAATATTACTATTATAGTTTAGATATATATGTGTACACTATTTGAAATTTATTTTCGAAATATTGATTAATATATTTTTTAATTTAATATCCCAATCTATAATGAGAACCTTGAGATATTATGACATTAATATTAAATATATTTATTATGGTCTAGATACATCATACTAACTAGACAGAATTGATTTTTGACTATCCATTTCTAGGATATCATAATTATTGAGACTTTTTCTCTGGAAATTTATACTTGGTGAACACCAATAGGTGGGATCATAAGGGTTCACCTACCAATAGTAACACCACGTGTTCCATGTGTCATTGGTTTTTCTTATCCAATAACATATGTATTTGTCTTTTCACTTGATATAATTATCAATGTATACCACTTAATTTTATACATTAATGTAAGGAAAAGGAATGATAATAAAATCATGGAAATGTAGCATGTGTTTGGTGTGTCATTAGTGGTATGGAATTGGATGAATTGTCAAGAGGGAAATTTTCTCTTTTAAATTTGGGAAGTTATATCTCATGCCTGGTTGATCAGGATGGTAGTACCTTTATAAATCCTTCTACAAGGTAGTCAAAGAAGTTTCTATCCAGTTAGATCAAAAAAAATTAATAATAAAGGATGAAGATAAAATTTCTTGTACTGCATTATGATATATCTAATAAAATATATTACATTACTTAGTACATGTTCATAGGATGGTTTTCATTTCTATAGTTCTTCCTTATATATTTAGGGTTCTTTTTGGGTTGATAGACTCCACTATAGGTCTATAAAAACTATTAACCGATACCAATATATGGGTCTAGAGGGTCACACTGAATAGTGTATCCAAGAATATTTCATATTTTATTGAATAGGTATATGGGACATGGTGGACCCACAATGGGGGTCCAAGAGTTTCCCAAGTCATCGATCAAAAACAAAAAATTAAATTCAATATTATTATTTTATTTTATTGCAATTGGGATGATTATATTTATTAAAAATACGCATAAGATATTGAGTGAGTACAAATTTTTATTTTCAAATGAATATTGTTTTAATATACAAGGTGAAATATATTTTATATATTTTATAGGCATGTGAAAAATATAAATAACATTTATGATTTAGTTTAGATTGTCATAATTATTTATTTATAGTCTATTTAGTGGATATTAATTTCCTGAGGGTCGGGGAACCCTTTATAAGAATTTTCTCCACCCACATTATAAGAATGATATATGAACTCAATCCATGGGTTGATAATTATTGTAGAATTATTGAATATCTATCCTCTCACTTTATAGAAATTGAAATTCACTCTGAGCATTCGATCCCATAATTCCTATAATGTATCAAAATAATGGGAATGAGGTGTTCATTGCGATGCTGATGGATTCATTGGAGATATGCACTGTCACCCCTAATTTTATGAATGGTGAGAACACCAATTATTGTATAATGTATGGAAAATCTATATGGGTTATACTTTGTATCCTTCAACCAATTAATTTCGGAAACATTATTTTTTAGTACACTTCATTTAGAAAATGGTATATGTTTAGTTTTATATTTGTGCTTTAAATAGTCCATGTGAAATCCTTAGACCATATTGGGGCTCTAATCTCTAGAGGTTTCATATTCTGTAACTTCAATGATGTAAAAATTTTAGTATCATTTTACCAGTAACTTCCACTACATGCCTTGGTACCTTCAATAATCATATATATGATAAAAATAATATATATATTTAAGAAAATATAATTTACAATGATCATAATAAATTGAATGTTTCAAGATACTGTAAATTTCTATAAGATTAATCAATAGATGAGATATGACCATAAAAACTAGATTTTGTATTAAAATCATTTTTCAATGAAAAGATGAAGATAAAAATGAAACATCTAAAATATGTTTTCATTAATTATTTTTCTTTTTAAAACAATTTTACTATTATAGTATGTTAATGGTCATAAAACAACTATGGTGTTGGGAAATAATACTAACATCTTATACGTTAAAACATTCCTTTTGAATCATATAAAAATAGTTAAAAATGAACATTTATGAAAACCATTATAAAAATTCCTTCAAAACATCTAAAAAGTCAAATATAACTTCATTTTTTCTTAATAAATCATTTGATTAATAAAAATTAATTTCAAAAAATAGTTCTGAAAAATATTTATATAGAAGGAAAATACTAAATCAAAAAGTAAAATAAGATCATATTTTCTTTTAAACATTCTTCTTGAAAGAGTATATTGAATCGATGAATTTATAATAATAAATAAAAATATCTTCATGTTAAATCTGTAAAAGAGGAAGTATGTGCACCACATAAATGTAAATAGTTTAGTGATACCAAATAAGTGTTAATCGAGTGGAAATAGAGATGAAATCCCCTATAATGACCATATTGTTGAAGTGAGAATTAATCAATTAATTTATTATGTATAATAAATGTAAATCCTGAAAATGTAAATGGACATAAAACCTAAAATAATAAAAATCACTTACACACATAATCTTAGAATATCAAATACAATGAAGATGTAATATAACCCAATGAAAATAAATTGAGTTAGGAAACCCCTTACCTAAAGTTTGACATGCCTTGTAGGTATAATAAAATAAATTATAATAAATTTTATTTTATTATATTTACATACACGAACTATATTATTTTATATTATATCATATATTATCCATTTATATAATTTTATTATCTGTTTATTGAACATCATTTATTATCATCATTATTTTAGGTGTTAACTGTTTTGTTTTTCATGTATATTTTTAATTGGTAGTTTGAGTCCTTGCTTATTGATCATGAATTCATCATATTTAAAATGTTATAAAATATATAAATATCATATATATTCGATATATATTTTTTTCATTTATAACCATCAATAAATTATAGAGAAAAAATAATAATTACACCGTTCTTGGAGACAGTAGGTCGTACATACGTATGAATGCTATTTAAACTTTTTGATGGATGGAAAGAATAAAATTTAAATAATAATTAACCAATAAAAATCATTTTTTATCATCCACATCTCATATATTCATTAAATATGTCCTTGTTACCATCTATGTAAATAATAAATGAAAAATAGATCACATCGCTTTTTTGGATGTGGTAGTCCACACGTACGCATGAGAAATGTTATCTTTTTCAAAAGGATTAGATGTTAAGAAGTTATAAATGATATTAAAATTAAATAAGAATATTTATGTATTAAATGTCCTATATATTAATTATTAAAATAATTATGTGTAAGACCCCAGGAAATCAAAGAATATGACATTTTCATATTTATCCATATTTGTGAATAAAATATTAATATGACTTTAAAGGGGACGCTATGCTCGATGGCGTACCCAACACGCAATAATGGGTTTCTTGGGAATCTTACGTTGCACTCTAATAATAAAATAATATTATTTTAAATGGTAGTTAACATGTAGCCATTGTATTGGTGGTAATGTATAGAAATAACTAAAATATGATTATATATGTTTTTAAATGTTTTTACATTTATCAAATAAAAGACAAAGGCTTAAAATACGGAAAGAATTAAATTTTAGGCATATATGCCCTAGTTTTCACTAAAGGTTCACTTATCACCTTTTGATGGCGAACCGTCATTAAATATAGTTTTGTTCACTCTTATACAATCTATTGGACCGAAATAAAACTCTTCTTAAGAATTGGGACATGAAAATTTACTTTGTGTAAATTTTTTGTATCTTTCCGATAAAGTTCATTATTTTAATGAATAGTGTAAACTGTTGTATTTTAATTCAAAACCTATTTTTAATATAATTTATTTATATGATTAGAATATATTTTGGATTTGTATTAAAGTGAAATTGGAATATATTTTTACTATTAAATCCAATAGTGGTCTTCCGAATTAATTTTACTTTGAAATCAGACTTAAACTAGTGTCAATCTTTTGATACTTATTGTTTCATAAAAACACGCTATTTACTCTGACAATGGGAATTAATTATTAAATTAATTAATGTGACTTATATGTTTTGAATTTTTTAAAATAGACTTCATTTTTTAATTCAGAATATCAAATATAGCTTAGGGTAAATTTTTGGGATTTTTCTGAAAAAACTTCAATTTTTGATGAATAGTGAAACCACTAAGTGGTACTTATAAAAACTGATTTTTCTTTTAAATGGAATTTTACCACATCTGTGTTTTGATTTTCAAAAATCCAACATACATGGATGTCATTAAGAAGTAAAATGTGGTTCAATGAGAAGAAAATAATTTTTTTGGTGAATAGTAACTTTTTTTCATTAATCGCGATTAGAGGTAATTAGTGTAATTTAAGTTAAAAATGATATTATAAAAATGTGAAAACACCATGACACTTGTCCTACCCCTATTGGATGATTCATTTCCGACCAAGACAACCCATGGGTCGATTTAAGGGACCCTATGGAGCCTCTTGGGTGAGATAATGACTTTAATGCCTTTTTTTTAAATAAAGGTGAAAATGACACTAACATAAATTGTTTTACTAAAACAATTTTTAGAAGGGGTTATACTCATCATAATTTTGTCTATAAATACTATTTGGAAAGATAAAAATATTTCCTACATCAGGATATTTTGTTAATAATTTTTAGACATTAAATAAAATAATTTAATTATGACAGCATGATGATGCAACGATGACCTCATTAATGAACAGTTTAAATAAAATGAAACGATAATATAAAATCTAAGACCTACACTTGTCCAAAAACTATTGGATGGGAATATTTCGAAGCCTTATCATCTTATCTTAGAAATATATCAATGTGGGACCTTAGAAACTCGAAACACTTTTGAAAATAAAATAATAGTTTCATGATTTCCAAAAGTGCCCCTCCTCTCCTCTTATAAAAGGCCCCCACCTCTACCTCATTTCACACACTCCTCAAGCCTTTGGCTCGGCCATTCCCTGCCCATTTTCTCTCTCCACATCCCTCTCCTCATCTTAGAGGATTCCCTTTGGGCAGAATCCTATCAATGGAAGCCTTTAGGCTCAAATCAAAAGGAGTTACACTTTTAAAGGACGTTAAAGAATGATCGAGTCATGTCGGACCCGAGGTAAGGGATCCTAGACCTCTCTTTCATTTTAAGTACACTCTTTTATGTCATTCCTTTTAAGCTCATCTTTCTTATGATTGGGATTTTCTTTTATATTACTCCTACTTTACTTATTATTTTCATGTGATGAGATACCCTATTCTCTCTCATCAATCCATTTTGGAAGTTTTGAGTGGCGTCGTTTGGCTGCCGAATTTTCGTAAGAGTTCAAACCTCTCTCTTTCTCCTTATGTACTCTCCATTATGTCACTTCTTTTAAGCTCCTCTTTGTTATATTGGGGGATGTTCTTTTATATTTCTCTTTCTATAAACTTTATTTTTATATGATGGGATACCCTATTTGATCTCATCAACACATTTTTGTAACTTTTATGTGGCGCCGTTAGGCTGCCGAGTTTTCGTAAGGGATTTTTCATCTCACTTTTATTCTCGTGAGATTTATGCTACATTTTCCACAATTTCTATTGAGTGGTGTATGTACTTCCCATTATTCTACGCTTTGTGTAATATACTTTCCTTTATGAGTATTTACATCAATGATTGATTGTCCTTCTTTCATGGGGTGTATGTTTTGAAAGATACCCAAGTCGGAAAGGGAACCTTTCACCCTCCTCATTTTAAAAGACTTCGTTTATTATGTCTTTTAATTCACATACTATTATGTTGGGATATGTTCTTATATATCCTGATTGATGTAAATTTTATGTCCAAGTGATGATATTCCCTTTTTATCTCTCATCAACTCATTTTCTGAATTTTTGAAGTGACGCCGTTAGGCTGTAGAATTTTACCAAGGGAACTTTTTAACCCAATTTCGATTTCTTTGGGTTCAACATGTAGTTATTGAATATGTCATCCTTTGAATATGTGTGAATGACCTTTTATTGTTTTACACTTAATATCCAATTATATTGGGTGTATTTATATTTGTCACACATAATTTTGAGATTGATTAATCCTTAATTTAAGGATACCTTCTTTATAAAGGATTTCATCACATTTTACATCTCTATTGAGACTTCATTGTTGTTATGCACCAATTCACTCTTACATTGTGTATATACCGTCCTTTGGGATATTATATCATGAATCCATTTATTCTCATGATATTATAAAGATCTGATTAAATGTTATTCCTCAATTATTGTATTCAAGTGTCTCTAATTTTGGTAAAAACCCTTTAACCAAAATATCGCTTTAAGTATTTTAATGATTTGTTCTTATTAATATCCATGTTTTCAAAATGGTTTTAAGGATTTATTTATATGGATATTAATGGTTTAAAATGTGAAAATCTTCAAGGTGGTATGGGACACTTTGATTCAAAAATCTCCTTATTAAATGTTTTAAATGGATTTGGAAATGGTTTCTTTTTTAACAGATTCATTATTTCAATATACTAAAATGTTATATTGTGATTGAAATGTGGAAATGTTATGCTTCCTTTATTCATGTTTTATGTGATACGTTTATTTTATGGTTCTTGGGCATTGTTATAAAAACGGGTGGTTCCGTGATAAACCAAGGGCGGGTGAGCCTGATATAGCTCTCCAATGCATTGGGTAACCCGAAGGAGTGAAAAATTAAGGTTTCTCCGAAGAGATTTAGGGAATATACTGTGATGGGTATTCCAAACGTAACCAAGAGGGTTACTCCCTACGTAAGAATCTTATGAATGCCTCAAGTTACATTTATGTCATATGATTTTTTATGATTTTATGAGGTATGTTAAAGTGCTTATGTTTTATGGGTAAAGTATGATTTCATTCTTATGTATACATGTACTCATGATTCCTTTCAATATTTTTATAACCCCTACTGAGCTTTTTATGCTCATCCCAAGTTTTTCAAATGTTTTTCACAGGTCAAGGGAATGGTACATGATGTGATGATAGTGTCAAGGATGTGTCAAGAAAGAATCTGTGTTTTATTTTAAATATGTTTTAGTTGATGGGAAGAATGAATATTGTCTTTTATGTAACCACTTTGTTTAAATGTGGAATGTAATGCAAGATTCATGATCTAATTCTCTAAAACTCTAAACCTGAAAAGATCCTCAATGTGTAATCTTGTAATTACTCAATATTAAGTAAGGCTTAAAGCTGGGGACTTATAGTTGGTATCAAAGGTCGGTTTAGATAACTTTAGAGGTTAGGGTATTCTCTAAGCACAAGTGACATTACCATAATGGTTAGGATTTCAGAAAGAGTCCAAGTTTTAGATAAAGTGAATGAGTAAGTATATCTTAATGTTTATCTTCCTCATTAGTACATGATGATTATGTTGTTATACTCACACTGACCTTTTTGGTTTTAGTAAATTGTTGGATCTAGCAGGCACCAAAGTGACAGTGGGTTTGAAGGAAACTATGGTGGTTCTCTGATTAAGAGACTGGATGAGATGGGGGATTCAATGAGGAATCTCATGGTTTTTCTAAACCAACTATCAAGGAGTCATGATCAACCACTTCAACCTTGGTGTGTTCTCTAATGCATCATGTACGAGATTTCCAACTCGATGTGGAAATTCAGGTAATAATTATTAGGGTAACCATTAGGGTTTATATGATCCCTACTTTTTAGGTAATTATGGGTTACTCTATGATATGATGGAAAATGAAAGGAATGAGATAAACTTGAGGTTAAAATATGTTATGATCATTTTTGAAGATTTTATCTCGTTTTGGGGGATGTTTTATGAATTATATAGTTTTGGAAAAAGGACAACACGCAGACCTTGTGACAACCCGTCGCGTTGGACAAAGCTGCAGGAATCGAACCCACAACAAAAGTGCGATGGTATTTATCGCCTAGCACTAGACTACGTAAAGTCCCTGGTTTGTTTGACTGATTCATTTTAGTTATATGATTTTATGAATTAAGAGTAAGTTGATTTTGGGTTATTTATGAAAATGATTAACCTATCATGGAGGATATGTGATTAGGTTAATTACTTTTCAATATGAGACTTTAGGAGCAACTGATGTTGTTTGGAGATAAATGTTATGATTTAACTTGGAAGACTATGTGACTAAGTCCTTCAAATATTTGAGTTTCAATCTTAGTTTGGTTTAATTTGAAGAATTTTATGGACAAATTTATTATAGAATGGTCCTCGTTGAACTTTGGGTTTTGTTGGTCAAATTTTGGAGATTAAGAATGAATTATATTTTTATAAAGGGTTATCCTTTTCTGGATTATCTGATCTTGTAATAACCTTTTTTGTTTTGGTTTTGGTTAAAGTCTAAAGACATGGGAAGTATATAGTTCTCTTTTTTGGATTAGGTGATTCTCTAGAAGTTGATTATTGTACTCTTAATGTGAACAACTCTTCCTAAATACTCGTCTTTTGGAGAAAATATGAGTTCGTGTAAGAAATCTAGTAAAAGTTGAAAGTCAACATGACAATTGTGTATGCTTCCTTATGTTTTAGTTAATCTCATAAATAAATTCCTCAATGAAGAGTAACATAAATAAAAAATGTTTTCTGTTAACTTTTCCTACTGGGGAATCGAATACCGTTTAACCCATCACAAGTTTGTGATTTTCTTGTGGTTAACTTTCTCCTAAACATGATTTCTATCACTCTCCATTAGAACATGACCCTTTGTTTTTTCCTCCATTTCCATATTTTCATACTTGGAATCCTAGTATGGGTTAACTCGGGTGACCTTTGTACTTATCTTTATTTATTTTAAAGTGATTGTTTTACCGACTCTTATTCTGATGTGGGACTTTCAAGGATGTTTCGAAGCTCAATTTTAAAATTGCGAGGACACAATTCCCAAAAGGGGGGAAGGATGTAACACCCCAGGTAAATAAAGAATATCAAATTTTCATATTTATCCATATTTGTGAATAGAATATTAATATGACTTTAAAGGGGATTCTATGCTCGATGGCGTACCCAACACGCAACAACGAGTTTCTTGGGAATCTCATGTTGCACTCTAATAATAAAATAATATTATTTTAAATGGTATTTAACATGTAGTCGTTGTATTGGAGGGAATGGATAGAAATAACTAAATTATGATTATATATGTTTTTAAATGTTTTTAAATTTATCAAATAAAAGATAAAGGCTTAAAATACGGAAAGAATTCAATTTTAGGCATATATGCCCTAGTTTTCACTAAAGGTTCACTTATCGCCTTTTGATGGAGAACTGTCATTAAATATAGTTTTGTTCACCCTTATACATTCTATTGGACCGAAATAAAACTCTTCTTAAGAATTGGGACATCAAAATTTACTTTTTGTAAATTTTTTGTATCTTTCCGATAAAGTTCATTTTTTTAATGAATAGTGTAAAATGTTGTATTTTAATTCAAAACCTCTTTTTAATATAATTTATTTATATGATTAGATTATCTTTTGAATTTGTTTTAAAGTGAAATTGTAATATATTTTTACCATTAAATCCAATAGTGGTCTTTAGAATTAATTTCACTTTGAAATCAGACTTAAACTAGTGTCAATCTTTTGATACTTATTGTTTTATAAAAACACGCTATTTGCTCGGACAGAGGGAATTAATTATTAAATTAATTAATGTGACTTATATGTTTTGAATTTTTTAAAATAGACTTCATTTTTTAATTCGGAATATCAAATATAGCTTAGGGTGAATTTTTGGGATTTTTCTGAAAAACTTCAATTTTTGATGAATAGTGAAACCACTAAGTGGTACTTATAAAAACTGATTTTTCGTTTAAATGGAATTTTACCACTTCGTTGTATTGATTTTCAAAAATCCTACATACATGGTTGTCATTAAGAAGTAAAATGAGGTTCAATGAGATGAAAATAATTTTTTGGTGAATAGTAACTTTTTTTCATTAATCGCAATTAGAGGTAATTAGTGTAATTTAAGGTAAAAATGAAATTATAAAAATGTGAAAACACCATGACACTTGTCCTACCCCTATTGGATGAGTCATGGCCGACCATGACAACCCATGGGTCTATTTAGGGGACCCTATGGAGCCTCTTGGGTGAGATAATGACTTTAATGCCTTTTTTTAAATAAAGGTGAAAATGACACTAACATAAATTGTTTTACAAACAAAAATTAGAAGGGGTTATACTAATAATAATTTTTTCTATAAATACTCTTTAGAAAGATAAAAATATTTCCTACATCAGGATATATTTTTTATAATTTTTAGACATTAAATAAATTAATTTAATTATGACATCATGATGATGCAACGATGACCTCATTAATGAATAGTTTAAATAAAATGAAACGATAATATAAAATCTAAGACCTACACTTGTCCGAAAACTATTGGATGGGAATATTTCGAAGCCTTATCATCTTATCTTAGAAATATATCAATGTGGGACCTTATAAATTAGAAACACTTTTGAAAATAAAATATTAGATTCATGATTTCAAAAAGTGCCCCTCCTCTCCTCTTATAAAAGGCCCCCACCTCTACCTCATTTCACACACTCCTCAAGCCTTTGGATCGGCCATACCCTGCCCATTTACTCTCTCCACATCCCTATCCTCATCCTAGAGGATTCCCTTTGGGCATAATCCTTTCAAAGGAAGCCTTTAGGCTCAAATAAAAAGGAGTTACACTTTTAAAGGACGTTAAAGAACGATCGAGTCAAGTCGGACCCGACGTAAGGGATCCTACACCTCTCTTTCTTTTTAAGTACACTCTTTTATGTAATTACTTTTAAGCTCATCTTTATTATGATTGGGATGTTCTTTTATATTACTCATACTGTACTTATTATGTTCATATGATGAGAGAACCTATTCTCTCTCATCAATCCATTTTGGAAGTTTTGAGTGGCGCCGTTAGGCTGCCGAATTTTCATAAGAGATCTAACCTCTCTCTTTCTCTTTACGTACTCTCCCTTATTTCACTTATTTTAAGCTCCTATTTTTTAAGTTTTGGGATGTTCTTTTATATTTCTCTTTCTATAAACATTATGTTAATATGATGGGATACCCTATTTGATCTCATCAACCCATTTTTGTAAGTTTTATGTGGTGCCATTAGGCTGCCGAGTTTTCGTAAGGGATTTTTCATCTCACTTTTATTCCTGTGAGATTTATGCTACATTTGCCACAATTACCTTTGATCGGTGTATGTACTTCCCATTATTCGACTCTTTGTTTAATATACTTTCGTTTATGAGTATTTACATCAATGATTTATTGTCCTTCTTTCATGGGGTGTATGTTTTGAAAGATACCCAAGTCGGTAAGGGAACCTTTCACCCTCCTCATTTTAAAAGACTTCGTTTGTTATGTCTTTTAATTCACATACTATTATGTTGGGATATGTTCTTCTATATCCATATTGATGTAAATTTTATGTCCAAGTGATGAGATTCCCTTTTTATCTCTCATCAACTCATTTTCTGAATTTTTGAAGTGACGCCGTTAGGCTGTCGAATTTTACCAAGGGAACTTTTTAACCCAATTTCGATTTCTTTGCGTTCAACATGTAGTTATTGAATATGTCATCCTTTGAATATGTGTGAATGAAATTTTATTGTTTTACACTTAATACCCAATTATATTGGGTGTATTTATATTTGTCACACATAATTTTGAGATTGATTTATCCTTAATTTAAGGATACCTTCTTTATAAAGGATTTCATCACATTTTACATCTCTATTGAGACTTCATTGTTGTTATGCACCAATTCACTCTTATATGGTGTATATACTGTCCTTTGGAATATTATATCATAAATCCATTTATTCTCATGATATTATAAAGTTCTGATTAAATGTTATTCCTCAATTATTGTATTCAAGTGTCTCTAATTTTGGTAAAAACCCTTTACCCAAAATATCGCTTTAAGCATTTTAATGATTTGTTCTTATTAATATCCATGTTTTCAAAATGGTTTTAAGGATTTATTTATATAGATATTAATGGTTTAAAATGTGAAAATATTCAAGGTGGTATGGGACACTTTGATTCAAAAATCTCCTTATTAAATGTTTTAAATGGTTTTGGAAATGGTTTCTTTTTGAACGGATTCATTATTTCAATATACTAAAATGTTATATTGTGATTGAAATGTGGAAATGTTATGTTTCCTTTATGCATGTTTTATGTGATACGTTTATGTTATTGTTCTTGGGCATTGTTATGAAAACAGGTGGTTCCGTGATAAACTAAGGGAGGGTGAGCCCGATATAGCTCTCCAATGCATTGGGTAACGCGAAGGAGTGAAACATTAAGGTTTCTCCAAAGAGATTTAGGGAATATACTGTGATGGGTATTCCAAACGTAACCAAGAGGGTTACTCCCTACGTAAGAATGTTATGAATTCCTCAAGTTACCTTTATGTCATATGATTTTTTATGATTTAATGAGGTATGTTAAAGTGCTTATGTTTTATTGGTAAAGTATGATTTCATTCTTATGTATACATGTACTCATGATTACTTTCCATATTTTTATATCCCTTACTAAGCTTTTTATGCTCATCCCATGTTTTTCAAATGTTTTTCACAAGTCAAGGGAAATGTACATGATGTGATGATAGTGTCAAGGATGTGTCAAGAAATAATCTGTGTTTTATTTTAAATATGTTTCCGTTGATGGGAAGAATGAATATTGTATTTTATGTAACCACTTTGTTTAAATGTGGAATGTAATGCAAGTTTCATGATCTAATTCTCTAAACCTCTAAACCTGAAAAGATCCTCAATGTGTAATCTTGTAATAACTCAATATTAAGTAAGGCTTAAGGCTGGGGACTTATAGTTGGTATCAAAGGTCGGTTTAGATAACATTAGAAGTTAGGGTATTCTCTAAGCACAAGTGACAGTACCATAATGGTTAGGATTTCAGAAAGAGTCCTAGTTTTAGATAAAGTGAAAGAGTAAGTATATTTTAATGTTTATCTTCCTCATTAGTACATGATGGTTATGTAGATATACTCACACTGACTTTTTTGGTTTTAGTAAATGGCTGGATCTAGCAGGCACCAATGTGACAATGGGTTTGAAGGAAACTATGGTGGTTCTCTGATTAAGAGACTGGATGAGATGGGGGATTCAATGAGGAATCTCATGGTTTTTCTAAACCAACTATCAAGGAGTCATGCTCAACCACTTCAACCTTGGTGTGTTCTCTAATTCATCATGTACGAGATGGCCAACTCGATGGGGAAATTCAGGTAATAATTATTAGGGTAACCATTAGGGTTTATATGATCCCTACTTTTTAGGTAATTATGGGTTACTCTATGATATGATGGAAAATGAAAGGAATGAGACAAACTTGAGGTTAAAATATGTTTTAATCATTTTTGGAGATTTTATCTCGTTTTGGGGGATGTTTTATGAATTATATAATTTTGGAAAAAGGACAACATGCAGACCGTGTGACAACCCGTCACGTCAGACAAAGCGGCGGGAATCGAACCCACAACAAAAGTGCGACTGGTATTTATCGCCTACCACTAGACTATGTGAAGTCCCTGGTTAGTTTGACTGATTCTTTTTAGTTATATGACTTTATGAATTATGAGTAAGTTTATTTTGGGTTATTTATGAAAATTATTAACCTATCATAGAGGATATGTGATAAGGTTAATTACTTTTCAATACGAGACTTTAGGAGCAACTGATGTTGTTTGGAGATAAATGTTACGATTTAACTTGGAAGACTATGTGACTAAGTCCATCAAATATTTGAGTTTCAATCATAGTTTGGTTTAATTTGAAGAATTTTATGGACAAATTGATTATAGAATGGTCCTCGTTGAACTTTGGGTTTTGTTGGTCAAATTTTGGAGATTAAGAATGAATTTTCTTTTTATAAAGGGTTATCCTTTTCTAGATTATCTGATCGTTTACTAACCTTTTTTGTTTTGGTTTTGGTTAAAGTCTAAAGACATGGGAAGTATATTGTTCTCTTTTGTGGATTAGGTGATTCTCTAGAAGATGATTATAGTACTCTTAATGTGAACAAGTCTTTCTAAATACTCGTCTTTTGGAGAAAATATGAGTTCGTGTAAGAAATATAGTAAAAGATGAAAGTAAACATGACAATTGTGTATGCTTCCTTATGTTTTAGTTAAGATCATAAATAAATTCCTCAATGAAGAGTAATATAAATAAAAAATGTTGTCTGTTAACTTTTCCTACTGGGGAATCAAATACCGTTTAACCCATCACAAGTTTGTGATTTTCTTGTGGTTAACTTTCTCCTAAACATGTTTTCTATCACTCTCCATCAGAACATGACCCTTTGTTTTTTCCTCCATGTCCATATTTTCAAACATGGAATCCTAGTATGGGTTAACTCGGGTGACCTTTGTACTTATCATTATTTATTTTAAAGTGATTGTTTTACCGACTCTTGTTCCGATGTGGGACTTTCAAGGATGTTTCCAAGCTCGATTTTAAAATTGCGAGGACGCAATTCCCAAAAGGGGGGAAGGATGTAACACCCCAGGTAAATAAAGAATATGAAATTTTCATATTTATCCATATTTGTGAATAAAATATTAATATGACTTTGAAGGGGACGCTATGCTCGATGGCGTACCCAGCACGCAACAACGAGTTTCTTGGGAATCTTACGTCGCACTCTAATAATAAAATAATATTATTTTAAATGGTAGTCAAAATGTAGTCGTTGTATTGGTGGTAATGGATATAAATAACTAAAATATGATTATATATGTTTTTAAATGTTTTTACACTAATAAAATAAAAGATAAAGGCTTAAAATACGGAATGAATTCAATTTTAGGCATATATGCCCTAGTTTTCACTTATCGCCTTTTGATGGCGAACCGTCATTAAATATAGTTTTGTTCACCCTTATACATTCTATTGGACCGAAATAAAACTCTTCTTAAGAATTGGGACATCAAAATTTACTTTGTATAAATTTTTTGTATCTTTCCGATAAAGTTCATTTTTTTAATGAATAGTGTAAAATGTTGTATTTTAATTCAAAACCTCTTTTTAATATAATTTATTTATATGATTAGATTATCTTTTGAATTTGTTTTAAACGTGAAATTGGAATATATTTTTACCATTAAATCCAATAGTGGTCTTTGGAATTAATTTCACTTTGAAATTAGACTTAAACTAGTGTCAATCTTTTGATACTTATTGTTTCATAAAAACACACTATTTGCTCTGACAGCGGGAATTAATTATTAAATTAATTAATGTGACTTATATGTTTTGAATTTTGTAAAATAGACTTCATTTTTGAATTTGGAATATCAAATATAGCTTAGGGTGAATTTTTGGGATTTTTCTGAAAAACTTCAATTTTTGATGAATAGTGAAACCACTAAGTGGTACTTATAAAAACTGATTTTTCATTTAAATGGAATTTTACCACTTTTGTGTTTTGATTTTCAAAAATCCGAAATACATGGTTTTAATTAAGAAGTAAAATTTGGTTCAATGAGATGAAAATAATTTTTTGGTGAATAGTAACTTTTTTTCATTAATCGCGATTAGAGGTAATTAGTGTAATTTAAGGTAAAAATGATATTATAAAAATGTGAAAACACCATGACACTTGTCCTACCCCTATTGGATGAGTCATGGACAACCATGACAACCCATGGGTAGATTTGGGGGACCCTATGGAGCCTCTTGGGTGATATAATGACTTTAATGCCTTTTTTTAAATAAAGGTGAAAATGACACTAACATAAATTGTTTTACTAAAAAAAATTAGAAGGGGTTATACTAATCATAATTTTGTCTATAAATACTCTTTGGAACGATACAAAGATTTCCTACATCTGGATATATTTTTTATAATTTTTAGACATTAAATAAATTAATTTAATTATGACATCATGATGATGCAACGATGACCTCATTAATGAAAAGTTTAAATAAAATGAAACGATAAAATAAAATCTAAGAACTACACTTGTCCAAAAACTATTGGATGGGAATATTTAGAAGCCTTATCATCTTATCTTCGAAATATATCAATGTGGGACCTTAGAAATTTGAAACACTTTTGAAAATAATATAATAGATTCATGATTTCCAAAAGTGCCCCTCCTCTCCTCTTATAAAAGGCCCCCACCTCTACCTCATTTCACACACTCCTCAACCATTTGGATCTGCCATCCCCTGCCCATTTACTCTCTCCACATCCCTCTCCTCATCCTAGAGGATTAACTTTGGGCATAATCCTTTCAAAGAAAGCCTTTAGGCTCAAATCAAAAGGATTCACACTTTTAAAGGACGTTAAAGAACGATCGAGTCAAGTTGGACCCGAGGTAAGGGATCCTACACCTATCTTTCTTTTTAAGTACACTCTTTTATGTCATTCATTTTAAGATCATCTTTCTTATGATTGGGATGTTCTTTTATATTACTCCTACTGTACTTATTATGTTCATGTGATGAGAGACCCTATTCTCTCTCATCAATCCATTTTGGAAGTTTTGAGTGGCGCCGTTAGGCTGCCGAATTTTCGTAAGAGATCTAACCTCTCTCTTTCCCTTTACGTACTCTCCTTTATGTCACTTATTTTAAGCTCATCTTTGTTATGTTGGGGGATGTACTTTTATATTTCTCGTTCTATAAACTTTTTGTTAATATGATTGGATACCCTATTTGATCTCATCAACCCATTTTTGTAAGTTTTATGTGGCGCCGTTAGGCTTCCGAGTTTTCGTAAGGGATTTTTCATCTCAATTTTATTCCCGTGAGATTTATGCTACATTTGCCACAATTTCCTT
Source organism: Viscum album (assembly GCA_963277665.1). Taxonomy (NCBI): domain Eukaryota; kingdom Viridiplantae; phylum Streptophyta; class Magnoliopsida; order Santalales; family Viscaceae; genus Viscum; species Viscum album. The sequence goes on from OY728130.1 coordinate 586,117,794, forward strand.
TGAGTGGTGTATGTACTTCCCATTACTCTACTCATTGTGTAATATACTTTTGTTTATGAGTATTTACATCAATGATTTATTGTCCTTATTTCATGGGGTGTATGTTTTGAAAGATACCCAAGTCGGTAAGGGAACCTTTCACCCTCCTCATTTTAAAAGACTTCGTTTGTTATGTCTTTTAATTCACATAATATTATGTTGGGATATGTTCTTATATATCCTGATCGATGTAAATTTTACTTCCAAGTGATGAGATTCTATTTTTATCTCTCATCAACTCATTTTCGGAATTTTTGAAGTGACGCCGTTAGGCTGTCGAATTTTACCAAGGGAACTTTTTAACCCAATTTCGATTTCTTTGGGTTCAACATGTAGATATTGAATATGTCATCCTTTGAATGTGTGTGAATGACCTTTTATTGTTTTACACTTAATATCCAATTATATTGGGTGTATTTATATTTGTCACACATAATTTTGAGATTGATTTATCCTTAATTTAAGGATACCTTCTTTATAAGGGATTTCATCACATTTTACATCTCTATTGAGAATTCATTGTTGTTATGCACCAATTCACTCTTATATGGTGTATATACTGTCCTTTTGAATATTATATCATGAATACATTTATTCTCATGATATTATATAGTTCTGATTAAATGTTATTCCTCAATTATTGTATTCAAGTGTCTCTAATTTTGGTAAAAACCCTTTAACCAAAATATCGCTTTAAGTATTTTAATGATTTGTTCTTATTAATATCCATGTTTTAAAAAGGTTTTAAGGATTTATTTATATGGATATTAATGGTTTAAAATTTTAAAATCTTCAAGGTGGTATGGGACACTTTGATTGAAAAATATACTTATTAAATGTTTTAAATGGTTTTGGAAATGGTTTCTTTTTGAACGGATTCATTATTTCAATATACTAAAATGTTATATCGTGATTGAAATGTGGAAATGTTATGTTTCCTTTATGCATGTTTTATGTGATACGTTTATGTTATGGTTCTTGGGCATTGTTATGAAAACGGGTGGTTCAGTGATAAACTAAGGGCGGGTGAGCCCGATATAGCTCTCCAATGCATTGGGTAACGCGAAGGAGTGAAACATTAAGGTTTCTCCGAAGAGATTTATGGAATATACTATGATGGGTATTCCAAATGTAACCAAGAGGGTTACTTCCTACGTAAGAATGTTATGAATGCCTCAAGTTACCTTTATGTCATATGATTTTTTATGATTTTATGAGGTATGCTGAAGTTCTTATGTTTATGGGTAAATTATGATTTAATTCTTATGTATACATGTACTCATGATTCCTTTACATATTTTTATAACCCTTACTGAGATTTTTATGCTCATCCCAAGTTTTTGAAATGTTTTTCACAGGTCAAGGGAAAGGTACATGATGTGATGATAGTGTCAAGGATGTGTCAAGAATGACTCTGTGTTTTATTTTAAATATGTTTCCGTTGATGGGAAGAATGAATATGGTCTTTTATGTAACCACTTTGTTTAAATGTGGAATGTAATGCAAGTTTCATGATCCACTTCTCTAAAACTCTAAACCTGAAAAGATCCTCAATGTGTAATCTTGTAATAACTCACGATTAAGTAAGGCTTAAGGCTGGGGCCTTATATTATGAGTATCCAAGTAAAGTTTTGATGAAAAAAATTACACCGCTATGTGAAGATGGAAAGTCATACATACGCATGTACGATGATTAAAATTTTTATTTGAAGGAAATAAGTGGAAAATAGTTCAAAAATTATAATAATAACATATTATTATATTTTATATTCTGTATTTATTATTATAGGATTGTTAAAACAGATTATGATGAAGTATAATAAAAAATAAAATGGAAAGAGTTAGTAAACACGATTCCCTCTTATTTGGTATAATTACTTTGGATCTCCTCTTATGGGGCCAAGGGTTGGTAATTTTGGATGAATAGAACCTCACTAACTTGCATAATAATGTTTATAAGATAATTGGATATGTTTTGTTTATGCGAGATAGCTCAACGCAGTGTAAAGAATAGAAATGAGGGTGTCCTTCTATAAGTTAGAGGAAGATCATAATTAGAATTTCTTAAAGTATTAAATTAATATAAAATATATTTTATGTTAAAATTGAGAAAAATTTATTTAATTAAATTATAATATTATTATGTGTCAATGTAATATAATAAAATAATATTTGTAAACTTTTTATTTATGTTTTCATCCTTATCTTTTTCTTTTAACCCCTTTTATAATTATCACGACATTAATGTTTTCTACACACTATGGGTCGTGAGTGTAACTATAAAATAGAATAAAAACCATTAATATTGTATGTTTGAATTTTTTAAACATATATAATATTTATATGATTTTTCAATAATTTAGTAAAATAATATTTATCATAAAATATCATTAATGTCTGTTTTGACACAATTAATTTAATTTGACTTTAATTACTTCAAGACTAATGGGGTATTCAAATAAAATCTTTTACACATACCTAATTATTTGATATTTATATGTAAAATTCGTGTAACACAATAATTCATTCAATTTATATTACATTTTATATTTTTAAAATCATTATTTTTTTACTTAATTGAATAAATACTTTGTCGACATTGCATATGGATTTTAGTAAATAATTAAATCAATTAAAATTTAAAATAAATTACAATGAAACAAATATTTCATTAATATTTAAAAATAACCTTTTATAACCAAATCTATGTTTGCTTTATCCCTATCACAAAATATTATTGATACTAAAAGTAGAAAACTGATATTTTTTATCTCTCTCTTAAATATTATTATGGTGGGAATCATATCCAAATGAAATAAAAAATTCACATTATAAGATATTTGAGGATTATGGATGAAATATACTCATCTAATGTAAATAAGGCATGTTTTAAGTTAAATTTTACTCTTTACCCCATTATTTATAACCTTAATTACCCAATTTACCCTTACAATGGTGAAAATTATTTACTATGTTTAGTATTCATAATGAAAAAATAAAAGGGACTTATTTTAAAAAAATTAACCACTTATTAAAAATATATATATATTTTTATTATTAAATTTCATTATGTTCTATAAATTAATTTAGGATTAAAAAGAGAAACTCAAGGGAAAATTGGTTTTCAGAAAAATACCTTTATAACTTTATTTTATATGCAAAGCTAAACAGTAAAATTTCTTCCAATGAACTTAATTGGATTGTTCATAAAATAATATAACTGCTTTTATTTTTTATTTAATTTTAAAAAAATGTAACTTTTTAAATTCATAAAACAAAAATACATTTTTCAATGAAAATGTAATATTTCAATATTCATTGGAAAATAAATCTTTTCATAAAAATACATAAATTCACCCTAATTTATTTTTGATATGATATTTTAAAAATTGATATCATTTTTTTAAAAAGTTTTTTTTCTAAAATTTCCAAAAATTCAATATAATATTTTCTTCACAAAGATCCACAAAAACCATTTTTGAAGAAAACATATTTTTGATGAATAAAATGTATTTACAAAATATTGGATGTATATGTCTTAATAATTAATCAATACATTTGTATTGAGTATAACCCATATATATTTTTTATAATTTTTTTAGTCAAATTCACGCATGCCAATTCAATGTCTAGGTTATAAATATAACATTTAAATAATAGTATTTTGTGTTTCGTTTAGGGTCGGTGTTGTGTGTCATATATGCCATCAATCATATTGTTATTTTAAAATATAGGGATGTTTCAATTTACATTATTATGAATTCAATTGTAATTATTCATGTTCCTTATAGGTTTAAATTTACCATGAATGATCATTGAATTTAATAAAATGATTGAATGGCATGTGTTTTCATAATCTGATCTACCATATAAATTATACCTTATTTAACCCTAATAGCTTCTAGTGTGTATAACCCTTAATGTGAATATCAGTCCACCCTTTGTTTTTCTCCTCTCCCAAATTATATGAACTAGAATATCATAAATAATATCAATTAATCAATCATGTATCTTAGGAAATGTTTATATATTTTTAATCCAATATGAAAATCACGTTTTTATATAATTTACTGAGACTATAAAACTATTATGTCCTTTGGGATGTGATCAATTTCATCAAGTTAAAATATAATAATGTTATCACTAACACTGGCATACTAGGGTATAGGACTGTAAAATATTAGTTCAGTTAATAATATTTCGTTAGTAATCTGTTCTTTGTGTTTATGGGATATATTTTTTTTGATATTTAATTTACTTGAACTTGAGAATAATATGTTTCTGCATATGCATATGACTATGGCTAAAATGAAGGTGTGAAATAAATTTCTTAGTAACTACGTAGTTTTATGGGGGATATACCTCATATATTTGGGAAGCCTCTTAGGGTATGTTTTCCCGTATTTATGTTTGGAGTGTTTCTATGAACTACATGAGAAGTTATCCTAGTAACATGTTATAGGCTTTTATAAGTATTTATTATGGAATTTCAGAAATATTCTCATCAAATATTCCTTATTATACTACCTAGGTATGTGATTTATAAGTCTCCCATTATGGTAAATGCCTCTAAAACACTTCTGGACATGCTGGAGCATGCTCTCATGGTCACCCCAGCAGTCCAGGGAACAAAACCACTAAGATAAGATCTCATATTTTTCCTGCTATGTATCTCTTCATGTTTTGGTAAACCTATTAATGAACGTTTGTTTGTTTGATCCTTTGTTTAGTTTGTATACGATATTGTATTGTTATAAGGAGGTGCTCTACAAGTGTATGATTTTCAGTCTACAGAGAAAATTCATGATGTAAATTATGAATTTACAACATGAATTTCTTAAGTTAGAAACACCCCGTGAAAGCTTATTTCATCGTAAAATTTATGGGGTAAAACCACTAATCTATGTTTTATAACATAAAAATGAATTTATGATTTAAAATAGGATTCTATATGGTATAAATTCTAAACAAAGGGTTTTTTTTCATATATGAGAATCAATAACTTCACATCGAAAATTTCCTATAAACAAAGTTAATATGTTGCACACAATATTTTAAATCCTACACCACTTGAATTTGGATAACATATTTTTCTACCTTTTGAAAAAACTCGTTCTATTAATTAGGTACAATAATTCTCTCCAAAAAATAAGTTCATTCCAATTAAAAATTATTCATTCATAATTGTGAGATTTAACTTAATCCATTAGTCAATATCTTCCCTCTCATCTTGTTGTTTTTTCCTCATGCGTATAACTAATGATCGGACTTACTAACTAAAGTTAAACTCCTAAAAACTAGTTTTGAAATAGTCACTAGTTTTCATTGGAAGGTAATAAAGTAGGATTCCATCTATACCAAATATGTTGAGAATTACCAGCATCAACTCTTCTTTTGATGTATATGGTCTAAACCTCTCCCTATAAGTCTATTTTCATTCCAAAATTATGTCTAATAAATACAATCAATCGGGTATATCATGTGCATGAACTTTGTAATTGAATTAAATCATGATTTATGAAAATTAAATTTTTTGAAACCTCATTGATCATGTCAGGTCCATTGGCCTTGATATTAAAAACGTGGAAACCTAAGTGGTGGGACAACAATGACATAGATTCAACTTAAATTAGGTTATAAATGAGTCTTAAGATGAATTAGAGATTTTATGGATGTTTATTTAATATTAATAATTTTTACTATATGTTAATTTCAATGATTTCATGGTATAGAATGACTTGGACTAAAATTTGATAAAATAATAAGTAATTGTCATTGCATGTCAACTTTGATTATTTATTGCTATTAATTGTAATGTAAATTGATTTTGTCATAAAATGTTAAATTAAATTGAAACCTTCTATTATAAAATGTAATTGTCCAATAAAAATTTAAATTTGATAAACTAAACTTGTGGATTTCGATGACTTATTTTTGGCGCTTAATGGTGGTCCATGTGACCTTATTGCTTGGATTTTTTTTCTTGTTATAACATTGTTTTGAATGATTCCCAAGGGTGGTATATTTCATTTCTTGTTTATTTTTGTCATGTTATGACTTATGAATGATCTTGGTGCTCTAAGGAACCATATGGGACTCTTAAGGGTAAGGTTCTAGGTCATGACCTCTGTATGAGGGTGTGATGCCTAATATTCAACTTTTCATGAGGTTAAGCTGCATGGTGTATGAACTACCTATGGGTATGATGCACAATTACTACATTACTGTGGGAGATATGTTTGATTACCTAAGGGTGGGTATCACTAGTTCATGATTTTTTATAGTGATTCATCCTTGTTTGGAGAAACCTCCAATGAAACAGGTGAGTCATCCTTGGAAAGAGAGTCCACTACATAACAATGATATTCGACAACATTCCAAAGAAGGTTTCATTGACTCCAAGTGTCAACCTAGATCTTGAGGGTCAATAGGTTTATTAGATTTATGATATTAACTTATTAATTAATACCCCTATTTATCACATTATTTAATGTACAATATTATAGTACTAGATTTATTTAGACCCTATAATGTCTATATATTTATTTGTACTCATACCCTAAATGGGTCATTGTTTGGTACCCCCATATATTTCATTGATGCAGGTATGGAAAAAGAAAAGGAATCCTATTGTTGATTATTCCATGATATATGGGATATAGTTTGGAGATGGGACCGATGTTGGGTTTGATATCAACCCTTTTGGGGTTTTATCTTATCATATTTTCATTTTACTTGTTTTGATTTTGGAATTTCATTTATATACATTCAGGATTTCATTACATGATTCCATTATTATTTAATTTTTTTTAGTTTTTTACTTTATCCTACTATGTTTGGGTGACTTATTATTTATATTCTTTTCTTTTATTTTTGATAATTTTTTTTATATTACTATAACTCAAAAATAAAGGGAATAGTCTCTCGAAAAGATCCATTAAACTCTTGATTTTAGTTGGATGACTATAATGTATGGGGAGGCATGCATAAGGTCGCATATCCAACTTGTTCTATCATGTCAGATAGTACATGGACAGGGAGGCTAAAAAGACGTATTAGAGGCTCAAGTTTACTTTTCTATTACTTACTATTTTAGGAAAGGTATAAAGGTGACTATAATGTTTCATAGAATGGTACTGACCTCATGCATGGGTCTACTCAACCCATCTATAGGGTAAAATATGAGTGCCTAGGGATATGATTATTATTTATTTTGTTCTCTTTTTACGATTAATATTACTTCACCATAGGTGATTCAGCTGAGGTATCATATTATTGTTTATTAAAAATTTTCTAATGTCTGAGTACAACAAAAGATTAGTATGCGTGCATTATGATAGGAACTTATGAATATAGTTTGACATAAATTTTTCACTATAAGGAAAAATTTTATGTGTGTGATATATTGTCTCATATGAAATAGGAGATGAGAAACCTTATTATAGATAATAAAAAAAATGAAAGAAACTATTATATTATTCAAATTAATATGTTTATCCAAGTACAAAGAAACATTGAGTTAATATTTCTCTATTATTTAACCTTTTTATGATGATCTTGTTTTCATTCTATTTTAATTTGTACAAAAAAACTTTATAGATAAATTTCCACCTCCTCATATTTGAACTGAGCATTAGGATAATGGAAAATGGAATTCTCCTAAAAATGTCAAACTAAAGCTTCCTACAACTCTAGAGAAAAAAATGGATAATCCGCTTTGTGACAGCTTCATGAGGGTCATGGGATCCATATATGGGTAGAATACTCAAACAATACCCTTTATGTCTATGATAATGTGAGGGTTGAAACTATTTCATATTCCAATGTTCACAGGTGAGGGAGTCGCAAAGGAAGTTGAGTTATGAATTGAGTCAGTCTAGACGATCTGGAAGATTCTCAATACACCCACAGATAGAAGGGTGATGCTTGCTTTATACATTCATTGAGGACTATCCATGCATTGGTGAGACAATTTGGAGTAAAAATGGTAGTAATAGGATTTATCAAGAATATATTTAAAGGTAAATTTAAAAATAAACCTTTTCCCATAGACTTTGAGTGATGATAAGGCTTATGATTTCATACACTTGACATAGGGTGTATGTTAGTGGAGGACTACACTGGACACCTCAAAAACCTGTAGTGTTTTCTTCCATCCTTGGAAGCTAATGAGATCACTATGGTGAGAAATTTTTAGTATAGACTATTCTATGATATAAGGATTCATGTGAATGTATTTTTTTAGTATGTTTTCAGATTTGATGAATCTGGATCTCATCATAGTAGAGAATATGAGATAGGACTTAATTGGTAGCCATGAAGATTTAATAGTATAATCATTAAAATCTTCTTCTAGTGGAAATATGATATAATATTGTTATTACCACTAGGTAAGTAGTGGGAAGCGTAGTCTATGGAGTGGACTTACACATTTGGAGTATAGATCGCTGCAGTTTGTTCCATGTGGTGGGTTAGGCCACTAGACTCTTCATTGTCCATACCCCATAGTGGAGTGTCGTTATTATAACAGTTTGGAACATTTAAAATATTTTTCTATGAAATTTCCATTTTATAGTAATGAAAGGGGAGCTAGGAATGCTCATAATTCTTGTAAGGACTAATCTAACCACCAGCAGATAGGTAGTGGGAGTTCCACTAGATAGTTTGGTCAAAATAGGGGATAAGGTATCCCAACACATGATTTTCATTACAATATAGAGATAATAGTACTTGAAAATCATACTAGATCCTTGGCCATAGGGGTGATTTTGTTACACACCATGTAGTCTACTCTGATTGGTTTACAGGTAGGACCTTCTACCCTTAGAGGTACAATTCTTATATCATCTACCATTTCTTGAATTTTCATAATCTAGGAGAACCCAATTTATTTTTATTAGCTCAATTTACAAATATATTATTATTGGTTGTAGAGATATTAGATGGTGTTATGACCATTGACCCACCATTGGGAGTGCATTGAAAAGATATCAAATGTTGAAAAAGGTGTTCGCTTGAAATTAAGTGATACAATTTAATTTGGGGGTTTCTTATGTTCGAAATTATAGGTTTTTATTTAATCCTTGATATAGATTATAAATTTATATACCAGGCTCATGTTGAATATTATCATAGGAGAGTTACCGTTATATCTCAAAAATGTGGAATCTATATCCACCATGGTGAGTGGGGTCTTCAAGATGTTCATGCCAAATCAATTTATTGTAGATTCTATTTTACCTTGTCTTAGATATAAATCATTTATCTAGATGATGGAGGAGTGTAGTAGGATATTATTACCTTAGTGGTAGATAATTTTCATGACTTATTCCTATAAGAGTTCTCCATATCACTTCTTGAGTGGTAGATGGAGTTCGAAATTGAGTTGGTGTCCGGAGAAGAACCGATTTTTAATCCCCCTTAAAGGATACCACCCACTGAGCTTTGTGAGTTTAAATTTAAGTTGAAAGTATTAGAAAAAAAGGTTTTATATGAAATATCATATATTCCTGGGGTTATACTGTTCCTTTCACTAAGATGGTTGATAGTAATTTGTGCTTATTTGTGGATTATTGGAGACTGAACAGAATGATGGGGAAGAATCGGTATCCCATTCCATGCACTGATGAAATATTAGATTATATAACATGTTCTTGGATGTTATTTATGATTGAATTGAGGTAAAGATACCACCAGTTGAGGGTGGGACCATTGAACATAACCTATATTTATTTTAAGCATCGGTATGGATTTTATGAGTTTGTAGTTATTTCATTAATTCTGAAGAACACACCAAATAAGTAATGGACTTGATGAATCAGATATTTCATCCATTCATGGATTAGTTTGTGGTGGATTTTTTAAGATATCTCGGTGTACTCCAAGTCTATTCAAGATCATTCCCAACATCATGACATCATATTTATTACATTGAGAGAGTATAGGATTGATTCCAATATATCTAAAATAAATTTCTAGATTGATAAGATGAACTTCTTTTGTCATGTTATCTCATAGGATAGGGTTTTAGTAGACCTAGAGAAGGTTGTAGCCATAGTATCATGGGAATTATCTAATAATGTCTTTTATATTTATAGTTTTTTAGGTCTAGAAGGTTATTATTGGTCCAGTATCCACGAATTATCTCATTTGGTAGTATCAATTTATAGAATTACCAATAAGGGGGTGAAGTTTTTTTGTTCAGATGCTTATGGGAAAGCTTTTCATGAATTTATGGAAAGACTAAACTTAGCTCTGATCCCCAATTTACCTATTCTAGGTAATCCACATATCATGTAATTTGACACATATGGATTTAAACATAGATTAGTTATGATGAAAGAGTATTGGGTGACCTTTTATGGTTATATTCAGTTGAGACTACATGATAGGAATTATCCTAACCACGATCTGGAGTTAGATGTGGTGTCACATGCCCAGATATTCTAGAGACACTATCTGATGGGGGAGTGTATTGTGGTGTATAATGACCATAATATCCTCAAGGACATATTTTCTTAGGGGGACCTTAACCTTTCATAGAAGAGGTGGTTGAGTATTTAAAGTATTTTGACTTCGAGAAGGTTTACCCATCATGAAAAGGAAATTTCATGCCAATGATTTAAGCCATAAATATTATGAATGAGGATTTCCAAGAGTCTTACAGTGGGTGGAGTCTGAAGGAACCCTTTTCAGACATGTATCTGGATGTTTAGGGGTCCCATGAATGGGTATCTCTAACTTCTAAATCCATTATACCAAATATTTTAGAACAAATCATGAAATATCAATTTTCTGATCTCTAAGGCTTATCTCTAGGGGATAGATTATATTTTGGGGATCCAATAACGGTGTGGTATCTTGGAATCAATGATTTTATTTTATTCATTGAACATGTATGGTATCTTATGGACTTTAATGACGATAAATAAGGTAAATTCATGCTTTTGGATGTGTGGTACATCTAGTTATGAAAAAGATGTTTTGTGATATCTATAGAAAATATTGATGGTAATGGATGAAAAGGGAGATATCAAACTTCTTGGTGATATTGTTTACCTATTAGTGGGTGAAGTTCGAGAATCAGAGGCATGGTTGGTTGTTTCATCCTTTTCATATAATGCTCCGACCCTAGTTACCCAGAGGCATTGCATTGTTACATAACATTTGCATGATCACAAGGAAATCATGTCTTGAAAGACCGATCAGTTTAGTATTATTGGAAACAAGATTCATACATAATTTCAACATTACAGTTTGAAGAGAAATACAACACAAATATATTTCATTAAAAACATCCAGGCCTCCTAGATTATGCCTACAGGTCACTCATAACTAACTTCTTCATATCCTGGGAAAATGAAACATAAGAAAGGGGTGAGCTCAAACGCTCAGTAAAGGTAAGTAATATAGAAGAAAATGACATAAATATTAATCATGGTAAATAATTGAAACCACATTCCCTTACCAATAATAAACATAAATACTTTTATTGCATGAATATGAGCTGAGTAAATAATTCCATAATAAAATGTAATCATGGGTATTCTACTAGTAGAATTACCACATGAACCATCAATATTATTTCCATAATGAGGGAATGTATAATGTCGGACATTCTGAATCATTTTTCAAGGACTCGGCCAAGACGTCTAAAAATTTTTAAGGCCTCGACCAAAACCATAAATCAAATTGGGAAAGGGTCTCGTCCAATTCCACGTCTAGTTGTCTCATGAGACCTACCGATGCATCGAGGAGCTATAAAAGGCTCCACCCGTCACTTACTAAGTCCAATGCATTCCTCATATGAAAAGGTTTAAACATATCATAAACATTCATATTAAAACTAGCATACGGAATGTCAATACATTAACCATAAACCATGAATGGTATAAAAATAGAACATCCACAGTCAAAAATATCATAACTCATTCAATAAAATATGGAATATTGAATTATAATAAATCAACCTTAATCAAAAATAATATCCAGTAAAGGATGCTGACATAGTTGAAAATGATGAGTAAAACATTCTGAGAGAAATACCCATTTTTTAAAATCATTTAAAAGTCACACATTTATAAAGGAAGTAATTTAAAAGTTATTTTTGAATCAAAGTGTCCCAAACGACATTGAAACTTTTTAAATGAATTATCATTTCAAATCATTCATGTCCATATAAGTAAATCCTTAAAATCATTTTGAAAACATGGACTTTAATTAAAAATATTTAGAAATATAAATCATTAAAACATTTAAAATTATGATTTTGATAAAGTGTAACTTTCAAATATCCTTAAAATATTCATTTTAAAATCATTTTTATGAAAAATGTTCATGGATGATAAAAATGTCCTAGTAAATACTTACACATAAACAATCTTGAATAATAATGAGATTTGGGAGAAAAACCCTTACCAATTTGATAACTTACAAAATATACACCTCATGAAACAAGTAGCATATAATTAATATGTAAATACACATTAATTAAATTGAATTACACAATGAATACAATTATGGGTAGTACATACACCACACAAATGGTAATATTGGCAATATGGCATGAATCTCACGGGAATAAGGAGTGAGATGAAAACCCCTTACCATGTAATTTTCCTTAGTTAAGGGTAGGTTAACCTCATGTATAATGGTGAAATAATTGTTATTAAATTATAAAATAATCATATACATTAATATGATATCATATATGATCTTTTAACATTGCTTTGTTAATAATGTCTTAGTATTATCATCGCTTTGGGTGTTATCAAATTTTTTTTTCTTTATTTTCTTTGTTATGTGAGCCATATTTGTTATGGATGGAATTTATATTATTCATATCCAGAATGATAACCTATCTCCAATTTTTTTTATTCATCAAATAATATTTTGTCTTGAATGGATACGATGAGGAATGAATCTTATCGCATTCATGGAGACGGTAATCCATACGTACGCACGAGCGACAATATCATTTTTTTGATATTAAAATAATATATAATTGGATGGTATATTATATATAGAGAATCATTATCATGTTATATTTATTACTTTCATGAATTATACATCATTATTATACCCATCCAAATAATAGTGTATTGAATAACAATTACACCACGACGTGGAGACGGTAGGCCGTACGTACGCATGTATGGTGACATGTCATTCAAAGGATGGATAGAATGTTGAATATGGTTGTACCATATTTAAAATAACATCAAATTATATATAATATACTGGAGTTATTGTTTTAGAATGTAAGTAACAAAGAAATAAGAAGTTGAAGAAGAAAGGAACTTGAAAGAGGGTGGTGAAAACATTACCTCTTCTTGAGGTTCTTCCTTTTGATTTGACCAAATGGCTCCATAGGTTGGCTCTCTGATCAAAATAAGTCCTCTAGGTTGAAGTGGGAGATGTTGAGAGAATATTTGGGCAGGTTTTGGCTGAACCAAAAGGCTTTTAAGGTGTGAAGATTTTGTTAGAAGTGGTGTCCTTTTATAAGGGGGAGGAGGGGCTCTTTAGAAAAACATAGTGTATTATTTTATAATAAATTCATATTCAGTTTATAATGGCTCCAAAGTGGATTATTAAAAGTATAAGGTGGGGATGGGTCACAATAATTTCAAATAATAGATTTTAGACATGTTTTGGTCATTTTATTAACCTTATCTTTTTAGTTTTAACTCTTAGTTAATTAGATTGACATTTACCATGTCGCTTTCTATTTTTATATTATATAGTTAATAAACTTACTATATATAACCAAGAGACCCCCAAGTGGTCCATTAATGATACACCTATCATGATATAAGTCCTTTGGCCGAACTTTATAATTTTAGGAATAGAATATCAATTAATAATATAATATTTGTTTCAAAAACTGTTTTATGTCAATTTTGACACTATTGGTTATTTTGTTTTGGATAAATTCATAAAAGCATTATTACTTCAAAAAAAATTCTTATAACCAGTTATAGTATGTAATATTAACCTATAAAATTAGTGTAATTCATAAAAAGTTTCAAATTACATTTATTTTGATATTTATAATATCAATTATTTGATTCTTTCATTAATAACTAAAATACTGCATCATTATTGTGTCATAAATAAATTTAATTATTAAATGTATAAAAATTATAAATAATATACCATTATGTAGGAAATATTTTTATCTGTCTAATTAATAATTATAGTCGAAAATATAACATATATAACCCTATGTAAAAATTGTTTTTCTAAAAGATATATGCTTATGTCATTTTTGTATTTACTTTAACTTAATTAATAAAGAGTGTCCCTATCACCTACAAGTGGCTCCATGGGGTCCCAAAATCGACCCAAAGATGCCCATGGTCGGAAATGTATCCACCAATAAGGTTAAGACACGTTTTAGTGTAATTTATTATTATTATAATATTATTTTTTACCCTTATTTACAGGATTTACCCTTTAACCATGGTAAATAAAATATTTACCGAAGTAATTATTCAAAATGTCTAAAAATAAAAGTTACCTATTTCCAAAATTTGAACATCCTGATTCCAAATATGGAATTCATTTTTCCAAATTCAAAACACAGAAGTGGCATAAATTTATTTAAACTTAATTCCCGCAGTCAAAACATAAACCGTGTTTTTAAGAAATAATAACTATCAAAAGATTTACACTTGTTTATGTCCGGTTTAATTGTGAAATTATGTCGAATGACCAAAAATGTATTAAATTGTAAAACTATATTCTAAATATACATTAAATCTACTCAAAATCTTAACTTATCACTATTAATTATTTTTAATAAAAAATTAGTTTTTAATTAAAATTTAGTAATTTTCACTATTCATCAAAATATAAAAGTTATCCAAAAAGTACCAAAATTTCACCCTTGACTAAATTTGATTTTACCAATCCAAAAATGAAGTCCATTTTGAGAGTTAAAATTTATAAAATTTTGAAAATTGGGTATTACTTTTCATAACGGCTACATTGATTGGTTGTGGTGTGTGTTAGAACTCGAAGTTGCGTACAACACATGCTACTGTATTATTCAAAGAGAAGCATACCATGGAAGCTTGGGGTGTTAAATTTCACATTATATAATATAATTGGTATGATATCACTGTGGAATTTGTTATAGGATTACCTAGTAAACCCTATAAGAATGATGTGATGTTGGTTATTATGGATCAAATGATGAAGCTATCCCACATATTTTAATTTAGGGAGACCTTCACCCTCAATGAAATTGGTATCTTGCATGTACAAGAAATGGTTCAACTAAACTATGTTATAAGGAGTATCATTTATGTTAAACATATTGTTTTCCCATATCTTCTGTAGAAGAGTATTCAGAAATCATTACGAACATATGTGTTTCTGAGCACATCCTATCATCCATAGAATGATGGCCAATCAGAGTGGAAAATTTAGATTCTAGAGGATATGTTGTGAGACGTTTTTTTTGGATTTCAATGGTTCATGAGAGCATAATCTAGATATTTCAGAGTTCATGTATAATAAAATCATATATACAATATTCCAAATATATCCATTAGGAGATTTTTAAGGAATTTCAGGTCATTCAACTCTTTCCCAGTTCAAGTTTGGTAAGTAATAACTTGTTGGACCTAGAATTATATATGATACATTTTTTCTTATTTATTTTATTAATATATTGTTGGTGACCAAGTAGATCCATAAGAAAAGGTACACAAACCATTTGATACAACCACTGGAGTTGGAGGTTAGTCATCAAGTTTTCCATCAGGTGTCTCCTAGGATGGGTAAATGTTGTATTAGGAAATGGGGGAAGAAATCAACTAGGTTTCATAGGACATTCTATAATATATAAATGGATTGACCAATGGTCTAATACTAACCCCTTCCAGAATACTAAATTTCCATTAATGAAGTGGTTCCCATGTCACATCTTCTATGGCTTCATTAAAAAACCATCTCATGTGTTATAAATTGATGAAATTTTGCTAGAATTTTCATCCATTGAAGAGCATTTGGTTTTTATTATGGTCCATAATGAGAATAATCTTTGAGGGAATATCGTGACTCTATAATAAGAGTAGTGGTAGCATGAGAATGTGTAATAGGATACTAGAGAGAGGGAATCTGATATGAAGACATAGTGGATAAACTAATTTTTCAATACCCCAAAAGTGATTATTGAATCATCTTGGGGACAATATTTTATATGGAAGGTAGATCATAAGATTACTTATTTTCAAGGTTCATCTCTATTCATATTCGGTAAACCTCTTATAGTTTTATTTACTTTTTTTGAGACTCGGTTGACTTTGTAAAAATGATGGGCTAGTTATCTAGAGGTTGTTTAGATTTAAATGAGTTACAATGTGTAGGGAAAATTCAAAATGAAAATCATGACCTTAAGATATAATTTTTTGGGTAGGAAAGACCTCGTGAAAGCTTCTTATGTCATAAATGTTTTTTGAGGAAAGCTATGAATAAAAGGATTATGATAAAAAAAATGTATTTATGATGTTAAACTAGTTTTATGTGAACTAATTATAGGAAATATTTTTTTCTCAATATATATGTGAATTAATGGATTCCTGATTTAAATTTCATATTTACGTTGTTAATATGTCACACCCAACATTTTAAAACATCCTCCGCTTGTGTTCTAATAACTAATGTTTCTTTTCCCTCAAATAATCCAATGTTCAAATGATATATTAGAATTATTTACAAATAAGAAGTTCATTATAATAAGATATTGGTCTTACAATGTTTTTTGATTGAAGATAAGCCTTTGGCCTGTCTACCCCCTCTTTTCTCATTGGGTCTTTACCATTCTGAGAACCAATGATTAGAATACATGACAGAATTTGGAATCATGATTACTAGTTTTAATAGAGTTCATATTTTTCATTTGTAGAGAAGTATTAGAATCCCAAATGTACCTTAGAAACTAAAAATTATTGGTATCAACACTTTTATTGAGGTAGATGGTCTGAACTTCTTTCTAAAAGGTGGGTTTCAATCTTATAGTATGTGAAATGTTTTTTATTGTGTCAGTATGTCATTCAAATGAAGTTTATAATTGAATTAAATCATGATCGATGAAAATCAAATTTTTTATACACCATGGATCTTTTCTATTCCATTGGTGTTAAGACTACACATGTATCCACATGAGTGGTGTACCAACCGAGATATTGTTTAGACTATGATTCAGTTACCCTGAGATACCTAAAATGATTTAGATGTTTGTTGAATGGTGAATTAATATTATTAATTGACATAATATTTTAATTGTTACGATTTCATATAATATAATAACTTGAACTAAAATTAGATGAATGACATGTAATTGGATTATAATGTTATCATGATGAGTTATGTCTATGAATTGGTAAGTGAATGAATTTTTTTCTAGAATGAAAAATAAAATGAAACCTAACCATTATGAAATTTAATTGGTCTTATAGATGGAAATTTGATAAATTTATCTTGTTTATTTTGATAATATATATATTATGATTGATGATTTTCCATGTTAAATTATTTCTTATATTTTGACTTAATATGGAACTATTTTTATTGATGTATGATGCCATAATCTTACTTGACTTGTTCTTTTTTGTATGGTTTATGCTCAAGCTTGGTTCTTGAAGGGACCATATGGGATTTTTGAGGGTATGGTGTTTGGACACATCCTCCACCATAGGGTGTGATTCATATTATTAAAATTTTCCCAAGTGTAATATGTATGGGGTAAGGATTACCTAAGTGATGGATTCATGGTCACAAGATGCCAAATACTGAGATTTTTATTACTTGATGTTGTGTTTCATTGAATCATGATACAATATGGTCATTCATACATTTTATAATAATCCACCAATGGAATGGGTGATTCATCCTAGGAACGAGATTCCACAACATAGAAAAGGTATTTCGTAGCATGATGAATTAGGGTTGAATGACCCTTGCATTCAACCTGGATCACGAGTGTCAGTGAGTTTATTATATGATATGTATTAATTTATTAATTAACACATCTATTTATAATTTTATTACAAACACTATATTCTCATATTGGAATTTTTTAGACATGGTGGTGTCAACCTACAATGTTTGACTCACAATTTGGATGGGATTTTTTTTGGTATTGAGATATATTTCATGGATGTAGGTATCAACAAGGTAAAAGGACCCTATTGTTCATTGTTTACTAATGGATGGGATGGAGTTTTGAGATGGGACCAATATAGTGTTTGGGACTAGGGATCTTAGAGTTTTGTCTTATCATTTTTTTTATTTCTTTGAATTTTAGAACATTATTTAGATAAATTCACTCATTCATTACATGTTTCTATTATTATTTGGATTTTTCAATTTTTCCCTTTATCTTATTGTGTTTTCAAGACTGATTGTTTATATTATTTTCCATTATTTATGATACTTTTTTATTATTAATTCTGTTACTAAAACTCTACAATTGATGGTTTAGTCTCTCCACTATATCTTCTAGACTCTCCCTGCAAATATGGATCCTCTCATATATAGGGAGGCATGCCTATGGTCATGTAACCGACTAGTTTGGTCATGTGAGGGAGTACTGATATGGGGACACTACAACTTCAACATGGAATCTTCCATGTACTCCCTATTCAAGTTCGTGGATCTCATAATAAAATTTCAAATTGTCTTATGATTTATATATCCATCATCCCCCATCCTTTTGGGGAACTAGAGGCCCCTATTATATTAAAGACAGGACTAAAATAATCGATGGAATCTTTAATCAGGTTGACACCTCAGATGAAATAAGTGAGAAATTGCTTTCATATATTCTCTAAGTATCAGATATGTAATGATGTAGAATCATAAAGTAGGATGGGGGTAAATTGGGTATGACTAGGAATACCATTAAGGAAATATTATTCAAGGATTTTTTTCCCTAGTACTCTGAGGCTACACTACACCTAGGAGTTTATGGAGCTTCAGAAAGAGATGATATTAAATTATTTTCACCTCTTTTGGATTGTAATGAGGCATATAATGCCAAAAAAATTATATTGGAATTCTACCATAACTAATGTGTCATTTCAAGATCATCAAAAACATGACATATCAAAAAGTTCATTGAAATTATTATACTATTGTGTATGGTCTGGAGAAGGATAAATCAATTTGTTTCCTTCCTATCATTAGTGGACTGGTACATGGGATTTATATGGAATATATAGATTTCTCTTCTGATAATAAGAAGAGGATAGTAGAGGAGTTGGGAAAAGGTTTTAGTATGCATCTAGAGTAGAGAATTAGCTCTTTGTATCCCTCTATAGAATGGGGTTCTATAATATTCTATAATTATGGATGTAAAGGAAATAATTTCTTATTTTTCAAAAAAAAAATGGCATTTACCTTAATAGGAAAAGAATGGTCCTCTCAAAGAACATATCTATCAAGGCTTCATGGTTGGGATTTTGAAATTAATTCCAAGGTATAACTAGTGGACCTCAAGAGTAGGTGTAGACTCCATATATTTTTGTGGCCCAGGTGATCTATCGGCCTCATGGTCAAGGTCATCGATCTTATGCTGAAAAAATTGTATGTGGTAGAATAGTTCCCAATTGATGGTGTAGAGAGAGATCTGAATTTTCAAGGTACATTATTGGTTAAATATGTAGTTTTTTCTACTTTATTTGATACATGAGCTTCCAATTTCTTTTTATCTAGAAAATATGTAATAGTTTTAGACTTACCTATTAAGTTTCTCCTCATGTTAGTTTCCCCTTATACACCCTTGGCAAAAATATAAATTGTCTTCTGGGATGGATATAATGTCTAACAGCGGCTGTTGGTTATGGAAATTAGTGGTATTTATTGATTCATGAGATGACTAGTCTCAATGTATTATTCTGTACAAATTGGTTGACATGTTTTTGGGATTATATTGATTGTTACCAAAGATGAGTTTCCTTTACTTCCCTAAAGAGAGAAACTAATTTCTCAATCAAAAAATAGAATATATAATAATGTAATGTTGGAATAAACATTAATTACTTGAGGAAATTACAACATAGGTGAAAAATATTGTCCTTTTGTTAGATCATGAAACAGTTTCATTATCTCTTCCTCTCATAACGGGTCTTTATCCTGATGTTATTAACAAGAAATCATAGGTATTCCACTGAATAGGTAGACTAGGTCTGAGATTTATATTATTCCTAGTGTGTAGCTTATATCAATTACTCCAAAACATAATACACTATGGAGTTTAAAGAACAGAAGTTGTGACTTCCAGATTTAATGTTAAATCGATTCATTCAACTAATATATTCTCCATGGATAACTCCAAATTTGTTCACTATGAAGGAAGATAATATAATTTGGTTGTGTGTGGACTATAAGAAGATAAAATATTTCATTATAAAAATATATATCTATTTACAAGGATTAATGGTCTGTTCGATCAGCTGAGGAGAGCCTAAAGGTTCTCCAAGATTTAATTTCATTTTAAATACCTCTTACTTTATGTTAGAGAAGTTGACACAAAAAATATTGAATTTAGGAGAAGATATGTGTTGTATGAGTACCTTATGATGCCTTTTGTTTTGAATAATTCTACAATAGTTTTCATGGATATCATGAATAATATCATTCAACCATATGTATAATCCTTCATCATTGTGTTTTTTTGATGTTATTCTAATATATTTTAAGTCCTCACAATTTCATACTAGACATTTTGAGATCATATTGAGTAAACCTCAAGTGTATCAGCCTTATACCAAACTATTTATGTGTCACTTTTTGGATCCAAGAGGTATCCCTCCTCAATAATATTATTTCAAAGATGTCTATTTATTATATATAGAAGTTTGAGGTGATTAAATCAAGTAAACAACCAAGGATTATGTGAAATATTCAGATTTTCCTTGGGTTAGTTGGGAATTACATATGTTTATCTAGGAATCCTCCTATTTTTATCACCTTTGATTATACTTACCAGGAAGCGTTTAACATTCTAGTTGACCGAACAGTGTGGGGAGTCCTTCTTGGAGCTAAATAAAAGGTTGAAATATTCCAAAATTCTAGTTTAAAAAAATTGTTTTTTAAGTTTTTTGATGCTTCAGGTGTTTTTTGGGAGATTTTTTGATATAGGGAGACCAGGAAATTTTTTATGGGTCTTGCTAGCTATGACACTATGCGAAGAATGAACCTATTCTTGACATACAGTAAATATTGGTGATTCATGACCTAAAATGGAGGTTAAACCTTTTTTGATGAGAAATGAATCATTTATATAGACTATAAGTTATTTCAACATATATTATCTCAATGAGACATCACCCTTTGATTGGGGTGTTGGGTTGAGTACCGGTAGTTTTTTGACTTCTAGAGGGATTATTAGTTTGAGAAAGGTAATGTATTCGTATATACTCTCTCTATAAAGATGTTGAATCCTAGAAATAAATCAATTGGGGGAGAGTGGATATTGATGAGTTTGTTAGAGGATTGGTTGATGGATCCATATGAGAATCAAGGGGTTATTTCCAGTGTCCCATGGAAATAACTTATTCCTTGGTGGACCAAGATAAAAAATGAGAATCGTACGTAGCATTTAGTAATGTGAGAATGGTTGGTATAAAATTAACTAGTTTCAAGATGGTATTTATTTTTGAATGATGTGATTTATGTTCACGATTGGGTAGTGGTTCCCACTTCTATTAGAGAAGAGATGATAAGGGACTCTCAATAATTGTAATGGTTACTACACCAAGAATCAACTAAGATGTATCATGATATCATATGAAATTTTTGGTGGAATGGTATAAAGAGGCACATTACAAGTTTTTACTCTCATTTTATAAACTATAAGATGCTAAAGTATGAGTATCAGTGACAAGGTGGATTGTTTCAACCCCTTCTTATACCCACATAAAGTTGGAGGCACTTATGGTTGACTTTGTTAAAAGGGTACCAAAGAGCCCAATATATTGATATATTTTTTGGGTTACAGTTTATCAGTTGATGATGATGATCATTTATTTTTGATTTTATATACTCATTCAATGGATTAGTGAGGTAAGATATATGTTTAGTAGATAGTGTGGTCTTATGGAATGACTACGAGTATAATATCTGATCGAGATGATATTTTTTTATCCACATTTTTAGAATGGATTACAAAAGGAAATTCTCACTCAGTTGATGATGAATACATAATATCTTCCACAAAATGAAAGATATTTGGAAAGGATGATCATGATTATATAATATATTCTCATGGAATGTGTTAAATATTTTAGTGAAGCATGTGATGATCATATAACTATGGAAGAGTTTGAAAATAAAAATAGTTTTCAGCCTTTAATTAAAATGGATCTATTTTAGTTTCACTATGGTAGGCCTTATTTGTTACTATTTTTTGGAATTTGGTGAGCGAGTCAGCTATCTTTGGATTGTTTTTAGTGCAAAATACCTCTAAGAAGTTGTGGTAAATTCAAAAGTTTTTCGTAACTAGTCAAAGTGGGTAGTGTTCATATAATAACCAAAGAAGGTGACCCCTAGAGATCTCTATGGGTGATTAGTGTTTCTTACATGTGTTACCCCGATTGAAGAATTGGTGATTGAAAAATCTTAGTAACGTAGAACCATTGTTTGTGGGACCAATTGAAATAAGTGAGCACATTCGGATAGTGTGATACCAATTGAATATTTTTACATGATAGAAAGGTATGAATTATGTATTCCATGTGTCTCAATTTTGGAATTTTAATCCCAACCCTATGCATGTTATT
This sequence comes from Viscum album, assembly GCA_963277665.1. Lineage (NCBI taxonomy): Eukaryota > Viridiplantae > Streptophyta > Magnoliopsida > Santalales > Viscaceae > Viscum > Viscum album. Next base: position 586,140,623 of record OY728130.1, read on the forward strand.
TATAGCATGTATATTGATTTAGAGGCTCACGCATTGTGTATTGAAAAATTGATTTTGATCATAGCCCAAATATAAAAGGGGTTGTGAGGGAAAAAAATTCCTATTTTTTGAGTTTAATGGAAACAACAATTCACTGAAGAGGATGCTGGGGAACATAAATTAGATGTTCAGGAAGAGTTCCTTGATTTGTTTGATGAAAAACTCTAGAAACCATTTTTAGGAAGTGAATTTGTTACGGGGGGAAATTTTCATTAGCATCAAATTTTAATATATGTTGTTCATTGGTTTTGACCTATCATGGTTGATTTATTTTTTCTCTTTTTTTTGTTTGAGGTGTTTATGGGTCCAAAAATAGGATTTTAGAGATTTTTTTAAGGTTTGAATAGGTTATTTTCCCTTTGTGGTCCACCAAAGGTACTGAAATGCCGGCAGTGATCGACATGTTTCACTAGAAACCTTCCTGGGCGAAATGAGTAGCTGGGAAACCCATGTTATTCAAAATGTATATAAGGATTTACTATTTTAACTATCTTATGGTATGATATTCAATAAGGTATATTCATGGATCATGGAATCTTGGTTAGTTCATGATGACTTGGAATATGAATGGTAATTTATGCATCTAATTTATTATCGTGGCATATAATTTTATATGATGGTACATTTATGTTATGGATGAAGTGTGAGTTTATTACTAATTTTATACTCAGTCCTTGTGTGGGAATCCTTAAGTGCATAAAGATTTGTGGATATGGATATAAATAAGGGAAAGGACCCTACATAATATGGGTGATCAGATAAAGCCTACAAAATATAGACAATGCGGGAAAAAACTATAAATTATTGCTATATTGTATTCAGTTTATTTTTTTTCTCATATATTCGTTTTTCTACCACATTGGGGGTCCAATTCTATATGAAAATATTGTTTATGTTTTCACTATTCATTATTTATTTATTTATTTCTTACTCTCTTTTTGATCTATGGTTATTGTTATTGAGGTCATAGTATCCCCATGGAACCATTATAACCCTCACTACTTGTTGAAATCCAATTTCAAATGGGGTGGAATTCATAAGGCCATGTGACACTCTATATTATACATTTGGTATTTCATATGGTCCATGTAGTTAAATTACATACAAGAAGGATATGCACTACAAAGTTTAGAGTGATACATATAATAATTGGATGATGATTCATATGATTTATCTCAACTATGCTAATGGAATTATTATATAATCCCATAATCCCATATTATTCATGCTTACTGTGTGAAACATGTATGGGAGATCAATCATATTGAATTAGAGTGCACAATAGGGGATTAATTGGGGAGTAAAAATAAGCTTCCATGGTAGGATATATATGTCCTGAAAGGGGTGAGAACATGAGACTGAGTGGGTTATATACATTGGTGTTTCCATTCAAGGTATAATTGGTTCTTATACATTGTATGATTCACATATGGGATTCTTGTTCTATTAATGTGGTAAAACATGAGAGATAATAGGGATTAGGCATGAACCAGCATGATATTCCTAATTTGTAAATTAACTCAGGTTAAGGAAAGAAGGATTCAATATTATATCATGTAGGTTTCCCGTGATGTAGTTTTTGTTCCATAAGAGGGGATATAGCTAGAAATTGAGTGGGGATTATGCATTGGTGTTTACAAAAAATTTCTAGCCTTATCATTTTCCTAAGTGAAGGGAGGGGTTGTGTTGTGGTTGATACCTCTTATGAGGCCCATATATGCTTCACCTGGGCAACTTGGTTAGGTGAAATTATCTTAAGGATCCAAGAGGATTATATCTACTCTATTTATATGTGGTGTTAATTATAATGGACTTGATTTATTTGTCATCAATAAGAGATAAGCTTCTGGTTAATGAGATAACATTGTGATATTCTGAAGATTAAATTAAGAAGAATATATTTAAGAAGGAAAATATGAGGACACACCATAGAACATCATGTTTTTCTATGAGAATGTCCAAAAAATTTAATACCAAATCTTGGTGGTCCCCTTGGTGAGTCCCCTTAGCTTACATGCAACATGATTCTTCTCAATATCAGCATTATAGTTATTTTTGTTCAAGGACGGAGCACTTCATTTAAGTCTCAAGTTTACAAATCCCAACACATTTTGTCCTATATTGTTGAGGTGAGCTAGTGATTGATATTTATTCCTGTGTGATATGTGGAAGGATAAAATATATTTAGTGGTGATCATGGCGCGATGAAGAAGTATCAACGTAACATGGGAAACTAGAGAGTACCACATCATAGTGTTCAGCATGTTGAGGCCAAAATAGCTGAATATTCCTCAATTTACCATAGTGAGGAGAGTTTGGATAGGTGAAATGTGAAAATCAGGAGACAAACATGTTATGATTATTGCAAATGTCTTAATTTCAACCATAATAATAGGATTTATTATTAGTCCATGATTTTATATTGTTTTTTAAGTAGTGATTATTTGTTATTCAAGTGAATTAAATGTAATTAATTAACATAAAAATGATAAAAATATTGATCCATGAGGATGTTATGTTTTAAATACCATGATGGTGATAATGTGAGTCATTTGTGAATTATAGGTGGTTTCCTTGATTAAATATAATGTCTTGATGGCTGGTTAAAATAATTGGAACATTTTTTCTCAATTTTCACAAAGGAAGATCAAAACTATAATAAAGGGATGAGTTTGAGGGTTTTCCATGAATAGAATAACTCAAAGATAATAATAAATATGGTATCAGGGAGAGTCGAGAATGAGGTGAATCTAGAATATATCTAGGGGATGAGAATTCTTGATACCATTATTATTTTTAATGCTTAAGTGAATTCAGATCTCACCATATCTAGAATGAGTTTTAAGACAAAAAAACACATTAAATGAATGTTGAACATCTTGAATAAGGTATATGTGCTAACTTGTTGGTCCATCTATTCATGGAGGAGGACATAACAATAGTTATTTTTTGTATATATCTTTTTTATGTTAATTTGGATCTTATAGTTGACTTTGGATGTAGTATTTACATAGTGTAATCTATGTTGTAAGATGCTGATGGCATAATGTAGAATACATGTTGGAGAACTAACCTACATGGAAAGGAGTTAGGATGGGTATTTAAAGATTGAAAATATCATGATTCGCGATCATTCTATTATCATATAAAATCAGGGAATTCAGAGATTATTTTGATTCAATTAAGAACCATCATTTGTTAAAGTGTTTGAGTTTAGATGGAAGTAACTCTTAAAAATAATAAACAGATATCTAATTCACCCCTCACCCTCACAGAGACCCAATCAGATCTAACATGCGGTATCAGATGGAAAAGTAAAATATCATGTCCAAGAAGCATGTGGAATCACAATTATGTGGATAGTTGAAAAGTTCCTACCATTAATGGAACAATCTAACAATGTTGTAGGAATATGTTGCATTCCTACCTCCTTTCACTTGTCCTTGAGGTCGGAGATACTACAATGGTGGGATTTTAACCCATTTTTAAAAATTATCATTTGAAACAAGTTTATAAATAGAATTTATAGATATATGGAAAGGAAAAATATATATTTTTACATCTTTATCATAAAAGGTTTACACAATGGTATTGGTTGATATAACTGAAAAATATATATGGGACACATTGGTAAGTATCTTTGAAGGAAACACCAAAGTTAATGCAGTCAATATACACATTTAAAGGTGAATATTTGAATATTTTATGATGGATTTTGATGATGTAATTAGAATTTATTCCATACAAGTGAATGACATAGTCAAAAATATTTAGGTATTTTGTGAGAAACATGGTGATTATTTAACATTTAATAAGCTTATTAGACACTTTATATATCAGTTTGATCCCAATGTATTAGATTTGGATGATAGAGATGACTGCTCATTAGATAAAATTCACAATAATCACATATATTATGAAATGAGGAAGGAACCAGATTACTAAATGAATAATAAGCTAGATATTTCATTTAGATAAATGAGATAATTTAAAGATAATGTGATCAAATATTACAATGATTCGAATGTGGATGATGATGAATATCTTATGAAAATTATTCCACTCTTATCAATGATATTTTGAAAGCAAAAAAGGTAAGGAAAAATGTATGATATTATATATATATTTTAAATGAATTGACATCAATAATATAAATAATTTTTTCACAAATAATCAGGGTAATTAATCTGAATCTGTTAGGCAAGAACAAATTATATGAATGAATAAATGAGGTTAGAGGAAGAACAAACATTGTAGAACAAAAAGAAAAATATTCTTAAGAAATAATGAAGGCTCAACTAGAATTTTTCATAATGAAGTCACTCTTGATACTCAAGTGTAGAAAGTTTTACATACATCAAGTAATGATAATGATGGAATAGATAGAAAGGAACTTTAATGGGAACTAATAGTTATTTTTAAATAAAAAATTGACCAGATTTCTCTACCCATGATGGATAAGAGAAATATAAGGAATGATAAAAAAATAATGGTTAGTAAAATGAATTCATTTTATAAATAATAAAAAGTACATTTTGATAAATAAAATGAAACAATGATCCATAAGAAATCATCTTATATTGATGAAATCAAAGGCCACAAGTTAAATATTATTCATTAAGAAAATATGATATGTGGTCTTGAAGATAAGTTTAATTATATATAAGATGAGTAATTCAATACATAATATTTTTTTGTTTTAGTTGAAACTTATTTTAATTAAACTAGATAAGTCTTTATAAAATATTTTGAGATTAGAAGAGAATATTCTCATACTGGTGAACATAAAGGATCAAGGGAATAAGTTAATACTGCACCATTTCACACTGAAAACAAAATAACTATTTCAAATGGTACAGGTGTTAAAAAAAGAATTTTAAGAGAAGGAATGGTGCTAAGAATTGGCCAACACTAGAGGAAGAGAGGTTTTTGCAAATTAAACCACATTAACCCATGAAAAAGAAGACTAAAGGTGGATAATAAAAACATGGGAATGAGAATTTCTAGAATCAGTCAAGTAAATCACAATTCAAGGGATGATATTGTTATTATGTAACATAAGGACACAAAAAATAATTTTTTTTGGGTTTAACAACTCCTTATCTTGGAAGAGGCATTAACAAAATGGTTGTTTTATTTAGTAACAGAAGATATGAACTCAAAGTAATAAATTATTATCTAATGAATAGGTAAAATATTAGGAGAATTCTTCCACACATGGTTCCTTTAAAACATTTTTTGATTTTTATAGGTGTGATAATGATAAAATTTCACAAATAATTGTATGAATATTTTTTATGCTAAAAAATAAGCAATAAATAATCCACTTCAAACATAAAAAATTGAATAAATCTTAAAACAAAAGGTGGAGAAAATTTATTCCCAAAATAATTATGTTGAGATTGGAAGGAATGTATAGAAAAGGTTGAATAGAATATCTAAAAAATAGTGTTACCTCAAAATTCACTAGGGGTCCCTCTCTATACCCTTAATATTTTGAATATCTTGGACAAACATATAGAGAATTAAAGAAGATTTCTATTTTTGTCACTTATAGAGATAAAAGAAGATAAATACAACATGGAGTACCACTCTAGGATGAAGATGATATTTTTTCATCCCTTGGTGGGGATCTCCTTTGGGTAAAAATTGGTCAAATTTGGTATTTCATCATATCCTGATGAAATATGAATATAAGGAGAGTTGTGAAAAATGTATTTAAATCAACCTCTACATTAAGAAAGTTGTTTTAGCATGATATTTCATGACGAGCTTTTATATACATCTTAGATAAACTTGGACATATCTCTCTTTTATTCTACACATGATCATCCCACATAGATATAAAGTGGATTACTCAATGGCTATTTGGTAAGGTACCTTGTTATATCATCACTCTCCTTAATTTTAAAAAAGCGATGATAAGTTTTTGTTATAGATAAATTATATGATATAAACCTCCATTTAACCACTGCATTTCATTTTCATTAAGGGTGAGAATAAATAAATGTATGAGAAGATTAGGAATCACTAGATGATGGGAAAGTTAATATGATACAAGAAAATTACTGGTTTTTGAAAACATTTGTGATATTGAAAGAAAAGCAAAAGGGGGTATTGTCAGGTATATTTGATTTGATTGTATTTTTTTTAATAAAAGACATGGTTTTTAATTAGATATTATGGATATGAAATGAATAATAAATGATGAAGAATATGATTTAAGAAATTTTGTAGTAGGCGATGCCATAACATAATGGGTTTTTCTATGAGAATGATCAAAATGGTCATGACCGTACCCTGGTGATCCCCATGGCGCCTCTCCAGATCACTAGAGAAACATGATTCATTCCATCATGGGTGTAATGGTGACTATGGTTTGATAAGAAAAACTTCATTGAATTATTTAGATTGAAAAAACCAACGTGGATATTCCCATGCTATAGTGGTTACAATGATGATAATGATGTCTTCATATGTAACACAATGAAGGATAAAAAATCATTATAGTTATCATGGTGTGATGAAGGAGTGCCTATCAAACATGGGAATCATGAGAGGATGAAACCATTGTATTTGACATATTCAGTTAGAAATGAAGAATTATTTACGAAATTATGAATAAGGGAATGTTAGTAGGAGACATGTGAAAATCAATAGAAACAATTACGATGATGCTTGAATGACTCTTACCTACTTCCACAATCATAGGATTCTGTTTTAGGTCATGATTCTATTTTGATTATAAGGGGGTGAGTAGAAGTTATTTAAGTTAATTAAATGAAACTAATTCACATAGTAATAATAAAAATATAGATCCTTTAAGCACTTATTGTTTGACTACTATTATGTAGATCATGAGAGTCATTGAAGTGTTAAGGGTGTGTTCTTTGATGGACCATAATGCAATGAAATGTGATAAACCTAATTGTAATTTGTGTTTATCATTCTAAAAAGAGGAAGATTAACATTTTAATAAAAGGGAACATCATGAGGGTGCTCCTATTAGTAGAAGAACTCAATGATCAAAATATATCTAGTATCACAGAAGATAAGTGAGTTAGGAAAATCTAAAAGATATTTTACAAGAAGAGAAGTCACGAGACACCAAGTGTTTATGAAGTTGAAGAGAATACATATTTCACAAAATATGGAAGGATTATTAAGTATGGTAGTTGAGTTTAGTTATTATTTATGATCTTGGTGGAGGTACACATGCAGACCTTCGGATCCAACTATTCATATATGAGGACATCACTAGAGGTTTTTCTTATATGGATCTTTATTGTTTTGAATTTTTATTGTCTAGCAGTCACTAAAGATGTTGTGGACATAGTTTAATTTTTGTTGTTTTATTTTTATTATATATTAGATAATACAAGTTATGGGGACTAATCAACATGTAAATGAGTAGGAATGGGTAAAAAAGATTGTAAATATCATGTTTTATGATATTTCATTTATCTCTTAAAAGAATGTGAGTTTGAGAGAGTATTTTGACTATATCAATAAGATTCATCAACTCAAATTTTTTATCATAAATGGGTCTTACTCAATAAAATAAAAGGAGAATTATTTATTTATACCCTAGTGATCCAATAATATCCTAACAAATTCAAACCAAGAGGAGTATCTTGAATTTAGGTATTTATCATATGCATGGGTTCCAAAGTGTGGGACCATGGTGAATTTATGCATAAACCTAGTAAGTAATAGGGATGTTTCATTTCCCTTGTGAGGGATAGTGAATATTCATTGAAATATTATCAACCAAGTAAAGGATCATAACCCATTGAGGAATAATGAACTTTCATAGCTCTGATGAGGGATAACAAGGACTTTTATCCCTAGTAAGGGATATTTAAGGTCAAAAACCTCAGTAAGGGCCAATGAGGATGATTATCCCTAGTGAAGGCTAAAAAACATAGATAAACCTAGTGAGGGATATTGTATCTTTTTATCCCCATTGAGGTAAAAGTGAAGGTTCTTATCCCTAGTGATGTCTAGAAAAGATGTGTATACCCATTGATGGATAGTAAATATGAATATCCCTTATCAGGGATAACAAACATTATTTTACTTAGTGGTTTTTAGAGAATGTTTTAAGCCATAGGGAGGGTTTCCATGAGGCCTATCCCTAGTAAGGACTCACCAAGGATGTTTTTCCTTAATATAGGTGCCTTCATTGAAGGGTCTCCCATGTGAGGTTACCTTGGTGTATGGACACTGTGATGAGTTCTAGGTGAATGTTCACCATATCAATTAGGATAAGGGTCACCCTTGTGAGGGGTATACCTATTTAAGGTACTTAAACTGAGGGTTTCTTAGGTGATGGGTCTCCATAAATAAGGGACTTGGGTAGAGGTTTTCTTGAGTGAAGTGACTTGGGTGGAGGCACATAAAATTTGAGGCTCACCTATGAGTTGGTTCAACCAAGTGCAAGATCACCCAACCAGTATTAAACTAGAGTGAAGGCTCACCTATGTGTAGGCTCACCCAAGGGGAGGCTCACCCAAGTGGGTGATCTCCCAACAGAAGGCTCACCCAAGTGCAGGTGAACCTTGTTATAGGCTCTCCCTAGTGAGGGCTTACATAAGTGATGTCTCTCCCAAGTGAAGGATTTCCCATGTGATGGTATTTAAAATAGTTATATTGAAGGTATCTCTTAACTCTCTTTGTATTACATTCATGAAAGTGTGTCCATAAAAATTTAGATATAAGGGGGTCTATTTATAGATCTTAGTTAGAACATGAGTGATATGAGCTAAGTGGGATAGGCAGTTCATGATAGTGATATAGGCGTGCATACTGGGTGAATGGGATTGGTGAATGGACCTAGGAGAACATGACTTAATATTTTCCAAAAATCAAATTTCCAAACATTTTGATTCAAAATCCTATTTAGTCTTCATGGCCATTCAAATCAAAGCCTATAGTGAGAACTGTTCCAATAGATAATATGGATACACTTTATTTGGATTTTTTCAAGGATAAAAGGTAACTAGAAGTCATTCAAAATTTCGTTCTATAGTCTTAACAGCCATTTCATTATAAATGAGTGAAATTTACTACCTACTCCCACTAGGTGGATTCAAACACAAAATCACCTAGTTGGGTAACATTTCAGGGAAATTCATATCCCTATATGAGTGGGAAATCATGTGGAATATAGAGATATCATTTTTTCCTTATTTAGACAAGGACATGTATTTCATCTAATCGCACATTTTATATGTATGGGTGAGGATCGTGTTATTGATTTTTGAAAAAAGTGCGTGGCACAAATCACTATGTGCCAACAGATTGGGTGGATAATTTTGACACTCCAAGTGAAAGGGAAGAAAATATTTTTCATAGAAAGTTAAATGATAAATATATCTTAGGCGTTGAATGTGATCATGAAGAAAATGTATAAATAAACATAGAATTCATGTTAAAGTAAGAATTTAAATAATATCTTATGAAAACCACTAACCTAGAAAAGTATATTAAGAATTTATGAAAGGTTCCTCAAATAGAAGATATTTTATAGAATACTCAAGATGATAGATAGTGTATTTTGGTTAAATAATTTGATAGTTTTAATTTCTCACATGCCTTGGAGAACAATATAAATGATTAAATAAATGAAAACATGAAATGAATAGAAAAAACCAAAAATTGTTTTTTGAATAAATATTGTAATCTAAGAAATATTTAAAGAAATCTAAATTATTTTTTAACAAATTATATGTAATGATGTTTTATATTCAATGTTCTTTTAGAAGACCTATGGAACATTTATGAATTTTGGGGATAATTATAATCATTAAAAGTATCATTGTATATATCAAAGTGGTCTTTATGTTGATTAGAAGAAATATAGAGATCATGTAATGATAAATAAAATGATAATTAAGTTAAAAAATGGGAATTAATAAATACTAAAATAAATATAGAAATGATTATTTAAAGGAAAAAACCTTTATAAATTTAATAGTGAAATATTACAGAATACTTTCTAATATAGATGGTAATATTTTAATAAAACCAAATTATTTTTTTAAAGAAAAAATAACCAAGATAAGTCACCTAAATAATAAAGATAGTAAGTTAATGAATCTAGATAAAAGAAATTTTTGTTAAAATATTATCATTTTTAGATTTCATTGGTGTTGTTGTGTTTATTGGATTTTGAATTATTAATAAAATGTATTTAAGAAACTGTATAATATTTAAAGGAAATAATTTTAGGGTGAGATAACCTAATAAAATAATTGATGAAAAAATATTTATCGAAAATTTAGATGATCAAATAAAAATTTAGTTTCACGTATGAAGTAAAGTTTATAAAGATTAAATTAGTTATGTTACATAAATGGAAATTTTATTACCATTTTATAAATAAATTTCATATCAATAATACTGATTATTTTTATAATAAGAAATAAATAAGAAAAGATATGTATCATTTAATGGAAGTATCCTTGAAGGTATATTTAAAATACTACATATGGATAAATGATAGTGGAATATAATCTCAAATGACATGTGACATAATGGTTCTCATTGTATTCTCAAAATTTATAGATGATACATCACATTTGGGAATGAAAAGTCTAGGTGGGAGTGAGTACTATTATAGTACTATGTAGGTGGTGACTTAGATTGTGATACATGCAGGAGGTGATGTATGTGTGATACAAGCTCGGTGATGCAGACAGAATGATGCAAGCATGATGCTTCACTGATCTTTCAAGCTATGATATGGGATTCATACCCACTGGGACTATGAGGTATGAAATAAATAAATAAGGTTTTATGGGTGGGATATCTCTTGGGGGGGGGGGCTATATTCTGCCTCTCTGGTCTACGTGAGTGGTGTGTTTGTGTGTTTGAATGTAATTGTACACCCAAGCACCTAATATATATTATTTTACATATTTAAAACATATCGAACTAAGTATTTCTTAACTATGTGATAAAGAAAATGAAGTGAACTTTTGAAAAGAATAATTCTTGAGGAAAATATTAAATTATATATGTGTCATGATATGAGTAAATTTATCTATATAAAATCTATTTTTGGTTATCTAAAATAGAAATTATTTTTAATTGGGAATGAAAATAGAGAATGAGTAGTTGGAAATTCAAAAAAATTATCCATTGTAACTTATTAATTGGAATATTTATGGGTATATAATGAATAAATCAATGAATTGAGAAAAATAATTTTTAGGAATATTTTTTTTGTTCTACCAAGATCGAATTCATCATGTTTATGAGTTATAAATCCATGGAATTCATGATGTTTCAATTTTTTATGATATATAATAAAATGGAGTGTGGATATTCATTAATTAAATTCTATTCAGAAAATGGGGATGAATATATAAGTGAATGGTTTTAACTATGTTTGGAAAATAATTTGATTAATCATGAGTATAATTATATCTATTATCGATAATAAAAATTTGTAGTTGAGGTAAAAATTGACGTTTGATTGATATTTCTTGATTAATATTTGAAGAACATGGTACTCCTCATTTATTTTGAAGGAAAGAAATTGGGACAATAATTATCATTCAAAATAGTTTCCTATATTCCCATAAATTTAATATGTATTCTTTTTATATATATTATATCTATACCCCAATGTTGATGTATTTAAGAAATTATGGTATCCATTTTATCAGAAATTTAATTGTTACAAGTAAAAATAAATTAAAGAAAAGGGGAGTTGAAGGAATTTCCCTAGGTTATCCACAAAATAGAAAGGTATATCATTACTAAAACTAGGAATTTAGTAAATTTATTTATATTACTAATGTGAAGGTTTTACATCACTCATCTAGTAAGTTTGTATAATAAATAATATTTTCTAGAGATGATGAAAATGGTGTGTAAATGGTTGGAAAATGTTTTATGATTTTGAATAAATTAGAAGAATCATGTCATGAAAATGGATATAATTATTATTAAATATTATAAAGTTATGAGTAATGATAAAAATAAGATTTTACATGGTTAAATAAGTAGTTTGAGATCTATAAAATCATTTGTGGTCATTGTAAAATGATTCTGGTAGTGAGATATTTGATGAAAAAACTCACACATAATTTATTTATCAAGTTAAAATAAGGAGTGTGTATGAATAATTAATTAATAAATAGTATATTAATTAAATGAGCATGGAATTACATTACATTGATAAGAATAACCTGAAATATTTGGTTCTTATTAAAAAAGTAATGATAGTGGAACAATGTGGGTGTTTCAAAATAAGTTAAATTAGAAAGGGTATGTTATAGAAAACAAAGTGAGGCTTGTCTAAAATGGATAATACTAGGTTGAATGCATTGAAATTTATGAAATGTTTTATTAAATTGGTGTGATTAAAACTTAAATGTTATTTATTACTATCACTACTCAAATAAGACTCATGGTATTCTAAAGAGATGTATGGTCATCTTTCCATAATGGAAAGCCTGACGATGAAGTGTATATTAAGTAACTGAAAAGGTTTTATGATAGGAGATGATATAAAATCTGTTTCTATAATAAAAAAGTGTTATATTTATTAAATGAAAATATGATATTAATGTACTTGAAACTTAAATCATGTACGTAGTTTTTAAATTTTTGAAAATGGCGAGTTGCCAAAAATCACTATAATAAATAAAGGAAAAATTTCACTTTTTATCATCTATATAGATGATAGTTCATTTTATTCAAATTGAGAAGTTTTTTAGGAATATTCAACATTAATAATTGGTTTATTTAATATATCAATTAATTTGGATATTATATATTACTTGGAACTTCAACATTATCAAGAGAAAGATCACATATTTTATCCTCAAGAGAAATATGCATGAGAGCTATTTAAGAAGATTATAATTGAAGATAAAATTTTATTTTTATCAAATTGTAGTTGGAACCAAACTCTCACAGGATTAATATGGAAACTAATTTAGCAATATATATTTTATAATGCTTTTTTATAGTTTTATATAATTTAACGCTTCAATATTGTTTTTTATTTAGGTTTTTATGTTGTGTTCAAAATTTAAAGATGTATACAAGAAGTATCATTTCATTTTTTTATAGATAATATGAAGGTATATTATATGAATTAAGAATTTGGTAATTGTTCATAAATGTAAATTAAATATTATTTATTTTATATATGATGATATAGATGGGTATGGATGTATTTATGATCAGAATTATATTTTAGGTAGAGTTTATTTCATGTGTATTGGGTGTGAAACCTACAATAAATATAAGTAGAAGAAAGTTACATTGATTAAAATATATGGGGAATATATTTATAATAGTAAAATTATAACAAAATTAATAATATGAATACACAACTTAAGGATCTAATGTTATAATTTAATAAACCTTCATTGGTGGGTAGTAATAAAAAAAGTTCCATCAATATTTTAAGAAATTTATTTTATCATTATTGACTAAATCACATTATTATCAAGTACTAAATTACCAAAGAGAGAGTATAACAAGGATTCCAAAATATTGAGTATTATATAATGAATGAACATGTGGGGGATATGATTAAAAAAAATAATAAAGATTTATTTTAAAAACTAATGTTTATTATGGGAGTTTATCCTTATTGTTTTCAACAATAAGGTGTAGTGTTTTTGTCCTCTCTCTCACTTTCTCATGGGATTATAATTGTTATAAGTTGATAATATATATATATATATATATATATATATACATAATGAGTAAATATTTCATATTAAGTGGGATATATATTTTGGGGATATTTTTCAAAAATGTAAATTTATGAGTTTAGAATATACGTGTATGTGTGTGTTGGTGAAGCATTATTTTTAGTGTGTGTGTGTGGATTTTTTGTGAAGTTTTTTTATACACTTATTGAGTATATGTGTATGGAATTATATTGGAGCATAAATGATGTGGTTTTTAAGAAAAAATAATATTATAAAAAATTGAGTTATTTATAAAAAACAATTTGATTACATACTTCATCAATTTTCCCCACATTGAATATTCACATGTAAAATTTTAATATTTGAGAAAAAGATAATTTTTATGATTAAAAATGATTGTAATAATGGTCATATATGCTAATTGGTTGAAAAAAATATAAAGGGAGGATATAATTGGGACTGAGAATGTTTTCTATGAAAATATAGAGATTTTTATAAACAATGAGACGATTTTTGTGTTTGTGTTGGAAGTGGATAAAAGGATGTTTTTTAAAAGTCTGATGTTGGGTTTTATTTTTAATCCATGAAATCAATTTTTTATATTAGATTAAGTGTTTGACTTTACTAAATTATATAATTGGAAATATCTTTTGAATGATTTACCATTCATTGTCTTCGCTATAATGTAGACTTTTTTTAGTTTAGTAGATTTAGTTTTAGTAGAATTAGTAGCAAAAACTAGTCAATGATGAACCTCTAAGGATTCACCTATATAAGCCGTGGCCAAAGTTGCGAAAATAAGATCTTGAATTCCACTTGTAAATAATCCAAGGAACCTGACAGGTATTTGAATCACTAATGGTACTAGAGAAAGAAGAACAACAACTACTAATTCATCCGTTAATATATTCCCGAAAAGTTGAAAACTAAGAGATAAGGGTTTTGTAAAATCTTATAAAATGTTAATGGGTAAAAGGATTGGAGTTGTTTGAATTTATTTACTGAAATAACTGAATAATTGTTTTCTAAGTCCCTCATAGAAATATGAATTAAAATTGAGTATCTGTTTTAAAGGCATTTTCATTTAATCATTTTATACCTAATGAATTATGTGGTAATGTTTTCCATTATATTTTGTTTTCTATAACTATATTGAAATTTTCAAATTTTATTAATGTAAAAGTAGAAGTTAGAGGTGATCAATAGAGGTGGTGTCGACTATTTTTGGTGTGCATTTAATGTAAAGAAAATATAGAGAAGAAGAGATAAATGATTGAAGAATACAACAATAATTTAATTCATTTAGATATATATCATGAGTTTATAAGATGTAATTATTCATTAGAGTGAAGATGTAAAGAATTAAAAAACACTTACAGAAGAGAATAATTGATATTGATCTTTACCAAAGTGTTTCTTGAAGCAGGAACTCAGAAAGTGAATATTGAAGGCTTTCTTTAAAGAGAATGATTTTTATATTTGTTTTTAAACTATTTAAATGAGTTTATATTTCTATTTTATGATTAAAGACTCTTTTACATATAAACACATATTATTAGAAGTTAAATAAATATATTGGGTGATCAAATATAGTTTTTTCATAGAATTTCACAATTCTAGTAATTTGAGTAAAAGAGACAAATTTGCATTTCTTACACCATTTTAAATATTATTATTTGGTGTTGAAGACTCTATTTGTTATGATATTTAAGAAATATATTTAACTTTTATAGTAGAATAATATTATTTTATAGATACATTATTTATACATATGAGTTCAAGGATAATCCCTTATCACTATTGGCATTAGATAATATTGTTGTATTTCGTACCTATGGGTGATACCACGCCATGCCGAGGACATAGCTATTTGTTATGAATAGTAAACATTTTATATGATTATTTTCATTATGGTGATAAGGATGTGAATTAAAATATGATGAATAAAATTGATTAACTTCATCACATTAAGTTTTATCGATGAATTCTTGTGAGATATTGTGAAATTTATTAATTTTAATTGTCAAAAAATGTTGGTTTTTAGAGAAATTTAAATTTTTATATATTAATTTAATCATCCCATCTTACTAAAACCTCATGAGACCTATCTTAACACAATTATTAGCCCTTACAGATGAGTCATTCCAACTAAAGGATACATATCTTTATAGTTATTGAAGCGTTCAATCTCCTATGAGTAACATAATTATAAACCCCATATTCAGTTCATCTCTTCAATTATCTACCAATACCACTTACAAGTATAGTTTGACCTAGGATTCATGGTTTAAAAGTTTCATCACCAGTCTAGGTATCCATATTCCACCTTGGAAAACCTAACAATCAGAACCACTCTATATTCTTTCCCAATTTCTTTCTCACACCAATTTTTAGATTTAGCTTCACCTGACCAACAATCTTCTAAATTATACTACTTAATCCAAATATGGATTATGATATCATTATAGTTTAAAAAAATCATCTAATATAAGGTATTTCTTTTATATAATGAATCATAGAATCCACACCCAAAGAGAAAAAATCATACTTATATAATAAGTATTTTATTATTAATGAGCTATAACAGTGCTCAATTAAAACCTATATGAAAAAGGATATTTTTTAATTATATGGTAACCCTAAATCACTCAATTAACACAATGAAAACATGATAGATCTATCCTAGAAATTTGTACCATGAAGCAGTTAAACCCTAAATACCACGAATCCTTCATTGAATATGTACAGTGTGTCAGAGCATGTCCATGATGTGTTGAACATTGGGACAAGTTGGTTAGAGATGAATGAATGAATTAAATCCAATCCATACTCATAGTAAAAGATAATTTAAATTGATTATTCAAGAAGACCAATCATGAAAAAATAATGATTTACCTTCCCAATAATGGTAAGAATTTTCATATATATTTTTCAATGAGTATATTTATATTTTTTGAGGGACATTATTAATTATCTATAAATAAGAGGATTAATACATTTTATTGGGATTTTGTTCCTTTGGACTATTATATATGTTAATTAATACTGTTATATTTCATTTTATTTTGAATTTATCTCCTTCAAGATTTTAAAAATTATATAGAATTGTCACCACAATAGTGGTTGATAAGAAAGTGGAGAACTTCATAATTCCATGATCCACTATTATTAATGGTTTTCATTTGTTTTTTTATTTATCCTAGGACTCATAAAGGTATAAATTAAAGAATATTAGTTTAATGAAATTATTTATTTAATTACTTCTTGTGTTATTATTCAATACTTGTTTTATGTTTAGTTTCATGATTCCAATTAATTACATCCTTGATGGAGTGAAATGATTTAGTTAGTGATGCTTTGTGTGATCATGGGTATATGTATAAAAAATGATTCCAAGTAAATACACTATTTTGGAGTTCACTTATCTAGATTATATTTGTTTAATCTATAATGTCAAATGAATTTATTAGTTTCTTTGAAATTTCCTCCATCCATATATATAAAATTATGGCCATTTCATTGAAATTAAAGTATGGTTGAACTCAATAGTCAACTCAATGCAAGGATGAGTGATCTATGATTATGGAGTCTCAAAATAAGTAGGATTGATAGCTGGTGATTTAAAAAAGTGTGAAGTGATATAATTATGTGGTAATCCCCCAATGAATCATCACTGATTCTCTATTCACTAAAATTCAATTTATTTATTTACATCTATACTTCATTATAACAAAAATTAAAATAAAATTATTCTTCTTATCCATATATTCAAAAACATAACATTAATATAAATAAGTTCCATAGAGAACACTAGGTGGTTACAGGTGCCTATGGGGAGACATAATATCGTATGTATTGTGTTAAATTTATAAAAAATAATTGTATTAATAGATATGAGGACCCTTTAAAAAGTTATACTATAAAAAATAATCTATATCTACAAAATTTAGTTATTACTTGATTTTTTATGAATATATAGTTTATTTTATATAAAAAAATTATAAAATTTAATTAATAAGAAATTAACCCTTATCTAATTTAATTTAATCATTTTAAATTATAGAAATACAAGTCTACGTTGTTCATAGGTATAATTTTAATGATGAAAAATTTAGGAACCTCATTAGATACCTTAAAGATGATCCTGAGTATGAGTCTATAAGATAATTATAGAAGGTTATCTATGAAATATCTGAGTACTTCGTAAAATTTTATAACTTTTTTAGAATAATAACCTATTATACAAAAATTTCAATCTCTTACTGATGATAATATACTAAAGGTGGAGGAAGTGCTGTAAAACAACAACTCTATTCCCCACTTCTCCACTTACATTCTAGAGGCACTCTTTGGGTAACAATAGTTATAAGGAGGGCCATTAAATGTTGTTTACAAAACATTTAACCAAATAAAATTTATTTATTTTCAAATTTAATTTCATACTAACTCCTGTTATTTTTACATTGTAGACTCATTATAATGGCTCAAAACTCTGCATGAAGAAGAAGATTCCACATAAAATTAATTTTCATTGGATGAAAATTTATACCATCCACTATTTAATAACCACAAATTTTATATTCTATATGTGTGGTATGAGGGAAAAGATCCACCAACAGATAATTTTAAAGGAGATTAAAACAATTAACTACATTAATTTCAATTTTTCACAAGGTAAAATAAAAAAAATTCAATTATTCAGATATTGTTGATTTATCATCATTATTTTTTTATTTGTGAAAATAATAAAAATATGATTCCATAGAAGTAAATAACATATTTGAAGAAAGATTGGAGGATCCTTATGTGATTCCCACTAGGTATGATGATGGGGTTGACACTAAAATTGAGTTCAAAATTACTGCGTACAATGAAGAAGATGTATTCCTTAAAACTGAAAATTAACTATAGGGTGGAAAACAAGGTTACATAAGATTAATTGAATGGATAATAAATTTATATTTATGTACCACCACCTCCACATTATAAATATAATTTTTAATGGTTGGTAGACTAACACTACTCAAGAAAAATGGACCTCTTAAATAAGACTCATAGGATAAAGAATGGGGCTATAAGAGGTTGGTGGTTCAAATCACACATACTATAATACCTTTGGATTTTGGATTACCTCAACAATTTTTAGTTATATATAGTTAAAATAAAACACATTGGGGGGGGGGGTTAGCAAATATATATCTTAAAAATTATAAATTTTTTAATAAATATTTATTTTCATAGCAATTATGTAAATGGATAATATATTATTGTCACTTTATGTTGGAAAAAGCAAGAAAATCGCTTCAACCCATTCATGATGATATCAATAATCCATAAAATAGGGTAGTCAAATAATTTTAGTAATATTTATTGAGAATAAATATATCCATGAGGATTTATCTTTCAAACTCATTATTTTTTTGTCTCCCTATCCTTTTCTGCTGGAAATTTATATCAATCGTCTTCATTGTATTATAGAAATAGTAAAATCTTAGAGTGTTGGAAGATGAAAATTAACATGGTGTATAGTATCATATTTTTTCACTTTATTTTTTATTTTTTATTGTTTTTAGTGTTTTCATTTTAATAGAAGAAATTTTATAACTATTAAATATTTCTATATTTTATAAATAATATTTTTCATGTTTTTATGTGTTTTTCACACATTCATTAAGTGGAATAAAATTAATAGAATGTTATTTTATTATTAAGTAAATTATTAGGTTCTTTATTATATTTTAGAATATTAATTCTCAAGTGATTTTTATTACTCCTTTATGTAATATTTTTTTTTAATTTTAAATCATTTAAATTTTTTTAAATGATTATAAAAAACCACGAACATGAGTGACTAGGAAGAATTAATTTCTCAGTCTTGGGAGGTATTTTGATCCATATAATAAATTTTTGTTAGCACCCTAGTTATTTTAAGATAATATTTGGATGTGTTTTTAAAGATATATATTTCTTTTATTATATAGAAAAAAAACTCTTTTGATTACATGATCTTTTTTAGATATTATTAAGGAAATTTATTTGAATTATAAGAACCTTTGAATCCATTGAGGCCAAATTTACATTTTTCTTTTTTAATCAATTAGGTATCATAAAAAAATATATTTGTTTCAGATCTCCGGACATATGTTTCCTTACCTTCCTAAATCTATGTGTTTTACATGATTTTCCTTTAAACAGGTAATTGAGGTTTTCTTGTAGTTAATGTGAGGGAGTTACCGTGTTTGGAGAATGTTTATTTATGCCACTTATTTTGATAAAAAATAATTTTTGTTAAGAAGTTAATTAGTAAATTCAATTATATATACTATGTTCTTAAAAATTAAAAAAATTATATAAAAAATTATAATCGTTATTTATATAGAAAAGTAATAATGAAAAATAAAGATGAAAAATAAGAATATGAGATAAATCATTCATTATGAATTTTTTTTACATTGAATAATATTTGAAAAGGAAAAGAATATTTATTGAAAACTATTTAGGAATGATTTAGATATTTTAATTAGTTTTATTGATAATATTGCATTATACATAGGTTAAAAACACCTATTTAATCCCTTTTCATCACATTTTACCCAATAAACCTTAGCCACACAATGATCCATGGTCATTACCACATAATTTTCAATAATTAATTATCTTGTTTAGTTGACATTCTAAAATTATTTCAATGTAGGGGAATTAATATAATATTTTTAATGTGTATATATTTTTAAATAAATTTTTCTTCATAGATGACTGGTAAATAAAACTTCATGGAATGATGGTTGGAAAATGGTGCCTATGATGAAATAAAAAGTTAAGATTATTATGGATAAGATAATTTTTTTTAAAGGATTTAAAATCATAAATGGTGTATGATGAAGTAAATTTAAAATAAAAAAAATTATCTCACTCTTGACTTGGATATTTGAAACTATTATGGGTATATATATTAGCCTAAGGAATTATATTATCAAGATGATAAATTCAGAATAGAAGATAATTAAATTATTAATGATTTATGTATCAATTTTTTTTGATATTATTTATATTGTTTCCAAAAACATATATTATTATGTCTAAAGAAGAGGTTGTATCTTAGGGGGTGATATTGATACATTAATTATAGTTAGAATTGAATCTGTAGTAGTGAATTTACCAGATTATTTTTTAAAACTAAGACAAATAATAATACCCATTTCAAAAGTAAAATAATAAATGGTTGATCTATAATAAGAATGGTTAGTAAAAATATTAGTCAACACTAAATAAATATGATCATCAGATCATTTGAGAAGGTGACATTACCCTTAGTAATAATGGTAAATATATTTCTACTAAATGATACAATGTCAATACACATTTTTTGAAGGTGATATCGAAAGGAATAAAAGTATGAAAAACATTAAGGTACCATTAAATACTTTTTAATAGATTTTGATTCTTACACAAGAATCCATTTTAGGTGAAGTTATTTATTCCAGATGGATCAGTGTGGTTAAATTTATACCGCTTCAGAAATATGATTTTTTTCATATTAAATCTCTTCTATAAAAGGACTAAAATTATAATATTACAACATTAATTTAGAGTCTTAAGATGCAATCTGATCATTTAAATGTTTTTATTTTCTATTTATTACTTTTCTTACTTTCTTGGACCACCTTATTTTTTTATATCACTTTATATATCTTCTTTTTTAATTATTTTCATTTTCTTAAACCTATTCCTTTTTTAAATGGGTTTCCTCCTATACATGTGAGTGTTTAGATATCTTTTATTTTTTTCAAATATATATATATATATACATTAAACAAAATAATTATTTAAAATGTGTTTCCCTAAGGTCGAATTTATTCTCTATTTTTAAATTCATTGTTTATTAGAAAATGTAAATTATATTGATTGAATCTAATCAGGGAGTTTTTATTCTAGATATTTCAAATATGATTACTACAATGAAATGATTTTTTGGTATCTTTGATGATTTAATTTTATTAAAAGTATAAATTAAGATGACTAAACTACTTCTTTGAGTTGTGTATTCTAATTATTATTTGGGAATGTTTTTTATAAAAATATAATTATGTTTCATGGGGTTATCTTCTTATTTTTTTATTAAATTGTTTGAGTTTAATTACTTGGAAATATTACTTCTAAATTATATATATTACATAAATTATGATCTTTTAACATTGAATTGCATATTTTTTTAAATAAAAATATAGTATATGAGATCAAGGTAATTCTATGTGTTTTTTGAAAATACTGCATGATTTTTCATATTATTTGTAGAAAGATTAGGACACTAGAAGTTTGAATTTGGATAAAAAATTCTAGATATATGTGTAATGGGTTAGTTTTTTCATATTTTGAAATAAATTAATGATTATTTATAAAAATATACAATTTTAAATGTGGCATAATTGATAAGATAAAATTATAGTTGATTTTTTTCATTTCATAAAAAAAGTTAGTCCCTGTGAAACCCTTATAGGGGATGGGTAATTATGTTGTTAGATATTTCTTTTTTATTTAAAGGATCATGTCCCCAGTTTTTTAGAAACCTATTAAAGATGTTAAATTGTATAAAAGATACAGAAAACATGGAAGTTATGAAAAATAAAGCAGAACACGATAGATTTTACTAAGTTCACTATAATTAGCTTCTTCAAAGGAGAATACATCGATGGTTTTTTTCATTTCAGAATAAAATATGCTTTACAATTATTTTAGGATTTTGATTATTCATCTATAGAAACAATATTATATGTAAAATTCCTTTACAAAAAATTTCTTGGAATGTTATAATGACTCCTTCGATTCACAAACATCGACTCCTTGCTCAACAGTCATCAAGAAGAAGACTAAACTTATTTAAAAACCAAAATTGAACATCACCATTATCAAGAATATTTTGAATTTTTTCATTACTAAAGCCAAAATATGATACTTTGATAATATCCTTGTTCTTAATGTAATATTTGGAAATTATCCATTGATAATTTTTTCAAATCATCTTGGAATCAATGTCAATCACATAACCCTAGGTGCATGACTCATTGTGAATAACTATGAGTTCTTAACCTTGAGTTCATTACCTTGAGTGAAATACATCGATCATGTGACTCTAAGAACAAGTATAAAGTACATGATCCTGATTACCCAACCATAAATGAAATTTCTCGGGTGTGTAACCATACACAACATATTCCCATATAACATCTTCACAACACCTAAAGCACATAACCCTTATTGTGTATACTTGATCATGTCACCCTAGATCACATATCCTCTATGTGCATATATGATCATATAAATCCTTCTACCATGCTACTTCATAAATACTTAATCATCATATAAAACCCTTAATGCCTTCATATTCTTCTTAAATATATAATCACGGGGGGATTTATAGATAGATTTCACTGAAATAACATTGATAAAACTATTTCACCATACATTATGCTTATTTAAGTTAAAACATCCTACCTAACACCACAATATTCATCTATAAATATTGAATATTGTGAATCACATGACTCTTTTCACAAGATATCTTTTTTTCAGATGTGATTGACCTCAATCACATGTCACAAGATAGATATTATTTACATGGTATTTCCAAAAATACATAAAAATTGTATATATTTCTATACATGATTCACCTTATGTGATCACCTAAACCCTTCTAACTAATAAAATAGGTAACACCAATTTTCTTCACGTGATCATCATAAAAAATTCACCATTACCAGTGAACTTTATTCAACCAATCATAAAAACCATGATGTGAAATCCCTTAATCCATATATGAATCAGCCAAACTCATAATGATATTCTATTTCATATAATCAATCGTGATATCCTTTTTTTCTTATGTGATCTCGAGTATCATTAAATCATTTGTGGTCACGTGAATTATTCATGTATATATGGTTTGTTAGATATATTAATAACATGACCATTGTGATATCATTTAGTAATTATGTGAATTATCATGAAGAAAACATATGACCTTTTTTAGAATAGCATCAGTCTTATACAAAAAAACAATAAAAACATAAAAAACATTTATTGATGAAAAACAAAACACAAGTTCCCTATCTCAAGCCACATTAGTTCTAACATTATCCCCCATTGGTATTGTTGGAAAACTAAAAATAAATTTATTTCCCCACACCCCTCATATAGACATAGAAAATATCATTTCTCACTCTATGTCTATGTTAATAGATATATACCTGAAAAATAAGAGTTTTAGAGTGAAATCCATGAATAGAGACATTCTAGAAACTCCCCCAGTTGCATTGTTGACATACCTTCCATACCATATGATCATGAAGCCCATCCCCATGTATAATATCTCCCATTGAAATCAACAACACAATCTCCCCCTAAATAATAATGTTTTTGAATTATTTGAAATAAAAAATTAAAAAATATAATCCGTTAATTTGACCAAAAAAATCTCCCCTTTTATAATATCCCCATAGAGATAGAAGCTTAAACCATGAAAAAATAATTAAATTAATATATAAAATGGTTAGAATGTAACTTCTGAACCACCTCAACAAATGATCTGTGGACGAACACTTTGTTTTAACCTATTCATCTCGTACTATGGAGTAGTAAAGGGTTTTTCTTGGATATCATCCACCTACCCATTTTTTTAAACATGATCTACTCTGATAATTCCTTGGTCTACACTCAATTTAATAAAATCATAAAAGAATTCAATATGTTTGTTATGTGAGTGTTGTATAAGATTCTTCATGAGATCAATTTCTCTATTTAAATAAAAAAATATCACCATAGGATATTCGATGGGTTCACCAATTTATCTAAATAATTACTTCATACACATAATCTGAGTATATGCATTGGTCCTTGATATATATTCTAATTTTGTAGTACTTAGTTAAGTTCATTCTTTCTTATTACTTATCCATCCTTCACATTTATTTCTAATAGACAAACCACAATAGATTATTTATTTACAGTCCACCACATCTCCAGCCCAATGAAAATCAAAAAAGTAAAATACTTCACGATTATTTTCTTTATTATAAATTATTCCAAAATTAAGAGTTACATGGATTTATATAATAATACCTTTAACTGTAATGATATTATATTCCTTCATATTACTCTAAAAATGAACTCTTAAGCATGTTACACATACCATATCCAGTAATGTTTTAGTCAAATATAGTAACATTCCAATTATGCTCATTTAAAAAGTGGGATCTATAGTTATTCCATCCTCATAATTCCCGTGTTTTTTCTTACATTGAAATGGGAGTCAAAATTGGTTTGAAATCATGCATGTTAAAAGAAATTATTAGATTTCTTGCATACTTTAGTTGAGATACAAAAGTATATATCTCATTTTTAATCACTAGAAACCTAAGAAAATATGTCAAGTCACCAATCAAAGAAATAAAATATTATGATCTTATTAGTCATGAAATTATTTCCACCAAATTTTTCTTTCTTCCACCAAATATGATATCATTAACATATATAGGCACCATGAACAGTCCTTCCTGTTATTTTTTATAAATATTGGGATTTACTCCACTTATTTTTAATTAT
Source organism: Viscum album (assembly GCA_963277665.1). Taxonomy (NCBI): domain Eukaryota; kingdom Viridiplantae; phylum Streptophyta; class Magnoliopsida; order Santalales; family Viscaceae; genus Viscum; species Viscum album. The sequence goes on from OY728130.1 coordinate 586,165,942, forward strand.
AACATTATTAAATACGGATAAAGTTGGTCATTCTAGGATTATTGTAATTTATTTATGTTGTACAATTATTTAATAAATATTCAAAATTTGGGTCACCATCTACAATTAAAAACACATTGGTTGTTCATTATTGAACTTCCCTGAATGTATGTAATTATTGAATGTCGTTTGTATTTCTATTTGATATATTTTATGCCTCTATAAATAGAAATTTATAATAAGATATATATAGACTCAATTTGGTAAACTAGAGAAAACATCTCACCAACATCTACACAATTAATTTTTATATAGCCTTTGCACAAAATATGTTCCTTATTTAAAATCAAATATCCATTCTCATCATAATTATTCTCAAATATCCTTTCTATACAAATCAATTTTTGATGTACTGTATTCGTCACAAGCTTCAAAGTTTGTTTTTATCAATATAATATAATTATTCATTCATGTATTTAAACCATGTCATATATATTTATTCTTCTTAAAATGATGTTTGATCTATTATTGATAATAGAGAAACATAATAGAAACTCTTTAACCACCTTTTTTGAGTTTGAAAAGGATGATATCCAAAAATATCCGATGGATCAATATTCATTATTCTATTTATTCATTGTAGTATATGATGACTTCTTCAACAAAAATTTCCTTCTCTAATTAATATTCTAAATATTCATCATTTCAGGATTCTATAACATTTGGTGAATCGTCCACTATAACATTATTTCGACCAGTATCTTGTATTTCTTTATGTTTTCATTCATTAAACACAATAGAAATTTCATTTATAGTGTTTTTGAGGGATTTCTCCTCAATTATATTTACACAATATCTCTATATAATTTTTATCAACTTATTTTTGTAGTATTTATGGGCTATAATTTCATTAATGAATATATGAAATACCAATTAAACTAATACATCTCCAAACATTCCTTGGTTGCCTCGTTTATTTCTGATATAACATTGGCTTCCAAAAAACTTGGCAATTTTTTAGTGAAGGCATTATCCTTTGATACATTTCATAGAGTGTTCTACCTAATACTAGAATTATAACATTCCATTTCTGAGTGTACACATCAACTTAAATATCCTCCTTTTAATAGAAATGATAAATTCTAACCTCAATTAGTATAGTTTTGGCCATATTGTTCAGCAATAAATTTCTTTATTCTATAACCAAATTTTGTGTTGGGGTTATGAATAATAAAAAAAATGTTTAATCACAAGATTCCCCAAATATTTATCAAACACAATTGATGTGTACTCAATTACATTATTAGAGAACATGATTTTAAAAGTATTGTGAGTGTTGTTTTCAACTATTCTGAGATATATACCCATGCATCCCATAACATTTTTCTTACTTTTAATGAACATTAAAAGTTCCATTCTACTATATTATTCAATAAATAAAATTAAATTCCTTTATTAATATTCCCTTGATATGTTCAATGGTCCACAAAAAGTAGTGTGAATCAGATCAATCATATTTGAGGCCTTTTTTTTCTTTTATAAATATGGATTTTGAAACCTTTTTTACTTATAAGATTCACATTTTTTTCAATTATCAAGTTTTTATTTTGGAATATCTACTACGTGTTTTATCTTAAATAAGTTCTCCATTCTCTATTCATGAATTGGACCATGCCACAAATTCAAAAACATGTATTCCTCTTGACCCATTTGAAGATATGTGTTTTCTCTACTTTCCATATGGTACAGATTATCATTGGTCATATAGCCCTTCATGAAAGAGGTCCCAATTTTTCCTTTGATAATGCATACTTTATGATTAAATAAGACATTGGGTCTTGTGTCACATAGTTGAATCATACTAAAGAGATTGTTTCAAAATCCATCCACATAGTTAACTGTTATTTTCATTAGTTCATCTCCATCAAACATTCTATTGGAACATCCTTTTAATTTTAAGGACCATAATTTAGAAGAAAAATTTATTCCTTAAAAAATTACATTCAAATTCTTTTGAATATTATTTTTAACAGTCATATAGGATGAGAACCAAATATCATGATTCATGATGGTGAAGTTATTTTTTCACTTTGAGAGTAATTTCTTCTAGATTATACTTCTCAATATTCTTCTTTTCATTCCACAATATTTCTTGTTGAGATAGAGCATAAAATGTATTGTCCGTCCTTTTTTAAAAATAGGATGTGAAATTATAGTCATTTTCATTGAAATTTATCTTCTTAAGGGAATAAATTCAGTTTCCTTACAAGCTTGGGTTGAAGTGTCCTATTCTTCAATTCACATTTCATAAGACACAATATTACATAGTAGGTAATCTAGATATAGTTTGGTCAAATAACTTTATTCAAGAGATGAAATTTTGGGTTGTACATGGGAGGAATAAGTAGTAAAATAATTTTTAAAATTTCTACATGTTTTATTTTTTTTAATGTCCCCAAATCTCTCCAATAACCTATGTGATTTGGTTAAAGAAAATGTCTACATTTTTTTAGGATGTATTTTCAGACCATCGATATTTTTCAATACCTGGAGCTTAAGTTCATTGACCATGTTATCTCATTCATATATAGTTTTCAGTTACATTTAATTAGCGATAGTTTTGATCATCACTTTGATACTTATTTGTTCTTTCATAAATCTAGTTAATGTTCTTAAAGCCTTAGAATCACTATCCAGAATTATTTTGTAACACAATGATATTTTAAAATATGAAAATCATATTTTATGATATCTATTAAATTAAAAACCAAGAATAGAAGTAATAAAAAATCATGATAATTTTTATATTATTAGTTTTATGTAAATTCAATCTTTTTGATAGCTTTCTATGCACAAAACACCATGTTGGAAAAAAACATCATACTCTATTAAAATATTATTATCTAAAAACTACCATTAGAACCTAGCCATGAAATTGGAGGGTTTAGAAGTGATTACTAAATTATAAATATAATATAATTTACACATTTATAAAAAAATTAAAATGGATATCTATTTATTAGATATAAAATTAGAACCGTTTGAATGAAAATAAAATAGTTTTGGAAAAACTATATTTTTCTAAAAGGCAGATTAATCGCACATTGTGTACATAATTTATAAATAATTGTTACCAAATTTTTAATATTTATTTGAAAAAATAAATCTCATTTTTTAAGTCCACATATCAAAATTATCCAGTGGTTAATTTTTTTTATTTTTCTAAAAAGTTTCATTTTTTGACGAATAGTGTTGAATTTTAAATTTTAACTGCCTTTGAATTTAAATTATTTATAATGTTAAATTATATTGATAATATGTTTTAAATTAATTTTTATGAATTATATATCTATCAGTAAAATTTTGGTCATTAGAATCATTTTCATATTAAATGTTTACATAAAAACTTTGTAAATTTTGAACAACTTCTCTTCAAAAATTTACTTTTTCATCTTGCCCGTGGGGTTAATTTTAAACTAAAATTTTTCAATTATATGATTGGATTTTGGAAAATATTATTTTATATATTTAATAAGATTAATTTATATTATATAATAATTTCAACTTGATTTTCAACCATAGTTAATATTATAAATAGTAAAAAATATTTTTTGTTGTTAATGAAAAATGGATTTATTGGATGTTAAACTAAAAAAGTAAGGTATAAAATAAACTAAAAAATGAGTAAAATTAATTTTATAGACATATTGATAAATAATAATTTATAATACTCTATGTTAATACATTTGGTACTCTTGAGGAATGTGAAAAACATGGGTACGCCTTTTTATTTTCAGAAATTTCAAGTGTGCCCCTCACCTCACCTATAAAATTCAGCCCTCTATCCTCACTTATTCACAATTTAAAACCATTTTAGATTATAAAAGAACTAATAATATAACATTATTAATTAAATATCTTTATCTTAGAGTTATTACATTTTTTATAAATATAACTTAGTATGTATTTTCATTCCCAACTAAGGAGGTTACCTGAAGAATATGTAACATTCTCTAACGAGAATTTTTATTTTATTTATTCCTCAAAAATCCATAATTTTTTATAAAAAAATATGATATAACAAAATTATTATTTTAAATATACATATATTATTTTATGTTTTTTAATTTAACTAAAATTAACACCACATTTTTCAAATGGGTATTGAAGTCATTATTTGTGTGTACGCAGGACTGCTGCCTTGTGAACCGATGCCATTAATTGTTTCCATTACCACCTATCACAGATGGATATGGTGAAGGATTTTAAGAATATATATTATATAAATAACAATATTATATATATAACGTAATTATATCATATATAATTTTTCAAATTCTATTCTGTTGGGGATACGATAATTTCGCTCGTGTGTACGACTGACTACCACCACATGAAGTGATGAGATTCATCTTTCAACAACACTTTAAATTTAAGTTAATGAGGATAATTTTAATTAATATTTTTTATATAAATGAAATAATTATTTTATTCATTACATATTTATCATTCTTAAAAGATAATATTTCATTTTATTTCTTATAGTGAAGAATGATAACATCGTTCGTGTTTGTGTGGACTACCACCATCCTGAAGCGATGTAAATTTCTTTTCATCACAACACCAAATGGATGATATATATAAGTATATTTAAAGATATAATACTATATAAATGATATTATTATAATTATTTAAAAATAAAATATTACATACCTTCTTTCCATAGTGATCATTCAAAAATACAAACATTACCCATGAGTACGTACGACCTACTATATCCATGATTGTAAAATAGTTCATTTCTCAAAAAAATATTTAATTATTAGTATTAAAAAGTATAATTTATGAATAAATATGACAATTATTTCATGATTACTATTATGGATATGTTTAAATATGGAACTAGTTTACCATAGTAAACCTACCAGTCATTTTTGCACTTAAGGAAAATATCATCAAAACATCTAACGTAAAATTAATTGATTGTGTAATCATATTTATCATAGTAATAAGTAAAATAAAAAAAATTTACCTGAAAATGGTTATTAATCATTTAAATAATTATAATAAATTAATTATTTAGTATGATAAAGAACATATGGGATGAGTTGAACTTAAGGTCAAATCTTTACGTCTAACTTTTATTTCCATGATAGATGCACCATTTTCACCAATTATTTCTTTTTTATGATTTATATAATATCCTTATTGTATGTTATACTGTTAATTAATTTATCTTTATAGTATTTATAGTTTTATTTAAATTTATTTCATTCATGGATTTTATGATTTTAAAGTTACTATAGTGGTAAGGGTTTATTTCATAATCTCTTCATTATTCATGATTTTTTTGTTTAAGTCCCCCTTGGGGAAATTATTTTTATATTTCTATATCAAAAATAAATCTATTTAAATATCTATTGTTTATTAATGATATTTTTCATGAAATAGTACCATTTTTCATCACTTTGGTACTTAAAATAATTCAAAATTGTTTTTAATAAAATCCAACCTTATTCCTATCTTCGGTTGAAAAAGATTTTTTGTCCAAAATATTTCTTTCTAAAAAAATTAAAAATTTATTTATCATTATTAAAATAATTTATTGAAGAAAATTTTAGTCATGTTTGAATTTTTGAAAAAAGGTTTGAAAGGAATTTTTTTATCATTTTCTAAATGACGCACTTTTGTAACATTTTTAAAGTGAAAAGGGAATGTTATTTTTAACTTATATGGAATTTACGAAATTACCTTCCATCATGATCATAATTTCTTGGAATCATTCATTTCAAGTTTATAAGGTCATTTTTTAAAAAAAACTTAATATTTTTTAAATTTTTATTTATTAAGAGTTATTTTTTAAGAAAATGATTTTGACAGTATTTTATGAATTTTCTATTTTTATACAAAAAAGGTGATTTCAAAGAAATAATATTTCCCTCATGGAATATTACAACTAATATTTTAAAATAATTTTCCAACTAATAAGAAATACTTTGATGTTACTTATTCTTTAATGAGGACATACTCCAATGATACCATCGTTATTATTTCTATAGATGGTTTATGATCGGTTTGACTGGGGATGTACTATGGTGATACCGATCATTTTACTTTGGGTCGTTTATGATTATATTTATTGATTAGGGTAGTTTTTAACATTGTATATGATATTTTTTTCAATAAAAATGTTAATGCTTATTATACTTTAACCCTTTTATATGACGAAGGAGATGGAAGTAGTATGTGACGAAAAGGTCCCACTATTTCCCCTCGATGCATCGGTGGGTCTCATGAGACAAACTAGATTGGATTTTGGTCAATTCCTTACCCATTTATATAGGTTTTTTGTAAAAAATCGTCAATATTATTATATTTCATGTTATAAGGCCTCAACAGTATAAGATAGATTTCTAGAAATATGCATTTGATCATTATTAATTCAGTTATTAGTACTCCATGTGATAATTAGATTAGTTATAATATCCTTGGTTAAGTTTTTGGTTCATGTGATTATTTATATGAAATTATTAGATCTTCATTTTTTTCCTACCATATTATGATCATGTTAGTCACTAAATGGAATGTGTTTCAGTTATTTACCTTTCCATATTGATTATTTCATATTTATTCATATCATTCTTTATAAGATTACCCTTAGAAAGAATCTGTACTCACGCCTTTCTTAGTTTTTATTTTACCCGAGATACTAGGAAGTGTTTTGTGACTAAAATTAAGTGATAATATTAAAAGAATAATGTAATTCTAAAAATACATTTTTTTTATTTTATGTTTTCAATTGTAACAGTAATTTCAAGTATTTTTATTATTTACCAATACTACTAAAATATATTCTCATTCGGGATGATATTCCTTGTATATTATTCCATTGTAAAAAATTATACACCGACTATAGGCTTCTGGGGTTGGGGTCACTACAATTGGGGGGATATAAGCTTAGTATAAGAGGAATTTTAGAATAATACTTGGGAACTGGATTTAGGAAAACACAAATTAAGGAACATAACCTTATAATAGAATTTGAGGAAAAGTATAAATAAAAATATTAATGCTTGTATAAAAAAGATATTATGTGTTTTTTCTTAGAAATATATCCTTCTATGGATATTAGAAGTGGGTGTGGTTCAGTATCATATGTACCTAGGGGTAATAACTCTGAATAGTGCACAATGGTCTTGACTAGATCATCACTCGATGTAAAAAATTGAGCCTTAATGATCAAATTATTGGAAACTCATAGGGGATATTCTTAGGATAATTAAAATTTCATTACATACCATTATGAAGGAATTAAAATTAATGATATCCTTAAAGAAAGTGTGTTTATTATTTTTGAGATTTGGAATGCATAAAATTTTCATTTTATGTTATGTGTTTCACAAGTTTTATAATTATACATTATGTTACATAATTTAATGATCTATCATACTCTATTATATTTTTTAGAAATTTCACATAATATAAGTAATGGGAACTAGATCAATTCACTTAATAAAAATAATAAAAATTATTATTTTATTGATTGGCTTATGCCAATATTTCTAAGTGAACTAGTCTCCCAAACATTCTAATCATATGAAGAAATAGTATCATGTGCTAACAGGATAGAGAATGAATTATCTATGTATTATGGATTTGAAGGGAATAAAAAGAATAAGGGGATAATAGAATATAAAGGAATATATAAGGAAAAATGTAAATAATTATTTCCCCACAAGTGATGATTGTGGAAAGATACACTATGGTACTTGCTTAAAGGGAATGTGATTTTTCTACATGTGTAGATAGAAAGGCTTCCATTCTCATTTAAAGGGAAAGAAAAAGGTTTCCAAGGTTTAATTCTTCAATTTTAAGGAGTTAAGTCACTAGGAAAATGAATTCCCCATGATTAAATGGAATATAGATCAAGGGTAACTAATATATCATTGTCATTCATATGATATTTCCATAGTAGAAGTGGACTGATTCATTTAATTGTGTTTGGATTCAAGAATTGTGTCATTTTAGAATTTGGTTAATGAAATCATTATTATAAGAACTATGAAATGTATAAGCATTTTACTATATTATATTCTCATTATGGATTTGAAATAATAATTTGAATAGTACTAATGACTAATAAAAATGATACAATGAAAATTTAAACTTCTTAGAAAACACATGATTACAGAAAATATATCCCTTGATATGTTCATAATGTTGAGATAATGATTTTGGTATAAATAGAAGATAGATATGGATAAATTAAATTTGATAGTACTGAATACCATGTAATTGATTAATGATTCGTTTTTAAATTGTTTTTCCATATCATTAAAGGAGTTAACATCATTTTTAGATTTATGGAATTTAATGAATGAGGAATCATGCATGTTTTCAAAATAGTTTTATGATAATTCAGGTTATTACCATGTCTCATGAGAATACATGATGAAGGTATTGACATATTTGGTTTGTGATGATTAAGTTATACTTCATATTATTTTGGGGACTAATGATGAGTTCCTTTTGAAAATTTATTGACCTTATTTATCAAGTTTTGGATCTTTACCATTTGAAAGGGTCAAAGGGAAAATCATTTATGAAATGGTTTAAGTTGAAAATTGGACAGGGTCTTGTATATTAATTTATTATATTACCATATAAATATTTATTCATATTAGATAACCTATACTAACTACATTTTTTATAGTAATAAATAGTGATCAATTTAATGACTTATCATTATATTCTGGGTCTTAAGATCTGTTAAAAGTTAATTTTATCACTTCAGAATTTTTTTTTATTGAAATACATTTCTTAGAGTAAGATATGAATTAGGAACTATTTGAATCACAACCAAATGGTGAATTTGTTTTTGCGAAATAAAACATATCAAGTAATTATATTTACTTATATTGTCATATAGTAAAATAATTCCTATACTTTATGAAAAGGATCTTGAAAAAATTTCATCCTATTACCTTTATATATGATGAATAAAATGACACCTTAAATCATCATAGATTTATACTATTTTTATCACCAACCTTATCTAGATCACCAACTTTCTTGTGATTAATGATCTCTAATAGTCTCTATTAATCCTTGTGCATTATTTTTCTCTTCCATGCACATGTTTTCATATCCCACTAATGTTATCCTATAAGGAAACCTGTTAATGAATTATTATGGATTACATTCACACATAAATTATCTCTTAACAAGTATATTGTTTTCAACCCTTATCATAATTTTGTATTTAAATAAAGGTATTTTCATTTGAAAAACCATTTATTACTGATATATATTTCAAATTGTGATGACACAATTTTAGGGGGGTAGAATGCAACACCCTGAGATTTTAAAATATAATTTTCATATTAGATAGTGTGTGACATGAAAAACAAGCATAAAATGGAATATAACATCCGAATAATTTACAATATATTTATTTATAAGTAAATTACATTTCATTTGTATCCTTCAATGCTTGTATCACTGGGTTTGAATGAAACATGATACTCTACTAAATTATTATTATTTAAAAATTACCATTAAAACATTACCGTTGAATTAGAGTTCATTAATATTAAAAAGTTTAGTATGAAAATTATAATTTTTTAACATTTATTATGTAAATAAAATTTATATTTATTTATTATATATAAAATTAAAACTAGTTAAATGAAAGAAACATTTTCAGTAAAAATGTATTTTTCTAATAGGATGTTTAGTTAGGCTTTGAAACGTAATTTATAATTAATTTTCATTACTTTTATAAAATTTATTAGGAAAGTTAAAAACAAATTTTTAAATAGAAATTTCATAATTATCTTAGGGTTATTTTTGGTATTTTTCTAAAAAGTTTCATTTGTTGACAAATAGTGAAATTATTGAATTTTTATAGAAAACACCCATTTCATTTAAATTATTTATAGAGATAAATTATATTTAAAAATATTTAATGTAAAATAAGTTCAATTGTATATATATATTAATCCAATTTAGGTAATTATAATATTTTTCATATTAAATTTTTATATAAAACATTGTAAACTTTTGAGCACTTTCTCTTTGATAATCTGATTTATCATCGCATCTATACGTTTAATTTTAAATTAATTTTCCACACATAAGTTAATGGAATATTTAAAAATGGATTATATTTTTTGAATAATAAAAATTTATATTATCTTATAAGGTAAACATTATTTTCTACCACACTGAATTGTAAAAATAGTAAAACTTATTTATTAGAGTTAAGGTAAAAACAGATTTCTCGAGGGGTTAAACTAAAAATGTAAGGGATAAAGAGACCTAAATACTATTCAAAAATATATTTCATAAAAATATATAAATCATATAATTTATTATAATCAGTAATACTCCATTTTTATCCTTCTTTCATGTAAAAAACATTGGTTGACATTTTATTTCAAAAAATACAAGTATGCTACTCACCTAACCTATAAAAGGCCTCCCACCCTCTTCAATTTTTTACACCTTATAAAAAATTTGGCTATGATATTAATTTCCAAAATAAATTCCATAATTCTATCCAATTATCCAATAATCCTTAGTTTGAGAATAAATTCAACCTAGTATTGATTTTTGTGCGAAGCTAATGAGTTTTCTCGAAGAAGAGGTAATATCATTCAATGAGAAATTATATTTTATTTATTATCCATATAATTAAATTATTTTTAATCCATTTTGATAAAATAGACTAATTATATTAAATATAATTATATTTTTTACATTAATATTAGGACTTAAAACCATTCCCACATTCCTCAAATGGGTTATTAAATCATCATTTTTGTGTAAATCAAGCACATGAGCCTTGGCCTAGTTGGTGAGGACTCACTAGGTGCATCCAAGAGACCCGAGATCAAAATATGGTTGGAGGCATATTTCTGGGGGTACTGTAGCAGTACTGTAACATCACTATAGCAGTACTATAGCAGGCACTGTTTGATACTGTAGCAGCCATAACTATTCATTCATCTGGGCCTTCAGACCACCGGTTTGGGCCTTGGGTCCTGCAAGGCTTTCGGGCCACCCAAAGCCTTTAAGACAATTGATTCTCAAGGACTTCGGGCTACCTTAAGGCCTTAGGGCCACCCCAAGTCCTTCGGGCCACATGAATGTAGGCCCTAGACACACTAAAAAAAGGAGCCGTTCTAGAAGAGGATTCAGAGCAGGTGGACTCACCAGAGCTAAGCCAAATGGATTGTCAGAATGAGAGGGTATGGATATTCCATCGATACTAGCCTTTGCTTGCATAAGAAGCCTATCCAGACGATCATTCAAAGGTGAAGAGCTACTATCAGGATGTAGATGCTAGGGAGGGGCAGTTCCTTGTAGATAGTCTGGTTGAATTCCCTAAGACCTTCGGGTCATGTAATCTCCTAAGCCTACGAGCCATGTAATCTATGAACCTACAGGCCTTGTAAGGGTTCCCCCTCATCCCTTGAAATGGGGGTTATCAAAAATCAATAAAAATGAAGCCCTTCAGTCCATTCAGGTGTACATCAGACTACAATATCGTTAACTAATTACATTCATTTTTCCATTACCCCTATCACTATTGGGTATGAGGATGTTTATGTACTATATATATATTATATTTATAACATAATTATATGTATAGAGTTATAATATCATAAATACCTTCTTGAACTTCTATACCATAGTAGATATGATAACATTTCTCGGCTTCTTGGCAGACTACCACCTTGCAATGAAATGTGATTCATCTTCCACTAATTCTTTACATGAAGGTAGTAATGATAATTTTTATTATTATATGTGATATAAATGAAATAATTATGATATTACTGAAATATTTATCATTATTAATGTATAAATTATCATTTTCCTTCTTACACTAAAAATAATAACACTATTCATGTATGTGTGGCCTATAGCCATCACAATGCATTGTGAATCTCTTTGAATCACCAAACCACATAGATAATATATATATAAGTATATTTAAGGAAATTTTGTTTTATTCATGATATTATAATCATTATATAAATACAAAATATTACTTATCTTTTTTTCATAATGATCATTGAAAAATATAAATGTTACTCATGTGTACGTACTACCTACCGCCTCAATGATTGTAACTTAGTTTATTTTTCATATCCATCAATCATGACTGATTTTAAAAATATAATTTACTTATAAATATAATAATTATTTCATGATTATTATTATATATAGTCTTAAATAATTATCCCTTTGACTATTTTTAATCTACTAAAGTCATTTTTGACATAGAAGGAAATATCATTGAAACATTTCATGTAAACTAAATTGATTATGTAATAAAATGTAACACTATGACAAGTGAAATAAAATCCATAATAAACATGGAAGAGTTTCTTAATAAAGTTATTAATTAACATAAAATTAGTATTTGGGGTGATAAATAAAATACAAGATGAGTTAGAATCAAGGTAAGGGTTTCTCATATTGATTTTACTTTCTTTAGACATACGTCGTATTGGCCACTTATTTTTTTCTGGTGCATATAGTCCCATTTCTATATATTATATCATGAATTAATTTATTTTATTAGTTATAATATCTATGGTTATGTTTCAAGATCATGAGATTATTTATATTTTAGAGACCTCAACCACAATAGCTTAGAGTAATTTCTTTGCTACATTACATCTCAATATGATGCATGGAATCACATCCCCAAGGGTATAATTGTTTAGTGGTCCAGGTAAAATAGATATATACATGATTCACAAATTAAATTACATTTGAATACCCAAATTACTACATAATTTATTATTTATTTTAGTAATAAATTTATTCCATCTATAATATTCATCTATATCCTTCATATAAAACTTCATGGAATCCTAGGGAAAGGAAACTAAATAAGGGTGACCTCAAATTACCAATAAGGTTTATGTACAATTGAAGAGATAATAAATCAATGATAATAATAAATATGGAATGGTAAATAACTGAAAATTCATCTCATGTAATCAAAAACCTGATAAGGTAGTACACAAAAAATATAGAAAGTTAAATAACTAAACACACATGACATGTAATCAATAAACTAAGAAGTAAGTGCATAAAAAATATGGCAATGTAAATAACTGAAAAACATTCCATTTAATCATTAACACAATGATCATTACTATATAAGTCATAATTGTTATAGAATGGTAAATAACTGAAACACATGCCATTTAAATAAACTATAATGAAATTCATTTAGAGATAATGACATAGTGAAAATATCCTAGATATAATTAACTAAATACTAAATGAAGGAAATTAATAATTATTGGGTACCATGTTTCCTAGGTATATAAATTATTTACCACCAAACCCATTCACAAGATTGTTTAAAACTAACTGGGAAAAACCCCACTTAACGTAGTCTATAAAATATATTCGTCCCTTTAGACTACTGATTCATTTAGTGGATATTTATAAACTAGACCCACCTATGTCGTACCTATTCAAATAATTCCTCGTCTATCCAATAATATATTTAATTCATAAACAATGTGCCTTATCAAATATTCATATCTAGTAAATAATATAAATTAATCAATATTTATATAGATAAAAAATGGTATTCAATGTATAACACCATATATATGAATTATATAATATTTATTAAATAAAAATATCCATGATTAATAATATTTATTTTAATAGTAAATTTAATGTCCAATAATAGGAAATTGTGTGTTTCAATGGAATATTATTGACTAAAAAATTAATTAAGGAAGTGAATGTCAATACATTCCTTAATAAAAATGGTTATAAACAATCTGATGGAATAATAAATATGGTATTAATATAACACATAACCATTGATGTAAACAATAAATGTTTTTTGTCATTAATAAATAGAAACAAAATAAAAATATTTTTAAAATCGATCTAGAGGAATTTATCATTTTCATTTTTAAAAACATTTTCAAAATACTTTTCTTTGAAAAATAAAATTTAAAAACATTTTATTTACAGAGAAACTCATATGCATTTAAAAAAATCTTCAATGAAATAATGGTCATGTTAGATGATAGATTTTTATATGTTGTAATGAACATCCCTTTTGCACGATATAAAGGTTTGAACAGTTCCTTATTCAGAAAAAAACAAGATGATTACATTGAATTGTTTTAAAAATACATAACATGAATTTTTTTTGATAAATCATTTTGAAAATCATAAATAAAATATTTTTGAATTTTTTTACAGAACATCATTTACTAAGAAAACAGAGTTCTAGCTGAATAGAGAAATGAAGTCACATTTTATTTAAAATAATTATCAATAATATTTAGTACCAAAATGTGTAAAAAGGGTACTATCACATGAAAAAAATCATGAATAACTATAGTATAATAAATTTAGAAGTTTTATTAAAAAATTATAATATGTTTTCCTTTATTTTAAATTCAATAATAAACAATATTGATTGGAATGAGACTTTTAAATAAACCCTTAAAATGATGATAACATTTAAGGATAATTAATAAATGAATGGATTATGTGTATCAAGTATAAATTCATATAAAAAAGAGTAAAAATAAATAAATATTTTTAAAATCCATTATACGTATAATAACCGAATATCAATGATAACGAAGAAGTAATATAACCTGATGAAAATCAATTGAGTAATAAAATTTTACTACCATGTGTTGACATTATGTTCAAATACCAAGAGATGAAATAATTAGAATTGGAACATAATATACCATGAATAATGATTTATTCATGATATTAATTTTCAAAGGGATTGCAGATACACCATATAGAAAAAATTAGGTTTATAATAAAACAATATGCCTCAATGAAATGAAATTTAGATGAGAACCCTTACCATACACTTCCTTTTTGTAGAATGTTCTTTATCCTGTTGGAATAGTGGATCTAAAAATTTTATTAACTTATTCAAGAAAAATATTAATATTTATGATATCATATATGATATTTTTATAACATATTATTACCCATTTGTGAATAATCATTCATTATTTTCATTTTTAGGTGTTAATTAACTTGTTTTCTCATACTTGTTTTGTTATAGAAGTTCCAATTATTTCCCATGTTATATATTTATTTCATATAAATAACAATAACAATGAATTTTTTTTATATTTTTAAATCAATTTTACTTTTAAAACCAAACATGAATTTTGGTTAAAAAATTTAAGTACATTACGATCATAGAGATGGTAGGTTGTACGTACGCATAAGTAACATTTCCATTTTCACCGATCATTATGGAAATGTGGTGAATAATATTTTCCCTTTAAAAAATAATAAAAATATAATTAATATAATATAATATATTTATATATTTCATCCATGCGTACGAGTGATAAAAAGAGGGTCAAATCACTTCATGAAGGTAGTAGTCAACACATACACGAACTATATTATCATCATTACATGAGTGAAAAGGAATAAATGGAAATTATGTATATTATCTTTATATAATTATAAATATATCCTTAATTTCATACTTATGTTATTTATAACACATAAAATCATTTCATTT
Organism: Viscum album; assembly: GCA_963277665.1. Lineage (NCBI taxonomy): Eukaryota > Viridiplantae > Streptophyta > Magnoliopsida > Santalales > Viscaceae > Viscum > Viscum album. The sequence goes on from OY728130.1 coordinate 586,181,486, forward strand.
ATCTTTATCACCTTCCATGTAAAGTGTTAATGAACGATGAGTCACATCGTTACGTAAGGCTGCAGTCCACCATACACGAGACGACATTATTATATCTCCTAAAGAATAGAAATTTAAAACTATATAAAGTATATAGTGAATGAAAATTAAAATATATTTTATAAATATTATATAATTAATTTATATCAACCATCTTACACAACCTTTATAGGTGTAAATGGAAAAAAACGACATTGGTTCGTGAGGCTGTAGTCCACCATACACATGAACAATGATTTCATAACTCATTTGATAGAATTATTGGTGGGTTTAGGTCATGTATTTATTATAAATATACCCCCTTATTTGTAATAAAATTAGGTCATTATATCATCATGTTTTAATAAAAAAATTAGTTGGTGGAGAAAGAATGAAAATAAAAATTGTCGTTGAAGAAAATCACCTCTTCTTTATGTATCATCCTTTGGATTGCACTAAATCTTTTCTAGGATGGATTTATGACCAAGAAAACTCTTATAGGATGAGATTATTGAAGTTGGGAAGTGATTTTAGAAGTTCTTGACTTATCTAAAGGTTTTAGGTATGTAGGTAAAATGTAAAAATCAGGCTCAAAATGTGGGTAAGCTCTAAAGTACAATGCAGATGCAACATGATAAGCGTGAAAAAATTCTTCCATATTGAGAGTAAGTTCCATAATCTATCATCTTAGGTTAGATCCAAATTCACCACAAGTAGATAAATAAATTGTTACATTCCTTTTCTTTTCATTTTTTCATTTTTATTTTTCGAAAGTTATGCCTAGGATAGATCTCACATCGATCACATAACAACATATGATTCTTTGGGTGATTCATCTATCTGGAAAATGGTGATTCTTGACCCTCCTAGTATATAACCCAAATAAAAGTTTTTCTTTTTTCTTTTAAATTTTTCAAAGGAATAAAATACGAATGAGATACAAAAAAATGTGTATGGATCACATCCAAGTAGTCTGGTGAGTGCATCACATATCTCTTAAAGTGAAACCATCCCATGATGTCTAAATACCTCCCCCACACTTGTTCAAAAAATATTCTTTAAGAATTGTACAAAGGGCAGGGTAGGAAGGGAAATATGATTAAAATAGCTTTTCTTTTAATAATTCATTCATGGAAACTATGTGCTAAATGAAGGATATAAGTCAGGTGGGTCTCAGGTCAAATGTATATCAATGGTTGCCTCAATAATTTTAAAATTACACTTGTTCAGTCATCATTTTGATAAGATCTCAGGGCAAGTTATAGTAGGTTCCCATGCCCCGGGTATCTCTCAAGAAATATGATAAAAAATGAGATTTAAATCATAGAATCCTATCGGATAATGAGAATAGAATTAAAACTAGCAATTAAAAAGTGTATAAATACTAATTAGTGAGTCAATTAATCATAATTTCAATGATTTTGAATTTGAATTAAACTTTTAAGCTCAGAAATCATTCTAAAATTCTTATCAGGGGTGAAACTTTGTTCTTAAAAATTTTATTTTTAACTTTATATTCAATTTACATGGGCATAATGGCTTTCAAATTTGCATCATGCTTATAAATTTTGAAAATGTCTCCTAGAATAGTGAGAAGAAACAAAAAATCAAGTTTATCTCTGTGAAAATATGAGAAATACCCCTCCCCCCACACTTAAAATGATACAGTGTCCCCACTGTCTATGAAATAATGTGTGGGAGTGGTGTGGTAGTTATTTTTGATCATTTAATTGACATTCCAGTGATAACATAATTGAAAAATAGGGAATCGAGAGATCCTTGAGATGAAGTAGTACGCCATGGGGTTTTTGATCTGTCTTAACATTGACGTTTTATGAACCTAAAAAATATGTTAGTATAAAAAATCATAAACTATATAACAAATGTTAATTCCTAGGATTAAAATGTGAATAGATGAAAAACAAGAAGGTGTAAAAAGAAGGAATAATGGAAACTGTTTTATTAATTGAATGAAAGTTTGTACAAATTATTGGAATACAAACAATGAAAAATCCAATACTCAAACAAAAAAAATAACTATGGGTTGCCTCCCATAAAGCTCTAACTTTAAATTCCTCAACCAGATGGGTGGACCAAAAACTCAAAGAGTGAGCCCACTAGATCAATTTCTAGGTTTTCATTTTCAGCTACTGGTCGTCGTGTCCTCTAGTTCATGTGGTTTCTTAACTGGATTCAAAACTTCAGGTGTAGCTTGAAAAAATGTTAAATGCGGTAGAAATGGAATCCTTGGTGGAGGTGGTTTTTGCTTCTAATTAATATTCAATAATAAAACCTGATGTTGATTGGAGATGTCTGTAACACACTGTATTACTCATTGTAGAAGAACAAACAGATTAATGGGTCCATCAATAACATCAGATGACTTAGAAGAGCTAGAAATTTATAAGGAAAAAAGAAAAAGGAAACAAAAGTAAACACATGTGAAAAGGTAAAAGAAATCAAAAAATGTATATAAATATACCAGTGTAGTAAAATAGAATGAAAAATATTCCCGACCATACAAAAAGTGTCCCACAACCCCAAAGAGAATGAAAATACAAATCAGTGCTCTAGGAAAACAATATCCTCTATGGTCATGCCTGAATTATAAGATGGAATGGACTGGACAGCTAAATCACCAATGGTATTAGCAGTAGTAGTGGTCGGTGGGGATGAGGCAGATGGTGGTGTGGTGGAGTTGGTAGGATGGGATGGGGTGGGTGGTGTTGAATCCCTGATCCATATAGTCATTGTGTGTCTGACAATTGGATTAATGAAACAGATATTGGGAGTGGGCTCAGTGGTTGGTCCCTTGCCCTTCTGGGCCTGCTCCACCAGGAAATCCTGCTGATTAGTAGGGTTTGTGATGTCGGGAGGCACGTTAGAGGGTATATATGGTGAGGGAGTAAGGGTTTATGAGGAAGGGATAATGATAGAAGCTGGTGGAGGGGTGAACGAGTAAGTCTCAACAAAGGGAAGGTGGATGTGGGTAACATATTGGTGTTGATTCCCTAGGAAGCACTGGAAGAGTACCCATAGGTTAGAAGGAATTGAATGGGTCGGTGCAGGATGGGTAGAGGGGTCTTCTGTTGTTGCTAGTGGATGCTCCTGCGGATCAGCCGCCTATGGTGCATCTGGTTGAGGAACTTTCTCCTGGACTCCAAGTGCCTAGAAATATATGTCGTCCTTCTTCACCAGCATTTTCATCTTATACAGAAGAACAAGGTAAATTATATCGACTAGGATGACTAAGGTGAGAGTATGTGAAGTGTCGAAAACGTGGAGGTATCTGACCAACCTAGTGATGAATGATCCGCCTATAAGCGTTCCCCACCTCCTCTATGCCAGTACTCTGTAGTAAAAGGATAACTGGGTAGCCAAGTTGATGGGAGTTCCACCCATGAATTAGGTAGGATAAGAATGTTATGCTGGATGACACTGCCACATGTCTTTTTTAGTATGAACCATCCATGTTCCCTGGCCTGGTGTGGTATACGCAGGGCTGGAGTCCTCAGCTGGGTAAAATTCTCCAGCCTGGGGTCATGGTAGGACCGCGGGTCATAGGAAACAAGATGCCAAATGCTCGGCGCATCCTCCCAAGAGAGAATCATCTGTAAGGTAGGATATTTGTTTGATATAAATAACTCCTCAATGTAGATACTGAATCCTACACCAAACTCGGCCATGGTGAGATGGTGTGGTCTTCCACCTAGTCTGATGTGATAGGCATCCACTGATGTGTCAAAGGTGGCTATGAACTCTAAGAACAAATCCATGTATGTCTCCTCCCTGACATCAATGATTTTTTCAATGTAAAGCATATCCAATAAGTGCATGAATTCATATATGATGTTCATCCTTTGCAATCATGACAATATCTAGAATCTTGTTGGTCCACATGAGCTTTGCATGGAGCTGAAGAAGATTAAACAGCTGCTATGGGTTTGTAAAGAATAGGGAAGGGTGTAAATGAAGGTTAACATCCATATACTAGGAGGGACCCATATTTGGTTATATGGAGAAAGAAAGAGGGCTCTTAGAAGCATGCTGATATCTCATGGAGGTTGAAGATGCATTAGGAGTCGTGGAACTCGATGATGATGGAGAAGGTTCGGGCTGTGGCCTCTTGGTTCACACCACAAAGAGGAAGAGGAGTAGGTTACACACTGGCAGTAGGGTCAGAGAGTTTTATTGGGGATGATGAGAGGAAGGGAGGTAGGGGGGATCATGTCCTGAAGAGAGGAGTGGAAGGGTCACACGCTCAGTTGAAAAGTGTGGGGGTCTCAGTTTGTGACTTTTTGGTTTATTTAAAAAATAAACCTGATCTAGGTCACGACGTAGACCATATGGTTACATCGTGAACCTTGATAAAAATCAGGCTTTAGAGGAACAAAGGGTCACATCATGATCGGTGGGTTCACGACGTGTACTTTGATGGTTTCCTCTGGTTTTTCCTCCTTTCATTACCTACCTCATTATTTAAACAAAAAGAAGACTCTCAAAAATACTTTTCTTATTCTAACTTAACTAACTCCTAACCTGGGTTGCATCCCAGTGAGTGCTTCATTTATAGTCGAGAGCTTGACTCACATAATGCTCATTTGATGGTATAGTTCTCTCAGAAAGGATAATGAATCATTATCAACCCTTGATGAGGTATTTTGTATGGTGATCTGTCAGGGTATAACTCAGAGTTGACAATAATGGGAAAAGAGGAGGATTCCACCAGAAATTATTTTTTAATGTACTAGGCTGAATGATGGATGAAGGCACAACCTATCTAGTGAGTGGTGCAATAATGTTGACTTCATTAAAGTCACTAACTCCTTTTTCTATAATAGAGTCATAACATTCCGCCTTCTTATCCATGGAATCTTCCTCATTCTAAGTAAGAGATATGAAGTTATAATCTTTGTTGTCATTTGAGGGTTGCACAGCTCGAGTCAGGTTGAACAGAACATGTTCTTCTCCTACTAAAATGATGATACTTTCTTATTTCACAGCAATCAGTTCCTTTCTTATAGCTAGGAATAGTCTTCCAAGTATAATGGGAACATCATCTTCTTATCGTATGTCCAATACCAGGAAATCTGCTTGTAAAATGAAGTTTCTAACTTTTACTAGAACATCTTCCTGGATGCCTCAGGGGCACTTGACCAAGAAATCAGCTAACTGGAAAGATACCCTTGTTTCTTTAAGTTCCTTGAGTCTGAGTTTTTGAAAACTACTCATTGGCATAAGGTTAATTATTTCTCCAAGATCATAGAGTGATCTTCCAAATTTGCATGTGCCTATCTCACAAGATATTGAGAAGCTGCTAGGGTTTCTCATATTTAGTGGAATTTTCATCTATGCAATTTCAGAGAATTCCCATTTAAAGAGATGACCCATAGGTATTCTATTTTTCTTTTGATTGAACAAAGTGGTTTTAAGAACATGGATAAAATGGTCATATGGTAATAGCTTCGTAAAAAGGGATATTGATATGTAATTGTTTGAACATATCCATGAACTTCATGTATTGTGTGTCCTGCCTAAGTTGTCCTACTCTCTCCAGATAGGGAAGAGGTGGCTGATATGGAGGTGGGGAAATATAAAATGGTTCCTTATAATGCTCATGTATATGTTTCTTCTCATCTGATACTTCTTCATGATATAAGGTAGAATTGACTTTATCAGCCATTTCATTAGTTATTAGTTGTTTTCTCATCTCTTGTTCATCCAGCCTTGCTTCTATGGGTTGTTGGATGTCTAGAATCTTTCCAATCCTCAGAACTACTGCCTTAGCATCTTCTCATGGGTATGTATCAGTGATACCAGATAGAGTACCTGGTAACCTCTTTGATAAGGTCTTTGAGATTTGAATCATTTGCACGTTGAGGTTCCTCAGAGCTACACTATGGTTTTGGTATATATGTCTCACGGTTCATCATTATTTGATCAGACCTTTATGCAAATGACTCTAGGAGGATTTCCATATTATGTTGCATAGGTTCCTTCTGAGGTCTTGGTTGGGTTGGCTGAAATTGTTGTGCTATTTGAGGGAATGGTTGTTTTTGATCTTGTGGAATTGTTACATAGTTCATCAGAGGGTATCCTTGTGGTCCTTGAGCTCTGAATTGGATTTTACACCTCTTGGTTGGAAATAACCTTGAATTTTATAAGGTGGTAGCTGATCATATTCCTACTGATAGTATCGTTGCTGCTAAAATTTCTGGTTCGTTTGATTGTAATTGATGAAATTTCAATCTTGTTGTGTTTCTTCATACCCATCTTTGAAATCTTGTTGTAGATTCGAGCCACCACACATCTCACTTGATTTTAATTTCATGACAAGAGTAGGAGGGGTTTGATTAGTTGGTATCTAAAATGCTTCAAAAGTTTTTGTGAGTGCTTCCACTGGAACTTCTAGCCTTATGGTCTCATCAATTTGGTGGATTCCATGTCATGGTGGTGCATGATCAGTCTTCCATAGACTGGAATTGTGAGAGACTTCATCTAAATTGGATCTTCTGTCTTCAAGAGTCTTGAATATGATACCTCCATTAGTGGCTTCATCGACAACATCCCATGCCACTGGCTGGATTCCTTGATAGAGAGTTTGGATTTGTATCTATACAGACCAAATAATTTTTCGTAGAACATTACATGATTTTAATCATAATTATATATCAGAGTACAATCCAAGGATCGTTAAGTCTACTATCTTGGAAGACTAGGTATAGAACATAAAACATGGGGATATAAAACACATTTATTTATTTAATCTCCATAAAGAGATCCTAACTTCCTAGGAGCCCTTACATCTGCGTAGGGTACCCTGGGGAACACATGAACAAAGGGATAAGCTAAAAAGCCTAGTAAGGAAATGAACATATGGATATATCTTTAGCACATGAGTTAGAAGGCATGACATAATGATATCCAAAGAATGGAATATATAAAATTTTATCATATAAGAATAGAATCATATTAACATGGAATCAAATAAATGTGGCAAAATCATAAAACATGTCTTTAGTACGGGTCAAGCCTAACCACCAATCTCATTTCCCATTTTAGTATGGGTCAAGGCTAACGGCCAATCCCATTTCACATCGCATATCATGAGACTTAACTTTACACAATTAATTTGAGTGCTATATGGGCGCACCCATATCAACATTTTTAGGAATATTCTTGCCACATAAATAATCATACATAATAAACCATACATAAATATAACAGTACCCAAGGAAAGAATTGGGTACCACAATCATGACATAAAGAATAACCAATGGGAGTATCATGAAAGTGTCCAAGAAAGAAATGATTTAGAACATATATGGATGTTTATAAGGTAAAATAATCTTATAATATGGTAAGTGGTGTCAATAGAAGTGACAACATTTAAAAATGTATTTGAGAAACATTAGTATTAAAACCTTTTTGTGCTATTTTAAGGAAAATAATATAAAGATTTCATAATAGAAAAGAATAATATCTCTTATATAAATCCATAATTAAACCAAGAAGGTTTTCATAATAAAAATACTGATTTTATAAAGACAATGGTGGATTCAAACAAAGGATAGAGTGCACTTGAAATTGGGTAACAATTCGAGAAGTTCCCTTAAAACAGGTTTGCTTATCGGAATGTTCTAAAGAGATAATATTTAAAAAACATGTATATACCCAAAAGAGTTTGATGAAAGTGTTTAAATAAATTAATTTTGTAAAACTAAATAGATTTTACAATATTTTCATAAATAGATAAAATAACTCAATTTTGAAATAAAGAAAGATAAGGCAATCTGAAAGAACAAAGAAGGTTCAGTTAGAATTCATTACGGTTTATCGGCATGCTATCAGGTGTAACTAAGAGAGATTTATGAGAGATAAAATGGGTTTATCATCACTTAAAAATCAAGAGGGAAGTATGTGGGAGGTGTGTAAACATACCCCATCATTAGGGGTTACACATAAAATGTCATAGCTAAGAGGACAATTTTGATTTCAGAGTGAAATGGAGAGGATCCCTTGCCTTAAATCCATTGGCGTTATCCACTTGTTATTAATAACTTGAATAAAAAAATAGGTTTATTAATTAATGATTACATAACCTCTTATATATATAATTGTTTTAGTATAATAATTTTTTTTTCATTTATAACCATTTTGAATGGTTGTGAGGTTCAACTTCATTGTTTGGGATCGTTTGTTTACTTAGTTTTAATGACTGATTTTCTTATATTCATGTTTGGATGAGCATGTAAGATTAAAGTGGTTTTCCATAATTGAAGTTATATTATATTAGTGAACATGTAGGAGATTACATGGTATTAAATTTAATTAGTTTACTTAGAGTGATGTTGAATTATTTTCTAAAACCATAGTGACAACCGTTTTTGTTAATCAGTGGGTTTCATTACAAAGATCATGTTTTGATTTATAAATTAATACCATTTTAACAAAAGGATTACAAAAAAATATTATATATTAAATATATAATAATATTGTTCAACCATAACACAAATTGTTCCATGACCAGAATTAAAGATGATAATTGAAATTGATAAACTGTTGTTCTTGAATGTGCTAAATTAGCACATCTCAAACAGTGCTTTCATTTGTTTCAAATTAATGGTTGGGAAAAGAGTGAAGATAATGAAATATATCATTATCATAAAACATTCCAGTACATTTATGTTTCTAGAGTTATCATACTATTTGGGTGAAGGGAGGTGAGGAATGAAACAAAAAGAAAAGAACTAAAATGAAATGAAAGATTGGGAAGAAGAATTTACCTCTTGAGACTTCCTCCTTTGAGAACCTCTTAAAGGGAGAGGTTTTGGTATTTTGAATGAGATAGAGGATTTTGGATGTGAAAGTGGAGCTTGGGGGAAGATTTGGGCAGAATATTGGCAAGGCACAAGGCTTGAGTGTAATGAAGGGAAGAGGGAGTGAGGGGGGTTTTATAGTGGATGAGAGGAGGGTTTTCATAATATTATAATCATTAGTTTAATATTTTCAATCAAAAACATCAATAATGATGATTAATTAACCAAAAACAATAATAAATGCATGTTAATTCGAACCAATTGGTCTTATATCATAAGATCATCATCAATGACTCAATAAATCCATTATTTAGCATTTATCGTAAATTATTGTATTTTACTATTCATAAAAAAATCAAGTATTTCAGAGAAATCTCAAAAATTCACCTTAACCATTTTTTGACATGTAGAATCCAAAAATGAATTCCATTTTTATAAAATAATTTTATAAATATTAATATATTAATATTTAATTAAAATCATAATTTATTATCAAAAATTAGTTTTGAAACATTCATTTACTTATTCTAAAATATAGGTATATCGTACTTTCAACATGAATATAATTTATATATTATCCTAGGTAAGGTTAATATTCATTAGGGTATATCACTATTCATAAGGGTATGTTACTATTCATAAGGGTAGGTCACTATTCACCAAACATTTAGTTTTTCTTATCAGAATCCAAATAAATTATTGATTGAAACCGTGTATCTCAGATTTTTGAAATTCCAAAACAACGATGTGGAATCATTATGTTTAAATGTCACTTAGCACTTTTTAGTTAATTATGTTTCGTTTTAATGTGATTTTATGATATATTTATAAGAAGGGAATTTCCATTGAAAAAACATTAGGTCGTTACATTCTTCCCCCCCTTAGGAAATTTCACCCTTGAAATTTTGTTTTACATTCTAAGATGTAAACAGGTGCGGGTACATTTCATTCACTGCTTCCTCCAGTTCCCATGTTTAATCTTCATACGTATGGTTTTTCCATAGTACCTTGAACATATGAGTAGTCTTTTTGCATAGAACATTGTCTCTACGATATAAGATCTTCACTGGATGCTCCTCATAGGAAAGATCATCCCCCAACTGTACAACCTCTGAAGAGAGTACATGTGAAGGGTCTGGTATATACTTTCTTAAATGGGATATATGAAATACATCATGTACTTTCAACATGGTAGGTGGATGTTCCTGTCGATAGGCTGCAGCTCCGGTTGATCAAGGATCTCACATGGGCCAATATATCAGGTACATTTCTATCATTTCTTCCCAAATCTCGTGACATTCTTCCACAAAGATAGGCATATAAATACCATGTCTCCAACTTTAAACTCAAGGTCTCTTTGATGGTTATCTTCATAACTCTTCTTTCAACTTTGGGATGCCTTGATATGTTGCTGATTGTTTTTCACCTTCTGTACCATTTCATCAACCATTTCAGGTCCTAGTTGCTTACACTCACCGACTTCTTCCCAACAAGCTGTTGTTCTACAGATTTTCCCATAAAGGGATTTATATGGTTCCATTCAGATGCTCAAGTGGAAACTGTTATTGTAGGAGAATTCAACTAGTGGGATATATTGGTCCCATCCTCCTTTGAATTCCATAGAATGTGATCTCAACATGTCTTCTAGTGTCTGAATGGTTCGCTCGTATTGGCCATCATTGTGATGATGATAGGTCGTACTGAAATTCAGTTCAGTGCTTAAAGCATGTTAGAGACTTTTCTGGAACATTGAGGTGAATCTCATATCATGATCAAAGACAATAGATAGTGGTACTCCCTCTATCCTTAACACTTCATTGATGTAAATACATGCCTGTTTATCCAATGAGAAGTCCTCTCGAATCGCGATAAAGTGAGATGTCATTGTTGGACAATCCACAACGACCCATATGGCATTGTTTTCTCTAGATGTCCTTGGATGTCCAGTGAAAAATTCCATGGTAATATTCTCCCACTTCCATGCTGGTATGGGTAGTAGTTGCATCATCCCTTTAAACTTTTTCCTCTCAGCCTTCACTTGCTGACATACCAGACGCTTTGATGTATATTCAATAATCTCCCTTTTCATATTATCCCACCAAAATTTTTCACAGAGATCTCGATACATCTTTGTGCCCCTGGGTGTATAGAAAAGGTTGAGCTATGTGTATCATTCAATAGATATTTCTTTGTCTCTAGATCAGATGGTATACATAATGATTTCCCAAATCATACAACTTCTTCTTCATCAATTTTGAAATCAGAGGATTTCCCATTTCTGATAGCTTCCACCCTTTTCTGAATTTCCATATCTTTTCATTGATCATACCTTATTTTCTCCAATAGGTATGGTTGAGGAATCATTTGAGAAAGGATTGATGATGTTCCTCCCTTAATGATTCCCATGTCAATCGTTTTCAAATCTAAGAAAGAAAGATCCTTTTCAATTTTCATCATTGATAAAGATGCACTATCCATTCTTCATAGAGCATTCGCCACATTATTTTCCTTACTGGGATGGTAGTGGATTGAGCAATCATAATACTTGATGAGCTCTATCCATATTCACTGGTGTATATTAAGCTCTTTCTATGTGAATATATATTTGAGAATCTTGGGGTCAGTATATATCTCACACTTCTCCCCATAGATATAATTCCACTAGATTTTCAACGCAAAGATCACAACTGCCAACTCCAGATCATATGTGGGAATGTTATGATCATGGGTTTTTAGATTCCTTGAGGCATAAGCTATCACTTTATCATTTTTAATTATCACACAACCTAATCCCTTCTTATAATCATCACTATACACCACAAAGAGTTCTCCACTTGTAGGGAGTGTGATTACTGGCGCAATGATAAGCCTCTTTTTTAACTCCTTCAAACAGTCTTCACATTTATTTTGTCTAGAAAAACTTTACTTCCTTCCGTGTCGTCATGGTCATTGATCTTAACAATTATGAAAATTTCTTCAAAAAGCTTCAATAATACCCAGTTAGAACAAAAAAGTTGAAGATCTCCGTTATAAAAGTTTGTCTGGGCCACTCTGCAGTTGCCTTTGTCTTAGAAGGATCTACAGATATCCCTTTGCTGGTGATGACATGCCCTAATAATGATACTTCCTTCATCCAAAACTCACCTTTAATATAATTTTCATACAACTTATCTCTTCAAAAAGTCTTTAACATCGTATTTAAATTCTCCTCGTGTTCCTCCTTTCTCTTGGATTATATCAAAATATCATCTGTAACGCCCTGGCCCTAGCTACCCAAAGTCGGTGCATTACTTCATAACATTGGCACGATCACAAAAGATCAAGTCTCGAAACACCGATTAGTTTAGTAGCCTTGAAAACACCAGATACATTCATAAATGATACATTACATCATGAAGTGAAATCCTACAATAACAAAGTCTCCATAGTCAACACTCATATCCTCTTCTGACTATCCCTGCAGGTAATTCATAAAATACTTCTTCACATCCTGGAAAATATTAAAACATTGAAAGGGGTGAGCTCAGATGCTCAGTAAGGATAACAATATTGCAGAAGCTTTCATAAATAAATATTAACATTTAAGGCAATGTATAACTAAAATAAAAGCCTTTTTAAACATTAACTTGACCATAATATGGCAAAAATAAAATTAAATAATGCCATTTACTTACTCACATGGATATTCTACTAGTCGAATAATCTCATTAAATATCAATAACCACTTTCATAATGATGGAATGCATAATTCCAGACTATCATAACCACGTAGCCAAGGACTTGTTCCAAGACTACAAATAAGATTTTGTCAAAGCCTCGAGCCAAGACACTAGTTTGTCTCATGAGACCTACCGATTCATCGAGGAGCTATAGCGGGCTCCACCCGTCACTTATTAAGTCCAATGCATTCCTCATATGAATAGGTTTAAACAATTCATAAACCATCACATAATTTTATCACATAAAACATGCTTAAAGGAAACATAAGATTTCCACACTTCAATCACAAGATATCAGTACAACACATTGAGATAATAAAAACATTATCAAAACCATTTTCAATACCAAAATAAAAGAAAAGTAAAACATGGTATTTATTTTTATTTTAAAAAAATTTATGGCTTATAGAGGAAGCCGAAACTCAAATAATAGTCACGGCGGCGGAGAAGTCATTGTCGCCGCATACGTAGAAAAAAATATACCTTTTGTCGTTTAGTAAAAACACTTCGTATAAAAAGATTCCTTTTGAATAAAAGTAAAAGTCAAAGGGGTTTATACACCGTATAAATGAAAGTTGTGTAAAAAACCAAATATGCCTCAATGAAAGGAGATTCAGACGAAGTCCTTACAAAGATAATTTTTAAAATAAAATAGATCTATTATGTGTATTCACAATAAGTACACATAAAGAAAGTACAAATACAGGATATTATATAATAATAGCATGACATAATTTGAATGTAGGAGATTAACTCAAAGAATGGAAATTGGGTTAAGAAATTCCCTTACCTCGTGTCCGACTTGACTCGACCGCTCTTTATCCTCCTGAATAATAAACTAGAGTTAATATCTACCTTCTTAAGAACCTTTTTCATGTCCATTATTCCTTTTATATCACTTATTACCATGTCATGAACATTATGTAATTATTTATGTTTATAACGGTCGTTTTGTCGATCTTAGGTACTTGAGTCAAAAATAAACTTCTTATAATTACACTTTATTCATGTGATAATATATCCATTATACCCATAATTAAATTCATGATTTATATATAATATAAATCATATATATCCAGTATATAAATTAATTTATAATATTACATACCATTTAGAGGTAAGAAATGAAATGCACCGTTCATGGAGACGGTAAGACGTACGTATGCACGAACGCTACTTTCATATCTATTTTGTATTTAATGTAATGAAGTTATAATTATATAAAGGTATAATATAATTCCAGTATAATATAATGTATAATACCATTTACTTCATCCCTTATACATCCCACATATGGCATTAACGATTCAAATCACTTTGAGGGGGCGGTAGTCTGCACTTCCTAAAATGAAATTATCACATTTACCCATAATGGAAATCATAATGTATGACATAAATGAGAAATACAGAAGCGTAAGGAAAACATAAATATAATATATATATCATATATGACAATAGTGTCATCAAAATGGTCACCATGAGAGGTGTTAAAAGAAGTTTGAACAATCATCGTTTCGTGAGACAGTAATTCGCCACCCACAGAAACAGTATGTTATTTAACCATTAGACGAAGGTGTGTGTAAGTTTAAATCCAATACTTCTCATAAAAAAATCCTAGTATATTTAAGATACTTTTTTGTTACAAAAGAAAATAATAAAAATATTTTAGGGGGTTGGATAATCAAAATAAAACAAAACAACATTAGATAATACATTACCTTAAAATCAGGTATCATTTTTTTGATTTGAGCCAAAGGCTTACTTGGGAAGACTTCTGCAAAAAGTGAGGCTTCTAGGAGTAATAGAGGGAATTTTGTATAGTTTTTGGGAAGAGGTTTCCTGAGCCAAATTTCTTGAAGGTGTGAATAAAGTGGTAGTGGTGGGGGCCTTTTATAAGAGGAGAGGAGGTGCACTCTTGGAAAGATTGAAATGTTACTTTATTATGAAATGTTTTTCTGATTCTAAAGGTCCCACAATGATATATTTCAAGGATAAGGTGATAAGGGTTCTAAATATTCTCATACAAAAGGTTTTTGACAAGTTTAAGCTTTAGATTTTACATTGTATTTTCATTTTGTTTAAATTGTTAATTAATGAGGTAATCACTGCATCATCATTGTGTCACAAATTTTTTAATTTACATAATGTCTAAAAATTATAAAAAAAATATCATGATGTAGGAAATCTTTATAGATTTATAATGAATATTTATAGGCAAAATTATGAATTGTATGACCCCATTTAAGAATTGTTTTAGTAAAACAACTCATGTTTGTGACATTTTTATTTTAACATTAAATAGAAAGTTTTTAATGTCATTTTCCTACCAAAGTGACTCCATGGGGTCCCCAAGTTGACCCATGTATTGTCATGGTCGGCCATGACTCATAAAATAGGTGTAGGATAAGTGTAAAGGTATTTTCATATTTTTATAATATCATTTTTACATTAAATTTCACTAATTACCTTTAATCGCGATTAATTAAACTTAAAAGTTACTATTTACCAAAAATTATTTTAATCCCATTGAACCACATTTTACTTCCTAATGACAACCATGTATGTCGGATTTTTGAAATTCAAATCACAGAACTGGTAATGTTTCATTTAAACAAAAAATCAGTTTTTTAACTACCACTTAGTGGTTTCACTATTCATCAAAAATTGATGTTTTTCAGAATAATGTCAAAGTTTCACCCTATGCTATAATTGATATTCCGAATTAAAAAATGATGTCTATTTTACAAAATTCAAAACATATATTTTGGATTAATTAATTTTATAATTAATTCCCGTTGTCACAACAAATAGCGTGTTTTTAAGAAACAATATATATCAAAAAGATTGACAATTGTTTATTTCCAATTTCAATGTGAAATTAATTCTAATGAACACCATTGGACAAAATGGTAAATATATATTCTAATTATAATTTAAAACCACTAAATAGTATAATTTATCACTATAAATTATTTTGATTAAAAAAGTTATTTTAAGTATTTTTCACTATTCATAAAAATTGTAAGTTCTCAGAAAATTACAAAAAAATCAACTTAGGATAATTTCGATATCCCGAATACAAAAATGAAGTCCATTTTGAAATATAAAATTTATATAATTTTAAAAATTGGTTATTACTATTCATAATGGCTATTTTGATTAGTCTCGGTGTGTTAGAACTCGAACTTGCGTACAATGCAAGCTATTGCATTATTGAAAGAGAAGCGTATCGTGGAAGCTCGGGGTGTTACATTCTCCCCTATTTCAATAAATTGTGTCCTCGCAATTTGAAAATTTTCTTTGAAAATAAACGGTTGAAAATAGAAAATACCTTTGTGTAAAACCCACATCCGAAATATGGTTAAAAAAATTTAGCCTTAATAAGAGGGAAAGGGAAATGAAAAAGTCACCACCAAATTATGATCTTGATAAGGAGAACATTGGTGGAAATTAGAGACATATAATTGGAGGAAAAACGTAAATATTTGTAGGGAGTGATTGAGGTCATCAATCAAAAAGAAGTGTAAAATTGAGGGCATCAATTCCTTCAATCTATGTTGATTTAAAATATTATCAGTTCAACAAGAAATAAGGTATTAGGATAACACATTTTTTGTTTTAATATCCCTTTACTAAAGTTTAAGAATTAACTTATTCATAGAATAATAGATAGGTATATATATATTTATGCTTGACAAGTAGAGTTTCAACCTTCAACTAATTTCTACCACAAACTCATCTTTCACTCAATAAGATAATAGAACTCAAAAATTTTATATTTATCCTAATCGTATAAGGTTCCAAATATTACCACATACCATTTAGATTAGAAGAACTATTTTTTAATAACCAGGGTCTTCCATTAGGCTAGTGGTAGGTAATAAAGGCTTGTCGCACTATGGTTGTGGGTTCGATTCCTGTAGCATTGTCCTACGCGACGGGTTATGCCCCACCCTGAAGGATGTCCTTTTCCTAAAACTATTGTATTATAATATTACAAAAATAATCTTCTGAAATGTTTTAACCTTAAACAATACTATCCAAAGATCAACTTAATCCATTCCAACCTTTATAGTTATCCAAAATACAGCCGTCCATACTTTCTCTAAAATGTCCTTAAATTCCAAAATCAATCGCACCATTAGATTCCCCAAGAAAATTAAGGTTTCTCTTATTATCACATACTAAAAATATGATTACCTTCATCATATTAAAAACTTAATGAAAATAACAAGTACTGTAGTACAATCCTTATATATATCACATTATTCTTATAACTATAATCTAGTTTTTGAGTCCAAAAACACAAATACAATAATTATTCAACTTCATCTGTAGTAGTAGCATAATCTTGGCCTTGATCCATTGGCCTTTTCTGAGGTAAGTTTCTCTGACGCTTAGGAAATTCATTTGCATAATGCACCATTTCCCTACAATTGTAGCATTCAAAATTGATAGCCTCTTTCTTTCCCTTGAAATCACGAGCCCGGCGACCTTTTTCTCCACATTTATAACAAATTCCCATTCCTTTTAGGCATGTACCAGGGTGATTCTTCCCACAATTATCACATAATGGAAAAATCCTTCTTTCCCTTTTTCCCATTATCTGTCTCTTGTTCCACCGTTCTCTTCTTCTCTTGCTTTACTTTGTTGTCATAAGACTTATAGAATTCCTTTTCTGTCTTGATAGAACATGAGACTATATCTTTGTACGACGAGAAGGTTTGTGAGACTAATGATCGATGGAGAAACGGTTTTAACCCATCAAAGAAACAATCAATCTTACTTCTTGGGTTACGTATATAATCTGCAGCATGTCCTGATAACCTTGTAAAGTTGGCCTCATACTTTGCGACATTCTCATCCTTCTTTTGCCTCAGACTCAGAAATTACCTTTCCATATCTGCTCGATGGTCATGTGGAAAGTATTTTTCTAAGAAAATTTCCTTAAACTCCCTTCATTCCATACTTGATACATCTTCATCTTCCTTTGTGTTTTGAATCAACGACCACCATTGATCGACATCTCCAGTGAGGCGGTAGACTACCATGACAACCATCTCCCTTTCGCTACTCCCCAATGCGTGGAATATTTTCTCTAAGGAGTTTATCCATTTCTCAGCTACTAATGGATTTCTACCCCCATTAAATGTTGGTGGTTGTTTCCTCATGAAGCGGTCTAACATTGATCCTCCACGTTGTGGATCAGGGTGCTCCATACGAGTAAGGTTATTATTCATTACCTGAGTGAGTTGTCCCAGTATGGTAATAAGTTGATCAGCACCAGTTGTATCTCCACATCCACAATAATTATCTTGAGCAGGAGGGAAATCCCTACACGGAGTGCGTGCATTGATACAGTTTCCATTCCTTCTACTAGGCGCCATTTCTAAACAATGGCATAAACTAGATTAGTTTATGAATTAAAATACATAATTCCACACTTGTAAAACATTTAACATAAATTGAACTATTTATGGATATAATCCATAATCATAAAAATGTTTTCTTTGAGGAAGTAAGTACTCATAACCCTTCATTGTGGTTTGTAAAGAAAATGAGAATTATCCTAAGCATATCCCCCTGGAGTGTCGTAACCAAGAGTGCAGCAAGGCCCGTTGTCGTGCACCAGTTCCCATTCGAGTCTAGCTCAAAGCGGTGTTTTCAGGTTTTACCACTAGGTACATCTATGCCAGAGCCGCCTCTACCTGCTCGTATCTAGACAGGGATGTATTGCTCGGAAAACTCACAAAATATCTATAATACAAAAAGTCTAGGAAGTTCTTCTATACTAATCCTCAAAGTCTATCTTCGGGCTATGTGCTCTAATCAGAGTTTATCTATATATACCTTCCAAGGTTAGTAATAAACTTCCTCTGATACAAACTGTAACACCCTGACCCCAGCTACCCAGAGCCGGTGCATTACTTCGTAACATTGGCATGATCACAAAAGATCAAGTCTCGAAAGACCGATTAGTTTAGTAGCCTTGGAAACACTAGATACATTCATAAATGTTACATTACATCATGAAGTTAAATACTACAATAACAAAGTCTCCATTTTCCACACTCATATCCTCTTCTGACTATCTCTGCAGGTCATTCATAAAATACTTCTTCACATCCTGGAAAATATTAAAACATTGAAAGGGGTGAGCTCAGATGCTCAGTAAGGATACAAATATTGTGGAAGATTTCATAAATAAATATTTACATTTAAGGAAATGTATAACTAAAACAAAATCCTTTTTCAACATGAACTTCAGCATAATATGAAAATAATAAAATTAAATAATGTCATTTACTTACTCACATGGATATTCTACTAGTCGAATAATCCCATGAAATATCAATAACCACTATCATAATGATGGAATGCATAATGCCATACTATCATAACCACGTAGCCACGGCCTCGTGCCAAGACTACAAATAAGATTTTGTCAAGGCCTCGTGCCAAAACACTATTTTGTCTCATGAGACCTACCGATGCATCGAAGAGCTATAGCGGGCTCCACCCGTCACTTATTAAGTCCAATGCATTCCTCATATGAACAGGTTTAAACATATCATAAACCATAACATAATTGTATCACATAAAACATGCATAAAAGAAACATAAGATTCCCACACTTCAATCACAAGATATCAATAAAACACATTGAGATAATAAAAAACATAATCAAAACCATTTTCAATACCAAAATAAAAGAAATTTAAAACATGGTATTTATTTTTCTTTTAAAAAAAGTTATGGCTTATAGAGGAATCCGAAACTCAAATAACAGTCATGGTGGCGGAGAAGTCGTTGTTGCCGCATTCATAAGAAAAAAAAATTCCTTTTGTCGTTTAGTAAAAACTCTTCGTATAAAAATATTCCTTTTGAATAAAAGTAAAAGTCAAAGGGGTTTATACACCGTATAAATGAAAGTTCTGTATAAAACCAAATATGCCTCAATGAAAGGAGATTGAGACGAAGTCCTTACAAAGATCATTTTTAAAATAAAATAGATCTATTATGTTTATTCACTATAATTACACATAAATAATGTAAAAATACAAGATATTACATAATAATATCATGACATAATTTGAAAGTATGAGATTAACCCAAAGAATGGAAATTGGGTTAAGCAATTCCCTTACCTCGTGTCCGACTTGACTCGACTGCTCTTTAACCTCCTGAATAATAAACTAGAGTTAATCTCTACCTTCTTAAGAACCTTTTTCAAGTTAATTATTTCTTTTATATCACTTAGTACCATTTAATGAACAATATGTAATTATTTAAGTTTATAACGGTAGTTTTGTCGATCTTAGGTACTTGAGTCAAAAATAAACTTCTAATAATTACACTTTGTACATGTGGTAATATATCCATTATATCCATAATTATATTCATTATTTATATATCATATGAATGATATATATCCATTATATACATTCATTTATAATATTACATAACTTTTAGAGGTAAGAAATGAAATGCACCGTTCATGGAGACGGTAAGCCGTACGTACGCATGAACGCTACTTTCATTTCTATTTCATATTTAATGGAATGAATTTATAATTATATAAAGGTATAATATAATTCCCGTATAATATAATGTATAATACCATTTACTCCATCCTTTATACATCCCACATATGGCATTAACGATTCAAATCACTTTGAGGGGGCGGTAGTCCGCACTTCCTAAAATGAAATTATCGCGTTTACCCATAATGGAAATCATAAACTATGCCATAAATGACAAATAATGAATCCTAAGGAAAACATAAACATAATATATATATCATATATGAAAATAGTGTCATCAAAAGGGCCACCATGAGAGGTGTTAAAATATGTTTGAACAATCATCGTTTCGTGAGGCAGTAATTCGCCACCCACAGAAACAATATGTTCTTTAACCATTAGACGAAGGTGTGTGTAAGTGTAAATCAAATCCTTCTCATAAAAACATCATAGTATATTTAATATACTGGTGTTGTTACAAAAGAAAATAATAAAAATAGTTTAGGTGGTTGGAGAACCAAAATAAAACAAAACAACATTAGAGAAGACATTACCTTAAAATTGGGTAACTATTTTTTAATTTGTTCCATAGGATTCTTTGGGAAGACATATGAAAAAATTTAGGCTTCTAGGAGTAAGAGAGGAAGGATTGGATAGTATTTTGGCAGAGGTTGGCCAAGCCAAATGGCTTGAAGGTGTGAATAAAGTGGTAGTGGTGGGGCCTTTTATAAGAGGAGAGGAGGTGCACTCTTGGAAAGATTGAAATGTTACTTTATTGTGAAATTTTTTTCGGATTATAAAGGTCCCAGAATGATATATTTCAAGGATAAGGTGATAATGGTTCTAAATCTACTCATACAATTGGTTTTTGAGAAGTTTAAGCCTTAGATTTTACATTATCGTTTCATTTTATTTAAATCGTTAATTAATTTGGTAATCGTTGCATCATCATTGTGTCACAAAATTTTTAATTTACATAATGTTTAAAAATTATAAAAAAAATATCATGACGTAGGAAATCTTTTTATCTTTCTAATGAATAATTTTAGGCAAACCTATGACTTGTATAACCCCATTTAAAAATTATTTTAGTAAAACAACTAATGTTTGTGACATTTTTATTGTAACATTAAATGAAAAGTTTTTAATGTCATTTTCCTACCAAAGTGGATCCATGGGGTCCCCAAGTTGACCCATGGATTGTATTGGTCGGCCATGACTCGTACAATAGGTGTAGGACAAGTGTAAAGGTATTTTCACATTTTTATAATATCATTTTTACGTTAAATTTCACTAATTACCTTTAATCGCGATTAATTAAACTTAAAAGTTACTATTCACCAAAAATTATTTTAATCCCATTGAACCACATTTTACATCCTAATGAAAACCATGTTTGTCAGATTTTTGAAATTCAAATCACAGAACTGGTAATGTTTCATTTAAACGAAAAATCAGTTTTTTAACTACCACTTAGTGGTTTCACTATTCATCAAAAATTGAAGTTTTTCAGAATAATGCCAAAATTTCACCCTAAGCTATAATTGATATTCCGAATTCAAAAATGATGTCTATTTTACAAAATTCCAAACATATAAGTTGGATTAATTAATTTTATAATTAATTCCCATTGTCACAACAAATAGCGCGTTGTTTAGAAACAATATATATCAAAAGATTGAAAATTGTTTATGTCCAATTTCAAAGTGAAATTAATTCTAATGAACACCATTGGATAAAATGGTAAAAATATATTCTAATTATAATTTAAAACCACTAAATAGTATAATTTATCACTATAAATTATTTTGATTAAAAAAGTTGTTTTAAGTATTTTTCACTATTCCTAAACAATTGTAAGTTCTCAGAAAATTACAAAAAATTCAACTTAGGATAATTTTGATATTCCGAATACAAAAATGAAGTCCATTTTGAAATATAAAATTTATATAATTTCAAAAGGTGGGTATTACTATTCATAATGGCGATTTTGATTAGTCGCAGTGTGTTAGAACTCGAACTTGCGTACAATGCAAGCTATTGCATTATTGAAAGAGAAGCGTATCGTGGAAGCTAGAGGTGAATTGATTCGTCCTTATTCTTGATGAAGAGGACTGGTGCACCCCATGATGAAGAACTCAGGCATATAAAAACCTTCTCCATATTCTCCTATAACAACTTGTTTGATCTTCTAGCTCTACACTGGCCATTCTATAAGGTGTATTTCAGAAATTCAAATATTAATGGATATCTTATATTGTGAACTCAACCTCTTGGTCAAGAGGAAGACCAGGAAACTCTTTAGGGAATACATCAGTGTAATCCCTCATGATGGGCATGTCTTCAAACATGATTAGCTCATTTTTCTCAATCATTTGAGCTGGATGTTCCTGCTCACAAGGAAGAAATATCCACATGTGATATAATTATTCTAAAAGAGATTCATCTTCCTCCTTACACTTTATAATAATTGGAGGATGCTTTGGGATGTGAAGAGTTATCTCCCATTCCCAATAGTTGATGTTGGCCTCATACAAAGATAGCCAATCCATGCTCATGATAGCGTCAAACTCCACTAAAAGAAGTATGATGATATTTTATAGGAGTTTCAGTACAAATAAATTACCCTATTAGGGGATATAAACCATGGAATCAATAATTTTCCCATTTTCTGTTCTCACAAATAACTTTTCCTCTCAATTTTGAGGCGGTGTTTGAATAGTTCTACTAAACATGCAAGATATGAAAGAATGCGTAGAACCAGAAATAAATTGTACGTTCTCTATTCCTGAATGAATAACTAGTATACCTATCAACACATCATTGTATATCTCCACCTCAACAGTAGTGATAGCATAAGACCTTCCTTGTTGCCTTGGAGGTTGTTGTTGATTGCCTCTAACAACCCTCGGCTTAGGGAAATTTCTTGCATAATTCCCATGATCCTTGTAGTTGTAACAGTGCACTGAAGGCTGAGGATTTCTCTGAACCTTCCTTCATTCTTCAACATTAGTGTGATTTTTCATAACCCTTCAGCAATTCTTGGCCAGATGACCAAACATTCCACATTTAAGGAAATTCTTGGTTCCCTTCAGATAGTTACCAGGATTCTTCTTCCCATGACTTTTACAAGGGGAAAAGTTAGGCTTCTTTCCATCAAGGGATTTGTTTTATGAACCACCCATGTTGTTCTATATTTTCCTCTTCTTATCCCTGGGCCCATGAGACTACTCAGAGTCTCTAATATCCATTTCAACCTTGAGCTCACAATAAAAAATATCCTCATAACTGTCGATGTCTTGAATCGCCAATGCTTTTCATAGCTCAGCTTTAGTGTGAAAAAGAAGCTATCCACCTTGCTTTCAGTTTTCATGATAATGCCAGAGGCATACTTTAAAAACCTTGTAAATTTTTCTTCATACACATTGATGGAATCATATTCCTTATGCTCGAGTCAAAGGAACTCTCATTCCATCTTGAGACAGAGTGTTAGAGGAAAATATTTGTTGAAAAAATCCCTTTTAATTCCTCCCAATCCATGGAATCAATTTCCACTTGGGGCTTTTTATTCCTAATCAGTGTCCAACACTGATCACCTTTCCCGTCAATATGATAGACCTCCAGTACAACCTTCACTTATTATAAGCACTAGAGTACGAATAATATATTTTCAATCGAATTAATCCACGGTTCTGTGAGTAGGGGATATGAATATCCACTAAACATGGGAGGCCTTTTCCACATGATGGATTCTATGACAACGTGCCCTTTCCTTGGAGGAGGAGTGAATTCCACATTATTCAAGTTATTAGTCATAACTCGAGCTATCTGAGAAATTACTTTCATGATTTTTTGAGCACCCACTCATGTCATATCAGGAATATCATTAGGGAAAGTTTCTCATTTACTATCACATTGGTTTTTGGAATGTGTTCTTCTATTTCCCTCCATTAACTATGAAAAATATCATATAATTAGAGGTCATGAATACATAGATATTGAGTATAAAAAGAAAAATTTGTACATAAAAGGATAAACTTATAAAGGATAAGTATATCCAAACATGTGATTCCTTAGGTTTAAATCTAGGTTATCCTATATCTATTTCTTAACATATATTCTTGTGGTATTTTTTCCCTCAAAAATGGTTTATACTAAGCTCATGAAGCTACCAAAGCATATCACTCGAGAGTGTCATAACCAAGAGTGAAACAAGGCCTATTGTCATGCACCAATTCCCGTTCATTTCTAGCTCAAACAGTGTTTTTGGGGTTTACCCCTAGATACATCTGTGCCGGAGCCACATCTACCTGATCATATCTGGACAGGGATGCATTATCTTTACAAACAACTTACTCAATACTCACCAAAATTTAGGAATGTTTTCTTATAATTAGTCTCATCATTAAGGATCCCACTAAGGTGCTCTATTCCTAATCTCCAAAAATAACTTGACAATCCTTTGATACCAACTATAGATACCCAAGCCTTTTTCATAGAACATTACATGATTTTAAGCATAATTATACATCGGAGTACAATTCAAGGATTGTTAAGTCTAGTGTATTGGAAGACTAGGTACATAAAACATAAATCATGGGGCTAAAACAATCCTTTATTTAATATTTATAAAGATATTTTAACTTCCTTTGAGCCCTTACTACTTTATAGGGTATATTCGGGAACACATGAACAAAGTGATGAGCTAGAAAGCCCAGTAAGTGAATGAACATAAGGATGCATCTTAAGAACACGAGTTAGAAGGCATGACATAATGATATCCAAGGCATGGAATATATAAAATTGTTTCATATAATTATAGAATCATATAAACATAGAATCATATAAATTTTGAAGAATCATAAAACATATTATTATTATGGGTCAAGGCTTACCGCCAATCCTATTTCACATTTTAATACGGGTCAAGGCTAACCACCAATCCCATTTTCCATTTTAGTATGGGTCAAGGCTAACCACCAATCCCGTTTCATATCGCATCTCATGAGACTTAACTTTAACCAATTCATTGGAGG
Organism: Viscum album; assembly: GCA_963277665.1. Lineage (NCBI taxonomy): Eukaryota > Viridiplantae > Streptophyta > Magnoliopsida > Santalales > Viscaceae > Viscum > Viscum album. The sequence continues at coordinate 586,206,601 of OY728130.1, forward strand.
GCTATATGAGCACACCCATCTCAAACTTTTCATGAATATTCTTGCAGCATAATTAATCATACATCATGAACCATAGATAATCATAAGGGTACCCAATGAAAAAATTGGGTACCATAATCATGACATAAAGCACAACCAATGGGCGTATCATGAAAGTGTCCAAAAAATAAAAGATTTAGAACTTACATGGTCATTAATAAGGTAAAATTGGTATATTAAATGGTAAGTGGGGTCAAACAGAAGTGAAAAAATATAAGATATTTATTTTCAAAACATTAGCATTAAAACATTTTTGTGCCGTTTTAAGGAAAACACTATAGAGAATTTAAAATAAAAAAGAGGAAAATATTTTATATAAAACCAGAAATGATCCAAGAATGTTTTCATGATAAAAATAAATATTTTTTAAAGACAATTGTGGCTTAAAACAAAGGATAGAGTTCACTTGAAATTTGTTAAAAATTCGGGAAGTTCCCTTAAAACAGGTTTGCTTATCAGAAAGTTCTAAGGAGGTAATATTTTAAAAACATGTATATATTGAATGGATAGTGGTGAAAGGGTATTCATAAATGAATTTTTTAAAACTAAACATCATTTATAATATGTTCATAAATAGATAAAATAACTCCATCTTGACATAATGAAAGATAAGGCAACCCGAAAGAACAAAGAAGGTTCGAGTAGAATTCATTACGATTTATCAGCATGGTGTCAGGTGTAACTTAGAGGGATTGATGCGAGATAAAAGGGGTTTATAATCACTTAGAAATCAAGAGGGTAGTTTGGGGGAGGTTCATAAACATACCCCATCATTAGAAATAATACACAAAATGGCATAGCACAAAGGACAATCTTCATTTAAGAGTGAAATGGAGAGGATCCCTTACCTTAAATCTGTTGGGGTTCTCCACTTGTTATTAAAGACATGAATAAAAAAATTAGGTTAATTAATTATTAATTATAGAACCTATTATATATTTAATTGTTTTAGTATAATAATTTTAATTTCATTTATAACAATTTTGATTGGTTATGAGGTTCAATTTCATTGTTGGGGCTCGTTTGTTTAGTTGGTTTTAATGACAGGTTCGCTTATATTCTTGATTGGATAAACATGTAATATGAAAGTTGTTGTCTAGAATTGAAGTTAAATGTTATTAGTGAACATAAAAGTGATTAAATGGTTTTAAATTTAATTTGGTTACTTCGAGTGAAGTTGAATTATTATATAAAACCATAGTGACAACTGTTTTTGTTAATCGGTGGGTTTGATTACAAAGAACATGTTTTTCTTTATAACATAATTCTATTTGTAAAAACGTATTAAATAACCAAAAATATGATATATTAAATATATATTAATCTGGATCAACCATAGCACAAATGGTTTCATGACTATAATTAAAGATGATAATAGAAAGTGATAAACCGTTGTCCTTGAATGTGCTAAATTAGCACGTCTCAAACGGTGCTTTCATTTGTTTCAAATAAAAGGTGGGGAAAGGAGAGAGGATAAAGAAATATACCATTAGCATAAAAAAATTCCAAAGCATGTGTGTTAGTAGAGTTATCATACTATTTGGGTGAAGGGAGATGAGGAATGAAATAAAAAGAAAACAACATAAAAGAAATGAAATAATTAGGAAGAGGAATTTACCTCTTGAGACTTCCTCCTTTGAGAACAACTTAATGGGAGTGGTTTTTCAATTTTGAAGAGGATAGGGGATTCTGGATGTGGGGGAGGATCTTCGGGGATATTTGGGTAGAATATTTCCAAGGAACAAGGCTTGAGAGTATTAAAGAGAAGAGAGAGTGAGGGAGGGTTTTATAGTGGAGGAGAGGAGGGTTTTCATGATATTACAATAATTAGTTTATTATTTTACTTCAAGACCAGAAATAGTTATTATTACATGACCAAAAATAGTCATAAATTCATGAAAATTCTAACCAGTTGGTCTTACATTATCTGATCATCATCAATGACTCAATAAATCCATTATTTAGCATTTATCATAAATTATCGTATTTTACTATTAATAAAAAAATAAAAATATTTTAGAAAAAACTCAAAAATTCACACTAACAATTTTTTGACGTGTAGAATCGAAAAATGAAATCCATTTTTTGAAAATAATTTTCTGAATATGATTATTTTAGTATTTACTTAAAATCATAATTTATTATCAAAAATCAGTTTTAAAACATTAATTTACTTATTCTATAATATAGTTATATCTTACATTTAACATGAATATTATTTTTATATTATCATAGGTAAGGTTACTATTCATTATGGTATATCACTATTCATAAGGGTATGTTACTATTCACCAAAAATTTAGTTTTCCTTATTGGACATGAAATAACTTATTGATTTCAACTGTGTATATCATATTTTTAAAATTCCAAACATAAAAGTGATAAAACATATGTTTAAAGGTCACATAGGAATTAGTAGTTCATTATGTAGTATTTTCATGTGATTTTATGACATATTTATAAGAAGGGAATTTCCATTGGAAAAACATCGGGTGGTTACAGTATACACATATCTAGTCCATGATGTGGACACTTACTCATTAATTATTTTAATATCTCCCATGCTTCCCATTTATATTCTCCATCAAATTGGTTGAAATTTTTAATGTCCATAGAGAGCATCTAGGTCCATATGGGTGGAAAGTACTTGTCCCGAAATTTCTTGGCCAGTTCATCCCAAGTCGTAATTGACTCAGGCGCTCAACTCTTTACACAGTCCTTGGCTCTGTCTCGTAAGGAGAATCGTAAGATTAAAATTCTTATTTCATCAGAAGAAACTCCCTATTTGTGAAAGGTATCACAAACCGCCATAAATTTGGAAATATGTTCATGCAGATCTTCACTATGAAGACCACTAAATTGCGCCATGTTCTGGATCATATGAATAAGTCAAGGTCTTATTTCGAATGTGTGGGCTTGGAAATAGGACGAACAATACTAGGAGTCGTGTCATAGATTGATGGAAAGCCATAGTTCATGATCATTTTATCTTGTTTCATTATTGGGTGCTCTCTCGGAATGATTTGATGGTTGGGGTTTGGAGGTTTAAGTCTGACAAGGTGGAATTTCTTGGCCATTTCTGACCAGCAAACAGAATAGAGATGCCTTTCGATCTCAGGATTGAATAACAAAAGAGATTGTGCTTCAAGAGTCATCAAATGAGTCAAAGGACCTTGGTACATGCATGGGGTGAAAGAAAAAAAATAAAAAGATTCAAGGGTGTCTATAAACAATGAAAATTGGGTGAGGAAAGGTAATCCTAGTTCTAGAACAGAGTCTTAATAAAAAAGAAACATCATTGCCTCCCCGAAAATGACACCAAAATTTTACCGGCTTCCTGAATCCATCGTTAATTCCTCAGGTCATGATTAAACTTAAAAATTTATATGTGTCCTAAACATTACTAACTACTAGGGTGTCTTTTGGAAGATGTTCGGGGTCGATCCCATAATAATGGTGTTGTTCTGTGAGAAGATATCTAGTATTTAATCTTTTACAGGAGTCCATACTAGTTGGCAAATGTTTGGGAGTTTTCTAACTGTTCTCTGGTTTTAATTTATTTGATTAAAGAGGGGTCGGGATCAAGTCCGAGTATCTAGATAATAGTGATCCTAGTTCTAATCTTGGTAAGGTCCTAACTTCTTAGTTTGCAAAGCAAGCGGTAGTCACCAGTCAACTTTGTCTTGCCTTCTAATTCTACCATGGATGTAACTATTCCATGGTTAGGAGGCTAGAAAAAATCAAAGATGCATTATGTTCAGCTTCTATTGAAGAAGGTTCCCTAAGAAAATGGGCATAGTCATAGTTTACTTCAATTAAGATAAGGTCGTTTTCTTGAATGCATGATGGTCATGGTAGAGTCACAGAAATGGGTTCTGTCCGTTTTTTATATCCTAATTACTAATCCATTTAGGTTTTCCATGTTTAGAACTAGATGTCTAATTATGTGGGTAGATACATTGAATCTGGATCCCTACCTCGATGTGTTTAGCTAATAATTGTGGTAATTATTGAAATAAAATTGGTGGATAATATCATTACTATGATAATGGAATTTAATAAATATGTGAATAACATTAAAGTAACATTAAATAAAACCTTACTTGAAAAGAATGAAATGGAAATGAAACAATGGGAGAATTAATGGCATTGAAAAAAAGGAATCAACGATTCTTCGATTGAAAATCTAAATGGATTACAAATTACTAAAGTGTTTAGAGAGGGAAGTAGAAATAAATATCGAAATGAGTCTAAAAGGGAGAGAGAGATAATCCAAGCATGTTGAAATGTGCTGCTGAGATTATCCTTATATTGGAGAAAATGGTTACGACGTGTAGTTAATCGTCACATAGTGAACCCTTAATATTCATTATTTCAACCAGAATCTCCATTGTGGCATGTAGATCTTAGAAGTATTAATCAATTTTGACCATGGTCACGTCGTGTATATGTGGTTCACGATGTGTAACCCATATCCAGTTGACTTTCTTCATTGAATTATCGCAGCTTTCTCGGCATCTGGTATGACTAGTGTCATGATGTGTTGGAGGGACTCATGATGTGAACTGAAAATTTCTTCATTCTACATGGTTGGTAATTACATAAGCATCCTGGCATGATGCAAATTCTGATTATCAAGTACCTGGCGTGAATTTGTCCATCACGATGTGTACTTGGACATTTTTTTATCTTTTCTTCCTTTCTTCATTAGAATCTTATGAATCTCTGTTTTCTGCAAAATTAGACATCTTCCACTTGAATTATCTAGTATATGAATACAAAAAGGAAAAGTAAAAGAAAAATATATTTAACATTTAGTCTTATCAATGATCCTCATCAAGATAGGAATCCCCACCCAGATGATCCTTTGGCAGTGCTCAACGCCCGCCTCAAGGCTTTGGAAACTTGACAGGTGGAAATTCCGCCTAAAGGAAAGCCATATCCGGCATGGGTGGAAGATATGGAAATACCACCTAGCATTGGAAATCCAAAATTTCCCCCCTTTAATGGGATGGGTGATCCACTGTATCATCTGGCCAACATCATCTCAAGGTGTGGACCCATGCCAGGAATTCAAGTGCAGTAAGAGGCCGCGAAACTTTGGTGTTTTGTACAAACATTTGAAGGGTGTGTGTTTATTTGGTACAACCAGCTACCCATTGGGTCAGTAGCCAGATGGGATGATATTCATAGGTATTTTATTTTCCAGTTCAGTTCTAACACCTAGAATATAAGTATTGTAGTCCTCTTAAAGTGAATGTAGAGGGCTAATGAACATGTTTCGGACTTTGTTGCTTGGTGGAAAGGCCTCACATACTCCCTTGATATGACACTGACTCAAGAGTAGATGCGAACAAGGAGTTTGATAAATGTCAAAACTGAATTGGTTCCCTCCCTCATCAATTAGAATTACCTCAGGGGATTACGAGAATTTTCTGATAAGGCCCAGCGTCTAGAGGAAGCCTTGCAGTAGGCTAAACATGCACGTTTGTTGCCACCCGTAGTTCCCGCGAGAAGGGCTGCTAAAGCTTATCCCACCGCAGTATCCTATATAGAGGATCCTAGGTAGCTAGATCTATTACCAGTGTAGTGACCTCCTTATCCTCACTTAGCCCCGCCACCTCAGGCGTAGCCTTCGGCCTAGCAGTGACCACCTCAGAATTAGCAGGCGCGCCACTGTAACATGCGACCACTACCTATGAGAGATAACAAGGTTCTAGATCCTCGAAAGACTTTTCCATCCCCTCATCAAGGTGAGGATCCCAGAGCCCCCTTACTAGATAGAAGGAAGTGGACCTACACATTTAATGAGGCTCAGGTCCCCAGTTATTTTTGAAGTTCTTTAGAATAGAAAATTCTATGGTTACTAGAATGCAGGAGACCCGAAGAGGCGGATCTCACTGATCTCCCCAACTACTTCCCCAACCACCAGATCTGGGGGAAACCCTTTTAAGTAGTTCTATGTGTTTAAAGACTAGATTCAATACTATGTTGATAACAACGTAGTTAGTATTGGCACATCCCCATGACATGTGTCATCTGTTTTCATACTGCCTGACAACAACAGTGATAGAGAACGTGAGTGGCAGCAGGTTCCTAACCATGGGTCCCAAAAATACAATGATTGGATGGTTTTTTAGGTATTTTCCCATCCCCCTGGTATTATCCATGCACATTTGAATGAACCTGAGCAGACAAAAGCCACTATGTCACCCGAAACCACTACTTCTACATCGACGTCTCAGTCTTCCTCCTACCTGAAAGGAAAGAATCAGTACTGGAAATCATACTTTTCCCAAAAGTTTATACCAACGGTTCTTTTGAACTGTTCGTATAGGTGATCTTTACAAACGGTTTTCATAAACCATTGGTAAAGATGGAGTTTGTGGGAGTTATCACAACGATTTGATGAAAACGTTGGGAAAATAATGATTTCCCAATGGTTATTAATAAATGTGGAAAATGATTCCCCAAATTCGACTAAGGAAGGCGACCCCCCCCCCCCCAATTCTAGAAGAAGATGTGAGACTCTCCCAGAAGAGATTCTCGACTCCCAGAAGCCCTTGAGATGCCCCCGCACAGGTGCACCTCTTCCAACGGATCAGCTTCCAGGTTAGACTCTTTTCACCTCTTCTCAAGGTTATCCTTCCACCTATTCTCAAGGATATCCTTCCACCTATTCTCAAGGATATCCTTCTATTATCAAGAAAATCATTATTCCCAATTTCAAGGGTTTTTGGAAAATTTTATGATTCACTACTCCATGAATTGTGTACCCAAATCACTACATCAGTGTACACATTGTCCAATTAATGTTTTCATTACACATATACATTTATAAGGGCATGGTGTCTCTTTCTTGTGTTCTAATTTAAAATATTCATAGATTTTTTTAATCTCAATGCTTCAAATGTTACATCTTCATATATATGAACTCGTAAGAAATTTTTTGTAATATTTATTCATATTATTTCATGAAAATCACTCCTTTCATTAAGATCATGTCAAACATGAAGATATTATTCATCTTAATTTTGGTACAGTATGTGTATTACATAACAAGTATGTATCATGTTTCTATAAAAATCTATATATATATATATAATGAAACATTGTTCACTTATCCTTTTCATTATAGAACATATAGATTATCTTCTTGAACTTTTCGAAATAGTATGTGGTTCCTAATTATTCTTCAAAGAAGAAATAAGAAATACTTAACCGTACAATCCAGTGTTCTTTATGAATAAAATATCTAAAAATGGAACTCTCAGTGGGACCTCTCCTTTTCCCATGTAATACTTCTTCCTTCAGCATGAAAATAATTCACAGAATTTCAAATTCGCAATATTAATGAATATTACTTTTCTTAATATAACCATTAATCATTCTGCCATCAACATCATACATGAGTTATTCAATCACCTTTTTAAAACACAATGACCATTTTCACTGATTTGGGGTTCCCCAAAATTCTTGGGAAAATCAGAAAAACACATGTATTGAATCATGTTTCTCATATAGTTTCATAGATACATGTTCATATCGAAAATCATGACTGCATGGTTCAAATATCAAGAGGACCATGGGATTATTCTTCTTCACACAAATTATATTCTTTTCTACAACTATGTGTTTTTGTTTTCACTTTTTATTTGGCTGAAAGGGGAGATTTGTGGTCATTAATCATGTTTTTGGGTGGTCATTTTGGATTTAAGATAGTATGACTTCATTTTACTTGATATATCCAATTTTATTATTGATTTATGTTCAATTTGATTATCTTTGACAAGTGATGTTGTTTAATAAGTTGTTATTAATGGTTGTAATAATGACGATATGGTATAAGGGTTCACATGGTTTGTATAACAGTTGACATGGTGTCTACAATAATTTAGTGTCCTAAGAATGTACATGGGAATGTACACATAGTACATGACTTGGATATCCATGTAAATATATATGGCCAATCCCTTATGGTGAAAAGTATGTTTTTCCAAATAGGGTGTTGAAAACATCCCATTTACACATGGATTTGTTTCATGGGTATGCCCACATGATGTGTTTTCCATACTATAGATTAGGTAGTAATTAGCTTAGTTAAACCACTTTCACCCCTAAAATTCAAGACTACATGGTTAAATGGAAGAACCCATGTTCCAATGACATGCCTAACATGGTTTCTAACTCACATCACCTAAAAAAACTAAAAAACTGGTTAAAAGTAAGAATTAATCCCAAACGTACACTATAACATTGGTTAAATGGAAGAAATAATCCTCCTTACTGAATTTCATACACATTTGGGAAAAAAACCATCCTTCATGAACATCACTGTAATGTATAGCCTTTTCACAAAACACATACCTCTTAAATGTCATGAAATTAGAGTAGGCAGTGATTTAATGTTTTTATGTTTATAGGTGGAATCTTTGTAGCTTTGGATAATATATTCTCAGAACTATAGAGTGGAACCCCAGTCAGTGTTTTGAGGTCCACTCAGGACAACCCCCTCCTTCCTGGACCCAGGAAAACCCCCCTCCTTCTTGGTCCCTGGATAGCCCCCCACCCTCATCCCTAGACCCCAGACATCACCCCACCCTCCTTCCTGGAACCTGGACAACCCCCCCCCCCCTCCTCCCTGGACCCCGGATATCCCCCCAACCACCTTTCCTGGACCCTGGACATCCCCCATCCTAACTAGACCCAGGAAAACCCCCCTCCTTCCTAGACCCTAGACAGCCCCCAACCTCCTCCCTGGACCCTGGACATCCCCCCACCCTCCTTCCTGAACCCTGGACAACCCCCCCCCCCCTCCTACCTTGAACCTAGACAACCCCCCCTCCTCCCTAGACCCTGGACAACCCCCCTCCTCTCGGGACCCCTGAGAACCCCTCTACTTGTGATGTGGTCATCATCCTACTCCTCATCCTGATCTCCCTGATGAAGTTAAAGTATAAAACTCATGTACTACCAACAAGACCCTTAAGGATTATGTATTCATTGAACCACTTCCAACATCTTACTAAGCAATCCTTCAGTATAGACATTAGAAATTCTGTATGTTATTTTCTTATATACACTGTAATTTGTTGTATTTCTTAATATGATTCTCACATAGAGTAGGGTGTCAGTTATGCTTTTATTTAAAGTAAACAATTTTCATTTACCTAAATAGTTTTTTGATTGAACTTAAATATTATTTAATTTAATTGAAATAAATTATTTCAATTTTTTTACAGAATGGATAGAAGTTGGATATACGAAACTGATCAGATTTCGACCTATTTTCAAAATAATTTGAACAGATTTTTGGATTTTGCATTTGGCCAGGCTTCGGATAGTGGTCGCATACATTGCCCATGTTATAATTGTGTTGGAAGACTTTGGTTGAGTCGTGAAGTAGTTATCTATCATATAACCAAATATGGTTTCCAAACAAACTATTATGTGTGGTATCACAATGGAGAGAAAATGGAATCTCAAAATGTTGATGATCCAAATGATAGGACTGAATTGAAGAGTTTGATATATGACCAGTTTCCATTTATTTGGAATCATGAGAAGGAAAGGATGTCCAACCAACAAGATTTCGATACAAGCACACATAATGAGTCCAATGAAAATGATGATGTTGACAGGGTGAAAAAATTGAATGATACTGAGACGACTCCAGTATATCAGCATTATGGTAAAATGAAAAAGTTGTAATTTTTGATCTGATTGTTTTATGGGAAAACTATGTATGGGATTTCAAACACTAAAATTGATTAAATTATTACCATATTGAAGGAATTACTTCCAGATGATTCATATATTCCCTCAATCCACTATATGGCATGGAATTTAGTTGATGAAATTGGATTCTCAAAAAAAAATCATGCTTGCCCGAATGATTGCATCTTATTTTGGGAGGAAACTGCTGAAAGAAATGATTTTATCACATGTGGAACCTCTCGATGGAATCCGAATGATGATGGAACACTATATCATGTTCCATAAAAAGTAATGTGGCACTTTCCATTGATCCCCAGATTACAGAACCTTTTCGTGTCTAATGAAATATTAGTAAAAATGAGATGGCATGACACTGAGAGAAAAAAGAATAATGAAGAGTTGGTTCACCCTGAAGATGGATTCTCATGGCAGATATTTGATGCTCGATATCCTAAATTTGCAGCCGATGTGCATACTGTGAGACTGGGTCTTTCATGTGATGGTTTTAATCCATTTGTGTAGATTCATACTTTGTACAACACATGGCCGGTTTTCATACACATTTATAACATTACCCCATGGTTGTGTATATAAAATCCTTACACATTCTTGAGTATACTGATATCTAGACCTTCTAATCCCAGTAATGATATATATATGTAAACATGCAACCTTTAATAAAAGAGTTGAAACTTATTTGGGATGTGGGTGTGCCCACATACGATGCATGTTCAAAAGACATATTTTAGATGCGTGTTGTGCTTATTTGGACGATCAATGATTTTACTGCTTATGCATTGATGTATGGATGGTGAAAAAATGGAAAATTGTCATGTCTTATTTGTATGAAGAATACTCGATCAAGAAGACTGAAATATAATCATAGTTTTAGTTTTATGGGACATCGACGATTCTCTCTAATGAACCATACATATAGAAACAATCCTTTAATATTTGAAAATACCACGGTGACTGATGATCCAGCTCAGCGTATGTCTAGAACTGATGTTCTTAATGAATTGAATGACTTTAGTTATTCATTTGTTATGGGGAAAATGAAATCTAGAAAGAGGAAAAATGATTCCAATGATACATGTTACAATTGGAAGAAGAAGAGTATTTTCTTTGAGTTCTCATATTGGTCAAACAACTAGTTACATCATTTCTTAGACATAATGAACATTGAATAGAATATATGTGAAATGTTGCTTTCGATTATTCTAAATGTCAAGGGGAAGAAAAAAGATGATTTATGATCTCGGCATGACTTGGTAGATTGGGGGATCAGACCAGAATTGAATCCTATCTGTATTAGTGAAAATAAATGGCAAGTTCCATGTGCTTCTTATGTGATGACACCTACTGAAAAAAATAAATTTCTAGAGGTTCTATAGACTATTAATGTTCATTATGGCTACTCAAACAATATATAAAAAGGGTCAATAGAAAATAATTGAAGCTGAAATCTTTGAAGACTCATGATTATCACATCCTTTTGCATGAGTTGATTCCAATAACAATATGACATCTCTTGTCCAATAATTTAAGAGTCTCAGTTATTCAGTTGCGCTATTTGTTTAGAGATATTTGTGCTAAGAGGTTGTCCAAATCCTTCTTGAAAAAACTGTTGGCAGAGACACCATTAATTTTGTGTGAGTTAGAGAAAATATTCCCTCCATTATTTTTTACATGCATGTTGCATCTGACTATCCATCTTCTGACCGAAATACATCTTAGAGGACCCATTGCTCTCCGTTGGATGTATCCAACTGAAAGAAACATGTTCACATTGAAATCATATGTTCGGAACACGAATTATACCACAGGTTCTATTATGAATGGTTACTTGGCACAAGAATGTATGGATTTCTGGTCAATGTATTCTTTTAATATTACTACGAGAATAAACAGACCAATGAGAAATGAAGAAGAAGATTATGAGAAAATTGAACCCAGTTTTCCATCACTTCCTCGGATAGGAGGAATTCCAGGATCATATACATTGATGACATTAAGACTTGAAGAGCGAGAGATGGCACATCGCACAATGCTGTTAAATTATTTTTTGTTCGATGATTATATCAAGTATGTAAATTGTACATGTATCTCTTATCTTATCTCTTGTAATTTTAAATATTTGTTAAACTATTATTATTTTTTATCTACAGGGAACATAAATAATTGATATATAGAAATAATCGTTCTTTACATTTGAGAAGGAAATAGACTTTTCATAGCAAAGGGTTTTATGCTTGGTTAAAATTGAAGCTAAAAATATTTCTGTAATAACTAAAAATAATAATATTTAATTATGTTTACTATTTTTTTATATTTCAAGTATCAAGTTTTCCTGTAAACTCTGTTTCTAAGTAAATAAGAGATTTGTCTTTTGGTCCTAATACCATGGTTCGTGCTTGTCAATCAGTTGTGATCAATGGATATAAATTTATTATCACTAAATGAGAAAGAAACATGAGAACACAACATGATGATGTTATGATAACTTCCAAAATAGATTTTTTTGAAAGTTCATCAGATAATAGACCTTATTCTGAAAATGTATCTTATTATGGAGTCATGGAGAAAATAATATTTTTGGATTATTACTCTCATGGTCGAGTCACAATGATGAAATGTCAATGGTATGATTCAATGACGAGACAAGGAACCTTTATTGATGATTGTGGATTTTGAGTTATTGACATGACTCGCACTCTTTCCACCAATGAACCATATGTATTGGCATAAATGGTGAAACAAGTTTTTTAGGTCAAATATCATCATTATTCTAAATTCGGTGTAATTATTGAAGTAAATCACAGACATGTTTTTGAGGATGGTGATGATAAATTTGACATTATCCCTACTACAATTGGAAGCAATCTGTTTATTACATATGATGACTCCAATAGATCAATTATCAGAGTTGATTGTGAACCTGAAGTTGTGGTGGGAAATATATAGAATCATATAGTCCTGTTATCACCTACATGTTTCACCTACATCATCTAGAGTGTGTATCCTAGTACATACCTTTAAACCACCATAAATATTCTATTTCTTTATGTTTTTTTATCAGAATGGTTTTTTTATATTTTGTTTTTTGGGTTACACATTAGTTATCTATTTCTAATTACGTCTATATTTGTTTTTATTGCAAGAAATGACACCCATTGAAGAGAGGCAATGGAAAAAGATGACAGAAAATAATCGTCACAAGACACAGATGGGTGTTCCTCCACTCATCCATGCTATGAGTATGTTATTTCAAATATATATATATTTCAATAACTTATAATATCATGTGTTTACTTTTGTATTAAACATTTTTTAGGATCCACCCCCTAGACGAGAGATATCCAATGAGGAGCCTGATATTGATCCCAGTACAGAGGATGGTGGTAGGAGGGGTGGTGGTGGTGTTAGAGTTAGACGATCATCTGGTGGTCCCAATACTGAGGCCGGTGGTATGAGGGCTTGTGGTGAGAGAGTTAGACGATCCACTAGTCTTACCTGATTGGACTATGACCCTACCACTAACGTATCTTCTACACCCCATTTTGATCCTGGTGTGTCTTTAGGGACACACAAGATATTGAGGCCTCCGATGTTTACACTACGAGTTGGCCAGATGTCTATTCCATCATCTTTTTCTTCTGGTTCGTTATCTTCGAGCTATTATATTCCACCTTCTTCGACTCCTGCTCTGACACAGTATGTGGCTGAGGAGCCTACACTGAGGGAAACTCCACCTGTATAGGATATTCCTTCAGCTTATGCACATCTAGTGACTCCCACTGATCTGACTACCACAGGTATATTTATATAACTCTAACAAATTTTTATACCAAAATTTATTTTTATTATAACTTGTACTGATATTTTTACCTTAATAACAGATTCATCTACTGATAGAAGGCAGGGGAGGTGGTGTACTCTCTTGCGTGTGTTATGGAATCTCCAGACAAAATTGATGGTCGAATATAATGATTATGGATAGATGATTGATAAATCTGGGTAGGAATGTCAGGGTTTTTTTTCGACGCTATCCAAATACTCCTACTTCATTTCATTCATCCCTCTCTCTTGGATACATCTGCCACACAAAGTCAAGGATAACGCGTGGGGACAAATATGGGTAAATAATCTATTGGATTTAATGTAGTATTTTTTTGTATTTATATGAATTAATCTATTGGGTGTCTGCTTCGTTATAACTTCCCTGATGGCTAAGGTGCACGACCAGTGCATTTAAAGAAGCTAGGAGATATTTGGAGAGATTATAAGCATGAGATATATGTTGGATGGTGTGAAAGAGTGGGCACGGAGTTGGATACATTACCTACCGTGGATGACTTCCCGATAGAGCAATATCTCTAAATGATTAACCATTGGGGGACTGCCAAATTTAAGGTATTAATCCCATTTGAGTTATTTAAATGACAGTTTTCATATTTTGAATTAATATTATCTCATTTATTATTTAACATTATTTTGGAATATTTTTAAGAAAATAAAAAAACATTGATTCAAAGTAATACCTCCACACTTTGGGGTGCACTACTATGTCATATCCTGAGAGGTAGCTTTTACAATATAGTTGTTTATAATTTTTCTTTAGGACATTCCCTTTTTATTGTTTCCTACTTAAATTATGTGATTTATTGAATATTGAATATATGATTATACATGCACATTATATTATCTCAATATCATTACAGAAGCACAAATTGAATATTGAAGGACGTATCCCTCGAGCAAAATTGTTTTTCTTGAGTTGAAGGAAAAGAGATGGAACAACGGTTAGTGAATCGACACAAGAAAATATTATAAGTTTTAATTTGTTTATTTAAAATTTTAATATCTATTTTGAAATTTAATAATATATTATTCTTTTTAATAGGATGATTTAGAGGCCCTTGATGCCCATGAGCCTGACAATTTAGAGCCACACGATCATTTATATCAGGTTTTGGGAGATGAGCACTCTGGTCGAGTATGATGCCGACCTGGTAAGAATACAGTCCTGACGAGGTATTGGTCCTCTCCAGGTATTCATTCTAGTACCACAGAGTTGAAACAAGTCAAGGAGTATGAAAGACAGTCTAATAAAAGTGTCACAGTGTTGAAAGTACAAGTTCAAACGAGGGACAAATAATTTATGAAACTGATGAAAGCTTTATCTTCATCACTTCCACCAGAGGCCAGAGCGACTTCTCAGACATATATGTCCTCAATGGGTGCATTATCTAATTACCCAAGAAGAAGTTCTAGTGGAGGTTGATATGATAACGTTTCTGGTGATGAAGAGGATGTTGAAGAGGACAAGGGATAGGATGAGGATGAGGACGGGGGTGAGGATGGGGCGGAGGGTGAGGATGGGGCTGAGGGCGAGGATGGGGCCGAGGATGATCATGGGGAAGATGACAAGGACGAAGATGAGGACAGAGATGGCGGTGAGGATGAGGCTGATGATTACAGTGGTGATGGTGATGGTGATCAGGGGCATATTGAGCCCATACATTTTTGAATTCTGTATAACTATTTATTTTTGAACCTGGTTTTTCACTCTGGTATAAATATTTTTGAATTCAGTATAACTCTTTATTTTTTACCAAATATGTAAACCTAATGATGTTATAATGGTCTGAAGGTGGGTGATTTGTTATGAGATTTTATGGGTTATTGTTAGGAGTTTCTTTTCCATTAATTTATTGGTTCATAAAACATAAGTTGGGGATTCATATATTATTTAATTGGAATTGGTAAAGTAAAACGTTGGTATCGGATTTCTGAGTTGGTTATTTGGATGGTATTATCTATCAAAATTGGGCATATCTCTATTGACTATGGGTGTATTTTCTAGTTGAATAATTTATTTGTTAAACCTACCATGAAATACACATTTCCCACAATACGGAAGCACCAAAAAAATCATAGATAGACACTACACACCATAAGACACCCATGGGAGACACCCCTTTAGGTAGAGTACCTCTCGTTGCCTCTTTAATTTAAGAATGATTTAAATTGAATTTAACTTCTTTATTAATTATTCTTAATTATATTGAATTGAATATCTTGAATAAGTTTTCATTAATATAATTGTTTCATTTGATAAATAAGGTCATGTTTTTATAAGAAAAACCCTCCACTGGAGGTGCGCTGTCTATGAAAACTCATTATGATAGTTTAGGGTGTGAAAATTTGACTCCCAATCAGTAGTTTCAACTACCTAGTACCACTTTTAAGAACAAAGAATATAAAATATATATCCTTATCATACCACAATCCCGAATCAAGAGTCTGTTTTTTATAACATAAGATCAGTTTCTTTAATGTGAAGGACAAAAACATAGGATTTATTTGGAATCCTGGTCGGAAGATGCTGCCCCGCGGATGTCGCTGGACCAGGCCAACACGTCACGGTCACGCCGCGGTCACGCCACGGTCACGCCATGGTAATGTCGTGATTTTTCCCTTCTTCAGGATGACACCCTGTGGTGGTTCGAAGTCCATTCATAATTCAATGTATGATACCTAGATAGATTTTTAGATATAGTACTCACCCTCCTCCCTGGAACCCGGAACCCCCCCCCCCCCCCCCCGTCCTCCCTGGACCCCGTACAGCCCCCCAGACAGCCCCCCGGACAAACCCCAGATAGCCCCCCACCATCCTCCCTGGACCCCAGACAGCCCCCAATATAGCCCTCCGGACAGCCCTCCTGATAGACCCCCAACCCTCCTACTTGGACCCGAGTTCCCAATCTAATCTCTCTTCAAGATTCACCCTGCATCCCAACGGAAAAGAGGGTTTTAGATCTTCGGAATAAGATGAGAGAAGAGTGAAAACACTAATTTAAAAGAGGAATAAATGAGAGTATTAGACTCACCCAGATCTTCAATATGCACTTGAAGGCACTCAAAATTCCCAAGTGACGTCTACGAGTACACCCCACCTCAATCTGAGGAGTGGTGTGGCCGACACCACTCAAAGTGTCTCACTTTTCATTGAAATGGACAACATTTTAAGTGATAAAAACAACTGACATATGGAAAACTGACCAAACGCATTTGGATTCTATTGATACTTTAGTACAAGGATCCATGTGTCATTTTTGATGTGTACGAGTCAACACCGCCTCAATCTGAGGCACAGTGTGGCTGGTACCACTCAAAGTTCCTTTCTTTTGTTAAAAATGGATACACTTTTAAGTAAAAACAACTGGCATACATAAAACTTACCAAACGCATTCGAATTGTGTTGATACTTTAGGAAAATAATCCATGGGTCATTTGTGACGTTTAAAATTCAACCTTGCCTCAATGTGAGGCGCGGTGTGGCCGACACCATTCAAAATGCCTCTCTTTTGTTTCAAAATGACATCATTTTAAGTGAATACAACAAAGGACATACATACAACTGACCAAAGGAATTCATATTTTTTTGAGACTTTATGAAAAAGATCCATGGGTCATATGTGACATGTATGAGTCAACCCCACCTTAATCTGAGGGATGGTGTGGCCGAAACCACTCTAAATGACTCAATTTTATTTGAAATGAACTAAATTTTAAGTGAAAACAACAACTGGAAAACAGAAAACCAACCAAATGAAATCAGATTGTGTTAATACTTCAAAACAACGATCCATGGGTCATTTTTGATGTGTAAAATTTGACCCCGCCTCAATCTGAGGAACGGTGTGGCTGGAACCACTAAAAGTGTCTCTCTTTTGTTTAAAATGGATACCCTTTTATGTAAAAACAACCGGCATACGGAAAACTGACCAAACACATTCGTATTTTGTTGATAATTTAGGAAAATGATCCATGGGTTATTTGTGATGTTTATGAGTCAACCCTGCCTCCATCCGAGGTGCGGTGTGGCCGACGCCAATCAAAGTGTATTTCTTTTATTTGAAAAGGATATCATGTTAAGTGAATACAACAACTGACATACGGAAAACCAAAAAAAGATATTCTAATTCTATTGAAACTTTAGGAAAAATATCCATGGGTGATATGTGACTTGTACGGGTCAACCCTACCTCAATCCGAGGGCTGGTGTGGCCGAAACCACTCAAAGTGTTTCTGTTTTGTTTGAAATGGACATGATTTTATGTGAAAACAACAACTGGCATACTTAAAACTGACCAAAATCATTTGGATTGTGTTGATATTTTAGGAAAACAACCCATAGGTCATTTTTGATGTGTAAGAGTCAACACCGTCTCAATCTGAGGCACGGTGTGGCCGAAACCACTCAAAGTGTCTCTCCATTGTTTCAAAAGGACATCATTTTAAGTGAATACAACAACTGGCATATGGAAACCCAACCAAAGGAATTATAATTATGTTGAAACATTAGTAAAATGATCCAGGGGTATTATGTTACGTGTAATATTCAACCCCACCTCAATCTGAGGCACGGTGTGGCCAGTATCACTCAAAGTGTCTCACTTTTATTTGAAATGGACAGGATTTTAAGTGAAAACAACAACTGGCATATGGAAAACCAACCAATCTCATTTGGATTATGTTTAATCTTTAGTAAAATGGTTCATGGGTCATATGTGATGTGTAAAAGTCAACCTCGCCTCAATATGAGGGCTGTTGTGGCTGGCACTACTCGAAATGTCTCACTTTTATTTTAAATGCACTGGATTTTAAGTGAGAACAATAACTAGTATACAAAAAACCAACCAAACAGATTTAGACTGTGTTGATACTGCAATACAATGATGCATGGGTCATTCTTGACGTGTATGAGTCAACCTCGCTTCAATCTGAGGCGCGGTGTGGCCGACACTACTCAAAGAGTCTCACTTTTCTTAGAAATGGAAAACATTTTAAGTGAAAACAACAACTAGTATACAGAAAACTGAACAGACGCATTCAGATTCTGTTGATACTTTAGGAAAATGACCCATGTGTCATATTTTATTTGTATGAGTCAACACCGCCTCAATTCAAGGCACGATGTGGCCGATACCACTCAAAGTGTCATTCTTTTGTTTAAAATGGATACGCTTTTAATTAAAAAAACTGTCACACACAAAACTGACCAAACACATTCGGATTGTGTTGATACATTTTAGAAATGATCCATGGGTAATTTTTGATGTATAAGAGTCATCACCACCTCAATCCGAGGTGCGGTGTGTCCGGTACCACTCAATGTGTCTATCTTTTGTTTCAAAAGGACTTCATTTTAATTGAATACAACAATTCACAAACAAAAAACTGACCAAAGGAATTAGGATTATGTTGAAACTTTAGGAAAACGATCCATGGGTCATATGTGACGTGTAAAAGTCAACCCCACATCAATCTTATGGCCGGTGTGTCTGAAATCACTCAACTCATTTCTCTTTTGTTTGAAATGGATAGGATTTTATGTAAAAACAACAACTGGCACACTTAAAACTGACCAAACACATTCGGATTGTGTTGATATTTTAGGAAAATGATACATGGGTCATTTTTTACGTTCAAGATTCATCCTCGCCCCAATCCGAGGCATGGTGTGACCGACACCACTGAAAATATCTCTCTTTTGTTTAAAATGGACATCATTTTAAGTGAAAACAACAACTGACATACGAAAAACTGACCAAATGCATTCGTATTCTATTGAAACATTAGTAAAACGATACATTGGTCATTTTTGACATTTAAGATTCAACCCCTCCTCAATCCGAGGTGCGGTGTGGCCGGAACCACTCAAAGTGTCTCACTTTTCTTTGAACTGTACAATGTTTCAGGTGAAAACAAAAACTAACATACAGAAAACTAACCAAAAGCATTATGATTCTACTGATACATTAGGACAAGGATACACGGGTCATTATTGACGTGTAAGAGTCAACCTTGCCTCAATCCGAGGCACGGTGTAGCTGGTACCACTCAAAAGTGTATTTCTTTTGTTTAAAATGGATATGCTTTTAAGTAAAAACAACTGACATACCGAAAACTGACCAAATGCATTCGGAATTTGTTGATACTTTAGGAAAACGATACATGGGTCATTTATTAAATGTATGAGTCAACCCCACCTCAATCCAAGGTGCGGTGTGGCTGAAACCAATCAATGTGACTCTCTTTTATTTCAAAAGGACATCATTTTAAGTGAATACAACAACTGACATACAGAAAACTGACCAAAGGCATTCAGATTCTGTTAAAACATTAGGAAAACAATCCATGGGTCATATGTGACATGTAAGAGTCAACCCTGCCTCTATACGAGTTCTAGTTTGGCTGGAACCACTCAAAGTGTTTCTCTTTTGTTTGAAATTTATAAGATTTTAAGTGAAAACAACAACTGGAATACTTAAAACTGGCCAAACACATTCGGATTGAGTTCTTATTTTATGAAAATTATCCACAGGTCATTTGTGATGTGTATGAGTCAACCATGCCTCAATCCGAGTTGTGGTGTGGCCAACATCACTCAAAATGTCTCTCTTTTGTTTAAAGTAGACATCATTTTAAGTGAAAACAACAACTAACATACGAAAAACTGACCAAATGAATTCGGATTCTATTGAAACTTTAGGACAACAATCCTCGGGTCATTTGTAACATGTACGAGCAAACCTCTCCTCAATTTTTGGTGCGGTGTGGCCAACACCACGCAAATTGTATCACTTTTCTTTGAAATGGACATCATTTTATGTGAAAACAACAAATGACATACAAAAAACTGACCAAACACATTCGGATTCTATTGATACATTAGGACAAGGATCCATGGGTAATTTTTTATGTGTATAAGTCAACCTCGCCTCAATCCGAGCCATGGTGTGACCATTACCACTCAAATTGTCTTTCTTTTGTTTAAAATAGATACGCTCTTAAGTAAAAACAACCGGTATACCGAAAACCAACCAAATGCTTTTGGATTGTGTTGATACTTTAGGAAAACAATCCATGGGACATTTTTTATGTTTATGATTAAACCCCACCTCAATAAATGGCGCGGTGTGGTCGACACCACTCAAAATGTCTCTCTTTTCTTTCAAAAGTACATCATTTTAACTGAATACAACAATTGACATACGGAAAAATGACCAAAGGAATTCAGATTCTGTTGAAACATTTGGAAAATGATCCATGGGTCATATGTGATGTTTATGAGTAAACCCCACCTCAATTTGAGGGCCGGTGTGGCCGGCACCACTCAAAGTGTTTCTATTTTGTTTGAAATGGACAAGATTTTAAGTTAAAACAACAACTGGCATACTTAAAACCGACCTAACACATTCATATTATGTTGATATTTTAGGAGAACGATCCATCGGTCATTTTTGACAGGTTCGAGTCAACCATGCCTCAATCTGAGGTGCGGTGTGGCCGACACCACTCAAAATGTCTCTCTTTTGTTTAAAATTGACATCATTTTAAGTGAAAACAACAACTGACATAGGTAAAACCAACCAAATGCATTTAGATTCTATTGAAACTTTAGGAAAAAGATCCATGGGTCATTTTGATGTGTACGAGTCAACCCCGCCTCAATAAAAGTAGTGGTGCGGCCGAGACCACTCAAAGTATCTCACTTTTCTTTGAAATGGACAACATTTTAAGTGAAAACAACAACTGACATACAGAAAACTGACCAAATTCATTCAGATATTGTTGATAATTTAGTACAAGGATCCATGTGTCATTTGTGACATTTACAATTCAACCCTACCTCAATATGAGGCATGTCATGGCCAGTACCACTCAAAGTGGTTTTTTGTTTAAAATGTATACTCTTTTATGTAAAAACAACTAGCATACAGAAAACCAACAAAACACATTCATATTGTGTTGATACTTTATAAAAATGATTCATGGGTCATTTTTGATGTGGACAAGTCAACCCCGCCTCATTCCAAGGGGCGGTGTGGCTGAAACCACTCAAAGTGTCTCTCTTTTGTTTCAAAAGGACGTCATTTTAAGTGAATACAACAACTGAAATTTTCACTCATCAACGATAGTCACAAACTCTTTTTCATGAGTTGGGTAGTTTCACTCAAGGGGTCATATTTGATGAGACTCCTAAGAAAATACCTTATGACCATATATTATAAAAAATACACGTTCAATGCAAAATCCATCACAAATCATTACATACACAAATTGAGGATCAGAAAAAAAAAAATTGGGATTTGAGCAAATTTCAAACTCTTATTCAACTCTAATAAGTATTTATCAGACTATTATGCCTTTTAAAATTTGATGGGGAGGTGGGGGCTGTGATGGTTGAGGGGGTTGTGCAGGAGTGAGGTGAATTACTACTAAAGAGTGTTTGTCATATGAATATTGAAATGGGTGTATTAATGTTTGAGTTATTGAAACTGTTATTAAATCTACTGGATGATTGTTGTCATATTAAGATTGAAATAGGGAATTGTAGTACATGACATGGTTGGACGAGTTTGATGGTTTTATGTGTTTTTTTGGTGCTTGTTTAGGTGTTTTTATGCTATTGTAAGCATGTTTGTATATAGGTTTTGTGCTATCTTTTATGTAGGTGTATACTGGAGGGGCTACTGGAGGGGCTGTTGTGCAATAGTTCTAGAAAAACACAATACCAACGGTTTTAAACTGTTAGTATACATTGAGATAAATTTAAAAACTATCCCAATGGTTTTAAAACCTGTGGTATAGTGTTTACTATTCAATATATACCAACAAATTCCTGAAACCGTTGGCAAAAATGTTATAAAAACATATACCAACAGTTAGCCTACAACCATTGGTAAATCAATAAATACAGTGGGCTATACCAATAGTTTAGATCAAACCGTTGGTATAGGGATTTCCTCATGGATTACTACCCTACGGTTTGGAAAACCATTGGTATAGGCTATACCAATGGTTTTCCAGCCTTTATCAATGGTTTAAAACCATTGTTATAACCTTCTTTTCCAGTAGTGATTAGTGACACAAGGGAAACAGATTCCCCCTCCAATGTCATCGCCATCTCATACACTAAGCAACATCATGCCCTTGGACAATGAAATTTCTCCCAAAATCCCTCTAGTGATGGAGGATTCTTTAAGTGATGAGCAAGGGTATGCTTCAGTTAATACCGTGGAGCTGGTAAACCCCTACATGATTCCTAATGATGAGGAGCACCAGAAGGATCCTCCCAATATCCCCAACCATTCCCAGCATCGGCAGAACTGTGGTTATGTGATTCATCAGAATGCCTGGATCAAAAATTCCATCAAGGCTGTGGATGCCACCAAAACTATACAATAAGCCCAGCGCAAAGCTCAAGATGTGTAGCCTTCTCATCTTATATCACTGGGTCTTCCTTCACCACCATTTGAGCTAATTGATTAGGAGGAGCCACCATGATTGTGATATGGTCAGCTATGTTCTTCTACGGATCAGTCTCAGTTAGCTATCCCTCATCTAGTAGTCATTCCATGCATTTTGACTAGTGAGTGGGGAGATATTCTTAGCACTACTCGGTCGTCAGTTCACCAAGAAGGGCCCATCATACCTCCCACCACAGAACAACCTCCTATCAGCAGATGTTCAAAGAATAATGATATTCATAAGTATATTTCAATAATTCATGTGAGGATCTCTATCCTCGAGGCTCTTCACATGTCGAAATATATTTTTGAATCCCTTGCCAAGTCTTTAAGAATTCCCCTCCAATCCAAGACTGATGTATTAGCTACAGAATCCTTCCATGCCGAGGCAGTCGAGCATGTTGAATGTCAGTCCATCATCTATTTCTCTAGAGAATATGAATTTTATCCCATAAAGGGGAATATTCATCCACTATACATCTCTATCAATTTCAATGGCATGGAGGTTATCCTTTGTCTTGTCGACATAGGGTCAGTAATAAACCTCATCGAGACCTGGACAGTCCGAAAGATGGGTTTGTCCGAGGATGATATGATCCCCTTATATCTGAAAATTCAATGTTATGACAGGAATGAATAGACACCGGTTGGAATTATCTTCCTAGAAACCTAGTTCGGGGGTCTGGTCTCTAGTACTAAATTCATCGTTGTCTCACATGACAACACCAACAATGCATGGATGGGTAGTCCATGGCTCATCCTACACCCATAGGTCCCTTATTTGTATCACAAATGCCTCAAGTACTCCCTTAATTTTTATTTAGGAATACTCTAAGGAGATTTGTCTCCCTTTTCCACTTTTGATGCCCGCTACTTGGATACTGACTATTACAAGATAAAGGACAAGAAGATCTGGGCTAATGAGGTTGAAAATGCTATGGCTGCTACCGACCCATGGAAAGACCTGGATGATACATACAATTTTCTAATCCACTAATTGGAGGCCACAGCTCTAGATCTCGGGAAATTATTTTTTCCTTATATAAAAAGTGGGAAACACATTCCCATGTGTAAGGGTTTCTAAAATATTGCCTTGTATTCCTATACTAATCAGGCTCAGGTGATCCCAGAGCCCCATACACTCATAAGGCATCGGGGTTTCCACCCCTTTGAAACAATAATACGTCATACATTCTTGTTTTTTTTTGTTGGAATAAACCGGATCAAGACGATGTTCCACTATTTCTTTTATATCATCAATCCTGGCCCCTTGAGCCGAGGAATAGATGGGATCAGGTTGACAGCTTTCATCGCTATGGTCTCAATAACAAAGGAGCTCCCCGATGCGGTGTCCACTACCGCTCAAGATGGATCTAGTGTCTCGTTAGGATCGTTCGACTTGGAAGAACTGCGTCCCACCAAGGATCCATCCACCGTGAATAAAGAAGAATATTTGGAGGATGATCCTCCAACATTCAAAGAAGGTGTCTCTACCACAGTCGATGAATTGGTACAACGAATCCTTTTTAACGAGAGGAATATGAAAACCACATTGATCAGTGCCACTATGCCAGTTAAAGAGAAACAAAAATATGTATAATTCCTTAAGAAAAATTGTGAAACATTTTCCTAGAGTTATGATGACATTCTAAGGCTGCATCCACAGGTCTCTGTCCATCGCCTTGGCCTCACAGTAAATCATTGTGGGTTCAAACAACCTCCCAGAAAGATGAACCCTTCTCACAGTTCCATTGCTGAGGCCAAGGTTGATAATATCATCAGAGAAAAATTCATCAAGGAGGTACAATACCATAGATGGTTAGCCAACATTATTACTGTTAAGAAGAAGAATAGATAGATCGGAGTTTGCATCGACTTCCGTGATCTCAATCGTCACAGTATGTAAGATGATTTTCCCCTTCCCACGCATGAACTATTGATTGACGCTATTGCTAGGTTCCAGGATCTATACTTCATGGATGGGTATTTTGGGTATAACAAAATCTTAATGTCCTCTGAAGATGAAGAGTATAAATCCTTCAGGGCACAACAAGGTATTTTCTCTAACCAGGTAATGCCCTTTGGACTAAAGAATGAAGGTTCCAACTATCAGTGTTCAATGCATCCCATATTTAAACTGATCATAGGTACATTATTGTAATGTAACATAGAGAACCTGATGGTCAAATTCCTCTAGTTCCAGGACCATCTCAATGATCTTGAGAAAGTGTTCAACTTCCTCCATTCTCACCAACGGAAGATGAACCCCATAAAGTGTTCTTTCAGGGTATCCTCTGAAAAGTTTTATGGCTTAATTATCAAATACAGAGGTATCAAGATCGATCTATAGAATATCAAGACCATTAGTCAGATGTCTGCTCTATGAAAAATTTGGGAGCTTCGAGGCTTTAATGTCCACATAGCCTATATACTCTGATTTATCAGGAATTTGGATGGAAAGTGTAAGACATTTTTACAGCTCATGAATAAAGGTTCTGATTATCAGTGGGATGAGGAGTGTTAAACAGATTTTTTGGAAAATCAAGAAGTACCTATTATAGCCTCCAATTTTTATGCAACCCTTTTCTGGAAAGCTGCTGGTCTTTATGTGATCGCTCTGGAATGATCTCTCGGTACCCTTATCACCCCGAAAAAAGAACGAGGGAATGTATAATAGTTTATACTATCTCAGACTCATTCTCCTTGATACAGAGACCAGATACTCTTTTATTGAGAAGAGATTCTTTGATCTAGTGTTCGAAGTGCTGAATTTGCAACATTATTTGGAGCACCATTAGATATAGCTAGTGTCCTAAGTGGATCTGCTGAAGTACATCCTGAACCGCCCCATGTTTAAAGGTCATCTAGCTCAGTGTGATGTGATAATTCACTAGTTTGAAATCAATTTTTTCTCCTTGAACTCCATCAAGGGACAAAAATTGGTAGACATCCTTGCTGACCATCCATCTCTCACAGACCAATCTATGGATCTTGATTTTCTAGATGAGGTAATCCTCTCGGTATATCAAGCCATTCCATGTTGGAAAATCCACTTTTATGGTGCATCCTGAAGCCATACCAGCATAACACTCAATGATCCAAGACTCAACAAAGTGGGCCTAGGTATCATCTTCATCATACCAGAAAATTCTATATTCATTTATTTTTTTAGAAGGTTGTACCAACAATGAGACAGAGTACCAGGCTCTCATTACTGGTCTCAAGATAGTAATCAAGATTGACGTCCCCCACCTACATGTGAAAGGGGACCCTAAACTGGTCATAAAGTATATCAACAGTGACTATGTCATCAGGAATACAGAGCTCTTGCCACTATTATAACGTACCCTCAAGCTGATGGCCCAGTTCTCATCTCAGAAAGAAGTTACCCTTGTCCCTTGGTCCCAGAACAGTCAAACCAATGCCTTGGACAGCTTGGATACATCTCTAACTGAGCCTGACCAGAACGATTTGTGCATCCACATGGCACATCAGAGAGTCATCTCTCTAGTTACTTTGGATGATGATGATAACCCATAGGTAGGCCACCTTATAACTGGTGTCTTTGTGTCAGGACTCCCAGGCCCCTGTTGTAGTGTTGGAAGTGGATCCCAACCAGAGGACCCCCATTATCGAGTATCTCTAGTGAGGCAATATCCTAGAAGATCGAGTCGAACGTGGGTGAATCTGATGGAACACATTTCAATTAACCCTCCTGAGTGGTCCTAGTCTTGAGAAGGTCCTCTACACACATGGGCTTAAATTGATTCTCCTCTGTTGCATTCAAGGAGGTGAGATTTCTCAGGTCATGCAAATGGTTCATTCCAGTTCCTGCGGGGCTCATCAGAAAGGGATTAAGCTCTCTTACGAGATCCATAGATAAGAATATTTTTGGCCCACCATGATCTGTGACTACATCATGTTTTCCAAAAGGTTTCATGCATGCCAAATCCATGATAACTTTATGCATTGGATGCTAGAGCCTCTACAAACTACCAAGTACTTTTGGACTTTTGCGGTCTGGGGACTCGATGTTGTGGGACCCTATCCACTAGTGACAACTCACCAGTACAAGTTCATCCTGACTACTACGGATTTCTTTTCCAATTGCGAATAGGTAGTTCTGCTCAAGAGGTCAAGTCCCATTCTATCATTGAATTTGTGAGCTCCAATATCATTTTCCAATTCAGAGTCCCTCACACCATCCTCATAGAAAACAACACCAACTTCTAGGAATCTGAACTGAAGAAGTTGGATTCCAAGTACATCATATGTTCTAACGATACCTCCTGCTATCATGTGTAATAAAATGGGTAGATCAATAAATTCAAAAAAACCCCTCTAAAATTTTGAAAAAGATCATTGGTCGGAACAAGAAGAGTTAGCCGAAAAAATACCCAACTCTCTCTGGGATTATCAGGCGATGACCCCAAATTCCACTCATGTGACCCCATATTCCCTGTTGTATGGAACTGAGGTAGTCCTACCCATCGACATTAAGTTTCCCTCATTTCGCACAACCGTCTACAACTAGGAGACACCCGATAAGGTAGCTGAAATCCATATGGATGAAAATGAAGAACTCAACAAGAACATGATTTTTTCCCTGCACAATCTAGAGAGGCATCAAAACAAGTTAGCCAGAGCTTTCAATAATAAAGTTCACCTCCACACATTCTTACAAGGTGAAATGGTGTTGGCCCTAAGAATTCCAATGATACCTTGGAGAAAACCACCCAAACAGAAGCCCAAATGGGAAGGGACCTACATTATTCAGAGGGTATACCCCAATGGTACGTACTCCTTGGTTACCAAGGATGGTGAGCACAAAACTCCTCCCACCAATGCCAAATTCCTCAAGCAGTACTATGCCTGAGTAAACTAGTCCTACATGACCCTAAACTATTATGTCCCCACCACAGGACGTTAAACTATGTGATCCATCCAATGTAGAGGACACAAAACTATTCAACACCTATACATCATGATGTTAAAATACATCTTCATCCTACATGACATTAAAATGTGAGTGGCAGATAAACTATTATAGTCCATGATCTATGACCTTAAATTAATATCTACCTGCATCCTTGCCGCGTGAAATTAAATTGCACAAAATCTCAAGAACTGTGTATGGATTGATTCCAATCCTCATGATATACATTGGAATGCTCAGACGCCTCATCTTAGAGTCCATCCCCCAAAGTCTTCTCTTTGACTTCCCCTTGGTGTAGTTCCCTGGGAGGGTCACATACATTGTATTGTTGACTTATTTAGCCCCATTTATTCTAGGTTTACAATGATTTCACCGTGTTCCCCTCCTGTTCTTCTATCATCCCACATTCTCACTGCATGACATTAATCTAAGTGGACCTTTTAGAACAATGTATAACATGATTATTTCCCTCACAGGATACGTAGGAAGGCCCTCACATTTCGTCCATAGGCCCAAACCCAAATCTCAATATCTCCTCTTGGGTCCGACTCCTTGGCTCAAATGCTTCTCAAAACACATGGTGTGGTGCAGACCCTGTTTTCATTCCTTCTCATTAGTTTTATCATGAATGCACCATGTATCTCCCTCCATGAATATCTCCATCTCTTTTGTCCTCACCACATGATGTTAAACTGAACGTGCATACTCATAATTCACACGTCCCCTTTATTTAGGTATCCATTAGATTTCACATTCGAATGGACCCCCAAACGGTATGGATTTTAGGCATTGAGGCTCTCGTACCATCTCGGGCCAATGACCCTGAGGATCTTGAATGACACTTTGATACAAGTCCCATGTTTTGACTATGGTCATCGATCGATGCTCATTTTGTTTCCCATTTCAGGCCACAAGATATGGATGATGTGTTTCGAAGATGGTCAAAATTCATCCTCCATCATTATCTCCACCCTTATATGTCCTAAATATTGGGAGAAATGATTCATTAAGTCCTTATAACCTTTCTAATGTTAGTGTGCCTTGAGAAGGGATGTTGGTCTGGTTGGGATCGACCCCACCTGATCTCATTCCTCCATCGTCCTGCGCTGATATGTTGTGGAGAACTTGATCCCATTCCTTGTTTCCCACACCAATCATTACTCACATGGTCTTAGGAACTTTGGTAAGGCAATACCCGCATTAAGTGTCACGTAATATATGTTCTAAGCTCTATGAAATTAAACTAAATCACCACCATATTCACTGCATAATGTTTAACTACGCAATCCATCTTAACTGAAGGGCATAAATCTATTCAGCACTTGTCCCTCATGACGATAAACTGAATATTTGCTGGGAATTTCCGTCCATGGACCAGCCACGGGTCCCTAGAACTTTTTGGCCTCCCGGACTAAGTTATGATTTCGGACTATGTGGATTGGCATGGAATTAATATCCTCATTCACTTAGGGCTCTTTATGCTATGCCACACACATCCCCTTGAGACACCCCTCCATCCATCTTCCTTGCAGCAAGATGTTAAACTGAATGGGTACCACCATGCTTTATGCATCCCATCCTTTGGGTTTCAATCATCTTTCACATCTACAAGGACCACCGAATGGCATGAATGCTAGGTCCTAGGTCTATCCTACCATCTGAGCCAACGTCCCTGAGGATTTTCAATGAAAATTTGATACAAGTATCACATTGAGAATATGGTCAGCGGTAGACACTCATTTTATGTTCTCATTTCAGGTAATATTATATGGATACTATGTTGTTAACATGGTCATCAGTTATCCTCAATCATTATTTCAGTTCTGTGGTCTCCCAAATGACAGACATGGTGATTTACCCTTTCTACCCATATGTCCCACACAGATGACATTAAACTGGGAATCTACAGTATGATCTCTATGATCGTAAACTAATATCTACCATGTTTTTGTCGCATGACGTTCAATTGCATGACTTCTCGATAACTAAATTTTTCATGATTCCCATCCTCATGGGATACGTAGTAAAACCCAGACAATTTGTCTTTGGGTCCAACCCAGGATCATCTATCCTTTCTCTAGGCATCTTGGTCCAAGTTCTCTCTAGGAATCATGAATAGGGTGGCATATGCATGATTTTTTCCCTTATTCATTCCCTGTTATCCACCACTGCATACAAATTCCTCATCGAGGTACCCCCCCTATATTTGTCCTTGTCACATGATGTTAAATTGCACGAAATCTATGAACTATGTGTGGCTTGATTCCCGTACTTAGGGGATACGTAGGAATGCCCGAAAATATTTTCCTTCGGGTCATGCCCTATTTCTAGAAACATCCTCATATCTCTGGCCCCCTGTCCTGAGTCCTCTAGGGGGGATACTTGGTGTGGTATGAGATTATTCCTTCATTAACGTTGAGTTTTCAATATCCATTCCACATACCACCCTCTTGAGAGATCTTCATCCCCCTTTCCTCCACTCATCTCCTCGAGTCATCTGCTCTCAAATTGGGCCCCTCGACCCTCTTTGTAAATTCATGAATGTGCCCAAGATAAATCTTGTTTAAGAATTAGAGTGTTGGATTCTACATAGATATGCTATCGCACATTTTCATGCTTCATGTTACCCTTTACAAAAGCTTTCAACATCTATCACAATCGAAATGACCCTCGAACGACATGGATTCTAGGCCCTAATTATCTCCTATCATCTTGGGACAACATCCCTGAGAATTTCAAATGAAAATTTGATACAAGTCCTATATTGCAAATAATCTTAGTGGTTGACTCTCATTTTTTGTTCCCATTTCAGGTCACACAATATGGATGCTCTGTTTTGAACTCAGTCAACATTCATCCTCCATCATCATGCCACCCTCATTAATCCCTAAATATTGGTTCCATGATTCACATCATTTTCCAATCCATCATTTCCATATAGAATTTCGACACTCTTGGTGTTGTCCCTCATTATGCATCTGAACGTTAAGAGGACAAATCTACAGTGTGGTGTCATTCAAGGAACCACTCCTTCTCCCCTTTCTCTATATTCCATGTGCGGTGAAGAACTTCTCCTCTACTGTTTCCAACATCAAGCGTGGATCACATGGGCTTAGGGATACAATCAAGGTTTACACCCACTTCTAAGAGTATCACTTCTATGGTCCGAGCTCTACGAACTTAAACTAAGACCTCCCTACGTCCTTGTTGTATGACATTAAACTACAAAACACATTCAGAACTACATATGTCTTGATTTCCATCTTTATGGGATATATAGGAATGCCTGAACATTTCTTACTTGGGTCCATCTTAGGATCCCCTAATTACCCCTTATATTCATCCCTTTGGCCCTGACTCTTATCGGATTGTGTGGTGTGGTGTATGCGGGATTATGTTCTCATTCACATATTGTTTTCAAAATCCGCACCACGTACTCCCCATTTTAGGATCTAGTCACTCTTTCCTCTCAACCCGCATGATGTTAAACCACACTCTTGGAACTATGTATGGATTGATTCCTATAATAATGGGATACATAAAAACACCCAGGCATTTCGTCTTCGTTTCCGGACCCATATCCTCTGATCTCCCCCCCCCCCCCCCCATCTTGAAGTTTCTCATATGGATTTGTGCATGGTGTTATGTGGACCTGGTCCTCATGCACGCTAGGTGTGCTTTATCACACCTTTCACATTCTGTCTAAAACCTAGTTCTTCTCTATGGATGCAGACCATATGGCCTTAAACTATGCTTCCTAGTCCCGCATGACCATAAACTGATGTGTCTTTGCTTCTGTTTCCCTCAGAATTTGGGGATGACCTCCGTGATGGGAGGTTCAAACATTCCAATCAGTTTCTAACGGGTTTGTTCATAGAACCGAAAAAATCCAATGATTCCACATCCATTTGGACCTACTTTCCAAAGGTAGGCACTCATTAGTTTGTGGACTGATGAGGATTAGGAATTTGCATTGGTCGAGAGGATGGGAGGTCGGAGTCATCACACCTTTTTGAGGGGAATTATTGTCTACTCCGAGACTATCTTTATAGATTTAAGTTATGTTCGTGAATCCTTATTACATTAAAAAGTATAAAATGAGATTTCCTTCAGATCTGACAGTCAATGATTAAATATGTAGGAAATTTAGAGAATAGTTTCTATATATTTGAGGTTATTCATCGACAGAAAATCATCTGTATTTATTAGATATTCTTGGTCCATGGTATCCTTCGACACATTTATATATAAGTCTCTTGGTCATTATCATGACCATGCTGGTTTTAAAGTCACTCAGTGGGGCACTTGAAGTTTATTGTCATTCAGAAGGACATAGATTATTTCAGAATTGGGATTGAACCCGTAGATGGGATACCTACGTATCCTTTTTTTAGAAAAGGAATCATAACCCACCTAGTTTGAGTAAGGGAGTATGATGTTTGTGATTTATGGCTCAAAGAAGGATGTCATAATTACTTTTACACTCTAAGCTCACGTGATTCATGCTCATTGTGAGGAACAAGAAGTATTGGTAAAAACCAAACAATTGTTCCATGAAAGATACAATTACAAGAAATAATGTGGGGCTTATGTATGTATGACTGCCCAGATAAATGAAGATTAGGATTTACTTCAGGGAAGAAATCCAGGAACAGGGTCCATAAAGGTATACGTGCTTCATGGAGATTTGAATACTCTAACTTGGGGCTTACTCCTAAAAAGGAAGCCCAAATTAGGAGAGGACTTATGATTGGGTTTTACTCCTGTGAAGGAATCCCAGATCAAATGTAAATTAGGACTGGTTAAGAGAAATTAAGACTGGGGCTTACTCATGAATAGGAGGCACAGGTTAAGAGACTTGAAAAATTAAGGGACTTGGGGCTTACTCCTAATGAGGATGCCCATATTTGAGACTGGGGCTTACTCCTGAAAATGAGTCACAGGTTAAGGGAATTAAGGTTTGGGTCTTACTCCTAAGGAGGATACCCAGATGTGGGAACTTTAAGAAATGGGGCTTACTCTTGAGGAGGATGCCCAAATTAGGGGACTGGGGATTTCTCCTAAGGATGATGCCCAGATTTGAGAATTATAACTGGGGATTATTCCTGAAAAGGAGGCCCATATTTGAGACTAGTTCTATCATCTTAAAGGATGAGGTTGAATGAATGAAATCCCAATCTTTAGTGACATAAAGTTGTATAAATCACTAGGTTCTGAGAGATATTCCACAGAATTCCTTTCAAATAAGGATGTAAAATCAAGAAATAATGACATAAATGGCTCTGAAGAGTGTCTTGAAGACTGAATCTTGAATATGAGAGGTTGAATGACATAAGAGGGGTGAAATGGGCAAGAAGGGCACCCAAAAAGGCAGGGGCGCGCAAGTCCTGGAAGGTGCGTAGGTACTGCGTGGGCGCACAAGTCCTGGTCACGCGGGTATACCGGCGCGACACATGGGTACTTTCACGATGGTTAACCAGTAGGGTAATACTTGATCGAATCTTGGTTAAAGCCTTTATTATCCTCTTGAGGTTCTTCCAGAATAGTGGCACGCAAGTTCTATTGAAGGAGTTAGGCGGCGCGCAAGTGTGGCCATTTCCCTTAAGGGCCAGCCACTCAGGCACGCAAGTGTTGATGAGTTTCAACACTTAGGACTTCGTCCCCCTCTTTAGATCTTTCGTTCTAGGTAATAAATTACCTTAGAATTGTTTCGGAAGCATTGAAAAGAGACTAGGGCACCGGGACCTCAAATCTGAGTTTCTGGAAAAATTCTTCCTTTTCTCAAATGGGGGGCCCATAGGGTCTATTTATAGGTTGGAGAAGACCCCGGGCGGTTATCATTTAGGGCGCGCAAGTCACTTGCACGACCATTAGGTGTCGCACAAGTGTACTTGCGTGGCAGTGATGGAACTTGTGCGGCACATGTTCTTTTGAAGCCTTGTTCATGCCTTTGTCGATTTTTTATGTTTTCTTCAAAGGATGAATCAATTTCTGCTAAGGTATTTCCCTTTCTATTCTTTTAGAAAATGTGACAAAAAGGATCATAAAAAAAGTCCCCCCTCAAAGTTGGATCCGTAAGAATAAGGATGTGACTTTGAGGAAAAGAATAAAACCAAAGGGAAAGAGGCGCACAGGTGAGAGTCGCACAACTGTCATCGCGCAGGTGCGCGTCGCGTAGGGCCTGGCATGCAGGGGTATGGCCTTTAGTCGCACAGGGTACAGTGCGCAGGGATCTGTCCGCGTATATAAATAGAGGGCCTCACTTCAATACAAAGCATCTGGATTTCCAGATTTCAAACCTTCGAGCTCTCACCGTACAGGTCACCTTCGCCGCACAGGTTTCCATGTTTTCCGATGTTTATTTTCTATCGCACTGCTTTATAGGTATTTGCACTTGCACAGTGATACTTGCACGGCAAAAACTTTCATGGCTCATCCATGCTTGCACGTCAAATTAGACTTGCGCGCCTTAATGCCTCAGCCATTTTTTTCAAAAAAAGTTTTCAAAAAGTTTAGGAAAAATCAATCCATTTAAGTGTTAATTTATTCAACTCTTGTGCAGATTTAATGGCTCCCAAGAGAATCAGAATGGATGATGAACTGGATAGTAAGCACATTGATAACATGATGAACATTATTGGCCATGATTACTATGATATATGTGACAACACTCTCCCAAATTTGGCTATGTACTTGAAAAAATATCATTTAATTTCTGAAGAGCATCTACCTGCCTCTATACGGTCATGGTAATCTGCAAGGAGTCAATGTTCCAGATGCAAAGAATTATATGCCTAAGATGCAGCTGCACTACTACTCCTCTATTTCAGTTATGTTGTGCATTAAGAGCAACAACAATGGTGTGAACTTTTAAATTCTTCCTCCATGTCATTTCCTTGCAAATATGAAAATGGAAAACCCATGGGCTGAAATGTTTTCCGCTGCCGGTTGGTGGAGGGAAGACAAACATGGCATTAGAACAATATCTGAAAAGAGTACTCTCTCCAAATTGCTCTTTACTTCCAATGCTTCATTCTCAAATCCATGTATCTATCTTCCAAGTCTCTTGGACAGAAACAGAGTCACTGTTTGATTAGCATAAAATTTTCTCAAACCGCACTAAAGACCATTATTTTACAATTTTTCAAAGATGAGACGGTATCACTGCATCTCTTATGGTATCCAGTTGAATGAATGAATTCCAAGTGGCTACTGATGAAGCTCGGGATGTCGTAAATCAAATGAAGAGTTATGTTGAATGTCTTTTGTAATTCCTGAAAAAAAGAAGAGACTCTAGTCTGTGGATGTCCCTCTAATTCTTGTGCATCAATGAAAAACACTTTCACCTTCAATCATTTGTACCTTCATTCTCTTTTTCTATCTGATTTAAATTTTACCTAATCCAATGGGCCTAGTAAACATAGTTTGATTTTTACTAGGATTAATGTAAATAATCCTACAAACTTTGAACCTTTTAGTTTCTCAATATTACCTTAATCATATAAAATGTATGTTTAGTGAGCTGGAACTTGACTTTTATTCAGAGTTCTCTTGTCTTTTTTGGGCAGTTTAAAGTCATGCACGTTGGACATAAAGAGGCTAATGTTTAAGGTCTAAATAGCATTGACCGAATGGATTAGAATTGACTCAATTCCTTGACAATTCATCTGAAAACATAGTACCATACTCAAGTATAAGGGGGGGAATGTAAACTATGACTTAAGAATATTTGAATCTGAGGAATGATATAAAAAAGAGCTAAAAGTAATTAGAAGAATTAGTTACCAAGAATGAAGTTACCATTATTTAACAAACCCGTTAGGGGGTTGAATTATGCAGGGCCACCTACGGGCATTGGCTGCATAGTAAAATAAATAGTATCTTTTGGTTAACAAGTCTGTTATGTAGACTGTTTATGCAAGGCCGCCTATGGGCACGTGCTGCATAGTCAGGAAAAAGAACTCTAAGAAATTTACATTCCTAGTGCTAAAAGCCAGTGAAAGTTTATGGAGATTCAATTTTCCAAAGTATAGATTTTGTTGTATGGAGAGAGGTACTTGAAATATGGACAAGATATTTGCAAAAAAAATTATCGCAGAACTGGTACGATATTACTCCTACGAAGGTCTAAACCAAATGTAGGTAAGGATAATATAAACCATATACTTGAATACTTTTAGATCATGAAAAAAATATGGGACAAATATGTTAAGGATGGCTGCTTTTGCGGATCCCTATATACTATCATTTAAGACAAATAAGGACAAAAAAGGCATTCTTTCCGAGAATGAAGTTACCACTATCCAAAAAACCCGTTAAGGGGTTGAATTATGCAGGGCCACCTAAGGGCATTGGCTGCATAGTCAAATAATAGTATCTTTTGGCTGAAAAATCTGTTATGTAGACTGTTTATGCAAGGCCGCCTATGGGCACGTGCTGCATAGTCAGGAAAAATAATTCTCAGAAGTTTGACATTTTTGTGACTAGAAGTCATGAAAAGGGTTATGAAGATCTGAAAATATTTAAGGTTAGTATTATGAAACATAAATATGGGTATTGTCCAATGTATACAGAGATACACAGATCAATGCTAACGAAAATCATGTTGTGGCTGAGTCCTAAATTGAAATTTTGGACTTCACTACGAATCCCATAAGGATGGGAATCAAGCCATACATAGTTATTGAACTATAGTTTAAGGTAGTGTGGGACAAAAGGATTATGGATCTTAGTTTAGGGTCATAGAGCTTGGAACATTAAAAAAAATACACAGTGTCTGCTTTCATGCAGACTTTTCAGTGAAGGGACTGAAAGTGGAATTTGGGGTTAGGCCCAAAGACTTGGGGCTAGATTTGAGGGACACTCGAACGTTCCTACGTATCCCATAAGGATGGGAATAAAGCCCACGTAGTTCCAGAAATACCCTCTGTAGAAATTTGGTTCGTACATGTGAAGGGTGAAAGGGGACATTGGTACAATGATGGTTTAACCCAAGATAAAAGGTATCAGCATTACCATGTATGCACGTAGTCTTTGAAATGAAACATCATTGAAAAATCAATGTAAATAATGGTTACCTCTCAAGTGAGGGTATCAAAGAATATTGTAGTTTATTGTCATACTGGAAAAAAGTGTTGTATAGTTTAACGTCGTATAATAAGGACGAAAGTGAACCAATGTAAAGATATTGATTCTAGGGGTGGTTTCATGAATCAACATCATTTGAGATGGAGGTGAACTGATGTGAAGAGACTGATTTTGGGCTTGAACCTTGGGAGGTTTTCTAAGTACCCATCCTGGAAGGCAAGGGTCAAAGTCTGCGTAGTTCAATTAAAGAATGAATTAATGATCAAGTTGTTCTTGGGGACAACGACCTAAAAAAATGATGTTGTTGGGACTTACACATGGTTAGTAGCCCAGGGAGAATGTTATGGTTGAGGTTTTCTCTAAGCTCACGTGAGTCGTACTCAGTGTGAGAAACAAGAGGTAACAACAACCTTAACGATGCACAGTTTAATGTCATATAGGACATATAAAGGGACTATATAGTTTAAAGTCTTGCAGTTAGGACTATTGGTGTTGCACAGTTTAGTGTCATGTAGTAGGGACAAAGTACAGTTTAATGTCATGTAGGACATATCAAAGGAATTTTTGTACAGTTTAGTGTCATGTAGTTAGGATGATGGAGACAACAGAGTTTAACATCATGTTGGAGGAAAAATATGACTGTGCAATTTAATGTCATGCAGTAAGGACAAAAGAGTACACCATTTACCATTATGTTGGACATATTGGGGATTTTTTCCACAGTTTAATGTCATGTTGGATGAAAAAGGGACGATACAGTTTAGCGTCATGTTGGATGAAAGTGCGAATAGTTTAAGGTCATATTCATGGACCGTTGCTGTATAGTTTAACGTCGTATAGTAAGGACGATGAAGGGGACACAGTTTAACGTCATTTTGGATGTATGTGCAAATAGTTTAGGGTCATATGCTTGGACCGTTGATGATGAAGTTTAACGTCTTGCTGGAACAAGGTGTTCTTTAATGTCACACTGGACCATTGATTATGTAGTTTAACATCTTTCCGGATGTACGAGACTTTTATACAGTTTAGAGTCATGTAGTGAGGATGTCACAGTTTAACGTCTTGCTGGACGGTGGTGTAGTTTATGGTCATACCAGACCATAGGGGGACTGTGCAGTTTAATGTCATGCAGTGAGGAAAAATTAGGGAATTTTTTCCCACAGTTTAACGTCGTGTGGGACGAAATTAATAAAAATAGTTTAATGTCATATGTATGGACTGTTGCTGTATAGGTTAACATCATATAGCAAGGACGATGATGACATTTTGTGTTTATACAGAATACTTATTAAAAAATCTGGCATTAGTTGGAGTAGTGATGAGTTCTCCATCCATCGAGATTAATGAATAAGGTCCATTGGAGTAGACCATATGTATTGAATAAGGTCCTTCCCATTTTGGCTCAATCTTGGGAGGTTTCTTTCCTGGT
Source organism: Viscum album (assembly GCA_963277665.1). Lineage (NCBI taxonomy): Eukaryota > Viridiplantae > Streptophyta > Magnoliopsida > Santalales > Viscaceae > Viscum > Viscum album. Next base: position 586,245,134 of record OY728130.1, read on the forward strand.
ATCATTGGAGTTCTGAGAACTAATACCAATTCTCCCTGAGTGAATGAACAGAGACAAACATTTTTGTTAAAAGCTCGTGCTATTCAATTCTGATAGACTTCCAAGTGGTGAAAAGTGCACAATATTTTATCATCTAACCGCTCCAATTCATTCAATTTATTTTGAGATTGTTCATCTATAGATGAATGATCAAAAATGGCTAATCTGAGTGAAGGCAATTGAACTTCAATTGGCAAGACTTCTTCCGTTCCATATACCAATGAATATGGAGTTGACCGGGTTGTAGTGCGGGTGGTAGTCAGATAATCCCATAAAGCATGAAAGAGTTTATCAGGCCATGATTTCTTATCTTTATCCATCATCTTTTGCAGTGTATTTGATAGAGTCTTGTTGAAAGCTTCTATCTAGCCATTGTCCACTGCATGATACTGAGATGAATGGTTGGATTTGATGTTGTATTCTTGATACAACTTCTTCACCTCGAATGAACAGAAGTTGGTGCCATTGTCCGTCAATATGGTATAAGGGACACCAAATCTGGTAATGATGTTAGACATGATGAAGCTAACAATTCATTTAGAACTGAATTCCTTGAGAGGTATTGCCTCTGCCCATTTGGAAAAGAAGTCAGTAGCAGTAAGAATGTACTTAAACTACTCGGTCATAGCCGAAGGGTAAGGTCCCACCACATCCATTCCCCATGTGAAAAATGGCCATGAGTATTTAGCGGTATGAAGCAAATCTAGAGGACGATGAATGAAGTTGGCATGTAGTTGGAATGAATGAAACTTCTTTGTGAAATCAACACAATGTTGTATCATTGAAGGCCAAAAGTTTCCAAGCCTTTGAATATGATCAAACAGTCTATGTCTAGACTGGTGGGCACCACAGACTTCTGCATGCACTTCTTTCATGACAACCGTTGTCTCATCACCATCAATGCATCTGAAGAGAACTCCATCAAAACCACGTTTGTAGATAATTTTCTCTATGTGATCTGGGCTATCATAAAGAGTAAAATTGACCACATGTCGCTGGATTTGTTCTTTCTTGGCTCTATCAGGTGGAAGTGTTTTATTTTGAAGGTGTTCCCTGATAGGTGACATCCATCTGGTAGTATGACCATACGGTTCAGGAATGGGACTAATTTCATTAATTTCCTCTGTTCTGATTTGAACATAAGGTGAAATTGCACGACGGTGGGCAATACTGATGGTTGTCTCGTCCCGATTTGGATCTTCCAGAGTTGTGGCTATATTAGCCAGTGCATCAGCTTGAGCATTTTGTGATCTTGGGACATACGAAAATGACGGTTCTGAAGGGAATTCCTCCATTAACTCTCTGATTTAATCATACAAAGGGATTAGTACTTCTTTTCTGATATCATAATCCCCATTTCTTTTTTTGATTACCAGGTCTGAATCACCTTTCACCTTTAAGTGATAAACCTGTGCATGAAGCGCAAATTCCAAACCTGTGATGAGAGCTTGGTATTTTGCTTCATTATTGGTACCATCTTCCTATAATAAGAAGGAATATGGTAATACTGCCTTTTCTGGAGAAATGAGCACAATTCCTAAGCCAAATTTGTTGAATTTAGGATTTTCCATTTTCCTTCTCTATTGGACTTCTGGAAGCACCATCAAAATACATTTCCCATGCTTGAGGAATTTCATGAATAGAGAAGACTTCCTCATTAGGGAGTTCAATATCTGAAGATGTGTCTTCCATTGAAGGGTGTTCAGCCAGGAAATCATCCAGAGCTTGGCCATTTGTCGCCTTTTGAGACACATACTGAATGTCGAATTACTGTAAAATAACATCCCACCTTACCAGTTGTCCTGTAAGCATTGGACGACTAAGGATAAATTTGAGCGGGTTATTGCGAGATACCAATTGGACCTCGTGATGTTGCAGGTAGTGTCTCAACTTCTGAACTGCAAAGATTAATGCCAGGCAGCACTTCCAAATACTTGAATACCGGGTTTCTGCTTCAAGCATAGTTCAACTGAGATAGTAGAGGCTGTTTTCATTCCCAACATCATTCTTTTGAACAAGAAAGGCACCCAATGATTGCTCTAGAGCAGTCACGTAGATGATAAGTGGTCTTCCTTTAAGAGGTGGCTAGAGTACCGGCGGACTCAAGAGGTATTTCTTGAGAATATCGAATGCTTCTTGGAATTCTTCAGTCCACTGGTAAGTGACTCCCTTCTTCATCAATTTGGTGAAGTGTAAACATTTTCCTGCCAAATTGGCGATGCAACACCGAATATAGGCTAATTTTCCTTGAAGTACTCTTAATTATTTCAAATTTTGAGGAGGTGATATACCAAGGATTGACGTGGTCTTCTCAGGATTGACTTCAATACCACGATGGCATACAAAAAAGCCGAGAAATGTTCCTGAGGTTACCCCAAAAGAACATTTTAAGGGGTTCATCTTCAAATTATGTTGTCCAAGCTTGTAGAATATGACTTTAAAATCAGCCAAGTGATTAGAACTTTGTTTGTATTTAACCACCAAATCGTCTACATAGCATTCAACAAACTTCTCTAAGAAGGGTTTGAAGATACAATTCATGACACGCTGATATGTTGCACCTTCATTCTTTCAGCCAAAGGGCATGACTCGGTAGAAAAACACACCATGAAGGGATTTGAAGGCTGTGGATTCCTCATCTACTGGGGCCATTCAGATCTGATTATATCTGGAATATCCATCCATGAAGGAAAGTGCATCATAACCACCTGTTGCATTAATTAAAAGTTCTGTAATCGGAACTGGGAAATCATCCTTAGGACAGTGCCGATTAAGATCTCTGAAATCGATGCAAACTCTAAATTGTCTGTTATTTTTCTTTATAGGGAAAATATTAGCCAACCACTTGGGATACTGAACTTCTATGAAGAAGTTAGATTTGATAATCTTATCCACTTCAGCTTTAATTTTGGAAGCATAAGTTGGGTGTGTTCTTCTCGTGGCTTGCTTAAATCCTTGATGTTCTTCTGGTAAACCCAAATGATAAGTAGCAACATCAGGATCAAGCCCGTGAATTTATGTATAGTTCAAAGAAAATATATCTCTATTTTTCTTTAGAAACGAAATATACATCTCTTGCTCTTCAAGAGTCATGGCCGCACTGATTAAAGTGGGGGCGTGGATATTCTTTTGTACCCAGATTTATTTCTCTGAGTTCGTCCACAGTGGTAGAGATACCCTCTTCAAATGACTGAGGATCATCTCTGAAATCATCCTCTTCTTCTTCTCCATGTGTTATTTCTTCCGTTTCTACTTGCATTGTAGATGATGAAGCAGAATTTTCATGATCAGAAGAGATGTCAAAATTTGCATATCTTGAAGAAGAAGCTTGCATTTTCGACCCGATTGATGATGAAGGGTCTTCTTTCGGTAATAAAGAGGAGATTATGGATTGAGAATTTACATCATTGTTAACCTCAGATGTTTCTATAACATCTTCTGGCCTAATTGGAGAAGTATAGACTTGTTGGATTTCAGCAGATGAAATGAAGACGTCACCATTTGTGCTTTCATAACTACTTGGTGGGTTACCAATTTCTCCCATTTTGTCTGGCTCGATTGCGGTAATTGACATTATGGATCTTTCCATTAGAGTATTTTGATTTGGGTCTATCTTGTCAATTTGACTAATAGGCAACACATAATCTGTACTCACATGTGTAAATGGATTTACTGGAATCTTCTCCAAACCATATGGAGCATCAACTTTGGTAATCTCTTCTATGTGGATTTCTCCCTTCCCTTCTAGTGATAGAATTCCGCCTCAATGTATTGAGACTCTAATGTCTTGAATGGAGCCTTATCACCATACAATGTACCAAATTGACCATCAAAACAATATTTGAGACATTGATGGTATGATCAAGGAATAGCCGCATGTTGATGTAGCCAGGGTCTTCCAAGAAATATGTTAAAAGCCGAGTCTTGATCAACAACCATGAAATACGAATTGGATACAAGATATACAAATTGAGTTATGAGTTTAACTTCGCGCAGTGGTTCTTGTTCATTTTTATCATATCCTTGTAACATCATGGTAGAAGGAGATAAATCAAATTCCGTGAGGCCCAATCGATGAAGTGTACAAATGGGCATGAGGTTGACTCTTGAACCATTTTCAATGAAATCTCTTCAGATGTCTACGCCATTGACCTTGCTAGATAAGTACAAAGGTCTAATATGACCATGAAAAATATCATCTTCATCTTCATCAGTAAAAGTTATTATTGCATGGCATTCTGCAGGATTATTCCCTATGTGATAGACTTCAGCTGAAGCAATTTCAGCTTCAAACTCCTGAGGACTTGACAAGGCCTCGATGAGTGCTTCCTGAAGATCTTTTGATAGATTCAGAGCATCTAGAATTGATAATCTGGATGGTACTTGGGTGAAGTGTTTCAATACATCATACTTTTGATCCAGAGGTCTGTGTTTCCCAACAAGAATATGTGGTTTAGTAGGTACATTGGAAGCCGATGCTTTGAAAGTTGATGCATCTTGTATTGGGATAGGAGTTGGCAATATTCCTAGTTTTGGAAGATTATACCAATTAGATCCATTTACTTGCTGAGAGGAAGAATATGGAACCTTCAATTGGTCTTCCAAAATAACTATTCCAGGACTGAATTTTCTATTGGTAGAAGAACTTGCTTGTTCATGCTGAGCTCGCTGAAGGGCTCTACCACGAGTTTCTGCTACGTACACAGTTCTAGCAGGGGTAAAATTGGAATAGTGGCTTCTAAATGATCCGTCTTTTCCCCTGTATCCTAAGCCTTTGGAACTTCCTCTTATTCCCCGATTTGATACAGGGAATTCAAGATCTTCGAAATCAAAACTGCGACTGGCATATGGATCTGTTAATTGAATCATATTAACAGAACCAAAGATTAACTCTTATTCTGATGAAGACTCCACCTGATTAGCCTGTTTAGGCTATGCCGTTTGGTGGGGCGGTGCCCGTGGCTTTGAAGTAGATGGCATGAAGTCTGCCAAAGTCAAAGACAACATAGGCATTGACACATACTCATCTTCTTTTGATTCATTTTCTTTCTTTGAATCATGCAGTTTCTTTGAGGAATTTCCCTCTGATGAAGAGGGTTTTGCCGCAACATTCATGGAAGAAGACACAATCGGTTTCTTTAATTGTGTTTGCAAAATAGCATGAGTTTGGTTGATTGTCTTTCTGACCATCCAATCATCATACTTCTATGCATTTTTGCTTTTGACTTCTTTCCACTCACCTTCCTCCTCTGGAACTGTAGCAGTAACACATGCTACCTGAGCTGAAGAACCTTTCAGTTTGACTTGTCCCAAGTCAACCATTTTTTGCAGGAGGTCCTTGAAGACAAAACACTCCTGGATGGGATGCCCCAACATTTGATGAATGGGGAAATAATTGGGACGGTCTTCATCCCTTTCTTGTTTGAACTCTTAGGAATTGGCAATTGAACCAAATTATTTTTCTAGAGCTGAAATGAAATAACCAGGAACCTGTTCATTTTAGAAAGAGTATGTTTTTCTCTTCAAATCCTCAAATTGTTTTTGTATTTGATCTCTTTGATCGTCTTGACAAAACAACCTCTTCTGTTGGAACTCATGAGGTGGATCCCTTCGAGAAGATGATGGTTTTGAAGTAGAAACATGTACAGGTGCTTGTTTAATCATAACTGTAGCAGTTTCTGCTTTACCCATTCTTCTTCCTGGAGCTGATGGAATTACATGAGATTTAGACTTAGCATGTATAAGGGAATATTCAATCTGCTGAAAAACTGAAGTAAGGTCTTGAAACCCTCCAGTGTATTTCATAGGGATTAATAGCATGCGTAATTCATCACGCAGTTTCTCCACACAGATTGGCAACAATTCCTCTTGAGGGAGTGCTAAGCGTAGGGAATATGTTAATCCTTTCAGTGAGCAATGAAATCTAAGACCCTTTCATTCTCTCTTTGCTTACAGTTTGTAAGATCGAAAATTGCTGTCTTTGGAAAAGTTGAGATGAACTGAAGAAGGAATTTTTGGCGAAGATCTTCTCATCCGGTAATTGACCGGGATTGCAAACGTGTATAACAGACAAAGGCTAGTCCTTGCAAGGTCCGTACGAAGAATATGAGTTTTAATGCTTCTTGCTGCTCCGGAGTTCCCATCATAGGATCACAACAAGACACATAATGCGTCAAATGCTATTCAGGGTCGCTTAATCCATTGAAAATAGGGAATACAGGGTTTCCAAAACTGGATGGAGGAGAGATTGAATCTACCCATTCAGGGTAAAATTTCTTTTCTGGTTGAACCTGCGCACATTTCCCTTACATAGTTTCTAACCGATCTGTTAATGATTCAATGGTGGTTATTAACTTTTGAGAAACATCTGGTTGAACTTGGACTTAGGTAGGTGTAATGACTGGATCTTGGACAGATGTGGTGGTTGGTGCTGCTACTGATGGTAGCACTACCAACTGTTGTTGCACTAGACCTGTAGGATTAGACCTGTGAGGGTGTACTGATAGAGGAGGATATTCTTGATCCCTCTCAATAGCTGCAACAAATTCCCTTGGCTGACTAACTCCAACTCGCTTAGGAAGAAGACTACCCTGAAGTAGCCCTGCATTCAACCTCCTTAATTCCTTCATTTCTTCCTCCTGTTGTGCAAACTGTTGCTCTAGTGAGAGAGATTTTACTTCTCCAGAGGAAGGATATGTAACATGATTATTTCCCCTCCCTTTTTTGGATCCTTTTAATAGAGGGGGAAGTGGGTTACTCAAAGGATTACCTAGGTTCTAAGTAATCCTTTGATTTCGTGTACGCACACCTTCTTCATTTGTGTCGGTGCGTACATATTCTTCAGCAGGAACCTCTTCATCTAAGTCCCATGAGTGAGCCTCATCTGGTGGATCAGCAACAACGGCATTGATGAAATTGATTGATGCATAACTCGTCGCATCCCTTCTATCAGCATTTCTGTGATATTTTCTTCTTCCATTTGTTTTATAAGACATTGCCTTTTGTTGATTCGATCCCTCAGGAAATTCTTGACGAACAGTAATTTGGAGGGAATCTCCTGATAATTTGGATCTTTGTTCCTCTTGAGGATTCTTCCCCAATCGAGAAAAGACCGACTTTCTCTGAGGAGGGGATTGATGATTTGAAAAAGTCCCCAGTCTGGTGGACTGGGGCTGTTCCTGCTCAACTCCTCGAATATTATTTGTTGATTCTGAGGGTTGGTTTAAAAAGAGTCCCCAGTCTGGCGAGCTGGGGTGGCTCTTAACATGCTATATCTGAGACTTTCTTAAAATCTCTCCTAATCTTGCGAACCTTAGTCTGGAAATTAGCTGGATGCATTAACCTGTATCCACTTTTATCACCTGGTTCAAAAGACCATAGGATGATTTCTGACACTTCTGTCACTTGGTGATGTTCATGCTCCAAACGAGAGGCCTATTCAATATTCTCATTTTCTTGATGCAGGAGTAAGTCAACAACTTTTTCTCTGTATTCTTGATTTTGAGAGGCACTAGTTGAAGCCTGTTCTTGAGCAAGATTTTGATTACAAAACAAACCCCATTGACTGTGGCCGACCATGGGCAATAACATTACATGATACCATTTTTAGTGGGCTCTGCTGACTGGAGAGCACCATGAAATGCAATGCTCCATGAACACCCCATCCTCTGACATGAATACCAGATGAGGCATTGGCAATTAACTGGCACAAATTTCTTAGTGAGCCAAGGCATGAATGCTGAAGGTCTCTCTGTTGCTTTTCAGCCTTCGGATATCGAGAGACTGATAGAGATGCCAAGTCAATTTGCTGTTGTATCCCTTCTTTTATCTTAACATGATTTTCATATTCATTATAAGATAATACTTTCTTTTTCAACTGACAAATAGTTTTCCATATGTTGAGAAGAATATCATGAATTCTATCTTCCGTCACCATTTCTAGAATGTTATACTGATAATCAGCCAGAGGCTAAAACATGACTGGCACATCACCTTTTTCCAGTTGGTTTCTCATGTTCATCATTTCCTCATTATCATTTGATGAAGATTATTCTACTTGTTTTGACCAGAGCTGGTTCTTCCTTGTTGCTTCATTGGATTCAACAGGATTGGTAGAGAAATCACTGATTAAAGTATAAGATGCATGACTTAGGAGTGGTTTATAGAATGACCAACACCCTGGGCTATATTTTGATTGATAAAGTATTTCACCTACTAGCGATGAAGCATCAAACATGATTGGTTTCGCATTTTCCAGTGCCTTAATATAAGAGGGCTTTCTCGGCACTACATTGTCCACTAGAGCATCTTCCGGGCAATGTGTATCACAACTGTGGAGAGGACTTTTGTAGTGAAATTCATAATCATGGGGAGGACCACCATAATGGGTTACAACAAAAGATGAGATCTCTTGCTCCTTGTTCTTCTGACCACACAGAGGGTTCCTGTGGCTCTCATCTGAAGATGAAACATCGAGATCGACCGAAATGTCATGAAGCAAGCCTTCATGAGGAAGTATCTATTGAAGTCCTTCGGAATTAATGTTCCCACTATTGGGAAATGAGGGAGTATAATCTTGGATTCCAACAGATAATTGTATAAGGGCTTCACGAACTCCAGTATCAAGAAAGGCCTTATTACAGAATAGCTCTTGATCTCCTGATTGTGCTAGGCATGTCTTCTTCTTAGATGCCTTCTTACTCGCTTTGGAAACCACTAGTTGACGAAAGTGGCTGCTCTGAGCAGGTGTATGTGCTTGATCAAGAAAGATGGCCAGGTTAGGTTGACGATCTCCACTCAAATCAGGTGTATGTGCCTGACTTGGTTGTCTGTATAATATGGGGGAGTATGCCCCACAACCCTCTTGGACTGGAACAGATGTTTGTGTCTGTTCCGGAGTGAATTGTTGATGTGTCCCTCCACAGGTAGGGATAGATTTATGTGTCTTTCCCTGAGATGCTGCTAAAGTTGTTATAATATCTTGGAAGGCATCCAGAGTATGAGCAGTGATTTGCTTCTACTCTTTCACCATTGATAGAATATGATTGGTGACTTCAGCTACTGGAATAGGGATATACATCCATTCTGGGCTTGGAGTACGTGTATGTGCCTGCTCATTTCCTCCTTTTCCTGTTAGTGAATCCTGACAGTACTCAAGTGTGGGGGCAGAGAGTTGAGTCTGCCTCCTGTTTGTTGTCAGGGCGTTCCGACTAACTTCTCCAAATGCTACCATGTAAGACTGTTTGTAGGATTGATTAATACTAGCAGGTGTATGTGCCTGCTGATTGCATTTCGCCGAATGTGGTTGACGAGATCCTTCATATGTTGTCAGACAAGCCTACTGACTAGCTGATGATGTATAAACATGTGTATGTTACTGCCTATAGTACTTTTCCGGAATTGCCTGGCGGGATTCGCATGATGCTTCCTGACGAGTCTGCTGGATAGCGGAATTAAAACTGGTAGGTTTGTGTGCCTGCTCGTTGCTTGCCACCGAGTAAGGTTGGTGGACTTCTACGGAGATGGCAGAGATGAGAACCTGCTCACTGTTGACCGGATTCCGCCTCTGGCGATTCGTCTTGCCTGCTCAGGTTCGAGGAACCTGAGCCGAACACCTGGATTCGGTACCCTCATCATGTTGAGGGCGCACTGCCGCATGAGTCTGGCAGCGATTGTTGGTGGGAGGCCTCAAGAAGGACTCCTGTTTCTTTGAATTAAGGCCCTAAGGGACATGCTCATTCACCTCCTCAGAATATGGGAGTGAATGGTGATTTCATTCTGGGGATAATGACCCGAAACGGTTGGAGACAGTGGTTAGCACTGCCTGCTTCTTGATCACTGGTCATCGCTGTCTGGACGACTGGTGTGAGTTGTTCACTTGGAGGGCTCGTCGGGCAGCCTCCAGAGTTGGAATGGTACTGTGTTGACGGTACTCCCTAACCAGTGCATTTGATACCCAGCGTTGAAGACTCTGAGTAGGTGATTTCATCCTTAGAGCGGATGACGATCCAGCAGGAGTAGCAGCAATGGAATTTGCAGCAACAGTATTCACAGGTGTGAACTTGAGAGAATCCATTTTGGAAATGCATAAGATCTTGGAAAAGAGTGCATGTTTGATATAACAGACGTAATCAAGATAAATTCAGCCACTACATATTTTGGATGAGAACATATGTCAATGATTGTTTTTGTTGGCCCTCTCATTGAGTATTAAATAGGGTCTTAACAAATAGGTAAAACATCATTTTAACTTGGTTAAGGATTCACGTCGGGTTCACCATTTTTTGTTTCCCTCAGAATTTGGGGATGACCTCCTTGATGGGAGGTTAAAACAATCCAATCGGTTTCTAACGGGTTTGTTCGTAGAACCGGAAACATCAAATGATTCCACATCCATTTGTACCTACTTTCCAAAGGTAGGCTCTCATTAGTTTTTGGACTGATGAGGCTTAGAAATTTTCATTGGTCGAGAGGATGGGAGGTCGGACTCATCAAACCTTTTTTAGGGGAATTATTTTCTACTCCGAGACTCTCTTTATAGATTTTAGTTTGGTTCATGAATCCTTATTACATTACCAAGTATAAAATGAGATTTCCTTCAGATCTGACAATCAATGATTAAATATGTAGGAAATTTCAAGAATCTTTTTTATGTATTCGAGGTTCTTCATCGATAATGAATCATCTGTATTTATTAGAGATTCTTGGTCAATGGTATCCTTCGACACATTTATATTGAAGTATCTTTTTCATTACGATGACCATGCTAGTTTTAAAGCCACTCATTGGGGAACATGAATTTTATTGTCATTCATAAAGACATAGATTATTTCAGAATTTGGATCGAACCCGCAGATGGGCTACCTACATATCCTTTGTTTAGAAGAGAAATAAAAACAGACGTAGTTCGAGTAAGGGAGTATGATGTTTATGATTGATGGCTCAAAGAAGGATGTCATAATTACTTTTACACTCTAAGAATGTGTGAGTCATTCTATTTGTGAGAAATAATAGGTATTGGTAAAAACCTGACAATTGTGCCATGAATGATACAATCATAACAAATAATGTGGGGCTTATGTATGTATTACTACCCAGATAAATGAAGATTAGGATTTACTTTAGGGAAGAAATCTAGGAACATGTTCCATAAAGGTATATGTTCTTCATGGAGATTTGAATACTCTAACTTGGGGCTTACTCCTGAAAAGGAGGCCCAAATTAGGATAGGACTTATGATTGGGTTTTACTCCTGAGAAGGAATCCCAGATCAAAGGTAAATTAGGACTTGTTAAGAGAAATTAAGACTGGGGCTTACTCCTGAAAAGGAGGCCCAGGTTAAGAGACATGAGAAATTAAGGGACATGGGGCTTACTCCTAAGGAGGATGCTCATATTTGAGACTGGGGATTACTCTTGAAAAGGAGGCCCAGGTTAAGGGAATTATGGTTTGGGGCTTACTCCTAAGGAGGATTCCTAGATGTGGGAACTTTAAGAATTGGGGCTTACTCCTGAGGAGGATGCCCAAATTTGGGGACTAGGGCTTACTCATAAGTAGGATGCCCAGATTTGAGAATTATGATTGGGGCTTATTCCCAAAAAGGAGGCCCATATTTGAGACTAGTTCTCTCATCTTAAAGGAGGAGGTTGAATGAATGAAATATCAATGTTTAGTGACATAATGATGTGTAAATCACTAGGTTGTGAGAGATATTCCACAGAATTCCTTTCAGATAAGGATGTCAAATCATGAAATCATGCCATAAATGGATTTGAAGAGTGTCTTGAAGACTCAATCTTGAATAGGAGAGGTGGAATGACATAAGAGGAGTGAAATGGGAAAGAAGGGAACCCAAAAATGCATGGGTGCGCAAGTCCTGGCAGGCGTGCAGGTACTGCGTGGGCGCACAAGTCCTGGTCACGCAGGTATACCTGCGCGACACATGGGTACTTGTACGGCAGCTAACCAGCAGGGTAATAATTGAGGGACTCTTAGTTAAAGACTTTAGAATCTTCTTGATGTTCTTCCAGAATAGTGGTGCGCCAGTTCTATTGAAGGAGTTAGGAGGCGCGCAAGTGTGGCCATTTCCCTTAAGGGATGGCCACTCAGGCGCAAAAGTGTTGATGAGTTCCAACACTTAGGCCTTCCTCCCCCTCTTTATATCTTCCGTTCTAGGTAGGAAATTACCTTAGAAGTGTTTCGAAAGCTTTTAAAAGAGACTAGGGCTCCGGTAGCTCAAATCTGAGTTTTTGGAAAAATTCTGCCTTTTCTCAAATGGGGTCCCACAGGGTCTATTTATAGGCTGGAGAAGACCCCGGGCGGTTATCATTTAGGGCACGCAAGTCACTCGTGCGACCATTAGGCGTTGCACAAGTGGACTTGCGTGGAAGTGATGGATCTTGTGCGGCACATGTGCTTTTGAAGCCTTGTTCATGCCTTTGTCGATTTTTGATGTTTTCTTCAAAGGATGAATCAATTTGTGAAAAGGTATTTCCCTTTCCATTAATTTAGAAAATGTGACGAAATGGAGTGTCAATAGCTGCAAGACATTAAAATTCAAGAGTTGGTCCTATCATACGACCATAAATTATGAACATATCATCCTGGTCACACAATGAAAATCGGCACTACATTGAGGTGGCCTCACTTGAGGGGGAATCATATTTGATATTGGCTCTCCAGCATGCCATTTTTCAAGGCTGACATATGGCTTTATTCCTATAGCGACACTCTAATTATCCATTCTAGGTTTCTCTCCTCACAAAAAAACAACACACATTCAACCTAAAGAACAATCAAGATCCATAAAATTCCACTTCTTTCGGTGCACATGCCAGACATGCATGGCAGTATTGTACTGGCCATGGTACCCTTCCATTACATCTTTCAAAACTATTCATGGATTGATTCCCACCATAATAGGATATATAGGAACTCCTAGGCACGTTTCCTTGGGCCTAGCCCAACTTTCATTTTTGGTCACTCAACCTAAAATCTGCCATGGGAGCACAGGGTGTGATGCAGACTCCTATTATCCTCATTCACGTTGGGTGTTGCAACAACCGCACCATGTGTCTCCCTTTTCTCCTTTTCATTATGGTCCAAGATCTACTTCCTAAAAATAACATATATCTACATCTTTGTAACATGAAGTTAAGTTTCACGTCATCTTTATAACTATGTATGGCTTGATTCCCATTCTCATGGGATATGTTGGAACACATAGAAATTTCATCTTCGGGTCTAGCTCCAGGAATCTCAAATCCGACCCCTTCTTCTAGACCCTTATCCGAAATTTTGTGAAAATTATTTGGTGTGGGGTGGACTTTTTATGTTCCCATTCACGTAGGGTTTTGCAATAACCACACCATGTGTCTTCCATCTCAGAGCTCAGCCTAGTCTGAGTTCTATGACTATAAACTGAGATCTTCATGTGAGAAGTACATGTTGCTTGATTCCTATCCACATGGGATACATAAGAACACCCATATGTTTTTTCTTAGGGTACAACCCCATGAATGTGTCACGAGATGGGAGGCCTCTTTGGTCCTCACCTATGTCAGGTTTTTCTACATATCCACCCTATGGACATTCCATTAAACCAAGTTCCCTCCTGATGGTCCACTCTATGACCTTAAACTAAGAGTTTGAATCCCCATGACCCTTTTCCTTGGAAATGGGTTCAGCTCCCTCTATCTGACATGTCTCATTCGTGCACTCAAATGGAACATGGCAAAGATCTCAAAGCATTAAAATATTGCATGGAAATTCCCTCATTTCATGTTCATGCTTCATGATTCCTTTATTTGGATCCCCATCCGCATCCACATCTAAAGGGAACCCCCTTATGGCCTAGTCTCATGCCACATTGGCTTACCTCATGTCTGGAGACAACACCCCTAAAGACCTCATACGACATTTTGAGACATGCCCCTTGTTTTTGACATGGTCAGCAGTCGACCCTCATTTGTCTATCCCCATGCCAGGCTAACACAAAATAAAATCTATGTTTTGAACATGGTCAATAGTTATCCTCTATCTTCACACCGCCATCATTTTGATACATATCTCGAGCACCATGATTCACATATTTCAACTCTATTATGTTCAATTGTAATACCAACACACTAGGTTTTACCCCTCTCTGCATCTATGTGCGTTAATTGTACAGGTCAGTAATATTGGGATGTCATTCACCAAGAATTCTATTACTCCCAATGTGTATCTCCTTGTACAAGGAAAATTTGATCCCTACTCCCTATTTCCCACTTCGATCACGACTCACACGAGCATAGTTGTTTTTTTGGGACGTGTACTGGTGTAGCCGTACTGCGCATGCCTTTCATCCCACATGATGTTAAACTGTTATCTCAGAACTAAATACGGCTTGATTCCTATTTTTAGGGTGTACGTTGGAATTCTCAAACACTTTGCCTCAGGTCCAGTCCAAAATTTGCCATCTTCGGTCTATCGACCAAATATTTCCCCTAGGTATACATGGTGTGGTGCAAACTCTTTATATCCTCATTTACATTGGGTTAACATCTACCACATCACGTGATCCCCCCTTTGGGATCTCCCCTTTCACTCTCCATACTAACATACGATGTTAAACTTAAAAGGTCCTCCAAAATTACATATTTATTGATTCCCATATTTATGGGATACATAGGAACACTTGAGAACCTTCCCTCGGCTCTAACTCCATGTTAGGCCACCTCTGGTCTATTACTAAATAATCCCATAATGAACACATGATGTGTTCCATACCTTGTTGTTAATCATTCACGTAAGAATAGGTACCACACCACACATTTCCTTTATGGGTATCCATGTCATTGATGCATGAATTTAAACCGTGATTCTACCTTGAGCATGTTTAGGATACCCCATGATAAATATGGGATGTGTCAACTTCCTCACCAGAGAGGATTCCCCCTACCAGATTCGATCTTTATCCACGTCGTGCTCAAGACAAAGTATGGCTGGATTCCTGCACTAGAAGGATAGGTAGTGACATTTGGATGTCTAGTTCCCAGATCCATCCATGTTCTTTTAAACCATCTATATAGTTGTTCGGGCATAGTCCCCTATTTAGTGATCGTTCATTGCCTCTTTCCTCACCATATGATGTTAAAC
Source organism: Viscum album (assembly GCA_963277665.1). Lineage (NCBI taxonomy): Eukaryota > Viridiplantae > Streptophyta > Magnoliopsida > Santalales > Viscaceae > Viscum > Viscum album. Next base: position 586,260,311 of record OY728130.1, read on the forward strand.
TATGTGTTTATCATCCTCATTGGTATGACATAAAACTTTGAGCCACTCTAGGTTCTCTCCAGACATATATTATTCATAAATGAGTCAGATCCCTGATCAAAATGATACCTGATGTGCTTTCATCATGATGGTGTAATTTCAAGAGTGTTGGTCTCCATTAGAACAACCCATCAGTCAACCCTCCACACTTTTCATTCCCTTTATTTGGACCCTCATCATATTTGATGCCTAAAGGAACCCCCTAATTGAATGGATGATCGACCTATGGTTCACCTAAAACCCTGGGCTAACGTTCTAGAAGACTAATAGATGACATTTCGAGTTAGGACCCCTGTTCTGAGCATGCTCAGTGGTCAGTCCTCATTTGTTATCCCTGTGCCCGGCTAACACAATAGGAATATTATGTTTCAAACACAGTCAACATCTATCACTCATTATCATGCCATCCCTATCATGTTCCAAATTTTGGGTATCCTGATTCACACATTCCAAAACCCTCTGTTTGGATTGACTCTAACGCCCATGGAATTAACCTGCTCATGCACTAGGGTACGTTGGGAAAACAGAAATTCAATTGTTCTGAGAAATCATTCTCTAGTCAGGACTCTCTCCTTCATCCTAGAACTCTGGATTGGTTGTTCATATCCCGAATGCCCAGAGCCTAATTGAAACTCTAATATTCATGTAGAATAACAATGTAGTCACTCCTTGTTTCTCACATCGGGCATAACCCACATGAGTTTATGGATTGATCACAGGATATTATACAAATGTGATAGAAATACAGAAAACCAAACTAAAAAACATGAATCTAGCCTAAAAACACCATAAAATACATTTATTTTTTCGCCCAAATTACAACGCCCAAGGATTGGACCCTCTCATAGATGGGTTTAAATATTCAATGGAGCATCCCAGCTTTTCCACTGTCTAGTTGGTAGCATCCATGATCTACTGTCACCTATTAAGCTCCTGCTTCTCCTTAGTGGCGATGGGGCATAATTCACCAGCCTCAATTCAATCCTGATAATCATCAACTTGGATGATGTACATCTCCTTAAAGGATCACCTTATATGCTCTTTAGCCTCTGCCATCTAGGCCTTCAGCCACGATATGAGCAACGATTATGCATCATGAAAAGAGAAATACTCATCCACTAGCTCCCTCAGCCACTGGATCTCATATTCAAACCCCTAGAGCCCCATGATGTTCACAGACTTCTTCTACTAGCAGCCCACACTGATGTCGCGGTCATGGTCCCATATTGTTTCCACCATGAGGCCTCATGTAAGAATATGAGAACACTAGGAATCCACTCATCTATCACATAGTTCGTGTAGCCATGAACAAAGCCTCCCCATATTTTCTATCCATTTCACTTGAGGGGTTTCCTCTATGAAGTTCTTTATCAGCTTCCATGACCGGTGACGTACAACTTTGCGATCCTCTTCATCAGAAGTCGTCTCATCCTGATCCTCGTGGTTAATAGGTTCATATACATGGAATTCTAATAGAAACTCGTTATCAGGATAATCATCTGGTCTCTAGTCGGGTAGGTCAGGACCCATGTCATCTGATTGATCCCCATCATCAAATTCCACAACAATGACTTTAGGTTCTATACTATTGACGGTCCCACCAGCGATCGAGAGTACTGCATCTTGGTCAGTATGGACATCAAATTCCATGACCATCAATGTTCCCCTAAGAAAAGTAGCATCAGGGGTCCTAGTCATCCTCACCAAGGTGGCTTATGCCTTTGGAATAACTCTGCATACAAAAAGTATATATACATCAGTTATAATGATCAATGGATGAATGTTATAGGTTTTTTGTAGCATACTTACAGAGATCAAATAATTGGTCTCTCCCATAAATTGTTTCCACTGAAAACCTAAGTCATGGCCCTCCATATATCGTTGAGAAATCAAAAGACTCAAGGAGAACCACCCTAGGTGCTGTGGGCCTGCTAGGTGTAGTAATCGCTATTGTTCAGGGTGCTGATACCAAATCTGTGTCCTCTATTCTGAGGGAGAGGGTTTTGTATATGAGGCCTAGCTTCAAAGGTCAAATGTTAGTCGAGAAGTCCTAAATGACCTGGATGAGGACTACATGAATTTTTTTAGGGTTTTACCTCAAGATCCTCTCAAAACTTTTCCAGTTCTGAGTTTGTGACCTCAATGTCATTCAGAGGGCTTCCTCTACCAGCCTCCTCCCCCAAGAGGACCTTTCTAATTCTTCTGGGAGAGGGAATATCTATCTCATTTCAGTGGAAAACAACTATGAAGGTTTCATATGATCAAGTAGAACCTTCACTCGATCCAACATTGGACGCGGAGCACCTTAGAGTTCACAACGTCCTTTAGCTCAGAAATGTACAACTCGCCCTCTGATTGAGATACTAAAAAGCCGACACTAGCATGACCAATCTCTGAAAAATCCATCTCGATATGGTTTAGATGAAACCACATATGGGAAGGATTGAGGAATTTTCTGTTGACATCCCATATGTCTGAAGCCTCTAGGAAAACATCATCCTCATGGATAACAATATGATGCAACCGCTTCTCTAGAGCTTGAGTGGGTAGCCTACAAAACCACCTGGGTGGCCTCCATTCAGAATGAATTTTCTCCTCAGGGATCGCTGGGTCCACTTTCACCCACCTCTTGATCGTTTCAGGCCTCACTGCTATTGCAGCCCTGCCACCACAGGATGTACTTTTTGCCTTCCAGCCCCAGCCTTAAGGTTGATGGGGACCCCATCCCTAGTGTGTATGGTCCCCCACTTCAGCATCTCCCTCGGGTAAGATGCCTCCCAACTCTTCGCATAATCCTTCATCATCCCATAGACAGTTGTGGGTGGAAATAGCTGATTCCGAATCTTCCCATCATCCCATATGAATAGGATCCACATATCCCTCAATACACATGAATGGTCCTCTTGGCGTACTACCATGTCGACCTGCAGTTTCAGCCTCTTCATGCACCAAAACTGCCTCGCAAAGCAGTGCAGTGTGTATAGCTCTCAGAGAGGCTCATAGTCAACCTACACCACCAAGACTCCATCTAGAAAGGATAGAAGGTTGAACCGATGCTCCTCTGTTCCCTGATCATCATCGGTGAATAGAACTATTGGCAATGGGAATGGGTTGATGTTGAACTGATATTCTTTCTAGACTTGGCTCATCACCACCGAATGAGCTAGCTTTGTTGGGAAAATCCCCACCACATTCAGAATGGTCGGTTGGAAGTCTATCCCTGGAGGGGAAATGTGTTTCAGGTATTTGTAGGCACCCATATGTGCCACTATCCACCCATACAGAAGATGGAGCGGCCAACACACCCTATGTGGCTTCTTCCCTTCACTACTATGCCACATCACTTTATACAGCTTATCCAACATTATGATCCACATATTGGAACAATCCTTAGATTCCAACATGGATTCCATGATAAAAGTGCTCGACCACATGCCCATGTTTGTGTCCCTAACTAGTAGAATCCAGCCGCAAATGAATTCCAAGATGAATGCAGCCAACCTAACCATAGATTTATGCTCAGTGACGACACTAAATCCCCATGTCTTCCCATAGATGTCCTCCAATAGCTTCCAATACAAGTTATATTTTCTATGCTAGGCCCCCTTTGGGAAAGTGGGAGGCTTCACGGGAAACATCCCATATGTTGGGGAATTTAAAAACTAACTGAACCACCACTAGAAGTGGACTCCCTTCACAGAATGCTTGTCCTCTCCTGGAACTAGGTCCAAAAATTCCTTTACTAGTGGTGGCATATGCATGGTCTCCTCCTAGGTATTAGGATAATAAAGTAACTCATCATACATCTCCCACAATATCGTGATTACTGAGGTTTTTTATGGTCATAGAGGCTGATACCGACCTCCCCATGGTGAAAATGGAATGTTTTGGTCCTCAAAGAACACTTTCTTTGCAGCTCTATCATCAATTTCCTCCGTTGGTAGATCTAGAATTGGGAGGCCCATTCCACCTCATGGAGGCCTACTCGCCTCATTTTCTCCCCAAACTCCTCACAGGAGGCACATACCCCATAGGCCCATGCCCAATCATCTGTGAAATTGCCACCCTGTTGAATGTCTCACTCATCTGTCTGTCCCTTCTATGGGTACCCCAAGGACACCTTCATAATTATTTGGTACTATGGAGGAGATACCTATGGCTGTAATGCTTTCCCATTGACCTTGTTTAAATGAATATAAAAACAGATAACATTGACGAGTGTTTAATCCTCCCAAGCATGACTGTCATCCACCCAGAACCATTGATGCTGGCATAATGTTCTTCTTAAACTATAGGTTGGCTCATCCCTATTCAATTCCAATATGAGAACATCATCCCTCAGACTAAAGCTATATAGGGACAGTATCTTGCATAAGGGTTAGTTCTTCTAGCTTTTCGATAATTTCTCCACCAAGGATTCATGTTCTGAATGGCTCTGCATGCATTCCTCAATCCCCAGGTTATTTTCCATCTATTCCCTTTGAAAAGAATCTTTAGGGACCCCCTGGAAGCTTCCTAGTGAGGCATTTCGTCTCATATTTTTGGATTTTTTTGTTTTGGATGATGGAGCTCAGTCACAGAGCACGTTCCCAGTGTTCAGTCATAGAGACAAGCCATAATTCCCCTCCATAGACCTGACATGCGCAAGCCACATAGTGCACAATCGCAGAGTCAGAAGGCATGCTATGAACTGTAGAGTAGAAAGGACCCAATTTGCAATGAATGGTCATAGATCGTATAGAGCTTCATGAATTGAGATCACAATCACAAAAAACGTGGAGATAAGTAAGGAAAAAAGAGGCTCTACCTCCCTTATTTATAGGAAATGACCTCCAAGCTTCGTGTTGAGCCTGGCCACGGAAAGCATCACGATGTTCTCAACCCACAAATTTCCTCCCTGCATCATGAACATGATTTTCAATTGGCCTAAATATTTTGGATATCAACTCTTAGACTTTGACCTTAATTTTCTTTTTGACTCCAATTCCAAGTGGGGGAATTTATTGGCGCCAAAATATGTGCATAGAAAACAATTTTCAAAGAGAAAATCAATGGAAAAGATGATACTTCATGAATCTCCCTCACGGATCCCCTTAGTACCACATCCAGCACAAATCCATGGCCTCCTCAGCAATCATCGCAGAGTAAAAGAGGCAGAAAACTCTGTGGTTATGATGCAATTGACATATAGCTTCTTATCGCAGAGGGAACCAGATTGCCTCTGTGATCTCTTGAAAATAGACGGAAGCCTCTATGAGCACCACTGAGGGAATTAAGGAGGCCTCTGCACTAAAGAGGGGACGAGGATTGACTCTACGGTTATGAAAAAATTAACGCAATCCGCTTCTGATTGAAGATCATCCCATGGCTTCACAATGAGCTGTCAGTGCTTCGTGTTGACCCATGACTATAAATACGGGGCTTTTCTTGGTCCAAACAGACAGATACCATGACCTTTCACCTTCTCATCTCTCAAATCATGAAGAAAATGCCGCTCTGTGAAGCATTGAAAAAAAAAGATCTCTTCAAGGTAATTGAGCACTACGAAATACATTTTCCATAGCTCAAATAAAAACATTATTCAAGAAGGGATGCCCTTTGTAGACCCCACGGTCACCTGCGAAAGAAGGACCTCCCAAAGGGGACTCGGGTCTTCGAAAAGAACTCATGCTTCACGAGGTACCTTCCATGCACATGTGGAACCCATGCTAAGGCAGGATCACTGTGCTTCACGTAGTATATCACTTCACAGTGCCACACGTTAAATGGAACCCATGTTTTGAGAATTTCTACTCTGTGAAAGCACTTACACATCATGAAGCACCCTTTATATTCATGTATACTCCATTCCTAGCCTAGGATTCTCCACATTGCGAAGCATACACCTTCGTGAAGTCTCCCCACTTTGTGGGGAACCAAATCTTTGTAAGGTCCCATCCTGTGATCCTATATGCTTCACAAATACTTCCCCCATACGACCCTCTAGGTTTATATGAAGTGATTTCAAGGACCCTTGGGTTTTGCTTCATTTACATTTCTTAGTCTCATGCTTCATCGCATAGGCACACTAACGACTATTTATTTTTCACATAGCCACACTAACATTATACCATCAAAAAATCACTCCATAACACCACCTCACTATGGAATTATTGATTTCTTCCCTTCCCCAAGGGTGGGTGGGTATCAGTTATGAAAGTCCTAGGGGTGAGGGTTGCATCCACATTGTCTGAGAAGAAGGACCGTAAACTACCAAGCACCATCATCCTCAGCATATGACGTTAAACTATGGCCTTGCCCCGTGAAATATACATAGGGTGGCCTATCTAGGACAATATATACATCCAATCATCTCCAAATGAGTGATATATTCTTCACATGGAATGAGATACTCTTTTATATAGTGGAAACTATCTTCAGGGAAGGGTAACCATCTTGGTGTAAGCCCCCAGACTTTCTTGTGGGAGGTATCATCCATGCTCCTCCTTCCTTCTTTTGTTCACAAATGCCAGAGGAGAGAGGGGCACATGGACCTTCGTTACCCCATCCCTCTCCCTTTGGTCTATTTCTCCATAGATCCTCTATCCTAGAGTAAGTCCCAATATCCGTCTCCCTAGACCGGAGGCCACGTGTACACCCTGCTCTTTTCTCACAAACACGCCTTTCACGATATGATCGCCAGGTCTTTGTTGCCTCTTGTTTCTTACACAAAGCATGACACACATGGGCTTAGAGTAAGAACAAAACATGAAATCCTCCATGATCTACCTTAGTGCGTAATACCCAAACACCCATGCAAACTATGTGCACTTTTATCCTTGCCCTTTCCAAGAAAGGTATGTAGGAAGCCTCCATAAGATTCAAGACCCTCACCCATCGATCCCGACTAATTCACGTCGGTTCACCCTCATCCCGCACAAAGTCAAACTATATTCCATTTCTGTCCCGCATGTCGTTAAACTATATGTTTTCAAACTACATGGGTTTCATCCCTATCATCTATATAGGGTACGTAGGAGGCCTTCTTATGGTTTGAACCTATCCAACGGTAAGTTATTTCAGTCCCCATCCATTGGTAAGCTGTTGTAGTCCCCAACCAACGGTAAGACATTATAGTCCCCAATCCCTTATGAACTACGTGGGTTTGATCCCAATCTTCTAGATAGTGTACATAGAAGTCCTCCCTGAGGTTCAACACCAAACAATGGTAAACATCGGGGTATCCTCTATTGAGATCTACAACATTGGTCTGTCCCAGTGATGTCAGACCAACTCACGGACTGATAACCATGCGTGAGACCCAGTATGTCATCAGGTCGTTGTACTTTTCATACACCCTGATTCCATGCCCCATCCTGATCTACATGGAAATTGATTTCCTTCCATGGGGATATGTAGGAAGCCTCCCTGATGTTTAATCCAATCACCCATTTATCATCCTGTTCACTCCCTTGAGCCTTAATGTTTCGGGAAGGTCATAACCCAACACAGAGGTTCCACTTCCTCTAGGTCCCATCAATGTGTCCGTTCACGGGGGTCACCTCCTAGGGTGTCCCATCATCCCAATGAACTACGTGGAATTCGATTCCCCACCATGAGGATACTTAGGAAGACTATCTAGGGTTCAAGACCAACACTACCATCACACTCACGATGGTTCCATCTTATTCTCCATACACTTAACTCAACTATTCATCATCCATCTTGGTTTTACCCAAGCCGCCACATCCTGATGAGATCATGTCATCCACCTACTCACTTCTCTTAGTAGTACCCTGGACGCTAACCACGTGTAAGCCCCATCATGCCTTTGGGTCGATCTCCTTTGCGTAAACATCAATTCCAAGATTCTCCCTTCAAAATATGTGGTTTTTGATCCATGTCTTCTAAATAGGGTACGTAGGAAACCTCCATGAGGTTTGATACCAACCAACGGTAAACCCTGGTGCCCCCTTTAGAAGTACCCAAGAATTCTAAGATTCGTCTTCATTGGAATTTCTGACCAACTCCTCTGTTAAACCCTCTAGGTTCTCCGTCTTGGGGATGCACCCATCTAATCCACTCCCATTTTTTGTTCTAATCAGTTCGATCCATCTCTACAAGATGTTAAACTCATTGCATACCTTGTGATAAACATGGGAAGCTGAGGAAAACCTCAGAGACATGTCTTAGGAATATAATTCCTTACACTCGATGTGGGATGACTTGGGTTTCAGTGCCCTAAAAAAGACCTATCATAAGGGGAAACCCCAAACATACTAGTGTTTCAGCATCCAGACATTCTAGTGATGTTCAACATGACTATTCCCCTGATCGAAGGTTGCTTCCCTAACTTATCCCTTGGAATGTCCTGACTGAAGAAATGTACTTAACTGACGTCCACAAAGATATGGAACTAGGAAGATTTTCACAAACTGAATCTTAATATATAAGGGAGATCGGGACTAGGTGACATGTGATGAGGACGAATCCAAAGAAGGAGGAATAGAAACCCCATCATCCTGTTTCGATCAAGGAGAAATGCCCTTAAATAAGGGATGAATACTACCCACCATTGGAAATTGGGAATGCGAGACAACAATCAACATGTCCTCCAAAGATAGATGCATGCCCCAGCGAAAGTATCAGAAACAATATAGGAAGAATAAGAATCCTTAATCAGTCTCAACTCCCCAAATACCTAAGCCACAACCCCTTCATCTAAGGCTGAATCCATGCAAATAACATTCATGTGTTTTCCCCACCATTGGACACTTATTTAATAGACCATCAACTACCAATCATCAAAAATACTAGGTACTAAAACTACAATTCTAGACTTGGAATTCATTAAATACATACAACCTACTCCCCTATAGCTATACCCCATTTAATCTTTGTATCTCCCATTCCCCACAACAAGGCCTACATCACAGCACCACCCTAGTGCCTACCCATATTCCGATCCTTACTTATGGTCATTTCATTATTTTAATTTCTCATATGTTCTTTTTTATATTTTCCATTATGTGGTTCTTGTACAAAATATCACATCTAATGTCTTATTTTTGTTATTATTCTACTTTTTTAGTAATAAGACTCATTTTTTATAAATTATTTGAAAAAAAATAACATGGTGGAATGTTGAGTATGTTCTTTTATTTTTATGTATTTTTGATGATCAAATCATGTGGATAAAATATTCTTCATATTCTTATCAATGAATTATGTGGATTTACATTGAAAATGTATTTGACCATATATAATATTTTTCTTCTTATGTGTGAAAATATTACATTGTAGCTTTGAAAATTCTATTACATGATTTTTCTACTATGTGATTAGAAATACATGTGACCAGGGGAAAGGATTTTCTCTTCTTATAAGATAACCCCTCACTAAATTATGGTGTGATTTACTACTAATAGTATTCATAATTATTTAATAAGTTGGGTATTATAAATTGTATCATTTTATTCGATCTCATTTCAGGGAATTAATGTGGAAGGATAATTGGTTTTTAGTGCTATGAAAGTGTTTCTTCATGGAAATGGGATGACCTCGTTTGTTTAAGGTTCAATCTTTCCAATCGGTTTCTAACGGGTTTATTCGTAGAACTAGAAACATCCAATGATTCTATATCCATTTAGACCTACTTTCCAAAGGTAGGTGCTCATTAGTTGTGGACTAATGATGCTTAAGAATTTGTATTGGTCGAGAGTATGAGAGGTCAGACTCATCACACCTTTTTGGGGGGAATTATTGTCTACTCTGGGAATCTCTTATAGATTTAAGGTATGTTCACGAATCATTATTAATTTACCAAGCATGAAACTGAGTTCTTCCATTAGATATTCCAATCAATGATTTATATGTATGGGATTTAGAGAATCTTTTATATGTATTTGAGGTTCTTCATCGATAGAGAATAATTCATATTTATTAGAGATTTTTAGTTAATGGTATCCTTCAATACATTATATAGAAATCTCTTGGTCATTATGATAACCATACTGGTTTTAAACCCACTCAGTGGGAAACTTGAAGTTTATTGTCTTTCAGAAATACAGGGATTATTTTAGAGTTGGGATCATACCCGCAGATGCGCTACCTACGTATCCTTGTTATAAAAGGAATAAGAACCCACATAGTTCGGGAATTAAGATATAGTTTAATATCATATGGGACAAATTAGAATTAATGGGTGATGGGCCTAAGCCTTAGAAAGGTTTTCTATTTACTCTAATTTTTAAGGCAGAGATCAAAGTCCACGTAGTTTGATTAAAAATTGTGGGGCTTACGTATGATTAATGGCCCAAAGAGATGTGTCGTGGTTACTTCTACACTCTAAGCTCACGTGAGTCATGATCGGTGTGAGAAACAAGAGGAATCAGTAAACCTAACGATTTGTGCCAAAAAAGATGTCGTCACAAGGAATGATATGGGGATTATGTATGTGTGACTTCCCATGTAGATGAAGACTAGGATTTACTTTCGAAAAGAATCCTAGGAACAAGGTATATAAAGATATTCGTCCTTTATGGAGATTTTGATACTCTAACATGGGGATTACTTTTAAAAAGGATGCCCAAATTGGGGGGAATTTATGACTGGGGATTACTCTTGAAAAGGAGGCTCAGGTTAAGGGGACTTGAGACTTGGGGATTACTCCTGAGAAGGAGGCCCAGGTTAAGGGGAATTGAGACTTGGGGAATACTCCTGAAAAGGAGGCCCAGGTTAAGGGAAATTATTACTGGGGATTCCTCCTAAAAAGGAGTCCCATGTTGAGGGATATTATGACTGGGGATTACTCCTATAAAGGAGGCCCAGGTTAAGCGGACTTGAGACCTGGGGCATACTACTGAGAAGGAGGCCCAGGTTGAGGGAAATTATGACTGTGGATTACTCTTGAAAAGGAGTCCCATGTTAAGGGAAATTATGACTAGGTCTTACTTTTGAAAAAGAGGCTCAGGTTAAGGGGACTTGAGACTGGGGGATTACTCCTGAGAAGGAATCCCAAACCAAAATATCTTCTATGAATTTCTTTCAGATAAAGAATCCAACAAAGAAACCATGCCACAAATGGCTTTGAATATTGTTTTGAAGGATAAATTTTGAAGACGAGAGGTCAATTTGAGGAAAGGAAGTGAATTTGAATGAGGCACACAAGTATTGGTCTGGTGCGCAATTCCTTGTCATGCAAGTATACTTGCGCGACATGAGTTCACTTTTGCGATGAAGAACCTGTGAATAGATACTTGGGCTACTTTGAATTAGAGAACTTAGTATCATCCCTAGAGGATTTTAGATGTGTGGCGCACAAGTTTTTTTGAGAGAGAAGGCGGTGCGCAAGTATCATCACTTGCCTTAAATGGCTAGATACTTAGGCATGCATGTATTGATGAGTTATAATACTTATGCCTTATTATTTTTCTTTAGAGCTTCCATTTTAGGTAAATAATTACCTTAGAAGTGTTTTGAAGAATTCAATCAGAGACTAGGGTGACCAGAGCATAATTCTGAGTTTCGGATTTTTCATCCTTGAAATAGGGGGTCCACAAGGGGTATTTATAGGCCACTGAGCACCTTGGGAGAAAAAAATAATAGGGCGCGCAAGTTACTTGCACTGCCCATTTGTGGCACACAAGTGAATTTCGCGACCATGGAGAAACTTGCGAGTCCCATGTTTAAATGGTTCCTTGTTCATGCCTTTGTCAATTTTTGATGTTCTTCAAAGGATGACTCTTTTTGTGCTTAAGGAATTTCCCTTTTCCATTTGTTAGACTATGTGATGGAAAGGACCATCAATAAAAGTCCCCCTCAGAGTCGGATCCGAAAAAGGAAGGGAGATTTGACTATAAGGAAAACAAGAAACAAGGTGTCGTGGCACGCAAGTAGTCGGTGCATAGGTATTGTTCTGGCGTGTAGGTTTCGACACGCAGGGGTAAAACCTCTCCTATATATATGGGCGTCATTCTTGCGCAATGCACCTAGCTTACAAAGCTTCTTTCTCACATCATGAAGGTGTCTGGCTTTTCTCTCATCCCCACATCTGTTCTTTGCATCGCGCTTCCTCAGTCTGTTTTTGACTTGCGCACCCATACTAGTGCGATAAAACTTGCGCGACCTACTTAGACTTGCGCACCAAGTTTAGAATTTCACTTATTAATGAGTTAGCCATTTTTTTTATTTCTTCACAAATTTCATGAAAAACCAACTTCGTAAAAAGTTAATTATCCGATCTTTTTGCAGATTCAAAGGCTCCCAAAAGAATCGGATCGGCTGATGAGTTGCCTAGAAAGCGGATTGATGACATGATGAACATTGTTGGCCATGATTTCAATGATATCTGCAATAGTACTATCCTAGATTTGGCTATGTACTTGAAGAAATATCACGTCAATTTCCCACAGAGCATTTATCTGCCTTTATATGGCCATGGTTATCTGCAAGGATTCAACGTTCCAAAGGCAAAGAATTGCATTCCTCATTCCTGGTTTCAGACATACACCCACTTTTCTTTAGCAAATGTTTCAGTTGAAGGATCATTTGTTAATGTTGGAATAGTAGAGAAGGCCTACATAATGCATCATAGACCATGTGCCCCAGATCTAAAACCTCACAATCCTGAGCTGCAGCCGCATTGTTATCCCTCAATATTCCGAAACACTTAGATGGATCAATCCAAAGACTAGTATAAAAGTTGGGACTTGCATTCTAGAGGAGGTGTGAAGATGACTTGGATGTGGGAATATTGGGTGCGGAAAACCTGTGCAGAGTTTGTTGAAGATTTGAAGGGGGATACAATATATGAAGTCATCTGGGCCGGGCAGACATATGTCAACAAGAATTATAACTTTGTGCTAGAGGTAATCAATCGCTAGAGCCCAGAAACCAATTCATTCCATCTGACTCATGGAGAATTAGGCATCAATTTGTGGGATGTCTACAAGATATCGGGGGCTCCAATTTTGGGCAATATGTTTGATGAATTCATCCCCCCAAGGCGACATGGAATGATTTAGAGAGGAATCCGACTTTGGATCGAGAATTATTGAAACTTTTCCACAAGCTCAAGAATTCAAAGACCACCAAAACACATTCAAGAAAGGATATTCATCCAAAGGAGTGGATGAATATATTTCTTATCAAGAAGAAGGATAAGGGGACCACCTGTACTCTTCGTACCTGCTACCCTAGAACAGAGAAGAGGGGTGCTCTTGGCACATTCTGGCCAACCCTGGAAGTAGAAGAATTTAAAAAGTGTGGGTTTGAAGTGGATCAAAGAATCACAAAAAATACCCATTTGGAGGGATTCATAGACTTGTGTCTTAGCATTTATCTTCTTCCAGTTAGAGATTTGAAGGGAGGAGTCAAGCCAGGGACATTCGTTGTTCCAGCCAAGTTGGCTGAGAGGAAAATGGTTGGGTTGGACACTCTAATTTTGGTGAAGATTCACATGCGATTACTTAATGTATATATGGGTAAGTATTCTTTGAGAATAGTGGGACCATTATAAGTTTTGTTGGGATGGGTCACCACTCACTTCAGGACATACACTGTACAGAGAGGTGTACAGGTTCCTGGAAGTTATTTCAGGCCATCAGTGCAGACATATTGTAGAATTTTTCCATTTTCCCTCAACTCCTATGATATGAAGTTGAGGATGAGCATGTTCAAGGAATTCCATTTCTTTACATATGAAAACCTGACAACCGGGATGTTTGATGATGATGGAATAGCTATCCTGGAATTGAGGTCATACATCCTATCTTGCAGAGATGGTGTATTGGCCAAAAGAATTGACGGAGAGATTATATGGGAGGCCTATGCTCCATATATATTTGAACGCCAATTAAATTGACTACAACGGATTATTTTATCCCCTCCTATGCATGTCAGGTCAGAGAAACATCCAATGGTTGATCGACAACTATGGTTGCTGACAGCTATGGAAAAAACCAGGGCAGTGTTTGATCTACTAGTTGCTGGAGCAGGGAGCCACTTGACTACATGGTATGCCGAGAACTAGGTAGCATCATACCCTGAAGGGGTACTGAATCATCTGGTTCCTCAGGTGGGGAAAAAAGAGAACATTCAAGAAAGGAACCCTTCATCTAGAAGGTGAATCTTCCACACCCGGAGCTGATTCACCGGGTTCCTCACCTGGGGCTGATTCGTCGGATTCCTAGGTTGGGGATGATGAGGCATGACATGTGTCAAAGCGGCCTTGTGCCAGATATAATCCTCCTTCTAGAGTCAAGAGACCTACTCCATCGACTCCTGGTGAGTTATATCATTGAGGCAATTTAATCCCCATTATTTTATAGAGTAACAAGTTTCATTTTCTTATTGTTTATCTATGATTGCAAGATTTGGGAAGAAGTTGAAGTCCAAGATTGCAGGACACTCCTCACAGCCTTCTGGTGCACATGATGAATATTTAAGACCAGATTCATTCCAGACATGGATGAGTTTATATTATGATACTGAAACCACCTAGCTGGACATATGTGTAGGTCTACACATCCCTTGAGTAGATAATCTTTAGGGTTCTACTGATATCTGTTTCGAGGATAACCCCGATGAAGTGCGGGCTTGCATCAGAGAGCTAGAGATGCTCATATATACCACTGATGATTCCATTCCTATCACTAAGTGGTTGAATGAAATGATGGATCATGTCACCACTAAGGGGATTGGTACTTCAGTAGATGAGGAGTGGCATGCATATGTGGCTCCTGAAGATGTAAGTTTCATTCTTTATTTGCTGTGCAACTTGATTTTAGTCAAAGCATTGTTAGTCAACGAAATCAAATTATTCATCCTGCAGCTTGTAAAGAAAGGAGCTAATGAGGTCCCTTCACCACAATACAGCCCCGGTGGCACCGCTATCGGAGCTACTGAATCTCCCCATGAACCGGGCGAAGTATCTCCAGGCCGACAATCCATGGAAGAGGAGTTAGAAATGTATTTTCACTATCCAATACCTGTATTTGGAGATGATGATGTCAACACTCCCAAAAATCCAAAAAATCAAAGACATCGAAGGAAGAATTCCACAAATAAATGCTTCATCAGTAGTGGTAAGTCCTTCGGATAGTCATGAATCATAACTCACTAAAAGATTGATCCTAATTCTTGGGATTGTAGGGGCTTTTTCAATTTATCCCTTAATGGATAGGACAAACCATCCTTTGAGGATGACATAGGGTGCTAGTGAACGGTCGCCAATTCATGCTGACCTGGCTTCTCTCCTTGGTAATGCAAGGAGAGAAGATCATGCTTCTGGTAAATTAACAATACTTCATCGAATGTTGAATGAAAACATAAAATGACTTCCATTCTTTTATTCTTTAGGTTCAACACCTGCACCATAACATTTGGAGGCCATTGCAACTAACTCCGTAATTTTCTCTGAAGAAGTTGTCTGGGGTCAGAGGTAGTAGGATGAGGGTTTCCAAGAAGACATATCAAATGCTCTCACTAGTGAGACTAAATAGGAATAAGATATATCACTGTATGAAATGATGAAACTTGGCGCATCTTTTGAGGAAATTTTAGATCATGTTAAATTACCATGTAATTTAGAATATTTTGGACGTGAGTGTCATCCTTCGTCCTGTTAAAAATTTCTTATTACATCTCTGACCAAGATTGGTTGAAATGTGTAGTTCCATCTGAGAAAGTTGCCGACCTGCAAATTCATAATGTGGGTAGAGAAAACCCTATTATTGCAGATACTCTAGCTCAAGTGGAGCTTAACCTGATAGAGTTTTCTAAAATCCATCCCGAAAATCCTGTTGAAGCTAGGAAATATGGGGAGGATCCTTCTCATGTTTCTGATCTACCTTTGGGTAAGAGATAATAATATTTGTGGATGTAATTAATTTTCAAGACATCCTAATCAACTTTTCTTATCCTTTGAAACTAACCAAAACATTCAATTGACTATGCAGGGCCATCAATTTTAGTTTCTAGATCTGGAGGTGAAGTCTCAGCCTTCACCCCAACGGGATTAGAAAGTGAAATACCAAGGGTTAGGGGGGAAGGAGAAGAATAGTTCACTTCTTTAAGTGCATTAATCCCGAACTATATTCCCCCCCTGTGATAGTGATGTTAAGTCTGACCTAGAGATGTAGAAGGCTCTCCAATTCTCGCGTCGCAAGGCATAGAAGAATATATGGAAGATCAAATCTAAAGTGCCTCTTGAAGAGTTGTCTTCGAAGATCCTGAGACTGTCATCCTTTCTTGTCATGTTAGGACTTGGAGGTTTTGGATATCAATAGATCCATGTCATGGTGAAACAAGTCATCTTATGGAGGTATAAGGAGAAAAAGTACCGTCAAGATCTGACCAGAGCAAGGCTATTGACCAATATCAGCGAATTCGAGGCTGTGGTGTCCCGAGTTGAGGCTGATCATGCTGCAAAGTTGAAGGAGCTGAAGAATAAGATCAAGGAGAATGATTTCCAGCATATGCACCTTCAGAAACAATTATATGCTGTTACTGGGGAACTTGACCAGCTTAACAATTCACTTTAAGGAGTTCAAACAAATGGTATGAAAGCCATCATAGATGCCAAGAGAGCACTTCATCAAGATGAAAAGAGTGAAGCTGGTCAAGTGAAAGAACTTCAAGTGGCTGTTGATGAATCTCGGGATGTCGTAAGTCAAATAAAGAGTTATGTTCAAAGCCTCTTGTAATTCTTGAAAAAGAAAAGAGACTCCAATATGTGGATGTCTTTCTAAATCTTGTGCATCAATGAAAAACACTTGCATCTTCAATCATTTGTGCCTACATTCTCTTTCTACTTTATTTAATCAATTTTTACCTAAGCCAATGGTCCTAGTAAGAATAGTTTTATTTTTTCTAGGGTGATACAAAAAATCCCACAAACATTACATCTTTTGATGCTCAATATTGCCTAAATCATACAATATGTACGTTTAGCAAGCTGTGACTCGACTTTTGTTCAGAGTTCCTTTGTCTTTTATTGGCAGTTTAAAGGCATCCACATCAGACATGAAAAGTATAATGTTTAAGGTCCAATATCATTGACCGAATAAATTAAAAATGGACTCAATTTCTTGATAATTTGTTTGGAAACAGATTACCACATTCAGGTATGGATGGGAAAATTGTAAACTGTGACTTATAAAATTTTGAATCTGAGGAATGACATGGGAAAATGGATAAAATGAATTAGAGAAAGTATTTCCTAATAATGAAGTTACCAATAGTTGAAAAACTTGTTAGGGGGTTGAAGTATCCAGGGCCAATTAAGGGCATTAGCTACATAGTCAAATAATAGCATCTTTTGGCTGACAGGTCTGTTATGTAGACTAATTATGCATGGCCACCTAGGGGCACATGCTGCATAGTCAGGCAAACGAAATCTCAAAAATTTTACATTTCTATTGCTAAAAACCAATGGAAGTTTATGGAGATTAAAATTTTCCAAAGCATAGAGTTTGCTGTATGAAGAGGGGTACTTGAATATGGAGAAGATATTACCAATCATGATTTTCAAAGAATTGGATGAATGTAACTCCTGCAAGGTCTGACCCAATCATAGGGAAGGGAAATATAAACCATAGACTAGAATACTTTCAGATCATAAAAAAGTGTATGGGACAAATATGTTAAGGATGGCTGTTTTTTCAGATCCCTACATATTGTCATTAAGTCCAATAAGAACAAAAAAGGTTTTCTCCCCATGAATGAAGTAACCATTATTCAACAAACCCATTAGAGGGTTTAATTATGCATGTACACTTAAGGGCATTGGCTGCATAGTCAAATAATAGAATCTTTTGGCTGATAGGACTGTTATGTAGACTACTTATGCAAGGCCTCCTAAGGGAACGTGTTGCATAGTCAGGCAAAAGAATTTCTGGGTATCAGAAATTTTTTGACCAGAAGTCAAGAAAAGGGTTATGGATATCTGGAAGTATTTAAAGTTAGGATTATGACACATCAAAATGGGAATTGTCCAATGCATGAAATAGATACACAAACCAATGCTAACCATAATCATGTTGTGGATGGGTCCTGAATTGAGATGCTGGACTTCACTACATATCCCATAAGGATGGGAATCAAGCCATACATAGTTCATGAAATACAGTTTAACGTCAAGTGGGATGAGAGTGTAGGAGATATTAGTTTAGGGTCTTAGATCTCAGACCATAATGAAGAATACACATTGTGTGTTTTATAAACCTGATGTGAATGAAGACTATATTTTTCATACCACACTCATGTTTTCATAGGAGAACTATTCAGCCAAGGAACTGAAAGTGGAATTTGGGGTTAGGCCCAAAGACTTGGGGCTAGGTTCAAGGGATGCTCGAACGTTCCTACGTATCCCATAAGGATGGGAATCAAGCCATACACAGTTCTTAAAATACCATCTGTATAGATTTGTTTCATACAAGTAAAGTGTGATAGAGGACTTTAGTGCAATGATGGTTTGATCCAAGATTACAGGTTCTAGAATTACCATGTATGCACATAGTCTTTGAAATATAACATGATTGGAGATCAATGTCAATGATGACTCCCTCTCAAGCAAGGGACAAAGGGGGACTGTATAGTTTAACATTGTATAGAAAGGACGATGGTGCTTCATAGTTTGGTGTCATGTATCAGTGATAAAAAGGACATAAATAGTTTAACATCATGTGGGACGAGGGTGAACCAACGTGAAGAGATTGGTTTTGGGCTTCTTCACAGATCAACATCATATGAGTTGGAGGTGAACCGGCGTGAAGAGATTGGTTTTGGGCTTAAACCTCGGGAGGTTTCCTATGTACCCATCCTAGAAGGCAAGGATAAAAGTCCACATAGTTTAATTGAAGAATGAATTGATGATTGATTTGTACTTGAGGACAAATCGAAGATGGTGTTTGGACTTACGTGTGGTTAGAGGCCCAGAGAAGGTGTTATGGTTGAATCTTACTCTAAGCTCACATGAGTCATGATCAGTGTGAGAAACAAGAGGTAACAAAAACCCTAATGATTCATAGTTTAACATCATGTTGGAAAAAGGGTGTTTTACAGTTTAGCGTCATGTAGCTTGGACATATGGTTGTGTAGTTTAACGTCTTTTAGGACATGTGCATGGTTTAACATAATGTGTGACGTATTTAAGGGACTTTTTCATAGTTTAACTATCATGTTGGATGAACATGTATAGTTTAACGTCGTGTAGGACGTATAAGGGACTGTTTACAGTTTAACGTCATGTTGGAAGAATGAGGGGCTAAGCAGTTTAAAGTCTTGCGGTAAGAACTATGGGAACTATGCTGTTTAAAGTCTTGCAGTGAGGACTAAAATAGTTTAAGGTCATATGCATGGACCAGTGTTGCACAGTTTAGCATCATGTAGCTAGGACGGTGGTACATTTGTGTTACAAAAAATTCTTCTTCAAGAATATTTCATTGGTTAGATTTGTGATGAGTTCTATATCAATTGAGATTAAAGAATAAGGTCTATTGGAGTAGGACTTATGCATTGAGTAAGGTCATTCCCATTTTGAATCAAGCTTTGGAGGCTTCTTTCCCGGTATCATTTGAGTTCTAAGGACCAATACCAATTCTCCTTGAATGAATGAATGAAGAAAATCTTTTTTATTGAATGCTCATGGTATTCGATTCTAATAGACTTTCAAGTGGTGCATGGTGCACAATGATTTTTCATCTAATCATTACAATTCATCCTATCGTTTTTTAGATTGTTCACATGTAGATGACTGATCACAAATGGATACTCTGAGCCAAGGTAATTGAACCTCAATGGGCAAGACTGCTTCTGTTCTATATACCAATGAATATGGAGTTGAGCGCGTAGCAGTGCAGGTGGTGGTCTGATAAGCCCATAAAGCATGAAAAATTTTATCAGACCATGATTTCTTATCTTTATCCACCATCTTTTTCAACATGTTTGAAAGAGTCTTATTGAAGGCCTCTATTTGGCCATTGTCCGCTACATGATATCAAGATGAATGGTTGGATTTGATGTTGAATTCTTGATACAACTACCTTACCTCAGATGAACAAAATTTGGCGCCATTGTCCGTCAATATGGAATGAGGAACACCAAATCTTGTAATTATGTTAGACTTGATGAAGCTAACAATGCTTTTAGAACTATCTTCTTTGAGAGGTATTTCCTCTACCCATTTGGAAAAGAAGTCAGTAGCAGTAATAATGTATTTCAACTGCTTGGATTTAGCCGAAGGGTAAGGTCCTACTACATCTATTCCCCATGTGGAAAATTCCCATGAGTATTTAGATGTATGAAGAAAATATGGGGTTGATGAATGATATTGGCATATAACTGGAAAGAATAACAACTCTTAGTAAAATCATCCCAATCTTGTATCATTGAAGTCCAGAAGTAGCCAAGCCTTCGACCTTGATCAGACAGTCTGTGCCCAGACTTGTGGGAACCAGAGACTCCTACACGTACTTCTATCATGACAGCCATTGTCTCTTCACCATCAATACATCTGAAGAGAATTCCATCAAAACCTCTCTTTTAGAGAATTTTTTGGTGATCTGCGCTATCATAAAGATTAAAATTGACCACACGTCGCCAGACTTGTTCTTTCCCGGCTATATCAGGTGGGAGTGTTCCATTTTGAAGGTATTCCATAATAGGTGTCATCCATACTATATTATGACCATATGGTTTAGAAATGGGACTAATTTAATTGATTTCCTTTGTTCTGATTTGAACATAAGGTGAAACTTTACTATGGTGGGAAATACTGATGATTGTTTCATCCTGATTTGGATCTGCCAGAGCTGTGGCTACATTAGCCAATGTATTAGCTTGAGAATTTTGTGATCGCGGGACATAAGAAAATGTCGGTTCTGAAGGAAATTCCACCACTAACTCTCTGACATAATCATACAAAGGGATTAACTCTTCTTTTCTGATGGCATAGTCCCCATGGAAATGTTTGATTACAACGTATGAATCACCTTTAACCTTAAAGTGATTAACCTGTTCCTAAAGTTCCAACTCCAATCCTATGATGAGAGCTTGATATTCTTCTTAGTTTTTTGTACCTCCCTCCAAAAATAAGAAGGAATAGGGTAGTACTACCTTTTATGGGGAAATTAGCACAATTCCTAACCCAAATTTGTTGAATTTAGGATCTTCCAATTTATTCCTTGTTGGACATCTGGAAGCACCATCAAACTAAATTTCCCATGTTTTATGATTATCTTGAATAGAGAAGACTTCCTCATCAGGATGTTCAGTATCTAATGATGTATCTTCTACTGAAGGTTATTCATGTAACGCCCCGACCCCAGCTACCCAGAGTCGATGCATTACTTCGTAACATTGTCATGATCACAAGAAAGATCAAATCTCGAAAGACCGATTGGTTTAGTAGCCTTGGAAACACTAGATATATTCATAAGTTTTACATTACATCATAAAATGAAAAACTAATACAACAACATAATATTTCCACAATCCACACTATTAACCCCTCATAAAATCCCTGCAGGACATTCATAACTTACTTCTTCACATCCTGGGAAAAATAAAACATAAAAAAAAGGGGTGAGCTCAAATGCCCAGTAAGGATAACAATACAGTGGAAACTTTCATAAATAAGAATAAACATTTAAGGCAATGTATAACTAAAACAAAAGCCTTTTAAATACGAACTTTCAACATGGTATGGCATAAATGAAATAATGCCATTTACTTATTCACATAGATATTCTACTAAATGAATAATCACATGAAAAAATCAATAACCACTTTCATAATGTTGGAATGCATAATGCCAGACTATCATAACCACATAGCCAAGGCCTCGTGCCAAGACTACAAATAAGATTTTGTCAAGGCCTTGTTCCAAGACACTAGTTTGTCTCATGAGACCTACCGATGCATCGAGGAGCTATAGCGGGCTCCACCCGTCACTTATTAAGTCCAATGCATTCCCATATGAAAAGGTTTAAACATAACATAAACATTCGTATTAAAACTAGCATACGAAATGTCAATACTTTCACAATAAACTATGAATGGTATAAAAATAGCACATCCACAGTCAAACATATCACAAAACCTTCAATACAATATAGAAGTTTTGTATCATAATAAATCAACTTCAAATAATCTTAAAATCCATCAAAGGATGTTGACATAGATGAAATCAAAATTCTTTTTAAAGAAATATCTCCTTTTATTTTGAAATCATTTAAGATCCATATAAAATAAAACATTTTCTTTGAAAATATTCTTATAAGCTTGTAAGGAAAGCTTTGAAGATTTTATAACGGCGTAAAATAACCGCACCCGCCGTATAAGTTAAAAAAAACATTCTTACCTCAATTCTGTCGAAAAGGTTAAAAAGGAACTTGTTTTGAAAACGACGGAAAGATTCCTTTATAAACCTCTTATAAAAAGTCAAACAAGGGTATAAATGACTTTAACCCATATTATTGTAAATAGTAAAAATGTTTTGAAATACATTTTTAAGAAACATGGATGTGGATGATAAAGAGATCCCAGTAGATTATTACATATAAACAACCTCGGATAATGAAGAGATTGTGAAATAACCCTTACCTTGTACTTTTCCTTGGTTGGGGTAGGTTGACCTCCTGTATAATGGTGAAATAGTTGTTATTAAATTATACAAGAATCATATATATTAATATGATATCATATATGATCTTTTAACATTGATTTGTTAATAATATCTTAGAATTATCGTCGTTTCGGGTGTTAACTTACTTGTTTTCTTTTGTATGTTTTGTTACGTAAGACATGTTTGTAAAGGATAGGTTGTATATTATTCATATCCAGAATGATATCAAGTCCTTAAACATCATTTTTTAAATCATCAAATTATACTTGAATGGATACGATGGAGAATGAATCTCATCGCGTTCGTGGAGACGGTAGTCCGTACGTACGCACGAGCGACAATATCATTCTTTTGATATTAAAATAATATATAAAAGGATGGTATATCAAATATAAAGAATCATTAACATGTTAGATTTATTATTTACATGAGTTACACATCATTATTATACCCATCCAAATAATATTATATTGAATAACAATTACACCACGACGTGGAGACGGTAAGCCGTACGTACGCACGTATGGTGACATGTTATTAAAAGGGTGGATAGGATAATGAATATGGTTGTACCATATTTATAATAACATCACAGTATATGTGAGATACTGGAGTTATTATTTCAGAATGGTAAGAACAAAGGAAGAAGAAGTGGAAGAAGAAATGAACTTAGAAAAGGGTGGTGAAATCATTACCTCTTCTTCGGGTTCTTCCTTTTGATTTGATCAAAAGGGCTCCTTAGGTTGACTTTCTGATCAAACTAAGGCCTCTAGGTTGTAGTGAGGGATGTTGGGAGAGTATTTGGGCAGAGTTTGGCCGATCCAAAAGGCTTTGAAGGTGTGAAGAAATGAGAAGGAGGAGTGCCCTTTTATAAGAGGGGTGAGGGGCACCTTTGGAAAAGCTAGAAATATTAATTTATAATAAATTCATATTCGGTTTCTAATGGCTCCAAAATTGACTATTCAAAGGTTAAGGTGGGGATAGGTCGAAAACAACTCAACCAATAGAATTTAGACAGGTTTGGGTACTTATATTAACCTTATCTTTAAGTATTAACTCTAAGTTAATTAGTTTCACTTTTACAATGTCTCTTTGTATTTTTATATTATATGGTTAATAGACTTACCATAAACATACAAGCGACCCCCAAGTGGTCCATTAATGATTAACCTATCATAATATAAGTCTCTTGGCCGAACCTTAGATTTTTAGGAATTTAATATCAATTAATAATATAATATTTGTTTTAAGAACTCTTTTATGTCAATTTTGACACTATTCAATAGTTGATTTTTGTGAAACTCATAACAGATTGATTACTTCGAAAAAAGTCAATTAAATCAATCCTAATATATCCTATTATCCTAGAAAATTAGTTTAATTCATTTAAAGTTTCATATTATATTTATTTGGGTATTTATAATATCAATTATGTTAATTTTTTACTATTTTAGTAATTACTGCATCATCATTGTGTCATAAATAAAATAAATTATTTAATGTCTAAAAATTATAAATAAAACATCATTATGTAGGACATCTTTTTGGCTTTCTAATGAATATTTATAATCGAAAATCCAACATGTATAACCCTATGTAAAAATTGTTCTTCTAAAAGATGTAAGCTTATGCCATTTTTATTTTTATTTTAACTTTATTAATATAATGTGTCCCTACCACATACAAGTGGCTCCAAGGGGTCCCCAAATTGACCGAAGGATGCCCATGGTCGGTTATGTGTCCACCAATAAGGTTAGGACACGTTCTAGGGTAATTTTGTATTATTATAATATTACTTTTTAACCCTTATTTACCAGATTTACCCTTTAACCATGGTAAATAAAATATTTACCGCAGTAATTATTCAAAATGTGTAAAAATAAAAGTTACCTATTTACATAATTTGGACATCCTGATTCCAAATATGGAATCCATTTTCCTAAATTCAAAACACAGAAGTGGCAGAAATTAATTTAAAATTAATTCCCGCTGTCAAAACAAAAAGCGTGTTTTTAAGAGATAATAACTATCAAAAGATTGACACTTGTTTATGTTCGGTTTAATTGTAAAATTATGTCCAATGATAAAAATTAAATTGAATGGTAAAAATATATTCTAAATATACTTTAAAACCACTCAAATTCATAATTTATCACTATTAATTATTTTGATTAAAAAAGTTGTTTTTAATTAAAATTTAGAAATTTTCACTATTCATCAAAATATGAAAGTTATCCGAAATGTACCAAAATTTCACCTTAGGCTAAATTCAATATTCCGAATCCAAAAATGAAGTCCATTTTCAAATATAAAATATATATAACTTCAAAAAGTAGGTATTACTATTCATAACAGCTAGTTTGATTGGTTACGGTGTGTTAGAACTCGAAGTTGCGTACAACACACGCTACTGTTTTATTCAAAGGAAAGCGTACCGTGGAAGCTTGGGATGTTTCATTTTAAATTTTTTGATGTATCCATTTAGTCAAAAAGTTTAAAATATTGTATTTAAAAAGGTTTCACTATCAAAAGTTGATAAAAGTGCAATACTGAAAATGAATCTGTTCTTGCATTATGACTAAGAAACTCATAATTTGGATTCTAAAATTATAAGGATTATATAAAGTTTAAAATTTAGTTAATACTATTCATGACCTCTTTTAATGGCTTTTTTTTTGGTAAGTCATGGTGCAATTGAACTCAGTGTTGCGTGTAGTGCAAGTTATTGAATTATTTTGAAGAAATAACACACTATGAAATCTTGGGGTGTTACATTCTCCCCTCCTTCAATAAATTGCGTCCTCGCAATTTGAAATTATTCTTCAAAAATAAAAGGTTGAAAGTAGAAAATATATTTGTGGGAAAACCCACATCGGAAATTGGGTTACTAAAATTTAGTCTTAATATGAGGAAAAGAGAAATCAAAGGGTCACCACCAAATTATGATCTCAATTAGGAGAACATTGGTGGAAATTAGAGACATATAATCGGAGGAAAAACGTAAATATTTATAGGTAGTGATTGAGGTCATCAATCACAAACAAGTGTATAATTGAGGTCCTTAAACTCATCAATCTATGATGATTTGAAGTACCATCGGTTCAACAAAATATAGGGTATTGGGATAACACATTTTTGACGTTTCAAAATATCTTAGTTGAAATCCCACATCGAAAAATGAATTAACGAGGCCTCTATTTAAAATAAAGAGTCGAAAGTATGAAGATTACCGAAAATAACACATACTAGGGTTCCATGTAAGAAAATATGGATATGGAAGAAAAATCTAGCCATCAATTATCTGATGGAGAGTGGTAGAGAACATGGCTATGAAAAGGCCAACAATCCCAAAGCCATAAATTTGTGATGATTTAAGGTACCATCTAGGACAACATTTTTGTTCTAAGTTTCTATTATTAATGTTGAGGAATTTATTTATGAGATTGGATAAGATAATAAGGAGATATACTTAGTTTATAATTAGAGTTTTATCCATTAATAAATTTCTACCAAAATTCATCATTCACTCGTAAAAAAAATTCTATTTATACTATTCATAGAGGGTTCCAAAATAAAAGAATTTATAATTCATCTACCAGATCTTTTAAAAAACTACTTTATTTAATCCAGGACATCTCGTGGGATAGTGGTAGGTGATACACCCTTGTCGCCCTTTGGTTGCGGGTTCAAGTCTCGCAGCCTTGCCGGACGCGACGGGTTGCCGCCCGACCTCCGGGTTGTCCTTTTATGGCAATCCAAAATAATCCAAACTTGAACTATCCAAAATACTTCTGTCCAAACTCACAGTCCAACATTCATAAGGAAGGTAAACATAATATAGATCCTTTTTACCCCGTAATAGCATATGAATACCTTCATCATGTATTACCATATTCCTTATTGATTACATTCATGCTCCCTTATTCCATATAGAATGCTGGATATACTTCATTAATCCAAAAATGTTTTAAACCCCAACAATGATGGAATATACAAATCATTAATCAGTTCCAAGGTAGTCAAGAATATCCAATATATTTTTTTCCAAAATAATCATGTATTATTCGAAAATCACTACCTCGGTATCAGAACTATATTATGGTTTATCATTCTCTCAACCATATATTTTCCAAAACTTTATCCTGCTATTGAGTCACTTTTCATTGTTCCACACAATCTCAAGTCCTTAATAAAATAGTACTGCAGTACAATCCTTATATACTCCATAATTATTATAACAAGTACATTGTTGATACAAAGCTCAATTGACATAATCAACATAAGAACTCTAATCATTCCTCTTCATCTGTGGTAGTATCATAACTTGATTATTATCTAATAACATCATTTGCGGCATAGTCTGATGACTGGGACATAGGTTCGCGTAGTGTCCAAACTCCTTGCAAATGAAGCATTGTACATTTAAAACCATTTTCTTACCCTTGCAGTCACGTACTTTGTGCCCTTTTCCTCCACACTTATAACAAACTCCCATTCCTTTCAGGCAAGTTCCAGGGTGTTTCTTTCCACAGTTACCACATATGGGAAAATTCTTCTTTTCCCTCTTCCCTTTATCCATCTTTCTCTCTTCAATCCTTTTCTTCTCTTGCTTCCCTTCAAAGCCATAGGAC
Organism: Viscum album; assembly: GCA_963277665.1. Lineage (NCBI taxonomy): Eukaryota > Viridiplantae > Streptophyta > Magnoliopsida > Santalales > Viscaceae > Viscum > Viscum album. The sequence continues at coordinate 586,287,587 of OY728130.1, forward strand.
TCAGTAAACTCTTTACTTATCTTATCAACACATGATATTATTTCTTCATATGATGATAATAAATAGGAGACTATTTCTCTTATCAATTCTAGCTTAAGACCATGAAAGATATGATCCTTCCTTCTCTTTGGATCATGTGCATTTCTGGAGTTCTCATTCCTTCTACTGGGCGCCATTTCTAAACAATGGCATAAACTAGATTAGTTTATGAACCAAAATACATAATCCCATACTTATAAAACACTTAACATAAATTGAACTATTTATGGATATAATCCATAATCATAAAAATGTTCTCTTTGAGGAAGTATTTACTCATAAACCCTTCATAATGATTTGTAAAGAAAATGAGAGTTATCCTAAGCATATCCCCCGGGAGTGTCGTAACCAAGAGTGCAGCAAGGCCCGTTGTCGTGCACCAGTTCCCGTTCGAGTCTAGCTCAAAGCGGTGTTTTCGGGTTTTACCCCTAGGTACATCTGTGCCAGAGCCGCCTCTACCTGCTCGTATCCAGACAGGGATGTATTGCTCGGAAAACTCACAAAATCTCTAAAATACCAAAATTCTAGGAAGTTCTTCTATACTAATCCTCAAAGTTCATCTTAGGTCTACGTGCTCTAATCAGAGTTTATCTAAATCTAGTTTCCAAGGTTTTTACTAAACTTCCTCTGATACCAACTGTAACGCCCCGACCCCAGCTACCCAGAGTCGATGCATTACTTCGTAACATTGGCATGATCACAAGAAAGATCAAATCTCGAAAGACCGATTGGTTTAGTAGCCTTGGAAACACTAGATATATTCATAAGTTTTACATTACATCATAAAATGAAAAACTAATACAACAACATAATATTTCCACAATCCACACTATTAACCCCTCATAAAATCCCTGCAGGACATTCATAACTTACTTCTTCACATCCTGGGAAAAATAAAACATAAAAAAAGGGGTGAGCTCAAATGCCCAGTAAGGATAACAATACAGTGGAAACTTTCATAAATAAGAATAAACATTTAAGGCAATGTATAACTAAAACAAAAGCCTTTTAAATACGAACTTTCAACATGGTATGGCATAAATGAAATAATGCCATTTACTTATTCACATAGATATTCTACTAAATGAATAATCACATGCAAAAATCAATAACCACTTTCATAATGTTGGAATGCATAATGCCAGACTATCATAACCACATAGCCAAGGCCTCGTGCCAAGACTACAAATAAGATTTTGTCAAGGCCTTGTTCCAAGACACTAGTTTGTCTCATGAGACCTACCGATGCATCGAGGAGCTATAGCGGGCTCCACCCGTCACTTATTAAGTCCAATGCATTCCCATATGAAAAGGTTTAAACATAACATAAACATTCGTATTAAAACTAGCATACGAAATGTCAATACTTTCACAATAAACTATGAATGGTATAAAAATAGCACATCCACAGTCAAACATATCACAAAACCTTCAATACAATATAGAAGTTTTGTATCATAATAAATCAACTTCAAATAATCTTAAAATCCATCAAAGGATGTTGACATAGATGAAATCAAAATTCTTTTTAAAGAAATATCTCCTTTTATTTTGAAATCATTTAAGATCCATATAAAATAAAACATTTTCTTTGAAAATATTCTTATAATCTTGTAAGGAAAGATTTGAAGATTTTATAACGGCGTAAAATAACCGCACCCGCCGTATAAGTTAAAAAAAACATTCTTACCTCAATTCTATCGAAAAGGTTAAAAAGGACCTTGTTTTGAAAACGACGGAAAGATTCCTTTATAAACCTCTTATAAAAAGTCAAACAAGGGTATAAATGACTTTAACCCATATTCTTGTAAATAGTAAAAATGTTTTGAAATACATTTTTAAGAAACATGGATGTGGATGATAAAGAGATCCCAGTAGATTATTACATATAAACAACCTCGGATAATGAAGAGATTGTGAAATAACCCTTACCTTGTACTTTTCCTTGGTTGGGGTAGGTTGACCTCCTGTATAATGGTGAAATAGTTGTTATTAAATTATACAAGAATCATATATATTAATATGATATCATATATGATCTTTTAACATTGATTTGTTAATAATATCTTAGAATTATCGTCGTTTCGGGTGTTAACTTACTTGTTTTCTTTTGTATGTTTTGTTACGTAAGACATGTTTGTAAAGGATAGGTTGTATATTATTCATATCCAGAATGATATCAAGTCCTTAAACATCATTTTTTAAATCATCAAATTATACTTGAATGGATACGATGGAGAATGAATCTCATCGCGTTCGTGGAGACGGTAGTCCGTACGTACGCACGAGCGACAATATCATTCTTTTGATATTAAAATAATATATAAAAGGATGGTATATCATATATAAAGAATCATTAACATGTTAGATTTATTATTTACATGAGTTACACATCATTATTATACCCATCCAAATAATATTATATTGAATAACAATTACACCACGACGTGGAGACGGTAAGCCGTACGTACGCATGTATGGTGACATGTTATTCAAAGGGTGGATAGGATAATGAATATGGTTGTACCATATTTATAATAACATCACAGTATATGTGAGATACTGGAGTTATTATTTCAGAATGGTAAGAACAAAGGAAGAAGAAGTGGAAGAAGAAATGAACTTAGAAAAGGGTGGTGAAATCATTACCTCTTCTTCGGGTTCTTCCTTTTGATTTGATCAAAAGGGCTCCTTAGGTTGACTTTCTGATCAAACTAAGGCCTCTAGGTTGTAGTGAGGGATGTTGGGAGAGTATTTGGGCAGAGTTTGGCCGAACCAAAAGGCTTTGAAGGTGTGAAGAAATGAGAAGGAGGAGTGCCCTTTTATAAGAGGGGTGAGGGGCACCTTTGGAAAAGCTAGAAATATTAATTTATAATAAATTCATATTCGGTTTCTAATGGCTCCAAAATTGACTATTCAAAGGTTAAGGTGGGGATAGGTCGAAAACAACTCAACCAATAGAATTTAGACAGGTTTGGGTACTTATATTAACCTTATCTTTAAGTATTAACTCTAAGTTAATTAGTTTCACTTTTACAATGTCTCTTTGTATTTTTATATTATATGGTTAATAGACTTACCATATACATACAAGAGACCCCCAAGTGGTCCATTAATGATTAACCTATCATAATATAAGTCTCTTGGCCGAACCTTAGATTTTTAGGAATTTAATATCAATTAATAATATAATATTTGTTTTAAGAACTCTTTTATGTCAATTTTGACACTATTCAATAGTTGATTTTTGTGAAACTCATAACAGATTGATTACTTAGAAAAAAGTCAATTAAATCAATCCTAATATATCCTATTATCCTAGAAAATTAGTTTAATTCATTTAAAGTTTCATATTATATTTATTTGGGTATTTATAATATCAATTATGTTAATTTTTTACTATTTTAGTAATTACTGCATCATCATTGTGTCATAAATAAAATAAATTATTTAATGTCTAAAAATTATAAATAAAACATCATTATGTAGGAAATCCTTTTGGCTTTCTAATGAATATTTATAATCGAAAATCCAACATGTATAACCCTATGTAAAAATTGTTCTTCTAAAAGATGTAAGCTTATGCCATTTTTATTTTTATTTTAACTTTATTAATATAATGTGTCCCTACCACATACAAGTGGCTCCAAGGGGTCCCCAAATTGACCCAAGGATGCCCATGGTCGGGTATGTGTCCACCAATAAGGTTAGGAAACGTTCTAGGGTAATTTTGTATTATTATAATATTATTTTTTAACCCTTATTTACCGGATTTACCCTTTAACCATGGTAAATAAAATATTTACCGCAGTAATTATTCAAAATGTGTAAAAATAAAAGTTACCTATTTACATAATTTGGACATCCTGATTCCAAATATGGAATCCATTTTCCTAAATTCAAAACACAGAAGTGGCAGAAATTAATTTAAAATTAATTCCCGCTGTCAAAACAAAAAGCGTGTTTTTAAGAGATAATAACTATCAAAAGATTGACACTTGTTTATGTTCGGTTTAATTGTAAAATTATGTCCAATGATAAAAATTAAATTGAATGGTAAAAATATATTCTAAATATACTTTAAAACCACTCAAATTCATAATTTATCACTATTAATTATTTTGATTAAAAAAGTTGTTTTTAATTAAAATTTAGAAATTTTCACTATTCATCAAAATATGAAAGTTATCCGAAATGTACCAAAATTTCACCTTAGGCTAAATTCAATATTCCGAATCCAAAAATGAAGTCCATTTTCAAATATAAAATATATATAACTTCAAAAAGTAGGTATTACTATTCATAACAGCTAGTTTGATTTTTTACGGTGTGTTAGAACTCGAAGTTGCGTACAACACACGCTACTGTTTTATTCAAAGGAAAGCGTACCGTGGAATCTTGGGATGTTTCATTTTAATTTTTTTGATGAATCCATTTAGTCAAAAAGTTTAAAATATTGTATTTAAAAATGTTTCACTATCAAAAGTTGATAAAAGTGCAATACTGAAAATGAATCTGTTCTTGCATTATGACTAAGAAACTCATAATTTGGATTCTAAAATTATAAGGATTATATAAAGTTTAAAATTTAGTTAATACTATTCATGACCTCTTTTAATGGCTTTTTTTTGGTAAGTCATGGTGCAATTGAACTCAGTGTTGCGTGTAGTGCAAGTTATTGAATTATTTTGAAGAAATAACACACTATGAAATCTTGGGGTGTTACAATTCAACAAGGAAATCAGCCGAAGGTTGGCCCATTATTTCATTTTGAGACACATATTGGATATCAAACTGCAGCAAAATAACTACCCACCTTGCCAGATGTCCTGTAACCATTGGACGACTAAGGATAAATTTGAGGGGGTTATTGCAAGATACTAATTGGACCTCATGATGTTGCAGGTAGTATCTCTATTTCTATACTGGAAAGATTAATTCTAGAAAACATTTTTCAGTACTTGAATATTATGTTTCTGCCTCAAGCATAGTTTGACTGAGATAGTAAAGGTTGTTTTCATTCACATCATCATTCTTTTGGGCAAGGAAGGCACCCCATGATCGCTCAAAAGCTATCACATAAAGAATATGTGGTATTCCTTCAACAGGTGGCATTAATACCAGTGAACTGAAGAGATATTTCTTGAGAATATTGAATACTTCTTGACATTCTTTAGTCCACTGGTAGGTGACTCCCTTCGTCATTAATTTGGTGAAGGGTAAACATTTTGCTGCCCAATTGGAGATGAAACGCCGAATATAGGCCAAGTGTCCTTGAAGTCCTCTCAATTATTTCAAATTTTAAGGAGGTGACATAGAAAGGATTGATTTTTTCTTCTTAGGATCAACTTCGATACCATGATGGCATACAATAATGGCGAGAAATTTTCCTGAGGTTACCCCAAAAGCACATTTCAAGTGGTTCATCTTCAAATTTTGTTGTTGAAGTTTGTGGATTATGATTTCTAGATCGGCCAAATGATATGAAAGTTTTCTGGATTTAACCACCAAATCATCCACATAATATTCAAAAAATTTCCCTAAAAAGGGTTTGAAGATACGGTGCATGGAACGTTGATACATTGAACTTTCATTCTTCAGGCCAAAGGGCATTACCCGATAGAAAAATACACCTTGAGGGGCTCTTAAGGTTGTAGATTCTTCATCTTATGGAGCCATTCAGATTTTATTATACCTTGAATATCCATCCATGAAAGAAAGTGTTTCATAGCCAGTTGTTTCATCAATTAAGAGTTCTATGATCGGAACTGAAAAATCATCCTCAGGACAATGCGGATTAAGATCTCTAAAATCAATGCAAAATCTAATTTGTCCATTCTTTTTTTTCACAGGGACAATATTATCCAACCATTTGGCTTATTGAACTTCTCTAATGAATTTAGACTTAATAATCTTATCCACTTCAACTTCATCTAAGGAGGTATAAGATGGGTGTGTTCTTCTTGCGGCTTGCTTGAATCCTCGATGTTCTTATGGAAAACCCAAATTATGAGTGCCAACCATGGGATCAAGACCCAGAATTTCTATATAATTACAAGAAAAAACATCTCGATTTTTCTTTAAAAATGAAATATACATTTCTTTCTCTTCAAGAGTCATGGCCGCACTAATTAAAGTGGGGCATGGATCTTCTTTTTTACCTAGATTTATTTCTCTTAATTCATCCAAATTGGTAGAGATACCCTATTCAAATGCTGGAGGAGCATCCCTGCGATCTTCCTCTTCTTCTTCAATATGTGTTATTTCTTCTGTTTCTACTTGCATAGTAGATGATGAAGAACAATTTCCATGATCAGGAGAGAAGTTAAAATTTGAACATCTTGAAGAAGAGACTACCATTTCTGACCCAATTGATGATGAAGTGTCTTCTTTGGGTAATAAAGAGGAGATGATGGATTGAGAATTGGAATCATCATTCATCTTTGACATTGCTATAACTTCTTCTGCCCTGGTTGATGAAGTATAGAATTGCTGGATTTCAGTGAATGAAATGAAGACATCTCCATTTTATCTTTCATCATTCCCTGATGAATCAACAATTTCTACCATGCTGTCTAGATTGGTTGTCGTAGTCGACATTATAGAAGTTTCCATAAGAGTATTTGGATTTGGGTCTATCCTGTCAATTTGACGAATATGAAACACATAATCTGTACTCACATGTATGAATAGGTTTACTGGAATCTTTTCCAAACCATATGGAGCATTAATTTTGGTAACCTCCTTTATTGTGGATATCTCTTTTCCCGCCATGTGATAGAATTCTGCCTCAATGTATTGAGATTCACATGTTTTGAATGGGGATTTGTCACCATACAATGTCCCAATTTGACCATTGAAACAATATTTGAGACATTGATGGTATGATTAAGGTATTGCCACATGTTGATGTAGCCAAGGTCTTCGAAGAAAAATGTTTAAGGCTGTGTCATGATGAACAACCATGAAATATGAATTGGATACAAGGTCTCCAAACTGATTTCTGAGTGTAATCTTGCCCAGAGGTTCTTTTTCATTTTTATCATATCCTTGCAACATCAAATTAGAAGGAGATAAATAAGATTCGGTGAGGCCCAATCGAAGAAGTGTATGTATAGGGATGAGGTTGACTCCTTAACCATTATCAATAAAAGCTTGTCGAATGTCTACATCACTGAACTTTCCAGATACATACAAAGGTCTAATATGTCCATTCCCTACATAATCATCATCTTTATCGATAAATGATATCACTGCATGGTATTCTACAGGATCATTCTCTATATGGTAGACTTCAGCCGCATCAATTTCAGTTTCAAATTCCTGAGGACTTGAAAAAGCCACAATGAGTGCCTCCCGAAGATCTTTTGATAGATTCAAGGCATCCAAAATTGATTACTTGGTCGGTACTTGGGCCAACTGTTTCAAGACATCATACTTTTGGTCTAAAGGTATGTGTTTCCCAATAGGAACATGCTGTTTCGCAGATTCCTTAGAAGTTGATGCTTTAGAACTAGATGTATCTTGTATCGGGGTAGGAGTTGGAAATACTCCTGGATTTGGCAGATTAGACCGACTAGATCTATTTATTTGCTGAGAGAAAGAAGGTCTAACCTCTAATCGATCTTCCAAAATAACTGTACCAGGACTGAATCTCCCATTCATGGAAGAACATTCTTGTTCTTATTGAGCCCGCTGAAGGGCATTACCATGAGTTTATGCCGCATATACAGTTCTAGTAGGGGTAGGATTGAAATACTGGCTTTTGGAATATCCATGTCTTCCCCTGTATCCTTGACCTCTAGAACTCCCTCTAATTCCACTGTTTGATATAGGGAACTCAGGCTGATCATGATCGAAACTGCGAATGGAATACAGATCCGTTAAGTGAATCACGTTAACAGAACCAAAGATCAACTCTTAATCTGATGAAGATTATTCATGATTAGCCATTTTAGGCTTTGTTATTTGGTGGGGCAGTGCCCGTTATTTTGAAACAGATGGCATAAAATATGCTAGAGTAAAAGATAATTTAGGCCTTGACACGAACTCATCTTCTTCTGACCGCTATTCTTTCTTCGAATTATGTCGTCTTTTTGAAGATTCTCCTTCTGATGAAGGGGTTTTTGTTGTGGAATTCATAGCAAATGACACAATTGGTTTATTCAATTGTGTTCATAAAATGGCATGAGTTCGGTTGATCATTTTCTTGACCATCCAATCATCATATTTCTGCACATTTTTTCTTTTGACTTCATGCCATTCACCTTCTTCCTTTGGATCAATAGCAGTAACACATGCTACCTGGGCTGAAGAACCTTTCAATTTTACCTGTACAGAGTCCACCATCTTTTTCAGTAGGTCTTTGAAGAAAAAAACACTCCTGAATGGGATGCCCCAACATCTGATGAAATGAGAAATAGTTAGGGAGGCCTTCATATCCTTACTTGTTTGGCCTTTTCGGCCTTGTAAATTGAACAAGCTTTTTTTCCAGAGCCGAGATGAAGTAGCCAAGAACTTGTTCATTCCGGAAAGAATAAACATTGTTCTTCAAATCGTCAAAATGATTCCGCCTTTGATCTATTTTATTATCTTGATGAGGCATCCATTGTTGTTGATGCTCAGTAGGTGGAGCCCTTCGATAAGATTAATGTTTTGAAGTGGACGCAGGTATAGGTGATTGTTTAAGTGTAATTGTAGAAGTCTCTGCTTTCCCCATTTTCTTTCTTAGAGCTTATGATATTACACAAGTTTTAGCCTTAGTATTTTTAAGAGAGTCTTCAATCTGTTTAGCGATTCATGTAAGGTCTCGAAACCCTCCTGTGTATTTCACCGGGATCAATGGTGTGCGTAATTAATCAAACAGATTTTCCACATAGATTGGAAACAATTCTTCTTGAGGGAGTGCTAAGATTAAGGAATATGTTAATCCCTTCTAGCAGGAAATGAAATATGAAACTCTTTCATTTTTCCTTTTCATACCATTGGTAAGATCAAAAATTGTCTTCTTTGGCAATGTTGAGCTGAATTCAAGAAAGAATTTTTGATGGAGGTCTTCCCACCCAATAATTGACCGAGATTGGAAGCTTTTATACTAGACAAAAGCTTTCCCTTGTAATGACTTTACAAAACACATGAGCTTATCTACTTATTGCTGTTGAGGATTTCCCATCATGGGATCAAAACAAGAAAAAAAAATTGTTAAGTGTTGTTCTGGATCTCTCGAACCATTAAAAATTGGGAATGTGGTACTTGTAAAATTCGACGGGAGAGGAATCGCATCCACCCATTACGGGTAAGATTTCATCTCCGGTTGAACTGGTGCATGATTTCCTTCCATAGCTTCCAACCGAGCTGTTAATGAGTCAATGGTTTTCATTAATTTTTTAGAAACATTGGGTTGGTCTTGGACCTATGCAGGTGCAAGAACAAGAGTTTGGATGGGTGTGGCGACCGGGACTGCCACTGATGGTAGTATTGCCGGTTTTTGTTGCGTATAACCCATGGGATTGGACCTGTAAGGGTTTACTGGTAAAGGAACATATTATTGATCAATCCCAGTAACTACAAAAAGTTCCCTTGACTGACTGAAACTAGCACGCTTAGGAGGAAGAATACCTTGAAGTAGTTCTGCATTCAACCTCCTTAACTACTTCATTTCCGCCTCTTGTTGTGAGAACCTTTCCTCTAATGAGAGTGATTGGCCTTCTCCATAGGTAGGGTGGAATGTAACCTGAATTTTTTCCTTTCCCCTTGTAAGATGCCTTTTGGAGAGGGGGGAGTTGTTTATTTGAAGGAATACCTAGATTCGGGGTAAGCCTTTGATTTCTGGTACACACAATTTCCTCATTTGTTTCCGTGTCTACACCTTCATGAATATGAACATATTCATCTGATTCCTCGGAGTAAACCTCATGTTCTGGGGGATCAGTGGCAATAGAATTGATGAAATTTATATATGCATAACACATTGCATCCCTTATATCGGAATTTATGCGATATTGTCTTCTTCCAAGTCCTTTACAAGACATAGCCTTTTTTGAGTTGATCCCTTAGGAACATCTTAATGAATAGTAATTTGGAGGGAATATCCTGATAAATTGACTCTGAGTTCCTCTGGTGGGATCTTCCCTAACCTAGAGAAAACTGACTTTCACTGAGGAAGAGATTGAGGATTTGAAAAAGTCCCCAGTCCAGTGGACTGGGGCTGTTCCTACTGTTCCTGCTCAACTCCTCGAATCCCATTTGTTGATCACAAGGGATGGGCTAAAAGAGTCCCCAGTATAGCAAGATGAGGTGGCTCTTGATCTGCTATATCTGATACTTTCTTAAAAGATCTCCCGATTTTTCTGACTTTCGTCTAGAAATTATCTGAATGCATCAACCTACATCCACTCAAATCACCTAGCTCAAATGACTATTGGATGATTTCTGACACTTCTGTCACTTGATGATGTGCCTTCTCTAAACGAGAAGCATGTTCGATATTCTCATTTTCTTGATGCAATAGTAATTCAAAAACTTGTTCTTTATATGCCTGACTTTGGGAAGAACTAGTTAAGGGATGTTCTTGAGAAAGCATCTGATTACACAAAAAACTAGTTGGCTATGGACAGCCATGGGAAATAATATTTAATGAGACCACTTTTGGCGGGCTTTGTTGACTGGAGGGTATGGTGAAATGCAGTGCTCCATGAACACCCCATCCCCTGATATGAATACCAGGTATGGAATTGGTAATTAATTGGCGCAACCTTTTTAACGCGCCAAGGCATGAACGCTGAAGGGATCTTTGCTGCTTTTCAACCTTTGGATGTTGGGAAACAGAGAGGGATGCCAAATCAATTTGGAACTGTAACCCTTCTATTATCTTGACATGATTTTCATATTCATCATAATATAATATTTTCTCCTTTAAGTGAGAAAGAGTTTTCCACATGTTGAGACGAATATCATGAATACAATCTTCCGTCAACATTTCTGGAATATCATATTGAGAGTCAGCCAAAGGCCAAAACATGACTGGTACTTCACCTTTTTCCAGTTGTTTTCTCATATTCATCACATCCTCATTATCATTCGATGAAGATTGTTCTACCTGATTAGACCAAAGTTGGTGCTTCTTTGTTGCTTTATCAGATACAAAAATATTGGTAGAGAATTAATTTGTCAAATTAAAAGATGCATGACCCAGGGGTAGTTCAGAGAATGACCTACACCCTGGAATATCTTCTGGTTGAGAAATTATTTCACCTGCTAGTGATAAATCATCAGACATGACTAGCTTCACATTTGCAAGTGCCTCAAGATAAGAGGGATTTCTCGTTACTACATTTTCCATTGAAGAATTTTCCAGGCAATGCAAATTACTACTGTAGAGAGGAATTTCGTAGTTAAATTCATCATCATGGGGAGGATCACCATGGTGGGTTACAGCAAAAGATGAAACCTCTTGCTCCTTGGTCTTCTGGCCATACAGAGGATTATTGTGGCTCACATCTGAAGATGATACTTTGAGATCGACCGAACTGTCATGAAGAAAGACTTCATGAGGATGTGTCTAATGAAGACCCTCAGAATTATTGTTCCCACTATTTGGAAATGAGAGACTAGAATCTTGAGTTTCAATAGATAATAGTTTGAGGGCTTCACGAACTCCATCATCGAGCAAGGCCTTATTACAGATTGGATCTTGATTTCTCGATTGTGTTGGACGAGTATTTTTCTAAGACGCCTTATTACTCAGTTTGGAAACCACTTGTTGACGAAAGTGGTTATTATGGGCAGGTTAAGTGCCTGCTTATGAGAAATGGTCAGGTTAGGCTGATTATCTCTATTCAAATTGGGTATATGTGCCTAACTTTATTATTCGTATGACATGAGGGAGTATGCCCCGCAACCCTCCTGGACTGGGATAGAGGTGTGTATCTGTTCCATGGTGACATGTTGATGAGTCACTCCACTATTAGGGATAGATTTATGATTCCTTCCCTATGACGCTACAGAAGTTGTTATAATATTCTGATAGGCATCTAGAATATTTGTAGGGATTTTCTTATGCTCTTTTACCATTGTTAGAATGTGCTTGGTGACTTCATCTGCAAGAACGGGAATATACGTCCATTCTGTGTCTGGAGTAAGTGTATGTGCCTAATTCTATCCTCCTTTTCCTGTCAGTGAATTTTGATTGTACTCATGTGTGGGGGCAGAAAATTGTGTCTACCTCATGCTTGTCATTGGTGCTTTCCAATTGACATCTTCAGGTGCTACCAAATGAGACTGTTGGTTATCCTGATGAATTGTAGGTTTATGTACCTATTGATTGTTCCCCACAACATTTTATTGGAGAGTTTTTTTGTTTGTATTCAAACGAGCATTCTTACTAGCTGATAAATTATAAACAAGTTTATATGCCTTTCTATAATACTCTGGTGGAATTGCCTGGCGGGATTGGCGTGTTACTGCCAGACGAGTCTGCTGGGTCGTAACACCAGGACAGACGAGTGTATATGGATGATCGTTGTTTGCCATCAAGTTGTATTGACAGACTTCTCTGGTGGGAGAAGAGGTAAGAACCTGCTCCTTGTTGACCGGATTTTGCCTCTGACGGTTCGTCTTGCGTGCTCGTGTCTGAGGGAACTGAGCCGATCCTCTAGAGGTGATACTCTCATCATGTTGAGGGTGCACTACCGCACGAGTCTGGTGGCGATTGTTGATGAGAGTACTCAGGAAGGAGTTCTACCTTCTTGAACTGAGGCCTTGAGTGACCTATTCATTCACCACCCTGTAATATGGGAGGTAATGGTTGTTGCGTTACAAGGATAATGACCCAAAATAGTTGGACACGATGGTTAGCACCGCTTGCTTTATGATCACTGGTTATCACTGTCTGGACAACCAGAGTGAGTTGTTAAGTAGGAGGGCTTGTCGAGCAGCCTCCAGAGTCAGGATGGTACCGTGTTGATGGTATTCGTTCACCAATGCATTCAAGACCCAGCATTGAAGATGCTGAGTAGGTGATATCGTCCTCAGAGCGGATGAGGATCCAGCAGGAGTAGTGGCTGAGGCATTCATAGGAGTGCACTTTAAAGAAGCCACTTTGGTGATGTAGAGAGATCTTGGAAAAGAGTGCATGTTTGATAAAACATACATAATCATGATAATTTTGGCCAGACTACATCATTTGGATGAGTTCTTATATTATTGACTGCTTTGTTGGCCCTCATATTGAGTTTTATAGGGGCCTAACCAATAAGTAAAAAATCATTTTAAATTGGTTAAGGATTCATGTCGGGTTCAAAATTTTTGATTCTTCTGGGAAATGGGAATGACCTCGTTTGTTTAAGGTTCAAACATTCCAATCAGTTTCTAATAGGTTTATTCGTAGAACCAGAAACATCCAATGATTCTACACCCATTTAGACCAACTTTCCAAAGGTAGGTGCTCATTAGTTATGGAATGACGAGGCTTAATAATTTGCATTGGTCGAAAGGATGGGAGGTCAGACTCATCATACCTTTTTGTGGAGAACTATTTTATACTCCGAGACTCTCTTATAGATTCATGTTATGTTCACAAATCCTTATTAATTTACCAAGCATGAAAATGAGTTCTTCCTTTAGACCTTGAAATCAATGATTAATATTTATGGGATTTAGAGAATCTTTTATATGTATTTTAGGTTCTTCATTGATAGAGAATCATCCGTATTTATTATATATTCTTAGTCAATGGTATCCTTAAATACATTATATAGAAATCACTTGGTCATTATGATAACCATACTGGTTTTAAATCCACTCAGTGGGTCACTTGATGTTTATTGTCGTTCAGAAAGAAAGGGATTATTTTAGAGTTGGGATCATACCCGCAGATGGGCTACCTATGTATCCTTGTTATAAAAGGAGTCATAACCCACGTAGTTCGGGAATTAAGATATTGTTTAACGTTATATGGGACAGATGAGAATTAATGGGTGATGGTTTTGAATCTTAGAAAGGTTTCTTATGTACTCTACTTTTTAAGGAAGAGATAAAAGTCCTCGTAGTTTGATTAAAAATGTGGGGATTACGTATGTTTAACGACCCAAAGAGATGTGTCATGGTTACTATACACTCTAAGCTCATGTGAGTCATGCTCGGTTTGAGAAACAAGAGGTATCGGTAAACCTAACGATTTGTGCCACAAAAGATGTGGTCACAAGGAATGATATCAGGCTTATGAATGTGTGACTTCCCAAGTAAATAAAGACTAGGATTTACATCCGGAAAGAATCATAGGAACAAGGTCCATAAAGATATTCGTGCTTTATGGTGATTTGGATACTCTAACTTGGGGCATAATCTTGAGGAGGATGCCAAAAATAGGGGGGAAATTATGATTGGGGATTACTCCTGAAAAGGATTCCCAGGTTAAGGGGACTTGAGACTTGGCGCTTACTCCTGATAAGGAGGCTCAGGTTAAGGGGACTTGAGACTTGGGGCTTAATCCTGAAAAGGAGGCCCAGATTAAGGGAAATTATGACTGGGCTTACTCTAGAAAAGGAGGCCCAGGTTAAGGGATATTATAACTTAGGATTACTCCTGAAAAGGCGGCCCGAGTTAAGGGGACTTGATACTTGGGGCTTGCTCTTAAGAAGTAGGCCCATGTTAAGGGAAATTATGACTGGGGCTTACTCCTGAATAGGAGTCCCATGTTATGGGAATTTATGATTGGGGATTACTCCTGAAAAGGAGGCCCAGGTTAAGGGGACATGATACTTGGGGCGTACTCCTGATTAGGAGGCCCAAATCAAAATAACTTCTTAGAATTCCTTTCAGATAAGGAAGCCAACAAAAGAACAATGCCACAAATGGCTTTGAAGAAGGTATTGAAGGAAAAATCTTGAATAGGATAGGTCTCTTTGAAGAAAGGTAGTGAATTGGAATGAGGCGCGCAAGTATTGGTCTGGAGCGGAATTCCTTGTCGCACAAGTATATTTTTGCGACATGAGTTCACTTGGGCGACAAAGAACCTGTGAAGTGATACTTGGGAAACTTTGAATTGGAACCCTTATTATCATCCCTAGAGGATTTCAGATGGGTGACGCGCAAGTTTCCTTGAGAGGGAAAGGCGGCGCACAAGTATCAACACTTCCCTTAAAGGCCTGGATACTTAGGTGCGCAAGTATTGATGAGTTCAAATAATTAGGCCTTATACATCCTCTTTAGAGATTCCATTCTAGGTAAATAATTACCTTAGAAGTGTTCAGAAAACTTCAATCTAAGACTAGGGTGACCAGAGCTTAATTATGAGTTTTGGATTTTTTGTCCCTGAAATGGGGGGCCCACAGGGGGTATTTATAAGCCATTGATCACCTTTGGTGAAAAAAAGAATAGGGTGCGCAAGTTACTTGCATGACCCATATGTGGCACACAAGTGACTTGCACGAGCATGAAGAAACATTCATGACCCATGTTTAAAAGTATCCCTGTTCATGCCTTTGTCAATTTTTGATGTTCTTCAAAGGATGACTCTCTTTGTGCTTAATAAATTTCCCTTTTCCATTCGTTAGACTATGTGACAAAAAGGAGCATCAACAGACAGGTATGGAAAAAATGGTTATGGATGTTCACTTGAAGGTATCATCTGGTAGTGACCATAAACCCAACTAAACCATGTCACATTCATGCTATATTTTTTTTTATAAAAATCCCTTATTCCTAGGATCTTTTATACTGTATATGAAATCTTATTTTTGGGTTCACTATTTTTTATTCCAAGCATGTTGTAAAAACTATAGATAATCTCTTCAATATTTGTTCGATGGCATGGGTAGGTAGTATTACAAATTTTATATAATTATTTATCTCAAGGTAAAGGTTGGGTCTTATGAATTATATCACGTTATTGTTTTTTATGTCATGGAGGTAATGTGGAAGTCTGATTGATATTTAGTCCTATGATAGGTTTGTGAAAAATTGACTAAGAAGGTTGATTGAATGACTGATTCTGAGGGGTGAACTTAAACCTAACTGACCAGACGACCCCCATTCATGTCTATCCCCTGTGAGAGTATGAGTTATGTTGGTGTCTGTGAGCATTTACATTGGGACATTGGATGACATGTTACTACTTTTTGGTTTTTTTCGGCAGATCATAGGACTATTTTTTTCATTCAAATTATTATTTTTCAAATTATACTAGTGTTTATTATGTTTGGGGATATAGTTATTTTTATTAAATTGGAAATATATCTTTTTATGTTGTTATGTTATGTTAGTTCTTTCACTGATACCGATAAAGGATAATGATGCATGTGGTGGTGGGGTATTTTTATTACTGTCTAAGTGGCATTCTAACTTCTAGAAGTTTCATTAAAAACAGTTTTCTAATTATTATATTATAATTATAATATTCATAATATATATAATTATATTATTTCATACAATGTAATAGATATGATAATAGAATAGAATATTTCTTAATATATATATGTATATATATATATTAGAAACATACATCATTGTTGGTATTGCTTAATACTAACACATATATTATCTGTTGGAGTTATCATAGTTGAAATAAAAATTTTTATTAGTCGTAATAATATTAAGTGAGGGGGTTTTACAAACAATTTAGTGAAAAAATCATATTTGTTGGAAAAATGATTTTCTAATAGAAAATGTACCTTTAAAAAAATATATACTCATGTTAAAAAAACATAAATATTTTGTAGTTAATATTGATATCAAAATGGAATATCCACAATGTATAATATGTATAATTAAGGGTCGATGTAATCAATGAATATAAATACAAAAAATTGTCATTAAAACATTATTTAGGGAAATGAACATCACAACTTTAAAATCACATTTCAAAACAACAATTCACCAAACAATTTAAAACTATTTTCCTTGAAACTGTAAATAAAAAAAATGTAAAATATTATTCAAAACATTGAGAGTTCATGATGAAAGAAAATTTTGTTCATGCCATACACATTAAAATAAATATTCAATTCACATTTTTGATAAAACCCAAACATGCCAAGCAATGAAAATTAAATGAATATTCCTTTCAGATAATTTTTTAAATAGTCAAAATAGGTAAGAAATCATTAATAAATCATATGTAAAATGTTAGTTTTTTTAAATTTTTTTAAGAAAACAATGATTTTGATGAGAAATAATTTTTGACAGAATAGAGAATGAATGTCCTATTTTATTAAAAAAATCACAATCCTTTTAAGAAGAAAAGAGTGGATAAATGAATATATTTCGTGAAATAGTTTATGAATAACCATATGATTATAAAAAATATTAATTTTATGATAGAAATACCAAATATTTCCCCAAAAGAAAATTTATAGAGAAATAATCTTAAATAATGATGAGATTGTTAAATAAAAACTTACCACTTTGGAAATGTTTGAATCTTAAGCCCTATGAAAGGAATAAATTAAAATGAAACATTAAGTTCTATAAGTATAAATAGATTCATGATATAACATATGAAAATTTTTATTATAAACACCACACAAAGGAATATGTTTTGAATATGGAATATTTCTTGCTGAAGCAAAATTGAGATGAGAAACCCTTACCTTAGTTTCGACTTCCTTTTTATCTATCCAAAACTAATGTAAAATAAACATTTGTTTATTATACATAAATTAAATAACTATAATTATATATATCTTACCATATATGATTTACTTACAGTCTTTTATCACCCATTTATTAACAATTCTTTGTTAAAATCATTGTTTTGGATGGTGATTGCCTCGTTTCTCATGTATGTTTTAGTTAAATAATTTTGATCCATTTATTTTTATCATGCTTAAATAATCTAAAGTTTATTAAAAATGATATAAATATAAAATGTATTAATTATATATTTATTTAGATTAATATATTAAAGTCAGAGTTAGAAAATGGATCACATCATTCATGGGGATGGTAGGTCGTACGTACGCATGAATGCCATTTCCATTTTTCTCAATAGATGGAATGAAAAAAATATATTGATAAATATTACAGAATCATTATTATTTAATATGAATAATTTTTATTAATCAAATAAATCCTTATTATCATCTTTGTAAAATGAAAATGAGAAACATTTCACATCGCTGCGTGGAGGCGGTAGTCCAAAAAGATGAATGAGTGATGTTATTAATTTCAAACGGATTGGAAGGTAAGAAGTTATATGTGATATTATTTTTAAAAAATTATTTTTAGATAATAAATATCACATATATTCATTAACATTAACATTTATACTTTTCATGTATACTGTAAGTGCAAAACGAACCACGTTGCTTCGCGAGACGGTAGTCAGTCGTACATACGAGTGATGTTATCATAACCCCCATGGAAAGGGAAGTAAGAATGTATAGTTGATATAATAATTTTATAAGTTTAATTATTTCATAAATATAATATGAATTTGTTAAATCCACCATTTGATCCACCCTTTAATGGTGGTGATGGAAAATGATTTACATCGGTTCGTGAGGCAGTGGTATGTCGTACACATGATTGAGGGTTTTATTTCCCATTTAATAATAGTGGAGATAGATCAGTGTTATCCCATTAACATAATAATATCTTATTATAAACGGGACACTTGTGAAAATATGTTTTATTAGTTTATGACTGTTTTATTGAGTTGGAAGAAGAAATTGAAAATATATACACGTTTAATAATTTTACCTCTTCTTCAAGGAGACTCTTTAGGATTATAATTAAATCCCTCATAGGAGGGATTCCTAATAAAAAAATAGCCACTAAGATGTGTGTAGGTATGTATGTATGGTATTTTTGGAGGTATTTTTCATAACCAAGGGTTTTGGAAGTGTGAATAATGGGTGAAATGGTGTGTCCTTTTATAAGTAGGATATAAAACACACATGGAATTTGTTAAAAAGTAAAAATATACCCACATTTTTTACCTAAAACATGCATAAAAAGGGAAAGTATAGAAAATTACTGATTATAGGGTTGAAATATGGCAATAAAATGTATTTTTACAAGTTTTGGGTCATTTGTAACCGTTATCTTCTTTGTTAAACCCAACCCCTAATAAACCCAATTTGAAATTAACCAAAATAATTAATTTTTAATGTTTTCAATATTTTATACTGTAAAAAATTAATATATCTTTATTAGGTAGAATATTGTTTGGCCTCTAAGGCATGGCACCGAGATATGGGGTTTTTCATCACTAGTACAAGTGATCTTACGTCGGTGGGGGTGAATCTTATGGAAGAAGATGCACTTGTTCTTCATTACTTTCAACCAACATAATCTTTGGATTTACTCTTAATATTTGGTTATTTTTATATTTTTTGGACCTCCTCTTATTTAAAATGAAATAATATGTTAGTACTAATTTAAAATTAAACTTATAATATGAAAAAAATGTGTTTTTCCAAACGAAAATTCTCAAATATAGAGAATGTATTAATATAAAAATTCAATATGAAATGGATTACAATTAAATAAATTCGTTAAATCTTAATATAATTAAAAAAAATTAAATCTCAAATATTTAAAAATATAATTTAGATTTATAAATATTTTAAATGAAAACAATGTTCTTAATAAAAATCATTATTTTCCACTTTTAATTAACAAAATAATATTCTTAGAAAATTGTGATAAATTTTCCCAAAGATAATTTTGAAAATTATATTTCATGAAATAATTTATTCTTTGAAATAAAAATTCAATAATTGCGAAAATTTAATTTTAAATTATATGTTAAAAGAGTGACTAAAAACCCATCTAGAAAAATAGAGTTTTTCAGAAATGATTAATTTTTCTTTCAAATGGTTTTAATTTTATTTTTAATAATGATATAAATATTGAAATTATTTTATACTTGTGTAAACCATATAATTTTTATAATTTATTTCATACTATTCATACAAACAAAAATAATAGCTTGGTTATAATAGTTATGTCTAAATAATAATATTTTAATAGTGTGTGACGTTTTGTATAAAATCATTGTTGTGTGTTACGTAAGCTATAAAAAAAATTAAATTAATTTAAAAATGAGTGTATCATAAATTCTTGGGGTGTAAAATTCTAATATAATTTTGGTGTTTCATGTTATATAAACTATCGAATATGATGTTCATATTTTAAAATATAAGACTATTACATTCCACCCCTTTAAATAAATCGTGTCCTCAAAATTTAATCTTGATCTTTGTAATCAAGGGTTTGATGATTTAAACTACCTTTATTAAACCCCACATAATTAAAGGGTTTTATACAACTTCCTCTTGATAAAATTGGAATAGAAGTATGTAATTCGTCTAGAATAAGACATATTATGTTTCAAAATAGAAGACAATTCCTAGAATGTGATGACATGGACTTTGAAGAAAAGAGTAAATAATTATGGAGAGTGGTAGAGAATATTGATTAAAATAAAGAGAGTGATCTTGAAGATTAAATAACCAAAAATTCAAAAAATGTGATATATTAAACAACCATTGTTTCAATAGAAATGAAGTTATTATGATAACATTTGTGTTTAAATATCTTTTTCCAAGAGTTGAGGATTTCTTTTACCTTATTGATGGAGAAAATATAAAAATATACTTACATGGAATATTTATATTTCATAAAAATAATTTCATCACTTTGTTGTAATTTGATCAATTCCCCATTTATTTATTTATCCAAGAAACAAATATCCAAAATGATGTTTTTTCCTCCATAAATTTTACCAAATCACTATAATGACCAGTTTTTCCTACTATTGCTTGATATTTTATAAAACCAAAATCCTTGGAACAAGATAGGAAATAACACCCAAATTTTAAATTAATCAATTCCATATATATTTAACCTTGTGAACCATCCAAAATATGTTTTCCCAAATTCAAGTCCACAAACATTTTAAGTAAGGTCACTAAATCAACATTATATTGCCCCAAAAAAATTAAAGTGGCTCCTAATGTAACATTCCAAATATTTTACTACCTTTATCGCTATAAAAAAATAATGAAAACATGGATATTCTAAAAAAATCATTTATTGTTGAATATTTTCTATAAATCCAAACACGTTGTAAACTCTTGAAAATTTAACATAAATAATTAAATCACAAAACATATTTAATTCAGCAATAATATCCCAGAAAAATATCCTTTTCCTTATTATATCAACATCATTCAAATATTAATGGTTACCCACCTTTAATCATGTTTTCTGCAAGAGTCTTAATGTTTCAATTATTTACTTTTCCTATTTATCTACATTAATCAACATATACCTTCATATCCTTTAATAAATACTAATGCACTATAATACTTATACATATCATGATTCTTAAAACCATAATATCAATGTTAAAATACACATACACCATAATTATTGAATCCCAGTGCAAGAAATTTAATCATCACACTTCTCTTATATCAATAAAAAATCATTATCTTGATCCATTAGCTTCTTATGTGGTATATTAAATTCGTTCT
The DNA here is from genome assembly GCA_963277665.1 of Viscum album. Lineage (NCBI taxonomy): Eukaryota > Viridiplantae > Streptophyta > Magnoliopsida > Santalales > Viscaceae > Viscum > Viscum album. The sequence goes on from OY728130.1 coordinate 586,309,108, forward strand.
TGGGACTATAATTTGTGTAATGTCCCATATAGTTACGGTTAAAACACTAAAAAAATCTTTCTTTATTACCCTAGCCTTAACACTCATAATGGAATTTCTCTCTACACATTAGGGAAACTCTCATTCACTTGATGTAAGTTCCATGGTGTTTCTTCCCAAAATGATCACATGTGGGAAACACTCATTTCCTTTATTCCCCTTTACCAATTTTTTATTTATCATCCTATTCTTATCTTTTTTACCTTAAAAACCATAATAATTAAATAGTCTTTTCTCTATTTTTATATCACATGATAAAATGTTCTCTTATTATGAGAATGTTGGGGAGACTAGTTCCCTTCGAATTATTTGATTAATCCCATCTATGGAATGATCATTCATGCACATTGGATTATGTTCATTAATAAGGCTACCATTCATTATACGATTTAACATTTAAAAATAATGTAATACACTAAATTAGACCATAAATTATGAATCATAATGTATAATCACAAATCTAGTTAAACACTTACCATAACTTTAAAAATTTATTCATGGCTAATATCATAACAATCAGCATGGTTTATTTTAAAATTTTCTAAATAATAAAAAAATTCATAATATTTTGTAAATAAAATGTAAATTATCCTTAAAATATACCCTAAGAGTGTAAAACAATGTTTGTAGTAACGTCCATTCTCCTGTACTAGTTAACCCTCCAGTCAATCCCAACATGACTTTGTCTGAGTAATTAACCCTTTGTATATATGTGTTAGAACCATTCACACTTATAGTATCCATATAGGGATGTATTGCTCGTAAAACAATATAATATTTACCTTAACATTATTTTATTTTGTTATCCTATAATTAGACATATCCTTATAGTATCTCGTATGTCTACATTCCTGAATCTATTTTTTCTAAAAACTAATTCCTATGGTTTCTCCTAAACATACTATGATACCAACTATAAAGACCCTGACTCTAATAACCAAAACCTCATAGTTACTTTATTAAATTGAACTATATATAAGGTATCCTATCTTTAATGAAAAAATTGTTTAGGTTCTTGGTAAAATGGATACGTACTTGAATTTCACAAACATATGAAAAAATCAAATGCTCATAGTGTTTTCTTTTAGAATTCCATTATTCCTTATAGAATATCCCTGTATATCAATCTCAGAAATAATTCCTTTTGTCTTGAAAAAAAACATAAAGAAGGGGTGATATTTTTTACTCAGAAAATGTATAAATAAAAAATAATCTATCACGAAAAAATAAGTAAAATAAATATATCATGGTAAATAACTAAAACAAATTATATTTAAAATAATAACGTGAGAATAATATGAATGGAATAGACGATGGTCACATTAATCCATATAAATAATCACATAATATTTAATGTTATCAATGGACATTATAATTATTAAAATAATCATAGGGACATATTTAACTGATTCATAATTACAGAATTCATAAATTTTGATGCTTGAAACATTTTCTCAAAACCTTTCACAAGAAAGTTTAAATCTATGGGTAGTTTTCCATCCATGTTTCTAACAAATTTACTTAATGGCACATATAAATACATCAAGGGGATATCTATTATTAGGCCCCAATGATCGCTTACTAATTCTAATTCATTACTCCTGTAAAATGGGAGAAACATAATCAATATAAATATTCATATTTAAAAAAGTAACATATGAAATGTTAATATATACCCCTATCAAATAAACATAATAATAAACTATATAGAATAATATAGTGACTGGTAATATAATTTTACATCCATGGTAAAACTGATTATAACCCATCCAAAGAAACAATAAATATGATATCAATATAATATATCCCCAGTGGATCATAAGTATAATAAATGGATAATGTCTTTGTTGAATTGAAATACGAAAAAAATTCATTAAAACATTCTTTGCGAAAATATCCTTTTAATTTTGAAAATATCAATTTGAAAATATCATTTTGAAAATATCATAAAACATTTCAAAAATATTTTTTTTGATAAAAAACTTAAAATCATTGAGTTTTAATGATGATGCAATATTCTATTAATCTTGCACATGTTAAAACAATGATTCCTTTCACATTTTCAGAAAACGTTGAACATACATGGTTTTGAAAATGACATGATGATTCTATTAAAAAAATATTAAAAAGACAAAATTGTTAATTTTTTTAATAAATCATTTTTAAAATTTTTAAAATATTTTAAAATGGAATGATTTTGACAAAAATATATTTTCAATCGAAAAGATAAATAAAGTTGGATTTTCTTAGAAAATATTTCTCGATCATTTTATGTATCTAAGAGTGGATAAAAATTAATATTAATTAAGAAAATACATAAATAAAGATATTTAATTTAAATAAATTTATTTTAATATATAAAAATATAATAATCCCGATAAGGGAGATATATATAAAAATAATCCATAATAATAATGAGATTGTGAAATAAGCCCTCGCCTATTTGGTAACGTTTGAATCATAAGACCCATAAAAGGAATAACATCAAATGAAATTTTAAAAAAAAATTAATAGAAATATATTCATGATATTATATATCAAAAGGGTTAGTATAGACACCATACAAAGGATAACTAGTGACTACTGCGTATGCCTCATGCATGTAAAATTGAGATGAGAAACTCTTACCTCATGTTATACATCATTTGTATTTTTATAAACCTCATTTATAACAAATATAGGTCTATTATAAATATATTTCGGAACCATATTCATATATCTCATATCATACATGATTTAATTATAGTTCTTTATCACCCGTTTATTAAAAAATCATTTTCTAAAATAACTATTCCATGTTATAATTTCATGTTTTTCATGTATGTTCTAGTAAGTTAATTTTGGTCCATTTAATATTTTCATTATTACATAATCTAAATAATTTTAAAAAGTATATAAATAACACATATATATCTATTTATATTAATCTAGTAAAGTTACAAGTATAAAATGGATTACACCATTCATAGAGACAGTAGGCCGCACGTACGAATGGATGTTGTTTCCATTTTTCTCAACAAATGGAATAAAAGGAAAAAATATATAATTCATATTTACATAATAATAATTTTTAATATATATAATTAATATTTTTCAAATATACCCTTATTACCTTCCATGAAAAAGAATGAAAAACATTTTACATCGCTGCGTGGAGGAGGTAGTCCATACGTACGCATGAGCAACATTATTATTTTCCAATGGATTAGAAGGTAAGAAGTTTGATGTGATGTTATATTTCCAGAAGTCAGTTTATATCGTAAAAATAAAAAAATATTCATTAACATTAACCTTATTTCCATTCTTGTAAAGTGTAAATGAAAAATAAAACACAACACTTTGAGAGGTGATGGTCTATCAAACACACGAACGACGTTATCGTATTTTCCATGGAATAGAAATTAATAAAGTATATGTGATATGATGATTTCAACAGTAAATTTTTTTCATAATTATCATATAATTATGTTAAATCATAAATTATTTTTAGCATTGAAATGTGGTGATTGAAAACTAATTACATATGTTCGCAAGATGGTAGTCCATAAGATGCATGATTGAATATTTCATTTCCCATTTCATGTATATTAAGATTGATCAGGGTTATTAAGGAAAAATAATGAAATATAAGTATATATTACATAATATTTTTAGAATACTACTATATTTTAAGAATTTTTTATGTTTCTGGAAGAATAAATAAAAAAGATATGAATGTTTAACAATTTTTCCTCTTCTTTGAAGAGCCTCTTTAGGTTTATACTTAAAGCCTTTATAGGAGGGATTAATAATCAAAATAAGGCCTCTATGTATTTGAGAGGGATTTATATAAGGTATTAAGGTAGTTATTTTATAAACCAAATATTATTAGAAGTTTTAATAAGGGAGGATATGGGGTGGCCTTTTATTAGTGCGGGAGAGGACACACATTTAATTTTTCAAAATATAAAGTGATAACCATGATTTTCTTATGAGAAAATCCTCTGAAATGGGACGTTATCAAACCTTATATATTATAGGGTCTAAATAATACCATAAAATATTTGTTTTACTAGTATTAGATCATTTTTAACCCTTATATAATTAGTTTAAAACCCCATGGTAAACCCATTTTTATCATAAACTGGGTAATTAATTTTTATTGTTTTAAAAATTCATTATGGTAAAAAATTAATGTAAAATTTTTTGGTAAAATAAATTTTATTGGTTCAAAATATGAAATCAATTTTGATAAATTCAATTCCCTCAAGTGATATAATTAAATTTTAAAATAAACTACAAATGCGACAAAAGAGCGATTTTCCAATGAAAATATTCTCACAACTAAGGAATATATTAATGTAAAAATTCATTATGACATTGATTATAATAAAGGAAATTAGAAAATTTAAAATATAAATAATCTAACATTACCTTAAACCCTATTTTAAATATAATTTAAAATTTTAAATAATTTAAATCAAAATGCAGCTTTCAATAAAAATCATAATCTTTTATTATTCATCAAAATATTAATCTAATCAGAAAATTATCAAAAAATTTCCAAAAGATAATTTTGAAATTTATATTTTAAAACATAACTTTATTTTTTCAAATAAATATTATAAAATTTGTAAAAATTAATTTTAATTTATGTGTTCAAATCATGACTAGACGACCTGTTATAAATATGAAATTTTTCAAAAAAAGTTTATTTTTCTTTGAACTTGTTCTTTTTTTATTCTTAATCAATTTATAAACATTTAATTTATTTTATATATGTGAAAATCATATAATTTTAATAATTTATTCAATAATATTGAAACAATACAACTTAACATCTTGGTTATGATATTCATATTAAAATAACAATATTTTAATAGAATATCACATTTCATTTAAACCTGGTGTTGCATGTTAGAAAAGCTATTGAAAAAAATGAAATCATTTAAAAAGATTTATATCATTATGTATTGGTGTGTTTAATTTTCATCTAATCTTGGGGTTTTGTTTGACATATACTATCAAATATGATGTTCCTGTTTAAAAATTTCATGGTGTTTCTTATTATTCTCCATATTTCTCAAATTAGTGAACCTTATCATGTTTTTAAGTATTTTATATATTTTATATATTTATATATTTTTATAAAAATAAATATTTAATAATGTAATTAAACGAATTCAATATTTTTGAATTAAATGAATTACTTCACATTCATAATATTAAAGTTTCTACTATATGAGATAATGAAGAGTATAAGGTGAAAAGAGAAACAATTAAGGGAAATTAATTCAATAGAATACATTAGTGTTATAACACCATTCCTTATGAAGGTAATGTTTCATAAAGAAGAAAATAATAATATTAATCCAATTATATGTAATCCTTGAAAGAAAATGGATATCAAATTTTGATATCATCAATATGTTTGGTTTCAGGTATAAAGGAGTTTGGTATCATGGTAGTGACAAATAGTTATCATTGTATGTGGCATATTTCCTCTTTATGAATGAGGTTTAATGATCAAAGATACATGTATGGTGGTTCTATTATGGAAATGTGATTGGATATGGTCTATAGGGGTTGAATATACGTCTATTAAAATTATCAATGTTATTAAAATTAGGCGAGAAATCAATGGAAAGTAAAAAAACCGTGATTATAAAACAATTATATTAGATTGGTCTAATTAACCTAGTGGACTCTTCATATCCCAACTGATTAAGTATGTCACCATCTCTGAAATAATGATATAATTTTACAATAGGATAAATCTAAACCCCAACTTTTATAATGGGATAAATCCCATCCCAGAACATTATGCGGAGAAGCCTCAAAACTAACAACAAACAACCTTTTCCATGAGTAGATAGATACCTTAGATTTTATGCAGGGAGTATCCCCCATTGATGTGTACTAAATCCAATTTAGGTAAGAATCACCATATAAATAAATTTTTGAGGTAGTAAATCCTATGAGTAAAAATATTTAAGTTCACACCTCTACCTAGAATAAAAATATAGAATAAATATTACAACTAGATAGAAGTAAAAAGATTGATGTCAATGAATTAGTTGACATTGGACGATTTAAATAATGTAGATAGTGTACTTTAGGAATTCCAAAAAAGGTACAAATCAACTATTTATAGTTTTATGAACATGGAAAATATTTTTTTCGTCCTTTGATATCTTGTCACAAATGATGTAAATAGTGTGTGCGTGGGATTAAATTATAATTCAGTGAGTATTAGTGATTTTAATAAATCTGAATCAATTTTTTATGACTGTAATAGTCTTCCAATCATTATACCATTTCCATGATTCCTCAAGTCCACTATATTAAAAACTATATGGTTTAAACAATAAAATAATATATTTTAATAATTAAAAATCTTACAAATAGAGTTAAAAAATATCATAGAGATAAAATAGTTTCCATAAATTTCAAATTAATTCAAACTAAATTAAATATATTGTCCAAAAAAATTAAAATGATTCAAACATATTAAATATTTTTTTCAAAATATTTTCAAAACATTGATCAAAGAAATCCTTGAAAATCACAATCTAATTGATTGTAATTAAAAAAATCCAAATATATTTCATGTTAAAGAATAAAATAAACAAACAAATTTAACATGAATATAATATAATAACAACACTTTGATAATATTTAACAATATTATTAAATTGTTTATAAATAATTAGAACAAAGAATATATGAACTCTAAAAATAATTTCTAAATATTCAATATTTTTTCTATGAAAATGGGGAATAATTAAAAATATATATTTAAAAACATGGTTAAAATATTTTAAAACAGTTTTCATGGACCAAAATGTGTTTATAATTAACTATAAGAAAATAAATACAATTATAATTTTTTAATTATATAGAAAATAAAATATTAAAAAATTAAATAGAGGGCATAAATGTATTTCAATAAAAAATGAGATTTAGGAATGGTAGAAGAAAATAAAAGTACACAGAGTTCACATATTTTTAAAATTGATGGTCATGCATTTTAATATCAGATGATATCAAATTTCTATATCTAATTATAGAATATATTATAACTAGTGATAGAAAACATATGTTATCAGTACTAATGATGGAGGGATACCACTGAGGATGTGATACCGATGATGAGTGTTAGCTTCATAGAGAGAGAACATTTTACCGCAATGCATTCTACCATTCAAATAGGGTAGGAGTTACCACTAAATTTTAACTCCTTGTATTTCTCTATAGTTTTACCACTAATAGAAGCTGATGATGCTTCCTCTATAATAATCAAGATATAAGGTTTCTACCATTGGAGTTCATAGTGCTACTATTTAGAATATGTTACACTATCACCATTCATGTTCGGTAGTTTTTCTATCAATTTACTAAAGGCCTAGTTTCCTCTCATTCTTTCATGCTACCACTATCGTTGCAAAGAAGGATATATAGTCACACTACATAAGGATTAGGCATGGAAGTTATTTCTATCCCTTTTTTCGAGGTACCCCATAGTTTGTGTTAGTGTGTGTTGGTGTAAAATTATTCCCATGCATTACATCATTCCAAATAAGGGTGGATTTCTTCATATTCAATGGTGATGTACGATCCTTCATCAAAACATGATGATTGGATGTTGATTATTCCTACCATGGATTCTGACATTTAACTTATTACCTAGTCTGGATCTCTATCATATATTTAATTCATATTCTTGGAACTCATTCCCAGATCTACATCTTTGTGGACACTGGTTAATTATGATACTTTTCTCTTGAAATTATAGTACTTCTTGACAGGGTAGAAAAATTCAGTCAGGAGAGTCATAATGTTGGGCATCGCTGACATGTATGGATGCTATAAACATTGGTCACATGTATTCTTCCTCATAATAGGAAATTTCATGGCATCTTGGGAGTAGAACCCGAGTAATCCCATATCAAGTATGAGGTATCTAACACCAAAGACACATCACTTCCAAGGATTTCACTTTAGTCATCCCATGTTTTACATGAGGTAGCTGATGTCATGGGCGTGTATCTTCAAATGATTTTACCTCAGGAATCACATGTTTTTTATGAGGCATCAGACGTTGTGGGTTCATATCTTCCAAGTATTTAATCTCAGGAATCCCATATATTTTATGAGGTAAGTGAGGTCGTAGGTGCATATCATCCAAGATATTCACTACAGGCCTCCCATGTTTTTCTTAAGGTATTTATATGGGGTCACAAGTTTTACATCTCATGGGGACAGATTGAGGCATGAGTATAACATCTTTTGAAGATGTAATATTTATCTAGACACCACATAGAGGTAGATCAATGTAGCACATCCCTAGGAGGGTATATTTCACACTTAAAAGTTTGTCGATGGATGAATAAAAATTACCTAAAGAGATGGACCTGGAGGGTGTGTAACATGAAAGGTAGATGTTACAATGCGAATAATGATGGATGATAATGGCCCATGGAGGCATATCTCGGAGGTGTGTCCTAAAACGAGAAGATGTAAAACCATGCAGGTGCATCCCTAGGATGAAGAATCATGATGGTTTACCAGATGGATGCATTATTACACCATATATAGGTGGATTAGGAAGGTGTTTCCCATAAAAGGAATATTTCACACCATTAAGGTGAATCCATTAGAGGAATAATTGTAAAGGTTGATTAGAGAACCCCTAGATGGGGATCGATAAGGTACATCCCTAGGAGGGGGCATCTAGGATTACTAGATGGATAGATTAGGATCTCAGGCGAGGTGGTTCTAGGATGTATTTCCCATAAAAGAAATATTTCACATGATGAATATTGATCAGAAAACCCCTACAGGTGGATCAAGGAGATACATACCTCGGAGGGATCACATAGGTACACCATTGTTCATGATGAACATCAAAGAGCAGTCCTATTTACCCATTTTAAAATACATGGATCAAAACCCACCTAGTTTGATGTCATAGTTTAATGTTTGGTGATTTTACAGGTTCATGAAGGTTAACATCATGCGGTGGGGAATCATGCATCACAAAGGGAACATCGATGAGGTATGGTATGATGCTTTTGCATGGGATATTCCCTTGGCAAGATGATATCTCTTGGTGGGATGGTGTGGAGATTATTCATAGGATAGGCCCTAAGGATTTGGAGGAGAAGTGGAATCCCATGTGTGTGGCATGATCATTCCATGGATGGGACCCAGAGGATATTATTACAGATGAGGATTTTTGGGTTTGGAACTCAAAGAGGCTTCTTGCGTACCCCAGCTAATAGGGTAGGAAATCTCATGTAGTTAGGAAATATCTAGGGATTATACCTAAGAGGGAAGCCAAGGTTTATCTAGGATAAATGAGGATGTGATTGGGGATTATGTGCTGGAGAAGCCCATGGAGGATGAGTATAGTTATTCGGGAATGCACTTAGGAGGATTAGTATTGGGGGAGCTGGGGGGGGATTTCATGCTCCTTATTAACCACTAATCCCATGTGAGTCATGCTCTGTGATGAAAACATGAGGAAGCAGTAGACTTGATGCTCGTGTCTCGAAAGAGGAACCAATGAGAGATTGTGTGGGGCTTATGCATGGAATCTTCCCAGAGAGGATTTCATTCATGTAGGGAGGATAGCATTTCATGTGAGGAGGATCTAACTCCCTATGAGGGAAATTAGTGTTCAAACTATCCCATTTTATTCACATGTGGATAATCATGTTCTTATTAAATAAGTTAAGATCACATTTTAATGTCATTCATTGAGGATGTTAGTGCTAGGATGTTTTTCATAATGTAAAATAGTTGTGGGGTACTCACTCCTGACATATTGGGCTTCCATAAATATTATTCATGCACCTTTGGGAGGGGCGTGGATTTAGAAATTCTAGGTCGTAATGATGTGGAGAAGGGGTCAATAATGTGGTCCATGTGATCCCGACTATACTAAGAGGCAATAATTGTAAGTGTACATATAAAGAGAATCAAAAGGTATGTGGAAATATCAATCCACACTTTAAGTGAAGTGGTCTAAAAGAATGGTTATTAGAGTTCATATATGGACATGAAGAGTAGGTGAACCAAACATGGATGGGTGTGGGTGTTCGGAGCACTCAAACATCATGAATAGGTGTCATCAAAAAGAAGAAAACATTGAGGAGTGTATTAGAGGGGATTTGAGAAGCATATGGCCTCGCATAGAGGTGCTTCCATAAGCTCAGGTGCTTCATAGAGGTTAGGGGATTCAAAAAATATTATGCTTCGTGAAGCATGGGGACCCTTCCTGGGGATGATATCCTGGATTACTAAAGGAGTGATTCAAAATGGAATAATGCTTTCTAAAGTCTCAAGTTCCCCATGGACTCTTCTTCATTCAAGAAGGTTATATGACTTTGTTAAAGGCATATCCACATAGGGTGGAGGATTTTAGTAACAAAAGAAATGGAGTTTTATGAAGATCAAATACCTTGGATGATCGATTTTGGTTTATTTAACAATGATCATGTGCTTCATGAATTGGAAGCAATCTGAATGCTGAAATTTCTGGTTAACCATCCCTCAAAGGATGTCATGAGAGGCGTATTTATAGGAAAGAGGTTTTAAGAAGCTCATAAGTGGTTAACAAAGAAATTTTTGACTTTTTTGAATGATCACATATCTATTGGACTCTTAAAGCACACCTCCAATCCTTTTCATAGCTATGAAGCACCATTGGAATCAGGAGGGAACCATCATGGATTTGTGTGTTTTCAAAGGGGGATTCTTAGCTAGGAGCACTGAAAGATCATGTCATTCCTGAAGAGGTAGGGATTCATGAAGAAGAATCATTTGGAGGGATCTTGTGAAGATTTGGATCATATTTTATCTAAACCATATGTGTCTTCCTCAACTATTTCCCATGGCATGTATTCTAGGAAAAATTCACACCCCCTCAGAATGGGATTTTATGGTAAAAGTAGGGTATTTTTTGAGGGACAGTCACTAAAATTTGATAATCTACTTCCTTTTGAGAATTTAATTCATGATTCTCATGTGAGATGATAATTTGTGATGGTTGTTGGTGTGAGTACCATCATGAAGAGTAGCCCAACCATAATCATACAAATAGCAATGGGGTGGGGGATTAAAGGAACATGACTATATGAAATGAAAATATTTTTTTCTCTTTTTTTTTGAATCTCACGATCTTCATGCATGTGTTATGAAAATGTTTCCTTAGAAAATTTTACTTTGATATTTTAATTTGTGAATGCTTCTTAGTGAACTGGGAATTGTGAACCACATCTTCACAAAGAGAACACTATAATCCAAGGCTCAGTGAACTAGGCTCCACGGACAAGATTCTTGAAAACTCTTCATGAAACAGAATCATAAAAAGAAAATATGTCTTGAATCTAATTGATACTCAACATGTTGCTCAAGAAGTCAATGTGGATGCCGCTCAGAGAGAAAATATAGAAAAAACATCATGATCTGGGATTTTTTTGAAGTTCCTCAGACCATGAAACACTTCTGGCGCTACTATTTGAGGCTCAACGAGAATATACTTTGTACAAGAGGCTTCCTATTTATGGATTTGGGTTGAGGTATGACATATTTTTCCCAAAGATGATAAAAAATGATCCATCCTATAGGTTCGTAGGTATACTAGGGTAGTACCAGTGGAATAGGGAAATTTGGGGGGCACATTTAGAAAGACAACACAGCCATCCCAAGAGACTATATATACAACCATGTAAACAATTTTTACAGGGAGAATATAGAAGTTGATGCAACCACATAGATTTTGTATAGAATCATCAATGAGGTATTGGGGGACCCACATAAGGGCTGGAATGATGAATGAGATTTTCACTTGGGAGGAAGCTTCATAGACAAGTGGTCCTGGGCACACTGGGTATGTGCATCTGGCTAATATTTTGAGGAAGATCTTAATTCGGTAGGAATTTATAAAGAAGAATGGGAATCACAGTTTCATGTTTACTATACATAGGAGATCATGCCCTAGATGCTAAACAGATGGCCACTGATAACCAATACATTTCATCTACATCATGGGGAGGCCAACATCAACCTTTGGACATTCTAAAAATCTTTGAGATCCTAATACTGGGGGTGATGTATGACAAATTTATCACTTTGGAGAATTAATGGGGATCCCTAGAGTAGCTTCGTACTGTAGTGAAGGCACCAGTGTATTCTAGAAGCAAACCAGTGGCAATTGTGGGGATACAATGTCAAGAATGAGGCTCAACCTATAGTTATATTGTCACGATTCATCTGAGTAATAATTTTTTGGTGGATGATCCCAGTGAGGGATGCACACATGGGGTTGAAACCATGAACCTTCATAACAGTGGTTATTCTACTGATGGGGTAGCATTTCAACCTTGGTATCCTAATTCTGGTAAAATTATACAATTTACTTTGGTATATTGATTAAGGGAAGATATCATTGTGTGTGTAGGATTTTTAACATTTTATATATCTAGTTGGATACATACATGTAGTGTTATTAATACTAAAATTCTATTTCCCCTCCTAAAAAATCAAGAAATAAATCATTAACATTGTGGGAATTCACCCATTAATGTTGGGTCTAGAGGAATTTCTGGATATGGTTTTGTTGGCGGATCACATCACCATTAACCTATTATCCATAACAAATGGGATGGGGTCTTATGAAGGTTTAGGGATCTAGGAGAAGATATCATTACTTTTATCCTTTTGAGGTGGGGTACTAGAATCCAGAGTCAATTTTGAGCTAGCCTGCGAGATATATAATCCAAACCAGTTCATAAGGGAATTCATGTGTCATCTGAGGTTACATTTGAATGTGTACTCATAATTACGTCATGAGTTCCACCCTTTAGTGATGAGGTAGTTATGGAACATTTTACATTCAAATATGAAAATATGTGGAATGATCTCACACCACCCACTACCACAGACATGCTTACTCACAACTACATGTAGATTTGGGCCAGAACATATCTCGTGGTTATGATGTAATAGAAGTTCATACTAGCTAATGATGGGGTGATCCCTCCACCATAGGGTTAGGGTATAGTGGTGACTAGTGTGCACTACAGTGGAAGAGTTGGATCAATGGGATATACAATAGTATTCGGACCAATGGTTCATTTTCCTGTGAAAGTAAGAGTAGATGGGAGAGGAAAAGTAGCACCAGGCCCGAAATCCCTAGGAAGCTGAACTCAGGAAGAATAATATCCATCATGGTAAGTCCATAGTACATTTTTCTAGGAACTTGGGAAATAGATGCAACACATGGACATTCCCAGTCATTCTGTCCTTCATGAGGCTTGGCATAACTGGGACATCTTCATGCAATTATCCAGTGTTCATGGGATATAAAGGAATTTCAATAAGAAGTCGATTCATCGTGCAGGGATCAATCATTACAATTCTATATTCCATGTTTCTTGGGATTAATGTGAATGGTACATAGGGGAGATGGTAGACCTTGTGCATTCCTACGTCATTGTGCATCTACTGAAAGATCTGGTGAAGGTGTATCTGGACAAGACCTATTTATAGAAACATCTAGCAGTTGAAATCTCTATGCATGATCCTATTTCCAAGGAGTTATATGAGTCTTGGGGAAGAAATTCTCATTGAATCCCCCCTTTAGGAGGATTCATTTCCACTAAATGGATAAATATATGGACTTCTGAAAGTTGGATATAACCTTCTCCTTATAACCGATGTCTAAATATTTTTTTCTTGTGAAACAATCAAGAGAGGTGGCGGGGGAGGTCCAAGATGGGCCTGTAAAGGCGGTTTATTAGACCTAAACCCACAAAGGGGTGAGTGAGGGGTCCCTTCCTAAAGTCATATCCATGAGAATTCAATCATTGGAACCTACATATAAGCCAGTGACCATGAATGAGTATTTGTTAGAGGGGGTTACCCATGAATATTTAGGAGTTTCTCATGGTTGTATATATTTCATGTATGTTCCATCCACTCATACACCATTTAATATCTCTCCTCCTTCCCATGAATGAATAAAATATTTTGGAATGGAAGTTTGAACAATGCTCAGAACCCAACCACCAGCGCTAACACTTTCATTCGTTGGTCCTGAGGCTGAGGTGGTGATAATAGTTGTTGGTCTCCCAGTACAGATGAATGGAGAGGGAGTGGCAGGCTAGCCAATTTCTAAGGATCCATTGGAGGGGACCAATAAGACTATGCCATCAATGGAGGGGGCCAGTACTGGGCCCACAATAGGGCATACTAGATGAGCTCTGATGGCAGAGCTTGTGGTAGTAGTGCCACCATAAACAATTGTTGGAACCAAAATCAATATACAGGAAGTGGAAATGGAATCAATAGCTGAGATAAATATAGAGGCCTCATTGGGTATTCTTTATTTATAATTTCCATGAGTGGAAGCTGTAGGAGATAAAGTTAGTGAGATGACATCCACCTTGGTGATACAACAAGGTGAAGCAAAGGCTTCTCCCACTGGAGAGAATGTTTTCACAAGTATAATCACCATGCTACTCGTTCATACAAAATGAACCATTCTTCAGCTAGTCATATTTGAAGACATGCACCTGGATGATCTAGCTGAGACTATATTGGTGTTCTTTCTTCCACATTACCCTATGCCGCCTATATATTTAGAGAATTCCATCCCATAGTTCTTTGAGGAAAAACTGGTTGTCTCTCACAAGGCATGGAGGAATGTGAGTAACTTCATCACTCACACCAGGATAGATAAAATTCCATAGTAGGTGGTATCTCTCTACCATTGGTTAGTCAATATGAGGATTGGTGGGGTGGATACTGGCACCCTTCAAGAAATGGCTCAGGACATCCTCATCGACCAGACACATATGGAATGATAGAAGATTGATCTATCCTTAAGGAAACACAAGGATGAGTGCTCTTAAGTGATTAATAAAAATGAGGGTGATATTTACCATCTAGATGGGTGGGTTCTAGAGCATGTCATGGCTATGATGAGATAACTCATAGCTTGAGGGCTCAACTAGAGGCATCTGAGGCCAAGAGGACATAACTTGACAAGGAAGAGGCTAAGTTTCAGGTGGAATAGGACAAGAAATGGATTAGGGTTGATTATGTTTTCTCCAAGAATTATGAGGATAAGGAAGACCTAGAAGAGAGAAAGTAGGTCTTCAATGCCCCTCAGCAAATGCAAGATGAGCCTGAGTGCTCGATCGATGATGCAGAGCCTTAGAGTAACATTTTGTGGAAGAGAGGTTCTAATATGTTGTTAAAACTATAAATTTTTTGTTTTTTTCTCAGTTTTCATGATCAACTATATTTAGTTACTTATATGGTCTTACAAATATCATATTTTTTATAAAACCAAAAACTTATCCCTAAGCTCACATGGGTCATGCCTACTGTGAGAAATAGTGGATGTACTTGTTATTTTTCTTAATATAAGAGTGATAAACAATAATTGGGAGCTCTGGGCCTTCTATTATTGACTGACCATGGAGAGGGTACAGGTTGAAAGAGGTTGTG
Organism: Viscum album; assembly: GCA_963277665.1. NCBI lineage: Eukaryota > Viridiplantae > Streptophyta > Magnoliopsida > Santalales > Viscaceae > Viscum > Viscum album. Next base: position 586,324,648 of record OY728130.1, read on the forward strand.
GATGGAGAACAAGGATCTTAGAAAATATAACTTGCATTTCCAACATGTCCTAGTGCATGAATGGGTTAACAATAGGGGCATTTACTTCTATCTAAAAAAAGGGTATGGGATGTCTGAATCACAATGACAAAAATTTGGAACATAAGGACAGTTACATGATGTTAATGTATAACTTTTAAATACATTCAATGTCACATCATCTTCACCATTAGCTGATAATGGGTACAAAAAAATCAGTGTTGACTACTGAACAAGTTCGAAACACAGAACATGTATCAGAATTTAGTTCAAATTCTTCGAGGGTATTAGCCTACGATGGTAGGTTAGTTAAAATGGCATGAGACCAAACCATTAGGGAGTCCATTCAGACATGTATGAGGATGAAGATCAAAATAAGGGCACACAGAGTGTGGGAATGGATAGGTGGAAGGTTCGAATAGACTCCAACACTCTCTGAATCAATTTATTGTGGCTTAGTGAAAATTGGTGTATGAATATTGGCCTAGAAAAGGGTCAAACCCATATTCTAAGGGGCCAATCTCTTGGATTCTGAATGGTAGTTGAAAATGTAAATTACAATGGAAGAAAGTTCCTGTCATGTGAGGGCCTTGAATGCTATGATGTTTTACATCATGAAATAAAGGATGGTAGATGTGTAGTTTTACATCATATAATGAGGATGTCAGACACATAGTTTAACTTCATAAGTTATGGGTGGATCATTGTATAGTTTAACATCATGTGATCATGATGATGTTGGAACCGAGGCTATCCATTTCTAATACTAGAGTTTGGTTTGGTTTTTTTTCCAATATGAACAAGGATGACTTGGGATGTTTCAAGGAATGAGGTCATAAATTTTAGGATGAAATAAGTATTGAAGGTGGCATAGTTTCCCCGTGTTGGCCATTTTTTAGGCCGAAAAAATCTAGAGATTGGTAACAATTTAAAGAAACAGTTCGTAGTGAAGGCTGACGGTATGTGGTGGAGGAACATGGTAAGTAGTGAAGGCACATGTTATGCGGTGAAGGTGCATGGTACAAGGAGAAGGCATGCGGTATGAGGAACAGTGCACAAAACCGAAAACAGTTCGCAACAATGGTACACGGTGAAGGCATGCGGTACACAGAATGCTGCTGAAAACGGTTCACAGTAATGGTACGTGGTGAAGACATACCAAACGCGAGATGTTAAGGTTTGGAAAAAATTATATGGTTTGAAAAATAGGAGCGGTATGCGGTGAAACCTAATAGTACATGGATGGAGTTCAGTTTAGAGTGAAGATTCTCCCACATTAAAAATTTGGCTAAATCAGATTACCAAAATTTGTGGAGTTACATGCCTATTTGGGGAATGGTAGTCCCATTTGTTAAGGGATGAGATTGGAGATTCAAATTTTGGGATGAAATTTGGTGAAGTACGATGTGGTATGCGGTGGAGAAGATGGTATAGGGAGAGAATCATGTGTGTACGAAATACAGTATGTGGAAGGGAGTGTGGTTCGTACAGGTAGTTCTCGTAGTATGTGATGGAGCAAGGCAGTACGTGGAGCAGGACGGTACATGTAGGAGTGGAGCAGTATGCGGAGCAAGGAAGTATGCTGAGAAGGGCAATTCGCGGAGGATTTGGATGGTAAGTGGAGGAGTTGGACGGTACACAAAAATATTAGTAGTACCCGAAAATAGCAATAGTATGCGGAACACCCAAGGAAGCCTAAAAATTGATTAAATCAGTTTGCGAAATTAATTTCCATGACAAATCAGTGTAAGAGAAAATAAATTACATCTATGGGTGATTACATGACTTAAATAGAGAATCCATTTACAGTTAAGGATGCATGATTTAATGATAAAACATTGAAGGGAACTTCATGTTGTTAAACTGAGTGAAGATTCTTATAACACTGTGAGCTAGGGGAGTCAGTAGAAGTGATATGAGGGACATAGTGTGATGTCCCTAAAACCTTATAAAGGCAGTGCGTCTGGAATAGAGTGACTGGGATAAACTCTTGTAATCCAAAACATGTAAAGATTAATGGTTTTTGGTATGACTGAATCACTATCGGCATATGCTCCTTGGACGTATCCCTTAGCGGTGGACAATGTAAAATTGTCGTGTCATTGCTTTGCATGTGATTGCTTATATTCTGCACCTCATCTTCATACAGGTTTAACATGTTCCTACCAATGTGGGAACAAGATCTATAAGTTTAAAATAAAATGTTGACACCCTAATTCAGCCCTCCCCTATCAGGGTGTTCCAAGGTCCTTCAAGTGGTATTAGAGTGTAAATGTTGTTGGTGTTAAATATGTCCACATTTTTTCTGACAAGGAGAATACGATTAATGTTTGGGGAGTTCCTTTGTTTGATGGATGTAACTTTTAAATATGGAAGAAAAATATGATATCTCATCTAATATCTATTAGAATTGATGTACTTTTTTACACTTCATAAAGAATACATGTCATTGATCCAACCATTCTATCAATGATAGATACATACAAGAAAATGATGGATACTGATGCTAAATATAGAATCCCCTAACTATATATATTTATGACTAAGTATATATGAAGTTTATTAATTGTACATCAGAAAAGTCTATGTGGGAGAAACTGGAGAATATTTTTGAAGGTGACAACAAAGTGAAGGAGGTGAATCTCCAAGTTTTACTCAACACATTTGATGATATAAAGATGCACCCCTTTATAAATGTAGATTCATTCTTCAATTGAATTACTAAATTTTTAAGATCAATTTAGGGTCTTGGTGAAGAGATCAATGAAATTGACATTGTAAAGAATATTTTGAGAATAATTTCACCCATTTATAATGTAATGGTTTCAGATCTTGAAGAAGGTGATCTTTCCAAACATTTTCTTGATTGTGTGCTGAGTAGCCTGGTGGAATATGTGGTGAGGCTAAACCCAGTAGATGCAATGACTCGTATAAGAAAGGAAATCCCATTCAATGCCATAGAAAAACTAGTAATTTTCGGATATTTTGTTGATGAAGATGATATTTAAAAATAAGTTATTTTTCTTGTTTCTATGAAACTCAAGAAGGGAATATGGAAATTTGAAGGAAAGCTACAAGTGGCTTATGGAAGAGTTGAGAACATTTCCCATCCTTTCCCAAGAATGATCAATGTTGAAGAAAGTAAAAATGAAGACAATCAAAAGCATCAATTTTTTTTTCAAAAAGATAGATTTTAAATCCGGAAAGAAATTTCAACTAAAGAGTTTTGGTTGTGAATAAGAAGACGATGTCAATGAACTCTTTGAGGAAGAGGAATCAGAATTCAAATCTAGGAAACATGCTTCCATGATGTCTACCATTGAAAAGTGAGAACCATTGACTGATAAAGCTAAAGATAATAGATTGTCTACTAATGAAGATCCCAAGTTGAAACTTAAAGAATATTTTAGCATGCTTTATAAAAATTTAAGAGATGCAATAAGTGGAATGCAATGGTGTAGGAGTATTTAGAATATATTCATCAGCTAGAAGTAGAAATTGATCGACTCAAAGATTTTATGAATGTACATTCATCAATAATTGAAAGCCCTGATGATGTTGTTGAACTAAAAATCAGAATTTTAAAACAAGAAAAGGTCATCAATGAACTTAAGTCAAGACTAGAGGAGAATTTTAAGACTATTGAGGTTCTTTAAGAAGAAGTTATCACTTTGAGAGGTAAACTCTAAATTGAATCAATTTCCAAAGAAGCGAAGAAGAAAATACAATTTGAATGGTTCTTGGTTACTGAGATGCTAAAAAGATAAAAACATGTTTCTAATGGAGTTAAAAATATATTGAGTGATTAAATACCTGGATTCATGGGAAATGGTGGAATTTGTTATGATTCCAAAGCGTTAAATCGAATAAATAAAGTGAACTAGAATATAGGAAAGATGAAAGTTGACCATGTTGAAAATCCACCACAAGTTCTGAAAAATAAATCCTTAAATCCAACTGAAAGGAGAGTTGAAGATTATCCTCAAGTTTCCAGAAATTATAGGGATTCAAACATTTTTCCCAAAGAAGTTGTTATGAGGAGAAATAGAAGTGAGAAGACATTTCCTTTCATAAAGTGTCAGTTTTGTGGCTATCTGGGCCATATCATGTCATTCTATGAAGAGGAAAGGAGATATATAAATGGGGAAGAGTTATGAGTTCAACAAATGAGAACATATTCATATCCTAATTCATATAGAAGAAATAATTTATATTTATATTTTTTCTATTCTAATTATGGCCATAAAGCTGTGTTTTGCAGGCAGAGGTATGATATGAGAAATTCCTTTAATAATCATAGACATGTTAATACTCGTCAACTAGATGATGCTACTATTTAAAACAAGTTTTCACCTATGTAATATTAATTTTAATATGAATATCCCATGTACAAGGAAGAGATAATTGAAAGGCCATTAGTGTTCTACAATCAATCCAATATCTCATGGAAAGAAAAGAAGAAAATTGAGAAATCCAAATTTGAAGAAGTAACCCTCAAAGCTACCAAGAACAATAGAAATAGTATTCCTGATAGTGTATGTTCATCTCATTTGACTGGAAATGTAGGCCTATTAACGAACATCAAGAAAAAGTATGATGGAACACTGAGGTTTGATAATGATGGTGCTCTTAAGATTAAATGTAGTGGAAATACAGAACAAGGTAATGACGAGCTGAGGAAGACGGAAGTTCTTTATGTGGATGGACTACATCAGAATCTTTTGAGTGTGAGTCAACTCTATGAATCTGGTCTTATTGTGATATTAAATTATAAAGGATGTACTATAAGTGGAAATATTGGAAATTCTATCAATAAGGGATGTAGAATAGATGGAAACTTATATCAGGTTGACAGCAAAGAGAACATTTTCTACATAACAGTTGAAGTGGAAAACAACTTATGGTATTAGATATTAGGGCACATCAATCAGCAAGACATGGAAAAAATATCTAATATAAATATAGTCATGGATATCCTTAATATGAAGCATGTCTAAGAAATGACTTGTGATTCCTATATGCGAGGAAACATGGTCTGTAGTTCATATCATCCAAAGAAGAAAAGGGTGCCTCATCTTCTTGATCTCATTCATACAGATGTATGTGGCCTGATAAATGTTGTCGGAATTCATGGAGAAAGGTACTTCCTTCTTTTAATATATGATTACAGTAGAATTATATGTGTCATGGTTATACATAGGAAATGAAAATTGATTGACTTCATGAAAACATATCATCGAATCGCCAATAATGATATTGGATGAACAATCAAAGTATTGTGATATGATAATGGAGGGGAATACATGTCCATTGGGTTTCAAAATTACTGGAGAAGCATGGGATATAACATGAGGTAGCTACTGTGAGAACTTCACAAAAAATGGAGTTATTGAGCACATGAATCGATAGGTAAAAAACATGGCCCGAACAATGCTGATCAAGAGTTTCATTCCTCGAAATTACTAGAAGTAGGTAGTTCTTGCTACAGTGTATATTCAAAACCATATAGGGATATATATGGGTGAGACAAAGACACCATATGAATTGTGTAATGAAAGGAATCCATCCTTGAAATAATTTTGTTTTTTTGAAAGAAATGTTTCATCCGAAACAAATAAGGAAATCAAGTAAAGTATGGTGACAATGGAGATGATGGAATATTTCATAGATACTCAATGAACAATAAATCCTATAAGTGTTTAAATAAGAACGTGGGAAGAATTTTGGAATGTAGAGATGTTAATATGATTGAATAGAGAAATACGAATTCTTCAAGGATCTCTTATGCTGACGTGATAGAAGATGAGGAAGAATGTGTACATATAACAAATGCTAATATAGAGTTAGAGAAAGATGTTAAAAAATATCAAGAGTCACATCATGATGTTGAATCAGAAGAATAATCAGAATAAGAATCTATAACTAGAGATATTTTGGTCAAACCCCAAAGGATAAATCGAAGGGTAGAAAATTATAAGTACAAAATTATCAGGGATCATAATGAACCTACATAGATGAGGAGAATGAGAGATAATTCTCAATCTGCATTTCTATTAATTTTAGAACCATCCTCATTTGAAGAGGATATAATGGATGAGTCATGGGTAAAAGTATTGAAAAAAGAGTTAAATCAGATTGGCAAAAATCAGACCTGGGATCTTGTAATAAGACCTAAAGGTCATAATGTGATTGGTAGGAAGTGGATTTTCAGGAACAAATTTGACGAGAATGAAAATGTGATCATAAAAAAGGTGTGCTTGGTCTGTAAGGGATATTCAAAAATTGAAGGTGTTGATTTTGAAGATAAATTCTCTACATTAGTGATACTAGAGTCAATCATAATATTTCATGCCATGGAAATCCAAATAGGTTATAATGTGTATCAAATGGATGTCAAGACAAAATTCATAAATAGATTACTGGAAGAAGAATTCTACATTGAACAACCATTGGATGTCTTGCTTAGAAATAATGAATTGAAGATTTTCAAATTAAAGAAACATCTCTATGGCCTGAAACCGGCACCATGGGCATGGTACTATTGATTGGACTCCTCTCTAAGAAAGCTTGAGTTCAAAAGAGGAAGATTGGATCACAATATCAATGTGAAGAACTCTCAATAGGATCAGTTCATGGTATTGGTATACGAGGATTAAATTTTTTTAGTGGAATCAGACAGGGATCAGTGGATGAATTTTCTACTCACATTAAATCTGAAATTGAAATTTCCATCATTGGTGAACTCATGTATTTTTTAGGGTCTCAGGTACTTCAAAAGACGGATTACACTTTCATATCTTAGGAAAAGTATACAATAGAGCTACTGAATAAAAACATTATGCATGATTCCAAAGCAATGATGATTCTGATTGGAGTTGGGTCAAAGCTTGGAAATCATGAGGAAGGGAATTCTGTAGATCCCACCATGTACAGTAGAATCATTGGAAGCCTATTGTACCAGATGGCGACACAACCAGATATTGTCTTTGCAACTTTCCTTACGACCATCTTTTAGAGTAATCCAAATGAAGAACACTTGGAGGCAGTGAAAAAAATCATGATATACATTCATGTTACACATAATTATGGTCTATACTTTTCTACAGGAAGAGATAGTAAACTACCAATATTTTTTGATGCTGACTAGACTAGAGGTGTAGTGGACATAAAGTCTACCAGTGGTGGAGCATTCTATATTGGGATGAAATGTGTGGGATGTTTAAGAAAGAAATAGGAAAGTACTTCAGTTAGTACTGATGAAGCTGAATATATATCTTCTACCAAGGTGTGAACTCAGTTACTTTTCCTGAAGAAGAAACTTAGTGACACAGGTGATGAGGTGAAACAACCAATGATATTTTTCTGTGATAACGAGAGAGTAATTGATCTTATGAAGAATCATGTTCTGTATTCTCATATGAAACATATTAAGATCATATATTACTTCATCAATGAAAAAGTTGAACAAGGCATGATCAAAATGGACCATATGGTCACTAATGAGCAAGTGGATAACATTATGACTGAGCCACTTTCAGTGGCTGTGTTTGGGAAACATCAGTTTTACTGTGGTGTTCATCCACCTCCCAGTGCATAAGGAGGTTACGAGTTTCCCCTCTCCCTAACTATTTTATCTATGTTAATCTATTTGTGTATGTTTTTCGGGTTTATGGGGGGGGGGGGGATATGATCTAGGGGTTATATTTTGATCTCTACCATGTTCACATACTTGTCTTTGGAATTTATTGACAATGGGTGAGAATGGATAAATTCAATGGATTCAATGGAGAGTGATTTATTTTTTTCCGGATGAAGAGAAAGCCATAACTAAAACTATAGAGGAGAAAAGAAATTAATGAGAACTCAATTCATGTCCTATCTCTTGTTTTTTACATTGATCACTGATCAAGTAGACTTAGAGTAATGGATAAGTTGTTTCCAGAAGGTTCAGGTTTTTATCGTGGATGGCACATCAGTGAATTTATCTAAAGATTTCCAACAATCCCAGAAGGGAAGATTGTTAGAACCAAGGCTGTTCATTTTTAATAATGGAGTTTTGTTTTTGTTTGTTTTCAATCTTAACATGGATGAATAGGTAGGTTTCATGGAATGAGGTCATACGTTTGAAGATGGAAGCAGTATTGAAGGTGGTATAGTTTTCAAGTGTTTTCCAAATTTTTAGGCCTAAAAAATTTGGAGTTTTGTAATAGTTTGCAGGAATAGAACGTGATGAAGGCCGGAGGTATGCGGTGAAGTCTTGTGGTATGTGGTGAACGCTCATAGTATGTGAAGAAGGTGTAAAGTACACGATTAAAACATTTGATACATGGAATGGTATACAGAACCAAAAATAGTTCACAACAACGGTATGCAGTGAAGGCATGCAGTACGCTAAATTCTTCCAAAAACAGCTCTCAATGACAGCAGGCGGTGAAGACATGCAGTAAACAGGATGTTGAAGTTTGGAAAGATTATTGCAGTTCAAAAAATATGAGTGATACGTGGTGGATCCTAATAGTACGAGGAAGGAGTTCAGTTTACAGTGAAGATTGTCCCACATTGAAAATTACGGTAAACCAGATTACCGAAATTTGTAGAGTTACATGCCTATTTAAGGAACAATAATCCCTTTTATTGAGGGATGATATTGGAGATTAAAATGTTCGGAAGAAATTCAATGTTGTCCAAGGTGGTGCATGGTGGTGAAGACAGTATGTGGAGAGAATCATCTACGTAAGGAAAACAGTACGTGGAAGAGAGTGTGGTTCATGCACGTATCTCTCAAAGTACACGGCGAAGTAAGGCAGTATGAGAAGCAGGATGATATGAAGAGGAGTGGAGTAGTATGCGGAGAAGGGTAGTATTCTATGAATGGATGTTCGCAAAGGAGTTGGAAGGTATGTGGAGGAGATGGACGGTATGCGAAAATAGCAGCGGTATAGAGAAACAGCAGCAATACACAGAACACCCAAAGAAACCTAAAAATTGACCAAATAGATTTTGAAATTAATTTCCATAACATATCAGTGTATGGGAAAATAAATTTTCTCTATGGGTGATTACGAGACATAGACAGAGCATCCATTTACAAGTGAGGATGCATGATTTAATGCTATACCATTGAACCGACCTTCATGTCATTAAACTAAGTGAAGATTCTTGAAATGTAGTGAGCAAGGGGGAGTCAGCAGAAGTGATCTGAGGGACACAATATTCTTTCCTTAAAACCTTGTAATGGAAGTGCGCCTGTCATAGAGTGATAGTGTTAAATAGATGTAATCCAAAACTTGTGAATATTAGTGGTTTTTGGTACGACTGACACACTTTTAGGGTATGCTTCTTGGACGTAGCCCTTAGTGGTGAATCATGTAAGATTGATATGTCATTTCTTTTCATATGATTTATTATATTCTGCACTTCCTCTTCATATAGGTTTAATAGGTTCCTACCAACATGGGAACATGATCCATAAGTTTAAAAGAAAAAGTTGTCACCCTGAATCAGCCCTCCCCACTCAGGATGTTTCGGGGTCCTTCAGATGTATATCACAGTTTAACATCATGTGATCTATACAATGGATACAGTTTAAGGTAAGATAGTCTAGAACATGGATTTAATATCCCTACTGTACCTGTGAAGTGTAATAGAGTAAAAAACCCAACACAAATGGGGGTCAAGGAGACCTAAACTCCACATGACATATCCCTGGTAAGACAAGTAGCATAAATTTTAAAATAATGATTTTTAGAATTGAACCCCAAGTTTGTTGTTGTGGAATATGGACCAAGGTCTCTATTATGAATCTCAACTACATCAGTACACACCATACCCGAACTCTTAATCCCACATGATTCATGGTCCATGTGGGAAACAAGGAACGTTAAGGTGGTTTTCTTATCTTGTTGAATCTCACTTTAGAAGTGAGAAGATACCATGGGTACTGGTATCCCAGTAAGATATAGAGAAGTTCAATGAAGGTAAGATGAGAATTATGATATTTATATTAGGGGTGTCTAATGTTTAGGGATTGAATATTGACCACATTAAAGACACTATAATATCAATCACACTATTTAGGAATGAGGCATGCAAAATTAGGATCAACTATTGAAAGGATCCATTGTTCACTGTCAGAGATCCATTATGGTGTTGTCCTAGAACGAGAGGGGATCCAAAATGGCATGGGGCCATCGCCTTTAGGGGATCCTCCTTTATTTTAATTATAATTGGAATCCAACCCAAGAAAGATTCTAAGTGTGAAATATGGCATATCTGAAAGTGGGATTCAAACTTGGGTCTTGTGAATAGTTTAAGGTCATATTGCATGGACCATGATTGGGTACGAAGGGGAAAATGGGTAATGAATTTGTGGCTAGTCTTGAAGGAAACATTTATAGGAATCACTATCTATCCCATAAGTATAGGAATCAATACACATGTTGTTTTATATAATTTCATGGTAAGAAAACAATTTTGGTAATTGTGATCCACTCTAAAAAGGGAACTGAGGCATCCCATGATTATCACGAGTCATCCCATGTTCATAGAATGGGGTAAATGTCATCTCTCATCAAGAGAAATCCCAAATTTTTATGGGGATGCATCATAGCTTTACATCACATTTTGAGGATGTTAGGCTATATAGATTAAAATCATAAAACATGGAATGTAGGAGGTATTAATATTGTACGTTCATAATTATTGAACGCAATGAAAAACATTTAGGGTCGTGTTTGATAGACCATAGGTTGGTGTCTCAAACAGACATGTGTTGTATAAAGAAGTAATAACCCAACATTAAAGGGGGCATAGAGTCTCACAATACACCAAATATTCTCAAGGACAATCCCACAAATTTTTTAAATTAATGATGCTTTGACTTTCAATAAATATTTTATGTTCATGATTATTGGACTGTGGGTTCCTAGTTTATGGTCATAGAGTTTGTACCATGGGAAAGGGGATTCTTGGATGGACATGTGTCATGCAGTGAAATGAAAAATAAGATGTGAATGAGGACTTAGGAGGCCCACCACCTCACAACATAGTCTGTAGAGAAACTTGCATGTAGTTTAATGACGTGATTCCTAGACTATAAGTTCCTAGTTTATTATCATAGAGTTCATACCAAATACGATTTTCTAAAGAGGATATTTATAGTGATGTATCATGATAACTCTGATTTGAATTATATCCCAAGGGGAACAGACACGAAACAACACATTCTTAAGCATACTCTCATACAATTTAAAGTCATGATTCTTAGACTTGGTGAGATTAGTTTAAGGTCATGTTTCATGGAACATGATGAGGCTAAGGGGTTAAATGGTTGATAAATTTTCGTCTGAACCCAAAAAAAGTATCTATGTGTCACTACATATCCCATAAATATGTAAATGAATCCATATACAGTTATAAAAACCTATCATGGTGAGAGACCAGCACTGGTGGGGGATGTCCTCTCTTGTGAGGGAACTGAGGCATCCCCTGATTATCATGAGGCATTCTGAACATTTCAGTGTAGGATTGTAATTTAAAATTGTGAATTGAGGTTGTTAACTCCTAATTTATAGTCATAGAGCTCATACCATAATTTGGTAATTTCTCAAAGGGGTGAGTGTAGTGCAGTGATGTTAATGGGGACCAAGGCGGCCCAAATACACATGAAACATCATAGAGAAAATCCAGCCTATAGTGAGGGGATCATCCCAACCAACAATGATATTTTGTGCATGGTGTGAGTAACCCGTCGTGATTGAGGACTAAGGAGCCCCATACTGTATGACACATTCCTAGGGATATTCTTGTATAATATTTGAGGTCATCATTCTTGGAATATATAGTGTCTATTAGTTTAATTCCATGAAGCCCAAACCATGGGGTTATCACACCAAAATGGACACACGTAATATGATGTTATAAAAAGCCAAATGTGAATGAGGATAAAGGAGTCCAGCACACCACATATACATTCCTAAGGTGGAAAGAATACAGTTTTTAGTATTGATGCTTGTACTAAGTGAACAATTCAATACTATGATCCTGGGATGTGGGTGCTATGCAGTTTATTATCATATGGATTAGTTGAAGGCCACTGGATTTCAAAAAAATATCCTCATTACTATGTCCATGAATAGAGATCTAGGTATCACTATATATCACATAAGGGAAGCAATCATGTCACAAGTAGTTCATGAAGGAAATCTCCCAATGTATGTCTATATCACACAAGGGGAGGGGGTATATAATTTTTTTGGGTAAATATACTAGGATTTAAAATCCAGACATCAAAACATATTCAGTGTGGATAGGAATCAAGGTAAATGTATTTTTCAAATATGGAATAGAAGGTGAAAATGATGAGGGATATGTCCCCTTGAGCAAGATAATTATGGTGTTGTGAAGTTTTTTTGATGATGCTAGGATAATTGTGAAATGTAGTTTATCATCATGCGGCTAGGATGACAATTCTGCAGTTTAAGGATATGCGATAGGATTGGCCCACACAGTTTATGGTCATGTGGTAAATATGTTTAGTGGAACCTCAGGTGAGGTATTGATTAAGAATCATGGAGTTGGTAGGAGGAATAATGATCTACCCCTATATGGTGATCAAAGAGCATGTGCTATTAGAATAGACCTTGTGAATGATATAAAATCCTTCCCACCTCAGCTTCAAATTTGGTAGCTTCCTTCCATGAATCATTGGGATTTTGAATTCCAATATTGTGTCACCATAGAGGAAGGAGTATAGGTGAACCTTCATATTGAAATCTCTAAATATCTTGTTCTGGTTCCCCTCTAGATTATGAAATGCTTGAAACCTATTATCTTAAATGGATACTAGATTTGATAGATGGTCTTCTATTAATCTATATAAAATTTTATGGTAATAGATATCTATTCAAAGTGATGGTAACTAAATTTAAATAGGTATGATTTCCTTTTTTCTACACACTTGGGAATATGGATTCACTTGGGTGGAATCCCGATTTGTCATCCTATAGGACCAGAGAGCATTGGGGAGTTTTCTCAGACAACACTTCTTGTTTTGGCGCACCATCTACTTCATAATATTGGATAGCTTTTTTTAAATCATTTATCTACCCATTTTACTATGCATAATAGTTGTATGTATGGTTGGACCGAAGGATTTACTTATCATACAACTTATTTAGCTTGGCTACCAAGAAGTTGGTACTGTTTTTTGTTATAATGATGTGAGGGGCTCTGAATTAATGAATGATGTGGGTGTTTATGAATTTCACCACGTATCAGGCCCTAAATTCCTTGAGATGAATCTCTTCGACCCACTCATAGAATAAATCTATTTTGGTTATAATAAAACTATAATCATGAGCAATGAATAGTAGATATAACCCCATAATATCGGTTCCCCGTACTTCAAATAGACAAGAATACATGTTTGTATAGAGGGGATCCTACAATAGATGCATAATGTTTTCATAAATCTGACATGTATGGATCCTCTTGGTGAAGTCGATATAATCATGGAACAAGGTGATCCAGAAGTGGCCAAGCCTCTGATTCTTGTGGGAGAACTTCAACCCTACCTGATGATCACCATAATACTTTTCTTGAACTTCTATAATTATCTAGGGAAAATCTTTTCCTTGTATGAAATGAAGGTTAATTCCATAAAACCCACATCTGTAGAGAGTCTAATCAATTTCAATCCCACAATCAAGGGTGAAATTCATGACATGCTGATAGATTCACCCATGTCGGGATCTTCCTGGTGGGAGGGTACCATGATAGAGATAATCAATGAAATGGGTACTCAAGTCAAAGGATTATTCTTCTATAAGAGGAATTGAGGTCCTGATATATAAGCACCATCAATCAAATTGTTCACCTATTGTCATTCTTTATAATCTAGACTGACCAAAGAACTGACTCTCTGATGTGCCCCATGAATGAGTAGATAATTTTATTAGGCTTAGTAAGAGAGGTAACAATACAGACCAAGGAATTATCTCAACCATTCTATGACCAAGGAACATGAGTAACTTTATTCTGAGAATGTAACTAGGTCATCATCTAAGGAGTGTTCTCTAGTAGGGGAACGAGCTCCAGCTTTTGGATGATGTAATCACCATCGATATGCTTGTTGCCTAACTCAGAGTTTCCCTTCACATTCAAATGGGGGAAATAAATATTGAGAGCTAGATCAAGACCAGTAGTGAGATCAAGATACTCTGCCTCATTATTGTTGTATCCTTCAAATAATAGGAATTATTTGGGAAGAACATCATGTGTAGGGATGATGAAGATAATCCTTTGGCCTACTCTATTGATCTTGGGATCATTGAGTCGTCTATCATTTGGGCTATAGGACACACCATCAAAATGCATCTTCCAAATCAGAATATCCCGATCTACAAAGAGGATAGCCTCATCTACTAGATCTACATCTTGATTCAATTCTTTAAGAGTTGGACGGGTGGCTACAAATTCAAATAATAGTTGTACCTTGATTGATTTTTAAAGAAAAAATCTGATGTCGAACTATTGAAGGACCACTTCCCATCGTGCCAATAGCCTTGTCAAAATCAGGTGATTTATGATATAATATAGTGGTTCTACTCGGGATACTAGTTGTATCACATGATGCTATAAATAAGTCCACAACTTATACACTTTGAAAAAAAAGTTTGTGGAATATCTTTTATATAGGAGAGTCTGTGTTCTCTGTATCGAGTATTGAGAAATTAAGATATTATAAACTATTCTATATTCCTTATTTTCTTTTCTATGTGATAAGTTAACTGAGGGAACATTCCATGGTGGTCACATATAAGACTACATGATTATTGGAGATTTTTTGGATCATAACTAGAGTTTTCAGCAGATACTTCATTATTTCCTCAAATGCGGCCCGATACTCTTCATCTCACTAGTAGATGGTACATTTGTTCATGAGCCTAGAAAAGGGATTAAAATTTTTATTCATATGTAGTATTAATAAGTTTATGTAAGATAAGTGGCCTTGAAGGCCTCAATGGTCCCATAGGTTTCTTATAGTAGCCATCTGGATGATGGAATTAATCTTCTCTAGGTCGATCTTGATGCCTCTATATCTGATGACGAACTCAAGAAACATCCCTAATGTATCCCCAAAAAGACACTTCAAGGTATTCATAATTAAATTCTTGGAGTGGAGGAAGGAATAAACTTTTTCAAGATCTTAAATATGGTCTAGATGCTTGTGGAATTTGACCACCAAACACCCTATGTAGAATTCCAATAACACCCCTAGGATTGGATTGAAGATGTGGTGCATGGATTTCTAATAAGTGGATCCTGTATTCTTCAGAATGAAAGGCATTACCTAATAAAAGAAGGTTTATTTCAGAACTCTAAAGGAATAGAATCCTCCTCTTTTTGGGTGATCCAATTTTAATTGTACCCAAAATACCCATCCAGGAAAGAGATACCTAAGAAACTATCTATGGCATCGATCAACATCTATGTCATCAGAAGGGGAAAATATTCCTTTGGACAGTAGAAGTTGCGATCCTGGAAGTCGATACAGACTTCGATATGCATGTTCTTATTCCTGACTAAGATGATGTGGGATATAAACATAGAGTAATGAACTTCCTTGATGAAGTTGTATTTGATAAGATTATCAATATCATCCTTGACCATGGAACCATTATAAGGGTAAATTCTTTTAGGATGTTTCTTGATCCCATGATGACTCATTAGAATTACCAGATGGTGGATAGAGACATGAGGGTCTTGTCATAGAGTCACATCATATATTCAAGTGAAGACATCATGATGTTATTTCCGGTAAGCCACATACTATTTTTGTTCCTATGGAGGAATAGCTGCACTAATAAGCATTGTACCTGGGTTCATCTCAATATCGAGGTTTATCGAAATCAACTCATTAATGGTGGTAGAGATGCCCTCTTCAAATGTTGGAGAAGATTCTTCTATATCATATTCATCGTCTGAGGTAGGGTAAATAGTTGGAGGAGATAGTCCATCCAAGCCAACTGTTTCTGGGGGAACAGTAGGGCCTACATTGGAGGATACAAAATCATTAGTGGGGGGTCCTCCACTTTAAAACCCATGGCGAAAAAGGCTATCAAGACACTCCCATCAGGCTTTGGACTGTGGGGTCCATTCTTGACATCAAATCAATGGTGGTGGTTCATCTATTTTTCATTCATCCAGATGTAGTGAATCAGGATGGTGATGTATATTGTACCCATGGGGTGAACATATCAATACCTCATGGGGGTAGGGTCTTATGATATCAATCAGTCCTAGAATGTGTAGGAGTAAGTGTTAATCTTCCAATATTCCTAATACCTTGGGATACGACACCCTTTCCTCTAAGAAATGACAAATAAACCTCCTAAGTCCAGAGATGTGGATTCCAAACAGTGAATTAGGAGGATGAAATTTTCATCCAAGTCTATCCACATACTGGATAAAATGGTTGTGTTTTAAACCTCATTTCTCTGAACCTTCTTATCGATTTTCTTGTAATATGTAGAATCCAGAATAAGGGATTCAAATGATTCTAAGGGAAATGTATCATCGTGAATCACACATAATTGACTATTAGGTGTTTACTTGAGGCAATTTTGATACGAGGATGGGAATATTACATAAATTTTACACCAATTCCTACCATCAACTCACTATCACAGGTATTCTATAAGACAACCATGAATTTAGGATTCTCTACCAAGGAACTAAATTGGGGCTTCAATTGGATTTTACAACACATTATCTATCTGGTCATGTCATAACTCTGAATCCTCATGTCAAAGGTACTCATGTTTACTTCAGTTAGTCCCAGATTTCCAAGGGGTTGGGTAGGGATGAGCTTTATCTTAGAAATTGTATAGACTACATAGTGATGAATTTCCATGGCGTTGAATGTGACAGAAATGTATATAGGGAGAATGTTCCCCAATATAAAGGATCCATTATCTTATACGGATAAATAAATAATGGATTGTAGTTTTTCTTACTCGACCTCCCCTGTATAGTAGGACTCTTCAAAATATACTTCTACTTGGAAATGGATTGAGATTTTCAAGACTTCTGTGAGGGCCTCACACATATCTTCTGATTAGAGGAGGGGATCAACAATTAAGATACTTGTAGGTATGCTGGAATGGTTTTTTAGAAATCCATAACTCCTTTCTAGATATACATTTCTTACTATAGGGGATTCACACATTTTTAAGAAGCACAACGGGTGACACTGGTAGAAATACTGGGTTTTGAATGGTTCTAGAAAAGACATACTACTCGTTATCTAACTTGCCTACACCACTATCTGTTGACTATCAGTTGATTGATGTTTACAATTACCAAGACGTGGATGATAATGATTCAACTACGACTATTATACCCTATCACATTTCACAGTTAGTTGTGGTAGCATGTCTGAAAGAGTGGGTTGGAAGGACTGTACTAACTGGACTCAGCACAACACTTGCTACCTTGTATTGGTAACATTAACGAAATGTCTTGAAGAAATGGACTAAGAATTCCTTAAATATGAGTTCCTTCAATCATTCCTTTGATGGAATCTATCATATGAAACCCAGGGATTTTCTTGGTTCTCCTCATCATCAGGGACCATTAAGTGATATAGAAACTTGACGGTATTCACCGAGGCATAATACTATTCATCATCATAGGGGTCCTTGAAAGCTAGGTGGACCATCGAGGAAATCCCTAGATCTAGAGGCATTATATTGATGATAGTAAGTGATAGATTTAGAATTGGTGGGGGACTTTTCCTTCACTTGTGGCATCGACACCTACTCTTATGAGACATAGAAGGGTGTGAAGTGGATGTAGAAGAATTAGTCTGAGGATGCATGATAACTTCAGATGAATCAGGCCACCTGATGTGGGGACATATGAAGACATGGGTGCGAGTGATTGTCCTATGGGCCAATCATTGATAATACTTCTATGTCCCGTGATTTGAACCCTATTTTCATTCACCTTCACTACCACTTTCAAGATCAGAGGATATGTTTTCCACCTGTTTCTATAAATTTTCCAAATTGACATGAGTTTTATCCACCTAATCTTAGATCGAATCCTTGAACACCTGTCAATATTTGAGGGTATTTATAAGGATCTTGTGGCAAGGGAAATGGTTGAGGCAATAAATATGCTCAGTTTTATAGGGATTATTGTACTCTGTAAGCATTAGAATCCCTTATTCTAGGAAATTGGGGAAATAGTCAGGAAATGATGAAACATTGAAAGAATAGGTCCAATTTCTCCAATCTAGGAAGAGAAATTTGGGATATTATCCTTCTCATGGTGTTATAGATGGATGATTTGGGAGAGACACATTTTCTCCTCGAGGTGTATTCCCTTGTTGAAGCGGCACATTCCAATTTTGTACTATGCGACGATAATATTGCTGAGTTTTTGAACTTAGTGAGGCCGTGTTGGTAGTGTGTCCATCAATTATATAAGCTCGGGGGCCTCCACTCATACTTTCACAACAAAATATACCTTGGGAGTTTTTATTATATGAATGAGAGAGTAAATGGATATGCCTTTTTTTCCCCACTATAAGGATTTCTCTAGGAACTGGACCTTGTGAGAGAAAACATGGACCCACGTAAAATTTAATGAGTATTTAGTGTAGGGACCATCTCAGTCTTGATGTTCTATATTCACATTGTCAAAAGATATTCTTGATTCAACGACATATCGAGTGAATGTGAAAGACCATTCCACTAGGTAGAAATGTTTGTGATGATCTCATGAGACTATTGGTTTCACATGAATGGGTATTCAATGCTTTCCTTGCACGTAGTTGAGCTGAAGTGGTAGAGAAACGTTATAAAAATATCAACCCAACCAGTGATGGACCCTATGGGTAACTAAATATACTATAAGAATGAAGGTCCTTCCAATTTTGGAATGAAACATCAGAGCATGGTGGTCTTCTGATTCTCCAGAGTTTCTAACATGGGTTTTCACCTCGTGATGGTGTGGGACAAATTCTGAATTGGATCACCCATCCCATTGAAAGGGATGGAGGCGGGCTTACTAAAATCTGGGCATGCTCTCATAGAATCCACACATATTGGATACGACTTTCCCTCAAGTGGGTGGCCTCCTGTCACATATCCATGGATTTGAGGTTAGTGGTGAGAGAAACTATAATGTACCCTTGGAAGGGGTTCCTATCATGATGTGAATCCCATACCACCAATGCATTGGAAGGCTTATCAACACGGCATTCAGGATCATTGGATCATGGAGCAGCTTGATATGGGTCCAAGGGAAGATGATCACACTACTAGGGATGCTTTTATGCCTAATTTCATGGTCTATTTTCATACAATCCTACCTCTAATCTATCAGGATGTGTAGGATCACTGGGCTCGACTAGTAGAAATTGGAAGAGGCAGACTTGAAGCTACCCCTACTACCCCAATGGGAGGGAATAGAATATTGTCAAGGATTTCTATAATCTGAGAACTTCCCACAATAGAGCTCATCAATGATCTAATTATAATCTACTACCGACTAGAGAAAAGTGGAAATTGTGGGATTAACCTCTATCTTCTATGAAATATCATGCAGATCAGAGGGATTGAGAGGTCCCTTCCCTTTGTTGGTATTTTGATCGGTGGGAAATAATGTAGAGGGATCTATGAGGTCTAGAATCATTCTATTCTAGTGAGTATGGTCACCTGTATGAAGGTCAACCTAGTAATTTTATTCCATAGAGGATGGGTTTTCTCTATCAGACCCAGTATTGGTTCCCTTGTCCTAGGAAATCTCGGGAGCTACTATATTCATCGTGTAACACCCAAATGTTTTAATGAAATATTTTCTCTAAATAAATTCTATTCAATAGATTTCATTGCATGTAGTCACGACTTTAAACGAATCAAGAGACAACCTTAATATAAAATTACCATTATAACATTGTCGTTAGGTTTTCACGAATAAATATAACTAACTTATGAAAATGAATGGTGAAGTTATTTTCTGCCAATTATTATATATTTGAATTTTTTATTAATAAATTGACTTAATTAATATCAGTAAATTAAATTAATGAAATATATGTGTTATATACTTAATAAAATACTTTTGATATTCATCCAAGAGATATTTTTTTCATAGAATATGAATAAACCCTTTTTTGTGTATAAAAACCTATATTTTTCAGAATTGTAATTTTACACCTTTTAATGGAGAACCCAATTTAAATTAAGATTTTGAAACATTACTAATTTTTATATGAAAACATAAATATTTTATTTTCAAGAAAAATATATAAATTTACTTTCATGAAATTTTAATAATTTTCTGATAACATTCATGTTTTTATAAATAGTAAAAATACAGTATGTTTTAAGTGAAAATATCTTTTTTCAGAAAAATAATTTATAGGGTTAAATTATAATATTAAATGTTTTTAAAGTATAAATAGAAAATATTTTTATCATTTAATATAATATATTTCATTATCATTAATTTTACACTGAATACAGATCTAAAAACATTTCAATCTTTTTAAATGATTTGAATTTTGAAAACTCATTCTATCATTTTAAAAAAGGGAATCATTTTAAATTAATTAATACATATTCTATGATTTTAATTTTAAAAAATGGAAAAAATATTTTGAATTAGTAGGTCCAAATTATGTAAATAGATTTATTTTATTTTTTGGCATTATGAATAGTAACTTCTGTTATTGTTTATTAATACGGTAAAACGGTAAGTCGGGTAATAAAGGGTAAGAATACTGTTATAATATTACAAAAAACTTGTCTTAATATCATTGGATGAGTTGTTTTCTACCTAAATAATCCTTGGGTTGAATTGGTATCCATTTGAATCCAGTTGGATGAGTTTGGACATTTAATTTATTTAATGAAAAGTGAAATATGTCTCACTCAAATTTTAATTACTAAATTATTTTTTAAATATGTTTATATAGAAGATAAATAAGAATATAAATAATTATTCGAAAGATAATTTTTTTATTTATCAGGGTAATTTATTTTTATTTTTTAGTAAATAAATATTTACATTAATAGCTTATACATTAATGATGCAGAAATATTTTAATTGATGAAAAATTAATAATACTATTTTTATTACAATACTAATACCCATTAAAAGACACAAACACTTTACTAAATCTTATTGGTCTTATATATCCCAACCATAATCATCCAAGGGAAGATTTATTGGCAATTTGGATCCTTATATAAGGGATTATGACACTTATATTATATTATTTAAAGTGATGTTAATGTTTTCACCTTCATAATTTAATAAGTATAAAATTTTAAATATTAGATTTTATGGAAGATAAATTTGACTAAGAAAATTATCATAAAATATAACATATTTATCTTCGTCATGGTATTTTTTTATGTTTTATTCAACAAATAAGTATGTTAAATAATTACCCAAAATTGATGTAGTGATTTTCTTATTAATAGAGATAATCAGTAAATGTTATAAAAAATGTTAATATATATATTTATGGATAAATAATATTTATAATAAATTTTATAGATGAACTTTACCTATTAGTAAAATAATAAAATATTTGGTTTGAAGTGAACTTGTTATATTAATATTTTTAAAAATCAATGAATTGAGTAGTGTCAAAATTGACACAATTGATTATTTATCAAAATATTATATCATTAAATTATTTAAAAATCATAATTTTTTTAAAAAAAATATATAATAATTTTGAACTGACATAAAATTTTCAAATTTATTTATGTATGGTCTATTGTAAATCAGAAAAGTAAATATTCCTCCCTTTTAATGTTGAATTGTTTTTTACCTTAGTAAAAAATTTAATAGAATAACAATGTGTTAATTAAAAAATATAAGTCTTAAATTGACATAAATACTAGTAAAAAATTTATTGGATTATGATATTTGAGCCTTATCTAATCTCATAATTGAATTTGGGTCATTTTGGAGGTTTTTTGATGGGGTTTGAGTTTATTATAAATTAATATTAGTGAGGTTTCCAAAAGTGCCCCTCACATCAATTATAAAAGGGCACATCCTCCCTCACCTCTTCAATTAAAATTGATCCAAAAATCTCGGACATACCATGAACATTTCCCTTATAAATTATCTAGTAACATTCTAGAGGGTGTGGTATTCTTCAAAGACAAACTCTAGTGCCCAAAGAGGAGATTTAGAGGAAGCACGTCGAAGAAGATGTAATCTCCTATACCGATTCGTTCAAACTTATTTCTTCTTATACTTCCTATTAATAAAGTGTTTCATTATAAATTAATAACTCCAATGTCAATTATATACTAAGAAGTTAGTAGGATTATGAAACAACCATATTCTATCTTATGTCCATCCTATGAAAAAAAAGAAATCACCACACATGCGTACGTACGACTTACCATCTCCACACTAAGGGGTACTCTATTTTTATCACCACCACCTAACGTGGATGGGTATAATTATAGATGTAATAACTATATATGATTAATATAAAATAAAATTTATTATGAAATATTATACACCATCATCTTCAAAAACATTCAAAAATTATTGGAATGATATCATCGGCCGTGCATACGTACGACTTACCGTCTCTACGGTGTGATGCGATTAATTCTAAATGATATTCATTAAAGAAATATTATAAAAATTTAAATAATGAGTAAATATGAAATATTTTATGTTAATATCATTTGGTATGGTTATAACTATAACCTAATAAAAATAACCATAATTTATTCGACAGAACATCCACAATAACATAAAGAAGTTAATATTCGAATAATGAGTAACAATGAAATGTTATTAATAAACATATGATAATATGATCATATATAATGACATAAGAATAAATATATTTCTAAAATAAGTCATTGAAATTATTTAAATCATTATACAGGATGTTCGAATACATACAAATGAAATTAGACCTAAAGTAAGGTATAATTTCCCAATCTCATTTTTAATCATGATTGTTTATGTATAAGTATTTATTAGGGTATATTTATTATATATGTCCATGATTCCTAAGTACGTAATATTATTTTTGTTCTTATAAAATTCTATAAATTCAATTTTACTCTTTGGTGAATTTTTATTAAATGGTATGAAAGTAACCTTTTGTCATAATTCGATATGATGTACTTTTTGAATTTTCCTCAAGAATTAATTTTTAGTGTTTTATAATATTTATATTCCATTTAATATTAAAGTTATTTTTAAAGTATACTATCTATATTATTATTATGGTTGATTATGTTTATGATGGAATACTATTTAAGAAATCCATTTATTTTACATGGATTATGTTATGATGGAATGATGTTTAAGAAACCTATTCTATTCCTTAGGTTATGCTATGATGAATGAGTTTTTTATGTGGAACACATATGTATGGTTTTAATTATGTTATGGGTGGGACCAATATCTCCCTTAAATTCATTGGGTAATAATTTTTATTTCACAAGATAGACACGTCTAAAATGGGAAATTATATTATTTCAATAATAAAATGATGGAATAAGGAGTGAACTCGGTTATGTAAGGGAATTTGTCTTCTAGGATGGTCTTAGAAATGAGCCTTGACTAATATGAAATGACCTTCTATAATTATGTGTATGCCTGGAAACATAATGTATTATGTTATGAATTTTTGAATTATGTCCATTGATTTTTATGAACTTTTATCCTATGACATAATAGCACGATATTTCATATGCAGGATAATACTTTCAAATGTTTTGTTCCTATGTCTTATGACTAAAATATGAACGATATTTCCATTTTTTACCCTTACTGAGCATTTGAGATCAAACATTCATATGTTTATTTTTCCTGAGTCATGAAGAATCATTTTTTATGATATTTCAATGTATTATATTTATGAAGAAATAAGAGGGAGACAATGTAGATGTTTTATGAACTAGTTGTTTATGTTTCACAGTTTCTAAATACATTATACCTATAAGGTCCTTCCACGGATTTATTATAATTTTTAATGAACATTCTTCAATTTTAATGTAATATCAATGTATTTAAATAATGGGTTGTTATAGTTGGTATTAGATAATGTTATAGTTAACCTTTGAAAAATTGGATGAGAAAACTTTAGTATGAATCCAAAGGATATGTTGATGTATAGATTACAATCATAGTGTTTTAGAAATGATCATGAATAACATAGGATAAAAACTAAACTTTCCTAAATTGAAATTTTATTCCTGATTATGTGGTTTTCCCATTATGATTAGAGTTTCTCACACTAAAATTCTTGGTTTTAGTCAATCATTGGAACCTGATGGAACCACAATAATGTTGAATGTAATGAGAAATGAAATTATTGTCCTCCTGAGCTACCAAATGTTATAGGAGCTTGAAGGAATATTCTTATAACTATGCTAAGACAAATTTCTCAAGGTATGAATCATGAAGGACTTCCAAATGAAAAAAAAGAGGGAACAACATTTTGTTGAGTCTTTCATGAGGCAGTGTCTATATTATTTCAGTGGTTCTTCTGATCTATTAGTGGCTGAACAATAAATCAGTTACAATGAAATGATATTTTCAGTTCTGAAATGTTGAGAACATGAAAAATTCATCTTAGTAGTCAATATTTTGGAAGGTGAAGCTGATAAATGGTGAAACATTATCAATAATACGAGGAAATGAGATGAAATTGAGTTTATATAATGGGATGAGTTTAAGAACATGTTTTTCAATAAGCACATTCTTTGTATTCATAGAAACAATATAGAGAAGGAGTTACTTGACCTTAAGAAAAAAGAAGGATGAATCTATTGGTAACAACCACAAAGAAATTTAAAAGACTTTCAAGTAATGATTATAGTATTATTATTCAACTTGAGAGTAAAATTGATCGATTATTTAGTGGCTTAAAACCAAGTCTCCATAGGAAATTAGCCATAAGGGACATTAATAGATATGAGGAAATAGTTTTATGTGCTCTCAAAATCGATATGGATATTGGAGTAACCCATCAGTCTTATGGGATTGATAAGAAGAGAAAAAATTAATTCAAGGGAAAATATAGAAATCACACGGAAAAGTAGATGATTTTCTCTTATGATCAATGTTTGGAAAGAAACATGGAGTAAATTACCTTAAAGGTACTAATAAATGATTTTAAGTGTGGACAAGAATGTCATTGGTAAGTTGAATGCCGATGTGGTGGGAAACATATGTCTAATGATGAAAATAAATAAAATGATGCACAGAATGCACCACCTACACGTCAATTCTACAAGTGCATGGAAATGCTGCATTACACCAATAAATTCCCTAATCCAAGGCTTATTGATAACGACTGATGTTAGAAAACTCTTAAGGCTATCGACAAAGGCAAGTCACATGTGATCACTATCGGCGATGTGGAGTATGATAAAGAAGTTGTGAAAGGAATTATAACCATAAACACTAAAGTAATAAATGTTTTATTTGATTATAGATCCACCTGATCTTTTATTTCTAATGAACTTTCTAAGGGTATCATTATATTAATTTTTTTTTGAACCTTTAGTGACAACTCTTAATGAAGTAATGGTCACATAAAAAGTTTATAATTATTCTATAGTTGAATATTGTGGGAAAGTGGTTCTTAGAAACATTGTGATAATTCTTATAGTGGAATTTGAAGAGATTCTTGACATGTATTGGCTTTCTCTATATGGATCTCATATCAATTTCCAAGGGAAGTCACATTTCATATTCTAGATCAATATGTGATCATTTATATATGAAAGGATGAGTATGATCTTATAGTGAAAATTTCTTCCATATTATGGGTCTTTATTCCTATAAATGAAGGTTATTAATCTCAAATGGTTGGGGAGAAGCTCAAAATCTAGAATACACACATTTTACAAGAGTTTTGTGATGTCTTTCCAAAATAATTATGTGTTCTTCCACCAAATCGTGAAGTTTAGTTTTCAATAGAGCTCATACCTATTGATATTTTTATTTTAAAGAAACCTTATAGAATATACATAATTGAGTTGTAGGAGTTGATGAAATAACTCCAAGGGAATATTTAGGCGGGATTCCTATTCCCTAGTGAATCACCTTAGGGAGAACCTGTTCTATTTGTTAAGAATAAATATGGATCAATGGGACTCTGCATTGATTATGGAGAACTTAACAAGATATCTATAAAAAAAATACACTCTTCCCCACATTAATGACTTATTCTAAAAAATAGATGGATCTCAATAATTTTTTTAAGACTAATCATTATTTAGGATATCATCAATTAAGGTATAATAAGGAGGATATACAAAAGAAAACATTCCACACAAGTTATGTAGATTATGGATTTATAGTGATACCTTTTGGTCTCACTAATTCCCCCAGTATCTTCATGGATATAATGAATAGAGTCTTTAGAGAATATCCTTTTTAGTTTTTGGTATTCTTTATAGATGATATTCTTGTCTTTTTAAAGAAAAATGAAGAACATGAAGATCAATTGAGAATTGTTCTAAAGACCCCGAGAGAGGAGAAGATTTAAGAAAATTTTAAAAATTGTGAATTTGGGATTCTGTAAGTTTCATTTTTAGGACACATAATCTCAAGAGAGGGGATATATATAGAATCATAAAAAAACAAAAGTTATTTGGAGTTGGTTGAGAACTAACAGGGTAACTGAGATCCGATGTTTTCTTGGTTTGTATAGATATTATCGATATTTTGTGAAATATTTTTCATGATTATATAATTCACTAACCAAGATGAATCAAAAGGGAGTTATTATTTTGTGGATGGAGTAATGTGAAGAGAATTTCAAAGAGATAAAAAGAAGGCAATCTAGTGCACCTGTGCTCACACTACCTTCTAGTGGAAAAGGTTTTGTGATGTATAGTGATGAATCGAAGAAGGGGATGGGATGTGTTCTCATGAAAAATGATATTATGATAGATTATACCTCATGGAAATTGAAAATGCATAAGCAAAATTACCCAACTCATTATTTAGAGTTAGCTGTTGGAATATTTGTATCAAATATATTGAGGAATTATGATTACTATCAATGGTGTGATATTTATATTGATAATAAGAGTTTAATGTAAATTTTCTCACAAAATGAGATGAATATTTATCAAAGAAGATGTTAAGATTTGATTAAATGTTATGACTTCTCCATACATTACCACCCTGTGAAAGTGAACATGGTTCCATATGATTTGAGTAGAAAGAACCATGATATCCTATCCATGATGAGGTTCACAATGATCAAATATTTATGGATTTTCCACAGATGTATCTTGAAATTTTAAAGGAATGGGATAAATCACATCTTTATCAAATTAATGATCATATATCTATACAAGTGAAGATTAAGGAGGTGCAGAAAAAAGATATTGAGATAAAAAAGTAGGATTGAAATGTTCTTGAATTAAACCTTGATTATGATGGAATAATATGGTTTAAGAATTGGGTTTGTGTTCCTCCCATACCAGAATTAAAGAAAGATCTATTGGATGAGGCTTATAATTCATCATTATCTATTCATCCTAGAATCACAAAGTTGTTCAGGGACCTTAAAGGGTATTTTTGATGGGATGGCATGAAAATAGATGTTGCTGAATATGTCTCTCAGTGATTACTTTTTCAACAAGTTAAGGCGAAGTGACTGAATTGTAAGGGGATGTTATAACCATTACCATACTAGAATGGAAATAAGAAATAATCACTATCAATTTTTTCGTCGGAATTCCCAAAACATATAAATTCCATAATTATATATGGGTTATAATTGATAGTGTGATGAATTTGGCACAATTCATTGCTATTATAGAGGATTTAAATCTTGATCCACATGCCTATATATATATAAAGGAAGTAGTAAGATTTAATGGAGTACCTCTTTCAATTATATATATAATCCAGATCCAAGTATTATATTAATTTCTG
Organism: Viscum album; assembly: GCA_963277665.1. Classification (NCBI taxonomy): domain Eukaryota; kingdom Viridiplantae; phylum Streptophyta; class Magnoliopsida; order Santalales; family Viscaceae; genus Viscum; species Viscum album. The sequence goes on from OY728130.1 coordinate 586,352,635, forward strand.
GTAGAAGTATTCAGTATTATTTGGATATAGAGTTATGTTTCAACACTACATATCATCCTCATATATATTGTCAGTTTAAGAGGAAAATTAAAACTTTAGAAGACATGTTGGGAGCATGCTCTATGGATTTCAAAGGTGATTGGGATGAACACCTACTTCTTATGGAATTTTATTACAATAATTTATTTCACTATAGTATTAATATGGATTCTTATAAATACATCTGCTGAAATAAGTGTAGAAATCAAACTTAGTGGGATGAAGTTGGGGAAAGAAAGCTATCAGGACCTGATCTAGTTGATGAAATGGAAGAAAAGGTAAAATCTATTCAACAACACATAAGAGAAGTTCATCATTGAAAAAAAAGGTATTCTTAAAACCGAAGAATAGTCCTAGATTTTGAAGTATGTGAAAATGTGTTTCTATGAATATCTCCTTAGAATAGAGTAATGATATTTGGAAAGAAGGGAAAGCTGAGCCCTAGGTATATTGGTCCTTTGGAAATTCTGTATCGTGTTGGGAAGGTATATTACCGATTGGTGCTTCCATTGAATATCACTAAATTTTATGATGTGTTCCATGTATGTCTCCTGAGAAATTACATACCTGATCCTTCACATGCACTAAACTAATTATTCATACCGCTGGAACAAGATCATTCTTATGAAAAACACCGATAGAGATTCTAGATCGTAGAAAAAAATTGTTGTGAAACAAGACCACTAACTTTTTAATGTTTTGTGGTGGAACCAAAAATTTTAGTTAGGTACATGAGAACTTTAGGATATTATAATGTAGAGGTATCTTCATCTGTTTTTATCCAAGGGATGAATTTAGAGGTAAATATTCAGTTTAAGGGGGGTAGAATGTAACACCCAGATGTTTTAATGATATATTTTCTATAAATAATTTCTATTAAATAGCTTGTATTGCACGGAATTACGAGTTTAAATGAACCACAAGACAACCTTAATATAAAATAACCATTATAACCTAGCCTTAGGTTTGTGAAAATACATATAACTAACTTATGAAAATGAATGGTGAAGTCATTCGCTACCAATTATAATAAATTTTTATTTTTTTTATTAATAAATTTACTGAATTACTATTAGTAAATGAAATTAATGTAATATATATTTTATATACATAATAATTTTTTTTATTTTCATCCAATAGATATTTTTTTCATAGAGTATAAAGAAACCCTATTTCATTTTTAAAAACCTGTATTTTTCAAAAGGGTAATTTTCCTCCTTTTAATGGTGAACCACTTTTAAATTATGATTTTGAAACATTAATAATTTTTAATGAAAACATAAACATGTCCTTTTAAATAGGAATAAATCTTTTTAATTTTTATGAAATTTTAATATTTTTCTAATAACTTTAATGTTTTGATGAATAGTAAAAGTACACGAAATTTTAAGTGAAAACAACTTTTTCATTAAAACAATTTGTATGGTTAAATTATAATATTTAATAGTTTAAAAGTATAAATATAATATATTTTTTTCATTCAATAAAATGTATTTCATTAGCAATAATTTTACATTGAATTCTGTTGTCAAATCATTTCAATATTTTCCAATGTTTTATCTTTTAAAAAACTGTTCTCTCATTCCAACCTGGAGATTTATATAAAATTAATTACTACAACTTCATTCTTTTTAATTATGAAAAATAGACTCTATATTTTGAATTAGTAGGTCTAAATTATGTAAATTTATTTATTTTAACTTTTTTCATTATGAATTTTAACTTCTGTAATTTTCATTAATACGGTAAAAGGGTAAATCAGGTAATTAAGGGCAAGAATGCTATTATAAAATTATCTTAATACTTGTATTAATATCATTGGATGAGTTTGTTTTGACCAAAATCATCCCTGGGTCAAAATGGAATGCTTTTGAATCCACATGGATGAGATTAAGACATATAATTTGTTTAAAGAAAAGTAAAATATGTCTCACTAAAATTTTGATAACTAAATAATTTGTTTATATATGGTTATACATAAGATAACTTTTATTATAAATACACATGTTAATGATAATTTTTTTTCTTTGTTATCATAATTTTTTTTAATTTTTAGGAAATATATAATTTATTTTATAGCTTATACATTAATGATGCAGAAATTATTTAATTGATGATACATCTATAATATAGTTTTTATGAAAATAATAATACCCAATAAAATTTTCAAAAACTATCCCAAATCTTATTGGTAGTGTATATGTCAACCATAATAATACAAGGGTAGAGTTCTCAAACATTTGGAGCCTTATAGAAGGAATTTTTTATACTTATATTATATTATTTAATGTGATGTTAAAGTGGTCACCTTTATAAAATAATAAATATAACATTTTAAATATTGGATTTTTCAGAAGCTAAATTAGAAGAAAATATATTTGTGAAAGATAACATATTTATCTTCATAATAATATTTTATTTTCAATTTGTATTCTAAAAATATTTAAATTAAATAATTACACATAATTGATGTAGTGATTATTTTATTAATAGAGATAACATATAAATGATAAAAAAAGTGTTATAAGTTATATAATTTTGTATAATTAATATTTATAATGATTTTTTAAAATTCCATTTATCTTATATTAATATATAATAAAAATTGGCTAGAAGTTAACTTGTTATCTTAACATTATTAAAAATCATTGAATTGAATAGTGTCAAAGCTGACACTATTGATTATTTATCAAAATAATGTTTTATTAAATTATTTAAATATCATAAAACATTTTGTAAAAATATATAATAATTATTATATTGTATAAAATATTCCAATTTATTTATTTATGGACTATTTTATATCAAATAAGTAAATATTGCTTCATTTTTATAGTGAATTATTTCATATTTTAATTTAAAATTCAATATAACAACTAAGTGTTAATTAAAACGATAAGGTTTAAATTGATGGAAATACTTTTAAAAAATTTATTGGCTGACAAAATTGAAACTTTATCTAATCTCATCTTCTAATTTGGGTATTTTTGGATGGTTTTCTATGAGTTTTGATATTATTATAAATTAATATTTTTAAGGATTCTAAAAGTGCCTTCACCTCAATTATAAAATGGAACATCCTACCTCACCTCTTGACATTAGTTAGAGACTTCAAGATCCTTAATCCAATTCCCTTTTACATTATAAAAATCCCTAGTAAAATTATAGATATTCTTATATTCTTCAAATACCAACTATAGTGCTCTAATTGGAGGTTTAGATGAAGCACGTCGAAGAAGAGGTAATCTCCTCTACTGATTCTTTCAAAATTATTTCTTCTTCTAATCCATCTTCATGAGTTGTATCCATATAAATAATAAATCTATTACCAATTATATACTTAGATATTATTATTATTATTATGAAACAACCATATTCCATCGTCTATCCATCTTATGAAAAATGAAATCACCATGCGTGCGTACGTATGACTTACTGTCTCCACATCATGGTCTAATTTGTTTTTCACCCCCACCTTACTTATATGGGTATAATTATGGGATTAATAACTATATATGATTATTATTATCTTTTATTGATTATGAAATATGATAAATCATTCACTTCAATACCATTCAATAATTGTGGGAATGATATCGTCGCTCGTGTGTATGTACAACTTACCATCTCCATGATACGATGTGACTCATTCTACAAGATATTCATTAAATTGTGATTATATATATCTATATAATGAACAAATATGGTATATCTTATGTTAATATTATTTTTAATGATATAAATATGACCTCATAAGGAAAACTAGAATTTATTCGATAGAACATGTATAAGAACAGAAAGTAGTTGACATATAAATTATGAGTAACACTGAAATGTTCTTAAGAAACAGATGATAATATGATCTTATATGATAACATAAAATTTACTATTATTCTTGAATAATTCAATTACATTATTTAAATCATTATACAAGAGGTTCAGATACATACAAAATAAAATCAGACCTAAGGTAAGGGATAATTTTCTAATCACATTATTATCTGAGATTGTTTATACATAAGTATTTATTGGGGTATATTTATCACCCATATACATGTTTCTAAAGTGTGTAATATTATTTATATTCTTCTAAAAAATGTTAAATTATGTTTTTTCCTTTGGTGAATTTTTATTAAATGGTATGAATGTAATCTTTTATCATAATTCGATATGGGGTACATTTTGACTTTCCTGGAAAAAGTACAAGGAGAGTGTTTTTTAACTTATACAGTTGAATGGATTTTTACACTTTTATATCAACTTATTTTCATGAATATTAATTTAAATTATTTCATGGATATTTTCCAATAAATTTTTTTCTTTTTAAAATTGTACGACATTTTGAGAAAACAAAATCATTTAGAAGAGGAAAGGATATTTTCCTCAAGAAATAATTTCAAGTGTTTTATCGAAATTATTTTCCATCTAATATTAAGGATATTTTTTAAGTATACTATCCATATTATTATTATGGTTTATTATGTTTAAAATTTAATACTATTTATTAAATCCAATTTTTTACATGGATTATGTTATGATGGAATGATTCTTAAGAAACCCCTTTTAATCCTCAGGTTATGATATAATGAATGATTTGGATTTCATGGCACACATATGTATGATTTTATTATGTAATGTGTGTGACCTATATATACCTACAATTTTTTGTGTAATGATTTATATCTCATGAGTTAAACAAGGATGGAATGAGAAATGATCTCAGTTCGGTAATACCAGGGTAAAATGAGGAATGAACTCAGTTTAGTAATGGACTTTTTCTGCTATGATGGTCTTGGAAATGATCCTTGAAAAATATGAAGTGATTTATTTACTTATGTGTATTCCCAAAAACATTATGTATTATTTTATGACTTTTGGGATTGTATCAATTGATTCTTATGAACTTTCATCCCACTACATGATATAACATTCTTCCATATGTTGGATTAGAATTGGAAATGATATTTTATTATGTCTTATGATTATGAAATAATTGAAATTTCCCCATTTTACCCTTACTGATAATTTGATATCACTCTTTCATATGTTTCTTTCCCCCAGGTCATGAATAAGGGTATTAAGTAAGATATTTCAAAATGAATTCTAGTTATAAATAAATAAACGGGATAAAATTTTGAGGTTTTATGAACCAATTTATTACATTTCCATGTTTCTAATGATACTATAAACATACGGTCTTGTAATGTCTTTATTATAAGTTTTAATTAATATTCATCAATTTTGAAGTAATATCAATCTATGTAATGTATGGGTTTTCTATACAACATAATGATACCTGAAGTCAAATATCCAATATCAATAGATAGTTATAGTTTTCATTAGATTGGGATGAAGTGAAGTGTATCATACTATCCCAAGCCCCAGATCTATACATTCAAATATTATGCTTCCCTGATTATGTGGATAACTATGAGGCACTTAACAAATCTCTATTGGAGATTCTGATGGTAGCATAGTGATGTGGGGTGATGAGCCACTAGGAGGACTACCAACTCAACCTAATCGATGTCATACAACATCCAGGGAAGACAGACTGATGGTTGTGGAGGAGAAACATCATCATCCAGATAGTCTAGTGGAAATACATAACCTAGACTTTAGTTAGGTACTCTACGATATCGATGTTGGTATGTTCACTGGGCTAGAACATGACTGATAGTTGATCAGAAGACAATGTATCCCATCGTCATTCTTTCTCAGGAGTGGTTCCAAACTCTTTGTTGGACCAATATTCAATTGATGCTAGATGAGAGATTAGGGAAAGCATCGATGTGGATTGGTGTTTTAGCTGGTTTTCCGGTGAAGGAGTCTCTACATGGGTGGGTTGTTCACTATACGTGGGATCATCTCTTGGGGGCAGTTCCAACCTCGTCATCACATCCTTATAGGACTGGGTCTTCCCCATGGCCTCATGTGTGTGTGAATAAATTATCATTGTTCACTCAACAAGATACTCTTCATATATTATATTATGGATTATCTCTTCATGATATTAGGTAGAGGTAGGGAGGGAAACCATTAATCATAGAGATGGATGCAAGATGAGCTCATAGAAGGGATTCAAATCTTCCTCCACCTATTTATACCTATGCCTGGATTTAGGGATTTTTTTAATCCCACCTTCTGGGTTGAGGAACTTCAACGATAGATCTCCTAAACTAGAGTCTGATGTTGATGAATGTGATGAAGGTTCCTTCATTTAATCCCATCTAATTTTTAATCTGAAAAGTGAATGGGATTAGTAATGACTTGGTACTTACCATCATTCTTTCTTCTTCGGTGGTGGTTCTTCTTTCTCCCACGACCCGGTTCTTCAAGTAAGGGTAATTTATTAGTGTGTGGGGGACATAATATTTGGTGGTTAATTGTGTAGGGAGGGCCACATCTTTGATTAATTGGAAAATGGGGAGGGCCTCTATATCTTTTTTTTAGAATGGGGAAGACCTCCTCTTTGACTAATGTAGGAGTGGGGATGAAATCCACTCTGATTGTTGATGAAGTAGGATGGACCTCTCCTTTAGTTGAAGGGAACATGGGGTGGACCTCCATACTGAACAGATATAAGGAAATGAGAATTACCTCTAATAATTTCTAGTCAAATCATGAGGAGGATCTTCACACTAATGGACATGGACATGGGTATAACCACTGTATTGAATAATGGTGCTTTCATAGGGTGGAAGACCATAATTATTATCGATGAAGCAAGGAGGACCTTCAATTTGGTCGGCGATGGAGAAGAAAGGACCTATTATTAAGCTACCAATACCATGAGGATGACATTAAAACTGGTATAAATGGACATGGGTATAACCTTCATGGTGGAAGATAGTGATACCTTGAAGAGGACCTCTGCACTGATTGTCGATGAAGCAAGGACCTTCATTTTGATCAATTCCAGATCTAGGAGGACCTCTACTTGCACTAGGAATAGTGTAAGGAGGTCCTTAACACTAGTTGGATGTGACACGGGTGAACCTTCATATTGACTAGGTTTAGTGTCATAGGGAGGACCTCTATACTGGTCATAAAAGTGGGGGGAGACCCCTACTTTGACCGATGCTGGGAATAAAGGGATGAACTACATTTTAATTTAGAGAGTGGAGAGGACCTCCTCTTTTGAGGGAAATATTTTAATAAAGTACTCCATCATCAATGTCATCATGAAAGACCATATATTCATGGTTTTAGGTGGTTTCAACAATTGACAAAATCAACCCAACATGCCTGCAGGATGATGGAGGTCTCAATCCCAACCGGAAATGGATGGATCCCTATTCATCTATTATAGGAAACTGGAGGAATGTGCTGGTTTTAGAAGGTGAAAGAATATTTATAGATTATTATTCTCCTTTATATGTATTATTCTGAGATTCCACCCGACTTTAATGTTTTTTAGTCTGGAATAAGGATTTCAAAGCATCTGTATAGTCCAAAAATGCTTTAGTCAGAAGGGCTGGTCATTTTTAGGCATAATGGTTCCTAGTGGGATTTCTTCTTATAAGTTCCTTGATGGTATTCATGATCATAGTTGTTTCTTCTAGAAAATTGGGATGACCTTGTTTGTTTAATGTTCAAACATTCCTATTGGGTTCTAAAGGGTTTATTTGTAGAACCGGAAACATCCAATGAATCGATATCCATTTGGACCTACTTCCCAAAGGTAGGTGCTCATTAGTCATGGATCGATGAGGCTTAAGAAATTGCATTGGTCGAGAGGATGGGAGGTAAGGCTCATCACACCATTTTTGGGGGAATTATTTCCTATTCATGGACTCTATTATAGATTTATGTTATGTTCCTGAATCCTTATTAATTCACCAAGTATAAAACTGTGTTTCCTTTATATTTATCAATCAATGGTTGATATGTATGAGATTTAGAGAATCTTTTATATGTATTTGAGGTTCTTCATCGATAGAGAATCATCTATATGTATTAGACATTCTTAGTAAATGGTATCATTCAATACATTATAGAGAAATATCATGGTTATTATGAAATACCATACTGGTTTTAAAGCCACTCAATGGGGCACTTGAAGTTTATTGTCCTTCAGAAAGACAGGGATTATTTCAGAGTTGGGATCATACCCGTAGATGGGCTACCTACATATCCTTGTTAAAAAGAAATTATAACCCATGTAGTTCAATAAAAGAAATATGGAGTTTATGCATGGTTAATGGCCTGGAATGAAATTTCATGATTACATTCACACTCTAAACTCACGTGAGTCATGCTCAATGTGAGAAAAAAGAGGTATCAGTAAATTTGATGATGGTGCCAAAAAAATATACAGTTATGAGAAATGATGTAGGGATTATGTATGTATGACTTCCCAGGTAAATGAAGACTACGAATTAGGAAAGAATCCCAAGAAGTAGGGTCTATCAAGGTATTTTTATTTTATGGAGATTTGGAATTTTAACCCAGGACTTACTCTTGAAAAAGAAGCCTAAATTAAGAGGGAATTATGATTGAGTTTTCTTCCTAAGAAGGAAACCCAAATCAAATGAATTAAGATTGGGTCTTACTCCTGAGGAGGATGCCCAATATTTAGGGAAACTATTACTGGGGATTACTCCTTAGAAGGAGGACAAGGTTAAAAGAGACTATGACAGGGGATTACTCCTGGGAAGGAGACCCAGGTTAAAAGAGGCTATGACTGGGGCTTACTCATGAGAAGGAGGCCCAGGTTAAAGGGATTTTTAACTTGGGGCTTATTCTTGAGAAGGAGGCCCAGGTTAAAAGAGACTATGACTGGAGCTTACTCCTGAGAAAGAGTCCTAGGTTAAAAGAGACTATGACTGGAGCTTACTCCTCAGAAAGAGGCCCATGTTAAAAGAGACTATGACAGGGGCTTACTTCTGAGAAGGAGGCCCAGGTTAAAAGAAACTATAACCGGGGCTTACTCCCAAGAAGGAGGACCAGGTTAAAGGGATTTGTAACTTGGGGATTACTCCTCAGAAGGAGGCCTAGGTTAAAAGAGACTATGACTGGAGCTTACTCTTGAGTAGGAGGCCCAGGTTAAAAGAGAATATGACTGGAGCTTACTCTTGAGAAGGAGGCCCAGGTTAAAAGATACTATGACCGAGGCTTACTACTGAGAAGGAGTCCCATGTTAAAGGTATTTGTAACTTTGGGCTTACTCCTGAGAAGTATGCCCAAGTTAAAAGAGACTATGAATGGAGCTTACTCCTGAGAAGGAGGCCCATGTTAAAAGAGACTATGACTGGGGATTACTTTTGAGATGGAGACCCAGGATAAAAGAGACTATGACTGGTGCTTACTACTGAGAAGGAGGCCTCGGTTAAAGGGATTTGTAGTTTGGGGCATACTCATGATATGGTGGCCCAAGTTAAGGATATTTGCATCATAAAGGATGAGGTTATATAAGAAACCACTAACAATGGTGACATAAAACTTGAATGTCATGAGGTTTTAGGAGAGGTTCTCATGGAATTACATTCAGATAAGGAAGCCAACAAATGACCCATTCCATAAATGGCTTTGAAGGATGTGTCTTGAAGAGGATAGGTGGATTTGAGGAAAGTAGGTGACTCGGAAGGAGGCACACAAGTATTGTTCTGGCGTGAATGTCCTAGTCACGCAAGTAGACTTGCGCGACATGAGTCACTTTAGGTGAAAAATAATCTATAGGGTAATACTTGGGAGACTTTGAACTCCAGCCCTTAGTATCATCCCTAGAGGCTTCCAGAAGTGTGGCACGCAAGTTCCCTTGAGGGGGCAAGGCGACATGCAAGTGTCTTCATTTCCCTTAAGGGGTGGACACTTAGGCTCGCAAGTGTTGATGAATTCTAACACATAGTCCTAATTAATCCTCTTCAGATATTCCATTCTAGGTAAATAATTACCTTAGAAGTGTTTAGAAGATGTCAGAAAAACACTTGGGCGACATGAGCATTAATCTGAGTTTTGGAAAATTCCTCCTTTAAGTGGCGTCCCATAGGGGGTATTTATAGTACACTGGGAACCTTGGGATAAAAAAGGAATAGGGCATGCTAGTGGCTTGTGCGACCCATATGTGGCGTGCAAGTGACTTGCATGACACGCATGATACTTGCGTGGCGCCCTCCAATTGGGTTCCTAGTTTAGCCCATTGTCATTTTTTGATGTTCTTCAAAGGGTGACCCTCATTGGGCTTAAGGTATTCCTCTTTTCCATTTGTTGGACACTGTAATGGAAAAGAGCGTCAAAAAAAGTCCCCCCTCAGAGTTGGATCTACAAAAGGAAAGAGGATTTTACTCTGAGGAAAATGAGAAACACGAATTCAGTGGTGCGCAAGTGTTGGCGCGCAGGTTCGGACACACAGGGTTACGGGATCACCTATATATATGGGTTTCACTTCATGAAAAACATACCAACTTCAAATATTTTGATCTCTCGTCACGAACGTGTCTTCATCTCCTCGGTCAATCACTCTTTTTCTGTCGCGCTTCTCGAGTAAGGATTTTGACTTGCGCGACATTACTTGCATTGCAATACTTGAGTGCCAAAAAACATACACGACCAATCCTGCAGGCCTTAATGCCTTGTCCATTTTTTTGTTTTCTACAAAAGTATTTCATAAAAATAGAATTACATTAAAAAGTTAACTGTTTGATCTTTTTACAGGTTCAATGGCTCCCAAAATAATTGGACCAGCTGATGAGTTGTCCAACAAGAAAATATATGATATCATGAACATCGTTGGCTATGACTATTCTGATATCTGCGACCCCACTCTCCCATATTTGGCTAAGTACATGAAGCAATATCATGTAAACTTCCTACAGAGCATTTACTTGTCTTTATATGGCCATGGTCATCTTCATGGATTCAACGTTCCAGAGGAAAGGAATTATATTCTTCATTCCTGGTATTAGACTTACATCAATTTTACTTCAGAAAATGTCTCAGTTGTAGGATCATTTTCAATGCTAACATAGTAGAGAAGCCATCCATAATGCATCAGAGCCCATGTACTCCAGATTTGAAGCCTCAAAAGCCTGAGCTGCAGCCGCATTGCTATCCCTATATTTTTCCAAAATTCTCAGGTTGGGATTTTTGTCCCAGAGGAGGTGTGAAGCTAACTTGGTTGTGGGTATATTGGGTGAGACAAACATGCACAGAGTTTGTCAAGGATATGAAGGGAGCTACAATATATGAAGCCATCTGGGATGGGTAGACATATGTCTACAGGAATGATAATTTTGTGTCAGAGCTAATCAGACGCTGGAGCCTAGAAACCAATTATTTCCATCTGACTCATGGAGAAGTAGGAATCAACTTGTGGGATGTCTACAAGATCTCGAGGGCTCTAATTCTGGGAGATATGTATGATGAATTCATCCCTCCAAGGTGACCTAGAATGATTTGGAGAAGACTCTGGTTTTGGATCGAGAGTTATTGAAAATTTTCCACAAGCTAAAGAATTCAAAGTCAACCAAAACTCATTCTAGAAAGGATATTCATCCAGAGGAGTGGATGGATATGTTTCTCATCAAGAAGATGGAGAAGGGGCCCACCTGTACTCGTCATACCAGCTACCCTATAATAGAGAAGAGGGGTGCTCTTGGCACATTCTGTCCAACTCTGTAAGCGGGAGTGTTTGAATAGTGGGGGTGTGAGGTGGATCAAATAATCCCAGAGAAGACCCGTCTGGTGAGATTTATAGCTTTGTGGCTCAGAGTTCATCTTCTGCTAGTAAGGGATTCAAAGGGAGGCATCAGGCCATGGACCTTTGTTGTTGTAGCCATGTTGGATGAGAGAAAAATGGTTGGGTTGGCCACCCCGATTTTGGCGAAGATTCAATGGAGCTTAATCCATGTATATATGGGTATGTCTCCTTTGAGAATAGTGGGACCATTCCATGTTTTGTGGTGTTGGATTTCCACTCAGTTCAGGACATACGCCATATAGAGCGTGTATAGGTTCCTCGAAGTTCTTTTAGGCCATAAGTGCATGCATTTTCCGGAATTTCTCCATTTTCCCTCAATTACTATGATTTGAAGGTGAGGCTGAGCATGTTCAAGGAATTTCATTTCTTTACTTATGGAAATTCTCCAACCGGGAGGTTTCTTGTTGGTGGAACAACTATCTTGGAATTGAGGTCATATATACTGGTTTGCAAAGATGGTGTATTGGCCACCAGAATTGATAGAGAGATTATATGCGAGGCCTATTCTTCATATAGATTTGCACGCCAATTCAAGTGTCTGTAGTAGATTATTGTATCCCCTTTCATTCACATTAGGTCAGAGCAGCATCCAATGGTTTCTCGACAATTATGGTTACTGATAGCTATGGAGAAAAATGAGGTAGTGTTTGATATACAAGTTGCTGGAGCAGCGAGTCAATTGACTACATGGTATGCCGAGAACTGGGTAACATAATACCCTGAAGGGGTACTAAATCATGTGGTCGCTTGGGTGGGGACAAAAAAGAGAACTATCAGGAAAGAAACCCTTCATCTGGAAGGTGATTATTCCTCACCCGAAGCTGATTCACCGGGTTCCTCACCCGGGGCTGATTCACCGGATTCCCAAGATGGGGATGATCAGGCACGACATGCATCAAAGCGGCCTCACGCCAGATATAATCCTCCTTCCAGAGTCAAGAGACCTACTACATAGAATCCTGGTGAGTTATATCATTGAGACAATTTAGTCTCCATTCTTTTATAGAGAAATGAGTTTAATTTTCTTATCCTTTATCTATGATTGCAGGGGCTAGGAAGAAGTTGAAGTCCCAAATTATAGGACCCTCCTTCCGCCCTTCTGGTGCACATGCTGAATATTTACGACCAGAGGCTGTCCAGACATGGCAGAGTTTATATTGTGATGCTGAAACCACCTAGATAGACTTATGCGAAGGGCTACATATCCCTAGAGTGTGGAATCTCTTGGCTTATGCTGATATCTGCTTCAAGGATAACCCCGATGAAGTGCGGACTTGCATGAGAGAGCTGGAAATGCTCATATATTCCACTGATGATTCGATTCCTATTACCAAGCAGGTGAAGGAAATGATCAATCGTGGCACCACAGAGTGGATTAGTGCTTCAGCAGATGAGGAGTGGAATGATTACGTGGCTCCTCTAGATGTAAATTTCTTTCCTTATTTTCTTTGGAACTTAATTTCTATCAAAGATTTTTTACTCAAGGAAATTACTTTCTTAATCCTACAGCTTGTTAAGAAATGAACTACTGAGGTCCCTTTACCGCAGTACAACCCTGGTGTTGCCGCTCTTGGAGCCGCTGAATCTACTTGTGAGCCAAGCAAGGTATCTCTAGGCCGGCAATCCATGGAATAAGAGTTAGAAAGGGCTTTTCACTACCCAATACCTATATTTGGAGGTGAAGATGTCAACACACCCAAAAATTCAAAGAAGAAAAGTCATCGAATGAAGAAATCCACAGCTAAACGCTTCATCAGTAGTGGTAAGTCTTTCAGGTAGTCATGAATCCTAATATCATGAAAATATTACTCATACTTCTTGGGATTGTAGGGGATTATTCGATTTACCCTTTGAGGGAGAGTACTGACCCTCCTCTGAGGAAAACAGAAGGTGTTAGTGAACAGTCACAAATTCATCATAACTTGGCTGCTCCTGATGAAATGAGGAGAGAAGAAGAGCCAGCTTGTGTTCCCAGAACTGCTCTTGTTGCTACTGCAAGGAGAGAAGAGACTACTTCTTTTAAATTAACAATACTTCACAGAACGTTTAATGAAGACATCAAATGACTTCAATTCTTGTGAGTCTTTATGTTCAACACCTGCACCAGAACATTTGGCAACCACTGCAACTGACTCCGCAATTTTCTCTGAGGAATTTGTTCGAGGATGGAGGTCATAAAAGGAGGATCACCAAGAGGACATGTCAAATTCTCCAATTGGTGATAATAACCATGAATATGAGATATCACTAGATGAAATGATGAAACTTGGCACATCTTTTGAAGAAATTTAAGATCATTTTAAATTACCAAGTGATTTAAAAGATTTTGGACGTGATTTTTATCCTTCATCCTATTAAAATATTTTATTACATCTCTGACCATGACTGGTTGAAATGTGCAGTTCCATCTTAGAAAGATTCTAATCTTCCGATTCCTGAAGGGGGTAGAGACAACCCAATCATTGAAGATACGCTAGCCCAAGTGGAGCTTAACCCGACAGAGCTTCCTGAAACTCGTCATGAAAATCCTGTTGAACTAGGAAAGATGGGGAGGATCCTTATCTTGCTACTGATCTACCATTGGGTAAAAGATGATAATATTTGTGACTGTAATTAATTTTCAAGACGTCTAATCATCTTTTTTATCCTTTGAAACTAACCAAATCTTTCAATTAACTATGCAGGGCTGTTAACTTCAGTGGCTAGATCTGGGGGTGAAGCCTCAGCCTCAGCCCCAGAGGTAGTTGAATGTGAAGTACCAAGGGTCAGGGGGATGGAGTAGAACATGGAACATCCTTAAGTACATTAATCCCAAACTATATTTCCCCCTATGATTGCGATGCTTAATCAGACCTAGAGGTGGAAAAGGCGCTCAAATTTTCACGACGCAAGGCATGGAAAAATATATGGAAGATCATATCTGAAGTGCCTCTTGAAGAGCTATCTTCAAAGATCCCGTGACTGTTATCCTTGTTCGTCATGCTGGGACTTGGAAGTTTTGGATATCAAGAGATCCATACCACGGTGAAAGAAGTCATCTTATGGAGTGAGAAAGAGCAAAAGTGCCATCAAGATCTGATCAGAGCAATGCTGCTGACCAATATCGGCGAATTTGAGGCTGTGGTGTCCCGAGCTAAGGCTGATCATGCTATAATGTTGAAGGAGATGAAGCATAAGATGAAGGAGAATGTTGTCCAGTAGAATAATCTTCAACAATAGTTAGATGCCGTTACTGGGGAACTTTTCCATCTTAACAATTCATTTGAAGGAGTCCAAACAGATTGTATGAAAGCCATCACAGATACCAAGAAATCACTTAATCAAGTTGAAAAGAGTGAAGCTGGCGGAGTAAATGAACTTCAAGTGGCTACTGATGAAGCTCGGGATGCCGTAAATCAAATGAAAATTTATGTTGAAAGCCTCTTTTAATTCTTCAAAAAGAGAAGAAACTCCAATCTGTGGATGTTCTTCTAATCTTGTGAATCAATGAAAAATACATTTCATCTTCAATCATTTGTACCTGCATTTTCATGCTAATTACTTATATGTTTTTTTACCTAAGCCAATGGGCCTAGTAAGCATAGTTTTATTTTTTCTAGGATTATACAAACAACCCCATAACTTTGCATCTTTTGTTTCTCAAAATTTCCTAAATCATACAATATGTACGTTTAGCGAGCTGGGACTCGGCTTTTGTTCAGAGTTCCTTTTACAAGTTCCCAATTTATTGAGTACCCTATATTTTGTTGGTAGTTTAAATTCATTCATGTGGGACATAAAAAGGCTAATGTTTGAGGTCGAATAGCTTTGACCAAATGGATTAAAATTTACTCAATTACTTGATAATTTTCTTGAATACATATTACCACATTCAAGTATGGGGGAAAACATGTAATCTATGACTTAAGAAATTTTGAATCTGAGGGATGATATGAAAAAAGGGATAAAAGTCATTAGAGGAAGTATTTCATAAGAGTGAAGTTACCACTACTTTACAAACCCGTTAGAGGGGTTGAATTATGAAGGGACACTTAAGGGCATTGGCTGCACAGTCAAACAATAACATCTTTTGGCTAACAGGTCCGTTATATAGACTACTTATGAAAGACCACCTAGGGGCACATGCTGCATAGTCAGGAAAAAGAACTCTCTAAAATTTTATTTCTCTATTGCTAAAAGCCAGTGCATGTTTATGGAGATTTAAATTTTCCAAAGCACAAAGTCTGTTGCATGGAAAGAGGTACATTAATATGGAGAGGATATTCCCAATAAATATTGTCAAATAATTGGATGAATGTCACTCCTGCGAAGGTCTGACGCAAATGTAGGGAAGAGAAATATAAACCATAGACTTTAATACATTCAGATCATGAAAAAGAGTATGAGACAAATATGTTAAGGATGGTTGTTTTGCAGATCCCTATATATTGTTGTTAAGACCAATAAGAACAAAATAGGTTTTCCCAACAAGAATGAAGTTACCACTATTTGATGAACCCGTTAGGGGGGGTTGAATTATGCAGGGCCACCTAAGGGCATTGGCTACATAGTCAAATAATAACATCTTTTGGATGATAGGTCCATTATGTAGACTATTTATGCAAGGCCACCTAGGGGCACGTGCTATATATTTAGGAAAAATAATTCAAGAGTATCAGAAATTTGGTGACCAGAAGTCAAGAAAAGGGTTATAGAGATCTGGGAGTATTTAAGATTAGGAGTATGACATATGAAAATGGGTATTGTTTAATGAATTGAAGAGATACATAGACCAATACTGACCAAAATCATGTTGTGGCTGGGTCCTAAATTGAGATGCTGGACTTCAATACATATCTCATTATAATGAGAATCAATCCATACGTAGTTTTTGAAATATAGTTTTACGGCATGTGAGATGAGAGTGTAGGATATCTTAGTTTTGGGCCGTAGAGATCGAACCATAATGAGAGAGACGTATTGTGTGTTTGTTATAAACCTGATGTGAATAAAGGCCACAGTTTTTATACCACATTCATGTGCTCACAGGGGGAATTTTTAGCCAAGGGACTGACAGTGGAGTTTGTGGTTAGGCCCAAAGACTTGGGGCTAGGTTTGGGAGATGCTTGGATGTTCCTAAGTATCCCATAAGGATGGGAATCAAGCCATACGTAGTTCTTGAAATACCGTACATACAGATTTGGTTCGTACATCTGAACGATGAAAGGGGACTTTAGTGCAATGATGGTTGGATCCAAGATTAAAGGTTCAGGTATTGCTATGTATGCACGTAGTCCTTGGAATATAACATGATTGGAGATCAATGTCAATAATGATTCCCTCTCAGGTGAGGGTGTCAGAGACTGTTGTAGTTTATTGTCAAACATGACAAAAGTGTGAATAGTTTAAGGACATATACATAGACGGTGCTGCATAGTTTAGCGTCATGTAGCTAGGATGTATTGCTATGCAGTTTAATGTCTTGCATCGAGGAAAATGGGGGACTGTATAGTTTAACGTCATATAGCAAGGACAATGTTGAACCAATGTGAATATATTGGTTTTGGAGGGGGGGGGGCTTCATGGATAAACATTGTATGATATGGAGGTGAACCAAAGTGAATATATTGGTTTCGGGCTTGATCCTCGGGAGGTTGCCAACAAAACCAGCCTAGAAGGAAAGGATCAAAGTTTGTGTTCTTAGATTGAGAATGAATTGGTGATCGAGTTGTACTTGAGGAAAACCCAATGATAGTGTTGGTACATACGCGTGGTTAGCGTCCTAGAGAGGGTGTTATGGTTGAAGCTTACTATAAGCTCACGTGATTCATTCTCGGTGTGAGAAATAAGAGGTATAAATAACCCAAATGATTCACATTTTAACATCATATATGACGTATAAGAGACTATTTCACATTTTAAATATAAGGCCCCAGCCTTAAACCTTACTTAATCTTGAGTTATTACAAGATTACACATTGAGGATCTTTTTAGGTTTAGAGTTTTAGAGAATTAGATCATGAAAACTTGCATTACATTACACATATAAACAAAGTGGTTACATAAAGATAGTATTCTTCATTCCCATCAATGGAATCATATTTAAAATAAAACATGGATTCTTTCTTGACACTTCCTTGACACTATCATCATATCATGTACCTTTCCCTTGACCTATGAAAAACATTTCAAAAAAACTTGGGATGAGAATAAAAAGCTCAGTAAGGGATATAAAAATATGGAAAGGAAACATGGGTACATATATACATAAGAATGAGATCATACTTTACCCATAAAACATAAGCACTTTAACATAACTCATCAAATCATGAATAAATCATAGAAATCATAAGACATAAAGGATACTTGAGGCATTCATAACATTCTTACGTAGGGAGTAACCCTCTTGGTTACGTTTGGAATACCCATCACAGTATATTCCTTAAATATATTCGGAGAAACCTTAACGTTTCACTCCTTTGCGTTACCCAATGCATTGGAGAGCTATATCGGGCTCACCCTCCCTTAGTTTATCATGGAACCACCTGTCTTCATAATAATTCCCAATAACCTCAACATAATCGTATCACATAAAACATGCATAAAGGAAACATAACATTTCCACCTTTCAATCACATGATATCAATACAACACATTGATATAAAAACATTATGAAAACCATTTTCAATACCAAAATAAAAGAAAATTAAAACATGGTATTTATTTTTCTTCTAAAAATAAGGTATGGCTTGTAGAGGAATCCGAAACTCAAATAATGGTCACGGCGGCGGAGAAGTCATTGTCTCCACATACGTACTTCAAAAAACATTCCCTTTTTGCATTTATTAAACGCTTCGTATAAAAAAGATTCCTTTTGAATAAGCATAAAAGTAAAAGGGGTTTATACACCGTATAAAAGAAGGTTGTGTATAAAACAAAATATGCCTCAATGAAAGGAGATTGAGACGAAGTCCCATAACTCGTATCTGACTTGACCCGACCGTTCATTAATCTCCTGAATAATAAACTTGAGTTAATATCTACTTTCTTAAGAACCTTTTTCAAGTTCATTATTCCTTTTATACCATGTTATGAACATAATGTAATCATTAATTTAATAATGTTCATTTTGTCGGTATTTGGTTCTTAAGTCAAAAATAGACTTCTTACACTTACATGTTGTTAATTTCATCAAAGGTTCATTATATCCAGAATGATATTAATGATTTGGATAACATATATAACATATATGTTCATCATATACATGTATTTATAATATTACATCAAATTTAGAGGTAAAAAATGAAATGCACCATTCATGAAGACGGTAAGCCGTACGTACGCATGAACGCTACTTCCATTTCTATTTCGTATTTTCTGGAATGGAATCATAATGATATAAGAGTATATTATAATTCCAGTATAATAACATATATAATATCATTAATGTTATCCTTTACACATCCCACATATGGTATTGACGAATCAAATCACTTTTAGGGGGTGGTAGTCCGCACTTCCTAAAATGAAGATATTGTGTTTACCCATAATGGAAACAATAATGGTATGCCATAAATGAAAAATACAGAAGCTTAAGGAAATAATAAACATATTATATATCATATATAAAAATATTCAAATCATAATGGCCACCTTTGAAGGTGTTAAATGAGTATTGAACAATCATCGTTTCGGGAGGCAGAATTTCGTCATCCACGGAAACCGTATGTTCTTTAACCATTTGATGTAGTTGTGTGAGAGTGTAGCTCGAATAAATCTTATAACAACATCCTAGTATATTGAAGATACTATTGTTGTTACAAATGAAGTAAATAAAAAGAGTTTATGGGGTTGGAGAAGCAAAATGAAACAAATGAACATGAGAGAATGAATTACCTTTAAAAGTGTAACTCCTTTTGATTTGAGCCTAAAGGCTTCCTTTGAAAGGCTTCTGCCCAAAGGGAATCCTCTAGGATTAGGAGAGGGATGTGGAGAGAGTAAAGGGGCAGGGGATGGCCGAGCCAAAGGCTTTAGGAGTGTGTGAAATGAGGTAGAGGTGGGGGCCTTTTATAAGAGGAGAGGAGGGGCACTTTTGGAAATCATGAAACTATTATTTTATTTTCAAAAGTGTTTCGAATTTATAAGGTCCCACATTTATATATTTCAAATATAAGATGATAAGGCTTCTAAATATTCCCATACAATAGTTTTTGGACAAGTGTAGGTCTTAGATTTTATATTATCGTTTCATTTTATTTAAACTGTTCATTAATGAGGTCATCGTTGCATCATCATGATGTAATAATTAAATTAATTTATTTAATGTCTAAAAATTAAAAAAAAATATGATGTATGAAATCGTTTTATCTTTATAATGATTATTTATAGTCAAAAATATGACTTGTATAACCCCATATAAAAATTGTTTTAGTAACATAACTCATGTTTGTGTCATTTTCACCTTTATTTAAAAAAAGGCATTAAAGTCATTATCTCACCCAAGAGGCTCCATAGGGTCCCCTAAATCGACCCATGGGTTTTATTGGTCGGCCATGACTCATCCAATAGGGTAGGACAAGTGTCATGGTGTTTTCACATTTTTATAATATCATTTTTACCTTAAATTACACTAATTACCTCTAATCGCGATTAATGAAAAAAAGTTACTATTCACCAAAAAAATTATTTTAATCTCATTGAACCACATTTTACTTCTTAATGACAACCATGTATGTCAGATTTTCAAAATTCAATACACATTAGTGGTAAACTATCATTTAAACGGAAAATCAGTTTTTATAAGTACCACTTAGTGGTTTCACTATTCATCAAAAATTGAAGTTTTTCAGAAAATTACCAAAAAATTCACCCTAAGCTGTATTTGATACTCCGAATTCAAAAATGAAGTCTATTTTAAAAAATTCAAAACATATAATTCTCATTAATTAATTTAATAATTAATTCCCGCTGTCATGACAAATAGCGGGTTTTTTTGAAACAATATCTATGAAAATATTGACACTAGTTTAAGTCCAATTTCAAAGTGAAATTGATCCTAATGACCAAAATTGGATTAAATGGTAAAATTATATTCAAATTAAACTTTAAGACCAATTAAAAATATAATTTAACCATATAATTAAATTAAATTAAAAAGCAGTTTTGATGTAAAATGCAGTATTTTTCACTATTCATTAAAAAATGAACATTGTCAGAAAAATACCAAAAATTTATCCAATGTAAAATTCAATGTCCCAATCATAATGAATATGTTTATTTTGACAAATATATGTTATAATATTTTCAAAAGATTGATTTAAAAAGGGTTTGCCATCAAAAGGCAGTAAAACAATCTTTTAAGAATATTAGTGTATTCAATGCTTATGATTGGATTTATTTTCATTTTAAGCCGCTAAAACACTATCTAATTCATTAATAGACATAGATAAAAATATATGTTATTCATTACTTACTTGGGATGTTACATCCTTCCCCCCTTTAGAAAATTGCATCCCCGCAATTTATTTACTTATCAAATAAATGGGGGTACTTATCCCTCATTGCATTTTCAGATTCCCATGTTGCCTCTTCCATCATTTGGGTTTTCCATAAAACATTTACCTGCTTAATCACTTTATTCCTTAACACTTTCTCCCTATGGTCAAGAATCTGGACCGGTTGTTCCTCATAAGATAGGTTCTCTTCCAACTGAACAACCTCTGGACTCAAAACATGAGATGGATCTGGCATATACTTTCTCAACATCGAAATGTGAAAAAATTGTGTACCTGAGATAAACTCGGAGGTAAAGCCACCCGGTATGAAACTGATCCAACTCTCTCCAGAATTTCATATGGTCCAATGAACCTTGGACTCAACTTTCCTTTCTTACCAAATCGCATCACACTTTTCCATGGTGATACTTTGAGAAAAACATGATCACCTATCTCGAAAGATAGATCCTTCCTCCGGTTATCTGCATAACTCTTCTGCCTGGTCTGAGCTGTTCTCATGTGCTTCTGAATCAGCTGAACATTTTCTGCCATCTCTTCTACTAATTCTGGTCCCATAAACTTCTTTTCACCCACTTCATCCCAGAAAGCTGGAGTTCGACACCGCTTCCCATATAATGCCTGAAATGGTGCCATCTGTATACTGGAATGAAAACTGTTATTATATGAAAATTCAACCAAAGAAAGATGTTGGTCCCAACATCCCTGATAATCCATCGAACAAGCTCGTAGCATATTCTCCAAGGTCTGAATTGTTCGTTCTGACTGCCGATCTGATTGAGGATGAAAAGCTGTACTAAAATTTAATTCAGTACCCAACGACTTCTGAATGCCTTTTCAAAAGTTAGAAGTAAACCTGGGATCACGATCAGATACAATGGAGAGGGGAACTCCATGTAACCTGACTATCTCTTTAAGATACAAACGAGAAAGTTGATCTAGGGAAAAAGTATCTCGTATAGCAAGGAAATGAGCAGATTTAGTCAAGTGATCAACAATAACCCAGATTGCATTATTACCTCGAGATGTCTTCGGTAATCCCACAACAAAGTCCATGGATATATTCTCCCATTTCCACTCTGGCACTGGTAAAGGCTGAAGCATCCCTTTCGGTAACTTCCGCTCTACTTTAACCTGTTGACATGTCAAACACTTCACAGTAAAATCAGCAATATCTCTTTTCATTCCATCCCTCCAGTAATCCTCTTGCAGATCTCTATACATCTTAGTACTTCCAGGATGAACTGAAAACGGAGAACTATGAGCTTCACATAACAACTCTCTCTTCAAATGTGAATCACAAGGCACACACAATCTCTTACCAAATCTCAAAACGAAATTATTATCAAAGTTGAATTCAGGCAACATACCTTTCTGAACCAACTCTACCTTTTTCTGCAACTCACTGTATTGCTTCTGTGGTTGCTTGATTCTATCTGATAGAGATGATCTCACTGATACCTGAAACAAAACAGAAGAACTTCCTGCACCAACAACTTCTATGCCAAAGTTCATCAAATCCTTAACCAAAGGATCACATTCCAAACGCAACATTGCTAATGAAGCATTACTTTTTCGACTCAAATCATCAGCCACTTTATTTGCTTTTCCTGGATGGTAATGAATTGTACAATCATAATCCTTGATTAATTCCAGCCATCTCCTCTATCTCATGTTTAACTCTTTCTGAGTGAATATATACTTTAATCTTTTGTGATTAGTATATATTTCACACTTTACTCCATACAAATGATGCCTCCAAATTTTTAAAGCAAAAACAACAGCAGCTAATTACAAATCATGTGTAGGGTAATTTACCTCATGAGTTTTCAACTGTCGTGAAGCATAAGAAATTACCTGATCATTCTGCATTAGGACGCAACCAAGTCCTTCCAAGGAAGCATCACTATAGATAACAAACTCACCATTCCTGGAAGGTAGTGCCAAAACTGGAGCATTCACCAATCTTCTTTTTAATTCTTGAAAACAATCATCACATTCTTTTGTACAGAAAAACTTTACACCCTTCTAAGTTAGCTTAGTCATTGGACTAGATAACCATGAAAGATTTCAAACAAACCTTCAGTAATAGCCTGCCAAACCAAGGAAGCTACGAATCTCAGTTACATTTGTGGGTCTTGTCCAGACTTCCAAAACTTTTGTTTTTGCAGCATCAACAGTTATCCCATCTTTAGAAACAATGTGACCAAGGAAAGAAATTTGTTGCAACCAAAACTCACACTTTCTGAATTTCCCATACAATTTCTTTTCTTTTAAGGTTTGCAAGATACCCATTAAATGTATTTCATGATCCTCTTTACTTTTAGAAAACACCAAAATATCAACAATGAAAACCACCACAAACTTATCCAAGAACTCATGGAAAATTCTATTCATTAAGTCCATGAATACAGCAGGTGAATTGGATAACCCAAAAGGCATTACTAAAAATTCATAATGGCCATATCTTGTACGGAACGCGGTCTTCAGAATATCTGCCTCCATTACCTTCAGCCGATGGTACCCCGATCTCAAGTCAATCATTGAAAAATACTGAGCTCCCTGGAGCTGATCGAACAAATCATCGATATGAGGAAAAGGATATTTGTTCTTAACAGTGATGTTATTCAAGGCTCTATAATCAATGCAAAGTCTCATAGAACCATATTTCTTTTTAACAAATAAAACAGGAGAACCCCATGGTGATGTGCTAGGTCGAATGAAACCGTTCTCTAATAAATCTTGCAATTGTTCCTTCAACTCTAAAAGTTCAATTTGATCCATTCAATAAGGGGGTTTTGATATTGGCTTAGCATCAGGAACTAAGTCAACAGTAAACTCAACTTCCCGATCTGGTATTATTCCAGGAAACTCATCAAGAAAAACATCAGGATACTCATTTACCACTGGCACATCATTAATCTAAATATTTCCCTTGTTTTCAACAATATGAGCAAGGTAACATTCATTTCCATCTTTTAAAAGTTTCTCGGCCTCTTGACATGTTATCAAAAGTAAGGGTTCATTCCTGTAAACAAACTGAAAGTCTTTCTGAAAAGAAACTTCATTAGCTCTATAGTCAATCTTAGCATGGTAAATAGAGAGCCAATCCATACCCAGGATAATATCAAACTCTACTAGAGGTAAAACAATAAGGTTTGAAAGTAGGTTCTTTCCACAGATAAGGATAAGAAGATTCTTATAAATTCATTTTTCCTCAACATTTCCCCCCAGGTGTTTTTACCACAAGTTCAGGTGTCATTTCTTGAGATGGTATTCCCATTTTACTAGAAAAGTTTTCAGAGATGAAATAATGTGTAGACCCCGAATCAAACAACACACTGGCATAATCTGAAAAAACAAAAAAAGTACCTGATACAACTTCATTTGATGGCCCGACATCTGCTGAAGTAGTTGCAAAGGATTTCACCACCCCTTTCTGCTTGTAGTCTAACTGCTTCCCATCACTGAAGCTCTTTTTCGGACACTCGTTTGCATAGTGACCCATCTCATTGCACTTATAACATTTCACTAACTGTAAATCAAATTTGGTATTACCTTCACCTTGATCCTTTTCAGTGCAATCACGAGACTTATGTCCCATCGTACCACATCGGTAGCACTTTCCAGAATTCAGAAGACATTCCCCAGCATGCCTTTTGCCACATTTATCACAAACTGGAAACTTAGTTTTCTTACCATCAGACTTTTTTGAAGAATTATTTTCTTTTCTCCCGCCACCTCGGTCTCTTCTTCTGTTGGTTGTTATATAACACTTGGTCATAGGCAAACTCCATTTACACCTTCTCAGCACATCGAACAAGCTTTTCATAACTTTTAAACTCACGAGAAGCTAAATCCCTTCGATACTTCGGCTTTAATCCTCAGTAAAAACGGTTGATTTTACTATCAAGATCTCGTATGAAGTTTGGAGCATACCTTGCCAGTCGAGTGAACCTCTCTTCATAGGTAGCCACTGAGTCCTCCTCTTGCCTCAATTCCAAGAATTGCTTTTCCATCCTAAGTCGAAAAGACTTAGAAAAATACTTCTCAAGAAACATACCTTTAAATTCATCCCAGTCAAGAGCATCAATCTCATCGGCATCCCTGATATTTTTAACCATCGACCACCACTGATCTGATTCACCCTCCAAATGTTAAATAGCAAGACTAACCTTTTGATTCTTTGAACACCCCATGACATCAAAAATCTTCTCCAGTGCTTTAATCCACCCTTCAGCTAACACAAGGTCAGATGATCCTCTGAATGATAGGGGATGTTTCCTCATGAAATGTTCCACCACTAACATGTTCCTCTACGGTTGATTGGTTGATCTCGTGCATGGATACCACCACCATTTATCGCTTGAGTCAACTACGCCATTACTGCAAAAAACTGTTCAGTTCCAATTCCGACCATCTCATGATGCTGATTCGGAAGGTTATTTCCTTCTGTATGCCTTCCTACCACTGCTTCCCTATTTCCTCTGCGGAAAACCATTCTGAACAAACATGCCTCAGATGAAGCAACATGGTAATCTTTAAATGCTATATCATTTCAAAAAAAATATATTTTTGGATAATCATTTAATAGAATTCTAACTCCTAAAGTTATCTAAACTGACCTATGATACCAACTATAAGGCCCCAACCTTAAACCTTACTTAATCTTGAGTTATTACAAGACTACACATTGAGGATCTTTTCAGGTTTAGAGTTTTAGAGAATTAGATCATGAAAACTTGCATTACATTACACATATAAACAAAGTGGTTACATAAAGATAGTATTCTTCATTCCCATCAATGGAAACATATTTATAATAAAACATGGATTCTTTCTTGACACTTCCTTGACACTATCATCATATCCTGTAACTTTCCCTTGACCTGTGAAAAACATTTCAAAAAAACTTGGGATGAGCATAAAAAGCTCAGTAAGGGATATAAAAATATAGAAAGGAAACATGGGTACATATATACATAAGAATGAGATCATACTTTACCCATAAAACATAAGCACTTCAACATACCTCATCAAATCATGAATAAATCATAGAAATCATAAGACATAAAGGATACTTGAGGCATTCATAACATTCTTACGTAGGGAGTAACCCTCTTGGTTACGTTCGGAATACCCATCACAGTATATTCCCTAAATCTCTTTGGAGAAACCTTAACGTTTCACTCCTTCGTGTTACCCAATGCATTGGAGATCTATATCGGGCTCACCCGCCCTTAGTTTATCATGGAACCACCCGTCTTCATTATAATTCCCAAGAACCTCAACATAATCGTATCACACAAAACATGCATAAAGGAAACATAACATTTCCACCTTTCAATCACAGGATATCAATACAACACATTGATATAAAAACATTATGAAAACCATTTTCAATACCAAAATAAAAGAAAATTAAAACATGGTATTTATTTTTCTTTTAAAAAGAAGGAATGGCTTATAGAGGAAGCCGAAACTCAAATAATGGTCACGGCGGCGGAGAAATCGTTGTCGCCGCATACGTACGACAAAAACATTACCTTTTTTCATTTAGTAAATGCTTCGTATAAAAAAGATTTATTTTGAATAAACGTAAAATTCAAAGGGGTTTATACACCGTATAAAATAAGGTTGTGTATAAAACAAAATATGCCTCAATAAAAGGAGATTGAGACGAAGTCCCATACCTCGTATCCGACTTGACCTGACCGTTCTTTAATATCCTGAATAATAAACATGAGTTAATATCTACTTGTTTAAGAACCTTTTTCATGTTAATTATTCCTTTTATACCATGTTATAAACATAATGTAATCATTTAAGTTAATAATGTTCATTTTTTTGGTATTTGGTTCTTAAGTCAAAAATAGACTTCTTACACTTACATGTTGTTAATTTCATCAAAGGTTCGTTATATCCAGAATGATATTAATGATTTGGATAGCATATATATCATATATATTCATCATATACATGTATTTATAATATTACATCACATTTAGAGGTAATAAATGAAATGCACCGTTCATGGAGACGGTAAGCCGTACGTACGCATGAACGCTACTTCCATTTCTATTTCGTATTTTCTGGAATGGAATCATAATGAAAAAAGAGTATATTATAATTCCAGTATAATAAAATATATAATATCATTAAATTTATCCTTTATACATCCCACATATGGTATTAACGAATCAAATCACTTTCAATGGGCGGTAGTCCGCACTTCCTAAAATGAAGATATCATGTTTACCCATAATGGAAAAAATAATTGTATGGCATAAATTAAAAATACAGAAGCTTAAGGAAAGAATAAACATATTATATATCATATATAAAAATAGTGACATCATAATGTCCACCTTTTAAGGTGTTAAATGAGTATTGAACAATCATCGTTTCGGGAGGCAGAATTTCACCATCCACGGAAACCGTATGTTCTTTAACCATTTTATGTAGTTGTGTGAGAGTGTAGCTCGATTAAATCTTATAACAACATCCTCGTATATTTAAGATACTGTTTTTGTTACAAAAGAAGTAAATAAAAAGAGTTTAGGGGGTTGGAGAAGCAAAATAAAACAAATGAACATGAGAAAATGAATTACCTTTAAAAATGTAACTCCTTTTGATTTGAGCCTAAAGGCTTCCTTTGAAAGGATTATTCCCAAAGGGAATCCTCTAGGATGAGGAGAGGGATGTGGAGAGAGTAAATGGGCAGGGTATGGCCGAGAAAAAGGCTTTAAGAGTGTGTGAAATGAGGTAGAGGTGGGGGCCTTTTATAAGAGGAGAGGAGGGACACTTTTGGAAATCATGAAACTATTATTTTATTTTCAAAAGTGTTTCGAATTTCTAAGGTCCCAAATTGATATATTTCGAAGATAAGATGATAAGGCTTCGAAATATTCCCATCCAATAGTTTTTGGACAAGTGTAGGTCTTAGATTTTATATTATCGTTTCATTTTATTTAAACTGTTCATTAATGAGGTCATCGTTACATCATCATGATGTCATAATTAAATTAATTTATTTAATGTCTAAAAATTTTAAAAAAATACTATGATGTATGAAATAATTTTAGCTTTCTAATGAATATTTATAGTCAAAACTCTGACTTGTATAACCCCATATTAAATTTTTTTTAGTAACATAACTCATGTTTGTGTCATTTTCACCTTTATTTTAAAAAAAAGGCATTAAAGTCATTATCTCACCCAAGAGGCTCCATAGGGTCCCCTAAATCGACCCATGGGTTGTCTTGGTCGGCCATGACTCATACAATAGGGGTAGGACACGTTTTATGGTGTTTTCACATTTTTATAATATCATTTTTACCTTAAATTACACTAATTACCTCTAATCATGATTATTGAAAAAAAGTTACTATTCACCAAAAAAAATATTTTAATCTCATTGAACCACATTTTACTTCTTAATGACAACCATGTATGTCGGATTTTCAAAATTCAATACACATTAGTGGTAAACTTTCATTTAAACGGAAAATCCGTTTTTATAAGTACCACTTAGTGGTTTCACTATTCATCAAAAATTGATGTTTTTCAGAAAATTACCAAAAAATTCACCCTAAGCTATATTTGATACTCCGAATTCAAAAATGAAGTCTATTTTACAGTATTCGAAACATATAAGTCACATTAATTAATTTAATAATTAATTCCCGTTGTCATGACAAATAGCGGGTTTTTTTAAACAATATCTATGAAAATATTGACACTAGTTTAAGTCCAATTTCAAAGTGAAATTGATCCTAATGACCACCATTGGATTAAATGGTAAAATTATATTCAAATTACACTTTAATACCAATTAAAAATATAATCTAACCATATAATTAAATTAAATGAAAAAGCAGTTTTGATGTAAAATGCAGTATTTTTCACTATTAATTAAAAAATGAACATTGTCAGAAAAATACCAAAAATTTATCCAATGTAAAATTAAATGTCCCAATAATAATTAATATGTTTATTTTGACAAATATAGATTATAAAATTGTCAAAAGATTGATTTAGAAAGGGTTTGCCATCAAAAGGCAGTAAAACAATCTTTTAAGAATATTAGTGTATTCCATGCTTAAGATTGGATTTATTTTCATTTTAAGCCTCTAAAACACTATCTAATTCATAAATAGACATAGATAAAAATATCTATTATTCATTACTTACTTAGGATGTTACATTAAATGTCATGTGTCACAGACATGGGGTGCTTGGAAATTTAACGTCTTGCATCTCGGAGGAACAGCTTAACATCACGTTGGACGACAAAGGGGACACAATTTAATGGCATGTTAGATGATAGAGGGGCTATGGAATTTAATTTCCTGTGGCAAGGACAAAAGGGACCATGCAGTTTAATGTCTTGCAGTGAGGAATATAGGGACCGTTCAGTTTAATGTCTTGCAGTGAGGAATATAGGGACTGTGCAGTTTAAAGTCTTGCAGTGAAGACTATAGGGACCATGCATTTTAAAGTATTGTAGTGAGGACTATAGGGTTTATTTTTGTTACAAAAAATATGTCTTTAAGAATATTTCATTTGTTGGATTTGTAATGAGTTCTCCATCCATTAGTATTAAAGAATAAGCTCTATTGGAGTAGACCTTATGTATTGAGTAAGGTTCTTCCCACATTGGCTCAAACTTTGGAGGCTTCCTTCCTGGTATCATTGGAGTTCTAAGGACCAATACCAATTGTCCTTGAATGAATGAATGAAGATGATTTTTTTTAAAAGCCCATGTTATTCAATTCTGATATAATTCCAAGTGGTGTAGGGTGCACAACTGTTTTTCATCTAATTGTTCCAATTCATCAAATCGCTTCTGAGATTATTCATATGTGGATGAATGATCACAAATGGCTACTCTTAGTGAAGGTAATTAAACCAAAATGGGCAAGACTGCTTCTTTTCCATATACTAATGAATATCGATTTGACTGTGTAGTAGTGCGAGTGGTGGTCCGATAAGCCCATAAAGCATGAAAAAGTTTATCCGGCCACGATTTATTATCTTTATACACCATCTTTTGCAGTATGTTTGAAAGAGTCTTCTTTAAGGCCTCTATTTTGCCATTGGTTTCTGCATGATACCGAGATGAATGGTTGGATTTGATGTTGTATTGTTGATACACCTTTCTCACCTCGGATGAACAGATGTTGGTGCCATTGTCCATAAATATGTTACAAGGGACACCGAATCTGGTAATGATGGTATACTTGATGAAGCTAACAATGCCTTTAGAACTAACTTCTTTTAGAGGTATTTCCTCTGTCCATTTCTAAAAGAAGTCAGTATGAGTACCAATATACTTAAACTTCTTGGATGTAGATGGTGGATAAGGTCCTACTACATCCATTCCCCATGTGGAAAATGACCATGAGTATTTAGCTGTATGAAGAAAATCTAGGGGTTGATGAATGTAGTTGGAACATACTTGGAAAGAATGACACTTTTTAGTGAAATCAACAAAATCTTGTATCATTGAAGGCCAGAAGTATCCAATCCTTTGGATTTTACCAGAAAGTCTATGTACAGACCGGTGGGCACCACAAACTCATACATGTACTTCAATCATGACAGCCATTGTCCCTTCACCATCAATACATCTGAAGATAATTCCATCAAAAAATCAGTTGTAGAGAATTTTTTGGTGATCTGGGCTATCATAAAGGGTAAAATTGACAACAAATAGCTAGGCTTGTTCTTTCCCGCCTCTATCAGGTGGGAGTGTTCCATTTTGAAGGTATTCCCTAATAAGTTTCATCCATCATGTAGTATGATCATATGTTTCGGAAATGAGATTGATTTCATTGATTTCCTCTGTTCTGATTTGAACAAAAGGTGAAACTACACAACAGTGGGCAATACTGAGGATTGTTTCATCCCAGTTTGGATCGGCCAGGGCTGGCGCTACATTGGCCAGTGCATCAACTTGGTCATTTTGTGACCACGGGACATAGGAAAATGTTGGTTTTGAAGGAAATTCTTCCATTAAATCTCTGATGTTATCACACAAAGGGATTAACTTTTTTTTCTGATGGCATAATCTCCACTGATTTGTTTAATTACCAAATCTGAATCACCTTTTACTTTCAAGAAATTCACCTGTTCCTAAAGCGCCAACTCCAAGACTGTGATGAGAACATGATATTTTGCTTCATTATTTGTATCACCTTCCAAAAATAATAAGAAATAGGGTATCAGTACCTTTTTTGGGGAAATAAGAATGATTCATAACCCAACTTTGTTGAATTTAGGATCATCCATTTTCTTTCTTGTTGGACTTATGGAGGCACCATAAAAGTACATTTCCCATGTTTGAGGATTATCTTGAATATAGAAGACTTCCTCATCATGATGTTCAATATTTAAAGATGTATCTTCTGTAGATGGGTTTTTAGCAAGGAAATCGGCCAAATCTTGGTCCTTTATTTCCTTTTGAGACACATAATGAATATCAAACTGCTGCAAAATAACTACCCACCTTGCTAGACGTCCTGTAAGCATTGGACGACTAAGGATAAATTTGAGTGGGTTATTGCGAGATACGAATCAGACCTCATGATGTTTCAGGTAGTGTCTCAATTTCTGAACTGAAAAGAATAATGCTAGGTAGAACTTTTCAATACTTGAATATAGATTTTCTGCCTCAAGCATAGTCCGACTGAGATAGTAAAGGCTGTTTTCATTCTCATCATCATTTTTTTGGGAAAGGAAGGAACCCAATGATCACTCTAAGGTTATCACATAGAGAATAAGTGGTCTTTCTTCAACAAGTGGCATTAATACTGGTGGAATAAAGAGATATCTATTGAGAATATCGATTTCTTCTTGACATTATTCAGTCCACTGGTAGGTGACTCCCTTCTTTATTAATTTGGTGAAGGGTAAACACTTTCCTGTCAAATTGGTAATGAAATGACAAATATAGACCAAGTGTCCTTGTAGTACTCCCAATTGTTTCAAATTTCAAGGAGGTGACATACCAAGGATTGATTTTGTCTTCTCAAGATGAACTTTGATACCACGATGGTGTACAACAAAGCTGATAAATCTTCTTTAGGTTACCCCAAAAGCACATTTCAAGGGGTTCATCTTAAAATTGTATTGTCAATGTTTGTTGAATATAATTTCCAGATCAACCAAATGATTAGAATGCTGTCTTGATTTAACCACCAAATCATCCACATATCATTCAACAAATTTCCCTAAATAGCGTTTGAAGATATGGTGGATGGCACATTGATAAGTTGCACCTACATTTTTCAAGCCAAAGGGCATTACCCGATAGCAAAACACAGCTTGAGGAGCTCTGGAATATGCAGACTCTTCATCCTCTTGGGCCATTTGTATTTGATTGTACCTATAATGACCATCCATGAAGGAAAGATCTTCATAGTCATCTTTTGCATCAATTAAGAGTTCTGTGATCGGAACTGGAAAATCATCCTTGGGACAATGCCGATTAAGATCTCTTAAGTCAATAAAAACTCTAATTTGTCCATTATTATTTTTCTCAGGGACAATATTATCCATTCATTTGGGATAATGAAATTCTATGATGAATTTAGCTTTGATAAGCTTATCAACATTAGCTTCAATTTTGGAGGCATAAGTTGGGTGTGTTCTTCTTACAGCATACTTGAGTCCTCGATGTTCTTCTGGAAAACCCAACGATATGTTAAAACATCGGGATCAAGACCTATCATTTCTGTATAATTCCAAGAAAATACATCTCTATTTTTCTTTAAAAAAGAAGTATACATTTCTTTCTCTTCGAGATTCATGGCCGTACTAATTAATGTGGGACATGGATCTTCATTTGTACTTAGATTTATTTCTCTAAGTTCATCTACAATGGAAGAGATACCCTCTTCAAATGCTAGAGGATCATCTATGAGATCTTCCCCTTCTTCGATATGTGTTACTTCCTCTGTTTCTACATGCATAGTAGATAGCGAAGCAGAACTTCTATGGTCAGGGGAGAAGTGAAAACTTGAACATCTTGAAGAAGAGGCTACCATTTATGACCCTATTAATGATGAAGGGTCTTTCTGAGGTGATAGAGAGGAGATGATGGATTGAGAATCGACATCATTATTTTCCTCTCATATTGCAATAACTTCTTATGATATGGTTGATGACATATAGAATTTCTAGATTTCAGCGGATGAAATGAACACATCTCCATTTAAGCTTTCATCGCTGCTTGGGAAATCAACAATTTCTCCCATGCTGTCTGGCTTGATTTTTGTAACTGACATTATTGAAGTTTCCATAAGTGTGTTTGGATTTAGGTATATCTTATCAATTTGACTGATAGGTAACACATAATCTGTACTCACATATGTGAATCGGTTTATTGGAATCTTTTCCAAACCACTTGGAGCATTAATTTTGGTGACCTTCTTTGTTGTGGAATTTTCCTTTCCTCCATGTGATAAAATTTTGCCGCAATGTATTGAGATTCACATGTTTTGAAAGGGGATTTGTCACCATACAGTGTCCCAATTTGACAATTGAAATAATATTTGAGACACTGATGGTACGACAAACGTACGCCCGCATGTTAATGTAGCCAAGGTCTTCCATGAAAAATATTGAAAGCTATGTCCTGACGAACAACCATGAAATCTGAATCAGACACAAGGTCTCCAAACTAAATTCTAAGTGTAATTTCGCCCAGACGTTCTTGTTCATTCTTATCATGTCCTTGAAACATCGAATTAGAAGGGGATAAATCAGATTCAGTGAAGCCTAATCGATGTAGTGTATGAATAGGAATGATATTGACTCCTGATCCATTATCAATGAAAGATCGTTGGATATCTATATAATAGACTTTTCCTAATAAATACAAAGGTCTGATGTGACCATGTACAACATCATCTTCATATTCATTTGTAAAAGATATCACTACATGAAATTATGTAGAATCATTATATATATGGTAGAACTCACCTGCATAAATTTTAGTTTCAAATTCTTGAGGACATGAAAAATCCTCAATAAGCCCCTCAAGAAGATTATTTGATAGATTCAAGGGATCTAGAATTGATAACTTGGCCGGTATCTGGGCCAAATGTTTCAAGACATCATACTTTTGGTCCAAAGTTCTGCGTTTCCCATCATGAAAATGTGGTTTTGCAGGTGTCTTGGATGTTGATGCTTTGGCAGTAGACGCATCCCGTATCGAGGTAGGAGTTGGAAACACTCCTGGCTTCTGTAAATTAGACCAACTAGGTCTATCTATTTTTTGAGAGGAAGAAGGTGTGACCTCTAACCGGTATACCAAAATAACTGCATCAGGACCGAATCTTCCATGTGTGGAAGAACTTTCTTGAACCTGTTGATCTCTCTGAAGGGCTTTTCCTTGAGTTTCTTCAGCATATATAGTTCTGACAGGGGTAGGATTGAAATAATGGCTTCTAGAATATCTATGTCTTCCCCTGTATCCAAAACCTCTACCTCTTCCTCTAATTTCTATATTAGATATAGTGAACTTTGGCTCATCATAATCGAAACTTTCATTGGCATAAAGATCTATTAAATGAATCTTGTTAAAAAAACCAAAGATCAATTATTCATCTGATGAAGATGCTTTCCTGATTATCCAGTTCAGGCTGTGCCATTTGTTGGATCGGTGCCCGTGCTTTTGAAGAAGATCGGATAAAATCTTCTAGAGTCAAAGAAAATTTTGGCTTTGACACGAACTCATATTCTTCTGACTGCTCTTATTTATTTAAATTACACTGTTTCATTGAAGAGTTTCCTTCTAATGAATGGGTTTTTGCTGAGGAATTCATAGCAGAAGACACAATTGGCTGATTCAATTGTGTTTGTAAAATGGAATGAGTTCGGTTGATCATTTTCCTGACCATCCAATCATCATATTTCTCTGCGTTTTTACTTTTGACTTCATGCCAATAACCTTATTCCTCTGGATCAGTAGCAGTAACACATGATACCTGGGATGAAGAACCTTTCAGGTTTAGCTATCCAGAGTCCCCCATATTTTACAGGGGGTCTTTAAAGACAAAAAAACTCCTGAAGGGGATGTCCCAACATCTTATGGAATAGGAAATAGTTGGGGAGGTCTTCATCTCCTTCCTTGTTCGGACTTTTGGTCCTTGGAAACTGAACTAGATTGTTTTCCAGAGCCGAGATGAAGTTTTCAAGAACTTGTTTATTCCAGAAAGAATAAACTTTGATCTTAAAATCTTCAAACTATTTCTGTCGTGGATATCTTTGATCATATTGAAGAGGCGACCATTTTTTTTGACGCTCAGGATGTGGAGCCCTTCGATATGATGAAGGTTTTGAAGTGGAAGCAGATACAGGTGCTTGTTTAAGTGTAACTGTAGAAGTCACTGCTTTCCCAATTCTTCTTCCTGGAACTGATGGAATTACATGAGTTTTAGCCTTAGTATTTGTAAGAGATTCTTTGATCTTATGAGGGATTAAAGTACGGTCTTGAAACCCTCCTGTGTATTTAATAGGGATCAATGGTGTGCGTAATTCATCATGTAGATTTTCCACACATATTTGCAGCAACTCTTCTTGAGGGAGTGATAAACTTAAGGAATATGTAAATCTCTTCTAGTGAGCAATGAAATCCGAAACTATTTAATTATCCCTTTGCTTATAATTAGTATGTTCAATAACTGTCGTCTTTGGAAATGTTGAGATAAATTGAACAAATAATTTTTGATGGAGATCCCCCACCCAGTAATTGACCGAGATTGCAAGCTTGTATACCAGATAAAGGAAGGTCCTTGTAATGACTGTACAAAACAACTTATCATAAATG
The DNA here is from genome assembly GCA_963277665.1 of Viscum album. Classification (NCBI taxonomy): domain Eukaryota; kingdom Viridiplantae; phylum Streptophyta; class Magnoliopsida; order Santalales; family Viscaceae; genus Viscum; species Viscum album. The sequence goes on from OY728130.1 coordinate 586,388,702, forward strand.
ATCCTTGTTGTTGATATGTTCCCATTATAGGATCCCAATGAGAAACAGAATGCGTTAAGTGTTGTTCTAGATCTCCCAAACCATTAAAATTTGCGAATTTGGTACTCAAAAAATTTGACGGGGGAGGAATTGCATCCACCCATTCAGAGTAAGCTCTATTCTCCGGTTGAACAGGTGCACACTTTCCTTCCATAGCTTCCAACCGAGCTGTTAATGACTCAACGCCAGTCATTAATTTTTGAGAAACATCTGGTTGATCTTGGACCTGTGCAGGTGCAAGAACTAGAGTTTGGATGGGTGTGGAGATCTGTATTGTCACTGATGGTAGTATTACCGGTTGCTGTTGCGTACGACCCATAGGATTAGACCCGTGAGGGTGTACTTGTAAAGAGTTATATTCATGATCCATCCCAATAGCTGCAACAAATTACCTTAAGTGATTAACTCCAGCATGATTAGGAGGAAGACTACCTTGAAGTAGTTCTGCATTTAACCTCCTTAACTCCTTCATTTCTTCCTCTTGTTGTGAGAACCTTTCATATAATGAGAGTGATTGACCTTCTCTAGAGGTAGGGTGGAATGTAACCTGAATTTTTTTATTTCCCCTTGTTGGATGCCTTTCGGAGAGGTGGGAGTCAGTTATTTGAAGGAATACCTAGATTCTGGTAAGCCTTTGATTCGGGTATACACACCTTCTTCATTTATCTTTGTGTATACAACCTCTTGAACATGATCTTCTTCATCTGATTCCCCCAAGTGAGCCTCATGTTCTGGGAGATCTGTGACAACGACATTGATGACATTTAACAATGTATAACACATTGAAACCCTTATATCAGCGCTTCTACAGTACTGTCGTCTTCCATGTCCTTTAAGAGACTTTGCCTTTGGTTTGGTTGATCCCTCAAGAACTTCTTGATGAACCGTAATTTGGAGGGAGTCTCCTGATAATTCGTCTCTACATTCCTCTTGTGTATTCTTCCCTAATCGAGGGAAGACTGACTTTTTTTGAAGAAAAGATTGAGAATCTGAAAATTCCCCAATCTAGTGGTGATTCTCGCTCAAATTTACCCAAGAGAAGAAGGTAAGATGGTCCTTGTAGTTTAGCATGGGTTATCAAATCCACAGAGACCTAAGAAGAAACCAATAGACACGTACATTCTATGGACTGTTTTCGGCTATGAAGTGGCCAACTTGGATTGATTTTGGATGGGTTTTAAAGATATCTAATTTATTTAAGTGAATTTAATTTAAAAGAATGAGTTTATCCTAGGTTATCACTCGAGGTGGATTGGACGTATTTCCTTTTTAATGATTTCAATTTCTTAAATTTGAGATGGGTTCATTTAAGGAGATAAAACAACATCATCACTTACTGGTTTAATGCCTAAACCCTTTAATACTAATCACCTATACACTTGAAGGATCAATGTTTTGAGCACCTCAAGGTAAAGGTTCGTATTAGTACTTGAAGTGTGTGGCCTTAAATTCCACAAGGACGATGGAGTTTAAAAATCATCAAATAAAATCCTAATTAAAGAAATGATTATACATTAATTAGGTGATAAATAACATCCAATCCAGCCCCTTGATAATCCATTGGATCAACCCATAATTGGGTTAGCCCTCCATTGATCCCATGGTTTCAATGGAAACGGAGAGTAGACTCATGAGGGAGGAAATGAAGAAGTAAAGAAAACAACAAAAATAAAATGATCACTCCACCGTTGTGTGAATCATTTCACAAGGGTTGGTGTAAATAAATTGACACCTTGATCCAACGGTATCAAAGTGATATTAAGAACAACAGAATAAAAGTATAAGAAGAACTTGTATTAAGAAACTAAAATTAATTGAACAACTTACATGTGAAAGACAAATTTGAGACAACAAAAATGCAGCATAACATTACAATTGAACAAAGCATCCAAGATTCCAAAATCCTTCACTACCTCTGCCTTAAATAGGAATTTTGGGAGCCTTGGGTCGAGCCTCAAACAATACAAAGCATCTCAATTAATTTTGGTAGGCCATAGGTGGTGGAAAGCTTGTGTAATTTGAACTTTTCCACATTTGACCCGAGGTGGAAGCCAGCTTTCCTTCACCGAACAGACGTGTCTGGAAGACCTTCTCGAAGGCCGAATCAGAGTGGTCCATAGACAAATAAAATGGAGCTACAGATGTCTTATAACCGCCTGTAAAATTTGGGACTATTTGGAGTTACGGATTCGGAGATATGATAAAATTAGTGGACTGTTTTTCTGGGCCGCCGAATCTGGCCCAGAATTGTATCTCTTACTTGGACCGCTTTAATGACCACCATAAGAGCCGAATTAGCATTGTCTCATGAAGAGTTATTTGTTTCTATGAATGTATTATAGCATCCCACAACATTTGGGATTTATTGGTCATGTATGTTGGGCCCCACAGTCTCATTAGTGGGCTGGTGTCCAATCTGTCTTCTCTAGAATTGCTTCCTTTCATCACAAAATATCTCCATCTTCTTCCATGATTTCTCCATTGATCCCTGAATGAAAAATGTTCACATTTAAGTATAGATAATGTTCCCAAAATATCAAATTAAAAAAATTGATAATTACATTCCTCATAATCAGATGACTCATTGGGCCTAAATTGGTGTCGATTAGGCATGAAGTGCACAAATGATGAGAATGAATGTTCATAATGAAAATGCACTAACTCAGGCCCATAAGATAAAAAATGAACATCTAATACCATTAAAATGTAATTAAAATATATGTTTTTATTGCATAATCACACCCCCAACTTGAGATTTGCTAGTCCCGAGCGAATAATTCAATGATTTTATTTGAATTCCTTTCTTCAAACACATTATAACAAACAGTGCTCACAATGTAAACTGCACAAAAATATATTTTTATAACCTATCAAGATAATTTAAAACAAGATGAATTTAAAAGCAGATCCCAATCCCAAGCCCATTCCTTTGATCAAATCCATCATCATACTTCATCCAACTCAATTAGGTGTAATGATGTGTTGTGTATCACAATAGATATGGGGGTTCATTTTCATTCAAGGGGGAAATCATGGAAGTGCTAGGTGGAATCACATTTAATCGTAATATGAATACTCTTCATTCTTTTTTTTTGATTTTTTTTTCAATATTTCCATAGTAATTGAGATTGCAGTTAATCAAATTAACCCATGTTGCAAGACTTTGATGATGACTCCCAGACTCAAAGGCCTTAGGGCACCAAGTGAAGCCCACATACTCGGGCATCGTCTCGAGTTAACTTAATCAAAAGTGAATTCATGTTACCATAAATAGAGATATATTGAAAAACTCAGGGCTAGACAACACTGGAGTCACGATCCCCAAGTGCCGAAAGCCTCGCATATTATCAATCCATTGCTCTACACGCAATTTTTTGTTGTTGTTTTTTTTAATTTTTTTTGAATACTCATATTATTCATAAAAATCAAACCGGCCTATGCTATTTATTATGGGACCCCAAAAATTAAAATTATTACCCCACAGTCTAAAGGATGTACATTGTGGCATTTTGATTTAATGGATGAAAATAAAAATGATGAAAATTTTCATTGGACAACCAAACTTCCAAAATAAATGCTTTTAAACTTAATCATGAATTAAATTAAGAGTCAAGGAAATAATAATTATTTGATATGTAGTTCTTATGTGAGAAAAGATGTTATTATATGAATGATAAAATAATTTTACTTCTTTTTGTTATCATTGTTTTTTTTAAACAAACATTTTGTTTCCACACCCCCCAACTTAGAATGAAACTGTCCCTAGTTTCATAAAAACAAAATTTAGAATGGGGTAGAGGAATAAAAAGGGGAGTTCAATAAGGAAATTAAAATATGAGGATCATGGAATGAAGTCACTTAGTGGTTTAAGTTTGAAGTTCTTGCCGCTCGAATTTATTCCTTTGATATCCATGTCGCTTGCAAAGTTCCCTAGTGGAAAAAGGAAAAACAAAACAAACAAAACAAACAAAAACAAACAATATATTTATATATATATTTATATAATAAAGAAAGTAAAATATAAGAATATATATAAAAATTATAGAATAAGGAAGCACAAGAAGCCACAGGTCAGTGGTAAGCCCGCGCCCCTATCTCCCTTCGGTCCCGGGTTCGAGTCCCTGCGGTTTCGCCGGTTGTGACGGGGATTGCCCCACGGCCTATGGCGTCGACTTTTTTTTATTAGTATTTTATTTTTATTTTTATCTTAACTTATAAAATAATAAAAATAAAACAAAATAAACTGATGATACATTGTCTTATTTTTAAATTTCTGGGTAAGGTACTACTCAAGGATCACACCACGTGACACGGATGAATATGGTGCTCCCCTTTCGTACCCATCCATACTCATTATAGAAGAACAGGTCAACAGTGTATTTTTTTCGAAATATCAAAATGTCTTATTAACCCTATTTAAAATATAAAGTTGATTAAAACAAAAAAATTATTGGAAACTTGAAAACCATGGGTTGCCTCCCATTTAGTGCTTTGTTTAACGTCGTTAGCCTGACATGGACCCTAAATCTATCAATTTTTTCCTTGGACATAGGTTAGCTCAGTTAACTCAACCTCTACTTCATGTTTGTTGAATGATTCAATGAATGGTTTTAACCTTTGACCATTGACCTTGAAGATATAACCACTTATGGGATCTGGAATCTCTACTGCCCCATGGGGGTATACATGATGCACTATGAAAGGACCTGACAATCTAGACCTTATCTTTCCCGGGTGTAAATGAAGTTTTGAACTATACAAGAGCACAAGCATTCTCGGTTCAAAATGTTTTACCTTGATATTCCTAGATTGGTAGGCTTGAACTCTAGATTTATTGATCCTTGAATTTTCATAAGCCTCCATCCTTAATTCCTCCAGTTCATTGAGATCAAATTTTCTTTTTGTTCCGGCAAATGAGAGGTCATAATCCATTTTCTTAATTGCCCAAAAGGCCTTATGTTCAATCTCCACTGGAAAATGGGATGTTTTACCATAAACCAACCTTTATGGGGACATTCCTAAAATGGTTTATATGCATATCTATAGGCCCAAAGAGCATCTAAGAGTTTCTCAGACCAATATTTCCTAGAGGGGTTGACAGTTTTGTCAAGGATTTGCTTAATCCCCCTATTCACTAACTCAGCTTGAACATTGGTTTGAGGATGGTATGCAGTGGACACTTTATGAGAAATACCATACATAGACATGAGTGAAGCGAATGGGCAGTTGCAGAAATGGGTTCCTCGATCACTGATTATAGCCCTAGCAATTCCAAATCTTGAAAATATGTTCTCTTTCAGAAATCGAATCACAACTTGATGATCATTACACTTAGTGGGAATGACCTCAACCCATTTTTAGACATAATCAATAGCTAAGAGTATGTATAGGTATCCCCGAGAGTTTGGGAAGGGAACTATGAAATCAATTCCCCAACAGTCAAATATTTCAACCACTAAGATGGGAGTGAGTGGAATTTGATTCCTTTTTGTGATATACCCTACTTGTTGACACCTAGGAAAGATTTGAAAAAATGTGTAGGAGTCCCTTGAGAGGGTGGGCGAAAAAAGACCACATTGAAGAATCTTAGAAAATGTTTTCTTAGAGGAAAAGTGACGTCCACATGCCTCACTGTGACAGAATTTAAGGATGGACTCTTGTTCAGATTCTAAAACACACCTCCTAATGACTTGGTCAGGGCAGAACTTATAGAGGTATGGATCATCAAACACATAGTGTCTAACATCAGAAAGGAATTTCCTTCGAGCTTGAGTCCCTAAGAATTTTGGAATGAATCCTGTCACTAAGAAATTTGCTATGTCAACATACCAAGGGTAGTCACTCACAGAGTATAAGTGTTTATCAGGAAACGAATCAGACACCGAAAGGTGATTTGATTTGTCTTTGAATTCCATCGTAGAGAGGTGATCAGCTACAACATTTTCAACTCCCTTTTTATCCTTGATTGTGAGGTCAAATTCTTGCAAGAGAAGGACCCACCTAATCAGTCTAGCCTTAGCATCTTGTTTTTGGAAGAGGTATTTTAGTCCAGAATGGTCAGTGAACACAGTGATGGGGGATCCTAAGAGGTAGGACCTAAACTTCTCTAAGGCAAACACAATAGAAAGTAACTCCTTTTCAGTGGTGGTGTAGTTGATTTGGGCATCATTTAAGGATTTTCTTGCATAAGCAATGACATAAGGATTTTTATCACAACGTTGTCCTAACACAGCTCCTACAGAAAATTCACTGGCATCACACATAAGTTCGAAAGGAATGTTCCAATTTGGAGATTTCATGATGGGAGGAGAGGTGAGAGAGGATTTGAGGGTTGAGAATGAACCCTCACAGCTTTCTGTCCAAACAAATGGAGCATCCTTTATTAGGAGAGCACAAAGGGGACGAGAGATTGAACTAAAGTCCTTGATGAATCTTCTATAGAAACCAGCATGTCCTAAGAAAGACCTCACTTCCTTGACAGTTTTGGGTGATGGAAGGTGACAAATGATGTCAACCTTTGCTTTATCAACTTCAATCCCCCCTACTCGAGACCAGATGGCCTAGGACAAGTCCCTCTTTAACCATGAAATGGAATTTTTCCCAGTTTAGGACCAGATTTGTTTCTTCACATCTTGACAAGACTCTCTCCACATTCTGCAGACATCCCTCAAAAGTATCCCCAAACACAGAGAAGTCATCCATGAAGACCTCTAGAAAATCCCCTACCATGTTTGAGAAGATTCCCATTATACACCGTTGGAAGGTTCCAGGGGCATTGCATAACCCGGAGTGCATAAGTTTGAAAGCAAAGGTTTCTAAAGGACATGTGAATGTATTCTTCCCTTGATCCTCTAGGGAAACCTCAATTTGATTGTACCCTGAGTACCCATCTAAGAAACAGTAGAAGGCACGACCTGCCACTCTCTCAAGGACTTGGTCAATGAATGGTAAGGGGAAATGATCCTTCTTGGTGAATGAGTATAGATTCCTACAGTCAATACAGACCCTCCATCGACTACTCACCCTTGTTGGAAAAATCTCCCCATCCTCATTGGTTATCACTATGATTCCATCCTTTTTTGGAACCACTTGGATTGGGATCACCCATTCACTCTCAGCTATGGGAATATGATACCAGCTTTTAACAATTTCAAAAGTTCTTTCCTTACTACCTCCATGAGATTAGGATTGAGTCGTCATTGAGTTTGACGACATGGCTTTGAATCGGATTCCAGAACAATCATATGAGTCCCGATTAGTGGGCTAATCCCAGGAATATTCGAAAGGGTCCAACCAATGGCTTTATTATGATTCCTAAGGACATCTAGAAGCATCCTCTCATGATTGGATTCAAGAGAAGATGAAATGACAATATGATGTGTTAGATTGTCCCCTAGGAAAGCATACTTTAGTGCAGCAGGAATTTCCTTCAATTCAAGATCAGTTTGGTTCAGAATTTCAGCAGAATATTGGGACATTGGATCAAGATCATTTTTTTATAGTTTCATATAGGATTGATTCCTCACATGTAGAAGTTTCAGCTACTAGATTGGCTTGATCAGATTTAGGGAAGGAATTTAGATGGGTCTATATGAAAGTGGTTTCTTGAAAGGTTTCACTGATTGTTGGACCTATGACTTCATCATAAGAGCAATTTGAAAATGCTTCAATCCAAGGAGATAAACTTCCTTCATATGAACAAAGGAAATCAATCTCATCCTGAATTAAACATCCATCAAATATTCCTTGATGTTCCATGGATTCATTATCATTGCTTCCTATCATGTTTACTTCATGAATTTCCTCGTCATCCCCTATTTGTGAGCTTGCATTATAGATGTTCAAGTCTAGACTCATGTTCCCAAAGGTGATGGTCATTTTCCCATTTCAGACTCGGATAACATAGTTGATTGTTGCAAGGAAAGGACGACCAAGAATGATTGGGGTTTCTTCCTTATTTCCTATGTTTGGATATTTGTCAAGGACAATGAAATCATCAGGGTAGATGAAGTTTTCAACATTTACCAGAACATCCTTTAAAATCCCCTTTGGAACCCTAATGCTACGATCACCAAGCTGAAGTGTGACAGATGTGGGTTGGAGCTCTTCTAGGCCTAACTGGCAGTACACATCATATGGGATGAGATTGAAACTAGCACCTAGGTCACACAAGGCCTTGACAACTTTTCTCTCTCCTAGTTCAACATTGATGTAAGGGCATCCTGGGTCTTTCAACATAGGAGGAATGGTCCCTTGAATGGTGGTACTCACATTACCAGCCAAAAGGACTTGGTTTTTATGTGAATATTTTCTTTTAAAAGATCACAAGTCCTTAAGGTACTTTGAGTTGGAAGGTATGGTTTGGATTGCATCGAGAAGAGGAATGTTCAACTTGACTTGTGAGAAGATTTCCCTCAATGTTTCACTCAGTTCAGGCTTGGGTTTCCCCCTCATGCGTTGAGGAAATGGTGCAGGTTGTGGGGTTGTTTGTTGAAGAGTTGTTTCCTTGAAAATGTTATCAGTTTCCTCAGTTTGATCTTGTGGTTCATTTGAATTTTCATCCAAGTTTGAATCTTCAGGTGGGTTCTGAATTAGTTGTTAATGTTTCTCAATTGATTTCCCACTTCTTAAAATAGTTACAACATTTAGTTGTTCATGAGTTGTTTGAGCACAACTTGACTCTCCCCTTGAAGTTGATGATGGCACCGCCTGAGTAGGCATGGGTTCCATTCCAGTTTTGATGGTTTGAAGTTCTTGTTTTAGGGAAGAGACTACTGAGTTCATCCTCTCCATTTGTTTGCACAGTTGTTCTAGTAGGCTTTGTGGAACAGTTTGGGTTGGTGCACGAGTAGATTGGTTTATCCCAGGGGGATATTTTAGAGGTGGGATGGTTTGTTGAAAATGGACTGGTGGCTGTTGTTATTGTATAGGTTGGGTTTGGAACTGGTTATGGGTTTGGTAGTTCTGATGGGGGTAAGGATTTTGTCCCTGTGGTTGGCTAGGTTGTTGGTTATCTTTCCAGCGGAAGCTTGGGTGGTCGTTATACCTTGGGTTGAAGTTGTTTTGGTATTGAGGCTTTTGAAAGTTCAAAGCATTTCTTTCGCTGGGGGTCCTCCTAAGAGAACATCCTTGATGGATGGAATGGTTGGGTAGTTGTCTGTATTATGGTCATGTTTGTCAAAAATTGTGCAAACAGGGTCAACAGTTTGGATTTCATGGACTTTCCTAAGGTATATCTCTTCAACCTTCCTAGAGAGTGCTGCGAGTTTATCCCTAAGGCTTTCCTCTTCTCTAAGTGTATGAATTCTAGTAGTTATTTGTGGCTTTTCAGAATAAGGTGAAGTTCCCCAAGTTTGGTTTTGTTCAGCCAGACTTTCCAGATACTCGTAAGCATCATTTGGTGCCTTGTTTTTAAATGTTCCATTACACATCATGTCAATGAATTGTTTGTCCCCCGGACCCAACCCTTCATAGAAAAATCTCACTTGTTCAGGAATAGAAAAACCATGGTGTGGAACCATGTTTAGAGTGTCTTTGAACCTCTCCCATGTTTCATAGAATGACTCTCCCTCTTTTTCAAAAATGATTTGGATACTCTTTTTAAGTGAAATTGTTTTGTGGTGGGGAAAGTATTTTTTATAGAATTCTCTTTGTAGTTTCTCCCCAGAGTTGATGGATGATGGTCTCAAATTGTTTAGCCAATTTTTAGCTCGATGCTTTAAAGAAAAAGTAAATAGCCTCATCTTTGCAGATTCTAGTTGATGTGGGGGAAACATGGTTTCTACAATGTCATTGAACTCCTTAATGTGCAGGTATGGCATCTCGGACTCCATTCCATGGAATGTGGGAATGTGGTTTAGGACATGGGGTTTAAAGATGTAGTTGGCATCTCTTAGGGAATTGTGTCTAATGAATGAGGGGGAATTGGTCTAGGAAGGTGTGAGGTAGTCATTCATGGTTTGATCAATTCCATTTCCCAAGTTTGGGGCTGCCTCATTTGGTTTTCCATTTTGGTTCCCACCCGGGTTTATGAGTTGGTTTCTTTGAAGACCTTCCATTGAAATTAGCTCAATTATTGAATCGGGGGTGATAGAAAGATTAGGATCTTATGGAAAGAGTTCCCTTGGTGTACTTGACTCCCCAACCCCAGGACTATCCACCGTAACTAGACGGTTTGATTGATCGCGGGTGTAGGCGGACATGCGCCAAAGAAAAAAAACGAGAAAGGGACAAGATAAGAGAATTAAGACGAGAAAAGAAGAAATGGGGGAGAATAGAATGGGTGTTTAGATGACTTACTTGGGTCCCTGGAAACGGTGCCAAAATTTGATTCTCGCTCCAATTTACCCAAGAGAAGAAGGTAAGACGGTCCTTGTAGTTTAGCTTGGGTTATCAAATCCACAGAGACCAAAGAAGAATCCTATAGAAGCATACATTCTATGGACTGTTTTCGGCTATGAAGTGGAAAACTTGGATTTATTTTGGATGGGTTTTAAAGATATATAATTGATTTATGTGAATTAAATTTAAAAGAATGAGTTGATCCTAGGTTATCGCTCGGGGTGGATTGGACGTATTTCCTTTTTAATGATAAAAATTTCTTAAATTTGAGATGGTTTCATTTAAGGAGATAAAACAAAATCATCACTTACTAGTTTAATGCATAAACCCTTTAATAATAATCAACTATAAACTTGAAGGATCAATGTTTTGAGCACTTCAAGGTAAAGGTTCGTATTAGTACTTGAAGAGTGTGGCCTTAAATTCAACAAGGACGATGAAGTTTAAAAATCATCAAATAAAAATCCCAATTAAAGAAGTGATTATACATTAATTAGGAGATAAATAACATCCAATAAAGCCCCTTGATACTCCCTTGGATCAACCCATATGTGGGTTATCCCTCCATTGATCTCATTGTTTCAATGGAAGCGGAAAGTTGACTCATGATGGAGGAAATGAAGAAGTAAAGAAAACAACAAAAATAAAATGATCACTCCACCGTTGTGTGAATAATTTCACAAGGGATGGTGTATATAAATTCACACCCTGATCCAACGGTATCAAAGTGATATTAAGAACAACATAATAAGAGTAGAAGAAGAACTTTTATTAAGAAACTAAAGTGAATTGAACAACTTACATGTGGAAGACAAATTTGAGGCAACAAAAATGCACCATAACATTACAATTGAACAAAGCATCCAAGATTCCAAACTCCTTCACCACCACTGCCTTAAATAGGAATTTTGGGAGCATTGGGTCGAGACTCAAACAATTAAAAGCATCTCAATTAATTTTGGTAGGCCATATGTGGTGGAAAGCTTGTGGAATTTGAACTTTTCCACATTTGACCCGACGTGGCAGCCAGCTTTCCTTCACCGAACAGACGCGTCTGGGAGGCCTTCTAGACGGCCGAATCAGAGTGGGACATAGAAGAATAAAATTGATAACAGGATGTATTCTAACCTCCTATAAATTTTGGGCCCATTTGGAGTTACTTATTCTGAGATATGATAAAATTAGTGGACTGTTTTTCAAGGCCGCAGAATCTGGCCCAGAATTGTATCTCTAACTTGGACCGCATTAATGACCACCATAGAAGCCGAATTAGCATTGGATCATGAAAAGTTATTTGTTCCTATGAATGTCTTCTATCATCCCACAAAGTATGGGATTTATTGGGCCTGTAATCGGGGCCCCACAGTCTCATCAGTGGGCTGGTGTCCAATCTGTCTTCTCTAGAATTGCTTCCTTTCATCAAAAAATATCTCCATCTTCTTCCATTATTTTTCCATTGATCCCTTAATGAAAAATGTTCACATTTAAGTGTAGATAATGTTAACAAAATATAAAATTTAAAAAATTTATAATTACATTCCTTATAATCAGATGACTCATTGGGCCTAAATTGGTGTATATTAGGCATGAAGTGCACAAATGATGAGAATGAATGTTCATAATGAAAATGCACTAACTCAGGCCCATAAGATCAAAAATGAACATCTAATACCATTAAAATGTAACTAAAATATATGTTTTTATTGGATAATCACACCCCCCAACTTGATATTTGCTAGTCCCGAGCAAAGAATTCAATGATTTTATTTGAATTCCTTTCTTCAAACACATTATAAAAAACAGTGCTCACAATGTAAACTGCACAAAAATTTATTTTTATAACCTATAAAGATAATTTAAAACAAGATGAATTTAAAAGCAGATCCCAATCCCAAGCCCATTCCTTTGATCAAATCCATCATCATACATCATCCAACTCAATTAGGTGTAATGATGTGTTGTGTATCACAATAGATATGGGGGTTTATTTTCATTCAAGGGGGAAATCATGGAAGCGCTAGGTGAAATCACATTTAATCCTAATATGAATAATATTCATTCTTTTTGTTTTTTATTTTTTTTCAATATTGCCATAGTAATTGAGATTGTAGTTAATCAAATTAACCTATGTAGCAAGACTTTGCCGATGACTCCCAGACTCAAAGGCCTTACGGCGCCAAGTGAAGCCCACATACTTGGGCATCGTCTCGATTTAACTTAATCAAAAGTGAAGTCATATTACCATAAATAGAGATATATTGAAAAACTCAGGGCTAGACAACTCTGGAGTCACGATCCCCAAGTGCTGAAAGCCTCACATTTTATCAATCCATTGCTCTACACACAATTTTTGTTGTTGTTTGTTTTTAATTTTTTTTCGAATCCTCATATTATTCATAAAAATCAAACCAGCCTATGCTATTTATTATGGGACCCCAAAAATTAAAATTATTACCCCACAGTCTAAAGGATGTGCATTGTGGCATTTTGATTTAATGGATGAAAAAAAATGATGAAAATTTTCATTGGACAAACAAACATCCAAAATCAATGCTTTTAAACTTAATCATGAATTAAATTAAGAGTCAAGGAAATAATAATTATTTGATATGTATTTTTTATTTGAGAAAAGATGTAATTATATGAATGATAAAGGAATTTTACTTCTTTTTGTTATCATTGTTTTTTTAAACAAACATTTTGTTTCCACACCCCCCAACATAGAATGAAACTGTCCCTAGTTTCATGAAAACAAAATTTATAATGGGGTAGAGGAATAAAAAGGGGAGTTCAATAAGGAAATTGAAATATGAGGATCATGGAATGAAGTATCTGGTGGTTGAAGTTTGAATTTCTTGCCGCTCGAATTTATTCCTTTGATATCCATGTCGCTTGCAAAGTTCCCTAGTGGAAAAAGGAAAAACAAAACAAACAAAACAAACAAAAACAAACAATATATTTATATATATATTTATATAATAAAGGAAGTAAAATATAAGAATATATATAAAAATTATAGAATAAGGAAGCACAAGAAGCCGCAGGTCAGTGGTAAGTGCGTGCCCCTGTCTCCCTTCGGTCCCGGGTTCGAGTCCCCACGGCTTCGCCGGTTGTGACAGGGTTTTCCCCACGGCCTATGGCGTGGAATTTTTATTATTATTATTATTTTATTTTTATTTTTATCTTAAGATAAAAAATAATAAAAATAAAACAAAATAAAGTGATGATACATTATCTTCTTTTTAAATTTCTGGGTAAGGTATTACTCAAGGATCACACCACGTGACATGGATGAATATGGTGCTCCCCATTCGTACCCATCCATACTCATTATAGAAGAACAGTTCAACAGTTTATTTTTTTCGAAATATCAAAATGTCTCATTAACCCTATTTAAAATATAATGTTTATTAAAACAACGAAATTATTGGAAACTTGAAAACCATGTGTTAACTCCCATTTTGCGCTTTGTTTAACGTCGTTAGCCCGACATGGACCCTAAATCTATTAATTTTTTCCTTGGTCATAGGTTGGCTCAGTTAACTCAACCTCTATTTCCTGTTTATGGAATGATTCAATGAATGGTTTTAACCTTTGACCATTGACCTTGAAAATGTAACCACTTATGGGATCTTGAATCTCTACTGCCCCATGGGGGTATACATGATGCACTATGAAAGGACCTGACCATCTAGACCTTAACTTTCCCAGGTGTAAATGAAGTTTTGAACTATACAAGAGCACAAGTTTTCCCGGTTAAAAATGTTTTACCTTGATATTCCTAGATTGGTAGGCTTGAACTCTAGCTTTATTGATCCTTGAATTTTCATAAGCCTCCATCCTTAATTCCTCCAGTTCATTGAGATCAAATTTTCTTTTTGTTCCTGCCAATGAGAGGTCATAATCCATTTTCTTAATTGCCAAAAGGCCTTATGTTCAATCTCCACTGGCAAATGGCATGATTTACCATAAACCAAACTTTATGGGGACATTCCTAAAATGGTTTTATATGCAGTTCTATAGGCCCAAAGAGCATCTAAGAGTTTCTCAGACCAATATTTCCTAGAGGGGTTGACAATTTTGTCAAGGATTTTCTTAATCTCCCTATTCGCTAACTCAGCTTGACCATTGGTTTGAGGATGGTATGCAGTGGACACTTTATGTGAAATACCATACTTAGACATGAGTGAAGTGAATGGGAGGTTGCAGAAATGGGTTCCTCGATCACTGATTATCGCCCCTAGGAATTCCAAATCTTGAAAATATGTTCTCTTCTACAAATCGAATCACAACTTGATGATCATTGGACTTAGTGGGAATAGCCTCAACCCATTTTGAGACATAATCAAAAGCTAAGAGTATGTAGAGGTATCCCTGAGAGTTTGGGAAGGGACCCATGAAATAAATTCCCCAACAGTCAAATATTTCAACCACTAAGATGGGAGTGAGTGGCATTTGATTCCATTTTGTGATAGACCCTACTTGTTGACACCTAGGACAGCTTCGACACAATGTGTAGGAGTCCCTTGAGAGGGTGGGCCAAAAAAAGACCACATTGAAGAATCTTAGCAAATTTTTTCTTAGAGGAAAAGTGACCTCCACATGCCTCACTGTGACAGAATTTAAGGATGGACTCTTGTTCAGATTCTGGAACACACCTCCTAATGACTTGGTCTGGGCAGAACTTATAGAGGTATGGATCATCAAACACATAGTTTCTAACATCAGAAAGGAATTTCCTTTGAGCTTGAGTCCCTAAGAATTTTGGAATGACTCCTCTCACTAAGAAATTTGCTATGTCAGCATACCAAGGGCAGTCACTCACAGAGTATAAGTGTTCATCAGGAAACGAATCAGACCCAGAAAGGTGATTTGATTTGTCTTTGAATTCTATCCTAGAGAGGTGATCAGCTACAACATTTTCAACTCCCTTTTTATCCTTGATTGAGAGGTCAAATTATTGCAAGAGAAGGACCCACCTAATCAGTCTAGCCTTAGCAACTTGTTTTTGGAAGAAGTATTTTAGTGCATAATGGTCAGTGAACACAGTGATGGGGGATCCTAAGAGGTAGGGCCTAAACTTCTATAAGGCAAACACAATAGAAAGTAACTCCTTTTCAGTGGTGGTGTAGTTTATTTGGGAATCATTTAAGGATTTTCTTGCATAAGAAATGACATAACTATTTTTATCACAATGTTGTCCTAACACAGCTCCTACAGCAAAGTCACTGGAATCACACATAAGTTCGAAAGGAAGGTTCCAATTTGGAGATTTCATGATGGGAGGAGAGGTGAGAGAGGATTTGAGGGTTGAGAATGAACCCTCACAGCTTTCTATCCAAACAAATGGAGCATCCTTTATTAGGAGAGCACAAAGGGGACGAGAGATTGAACTAATGTCCTTGATGAATCTTCTATAGAAACCAGCATGTCCTAAGAAGGACCTCACTTCCTTGATAGTTTTGGGTGATGGAAGGTGACGAATGATTTCAACCTTTTCTTTATCAACTTCAATCCCCCTACTCCAGACCAGATGGCCTATAACAAGTCCCTCTTTAACCATGAAATGGCATTTTTCCCAGTTTAGAACCAGATTTTTTTCTTCACATCTTGACAAGACTCTCTCCACATTCTGCAGACATCCCTCAAAAGTATCCCCAAACACAGAGAAGTCATCCATGACGACCTCTATAAAATCCCCTACCATGTCTGAGAAGATTCCCATTATACACCATTGGAAGGTTCCAGGGGCATTGCATAACCCAAAGGGCATGCGTTTGAAATCAATGGTTTCAAAAGGACATGTGAATATAGTCTTCCCTTGATCCTCTAGGGAGACCTCAATTTGATTGTACCCTGAGTACCCATCTAAGAAACAGTAGAAGGCATGACCTGCCACTCTCTCAAGGACTTGGTCAATGAATGGTAAGGGGAATTGATCCTTCTTGGTGAATGAGTTTAGCTTCCTATAGTCAATACAGACCCTCCATCCACTACTCACCCTTGTTGGAAGAATCTCTCCATCCTCATTGGTTATCACTGTGATTCCAGCCTTTTTTGGAACCACTTGGATTGGGCTCACCCATTCACTCTCAGCTATGGGATATATGATACCACCTTTCAATAATTTCAGATGTTCTTTCCTTACTACCTCTATAAGATTAGGGTTGAGTCATCATTGAGGTTGACGACATTGCTTTGAATCAGATTCCAGAACAATCCTATGAGTCCCGATAAGTGGGCTAATCCCAGGAATATCAGAAAGGGTCCAACCAATGGATTTCTTATGCTTCCTAAGGACATCTAGAAGAATCCTCTCATGATTGGATTCAAGAGAAGAAGAAATGAAAATAGGATGTGTTTGATTGTCCCCTAGGAAAGCATACTTTAGTGCCGCAGGATGTCCCTTCAATTCAAGATCAGGTTGGTTCAGAATTTCAGCAGAAGATTGGGACATTGGATCAAGATCAATTTCTTTTTTTATAGTTTCAAATAGGATTGATTCCTCACATGTATAATTTTCATCTACTAGATTGGCTTGATCAGATTTAGGGAAGGAATTTAGAGGGGTCTCTATGAAAGTGTTTTCTTGAAAGGTTTCACTGATTGTTGGACCTAAGACTTCATCATAAGAGCAATTTGAAAATGATTCAATCCAAGGAGATAAACTTCCTTCATATGAACAATGGAAAGCCATCTCATCCTGAATTAAACATCCATCAAATATTCCTTGATGTTCCATGGATTCATTATCAATGCTTCCTATCATGTTTACTTCATGAATGTCCTCATCATCCCCTATTTGTGAGCTTGCATTATAGATGTTCAAGTCTAGACTCATGTTCCCAAAGGTGATGGTCATTTTCCCATTTCGGACTCGGATAACAGATTTGATTGTTGCAAGGAAAGGACGACCAAGAATGATTGGGGTTTGTTCCTTATTTTCTAAGTTAGGATGGTTGTCAAGGACAATGAAATTAGCAGGGTAGATGAAGTTTTCAACCTTTACCAGAACGTCCTTTAAAATCCCCTTTGGAACCCTAATGCTACGATCAGCAAGCTGAAGTGTGACAGATGTGGGTTGGAGCTCTTCTAGGCCTAACTGGCAGTATATAGCATATGGGATGATATTGACACTATCACCTAGGTCACACAAGGCCTTGACAACTTTGCTCTCTCCTAGTTCAACATTGATGTAAGGGCAACCTGGGTCTTTCAACTTAGGAGGAATGGTCCTTTGAATGGTGGTACTCACATTACCAGCCAAAAGGACTTGGTTTTTATGTGAAAATTTTCTTTTAAAATTGCACAAGTCCTTAAGGTACTTTGAGTAGGAAGTTATGGTTTGGATTGCATCGAGAAGAGGAATGTTCAACTTGACTTGTGAGAAGATTTCCCTCAATGTTTCACTAAGTTCAGGCTTGGGTTTCCCCCTCATGCGTTGAGGAAATGGTGCAGGTTGTGGGGTTGTTTGTTGAAGAGTTGTTTCCTTGAAAATGTTATCAGTTTCCTCAGTTTGATCTTGTTGTTCATTTGAATTTTCATCCATGTTTGAATCTTCAGGTGGGTTCTGAATTAGTTTTTCAGGTTTCTCAATTGATTTTCCACTTCTTAAAACAGTCACAGCCTTTAGTTGTTCATGATTTGTTTGAGCACAACATGACTCTCCCCTTGAAGTTGAGGATGGCACCGCCTGAGTAGGCATGGGTGCCATTCCAGTTTTGATGGTTTGATGTTCTTGTTTTAGGGAAGAGACTTCTGAGTTCATCCTCTCCATTTGTTTTCACAGTTGTTCTAGTAGGATTTGTGGAACAGTTTGGGTTGGTGCTTGAGTAGATTGGTTTATCCCAGGGGGATATTTTGGAGGTGGGATGGTTTGTTGAAAATGGACCGGTGGCTGTTGGTATTGTATAGGTTGGGATTGGAACTGGTTATGGGTTTGGTAGTTCTGATGGGGGTAAGGATTTTGTCCATGTGGTTGGCTAGGTTGTTGGTTATCTTTCCAGCGGAAGCCTGGGTGGTCGTTATACCTTGGGTTGAATTTGTTTTGGTATTGAGGCTTTTGAAAGTTCAAAGCATTTACTTCCACTGGGGGTCCTCCTAAGAGAACATCCTTGATGGATGGAATGGTTGGGCAGTTGTCTGTCTTATGGTCATGTTTGTCACAAATTGTGCAAACAGGGTCAACAGTTTGGATTTCATGGACTTTCCTAAGGTCTATCTCTTCAACCTTCCTAGAGAGTGCGGTGAGTTTAGCCCTAAGGCTTTCCTCTTCTCTAAGTGTATGAATTCCAGTAGTTCTTTGTGGCTTTTCAGAATAAGGTGAATTTCCCCACGTTTGGTTTGGTTCATCCAGACTTTCCAGATACTCGTAAGCATCATTTGGGGCCATGTTTTTAAATGTTCCATTACACATCATGTCAGTGAATTGTTTGTTCCCTGGACCCAACCCTTCATAGAAAAATCTCACTTGTTCAGGAATAGAAAAACCATGGTGTGGAACCATGTTTAGAGTGTCTTTGAAGCTCTCCCATGTTTCATAGAATGACTCTCCCTCTTTTTCAAAAAATTTTTGGATACTCATTTTAAGTGCAATTGTTTTGTGGTGGGGAAAGTATTTTTTATAGAATTCTCTTTATAGTTGGTCCCAAGAGTTGATGGATGATGGTCTCAAATTTTTTAGCCAATTTTTAGCTCGATCCTTTAATGAAAAAGGAAATAGCCTCATCTTAGCAGATTCTAGTTGATGTGGGGGAGACATGGTTTCTACAATGTCATTGAACTCCTTAATGTGCAGGTATGGCATCTCGGACTCCATTCCATGGAATGTGGGAAGGTGGTTTAGTACATGGGTTTTAAAGATGTAGTTGGCATCTCTTAGGGAATTGTGTCTAATGAATGAGGGGGCATTGGTCCAGGAAGGTGTGAGGTAGTCATTCATGGTTTGATCAATTGCATTTCCCAAGTTTGGGGCTGCCTCATTTGGGTTTCCATTTTGGTTCCCACCCGGGTTTATGAGTTGCTTTCTTTGAAGAACTACCATTGAAATTGGCTCAATTTTTGACTCGGGGGTGATAGAAAGATTAGGATATAATGGAAATAGTTCCCTTGGTGTACTTGACTCCCCAACCCCAGGACTATCCACCCTAACTAGACGATTTGATTGATCACGGGTGTAGGCAGACATGCGCCAAAGAAAAAAAACGGGAAAGGGACAAGATAAGAGAATTTAGATGAGAAAAGAAGAAATGGGGGAGAATAGAATGGGTGTTTAGATGACTTACTTGGGTCCCCGGAAATGGCACCAAAATTTGATTCTCACTCAAATTTACCCAAGAGAAGAAGGTAAGACGGTCCTTGTAGTTTAGCTTGGGTTATCAAATCCACAGAGACCTAACAAGAAACCTATAGACATGTACATTCTATGGACTGTTTTCGGCTATGAAGTGGCCAACGTGGATTGATTTTGGATGGGTTTTAAAGATATCTAATTGATTTATGTGAATTCAATTTAAATGAATGAGTTGATCCTAGGTTATCGCTCGGGGTGGATTGGACGTATTTCCTTTTTAATGATTTCAATTTCTTAAATTTGAGATGGGTTCATTTAAGGAGATAAAACAACATCATCACTTACTAGTTTAATGCCTACACCCTTTAATACTAATCACCTATACACTTGAAGGATCAATGTTTTGAGCACTTCAAGGTAAAGGTTCGTATTATTACTTGAAGTGTGTGGCCTTAAATTCAACAAGGACGATGGAGTTTAAAAATCATCAAATAAAAATCCCAATTAAAGAAGTGATTATACATTAATTAGGTGATAAAAAACATCTAATCCAGCCCCTTGATACTCCCTTGGATCAACCCATAAGTGGGTTAGCCCTCCATTGATCTCATGGTTTCAATAGAAGTGGAAAGTAGACTCATGAGGGAGGAAATGAAGAAGTAAAGAAAACAACAAAAATAAAATGATCACTCCACCGTTGTATGAATAATTTCACAAGGGTTGGTGTAAATAAATTCAAACCATGATCCAACGGTATCAAAGTGATATTAATAACAACAGAATAAGAGTAGAAGAAGAACTTTTATTAAGAAACTAAAGTGAATTGAACAACTTACATGTGAAAGAAAAATTTGAGGCAACAAAAATGCAGCATAACATTACAATTGAACAAAGCATCCAAGATTCCAAAATCCTTCACCACCAATTCCTTAAATAAGAATTTTTGGTGCCTTGGGTCGAGACTCAAACAATACAAAGCATCTCAATTAATTTTGGTAGGCCATAGGTGGTGGAAAGCTTGTGGAATTTGAACTTTTCCACATTTGACCCCAGGTGGCAGCCAGCTTTCCTTCACCGAACAGACACATCTGGACGACCTTCTAGATGGCCGAATCAGAGTGGACCATAGATTAATAAAATGGAGCTCCGGATGTCTTCTAACCTCCTGTACAATTGGGGCCCATTTTGAGTTACGGATGCCGAGATATGATAAAATTAGTGGACAGTTTTTCTGGGCCACAGAATATGGCTCATAATTGTATCTCTAAATTGGTCCGCTTTAATGACCACCATAGAGGCCGAATTAGCTTTGGATCATGCAGAGTTATTTGTTCCTATGAATTTATTATAGCATACCACAAAATATGGGATTTATTGGGCCTGTATGGTGGGCCCCACAGTCTCATCAGTGGGCTGGTGTCCAATCTATCTTCTCTAGAATTGATTCCTTTCATCACAAAATATCTCCATCTTCTTCCATGAATTCTACATTGATCCCTGAATGAAAAATGTTCACATTTAAGTGTAGATAATGTTCCCAATATATCAAATTAAAAAAATTGATAATTACATTCCTTATAATCAGATGACTCATTGGGCCTAAATTGGTGTATATTCGGCATGAAGTGCACAAATGATGAGAATGAATGTTCATAATGAAAATGCACTAACTCAGGCCCATAAGATCAAAAATTAACATTTAATACCATTAAAATGTAATTAATATATATTTTTTTATTGGATAATCAAGTGGAATGGGGTTGTTCCTGTTTTTTCTGGTCAACTCCTCAAATCCTATTTGTTGATCCCGAGGGTTGGACTAAATGTGTCCCTATCCTGGCAAGATGAGGAGTCTCTTGAGTTTCTATATCTAAAACGATATTAAAATCTCCCCTAATATTGTGAAATTTAGTCCAGAAGATGGCCGGATGCATCATCCGACATCCACTCAAATCACCTAGCTCAGATGACCGTTGGATTATTTCTAACACCTCTGTTACTTGATGATGCACATGATCTAAACAAGAAGCATGTTCGATATTCTCATTTTCTTGATGCAAGAGTAATTTGACAACTTTTCCTTTATATGACTGACTTTGGGAAGAACTAGCTGAGGCATGTTATTGAGAAGACATTTTATTACACACAAAACTAGTTATATGTGTCCAGCCATGGGCAATACATTGCATGATACCACTTTTGGCGGTTTTTCTTGGCTAGAGAGCACAATAAAATGCAATGATCCATGAACACCACATCCCCTGATATGAATACCAGATGGGGTATTGGTAATGAACTGGCATAATCTTTTCAATGTGCCAAGACATGAACGCTAAAGGGATCTCTACTTCTTTTCAACCTTTGGATGTTGGGAAACTGAGAGAGATGCGAAGTCAATTTGGATTTGCAAAACTTCTATAATCTTGACATGATTTTGATATTCATCATAAGATAATATTTTCTCTTTTAAGTGACAAAGAGTTTTTCATATGTTGAGAAGAATATCAGAAATACAATCTCCTGTCAACATTTCTGGAATATCATACTGAGAGTCAGCCAAAGGCCAAAACATGACTGGTATTTCACCTTCCTCCAGTTTTTTTCTCATATTCACCACAACCACTTTTTCATTTGATGAAGATTCTTCCACCTAATTAGACCAAAACTAGTGCTTATTTGTTGTTTCATCAGATTCAATAAGATTATTATAGAATTCATTTGTCAAAATAGAAGATGAATGACCCAGGGATGGTTCAGAGAATTACCTACACCCCAGGCTATCTTTTGGTTGAGAAAGTATTTCACCTAATAATGGTAAGGAATCAGACATGACTAGCCTCACATTTTCATTTTCCTCAAGATAAGAGGGCTTTCTCATTACTGCATTGTCCGTTGAATAGTTTTCCAGGCAATGCGAATTACTACTGCGGAGAGGACTTTAACAACTAAATTCATCATCATGGGGAGGATCAACATGGTGGGTTACAGAAAAAGATGAAACTTCTTGCTCCTTGGTATTATGGCCATGCAGAGGGTTATCATGGATCTCATCTGAAGATGATACTTTGATATTGAATGAATTTTCATGAAGCAAGCCTTCATGAGGACGTGTCTAATGAAGACATTAGGAATTATTGTTGCTACTTCTGGAATTCGGAAATGAGAGAGTAGAATCTTGATCTGTAATAGATAATCTTGAGCAGTAAAAAATACCTTTATGGACCCTACTTCTTGGGCGTCTTTCCTAAGTCCTGGTCTTTATTTACCCGGTCTTCATTTCACGTCGGGTTCACCATTTTTTGTTTCTTCTGGAAAATGGGGTTGATCTTGTTTGTTTAAGGTTCAAAATTTCCAATCAGTTTTTAACAGGGTTATCGTAGAAAAAGAAACATCCAATGAATCTATATCCATTTGGACCTACTTTCTAAAGGTTGGTTCCCGTTAGTCGTGGACCGACGAGGCTTAAGAATTTTCATTGGTCGAGAGGATGGGAGGTCAGGCTCATCACACCTTATTGGGGGGAATTGTTACCTACTCTAGGACTCTCTTATAGATTTAAGATATGTTCATGAATCCTTATTAATTAAGTAAGTATAAGAATAAGATTTCCTTTAGGTTTATCAATCAATTATTGATATGTATGTGATTTAGAGAATCTTTTATATGTACTTTAGGTTCTTCATCGATGGAGAATCATCCATATGTATTAGATATTCTTAGTCAATGGTATCCATCAATACATTATATAGAAATATCATGGTCATTATGAAGACCATACATGTTCTAAAGCCACTCAATGGGGCACTTGATGTTTATTGTCATTCAGAAAGACAGGGATTATTTTAGACTTGGGATCGTACCTGCAGATGGGCTACCTACGTATCCTTGTTAAACAGGAATCAGAACCCATGTATTTCGATAAAAGAAATATGGGGTTATTAATGGTTAATGGACCAAGAAAGAAATTTCATGATTAATTTCACACTCTAAGATCACGTGAATCATGCTCGGTGTGGGAAACAAGAGGTATTATTAAATTTGACAATGGTTCCAAAAAAAGATACAGTTATTAGAAATTATTTGGGGCTTACGTATGTATGATTTCCAAGGTAAATGAAGACTATGACTTAGGAAAAAGAACAAGAAGAAGGGCCCATAAAGGTATTTGTATTTTATGGATATTTGGAATTTTAACCCAGGTATTACTCCTGAAAAGGAATCCTAAATTAAGAGGGACTTATGATTGAATTTTATTCCTGAGAAGGAAACCCAAATCAAAAGAATTAAGATTGGGGCTTACTCCTAAGGAGGTCACCAAATGTTTAAGGAAACTACGACTGGGGCTTACTCCTGAGAAGGAGTCCCATTTTAAAAGAGACTATGACTAGGGCATACTCCTTAGAAGGAGGACCAGGTTAAAGGGATTTGTAACTTGGGGCTTACTCATGAGAAGGAGGCCCAGGTAAAAAGAGACTATGAATGGGGATTACTAATGAGAAGGAGGCCCATGTTAAAAGTGATTATGACTGGAGCTTACTCTGGAGAAAGAGACCTAGGTTAAAAGATACTATGTATGGAGCTTAATCCTGAGAATGAAGCCCAGTTTAAAAGAGACTATTACTTGGGCTTACTCCTGAGAAGGAGACCCAGGTTAAATGAGGACTATAACTGGGGATTACTCTTGAGAAGGAGGCCCAGGTTAAAGGGATTTGTAACATGGGGTTTACTTCTGAGAAGGAGACCCAGGTTAAAAGAGACTATGACTGGAGCTTAATCTTGAGAAGGAGGCCCAGGTTAAAAGAGACAATGACTTGGTCTTACTCCTGAGATAGAGGCCCAGGTTAAAAGAGACTATGACTGGGGCTTACTTCTCAGAAGGAGGCCCAGGTTAAAAGAGACTATGACTGTGGCTTACTTCTGAGAAGGAGGCCCAGGTTAAAATAGACTATGACTGGGGCTTAATCATGAGAAGGAGGCCCATGATAAAGGGATTTGTAACATGGGGCTTACTCCGATGAAGGAGTCCTGGGTTAAGGATCTTCTCATATTAAAGGATGAGGTTATATAAGAAACCTCTAACCATGGTGCCATAAAACTTGTAAGTCACGAGGTTTTAGGAGAGGTTCTCACACAAATCCTTTCAAATAAAGACCCCAACAAAGGAACCATGCCATAAATAGATTTGAAGAGGGTTTTGAAGGCTATGTCTTGAAGAAA
Source organism: Viscum album (assembly GCA_963277665.1). Taxonomy (NCBI): domain Eukaryota; kingdom Viridiplantae; phylum Streptophyta; class Magnoliopsida; order Santalales; family Viscaceae; genus Viscum; species Viscum album. The sequence goes on from OY728130.1 coordinate 586,413,591, forward strand.
AGAGGTGGAATTGAGGAAAGGAGGTGACTAGGAAGGAGGCGCGAAAGTATTATTCTGGCATGCAAGTCCTGGTCGCGCAAGTAGACTTGCGTGAAATGAGTCACCTTGGGAGACGAATAATCTATAGGGTAATACTTGGGTGAATTTGAACTCGATCCCTTAGTATCATCCCTAGAGGCTTCCAGAAGTGTGGTGCGCAAGTTCCCTTAAGAGGGCAAGGCGTCGCACAAGTGTCTTCATTTCCCTTAAGGAGTGGACACATAGGCGTGAAATTGTTGATGAATTCTAACACTTAGGCCTTATTCTTCCTCTTTAGAGCATCCATTCGAGGTAAAGATTTAACATAGAAGGGTTTGAAAGACGTTAGAAAAGGAATTGGGAAACCATATCTTGAATCTGTGTTTTGGAAAAATCCTCCTTCAAATGGGGGCCCCACACGGGGTATTTATAGGCCACTGGGAACCTTGGGTGAAAAAAGGAATAGGGAGCGCAAGTGACTTGCACGGCCCATATGTGGCGCGCAAGTGACTTGCGTGGCACACATGATACTTGCGCGACACCCTCCAAATGAGTTCTTGGTTCATCCCTTTGTCAATTTTTTTATGTTATTCAAAGGGTGACCCTCATTGGGCTTAAGGTATTTTCCTTTTCCATTCGTTGGACTCTATGACGGAAAGGAGCATCAAAAATCATGTCTTGGGAATCCCCCCTCCTTGATATAGGGGATAAAATCATAGGATCACTCTAGAGAGAAGCTCACAATGAAGTTCTCTGTTAGAGTGGGGAGAAATGACTCCCTGGATTCACATTGGGGTCATCAGTGATGGTGAGTCATTGAATCCTATAAGTCCTGTTGGGCCATGTCATTTGTGATAATGAACCCCACCTACACATACCTATGTTAAAAGGTTTACTTCAACCTCCTTTGAATGATTTTTTAGGGTGATATGGGTTGTTGGCACTGATTAGTTGTAGTTGTGGCAGAGCTAGTGTCAAGCAGGATTTTCATGTCAATATTTCAACTTCCCCTATATCTACAAGTGTTGGGTGGCTAGTTTCCTATATCTTGGGCCTTGTAAAGTATGAGGATTTTTCTGTTAGTATGGAAACCTGGAAATAAATTCCCAATTCCCCAATATAGTCCAATCAATCATGGTTAGAGATATTGATCCATACCGATGATGTTGTACACTGGAATGCCCTACATCTAACTACCCCAATTTATAGTGAGTTCCATGCGAGGACTACTATTTTCTTCATGGGTACAGGCACTGGAATTTTGATCTGGTGACATTCTAATCAGTTGATGTCTCAAATTCTATTTTTCCCTATGTTGGGTAGAAAAACACTCATGCAGGGTTCACCATTTCTGTAAGTGAAACCCGACGCCAGAAATGTCTGACACCAATCCATAATCTGATGTGCAACATGATTAATCCCCATGGTATAAGGAGATAATCATAAAATTGGTTTCACCATTTCAATTTCAGATTCCTTTTCCAGGCACCCCACAACACGTGTTAACATGTGCTGACATCAAATTGTTTAACTACCATCCCGATTTCCAAAGGTGATAACATTTCATCACACTCAATGAAAATATCTACACCTTGATTGAAAAGGGGTGATGGGATGTTGGTTTTTATGAATATTATAAATATTTTGTGAAATATATTTCATGATTATCTAATCCATTCTCCAAGATGACTCTAAAGGGAGTTATAATTTTGTGGATGGATGAATGTGAATAGAATTTCAAAGAGATGAAAAGAAAGTAATCTATTGCACCTGTGCTCACACTACCTTCTAGTGGAGAATGGTTTGTGATATATAGTGATTCATACATGATAGGGATGGGATTTGATCTCCTGAAAAATTATATGGTGATAGCTTATACCTCATGACAATTGAAAATCCATAAGCAAAATTACCCAACACATTATTTGGAGTTTGTTGGAGAAATATTTGTATTAAATATATGGAGGCATTATCTTTACTTTCAATGGTGTGATATTTATATTGATCATAATAGTTTAAAGTATATTTTAACACAAAATTAGATAAATATGAATCAATGAAGAAATTAGGATTTGATTAAAAATTATGACTTCTCAATACATTACCACCCATTGAAAGCAAACAAGGTTCTATATGCTTTGACTAGAAAGGACCATGTGGGCCTATCCATGATGAGTATCACAATGATCCATTATTTATGGATTTATCAAGGATTTATCTTGAAATTTTAAATGAAGGGGATAAATATTGTCTTTATCAAATTAATGTTCGTCTATCTATAAAAGTAAAGATTAAGAAGGTGAAAAAGGTATATATAGAGATAAAATGTAGGTGAGAAATGTTCTTGAATTAAACCTTGATTATGATGTAATAATAAGTTTCAAGAACGGGGTTTATGTTCCTCCCATACAAAAATTAAAGAAATTTCTATTGGATGAGACTCATAGTTTATCATTATCTATTCAACCTAAAAGCACAAAGTTGTTCAGGGATCTTAAAGGGTATTTTTGATGGGATGGCATGAAAATAGATGTTTCTAAATATTTCTCTCAGTGATTGAGTTTTCAATAAGTTAAGTCTTAGTGACAAAATTCTAAGGGAATGTTACAACCATTACCATACCATAATGGAAATTAAAAAACATCACTATCGAACTTTTCATCAGACTTACTAAAACATATAAACTCTATAATGCTACATGGGTTATAGTTGATAGTCTAATGAAGTTGGCACACTATATTTCTATTAGAGAGTATTTCACTCTTGATCAACATTCCAAGATATATGTAAAGGAAATAGTAAGATTTAATGGAGTACCACTTTCCATTATATCTAATATGGATCCAAGGATTATATTGAAGTTTGGTAGAAGTATTCAGTAGCATTTGGGTATAGAGTTATGTTTCATCACTACATATCATTATCATATAGACGGTCAGTTTGAGAGGAAAATTCAAACTCTTTATGTCATGTTGGGAGCATGCTCTATGGATTTCAAAGGTGGTTCGGATAAACACCTACCTTTGGTGGAATTTTCATACAATAATTGATTTTACTACAGTATTAATATGGATTCTTATGAAGCCCTATATGGATATAAGTGTAGAACTTGAAATTACTAGGATGGATTTGGGGAAATAAATCTATTATAACCTGATCTAGTATATGAATTGGCAGAAAAGGTAAAATGCATTCAACAACACATAAGAGAAGCTCATCATTGACAAAAAAGTTATGCTGAAAACCGAAGAATATACCTAGTGTTTGAAGTATGAGAAAATGTGTTTCTATGAATATCTCCCTAGAATGGAGTAATGATATTTGGAAAGAAAGGAAACATGAGCCCTAGGTATATTTGTCATTTTGAAATTTCATATCATGTTGGAAAGGTAGATTACTGAATGGTGATTCCATCAAATCACTTTAAATTTCATGATGTGTTCCATGTATCTCTCTTGAGAAAATACGTACCTAATATTTCCTATGTAATAAACTGACAATTCATATAGCTGGAGAAAGATCATTCTTATGAAAAACATCGATAGAGATTATAGATCATAGCGAAAAAAAGTTCTGTGAAAAAAGACCACTCACTTGGTTAATGTTTTGTGGTGGAACCAACAATTTGAGGTAGGTACATGGGAACTTTAGGATATTATTATGGAGAGGTATCCTCATCTATTTGTATCCAACGGATGAATTTTGAGGTAAAAATTCAGTTTAAGGGGGGTAGAATGTAACACCCAGATGTTTTAATGATATATTTTCTATAAAAAAATTTTAATAAATAGATTGTATTGCACACAATTGTGAGTTTAAATGAACCATGAGACACCTTTAATATAAAATTACCATTATTACATAGCCTTTGTTTAGTAAAAATAAATATAACTAACTTATGAAAATGAATGGTGAAGTCATTCACTACCAATTATAATAAATTTTTATTTTTATATTAATAAATTTACTGAATTACTATTAGTAAATGACATTAATGAAATTAACGAAATATATATTTTATATACTTAATAATTTTTTTATATTCATCCAATAGATTTTTTTTCATAGAGTAAGAATAAACCCTATTTCATGTATAAAAACCTATATTTTTCAAAAGGGTAATTTTCCACCTTTTAAGGGCGAACCACTTTTAAATTATGATTTTAAAACATTAATAATTTTGTATGAAACCATAAAAATTTCCTTTTGAAGAGGAATAAAAAATTTAAATTTGTATGAAATTTTAATATTTTTTTAATAACTTTAATGTTTTGATTATAGTATAAGTACACAAAATTTTATGTGAAAACAACTTTTTTCCCCAAAAACAATTATATGGTTAAATTATAATATTTAATAGCTTTAAAGAATAAATATAATATATTTTTATCATTCAATAAAATGTATTTCATTATAAATAATTTTACATTGAATTCAGATGTAAAATCATTTCAATCTTTTGCAATGTTTTATCATTTTAAAACCAGTTCTCTCATTCGAATAATTATATTTATATTAAATTAATTACTACAACTTCTGTCCATTGAATTATGAAAAGTATAATCTATATTTTTAATTAGTAGGTCTAATTTATGTAAATAGCTTTATTTTTTTGCATTATAAATTATAACTTCGATAATTTTTATTAATACGGTAAAAGGGTAAATCTGATAATTAAGGGTAATAATGCTATTATAAAATTACCCTAACACTTGTATTAATATCATTGGATGAGATTGTTTTGACAAAAATCATCTATGGGTAAAAATGGCATCCCTTTGAATCCACATAGATGAGATTAAGACATTTAATTTGTTTACAGAAAAGTTAAATATGTCTCACTCAAATTTTAATAAATAAATAATTTTTTTTATATTTGGTTATACATAAGTTAAATTTGATTATAAATACACATGTTAAGGATAATTTGTTTCTTTATCATCTTATTTTTTTTTTAATTTTTTGGAAATATATAATTAACTTAATAGCTTATACATTAATGATGCAGAAATTATTTAATTGATGAAACACCAATATCATAGTTTTTATTAAAATAATAATACCCATTAAAAGATCTAAAAACTATCCCTAATCATATTTATAGTCTATATATCAACCATAATAATACAAGGGTATATTTCTTGAATATTTAGTTCCTTATAAAATGGATCTTGATACTTATATTATTTTATTTAATGTGATGTTACTGTGGTCACCTTCAAAAAATAATAAATAAAACATTTTAAATATTGGATTTTTAAGAAGCTAAATTAGAAGAAAAATATTTTTGTGAATGATAACATATTTATATTCATAATAGTATTTTATTTTCAATTTTTATTCCAAAAATATTTATAATAAATAATTACACAAAATTGAGGTAGTGGTTATTTTATTAATAGAGATAACAGATAAATGTTAAACAAAATGTTAAAAGTTATATAATTTAGGATAATTAATATTTATAATGAATTTTTTAGATTCCCTTTACCTCATATAAATATAAAAAAATTGGTTCAATTTTAAATTATTATCTTAACATTATTAAAAATAAATGAATTGAATAGTGTCAAAGCTTACACAATTGATTATTTATCAAAATAATGTTTTATTAAATTATTTAAATATCATAAAACATTTTGTAAAAATATATACTAATTATGATATGGTATAAAATATTCCAATTTATCTATTTATGGTCTATTTTATGTCAAATAAGTAAATATTTCATCATTTAAATATTGAATTATTTCATACGCTAGTTAAAAATTCAATAGAACAACTAAGTGTTCATTAAAATGATAAGGTTTAAATTGATATAAATACCTGAAAAAAATTTATTGGTTGATAATATTGAATCCTTATCTAATATTATCTTCTAATTTGGGTTTTTTTGGATTTTTTTCTGTGGATTTTGATGTTATTATCAATTATTATTTTTAAGGATTCCAAAAGTGACCTCACCTCAATTATAAAAGGGAACATACTCCCTCACATTTTCACATTAGTTTGAGCTTTAAATATCCTTAATACCCTACCATTTTAAATTATAAGCTTCCCTAGTAAAATTATATATCTTCTTGTATTCTTTGAATACCAACTATAGTGCTCTAAGTGTAGATTTAGATTAAACACATTGAAGAAAAGGTAATCTCCTCTACCGATTCTTTAAAAATTATTTCTTCTTCTACATCATCCTCTTGAGTTGTATCCATATAATTAATAAATCAATTATAAAATAAATAATTAGATATTTTTTTGATTATGAAACAACCATATTCCTTCTTCAATCTATCCTATGAAAAATGAAATCACCATGCGTGCGTACGTATGACTTACTGTCTCCACGTCATGGTGTAATTTGTTTTTTCACAACCACCTTACTTGGATGGGAATAATTATGGGAGTAATAACTATATATGATTATTATGAAATTTTATTGATTATGAAATATTATACACCATACACTTCAATACAATTCAACAATTGTGGGAATGATATCGTCGGTCGTGTGTACGTACAACTTAACATCTCCATGATATGATGTGACTCATTCTATGTGATATTCATTAAATCGTAATTTTATATATATATCTAAATAATGAATAAATATGGTATATATTAAGTTAATATATTTTTTTAATGATATAACTATGACCTCGTAAGGATAACCAGAATTTATTCGACATAATATGTATAAGAACAAAATTATTTAATATACGAATAACGAGTAACACTGAAATGTTTTTAAAAAATAGATGATTATATGATCATATATGATAACATAGATATTTATATAATTCTTAAATAATTCAATTTCATTATTTAAATCATTATAAAAGAGGTTCATATATATACAAAAGAAAACCGGACCTAAGGGAAGGGATAATTATGCAATCACATTATTATCTGATATTGTTTATACATAAGTATTTATTGGGGTATATTTATCATCCATGTCCATTTTTCTTAAGTATTTGATATTATTTCTATTCTTATAAAAATTTTTAAATTTAATTTTACCCTTTGGTGGGAAATTTTTATTAAATTGTATGAAAGTAATATTTTATCATAATTTGATATGAGGTACATTTTGACTTTTCTGGGAAAAGTACGAGGAGAGTGTTTTTAAACTTATATGGATTGAATGGATTTTTATGATTTCATAACACCTTATTTGCATGAATACTCCATGAAATTATTTCATGGTTATTTTCAAATAAATTACTTTCTTTTTATAATTGTGTGTAATTTTTAGAAAAAAGTCTTTTATAAGAAGAAAGGATATTTTCCTCCAGAATTAATTTCAAGTGTTTTATCAAAATTATTTTATATCAAAAATTAAGGATTTTTTTAAGTATACTGTCTATATTTTTATTATGGTTCAATATGTTTAATATGTTATACTATTTAATAAATCCATTTTTTACATGGATTATGTTATGATAGATTGATTCTTAAGATACCCATTTTAATCCTTAGGTTATGCTATGATGAAGGATTTGGTTTTTGTGGCACACATATGTATGGTTTTAATTATGTAATGGGTGTGACCTATATTAAAATCCAATTTATTTTGTAATGACTTATATCTCATGAGATAAACATGGATAGAATGAGAAATGATCTAGGTTTAGTAATACAGGGTTAGAATGATTTGTGATCTCAGTTTAGTAATGGGCATTGTCTGCTATGCTGGTCTTGGAATTGAGCCTTGAAAAATATGGAAATATTTTATATGCATATATTTATTCCAAAAAAATTCATGTCTTATTTTATGACTTTTGGGATTTTATTATTTGATTCTTATGAACTTTTATCCCACTATGTGATATAACGATCATTCATATATAGGATAAGAGTATCAAATGATATGTTCTTATGTCTTATGATTATGATATGATTGGCATTTCCCCATTTTACCCTTACTGAGAATCTGAGCTCACCCATTCATATGATTCTTTCCCCCAGGTCTTGAAGAAGAGTATTAAGTAAGATATTCCAAAAAGGAGTCAAGTTAGGAAGAAATAGACGAGATACAATATTGATGTTTTATGAACCAATTGTTTATGTTTCCACGTTTCTAATGATATTATAACTATACAATCTTTTCATGTATTTTTTATAAGTTTTAATGTATATTCATCAATTTTGAAGTAATATCAATGTATGTAATGTATGGGTTTTCTATACACCATAATGATACATGGAGTCAAATAGTCAATATCAACATATAGTAAGAGTTTTCGTTAGATTGGGATAAAGTGGAGTGTATCATTATATCCCAAGCCCTACAGCTTCACATTCAGAGACTCTTCTTCCATGATTATGTGGAGCACTACGAGGCTCTTAACAAATCTCTATTAGAGGTTCTGATGGTAGCATAGTGATGTGGGGTGATGAGCCACTAGGAGGACTACCAACTCAACAAGATCGATGTCATCTGGATTCCAGGGTAGACTGACTGATGGTTATGGAGGAGAAACATCATCATCTAGATAGTACATTGGAAATACGTAACCTAGAACTTAGTTAAGTACTCTAGGATATCGATGTTGGTATGTTCATTGGGCCAGGACATGACTAATAGCTGATCGGAAGACAACGTATCCCATCGTCATTCTTGATCAGAAGTGGGTCCAAAATCTTGGTTGGACCAATATTCAATTGATGCTAGCTGAGAGATTAATGAAAGCACTAATGTGTATTGGTGTTTCAGATGGTTGGACTGTGAAAAAGTATCTACAAGAGTGGGTTGTTCACTATACGTTGGATCATCTCTTGGGGGCAGTTCCAGCCACATCATCACATCCTTATAGGACAGGGTGTTCCCCATGGCCTCATGTGTGTGGGAATAAATTATCTTTTGTGACTCAACTAGATACTATTCGTATATTATATTCTATACTTTATCTTCATGGCATTAAGTAGAGGTAGAGAGGGAAACCATTAATGATAGAGATGGATGAAATATGAGCTCATATAAGGGAGTCATATCTTCCTCCACCTGTATGTACTTGTGCATGGATTTAGGGATTCTGTAAATCTCAGCTCTTGAGTTGATGAACTTCAACCATCAGGCTCCTAAACTAGAGTCTGATGTCAATGAATGGGATTAAGCTTACGTCATTTAATCACATCTAATTTTTTATTTAATAAGTGAATGGGATTAACAATGACTTAGTACTTAACATGATTCCTTCTTCATCAGTGGTGGTTCTTCCTTCTCACACGACATGGTTCTTCAAGGTAGGGTAAATTTTTAGTGTGTGGAGGAACTCTTTGTTGGTGGTTAATAGTGTAGGGAGGGATACATCTATGAATAATTAGTATATGGGGAGGGCCTCTATATCAAGTTTTTTTAGAATGGGGAAGACATCCTCTTTGACTAATGTAGGAGTGGGGATGAACTCCACTCCGATTGTTGATGAAGTAGGAAAGTCCTCTCCTTTAGTTGAAGGGAACATGGGGCAGACCTCCTTACTGACCAGATATAATGCATTGGGAAGTACATCTATACTGGCGAGTCAAATAATGAGGTGGACTTTCACACTAATGGACATGGCCATGGGTTTGACCTCTGTGTTGACTGATGGTGCTTTCACAGGGAGGACTACAATAATTATTATCGATGAAGTGAGGAGGACCCTCAATTTGGTCGAAGATAGAGAATAAATGACCTATTTTTAGGCTACTAATACCATGAGTATGACATTAAAATTCATAGAAATGGACATGGGGAGGACCTTTGTGGTGGAAGATAGTGATACCTTGGGGAGGAACTGAGCACTGATTGTTGATGAAGCAAGACGAACCATCATTTTGATCAAATCCATATCTAAGAGGACCTTTACATGATCTAGGAATAGTTTGAGGAGGTCCTTCGCACTAGTTGGATGTGACAAGGGTGAACCTTCATATTGACTAGGCATTGTGGCATGCGGAGGACCTCTATTTTGGACATCAAAGTGGGGAGGACCCCCACTTTGACCGATGCTGGGAATAACAGGAGGACCTACATGTTAATTTAGAGAGCGGGGAGGACCTCCCCTTTTTTGTAAATAGTTTTAGAATGTGGTGCATCATCAATCTCATCATCAAATACCATCTCTTCATGGCTGTAGGTGGTCTCAATGATTGACAGAATCAACCCAACATGCGAGCAGGACGACTGAGGTCTCAATCCCAACCATAAATGGATGGATCCATATTCTTCTATTATAGAAAACAAGAGGAATGACCTGTTTGTGGAAGGGGGAACTATAGTTATATAATATTTTTCTCCTTTATAAGTATTATTCTAATCATTCACGCAATGTTAATGTTTGTTAGTAGAACCATGGATAACAGAGCATCTGTATAGTCCACCTATAATTTAGTCTGAAGGGCTTGTCATTGTTGGGCATAACGATGTGTAGTGGGATCCCTTCATAGAAGTTACTAGATGGTATTCAAGATCATCGTGTCTTAAGAATCACCCCTTCTTGATGTAGGGGAGAAAATAATAGGATCACTATAGAGAGAGGCTCCCAATGAGGTTCTCTGTTGGAGTGGGGAGCAGCAACTCCCTGGATTCCCTTAGGGGCCTTTACTGATGGTGAGTCATTGAATCCTCAAAGTCCTGTTGGGCAATTTCCCCTGTCATAATGAACCCCACCTACTCGTACCTATATGAAAAGGTTTCATTAAACCTCATTTAAATGATTTTTGAGGGTGATACATGGTTTTGGCACCGAGTAGTTGTAGTTGTGGTAGAGTTGGTTTCATGCAAGATTTTAATGTCAATATTTCAACTTCCCCTACATCTACAGGTGTTGGGTGGCTAGTTTCCTGTATCTTCGGCCTTGTAAAATAGAATGATTTTTCTGTTAGTATGGACACATGGAAATAAATTCCCAATTGCCCAACATTTTCCATTCATTTATGGTTAGAGAGATAGATCCATGATGATGATGTCGCATACTAGAATTCCCTATGTATAACTACCCTAATTTATAGTGAGCTATATGCCAGGACTACTATTTTTTTGGTGGGTACAGGCACTGGAAGTTTGATATGGTGACATTATAATATGTTGATGTTTCAAATTCTATTGTTACATGTGTTGGGTAGAAAATATTCACATAGGGTTCACCATTTATGTAAGTGAAACCTGACGCCATCAATGTCTGACCCCAATCCATAATCTGGGGTACAACATGATTAATCCCCATGGTTTAAGGTGAAAATTTTCAAATCGGTTTCACCATTTCAATTTCTGATGCCTTTTCCAGGAACCCCACAACACGTGTTGACATATACTGACCTGAAATTGTTTCACTACCTTCTTAATTTCCAAAGGCGATAAGATTTCATCACACTCAATAAGAATATCTACTCTTTGATTGAAAGCGGTTGATGGGATATTGATTCCTCCTTCCATGGATTCCTCCTTGAATTTTTTTCTGAGTCCATGTATCCCTGATTTATTTGTTTCATGTTCATGGTACTCATTCCTAGTTCCACCCCCTTATGGATTTTGGTTAATTATGATGCTTTTTTCTAGAAATTACAGGGGGTCTTGACAGGGAAGTAACCTCATTTTGGAGAGTAGGCTTGTTGGGAAATGTTGGCATGTCTGGATGCTATGAACATTGGTCACATGTATTCTTACTCAAAAGAGGGAATCTCGTGAAGGCATATTCAGAATGGAACCTAAAGCATCCCTTTTGGATCATAAGGTATCTAACTCCAAAGGCATATATCTTCCAAGGACTTCAACCTAAAAATCCCATATTTTTCAGGAGGTACCTGATATCATAGGCACATATTTTCCACAGATTTTAGCTCATCCATATAATGCTTTTCATGAGGTATATGGCATCATATGAGCATGTCATATAAGGCTTTTACCTCATACATATCATGTTTTCATAAGGTATATAACACTGTAGGTATATATCTTCTAAATATTTCACGTCATTCATCCCATGTTTTTCTTGAGGTTTGAATATGGGGTCCAAGTATGATGCAGTTTGGGGATGGATAAAGCATGAGTTGAACTTCTTGAAGAGATGTAATATTGATTAAGAAGCATCATGGATAAGGATAAAGGAATTGTGTCGCATGGATGAAAGATTTCACACATGGAATTTGTCGATGGATGGATAATAACACCCTAAAAAGATAGACCTGAGAGGTGTTTCCATTAATGGAGGATGTCACACTGTGACGGTGGACAAATATGAACCCACCATAGAAGAGAATCTAGGAGGTGAGTCCCATAATAAGTATATGTCACACCATGAAGGTGAATCCCTATGTGCATGTATCATGATGGTTTAAAAAATATATGGATTAAAATTATCTAAGTAGGAGGATATGAGGGGTTTGGACCATATAAAGGAATATTTCACACCATAAAGGTTCATAACTTGAAGGTAGAATTGTAATGGTTTATCAGAACACCCCTACAATTGGTTCAAGGTCGTACGTCCCTATGAGGGAGCACCTAGGTTTTCTAGAGGGATGGATCAAGATGCCAGTAGAACTAGATCTGTGAGGTGTGCCCCGTAAATGAAAAGATTTCACTCCATAAAGGATGATCAGAATATCCTTAAAGGTGGATCGAGGAGGTATGTACATCAGAGGGAGAACATATGTTTACCATTGGTAAATATTTATCCTCAGATATGAAATCAAAGTACCATGTTTAGAAGAAAGTGATCAAAACCAATGTAGTGGATGTTTCAGTTTATGGTCGTGTGATAGGACCACTTCATTCTATTTAATATCATTCTGTGAGGATTCTCATGTTGTGAAAGAATTATCAATGATGTATGGTGTGAGGATTGTGCATGGAAGATACCCTTAAAAAGGATTTAAATTCATTGTATTCTATAGGTATTACGCAGAGGATCATCCTGAGGGATTTGGAGGAGATGTGGTCTCCCAAGTAAGTGGAATGATCTTTCTAGGGATGGGACCTGGAGGAGATCATGATGGATGCAGATGTTGTTTTTATACCAAAAGGGGGATTCCTAAATATCTGAGATAATTGGAAATCAAATACCACATAGTTCATAAATGGATGTGGATTATACCTAAGTTGGAGGCCCATATGTTTCTAGGAATTTTAGGGATGTGATTGGGGCATATGCATGGGTGTGGCCAATGGAGGATGAATATTGTTAAACTCATTAAGATTATTATTAAAGGTTATGGAGTAGATTATATTTTCATTATTAACCTCTAATCCTATGTGAGTAATGCTCAGTGTGAGAAACAAGAAGAAGTGGTAGATCTAACACTGGTGTCATGAAGGAAGAAACAATGAGAGATAATGTGGGACTTATGAATGTAATCATCCTAAGGTGGATGTCATTCCATGTTGGGAGGATCTCATTACATGTGAGGATTATCTCATTCCCAATGTGGGTATGTGGTGTATATACCATCCTATGCCACTGGCACACAGATGATCTTTTTCTTATTGTACATGGTAAGATCATAATTTAACCTAAAATTCTTCCGGAATTTGGTGCTACGAAAAAACAATTTCATACATCTTGGACATGGGGGACTCCCTCCTTACCCCCTCATCTTATATAAATAACACTCATTGTCTTTGGGAGGTTAATGGATTTAGAATTGCAATGGTATAATGATGTAAAGGAGTGGTCAATCAATATTTCCACATTAGCATGTCTATATTGACATGAAATAGTAGTTAGTGTACTTATGCGGAGAAGAAAAATGTGGCTGGAAATATCGGGCCCCACTTGATGTGAAGTGGGATAATAGAATGGGTGGCACATGTCATATAGGGTCTTGAAGTGCAGCTAAACTGATCATAGATGGTTGTGGGGGGGGGGTCTAAGCACTCAACCTTCATGACGAGGTGTTAGTAGAAAAGAGGTATAAGTGAGGATCCTAGGAGAGGGGATTCATGAAGCTTAGGACCTCACACATAGGTGATTCATGAAGATAAATTACTTTTTGGCCGTCAAGAGATTTTCACAGGAGTATGCTTCATGAATCATGAGTACCCTACCTTTGGATGATGTCCAAGCTTAGGAAAGGAGTTGTTCGTGAAGGATTAATTATTCATGAATCCTAAATTACCCCATATGTACTTCTTCTACCTTGAATGTCATATGCCTTCTCATATGAATCTCCACATAGGGTGGAAGATTTTAGGAACACATGATTTAGGGTATACAAAGCACAATGAACATGGATGATCCATTTTTCGAGGATTCACAACGATCAGGTTCATCATGAATAGGGGGAAATTGAGAAGATGAATGGTCGAGGTAGTCATCCCCCTAATGTAAGAATGAGGGGGTATTTTAAGGAAATGGGATTCAAAATTCATAGAAGTTGTTCCTGAATAAATTGTTGGATTCAAGAATGAGAAGAACTCTATCAAACTCCCAATGAACATCATCAATCCTTTTGGTGGTTGTGAAGTGCCATCAGACATGTGGTGGGAACTGTTACAACCTCACATGTTCAGGGAGGGGTATTCTCATCTAGGTGGAACACGATCTCTATTTATTCACAAAGTAGAAGGGCTTCACAAAGAAGACTATTTGGAGGCTTTTAGACCATTTTGGATCAGATTTTCTCTAAACTAGATGGTTCTCCCTTGAAAAATTTCCAATGTCACATAATTATTCACAAACAAAAATGCTTCTAAATATGTGTGATGTCATTTCAAGATGACCCATCATGAAATTAATACCTTGAATCCCGAGGCATGCTTCTTAGATAGAATAACGCTGAGGGAGCAATGTAGATGAGGTAATGTAAGGAGATGTGGTAAAGAAGATACATTGTTCATAACACACACACAAACAAACATATATATATATATATATGTATGTATATGTAAATACATATCTATATATAGTGACAGATATATAAAATATATAAAATATATAAAATATATTAAATAATAAAGTAATAAAACTAAAACATGAGAAATATTTAACAAGCATTTAAGAGAATATTCAAACACATGAATTAGAAAAATATATATGTGTCAGTTACAAATTTATATATGAAAAATAATTAACATAAAATGAATTTAAACGGATTTAAATATAAAAAATATCTAATAAAATTTATTTTTTTAAAAAAATTAACACAAAAAACGTTAATCATTATAAAAACATTTAACAAATTAATATTAACAGAAATAATAGAAATTATAACCAAACAAAACATTAAAACAATGTATGAGAAAAATAATATCAACCTTTTTATTTGACTAAAAAAATTAATATCTAGAGAAAAACATTCTCCCCCATTTATAATGAAATAAAAAATAAAAAAATTTATTTAAACATATTAAAATACACTAACTGGTCCACCCTATTTTTTACATTCAGTAGAGGAAAAAATTAAATAATAAGACAACTCAAAAAATAGGGGGATCAATATTAAAATAAAAACTCACCCTGAACACATCCCATGATAAAACTAATAATTACATACTGAGAATAATAAATAAAAAGATAAATATCACCTGAAAAATATTTATGTATTTGACAAAAGAAGAGATCCCCCTAAATTTATGATTTTCATAAAAAAATAATTTCTTGTATAAAACAGTTAGAATATATATATATATAAATATAAATTTAAATACTTCCAATATTGAATATTTCATTCTCCAAGAAATTAAATTTTGTCATTATATCATCTTCTATTGTATGAAACATTGGATTACAGGTGGAATACACTAGTAAAAACAAACACAAACAATTTTTAGTATCAAATAAATTTTGGGTCTATTTAGTATAGTAAAATAATTTTTTATACACATTATTATTTAAATTATTTATTGTGATGTAAATTTGATTATAAATTCATAGACCTAGATCCTATACTGATATCGAGATATTGAGGGAACCTAATAGAACATTCATCTGAATAATGTAATTAGAGCCGGGATTTGAAAAATGTAAAAGTTGATATATTCATGGTAGAACTATTAAAAAATAAGCCTTTTACATCTAAGTAATGTAATTATTCTAAAAAAACAATAATTATATCTATATAGTTTCATTATATTTAACATCATATCGTATTTATCATTTCATTGAAAAAGGTAGATAATTTTTATTTCAAATTGAAAACATTATTTCTTAAATTAATATTCTCTTTATAAACCATATCAAGATCTTAAAAACATTTTATTTAATAGATAAATTATAATTTATCAAATTATGGTTTTCATTTTCAAACATTGAGATATTATTATAAATAATATTTATTTTCAATTTTTAATTATCAAAATCAAAAATTTAATTTTTCATCTTTCCAATTTCAAAAATAAAATCTTCATTTTCATTAGTAACATTCTTTTGATCATTAGTATGAATATCATAATTTTTTTAAAAAAAATCAATTTCCTCAATATATTTATCACTAAATTCGGTTAAGTATTTAACTTTATATTTATCATAACCAGGACTTGAATAATATTGAGATTCACACTCAAAATTAGAAGAATTTAAAACCTTACATGAAACATCCATCAAACACACACAAGTATAATTTATGATATCTTCTAAAGGATCTATTACATAAGGGTATTTTCACATCATAGTAAGGTTATTTGTCTCCTTATCACATGTGTACTATTCACTAGAGTATGATTATTTAGTGAAAATAAAACTAGAAATATAATGATTTTTCATTCCATTCTTGTATTTATTATCTCTCCCTCATTAGTTTAAATTTGGAAATTGATATTTGGTATGTCTAGGTTTACCAAAATGATAATAAAAAATATTGAATTAAAATTTGTTTCCTTTTCTTTTGAAATTAGTCTTATATGTCTGTATTTACCCTTATTATTTTTTGGTAGTATGATTTTTATTTTTGACACCATGAATGAATTTTGTAACATGATTTAGATTAGTATCCTTCTCTAAGCTAGAATAATAAGAGGAATTACTATAAGAATTAGTAAAAATGATTTTAGTTTTAAAAGTAACTCAATATTTTTTTTTCAAAAAAAAAAATAAATCTTATTGTTCTTTAATTCCAGAACATATTGTAATAGGGATAAAATTAACTCATCTTGAAAATATTGTGGAAAATATTTTTCTTTCATCAATTGCTACTCTCTTAGAATGCCACTTTTTTGGTAAGTCTTAATGTATCCTCTAAATATGAATATTATTAATTATAGTTTAACTAATTATAACCATATTTTTTACAATATCTGTGAATCTACTAAATAAATATCTTAATATTTCATGATATGATATTCTAAATTATTATAATTTATTATTGTAAAATCCAAGAATAGTTCTCTATAATTCTTCCACTCTTTGATGACTCGCATTTAAATTCTACCAAATGTCAATGGCAGTCTTACAAGAATATATATTGAAATTACCTCTTATATATAGACAAAAACAAATACAATTCATCACATTATAACTAAATACATATTTTTTATCATCATTTGCAGTAAAAATATCAATTTAACCTTAATACTTTTTATATGTTCAATCCATGATAGTCTAAAATTAGATACCTATATTTTTCAAAAATAAATCCACTTAGTCATTAAAATATACATAATATAGTGACCCATAATTTTCATAAATATATATTATATCTTATTAGATGAGTATTAATTACATTACATAATGATCTATTCTAGTATCATATAGGCTTAGTTCCTTTGGAAACATGTATGAATAAACAAATGGCTAATAAGTGAACTAAATAATATATAACTATTTTTTCCATAACTAGAACCCTTCTTAGACATATCACAAATAATAACTTTATTCACAACCCGGGAAAAGTAAACATAAGAAAGGGTAAGCTCTGATGCTCAATTAGGTTAATGAAGGGAGATATCAATGATCACGTGAACAGAACATGAGTATACGAGTATGAGAACATGAGAATGAAATATGAAAACTATAGACTATATATCATAGATCATAATACCCAGTCATGTCTTAATTCTTGGAAATTCATATGAAATTTATTACAAAGGAATCAAATAACATGATCCATGAGAGACTTACATTAGAATAATACATAATTTTTTTTTGGAATACACATTAACATAGAAAATAATTTCCCTATTATTAAAGGATTACTAAAAATACTATCATAGTGGATTGAGCTCACTCCCCAATCCATCATTCCAATCATGGTTCACTCCCAAGACAATCATAGTGGAAGGAGTCCATTACTAAACTAGGTTCACTCCTCATTCCAGTCCTTTTTATATCATGAGATATGTATCTTCAGCCAATGAAATGGAGGCATATATAATTTTAGTTCCACCCATCACATAATGAAAATCATAAAAATGGGTTCCTAAAGATCATATTAAATTTATCATATCATAACCTATACAAAAATAAACGGGTTTCATAATCATTTCATAATGGAACAATCCCTAGAAAATAAATAGGATCCATAATTATTCAATCAATTCATCAAAGTATAACATATGGAGAAGAACATAATTCAAAACAAAATTTTCATCATAATAATAAAACATAAATATAAAGAATAAACATGGTATAATTTTTTTATATCCATAAAATGATTATGTGTCATAAAAGGATGTCATCATAGATGAGAAATACCATTAAAATATTACTTGGAAAATTTCTTGAGGAAAATACAATTATCATTTAGTAGTTAGTTTTTTGAAATTCTAAAAATCCAAAATATTAAGAAAAAATATTTACTATAATATAAAACTATGAAATTATAATTTAATATTTGAATTTTTGATTTTTCATGATTGTGATAAATTCCCTTAATGTCGTATAAGTTAAAATAAAACATTCCTTTCATACTATTGTTAACATTTGAAAATTAAATCATTCTAAATATAAAAAGAATATTCCATTTAAACCTATTTTTAAAAATTATATCATGGAAAAAATGACTTAAAATTTAATATAAAAATACTAAAAACACTATTTAAAAGAATTTTATATAACCTATTCAAGAAATAAAAAACTATTTTTGACTGAAGAGAGAAATAATGTCAATTTCCTAAAAAAAACTATTTATGTCTCTTGAATTCATATAGGGGGGAAAATGAAAAAATTGTAATATCACAAAATAAACATAGTATATAAAAATTAAATAGTTTATTTAGAGTTTTATCTTGAAATATCACCATCAAAAACCATTTAAAAATAATCTTGATAAACAATGAGATTGTAACATAAAACCATTATCACAAGTTCCACTTTCGTTCAAAGTTCACTATACTCCAATATAATTAATTTTAATTTATTATAATTATATATAAGAATTCAGTACAAAACAACATGTAACATATTATTCATTTATAATATTTCAAAACGCATTTAGTAATTCCTTATTAAAATAATTGTTTCAATGTGTTAAATGATTCATTTCTTTCATAATAATTATGCCTCAGTAGATCCAATCGTTTTACATCATGGTTACATCATAAAAAATATTTAAATAATAATATAAATATAATATATATATATATTCAATATATATATATTTACCTTAAACCACATAATTGATAGATAGAAAAATTAATAACACCATTCATAAAGATACTATGTTGTATGTAAGCATAAATGTTTTCACTTTTTAATGGATGGAATGAAATAAAGGTAGATTATAATTTAATTTATAGATTTATTACTATATAAAATATATAATGTAAGATACTTTTTTTGACTCAGGTATGGATACTCTTATATTCTTTCCAATACTTTTTTGGACCTAATATAGATGCCTAATGAGTATATAGGTGCCTTAGTGGGTGTCTAAGGCTTATTTGGAGTCTGAAACGTAGCTTCATGAAATAAATAGGTGGGATAAATGGTTAGTAGAAACCATTTAAGGTAGGCTACCCAGTATATTATAACCATGTGGTGCTAGATAATGGGGTGTTGTAGGGAACACAGTTTTCCCTAACTATGCATTAGGGGATTCACAGCCTTGCGAAAAATAATATACATGTTGCAGAAGTTTTTTTCATTTTTGGTGCATATTTTCCCGAACTATGTGGACTAACCATGTGAAATGACCCTCCTTATTGAAGATGTCACGTGTTTGGAGAATGTTTTGGCCAACCGTGCAACCAAACCTTGTGATGTGTATTTTTGGGTGATTTTACCAAAATTCCCTTACTGGTATGTTTTAAAGATATTATTTCCTTATTTACTAAATCTAGTGGAAAACACCTTCCAAATATCCCATTTTGGATCCACATGAATACTAATCTAGAAATTCATCTCATTCACATATCCAAATTCTTTTCAAAGTAGTGTCCGTATTATTAGATCCACTCTGGTAAGATCTTAATTCCTTTTTATGCATTATTAGTTTATCTTTCTCTCGACGGAGTTATTGAGGTGTAGGATCATATTCCTTATTATAAGGGTTTTGATCCACTCAGATGATCTATTAAAATATCATCCAAAAAAGATCCTAATACTAGATGAGGCAAGTTGTACGGGTTTGAGGTAGGTGTTCTATCACTCATCCCTCATGATTCTTCATTTTATAAATTATCATGTGTGCCCACTGATTTCATCAGGATTCACCTATTCAGCTAATGTTCCTTGCTTATAGACATTTGAAACGTATTATAAAGCTCTCATTAAATTTATTATCCATATTTGAATGTTGTGACCTCAATGAAGACCACCCCATGTACGGTGTTTTCCATATTTTGGCTTTTAATGGTTGTGAATGATATTGTGCGCCATCGTTCAGTTGTGCTAGGGTTGTACCCTACAAATGGTTAACCATCCATAATTAAATAACCATTTTATTATTAATGTCCAACATGTGTATGAATATCGCATGACCTACTATGTTATGTGATTCAATTTGATAATACAATCTTAAATGAAATTGGAAACAATACTTTGTATATGACTTGTCCTAATTGGACGTTTCAATAGTAATTTGAAAGTATAGTATTGATATCACTTATACTAGTTTATATTAAATTAATTTCACATTTTTTCTCATAAATGACATGTATTATCATGTTTATTAAAAGAAAATAATAGAATTAAGTAATTAAATATGATATGAATGAAATTTTTTCATGCCTTGTTAGCATTTTCACACAAATAAAAGGAATTCCATAAACCAAATTAACTTACCAAACAACATGACTCTGACGTGGACTAATTAATTAAATGAATGAATTAAAAGGTTCCTTGTATATGGACCTTGAAATTATAATAGGAGTGGGAAGACTCATGTTATCTTTTGGATTCCCATAGGAATTCCTTGAGCTCTTTTGGATTCCATTAGAATTAATGGATGACAGTTTCCAAGAATGATACCCACCTTGGAACCTGGTCCTCTTTTATTAGTGGATTCCTATAATAACTCTATATGATACCTCCTTCATTATTAGTATAAGATTAATTGGATACATTCCTTGGATCTATCATGACATCTATTGATATGATGTACCTTTGATACACCCTTGGTACAAGTCACTGTTTATCCCATTAACCTTGGATGTTTTCCTTGGACTCTGTTATAATTACATTACTAGAGAATTCCTTGGGATATTCCCCATGGATTAAACTCTTACCCCTTTAGACAATCTATAGTTATTACCTATGTTGGATCACCCCTCGAGGTTAATTTTCCATGTATATTACCTTGGAACCTCTTCATTATATATATCATCATGGATGCATTTTTATAACTTCAATCCTTTAATATTTTTATTATTCCAGGATGTCAGTACAAGTCTTACCTCATGTGACTTACTTACATGAACTATAAAACAATTAATTATTGGAATGGAAACATGTTTAGAAACAAACTAAGGATGAAGTAGGTACATGGGTATTTACACTACATGACATATTTACTATTATATATTCATTCTCACACATAGTTTTAGTTCACATTACATGGATCAGTTTTTATAGCTGCCATTGGTGGTGGCTGTCACGAACCAGCCCGAGTCGAGCCTGAACCGGTCACCTAGGCCAGCCTGCGACAAGTCCCGAGAGGCATTCCCGATCCTTTTGAGATAGTGAAAATCTCCTAGGGAATCAATAGAGTACACAAGGTAATGATTTCTCCCAAATATAAATTGTCAAACAAACAGAAAAAATAAATGGACATCCCAAAATACATTTACCTAAAAATTGAACTAAACATTATTTGTATAAGAAACTGAATGTAAAACTAAACCAAATACTCAACTAACCAAACCTGATAACCAACAAAATCCTTGTGAACCCTCTATTCACTCTCCAACACAATGATCACATGTCTCCCATGGTGATCAAACTCAATTTCAAGCCCGTACAAGGGATAAAAAAAGAATAAGACTATTGGCGTGAGTTTTAAAACTCAGTAGGATAGCCAGATATTCTATTCCCAAAGAACATCCTTTAAAATAAAAGAAACATCCATTTAAAGTTTTAAATAAAATATATAAAGTTATTTTTTTCCAAATGAGGTCCCATGCTATAAAAAAATTACCTGTCAAAAACTGGCATGTTTTATAAATAAGAATTCTAGTAACAATATTCAAAGAGGTGCAACTTCAAAATGAAAATATTTTTCAAGAGGGATGATTCAATTAATGTTAAAATTTAAATAAATCACAAAAACTATTGAATTTTTAAACCAAACACACAATATTTCAACGGTGAGTACAAAATAGTAAATGGGCACAATTAACTGGAACACCCCTAGTCACTAGTTAGTTGTGAGCCCTAGGTACCTCGTATCTCAGTGAAAGTAACCATAATAAATATTAGTTCCCATGGAAATGATCCACTAGAAGGGAGAATACCCATAATATAGTGGTCCCACCAAAAAAACATCATCGTAGTTTGGTTAGTCTTGTCATCGTCAAACTTGCTACGTGAAATAGGGGCCAAACCCCACAGGATCACAAGCATAATAGTACACATCCACCCATCTATATACTCGGGATTCCTTTGGTTCTCAATAATGTTACACATATTATCAAATAAACTTATCACATCAAAATTACATTACCAAACCATAAACACAAAAATATCTATCAATCATGCTTCATAGTTTGTTCAAAAATCAATAATCCACAAAAACGTTTTATAAAATAATTTCAAGGAGTATAACAAGGCCTTGCACATAAAATCCATTAAAAAATGCTCTTTTAAGGCCAAAAACAATAAATTACATATAAAACCATATTTGGTAACCCAAAAAACAATTAAAAAATCAGTTTCATGGACCATAAAATGCACCCAATAGATAAAACATGAAATACACCTGGAAACCATTTTTTTTTTAAAATGTGAAACATGCCTTTAAGCCTTTCCGAAAACAAACATTTGACAAAGGTATGAATTTCACTTTTACTAAGGATATGATTACACACTATATATAGTAGAAAAATACATTTATAAATCCCTTAAAACACTTAGGTTACATATTCAAAACACAACCATTTTCATAAGGATGTGAAATGAGCCATTTTCCGGCAACTCGGGGGAAAACATGTTGTAAACCAAAACCCATTTGTTTGTAAAAAAATACAATTTTGAATGCAATAGAAGTGAAAAAAATAAACATTTTCATTCTTCCAATTCATTTATAAATCCAAAAAAATAATTTTTAAATCACACATAACACATAAAATCCAACTGGGAAGTTTACCGAACACATGACAGGCACTTTTAAACAAAACAATTTATTTTAAGAACATGAAAAGGAACAAAACACCAATTTCATACCATATGTAATTAAAGATACTATAACATGTTAAAAATAACATAAAACAGGTTCTAAAACTCACAAATGAGGTGTGAAAGATAATGGAACATTTAAACAAACACTTGGTGTGCACTTTTACGACAAAACAACACTACCTTTCACAAAACAAAGGTTAAAAAACCAATTTTCACACCACAAAAATTATCCAATGGATGAAAAATAATGATAAAAATATATATCAGGTGTGAAAAATAAGAATATTAGGACACATAAATTATTAAGGCATGAATAAGTGATATCGTACCTAAAATCCTTGGTGTAATGGAAACGCACACCCAATATCACCATCTTGGGGTTTATAAACCCTAAACCTATGACGACCATCCCCAAATGAACAAAACACCAATAAAAATCATGGGATAATTTAAAAATAGGTAGATAATTACTAGAGGATAATATAAAACCAAGAAATAATGAATGGAGGGGGAAGAGGGTGGATAAGTGAGAAGGAATATCACCTTGGAAACCAAAATACTCTTCATCTTCCCTTAGATCTGCACTGATAGAGGAAATAGAATGGCTTGAAACTATTTGGAAATGTTCCTATGGTCTGGAAGAACCAGGGGAAGAATATATGTTAATAAAAAATAATTAATTGAATGATTTATGAATGATACAATATACCTTTGTAAAATTTGGACTATTTGAGAAATGTTGAGAATATTTTCTTTAATCCTTGAAAAGATGAGCTATAAAGAGACAAAATGGAACATGGGGGGTTCGACTAGGGTTATTTTCCTAGAGTGTGAGGTGGAATCACCAAAAATTATAAAAACATGATTTTTATATAAAAGAAAGAAATTATTATTTTTTAAACTGGAAATGGGCCCTAGGGCTGACCCAATACCTAAATAAATAACCCAAATTCACCACACTTATGAACTTATAAGGGGTCCAAAAGGATATGGTAGTTTTAATATGTGAGTGATGAAAAAGTGGAAAGTATAATGAGTGAAAAATATTGAGAAATAAAGGATTAATACAGGGAACAAATTTAGGTTTTAAATCTGGAAATGGGATCATGGTTGGCCCAAATCATCAAGTAACCACCATTTCTCAAAAAGCTTCTAAAAAAACAACGAGGAACCCAAATTATAGTGATTAGACCTAGATTAAACTTAGAAAATCAACATTCATCTCACCCAATACCCATGAAAAGCATCTAGATTTCCAATGAACTAGATCAAAATAAAGACATGAAAAATAAGGTGTGAAAAATCTCCCCACCATTAAAGTTTTCCACCCCTAGAAATCCACAACACATTCCATATGATTAATTAAGACCTGAGAATTACTTATCAAAATGATCCAACCTCTCAAGACAAATAAAGATAATTTACCATTAATGTAACTTAATCCTTTTCCCCAAATAAAACACCAACTCATAACCACTTCCTGTGAATCAACCGAAAGATCAAGAAACCACCTCCAAAACCAATCCAAGAACCAGATTGTTTGGCCTTCTCCCAATGAACCCAAAAATCACCCAAACAGAAGTTCTCCCATGAAATCCAATTATTTGGAAGGGGGGGGGCTAGAATGGGCTCCCACCATTAAATCACAACTAAAATCCAAAAATTCTTTAAAGGAAAGGTCTTTGATATCCATAGTGGGTCTCCCCACCATTAAAGACCAACTGTAAATTAACAAAAAATTATACAACATGAACCATAATTGGGGCTCACCCACACAGGACCACCAAAAATATCCCACAACAACCTGTAAACCCAAGTTAATAGGGTTACAACGTGAACATCTTAACCACCCACTCTTGAACGAAGGGGACAAGAACTGGCCAAAACATTCTACTTAGATCAAGACCTCCACAACTCAGAGTGGGGAGGGAAGGGGACCCAATAATTTGGCCACTAAAACCACACAAGAACTCGAT
The DNA here is from genome assembly GCA_963277665.1 of Viscum album. Taxonomy (NCBI): domain Eukaryota; kingdom Viridiplantae; phylum Streptophyta; class Magnoliopsida; order Santalales; family Viscaceae; genus Viscum; species Viscum album. Next base: position 586,439,278 of record OY728130.1, read on the forward strand.
GAACCACCCAACAACCTCCATCTCTAAATAGGTAATACCAAGACTGCACTCAATTTACATAGGTGGTCCACACAGGGACATTGATCAGAAACCCACATCCATGAAGGCATAACCATAGACATTGTGTGAGGGTTAAGTCCACCATGCTCGTTGTGAACAAGAGGAAATTCTTAGTGATGAGGAACCACAATATAGACATAGAAACTACCTTACCACAATGGTGGAGGTAAGAGCCTAGTCTATCTCCCCACACCTCTAGTGATTTCTTGACTGTGTGAAAAGCTTCACAGCATGGCCTATGGCTGGAGCCCTGATGTTTGAAGCATCTACTGTGCCATAGTCAGGAACTACAAATCAAATTATCTCATGAAATACAGTAGCTCAAAAAATTACAATACCCAATAGAGAAAGAGGGATGCACACCACCATTATAACATACATATAATGAGGAGTGAAATGAAAAAGGAACACGTTGAAACACATGAAGCATAACTAGACATAACCTCTATAACCAAGAGGATCATTATAATAGAAAGGAATTATTAATCGATCCCAAAGAGATCTCTATTTCAAAAAATGGGATGAGGAATTATTTGAAGAGGTTGATCTAGCTTGTGAAACATGAGAAATAATCCTTAGGTTGATGGAATAGAAATCTAGAAAAAAATAACTATATGGGGCCACATCACAACATCCAACACATCTTTATAAAACCACTTAATAGTACTCCAAAACAGAGCCACCAACAAGATCCCATCTCAAGACACAACTAGACTCTGACATCCAGATCAAGAGGAATCATACTGAATAAAAAACTCTTCTAAGACATAGAAAAAAAACCAGCCACATAACCATTGGTTTACAATCCAATGCCACAATTTTTTCATCTCAAAACACTTAAAAACAGTCTAACTTGGTGGATTCCCACATTCACCAATGGTGTTCCATCCTGTCTCACTCACATTCAAATTTTCATGCCACCCTAGTCACCGAACCACCATGACATATAGGTAATCCTTCCAGATATCAATAAAACCATGCTTGTGAGCACCCATGAAAACACAAAAAGTTAAAAAAAACAACATCACTCTAAAAATCATATACCTTCAAAAGTAACACTAACCACCTAGTCAAAATCCATTTTCAAATTTCACAAAACAAACCACACTTCATTAAGAAACATTAGCTTAAAACCTACTTCTTTTCATTTTTAAAAAATTTTAATACAACAAATATACTCCAAAAAACCCCTTCCCATTTTCTAAAATTCATGAAGGTATCATTTCATAATCTTATGGCCATTGAGGCCAATACCCTTTCTAGGAAAACATTGACTGCTCAAAACCAATTTCCAAAAATAATTTATCGGATTAAAAAAAATTTCAACATCCCAAAACATACCATTTGAAACATATATTCAGAGTCACCTTAAAATGATTTACACTTTCAAAGCATTATATTTCAACAAACCACAAGTTTAGATTAGGGAAAATCCAATCCCGTTAAATCATTTCCACTTCCTCCCCAAAACTAGTTTCACCAAAACCCAACCTTCAAAAAACATTCGTATATTTAATTTTTGAATACCCCATTTTCCACTTTTCAAAATCCGATAATTCCTTTAAAAACCATTTCCAATGTTCTCATACAAGGATTTTGAAGACAAAAATTCAGAAATCAAGAAAGATCTAAGAGACCCACAAAAGGGGACTAGTGTTGGTGGGTGGATTGACCATATGGTTGGCAGCCATATGTCTAACACAACACTAACATAGAGAGACTTATTAAGACCATGACCCTACTCTACATGGCTTCCCAAGACATGCGAGCTCACAAAGGCCATTAGTCAGACTCCCCTTGTTATATCCCAACACCAAACAATCAACAATAACAAAGAACACTAATAAAACCGGACTTTCTATAGAAACTCGAGGATCAGAAAGAGAAAGAGTTCGCAACACTCTTCTCCCACTTACCCCTAAAGTCCCAAAAATATGACTTCATCTCCGTTGACATCCCCAAAATAACAAGGGTGCTATAAAAATAAAGGTCTGATAACATCCAACCTCCTTTGATACCATTTTGTCACGAACCATCCCGTATCGACCCTGAACCGGTTACCTAGGCTGGCCCGCAACAAGCCCCGAGAGGCATTCTCGATCTTTCTGGGATAGTGACGAGCACTGAGGGAATCAATAGAGTACCCAAGGGAATGATTTCTCCAAAATATAAACCATCAATAGAACAACATAAATAAATGGACAACCCAAAATACAATTACATAAAAATTCAACTGAACATTATTTGTACAAGAAACTAAAAGTACAACTAAATCAATAACTCAACTGACCATGCCTGATAACCAACTAAATACATGTGAACAATCTAGTAACTCACTAACACAATGATCACATATTTCCCAAGGCAATCAAACTCAAGATGAAACCTCTACAAGGACTAAAAACAAAAGAAGACTATAACGATGAGTATTAAAACTTATTATGTTTACCCAATATTCTATTCCCAATAAACATAATTTACAATAAAAGAAACATCAATTTAAAGTTTTAAATAAAATATATAAATTTATTTTTTCCAAATGAGGTCCCATGATATAAAAAAAAATATCAGACAAAAACTTTCTTGTTTTATAAACAAGAGAGCAAGTTACAATTTTCAAAGAGGTGAAACTTCAAAATGAAAATAGTTTTCAAGATGGTTGCTTTAAAAAAATGTACACTTTTAAGTAAATCACAAAAACTGCTGAATTTATCAACCAAACACACCATATGGAGATGGTGAGTAAAAAACAGCCAAAGAACACAGGTCAAGGGAACATCCCTAGTCACTAGTTAGTTGTGAGCCCCAGGTACCTCGTATCTCGCTGAAAGTAACCATAATAAATATCCATTATTGTGCACATGAGCCACTAGTATGGAGCATACCCATAACCTAGTGGTACCCCAACAACATCATCATCATATTTTAGTTATTTTTGTCATCGTCAAACTTTCTACGTCAAACAGGGGCCAAACCCCACAAGATGACTAGCATACTAGTACACGTCCACCTACCTAGATACCTAAGATTACCTTTAGTGATCAATCAAGTTATAAATATAATCAAATATAATTTTCACATCATAATTAAATTACCAAACCGTAAGCACCCAAACATCCCACAAACATGCTTCACATTTCTTTCACGAATCAATAAACCACTAAAAAGTTTTTAAAATAATTTCAAGGAGTATAGCGAGGCCTTGCACATAAATTCCATTCAAAAATGATCTTTTATGGCCAAAAACCAATAAATAATATATAAAACCAGATTTTGAAGCCCTATAATCAATTAATAGATCAGTTTCATCGACCATAAAATGGCCTCAAAAGATTGAACCTGAAATACTCGTGGAAACAATTAGAAAAACAAAATGCCAAAGGAGCCTTTAAGTATTTCCCAAAACTAACATTTCGAAATTGTATGCATTTAAATTTTATTAAAGACGTGTATACACACCATTTAAAATCAGAAAACCACATTCATAAATCCCTTAAAATACTAAGCTTACATATTCAAAACACAACTATTTTCATAAGGATGTGATACGGGGCATTTTCAGACAACTCGGGCCAAAACATGTTGTAAAAAAACACCATTTGTCTGAAAAACCAAATACAAATTGTAAATACATAGAAGGAACCAAAAATACCGTTTTTTATTCTTCCAATTAATTTATAAATCCAAACAAATAATTTTTAAATCACACTTAAGACATACAATTTAACCGTGTAATTTATCGAACTCATGACATGCACTTTTAAACACAACCATTTATTTTAAAAAAATGATAAGGAATAAAACACCAATTGAATTCCATATTGTATTAAAGATAATTTAACATGTTCAAAATAAGATAATCCAAATTCTAAAATTCACAAACTAGGTGAGAAAGATAACATAACATTTAAATAATAACTAGGTGTGCACTTTTGTGACAAAACAACACTACCTTTCACAAAACAATGCTTAAAAACCGTTTTTCACACCAAGAAAATTATTCAATGGCTGAAAAATAGTAATAAATATATATATTAGGTGTTAAAAATAATAAAATGAGGAAAATTAAATGATAAAGGATTTTATAAGGGATATCGTACCTCAAATCCTTGGCGTAATGAAAATGCACACCAAATATAACCATATGAGGGTTTATAAACCCTAAACCTATGAAAAACATCCCAAAACAAACAAAAACCCCATAAAAAATCATTGGATAATAAAAACCCAGTTATATCATGACTATATTATAATATAAAACAAATAAATAATGAATGGAGGAAGAAGAGGGAGGAGAATTGAGAAGGAATCTCACCATGGAAACTAGAAACATCTTCATCTTCTCTTAGATATGCACCCATATAAGAAATTTAATGGCTTGAGAATACTTGAAGAGGCTCAATAGGTCTGGAAGAACCAGTGTATGATTATTTGTGGTAAAAAGATAACTAATTGAAGGATTTATGAATGAGACAAAATACCTATGGAAAATATGGAATATTTGATAACCATTGAGAATAATTTCCCTACTACGTGACAAGATGAGATCCAAAGGGATAAAATAAAACATGGGGGTGATACTAAGGTTCTTTGACTCGATTGGGAGGTGGAATCACCGAAAATTATAAAAAATGAATAATATATAAAATAAACAAATTATTATTGTTTAAACTGGAAATGTGCCCTCAGGCTGGCCCAATACCTAAATAAATAACCCAAATTCACCATGCTTATGAATTTATAAGGGGTCCAAAAGGATATGGTAGATTTAATATGTTAGTGGAGTCCAAGTGGGATGTATAATGAGTGACAAATGTTAAAAAATGCAGTAGTTATAAAAGAAGAAAATTTGGATTTTAAATCTAGAAATGGGTTCACAGTTGGCCCAAATCATGAAGTTATCACCCTTTCTCCAAAAACTCTTAAACAATAAAAGAGGAACCCAAATTAGGGTGATTAGAAATATATGAAAAATTCAGAACTCACCATTCTTCTCATGTAAGAACAAAATAAAAGGATGGGGATTTCCAATGAACTCAATCAAAACAAAGACATGAAAAATCGGGTGTGACTGGGGCCACTATGATTTATCTCACACCCTATCTGGGTCACCATTGGCACCCAGGCATATTACATGTATAAAATTGTTGAAAAAGGGAATCTTACCTCTTTTTAATGTTGATTTAATTATTTCAAAAGGTTTAAACTTGGTATCATATGACCGAGAATGTGATCGATGTTTTTAGATTGTTTTTGGATTCCAATTGGTATTTTTGTGTAGTACATTATGTATTTTTCCTTGTACCCATTTAATATATTTTTGTAGATACATGAAATTTATTATAATATTTTCTATATTATTTTCAATTGTTCAATTATTAATTATCCCTATCTGATTCTACTATTTCATCTGTTTACTTATACTTATTACTCTATTTACCATTTATCTTATTTAACAGATGTGTTGCACTCTATTAATGAAGAAATAATCTCAACATGGGCATACCCTAGGCCCTCACAACTAGTAAGAAGCCTATGTAATTCAAGGATATGTTCTTAAGGCCTAGTAACCCATCAGGATGGGGGTAACCCTGAGTGGAATTCATGCCTAGGATGTCCTAAATTTGTATCAAAGGGTTTCTTTTCTGGATTTATTATTTGGAGACAATAGAGAAGTGATTAGAAACACTTTGGAACTTGGTTATATGTGGTTCATGGGTGTAGCTAACCCATGATTTGGTAAATACCGAGTTTCTAGAATAATAATTTTTTTACTTATTATATTTTATATCCTTTCACCATTGGGGGATGCACATGTTGTGTAATGGTTATTATTTTTATTTTGATTATTTATTTATTTATTCCTTATCCCGATGATATGATGGAAAGAATAATTGTCACATGAATCATTATAGGCACCTAGAATTCAAATTCCATGCATATTCCATGAATATTGGCTCATTTCATTTTTTTCATTTTCTTAATATGCATGTGATTTTTGAGTGATCCTTGTTTGTATATATATATATATATACATGTGCTTCTATTTGGAAGGGGTTGAGTGATTTATTGATTAAATTAATGAGGTGTACGGTACCTTGTGGGTTGGAATTGGTTGTTTAAAGATTCAATCCATTTTATATACCCTATTGTATTTTTTTATCAGATGTAGATTTGTTTAATTAGAATTTAAATGGGTGATGATTTCAGTGAAAAAGAGTATGGTCTCCTACTCACTAGGACTGAAAATCCATTTAAAAAATTATTTGATATAAGTTTATAAAAAAATGCAATACAAAAATTAATACATGAATTATAAAATGAAATTTTTTATAATAAATAATGATGTAAAGAATAGTTTACCTCTCGTCTACTAGGTCCCCTATAAATTAATCTTGACCAATTACAAATACCTTACCTTATAATGAGGTAGTTTAGGTAGTATACCTTGGGTGGTGATCCCTTTTATTATGTTTATCTTCCTTTATTGCTATCTATCTACTTAAATCTTGTTCTGAGGTGTGTGCTTGAAATTTGTAGAAAACTTCCACCTCAACTTCCCCATGTCATGCACCAGGAGGGTGGTGATGACCATTCTCCAAACATGGTGGGTGCTGAGCCACCGATATTAAAACTAGGAGTTCTACATGAGGAATTAGTTGTTATACCTAATCTCAAAACTCACACCCAACTTTATGATAGTTTTATTTTTCTGATGCAGTACATGAAATGTTCTCCATGACAAGTACCAATGAAGGCTGATCTGAACTGTGATTTCCAATATCATCATCCTCCCACCTTCTCAGGGAATAGCATTTCATAATCTTCTATGTCATGGAATGAGTCCTCCTTGTCTATCATTGAGCATTTGGAGACACCTGCATAGAAGAGAATCATGATTAATATGTACATGTTTCATGATTCGACCAAACACTATTGGGATGTGTTTACAAAGGTTGGTCTTTATCTTTGCATGGTATGATCAGATTTCAAGACTAGCTTCTATAATCAATTCTTTCCTTAGATGCTAAGAGTTGACCGAGCCAGAGTGTTTGTAAACCTAGAGAAAGGTCCTATATCAGTCTTGGAATATTCAGTGAATTTTAAAAAGTTACAACGATTTTCATGTCTTCTAGAATGTGATGATATTTTTCGTTCTATATGATTTGATTATAAGATCAACTATTCCACCTATACTTAGTTGAATGCCTTTATCCCACTATTATTATCTAATATAGTCAATCAATATCATAACATTGAGAAAAACCTGAGGGGTGGAGATAGTACTAGGAATTGGGGATCTGTGCCTTGAAAGGCTAGTAATTTTTCGAGTATCTGGAAACATTCAGACAAGGATTATGTCAGAGTTTTGGTAGTGATAATATCCACATTGGTAGCCCCATTATATATAAAAAGTGTGGATGGAAGGAGAATCTAAAGCCTCAGTGGGAAAGAGACCCTATGGAGTGCCGAACATGTGGTTGTATGGGTCATATTCAATGATTTTGTTAGAAATTTCTCTATGCTTCCAATAGAATAGGATCCACACCAGCTTCACCTTTAGGGGAAGGTTATTTTATGTTATGTCAAGTGGGGAGTTTTGGTAGCATTAGATGGACTAGCTAATAAGGATGTAAAGGTCATATTAGACATTGTTTAGATTATCATCAGTGGAAGAAGAGCAGACTTGATCATGGAAGCCCACCTATTTCACATGACTGTGGATCATATCAATTACAAACAATACAGCTGATACCTAATGTTCAGGTTTGATAACCCTCTACAATATTACTTAATATTCTAATAGCCTATATTATAGTATGCTCTTAATTTGATAAAGGTACTTAACACTCCTTCATCAACTTATCTATGATCGAACATATTAGGAAAGAAATATAGTATTACTATGGTGTAATGACCCTAGATACACCTTTAGGAGTATAACTAGAATAAATACACCAATACAGGGATTTTACCCTTTAGGTTGGTAGTTAACATTACATATCGGACTTCTTGGTTCTACAAATTACTACAGTTTATGTCATTCTTAGTATGGATTGGTTGGTTTTTTATCACACCTTTGAAAACTGTTATAGTTGTATGGTATCAATCACATTAATAGAGGGTAAAATTTAGCTATACATGGGTGAGTGGGATGTATAAGCTAGTATAGATGAAAAAAAGTATCTTGAAATGGTGTAATGACCTCCCATATTTCAAATATCATCATAGAGGATCTGGGTTTACTATAGGCTGATTTCCCTCGAGTAGTAGATCATTTCAGGGACTTCTTTCCCGATGTTTTTTTTGGATTACCTATTGAGAGAGAGGTATAGTTTAAGATTCAGCTAATTCCAGGAGTATTTCTCGTGTCCAATATTCTATATATAATGTCACCTACCAATCTCCAAGATATCCACTAATAGTTGGAGGACATAAGAGAAAATGGCTTCATACAACTTAGAACTTTCCTTGGGGTTATCCAATGATTATTTCCAAGAAGACGAATGTGACCCTTTGTTTATGTGTGGATTACAGATATTTGAACTAACTTAAAGTCAAGAAGTAGTATCCACTTCCTTGGTAATATGATCTATTTGGCCATCTCTGAGGAACTATGGTATTCTCCAATTTCATCCTAATATCAGGATATCATCATGTACGGGTTAGGCTATTAGACATTCCTCATAAATCTTCCTATAGAAAGTTTGGTCTATATGATTACCTTGTTATTCTTTTCAGTCGTATGAATGCACCCACCATTTTAATGAACTTGGGGAATATGGATTTCCACCCCTATCCAGATTCTTCATTCATGGAATTTTTTATGGAATTTGGTTTTATTCTCACACTCATTACAACCATGCTAAGAACCTAGAGGTCATTCTGAGTACACTGAGAGAAATCATCTTTATTTCATATTTTTTAAGTGCCACTTTTGGATATTAAAAGTTCACTACATAGGACATATTTTCTTAAAATTAGGATTTTTTTTTGACTTAGAGAAGGTGAGTGTTGTTGTTTCCTAGGATCATCCCAAGAACATGTTTTATATACAATCATTCTTAGGGATGGAGGGATATTATAGGTGTTTCAAAAAATACTTATCATGAAATTATAAACCTATTAACACTCTTAAAAATAAGGGTGTAAAATTCTTATTTTCACAAGAGGGTGATATATCCTTTAAAGAGTTGAAGGAAGGCTTGTATCAACAGCGATTCTGATACTGTATGATCCTATAACAGGTTATACAGTTTTTTGTGATGAATATGTCATTAGTATAGTTGAACTGATGATATTGGAGGATAATGTATTTTCATACAGATCAAGATAGTAAATGAATGATGATAAAAATTACCAGATGGATGAACTTTAGGTAGCATAAGTTTCTATGCCTTACGTTGCTAGAGACACTATCTAATGGGTGAGGTTTTTTTGGTCTATACAGACCATCAGAGACTAAAATACATAATTTCATAGTGCAACATGAATCTCAGACAGTGGATATGTGAGAAATATTTTCAGAAAATCAATTATGAACTCACATATATGCCTAAAAAAGTAAATGTAGTAGCTAATGCACTCAGTTGGGAAACTCAGGCATAGGCCATATGGGAATCTAGTGACGAATTGAAATTGATTGAACTTTTCTCTGAGATGAATCTAGAGTATCATAATAGATACAAGAAGTCTTATTTATCATCCATGATCGTTACTTATTCCCTCCCATGTAATGTGATGATATGTAAAATTTCACATCCAAACAACTTGGTTCTCTAAGAGGTTATTTCATGATATGGCTCACTGTTAGATTGGTCTATAGATAGATGCAACATCTTTTGTGTACATGAAGGTATTTGGGTTTCTACAAATATTAGATAGGAGTTGATGTGTGAGTCTAACTTTTCAAAATAGTCATTTCATCTAGGAATCTCCAAGATGTATTAGGATATGTGCCCCATGTATTGGTGGTCTGGGATGAAACTTCATATAGCAGGCTTTATCACTAGTTCTTCCACCTATAATTAGGTGATGTTAGAGAACCATAGACCTGCATGCTTGTTATAGATGCTTCTAGTCCTTGAATAGAAAAGGGAGGATATTTCTATTTTCTTTGTAGTATTATTACCAAGGTATTTGATATAATTCAATTATTCCTAATTGTTTTTACTCCCTTTAGTAACATTCATGTAAAATTACATAATTATATTGGAATACACATGATTTAATGCTACATATAATTTTTGAGCATTATTATAATTAATTTAATTGAGGGAGTTTACTATTTTAATTATAATTCTCACTCTACATATCTAAATTTTTAGATTTTTATTTTATAGGGTTCTTTATTCAATTTAATAAAAATAATTAGACTGGTGTTTGTAGTAACTCTATCATTTGAAGAGCCATATAGTCAACACTAGAAGGCCCAAATAATCTATGATGAAATTGGACCATCCATAATTATTGAATTTCTGGTACAATCTAGAAGAACAAATTTTCCTAAACTCCAAAATATGATATGGATTAACAAAAATAATCCTAGATAAAAATTTTAAGGTCCAACTCCAATAATGGGGCCTATCATATGATTTTAATTCCATCCCACCATTCTATCCGGAATTTAAAACTAGCACAACCATATTGAATTTTCACCTAATAGATACATCGATTCAAGCGGATATATTTCACGGTAAAATAAAAGATATTAAAATTATACTTTTTAGAATAAATTGTTAATATTTGAGGTCATATTCCTATTCAAAAAACCCATTCACATTTCATCATTCAAAAAATTGTTGATAAAAATGGAGTGTTGTACATTGTATAGTAAAATAACCATAACTTTTGATATAAAAATCCAAAGGCCACAAAATTTTAATAGTATATATAAAATATCCTTATTTAAAACTTTTAACATGAATATATCTCAAGATTATACTATTTAGAATTTACAATATTCAATCAAAGTGGAGTGGAATATTTGGAATGCAAACAATCCGACTGCTTTGGTAATAAATACATCCCCCTTTTCTCCTTGCAATGATTTTTCATTTTTAGATAAAATAATGATAGGTTCGAATGAACAAAGATTTTACAAAGTATTAGCAGGGTCTTACACACTCAAGTACCTACTTGATATACCATTCCTCCATGATTTTGTTTATTTACTTTTCTGTTCTTCTTCTTTTGTAATATCGTATGTGTTTATGTTGTAACTTTATTTTAATGCATGATTCTTCACAATCCAAAATTATTCCCATACACCCTATATTATGTAATATTAATGGTCTTAAAATAATTAAAATCAAGTGTAAATCTTTTTCCCCTTTTTTCTTTCTCATTCAATTAATGTTCATTTTATGTTTCATCACCGTTCGTGTGTGAGTTCGGTGCACAACTATTTTCTTGTATTGTTATTTTAGTTCACATTATAAGTCATCACCATAAAAAATATATAATCATATTAATATAAATATCAATGGATTTGTAAATTTACCATTGGGGTGAGTAATAATTTGGGGATGTTATGTGATTGAAAACTTTTTCTTATTCAGCATTCCTTATGTTAACATTGTATATGTTAAACATAAATTTCATGAATTAATGACATGTTTTGTTTAAAATATGGATTCCATGGATTATTAGAACCATATATACACTACTATAAAAAAGTAATGATTGATAATACCGCCCTAGTTAATTTAAGGCTTTGATTAAAGCCCTAACACATGAGAATTCTGATCAAAGTCTTCTTGTGGAGTTGGTGTTAATTTAATGAAATATAAAGCAATTCTCAATGATATCACAAGTTAAACATCATAATTATGAACTCACCCTAATTATTATTAAATTTTTAAATCTATATTCATTAATTAATCTTCTCATATAATATCTATAAAAAATCCCACTAATCAAAATACAATAAATCAAAAACAACTTACTATTAAACAACACCATCACTAAGGATTCATCCCGAGTTCCTCTATGCACATTATCATAGCACCAGAACATTAAATAGTTGATAAAAAACAATTGTTCATGCTTCAGTATCCTAGAGGTTGTGATGTTGTATGGGTAGACATTGACAGATTGAAGAAAATAACCTATTTCCTTCTAACCTATAAGACTTTCTCATTTGATAGGCTGGGGTGACTGTATGGTCGTGAGATCCTATAACTATATAGGTTCCCTTGTACTGTCATTTATAATAAGGAAAATCATTTTGTGTCATAGTTCTAGAAGGGGTTGTAGAAGGCTATGGGTACATAGGTGCTTTTGAGAAAACCCATTCACCCTTAAACTAATGGATAGACAAAATAAATGATAATGGTTCTAGAGGACATGATCCAAGCATGGATCATGATTTAAGATGTTCCTGGGAGAATCATATCATTCTCATCAAGTCTCCCAATAAAAATGGATTTCATGTGATAAATCAGACGTCTTACTTTGAGGCCTTATACAGTAGATCATACCATAAACCCCTATGGTTTCTAGATTCATAAGAGGTATCCCTACCAGGTACTTATTTCATGAAGGAGAATTTATGGTAGGGTCATATGAAAAAGAAGTGTATGTGTACTATTCATTATTGATTGAAATTTTTTATTGATCGCTATTTAAGACCTCTAGAGTTTGAGGTCATGGATCTTGTTTTCGTGAGAGTATCACCTAGGCATGGGAATATATGCATATAGAAGAAATGGAAGTTGTATCCTCATTATTTAGTGTCATTTGAGATTATAGAGATATTTGGGAAATTATAAAATCAGTTATTAATATCTTAGAGGCATAGTTCCATGCACAAATTCTTCTACATTTCAAAGATTCACCATTATCATGTCGGCCTGTCACAAACTATTGACCTTGGGAAAGTTGAGATTAATTTTGATACTTTATTTAATGAGTATACTATACATGTCATTGACTAGATCACAATGACTCTCTGAGGCTAGTTTATCCATTTTTTACAGATTCTATAGTTGTACAGCATGTACAAGATGAGACTTTGGAGCGAGAGGCTGATGTATGCATACATTTTCCAGAGTTTCTCTCATACCTTTTTCACCGCCCGTTGAAAATTAACTCAGGGAAAAGTTACTTCAAGGGGAAGACTGTAAGAACCCTTCTTTTTTCTCAAGTATGTGTCCTCTAATATTAGGTCTAATTAATTATTTTATACCTAATATAGATACCTAATGACTATACGGATGCCTTGGGTGTATCTAGTGTTTTTTTGGAACCTGGAACACTACTTTTTAGAAGGCATAGGTTGGATGCACAGTTTATAGAAACCATGCATGATAGGTCACCCTATATCTACTATCCATGTTGTGCTAGAATGTTGGGTGGGGTAGGGTGAATAGTTTTCCATAACCATGCACCTGGGGATACACGAACATGTGTAAATTTGCATACATGTTCTATAGGTGTTTTTCATGGTTTTCATATAGTTTCCCAAACTGTGCGACCTAACAATGAAAAATTCCCCTCCATATAGAAGATGGAACCTGGGTGGAGAATGTTTTGTCTAACCATGTAGAAAAACCATGTGATGCTTGTTTTGGGTGATTTTAAAAAAATTATCTTAATTATATGTTCTAAACAACCTATTTCCTTTTTTTCTCACTCCAGTGCAAACCACCCTCCAAATATCCCATTTTGGAGCCTCTTTAAAATTAATCTAGAAATTGATCCCATTCATCCATAAATATTCCATATAATCATCATTCGACTCATTGTATCTATGATGGTATAATCATAATTTGTTTTTAGATATTCTTCATTTAAATTTCTCTTGATGGAGTTATCGAGGTGAAGGCTGGTATTTTCAATTTTCAGGGTGTTGACCATTTCTTCATATTTTTCAAATCCATACCAAACTAAAGGCTAATACAATACAAGGAGAGTCATATGAGTATGAGGTACGTGGTTCATAACTCACCCCTCACAATTCACCATTTTATAAATTATTGTGTGTGCATGCCAATTTCATCAGGCATCTCATGTTTAGTTAATGTGACTTTCTTATAGTCGTTTAAACCATATTATATGACTCTCAATAAATATGAAATCCATCATTAGAGATTATGATGACAACGATGACCACCTAGTTCTGTGTGATTTTCAAATTTGGGATTTTAGTTGTTTGGAATGTTTGTATGCAGTACCATTCATGTGTGCCAAAGTTTGACCCTTCTAACGGTATGTCTTCCTTAATTAAATGAATACTGGATACTTAATTTACATCATGTTTGTGATTATAATTTGACATCATAAGGTAAGTTATTCAATTTTAAAAATCATTATTAAATGAAATTGGCATGTATACTATGTATTTGACTTGGTCTAATTGGATGTTCAAATAGTAATTGGAATGTCTGGTATTGATATCACTTGTCCTAGTTTATAATAAATTAATCACTCATGGTTACTCATCCTTATCCCACCAATTCATGTTTATAAATGTTAAAGGAGAGAACTAAGTAATTAAATATGAAATGAATAAATAGTTGCATGCCTGGTTAGCCTTGTCACACTAATGAAAGAAAATTCATGAACCAAATGAACTTACCAAATTTTTGTACTACAACATGGCCAAATTAATTAAATAAATCAATTAAAAGGTGACTTGTATACATAACCAGAAATTACTATAAGAGTCTTCTAACTTGAGTTAGATTTTGGATTCCTAAGGTAATTCCTTGATCACTCGTGGACACTACTCAGATTCAAGGATGTTAGTTTACAAGGGTGAGACCAACCTTGGAGCCTGGTCCTCATTTATTAGTGAATTCCTTGTAAGTCACCATAGGATCCCCCACTCCATTATTATTATAGGATGCCTTTGATAAACTACTTGTATATACTATGACTTGTATAGACATGAGAAAACATGGATACACCCTTGTACCTAGTCACTGCTCATCTCATTTTACCTTTTATATTTTCCTTGGACTCATTTAAAAATTAATTATTGTGGAATTCCTTGGGTGATTCCCCTTGGATTAAAAACTTTACACTTTATCTTGGAAATAAGTATTACATAGTTTGATTGATCATTGAGGCCGTTGTTTCATTGGTTATTAACTTGGAGACACTTAATTATTAATAACATCATGTATTCATTGTTATAACATGGGTCCTTTACTATTATTATCATGTAAATATTTCATTGTTGGTTTTACAACATGTGAATTACTTAAATTAACTGGATTATAATTAATTAACAACCTGGTTACATGATTAGACAATGGATGAGGTTGAAGTAGGTACACAAATATTTAATTAAAGTACTGATTTACTTTTATATATGCATTCTTGCACACTATTTATGTTTAAATTACATGGATTGGAGGTTATAGACACCATTCGTGGTGGCCTATTGAGATTTACCTAAAACCCTATCCAATTTTTCATTGGAACCCAAGAATATTACATGTATGCATGTGTAGACAAAGGGAAGCATACCATTTCTGACACATAATTGCTTTATTTCATTATGTTGGAGTTGGGTAAAAGAAGAAACAATGGGATCATAGGATTCTTTGATAGTAATTGGATTTATTTTTTTCTACGTTTTTATAGCATGATATTTTTTTCTTCCTTGTATCCATGTTTCCTAGTATTGTAGATACATGGCATGTATCATCATCTTTTGTATATGATTATCCATTGTATAGTAGTTTATTATTCACGTATGACTCTATTTTACAATTCTTTTACTTATTTTTCTTCCTCTATTTACCTATTATCTTGTTAAATAGATTTGATACACTCGTAATGAGGGAATAATCTCCCCACAGACACACCCTAGGAACTCGCTACTAGTTGGAAGCCTCTGGCATTTGGGGAGACTCACATGAGACCTAGTGATCCACCAAGATCGGGTAACCAATGAGTGGAATCTAGGTTCAGTGCATCACATATCATATATACTGTTAAAAATTATCTTTATTATCATCACTATAATGTGGAAATAAAAAATGAATCACGTCACTTTGTTCAGGTGGTAGTCTATATATAAGCATGAGGGATGTTATAATTTTCAAAATGCTTAGAAGGTAAGAAGATATATATACAATTATCATTAATAAGATAAATTATTTTATAAATATAATAGATAAACATTAAACCGATCATAATACTCATCCATAAAATAATGTGATACGAAACTAATTGTATCGCAACATTGAGACTGTTAGTCATTAATATGAATGAATGATACCTTCACTTCCCATTGGATGGGAAAAGGGTTGATATTGTTCATTTAAAAATAATAAAAAAAATTATGTATATTGATCATAGTTAATTTATTATTTTATGATAATTTTAAAATATTTATAAGAGGACTAAGGAAAATTAAAATGAAAGTGATCAGTTAAGGAGATAACGTTTTCTTTGAAAGAACTCCTTTAGATCACCACATAAGGATACTATGAATTGTCTTTTGGGAAGAAAAAAACTTCTAAAATGTGTCCAATAATGTTTATAAGTTAATTTGGTAGGTTATGGTCAATATGTAATTCCTAACATGGTGTAAATAAGAGAAATGAGGGGTGTCCTTTTATAGGGGTTGGGAAGGATAGAGTTAAAATTTATTAAAATATTAAAACATAATCAAGTAATTATCAATAAAAATGATTCCAAAGGGAAAAGAATTAGAAGAAACATAGAATAGTTTTACAATAAAATAATCTATGAAAACTTAGATATGTTTCTCTGTCATTTTAAACCATATTGTTTTGATTAATCTATACATTATTCAATTTTTACAACAATTGCAGTAACAACTATTTAAATCTTAGAGGACAATGAATGTTACCATAAATGTGAAAATGAATCTTAAATAGACCATGGTTGATGTTTTGAACCATATTCAATTTACTTGTTTGTATATAAACATTTTTATGAATTTTAAATTATTTTATAATATTTTTATTTTATAAAATATCGTTAATGCCAAATTTCAAAATATTTTCTTAATTTGATTTTAAAGAAACCACGACAATGATAAAATTATAATAAAATATTTTAAAATATCCATAATATTAAATACATATATGAAATTTCATGTAGCATAATAATTCCCATAAATTTTAATATTTTTTATATTTTTAATGTCATTTATTTCATTTTTCTATTAATCAAATAAATATTGTGTCGATGTTTCATAAGTATTTAAGATAATTATTAAATAGATATATATTATTAATAAATCAATATAATGAAAATAACAATTTATCTTTAAAATAAACATTTATAACCAAAATTATCCTCCTTTTATAATTACATAAAACATTAGATATATTAAAGTCAACAGAGTGACCCTTTTTATTCATTATTTTCTTAAATTTAAATAGAGTTCATATTGAAAGAATTATTTTTTTATTAAATGATGAGTTTAGAAGACGTTTTTAATTGAATAAATAAGAGTTACAATAGGAGGGAAATACGAAGATACAAAATTTAGGGCAATAAATAGATGCCCTCATATGTCAAGTAGATCTAGATCTCGTACTCATGCTATGATGAGACACACACCCACCTGGACCTCTAAGATGGAATCCCCTTATCTATGTTTAACCTACATCCACGAACCTCCATCATCATTAGAGCATTCATCTTTTTTGACTGCCATCTTTTCATAAACTTCATGCACAAAAACATTAGCAACTGCTTCCTCTTCACTACTACCAGAGGAAAGAAAATGAAATGCATTTTTAAAGATAAAATTTGAATATTTTAGACTTTTATCACTGCTTGAATAGATAATGACACATCTCTCAGTATTCTTAACTCGTTTTATACCTAAGGGATTTGCATCAAAATCCTTAATTTGTTTCTGTTTTCAGGAACCTTTTTTCCTAAATTGATTATAGAGGAAGCATTTTCAATGCCTCCATCCATAAGAACCTATATATATTGAATTTTACTAGGTGATGTAGCTAGGGTTGCATCCTCTATAGACTGAGGCACAAGAGTTAAATCAGTGGTCTCTACAGGAAACCATTATTCATACCTAGTTTTAGAGGAAGTCTCTACAATGCTTCCGGCCAGAAGATCCTTTATGTATTAAACTCTTACAGGTGATGCAAACTCTAGTGGCTGATTTCAAGACTTGCATAAATCCAAGAATCCATGAGCAGACTCGAGAACATCAAGTTGATGAAATATAGTAGAAACTCCAATTATATGCAACTGGTCGGAGTCTAAAGAAGGAGGATGAGCAAGATTTAACATAACCAGATTTTAAAGTTCATGAGAGCACGAAAAAGATTCAGCAGAGAGAATTTCCCTACCATGATCAGACCCATCATTTCCTACACGTATCATGGATTTATCCATACTTATTGGTTGTACAACTATTGGAAATTAGTCAGAATGTGGCCTTTTATCTTTGGATTTCAAAGAGATAACATCCTCAATTTTCTCATTTCCCTTTTATCCTTTAGAGGCCTTCAACTTCTGTTGATTCCACATTTCATAATCAACATCAGATTGGATAGAGAACTCCTTTGAATCCGAAATGTCAACATATTCATCTTCAGTCTTTTCATTCCTAGAAACATAGTGAGATTTTCTGGTGGTGAGATGTGGTACACTGACTAAGTCAACCCAGGACATTTTTTTCTTGTTAACAATCATCGGATCTAAAGAAAAAACCCTAGATACATTATTTGGGGCGTAGCATGAGGAATATCTGAACCTACACCAATTTTATCAGGGCTCTTAGCCTTATCTTCTCCTTGTGATTCTACAACTCCCTCTGTATTTGTAAGATCTTGGATAATTTTTTTGTAAAATACATTTTTCAGAAGAATGTATAGAATCATCCCATTCTAGATTGTTTATCTGAGAAGTGGGAACAACCTATACTTTTTTATGTCTTCTATAGTTTCTATAGGCGTCCCCTTTAATAAGAAGATTATTCAGACCATATTACTATGACAGTTAGATTTCAAATAACCTATGATCCCACAAGTGTTACAGAAGGGAGGAGTACTTTCATTCTCAAATCTCAAACATACCTTATATTATGGTGTTAAGAGAACAACATTGTCTAATAGCAGTGAACTAAAATCAACTTCTACTAGCACTCTTGAAAAATTACGGAAGCTGGCAGTTTCTGTTGCATTGCCCATTCGAATTGGGATTCTAATAACTGAGGATATATCGAAAAGAACATTTTGAGAAAAATAATATAACATCAGATTTATTATTATCTCATTCCAAGAAAATATATTAAATTAAAGATATAAAATTTTATTCTATATAATATATATATATATATTATTAAAATCCTGAAAAATAAAGATTAACTTAATCTATTAATATAAAAAATCATTGCATGTCTAAATACAAGTTTTTTTAGGATTAAATTAATTTATTTAATGGCCATGTTATAACATTATACTGTATTATGGTATATTTGGACTCAGGGTTTGGTGTATCAAACGTTGTTGAAAAAAATAAATTTATTTTAAAAGAAATATATCATAAAATATTAGGGTAATTAAACTATACCTCCCATAAAATAAATTTCACACTAAAAATTTCATAATGCCGATACAAGTAAATGAGTATTCCTCTATTTTATTATAACCCTAGGTTCTCAAGTAGCTTCTTTCAATTTATGATTCCTCTAGAGAAATTAACCATGTGAGTAGTCTTTTTTTGTAGAAACATATCTCTATGGTCTAAGATATATATTAATTTTTTATTTATATAAAATATCATTTTTCAGTGGTATGACCATTGATATGATTAAAAATGAATGATTAGCTATTTATTTTCTCAGGAGAGATATGTGGAGCACATCATGAACTTGACAGAGGATTAGTGGAAGAACATAGTGATAATGTACCATCCTAAAAAAATAAAGAATCTCAAAGTAGACAATATATATGGGTTTTATCATTCCATTATTTCTGAATCTCATAACTTTATTACAAAGAGATATTTTTTAGAACACATGCTAACCAACTTCAAACTCTAGATGTTTTCAGGTTTGTAACGTCCCATGATCTAGCACTCATTCACTTGGTAGAAAGGGTTATTTACGAGACCTCAAGCCCACATACCTATATTCTAGAGGCTACCAAAAAATAGTGGGATGTGATATGTATAGTGTAGAGACTATTCCCCCAAGTTACAGAGTTACAATACAATAGAAATAATCATATAACAATAAATATCAAAGTACCATAAATAATGAAAACAATAAAAAAACGATGAAAAAGAAAACAATAAAATATAAACTGAATAATGTAATAAAAATTAATTTAATTTTATAATTTAATATTGGAATGTAACGAAATATTAAGCTATAAGTAATAAAAATAAAATACTATGAGACTCAAAAGTACACGGTCCCAAACCCCATGTCAGTCTCATCTCTAAACTTCATACCATTCTAAAAGTAATAATAAACATAAAGACCCCTTTCCCTTGTCCAATACTTAATCCATGTAATATCCTTGGCTACCAAACATCAGCTAAAAAAGGGTATGAGTATAACTCAATAGTTCAATCCCACTGTATCTAAATATAACTAGTTTGATAATAAGTGAATGCAATAATTTAGCGAAGAGGTGTGATAATTAATAAAAGAGTTGGAATAGTAATACATAAACTTTCTTCTTCACCATGCTATAATTAATCTAAGCATTTTTTCCGACTATTCTAACCATAACCATATAACCATGCTAAATCATAACCTTCTTCAGTTTCATACCAAAATAACTCTGAGCATATATGAAAATCATGCAATCTATGACCATATATCCTTGTTATAAATCACACAAATCTTTTCCAAGAACTCTATATAATAATTTAACATATGAATCATGTTTGGGCATAATATATAATCATTTCATATTGTATCATGCCCATGTTTGGTATGTAATCATTTTAGCACATTTCACTAGGGATATCCTTCTATATAAGTATTACAACACATGTTAAGGCCACGATCAATATATAAGAATTATAATATGAGTCACTGGGTATAGACCTCTATATAAGAATCACACCATGTTTTAGGGTAAATACCGGTATATAATAATTTCATCATTTATCACTAGGTACAATAGCGAGGATATCACAATATCACATCATAAGGCTCAACGGATAATTAGGATAATTACCATTTATCATTAAATTATATTTTTTTTATCATTTGGTCATAAAAAATATCATTATAGTTATTTAAAAAAATTGGAAGCCAAGATGAATCTATATAAATAAGTCCCCCAAATCTAATATCATCGTAAAGAGAGTTAAGGCATTAATCAATTCATTTATAATCAAGGGTTCTCTCACCTAAACGTTAGCCATAATCTTGGTCATAAAAAATGGATCCAAGGAAATTACAATGAATAATCCATTTCATCATTAATTAATTATTCACATTCTATGTTGGTTTAACTGAAATATTATGCATATTTTTCAATTAAACAGATCATAGGGTTAATGATTAAACCCCTACATTTAAATGATAATCAAACACCACTTCCAGTTAGATTCTCCAATAAGATCGACCGTGTAGATGATTTCAAGAAGTATCCATGATCATAACATATCCAGAACAAACAAAAATAACCGCCATGAAGATATTACACCACCCAAATGGATAACAACAAAACAAGATGGGAAAAGTAAATTAAAATACATACCAAGTATTTATATCATAGACTACACCTATGAAAAGGATTATAGTGCTCTAAAATCACTTGGGAGATGACCTAGGGTCGAGAGGAGGAAGTATGCAATGCATGTAATGAAAAATTAGTCACACAGGACCATTAAAACATCTTCTTGGGATATTACGTAGTGTGTAAAAAAATCACATATCATGTATTTCTTTTTAGAGGGATACACTGATAAACACATGACCTCAGGTTAACATTTATCCTACTCAAATTTTAAAAAATGTAAATGGTTTACTTGCTGTGTAACCAATTCATTCCAGGCATAGGTTTCATGACATATTTCTGGTCGATTTTATTAGTCATTTAATAACTTTACACTTCATGTAGATCACTTGCAATCAAATTTCACCCATGTTTCATGTATAAGGATCTGAACCACCTACAATGACTTCCAAAGCATGGAGAACCCCTATTAAACACATTTATCATGTTTATATCTTGACTCCTTCAATTCAAAAAACATAAATCCTTGATATTGTTGTCATTTTCCCCAATAAAGGCTCTTTATCTCCAAACAATACTTGACAACCAAGGTGCAAATGAGAAAACCCAAAGGGACGTACCTAAAGAAAGATGATATCTTAAAAAATCTCCAATATATAACATCTCATCCCCGGGATCTTCTAAGAATCACTATGGGTTCCCAATGAACAAGTATGGACATAGTGATATCATATCAGACTCCCTCTCTTAGGTATCTTCTTGAATACAGCTATGAATACACTGTACATGATCTAAATGAATCACCCTAACCTAGAGACACTTCTCACTATATTCCAAAATCTATATTCACTTCTCTTCAATTGATGCATGATCACTAAGGTAGACATCTTCAGACTCTATCACATGAAATGGTTCTGTATGATATCTTTGATGTTGTGACATGTGTAACATGTTGTGCATTGAATTGTAGCACAGTGAAGGGTTAATCAGTCTTCCAATGGACCGACTCGTCCCACTATCTCAAATGAATCAAGAAAAACCTAGGAACTATCTTTCCCTATTTATAGATATGTAATTTCCCCATCCTTTGAGACACCTAAAATAAAACATGATGATCAACATCAAACACCAATGGCCATCTCTGATGGATAGTGTAGTATTGCTACCTAATATGCTCGGCTACCAACCACCACCTCATCAAATGAACCTCCGTAGATGTATCCTTCACAATACTAGGACCAAAAAGCTCTGACTCAACTTCCTCCAAATAAACAAATAGGTGAATGATATGTCCTAACCGTTATAACACTGAATGGTGTAATCTAGATTGTGAAAAAGTAGATTTTATTGAATGAATACTCCATGAGTTCCATGTTTGACTCCTAGGAAGCACATAAATTCAATACATAATCCCAAAACATATCCTCCAAAACAAAAATAGTCCTTTTAGATTGACCATTAATCAGAGGATGATAAGCCATACACAAAAGAACATGTCATCCCAGAGCATCTTGAAGACCCTATTAGAATCCTGATGTGAAATGAGGATATATGTTTGAAACTATACTCTTCAAAATACTGGGAAGTTGAATTACCTTGTGCATGTAATTAATACCCATATAATCAACTGTGAAGTTCTCCATAATAGGAAATAAGTGGTCTACCTTCATCAGTATATTCACATTCTTCCATAAAAAAATCATTCTTATTGGATGTCCTAGGTAATCTTATCATTAAATCCATAGTTTCATCATCCCATCTCCACTTATGTATGTTAAAAAGTTGCAAATCCCAGATAGCCTATGATTCTTGGATTTCACCTACTGATAAGGGAAACATCTCACCAAAAATATCAGTACCTTCTTCATTATTCTTGGTCACCAGTATTATCTACGAATATCATGATACATATTTTTTCAATCCAAGTGTACCTCCCATCAAGAAGCATACAAAGTTCTCATAAAATCCTCACACAATCCCATATAAACCCATACTCAGCCAGGGAAAGGAATAGAATTTACACTACAAAGAGACCATCCTGATGGTGTGTCCCCACCAAATTGGTTTTCTCGAAAAACTAATCCATCTGGATCAGATGGATGTTCATTCTTAATATATTCTAAAAGCATGGGTATAACATATGTTGACTTTAGCGATGTAAATCTAAGAGACTCCAAGACATCTAGATACATGTCTGCAAAGTGTTCCATCATCCATCACTCATCATAAGAATTTTGTACTTCCTTTGTTTATGTATTTTTTCTTAACTCACCACAAATATCATTTCAATTTCCCATTATATAATATAACTCAACGTTGAAAAAATGTAGATACTCATTTATCCTCCTATACTGAAGGTTCATGTCCATCTAAAAAAATATGTACTTGAGGATTTGGGGGTCAGTGTGTACCAAAATGCATTCACCCATGGGATATGACTCAATAAACGTAGGGAATTTACCACTAATGGTAATTATAAATCATGAGTTGGGTAATTCCTCTCATGTGGTCTCAAATATCTAGAGCCACAAGTAACCACTCTATCCTCCAACAAAAAAACTACTCTAATTATAACTCCATATGTTTCATAGTACGTGTTATATGCTTTACCCGACACATGTAATGTGAAAATAGTTGATGAGAAAATCCTTCCTTCTAGTTCCTAAAAAAATATTTTACAAGCATCTGACCAAATAAACATCCCCCCTTTCTTGTAAACCCAACAAATCGGTGATTCTAGATATAGGTGTTAATAGATAAAGGGCCTATAATAACAAACTAATCCTAGAATGATATGAATTATGAAGATAGTCTTGGGATTCGCCTAAGATACCGTGGATAAGGGTCCACTATCACTCCTACCTAAGAGATTTAATGTCATATGGATTGAATTTTATCAAACTATAAACTTCATTTGGTAATTATGGCATAAAGATAACACTCCCTCAATGTACTCAATATAATTAAATGATGTTGGGTATGATCATCTATTGATGGGGAGTACACCAAGATGTTGTTGAAAAAAACCACAAACTGGTCTAGAAATGGATGAAATAACCAATTCATCCAGTCCATGAATATCACTGATGAGTTAGTAAATACAAAAGGCATGACTACAAACATATAAAATCCATACATACTCAGAAAATAAGTCTGAGGTATGGTCTATGGTCTTACCCTCAAATGGTTGTATCTAGGTTTCAAATCGATCTTGAAGAAGATCTTAGAACCTATTACTTGATCGAATAGATCATCCATTCATGGAAGAGGATATTACTTCCTGACTATAATATAGTTCAATATCAATTAATCCACACATGAGCACAAAATCCCATAATCATTCTTAGAAAAGAGTCTTGAAGAACCCCAAGGATACGTACTAGGCCATATGAAACATTAAGCTTCCAGATCATACAACTGAACTTTCAACTCTCAAAACTCTATTATTTCCATTATATAAGGTTGGAATGAAATTCATTTTGTTCTTGGTAAGAAATAAATCATAAAATTGATATATTGTTTGGGTGGTATGTTTTTTAACACATTAAGAAAGAAATTATGAATTTTTTTTACCACTAGGTGAAAACAATCCTACTAACATTCACTATCACCTAGCGAAATACTAACTATTTATGTCATGAAATAATCCAATATTCACTGAATTTTTCCCACACAACCATACAAATGATCCCACTCACCCAAGTGAGAATAACATCCTCTGTATGGAGATAGGATAGTTAGTTTTCCCTAGTAAAAGTTGATATGATATTGGTATAGAACTAGAATATCCATACAAATAATCAGATGGAAACCTTTCATTTATAGAATAAATGGTTCTCAAATGTAGTTTTTACCACCAATCTCTATTGATCACACCTTGAAACATTTTAAA
The DNA here is from genome assembly GCA_963277665.1 of Viscum album. Lineage (NCBI taxonomy): Eukaryota > Viridiplantae > Streptophyta > Magnoliopsida > Santalales > Viscaceae > Viscum > Viscum album. Next base: position 586,464,892 of record OY728130.1, read on the forward strand.
TCTGATGATCATACTCTAGAATGTGTTTCAATGGTCAAAACACAATCCAAGATTTCCACATTCAATCCCAGACCATTTACAAAAAGAGTATCTAAAAAGGAATGTGCTTCTCCTGTATAAAAAAACACAAGAAAGGGTAGATGATAAAATAATTATACCACATATTGTTAGAATAGTCTTTAAAGCATGTAGATATCTTCCCCTTCTACCTTAGGATGTATCCGGACTCCCTTGAGCTATTCCCTTTTCCTGGTCTGTTCATTCCTACACTAGGGTCCCACATCTCTTACCTTGTCTATAACATCATGTTGAACTCTATCTACATGCCTACTAAGGATTAGATGTTTCCTTCCAAGACTTTGGTACCAATTTTTATCTTCAACCATTTCTATGCTACTATATTCCTTGAAAACCCCACCATAGGTGGACCATAATTTCACAAGAATGACACTCTAAAGTGGGGTATAGAAATTGAGGTCATTTGTGGCACATCTTTCTACATCAATATCACTATAATGGAATATTGTCCTAAATGGATTTCCATTACCCTAAATTCTCTAACCACTATTTCCTTTCTGAAAAAAATCATAGCGACACTTCTTGCACTACAATAATACTTCACAATTCACAATGATGAAATAGAATGGATGCTTCTTGGGGCCTCTCTCAAATTCTATTTCAAGATGAGTTCTTGATTCATCACATCTATAAATATTATCATAATGAACATGATCACCTAGGAACTAATCTCATAAAGATTTCATTCTAAAAATGTCTCAACATGGAGATCTCATTAGCGGCTAATGATGTGTAAATGTATTTATGTTTAGTGAAATGTTCATCATATTCCAACACAGAAATGACAACCTTTTTCTGGTGCCTAAAATCACAAGATTTATCATCCCTTAACATCTCCTAATAAAAATGAAGCATGTTATTCATCTTTAATTCTTTACAATATTACTCTTCTTGCTACCCCAATTTATCCAGAATTCCCAACAAACGATTGGTTGTTCCATGAATAATATATCTAGTAATCTTTACATTCTTATATTTGGGTGTCTCAATTTTCCTAAAGATCATGTATAGATACTGGATCTAGAATGAATCCACTTGGGGGCCACCCATCTTAATGAATATAGAAATATTATGCTACTTGAACTCTCTCATCATATTATATATAGAAGGAATGATGAGAAAAATCTACCCTTCCATGCATCACATGACCCTTAGGAAGCTATCATGAAGCTGAACATCCATATAATCCTAAAAATCTAAAGGATGCTTCGATTTATCATTTTTAGTAGCATTCATATCTCCACTCCCCTGAAAATGAACTCAAAGATGATGAGGTGTAATTTATCTATAAGGAAAACACACTCCTTAGAAGACTGGTTATAACAGTGTCAACCTGAAAATGTGAAAACAATAGAGAACCACATACTCAGATTCTCTCTAAACATGGATTATAAGTGATTTAGCATTACATAACAGTTTATTTCATTCCATTAAGTAGACATAACAAGTATATTATATCATAGTTAAAAAAAAGGAATGTATATATCACATAAAATAAATGCGTCCCTATCAGGAATAATTCAAGTCAATATATATCCCTATGTGCCAATCATGATGCATACAAACTCATATCATGCCTTTTCAGGCCATGAGTATAAATATCAAGAACTAATTACATCATGAAATAATAACTTAACAGAACATATGAATCACCATTGGATAAAGAACATCAATTATAACAGGAAAATAATATAAATTTAAATCCCATCCTTGAGAAATCATATTTCCCCCCGTACATGGGTTAGATACCCCCATGTACAAGCTATTTTCCAAGTCTTGATGCATCATAGTCTTCTTTATACCATTCCCAAATATTAATAAATAAAAAAGAAACCTGGTGTGCTCTGATACCACTTTGTAAACTCCCCCAATATGACACTCTCTCATGTGGCTAATAAGGGTTGGTTACGAGACCTCCAACATGAATCCCCATACACAAGGGGCTGTTGACTAGCAACGAGGCATGATATGTATAGTTTGGAGACTATTACCCCTACTTATAGAGTTACAACATTGTAGAAATAGTTATATAACTGTAAATATCTGACAAGTTTAAGTAAGGGAAATAATAATAAAAATCAAGAAAACCAGACAATAAAATTAAACTAAATAATCCAAACAATTATAATAGAATAATGTAATTTCATTATGGAAGGTAAATAAATTTCATGCTATAAGTAATGAAAAGTAATAGACTACCCGACTCAAAAGGCCTCCATCTCAAACCCCATGTCAGTACCTCATCAAAAATCCATCCCATCTAGTATGAAGAACTCAAAAGTAAGGTCCATTTCCATTATCCAATACTACATCCATGTCATCTTATCGGGTACCGAAGGGAAGCCCGGATAGGGTGTGAGTATAACTAAGTATGTCGACACCGCTATATCTAATAATCAACAATCTTATAATAAGTGCATGAAATAATTCAATATACTAGTGCATCAATTAATTAGATAATTATAATAATTTCACATCAACCATCTTCAGAACCATGTCAAAATATCTCTGACCAGGTCACCCGGCCATGCCAACCATAATCATATAACCATGGCAAACCATTACTAAATTTAGAAGCATATTGGAATATCTATGATAATATCTAACAACCATACCGACCATAACCATATATCAATGGTATAGATCATAAAAAACTAGGTAACACCCACTCTATAAGCATTCATGTAATAAAACAAAGTCGAGACTGGTATATAAGCCTTTTCTTCATGTATTAGTATCAAGACCAGTATAAAATCATTTAATATTGTGTCACTAGTAATATCCCTCTATATAAGAATTACAACATGTATTTGATCCATGCCCGGTATATAAGCATTAGAAGATTACCTACTAGTTATATTCTACTAATAAACTTTTCAACTTGTATCAGGTCCATGACTATAATATAAGAATTTCAGTATATATCATAAGCCACAGTGAAAAGGATATCATAATATCATATCTCAAAGCTCAATGGTTAATTATGAAAATTGAAATTGGTATTTCAATTACATAATTCATTTTCCATTTGGTCATAAACTAATAATATTCCAATTATTTTAAAAATAAATCCAATCTAAGATGAATATATATCGTGTAGTCTCCCTAAGCTCATATCATGATAAAAAAAATTATTTCATTAATCATTTCATTTATAATCAAGGGTTTTATCACCCAAATGGTAGCCATTATCCCGGTTATAAACTAATGGATCCAAAAAAAATCAAATAAATATACCAATTCATCATTATTTAATTAAGAACATATATTGGCATAATGAAAATATTGTACATATATTGAAATGAAACAGTACAAAGGGTAGAGGTATAGACCCCCTTCCTTTGACTGGTGATCAAACAACACTTCTAGAAGGATTCTATAATAAGGAAGAAGGTGCAGATGATCACAAGAAGGATCCTAGATCAAAATTAACAATGTCCTCATTATAGAGATTACACCACCCTAACATTGAATAATGGAAAAGGAAGAAAAAAAACCCAAATAATTACTATGGACAAATCACACAAATATGACATTTATAAAAGTCGATAGTCCTCCAAAATATCATTGGAGACGCCCTTGGGTCAAGAGGAAGAAGGATAAAGAAAATGGAAGGAAAAATACATCATATGACACCATTAATATTGATACACGGGACATTACATAGTGTGTAACATGTTTAAATGTTTTCTATTTCATTTAAGAGGGACACATGAAAAAAACGGATAACCTCAGTTAAGTATTTACCCCGCTAGAAGTTTTCACATCCTGAATAGTTTACATGATGTGTAACCGCATCACGCCCTATAAAGGTTTCATGACATCTGTCTGTCTGATTTTACGTGTCATGTAATACCTTCACACAACATGTAAATACTCTATAGGAAAATTTCAGTCTTGTTTCCTATATAAGGATACAAACCACCAATAACATCTTCCAAAGCATGGAGAAACTCTCATAAACCCATTTAACACATTTATATCCAAACACTATTGATTAAAAAAATATACATACTTTAAATTTATGTCATTTTCCAAAAAATGATCTTCATATCTAAACAAGCCTCAACAATCAATCCTAAAATGAAACAAAAATCAAAGTGGGACAAACCTGAAAGAATACGAGATCTTACAAATATTATCTATATAACTTTTTGTCGACTATGGGCTAGATTGATGTGCTATTGAATGGCTCAGAATTTCACTATCATTTCTTTATCTTTGTTAGGTCCTAATAGATTTTTTTTCTCTTACTTCATCACATTATATTGTAGGTCTACATTTATTTACATAGAGCGTTTCATAAATATCCTTATGGATTCTTGAGTAAAATCTATTTTTTTGTGAAAAATCAACTAGAGAAAAGTGTTTATCCCAACAACATTTAAAATCAATAGATTAAAATATCAACATATCCTCTAGGTTTTGAGTGGTTCTCTCAAACTAAAAATATTTATGAGGATGATATGTTATACTATAACACAAATGAATATCTAAATAATGGTGAAGACTTCACTAGAACATCAAGGCATACCTTAGTTCCCGATCAGATACAATAGAATGTGGTACTCCATACTTCTTTTCCACATAATGTATAATCTAGATACCTGGTCAAGGGAGAAATCTTCTCTCATATCAATGAATTATGATAAATTCACTAGGTTATTGAATAAACCCAGTTATCATTATATCCTTTATACATTTTGGGAGACAGATGAAAAAATTCTTTGTTGTTGTTTTCTCAATTTAATTCTGGTATCGATAATGATTGTAACATCCCCTTATACTTTTGTCACTCAACCTTAACATGCTGACATACCAAGATCCAATATACACACTCTATAATATATATATATATATATATATTAAAATTAACCCACCAAAAATACTATTTCAGATATCTATAAATCTTTGTACTTATTAAATGAATAGATTATGAAGAACTATGTGCCTCATCCAACAACTTCTTATTTAAAACTTGTATGGATGGAACACATACATGGCTCTTGAACCTTATCATTCCATCACAATTATGGTTGAACTCAAGAACACTCCTAATAAATTTTTGTCTTTCCATGTACTTTTTATGTTCCTCTTTAATCCTAATATGAATAGATAGTTGAACACATAATTATGAAAGATAAGATTACCCCATTCATTGAGGATTTCTATGTTAATTATTTTCAAATAAAAAAATATTGTATCTTTTGTAAAACTTATTATAGATAAGCTGACATGATCCTTATAACCCAAATAATAATGCACCTTGTTTTCTTTTTCATAGTGGTAATTTTTTGAGAATTCATAGTATTTAATCATCTTCAAACATCTTCTATGGTGCTTGTTTAACTATTTCTATGTGAATATATACATTAATATCATATGATCTGTATGTATATATAACTCTTTTCTATATAAAGATAATTTCTCTATATCATTAATAAAAAGTCTACCACAGCTTACTTGAAATCATGTGTTGGGTTATTTTTCTCAGGAACCTTCAATTTTCTTGAAGCATAATCTATCACTATATAACTACTGATAAAAATGCATATCAATCCCTTATTTGGTGCAAAAATATAGGTTACACACCATTCTCCACTATACTATAGTGTAAGAATAGGTGAGCTAAAAAATATTCTATTTAGTTCAATGAAAGTTTTCTCACATTCATCTATCTAGAATAGTTTCACTCCATTCCAATTTAACATTTTGATTGGATTGAAAAATTTGAGAAATTTTACACAACCTGTCAATAATATCCACCAAAACCATGAAAACTATGGATCTTAGTCATAGTGGTCAATCTAGTCAAATATTTAATTACCTATTTACTTTATGGATCCACCAATATATACTTTCCTAGTATCATATAACTTGAAAATGAAAATTTGTGTATCTAAAATTAACACTTGATCTATTTTGCATCCAATATTACTCCTTCCTTAGGGTCTTAATCACAATCTTCAAATGAACTCCAATATCTTCCTTCATCTACAAATTGAAAATAATATTATTTATAAATAAAACAAAAAAACCGATCAAGGAAATTTTTTTAGACTCTATTCATTAAATCCACAAAGATAATTGGGGGATTAGTAAGACCATATAGAATCACATTATATTTAAAGTGTCCATAAATTTTAAAAAATGTTTTCTTGAGTATATACTCCATCTAAACCCATAGTTGATTATATACAATATAATTATTAATCATGGAAATGTATTTAGTTACACACATTTGATCAAACAAGTCATCAATATGAGGTAGACGATAATTATTATCGATTTTGATCTTGTTAGGTTCCTTATAAATAATTAACAGCCACATTAATACATATTTATTTATAAAAAATGAATAGATTCACCTCAGGGTGTAAAGAATGACCATGAAATTCTTATATCAAGATTCCCTTGATGTTTTTTCTTCAATTCATGTAACTCAAATGGTGCCATTATACATGGAGTCTTTGGAACTGGTGTATCACTAGGTATGAGTTTGGTTAAAAACATAGCATCATGATTTGATGGAGGACTTGGAAACTATTCCTAGAAAAGTCAAAAAACACCCACATAATAGGTATATAATCGATGTTGAGTTTCTCTCTAACAATCACTGCCAAAAACCCTTTTTGAATAATAATCAATTCGCATTAAATGGATAAAATTTTAATTTTTTGTTCATATTTATCATCGCAATGATAGATTATCATAGGTTAGCTCAGAATATATAATTAAAATTCACTTCCTTAGTAATTGATGTATTTTTTATGTAAATAAATTCAATACATTCTTATGAAAACAAAAAAATTCAACCACATGGAGAATAATGAGATTTATAAGAAGTATATTCACAAAATCTTCAATCAGAGAAGAATCAGTGACTTCAGATGTGATCATTTTACTATTAAGGGGTTTCCCAAATAATTAAACATATAATCATTGAGGTGGTGATATGATACACTTATTAGATTATTATGATTTAAAATAGTGGGTTTATCTATAATTAAAAAATACATTAGAAATTCTAGAGTAGATGGTAAGGGTACCTTTCACCACTTCATTTAAAATAGTAGTGATAATGTTCACATGAGATTTACCTTTTTATATTATATTAAAATGTGTTTAAAGAAGATGATCATAATTAAAATATGGATTTGAATTATGATTAGCATAATTCTGAAACTCCATATATTTGAATCACAATATTGTGAGTGGTGCATTTTGTTGATGTTTTTCCTTTTTTTATTTCATTGATTATTCTTATTGGATCACATTGGTATTCTATTTCTCAATGAAACTCCATAAAAAATATAAAACATGTAATATACCCCCTTAAGAAAATTTTCTACATGTTTCCATACACACTTTTAATATAATGGATGGTTAATCTTTTTATCTCCATGGTTCTCAGATTTTAATTTGAAATCCAAATTTATTTTCTTTTCAAAACCATGAGATTGATGCGTAACCACAATCTATATTTCAACCATGATATTACATCAAATGATTCATTTATAGCTACTAAATCCTCTTATATATAATACCCTTCAAAGAGTTGGTTTTATGACACTCATTAATCAACTGACCTTCCTTTTAGGCTGCATGATATTACTTTAATTGTATATCACAAGTCCTATAAATTATTCCACATTGGTACTAACAGATTCATCATACCTCTACTTTATCTTAAGGAATTCATTCTCCATTTTTTATGAATAATATGAGGAAATTACTTATTGATAAATAACCTCTTAACCTCATTTGACTCCTTGGAGTCAATTTCATCCCATTTCCATGGGTTCTTGATATGATTCCACTATTGATCTGATTCTCCTTTAAAATGATAAAAAAAATTCATGTATGGAACACTAGAGAATAAAAACTATATTTTTAATTGTACTGATCCTTTTCTATGAAACTATTGGATAATAACTCCCACTAAAATAATGTGGGAGTTGTCTCATGGAATACTCAAAAGAACATTATTTAGTAATTTTCTTATTTAGAATCTTATGATGATTCGTATCTAGAAAAGTTTCCATAAGAATTGCATTGATATTTCTCATTCCAAATCCCATAAAATTTGCATTCTCTAGGGAAAAATCATTACATTTCCCCATCACATTCATAATTAACATGATTCATTCAAGTTCTATTCATTGACTGACACCAAAATACATACTGGGAGTAATAATAATCATTTTTGGAAACCACATAATAAGGAAAAATAATTTATAAGATGTATAAATCATAATAGATTATTTTAAATCTAAGAATCCTTGTGATTGACCTAGGTCATTCATGATCGGCTTCTATCCAAACACATTGTAATGTCACATACATAAATTTAATTTAACCTAGGCATACCCCATGGAGTGTCAAATTGGGTGTGCATAAAGGGAACTCTCATCATACGGTATAATGATTGACACGATATACCAAGAAAACCCTTTTCATGGTAAATACCCCAAGATTCATCTACGTCAAAACCTTTTTTACATGTAGTTTGCAGATAAGGGTATTTTTTAGGAAAACAACAATCCTTTATTTATCATAACGTAAGAAATTATCTTATATTTAGGATCATCCGAGGGGTTCTCAATATAGTTTTCTCATCCTATATACCCAAGGTTAACTGAGTATTTCTCTAATACCAACTGTTGAAATCCATACTTTTCATACATAGATATTAAATCTTATTAGATTAATATTCATTACATAACATTTTAATCCACACCAAAATCATATCATACTAGTACCTTTAGAAACATTGATATAAAAAAAAGTACATATGTGAATTACATCATCTCACACAGTGTTATTTGTATCTAGTACCCTTCTTAGAAATATCATACATAATAAATTTACTCATATCTTGGACAAATGAAATATAATAAAGGGTAATATCTGATTCTTATTAAGGTAAAACAATGGAGACATAAATGATCAATTAAAAAACATGAGAACAAGGGTATGAGAACATGATAATAAAAAATGAAAACTATTCCATGTATATCATAGATTATAATATTTACTCATGGAATAAACCATGGAAATTCATATGATATGAATCATAAATGAACCAAAGAACATGATCCATGAGAGAATAACATTGGAATAAGAGATAGATTTTTGTCATACATATTAGAATATAAAATCATTTCATTAGTAGTCAAGGATTACTTCCAATACTATCATAGTGGATTAGGTTCACTCCCCAAACCATCATCACAGTCATTGTTCACTCCCAAGACTATCATAGTATAAGGATTCCATTAGTGAACTAGGATCACTTCCCATTCTAGTACTATTTATATCATTATATATCCATCTTCACCCAATTCATTGGAGGCATATATAATTCTAGGAAAAACTATAAAATAATGAAAATCATACATATGTGTGCTATGAGGTCAAAAAATATTCATCTTATCATAACCTGTAAAAAGTAATCATATTTTGTAAACATAATATCATGGCATAACTCCTTTAAAAGAAACAAATTTAAAAATAATTTCATTAATTCATCAAAGTATGACATGTGGAAAAATATCATGTTTAAAAAAAATTTATCATCATAATCCCAAACCCTATATATAATGAATAAGGATGGTATCATTGGATCATATCCCCAGTAAGGATTAGGTAATATCAAAAGATGCCATCTTATGTGCAGAATTATATTAAAATCACCTTGAAAATTCATTGAGGAAAATACCCTTTAAACATTGAATAACATATTTAAAATCTAAAAATTTCTCAAAACTAAGGAATATATTTTATTTCAAAATAGGCATAGACACCTATAATGGAATATTCAAATAATCCAGTGGTCATGATCGCCATAAATTCTATTCATCCGATATAAGTTAAAAGAAATCATTCATTTCACACTTTTATAAAAATTAAAAAAGTACCTCATTAAAAAATCAATAAGATAATTTATTTTAAACCATATTCAAAATAATTAAACATGGGTAAAAATAAATTAAAAAAATAATACTATCAATTTAAATAATAATGGTAGTAAATTATATTCATGTCATATAAGTTAAAAGAAAACACTCCACTTTATTTTAATGTAATCTATACTATTTTATAATAAATTTATATTTATGATAATTATATTTCAGAATTATTTACATACTTGTAATAACATATATGGCCCCTTTATGACATTTAAAAACCCATTTAAGAATTACATATTAAAATCATCGTTTGTGGGTGTTCACCCTTTTATTTTTTTCATAAGATTTTTTTGATAGTTATGGTCTATGTAATTTTATTCTGGTTATATACTATCTAGGATTTTAATAATTATATAAATATACTATATATTCATTATATATATATTCATCTAAAAATTTAGTGATAAAAATGAATTACATTGTTCATGGAGACAATGGGCTATAAGTATGCATGAACACTATTTTCACTTTTCAACAGATGGAACAAAATAAAGGTAAATAATAATTACGCATGATAGAATTATTATTATATCATATAAATGAAATATATTGATAAAATATATCCTTATTACCATCATTTTAAAGTGGAAATGAATTAAAAATCGCATTGATTCATGGATGTGGTACTCCAGGTGTATGTATGAGCAATGTTATGATTATCCAAAGGATTGGAATGTAAGAAGTCAGATATAATATTATCATTATAGAAGACTAATTATATCATAAATATAATATATAAACATTAAATCCATAATAATACCCAACCAAAAAAGATAGTGATGAAAAAATGTATACGTGGAGATGGTATGTCATATATTCTAATGACCGATACATTCACATAACATTTGAGGGGATGGACTATGAATAATGGTGGTTTCATAAAAACAATAGAATTTATCTGTATTTATATTAATTAAATAATTATTTTATGATATTTTCCAATGATTTAAAGGATGAAAAATAAGAAGTCTAATCAATGTGATCAGTTAAGGAGATTACTTCTTATTTGAAAGCACTCAGATATATATCCTCTTAAGGATCCCAGGGTTGGTATTTTGGGAGGACCAGTAAATCTATAATTTTAATAAGGATATTTAAAATACAATTTATTATAGTATAGTTGATATAGAAGGCTCAAAGATGTGTAAGGAAGATACTATAGGGGTTCTTTTGTAAGGGTGGGGGAGGCCACACTTGGAATATCATAAAATATGAAAATATAATACAATCAATATAAATAAAAATGATTCTAAATGGAAATTAATTATAATAAAAAGTGGATGTTTAAAAATAAAATCATCCACTGAAAATTTAGATAGTTTTTTGTTTCATTTTTAACATCACATTTTTTATAAACCACTCCATTAATAATTGTTTACCATAACCATGGTAACAACTACTTCTATAATGAAGTGTTAAGAATGTTACCATAAATGAAAAAATGACTCATAAATAGAGAATAATTTTTCTTTTCAACCATAATCTATTAAAATGGCCAAATATAAATTTTCATGAATTTTAAATCATTTAATAATATATTATTTAATATAAAATATCATTAATTTCAATTCTAGAACTATTCATTTAGTTTGACTTTAATTGAACTGATAAAAACATAAAATTCCAATATAATATTTTTACACATCCATAGTATTTCATATATATATATATATATATGTATGTATATATATATCTTGGAACTTAATAAATCACTTAATTGAATTAATTTTAATATTTTTAAAATCAATTATTTTTTTTTATAAATTGAATTAATATGGTTTCAGGGTTGTATATGTGTTTATTGAAATTATTAAATAACTAAGTGACAATATTTATTTATTATTTGCATGATATAATATAAATGTCACATTTGAAGAAATATAGAACCAAGTAGATGTATATTCATTTTTTGGATAGAAATGGATGAATCCACTTATACAATTAGATAAAGGAAAGTGTTAGATATATTATAATTCTTTATTCCAATGTTTATGCCATATCATACCCATTTTACCCTTATCAATTCGATAAAATTTATTATGGTTACTATTCAAATGGACAAAAAATAAAAAAAGAACATAGTTTCCAAATTTGATCCCCATAGTTCCAAGTATTGGTTCCATTTTTTAGGATTTAAGTTATATAAGTGGTAGAAATTAATTTTAAAATATGTGTGGAAAACATGACCAAAACTGTTTTTTAGAGAAAATATAGTTTTTTGAATAACGCTAAATTTAAGTTCTAATCTTATGACTAGACAAAATATTAAATGGAAGTTAAAAAATTATACTATGTATATAATATATAGAAATAATTAAAATCAATCACCAATAATTATTTATTTAATTTGTTAATGTAAAAATACATTGGGCGCAAAAAAAAAATTTAGAAAAAAAATATCTTTTAATTTCAAATGATCTAGATTTTATTTCTAATTAGTTGATAAATGGTATCTGTGTTTTATGCATATATAATCAATGAATTTTTCACAATTCATTTGTTAATATTCACACCCACCAATTTAACAGATATGTTATAATGGTATACTATGGTATGTTTCATTTAGACTCAGGGTTGCATGTATTTCATGCTATTGAAATAATTAAAAATATTTGAAAATAAATATATCATAGAATCAAAGTGTTCAATAAATAATATAATCCATTAAAATGAGGTGATATAATAGGATTTATGACTTTAAAATAATCATTTTCCATCACAAAAAACATCTTTCCATGGACTTGTTAAGGACTAGAATAAATATTAGTTCAAACAAACACAAAATATATAAAAAAGATTAAAACTATCCTTTTATGGAAAACCACTGATATCAACTTTTGATATCTGTAAAAAATTCAATATAACTAAATTTAATATTCCTAAAATATTCACATATTGATTATAATTATTCATATTTTGTAAAATAATAACATATTTAAGAAATCCGTAATATAGTTCACCTTTCATTTTATTTTTTTGGTATTTGGAAAAATAGTAACAGAAAAAATATATTGAAGAAATTTTCCCCTTTGATACCAATTGATAATTCAGAATGGTAATGGTATATGAACTATATGGGGGTGAATACACCTTTTTTATAATTATCAATGGTCTTTAAATTAAGTGACACAGAAATGGAGGGGAAAATAAAAGAGAACATAGAGAATTTTTATAGTGTTTCAGTATAATTGACCTAGTATACTCGTCACACCCCAATCAATGGTGTATGGAACCTACTATGAAAGATATTGGTATTTTTAAAACATGATAAATTTTAAAAAAATATATTTTATTGGTCTATTAATGCAAAACCAGTAATTTGTGAGGAACATCCCCGAACCTAACAACACATATCCATTTACAAGAGTACATAAAAACATCAGATTTTCTATAAGGAGAATGCCCAAAGTATGAGAAAATATTTTCAGTCATGTAATTATAATGATAGGAAGAAGTGTTATAGGAAGAATAAACTTGGTGAGAAAATATTTAATTAAATGCCTCTAACTTGGAAAACAATATAGAACAAATATTGCAACATGATATAAGTAGGAAGAGTTATGTTGATAATAGAGTTGACTAATGACCTTTTAAATGAAATAAATAGCATACTCTGGGAATTCTAGAAAATGTATAGATCCAATTTCCAAGGTTTTATGATATTAAGTAATATTTTTTCCTCCCTTAAAATTTCATCACAAATGATATAAAAATGTGGGTACATGATCAATTGATGGTTTAGAGAATATATCTCTTTTTATTGCTTTGAGTCAAATTTATATCATCATAATAATAATGATATAATTTTAGCACATCCATGAACACATGAGTCTAGTATATATATAACTATTTTTTATTCACACTTGAGAATACAATTTTCATAACTTGATATAATAAAAACTGAGTCCACCAGAATTCTCAGGTAGAAAAAATAGTTTCCCGCAATTTCAAAAGAAATCAGACTAATTTAAATATATCATTTGAAAAAAATTCAAACAATTAATACATATTAAATATATATTTCAATGTAATCCCATAAAAATTATTCAATGATATCATTTAATAAATCAAGGTAATTTCATGTAAATAAAAAATCCATGTTCCCATTATATTAAAGCATAAAATTTTAAGAAAAACCCTTAACATGTATTGAATACATCAATAACACTTTGAAAATATTTAACAATAATAATTATTAATTTATAAACAATTGAAATAGAATATGGATGCTAAAAAATAATTTCAAAATATGCTATATTTTTTTATGAACATGATGAATAAATAAAAAATATATTTTAAACATGATTCAAACTTGTAAAAAAATACATTAACTAACGATAATTTAAAATTAACTATAGAACAATGAATGAATTTAAAAAAGTTTTAAATATATAGGAAATAAAAAATTTAAAGGCATTAAAAATATATAATATAAAATATATTTTTAATATAATTATAAAATTAGGTACGATTGGAGAAAAAAAATGAACTCGGTAGTCATATATTTTTAAAAACTGATAGTTACAAGTATTTATATCTATTCATCACACATTTTTATATCATACAGAAGATTGTAATACAATTGGCATTATAAAGAGTCTTATACTGCACCGTTGATGTTGTCCTAGTGCTTGGATGTTCTACCACTATGTACTTCTACCGTTGTGGAGCGTGAAACTAGAACCACTTATCATGTTTTCATTCGAATAGGGGATGTGTTATTTCTATAAGGAAACTTGTACCATTTATTTGTAGTGATACCATAGAAATAAGGTAATGATACTTCTTATATAATTTTTATGATAAGAGGTTTCTGTCATTGGAGTTCAAAGTACTATCATTGATTAGATGTAAGCCTTATGATAGTCGATGTGGGTAGTTATGCTACCTGTGATCTAAGGACTACTATTTTTGAATTCTATAGATACCACCACAAAGGAGTATATTAATTCATGATGAATGAGGACCATGAATTGTATTGATTTCGAAGACCAGTGCATTCATGGGAAGATGAGACACTATAAAAGTAGTACTATTAATCCCAAGGCATGTTGTTGAGATGAAGGAACATTATAGAAGTGGCATGGAGGAGCTTCTATGATGAAATGTGATGAAAAAGATAAAATGTGAATAAGACACACACACACATATATATATATTAATATTGTATATATATATAACATAATATATGTAAAATATATTTAATATATTTAAACAAATTAAAAATTACACCAAAACATGATAAAAATATAAAACATGTTTAAGAAAATATATACACCCATGCATTTAAAAAATAAATGTGTGTATGTGTGTGTGTTTCTGTTAAACATTGATGTATGAAAAATAAAAAAATAAGAACAAAAAAATATTTAAACATTATCATATGCTAAGAACCATTATTTTTTTCAAATATTAACACATAAAATATTAATCATGCTAAAAAAATTAAAACTCATAAATATTAGCACAAGATAATTGGAATTTTAATATAAAAACATTAAAATAAAGAACATGCACAAAAATATTCCCATTTTTTTTATTAGAAAAAAAAAATATCTGGAGAAAAAAATTGTCCCACATTTTTACAGTAAACAAAAATTTAACTACTAAATTTTATTTAATCATATTATAATAGAGTAAATAATTAGAACCATGTTTTATCAATATGTAGATTAAAACTATAAAGAATAATATGACTCTATGAAATTGAATTTTATTATTAAAACAAAAAACATCCCCTAAACACATGTCATGATTAAATGATTAAGAACAATCTACGAATGATGAATAAAAAGATAAAATCCCCCTAAAAATAAATAATATCATACAAAATATGTTCTACCTCTTAATTAATGTTTTACTTCAAAAAATTATCCACCTATATAAAATAGTTCAAAAATATAAAATTAAATTGACATACATCCTATCTTGATCAATTTTTTCACCAGGAAATGAGATTGTATCTCTAAATCATCCTCAACATGATTAACCAATGAAGAACATGTGGAATTGTCTTATGAAAATAAAACAAAAAAACCTTTTGATAACCATTATATTTCGGGACAAATTAGGTTAGCTGCATAATGTTTTAGTACCGATGTAGATTTAAAACATTTATTTTAAGGTAAACAAGAAAATAAATTCATAGAGTTAGAGAATATGGTGATATCAAGAGATTAAGGGAACATGAGATAACATTAATCAATATAATTTCCATGAAACTGGTTTTGAAACATATAATAGTTGAAACCTTCCCAGTATAACTCTTAAGAGAAAAAGCATTTTACATATTTAGAATCTGATTGTTATAACCAAAAACAATATTATCTCTATTTTTTCATCATAGATACAATATTATAATATTTATTTTAATATGAACCATATTAGCTAGTGTTTAATTCAAATTTATTGCATATTTTTTTAGATTAAGATTCTTCTATTGAAAAATCTCAATATTATCATAGAAATTATCTTTAGTAGATGATGAAAAATTTATCAAATTTTGAATTTCTTTTTTTAGCATAGAATTATTGTTCTATATAATCATCATCTTATCATTTTTAGTATCAAACACAAAAAAAATTCAACTTTTTATTTTACAAAATATTTTGTCACTTTTCTTTAGAATCTTTCTTATGATATTTAGTCAAATACTCATAATATTTAGCAGTATTTTCATTTTTTGTTGAAATTTATCAAATAATTCACTTCATTCAATAATTTCAAATTTTTGACAATCATACCTAGATTAATAAAGAGAATAAAAAATAAGAATTATAAAAATTATTAACCTTACATGAATCACACCTAAAAAACCTATATATTTTAATATATCATCAAATGGATCTATTACATAATTATATTTTTTTCATCAGAGCATGGATACATGTCTTCTTCTCAATTTAAAATTCTACAATGGAGTTTGATTCTTCAAGTCTACTCCAATAATCATGATAATAATGCTTCATTTACTTATTTTATTTATTTATCTATTCCAAATTTTTTAAATATTGAAAACATACATTTTGTATATCCAAGTTTCCTACATTCATAATAAATAATAGTGGAGTTAGCTAACATTTATTCTTAAATTCTTCTTGTATCTCCTTATTTTTCATTCAACCTTTTTGGAAGTATGATTTTTTATGAGACCTTGAATGAATTTCCTAAAATTATTTACAACATCATCATTCACTAAGATAGATGAATATGAATAAAAACTTAAGATTTAGTATAAATTTATTTCTTTTTAAAAGAAACTCCATTTTTTTAAATGAGTTAATCTCAATTTTCATCAATTTAATCTTGTTTTTCAGTAGAGATATAATAAACTCATTTATAGAGTATTCTAAAAGATATTTTCTCTCTTCAATAGATAAATTTTTGAATGCCAATTATTTATTAAGTCTCTAAGTGTCCTTTAAATATTTACTTCATTATTCATAATTTCACCTAGTATAGCCTTACTATTGACAATATTTGTGAATCTGTTGAACATATTATTTACAAATCAATGAAAAAAATTCTAAATTCCCTAAATTTATCCATGTTAATTCCACGATTATTTCACTATTATTTTATAATTATTTGATTAATGTGTTTTCAATTCATCTAAATGTTAGATTTAGTTTTACAAGAAGATTTATTACTATACAATGTTATATTAAGAGTGAAATAAACATAATTATTCACTTTTTAATTCAACTCATATGTTGCAGTATCATTTCAAATTAAAGTATCAAGTTAATCCTCATGTATTTTATAAGATCTATCCATGATAATCTAAAATTCAATGGATATATTTTTTAAAAAAATACATCCAATCAGTATTTTAAATATATTTAATCACTTTTATTGGAATTATTTGGCCCCACGTGATTTTAGAATTAAATCTTTCCATTTTCCATCACTAAAAATGTAATTCCTTAGTTTTGTTAAGTACTGTGATATAGTGTATGTAATATAATCATAGAAATATAAACAAAGATAAAAAATCCTACTAAGGGGAAAATTTGATATAAATTTATGATGGAAATAAAATTGAAAATGTTATAAAAATTATTTATAAAAGTTTCCCCTTTAGATCCCAATAATTCGATTTATGTAAAGGTATAATAGATCAAAGAAATACTTAATATGTTTCATCTTTGATACTAATTTTGTTGGAATCACGAAAACGAGAGACAAAGTAAAACTACACTAGAGCAAGATTCTCCATTAATACAAATTGTCAGGTCATAAAGGTGATGGAATATGATCTAAATAGGATTAAATAAAACATCATTTCAACTATAAAATTTATTTAAATTATGAAATAAATATTTGGAAAGAAAAATGAAAAAGATAAAAAAACAATTTTTTTAGTGGTTTAGTCTAATTGACATAGTTTACTCTTCACACCCAAACCGATAAAGTATGAAACCAACTATGAAAGAGTGAAAAACATTTATGGTGTGATAAATATAGACCTATAAATTTCCAATAGGATGAATCCCAATTTTGGATTCTGTGAGAAGTTGTCTCAAACCTAACAACACATTGCCTTTTATTGGATGAGGTGGAAACATAAACTTTTATACAAGGTGCATCACCAACCAAATTGTACTATTTTCTTTCTGAGTTTTACTAATTAATGGAATAATTTTTATATATATTATGACATATGTGAGAAAATATTTAAATTTAGGCCACTTCCCATATTGAAAAGATATAATAAAGATTCCAAAAATATATAAGAATATGGATTGATGTTGATCATACTATTGATGTAGTACCTTTTTAATAATATAGATAATGTACTCTTTAAATTTCAACAAAGTTACCAATCAACTCTCCAAGGTGTTATGATTTTGAATAATAGTTCTTCTTCCATTATGATTTCATAAAAAATCATCTAAAAAATGAGTTTACAGGATCCCATGATGATTCAAATAATATGATCACTTTTTATTACTTTGTGTCAAATATGCACTATCATCATAAATGTTGTGTCATAGTATCACAAGAAAGAATTATAGAGTTATTTATATTGAAAAATATTTGTGATAAAAACTCATTTAAACTATTAGAATAATTAAAAAGAATAAATCATACAAGACCTTGAAATCTCATGAAGATTAAAAAATTTCCTGGAATTTTGAATGAATAAATATAATTTAAAAATAACCTTTGAAAAATTAAAAAAATTTAATATTAATAAAAAAATTGTTCAATAAACTTTCATAAATATCTGAGAAATAAAATATTTAAAATCACTATAAAATTGAATACAAATTAAATATTCCATATACATTTTATTATTAAAAAATAAAATATAAAAACTCATTTAACATAGTTTTAATATTCAAAAAACGCTTCCAAAATATTTATAAATATTACTAAATAATTTAGTAATAATAAATATCAATAATATAATTAAATTAATTTTTTTAAATATGAATCATTTAAAAAATTGAAAAACATATAATAAAAAATATTTTCATAAAATACAATTAGATTTAGGAATGGTAGTTGGAGAAGAAATAACCGGAAAGTCATAGATTTTTAAAATAGGTGGTTACACATTTTTATATTTGACACCCATGTGTTTTTATATCTGATATTAGTAGATATTATAACTTTTGGTAGAAGGTATCTTTTACCACAACCATTGATGGAGTGCTACCACTGAGGATGTGCTATAGTTGATGAGGGCTACCATTGAGGAGAGAGAACATGCTATTGCTCTGTATACTACTATTCAAATTGGGGAGGTGTTGGCACTACAAGGAAACTACTAACTTTGTTGTGTAGTACTATCATGAAAATAACATAAAGATTCTTCTACTACCATTGTGAAGAGATAATGTTTCTACCATTAGAGTTAAAAGTTTTATTATTGAGAGGATATTTTATCATCGATATTTAAGGTGGGTAGTTGTGCTACTACTTTACTGAAGGCCTGTTAACATCGCATGGTTGCATGATACCTCTACCAATTCAATGTAGGAGTTGGATTCATGGTACATAAAAACCTTGAAAATAATTTTTTTTAAAGATGAATTTTTTCATGGGAATATCTGCCATCGTGAAAGTATTTCCAACAAACCTATGACATGATGCTAAGGTAAAGAAATTCCTAGTAAGAATTAAAGAGGATATTCTATGAGGAGATCTGATAAAGAATAAACATTGTAAATAATACATATATTTGTATGAATATAGTAATAGATATATATATATAATGATATATATTTAATATATATGATATATATTTTTCAAATAAAATAAAAAAACTAAAACAAGATAAAAAATTTATAGTCAATTAAAAAAATATATTTACACATGCATTTAAAAAAGAATATATATGTGTGTGTTAAACATTTTTTGTATGAACAATACATAATGAAAAAAAATAATATAAAAAATTGAAAAATTAACACATACTAAAAAAATTATTTTTTGCAAAAAAAAAAAACACACAAAAATAATCACGATAATCAAAATTAAAACACTTAACTATTAACACAAGATAAAAAGTATTGTAATACAAAAAAAACATTTAAAAAAAGCACACATGAAATAGGTAGAAGAAGAAGGATTATATCATCAAAGAAGTTAGAGGGATATTGTTGGTATTGAATTTTATGTACCTTATATAAAGGGTATATCATAAACTTATTATGATGAATTTATTTGTGGGTATATGTAATAGTGGACTATTATCATTTATTAGATCAGTATATCATGGGGTGAAATGGTGGTTGGAAGTATGTTATGATCTATTACAAATAGATTCGATCCTCTAAAATTTGTATCGCCTCTTAGGATATTTAATTATTGGAATAACATGATAATTATATATACGTTTGTTAAGGAATACCGGCATGTCATCATGAGGGACACGGTAATATTATATGACCAAAAGTAATATCTACTATCAGAGGAGAATATCTTCACCTAAAATATAAATAAATATATACTATTTTTTATGACAAGGTTATGTGGTCAGCCAAAACATATGATAACTCAATATCTTGTTATACGATATCCGCTTATCAAAATTCATATAATCGAATCTTAGAAATAATCTATAGCAACATCATATCACATCACATATGATTTATTAGTCCAAAAATTATCTCAAAGATATATAATGATTAATAAATAAGGATGAAATTTTAAGTTATGAATTATATGATATATATGGTTTAAATAGGTAATGTGGGATTTTTGGGTCTTAAAAATGCAACATGAAACAATAAAAGAATCCCATAATTTGGAAAAAGGTATAAATAAACCTAAAAGTATAATTTTAAGAAAAATGATCGTAGTGGAGGAATCCATGAGGGATGGGTTAATCCCACTAAGTGGAAAACACTTCTCAAACTGACGCTCTGCAAGGCATTTCACCACTTTACAAAGAATCCCATGAATAAAGTAGTTCATGAGATGATACATATAGCTAGTCCCCAAGAATGAAACAAAATTCATTTGTCGGACCAGAAGGTGACTTTGGCACATGCGAATGATTGTCCTCTACATACGAAATCACTCACAAGATGGGATGGTACTGATGACCCATAAAAACGAAATGAAATCATTTGCGGGCCTAGATAGTGATTTCCACCACCATAAAAGACTGCCCCCCACTGTGAATGAAACCATTGTGGGATATGGTATTGATCTTGGGCTACCGAAAAATAAGCATTGTGGCCCACTATAGAAGTAAGACCGTCCAGATATCTAGTTCTACCATTATTCTATAAAATAACCATAAATGGGACTAAAAAGAAGAGTACGAATGATAGATAAAAATTTTAGGGATGGTGTTGGAGGAATAATTCTGAACTATAAAGTCACCCAACCGTCCACATAAAAGAAATCCTTTCTAGATTATCCCATTCGCATATAGAGAAAATCAATTAGTGAAACAATAGGTGGATGAACCCTTTATGGAATCCCCTTCATAGAAGACTCTATGAGGAGGCACTATCATTTGTGACATAAGGAATTATTTTCTACCCCTACAAATGAAAAAATTGCTTCGTGAATGAACCCTTTGCATACAGACCCTTGCAGCCAACCCTTTATGCATGACCATTCTGGGATTATTCATTATAGATTATCATTTTCAGATGGACCCTTTCCAACCCTTTATGGATGATCGTTCATATATGCTACATCTCAGACAATCCTTTTTATCCATTTTTATACAACCATCTCTTATGAGGCCATCTCCTTCATGGATGACCCTTTGTGGGAAAAACTTCACAAGCAATGATTCATGGATTACCCATTACATATGACCCCTTTATGGAATCCTTTTGTAGATGTTCGTTAGAATGAACTATTTTGGAATCCATATGCACCCATTTTCAAAACTGTTTGTTCCAGCTGGTCTTACAATGGGGTCAGTGCCCCCGCACCCCTTCTGGGAATCAATATTTTTCTGCGATCTCATCTTTCCAAACTGATCCTTTTGCTAACATCACTAACCCCCAATAAAAAAATGGGTATTAACACCATGAAATTTTCAAGGTGAGTATATGAAATTTTAGGGTGAACCTTATACTTCCATAAAATCCACCCCTAAATAATACCATGAGTTGAAACATTCCTCATGCACCTCATAAAATCCCACTACATGACTCCTATGCAAGATTAAACAAGAAAAGGTCTCTCTTGCATAATTACCACACCATCCATTTCTAGTAATCTTACTTCTATTCAACTTGACCATATAATGTTAAATTGTATGGAACGTTTCCCCAAAACATGAGACTAAACTCTGCTGCCACAGTTCTCACTACATGACAATAAACTGTAGTATAGCCTATTTGACAGGAACAAGATTTCTCCTTTGAAAAAAAATGAGATTCCTTATGCATCAATCATAATATTCATCATGCAATTATCATGATATTACTTCCAAACCATCAATTGGGAATCTATCCTAGAATAATCCCCTATCCTTTCTTATGAGAGGCAATGCTCGTGCTCCACTTTTCCAAGATGAGACATAGCCGGATGGATCACCAGATGTGATTGTCTTGGTAACTAGAATAAATTAGGATATGGTCACATTAAAATACCCTATCTCTCACCATTTGGGTTGTAACACCCCAATCTTCTACGGTATGTTTCTCATTGAATAATATAGTAGTGTGTGTTGTACGCAACTTCGAGTTCTAACACACACCACAACCAATCAACTAGCCGTTATGAATAGTAATACCCACTTTTTTAAATTTTATAAAATTTATCATTCAAAATGGACTTCATTTTTGGATTCGGAATATTGAAATTATATTAAGGTGAATTATTGGTATTTTTCTAAAAACATTCAATTTTTCATGAATAGTGAAAACCACTGAGTTATAGTTTAAGACCGAATTTTTATTTAAATAATTATATATTTATTTTTAAATTTATATTAGGTCAAAATATATACATAATACCTATATAATCTCAATTTAATTCATTGGAGTCAGTTTATAATAATTTTAGATATATAGAATTGTTATTGATCTTTTCACCGTCTTTTACCCATCTCCTAGGAGAATTTGAAAATGCACATAAAACATAATTTTACTGCTTCTGTGAGTGGAATATAAAAACTATGAGAGGAACAGTTAATATCAAGGAGTAAAATGTGGTTAAATTAGATAAAAATAATTTTTGGTGAATATAAACGTTTTACTTTTATTTACCACGGTTAAAAGTGAATAGGGTAATTAAGGGTAAAAATGATATTATTATTACCCTAACACATGTCCTAATTTTATTTTCTAAGTATAATTAGACCAAAAACAGCCTTAGGAATAAAATATGGACCCCTTTGGTCAACTTGGATGAGATTAGGAGATTTATTATTATTTAATTCAAAGAAGAGTTAAAAGAGATAAAATCAAATTAAATAAATAAAACATTTTTAATATAGGGTTATACATAAGAAAAAATATATTATAAATATTAATTAGAAAGATAAAAATATTTCCTACATAATTATATTTTATTTATAATTTTTAGACATTATATAATGTAATTTATTTATGACACGATGGTGATGCAGTAATTACCTAATTAATGAAATATTAAAATAATTGACATTATAAATATAAAAATAAATATAATTTAATATTTTTTATAAATTCAGATAATTTTATAATTTCAAATAACCTATTATGGTTGGTTAGATTATTTTTTTAATTAATAATGCTGTTATGAATTTTAAAAAAACAAAATACCAAATAGTGTAAAAATTGACATAAAGGAGTATTTAAAACACATATTATATTATTAATTGATATTATATTTCTACAAATCTATGGTTCAGAAAAATGACTTAGATAAGGTTATATATATTAATAATCAACCACTTGGGGTTATATTGTCTTGTTATAGTATTTTAATTAACCATATAATATAGAAATACAAAGAGACATGCTAAATGTCAAACTATTTAACTAAGAGTTAAATATAAATTATATTGTTAATATAGTGACCCAAACCTGTATAAAATATATTTGTTGAGTGTTTTTAGACCCATACCCAACTTATCCCAGAAATAAGTCACTTTGGATCCATTATAAATAGAACATTAATTTATTATAAAATAATATTTAATGTTTTTTTATGGTGCTCCTCACCACTCTTATAAAAGGGAACTCCCTATACTCTAAAATTAATACCTTCAAAGCCTTTTAGTTCGGCCAACCCCTGTCAAAATATACTCTAAAATTCCCTCACTTAAACCTAGAGGAATTATTTTGATAAAAAATCCATCTTAAGGATCCTTTTTGATCAAATCATATAGAAGAACCCGAAAAAGAGGTAATGTTTTCACCACCCTCTTTCAAGTTCCTTTTTTCTTCCACTTCTTCATTCATTGATATTTCCATTAAAAAATAATAACTACAGTATATTATATATACGGTGATGTTATTATAAATATGGTACAACCATATTCATTATTCTATCCATCCTTTGAATGACATGTCACCATACGTGCGTACGTACGACTTACGGTCTCCACGTTGTGGTGTAATTGTTATTCAAAACATTATTATTTGGATGGGTATGATAATGATGTGTAATTTAAGTAAATAAAAAAATAAAACATTATAATGTTTCTATATATATGATATACCATCCAATTATATATGATTTTAATATCAAAATAATGATATTGTCGCTCGTGCGTACGTACGGACTACCATCTCCACGTATGTGATGAGATTCATTCGTCATCGTATCCATTCAAGAATAATTTTCATTTGATGGTTAAAAATTATTTTTAAAGACTTAATATCATTCTGGATATTAATAAGATACAAACTATCCATAACAAACATGGATTACATTACAAATCATATAAAGGAAAACAAATCAGTTAACAACCGAAACAACGATAATACAAAGATATTATTAACAAAGCAATGTTAAAAGATCATATATGATATCATATTAATGTATATTATTATTGTATAATTTAATAACAATTATTTCACCATTATATAGGAGGTTAATTTACCCTCGACCAAGGAAAAGTACAAAGTAAGGGTTTATATCACAATCTCTTCATTATCCGAGGTTGTTTATACGTAATTATCTACTGGAACCTCTTTATCATCCACATCCATGTTTCTTAAAAATGTATTTCAAATAGTTATTTCTATTTTACAGACTATGGGTCAAAGTCAATTATACCCATTTTTTTGACTTTTTATATGAGTTTTATAAAGGATTCTTTCTGTCGTTTTCCAAACAATGTCTTTTTAAACCTTTTCGACAGAATTAAGGTAAGAATGTATTTTTGACATATACGACATGTGAATCTATTTTACACCATTATAAAATTGTCTAAACTTCCCTTACAAGCTTATAAAGATATTTTATAAGTAAATTTTTTATTTTATAATTATGTGACTTTTAAATGATTTTAAAAAAAGGGATATTTCTCTCAAATAGTTTTGATTTCATCTATGTAAACATCCTTTGATGGATTTTAAGCTTATTTGAAGTTGATTTATTATTATACAAAACTTCTATATTGTATTGAAGGTTTTGTGATATGTTTTATTTTTGATGTGTTATTTTTAAACCATTCATGTTTTATAGAGAAAGTATTGACTTTTCATATGCTAGTTTTAATACGAATGTTTATGTTATGTTTAAACCTATTCATATGAGGAATGCATTGAACTTAATAAGAAATGGGTGGAGCCCGCTATAGCTCCTCGATGCATTGGTAGGTCTCATTAGACAAACTAGTGTCTTGGAGCAATTCCTTGACAAAATATTATTTTTAGTCTTGGCACAAGGCCTTGACTATGTGGTTATGATAGTTTGGAATTATGCATTCCATCATTATGAAAGTGGTCACTGATATTGAATTTGATTATTCAATTAGTATAATATCCATGTGAATAAGTAAATGTAGATATTTCATTTTATTTCTGCCATATTATGCGGAAGGTCATGTTTAAAAGGCTTTTGTGTTATTTATACATTGCCTTAAATGTTTATGCTTATTTATGAAAGTTTCTGCTATGTTGTTATCCTTATTGGGCATCTGAGCTCACCCCTTTCTATGTTTTATTTTTCCAAGGATGTAAAGAAGTATTTTATGAATGACCTGTAGGGATAGTATGAGGGGATATGATTGTGGTCTATGGAGACAAGATGTTGTTGTAGTTTTTCACTTTATGATGTAATGTAAACTTTATGAATGTATCTAGTGATTCCAAGGATACTAAACTAATCAGGAATTTGAGACTTGATCTTTTGTGATCATGACAATGTTATGTAATAATGGACCGACTCTGGATAACTAGGGTCGGGGAATTACAATTGGTATGATAAAAAGTTTAGTACAATCCTTCGAAGCTAGATTTAGATAAACTCTGATTAGAGCACATAGACCTAAGATGGATTTTGAGGATTAGTATAGAAGAACTTCCAAGAATTATGGTATTGTAGAGAATTTGTGAGTTTTCCGAGCAATACATCCATGTCTGGATATGAGCAGGTAGAGGTGGATCTGGCACAGATGTACCTAGGGGTAAAACCCTAAAACCCAACTTTGATCTAGACTCGAATGGTAACTGGTGCACGAAAATGGGTCTTGCTGCACTCTTGGTTATGACACTCTTGGGGGATATTCTTAGGATAATTATCATTTTCTTTACAAATGATTATGAAGAGTTTATGAGTATATACTTCCTCAAAGAAAACATTTTTATTATTATGGATTATATCCATAAACTGTTCAATTTATGTTAAGTGTTTTACAAGTTTGGAATTATGTATTTCGATTCATGAACTAATCTAGTTTATGCTATTGTTTAGAAATGGAACCTAGTGGAAGGAATATAAACTATATCAATGTACGCACTCCATGTAGGGATTTACCTCCTATTCAAGATAACTATAGTTGAGCTGGTGACACGTCTAGTGCTGATCAGCTAATCACCATACTAGGAAAACTCACTCAGGTTATGAATAATAACCTTACCCGTATGGAACACCCAGATCCACAGTGTGGAGGATCTATTTTAGATAAATTCATGAGAAAACAACCACCAAAATTCAATGGGGGTACAAATCCACTAGTATGTGAGCAATGGATAAATTCCTTAGAGAAAATATTACATGCCTTTTGGAGTAGTGAAAGGGAAATAGTTATCATGGCAGTTTACCACCTCACTAGAGATGCTGACCAATGGTGGTGATAGATTAAAAAAAGGAGGATGATGAAGTATCAAATATGGAATGTAGGCAGTTAAAAAGATTTTCTTAGAAAAATGTTTTCCTCGTGACCTTTGAGTAGATATGGAAAAGAAATTCAGGAGTCTGAGATAAAAGGATGTCGATAATGTCGCAAAGTATGACGCTGAATTTAAAAGGTTAGTGAGGCATGAAGTAGATTATATACATAACCCAAGGAGTATGATTGATCATTTCATTGATGGGTTCGTTATTTATAGTGATGCATCGAAGAAAGGACTTGGTTGTGTCCTAGTGCAGAATGATAGGGTTATTGCCTATACATCATGACAACTGAAAATTCATGAGAAAAAATATCCTACTCATGATCTTGACTTGGCAGCTGTAATCATTGCATTGATGATTTTGAGACACTATATCTATGGTGAAAAATGTGAGACATATACCGATCAAAAGTGTTTGAAGTATAATTTATTAGAGAAAGAAATCAACATGAGGCAAAGGAGATAGTTTGAATTACTCCTGGATTATGATTGCACGATACACTACCACCCGGGGAAGGCAAATAAGGTGGCAGATGCTTTGAGTAGAAAGGATCCTGGAGTTTTGAACAAGATGAGAGTTGAAAAGGATCCTATACACATGAATATTGTGAAGATGGATATGGGAATCCCCATGGAAGGTGAAACATGAATACCTTTTCAAATTGTTTCCAACCCATCTTTACTAGAAAGGAATAAGAGTTCTCATACTAATGATAAAGAATTTCAAAATATAATTAAAGATGTGAATGTTGGGAGATTGAGAGACTCTGTGTATGAAGGACAAATTTTGAAATTTGGGGTGAGACTTTTCGTTCCTGATATACCTGATCTAAAATGGGAATTGTTGGATGATTCTCATAGTTCCAATTTCTCTATACACCCTAGGAGTACTTAAAAGTATAGATATCTGACGGAAGATTTTT
This sequence comes from Viscum album, assembly GCA_963277665.1. Classification (NCBI taxonomy): domain Eukaryota; kingdom Viridiplantae; phylum Streptophyta; class Magnoliopsida; order Santalales; family Viscaceae; genus Viscum; species Viscum album. The sequence goes on from OY728130.1 coordinate 586,493,617, forward strand.
GGTGGGACAACATGAATAGGGAGATTGCTGATTTTGTGTTAAGATGTATGGTTTGTCAACTAGTGACAGTGGGAAGGAAACAGTCTGGAGGAGTCATGCAACCTCTTCCCATACCTAAGTGGAAATGGGATAAAATCACGATGGAATTTGTCATGGTACAACCAAAGAGTCCTAGAAGGAACGGTGCAATATGGGTCACTGTTGATCGTCTTACCATGTCAGCAAACATTCTTTCTATAAGAGAAGATCTACCACTTGAACGTCTAGCAAGACTATATATTAATGAAGTTGTGAGACTTCATGGATTACCCCTATCGATTGTTTCTGATCGTGATCCTCATTTTACTTCAAGATTTTGGAAAAGTCATCAGAAAGCCATGGATACTAAACTTCGTTTGAGAACTTCCTACCACCCCCAAACTGATGTGCAATCAGAACGGACTATTCAAACCTTAGAAGACATGTTGATATCTTTCTCACTTGACTTTCAGGGTATGTGGGATCAATATTTACCTCTGGTAGAATTTTCCTATAACAAATAGCTTCCATTCAAGTATTCGGATGACACCGTATGAAGCGTTATACGGAAAGAGATGTCGTAAACCAACCTGTTGGGATGAAGTTAGTGAAAGAAAACTCGTAGGCCCAGAACTGGTGGATGAAATGATGGAAAATGTGAAGGTAATCCAAAACCACATCAAAGTTTCTCAAAGTAGGAAGAAGAGCTATGGTGCTAACTGAAGGAAGGATTTGGAACTTCAGGTAGGAGATCATGTTTTCTTGAAGGTATATATATGGAAGGATGTTATATGTTTTGGTAAGAAAGGTAAATTGAGTCCCAGGTACGTCGGACATTTCAAAATTCTAGAACAAATTTGGGTTGTAGCTTACCATTTTTCAATGGCGCTATGCCTCTGCAAAGTTCACGATGTGTTCCACGTATCACTATTGAGAAAATACATGACGGACCCAACACATGTACTCACCTATGAGTAAGTATAATTGGAACCCAATCTGTCTTATTACGAAGAACCCGTCAGGATTCTTGATATTAGAGAACAAGTGTTGAGAAACCAGACGACTCGTCTGGTAAAAGTTCTATGGAGAAACCAAATAATGGAAGAGGCAACGTGGGAACCCGAGGAACTTATGATGAAGAACCAATCAAGTATTTTTAAGAAGTAATATTCAAGAAATTTCGAGGATGGAATTATTTGAAGTAGGGGAGAATGTAACACCCCAAGCTTCCATGGTACGCTTCTCTTTGAATAAAACCGTAACGTGTGTTGTACAGAACGTTGAGTTCTAACACATACCACAAATAATCCAACTAGCTGTTATGAATAGTAATACCAACTTTTTTAAATTTTATAAATTTTATCTTTCAAAATGAACTTCATTTTTTGATTCAAAATATCGAAATTTTCTTTGGGTGAATTATTGTTATTTGTCTAAAAACATTCAATTTTTTATGAATAGTGAAAATCACCGAGTTATAGTTTAAAACCAAATTTTTATTTCAATAATTATTATTTTTATTTAAATTTATTTTAGCTCAAAATATATACATAATACCTATATAAGTTCAAAGTAATTCATTGGAGTCAGTTTATAATAATTTTAGATATATAAAAATTTTATTGAATATTTCACAATCTTTTACCCATCTCCTAGGAGAATTTCCAAATTCACATAAAACATACTTTTACTGCTTATGTGAGTGGAATTTCGAAAATCCAAGAGACATGGTTAATATCAAGGAGTAAAATGTGGTTCAATAAGATAAACATAATTTTTGGTGAATATTAACTTTTTTACTTTTATTTACCACAGTTAAAAGTAAATAGGGTAATTATGGGTAGAAATTATTTTATTATTACCCTAAAACATGTCCTAATTATATTGGATTAGTATAATTCGACCAAAAAAACCTTAGGAATAAAATATGAACCTCTTTGGTCTACTTGGATTAGATTAGGACATTTATTATAATTTAATTCAAAGAAGAGTTAAAAGAGATAAAATCAAAGTTAAATAACTATAATATTTTTAATATAGAGTTATACATAAGATAAATTAGATTATAAATATTCATTAGAAAGATAAAATAATTTCTTACATAATGATAGTTTATTGATAATTGTTATTCATTAAATAATTTAATTTATTTAGGTCACAATGGTGATGCAGTAATTACTAAATTAATGAAATATTAAAATAATTGATATTATAAATATCAAAATAAATGTCAAATAAGACTTTTTATAAAAACCAATAATTTTATAGGTTAATATAACATATTATGGTTGGTTAGATGAATTTTTTCCGAGGTAATAATGTGTTATGAATTTATCAAAAAAAATACTAAATAGTGTCAAAATTGGCATAAAGGAGTATTTAAACCAAATATTATATTATTAGTTGATATTATATTCTTAAAAATCTAAAATTTAGAAAAATGACTTAGATAAGGTTATATATATTAATAGTTAACCACTTGGGGTTCGTTTAGATTATTATAGTATGTTTATTAACCATATAATATAAAAAGACAAAGAGACATGGTAAATATCAAACTATTTAACTAAGAGTTAAATATAAATGATAAGGTTACTATAGTGACCCAAACCTATCTAAAATCTATTGGTTGGGTGGATTTTGAGACATCCCCACATTATCCTCTAAATAAGTCACTTTTTAAAAATTATAAAATTAATATGAATTTATTATAAAATAATATTTTATGTTTTTTATAAGTTCTCCTCACCCCTCTTATAAAAGGGCACCCACTACTCTCAAATTCATACATTCAAAGTCTTTTGGTTTGGACAAACCCTGACCAAATGTCCTCTCAACTTCCCTCAATTCAATCTAGTGTCCTTAGTTTGATCATAAAGCCATCCTAGGGAGCCCTATTGATCAAATCAAAAGGAATAACCCGAAAAAGAGGTAATGTTTTCACCACCCGCTTTCAATATCATTTATTCTTCCACTTCTTCTTTCATTGATATTTCCATTCAGAAATAATAACTCTAATATATTCTATATACTGTGATATTATTATAAATATGGTACAACCATATTCAGTATTCTATCCATCCTTTGAATGACATGTCACCATACGTGCGTACGTACGGCTTACCGTCTCCACGTCGTGGTGTAATTGTTATTCAAAACATTATTATTTTGATGGTATGATAATGATGTGTAATTGAAGTGAATAACAAATATAACATTATAATGATTCTGTATATATGATATACCATCCAATTATATACGATTTTAATATCAAAAAAATTACATTGTCGCTCATGCATACGTACGGACTACCGTCTCCACGAACGCGATGAGATTCATTCCCCATCATATCCATTCAAGAATAAATTTCATTTGATGGTTAAAAATAATGTTTAAAGACTTAATATCATTCTTTATATGAATAAGGTACAACCTATCCATAACAAACACGACTTATGTAACAAATAATATAAAGGAAAACGAACCAGTTAACACCCGAAACAATGATAATACAAATATATTATTAACAAAGAAATGTTAAAAGATCATATATGATATCATATTAATGTATATGATTATTTTATAATTTAATAACAATTATTTCACAATTATATAGGAGGTTAACCAACCCTCAACTAAGGAAAAGTACAAGGTAAGGGTTTATTTCACATTCTCTTCATTATCTGAGGCTGTTTATACATAATTATCTACTGAGACCTCTTTATCATCCACATCTGTGTTTCTTAAAAATTTATTACAAATAATTCTTACTATTTTACAGACTATGGGTCAAATTAATTTATACCCTTGTTTGAATTTTTATAATATGTTTATAAAGGATTATTTTGGTCATTTTAAAACAAGGCCCTTTTAAACCATTTCGACATAATTAAGGTAAGAATGTCTTTTTAACTTATACGACATGTGGAACTATTTTACACTATTATAAAATCTTCAAATATTTCCTTAAAATCTTATAAGGATATTTTGAAAGTAAATATTTTATTTTATAATTATGCGACTTTTAAATGATTTAAAAAAAGAGACATTTCTCTCAAATATTTTTTATTTCATCAATGTCAACATCGTTTGATGGATTTTAAGATTATTTGATGTTGATTAATTATGATACAAAACTTCCATATTGTATTGAAGGTTTTGTGATATTTTTGACTGTGGATGAGTTATTTTTATACCATTCATGGATTATGGAGAAAGTATTGACATTTTGTATGGTAGTTTTAATACGAATGTTTATGTTATGTTTAAACATGTTCATATGAGGAATGGATTAGACTTAATAAGTGACGGGTGGAGCCCGCTAGAGCACCTCGATGCATTGGTAGGTCTCATGAGAGAAACTATTGTCTTGTCACAAGGCCTTGACAAAATATTATTTTTGGTCTTGGCACAAGGCCTTGACTATGTGGTTTTGATAGTCTGGAATTATGCATTCCATCATTATGAAAGTGGTTACTGATATTTCATGTGATTATTTGATTGGTAGAATATCCATGTAAATAAGTAAATGGAATTATTTCATTTTATTTCTACCATATTATTCTGAATTTCACGTTTAAATGGATTTTTAATTAGTTATACATTGCCTTTAATTTTTATGCTTATTTATGAAAGTTTCTGCTATATGGTTATCCTTACTGGGCATCTGAGCTCACCCCATTATATGTTTTATTTTTCCCAGGATGTGAAGAAGTATTTTATGAATGACGTGCAGTGATAGTATGACGGGATATGAGTGTGGTATATGGAGGAAAGATGTTGTTGTAGTTTTTCAATTTATGATGTAATGTAAACATTATGAATGTATGTTGTGATTCCAAGGATACTAAAGTAACAGGTCTTTCAAGACTTGATATTTTGTGATCATGCCAATGTTATGTAATAATGAACCGACTCTAGGTAAATGGGGTCAAGGTGTTACATGGGTTCAATCATCCTTACACCAGTGGAAAAAGGATATCTTGATATCTTTAGACCTACCACTTCCTCTTGTTTCTCACACTGATCATGACTCATGTCGGATTAGAGGTAGGTGGTGATCAGGAAATCCAAATAGTCTTGATTAAATTGGGACTCATATAATATATAAGCCGCAACCATACCAAAATCCTCAAGTGCATCCTAATTTGTGTAATCCCCAACTTACTGAACTATGTGGGATTTGATTCCCAACTAACTCTGATATATAGAAAGCCTCCCATTGGTCTAAACCCAACACCCAGATTCAACCTAATGTTCTCTGTGCTACATTCCCCGTAGGGTCATATACACATGAGATACTATATATATTTTGGGTCCCTTGGGTCCCCTCAATGTAAGTACCAAACCATCCTTGACCAGAAACCTTTCATCGAGATTTCCTTACGGCGTGATGTTAAATTGCATAGTCTAGACATAGTCACAAAAAATAAAAATATTATATGTCCTATTATGTGGAACCAAGCTACATGGGGTCTCATTTTTCCCTGGAGGATACATAAGAATTCAATATTATGGGTTTTATCCTCATGTCAATGAAACTATTGTCTCTATGGTCGAAAAATTACTACAGAGTGACTCACCACGTGTCTGAAATCAAAATCAACCTAATAAATGACCAATGAATCTATAATCCATCGATAACATGGTACCATTAATAAAATACCTCAGATACATACAAATGTCCCTATCAATAGATATCTTCGGATACATATATTGTTCTTCATACCCATGATTATTCATATTTTATCATTAATACAAGATTACACACATATACATACTTTGGAATGATCAATGGATTCATGAACATATATTAAATCTATAATAGTTTCCAAAAATAGGAAATATCCCCCCCCCCAAATAGTATTTATGATCATGAATTCCTATCCTATTGACCAATGTGAGTTTTAAGCGTCAGTGGGGATGTTCTCCAGTCAATGACTGCCTTTGGAATGTAGGTCTATGATTAGTCATGGATGTGAGAGATATTGGGTGGTTCCATGTCTGTGACCAAAAAATATTAAAAACCATTCAGAAATAGTAAACCTGACATAAATTTTTATACAAAACTCAACCCCCTACAATCAATCATTGGTCCAACCGACTTGTCTGAAATACAGATCCATTCACGCCATAGAATCTTTTTTTATTTACTATTTAACAACATTAAGAAATATAATAATTTCAGGGACACGTGGAACATGATCGAAGGAATGAGGATATGTAATGTTTTTATGAGTATATTTCTCATGAATAAAATATATATATACATTTATTTATTTATTTGTTCATAATCCATAAGTATGAAATTCTAGATCACTTTTCACATACATAGTCATCACAATAATTTTGATTAATGAAGATTTGGAAAGTTTATGATATGAAATTGAATGAGTTAGATGTTCATTTTGTTGGGATCTTTTTTGAAATATTTAGTTTTTTTTAATTGTGTGGAGTGGTCATTTCCAGGTTATTGGATCTCTTGAGTAGATGGATAAAACCCTTTCAATTATTGATTTGGTTGGGGGAATGCCTATCTATATTTGATAACTTCCACATTTTTATTAATATTTTTCAATATTATTAATGATTTTATATTTATTGGAATAATTAATTTATATATTATTTTTTTAATTTTTTAATTTGATAAAAATTTTACCTCAAGAGTTATTTAATAAAAATTCCATTTATTTTATTTAATCTATATATTATGGAATAGGGTTAATCCAGTGGTAAGTACATAGATATTTTCATAACATGTGTGGGAATATAGCACTCTCACAGTTTATTATTTTAAAGTAATATATCCTAATTGATATATATTTAATTCCTAATGTTTTAATCAATATTGACTAATTAGGTGATTATTAATTTATTCCTCTATATAAAATGGAATAAGGACCTACTCCCAATCGTTATTTTCTGAGTAGAGCTCACACTTTACTCAAATAAAAGTGTATAGTCCCGGATTATAGTCTCACACATTTATTAAGAGATACAATGTGGATTTATCATTCTAAATTACAATGATAATTATGTCTATGTTAATATTACCCCAAAACAAATCATTGACCTCTCTCTTATTTTTCAAATCGCATTATTTTTCTCACAGCTCATTCATTTTCTACAAAAACTCTTTAGAATTATTACTCATGTATTTTTACATGGAAGATATATATATATGATTATATTTTAAGAAATTCTATATGTTGTCCTATTTTAAATATATCTAGATGTTAGACTTCAGGAAATTCGAATATTGTGTTATAAATTTTAGTTTTTGAAAACCCCATGATACTTGGACCCTATAAAATATTTTATAACCATTCTCAGGAGAATCGAACACATGGAACCACAAACAAAATATAATAATTTTATTAATGAGGGGGATACTATAACACATTCATAATTACTTATTTATTGATTTGATTAGGGGATTTCAATTAAGAACTAGATATTTCACCAATGTCTTGTTAAATCATAATGTTGATATTGATGGGATATATCAGTCTTGATCAAGTACAATAAAAAAATTGAGATTTTATAAACTAATTTTTTATAAAATATGATTAGACATATTGAAGTAAAACTATTAGTGTTAATTTTTTATAAGAATTAGAATTTATGATTCAAAATATGAATAAAATATTCAGGGATATTTGTGCATTAAATTTCATGAATCCAAAAAATCAAATTGTTGTTCCATCCTCATAAAATAAATTTGAGCCTATGGTTGAATTCATTTTATTACTACCTATTACAGTTAACACCACCCATATCTGTTGGGACATTTCTAAGTATTTTTTAGTATGGTGAATTGGTGAATTAGATATTTTAGAATTTCTCATTGATCAATATTTTATACCTATTAATATGTAGCTATGTGATCTTTATTTACATTTTCCTCTTCAATACTAGAAATAATGAATATAATTAATTTACATAATTTATTTTACATTCATATATAGACAACCAAATAGTACAAAACGATTTTTAAGTTTCACTATTCAAAATTAATGTCTATATCCTTGTAATGGAATCGTATCATCCAGTGCAACATGCTCTATTAGAATCACCAAATATATTATAATGAGAATGGTTAATCCTTGAAACTCAAGTGTAAAAAATGTATTCTAATAATTTTGATGTGATCATGTAAAACATTATGATAAATTCTAATTTAAATAGTATAAATAATCTTATATCATGAAAAAGTGTCTATAAATTTGTTATTAATATAATATATCCTCATCTTCTTCACATTGATCACATAAACTCTAAAATTCATTAGACAAACACTTATTCCTAACCACCCAACATTTTTTTATTATTCAACTAAAATATCACAAAGTATATTTGAATATATATTTATTACATAATAATGAAAAACTCAATAACTCACTAAAAATAAGTATAATTAACTTCTTTAAAAGAATCTTTTGATCTTATCTATTTAGGGATTCCTCCTTGAAGAATGTGTGAAAATAAGTAGGTACAATAAATACAAGGTTCATCTTCCTTTAAAATATTCTCTCTCATCCATAAAATATATATCTAAATTAAACAACAACAACGAAACATATCCCTTACATTGAAAATTTAATTTAAAATTGAAAAAATAAGTTCAAATTTCATCTTTATCTACTTTAATATGATATATTTATCCAATAAAATTATTTAAATCACCCAAAATATGTTTTAATGACATAAAGGATTTCATTGCACATTCTAATGAGAAAACCAAAAGGCCAAATATTGAACCTAAACATTCTCACAAACTGGGACATGGTGACGTGTAACAATGATATTATATTGGATTAATAACTTTGAACATTTTTGAAACTACTAGAAACCAAGAAAAATTTCAACAAACAATGGAATAATTTTCCTTGTTTGATATTGAGATAAAAAACAATGATGTCCAATTCCATATGTTTTTATGTTCCCTGAAAAATCCACTACCTATCTAGGATGACAATATAAAAACCATAATGTGGAACTTTGTATGTTTTTCCTTCTATAAATATACATGTACCTACCCCATTTTTTAATTAAACCAAAACCAAAACATGACCATATCAACCTTCATACCATGAGAAATCCCCATGAATTATAATGTAATGAGTTCTTTTTTTCTTCATATTCCTATGGCCATGACCATAATAATAAATACCTTGTTATAATTCAACTTCCACATAAAACATGGTGATTTTATAAATAATGGTTAATATTAAATTCATTTATAGTCCTCTATAAGTCATTTTCCATTTAGTTCATAAACCATGATGAAATGAGGTATCACTATGATGTGTTTTTTATTTCCTATAATTCAAATGACATTAAACACTATAAATCTACATCAATATTCTTCAAACATCTCCAAACCAAAAAATAATGATCACCTCATTAGAACCATATAAATTTATCATTGATTAAATGTTATTCATGTGATGAAAAAATACATCACCACGGACACAAATCACACCTTATTCACTTAATTTTCAACCAAAAATCTCCCTATTTTATATCAATATTTTTTTTGGAATGTTCATACTCTCAAACATCTACCTGGTCACAATAACCCCAAATTTTGATGTTGTTATAAACCATTAGACACAAATTACTCTCAAACATAGAAATGAATCAGCATTAAATTATTTTAAGATTACATAAGTTAACTTGGTGTATAAAAGATAAATAATTAATTATAATATAAATTTTCTATATAGAAATTAATAAATTTCATTTCCAAATATAAACATCTACTTCTAAAACACATATCACCTTCTCAAAAACCATTCTTAAACATGTGTGAAAATATTTAATCATAAAAAGATCAATAAACATGATAGAAAATATTACACACTCAATATATCAAAAGGAGATTCTGAAATCATATCATCACACACAATCACACCATATGTGTATATAGATCTCTAAAGTTTCCTCTTTTAAAAACTATAATTAAATATATAGTCACCATTGATATGATATTTTTACCTATTTATGAAAAATATAACTTTATATTTATATTTCTGTCATTATCCTCCTTTAAAAAAACATTCAACAAACAAAAGAGATAAGGGATGAGATACCATACCTTACTCTGAATAATTTCAATGTTGATATCTCTTTATCACCCTCAATTTTTAATATGAATCCTTAAGATGTAATTTTCTAAAAACATCCACCACAAGATCCTTTATAAGAACATACACCATATTAATGAATATTATTCCACCTTTAACTTAATATAATTGTGTTTCATGTCCCTGATGTTTGATCTAGAATGAAAAAATGAATTTCTCAAAAAAAAAATAATGGCACCTTGATTATCACAAACCACTAACAATGAAATCTTCAATTTCACTCTCAAACCATAAAATTATGTATTTATTTATAATATTTGAGTATTTTCTTGGGAGAAAATAATATATATTTATCCCATTATGCACAGATTAAAAAAATATAACTTCCCTATATACTATGTAACACACATTTATCCCAATAAGGCCACTCTTCAAAACATAGGATTTTAACCATAAAAACATTCTGACAAATCTATCTTGATATATCAAAATTGATGAATTTTTCCTTCTCGATTATATTTACAAAAAAAACCATTAGGGAAATTTATGTAGCCTATAATTAAATAATTTATATTAAGATTCATCATTCTTAGTTTCATATCTTTCAAGTAATTTAAGAAATAGACAAGATCTAGTCTCATTGTGTTCAAATAAAGAAAACCCAAAATATGATATCTAAACTATTGTTTATAAACATTGTTTTCATGTTAAGTTTTTAAAATCTTTGTTTCTATTTAAATTAAGGTTGAAAACATCTTATTATCATCCAATACCAATTTTTTCAATATTACTCTGGTATAATTCTCTTTAGAGAGAAAAATATTATCCTTCAATTTAAAAGTTTGAAGTACCAATAATTAATTCATCTCTCTCACCATTTATATCTCAATCATCTCATTAATTTAAGTGGAAAATGATTTAAAAACAACTTCATAGTTTTCATAAAAACACAATATCATTAGTATATATTATAATAACAAGATATAACTTATATTCTTTTTTAATGTATACATTTTTATCCACTCTTAGGTTTCTTAATTATAGTGACTTCATGAGTTAGTGAATAATAAAATATCATACTCCCATAGAGTATTTTAACCCAAAGAGTTTGATCTACAATCTATAAACTTTTATTTAATCATATATAGGCACAAATTATTTAATCTAGTCAATGTACACCTTCCCTTAATGTACAATATTTTGAAATACTGACTGGAAATTGATTTAAAGAATATTGTATATCAGTATAGTAGTGATATCAAGACAAATACTAACGTTTTTATCCTAGTAACCTATGAAATTTTATTTTTATAGTTAATTTATTCATCCAGAGAATATAATTTTTATAAATTATCTTCCTCATTCATTATAAATGATACCTTATCATTAATCAATTTATGTAACGCCCACTTTTTCTCAATAATATTCTCATTCATTAGGAATATAACCAAATACAATGTTTTTTACATCACATTTTATTGAAATCCCTTATTCATGTAATAAATATATTCTTGATGTTTTAATTCGTTATCTACACTCTTTAGTTCAACCTTATAAGTCATTGAGGTATGAGATAGAGTACTCAAAGATATACAAGTTTATACTGATTTTATATCATCAATAATGATTTTTATAACTATGATTATGGCCATAACCTTAGATAAACTAATTTTATTTGTTATTTGTCATTGAAAATATTTAAATTAAAATCTTATTTATTCAAATCAATCGTAAATTCATTTTTCAAAAAAAAAATCATTTTCCCATCAATTCATAATCTTCAATACTTTCTTTAGAATATTCTTCTTATTCCTCACACCTAGTAAATGAGTGATTGAAAACGTTCTAATAAACACCATCAATTAATTTCATATATCACCTCTTATAATAAATGATATAATTTTGTATTTAGTGGATATCTGAGGAAGTTATATTTAGTTCATCTTTTCTCAAACTTTCTCGTATTTGTACAATTAATGTTCTTGAGGGAGGGGCTATAAAATTCCATGAAATACCTAATTATTGGTAAATTGTTATAATTTATCAAATGAAGATAAATACTAAAATTTAGATGATATATACATCAATTTTAAATATGTACCACTATTGAAATTTATTGTATCTAAAAGAAATGTTAATTACCATTTTCAAACAAAAATATTTGATCTATGACAATAAAACATAAATTCTTCCTCTTAGAAACACTATTTATTTTATGTGTTATATGGTTCATTATACTAATGATGAATTAAATTATTCCCCCAAATAAACATAAAACTTTTCACTTCAATGTTAATCTCTATTATATGAATAGAAAATCATTAAAGAATGACCACATTACTTTTCAATACTTATATAAAAAATATAACATATAAAATAATTTTAATTCTATTCTCTATAAACATGATACATTTTATTTGTGTAAATTAATCAATAAAATAGATAAAATATTGATCCATATACATTGATTAATTTCTCATTAGTTCATAGATGTTTGAGTACAAAAGTTCCATGGGATGAGTTGGTTATATCTTTAATTTTTTATGTAATGAATAAAAAAATATTACATCTTTTATACTTACTTAATCTCTATTTAATTTAATTTTTTAGTAATATAACATCATGAAAATTTTCATCATGAGTTAACCCAATCATTCTATTTTAGCTGACGTAGCTAAGTCACCCATGACACAACTCTTTCACATACCTCCTGCCAAGGTAATATGATTTTTAAATTTTCTTACTCGAAACACATTTCCTTTTTTTCATTGTCCACATTTCATATCACATTTATCTGTAAATATTTTTATTAAACATCTATCATTTAGAAACTTCACTTATGTTTCAAACTATCACTTATGATTTAATCCATCAATATAGAGAGTACACCTTGGCTTGATCTTCTAATATCTAATTTCTATTAAAAAACACCTTTTATTTTAAGTGATTCATCTTTACCAAGTGTGTTGGGTCATAATTTACATTTCTCAAGGCCTTTTATCTATTTAATATCCCCCACTATCTAAAATCTACTGATGATCCTTTTGATATTATTTCAAATAAACATCCTCTATAAGATAATTATTCATTTTTTATTTATTCTTCTAATATATTTAAAAATTATTCATATTAGATTTCACTTGATATTGTTTAAAACTTTATCATCTATGTAACATATTAGATCATATATTTCATAGAATTATTTTTGAACATGAAACTAATCCTTTACATTAACTCAAAAAAATTTCAACCCTTTCTAGAATTATATTACTTAATAGGATATTATATCCATTAAATATTAAATATAACATTTATAAAAATTTTAAACAATATTTCATTTAACCATAAATTCCCTTCTTTGTGATTGTAACCACCACAACATCAATAGTAGATAAAAATAAAAATATTCTAGAAAAAAGTTCTTTTTATAGACTATGCCACTTATTTTATAAACTTTTCTACCATTTATTTCAGCCCCAATTTATGAAGGAAAGAAATACGGTGATCAAAAAATATTTCCCTTTATGTTTGATATCTTTATTGGTTTTCCAACCTTTTGACTTGTAACAAATTTCTATTTCAACCCAATTTTTTTCTTATATTTTTTAGAACTCTAGAATTCATCTTAGGACAAAAATTTATTCTTCATCTTTATATTTTCATTACCTTTATCATTCTACTTGTTAAATTAAAAATATTTTAAATATTTATTTGAGTTATCGCTAATATTATTATATATTTTTCTACACTTAACACTATTGTTAGATCATTATTTAAATTTATTAAAATATTTTTTAAAATTAAACTTAATATTTTTTAGTTTATCATTATCTACAAAACAAATTTAACACAATATAAATTTTAATATTCCATTTGGTTTAATGTTCTCCTTTAATTAATTATTCAAATTCATCTTTTAAGAAAGCATGAAACTTAGACATTTCACTTCTTTCGTCAACTTCAACATTTTCCATTATTGGTCTTTGGTAGCCTCATTTGGTACTTTTGGTACCTTAAACCTTCTCTAATTAGATATTTTCAGGATATTCTCTCCAATTTCTTGATTTATAATAAATCATACTTTTTTTCTCTTTTATCTTATTTAAAATATAAGTATTATTCTTTAACCATTGGGATCTAAAATGTTTTAACTTGATCATTAGTTGATAAACCTTCTTTATCATCACTTTTATCGAATCATTTTTTCTCTATCTTTAAAAATTAAATCTTTTTTTTATAATTTTAAAAAATTATTTTCTCAAAGTAATAAACTCAATCATGGAATTTGTTAATATATTATTTCTAGATAGAAATTTTGATGATACATTTCTCCTTAATCATTATTTCCTTTATCTTTGGATAATTTATAATAAAATTTACAATTAAACCATAGATAAAACACATTAAGGGAAATTTACCATAGTGTTTACATATTCTTCTATGGAATTTTATTGAGTTAAGTGATATGGTATTTTCATACTCTACATCAATATATCCATAAAAATCAGAATAATAATCTTCTTTATTAGCCTCCCTAGAAGTGTCCTCATTCTCCTAGGCTTTAAATGATATTTCCTTCTCAAAATTACTTATAATCCTAAAAAATTCACATGTCCCCTTTTCATATCCATGAAATAAAATATGAATAATTTCCAGGGGAAATATATTCAAATAGTGATCTTCAAGAAATAAAACATTGGGACAAATTTTATCCAGAAAGTTATTGTAGTGTCTTGTATTTTTCCGTTTATTATTTTTAAATATTATATGGAATTATTTCGAGATCGAGCGCGAAGACGGCACATCATTCCGAGGTCCAGTGAGCCTAGAATGGTGGTTTGAACTTTTTTTTAGTTAAGTGAGTCGGCACTTGTGCGCAGTTGTGGAAGTTTCCAAACGGATGCCTGTATTAAAAATCTGAGCGCACCATTGCCTCTGGGATGATGAATTTACCTAAGAATGAGGCTAACCTCAACCGGTGCGGGTCGAGGGAAAAAGTTAATTTTCGGACGTTTTATGTAAAATAAAATAAAATAAATTGACCAGTTTATTTTATTTCATTTAAGGAAACATCCGCTGTAGCACGGAAACATCGCAGCTTTTTCCTAAATTAATGGCGCATATTAATGACTTTGAAATAAGAAGTCAACGCCATTAATGATGTCGCGTAATTAAATGCCAACTTGTTTCCCCTTTTTAATGGGTTAAGCAATTGTACGTCATTGGCAACGTAGAGAGAGGAAGCTCTGCAGAATCCACGACGCGTTGGGGGAAATTCTCGACGACGAACGGCGAGAGATCGAAGTCGAGAATCGCTATGCCAACAACATTGAAGGATCTCAACGACAATGATAGTGCGACACCTTCGTCAATGATCGATCCATTTGAAAGGTAGGGGTTGTTATTTAGATTTCTTTTCCCCATATTTTTTAGTCTAAACGACCAACACAGATCAACCATGAACAAGTTGATCCACGGATTCGTACGTTCTTGCGGGAGGGATTTTTTCTTCGGGAAGACTATGGTGAATCTATCCATGCTTTATGTTTTTGTTGATTCTTTCCCCGTTTTAAGCCTATTAATGGGAGCGGATGAACGCCATGACGAACGGCAGTGGAGGTTCGTTCCTCAATTTGTTTATTTGGATTTCTTCCTCCTTTTTCCCCGTGCGTTCTTCGGGTTCTTCGCGGGGCGACAAACAACGGATCGTTGCGCATCTGTTCTATGATGCAATGATCCCAAATCGAAGGTTGGACATCGCAACTTCCTTGTGGAGGTGCAAAGATGATGGCGAATGATAAATCAGATCGGATCAGAAAGAGCGTTCTTCGAGAATTCTTCATGCGGGAAGATTGGAACACGTTTTCAGAGCCGATCGGAGTCCCAAAAACAATATAAGCGGCTTCGCAGGGTCAAGGCGACCAAAACCTAGAAGTTTTGCGGCGATCGGATAGTAGGATTGATGATAGGAGCAGCACAGGAGGTGTGCTGGCGAAGAGCGTCGTTTATGGAAATCTCTAGAATACACGGAGTGTACTTTTGAAGAACACACCGTGTAGTTTTGACGGTGGAGACTAGGGTTTCGGGGTCAGAGAAGGATCAGCGGGCATGTGACCCCGGTCACACGGCATGTTGGACCTTCCCCAAAGCTCGGCGTGTACATTGGGTTGTACACGGACACGAGATGGTCTACATGGCTTCAGGCGGCACTGCATATACAACTCGACAGAGGCGGGTACATGGAGCTCGGCATGTATCCCAGGGATACAAGGACACGGGATGGAGTACACAACCGTGTACTCCATCCCCCGGCCAGGGGAGGTAAACAGCGTGGTTCACCCCGTGTGCAGATCACACGGGTTGGAGTACATGGGTTGGTGACCGTGTACAGGCTCATGGCCAGAGTACACGGATCCAACCACAGTTACCCAGACATGGAGTGTACTCCACACTACATGCTATGTACTAAGTTTTTCTACACGACCAGCCTCGCGACACAAGCCGTTGTACACGGGAAGTACCCGGGGTCGGACAACACAATGTGTATCATTTCTACACGTCGTGTACTTTTTGGAGAACAGCATGGTCTTTTTGTTCACTGTGCCTTGAACATCTTTCGTCTGGGTTAGTGCCCCTTCTTATTGTTCCCCTGAAGCCCAGGCATCATTCCCTCACACAGGATTATGATCCCTTCAGTAGGACTTTTCTGTGATAGAGTTAGGCATCCATCCGAGAGGCCCAGATCGAGATCCTCTATCCATTCCAGACCCTAGGTAGAGTCAGGCATAGGCGTGACCAACTTTACCGGGTGTTGATCCTCTAACTAGCAGGTGAATTCCGAATGAGTCGCGGTATCCTCCATGGCCTTGGAAATGATCCTCATCTGTGTGTCGAAATCATTCCCACTCAGGTGTGTATCTCCCATAATGAGTGTAGCTTTATCTCGTGATGGTTCCCGATGAAAAACACTTCCCGGACAGACGTCATCAGTGCTATAAGACTCGTGGAGTCTGTTCTCCTGGAACGAGCGCATCACGGAATCTTCGAACGGAATCCCTTGCAGTGGTATGCGGTTTAGTGACTTGTCTCTAGACCACGGTTCTGGGTTTTGAGTATATCTGGTTCGTTTTATATGTTCTGTAAACATATACTGTGCATAGCTGACTGTACTTTTACTTTGTATTGCTTTGGGGTTTTCGGGGTCCTATGCTGAATATTGTTATACTCACCCCTGCACAGGCTTTGCCCGCACGTCTGGTGTCTTGTGCAGATGAGCAGCCTTTTGACAGAGTCCAGTGCAGACCAGAATAGGACCGAGCTTTCTGAGTTCCCAACAGGCCGAGGAGTTCCTACAGCTATGAATGGCAGTCCTAGTACCTTTGTTCTTATAGGTTGGACATTGTAGTTTTTCAGACTCTTGCTTTTGGTGGGCTTGTATTCTGGCCCAGTTGTCTTTTACAATACTCTACCTTTCTTCGTAATCTGTTGGTTGGGTTTAGTTGTATGCATGCATTTTTGTTCCTTACTATTTTAAATTTCAGAATTTGTGGTCTTGGAGATGTGTGTGTGTGTATAGGTACTTATGAAATTCCTCCCATGTTAGTGACATGCCTACTCGGTTCTCGTCACAAGCCCCTGGGCTATTGGAGGCGGGCATGGGGAGTCACGGCACGGGCCCCACTAGGACGGGTCGTGACAGAGTGGTATCAAAGGAGTTCAGTTCTACCTTAGGACCAAGAGTCTCTGAGTTTGGGTTAGGGAAATAGTGTTAAGTGTTTCGGGTCCTGCTTTCAGTCCAGGGACCCCAGTGTTGGTGTGGGGACCAACGTATCCATACACCATGACTCTGACAACCTTTTTCTCGACCTGGTTCTCTAAAACACTTGTTATGAGGAAATAAAAGGTACATGCATCATGTAGGAATGGCTTATGTCTTCCATTTCCTTGGTGTCAGCTATCCAGATATACTCATTGACCGTGACACATCTTGTTTCTTTACAGGATTCCTTCGCGACGCATACCCGCTAGGATTCAGCAGCACGATCATGAGGATGACCCCCTCAGTGACAAGGCTTTGATACAGGGACAAACCCCCCAGGCGTTGTCACCAGGTGGTGCACCTGGTATACCGCCAGTGGATCATCCAGTGGTACCTGGAGTACCGACCGGCGAGGAGTACAAGCGTATCGCACTACACGAGTTTTAGAGAAAGAGACCCCTTAGGTTCCGAGGCGAGCCTGACCCTCAGGCAGCTGAGGACTGGCTTGAGGTGGTGACCAGAGTTTTTCGTCTATTGAGGACACCAGTAGACCAGATGGTGATCCTAGGAGCGAGCCTTCTTCAAGGTTCGGCGGGGCGATGGTGGAGTCTGACCATGCAGACTCACGATGAGGAGACTCTTTCATGGACGGAGTTTGAGAGACTCTTCAGGGAGGAGTTATCTCCGGTTACGATGAGAGTTGTGCGCATCTAGGAGCTTCTTCAGCTCCAGCAGGGCAGTATGACGGTGGCTGACTATTCATCGTGGTTCACCAACCTCGCCAGGTACTCGAGGGATATGGTCAGGGATCAGTACTTCAGAGCTCGGACTTTCGAGGAAGTTCTATGACGTGACATCTGAGCTAGAGGTTGTGCCTCTATGCATTTCGACTTATACTGGAGTGCTCGAGCGAGCCTTGGTGATCGAGAGCTTCTGGGCGGAGCAGAGACAACCGCCGGCAGTCAGCAGCAGGCAGAAAGGTGCAGAGACACCGGCAGTAGGGACCCGACGTCAGGCACAGGGATATGGATGTGGGAGAAGTCATAGGAGGACCCAGGACAGGGGATCGACAGTCCAGGGCTCTCAGGCGGGATCCAGTCAGCCTAGGGAGAAGCGGTGCTATGCATGCGGCGGTAGGGGGAATCTCGCTAGAGATTTCCCGACACGTCAAGCTGCTGACAGGGAAGCGGTGGATTGACCACCGAGGTAGGGGCAGAGAATGGAGCAGGCAGATCCGCCAGGTAGCGGACGTGGCAGAGGAGCAGGGAGAGCTAAAGATGGTGGAAGACGCTTCGACTTACTCCCACCACCACCCCCTGGAGGTCTGCACTAAACTCAGGGAGCTGGGGGGAGAGGGACGGGGACAGCTGTATGCGGTCGAGGCATATGTCTCAGGGGCTCTAGGGATGATTCAAGGTACGATCTGTGTTTTTTCTACCTTAGCTGCCGTACTCATAGACACAGGTTCCAGTCATTCCCTTACAGCCACATGTCTAGTACAAAACCTCGAGATTCCGGTAGAACCGTTGACTCGATCCTTACGCTTACAGACACCTAGGAGAGGAGACTCAATGATCACACACCTTTGCAGACAGTGTGATATTACCCTTGGAGGCGAGAGTTTCAGTTGGAAGCTCTTGGTGGTAGCGTCGAGACCTTATGACGTCATTCTCGGTATGGATTGGTTATCTTCGGTCCATGCCCAGATTGACTGTTTTAGGTGAAGAGTGTGGTGTGTCTGCCATGATGGAACAAGGTTTTCCTTTTTCAGAGAAAAGGAAACCCAGGCAGCACAAAATGGGCTCATGCATAGGAGGGGGCAGCCGATCACTCATGATTTGGCTTGCCATACCCTCGGAGTAGTAGATGTTGTGAGCTCTCAGTTCCCAGCAATGGTGGTGGAGTATGAGGACGTCCTTCCCGAAGATGTTCCAGGACTACCTCCTTGCCGGGAAATTGATTTCTGCATCGACATACACCCCGGGAAAACACTGATTTCCTCATCAGATTATCGGATGGCTCCCGCGGAGCTTCGCGAGTTGAGGGTGAAGTTGGAGGATTTTCATAGCAAGGGTTTCATAAGACCCAGTGTCTCACCCTGGGCCGCTCCAGTCCTGTTTGCCAATAAGGCAGACAGGAGTCTAAGGTTGTGCGTGGATTACCGGTGCCTGGACCTGTTGATGGTGAATAAAAAGTATCCATTGACAAGAATTGAGGACCTCTTCGATCAGCTAATAATGGCACATTGGTTCTTGAATGTTGACCTTCGATCAGGCTATCACCAATTATGGGTACGGGAAGAGGATATACCGAAAACGACATTCAGATGTCGCTACTGTCACTGTGAGTACTTGGTGATTCCCTTTGGTGTGACGAACGCCCCCACAGTGTTCATGGGGTTGATGAACCAGATCTTCCAACCGTACTTGGACCGTTTCATAGTAGTCTTCATCAACGACATCCTTGTGTACTTGGCGTCAGAGGAGGATCACGCGAGACACCTTCAGATAGTTCCAGACGTACTTCGGCAACACCAGCTTTATGGGATTCTCTCAAAGTGTTAGTTCTAGATTCGGTAGGTCCACTTTCTGGGACATGTCATCTCAGCAGATGGAGAAGCTGTGGACCCAGCCAAGGTGGAGGTTGTGATAGCATGGGATCCACCTCGGAGCGTGACAGAGGTGCGGAGCTTCCTTGGGTTGGCAGGATATTATCGGAGATTCATCCCTGATTTCTCCCGGATATCAGCACCAATGACAGCCATGACCAGGAGGGGGAAACCCTTCGTGTGGATAGAAAAGTGCCAGCAGTCGTTCGAGAAGTTGAGACAGAGTTTGAAGAGCGTCCTAATCTTGATATTGCCGGAGGAGGGTGTCGAGTACATAGTTTTCTACAACGCATTAGGGACTGGGCTCATTTGTGCCCTGATGCAGTGGCACGTAGTGATTGCTTATGGTTCGCGCCATCTTAGGCCGCATGAGCAGAACTATGAGACCTATGATCTCGAGTTAGTAGCGGTGGTCTTCACATTGATGATATGGAGACAATACCTTATGGTTGAGCGGTTTATTGTCTACTCTTACCACAAGAGCCTCAAGTACATCTTCTCACAGAAGGATCTGAATCTGAGGCAGAGACGTTGGCTAGAGTTCCTCCAGGACTATGATTTCAAGATCATCCATACTCCTGGGAAGGGTAACATGGTGGCAGATGCTCTTAGCAGAAGGTCGATCTCACAGCTGTTGAGTGAGGCGGCACAACAATTATCGTGTTACAGTTATCCTTCATGGATGGAGAGGACACAACTTACCTACAGTCGATGGTTGTAACCCCTCCAATCTTACAATGAGTTAGGGAGGCACGTCTTGGGGATTTCGACTTTGTGGCCTTACTTGCTCAGTTATCCACAGGACATGCTCCTGATGGATATTCTCAAGGTGGGGAGCACATTCTTCTTTTCATAGGATGCACTGTTGTACCACTGGCTTTGCAGGAGGAGGTCCGGAGGGAGTTCCATACATCCCCATTGGCGGTACATCCTAGAGTGTCAAAGATGTACCAAGACCCCCGACGTTAGTTCTGGTGGTCAAGCATCAAGAAGGCATTGGCTAAGTTTGTTTCTCGATGCCTCACATGCCACCAGGTGAAGGTTGAGCACCAGGTTCCAGCAGGGTTAGCTCACCCCTGAAAGTTCAAGAGTGGAAGTGGGATGGAATATCGATGGACTTCGTGACGGTCTTACCAAGGACGTCCAAGGGGCACAATTACATCCGGGTGATGGATGAACGACTCACCAAGTCGGCCCACTTCCTAGCTATCAGGGAGTAGAGTTCCGTAGAGAGCTTGGGACGCCTCTACGTACAGGAGATAGATCGGCTTCATGGCATCCCCTCGACTATAGTCTCAGACCGAGATGCCCGCTTAACATCCCGGTTGTGGAAGGGATTGGAGGAGGCATTTGGGACTCAGCTGCGCTTAAGAACAACGTTTCATCCCCAGACAGATAGTCAGACAGAGAGGACCATTCAGGTTCTGGAGGATATGTTGCGGACTTGTATCTTGGACTTTGGTCGCAGCTGGGAGGACCACCTACCACTGGTGGAGTTCGCGTACAATAACAGCTACCACTCCACCATCAGTATAGCACCATTCGAGGCCTTGTAAGGGAGACCCTTCCGGTCACCGCTTTACTGGAACGACCCCAGAGAGTCCGCATTCATGGGTCCAGAGTTAGTGCGAGCTACTACAAAGAAGGTGCAGATCATCCGGGAGAAGATGAAGACTGCACAGAGATGGAAGAAGTCTTATGCTGACAGGTGATGGAGACCTCTGGAGTTTGAAGAGGGATACCATGTCTTTCTTCAGGTCTCACCTCGAGGATGGTTGTAGAGATTTGGCCGAGGCATCAAACTATATCCAAGGTTCATCGGACCATTCCAGATGTGGGACAGAGTTGGCGAGGTGGCGTACCGCCTAGCTCTACCACCACAGTTGCATCAGGTACATGATGTCTTCCACATGTCGCATCTGGGTAGGTACGTGCATTACCCATCGCAAGTCATCGACTGGGGCGAGCTGGCTATCGAGGATGGAGTGACCTCTGCTGAGTACTTTGTGGAGATTGAGGATCAACGGGAGAGGATCCTTCATGGGAGATCGATTCCCTTAGTGCGCGTCCGATGGCAGCACATGAATCTTCAAGAGAGCACGTGGGAGCAGGAGGCCCAGATCTGTGCCCAGTACCCTCATCTTTTTGAGTAGCCTTTGTTTTGGCTTTTCGGGGACGTAAATCCCCAAGGTGGGGAGAATTTAATGTCTCGGATTTTTCCATTTATTATTTTTAAATGTTATATGGAATTATTTCGATACCGGTCACAACGACGACAAAATATTCCGAGGTCCAGTGAGCCCGGAATGGTGGTTTGAACTTCTTTTAGTTAAGTGAGTTGGCACTTGTGTGCGGTTGTAGCAGTTTCTAAATGGATGCCCGGATTAAAAATCTGAGCGCATTGTAGCATCCAGGACAACAAATTTACCTAAGAATGAGGCTAACCTTGATCGGCGCGGGTCAAGGGAAAAAGTTAATTTTCGGACGTTTTAAGTAAATTAAAATAAAATAAATTAACCACTTTATTTTATATCATTTAAGGTAACATCCACTGTAGCACGACAACGACACAACTATTTCCTAAATTAATGGTACGTCTTAATGACTTCGAAATGGCATGTCAAGGCCATTAATGATGCCGCGTAATTAAATGCCAACTTGTTTCCCCATTTTAACAGGTTAAGAAATTGTATGTCGTTGCCAACATAGAGATAGGAACCTTTGCAGAATCCACGGTGCATTGGAGAAAATTCTCAACGACGAACGATGACGGATCGAAGTCGAGAATCGCTACGCCGACAACGTTGACAGATCTCGACGACAACGACAGTGTGACGCCTTCGTCAACGATCGATCCATTCGAAAGGTAGGGGTTGTTATTTCGATTTCTTTTCCCCATATTTTTGTTTCTAAACGATGAACGCGGATCAACCACGGACAAGTTGATCTGCGGATTCATACATTCTTATGGGAGGGATTTTTTCTTTGGGAATACTATGGGGAATTGATCCATGCTTTATGTTATTGTTGATTCTTTTGCAGTTTTAAGCCTATTAACGGGAGAAGATCAATGCCGTGATGAATGATGGAGGAGGTTCGTTCCTCAATTTGTTTATTTGGATGTCTTCCTCCTTTTTCCCCACGAATGCTTCACGTTCTTCACGGGGCGACGAACAACGGATCATTGCGCATCCGTTCTGCGACACAACGATCCTAAATTGAAGGTTCGAAATCGCAATGTCCTTGTGGAGGTGAGGAGGCGATGGTGGAAGAAAAATAGGACCGGATCAGAGAGATAGTTCTTCGAGTGTTCTTCATGCGGGAAGATCAGAACACGTTTTCGGAACCGATCGGGGTCCCGATAACGATGGAAGCGGCTTCGTGGGGTCAGGGTGACCAAAACCTCGATGTTTTGTGATTGATGATCGGAGCAGCATGGGAGGTGCGCTAGCAAAGAGCGTCGTTTCTGGAAATCACCAGAATACACGGTGTGTACTTCCTAAGAACACGCCGTGTAGTTCTGATGGTGGCGGCTAGGGTTTCGGGGTCAGAGAAGGATCACACGGCGTGTTGGACCTTCCCTGAAGCTCCACGTGTACTTTGGGTAGTACACGGACACGGGATGGTCTACACGGCTTCAGGAGACACAGCGTGTACAGCTCGGCAGAGGCGGCTACGCGGAGCTCGGTGTGTATCCCAGGGATACACTGACACGGGATGGAGTACACGACCGTGTACTCCATCACCCGGCTAGGCAAGGTAAAGAGCACAGGTCACCCCGTTTGCGGATCGCACGGGTTGGAGTACACGGGTTGGTGACCGTGTACGGGCACATGGCCAGAGTACACGGAGCCGACCCCAGTTACCCAGACACGACATGTACTCCGCACTACACGCCGTGTACTAAGTTTTTCTACAAGACCAACCTCACGACACGGGCCGTTGTACACGGGCAGTACCCGGGGTTGGACAACACGGTGTGTATCATTTCTACAGATCGTGTAATTTTTGGAGAACGTCTTGGTACTTTTTTTCATCGTGCCTTGAACATCTTTCGTTTGGGTTAGTGCCCCTTCTTGTTGTTCCCCTGAAGGTCAGGCATCATTCCCTCACGCAGGATTATGATCCCTTCAGCAGGACTTTTCTGTGATAGAGTCAGGCAGTCATCTGAGAGGCCCAGATCAAGATCCCTTATCCATTCTAGACCTTAGGTAGAGTCAGGCATCGGCATGACCAACATTACCGGGCGTTGATCCTCTACCTAGCAGGTGAATTCCGGATGAGTCATGGTATCCACCATGGTACTGGCAGTGATCCTCATCTGTGTATCAAAATCCTTCCCACTCATGAGTGTGTCTCCCATAATGAGTGTCGCTTTATCTCATGACGGTTCCCGATGAACAACACTTCCCAGACAGATGTCATCAGAGCTATAATACTCATGGAGTGTGTTCTACCAGAACGAGCGCATCACAGAATCTTCAAACGGAATCCCTTATGAGGGTATGTGGTTGCGTGACTTGTCTCTTAACCACGAGTCTGGGTTTTGAGTATATCTGGTTATTTTTATATGTTCTGTAAACATATACTGTGCATAGCTAATTGTACTTTTACTTTGTATTGCTTTGTGGTTTTCGAGGTCCTCTACTAAGTATTGTTATACTCACCCCTTACACGGGCTTTGCCCACACGTCTAGTGTCTTGTGCAAATGAGAAGCCTTTTGATAGAGTCCAGGGCATACCTGGACAGGACCGAGATTTCTAAGTTCCATACAGGCCGAGGCGTTCCAACGGCTATGAGCGGCAACCCTAGTACCTTTGTGCTTACAGGTTGGACTTTTCCGTTTTTTAGACTATTGCTTTTGGTGGGCTTGTATTCTAGCCCAGTTTTCTTTTACAGTACTCTACCATTCGTCGTACTCTATTGGTTGGGTTTAGTTGTATGCATGCATTTTTGTTCCTTAGTGTTTTACATTTCAACATTTGTGGGTTTGGAGACATGTGTGTGTGTACAGGTACTTAGGCAATTCCTCCCATGTTAGTGATATGCCTTCTTGGTGCTAGTCACCAGCCCCAGGCCTATTGGAGGCTGGCTTGGGGAGTCACGGCGCGGGCCCCACTGGGACGGGTCGTGACAGATATGAAGAAAAACATTATTTTCATTGAATTATGAAAGGTTCCTGTAAAACTTCATATGGATAAAAAAATCTCAATAAATTTTTTGATAGATAATCTAATGATTATCCTTAAATAATATGAATATCATTAAATTTCGAACACTAGTTTTGGTGTTTTCTCAAATTCACTATAATATCCCCTTCATGAATAATTCATAGATTCTATTAAACTCTATTTTTATATTAATACTCGTGAAATTTATGAATTATTTCTATTAAATTGATTCAAATATAAATTTCCTTACATGACCATTGATTCATATATTTCTCATAACATCTTGATTTATCATTGTACAATCAATTATTGGAGAAAAACCTAATGTTAGAATGTAAGATACTTCCATACCCATAAAATAAAGAAAATAAGCATTGTTTCTATAAAACAAATTCAATATTTATATTTAAATTTAGGAAATCCTTTAATATTTAACAAATATATTTGATCTATGATGAAAATAATAATTCATAACTGAAAAAATAGATAGGAATTTAAATATTCATTTTCAAGTAACCTTGATGAATTCAAAGTGAACTAATAAATTTGATATCCATTATATAAGGAACTAATATAAATTGAAGTGAGATCCCATATGATAATTAAATAAGAGGGTGGGGCGAATAAGTAAATAGAAATAATTTATTATTCATCACTAATAAACTTTTATCATTGGTTAATATGAAAAATTAAAGATGTCACTGAATTTTTCACTTTAATACTAAATTTATTGAAGTCCGTATATTTAGATTAGTTATTTAATATGAATATCCAAAAAATAAAATAGAAAACCTTTGTGTACATGATTCACCATTAAAATTGAATGCCATATCCTTGGCATGGAATGAAATCATCTATTTCAATAGTTTCTAATAGAATCACAAACTGGATTATAATGGATAGGTTTTCTCTTTTAAAATTGTGCTTATACAAATGTATTCTGGTAAGTATATTTTTATCCCTCACAAAATGAATATAATTTTTCATTTAAATAATAATAATATTCCTCTGTTATCATTAATACTCTTGAAATATGTTTTCAATAGGGTAATACATCATTCTATTCACACCGATCATTAAAACATTAAAAATAAACAACCAAATACTTATTCTAGGCCACCCAATATGTTATTTATTCATTAAAGGATGAATATAAAAGTATATATGAGTTAATAATCATTGAAAAATATGAAATAAATCAATAACTCACTATAAAATAACAATTGTTCACATAATTCGAAAACAAGCCATTGAGCATGCCTATTTGATTTTTAATAATTCAAAAACATGTGATAATCAATAAAAACCCATATTCCTTGTTGTCTCTTTATATAAATTGTTATCTATCTCAGTCATGGAATGAATATCTACCTTAAAAATCATAGTTATATCAATATTTACTTGAAATTTAAATTAAAATTAAAAAAACTAATAAAGATCATTAATTTTTAACATTATTCACTTTAATATCTACTATTGGTAAATTTCACCAAATTAAATCACATTTTATTTTTTTATGAAAATAAAGGATTGAGTTAAAGTATACAATGTGTATACCATAAAAAATAAAAAAAAACATCTGAATCTATATTTTCTAATAAACCACTATATGGTGAGTTGTAACCATGATGTAATGTTGAATCATCAATAATCAACCATTTTGAAACTACTCCAAGATACAACCACTTTGAAAAGACTATGAGATAATATTTTACATTTTCGTCTTCCATGTAAAAGCATGGTGAATTCTTCCACACAATTCAATGAACCACAACAACTACACTATCTGACCATGATCACAATAGTAGAGACATAACATAACATTTCTTTTCTTATAATCCAAGGACCATGGACATTCCCCATTTTAAAATCATCTCAGAACTAATCCATAACCATTTCATCCTTTACAGTATGTGAACTCCACATTAAGCATGGTGTAATGGGTCACCTATTTTTCTTCATCATCCAAATATCATGAATATACTCACATAGACAGTGACGTATTATGGTATCCCTAGGGAAAAAAATTAATTTTATTAACTTGTAAATAAGTTCTATCATTATATCCTAATTTCAAATATTTTTATGGTTAATATTGTAATTTATGTTTAATAATATTTGGATGATTATGTAATTCAAAATCTATAATTTAAATAATTTATTTATTATAAAAAATTTCATATAAAACCACAAATATCGTTGTTTTTTTCAACCTTATTACATTAGAACTCTTAATCCACCATTATTTACTTTTATTATGTTGTGAAAATATTGCATAGACATTTCATGAGAATTTGGATTATTATCTTATCATATGGATTAATTTTTTTGAAATAGATAATATTTTTCTATATTTTAAGAAACTTATTTTATAAAAAAATTTCAATGTGTTTCGAAAATATTCCATAATATTCAAGACATGATTTGAATAATAAGTAGTAGAATTTCATTTCAACATAAAGTCTTAATTTAAAAAATGTGTCAAATCTGTTACAAATCCTCTAACTAATTCAAATCCATTTATAAATTTTAAAAATCAATGTTTATAGTGTACTGATATTATAAAAGGATTTATATCTATATTATGTGATCTATAAACTTAGAGGAATATATTTAATAATTAGTTGTAATGTTTAATTTATATTTGAAGCCTTATTTTTAAAAGGAATTAAAATTAAAATTTATCGGATAGATAATACCTAAATTAGTAGACCATGTGATGAATGAGTGGGCTTTACATACTAATATGTATACAAATGATCATGGGATCAAATCCCCCAACAACCACTACATTGGAGGATATTTTCTTCCTTCATCTATAAAAAATATGCCATTTTCATAGGCGTTGATTGTGTATACATATAAGGGTCCCAAATTAAAGGATCTAAAATATCTATCATGGAGATACAAAATTTTTAGTGGTGATAAAGGATGGGCTTATTAAAGGGTGTGTCTCATGGGAATGAAATAACACTTGGTTTAGGTAGGGAAGCATTGCTGATTCTCCACCATAGATCTATCCACATGTTATTCTGTTGTGGAAATAAAATGGGGAATGTAAAATGTGATTATCATGAGAATGATTATATTTCATGGATTACAGAGCATGTGTACACTCTTACATGCCTAAAATAGTATCCTTTCAATCTTTTGAAGAATATATGTTTTATGAAATATATTTACATACAATTATATAAATTATATACCCCTATGAAAAATTAAATATTGATATTTAAATTTAATTTAATTTTTTTAAATCATTAAAATTTTAAATTTAATTAAATTATCATTTATATACTATAAACATTAATTTTTGATGAAAAATGTGTTTATACATGACTTTTACTATATATTATAAGGGATTGTTATTTATAATTTTTTGAAAAAAATACATTCCACTCAATTTTGGCTTTTTTGATTCTAATTATTAGATTCATTTTATTACAATTGATATATAATTGTATAAATTATATTTTTACAGAAATTCTCATTAATATATTTATTTTAAAAAAATATTTCTTTTTAATCGAAAAAACATTCTTATTTAATATTATGTCATAAATATTTCAAGGATTATCATAATAATATATATCAACATAAAAAAGTAAATATAATTTTCAATAAATAAATATCTAATATTTAAATAAATACTTTAAAAATATAATAAATAATGAATAAAAATTAGAATTTTTATTTATTCATTAAATAAAATAACATTTATGTAATGAAGTAAACATAATTATTTTTAATGTAAAAAAATGTTTATGTAAAAAATTTCATTTAACTAATTGATCATATGATGGGTATTTTACCACTTATTTTCATGATTATATAATGAACACCCAGATGATTATATAACTACAACCCTCAATAGTCAAATGAACACAATCCTCAATGGTAATATAAAAACTACCTTGAACATCTATATAAATGATACTCAAAAAGGTTATATAGGAATCATATTATTTTTTATAATACTATAAATAATATTACACACTTCTATAGAATCATCAAATCTATTTAGTTATTCTTCCCCAATATATCCATTATATTGTAAATATTTTTCATTCCTTCTACATTTAAATTTGAGTGTATCATTCTCATGGTATACCATGATGAAGTTTATTTTGAACAAGTTCTATTTCATATTTATTTGTTTTTATAAAACCATTTTACTTGTATTAATCATATTTAATGTATTCATCCCTCATTTTCAATTCTATATTATAATGAAATAAACTAATAATAATTTCTTTTATTTTATACCCAAGTTCAATTATACTTAATATATACACATACGTCATAAAAATATAATTTATTAATGATAACATCTAAAAAACATATGGTGTTACATTCCACACCCTAATTATAATTTTTTTCCTCAAATTTTTAATTTTATCACATAAATGAATAATGTGGTGAGAGTATCCTTAAAATAGTCTTAACATTATATATATTCTCAATTGAGAACTTATCTATATTTTATAGTATTAAAGTGCCTTGGAATATGATGTGCCCAAAATAAGGGGTTGAATTAGTGGTGTTCTATCACAATTCTGTTTAAACTAAAATTAATCATTGTACCTTATTTTATTCTCAATCCACTCAAGTTTTATATCTCACCCTATATAGTATGAAAAAATATAAAAAAAATTAATATATATTTTTTATAGGTTTTGATCATAACATCAATTTTTACTCCTTATTGTGTTTGGGATCATCTTGAGACATAGATTTTCAACTAATATCAAAATATGAAATAACAAGTAAGGTGTCATCCTATACCCAAAAGAGATATGAAATGGTATCATCCTTTACCGACATGTTTAATGGGACGTTATAAAACATTACACAATAGTTTTCTACAACAATTATGTCTCTAAATGATTGATTATACTAGTTTACACTAGTTCATAATGTTACCACCAACCAGAATGAGTAGGGTCTCTTTAACTCCATGATGATTCTCTAAGGAAAACATGATCTTACTCTGAGCCTTAAAAATAATAAAAGTCATCACTTTTTCACAATATCAATTTCTATATCTTCATTATTTATATATATAATATTCATAATGTTAGTGTATTCTCACACAACTCAGAAATGTTATATAATTTGGGTTCTTCCTTAAATGCTATAAAATTCAATGGAATCACATCTACTCTTCTTTGATTATATGAATCCTATAAAACATATATGTATTATATTTGTAATCATAACTTATAAATTATTATAATTGATCTCTGAATGAAAGACCCATTTATATAACCATAATTACTCAAAAAATATGGGTGACATAGTCTCAAATATTTTAGCATTACACCTCTCTCAATACATAGTCAAATACCATTAATTCAAATATAAATATCATAATCTATATTTGATAAAGCTCTAGAAAATCTCAACTGCATACATCTTCATAGATTATATTTTTTTGGCAAGAATCAGAACTTCAAAATCATTATTTTTATCTCATGAAGACTAGATCAACATCATAAAATTGACATTGACTTCACATAAATTTTATGTTTAATATATTAGAATATTATGTTACATTAACTTCTAAATACTCAAGAAAATTATAAGATAGACATAATCATTCTCCTTTTTCTACTTCAACTTATATCACAATATTACTCAATCATCCAGATCTTGTAGATTCCTCTCATGTTCCTACGATTAAACATATATATTATTCCATAACTCTTTTCAAAATTATTTGAATCATTTTTCTAACTTTATATATTTAATATTAATTTTACATACCACCAAATATTTCTGTGTTCATCTTCTATATCGCCAACACATTGTTTGAACTGTGAATAACAATACGAAATATTTTCCCACACAATCTCAAAATCATAACATTCAATGATATCTTTCTTTAAATACCTTTATAATTTGCACTTATTTCATTCAAAATTTATTAACCTCTAATATTATCAAATGTTTCCCTACTTACCGCCCTTAGGTTCTACTCTTTATAACATCTGATCTAATTAGATTCTCATATACAGGGATTCAGATATTCTATATTTAGATTAACATTCATGTTACCCCCATAATAGGTACCATATTACTTTTCATATTTCAATTCAAAAAATCTTGAATAATAGTTAATTCTTAAACCATAGTGATTATTATTCCATTAAAATATCCATTTAGCATAATCTAAATTTATTTTTGAATCTTGTGTCTTGTTCAGACTTCATTGATCTTTTAAGTAGCACATCTTCCAAATATAATTAATCTCAATCCTCGATGGGCCAAGTGAATTATGTAAGTATAAATTATTGATTACTCACTATCAAAGATGTTTCTACATATTAGATCTATGTACACTATCTAATTAACTATTATGTATCTATTAAGGGTTTTAACTTTTTTTACGTTTTCTCCAACCAATGACTCCTATGTTGGGATTTTTCCATTTTTGAATTCTTAATTATTCTTGGAAAATATATCATGTATGAATTTAAATATATCATGAAATAATTTAAGATAATTTCATTTTTATATTTTATAAAATACCATCATAACTATCAACTTCCATATTCATGAAACATCAAGAAAACCAAATAAATTCATCAGTAACCCAATAACCAAACATAATCCAAACTACATGGAAAAATTTTATTTTTCCAGATAATTTATATCCTCTATATATTGGTTTTGGTCACCTTATATTATATCCTATAGATCTATACTTCTAAAATGTATAGTTTCATTATTTTTGGACACTAAAAAAGTATCACTCATAAGATTGAAAAAACATTCATCACCTTAACAAATTCCATGAGTTCTTAAATAACTCCCTATTGATATCATATTAACCCTAATACTACCATTAATAAATCCTTCAATATTTTATTAAACCATATCCTTCCTAAAATACAAGTTTATTAACACTACATTACTAGATAAATAATTATTTTTGGATAATTTTATCCCATAATGGAAAACATTTTTTCACTAATGATTTTGATGCTATCCAATTTAATCAAATAAATTATCATTTATCAACTTTTTATAATACAAATACTAATTAGATTTATAAAATATAATGTAAATAACTTATGTACATATATAATTCATTATAAATAGAATCCAAATTATGGTGGGGTAACCCATATCTTTTTTAAGTGAGATGGGTATAGACAAGATGTTTTAGTCATCACTTTTCAAATCATTCCCTTGGAGAAAATAATTAAACATATTAACATTCATATCTTTTTTTAAATGTACTACACCTTCATGTATCCAATATAATATTTCACCATGATTAATTCATATTTGATATCAATATGTTTATATCTTGAGTATTACACTAGATTTTTAAAATGATCAATTAAATGGCAATAAAAAACAAATTTATAATGGTTTTTCAATGTCCACCTTCATATCATACAACTTCACTTTCTTGAAAAAAATATATGTATAATAATGCATGAAATATATATACTATGATTAACTATACTCAATGTTACAGAACATTGTTTCTTACTATTCTAGGTCCCATAAAATTCTCTCAAAATGAATTTTCCTTATGATGCTGATCTTCTATCCTTATAATATCAAGCATAGTAGGAATTAGTGAAAAACAAAAAGTTTATTTCTTCTCTTATTTTATATATTAGACTAAAACTCATTTTACCAATTATATACTTGATAATTAATTTGGAGGCCAAAATTTGGGATTATTTTGGATCACATTGATATTTTACTCATAAAGATAATAAAAAAATGTTCTTGATGTTTTTAGATAAAGTTATCTTCTAATCATATACATGAAGTTCTTATGAATCACATTTTTATTTGTTTCATATTTTTTTACACTAATGGGTGTAGGGTTTGATACTTTATTTGAATCAAATATTCAAACCTCATTCAATTGTTCCATTTCAATACTTCTACTAAGTTATGAACATATATTCTTGTTTATTTTGGAATTATAATCCTAGAAATAAGTTTATCTGTCCATGCATTGAAATCTAAAAAATCATGTTTGTTTTCATTGAATATTCCTCTACATAAAACTCCCTTTCACTATTATAAATTACATCATCAATATAGTAAATAAAAATTATTGTAACTATACTCATATTATTCTCATACATGTTTCAATTAACATTTCCTTTAGAGACGTAATTTTTTTTCAAATAACTATAGATTTTGGATTATTAGGAATTATGATCATATTTAAACCCATACAAGGACATCTCAAGCATTCACACTATAGTTCAATCACTATCGAATATAAAAATTTTTGGTTTATTAATAAACACATCTTCTTACATATATTATTTTAAAATTAATAAATTGCATCCATTTGATAACATTAATAAAACATGTGAGATATAAAAACTAGAAATATCCTTATATATTCAGGTATTAAAATAGGTCAAAATGTTTGTTCAATAGTTATAACATTCTCCAATGAATAAACTTTGAAAATAATGAGGACTTATTCTATGAGATCTTACATTTTTAATTGAGTTGAGAACTCACCCAGTAACTATAATATTATATTCCTATATTCTATGAACCTAATTCTTGGCCTCATTTTATCAATCTCGTCCAGATATTCATTCATGAAATTTATCATCTCCTCAAGCTTAATTGCTTCTATAACTGATGATTGTTCAACTTGTGAAACAATAATTGTTTGATTTTTATTCTTTAGTTTACTTATATTCTCCACAAAAACATCCTGAATTCCAATAATGTTTTTATATTTAATATAGTATTTTATTATTTTTAATTTTAGAAATTTACTTTCTAAAATACTATTATCATCACTATACTAGTAAGAATAAGTATAACCATGATTTAATTCGTTATTATCTTCATTTTTACTTTCTTTTTCAAAATAATGATTGTTATATTCAATTAACAATATAAAATATCCTTCATTTTTATCCTTTGGGATGGAATTATATTCAATTATTTTGACATCATAATAAACTTCTAAATAATATAATATTTTATTCCAAAACCATTAGCTTCTCATGTTGGATGAATAACTCATGAATACTCCTTACATAGCTTTTTGAAAAAACGTTCCAGATATGGATTTTTAGCTTCATTAAATTTGGTATCCTAAAACTCATAAAGTTTTTTTCTATAGGATTATTCTTGTTCAAAATTTAATAATGGGCCATATTTTATTTTTCCCTCCACAAAAATATGTTATGAATATGAAATGTTGTACTGAAATATTGTCTCTATAAAATATTATGATTTTTATTCAACAAGAATTGTTTTTCAAATTTTAATAAAGGTTCCATTCATACTCTCTAAAATTCGATTCTATTGGGGAACATATATAGATCTATATTTTTATTTAATCCCATTATTTTAAATACAGCATTCAAATGAATTGCTAGTAAAATCCCTTATATTATCTCTTCTTAGAATCATAAAATATATTCCTAATTCTTTGTAAACTACTCTTTTAGATAATTGTAACAACTCGAAAACATTATATTTTTCTCCATGATCATCAAAATAGTAATATGGGTGAAATAATTATTGAAAGTGATAAATTAGAGCTCTCCATTAGTGGATTTATGTCTCATTTTTTGAGATAATTTATAGTGTGTAAGATCATGTTGTCTATTGTAATAAATCATTTTGTTTGTATGGCCTTTATTAACTATATTTCCATTCTAAAATATTTCATAAATGAAATAAATTTCTATTTTTTCTATGGAATATATCTCACCAATCCTTCATTGAGAGTTCACCAAAATTTCTTTAACCAAGATGGGAAATTATTTTATTCAATATATTATTTTCATTTTCAGCACTCAGATAGAAATAGTTTCTTGGATAGCCATTTTCAAATAGTTACCAATATTTTATCATACCGTTGTCATAAGTATTCCATCATTAACGAATTGGATGATAAAATACTCTCACTTTGAAAGGTACATTAATTCTCAAAATCAAAAAATTTTCTAATGATAATAAGGTTTTTTAATCCCATTAACAAATATAACATCTTTGGATTTTATTTTCGGATAAATCATTCTAGTTATACCATTTTCTCAAATTTTTAAGGAGTTGTCATTCCCAAAAGTAACCACCCCTCCATCATGTTCTTAAATGTTCATTAATATTTTTTTATCACCTATCATATAAGAGGAACAACCACTATTAAGTATTCAAAACATAATTTTCTTACTAGTAAATAGATAATCTCCTATAATATGTGAAGCTTCATACTCAGTAATTGTTTGAACTTCCTTTTTTTATTTAGTATAAGTAAATTGTACTAGAAGAGTAGCCATACATTCTTCCACACATTGAACCTACTGAACTAACCTTCTTTAAATTTCCTCTAGGCATCTAAACCTATTCTGAGTTGATAGACAAGGTAAACTCTTAGTCAAATATATTTTTCTTTCCTTAAATTATTTTTTGTAGAATACAAGTTTTCATTAATTTTATAATTATATACATTCCCAATAAAAGTTTTAGAACATTCATTTTGAGTAAAAGTAGATGTATATTTAATTGTTAGCAGCATATTTAACCTAACAATTTGGTTGAACATTATTAGTAGCTTCATACGAATAATATTTAACATCCATATCATTGTGGAAAAATTAAAATATATTTTTTATATTATTCTTATATTCAAGATAACATGATTTTTCATTATGTAACTCTCTTTTGTTTATAGTAAATTTTGCAACAATATTATTCACTACTTTTATTTTTTATACAAACCTTGAAACGGGTTTTATAATTTCTTTAATATAACCAAATTCTATTTTGAGAAAATATTATTTTCTATAATACATATGTTCACCCTCTTTCTTCGACAATATGAATTCCCTTTTGTGTTTAATTGTTTTCTCAAGACAAGCCTATAGTTTCTATATCAATATATATTCCATGTATGTCTCTTCACCTTCTTATTAATATTATATTAAAGGTTGTTTATATTTCTAAAAATGATCTGTAAAATTCATAAACATTTCAAGAACCCCTCATTTCAAAATAACTAATTCATATAGAGTAGTATTCCACTTTATTTGTCGACATACATCTCATTTTTATGTAAAAAAAATTTCTCTTTCTCTTAGTTTATTTTATAGAACCCTTTTATCTTTTCTTGTATTTATATCTTTGATGTCTTTCTTACCACTCATTATGATATTTCTCCAAACCTTTCATCCATGGATAGTTAAATAACAAAATTCAATTATATCACACTTACAAAAATTTAAGAGTAATTTTCCTTTGTACTTACCCATCCCTTTACTAATGTTCATTGAGATAATAGCCATGATATTCTTATAATCATCATCCTTATCTTCAATATCATTATAATTTCTAAATTATTTATCTTCCACTTTATTGATTTTAATATTTTTCATATATTTTAGTTTTATCCCCCCATTAACCATCTACTTATGCATTGGAAATTTCTTCATCTCATAAGAAAAATATACATTATGTAATTGAAAAAGAGATAAATTCATCAATATCATTAAATGTAGAAACATTATTATCAAAACTATCAAGAATGTTTCATATCAATTTACTTAAAATATTTCAATCCTCTAATGTATTTTTGAATCTAAGGATGTTTTCGATATTATCATCCACACTTATAAAGTATTCATCAATATTTACTTCATAAACCATCCACACATATTCCAAATTACTTTTCAATATCAACATAGTTTGAGTCATGTAAAAGTTTTATATACTCTATATAAAAAGTATAAGATAATTGAATCCATTTCCTTTTCATCAACATTTAAATTTACCATTTCATTAATGGTCTTTGGAGAATGTTTCCCAATTAGTGGATGTCTTGTTGTGGTAATATCAACAACTTCGAAGCAAAGTGAAAGAAGATATGGAATCATCATACTCTTCCATCCATGATAATTTAACACATAAAATTTATGTATAACTCTATTACTAAATAAATTTAGATTCGCAATTTTCAATAAAGTATGAATAATTTAGATGAAACTGTGGTCACTCAGATACTAATTAACGTGCTTGAGAATATAATGTACCCTTGATAAGAGGGTCCAAATTAGTTATAAGGCCCCAAACATAAACCTTACTTAATATTGAATTAAATTAATAATTCACATTGAGGATCTTTTTAGGTTTAGAGTTTTAGAGAATTAGGACAAAACTATTACATCTGAAAAGATTACAAAGTAGAAACCTCTACTAAGTTTCCATAAAATAAAAACTCTTAAAAAGATACATTTCTAGTTCCATATTTTAGGTATCATGACTTTCCCTTGATCCCATCCTTGACCCTATTCCACGTTAAGTCCTGTGAAAAACATTTCAAAAACATGGGGTGATCATAAAAAGCTCAGTAAGGGATAGACAATGAATGAAAACTGTTAGTTTTTCAAACCAACAAGTAAACCATGTATACTTTATCAAAGTAATACTTTTCACCTTTATGAAGTAGTAAAAACTCTTCACTGAATAAAAGTTCATTACTTACCCATTTGTAACCAAAATATTACCATAAAACCCATATAAAGATCACAAAACATATAAAGGTAACTTGGGACATAAACAAACATAAATCGAATAACCTTACGGTCGACTTCCACACATATCACTTAATGGAATATCCATACGACCGACTTCCATACCCAATGCATTTGAGGTTATAACGTAACCACCCGTCCTGGTATTCATGGAACCACCCGTCATATGGTTTATCACGTAACCACCCGTCAAATGTCCAAGTACCATTATAAAATCATAAGACATAAAACAAATATAATGGAGAGAAAACAATTCCACACTTTGATCACAATATTTTACATAAATATATTGACATAACAAATAAATTATAAAAACAATTTTCAATACAAAAATACATAAAAGATTATATGTTATTTATTTTATTTTAAAAACATTACGGATTTTTGAGGATGCCAAAGAACAAATAATGCTTGTGGCGGCGGAAAAGGTCGTTGTCACCGTGTACGTTAAAAGAAACATTCCTTTGTGTCGTTTTGTAAAACGCTTCGTAGAAAAATATTCCTTTTGTATAAAATTAAAATCCAAAGGGGTTTATACACCGTATAAAAGAAATTCTTGTATTAGAAAAAGGTATGCCTCAATGAAATGAGATTGAGACGAAGTCCCTTACAAAGATGGTATCCTTGGATTAAGGATAAATCAATTACATAATTATGCGTGACAAAAGAATCCATCAAATATAAGTGGATATTAAGTGTAAAAAAATTAGAGGACATTCAATCATATTCATATAACGACATATTCAATGAGTACAAGTTTATCCCAAAGAATCAGAATTGGGTTAAGAAGTTCCCTTAAAAATTCGACAGCATAACAGCGTCACTTCAAAATTCATAAAAAGAGTTGATGAGAGATAAAAAGGGTATCTAATCACTTGGAGATAGAATTTACATCAATAAGGATATATAAGAACATATCCTAACATAATATCATGTGAATTAAAATACATAACAAAAGAAGTCTTTTAAAAAGAGGAGGGTGAAAGGTTCCCTTACCGACATGGGCAACTTTTGAAACGTACACCCCATTGAAGAAGGGTCATACAATGAATATGTAAATACCAATAAATGAAATTATATTAAAAAAAGTATAATAATGGTAAGTACATACACCACTAAAAGTAAATGAGGTAAAATGTATCATAAATCTCACGGGACTAAAAGTGAGATGAAAAATTCCTTACGAAAACTCGGCAGCCTAATGGTGCCACTTAAAACATCCAAAAATGGATTGATGAGATCAAATAGGGTCTCTAATAATATTAAAATAAAATTTACAGAAAGATAAATATAAAATAACATCCCAATCATAAGGATGATGAGCTCAAAAGTAATGACATAAAAGAGTGTACTTAAAAAGAAAGAGAGGGGCATGATCCCTTACCTTGTGTCCGACATGACTCGATCGTTCTATAATCTCCTGAATAATAAAATTTGGTCAATTTATAAGATCTTAATTACATACTTTAAATATTATTTTTCAGTTAATATCACATATTATAATGTTATAATAATTGGTTAATAAAGTGATTTCATATCAGACGTTTTTGTCGATGTTCGGTACAAGAGTAAAAATCAAACTTGTTGGAAAAGAATTTTCCATGTAGTTATAGGTACATCATATCCAGAATAGTATTTATGTTTTAAATATCATATATATTCATTTTATATTCATTGTATACTATTCCATAGCATTTGGAGATAAAAAATTAAAATCACCGTTCATGGAGACGGTAGGTTGTACGTACTCATGAACGCTACTTTAATTTTTTTGTCATATTAATGAAATTAAAACAAAATGACAGATATATATATAATAATTCCAGAATTATATCCTTCATTTAAATGTAATATATTACATATATATATATTATATATATGTACTTATAATAGTACATAACATTTGGAGATAAGAAATGAAATGTACCGTTCATGGAGACGGTAAGCCGTACGTACGCATGAACGCTACTTTCATTTCTTTTTTTTTTGT
Organism: Viscum album; assembly: GCA_963277665.1. Lineage (NCBI taxonomy): Eukaryota > Viridiplantae > Streptophyta > Magnoliopsida > Santalales > Viscaceae > Viscum > Viscum album. Next base: position 586,533,794 of record OY728130.1, read on the forward strand.
ATTCAATGGAATTAAATAAAAACGATATAAAGGTATATTATAATTCCAGTAGGATATCATATTTAATACCATTAATTCCATCCTTTATACGTCCCACATATGGCATTAACGAATCAAATCACTTTGAGGGGGCGGTAGTCCGCACTTCCTAAAATGAAGATATCGCGTTTACCCATAATGGAAACCATAAAGGTATTCCATAAATGAAAAATAAAGAATATTAAATAAAACATAAACATACTATATATCATATATAAATATAGTGAAATCTTAATGTCCACCTTTGAAGGTGTTAAAATAATATTGAACAATCATCGTTTCGTGAGGCAGTAATTCGCCATCTACAGAAACAATATGTTACTTAACCATTAGAAGGAGGTGTGTGTAAGTGTAGCTCTAATACTTCACATAAAAAAATCATAGTATATTTAAGATACTGGTTTTTTTACAAAATAAAGTAATAAAAATAGTTTAGAGGGTTGGAGAAGCAAAATAAAACATAAGAACACAAGAGAGGACACTACCTTTAAATCGGGTAACTCTCTTTGATTTGAGTTCAAAGGCTTCCTTGGAAACTATTATGCCCAAATTGAGGCTTCAATGATGAAGAGAGGGATTTGGGGAGATGAAATGGGCAGGGATTGGCCGAGCCAAAGGCTTTAGAGGTGTGGGTAAGGTGGTAGAGGTGGGGGCCTTTTATAAGAGGAGAGGAGGGCACTGTTGGAATGTTATAAAATATTACTTTATTATATAATGTGTTTTTGGATTTTAAAGGTCCCAAAAGGATTTATTTATAGGATAAGGTGATAAGGTTTTGAAATACGCCCATCAAATAGGTTTGTGACAAGTTTAAGACTTATATTCAACCCTATCTTCTCATTTTATTTAAATCGTTCATTTATGAGGTAATCACTGCATCATCACGGTGTCTTAAATTAATTAATTTATTTAATATCTAAAAATTATAAAAAAAATATCATGATGTTGGAAATAATTTTTAATTTCTAATTAATATTTATTGTCAAATTTATGACTTTTATAACCCCATCTAAAAATTGTTTTAGTAGAACAACACATGTTTGTGACATTTTAATTTTAACATTAAATAATAAGGTATTAATGTCATTTTCCAACCAAAGTGGATCCATGGGGTCCCCAAGTTGACCCATGGATTGTATTGGTCGGACATGACTCATCCAATTAAGGTAGGACGTGTGTCTAGGTCATTTCATATTATTAAAACATTTTTTTTACCATAAACTACACTAATTACCTCTAATCGCGATTAAAAACTTAAAAGTTACTATTCACCAAAAAATTATTTTAATCCCATTGAACAACATTTTACATCCTAATGACAAAAATTTATGTAAAATTTATGAAATTCAAATCACAGAAGTGGTAAAGTTTCATTTAAACAAAAAATCAGTTTTTAAAACACCACTTAGTTGTTTCACTATTCATCAAAAATTGATGTTTTTAAGAAAAATACCAAAAATTCACCCTAAGATATTTTTGATATTCCAAATTCAAAAATGATGTCTATTTTACAAAATTCAAAACATATAAGTTGCATTAATTAATTTAATTATTAATTCCCACTGTCAAAACAAATAGCGTGTTTTTAAGAAACAATATATATTAAAAGGTTGACACTAGTTTAAGTCCAATTTCAAAGTGAAATTAATTCCAATGACCACCATTGGATTAAATGGTAAAAATATATTCTAATTTCACTTTAAAACAAATTCAAAAGATAATATAATCATATAAATAAATTAGATTACAAATAGGTTTTGAATTAAAATACAACGTTTTTCACTATTCATTAAAAATTGAACTTTATTGGAGAAATACCAAAAATTTACATGAAGTAAATTTTGATATCCTGATTCTAAAGAAGAGTTTTATGTGGTCCAATAGAATGTATAATAGTGACCAAAACTATATTTAAAGAGGGTTCTCCATCAAAAGGCGGTTAATCGACCCTTTAAAGAATATTAGAAGATTTATTCTTAAAATTGGATTCATTTTCATTTTAAACCTCTAAAATTTATTGGATAAAATTAAAAAAAATATTTGACAAACATATATAATTATTTTGTAGTTATTTCTGTTCTTTCCCGCCATTACAATGGCTAGGCTTTAACTACCATTTAAAATAATATTATTTTATTATTAGAGTGCAACGTAAGATTTCAAAGGAACTCATTGTCGTATATTGGGTACTCCATCGAGCATAGAATCCCCTTTAAAGTTATATTAATATTTTATTCACAAATATGGATAAATGTGAAAATTCCATATTCTTTATTTACCTGGGGTGCTACATCGTTCCCCCCTTTTGGGAATTGCATCCTCGCAATTTTAAAATTGGGCTTGGAAACTTCATTGAACATCCCACATCGGAACAAGAGTCAGTAAAACAATCACTTTAAAATAAAGAAAGAGAAGTACACATGTCACTCGAGTTAACCCATACGAGGATTCCAATTATGAAAATATGGACATGGAGGAAAAAACAAGGGTCATGTTCTGATGGAGAGTGATAGTAAACATGTCTAAGAGAAAGTTTACCATAAGAAAATCACAAACTTGTGATGGGTTAAATGGTATTCGATTCCCCAGTAGGAAAAGTTAACAGACAACATTTTTTTTAAGTTACTCTACATTGAGGAATGTATTTCTGTTCTTGAGGAAACATACTTACTTGTCGCGTTGACTTTCATCTTTTACTATATTTCTTACAGGAACTCATATTTTCTCCAAAAGAAGAGTATTTAGGATGACTTGTTCACATTAAGAGAGCTATAATCAACTTCTAGAGAATCACCTATTCCCCAAAATAGAACTATATACATACCATGTCTTTAGACCTTATCCAAAACTAAAACCAAAAAGGTTAGGAAAAGATCAGATAATCCACAAATGGCTAATCCTTTATAAAAAGGAAAATCTATTCTTAATCTCCAAAATTTGTCCAACAAAACCCAAAGTTCAACGAAGACCATTCAATAAACAATTTGTCCATAAAATTCTTTAAAGTAAAACAAACTATGATTGAAACCCAAATATTTGAAGGATTTAATCACATTGTCTTCCAAGGAAAAAATTAACACTTATCTCCAAATAACATCAGTTGCTCTTAAAGTCTCACATTGAAAAGTAATTAACCTAATCACATATCCTCCATGATAGGTTAATAATCTCCATAGATAACCCAAAATCAACTTACTCTTAATTTATAAAATAATCTAACTTAAAAGAAGAAGTCATACTAACCAAGGACTTCATGTAGTCCAGTGGTAGGCGATAAATACCAGTCGCACTTTGGTTGTGGGTTCGATTCCCGCATCTTTGTCCGACGCGACGGGTTGTCACATGGTCTGTGTGTTGTCCTTTTTACAAAACTATATAATTCTTAAAACATTCCCCAAAACAATATAAAATCTTCAAAAATAACCATAACATATTTTAACCTCAATTTTATCTCATTCCTTTCATATTCCATCATATCATAAAGTAACCCATAATTACCTAAAAAGTAAGGATCATATAAACCCTAATGGTTAACTGTATAATTATTTCCTGAACTTCCACATCGAGTTGGTCATGTCATACATGATGCATTAGAGAACTCACCAAGGTTCAAGTGGTTGATCATGACTCCTTGATAGTTGGTTTAGAACAACCATGAGATTCCTCATTGAATCCCCCATTTCATCCAGTCTCTTAATCAGAGAACCACCATAGTTTCTTTCAAACCCATTGTCACTTTGGTGCCTGCTTGATCCATCCATTTTCTAAAAACAGAAATGTCAGTGTGATTATATCAATAAAACCATCATGTACTAAAGAGGAAGATAAAAACTAAGATATACTTACTCATTCACTTTATCTAAAACACGGAATCATTCTGAAATCCAAACCATTATGGTAATGTCACTTATGCCTAGAGAATACCCTAACCTCTAAAGTTATCTAAACCGACCTCTGATACAAACTATATGGCCCCAGACATAAAACTTACTTAATATTGAATTAAATGAATAATTCACATTGAGGATCTTTTCATTTTTAGAGTTTTAGAGAATTATGACATAACTATTACATCTCAAAAGATTACAAAGTATAAACTTCTACTAAGTTTCCATAAAATAAAAACTCTTAAAAACAAACATGTCTAGTTCCATGTTTTAGGTAGCATGACTTTCCCTTGATCCCATCCTTGACCCTATTCCATGTTAAGTCCTGTGAAAAACATTTCAGAAATTTGGGGTGAGCATAAAAAGCTCAGTAAGGGATACAAAATGAATGAAAACTGTTAGTTTTTCAAAACAACAAGTAAACCATGTATACTTTATCGAAGTAATACTTTTCACATTTATGAAGTAGTAAAAACTCTTCACTGAATAAAAGTTCATTACATACCCTTTTTTAACCAAAATATTACCATAAAACCCATATAAAGATCACATAACATATAAAGGTAAGTTGGGACATAAACATACTTAAATCGAATAACCTTACGGTCGAATTCCACATATATCACTTAATGGAATATCCATACGGCCGACTTCCATACCCAATGCATTGGAGGTTATAACGTAACCACCCATCCTGGTATTCACGGAACCACCCATCATATGGTTTATCATGTAACCACCCGTCAAATGTCCAAGTACCATTATAAAATCATAAGACATAAACCTAATATAATGGAGAGAAAACATTTCCACACTTTGATCACAATATATCACTTAAATATATTGACATAACAAATCCATTACAAAAACAATTTTCAATAAAAAAATACATAAAATATTATATGGTATTTATTTCATTTTAAAAACATTACGGCTTGTTGAGGAAGCCAAAGAACGAATAATACTCGTGGCGGCGGAAAAGGTCTTTGTCACCGTGTACGTTAAAAAAAAATTCCTTTTTGTCATTTTGTAAAACTCTTCATAGAAAAAGAATCCTTTTGTATAAAATTAAAAGTAAAAGGGGTTTATACACCATATAAAAGAAAGACTTGTATTAGAAAAAGGTATGACTCAATGAATGGAGATTGATATGAAGTCCCTTACAAAGACGATATCCTTGGATTACGGATAAATCAATTACATAATTATGTGTGACAAACGAATACACCAAAAATAAGTGGATATTAAGTGTAAAACAATCATAGGACATTCAAACATATTTATATAACGACATATTCAAGGAGTACAAGTTTATCCCAAAGAATCGAAATTGGGTTAAGAAGTTCCATTGCAAAAATTCGACAGCCTAACGACGTCACATCAAAATTCAGAAAAAGGGTTGATGAGAGATAAAAAGGGTATCTCATCACTTGGACATAGAATTTACATCAATAAGTATATAGAAGAACATATCCTAACATAATAGTATGTTAATTAAAAGACATAACAAAAGAAGTATTTAAAATAGAGGAGGGTGAAAGGTTCCCTTACCGACTAGGGTAACTTTCGAAACGTACACCCCATTGAAGAAGGGTCATACAATGAATATGTAAATACCAATAAATTAAATTATATTACACAAAGAGTATAATAATGGAAATTACATACACCACTCAATGTAAATGGGGGAAAATGTAGCATAAATCTCACGGGACTAAAAGTGAGATGAAAAATTCCTTACGAAAACTCGGCAGCCTAACGGCGCCACTTACAACTTCCAAAAATGGAATAATGAGATCAAATAAGGTATCTAATAATATTACAGTAAAATGTACATAAAGAGAATAATAAAAGAACATCCCTATCATAAGAAAGATGACCTTAAAAGGAATGACATAAAAGAGTGTACCTAAAAAGAAAGATAGGGGTAGGATCCCATACCTCATGTCCGACATGACTCGATCGTTCTTTAATCTCCTGAATAATAAAATTGGGTCAATTTATAATTTAATAATTACCTAATTTAAATATTATTATTCAGTTAATATCACATATTATAATGTTATAATAATTGGTTAATAAAGTGAGTTCATATCAGACGTTTTTGTCGATGTTCGGTACATGAGTAAAAATCGAACTTGTTGGAAAAGAATTTTCCATATAGTTATAGGTACATCATATCCATAATAGTATTGATGTTTTAAATATCATATATATACATTATATATTAATTTTATACTATTCCATAGCATTTGGAGATAAAAACTAAAAGCACCGTTCATGGAGACGGCAGGCCGTACGTACGCATGAACTCTACTTTCATTTTTTTGTCATATTAATGGAATTAAAACAAAATGAGAGAGAAATATATTATAATCCCAGAATTATATCCTTCATTTAGATGTAATATATTACATATATATCCATTATATATATGTACTTATAATAGTACATAACATTTGGAGATAAGAAATTAAATGTACCGTTCATGGAGACGGTAAGCCGTACATACACATGAACACTACTTTCATTTTTTTTTGTATCAATGGAATTAAATAATAATGATATAAAGATATATTATAATTCCCATAGGATATCATATTTAATACCATTAATTCCATCCTTTATACGTCCCACATATGGCATTAACGAATCAAATCACTTTGCGAGGGCGGTAGTCCGCACTTCCTAAAATGAAGATATCACGTTTACCAATAATGGAAACCATAAAGGTATTCCATAAATGAAAAATATAGAAGTTTAAGTAAAACATAAACATATTATATATCATATATAAATATAGTGACATCTGAATGGCCACCTTTTAAGGTGTTAAAATAATATTGAACAATCATCGTTTCGAGAGGCAGTAATTCGCCATCCACAGAAACATTATGTTATTTAACCATTAGACGGAGGTGTGTGTAAGTTTAGCTCGAATAATTCACATAAAAACATCCTAGTATATTTAAGATACTGGTGTTGTTATAAAATAAAGTAATAAAAATAGTTTAGAGGGTTGGAGAAGCAAAATAAAACATAAGAACACAAGAGAGGACACTACCTTTAAATCGGGTAACTCTCTTTGATTTGACCTCAAAGGCTTCCTTGGAAAGGATTCTTCCCAAAGTGAGTCTTGAATAATGAATAGAGGGATGTGGAGAGATGAAATGGAAAGGGTTTGTCCGAGACAAAGGCTTGAGAGGTGTGGGTAAGGTGGTAGAGGTGGGGGCGTTTTTTAAGAGGAGCGGAGGGCATTCTTGGAATGTTATAAAATATTACTTTATTATATAATGTTTTTTTCGGATTTTAAAGGTCCCAAAAGGATATATTTCTAGTATAAGGTGATAAGGTTTGTAATTAAACCCATAAAATAGGTTTGTGAGAAGTTTAAGACTTAGATTCCACCCTATCTTCTCATTTTATTTAAATCGTTCATTTATGAGGTAATCACTGCATCATCACGGTGTCATAAATAAATTAATTTATTTAATATCTAAAAATTATAGAAAAACTTATCATGATGTAGGAAATATTATTATCTTTCTAATTAATATTTATAGTTAAAATTATGACTTGTATAACCCCATCTAAAAAATGTTTTAGTAGAACAACACATGTTTGTGACATTTTAATTTTAACATTAAATAAAAAGGTATTAATGTCATTTTCCAACCAAAGTGGCTCCATGGGGTCCCCAAGATGACACATGTATTGTCTTGGTCGGCCATGACTCATCCAATGAGGGTAGGACATGTGTCTAGGTCATTTCATATTATTAAAACATTATTTTTTACCTTAAACTACACTAATTACCTCTAATCACGATTAATAACTTAAAAGTTACTATTCACCAAAAAATTATTTTAATCTCATTGAACCACATTTTACATCCTAATGAGAACCATGTATGTCAGATTTTTGAAATTCAAATCACAAAAGTGGTAAAGAATCATTTAAACGAAAAATCAGTTTTTAAACTACCACTTAGTGGTTTCACTATTCATCAAAAATTGATGTTTTCAGAAAAATACCAAAAATTCACCCTAATATATTTTTGATATTCCGAATTCAAAAATGATTTCTAGTTTACAAAATTCAAATAATATAAGTTTCATTAATTAATTTAATAAATAATTCCCGCTGTCAAAACAAATAGCGTGTTTTTAAGAAACAGTATCAATTAAAAGATTGACACTAGTTTAAGTCCAATTTCAAAGTGAAATTAATTCCAATGACCACCATTGGATTTAATGGTAAAAATATATTCTAATTTCACTCTAAAAACAATTAAAATGATAATATAATCATTTAAATAAATTAGATTAAAAAGAGGTTTTGAATTAAAATACAACGTTTTCACTATTAATTAAAAATTGAACTTTATCGGAAAAATACCAAAAATTTACACGAAGTAAATTTTGATGTCCCGATTCTAAAGAAGAGTTTTATTTGGTCAAATAGAATGTTTAATAGTGACCAAAACTATATTTAAAGATGGTTCACCATCAAAAGGAGGGTAATCGACCCTTTAAAGAATATTAGAAGATTTATTCTTAAAATTGGATTCATTTTCATTTTGCACCTCTAACATTTGTTGGATAAAAGTGGAAAAAATATTTGACAAACATATATAATAATTTTTTAGTTAATTATGTTCTTTCCTGCCATTACAATGGCTTGGCATTAACTACCATTTAAAATAATATTATATTATTATTGGAGTGCAACGTAAGATTTTAAAGGAACTCGTTGTCGCGTATTGGGTACACCATCGATCATAGAGTCTCTTATAAAGTTATATTAATATTTAATTCACTAATATGGATAAATGTGAAATTTTCATATTCTTTATTTACCTGGGGTGTTACATTACTAGCGCTCCTTTATGATTTTTTCGTATAAAATTAATCACTAGATAATTTTATAGAGTTTGTCCTCTAAAACTTTATAGAAAATTCATAACTATATAAAACCAAAAAAATATAAATAAACATAACCCATATAAACATTTCACATTTTTACACCCTAATATTGGTAGCTACTCATTATTAGGTTTGGATTTCATCTCAGACATATATTTTCAACTTGTATTGAAAGTGGATAAAATTGGGTTGGTATCAACCTGAACCCAAAATAATTATGGGATCATATCTGAAATTTCCTAATATTTTTTTTAAAAGACTTATTTCTATAAAATAATTATTATGGTGGTACCCACGAATTTAAAAACTCTACAATATCTAGAAAAGGAAATATAAAATTATGTTCAGTATGCTTCTAAAATAAAAACTTTATCTTCTTTTAAGTCTTTAGAATAATCAGAATTATTACATGCAAAAAATATCAATTTTCAAGAACTATATGGTTTAGAACTTCAATATCAACAAATTTATTGTTAGGCTACATGTCTAACTAATCTACCAAAATATAATCTATTCCTTCACTACTCTAATATTCTCTAGAATCACTTTTCATTTTCTTTAACCAAAAGGATATTTCACAATGTGAAAGTCATCTCCTCTTAAGTTGTTCTCAAAAATTAGAATCATTAATTTCTAAATGAATTCACACTTTAGATAACCATTATTACTCCTAAATATATAGGGAACACTAAATTTTTATTTATATTCCTCTGTATTTCTCAATTTTCAATCAACCATATTAAATGTGTCTGATAATATATGTGCCTAGTTATATTAAAAATATTATAAATATCCATTTAAAATATCAATATAGTTTTATTGATTCTTAGTAAGAATCACAACTTCAACTTTTTGATTTATGTATCTGGAATTCCATCTCATAATCTAAAAACTAGATTTGAATTCACATAAATTTTAGATGAAATATCTTAACATATTTTAGTTCATTAAATTTTATTGACTTAGGAAATGTATGGTATTCCGGCTTCCTAAATATTACTTAAGTATTTGGATTGTATAACTTCTTTTTTATTCCTAATTATAAACATCTATACTTTTCTATAACTCATCTCAATAATATTACAATGAGATATAAACCTTTGGAACTTCAAACATAATCCGACATGCCTAATGGGATTATTATGTTCTTCATCTATATCTCTAAGAGAGTATTTAAACTCTAGATCATTAATTCCATGAATCTTACACACAATCTCATATTTATAATTTTTTATCATCTCAAGAATTTAACATACTCAACTTCTGAACTTCATGACTTCTTTGATTCTTAAATTTTGATCTTAGTATCTTCCAACCTACTAATCTCCCTCAACCTCTTCTCACCTTATCATCCGATCTACTAGGATTTTAATCATATTAATCTTGATTCACCTTATAGTTACACTTATAATTTATTTCTCATTACCTTTTCCTTTTCCAATTTTACTTGTCTTGATAAATATATGATACTCAAACATTCATAATGTTTCCTCATTTCAGGGATCAAAATAGCACTTCCTGGCTTAGCATCTGTGAATTTCATGTATTTTGGACTTCACTACTATCTTATTTGCCTCGATAGTTGGATGCAATTTATCTTAGAATCCACCACACATTAGGTAAAATTAATAATTATAAATTCAAGATTATTTACCTTATAAATTTTTTATATCTGGTGGGCCATTTTTTATAGTCTTATTAAATTATATACATCACAAAAAATTTAACCTTTTCACATTTTATCTGACTTGATACTATTGCATAAGGATCTTTTTTTTAGTTTATATAATATAATTTCAAAAATATATCCCTTGTGAATTTAACTATGTTATTTAAAATTGTAATATATTTTACTTCATTAATATATTTATTCCCAACCAAATTTACTAATGTTTGGATTCATAGAGTATTCATAGATCCAAATTCCTTCGTCAGCAACTAAATAACGGAAGATTCACAAAACTCTATAGACATAATTTATAGTTTTGAAACATGAGTAAATATTTTATAAAAGATTTGGTTACCTTAATGAATATCCTCTAGATCCTAATATGTATAATTTACATCATTATCTTTAAATACTACTCAAAATTAATCTCATGCATACGGTTAAAAATAAATACAACACCTAAAATAATTCAATGGGTTCTTTAAGTATAATACATAGAACCTTTTCCTTTCCCTCACATTTGAAATATTTTGAAATATTTATTAATTTTTATCATTTTTTCCAAGCATACATATTTAGTAGGTAATAAGACACTTACATTTTAATGAGTTTCCATATGCATACCTTGAATGTTGGTCACCAGTTTCCATATGATGGTTAATAAATTTGACAAACATTATCTGTAGTTTATGGAATGATTTTATGTTTATGATATGGGGAGTATGTAGAAAATATTTTCTTGAATTAATATCATCCCATAATATCAATTTTATTCTTTGTTTTGTGATTTAAATTTCTTTTATAAATTTTTTAAATTACATTAAAAATAATGTATGAACATAATGAATTTCTTATACTAGAAGAACAAAAAATTAAACGTATTATATTAGATCATTATTTAATTATTAATGAAAGATTAGATCCACTAATGGATAATAGTTATCATTGTGAAAAGGTTTTAAAAATGAAATATTCATCTTGAATTTATCTATTTATTAATAATAAAATAATTAATATGATTAATAATAATGTCTAGAAAAATTGAACTACACCAATATATGAATTACAAAATTAAATCCTAGTACATATTAACCTATGATACCATATATCAAACATGAGTTTATTTATATTTTATCCTATAATTCTTCTTAACCTAATCAAAAACAATCCCTACCTTGATACTAATGTAAATTACCCAAGAATAACATACATTAATTTTACATCCTTTTATATAATTATAAATAACAAATCTCAAGTAAAACACACTCATAGAAACAATGATTTAGCATATTTAATGATTAGCTATATAAAAATTTTATTTTGTTACACAGTTTACATTCCTTCTATAATAGTCTTTATACTTAATTCCTATATGAATATATCATATATAATATTTTTCTCCATTAACTATAGAAAGGTGTAAATATAATAAAAGAGTGATCTCAAATACTCAAGAAGTGGTAAAACATATCATTGATCTATAGATTATAATTATGTGAGAAACATGACCATGCTAACAATAACATGAATTATGTAATAGGTTCATATAATCATAAGAATCATTCAAGAGGCGTGAGAACATAATCATATATCATGGAATAACAAAAATATCCTTAAAAGGGTGATCATGGATGAGTGATATATATATATATATCATTATACAAGAATGTGAAATCATAAGGAAATAATAATTGGACATGGTGAAATTAATTATGATTGACTCACATGTAAAATTATAGAAAATCATAGCATATCCCAAGTATATCTATCAAGAATATCATTAAATCATATATGATGTTAATCACATAATTTCCATGCATAACATAAGGAATAAACATAACAGTATCATGTCTGCATATATCATATTCACCTCATGATATATAAATCATTACCTAATACATTATTAGATAATATAATTTTACCAAAACCCATCAGATAATTATATATATATAGATACACACACAACTATTAATACCAAATAAAAATAATCGTACCTCTATTAAAATTATAACATAATTAACCCATGTAAGAGAAATGGATTATATAACATTTTTTATGGTATCATATAACAATTAATCATAAGTTGGGTTAAAAACAAAAAAATTTACTTACCTAAAATAAACAAATCATAAGATAATTTAGAGTTTGTAAATAAAATAAAATAAATATAATATTCATATATGATGAGTTTTCCAATGGAAATTGGGAAATATAAGAGAAATATTGAAAGCTTCTTAATTAAACATTGGTGATGGTTTCATCAAAAAATTGTACACAATACTTTTATTATGATTTTTAAATGGTGGAAAAATACATTTAAATAAATATATAAAATTTAAAGAACCAAATAACGGATCCTTGAAAATTAATATAAGAAACTTTTCTAGGGAGATATTAAATGGTATGGAAATTTAATGTGATACATTTTTAGAATTTTCATAACAATTTTAAATTAGAATCATTGGTGAAAGAGATATAAAATTTAAATAAAAATAGTTCAATAGTACAATATAATAGTTCTGAAAGAATATATATAATTATCTTTAAAAATAATTAAAATAATTTTTTTTGGTGGGAAATGAATATGGATTTGGAATAGAAATAACCTAAATAGATAGTGGAATTATTATCCAAACAAAATCATATTTTATTAATTAAGAATCTATAATAATGAAAATCAATATATTTAAATGTTAATTCCCCATAAAATAATAAGGGGAAAATTTTAGATACTTAATGGGTTTAGTATACTCAACTTAGAATAAATAATAAATATTTTAACTTAATAAAATGTAGTACAGTGAAGAAAATAATTACCATAACTACTAACATGTTTAAAAAGGATATCACTCCCTGAATAATAAATATATGCATATTATTAATTTATATAATCTCCTTAACTTCATTTATTTTATTTAATATCATTATTGTTTATTTTTTATTTACTAGGTATTAATAATTCATATTTAATATCAATATATAATTTTGAATTTTTCCATTTTCTCGACATGTGCTTTGGTATACAATTCCTATAGAAATTGAAATGCCTGGATCAGTTGTGATCACTGAGAGGGGAGGGGTAAATCAGTGATAACTTTTTCTTTTAAATAATTGTTCCCTTTGAATAATCAATTCAACCTCTCTGGCTGGTTAAGTTCTAGATCTACTCTTGTGGTGATGTAGTGATAATGAAAGCAAAAAACACAGAGATTTACAAGGTTTAGTACAAAGACCTACTCCTTGCCGTGTTGGTTACGCTCCCCAAAACGGATTCTTCACTGTTCCAAAATATGTTTACACAGTAATTGGTCATACCCCCCCCCCCCAATTACAAGTTGGTTAAACCCCCTAACTTCACTGCATCTTCTTCTTCACAACTTCACTTCTCTTCTTCAAATGTGTTGTTCAATTCTTCAAGTAGCTTCAACAAACTCCAGGAGAACTTGTCGGTCTTTCTCACCAATACTAATCACTTGAAATGATTAGTTCTTTTTCATACACACTTAAATGTGTGATCCTCTTCTTCTTAAAGTATGCAAAACTCTTTATTCAACATTCATGCATGTGCATACATGCAATACTTCCTTCTTAACTTGTGCACACACCCTCAAAACCCAAATGATTGGGTGTGGCCTTCATCGTTTGCACACACACACCCAAGGTGTGTGGCCTTCACTTCACCAGTAAACACTTAAAGGAGGGCGTGCAAGTGTGCGGCCTTCTCCTATATTCTACTACGTAGGTCCTTGGATGCAACAGGTGTGCATGGTATGGGAGCAGTGAGCACGCAGGGTGCGACAGCTCCTTCTACCGCGCAAGTGGCACGACAACATCCTCCTGCCGTGCAAGTTAGCAGACACAGAGGGCGCGCAGGTGTCACGCGGCTCGGCCTCTTCCTGTCGCGTAAAATGGAGCGTACAGGGTGGACCTATCCTCCTTACTTCACGCAGGGGATGCACGAACGATTCCCTCGAGGCCTTGGTTGGCTCCAAAATACACTGTCGTGCTCAGGCGCGAGAGTTCTTGCTTCGCGTTGGACGGAGCTTCGCGGGATTTCTTCTCAGGTGATCAGTAGCATCTTATCAGTTTGGGCTACTCCATTTGTAGGAAAAGAGTGAGAATAGAACTACGGGGTTTAGATGTTTAAATGCCTGAGATCTGTGGCATTTTTAAATCTTCAAACATGGATCAAGATACGGCCGCAAATGCCACTAAATTTCATTTAACACTGACTCCTTCTTTCTCGGTGAGTAAATCTAATGTATTCAGTTTATAATGCATGAAATGCTTCTCCATGTATGTCAAAACAGCAGTGCACCCTCGAAAACTTAGTTTTCCTTGGGCTCCCTCGAACGTATTCATCTCGTTGCATGCATGCGACTTTTAACGCATGCATGTGTTCGTGAAGGGGAGACGAACATAATAGAGGCCTTATCTTCAACAGAGGCGGTCGAGAGCTCCTTCTGCCTTTCTTGATGGATATGGTTCATGGGGGGCGTCGCGGGAAGATCCTCAGCCGGTGGGAGGTTGAAGACAACCTCGGTGTCATTGGATCCGCGTTAAATTAATGCGAACGACCATGATTATATCGTGGAACGATGGATGAATCGTGTGGCTATGATCGGACGCGAGATCAGATGGACGACCAAGATTAGTTCCACATCATAAAAATATCATCCACATCAAAACGAGCCATGGTTTTCTCACAGTTTAACAAACAACGCTTGCCGAAACGGTTCAATAATCTCTTCTCCTTCCTCCGGTGCCCCCCCGAACCGGTTCTCCTGCGGGCGCGCTTAAGCGCCCACTCTGCCTCCTGTCCTCGGGCACGCCATTGGCGCCCACTCTGAGTAGGCTTCATGACCGCGTAGCTCAGGCTTATACACGGACCACACTCATGCCTTAGGGAGGCCGTAGCCTAGAGGAATTCCTTTGAGCGCGGTTGACCCTCGGGTCCTGCAAGTGCTTGAGGTGAGGACCTCAGATGGCCTCCTTGGGTGGCTTCTTTTTATTTAAGTAAATAGTTTGTACTTTGTATAAAAACAATGTAACCATGTACTTAAATGCCAAACCATACATATTCATTAAAAAACTATTCTCCACTCCTCTTAAACTTCAAACATTAATCCATCCTTTCTTTTTTTAGAAATATCAACTCCAAGATCATGGATTATGCATCGAACAAGTCTTCATTCCTCATGTATTAAAACATGATGCATGGCCTTCAGCACATCATCTTTCCATATGCAATTGAGTACTTCGTGAACTACTTCAAGTGTTGTAACATTGTATCACCTTGATACAGGTCTTGGAACTTAAGACTAGTTCAATAATCGTCAGAGTTAATGATGCTTCAATCATCATTCTTCATACATCATCATTCTTCAAGCTCTACTTCATCAGTTGGCACACATTGACAGGTTATTGACAAATAATGCAATCACTTGGGCTCAATAATCTCCCCCTTTGTATTTTGTTTTCAATACTCCTAAGCACACCTTGAGAATGTCACAATGTGTGTGCTAATGATTTCTCCCCCTTATTGGACAACAGATGCAAAGGGATGAATGGTAAGTCATACCCAACAAGCATAACTGCTCGACCCTGCACAACTTCAACTACTAATTCTCCCCCTCAAGGGATGCACTCATCTCCTCCAATTACTTGCACGTTAGTACAAAAACATATAAATTTATGGAATAAGGAGGGACCTTTATCTTCCCCAAGTGAGAGGAGAAGGTTGAACATGAAGTTTCAGCCATAGCTCAACAAATCTTTCTGTAGGCATAGTTTTGGTGAAAATATCTGCCACCTGATCTTGAGTACAAATGTAGTCTAGCTTGATGTCTCCACTGGCGACCCTTTCTTTGATGAAATGATATTTTATATCAATGTTCTTGGATCTGGAGTGTTGTATAGGATTTTTAGAAAATCCAATCACACTTTGATTATCACATAAGATCCTCAATGGGATTTTAGTGTTAACTCTCAAATCTGCTAGCTGCACCTGCATCCAAATCATCTGTGTACATGCATGTGTAGCTGCCACATATTCTGCTTCAGCTGTGCTCAACATTATAGAATTTTTTTTCTTGTTGTACCAACGAACACATCTTTCTCCCAAAAAGAAGGTTCCACCAGATGTGGATTATCTATTATTAAAATCACCAGCCCAATTAGTATCTTTGAATCCCAACAACATTATGTTTGTACTGTGCTTGTAAAAGATCCCGTAGTTGAGGGTTCCTTTCACATATCTCAAAAAAAATTAGCTACTGATAAGTGAGATTCTTTTGGGTCACTTTGAAATCTGGCACACAAAGTCACTGCATATGTTATATCTATCCTTGAAGTCGTGAGATAAAGAAGACTGCCAATAATTCTCCTGAACACTTTCTGATCGACATTGTTGCCTTCTTCATCCTTTCATAACTTGGTTCCAACAGAAATGGGTGTTGATACCTCCTTTTAATTCTCCATTTCGATCATTTTCACTAAGTCCCTTTCATACTTCTCTTGTGAAATAAATATGGAGTTTTTCCTTTGTTCCACCTGAAATCCTAGAAAATATGTCATTTGACCAAGCATGGACATTTCAAAGGTTCTCTTCATATTCTCAACAACTTCTTCACATAATCCTTCCTTGTCACCAGGAAAAATTATATCATCCACATAGATAATGACTATGAGAGTACCAGTGGCCATTTCTCTAACATAGAGATTACTGTCAGCTGTTCCTTTGAAAAACTTCATGCTCTTGAGACAACCATCAAAATTGGTGCACCAGGCTCTAGGGGATTGATTCCATCCATACAAATATTTTCTCAATATGCATACCATACTACAATCTTTGCCTAGCATGAATCACTCTTGTTGTTTTATATAAACCTCTTCTTCGAGATCTCCATATTGGAATGCATATTTCACATCCATCGGATAGACCTTTTACTGCTTGTGTGCTGCAACTACTAAGAACATTCTAATAGTTTCCAGTCTTGAAAATTTTGTAAAGGTTTCTTCAAAGTCTATTCCTTCTATTTTTGAATGCCCTTTTCCTACGAGTCTAGCCTTATTAATAGAAAGTTCCCCCTTTTCATTGAGTTTGTTTCTGACAACCCACTTTGTCCCAATAACATTTTTATTTTTGGGCCTTGGTACATGATCCCAAGTGGAGTTATTTTCTATTTGATTGAGTTCCCCATCCGTAGCTTGTACCCATTCCTCATGTTCAACTGATTCATCCAATTTATGAGGATCAACTTGAGAAACTAGTGAATTCTGATCTTCCAATCTTAATCTTCTTCTGGTTCTTACTGAGGACTGTGCGTCACCAAGGCCATTTTCTGTGTCGAAATGTTTCATCAATTTGTCAAATCTCCTTCTTCTATCTTCATTACCTTCCTCTTCATCACTGGCGTGTTCAGAATTGATTTCACCAGCAGTCGGTATTGGCTCATTTAATTATTCATTCTTCTTTTCCAAGGTTTTATCATTATTTGAGTCATCATTATCTACAGTGTTTGGTTTGGTGTTGTTTTCAATTATTCTGACATCACTACAGTCAATAATTTTGTTCAACCTCTTATTCCTTCATCTGTAGACTTTTCCATCAGGTAGGTAACCCATGAGGATTCCTTCTTCTACTCTTCCCTCAAACTTTCGCAGATTAATGTTTTTAATCTTGATGATGCATGGACTGCCAAAGACTCGGAAGTATTTAACAGTTGATTTTTTATTAAACAACATTTCATAGGCTATCTTCTATGTCTCTGGTCTTAGGAGGCATCTATTTTGTATGTGTATGGATGTACATACCGCTTCTCTCCAGAAAAACTTAGAAATATTGTGTTCAGCTAACATAGTCCTCCCCATTTAGACTATGCTTTGATTCTTTCTTTCAGCCACACCATTCTGTTGTGGAGTATATGATGTACTGTATTGATTCTTGATTCCTTGCTTCACCAAATAGATTAAAAAAGCATCCCAAGTGTATTCTTTTCCATTTTCTGATCTCACTTTCTTGATATAGAGTCCTAGTTCTTTCTCACCCTACCTTCTAAAATTTTTGAACATTTTTATTGCTTCTGACTTGCATTTCATGAACATGATGTTGGTCATCCGAGTGTAATCATCAATGAAGGTTATAAAATAAAGATCTCCTCATGTATATTTCTGGCTCATCGGTCCACATATGTCTGTATGGATGAGTTCAAGAGGCCTAGTAGACCTGATATCTACTCCTTTGTGTGAACTATGGGTCAGTTTTCCCTTCTGACAAGTGTCACAAATTTCATCTATTTCTCTCTTTAATTTTGGTAGATCTCGTACAATATTGTACTTCAGAATTTTAATCATACTTCTTCAACCAAGATGGCCACGTCTTCTATGCCAGAGGTTGTTTTCATTCTTAGAACTATGATAACAAGAATTTATGGACTCACTAATTTGAAATAGTTTTCCGTGGTTCTTCTTCCTTGAGGGGTGATTTTTCCATCCTTTTATCTCTTGATGATGCATGAATCCTTCTAGAATAACACCTCATGCCCATAATCACATAATTGGCTTACACTCAGCAGGTTGTGATTTAATCCTTCAAAAAATAACACATCATTGGATTTTAGATTTGTTTTTTCAATCATTTCCTTTCCAACTCCCTTGATTCTTAGAGAAAAATCATTTCCAAACACCACAGTTCCTCCCTCATGACTTTCTATGTTGTTAATAATTTTTGTATCACCAGTCATGTGTGATGAGAATCCAATATCAAGGATTCATGCCTTGGTTTTAATGCTGGATTTTAGAGAAACTTCCGCAAAGCATGTGATTTCTTCATTGGGTTCCTGAATTCCTTTTCCTTTAATGTCTTTAACTCTTTGTTCGGGAAGAACAGTTATATATTTATCATCTCTATGACCTTGTTGGTCACATATTTCACAAGAAACACCCATGCACTCAGATTTGTTCCGAATTGGATGTTTTTATGATTTCTGTAGTACACTCTTGGTTTCAGGATATCTCCCCCTTGACTCATGCCTCATACTTGGAAGAGACATGTTATACCAGCATACATAGTCTTTGTGTCCAAACACTCCACAACACCAGCAGTAGCCTCTAGACCTTGACCTTCTATGCTGATAGGAGTCATGTTGTAATTATCTGTCCAGGATTTGAGTAGTCCTTCCTGGGGATTTCCTTTCTTCCATTGAAGATGATTTTTCACAATTTTTTGTATTCCCTATTTGTCTCAATTTCATCTTTGAACCTGCATTGTTAGGGATAACAGATGTATTTTGAGATTTACTTAGTGGTGAGTTGACCTGCCTCTGAGCACCAGCATGAGATGATTCTGCCTTGACCTCAACAGCCTTGTTAAAGTCTTCTCTAATCTTGGTCAAGCTATTCTATGCTTCAATCCACTTGGACTGTTTCACTGATTTCTCTTCTTCTTTGAGGTCAAGTTTATCTTCAAGATCTTTCTCTATCTTGTCCAGCTCAACTATCTTTATTTTGTGTCTCTTGATTTCATCAATGTACAATTTCTCTTTCTTCATACACTCTTCCAACTCCTCAGTGATCCTTTTGGTTTCCTTTTGTAACATTTTATTCTCTTTCTTGAGATTATTGTTTTTCTCAAGGTAAGCCTCTAATTCATATTTCAACATGTGTTCAAGCTCTGTTCGTTCACATTCATCATCTTCACTGCTGCAGGTGTCAAACCCTTTTTCCACATGAGCCATAAAATTTGTTTCTTCTTCGGATTGACTGGATGATGTGGAGTCTGATTCTTTTTCTTTGCTCACATAGCTTCTTCATACACCTGGAATGAACCCTATATTTCTTACACCAAATTTTCTTCTTCTCTTGTATTTTTACTCCATTTCTTCTTTTGTGATTTTTCTTCTTCAATTTCTGGAGCACTAAATCTTTTCTTGGGACATTTAACAGCAAAGTGTCCTATATTATTTCAATTGAAACACCTTGGTGGTAATTTCCCTTTTCCCTTGAATTTATCTTTTCCAAACCTTTTTGATAAAAGAGAAATAATTTTGTAGAAATCTCCATCCTTTTCTTCATTGTCAGATTCACTTGATTCTAAGACTTCGTCATCTCTTATCTTGAGTTGTCTCATGGCCTCGAAAGCCATCTCATCTTTGATATTCTTCTTGAATACTGGGATCTTTCACATTTCATATTCAATGAGAATGTTGTATAGTTCATCAAGAGAGATATCATCTCTGTCCTCTAATGCTGAGACTTTGGGGTCGAAAACTGTCCGGAAAGTTTCTCATTAGTTTTTTTAACAATAGTTGAGTCCTCCAACTTTTCTCCAAAGCCCCGAATGTTACTGACAATTTCATTGAGTCTTGTAAAATAATAATAAATATTTTCATCTTCTCCCATCTTGATATCTTCAAATTTTCTTCTCCAAATTTGTAATTTGGCTTCCTTGACTTTCATGTTGCCTTCATAACTGCTTTCCAATTTGTCCCAAATGTATTTAGCATTCTTGAGTCCCATGACTTTTGTGTAAAACGTTTCTGAGAGTGACATAAGGATGGAATTTTGAGATTTTCCATCAACTTCGATATTTCTTTTCTCAACAACTGTCATAGCAGCTTCATTAGCAAGAGGAGGGAATCTAAATAAGGCTGCATCTCTAACTTCAAGGCTAAGGGATAGAAGGTAGGGTAACATACGATTCATCCAGTTGTGGTAATTCTTGCCATTGAATGTAGGAACACCCCTACTATTAACAGAATTCAGAATGTCCATTTTCTCAGAAGTAGATCCTAATAGAGGAAACCTCCCATTGATACCAATTGAAATGCCTGGATCAGTTGTGATCACTGAGAGGGGAGGGGTAAATCAGTGATAACTTTTTCTTTTTAAGAATTGTTCCCTTTAAAATATCAATTCAACCTCTATGGATGGTTATGTCCTAGATCTAAACTTATGGTGATGCAGTGATTATGAAAGCACAAAACATAGAGATTTACATGGTTTGGGACAAAGACCTACTCCTTACCATGTTGGTTGTAGTCCCCAACACGGATTCTTCAGTATGCCAACAGATGTTTACACAGTAATTGGTTATACCCCCCAATTACAAGTTGGTTAAACCCCCCCAACTTCACTGCATCTTCTTCTTCTTCAAAACTTCACTTATATTCTTCAAATGTGTTGTTCAATTCTTCAAGTATCTTTAAAAGATTCCAGGAGAACTCGTTGTTCTTTCTCACCAATACAAATCACTGAAATGATTAGTTCTTTTTTATACACACATAAATGTGTGATCCTCTTTTTCTTAAAGTGTGGAAACCTCTTTATTCAACATGAATGCATGTGCATACATGCAATACTTCCTTCTTAACTTGTGCACACACCCTCAAAACCCAAATGATTGGGTTTGACCTTCCTCATTTTCACACACACACCCAAGGTGTGTGGCCTTCACTTCACCCACACACACTTCAAATGAGGCTGTGCAAGTGTGCGGCCTTCTCCAATCTTCTACCGCACAGGTTCTTGGATTCCACATGCACGCAAGGTACGGGAGCAGCGGGCGTGCAGGGTGCAGCATCTCCTTTTACCGCGCATGTGGCACGACAGCTTCCTCATGCCGTGGAAATTAGCGGAAATAGAGGGCACACAGGTGTCACGCGGCTCGGCCTCTTCCTGTATCACAAAAGGGAGTGTGCATGGTGGCCCTGTCCTCCTTACTTTGCGCAGGGGTTGTGCGAATGATTCCCTAGGATCCTCGGGTGGCTCAGTAATACACTGTCATGCTCGGGGGGCGAGAGTTCTTGCTTCACATTGCACGGAGCTTCACAGGATTTCTTCTCAGGCGATCAACAAAATCTTCTCGGTTTGGGATAATTCTTTTGTAGGCAAAGAGTGTGAATAAGACCGCATGGTTCAAATCATTGAATGGACAAGATCTATGGAATTTTGAAATCATCAAACTTGGATCAAGATACGGCCGCAAATGCCGGTAAATTTCGTTCAATTCCGACTCCTTCTTTCTCGGTGAGTACATCTCATGTATTCAATTTAGAACGCATGCAAGGCTTATCCTAGTACTTCAAACGGGAAGTTCACCCTCGGCAACATTATTTACCTTGGGCTCCCTCAAACTTCTTCATCTCGTTGCATCCATGTGACTTTTAATGCATGCATTTGTTCGTGAAGGGGAGACGAACACAATAGAGGCCTTATCTTCATCAGAGGTGGCTGGGAGCTCCTTCTGCCTTGCTCGGTGGCTCTGGTTCATGGGGGGTATCACGGGAAGATCCTCAGCTGGTGGGAGGCTTAAGATAACCTCGGTGCCATTGGATCCGCGTTAAATGAATGCGGATGGCCACGATTATATCGTGGTGCGACAGATGAATCGTGCGGCTGAGATCGGACGCGATATCATATGGACAACCAAGATTAGTTCTGCGTCTTAAAAATGTCATCCCACATCAAAATGAGCCGCCATTTTCTCACAGTTTAACAAACAATTCTTGCTGTAACGGTTCAATAATCTCTTCTCCTTCCTCTGGTGTCGTCCCGCACCGGTTCTCCTGCAGGCATGCTTAAGCGCCCACTCTGCCTCCTGTCATCGGTCGCGCCATTGGCGCCCACTCTGCGTGGGCTTCACCACCGCGGGGCTTCGGCTTATACATGGCCCGCACTCATGCCTCGGGGAGGCCATAGCCTAGATATCTTCCTTTGAGCGCGGTTGACCCTCGGGTCCTGCAAGTCCTTGAGGTGAGGATCTCGGCTGGCCTCCTTGGGTGGCTTCTTTTTATTAAAGTAAATAGTTGGTACTCGGTATAAAAACAATGTATCCAAGTACTTAAATGAAAAAACATACTTCTTTATTAAAAACCTATTCTCCACTCCTCTTATACTTCAAACATTAATCCTTCCTTTCCTTTTTTTGAAATATCAACTCCAAGATCATGGATTATGCATCCAACAAGTCTTCATTCTTCATGTATTAAAAAATGATGCATGGCCTTCATCACATCATCTTTCCTTATGCAATTGAGTACTTCATGAACTAATTCAAGTGTTGTAACATTGTATCACCTTGATAAAAGTATTGGAACTTAAGACCAATTCAACAGTCGTCATAGTTAATGATTATTCAATCATTATTCTTCATGCTTCATCATTCTTCAAGTTCTACTTCATCAGTTGGCACATATTGACAGGTTATTGACAAAAAATGCAATCACTTGGGAACAATAGAAATACTATCATTAATCATACTATATTTCATAAATTTTCACTTATATTTCCAAAAAATACAAACCTAGTATCTCGAGGTTAAAATTATTCGGAAGATTATAGAGATAAATGCACAATCTTAAACATAAAATCAATATTTTTTTAAAACTAAAAATAGTTCTTCTAACTCGCATGGATCTTATAAAAATACATAAGATACCCTATAAATACATTGATAAGGGCAATATAGAAATACCAGTAAGGGAATAAACATTTAAATAATTTAAAAAATTAGAGATAAGATGCATAACACAGTATCATAAAGAGGGGGAACATAATCTTAGAAACTCGAAAAATGTTAATGAAATCATAAGGTCATCGAATCATTTAGTATGTAAAAAAACATAAGAAACAAGATCATAAACATTTTTTATGGGTCACCCCCAATTCCATCATCATGATGTGGGAAAATACCCATGGTGGATTAGGTTCACTCCCAAATACCTTATATAACATCTCATGAGATATAAATATTTACACAATACGTTGGAAGGTTGTATAATTTTAGTCCCACCTATCACATAATTTAAATCACACATATTCATGCCACATGAGGAAAGTAAAACTTATATAAATAATAAGCATGATCAACTCCATTATATGAAAGCGGGTTTCATAATTTTGATTCAAGTCAATACAAAAGGATAAAATATAAGGATTCCCAAAAGAAGAAATAAATAAATTGGTTAAGAGATTAATTTTTCAAAAAGGAACATAGTAATTGAACATGGAGTTACATTATATAAAATTCAAGTGAATTATTTGTAGAATAAATAACAAAAATTATCCCCTTGGGAAGAGTTTTTATAAAACGACTAAAGGATATTTTAAAGATGGAAAGACCAAATTATTTTATATAATAATATAATTTAATCAAGATAATTATATATAATATAATGAGGCTTTTATAATCTAGTCATGGTTAAAAAATCTATGTCTATAAAACACCATTTTTTATGAAATATTATATTTGAGAAAATTTAATTTCTTCGATACCTTCTCTTACACGTAACACCAGGTTTTAATGAACCCTGATATAATATTAATATGATTAGTTAAACATGACCATTATAACATAATCATTAAAAATAGTGGTATTAATAGGAATACTTAAAAAAATTATAATGGTTTTATATAAATAAAACACTATGATAAAAATGATACTTATGTTTTAGAAGTCTTTATATGATTATAATATAAATTTTTTCGAAACAAATGTTTTTATTTCAATTATTGAAAGAGTTGTAAAATTAAATTTATTCACTTTTAGAAAAGTTATTTGAAATAATAAAATTAATATTTGAAATCAATATTCCAAAATTATTTTTGATCGATGTTTTTATAATTGTAAGAAACAATTAAATTTCATGATGAATTTTAAAAACACTATCTTTTATTAAAATCTATCTTGTAAATTAAATATTTTCAAAGAGATATTTTATTTTAATATTATTTGAAAATTTAAAATAGAATATGTATTTATGAATCCAATTTAGTTCACTTTAATCAATCTCATATTTTGTTTTTATATTAAAATATTTTATACTTATGAAATCTTTTTCTTTTGAAAATAACTATTTCATCATGTCTCGGGAGTTAATTTTAAATTAATTTTGGCCAATTATTTGAACATTATTTGGTAAAATGGTCTCCGTATTTTAAATCAAAATTATTAACATTATATAATAAGTCCAACTTATTTTTTGGTGATCTTTAAAAATAAAAAAATAAAAGATAATTACCATGGTTAACATTTAAATAGCTTTACCAATGGATAAAATAAAAAAATGGTTCAAATAACCTAAAATATTTTAAATTTACTATTTTATGGGCATATTTAAAACTTATTTCAGAAAATTTTATATAATTATCCACTTTTTAGCCTTATTTCATGTGAGAAATGTGGGTATACTTTTTTTTGAGAAATTCCAATTATGTCATCTCCCCCACATATAAAATGACACCCCCTATCTTCTTCTCTTTGAACATAAAAAGCCTTTTCAAAGTAAATACCATCCCATGTATAATATTTAATTCCATACCCACAAAAAACAGTCATTTTTTTATGAGTAGACCCTCCTAGGAAGGCTTTTTGTGATAACCAATGGTGGTTTCTAAAGAAGAGGTGTCATTCTTAACCGAGTGTTTCCATTATATTTCTTTTCCCACCTCCATAAAATATTATTTAATTATTTTTATATAATAATATAAGTATATATAATATAAACTCATTTTTTTATTAATTTCATACACTATATTCTTATCCCCCTTCATCAAATGGGAAACATAACCGTAGATCGTGTGTAAGGCAGACTACCACCTCACAAACAGATGTAATTCATTTTCCTTCACCACCAATCACATGTGGATATATTTATGGATTTAATGTTAATATATGATATATGACATAATTATACTTCATTAATTATAATATCACATATACCTTATTGCCTTCCAATTTTATAGAAAATGATAACGTCGCTTCTGAGTATATGTGGAATGCCTCCTCCACAAAGCTATGTGATACATTTTTCATTTTATTTTGACATGTATGGTAGTAAGGGTAGACTTAATGAGTTTATTTTATATATTGTAAAAAAATTATTATAAAATGTTATTTTATTATTTATCTTTATTTTTCCTCATCTATCGAGAAAATGGAAATAACGTCCAAGCATACATACAACTTACCATCTTCACGAATGATGTAACTCATTTTTAATCTCTAGCTAGTATTTATTACTATAAAAACATATATAATTAGTATATATTATAATAATATCATGGTTTACCATATAGTAATAATATAAAAATTATCAAAGGAAAATGTTCTAAAATAGTAAACCAAAACATATATAAAAAAGAAGCAGCTATTACATGAAATCTGATTTTAATAAGGAATTATTGATAAATGAATATTAAATGTTCATAAGTAAATAATATATTGTATTATATATATTATTATTGTTCTATAATATATGTATATAATTTATATCTATTACAAAGGATGATTGTATGTGTATGAAGAAAGGTGGACATTGAGTTATGATATTTCTAGTCTCTCCTTTATTATTGGGAGATATATTTCTTATTCACAAATCAATTAGTTTTTGTGTTGTATATAATATACCATTAAAATTATATATAATTATTATCATTTTTTCACAATATTTAAATTTTCTTTGCATGTTTTTCATTAATGGGTCCAACAATTCAAATGTTTCCAAAGTGGTAATGGATTTTTATCTAACTTTTATTTATCTGGAAGACATGTTGTATTCAACAGTAATTTGATTTTTTTGGGGTATATAATACCCATGAATGTTTATTATAACTATTATACTGAAATTATTGGATAAAAATATTCATATAATGTTATTTCTCTCATGGGGATTATTATTGAAATGGTACTAAAGTTGTAAATGTTTTATGTTATAACTCATTCTTTATCTAGATTTCTTATGATTAAGTTTCAGATAGTGAAATGGTTCTATATAAATCTAAAGAAAATAATTAATTTTATTATACTATAGTTATCTAATTAATATAAAATTTTAATTTAATTTTTCTCACATTATTTAGTCACGATTCCAAAATAGTTTCTTTATGGAAAATAAACTTTATTTCTCTCTTCATTCCCAAATCCTTTTTCATCTATATCCTGGTTATCTAAAAAAATTAAATAATTTATATAATATAAATATGATTGTTTTTATGATTTTTGAACCCAAGTTTTATTTTTAAAAAAATAAATGTTAAACAGGAATCTTATTTTTCCAGAATGAAGTACTTTTTAACTTTTTACAAAAACAATGTGAAAGGAATCTTTTGTTAACATGTATGTTATGAAGTGTGTTTTCCACCTTCATGAATTCTCAATGATTTTAAGCTTCCCTTACAAGTATCCAAGTTTATTTTAAAATAAATTTGTTTATTTAAAATTTGGTAATTATTTATATTTTAATTTATTGATTTCAAAATACAAAGGATATTTTCCTCAAGAATGTGTTAACAATCATTTTATCGATTTTCTATTCATAAATGAAAATGTAATTTTATGTTATAAATGATTTATTATGGATAAGATGAAATTATACTATATATATTATTTCATTATATGGTTTATGATTATGATGAAAATATTTTTATGAACCCCATTTTTTTCATGGGTTATAAAATTACGAAATAATTATAAAACCTATTTTATTTAGATGTTTTTTGATATGATAAATGTTTTAGGATTTTATGGCACAAATATGTATAGATTATCTTATGGTTAAGACTTTTATCGATCTACAATTAATTGTTTAGTGATAAATTCTCTATGATATAAAAGGATAAATGGTATGTTATCTCTGACCTAAAAAAGAGGTTATACATAAGGTTATTTGAATCCCCAAAAACAGGTCACATGAGAGGTTATCCCATGATAAAAAAGGAGGGTGAACAACAAGTTATCACAATATCAATAGAGGGTACACAAGAGGTTACCCAATCCTAAAGATGGTACAATGGTGGTAATCCAAATTCAAGCATGTTATTAATGTCTTTTTGGGTACCATTGACATAAGAGTTTCTATGCTAATTTGTCTGACACAAATCTTTGTTTTATTCCAAGGTTTTATATCATGGATAATGTTCCTTGATTACATTATGGTTCATGTCTTATGAAATACAAGGATTTATTACATGTATTCTGATTATGATATAAGATATTCACGGTATAGTTTTCAAATTTTATTATCAAGTTCGCATACCCTAAAATCCCATGTTATCTTGATATCCCCTTGTTTACCATCCCAGAGCATCTAATTTGACCCTTTCTTATATTTTATTTCCCAAGTCTATAAAGAGTGGTACACTGTATGATATGTATAATAAGTGATATAGTTATGAAAAACAAAGTGGGATATGATGTAGTTACCTTTAAAACTAGTTTTTTATGTATCTAAGTTTCTAAATATACTAAACCTTTATGATCCTTGATCATGTTTTTTGTAAAATGAAATTAATATTCATCTATTCATATGTAATATATATGTATGAAAATCCTAGGACATTATAGTTAGTACCATAAAAATTGATTAGTTTACTATTGGAAACTAGGATGAGAAAAACTTTGTGATATCCCTATGTATATATTTGAAGAAATTTTTAAGGAAAATCTTCTGGATAAGACACTATAGATGAAAATGTCATGGAATTTTGGTAAAGGATAGATCAAGTGGTTCCCATGCAATCACATCCCTGTATATATAATAGAGGTGGATATGGATCTAGAATATTTATACTTAGGACTAATAACTTCCAAAAGGGAGTGTTGGGATTTGGCTTGATTGTTACTTAGTGCACAATAATAGTCCTTATTTCGCACATGGTACGACACTCCTGGTGGATATTTTTTGGATATTCCCAAATTTTATACAAACAATTATGAAGGATTTGAATAAATTTTTACCAAGAATTCCCTAGGTTGATCCTAATGTATCATATATTGAAAATAAATTTCATGATATAGACATAAAATGATTGATTGATCACTCTTATCAATGAATGATAATGGTTATGCTAACTAATTTGGTTTTAATAGGGGATTGAAGATTTAATGATAAATTTGAGGTGGTAACATGAATGGTCAAATAATTAAGTATCATATTAGAGATTATTTATATGATTTCACTTATATCATTAAATGTATCTAGGGATATTAATTGTTATCCTACACTACTAGATTTTAAATTATCAGTGAAACCCCCTAACGACAAGATGATCACATCTCAAATCTATGATTCTTCTCTAATTTATGTTAGTGGGAATTTGATTCCTATGAACATCATTATTCTATATCTAGTTGAATTTTGTGTTACCCTAAGCCTGGTTTGGATTTACCGATATAAATATCACATAACAGTTTTTGGAAGGGAAGTCACATTTGATATTCTAAAAAAACTATGATCATCTATCAGAGCAATGATAAATATGAAATTATAATGAAAATTTCTTCCATTGTAGGGGTCTTGAAATCCATTAAAAGTGGTGTTTATCTGGAATGGTTGGGAAAAAATTCAACATCACTAAAATTCCTATTATTCAGTAGTTTCATGTTACCTTTCTAGACGAGATTCCTAGTATCCCACTAAAACATGACGTTGATTTCCCAATATTACTCATACCTAATGTTATACCTATTTTAGGAACTCCTTATAGAATTTCCTTGATTGATTTGCAATAATTTAATAAGAACATCTAGGATAATCATTTCATAGTATTTATTCAAAAAAGTATGTCACCTTAGGGTTCACATTTTATTTGTTTAACAATAAAGATGGATCTATGATACTATTCATTAATTATTGGGAATTGAACAAGATCACAATCAAGAAAAAGTATCCCCCAACCCATATTTATGACTTTTTTGATCAATAGAATGGATATTAATACATTTCCAAGATTTATCCTTATTCGAGTATTATAAATTGGAGGGTAATAAGGAGGATGTACCGAAAACACATTCCATAAAAGGTATAGACACTATGAATATATAGTGAGGATATTTTTCCTTTATAATCCCCCATTATATTCATGGATTTAATGTATTGTGTATTTAGAGATTACCATGATCAGTTTGTGGTAGTCTTTAAAGATGATATTCATATTAATTTAAATATAAATGAATATCTTTAAGATTATTTGAGGATTATTCTAGATACCCTAAAGATGGAAAATTTTTATGACAAATTGACAAATTCATAATTTTGGTTTTAAAGTTTTTTATTTTATGGTTATATAATCTCATGATAGGTTGTATCAGTGGATCCCTAAAAGATATAGCCTATTAAACATTTGGATAAACTAAACACTATGATTGAGATCCATAATTTTCTTGGTTTAGATAGATATTATCGATGGCTTGTGAATGTTTTCTCACTATTTTTCAACCCACTTGCATTATTCACATCAAAGGGAGCCAGGTTTCTGTAGACATGTAATTGTGAATACAATTTCAAGGAACTGAAGAGGATATTAGTCCATGAACATATATATACATTACACTATAGTAGATATGGGTATGTAATCAATAGTGATGCATCAAATAATGCATTGGGATGTGTTCTTATGTAGAATGATATGGTGAGAGATTCTACCTCATGAAAATTGAAGGATGATGACAAAAATTTATCAAATCATGATTTGGAGTAATTTTTGATAAATTTACATTAAATATGTAGAGGAATTAAATTTTAGAGAAGTTTTTTAAATCTGTTCTCATAATTATATTTTAAAGAATATATTCACATTAAAATAGATGAAATTTATCCAATGAAGATGGCTGGATATGATTAAAAATTATGACTGTTCAATACAATATAACTCTAGAAAAGAAAAAAAGGTAGTATATGATTTGAGTTGAAAGTATAATGGACAATTATCTATGATGGAGATAAAAAATATCTTATATTTATGTATTTTTAAAAGATATATATGGAAATCTCAACAGAAGGGTAGAAATCATTTCTTTCTCAAATGTGTGTTCTTACATCCATCCAAGTGAATATTAAAGAGGTGTGGAAGGAAGATGTAGAACAAAATAAGATGTTAGGAAATGATTTTATGTTTAACCTTGATCTTTATATAATGTTAATGTCCAAGTACCCTATATTTGTTTCATCCATACTACATTTTAAGAAATAACTATTGTATTTATATCATATATCTTCATTCTCTATTCATCCTAGAAGTATAATGATATATAGAGATATGAAATTGTATTTATAGTGGGATGAAATGAAGGGAAATATTGTAGAGTTTGTATATTATTTATTGGTATGTCTGAAAATTAAGTATAATTGAGAAAATTCTAATGGTATTTTACAAAAATTACCCATAATCAAACAAAATTAGGAAAACATCACAATAGATTTGTCATCGCACACCCTAAAACATCTAAAGGAAATAATGCTATTTGGGCTATAGTTGATCTCCTTAAAAATTCCACACACTTCATATCCATCAAATAATATTTATATATTTATTATATTTCCATGATATACATTATGAAAGTGGAATGGTTTCATTGATTACAACAT
Organism: Viscum album; assembly: GCA_963277665.1. Lineage (NCBI taxonomy): Eukaryota > Viridiplantae > Streptophyta > Magnoliopsida > Santalales > Viscaceae > Viscum > Viscum album. Next base: position 586,565,679 of record OY728130.1, read on the forward strand.
TTTATTTTATCTGCTTGGGTTTTGTGGGTTTCTACAATGTTATGGCATAGTCTTTAGCATGTTATGGATACATAGTTGAGTTTTAGAACTTTATATCATCCTCATACAGATAGTTACTATTTCATAACCATTATATCTTTAAAAGTATATATTTATGTGTTGTTATTTGGACGTCAAATTTACATGGGATCAAAACATTACGTCTTTTTATTATTTATACAATAATAGAATTAAATAATGCATTTGTATGGATCCTCATGAATCCATCTTTGTAATGAAGTGTAAAACTCTATCATGATGGAATTAAGTTATAGATGGAAATCTACCAGGGCAAGAGCTAACTGAGAAAATGGGAAATAAATTTAGATCCATTCAATAACACATCCTAGCATCTTAGACTAGACAAAAAAATATGTTGATAATAATCAACATGATAAATAATTTGAGGTTGGTGAGAAGTTTCTCTTGAGAAATTATATATTAAAGAAGATTATGATACTTTAAAAGAAGTTAAATTTTATTCCTATGTATATTTTCCATCTTAAATTATTAATCGAGTATCAATGGATTCTTATCTCTTGGCGCTTACATTTAATATTTCTCAAGTCCACGAAGTGTTCCATATATCACTCCTAAGGAAATACATATATAAACCTTCACATGTACATAACTTATAGTTCATAAAAATGTACAAATAATTTTAATATGATGAAAAAGGGTGGATATTCTAGATCATATAGAGAACGAACTATAAAACAAGACCACTCGTCTGGTCAACGTTTTGTGCTGAAACCTCAAATTTGAAAATGATATATGGGAACCTTTGAAATGATGAGGTAGAAGTATCCTCATTTTTTTATTCAAGTGAAAATTTTTGAGGGAGGAATTTATTTTACATGGGGTAAAAAGTAACACCTTGATAGTTTTATAAATATATATATCAAATAAATTTTGTTTCTTGGATAGCTTATGTTACACTCAACAATGAGATTTAATGAACATCCATATAATATTAATATTATAATATAAACATTATTTTTATAACTAATCCTTTAGAAATATTCATATTAATGGGAATAACCACAATTTTAAAATTATATGTAATGGTTTTATATTAAGAAAACATATTGAGAAAAAAAGTACTTAATATTTAGTATGATCACTATATTCATTGAAAATATATTTTTTACAACAATTTTTATAATAATTTAATTTAATGAGTTGTAATTTTTTTCCCAATTTTAGAAAATTTATTTGAAAAAACAATTCAATTTTAAAATCTATAGGAAAGACTATCTTTGATTAGTTCTTTTATAATTTTCAAAAAATTATAATTTTTGATGAATAATAAAAAATTCTCTTTTTTGAAACTGCATTTTAGTTTATATAATTTACAAGAACCATTTTATTTAATGGAATTTCTTAAAGAATCATTTTATAATTAAAATATTTATTTATATAAAATATTATATTTTAATTAATTTGATAATTAATTTTTATTAAAAAATTATATATATATGAAAAGGTTTTCTTTGGTAAATTGCTTATTTGTCATGCTTGCGAGGTTAATTTAAAAATAAATTATTCCACATCGTTTAGATGAATTTAGAAAAATAGATTCCATTTTTTAATCAAAATTATTAAATTATATCATAAGGATAACGTATTTTTTTGACACATTAAATAGTAATAAAATAAAGAATTAATCACCATAGTTTTGGTTATATTGGGTTTACTAGGGGTTAAACTAAAAACAAAAGGGTTCAGCTGACCAAAATACTAGTAAAAATCTTATTTTATGGACATATTGTGACGCTATCAATTATAAGGTTCTATAATTATCAATTTTTTGACTTTTTTAATTTTCATAATGTGGGTATAACTTTTTATTTCCAAAAATTCAAAATGTGTCCTCTCCCCGACTTATAAAAAGGACCCCCTCTCCTCTCCTCTTCAAAATTAAAATTGCTTTTTATTATCCAATACCTAACCAAATATCACCCTAGTTCCCTCCACACGTCTTGTAGTCCTAATTTATATTACTAAACCCTCTTAAAGGGGTTTCAGTGCTAACTTAAAGAGAATTTCCAAAAAAGATGCATCATTCTTAACCTAATTTTTTTTATTTTCATCTTCCAACTCCTTAAAATCTTCTTAAAATATGATTATATAATAACAATATAATATCACATATACTGATATGTTTGTATGTTAATGGATTACCATATATATATCTATTCTTTTATAAAATGGGAAATAAAACTATCAATTATGTGTATGGTGTGCTACCTTCTAATGAACTGATGTAATTTGTTTTATGTTATAGTCTCATTAATTTGTTTTCCATTCATTTTTATCTTTTTTATACTTAGTAGTACAGAATAATGTCTTTAAGTAAAACTAACTTTATTTATCTCTTTAGTCAAAAACCCTTTATCTTTCATATCGATAATTTATGATAATTTTTTTAATATTATTCTATTATTGTTAAAATGAATTTTTGACTTTTTTTTACTTTTATGTATTTTTTAAAATCAAGATTCTTGTTGTTTTAAAAAATAAGTACTTTTGACTTTTACTTAAAAAATTTACAGGAATAATTATTTTAACATGTATAATAGGAATAGTATTTCCCACCATTATGACCTCTCAATGATTTAAATATTACCTTAAATGATTCAAGGATATTTAGAAAGAATATATTTTTTCATAAATAAATGGTAAATTTTTTGATTTTCAATAATTGATTTCAATATTGAAATGTTATTTTCCACAAGAATATTTTAATGATTTTATTTTGTAATTTCCATTTAAAAATGAAACAACCTTTGGTATTCTTATGTTTCTCTAGGGATTTGATTGAATGGTTCCATCATTATTCTTTATATGTATTTTTTTATGATTATGATAATAAGATGTTTATGAAACCTGTTTCTTTCCCAAGGATTATACTTTGATGAAATGTTTATGAACCAGTTTCCTTTTCATGAGTTATGGTATGATGAATGTTTTATGAAATTGTGGAACACAAATATATGTATTATGTGATGGTTGGGATTTATATCACATTTAATTTCATTAGGCGATGGTTAATTTTCTCTGAGATCAAAGGGTACGTGGTAGGTTATTCGAAGAATGAAAAAATGGCACACAAGAGGTTATCCCATGCCCAAAAAAGTGGGTACCCAAAGAGTTATCCCAATAAAGAAAAAGGTGGTAGATGGGAGGTCATCCCTAGCCCAAATGTGTGTACAAGTTAAGTTATACCAAGCTCAAAGATGTTATATGGGTGGTTAGACCAAGACTAACATGTTATGAATGTCTTGGTGGAAATCCTTAATGTAATATTCTCAATGAATATGTGTATTCCATAAATATATGTATTCTGCCAATGTTTTATTCTCATGGATCATGTTATTTGATTCCTTTTTGATTCATGTCTTATGAACTTCCATTATTTTTCTATTTCTCAAGATTATTATCTATGATCTTTTAGGGTATGGTTCCAAATGTTATTCTCATGTTACCATACCCTTATGCTCATGTTATGTTGATATCACCATTTTTTACTCTGAATGGTCATATAAGATCACAATTTTTTTCACTTTCCCCATGAGATAAGATATATGATTATGTATAATATTCTTGTGAATGATCCTAGTTATTTATAACTTAGTGGGATATGGTGTAGTTTACTTATGACCCAGTTGTTTATATATCCTTGTCCCTAAAGACAGTAGGCATTTACGATCCTCGTGAACTTTTTTATAATGAAACGAACATTCATATATTAATATGTAATTTCTATGTATGAGAATCATAGGTCATTGTAATGGGGTGATACTTCACATAATATAAGAAATATTAATGTTTCCACTAACCGAGTTTACATAAAATTGCTAATTGAAAATGCAACTAAAAACAATATTAACCCTAACAATGAAAAGGATATTTAAATTGGAATATATGTGATGGATATATAAATAAATATAATAATTTTGTGAAAGTATTATTTTAAAAAATCATAAAAAAAAGATAATGTATAACTAACAAGTAACGAGGGTGGTATATATGATCTCTTAACTCATATATGAATTCGCTCTGAACATGCAATTAATTTATTGAATAATTAAATTAAGTTTCTTAAATATACACCCAAGACTATTAATAATATATATTTAATGTTATATTTTCTATTTATTATATTTATTTATTTATTTTTAATATAGTTTCTTTCTATGTCGATTACTCAGGGTTATATGGATAAATTATTTGTAACAAATTAACTTTGTTTAATGTGGTCAAAGTTTTTGAAAAAAAACTACATGATATACATAATTTATTAGGATTATGTTATTTATTATTCCATTAGAAAAATATTTATACAATTTCAATGGTTATCCCAAAATAGAACCAAATTAATAAAGCTTACTTGATAACAATATTTAGGATGGATAAATTTTCTACGTTTGTGTATTGTTAATGAAACATCTCAAGAACCCAATATTATACATACAAAATAATAATGGTGTAAAAAATATCATATTTGAATTTTAAATATATTTTTAATGCCATTAAGGATAGGTTTTCAAGGGAAACAAAACATTTCGTCTCATAGATGTGGTTTTCCACACCTACCCCAAGATGAAACTTCGTTTTTCATGGAATGTGAGGGGGTTGGAAATGACATAATTATACATTAAGATTTATAATCACATTATAAATATTATATTATTTAATTAAATTTCACTTTTTAACCATCCATTTAAGGTGGTAGGTAGATTTTAAGCAAGTCATTCATAGAGGAGGTAGCACACACATACGAATGATGACATTTTCATTTTGCTTCAATTATTTTGGAGGAAGGTATAAAATTAATATTCAATTAGTATAATAGCAGTCTAAAAATTTATTAATAATTGTTTTATCATACCTTCCGGGATATAGGGGACTATAATGTTTTATAATAATAAAATAACTAGGGAAATTGTGTTGATAGTATTACCACTCACTTGGAAGTTCTCCCTTGGGTATCTTCTTAAGGCTTCTAATCTTGGTTTTTCTTTCGAAATTGTGACATTTTGGGTGTTTCTAGGGTGTTGAGGAGATACAATAGAATATTTTGGGTTTATCTAAACCTATTTACTGGGTTTAGAAAGGGAGGGAGTAGATGATCACCTTTTATAAGTAAATAGATTGGTATTTTTATAAAATATCATTACCTTTCAATAATTTCATTCCATTATTCAAGGAAAAAGGATAAAAATATTACCAATAAAGTTATGGGCGATGATATAAGGTTGATAATTCCTCCACCATCCAGTATCATACATATGTTTCAATTTTATTAAACTTTTTCACTATCATAAATCACTTTAACCCTAATTTACACTTACCGTAGGAACTCCACTTCAACCATTAGTAATTAATTTTAATGACCAAAATAAATTTAAAATTTTTTAATAGTTGGAATTTTTTTATTTTAACTATGGAAATTATTTTATAATATAAATTTTCTATGATTATTACAAATTAATTTTATTGTTATCGCACAGAGAGCAAAAAAATCATTTATTCAAAAAAGATCATTTTAAACATAAAAATTATGTACGGGATAAGATTATCAATTATTTTTATTTTCACGAATTATATTGGTTTATTATAAAATAAATATATTTTACATTGCTTTAAAATAATCCTAAAAATTTATTTTAACAAATAAAAATTAATTAAATGAAATGACCAAAAAAATTATTTTATTACAATTAGAATCTTATTTTTATTTTATATGGTTAAATTTTTTTTTATAAATTTAAAATAATATATTTCACTGACGTAAAATTATTCATTGAATACAAATTTTATTAATTAAAAGGTTTTATAAAATTATAATTTTCTCTTTTATTCTGATAATGTTTAAAAAACTATTGTTTTGGAGAAAACTATTTTTCACTATTCATATAAAAATCAATTACTTTATAAAAATAATAAAAATTAATCATAATATGCTTTCCACATAATGAATCCTAAAATGGAATTGGATTTATTTTATTCAAACTAAATAATTGGTAAACATTATTTTTAGATATAAGTTCATTAAAAGAAAGAAAAACAATTGCTTTGTTAATGCATTTTAATGATTGAAATATTTATACAAACAAATTATGTTCTAAATTAATTATATCATGACATTAGTTATAATCATCTATGTTACCTTATATGAAACATGTATATATTTATAAGGGAAATTTCCATATATAATTTCTAGGTTGTTACATTCTTCCCCTTTATGAAATTTTTCACTCATAATTTCATTTCATACCTTAGAGTGAAAAAAATGGGGTAAATATATTTCATTTCCTCTTTAAGATCCAATTTCTCAAATTCATAATTATTAGTTATCTAATGTACCTTGACTAAGTATCTTTTATAATTACACTAAACATTACCTTTGTGGTCTAAGATCTTCATCAGTTTATCCCCATAAAAGAAGTAAGTTGGTCAGACATATATAGAAAGAGGGGGTGAATTACCCTTAAAACAAATTATAGCGGGATCATAGAAATAATTATAAATATAAATTAATAAATACTTTATAAATCCAATTCGTGTTTATAAAGACAATATCAATGTAATATAATAATGTAAATAATCAAACCGGATTTATTCAAGTTTGTGAATCAATGTTTAAATGATACATCACATTAAACTAAATATAGGAGAAACCAAATTTATAATAACTTTGAATAAATCATGATTTCATACCCTATAACTCGGCCCCTCAATCCAATAGGTCTATATTAAAAATCCCTTGATCTTAGCGGTGATTAATAAATCTATATCTAACAATTGTGGTTTCTGAGAGTACTCTTGAGCCTTGCTGATATTTGAGGAACTCATCCATCACTTTTTGAAAGTGAAAACCAAAAGACAATTGTGTTTGGGAAGAGGGAGGTTTCCCTTAGATTAACCTATTAAAATCCACTCACAAATATCTTTAGATGGAATAATTTTGTGAAAGATGAGATATTTGAGAAAAATATTAAGATCATTTAATATATTTATATCTTTGGAGTTGTCTCTTTAATAGGTTTGAGAAAAGTATAACTTTTAAATTGATTTTAACTGTGGAGAAATATTAGTAACATGTTGATTATAGTAAAGGGAAACAAGAGATCTTTTATAGTCTTAAAATGTATAATATGGTTATGTAATTCACCAGGTTTCATCAATACATGGGAAAAAGTATTCAAAAAAATAGCATTAGTAAACTAAAGTCCTACATAAGCTATTATGACACCACCAGTAACATAGTATCCACCATCAGGTAACGGCTAGGATACCTAGAACTCTAACATTCTATAAAATCAAAATTTTTGAGATGTTATTAGTTATATGATGTCCATTTTACATAGAATAGTAATTTGTATAACTGAATGTGCCACCAACTATACAATGTATCTGTTGGAGAACTACTACTTCAGCCACTATGGCATTGGATGGTTGGTGCCTTACACCTACCATCTAGTGCAGTGTTTACTTCCCCAGCTTAAACCATGCCCACCTCCACTTCACCTCAGTGAATTACTTGGGTCTTATAAGGTGTTTGCAAGGTCAAAAAGAATATAAATAGTTATGATAAATTCTTTATCAAAGCACTAATAGATCGTTAAGAACCCATTGAATTCTACTAGCTAATATTCAATGTAAACAAAAAAACTCACATAAACTGAGAATATTAGAAACATTTGTGAGATTTTATTGTCATGAAAACACCATATGATTGATATGTTCAACAAATCCATCCTCCAAATAACCACCTCCAGATTCAATAGATATGAGGTATCTGGTATGTGCTTCCCCAAGGGGGATATGTCAAACACATAATGTACTTTTGATTGGTTTAGTGGAAGAACTATCCAATATGCCACAATTCTGATATGATCGATAGTCTCAAAGGGGATGATGTATCTAGGACTAAAATTATCATTTTTTCTAACACTCATAACTCCCTTCCATGGAGACAAATAATGGAATACCTTTTCATTAATCACAATCTCTAAGTCACATCAATAGTTATTGGTGTGACTCTTCTATCAACATTGAGTTGTTTTTAAGTGTCTTGAATATACTTGACCTTATCTACCATTTATGCTTCTATCTCAAATTCTAGAAATATTATTACACAAACTCCTTCTTATCTCAAAGGTTTTATAAATCATTTCCAATAGATATATTCATATAGGACCATTCAAATTCTAGATTAGATATTATTGTAATATGAGGAATTGACTAGTAGAACACATTGGTCATATACTTAATTTTGTCTATAGAGAAACCATTAAAAATTTCCTAGTGTCTATGTTAGGTAACCATGATTTAGAATTATTTACTTGAGAGGGTTAAATAGTTCTTTTAAAAATATAATCAATTAAATATGATAATCAATGTGATTATCAATTTTAATTTCCCCCTGAAAAATAAAACAATTAACATGATATGTTTTTTGTAGTAGTTCAAAAAATCTTCCCCATTTTTAAATTTTAAAACCAAGACCAATCCATTAATTTTAAATATCTTAAACTTTCTCTCCCTTTTTTAAATTTCTCTAAAATAGAAAATAAATGTAAAACAAAAAAACATTATTAAGAGTAGTACAATTAAAACCTTAAAAATAAAAAAATAACCCCCCCCCCAATTCATCCATTACTAAAATATAGATAAATAATTAAAAAACTATTCATTCTTTTAATAATAAAATTTCTATCTTTTCCAGTTCAAACATAAAAACATGAAATCTCACAGAATCTAATGTTTAGTAATTTTATCTTCAATTTGACTTTCTATTGGGATTTATTCCATAATATTGTCTCATATATAAATAGTATCTATTAAAAGGTTAAATACAACATCTATGTTCATTGTACTATAATGTTTTAAATGATTTTTAAATGATGAAATACAAATGTAATATAAAATATATGTTAATTCAAGATGAATAAAAATTGATACTAGATAATATTTATTTTGTACCAATAATTTGAGGACAACACTTTTTAGTAGCAATGTACTTCAAATTATACATGTAAAATTATATTGACAATTGATTTTTGGAACTCCACGATATTATGAATTTTTATGATAAGTGACACATAACAGATGTTGTTTTCCTTTCATGTATGCAACCTCCAAAATCGGACACAGAATATGATAACAGATGAAAAAATTCAAATTGAATTAAAATAATACGACCTTAATATTTCCTTTATTATGTCATATTATTATTTTAATATCCTTTAAATTATATTCTTTTTTATTAGATTGATCTCTTGCACACAAATATACAAAAAACATATTATAATGTCTTTATGCAATTATATATAGTGGAATTATGATAATTCCTCTATATATTTATCATTCAGCACTTTTATATATTCATCAAGAACTAAATTATAATTAGTTATCATTTGAGTTCTTATTTTATTAATTGAACCATGATAGAAATTTTTAATTAAATCTTTATCATATTTTCTTTGATTTAGAAAAAATACAATCATTACATTGTAAAATTTTAAGTCCATTGAAAACTTTAATTCTTTCATTTGGATCATATCAAATTTATTTTTAATTATTTTTGAAAATTCATTACTAATTATATAACTTATAGATCCCAGTAAAATATCATCAATATAAATTTGTACAATTAAAGTATCATTAAATTATTTCATTATAAATAATGTTGGATCAACCATTCCTGTGTAAAAAATATTTTTTAGTAAAAATGTCGTTATTCTATCATAACAATACATTAAAAAATGTTTTAGAATATACAAATTTTTAGAAAATTAGAAAATATGATTTAGAAACACCTCATTTTTTCAACTAGATGTTTTATTAACAAACACATCTTTATAAATTCCACCATTTTAAAGTTCACATATCTACATCAATTTGAATCAATTTACAATTTTGAATATATAAAAAAGATAATAACATCCAATTCACTTCTATTTTATGAACTGGTTCAAATGAATCTTCAAAATCAATTCATTCTTCTTTTAAATAACATTGGGTAGCTAAACTAACCTTATTTAAAATTTTATTACCATACTCATTCATTTTATTTTGAAATGTCTAGTTGGATCCAATGAATACTTTATCTTTATGTGACTCAACCAAATTATATATGTTATTTATATAAACTATTTAATTTAATCATCAATAGAATTTATCTACATTGATTCATTCAAAGTCTCTTCAATATTAATTGGAACAAAATCAAAAACAAAGAAAAAATTTTAACAAATAAAAAATGAGTTTCTAGTTCATATTCCAAATTCAACATTTCTAATTATATTTTATAAATAATGATCTATATATATTTTAAGAGTAATGGAATTACAATGAGAAGAGATTTTATCCTCATTATCTAATTTATTTTCATTTTCATGTTTCTCTTTTTGAAAATTTAATTTATGAAATTCTCTAATAGAATCAATTGAACTGTAATATTTCTTTCATTATTTTCAATAAACATTACATACATATATTCCTCCATTATCATAGTTCCCTTGTTATATACTCTATAAGATTTAAAATTATTTTAGTACCCTATAAAATATCCCTCATCACTTTTAGTGTCAAATTTTTCCATATTATCTTTTGTTTTTAAAATATAAAGTCCACACCAAAATACATTAAAGTAACCCATATGAGGTTTTTACTCTGAAAAAAATTCATATGGGGTTTTATTTAATATGGGACTAATGTAGAATCTATTTGATATACATAAAGTGTTTTTAAATAGTTGACACCAAAAATATATTTTTTAGGTTTAATCCATTTATAATTGCCCTTTTCTTCTCTTGAATTTTTTTTTCATCCCGGAAACACCATTATGATGTGGTGCTCTCAGGGTAGATAAATTATGGAAATATCCATTTTCTAAAAAACGAAGTCTCAAATCCTAAGGTAACAAATTTTCCTTCTTTTTCACTTGTAATATATTTTGTTAAATTATCTTTTAGATTTTGAATTTTTTAACCCAAAGTTATAAAATAAGGTTTAAATTTTATATGATAGGAATTGATTACATGTGAATCTACTGAAATAATATACAATTACAAAAACATATCTTTTAAAAACTAAACTAATAGTTCTCATGGGTCCAAATAAATCAATATGAAGTATTCCTAAACATATATTGAAAAACAAATATTAACAGATCCAAAACACCCATTATGTTGCTTACCATTTGTTGGAACTAAAATTTGGGAAGAATAAGAACAAACATAAAGCAATAAGAGATGCTTCACGAAGCCTGGTCGAGGATCCCACGTAGCCCCACGGCTGGCGAAAAGATTCCCCTTCACGAAGCCACCACAGAGCAAGGAGGTGGGATGCTCCGCTAAACCATTTGATGTTTGTGAAGCCGCCACAAACCAAGGAGGTGGGATGCTCTGCAAACCCATTTGAAATTCGTGAAGCCATCGTGGAGCATGGAGGTGGGATGCTCCGTGAACCCATTTGACGTTCACAAAGCTACTAAAGAGTAAAGAGGCAGGATGCTTTGTGAACCCATTTGACGTCCGCGAAGAAACCGTGGGGCAAGGAGGTGGGATGCCCTATGAACTTAATGGACATTTGCGAAGCCACCATGGAGAAAGGAGGTGGGATGCTCCACGAGTTGATTTGACATTCGCGAAGCTACCGCACAGTTACGACCAAATGACATGTGTATTCACGACGAGATATCTCTGCTAATCTGTGCTCCTTACTTATAAATACTGGTCTCCCCTTGAGCCCAAAGGACGGATCCTCCAACATTTCACCTTCTTAGCTCCCGAATCATGAAGTCATTTATGCTCTGCGAACCATGATATTTTCAATGTAATTTTTCATCGTGAAGTGCCTACCCCTTTGCATGAATTTATCTCCTCTTCAAAGAGGGATGACCTTTGCGGAGTCCAAGGGCCCCTATGATGGAAGGAGATCTCCAAAGGGACTCGGTTCTTTGTAGAGCACTTATGATTCATGAAATAACCTCCACGCACATGTGACCCACATGCTAAGGAAGGGTCATTGTGCTTCGTGAAGCACATTGCATCGCAATTCTATACTTTTCAAGGAACCCTTTCTTCAAGAAGCACTACTCCATGAATTCCTTTCCACTTTTCAAATCACCTTCCATATGCACCTATGGCCTATGCATAGGCTGGGCCACTTCAATTCGCGAAGCACACCCCTTCGCAAAGCCCCTCCACTTCACGGAGCACCAGATCTTCACTAGGATTCTGTCTATGAGCCCCTTTTCTCTATAGCTCATTTCCCGTGAGACCCTCCAAGTTTGCACGAAGTGATTTCAAAGACCCCTGGGTGGTGCTTCCCGTTGCATTGCATTGCCTCATTCTTCTTCTCATATTCCCACTAATAGTTATTGCTTCTTCGCATAGCCATGCTAGCATGGACCCCTCAATGGATCACTCCATAACACCCCCTCACCACGACATTACAAATTAATTCCCTCCCTCAAGGGGGGTATCAGTTATGTTTGTCCTAAGGGGTGTGGAGTGAACTCACCTTGTCTGGTCTACAGGACATTTAAATTCCAAGCGACATCGTCCTCAACACATGATGCTAAACTGTGACCTCGCCCCATGCATCGTATGCAGGGTATCTCCATCATGGAAATTCTGCAAGCCCACTGGTCTCCACGGGAGTGAAATAATTCCTCACATGGTATGAGATCCTCTTTACTGGAGATACTTTTATCCATGGAGAAAGGGAAACCACCTTTGTGTACACCCCGAGCCTTTCCTGTAGGAGAAAGAACCCCCGATCCTCCTATCTTCTTCCTGGTCAAAGACCATAGGAGGGAATGGACATTGAATCTCTCCCTTCATCAGTGCCAAATCCCTCCCCCTTTGGGCTTTTCACCACCGGGCCTCCACCCTGGAGTAAGTCCAAATCTCTATCTTCCTCGATCGCGGACCATGCGTAATCCCAAATTTCCATTTTGGTCCACTAACCACATGTAAGAACCATACCACTCCCCACAGACACACCTTCCATGACGTGATCGTCAGGCCTTTACTACCTCTTGTTTCTTACACTGAGCATGAATCATGTGGGCTTAGAGTAAGCATCGACCATGAAATCCTCTATGGGCAGCCTAGAGTGTAATCCCCACACCCATTCCAAACTACGTGGACTTTGATCCTTTCCATGGAAAGGTATATAGGAAGCCTCCCTAAGGATCAAGGCCAACACCCATTGGTCCCGACCATATTCACGTTGGTTCACCAAAACCCATTTTGAAATATGTAAACTTTTATCCTTTCCATGGCAAGGTACGTATGAAGCCTCTGTGAGGTTCAAGCCCAATGCCCATTGGTCCTGAACATCTTCATGTCAGTTCACCCGAACCCATTCTGAACTATGTGGACTTTGATCCTTTCCAAGATAAGGTATGTAGGAAGCCTCCCTGAGGTTCAAGACAAACACCCATTGGTCCCAAACATATTCACGTTGGTTCACCAAAAACCATTCTGAACTATGTGGTATTTGATCTTTTCTAAGACAAGGTATGTAGGAGGCCTCCCGGAGGTTCAAGCCCAACACGCATTGGCCCGAACCATCTTCACATCATTTCCCACTCCTTCTGAACTACATGGAATTTGATCCATTCCAAGGTATGTTACATTGGAATACTCCTCAAGGTTCAATCCCAACAACCATTAGTTTTGAGCCCCTTCACGTTGGACCAACTTCGTCCCGCATGGCGTTAAACTACATGCCCGTTTTCATCCCACACGATGTTAAACTACATCCACCATCCCAAACTTTGTAGGATTTGATCCTTGTATCCTAGACCAGGTATATGGGAAGCCTCCATGAGGTTAAACCCCATCCAGTGGTAAGCCGTTGTAACCCAAACCAGTAGTAAGCTGTTGTGACCCCATCCAGCGGTAAGTTGTTGTGACCCCATCCAGCGGTACACCATTGTAGTCCCCTCCTTTGGGACACACATTTCTGGTCTATCCTAGTGGCGTAAGACCAACCTCAGGATTCTAACCACATGTAATCCCTAGAATTTCATCAGATCACTGTCCACTGCACACACCCTGATTCGATACCCCCATCTTGAACTACGTGGACTTTGATTCCAAGACACGTGGTTACGTAGGAGGCATCTTTGAGACCCAATCCCAACATCATTGTCGCCCATGAGTCAACTTCATATCATACTCCATCCACTTCACTTGTCCATCCATTATCCATCTTCATTCTTACCCGGGCCACCACATCCTAGTGAGATCATGTGAATTCACCTCTTCAGTACCCCTAGCAGTAATCGGGCAGCTAACCATGCATTAGCCCCAACAGCAGTGTTCCCTCTAGGGGTTTCAGCCATTTGATCCACTCTAGTCAGTGTTCCTATCAGTCTGATCCATCTCCACTAGATGTTAAACATATGGAATACCCAATGTTAAACATGGGATGTTGATGAAACCCTCATATAAATGCATATAGCATTTATTCTCTACATTCGGCATGGGATGCCTTGGGCTTCCGTGCCCTCGAGAAGACCTATTATAAGGGTAAGAAAACCAAAAGCACTAGTGTCCTAGCGTCTATAAATACAAGTGATTTACAACATGACTTATCCCCTGAAAAAAGTTTGCTTCCCTGACCCGATGCCTTGGAATTTTCTGAAAAAAGCAGTGTAATAAACTAGCGTCCATGAAGACATGGCACTGGGAAGAGTTTCAACAACAAAGTCATAGTCTATAAAGGTGGCTCGGACTGTGTGACGAGTTCTGAGGGGGAATCCACGGAAGGAAGTACAAAAATCTAATCTTCCCGTTTCGATAAAGGAGAAAACATCCCTAAATAAGAGATGGATTCTTCCCACCTTTGGGAAGTAGGAATGTGGGAAAACAGTTGCATGTCCTCCACAGACGGATGCACGCGCCCTGGAAAAAGTGTCAGAAACAAAAATGGTAAACCCGATATGAATTTATTCACCTTGATGTGGATATTATTAGTGTTCAAGACATCAGTGGATTTGCATATCACATTATCCAGTAATTCGGCACTGGGTCCCACCAAGAACATAGAGGTCCTGGCGGGAAACTCACCAAAAGTTGGGGTAGTCAAAACATTGGACATATCGGTCTATGACATTGTCATCATGGATCCTTATTAACTGTCATGGGGAATGGAATGATGTTGGGGAACTCAAGGCCGGTTTCTTTGATTCAACACTAATGGATTTATCTCCTTGCTTTCAAGAACAAAGTTTCTCCATCAGGAATCATATTGCCACTGGCCCACTAATGTTGGGGCAGGGGAAACGCCAATGCGGTGATCCCACATGGCTCAATCGCTTCTGTGTTGGCTTCCACAACCAAAACTATTGGGCTACCATGCCCAATATCCCCTTCCGAGTTCATACGATGAAATGTGATAAGGGGGATTATACACCGATATGAGGAGATGGGGATTATCCCGACTCAGGATATGGCCCACCAGGATTTAGAGGCATCTGAGCCTCATCACCACCACCACCCCCAAGGGTCACATAGGGAGCCACTACTCCCCACCCCAACGTACAATCATTTCAGGAGCCTCTCCCTAGAAAATCTCGACGACTCCCTCCCCTACACCGACAAGGTAGGGGATGTATGGGCTAGCCCATCTGGGATCCTGTTCCAGGGGCCCCCACTAGGCCGCGTCAACACCACCACCATGTCCCATGGGCTGAAGAGGTGGTAATCTATATACCTACACCACGGGCCCCGGTCCTTCTGACCCGACGCCAGTGTCAGGCACAGGCCGAGGAGCACACTCAACAATGTGCTTCAACATTAGCAACTACCGTGGCCCGATCCACCGCCGACATGTATCATCAGCCTCTTGTGCACACTTAGCAGGGGAACTTATGTACCCGGCCTAGATCGAGGCCCTAATTTCCCCAAGGGCAGGCTGGGTAAACTCTCTCGGTCATCGGCGCTGGGAGCAATAGCCTCAGACCAACCCACGACAGCAACACCCAGAACGGAGGTCCTCCCTGTACCACCACAATGGAGAACACGGGTCCTCCCCACTTCCAAGATTGACATGGAGGTCTGCCCTGTGCTACCTTCAATCCGAATGAGGTCCTCCCTGGGGCAGTGACACTTAGAACAGAAGCCTCTCCCGCGCTCATTACATTGGGAATGGGGTCATTCCTCCGACCACGGACCACTGATATGGAGTTGTTAAAAATCTAGTCAATATCCACTATGGGGGGGGGAGCGGATTCCCGATATCATTTCAGCATTTGGAAAAGGTCCTCCTCGCCTCAGTATTCAGAGGAGTGAAGGTCAGATTCACATCACCAGTACCCAGGATAGAGGTCCTACTCGTGTTCAGCTTGAACAGTACGAGGAACCTCTTCACACTGATAATTTCAGGCGAAACAAGCATGGAGGTCCTACCCATGCTTCTATAAGCTCCAGCGGAGGTCCTACCTGCTCTAGCATTTCCTGCAGAAATTCTCTCTGCACATCAGTTAGTGGGAATTATTGTCCTCCCAGTGTTTCTTTTGATATTTTTCCGGGTGCTCCTCGCACCCCTACTCACTCTGGTTGAAATAATCCCCACCATAGCACCAGTATGACCAAATTTCCCCCTCGGTTTGGAAATATACACTATCCTGAAGAACCATCCGGATGAAAGAGGGTGGCTCATCACCACCATAAAAAATAATGCTGAGAAGATTCAGACCAAGATCAAACCCGTGTTCTTCTCAGATTATGAGGTAGAATATCCTTTAGCGATGGAAACATCACATGAATCATTCATGTCAATGTTTGGAGAAAGAATAAGGTGCAACAGCCTCATTCTTCTAGAATGTGAGGTCCATCGAATTCACACCTCCCTCTGCATGTATATACAAGAGAAACAAAATTGGAAACTTCACAGGTTTTGTCCGTGCAATGACCACCATCATAACTAGAAGCACTATGTACCTCGACTAGTGATCATAGAGAGCTATTCTAGGGATCAATGGTGGATGAGTAGCAGTGTAGACCATCGCCAGTAATCGTAGTCTCTATGCTAGAAACTATGGTCGCCAGCCCATCTTACAGTGATGTGGTGGCTAAGTCCTACACTCTTCGGAGGATAGCCCAAGATGCTGGGGATTGTCATCTCGCACACCATATGCTACACCGGCCAACCTACCATCTCAGTGGTCTACATCTGTGAGACTTCTGGTTCCCCATCCACCTCTAGTAGATGAGTGGGGCAATTAAGTACTAGACCCCAAATATGGACCAAGGAGCTTTTGGGATACCATCACAGCGGACCATTTCCCAAAGATGTTCTGGCCAGTTGCAGCGCCAAATTTTAGCGCACCAGATGACCTCAACAAAGAAGCGGTTGGATTCCTTCTCTAAACCCTCTATCCAACTCATTTCCACCTTCGACATAGACAAGTGGCCTACACCAAGAGTCATGTTCATTTCAAAGATATCGGACATCAATGCAATTTTTTTGTTTTGGCCGCACTCCTCATGGCCTGACACCCTAAATCACAAGGCCACCATAAGACCCTATAAAAACAATGCATCCATATCTATAAAGTGCATTACAGGATAATCAAGGAGGCTTCTCACCATGTGAAAATCCGTGGATGGGGGTAGTATGTGGCCCTCTATTTTATTTTTATCCAGCACTAGCCCGATTTTCCAGAAGACATAGAGGATATGCCTCTATGAAGGGTCATGGTTAACATGGATGACCTATCAGAGAGAGTGAATGAGATGGATATCCTTGATGGGGAATTACCCCATGAGGGAGTTCCATGGATATTAGATCCGTTGGGAAGGGTCACTCGGCAGCAGAGAAATATACTAGGTCTTCTTGTGCCCACCAAGGAAATAGTCATCATCTAGAATCCCTACAAGGGAAAGGAAAAACATGGATCCATCAAACCCATTGACCAATTTGGCTTAGTGCAGAAGGTGGAAGATGATCCAAAAAAAGAATCGTTGTGTCAGCTACTCACTGAACACAAGAATATGGTCAATGACCTCCTTGCAGAATGCGCTGTAGAGGGATGGCCAGACTACAGTGATCTTTAGCCAGTGCAGAAGGGCATGCACGTCATCTCTTTAGCAAACTGCCCCCAAGTGACCCTGACCATCCTACCCACATAGACCGGGTTGGGGAAGGTACATATGTCAATAGGGCATGGTATGTGTCACAAATTCCTCCTGAATGGCCTGACAATCCTCAAGACCCGGTTCAGGTTCCCCCAGATGCTACATAGGTCGTTCCACCAGTTGGTCCATGAGCCGTTGGGCCTATTTATCATGTGGAAGAACCCGCTAATGCACTGGTGGTCAGGGATCCCTGTCAGGAATGGAATAACTGCCCCGATGATCCAATGGCGGCACCCATCACTCGCCTCAAATTTTTAGAGACTCGATAAGTGGAAGTACCTCATGATGGAAATACATACCCAACATGGGTGGATAAAATGCCAGCACCCATAGGTTTCAAAAAATCTACCTTTTCTCCCTTAAACATGACAGGGTACCTACTGCAGCACCTTTCCCACTTTATCTCAGGGTGTGGGCTCATGTTGGGACTCCCAGCGTAGCAAGAAGCCGCCAAACACTGTTGTTTCATACAGACATCGGAGGGGCCAATGTTCGTCTAGTATATCCAACTCCCCATCAAATCTGTAGCTGACTGGGAAGACCTCCATAGGAAATTCCTCTACCAATTCAGTTCCACCACTCGGTAGACGTGTATCGAGGACCCCTTCATGTATAAGTATAGACCTGATGAGCACATTGTAGACTTTATCACCCGGTGGAAAGGGATCACACACTCCCTCGACATGACACTAACTCAGGAGAAACTGCTGACGATGTGCATAGGGAACGTCAGGATAGAATTGGTCCCCTCTTTGATCACCCATAACTACCTTGGGGGATTTCGAGAGTTCTCTGATAAGGCATAGTGACAAGAGGATGCCTCACAATAGGATATGCAGGCACGCCCATTGCCACATGAAATCCCCGTGAGAAGGGACTCCAGGGCCGAGCCAATCATAGTGGCTCAAATAAAGGCCCCCATTAAACTATAATTGTTACCAGTGGAGCTGTCTCCACAGCCTCTCAGAGGGCCTCCACCTCAGGATCAACCTCCGGCCCAGCAGCGCCCACCTCAGAATCGGTAGGTTCCCCCATGCAATGCGTCACCACCGCCCAGGTGAGATAACCAAGCTTGACCTCCAAGACATGATCCTTCGGCTCCTCGTCAGGGTCAAGCTCCAAGGTTCCACTTTCTGGATAGGAGGAACCATACTTACTTGTTCAAAGAGTTCTAGGTCTCTAGTTACTTCTGTAGTTCGTTGGAGTAGAGGATTGTACGTCTGCCTGAGTGTAGGAGGCTAGAAGAGGCAAACCCCAACTATCGCTGTAATTACTACCAATATCACCGGATCCTGGGGAATAACCTCAAACAGTGCTATGTGTTTAAATACTGGCTTCAAAACCAGGTGGATAAAAACATAGTCTAGATAGGCCCAGCTCCAGTACATGTGGCATGTGTCTTCGTTAGGCTAGACAGCAGGAGAAACAGTGAAGGTGAGTGGCATCATGTTTCTAACCGCAGGTCCCATAAGTTTGAAGATTGGATGGATTGTAAATAATTTTCCCATGCCGATGGTATTATCTGTGCATGCATGAATCGTCCAGAGCCTTCACAATACACGTCTACTACTTCTGCATCGTCATCTCAGTCTTCCTCTTCCCAAAAGAGAAAATATCGGTGGTGCAAGGGAAAAAAAATCCCCTGCCAATTCCATCTTCATATCGTACTCTCCGTGACTTCATGCCTCTAGAGAAGAGATTTCTCCTACAATCCATCCAGTAGTGGAAAAATCCTTATGAAAAAATCCAGGGTTCACCTCGGGTAATACCGTAGAGTTGTTAAACCCCTACATGGTTCCTACCAATGAGGAGAGCCATGCGGATCCTCCCAACATCCTCAGCCATCGCCAACATCGATGGAGCCCCGACAATATAGGTCGTCAGAGTGCATTGGTTAGTACTTCTACCCAGGTTATGTATGTGACCAAAATCAGGCATCATGCCCAGCGTAGAGCTCAGTATACACAACCTTCTCATTGGGTGACATCATGTCCGCCTTCGTCGTCTTTCATGTAGTTCGATAAAGAAGAGCCACCTCAACCGCTCCATGACCAGCCAAGATTCGCTACAGGCCTGTCTTAGTCATCTGGCCTTCATCCAGTAGTCACTCCACATGCTTGGACTAGTGAGCTACGGGATATTCCTAGCAGCATTTAGTCGTCGACCTAGTTAGTAGGGCTCACCATTCCTCTTATCATAGAGAGTTCTCCTTTAAGAAAAAGTTCGCACGTGGAATGGAAGTATGATGTCATCAAGAATCTTTCCAACATTCCAGAAAATCTCTCTATCCTGGATTCCCTTTTCCTATCATTGGATATACGTGAGGCCCTCACCGAGGCTTTAAGAATCCCCCTCCCGTTTGAGATAGAGGTAGAAGCCGCAGAGGATTTTCATGCTGATGCGGTCGAGAATGATGAATTCTAGTCCATCATCTCATTATCTGGAGAAGTTGAAGGCTCTCCCATATAGGGGAACATTCTCCCACTTTAAATCACTGACCAGTTCAATGGCATGGAGGTTTGTCATTGTCTTGTCAGCACGAGCTCTTGAATCAACCAAATAACGACTCCCATAGTGACAAAACTGGGATTTTCCAAGGTTGATCTAAGTCCCTCTTACCTAAGAATACATGGTAATGATAGGAAGGAGCAGACACAGGTTGGAAAGATCCATTTGAAGTCCCAGTTCGGTGGTCTAATTTCCAGCTTTGAGTCTATGGTTGTCTCCTAGGACACCGCCGATAATGCATTGATGGGTAGGCCTTGGCTCCACCTGCTTGTGGTGGTTCCTTCATCATATCACAAGTTCCTTATGTACTCCCTTAATGGTAAAGTCGGTGTACTCTACGGTGATGTGTCTCCCTTTGCTTCATTTTAATTTCTCTATCTAGATGTCGACTATTACAAGAGCATGGACAAGCAGATTCAGGCTAATGGGATCAATCATGCCATGACTGTGATAGACAAATGGACAAATCTAGATAATTCCTATGTCTTTTTAGTATATCAATTAAAGGATACAACTCCAGACATGAGACAATGCTTTGTTGTTTCTAGGATGAGGTGGGAACACATTCCGATGTCTAGGCGATGTCGGAAGATCACTTCGTAATCATATACAAATCAGGCTCAGGTAATCCCAGAGCCTCCTACTCACAAAAGATATCGGGTTGTCCGCCCCATTATGACGACAATACGTCACACTTTCTTGTTTCACTAGGCGTGAATTAACCATCTCAATCCAAAATTCCACTATTATTTTGATATCATCTAGCATGGCCCCTTGGGACGAATACTAGATGGGATCGGATCAGCAGCCTTCATCGTTATGGTTTGGGCTGCACATCAGTCCCCGGATTCGGTGTCCACTACCACTCAGGCTGGTACCAGCCTCCCATCAGAATCTGTCAACTCATAAGAGACTCCTCCCACTGAGGATCCCTACTCAATAAGTGAATAAGAGGACTTATAGGATCCTCCCCTACCTTTGAAGAGGGATTCCATACAATGATTGATGAATTGGTACAACTGGACCTCAGTAGTGAGGCAGACCCAAAACCCACACTGATCATTACTGATATTCCCCTTGAGGAGAAACAAAAGAAAATATACTTTCATAAACAACACCATGATGTATTCACAAGGAGTTATGAAGAGATTACATGACTCGATCCTCAGGTAGTCGTCCACCCCCTCTGTCTCCCAAAAAATCATAACGGTTTCAAGAAGCCTCCCAGAAAGATGCACCCTCCTCATGGTGCCATAGTTGAGGCAGATGTTGATAATATAATCAGAGATAATTTCATTAAGGTGGTCTAGTACCCCAAATGGCTAACCAAAATTTTACTAGTTATGATGAATAATGGACAGATCAGAGTCTGTATCGACTTCCTGGATCTCAACCTTCACTGTCCGAACGATGATTTTACCCTTCCTATGATATAATTGTTGATCGATGCTACAACTGGATTCCAAGACCGATCCTTCATTGATGGGTACTTCAGGTATAACCAGATATGAATGGCCATCGATGATGAGGAGTCTTCAGCCTTTAGGGCACCACAAAGTAATTTCTGTTACCAAGTCATGCCCTTCGGGTTAAATAATGCAGGTGACACCTATCAGCAGGCTATGCATCACATATTTAACCTGATCCTATAAAGGTTGGTGAAATGCTACGTGGATGATCGGGATGTCAAATATCTCCAGCGTCAAGACCATATCTAATAACTTGAGAAAGTTTTCATCTTCCTCTATTCCCATCACCTGAAGATGAACCCATTTAAGTGTGCCTTCGGGGTCACCTTCAAAAATTTTCTCAGATTCTTTGTCAGATATAGGGGAAATTAGATCGACCCAGAGAATATTAAATCCATTATCCAAATTTCTCAACAGAACATCATTTGGAAGCTTCAAGGCTTCCAATTCAACTTATTTTATATACCTCGATTCATCGTGAATTTGGCCGGCATGTTTAAGTCCTTTTGTTGGCTCATTAAGAAAGGTAGCGTCTATGAGTGGGACAAAGAGTGTCAGACTGCTTTTAAGGAAATCAAGCAGAATCTGCTATAACCTCTAGTCTTAATGCCACCCATCTTTAGAAAGCCACTGGTCCTTCATGTGACCTCCCTGAAGCGATCTCTCAGTGACCTCCTCTCCCATAAGTATAACGAGGGAGTAGAGAATAGCCTCTACTACCTCAGCTGCATGCTTCTCGATAAAGAGACCAGATACTCCCATATTGAGAAAAGATACATTTAATTAGTATTCACAAAACATAAATTGAGACATTACTTTTAGAATCATTAGTTATAGTTGGTATCCCGAGTAGATCCACTGAAGTACATTCCGAACCGCCCCATGTGGACAGGACGTTTAGCTCGGTGGGCAGTAATCCTTTATTAGTTTGACAACATGTTTGTCCCTTAGAATGTTATTAAGGGAAAACATTGGATGAATTCCTTTCTACCCATCCATCTCATGCGGACCAATCCTAGGACATTGATTTTCTTGATGAGGGAATCCTTTCTGTAGACCAAGCCAACCCGTGTTGTCGAATGCACTTTGATGGTGATTCCTAGAGACCCACCTGCAGAAGGCTCATTGACCCCAAGATCAATAGAGTAGTCCTAGTAATTGTCTTTATTACCCCATCACAAGTTGTTCTCCCATATTCATTCCTATTTTCAGAAGGCTGCACCAACAATGAGGCTGAGTATCAGGCTCTAATTACTGGCCTCGAGCTGACCCCCCAAGATAGACGTTCCCCATTTTCATGTGAAAGGGGACTCTGAATTAGTCATCAAGAAGATCAATGGTGACTATGTCATCAGAAAGCCAGAGCTCGTGCCATTGTTTGAATGCACTCTCCATCTAATGGCTTAGTTTACATCTTGGCTAGAAGTGACTCATGTCCCTCAATCTCAGAATGGTCGAGTCGACGCCCAGGATAGCCTTGGTTAATCACTTGTGGAGACCAAACATGATGATCTGATTATCCACCTGGCACACCAAAGAATCATTGCTCCCGTCACTCCAGATGACGATGATAGCCCACAGGTAAGCCACGTTACCATTGGAGCCTCCACGTCAGGACCCCCAGGTCCCCCAGATATAGTAATTAATGTGACTCCCGACTGGGAGAACCCCCTTTGTTGAGCATCTATAGAGTGGTAATCTCCTGAAAGATCAGGCAGAGCATGAAAGAATCTGACACTGTGCGTTACAGTTCATCCTCCAGGATGGCTGTATTCATGAGAAGATCTTCTACATGCGCGAGTTTGATGGGGTCATCCTCCATTGCATTCAAGGACCTAAGATTCCCCAGGTCATAAAGGAGGTTTATGCTAGTTCCTATGGGGCACATCGGACTAGGCTGAAACTATCTCACCAGATCAGAGATTGGGTTGTTTTGTCCCTCATTGATCTATGATAGCATCAAGTTCGCCAAAAGGTTCCACGCATGCCAAATTAATGAAAACTTCATGCATCGGATGCCATAGCCTCTCTACTCCACCAAGTACTGTTGTCCATTTGTGGTATGGGGACTCGATGTCATGGGACCATTTCCACAGGCAACAACTCGCAAGTGCATATTCTTCCTGACTGCTACAGATTTCTTCTCCAAGTGTGAAGTGGCAGTTCCACTCAAGGAGGTCAAGGACCGTTCCATCATTAAATTTTTGATCTCCAACAATACCTACCGATTTGGATTCCCTCACATCATCCTCACCGATAACGGCATGAACATATGAGAAGCTGAGTTGAAGAAATTGTATGCTAAGTACAACATCTGTAATAACCATACCTCTCGCTATCATGCACAAGAAAATGGATAGATCAAGGCATTCAAGAAAACCATCTCTAAACTTTTGCAAAAAAATATTTGGTCAGAATAAGAAGAGTAGGCTTGACAAGCTCCCCAATTCCCTATGGTCTTATCAGAAAACAACTCGTAATTCCACCTAGGTGACCCCATATTCACTAGTGTATGGAACATAGGTCGTCCTGCCCATCGAGATTCAATTGACCTCATTGTGCATAACTGTCTATGATCAACCAGATCCTTATGAAGTATATGAAATCTATCTAAACGAGTTGGATGATCTTGACGAGAAAAGGCTTCGTTCCCAGAATAATCTAGAAAGGCATATGAACAAGAAATCTAGAGCTTTCAAAAAAATTCACCTCCGCTCTTTGCAAGGCGACTTGGTGTTGGCCCTAAGGGCACCAATGATACCTAGTAGAAACCTTTGAATTTGGAGCCCAAATGAGGAGGACCTTACATCATTCCCAAGGTTTACTCTAGTAGCACATAATCACTGGTTAATATTTAATGGTGAGTATATAACTCCTCCCACCAATGCCTGGTTCCTCAAAAAATACATTTCTTGAGTTCGGAATGGTCCCGAATGACCCTACAATTCGTTAGGGTCCTACATGACCTTAAACTGTCTAGTCCTAGGTGACCATTTACTTTGAAATGTCCCACATGACATTAAACTATGCATCACCATGTTGGATGTTAAACTACATCTCAAGAACTACATATGGAATGATTCCCATCCTCATAGGATACGTAGGAATGCACAGATGTCTGTTCCTGAGTCCAGCCCCATGCTCTTCTCATTTGGTTACCCCTCCTGCGTGTAGTTCCCTTAGATGATCTCATGTCATGTAGCCGAAGTTTCTTTGGCCCCACTCATGCCAACATTACGAAGGTCTCGCAATGTGCCCCTCCTCATTCTTCTAATCCTCCTGCATCCTTGTCGCATAACGTTAAATAGAACGACCCCTTTTAGAACTACATATGGATTGATTCCCATCCTTATGGGATACATATGACCTTCAGGACATTTCTTCTTTAGTCCTAGCCCCACACTTCGGGACCTCCCATTGGGTCAAAGCACATGGTCTGGTGCAGGCGGTTTCCCTCATTCACATCGAGTTCATCATGATCATACCATGTATCCCTCTCCCCTGAAGATATCCACCTCTTCTGCTATCTAGCTTTATTTGAATTTACACATGCACAGTTATGCTCCACACACCCCATCATTTGGGTTTCCATTACCTTTCACATACGAAAGGGCGCCCGAATGATGAGGTTACTTAGCCTAAGGGATATTTTATCATTTCGAGCCAACTTCCTCGAGGATTTTGAACAAAAAATCAATACAAGTCCCGTGTTGTGAATATGTTCAGTGGTCGATGCTCATTTGTTATTTCCATTTCAGGTACACGATGGGGATGTTGTGCTTTGAACCTGGTAAACAACTATCCTTTTTCATTTTCACCACCCATATATGTCCCAAACATGGAGTGTAGTGGTTCATTCTTCCATGTCATCTCTCAAAACCTCAGTCTGCCTTGAGAAAGAGTGTAATTCTAACTCTTATACACTTATGTGATGGGGAGATCCTAGTCCTGCTCCTTGATTCTCACACGGATCATTACTCACTTGTTCTTAGGATCTATGATAAGGCAATGCCTGTATGAGTGTTCATATGGCTACCGTTGGTCGGGACGCCTAGCCTCAGGTCCTTCGACCCCTTCAGACCCATTGCTCGTGTTCTCATTTGGGATTGTGTGGTGTGGTATGGACTCAGATCCTTATTCACATTGGGCTATTTCACCACGCCACTCAGATCCCCATAAGATATCCCTCCCTTCATTTATCGTCTATCCTGTGAGAACTGGCCCTACCATGCTTCGTGATCTCCATCATTTGGGTTTCCATCACCTTATATATCAAAAAGGACCCCTGTATGGGATGTATAATCAGACCATGGGATTTTCTACCATTACGGACTGACTCCCTCAAGGATTAAAAATGAAAAATTGATACAAGTCTCATATGGTAAATGCGATCAACGGTTGACACTCAATCATTTTCCCCCAGACCTCTGGTCACACAGATATAGATTCTATGTTGTGAACGTAGTCAATAGTTGTCCTCTATCATGATTTCCGCTTTATGATATTCCATAGGTACTATGATTCACCATCTATGCATAGTTTTCCCACACATATGACATTAAACATGGCATCTACAGTCCAAGATCTATGACCTTAAACTAAGATCCCCATCATACTCGCTGCAAGACGTTAAACTGGAAGCTGTCCGTGACATTCTATCTGTGGCCTAGCTTCAGGTCCCCCAGCCTTCACAGGACCCTGGCCCAAGTTCTCACTTAGGATTGTATGGGGAAGTATGGGATTATGTCTTCATTCACGTCTGGTAACTCATTGTGCTGTACACATCCCTCGTTGGGTATCTTCCCCTTATTTGCATCCTTTATACATGATTATAAACTGCACGTCATCCATATCTAGAAATACATGTGGCTTGATTTCCATTCTTATGGGATAAGTAGGACTGCTCGAATGTCTAGTATTTGGGTCCAGTCCCATTTCTTATAAACAACCCTATCATCTTGACCCCTTAGACTATGTTCTTCCAGGAAAGGGGTATACAGTGTGGTATGGACTCACGTCCTTATTCACGTCGGGTTTATAACAACCACTCCACATACCTATCTCTCTTTAGTATCCTCCGCTCCCTTTCCTTACACTCGTCTATTTGGGCCAGCTGCCCTTAATTCGGGTCCATTGAACCTCTTCAGTGATTCACCAATGTTCCTAGAAGTACTCTGGTGTAGATCCCGGAGTGTTGGATTCTTCCTGCATAAGCTTTCACCCATTTTCAGGCTTCGTGTTCCCCTTCATTTGGGCTTCCATTATCTTTCACATCTGAAGGGACCCCCAAATGGCATGGATGCTCAACCTAAGGGCTCTCCAACCATTAGGGGCCAATGTCCTCAAGGGTTTCATACACCAAATCAATACAAGTCCCACATTGAGAATATGGTCAGCGGTCGACCCTCATTTGTTGATCCCATTTCAGGTCACATGATATGGGTAATCTATTTCGAACACTGCCAACAGTTATCATCCACCATCACGCCAACCCTTTCAATCCTTAAATGTTAGTTACATGATTCACATCATTTTACACCCCATCATTTCCAAGTGGAATTTCAACACTATTGGTACTATCCATCAGTGCAAATTTTCACATTAGGAGTACAATGCCATGGTAAGGCGTATTTCAGAGCTCCGCACTGACTTCCCCTTCACATGTATTCCATGTTTTATAAAGACCTCTTCTGCCCTTGTTTCCCACACTGAGTTTGACTTATGTGGGATTAGGGACTAGATCGAGGTATACACTCTCTTAGAAGAGTTTTTCTTCTCCAGTGGTCCAAGGTCTAAGACCTTAAACTAAGATCCCCTTATACCTCATCTTCCAGAACTACATCTAGCATGATTCCCATTCTCATGGGATATGTAGGAATGCCCGTACATCTTGTCTATGGGTCCAAATAAATGGAGAACTAGTCTCTCCTGCCCCAAATTCCCTAATCTTTTCTGGCCCCCTCTACTCGAGATTTCTTTCTGGGAATCAGTCATGGTGTGATGTGGACTTCATCCTCATTTACGTCGGGTATTCGTTATCATTCCGTGCACATTCCCTTTTTAACCTTACCTATCCTATATATTTCTAAGCCATATGACCTTAAAAAATGCTTCCTAGTCCCGCATTACATTAAAATATTAAGTCAATACTGCACAATGTTGGTGTGCATGTTTGGTCCCATCACATGACCCTAAACTGCGACATTATCTTACTGGACACATGACGAAAAACGACACCGCATCATGGTGTCCTCACTCAAGGGGACATCATGTTTGGTATCGGTCACACACAATATCATTTGTCAATGTCTGCATATGGCTTGATTCTTGTGGCGATGCCTAGACTTTCTATCCAAGGCCTGTCTCTTCACAAAAAAACACACATTCATCCTAATAGACAAACAAGATCTATCAAATGCCACTTCTTTTGGTGTATAGGATAGACCCGCAACACCTTATTATCTTTGGCACTGGTACCTTACCATTACACCTTCAGAACAATGTACAGCTTGATTCCCATCCCCATGGGGTATGTAGGAATTCCCATACACTTTGCCTCGGGCCTAGCCTATATTTTGTTTTTAGTCCCTCAACCTAAAAGCTCCCCATGAAACACACGGTGATCTGGACTCTAGGTCATCATTCATGTTGGGTTTTGCAATAGATGTTCCATGTTCCTCCCTTGTCATTTCCAAATATACTGTGAGTTCTATGACCCTAAATTATGATCTCCTTATGGGAACTTCACATCACGTTTGGCCACATCACCACCCTGCACAAAGTCCATTAAATCAAGCCCACTTAATGGCCCATCCATCGACCATTAAGTTGGAAGAATGCAACCTCAGGATCCTTGTCCTTAGAGGGGGACTTGATTCCCTCTATCTGATACGTCTTATTGTCGTACTCATATGCTTTGTTACAAAAATCCCGAAGTATGAAATTTTTACGGGGACATTCACTCATCCTATATCCAAGCATCATGAGACCGTTATTTGGATATTCATCCTCTTTCACATCTGAAGGGACCCCCTTTTATGGCCTATTCTCATGCCACATTCACTTACTGACCGTCATGGGACAACATCCCAAAGGACCTCAGAAAACATTTGCGATAGGTCCCGTGTTTCGAACATGGTCAGTGGTCGACCCTCATTTGTTTGTCCCCATTCCAAGATAATGCAAAACAGTTGTTGTGTTTCGAACATGATCAATAGTTATCCCCATCGTCATGTCACCATCATTGTGTTCCAGATATCAAGCTTCCTGATTCACACATTTCCACTTCCTTATGTCCAAGTGGAATTCCATCATACTCGGCTTTACCCCTTCACAAATGTAGGTGCGTCATGTAGGCGAGTCAGAATTATTGGGATGTCATTCTCCAAGCGTCCCATCACCCTTAACATATTCCTTCCTATTCTAGGAAAGTACCATCACTACTCATTGATTCCCACATCAGGTACGACTTACGTTGGATTAGTAGTTCTGGTTGGACGTGTACTGGCCTAGCCGTGCCACACATGCCTTTCATCATACCACAAGAGGATAAACTACGATCTCAGAACAATGTGCGGCTTGATTCCCATCCTAATGGACTACATAGGAACATCTAGGCACCTTGCATCGGGCCCAGTCTAACTTTCACTTTCGGTCCCTTGACCTAAGAAACATACTTCGGGGATACGTGGTGTGGTGAAGACCTCTTAGGTTCATACTCACATCATGTTTACAGCTACCAAATAAAACAATCCCTACTTCAGATGTCCAATTTCACTGTTTTTCCTATCATACGACATTAAACTACACGAGTCCATATGTTCCCAATTCATGATATTAAACTGCAGTTCTACCCTGAACAAGTTCAGAATTCCCTGTTTTAGTCATGGGATGCACCAGATCCCTTGATAAAGAGGATTTACTCTATTAGTGTTGGCCTTCGGCCACACCATGTTTAAGAACTATGTTTGGATTAATACTCATTATTATGTGATACGTAGTGACACCCAGGAATTTCACCTTAGTCCCAACCTATGGGTCATTAACCCTTCTGTCTCCATAGGACCGATGATGATCCAGGTAGTATAACCTTTAAACTATGTGCATCTTCCTCACTGTACGGCGTTTAAACTACACATCTATCATCAATATTGGTATGACATAAAAATAACGAGCCTTTTTAGTCCTCACAAGAGAGGTCTTGTTTGAAGGTATGTTTGATCCCTGATCGGTCACATACGCCCACCTAATGTGTTTTCACCACGGTGGCATGATTTTAAGAGTGATGGACTCCATTTGAACAACCCATCACTCCACGCTACACACATTGTGTGCCCTTTATTTGGTCCCTCAGCCTCTTTCACATATAAAAGAACCCTATAATAGTATGGATGCTTGGCATATGGCTCACCTACTTACCTGGGCCAACGTTATGGAAGACTGATGGGTGAAATTTCGAGTCAGGCTCCATGTTTCGAACATGGTCAGCGGTCGGCCCTTATTTGTTATCCCCATTTCAGCCTAATTCAATAAGGATACTACGTTTCAAACACGGTCAATAGTTATTATTCATTATCATTCCATCCCTAAATTGTTCCGAATTTTGTGTATCATGGTTCACACTTTCCACTCTACTATGTTCAGATTTATTCCAACACCTCTGGCATTATCCCGCTTGTTCACTAGAGCACACTGGGAAAGTGATGATTCTAATGTTCTAAGAGCTTCATCCTCCAGTCAGGCCTCTCTATTTTTTCTTGGAAATCTGGATTATTTTTTCAAACCTCAGATGCCCAGAGCTTGGTTTGCACTATTATATTCTAGTGGAATGATAAGGTTGTCATCCCTTGTTTCTCGCATCAAGCCTGAACCACGTAAGCTTAGGGACTGATCACCGGATGTTCCTTGAATATAAAAAAAATCAATAGAAAAAAAATGAATAACAGAACTCATGAATGCATCTATAATAATTAGTGAAAGAATAAATGTGTGTTCAAAAGTTACATGCATCACAGTACCTGAGGATCAAACCCTCTTAAGGACGGGTTGACCCCGTTAAAGAGCGTTTCACCTCTTCCACCCTCTAGCTTGTGGAATCCATGACTTGTTGTCGACTATTTAGTTCCCGCTCCTCTTCAGTAGTGAGGGGGAACATTTCACCAGCTTTGATCTCAGTTGGATCCTCATTGGTTCAGATAACAGTCATCTTCTTGGAGGGTTTCCTCATACACTCTTCATCCTCCACTAGCTGGGCCTTCAACTGTGATATAATCTCCGACTGTGCGTTGAGGGAAGAAGAATGGTCATCTTCCTGGATGTGAAACCATTGAATCTTGTTTTCAGCCTTTTGGAGCCTCTTTATGTTCACTAGTTTTCTTCACTGCCAACCCATGCTATGTCCACGGTCATACTCCAGAATCTTCTCTATTATCAGATATCGGATGAGCATGAGGGGATGTTGGGAATTCACCCCCCACCCCCAACACACAGTTTAAGCAGTCACAAACAAATTCTCTCCATCTAGTCTATCTATTGTGCTTGAGGGGTGTCATCGATGAATCTCTTGATCAACTTCCATGACCGGTGACCGACTATGTTGTTATCCTCTTCATCAGAGGCCGTTTTGTCTCTGTCCGCGGGGTTGGCAGGCTCATACACAGGGAACGCCCCCAAGAACTCATCAGCAGTGTCTGTATCTAGTTTCTGGTCGGGTATAGAAGGACTCGTGCTATCTGATTGATCTTCGTCACTAGATCTCACTTCAATAATTTTAGGACCAACCATACTAACGGTCCTCCCAGTGATCAGGAGAGCCGCTGCTAGGTTAGTCTGGATATCTGCCTCTATGACAACAGGCATTCCCTATGAAAAAGCGTAGCCATAAGTACCAACCAACCTCGCCAAGGAAGCCCACACCATTTGAAGAACTATGCACACCAAGAAGTGTACAGATGTCAGTTAACTTGAACGATGGGTGGAAGGAATGAATTTTGCAAAAAAGACTTACAGAGATCGAACACTTGGTCTCGTTCTTGGCTTGTTTCCATTGGGACTCTGAGGCATGGCCCTCCGTATATCGTCTGGAGTTTTGAAAACTCTGGAGGATCCACCTCGAGTGTCCTGGCCTCGTTGGATGCATTAATCGCTATAGCAGTGGGTACAGATCCCAAAAGCCCTGCATCTACATCTGATGTAGGGCAGAAATGGGTTCTGTGAAAGAGGTCCTCTTGCACAGTTTAAATATTCGTAAAGAGTTTAAAATGGCCTAGAAGTAGACCCTGAGGATGGGTCTTAAGATGTTACCTAAAGAACCTTGGAAAATTCTTCAAGATCTGAGCCTTGATCACTGACATCTCCTTCCTTCATAGGGCGCCCACTACCGTCCTTCTCCCCCTAGAAGGACTCATCCGATTTTTTCAGCAAAGGGTAGATTTCCCTTAGTTATGTAGCTAACAACTATGAAGGGGACGTTCGAACAAACAACACCATCACCCAGTCTATCATTAGATGTGTGGCCCCCCCAGGAGTGCATGAAGTCCTCCAACTCGGCCAAGTATTGCTCTGCCTCCGCTTGGGATACTACAAAGCTGGACCTAATGGGGATGATTCACAGCAAATCCATCTCGAGGCGGTTCAAGTGTTTCCACATCCTGGATGGGCCATGGAATTTCCTGTTGAAATCCTAGATGTCCCACGACTCTGGGAAGACAACATCCTTTGACATGTCTATATGATGCATTTGCTTCCTCGGATCCTGAGTGGGTATTCTGTGGAATCCTCTTGGTGGCCTCACCTCCAGATAACTCATCTTTTTTGGGACCATCAGGTTCGTTGCCCCTGCTGGATCCGCTATCGCTGCCACCCCTCAACCGGTATGGGCCTCGCTGGCATGGAATCCCCAACATTGTGGGATTTTCATGCCACCTTCCGACCCTGTCCTCGAGGTTGGGGAGGTACACCATCACTGGACCAAATGGTTGGCTACTTCAGTATCTCCCCTAGGTAGGCCGCCTCCCATATTTTTGCGTACACCTTCACCAACCCAAAGATCGATGTGGGTGGAGGAAACTAGTTCCGCATCTTCCTATATTCTTGGGTGAACATGAGCCACATTTTTGTCATTACACATGGGTGCTCCTCATGGCGCACCCCCAAATAGACCTGTGGGGACAGTCGCTTCATGCACTGAAATTTCCTTGCAAATCGCTATAGGGTGTATGGCTCATAGAGGGGACCACATTCAACCTGTTCCACCAGGACTCCACATCGAAAGGCCATGAGGTTGGACCTATGCTCTTCTGTTCCTTGTCCATCATCATTGAATAGACCCGTTGGTAATAAGAATGGGTGAAAGATGAACTCATATACCTTCCAGACTCAGTTCAGTACCGACTACATGGTTAGCTTAGCTGTAATGCTCCATGCGGCATTCAGACAGGACTCGTGGAAGTGCGATCCCATAGGGGATATGGGGTTCAGATATTAATAGACCCCCTGACATGGGCCACTATCCACCCATACAGGAGGTGGAATGACACACATATTCTCTGTAGCTTTTTACCCTTGCTGATATGCCACAACATCTTATTCATCTTGGCGAGGATAGGTATCCTAAGGTTGACCCACCCTCCTATCACCAGTATGGACTCCAGGGTAAACGTTCTTGGTCACATGTCCATGTTTATGTCCCTCACTAGTAGGATCCAGCCACAAATTCTCACCACAATAAAGTCATCAAACCTGACTACGGGTTTTTTCTCGACCCTGACACTGAATCCCCATGTCTTCCACTGTCTATCCTCATGGGCCTCTTGTACGAGGGCTCCTTGCCTCCTTGATCCCCCTTCTAGAATGTTTGAGGCCTCACCGGAAGTTTCCTATCTTTCGGGAAGTTCTGGAACTGCTTGAACCCTTATCTGAAATCGACGTCCCTCACTGCTTCCTTTTCTACCCCCAAAACCAAGTTCATTAACATCATCGCCTGTGGTGACTTCTGCTCAGGGTCTTCCCATGAACTCATAATGGGGAGGAACTCATCATAAATTTCCCCCAATATGGGGACCCCCAAGATTTGATGTGGATATGATAGATATATGCTGACCTCTCCATGGTGATAATGGAAGGTATTGGTCCTCGATGACCATCTTCACAGCAAATCTGGCATCAGCTGCTTCGGCTGATAAATATAGAATTAGGATTCCCAAGACACCTCATATTTTCCAACAATCCTTAGCTCTGCCCCAAATTCTTCGCATGAAACACCTACCCAGTAGGCCCATTCCTAGTCATCTGTGATGTTTTTACCTCGGCGTAGATCCCACTCATCAGACCACCCCTTCCTCGGGTCCCTCAAGGCTTCCTTCAAGATAGTCTGCTACAACGAGGGAGATGTCTCTTGCTATAGTTACTTCTCATCAACATCATTCAAATGGTTGTACAAACAATCAGAGATGACGGGTGTGAATTCATTCCAAGCATGGCCGTCAGCTGCCCTGAACCACTAGTGTTGTCATGGCGTGCTCCTGAACCAGTAAGGTGGTTCGTCAAAGATTGCTTCAGTGATAAAGACGTCATCGCTCAGTCTGAAGCCATATAGAAGTAGCCTCTTGGTGAGCCATTTAGATTTTGATATTTGGAGTTTTTTTTATTCTGTATCAGTAAGCTGTATCGCAGAGCTCACTTTTAGAGCTCATTCATGAACGCAGTTCGTGGAGCCCTGCCCAGCCTTCAGACGCAGGTCGTAGAGTGCACCGATGTGAATTCAAGGACTCGTTGTGCACCACGAATCTGAAGTCCAGATTTGCGGAGAGAAATTTCGGAGTACGCAGAGCTTCACGAATCGATATCACTAATGGCCAAAAATGCAAGGAATAGAAAATAAAAAAGTGAGTTCATCTCCCCTATTTATAGGAGAGGGCCCCTGGCGCTTCACGGCATTCCCTACCACAGTGAGCTTCACGGCTCAATCAACCCACATATTACATCTCTGCCTTGGAAAACTCTTTTGCGATTTACCTTCGCGATTGACTAAGGGATTTGGTTGATTGACCCTCAAACTTTTACGCTCACTTTCTTGTCAGCTCCAAGTATGAGGGGAGCATTTTTGGGTGCCAATTGTTTTGATAAAGAATAAAAAATGGAAATAAATAGTAGCTGCCTCGTGAAGCCTGGCCGCGGAGCCCCCATAGCCCTGTAGTAGGCGTGACGCTCTCCCTTCGTGAAGCCACCATGGGGAAAGGAGTAGGAATTTTTTGCAAAACCATTTCATGTTTGTGAATATACCACAGGGAAATGAGGTGGGATACTCCGCAAAACCATTTGACGTTCGCGAAGCCGCCGTGGAGCAAAGAGGCGGGATGCTCTACGAACCCATTTGACGTCCGTGAATCTTCCATGGATCAAGGAGGAAGGATGCTCTGCAAACCCATTTCACATTCGTGAATCCTCCATGAAGCAGGGAGGGATGCTCCATGAACCCACTTGACATTCGTGAAGCCGCTGAGAAGCAAGGAGGCAGGATGCTCCGCGAGCCGATTGGACATTCGCAAAGCTGCCACGGGGTTATGAAAAAATGCCACGTGTCTTCGCGCCGAGCAAGCTCTGCTTCGCGGTTCCCCATGCCTATAAATATCGGCGTCCCCTTGATCCAAAAAGATGAATCAAACAACCATCCACCTTCTTAGCTCCGGAATTGCGAAGAAATTTCTACTCTGCAAACCATGTGCTTTTCACGGTACTTTTGCATCGTGATGTGCCTCCCCATTTGCATGAATTCATCCCCTCCTCAAAGATGGTTGCCCTTCATTAAGCCCACAAGCCTCCGCGAAGGTAGGTGATCCCCAAAGGGACTCGGGTATTCACGGAGCACTTATTCTTTGAAAAATAACCTCTATGCACATGTGACCCAAATGCTAAGGTAGGGTCACTATACTTCGCGAAGAACATTACATCGCAATGCTATTCTTTGCAAGGCACCCTTGCTTCTCAAAGCACTCCTCCACGAATGTGTTTCTACTTCATGAAGCACCTTCCGTAGGCACCTATTCCATATGCCTAGTATATGACACTTCACTTGGAAAAGAAAACCCCTTCACGAATCCCCTCCACTTCATGGAGCACCAGAGCTTCACGAGGCTTCAACCATTGAAACCATTTGCTCTGAAACTCCTTTTCTCGTGCAACCCTCTAGGTACGCACGAAGTGATTTCAATCTCACCTGGGTAGTTCTTCCTATTGCATTGATTTGGATCATGATTCTTCAAATAGGCACACTAACAACAATTTCTTCTTCGCATATCCACACTAACGTGGACCCCAAAATGGATCTTTCCATAACACTCTCTCACCACAGCATTACTGATGCATTTCCTCCATCGGGGGGTGATGTATTAGTTATGCAAGTCCTAAAAGGTTCAGAGTGAACCCATGTCATCCGAGCTTCAGGACGTTAAACAACCAAGTGCCATCGTCCTCAACACATGACGTTAAACTGTGACCCCCCTATGTGTCATATGCGGGATTTCATCACCTTAAACATTCATCATGCCCATTGGTCTCCATGGGAGTGAAATCATTCCTCACAAGGAATGAGATCCTCTTTATTGGAGCAGCGGTAAGCCATTGTGACCCCATCCAGTGGTAAGCTGCTGTAGTCTCCTCCATTAGGACTCGTATTTCTGGTCCGTCCTTGTCACGTAAGACCATCCTCGGGATGATAACCACGCGTAAGACCCATTATATCGTCAGGTATCTATCCTCTACGCATACCCCGATTCTATACACCCATCCAGAACTATGTGGACTTTGATTCCCGACCATGGGGATATGTAGGAGGTCTCTTTGAGGATCAAGTCCAACATAACCATCACCCACGAGTTGACTCTATCTCGTTCTCCGTCCACTTCACTAGACCATCCATTATCTATCTTGATTCGTACCTTGGCCACCACATCCCAGTGAGATCATGAAAATTCACCTTGCCACTACCACTAGAAGTAACTAGGTAGCTAACCATGTGTTAGCCCCAACATCAGTGTTTTGTCCATAGGTTTCACCCATCTGATCCACTTTATTCAGTGTTCCGATCAGTCCAATCCATCTCCACTAGACGTTAAACCTGCGACATATCCTATGTTAAACATGGAAAGCTGAGGAAAACCTCAGATGAATTCCTATGGAATATAATTCCCCAGATTCGACGTGGGATGCCTCGGGCTTCTGTTCCATCAATTATCCATATAATTAAGGAATGAAACCCAGAGGCACTAGTGTTATAGTGTCCAGACATGATAGTGATGTCCAACATGACTACTCCCACAACCGACAGTTACATCCCTGACCAGACCCCTTGAAATTTTCCAACAGAAGCAGTGTAATTAAGCGACATCCATGAACACAAGGAACTGGGAAGAGTTTCATGAACAACATATTAGTCGATAAGGGAGACCCGGACTAGGTGACAAGTTCCGAGGAGGAATCCATGAAAGGAAGTACTAACATCCTATCATCTCGTTTTGATCAAGGAGAAAATTTCCCTGAATAAGCGAGGGATGTCGCCCGCCTTTGGAATGTGGGAATGTGGGGCAACATCTGTGTGTCCTCAACAGAGAAATGTGTGTTCCCTGAAGAAAGCATAGGAAACACCATTTATATAAGAATCACACAAAAATGATTACTTTATTTAAAATGTGAATGTTCTAGAACATATCCATGTTTTTACAACTTTTACAATTATAAAAAATGAACATTTTTTAATATTCTTTTCCAAATAATGTATTCCATTTCTACATTATTCAAACACGTTAATTTTTTTGGGTTAGTTCTGAAAAATATACATAGTAGATTTTTTATTTCTATTGGAATAAAATAAAATAGTATTATCTTCATCAACAATACATTTATTATCTTAAAACATCGCATTCATTCCATCATCAAGAATTTGTGATATAATAATTAAATTTTGTTTTAATCCTGCTATATATATTACTTTATAGATTTTAATAGATATAAATGTTCAAACTTCTCCAAAACATTTAACTATGCATTTAGAGTTATAACCAAAGCCAACAGTGTGACCATCGCATGAATTAAAACATAAAATGTTAGAAATGTCACCATCCATAATTCTAAAGTACCAAATATACATATAACATTTGTATTTTTAATAATTTAGGAAGGTTTCTGGTAAAATAGTTTAAGAAGATAAAATTTATTGGTACCCAAGATATTTTGGGTCCAAATGGAATATTAATAAAACTTTATTAAGTACCCAAACACATTTTAGAAATTTATTATAGGGTAATATTTATGTTTTGTTATTAGAAATAATTTTATTGGTCTAAT
Organism: Viscum album; assembly: GCA_963277665.1. Classification (NCBI taxonomy): domain Eukaryota; kingdom Viridiplantae; phylum Streptophyta; class Magnoliopsida; order Santalales; family Viscaceae; genus Viscum; species Viscum album. Next base: position 586,604,209 of record OY728130.1, read on the forward strand.
TACCTAACCCATCTGTGCCCATTGGGCTAGTGGAATGTTGGGCCACCACAAACCCAACCCAAACTTAAATAGTCTATGGGATGGAGACAACCATTGATAAGGCATAATATAAATGGAGTCCTTTTCCATGTGTATCGGTATGCCGACACCCAACCATCTCCATGAAATAGTATAGATGAATAATAAAAAGGGTTGTAACAACTACAGTAAAACAATTCATGAAACAAAATCTTTGGAATACATCTGAGTATGGCATAATAAAACCAATGTGTAAAGGTGAATAATAAATTCCCAAATAGAAATCATGCACCATCCAAACAACAAATAAAATAAAGTAATGATGAGAGAGACCATCTCATGGTCTCTAAGACTAACCAATATTCATAGTATATACCCCAAAGTATCACTACAGTCCACCGATTTCACCGACATACATTCCATCATCTATATAAGAAATGACATGTGTGGGAATAGCCAATTTAGGGGTGAGTATAAACATACTCAGTTGGATACCTAGAAAAACAAAGATGTATAAATAGATTTGAACAATAGTAAAAGTCATCTCAACCCAAAACTAGAGGGAAATGAAATCCAACAATATATATATATTCCGTAAAGAATCCCATATGAGAGTGAAATGTGATAAATATCTCCCATCCCAACCCAGTATAATGAGTATTTCTATTTTTCCAAAGTTCAATCGATGATTCCCATCATGCCACATTTCTTCCTGAGAAGGTCATGAAGATGAATCACACATCACCACTACTCAATAACCCGATGGAGTTAATATTCAATATAAATAGTACTAAAAACTAATACTTTAAGGGGGGTTCCAGTTAGAAAATGAATAGAGGACATACACCCTGGTGTTTCATGGGGATTCTACTCTATAGATAGATGGAGAAATTATGTTCTGGCTTGTCTAGGGGATTCCAATTAATAGATAAATAGAGGACCCACAAACCAGTGCATTAGATAGATTCAACTTAGTAGATGGAGAATGTAATTGGGAATTGGTGCATCAAGGGGATACCACATAGTAGATAGATAGAGGACTCACACCCTAGTGTATCCGGGGGAATCCACTCAATTGATTGATAGAGGTCCCACACCCTTCTGCATATGAGGTATTTCAATCAAAGTAAAGAGGATCCTCACCCTAATACAATATGGGATTATCATGCAGTAGGTATCGGCAGATGGCCCTTGACCTAGTGAATTTAGGAGTGGGGGTTACACTCCAGGGTTAGAGGAACCCAACCATAGTACATCAAGGGTTTACACTCAGAGGGATGAGTACCCACACCCTTTTATGATAAGGGTGTAACATAGAGGGTATTTTTTGATAGAGGACTTTCTCCCCAGAATATCGGGGTGGGGGAGGGGTTCCAATCAGTATGTAGAGGATACACACTTTATTGCATCTGGGGGAGCTACTCAATAGGTAGAGGAATGTGGGATATTCACCCCATAGTGCAAGAGTGGGTTTGAAACCCTGAAATATCTCAAATGATAATTCCTAATTACCACTATCATCAGCAATCACCTAAAGAAGTTTCATTCTAAAAAATTTCCTTGTCATTTATCAAAAGCCACTATAAAGTCTACCATTACATTCTATGTGGGGCACTAATTGGGATAGGATACTCATGAACTAATATCCGAGTCCATAATAAGCAGAATGGAAATGTGGGAGATCTATATAATGGTGCATGATGTGTAACGGGTCCACATAACGTGTGGCCACACCTTGTTTTCTGGACATGTTTCCCTCTGGTAATGGTTCAGTATCCATGTCTTCATACATGGTATGTAATGGGTCTTCATGGAATGTCTCAACCACCCTGGGCCATCCCATGTGTGTGGCTATCCATTACTATGTACTTTAGACCATGATCATGTACCCCATCATGCTCGGGTACCAGGTTGTTTCCATTAACCCCAAGGTATACTAGTGTAAAAATGGAATATAAGTTATTTCCTCCCACATTGGGTTCTAGTTGGGTTCCATATGACACAAAACTTGGACTCCTAGGGTGGATCACATGATGTGTGGGCCTAGCCACATCAAATTTTCTCCTTAACATTACCTGAAATGCTAGTGCTATAACTAGTGGTATGACTTGGTGTGTTTTCATCATAGCACACATAGGGTAGTCATGTTTTCCACATAATGTCATGATTCTTCACAGTCTCTCCAGATTTGGCCTCCTCACCACGAATCGCCCTTATTGACTACCCAAAATTAGAGGAAATTGTCTCTAGTCATCAATTCTCGACCTCCGATGGCCAAAACTCAAAATATAGTGATCCCCATGAAGCTCACAATGCAACACATTGCAACTCTAGTATCCAACTGCATTATCTTATCCCCCATATAGATCCTGGATCCATGTATTATAACAAACATCCCATGTTATTCCTTGAACCATCCATAAAATTTCAATCAGTTTGTATTTTGTGATACTATAATGAATCTAGGGGTTCTATTACACTCAAATTGTCCCTAAAAGTTTTGAACAGTGACCCCCACGGGATAATGTTGATTAAAATGATGAAAATATAGGGTAAATTGATTAGAACCAACTCAATGATACTTTGGCCAATCATCGATGCCCAAAAAATAATATAATAGGGATTTCCATCACTAATAATAGGGATTAAAAACAATATTTAGATTTAAGAAATTCATATCATAGAATATGATCATGTGAAGATACAAATATTAAAGATCAATAATAGTAGAAAAAATTAATTCACAAACTTTTAATCAAGGGAAAAAAATTCAATTGACATGTCCTACATAAATTTGGATTGATCATTAGTGAAGAACTTTTACACCAGTGATGGAGAATATAATATGTGTTCACTATGTCTCAATCTACCACGATCTGATCATCATTCATCTTCTGATATCTATACACTAATGAATAATTTTATCGGCCTCCTTTAAGGTATAGAAATGGTTATGCTAAGAATCCTTTGACACTAATCATAATGATGTATTTATAGAGGGATTTTTAGTTTTTGTGTATTAAATAAAATAATTAATTAGTTCACTTAACGAACCCACAAAATTTTCCTCAACTAAACTTTTAGTTCTAACCATCCTTAGGATAATACTAGGGTAAACACCATATTACGGATACAAATGTCATCTCATATTTATTATATGAGGATATTATAAATAGATATTCTATTATTTCCAAAAAAATACATGTGTGTGTTTTTATTGTTTTTAATATTTTTATATTATCAATTCTAGGCACATCAGGCTTCGGAAACTGACCTTGTCTCAACGAAAAATATATTTTTATATATTTAAATGTCTTAAAAAGTGAAAATGCGGTCTCTAAGTTTTTTCCCCTTTAAGTATTTTCATCCCTAATAAGAGAAATCTAAATAAAAATGTCAGGTTACTAAGCTCGTATCTTACTCTCTTTCCCCAAGGTGCACTCCTATATGCTCTTGTACTGCCACGCCACAAAATTGAAGGGAATTTTACATCCTTATAGGATCCTCTCCTATATATCCTCGATCTCCCTAGGGTGATTTAGTAATTTGGATCCATCCTTTATGTTCATATCACCCCATTAAATTACGTATATATGATCATGCACATGTCCCCTCATTAGTGACACATGGAAGACATCGTTCTCCAGTTCTAACTATGTGGGAATTTTTTAGTAGTAAAAAAACTCACCAAACCTCCATAAGATCTTGAATTTCTCTATGAACCTTAGGGATAGATTTTCTCCCAGGGGAAACCACTAAAATCCCCATCATGGTTAGACTCTCTTGAATACTTGGTCTCCCTACTCGAAATCCAAGTATCTATATTGTCAATCTGTATAAAATTTATTGAGGCTCTCGTTTTTCCGAATATATTAATGCATTGCCAAAACATTATCTATAATTGTGTACACCATCTATAGAACAATAAGATATGTCTCTAATATCTCATTAAAGAACTAGGTTGTCCTATAGGGTCTTCTATACAAGGCCCAGAAATGTTCAATGTTAATAATTGGGTCATTACCCAACCCATTGGGCCTGCCTGGCCAATGGAAGACTGAGCTGTAACTACCCCAATCCACCCCTATAGGTTAGGGCATGATGACATGCACTGAACTTCATAACTAAAATTGAATGAATTTTCCTAAAGTACCTATATTCACACACCCAACCATCTCCATGAAGAACTAAAAAGGAATAATAGTAAAAGAATGTAACATCTAGAGTAAAAACCAGGCATGTAATAACCAGTAGGGAACAAAAAAGACTATGATAGTGGTATATGAACAGTAATTGGAAAAAGACACACCCAACTAGAAAATATTTCCCTAGTAGACACCAATAAGAAAATAAATGGTGAGAGAGTCCAAACCTAGATCTACAATCCTCGACCACCATATGCCGTCAAATTCACCGAAATATCCATATTCTCGTTTAAAATTACCTCGGGTGTGTATTTCATTTTTATAAGACACCACATGTGTGGGAAAATCCCATGTAGGGGTGAGTATATACATACCCATTTGGTTTCCCTAAATACCACAAAGGGAGCAACATAAGACATGATATATGTATTAATCACATCACAATGATGTTATGTCAATCGGTATATGAGACACATATCACAAATAAATAACCTAGATATGCTAAAAAATCATCCCAAATAATAGATAAAGTGGATCTGGATCTCCACATTCCAACTAGGAATAGTGAGACTCCCAGTAATTCTAAGAGTTCATCATCGTTTCCCAACATCTCGTGTATCTTCTCAAATAAGTAACTATACTGAGCTGCACCTCGCTAATGTGTCAGACAGTTGAGGAAATTTAATTTTAAGTTAGAGAAACCATTCTTTGATAAAAAAAAGGGTTCCACTCATTAGGCACAAGACCCTTGTCTAAGTACAATAGTAAGGGTCCACTCATTAGGTAAACGACCCATGCCCTGACACAACAGCAGTGTTCCACTCATTGTAAAGAGGACCCATTCCCTAACACAATCGAAGTGATTTAATCTATGTATAGAGGAAAAATTTGATAAAAAGGAAGAAGGGTTATACTCTTTAGATAGAGGAAACATACCCTATTGAAAAAGGGTTATACCACATAACATGTAGAGGACTCATTCCATAGTCTGTCAGGGGGATACCACTCAACAGGTAAATAGAATACCCACGCCCTAGCCTTTTAAGGGGTACCACTCAACAGGTAGATGGAGGACCCATTCCCTATTCTATTTTTAAGTACCACTTATTATTTTGAGGAACCATTCCGTAGTCCAGTACCACTCTGAAGGTAGATAAAGGACCCATGCCCAAGTCTTCCATGGGTACCACTAAGTAGGTAGATAGAGGACCTATGACCTAGTCCGTCAACAGTGGTACCCACACCCTAGCCCATCATGGGGGTACCAGTAAGTAGGTTTAGGACCCAAAAAATAGTTATTTATGTGGTAACACATAGTTAGAAGATAGAGAACTCATTCCCTAGTCCATCATGGGGGTAGCACCTGTTAGGTAGAGGACCCATGACCTATTCCACCAAGGATGCCACTCTATAGTTAGATAAATGACAAGAACCGTAGTCCATCGGGGGGTACTACTAAATAGGTAGATCGAGGAACCAAACCCTAGTCTGTTAGGGGGTACCACTTAGTAGGTATAGGGCCCACACCCTATTCCATTAGAGGTAACAATTAACATATAAATAGAAGAACCACACCCAAGTTCATTAGGGGTACCACTAAGCAGGTTGATATTGGACCCATTCATCAATCCATTATATAGGTACCCCACATAATTTAGAAAACCCCCGCTACGATTTTTCAGTGGGGGGGGGGTACCACTGTAAAGATTTATAGGGGACTCATGCCCTACTGTGTAAGGGGGGCCACTGAGTAGGTAGATGGTGGTTACCAATCTTGGCCTATCTCTGATGATCCTGCCTCATCACTGTCATCATCGATTATCACCCTAAAGAAAAATCACTCTCATAACCTATCACATTATAACTAAAAATACACTGTGAATTCCACTAACATGTTCTATGCATAAAGAATATCAAGATAGATTTCTCACAGGGTACAATACCACTCAAATAAAAGATACAAGAGGTAGAATATTTTCAAGAATTACATGGCATGTAAGAGGATCCACATGGTGTGTGGTCCAACTCTACTAGATGGTTGTGTATTATGTTGTTCCCATTTACCCTTGGGTGTTCCAGTGTACTCCCAAAGTATAGGGAATTTATTTCCAAAGTCCCAATTAACATATTTGGATGTCCATAGTCTTGTCTAGATAAAAAGTCAAACCATCGATATGACATGACAAATAGTCATGAATGAGAAAATGGATCAAACCATTGTGATCCTCAAAGAGAAATGATCAAGATAGGATATTCAATTTCCAAAATCAGAAACCCAATGGAAAAAATTTATTTCATCACATCATGTTCGAATGAAATTTTGTGTGCCATATCCATAAGTCTATGTTACGTAACCGATGATGATCTTTAAACAACTTCCTTGATATCCGGGTCGCAATTCCATTGATGGTTCACCATTATGACACTGTATGAAGAAGGTACATCAGAAAAACGATTTCATAATAATAATAATAATAATAATAATAATATTATTATTATTATTATTATTATTATTCAGCTCTTCGTGGACCCAAACCATGATCCCGAAAAATCTATCAAACATTGGTCTTTAATTGACCACCTCGTCATCAGGGTCACAATGCCACTGATAGTTGATCATTTGAATGTATCAACAATAAGTTAAAATGGAAATGGGTTTTGTTAAAAAAAATTAATTATAATATTTTTTATGATTTTTAAATTATTATTATAAGGGTCATGTTGGGCCTCTTCTCCCCCTTTCCTTTCAATGCATGTGCACACCCTTCTTCAGGCAGATCAGTTTCATCTTCACTTGTAATTTTCATAAATACATTATTCATATTATGATAATTTTATAATATAATAAAAATAAAAATATAAAATAAGAATTATGGTCCCTCTTTCCCCCTTCTCCATGGCCAAGTCATTCCCTATGCTAGTTATGGATCATAACCCATACTCCCTTCATCATTTCAATAAAATTCACCATATTATTATCATAAATAATATCATTATTATTATTATTAAGAATGATAACAAAACCATATTTTTAGTATTATTAATAATAATAAATTATGTCTCGTCATTCACACTCGGATCCAGATTTGATCGTGCTCTATGTGCATCAGCAGCACTCACACCTTCGAGTCAGCATCACATTCATATAGAGAAGACTCTGCCATGAGACCTCGTGAATATCATCCACTTGAAACCAATTCTATCACACCATATGCCTTATCAATATGTCAATTTTGAAAAATAATGATCATCGATCTGATCCCAAACCACCTCTGATCACCCATCTTTCTCGTTGCACTTTGGTCACATCCTAAATAGCAGAATCACACCTTTGGTGCTAGTAAATTATGTTAAAAAAAATATCCTGATCATTCATAAATCCTTCAAAAAACATTTTATTTATATGTTTTTCATGCTACCTTAATGAATCATTGGGTTAGATCATACTCAAACCCGCCCTGAAAATGTCATATCACGACCCTATTTTCCAATAGTGAAGATCACGATGCACAGATAGGGGAGAAGCACAATAAAAAAGAGAAACATCATTTTTAAATAAATATTGAACAATTATTATATGAATATGGTAAAAATATGTTCAACATGGATAGAATTATACCATATCAATATAATCAATAAATTTTCGGTCTTATAAGGAAAACAATTATTACATATCAAGAGATGTTAAAATCCATACAGAATATTTTAAACAACAGGGATAAAACCACATATTATGATCCTTATCTCAATTACGTATCAATCATTGATGAAGAGAACATCCACCAGTGATGAAGGTGACGATCTCACTTTTTTTTCATTCGTCTCATGATTATCCTCAATCTGGTCGTCATTCTTTGTATGATGTTGATCCACCAATGAAAATTTTTCTCATCCTACTATTATATAAAGAATGTTTTATTTGTATACCCCTTTAAAAACCATCATAATAAGTTATTTAAAGAGGGTTTAATTAGGTAATTTAATAAAATAATTAAATAAATTATTATTTTTATTTAAAGGAAGTTGTCAATGGCTGCCGATATCAGACGTCTCATGCCATCCAACCATAGGTCTCACAAATCGTCAAACTCACACCCTAGATTCAACCTTGGTCTGATATATTTGATATAATACTCCATTTTTGATTTATTCCAATTTTCCTTAAAAAATTCATGTGTGTGATATAAAATATTTTTAGTATTTTTATCAAATTAATTTTGATCTCACCTATGTCTAAATTTCCTATGCCATCTCCGTACCTGGCTCAAAAAATATTCCCCGAACTATTCCAAAGTTTTATAAGGGAAAATTTGTCTCTACTTTATCCACTCCTTCAATGTATTTTGACGCAAAAAATCACAAACTACATAAAAAGTTAGGGATACTAAGTACTCATTTGGCTATCTCACTCCCATGAAATCCCACGATGGTTTCATGTCCTTCCTAGAAACATGAACCTAATAAAAACACATTCCCAGGAAAGGTATTTCTATGTCGGTTCCCAATGACACCATATCCTTGAAAAATAAAACACCACTCTCACAACCTAACTTACACTGGTCTGTATAACACAACTATTTATGCAAAAACTTCCTCACCTACAACTTGTTGATAACACCAAAGACCCGGTCTAACTACATTCATATGGTTAATAGGTACACCACCTCGCTATCCGGATGTAGTAACTGGAAAAAGGGAATGTAATCCTATAAGATACCCACCTTCCTGTCCAAGGAATCTTGAAATAACCACACTACTCTTGTGTGTTCTACTAAGGGGAAAACACCTCATCACCATTTCAAGTAGCATGACTGGTGCCACCAACCATACTTAAGAATGTATGGTATCCTCCAAACCTTCAACAAATCCACTAGGGATGTATCTAGTGGATATATGATCACACACAATCTTTTAGTTTATATCCCCATGTTTTACCTCACTAAATTACTGAAGAATATAGGGGTAACTATAATAAACTAGATGTATGTTGAATCATCCTCACCCAAAAAGATTTAGCTAGAAAGTGGTCAACTCATTCATCACATATATGGATAATAGTGGATGGAAAACATCACTGTTTGCATTTACTACCTTGGCCACACCCTGGGTGGCCCCCAAGATTATGCTGCCTCAACCTTTACAAGGTCCTCTATCACTCCTCTATCTAAGAAGGTATATCCTGATAAGTGGATCTTCAATTGTAGAACTATTTCCTCAAGATCTTCCATTCACCTTTCACTCCTAGATCATGTCTAGCATCCTTCTCCTTGATCTTTCATTATCCAACTCTAACTCCAATGAAATGAGGGAACCATCATAAAAGACTACAAAAAACTAATCCAATAAATTTTAAGTAACTATATCATATTTATTTAAAACTCTACTATGGAATTAAAAATTTCGAAAGGGTATCCCCAATAACTCAATGAAACCATAGTTGCCCTTGGAATCTATGCTTGGTACACCCACCTCTAAAACATAGAGTTTGTGAAAACACATCCTGAGGTAAAATTTTGAGATCCTCTTCACCTCCATAAACTTTTCAAGGAGTTAATAGATTATCAAGGGTGGATACTCCACCCAGATAGTCACTTATCCTTGGTGACACCAATCCACACCTGACCTATAACTATTACATCTACATGTGGTCATCCGATATACTAGTTCATATCTCAGGTCTTCCTTAGTGCATGTCCATGTAGAAAACTAAACCTAAATGGTGAGTTTAACCAAGAACATTCTCAAGAAGTATCCCACCATAATCGTCCACAAAAACATAATATTGATATCTCATAGAATATTCTTCTCTAAGGGTAATACTAGATAACTAATAAGGAAGTGGTTGTAACCTCTTACAAATGAGCTCATCCTACCATACATGGGGATCACTCTGTGAAAACACCTGTCTTTATTACACATTAGTTAATGATTTATAAAATTATAATATACATAATATGACCCATAAGATTGAGAATCTAGTATCTTTGGGTAATTAGTTTCATTACATAACAACTTAAAATAGGGAGAACAATATATTTATTTAAAAACTCCCTAACATGCTCATAATATTCCATCATTCATAAAGTTGTATGTGATAACCTGGGGACACACATAAGAAAGGGGTGAGATATAAATCCTTGCAATGGAATAAAAATCACATAACATGATGATTGTATTACATGTTAGTCAACATGAATTTCAATGGGTTATAAAAGGGGTGATAATCATAAACAAGAACAGAGAGTCCTAATATAGCATGATGACATAAAATAAACATGAGAATATGGAAAGAACATCAAAGATGAAAACATAAGAATATGTAAAGGGTAAAACCCAAGAAATTATAACAAAATTTTCATAGGATAACCTCATGTTCACCATACATGGAGTTTCATGAGACTAAGACATTATGCAGTTTATTGGAGAACTATATGGGTGCACCCATAATCATATCATGTACATGAATAAGTGTACCACATAAATCACATTACATCAGAACATATTTCATCACATTTAATTCCTCAATTAATGAGTGTGGAATAAATACCTAGATATTCCAAATAAAACAATTATAGGTGTGTCTAGTTGAATACCCTTGAGGGGTAATAACAATTTTATTCACAACACAAAGGAATTTCATGGAAAATTCTTAGTGAAATTTTTGTAGCATAACATCAATACATAAATGTTCGTAAAATAGATTAATGATAGTAAAATGGGTCTATGATGATTTTTAAATAAAACGGATAGTTAGAGGGATTTATAAATTTTTTTCCCAACAATAGTAATTGGAAATTAAATTTATAAAATGGAGAAGCTACTTGAATAAAGAGTATAAGGAGAGGATCCATTACCTTATGAGGGTGATTCCAAAACCTTAGAAGGAGATTTTTAAGAGAATGAGGAACCTTGGAGAACCTTGGAAAGACTTTAGAGATGGTAGTTTAGAGTATTGAAATGTTCTAAGGTTTTTCATTGATTAATAATTTGGGTTTGGGTTGTTTTATATAGGAAAATTAGGGGGAGTTCTTTATTATTTCCCAAAATTAGGTTTTGGACTTTGTATGACAATGTAACCAAAACCAAAAACTTTTCCATTGGTATTTCCCATGGTTTCTATAAAATAGGATTTTTTTTCATTATTTCATAATTTTATGGGCCTAAGGTAAAAAAATATTACTCTTCCTGATGTGGAAGTGAGTCATTTTTATCAACAATTGATTATATAACCTTAAAATATAATATTGGTTTTGGAGTATTCATAATGGCTTTATAAATTTTGTCAAATAACATAAAAATAAAATTATTTTAAAGGGGAAAGTTATATTTGGTCTTATAAACAATTTATATCTTTCATTACATCACTTTTGTGTCATTATGATATAATAATATACACTGTATTTTTATACCGTATTAATTTTTTACCAAAAAATCATCTGTCTCTAAAAATTTTGAAAAATTTTATATTGGATAATTTATATGTGATGATTCACAAAATAATGTTTATTTTATCAAAATAATTTTATAATTACGATAATTTTAACTTTTAAATCAATAATATATTTTTCTTGATAAATACATGGTTTTTTGACAATAACATTTTCAGAACAATTATAAAAATTACATTGGAATTCATAAAAATATATTATCATTTATATTTAATAAAAATTATTTAAATATATTATTTTAAAAATATATCATTTATTTTTAAGAAATTTTAATTCTATAGAAAAAATATCTTAATTGAAATTACATATTACATAAAAATAATATTTATGTTTTACCATATAAAATCAAAATCATTAATAAATTTAAAATATAAGATGTAAATATAATCATTATTCTATTAGAAATATAGTATAAATATTCATATTATTAGGGTCTTTTTACACATCTGTTTAATACTCCAATAAACTCTCTATGGGTATGGTGTGTGATAGTGATCCTTTCATGGGGTAGTTCGACATTCAAGTTTTAGGTCGTGATCTCAAGGAACTTGAAATTATCCTATAAATTATATTTCTCACCCTTTAGATGATGGATAATAGATTTGGATTGGTAAAGGGGAAATCCCAGTGAGTCTATATCCCTTAGAAGATCTGATAATGGGGGTTTATATTGTATAATCCTACTAGTTGAAAAAATTTCTTCTTTTGTCTGTTTCAATTGAATTTATAATAACCCTATATTTTTAATAATCATATGATAAATATTGAACATCTATTTTACCAATAGTAATGATGCTTAAAATTCATTAAAATCTGATATAATATAATAAATCCAAATAAGTGTATGTGTTTTCTACAACCATAATAGGGAATTTATTTCAATCACAGAGGGAATTATATTTATAAACTTTTTGGTCATTACATCCCCCCCTTCATAAATTTAACCCTTTAAAGTTTCATTTCATAAACTAAAATCCATGAGGATAATTATATTTCATAACCTTTTATAATTCCCATGTTTCTTATTCTAACATTAGGTTTCTCCATATCACTTTGACCAAGTGAATTATCTTATTTTATAGATCATTGTCTCGATGATCTATTATATTCCGCAATTTCTCTTCACATGAAAGAACATTATCTGATGTTATCACCTATAGATTCATCACATGTAAGTGTTTTGGTTTTTATTTCCTTAATAGGTACACTTAAAACACACAATTTACTTGGGATATGTTAGGTGGGAGTTTTAGTCAGTATACCACCGCTCTGATGTGATCAAGGATCTCAAACGGACTAATGATTCTTTCTCTAAGTTTTCTTACCTTCCCAAATATCATTAATTTCTTACATAGAGGTATATAGGGGAATAAATTACCTCTAAACTCACACTCTATGTCTCATCGATGATTTCCAGAATAGATCTTTTGATGACTCTAAGAATCCCTCATGTTCTATTGAATGGTATTGACCTTTTCCACCATTTACTCAACAATTTTGGGACCAAATAATTTGTGGTGCCCAACTTCATCCCACCATGCAGTTGTTTTACATCTCTTCCCATAAAAGACTTCATTGGGTGCAATTTATATTTTTTATTGTAAACTATTATTGTATCAGAACTCAAACATATGAAGTTATTGATCCCATCCCATTTTGATGTCTAATGATCATGCTCTCAATGTGTCATTGAGTTCTAGATTGTCCACACGCATTTAGAATTAGATTTAGGGTGGTAATCCATAATGAAGTTAAAATCTATATTTAGATATTTTTGGAAACTCTTCCAAAACATGGGGGTAAATTTTTGACCTCAATCAGATACAATCGATAGTGGTGTTCGATGAAGCCTCACCACATCTCTAATGTGTATCCTTGTAATTTTATTTAGTGAGATGTCCCATCATATTACAATTAAGGGATCAATAGTTGATAGATCATCCACCAAAAACCATATAACATGATTTCCTCTTGATTTCATTGAATTTTTTGTGAAAAAATCCATGGTTAGGGTTTCTCATTTCCATATTGGTATTGGTAATGGATATATCATCCACTTGTATTTTTTTCCATTCATCCTTCACTTGATGACATACAAGACACCTTGTTGTATATTCTGTAATCCCCTTCTTCATATTGACCCACCAATAGTGCTATCAGATATACCAATACATATTTTTTCTCCCTAATTGTTGGAGAAGTTCAAACTATGTAGATCATCCAAATTCCCCTTATTTGACTCAGGATTTGATGGTACACATTCTCGTGGCCAAAATATTACAACTCATTATTTGTTAATTTTAAACTGTAAGGATTTACCTTTTCTCATAGCTTCCCCCTTATTATAAATTTCCATATTATCTTTTTTTTAGCATCCCTTATCTAGTCAATAAGGGATGGTTTAGTAGTCATTTTTGAAAGTAATGATGATGATTTTTCATTTAAGATTCTCATATCCATCCTTTTATGGTACAATAATATCATATCCTTCTCAATTATCAAAAATGATAAATTTCCCATATTCTTTCTACTTAGTTCATCTACCACATTATATTATTTCCCATTATGGTAGTGGATTGATCTTTAATAGTCATTAATTATCTCTAACCATCATCAACAGTGCATATCCATCACTTTCTATGTGATTATATACTTGAGGAACTTAAGATCCATATATATTTCACACTTCTACCCAAAGAGATAATTTTACCATACTTTCAATGCAGTGATTACTGAATCCAACTTTAGATCACGTGTTGGGTATTTTTTCATGAAATTTAAATTTCTTTAATTCATAGGCTTTCATTTTTTTCATTCTACATTAGTTCACAACCCATGACCGTCTTTGAAGAATCGATTTGTACCATGAAAAGTTCCCAACCTAAGGGATGTGTATGTATATGTTAACTGATAATCCTCTTTTTACACTCCCTAAATCCCTCTTCACATTCTTTATTCCAAAAAAAACATAATCCCTTCTGAGTTAACTTGGTTATAGAGTCTTTCAATTATGAGAAATTTCTCAAAAATTGACAACAGTAGCAGTTAATCTAAAGAAACTACATATTTTTATCATAGATGTTGGAATTATCCATCCTTTAATTGTGTCTATCTTTAAAGGGTACACATATATCCCGTTTACTATGACAACATTCCCTACAAATGATACTTCCTTCCAATATAACTCACATTTTTTGTGATTTTCGTAAAGATTCTTCTTTTTTATTGTCTTTAGAAGAGTTTTTATATTCTTTACAAACTCATCCAAGAGCTTGGAGTATATTAGAATATTTTCTAAGAATACTATCACAAATTTGTTGATGTAATATCTAAAGAATCTATTCATAAATTCCATGAATATTGATGTAAAATTAGTGAGTATAAATGGTATTACTATGAACTCATAGAGTCGATACCTTATAAAAAATAGCCATGGGGATATCATACTTCTTCCCCATTACTTTATAATATCCTAAATTAAAAACCACCTTGTAGAAGTATTGGGATCCACATAGCTAGTCAAACAAGTCATCAATCCATGGAAGATGGTACTTTTCTTTATCATTATATTTTTGAGCTCATGATAATTAATACAAAGGTGCACTGACCCATACGTCTTCTTGATGAATAGGACTGGTATACCCCGGGGTGTAGCACATGGGAGTATGTACCCATTATCTAGATTTGACTATAGTTTCTTCTTAAACTATTCATGTTCAACAACAGCCATTATATATGGATTTTTGGATATTGGGAAATCCCCAGTTCTAACCTTAATTTAAAATTAAACCTACCATCTTAAATGGATACTAGAAAATTCATGAGGAATCACATTAGTGTATTCCCTTATAATAAGCTTGTCATCAAGGATAAAATTTTCCTCAGACTCAATGATTTGAGATAGATACACATTATCATAGGAAAATAATATGAATCCATGATATTTTGGTTCTTAAAAAGATTCAACTGCCTCCTTGCACATATACAGAATTAGAGGAAATTTCGTGATATCGAGAGTTATTTCCATCTCATGGAAATTTATGTTGGATATATATATATTGAAAGTCAACCCATATCCAGAATTGCATCAAATTACACTAAAAAGAGAATGAAATGTACATTGGGAATTTCAGTTGAAAAATTTGACATAGGAGGAGTATATAATAGGGATTCAATAATTTCAAAATTTGTTTCAACCACTAATACCTATTCTTCCTTTCTTTTTTGTGATGTTTGAATGGTTATACTAATATTTTGTGATATGAAAGAATGTGTATAATCAGAATCAAAAAAATGTTTGATATTATTGAATGAATAACTAATATAACCATTACCACTTAATTTTTATGATATTCCTCAGCAGATGTGATGGAATAATCTCTCCCTTGTTTCCATGGAGGTTGTATACATTGATTGTATCTGACAGCCCTTGGAATAGGTTACTGGTTCTCATAATGTCCATGTTCCTTTAAGTTGAAACATTGGAAAATAGGTTCAGGGTTGAATAGATCATTCCTCTATTCTATTATATTGGTGGGTTTCTCTATTTGGCATTCACTATATAGGTTCCCTTCCTTTCCAATAAAAAATCTTTCCCTTTTCCCATATAATCAATTTCTGGGTTTCTTCCTCCCACACATTTGATAAGGGGTATGTTGAAATTAATTACCACTACTATATTTCTCCATCGAACCACTATAATGAAACTCCAATTTTCATTTCTTATCCATATGATACTCTTGAGATTCACTAATCTCCATTTATACTTTGAGGTCACATCAAGAAGTTTCATTACTGTTCTCAAATCCCCCAATAGCCAAGTTTTTTATAGACTCGGTTTTATCCCAAAAAATAAGAAATTAACTTTTCATTTGGGGGTTATAAATATAAAGATGATGTATCATGAAAGTATTGTCATGTTTTCATCATATAAAATGATGGATTAATTGCCTTTTTTCATAAAGGAAAGGAAATTCCTTTCCATTTTTAGTTAGAGAGTGTGATGACAATATTTTTCGAAAAACATTTTCCATAATTCCTTCCACCTCATCAATTCAATATCTTACTAAGAAATCTAATTCTATATCAATTTCCATCATTGATTATCTTCTCCTTCTATGTAAAAATTACCAATTATGACATAATCATACTGGTAACATTAATGGATGGAGAATAACTTCGTAGGGGAGTTGTTCTGTTATTCTTTGATTAAGGGATTAGATGATGCATTGAAAGTCATAGGCCTTTATCTAATAAAGGTATCAATTTCATATTGTTAATTATTAGGTGGATTTGGGCATTTCTCATAATACATAATTCTATTTAAAACCTGAGTTAACTTATATAGTATCATAAACAATTTAATTATTCCTACTCCCACCAGGATAGGAAACACATTTAGTTAGTCATTTCATTTTCTTTCTACATTGGTTGTTTCTGTGGTTCCTTATATTTCCATCCATTGGCTAGAATTAAAGGAAAATTTGGTATGATTACCTTTAAACGATTAATAACAAAAAATATAATACTATAAAATTAAAAGGGATAACTTTTAAATGACATGTATTTCTTTAAATAATGAATTTCTTGGCATCAATATATGTTAAACATGTTCTATTTCCTAATATAGTCTCTTATGCGCATTGTTTTTCCATCAATAATGGATCATAATGAGCTTGTGAATTTACCAAATCATATACCATGAGTGTGTTAATCATGGTGAGCAACAAGACCCATTTTTGTGCACCTGTTTCTAATTGAGTCTAGCTCAATGTGGTGTTTTCAGGTGTTACCTCAAGGTACACATGTGACAGAGGGACATCCACTTGTAATATCCAAATAGGGATATATTTTTTCAAAACCAATTACTATAAGCTTTAACAAAATTTATGTATGTATACTTATTTTTAGACTTATCCCTATATAATTTTCTATATTTTTCTAATATTAATCTCAAAAATATCTAAATTTTTCTCTAATGTCAACTATGAAAACCCATGTCTTTCTTACACATTAATTCATGATTTATTATATAATAATACACATCATAAAACCCATAATATTTAAAATTCTAAGGTATTTGGGTAATTAGGTACATTACATAACAACTTAAAATAGTAGGTATAACGACATCATTGAAAACATCCATAACATGCCCAAAATATTCCATCCTTCTTAAAACCACATGGGATAACCTAGGGACATATATAAGAAAGGGGTGACCAATTGTAACACCACGATATTTTATGAAAAATATTCTTTTAATTTCATTATTGTCTTGTGTTGTACGCTGCACCAAAAGGAGCTTGTACAACACGCATCCTTGACTTACCATTCATTACACGCAATCATGACCTTCCTCAATAGCGTGTGTAGTACGCAATACCAAGTTTCACAAAACAACGATATGCTATTGAAATATTATTACAACTAGCTGTTATGAATAGTAATAACCACTTTTTGAAATTTTTTAAATTATATTTTTCCAAATGGACTTCATTTTTGGATTTGGAATATCGAAATTAGATTAGGGTGAAATTTTGGTACTTTTCGGATAACTTTCATTTTCTGATGAATAATGAAAATTACTAAATTCTAAGTAAAAACAACTATTTAATCAAAATAATTAATAGTGATAAATTATTAATTTGAGTGGTTTTAAAGTATATTTAGAATAGTTTTTTACAATTTAATTCAATTTTGGTCAATTGATGTAATTTTACATTTAAACCAGACATAAACAAGTGTCAGTCTTTTGATAGTTATTATCTCTTAAGAACACGCTAGTTGTTTTGACAACGGGAATTAATTTTTAAATTAATTAATGCAACTGATATGTTTTGAATTTGGTAAAATAGACATCATTTTTTAGTTCATAATATCAAATATAGCTTAGGCCTAATTTTTGGTATTTTTCTGGAAACTTTCATTTTTTGATGAATAGTCAAACCACTAAGTGGTAGTTAAAAAATGAATTTTTCATAAAACAGAATTTTACCGCTTCTGTGAGTGGAATTTCAAAAATCAGAGATACAAGATAGTTGTCAGTAAGTAAAATGTGGCTCAATGAGATGAAAATAAGTTTTGGTGAATAGTAACTTTTTACTTTTTTTACCACGGTTAAAAGTAAATAGGGTAATTAAGGGTAAAAATGATATTATTATTACCCTAACACATGTACTAATTCTTTTGGATGAGTGTAATTAGACCAAAAACAACCTTAGGAATAAAATATGACCATTTAGGCCCACTTGGATTAGATTAGGACATTTATTATTAATTTATTTAAAGAAGGGTTAAAATAGTTAAAATCAAAGTTTAAAAAGTAGATAAGTTTTAATATAGGGTTATACATAAGATAAATTAGACTATAAATATTAATTATAAAGATAAAACTATTACCTACATAATGGTATTTTATTTGTAATTTTTAGACACTAAATAGATTAATTTATTTATGACACAAACATGATGCAGTAATTATCTTATTAATGAAATATTGAAATAATTGATGTTATAAATACCCAAATAAATATAATTTGAGTCATTTTATGAATTACACTAATTTTATAGGTTAATATGACATGTTATTATTGATTTAAGTAACTTTTTTCTAACTAATAATTCTTTTATGATTTTCACAAAAATCAATTACAAAATAGTGTCAACATTGACATAAAATAGTTTTTAAAACAAATATTATATTATTAATTGTTATTTTATTCCTAAAAATCTAAGGTTCGGCCAAATGACTTATTTAAGGTTATATATATTAATAATAAACAACTTGGGGTTCTTTTGGCTTGTCATAGTAAGTTTATTAACCTTATAGTGTAAGAACACAAAAAGACACGGTAAAAGTAAAAATATCTAACATAAAGTTAAAACTAAATGACATGGTTAAAAAAGTAAACTAAACTTGTCCAAATTCTATTGTATGAGATTATTTAGACCCATAACCTCCTTATCCTCGAAATAACTCAATTTTGAGCTATTAAAAACCGAATATGACTTTATAATAAAATAATATTTTTAGTTATTCCAAAGGTGCCCCTCTCCTCCCTTATAAAAGGGCACCTCTTTCCTCTCTTCCTCACACCACTTTGGGCCTTCAATCTCGGACAACCCCTTCCAAATTCTCTTCTAAACTTCCCTAGAAACATCCTAGAGGTCCTGGTCATCTTCAAAGACCAATTTTAGTGCCCTAAGAGGAGGACTCAAAGAGGCGCTTCAAAGAGGAGGTAATGTCCGTTACCGATTCTTTCAACTTTATTTCTTCTTAAACTTCTTCTTCGTAGGTTGTTTCATTATGAAGTAATAAAATCAGTATCACTCATATACTGATATGTTATTATAAGTATGAAACAACCCTGTTTCACCATCTATCCATCCTACGGAAAATGAAATCACCACGCGTGCGTACGTACGGAATACCGTCTCCACGCCGTGGTGTAATCAATTTTCCACCACCACCATATTTGGATGGGTATAATAGTGTAAATAATAACCATATATGATTATTGTAAAGTGATATTGATTCTGAAATAGTATACATACACTCCAATACAATTCCACGATCATCAGAATGATATCATCGCTCGTGCGTACGTACGGACTACCGTCTCCACGATGCGATGAGATTCATTCTCCACGTTAACCATTCATGAATGATTATAAAGTATATATAATCAGTAATCATGAAATATATGGCATAATAATGATACTGTATTTATGTGTATATATATGTATGTCATCTACTTAATTCCATTCAACTCAATAAGGAAACGAAAACAGCGTTCATGCGTATGTACGGCCTACCGTCTCCGTGAACGGTGTATTTCATTCCATTTACTGATTTATTATATTATGAATATATATTATGTTCTGGAATTAAGTTATCATGATCTAAGTAATCATATGATTAATTACAAGTCAAAACACAGATGACAAATGAAACGATTTTACCCAAAATGCTCTTTAACATGGAATTTACAAAAGAACTGGCAATATAAAGTCATAAGTGAACCATATATGATATCATAACAATGAGTATGATCCCGGAATAAGTCAATGACATTATTTAAATCATTATATAGGAGTTTTAGACAATTATGAAGCAAATCGGACCTAAGGTAAGGGAAATATCAGAATCTCATTTTTATCCGAGATTGTTTATACTTTGGTATTTACTGGGGTGTATTTTATCATCCACATCCATGTTTCCTCAATATGTAATATTATTTCCATCCACCTACAATTTTTTAAATCCATTTTTACCCTTTGGTTAGTTTTTAGTAAAATATATGAAAGGAATCTTTTATCATTTTTCGTACGAGGTACTTTTTGACTTTTCCGACAAAATTCCGAGAAGAATGTTTTTTTAACTTATACGGCATGAATGGATTTTTAAAACATTCTTTACAAGAAGCTTCTTTTAAAAGTTTTCAATTTTATTTTTAATCAACTTCTTTCAGTTTAGATTTTTACAACATGTTAATAAAGGAAAAGTGTTTTTAAATTTGAAAGGATATTTTCCTCAAGAATGGAGTTCAAGTATTTTATGAAAATTATTTTCCATCTAAGATAATAAATGGTTCTGTTTTTATCCCTATTATTACATTGATTTGATTATGCTGTGATGGAATTATGTTTATGAATTCCTTTATCTTATATGAATTGTTTTATGATGTCACGATGTTTAAGAATCTTATTTTTATTACATGGGTTATTCTATGATGTATGGTTTATGATTTTGTGGAACACATAAGAATGGTATCATTATGAGATGGGTGGGACCTATATCTCCATCCAATGCATTGGGTAGAGATTTTATATCTCATGATATAGACATGGCTGGAACGGAAGGTTAAACCGGTTCAGTGAAACAGGACTGAAATGAGGAATGAAATCGGTTCAAAAATGGACATTGTCCACTAAGATAGTCATGGCCATGAGTCTTGACTAATAATAAATGATTCTCTGTGATTATGTGTGTATGACACAAAGTTTCATGTTTTAAGTTATGATTATTGGGATTACATTTCACTACTATGATTTATCCCATGTTATGATAATATGATCTCTTTTGCAGGATTAAGATTTCCAAAATGTTATGCTCTTATGAATATGATGTGATTGATATTTGTTTTGTTTACCCTTACTGAGAATTTGAGCTCATCCTTTTATGTTTTCATTTCCCCAGGATATAAAGAAAGGTTTTAGGTAAAGAAATGAAGATCTTTATGGGATATGTTGAAGATCTTTCACCATGATTAGAAGATTATATTCCGAGTTTCCAACAACACTAAACTATTACGGTCCTTGTGTGTGTGTTTTTGTTATGTACTAAGTATTCCGCAAAAAGTAATGCAATGTCCATGTACGTTAAGCTTCTGGTCTCTACAGTTGGTATCAGAGGAAAGGTTTAGTCAACCTTTGGAAACAAGGATGTGAAAACGTTAGTGAGATCCCTAGAGATATTTCTAAGGTATGTCTAGGCATGTCCCTAAGGATAAGTATACGTATAGGATATAGTCCTAGAACTATGGCGACGATCATAGAATTTAACCTAAGATGTTAGATATTGAGGATACTCCCCCTTTACTATGTTTTTTCCCTAGCATGATTTTTTCCTCTCAAACTATTCTTTTTGGGTTTTAGAAAATGGCTGGAAACATGAAGATTCATGATAATGGAGGATATGAAGGACAATGGAATGATATTCTTCATGAGAAACCAAATGAAACAGGATTTGGAAGTCCAAACATCGTTATTATGCCCAATCATCAATATCATAATATGATCAATAATCTCAACTTTGGTAAGTTTCCTGACTCAGATAACAAGAGAAAGATTGAGTTTCATGATGATCATAGAGGAAAGAAAGTTCAATTTCCCTCATGTAATTCATGTGGGAAGAGGCATCGGGGAGATTGTTTCAAGAGAACTGGAAGATGCTTTGGGTGTGGAAAAGAAGGACACAATGCCAGTAAGTGAAAAGGAAAAGGTTCAGTTAACACCATGTATGAAGATAATTGTATTTCTACGACATCAACAATGGTTAAATGTTTTAAATGAGGAATGTACGGGCATTATGCAAACCAATACCCTAAGGGAAAGTCTCATGAAGAGAATCAGTATAGCCGTATGGGTAGTATTTATGTTGATGATGATGAAGAGACTACAAATGATATGTGAGATGAAAGAATTGTTGAAGATCGGTCAATGGTTTAAGAAGGTAGTGGAATGATTACATTTCTATCAAGTGTAATGTTGTATAAGTCATCTCATGGTACTATGGAATAAAGAGACATCTATGGATTGTTACACTATTGTCTTTCCTTGAGTTTTGAAAGTGTATGATTAATGGTAATAGTATCCATGAATGGTTATTCAAATATTTTTGGAATGTAGATGATATGCGCATAATGAAGGGATAAGGAGAAAATTAAATGTTTGATAGTATTCATGAGCTCATGACTGATATAAGGAGAAGGTTATATCATGGTTTGAGTATATATATTTTTTGGATTTTGGTATGTGGAAAGAGTTAACTTTTGATAGAATTCATGTTTTCACTAAGGTTTAATGGGTATTCATTTTTCAAGATAATACATGATTAAGGTATTCACATGATTGGAATGTGACCAACAAGATATATGGGGGATAAATGATGGTATTCACATGCTTGGTTGATAAAATTTCAAGTAATCATTTTCTTTATACTATGATCTTGGACCGAAGTATTTTAGATATGCCTAAAGATTAGAATGGATTATGTTGGACATAAGTTAGTATTGTTTAAGGATAGAAGTTTTTTCGATATTATTTATGGGATGTTATAGTAATGTAGTTTTAGAAAAAGGAAAACCTGCAGGATGGGCGACAGCCCATCGCGTCGGACAAGGATATGGGAATCGAACCCACAACTGAAGTACGACTGGCCTTTATCACCTACCACTGGCCTACATGAAGTCCCTATTTAGTAGAAACTAGTTTTATTATATTAAGCAGTATGATATAAGAAGTATAAGTCCATTTTGGGAACCATATATGATTAATCTCACTATAGATGGACTTATGTATTTTTTTCATAACTTTTCTAACCTTTTGTTTGAGACAGATGAAATGACCAATCATTCTATCACATGATCTGCTAACACATCATGAATGGCAAATTCAACTTCATTTCTTTAAGAGATGAAGTGGAAAGTTTTCAAGTCACGAACAATGGTGAGATTGTACAAAAATCAAGTAAGTATTTATTTTGATAGGAAAATTCTTCAACACTAGGGAAATGATCCTGAAAACCAAAAATGTTGTCCTAGTGCTCTTATATCCGATGAATCAGATGGTACCTTATATCATCAAAAATCTATGGCTTTGTGATTGATGGATTTTTCATAGCCATGTTCTCTACCACTCTCCATCAGAACATGATGGTTATATTTTTCTTCCATATCCATATTTTCACCTATGTTCTCCTACGTGGAAACCTAGTGATGAGATAATTTGGGTAACCGTTACATTTCTTAATTTTGTTTTTAAAACCATGTTTTGGTATTCCTTTTTATGAAAAATATTCTTTTAATTTCATTAATGTATTGTGTTGTACGCTATACCAAAAGGAGCTTGCACAACACACATCCTTGACTTACCTTGCATTACACTCAATCACGACCTTCTATGATAGCGTGTGTAGTACGCAATACCGAGTTTCACAAAACAACGATATGCTATTAAAATATTATTAAAAATAGCTGTTATGAATAGTAATAACCAATTTTTAAAATTTGGTAAATTATATTTTTCAAAATGGACTTTATTTTTGGATTCGGAATATCGAAGTTATCTTAGGGTGAAATTTTGGTACTTTTCGGATAACTTTCATTTTCTGATGAATAGTGAAAATTACTAAATTTTAATTAAAAACAACCTTTTTAATCCAAATAATTAATAGTGATAAATTATTAATTTGAGTGGTTTTAATGTATATTTAGAATATATTTTTACAATTTAATACAATGTTGTTCATTGGATGAAATTTCACATTTAAACCAGACATAAACAAGTGTCAATCTTTTGATAGTTATTTTCTCTTAAGAACACGCTATTTATTTTGACGACGGGAATTAATTTTTAAATTAATTAATGCAATTGATATGTTTTTAATTTGGTAAAATAGAAATCATTTTTGAGTTCATAATATCAAATATATCTTAAGCCTAATTTTTGGTATTTTTTTTGAAACTTTCATTTTTTGATGAATAGTGAAACCACTAAGTAGTAGTTAAAAAAATGAATTTTTCATAAAACTTAATTTTACCGCTTCTGTGTGTGAAATTTCAAAAATCCGAGAGACACGGTTGATGTCAGTAAGTAAAATGTGGTTCAATGAGATGAAAATATTTTTTGGTGAATAGTAACTTTTTACTATTTTTTACCATGGTTAAAAGTAAATAGGGTAATTAAGGGTAAAATTGATATTATTATTACCCTAACACATGTCCTAATTCTATTGGATACGTGTAATTCGACCAAAAAACAACCTTATGAAGAAAATATGACCATTTAGGCCCACTTGGATTAGATTAGGATATTTATTATTAATTTATTTAAAGAAGGGTTAAAATAGTTAAAATCAAAGTTTAATAAGTATATAATTTTTAATATAGGGTTATACATAAGATAAATTCGACTATAAATATTCAATAGAAAGCTAAAAAGATTTCCTACATAATGGTATTTTATTTGTAATTTTTAGACATTAAATATGTTAATTTATTTATGACAGAACAATGATGCAGTAATTAGCTTATTAATGTAATATTGACATAATTGATGTTATAAATACCCAAATAAATATAATTTGAGACTTTTAAGAATTAAAATAATTTTCTAGGTTAATATGACATGTTAGTATTGATTTAAGTAACTTTTTTCGAACTAATAATTCTATTATGATTTTAACAAAAATCAATTACAAAATAGTGTCAAAATTGACATAAAATAGTTTTTAAAACAAATATTATATTATTAATTGTTATTTTATTCCTAAAAATATAAGGTTCGTACAAATGACTTAGATAAGGTTATATATATTAATAATAAATAACTTGGGGTTCGTTTGGCTTGTTATAGTAAGTGTATTAACCTTATAGTGTAAGAACACAAAAAGACAGGGTAAAAGTAAGATTATATAACTTAAAGTTAAAACCAAATGATAAGGTTAAAATAGTAAACTAAACATGTCCAAATTCTATTGGATGCGCGTATTTAGACCAATCCCCACCTTATCTTCGAAATAACTCAATTTTGAGCTAGTAAAAACTGAATATGACTTTATAATAAAATAATATTTTTAGTTATTCCAAAGGTGCCCCTCTCCTCCCTTATAAAAGGGCACCTCCTCCCTCTCTTCCTCACACCATTTTGAGCCTTTAAGCTCGGAAAAACCCTTCCGAATTCTCTTCTCCACTTCCCTAGAAACATCCTAGAGGTCCGGGTCTTCTTAAAAGACCAATTTTAGTTCCCTGAGAGGAGGACTCAAAGAGGCGCTTCAAAGAAGAGGTAATGTCCGCTACCGATTCTTTCAACATTATTTATTCTTCTACTTATTCTTCATAGGTTTTTTCATTATGAAGTAATAACATCAATATCACTCATATACAGATATGTTATTATAAGAATGAAACAACCCTATTTCACTATCTATCCATCCTACGGAAAATGAAATCACCACGCGTGCGTATGTACGAAATACCGTCTCCACGCCGTGGTGTAATCTATTTTCCACCACCACCTTACGTCGATGGGTATAATGGTGTACATAATAACTATATATGATTATTGTAAAGTTATATTTATTCTTAAATAGTACACATACACTCCAATACAATTCCATGATCATGAGAACGATATCATCACTCGTGCCTACGTACGGACTACCATCACCACGACTCGATGAGATTCATTCTCCATGTTAACCATTCATGAATGATTATAAAGTATATATAATAAGTAATCATGAAATATAGGACATAATAATGATACTAGATTTATGTGTATATATATTTATGTCATCTACTTAATTCCACTCAACTCAATAAGGAAACGAAAACATCGTTCATGCGTACGTACGTCCTACCGTCTCTGTGAACGGTGTATTTCATTCCATTTACTGATTTATTATATTATGAATATATATTATGTTCTAGAATTAATTAATCATGATCTAAGTAATCATATGAATAATTACAAGTCAAAACACGGACGACAAATGAAACGATTTTACCCAAAACGCTCTTTAACATGGAATTTACAAAAGAACACGTAATATAATGTCATAAGTGAACCATATATGATATCATAACAATGAGTATGATTATGGAATAAGTAAATGACATTATTTAAATCATTATACAGGAGGTTCGGACACTTACGAAGCAAATCGGACCTAAGGTAAGGGAAATATCACAATCTCATTTTTATCCGATATTGTTTATACTTTGGTATTTACTAGGGTGTATTTTATCATCCACATCCATGTTTCCTTAATATGTAATATTATTTCCATCCACCTACAATTGTTTAAATCCATTCTTATCCTTTGGTGAGTTTTTAGTAAAAGATATGAAAGGAATCTTTTGTCGTTTTTCGTACAAGGTACTTTTTGACTTTTCCGACAAAATTATGAGAAGAATGTTTTTTTAACTTATACGGCATGAATGGATTATTAGAACATTATTTACAAGAAGATTCCTTTACAAGTTTTCAAGTTTATTTTTAATCAAATTCTTTTAGTTTAGATTTGTATGACATGTTAAGAAAGGAAAAGTGTTTTTAAAGTAAAAAGGATATTTTCCTCAAGAATGGAGTTCAAGTATTTTATCAAAATTATTTTCCATCTAAGATAATAAAGGTTTATGTATTTATCCATATTATTACATTGATTTGATTATGTTGTGATGGAATTATGTTTATGAATTCCTTTATCTTATATGAATTGTTTTATGATGTCACGATGTTTAAGAATCCCATTTTTATTACATGGGTTATGCTATAATGTATGGTTTATGATTTTGTGGAACACATAAGAATGGTATCATTATGAGATGGGTGGGACCTATATCTCCCTCAAATGCATTGGGTAAATATTTTATATCTCATGAGATAGACATGGCTGGAACAGCAGGTTAAACCAGTTTAGTGAAACAGGACTCAAACGAGGAATGAACTCGGTTCAGAAATGGACTTTGTCCACTAAGATAGTCTTGGCAATGAGTCTTGACTAATAAGAAATGATTCTCTATGATTATGTGTGTGTGCCAAAAAGTTTCATGTTTTAAGTTATGATTATTGGGATTAAATTTCACTACTATGATTTATCCCATGTTATGATATTATGATCTCTTTTGCAGGATTAAGATTTCCAAAATGTTATGTTCATATGAGTATGATGTGATTGATATTTCGTTTGTTTACCCATACTGAGCATTTGAGCTCACCCTTTTTTGTTTTCTTTTCCCCAGGATATAAAGAAAGGTTTTTGGTAAAAAAATGAAGATCTTTATGGGAGATGTTGAAGATCTTTCACCATGATTAGAGGATTATATTTCGAGTTTCCAAAGACACTAAACTATTATGGTCCTTGTGTGTGTGTTTTTGTTATGTACTAAGTATTCCACAAAAGAAATGTAATGTCCATGTACATTAAGCTTCGGGTCTCTACAGCTATAAATACCAGTAAGGTAATAAAAAGATATAAAAATTAAGAATGTATTACATATTAGACAACATGAATTTCAATAGGACATAAAAGTGGTGAGAATAGTAAACACATATAAAGAGTCATGATATAACATGACAAAATAAAGTAAAATGGAGATGTGGAAACAAATTTAAAGGTGATATTATAATCATAATCCATGGATCATCACAAAAATAATATGAACATAATGTGATTAGGATAACCAAACATTCACTAAAAATGGCATATCATGAGACTAATACATTGCCAACTATTGTAGAGTACTATCGAGGCACACCCCCAGAATCATATCATGTACATGAATAAGTCTTCCACATAGATCATATAACATAATAACATATTTCAACACAGTTAATTCCATAATAAAGGAGAATTTAAACAATACACGTAATTACCTAATAAAATATGTATAGGTATGTTTAGGTAAATACCCTTGATGGGTAATAGCGATGATATTTACAAAAAAAAAGGTTTGGTACCTAAAAATTAGAATGAAATCTATGAAGCACAATGGTAGTACATTAAGATTCATTAAATTGATAAATGATAGATACATGGGTCAATAATTATTTGTAAACAAAATTTCCAGTAACAAATATTTGGGAAAAATATATCCCAAGATAAGGAATTCGAAATCAATAGCATAAAATGGAGAAGATGCTTGAGTAAATAGGAGAAGGCGAAAAACCCTTACCTTGAGAGGGTGATTCCAAAATCATGGGAAGCATTTCCTAAGCGATTAGGTCACTATTGGTGGATTATAAATAGGGAATGTAATATTAAAAAAGTTCTCCAAGGATTTTGAGTGAAGAGAAATGGGAAATTAGGTGTGTTTATATAGAAAAATACAGGAGGACTTTACGTTTTCCCAAACATCAGTTTTGGAATCTATATAATAAATTAATCAATACCAAAAGCATTCCTATAACTTTTTCCCAGTATTTTTTCAATAGAGGATTGGTTTTAATTATTCTATAAGTTATAGGTCCAAACATAATTAAATATTACACATGATTAGGTGGAAGTGAGTCATGTTTATGAAGAATTTATTTAAAAACAATAAAATATAATATAGGTTTCGAATGATTCAAAAAGGATTTATAAAATTTATCAAATAATCTGAAAATAAAATTATGTTAAAGGGGATATAGATATTTGTTTTAAAATAACATTTATATAATTTATTACAACACTTTTGAGTCATTATGATGACATAATACACACAGTATATTTTTATGTTTTAAATTTTAACCTGAAAAATTAATTATCTCAAAAAATAATGAAAAGTTAACTAATACATTATTTAAACAGGATGATGTCAAAAAATGATATTTATTTTATCAAAATAATTTATTAAATATAATAATTTTCACTTTTAAAACAAGAATCGAAATTTATTGAAAAGTTTTATCATTTTTGTCAATAACTATGGTCAAAACCTTAAAAATTACATTAGACCTCATAAAATTCATATTATCATTCATGTTTAATAAAAAATATTTAATTTTACTAATTTAATAATATATAATTAATTTTCAAAATTCATGAATTCATCAAAAAGGGATATCTTAAATGAGACATCATATTAAACAAAAATACAATTTGTGTTTTATAATATAAAATCAAAATCATTTATAAAGTAACAACAACAAAAAGAAAATATATTCATTATTAGATTGAAAATAGAATATAAATATTCATATTATTAGGATCTTCATAGATAGACCTTTATTATAATAGAAAACTCTATAATGGTTAGGTTTGTGGTGGTGATATTTTCATGGGGTGGTTTTGCTTATATGGTTTAGGATGTGATCTCAATGAGCATGAAATTATCCCATAAACTATTTCTCTCATTCTTTAATTTTGGGATCTTGGTTTAATCTTTGTCAAGGAAAATGCCAGTGGTGATATCTCCCATAGAAAATTTAAAAAATGTGCTTTATAGGGTATGCTCATGCTGGTTAAGTCCATTGCTTCTTTTGATTGTGCCGACTGGATTTATCATAACACTATATTTATATAAATCATATAACCACTATTAAGTGACTATTTTATTAATGGTTATGCCTATTAATTGTCCATTTTATCTGAAAGGGTATAATAAAACTAATTAAAGGGATGTGGTTTATATAAAAATAATAGTTTATTTATTTCAATAAAAAAGGAATTTCATTTATAAAAGTTCATGTTATTATAACTCCTTATCAAATGAGAGAACTCCATCCCAACAAACTGGAATCACATATACACCCAATGGAAGAAATAAATTGAGCATGGGTGGAAAATGACCAGCCCATATTGAGGAAAACATCATAGGGTCCCACTTATAATATGAAAAGATTATATGTCAAAATCTCTATTCTTTCAGAGTCAGGTTACACCGTTGATAGAAATGAGTGATCACTAATCATCCTTACATGAGCCTCTATCATATGGTTTGAGAAAATAAGACACCCAATGTTATTTATAGATCTTAAATAAGGGATACGTCCACATATTGTAGCTTGTGACCACAAACCGAAAATGAAACTGGTAGTATAGAAGATGCAGGTTTCACCTACAACAGACCAGGAGACTCAGGGTCACAATCCTCCACAACATGGAGCCATCATTCCTCTTTCCTACCCATTCTCTATGACTAGGGTTCTCTCTGACACCTTACCATCAAAAAAACCTCAAACATAAATGTAAAGGAACTCATCCTCCACCCTTTAAAAATTTCCTCTTTGGATGACAATGACTCTCCTTCACTGTTTTGAATTGAATCACATGAACACATCTGGATGGTGGAAGTGTCCCTTTTCCTGACATGTTTCAATCCATGTTGAACACCAACAACATAGGGATCTAATGAATTCCCACTTCATGCTGGAAATGTATCAATACCATAACCACCATAGAAATGGGTCCTATACAAGAGGGGCATTTACACCTCAAGCTTACACTAGTAATCAATTACATGAGAAGGGAGAGCATATATCACCATGAAACCTAGGTGATATCAATTTTTGAAACCCAAAATACACACTAAACATAGGTGGATCCTCTTTCGGTGCCTCTAGATCCTAAATTTGATCCATAGAGAGGACTGGTATCCAACACAACCATATGATCAATAGAGTTTCGCATAAGCCAAAAAACCCAGAACACTCCCCTATGATAAACCTCTAATTCTTGAGGGTACGTCTCATCATGAAATCCCAACAATCTCCATCAATATAACTCATGTAAAATGTTAAGCGTTTATATATAATAATCCTTACCTATTATAGATATTGACTTCCCAACATGCATATGATCATCTTCCTTATCCACATAAGGATCCATGTGTAGCTCAAGAGGTCATAGCACTGCTTGATGCCTAGTTGGAGAAAACAACTCATGGGTGGGTCCCTGAAATAAGGTCTCATCTCCCAACCAGTCATCATCATGAAACTATCTCTATAATCCCAAATTATCTTCATTTCAGATTCATATTGAATGTTTTCATTAAATATCATGGTCAAAGAGAATATGTTAGAAGCTAGCTCAGGAAGGACAGTCCAAGGAATCAATCTTATATTATACATGTATCACTGATCCCTACAACTGATGTCTAGATATGTAGAATAAAAAATAAGGATGTTAGAGTCATGGTGTATGGATAGGTAACCTTCTGAACCAATACTAGGTTCCCTAGCATGAAAACCGTACTGAATACACATTTCCATTATTTCCTTATGTTCACAACGAAACCTCAAAAGGGTTAAAATTACGAACACCATACTGATGTGAAGCCACCTCTAATAAAAATATGTCATGACCTGACCTAATAGGGTCCACCTGGCTGGTGGAAGGCTGATACACAACTAACCCAATTCCACCTCCCTAGACCATCGGTCAGCAACAACTATTGAGAGGTACAACTAAAATTGAAGGAATTTTCCTAAATTAAATGTATGAATGCACCCAAACATCTTCATGCAGAGATGGAGAATAATTATAAGAAAATAATTTAACATATAGAGTAAAGAACATGTATGTAATAACCATTAGTGAATTAAAAAGGGTATGGAAACATAATATGAAAAGTAAAAGAAAAAATACTTAACAAACAGAAAAATATGTCCCTACCAGACAACAACTAGAAAAGATATGTTAAGAGATCATTGATTAAGATCTATAAGATATGGCCACTGTATATGGTTAGATGCACCCAAGTATCCATAATCTCTTATAAAATATTTTTGGACATGTCTATTATCTACATAGGACATGACATGTGTGGGAAATACATTTCATGATTTATTATATAGAACACCTATAGGACACCATGAAAACCGAATATTTAGAAATAGAATACATGATTGAAGTAGTCATTTCACCACAAATAAGGTATGTAAATCAGTATATGAGAAAAATCATACTATAAATAACCCAGATATTCTCAATAACAATACCAAATTATAGATAAAGGGGAACTCAATCTGTACAACCCAACTAAGAATAATGATTCTTCCATACATTCTAAGAGTCCATCATAGATGCTTAGTATTTTATGTATCATCCCAAATAAGTAACCATGTAGAGAAAAACCTCACCATTAGGTTGCACAGTTGAGGGGACACAATCTCTAGGTAGAGGACCCATGCCATAATATAATAGGAGAGTTTCACTTAGAAGGTAGAGGACCTGTTCCCTAGTACAACAGAAGGGTCCCACTCTATAGGTATAATAACCATTCCCTATCACATCAGTAAGGTTCCTCTCTATGAGTAAAGGACCCATACCTAACACAACAAGAGGGTCCCACAATGTAACAGCTAAATCATTTATGAATAAAATTTCCTTTCTTTTAATGACCTATAGATATAGAAAACACATTTATAATTTTTATTATTATTATTGAGTTTAAATAACCATTATTTATCAATACCATTGTTAATATATTCATTGAAAAATGATCATGCAACTAATATAAATATAAGGTTTTAAAAAATCATTTCGACACAGACAAAGGAGATGATGGCCTCATCCATTAGACTTCATCCGTACGAACCTCATTTGTCAGAGCTTGGAAAAGAGGCTGTTTCACTGGGCTTTTCCCTGGACCAATCCCAATACGAGCTTCAACACGTTATGCTTTATCAAAATCTCATATGGTAGAAGTTCAAGTTAATAGAGATTACCACCCAGGTGATGTTATCTGATTCCTCCCAATAGTTTGTCACCATCACATACCTTACCATAATATCTTATGAGGGTGTTATAAGGTGTTATGTAACAAGGTATTAGTTACCTATTGTGTAATACCATTTTATGAATAAATGTATTATTCCCTGAATTCCTTTAAGAGAATAATATTTCTTTAAAAAATGATGGACTTCATAAATTGAATTTTCTGGTAAAAATAGTACTTTTGAGAAATATATACATTATTATATTAAACTAAGGTTTTTATTAATAATATTATTAAAAATTTATGATAATTTATGATTATATCAGTTCCTTATATATAAATGATTAGGTAATTAGTCTTATAAGAGTTAAATTTTTATATGATAAAATAGTAAGTTTATTTTTAAATAATTTATTTTAAGGAAATAATGAATTTTTGAAATAATTAATATTATAATAAAATATTATTATCAAATTAAATTTATTAATAATAAATTATTATATAATATTTTAGAAGTTAAATTTCAATTTTATTGTGGTTTAGAAACTGTTTTTGTCAAAACCCATCAATTTTCAAAAAATGCCAATTCTCATTTTAAAAGTTAAAATTCACATATTTAGAAAATAATTTAGATAAAATTATTTTTTTTTGGAATCAGGATATTTAATATATTTTATGGTGAAATTTTCGTAACTTTCTGAGACAATCGAATTTTTTTGTAAAAATTAAATAATATATAAATATATAGTGTGTTTTATGACATCATAATGACCGAATAATGATGTAATAAATACCATAAAAGGCATATTAGACAAAATATATGTTTTAACATTAAAATAATGTGATTTTATATTTATTTGACATATTTTATAATGCCTTAGTGAATCCTCCAAAATGTATAATATATTTTATGATTTTAAATTCATTTCCTTGGGAGTGTGACTCACCTCCAGTTAAGAAAGGATAATATTTTCAAATAATCATACCTTTTCTTAATAAAATAAGTTTTCCCATTCCCCTTGTCTAGAAACTATAGACAAAACCATGGGTTGGTTTGTGGTTTTGAATTTTTTCGTGTGTAGTGTCCAAAACCTAGATAATAAAGAACTCCCCCCTCCTTTCCTATATTAACCCACCAAAGAACCCATTATCCTTCACTCAAACACATTTAATATCATACTCACTCATTTATTCACTCCCTAGAGTCCTCCCAAGTTACCCCTGAGCTCCGAAGTGTCGGACCACGGGACACCCTACGAGGGGAGGGGTGAATCAGGGTGACAAATTTTTATTTTAATGTGATGGATCTTGTTCCCACATTGGAAGGAAAATGTTAAACCTGTATGATGAATATGATCAGAAAGAAAACATTCACATGAAGAGAGATGACACAACACTTTTTACTTGGTTCACCACTAAGGGATATATCCAAGGAGCATACGCCGACAAGTTTTCAGTCGTACAAAATTCCACTAAAACTTCACTAGCTGTGGATTACAAAGGTTCGGGCACAATCACTCTGTCCCAGGATCACTTCCTTTGAAAAGGTTCAGGGATAGCTCACTGCATCTCTCGAGTCACTCCCATTGACTCCCCTGGCTCACTGTATTTGGTGAAGTCCCACTCAGTTTATAGATGTGAAGGCCTCTTCATCATCACTAATGAATGCATCCTCTATTGTATGTAGATGCTCTGTTGAAGTCCAACTTCCACCCGAAGACAAATCTCACTTTGCACCAACGGTATCAGACAATCTTTCAGCTTTCACACAGCCCCAAAAATACTGTCATACTTCAACAACACCTGGGGCACTTCTCCAAACCGGCGTTCAAATTTCAAGAGGGCGTACAAGTCCAGCTCTCCCACTTGCGTGACACTCACTTCTTCAACTTCAAACATGTGCGACTCACTTCCTTTTACACCCAAACAGATTTTTGCGCACAACTATGAACTGTCGCATTTCTTCAAATTCTGGCACGCTAGTGTCAACAAACCACATGTGCGATACCTCTTTCACCAACTTCTCACCCAAACCACCTTTGATGCACAAACCACCTTGGATGCACAAACCACCAGTGTCAACCCCTTTCTCGCCCAAACCACCTTGGATGCACAGTAAACAACTGTTGCATAACTTCAACTTGCGCGACCCACAACCACTTGCACGACCACTACACATGCACGATTAGAGCACTAAATTTCTCTAAGTCTAAACATCGTACCGAATGAGGAAGGGTGGGCCACTATTTATAGGCATTTGGATACCCTGCGCGATGGCTCGAAAGTCCTCCCTCGGTGCACAAGTTCTTGCGTGCAATTACTTGCGCGACCAAACAAAAAACTTCAGCGCCCTTCTTCCTTTGCCATATTTTCATGTTCTGATCTTGAAAAACAAATGGCGCGTAAGTATCCTCTCCTTCGAGTAAACTGTAACAACAAAAGATTTTATGAGAATTATTCTTTTTTAATTTCATTGATGTCTTGTGTTGTACACTACACCAATATTAGCTTGTTCTATATGCAACACCGTATTAGCTTTTAGTATACACAACCCTATTCTTGGCTCATGTTACACACAATTTCAAATTCGTTTTGTAGAAATTATTCTACGCAAAATTATGTATAGATTTTGTTAAATGTATAAATGAAATAAGTTTTTAATTATGTTATACGCAACCCCAAATGGAGCTTGCACTACACGCATCCCTGACATGGCTTGTATTACACGCAATCACGACCTTTCACGATAGCGTGTGTAGTACGCAATACCGGGATTCACTAAACAATGATATATTGTCATAATATTACTATGGACTGGCCGTTATGAATAGTATTAACTACATTTTTAATTTTATAACATTATTATTCATCTTACACATTTTCTAGAACATTGTATGCGAACAAAATAAATTTTTCAAGTAAAATATGTATTTTTCAAAAAATGCAGTTTTGCTGCCTTTTGATGGCGCACCCACATTAAATATAGTTTTTGACAAGTTTATAAGTTCAATTTGACAAAATAAAACTCTTTTTTGGAATCAGGATATAGAAATTTTCTTTAGATAAATTTTTCATATTATTCTGATAACTTTCATATTTTAATAAACAGTAAAAACATGCTATATTTTTATTAAAAGAAACTTTTTTCATTGTAATAATTTATATGGTTAAATTATATATTTGAATGGTTTTAAAGTATAAATAGAATATATTTATACCATTTAATATAATTTATGTCATTACCAATAATTTTATATTGAATTCATAGCTACAAACATTTCATTATTTGGCAATGTTTTAACTTTTAAAACCCGTTTTCTTAACAATAGGATTATTCTTAAATTAATTACTGCAACTTTTGTGTTTTGAATTTTGAAAAATGGATTCCATATTTGAATTAAGTGGGTCCAAATTATGTTAATAGGTTACTTTTTGTTTGACAATATGAATAGTAACTATTGTAATTTTTATTTACTATAGTTAAAGGTAAATAAGGTAATTAAGGGTAAAAATAAGATTATAAAATTACCCTAACACCTGAAACAATTCTATTGGATGACTAAAAGTCGACCCTTATCTCCTACGGGTCAGAATAAATTCATTTTATGGACTTTTTACCATGAAAATAAATTAATTATTACTAAAACCAAAGAAAGTGACAACATGTCACTCTCTTAAATCTTATAAGTATAATAATTTAATTTAGTGGTAAACATTCTGAGACTTCGAACATGAATAGTCTATAAAAATATAATAAAATTACCTACATCATGAGAATTTATTTATAATTTTTAGGAATTAAATAATTGTTATTAATGGTGAAACAATAGTGATGCAGAAATGGTTTAATTAGTGAAAAATCAATAATATAGTTTTTATTAAACTAATAGTGACCATAAAAGGATTAAAAACCTGAAAAAAACTTATTGGTCATGTACATGTAAATAATAATCATAAAATTTTCTAATATGTGACCATTTGGAGCCTTGTAAAAGTGATTATGACACTTATATTATTTTATTTCAAATGATGTCAAAGTTTTCACCTTCAAAATTTAATAAATATAAAAATTAAAATGTTGTTATTTTAAGATGATAAATTCGAGTAAAAATATTATTATGAAATTTATTATATTTATATTTATCATAGGATTTTATTTTTAATTTTTATGCAACAAATAAGTATATTAATGATTATACAAAAATGATGTAGTAATTGTTTTATTAAGAGAAATATCAAATAAATGGTTTGATAAATATTAAAATAAATATTATATGAACTAATTAATGGTCCCCTCAAATTTTATTGAAGAATATGACATGTTAGTAATCTATTAATCTATTTTTTGAATATTTATTCGGTTTGGATTTTATTTAAATTCAAAGAAACGAATGTTGTCAAAATTAACACTATTGTTATTTTATAAAAATAACACATTATTAAATTGTTTAAAAACCACATAAATATTTAAAAATAATAATTTTAAATTTATATGGTCTAAAATTTCATAAAGTACCCAATAATGGATAATTAACAACCCATAATTAATTATTTTTATAAATTTAAAATTTAGAATCTTATAACCACAAATAAGATTAAATAAATTAAATAAGGATAAATCAAGTTGATAAGGTTTAAAATAAATTTCAAAAATGTATAAATTTTATTGGTTTATGGGATTAAAACCCTATGTCATCTAATATTATAATATGAGTCATTTTTGTAGGTTTTTATGTGGCGTTTGATTTATTATAAATTAATATATTTGAGGGTTCCAAAGGTGCCCCCTCCTCCCTTTTAAAAGGGAACCTCCTCCCTCTACTCTTTACAAAACATTGAGTTTTAAATATAGGCCAAACCCAACCCATTTATCTTCTCCACTTCCCTAGAAACATTCATGAGGTTCTATTCTTCTAAAAATACCAACTCTAGTCCCATAAGAGGAAGCTTAAAGGAGGTGCATCGAAGAAGAGGTAATCTCTTCTATTGATTCGTTCAAGTTTCATTCTTCTTCAACTTCTTATTATTTAGTTGTTTAATTATAAATTAATAACATAAGTATCACTCACACACTGATATGTTATTATAAATATGAAACAACCCCATTTCCCCTTCTATCCATCCTATAGGAAATGGAATCACCGCACGTGCGTACGTACGGAATATCGTCTCCACGACGTGGTGCAATATGTTTTTCCAGCACCACCTTACTTGGATGGGTATAATGGTGTATATAATAACTATATATGGATATTATAACATCATAATGATTCTGATATATTATATCATCCACTCCAATTCCATTCAATAATTATGGGAACGATATCATCGCTCGTGCGTATGTACGGATTACCGTCTCCACGACGCGATGATATTCAGTCTCCATGTTAACCATTAAAGAATGATTATAAAGTATATATAATGAATAATAAGGAAATATATGACATGATAAATCTACTGGATTTATGTATATATATATGTGTGTGTCTCATCTACTTACTTCCATTTATGTCAATAAGGAATGGAAAACAACGTTCATGCGTACGTACGACCTACCGTCTCCATGAACGGTGTATTTCATTTCATTTATATATCTATTATACATATATATACTAAATATATATGATATATAAATCATGATTTAAATTCTATATGTAATTCAAACATGGTATAAGTAATAATAATATCAAGAACAACAATTCCAAACACGTACGATAAATAAAAAAATTTCACCCAAAACGTTGCTTTAACATGGAATTTACAAACGAACAGGTGATATAAAATCATAAGTGAACCATATATGATATCATAACAATGAATATGACTCTTTAATAAGTCCATTACTTTATTTAAGTCATTATACAGAAGGTTTAGATATGTAAAAATCATATCAGACATAAGGTAAGGGATAATTTTGCAAATCTCATTTTTATTTGATATTGCTTATAGGTAAGTATTTACTAGGGTTATATTTTTCATCCATGTACATAAAAATGTTTTTCATAAAGTGTTTAATATTCTTCAATGTAATTTTAAATTCATGTTTACCCCACTTTGAATTTTACTTTGTATTGTGGAAGTAATCTTTCTTTTGTTTACCATATGTGGTACCTTTTGTCTTTTCTTGAAATAGTACGAGGAGAATGTTTTTTTAACTTATACGGCATGAACGGATTTTTACAGTTTTCGTAACACCTTATTTTCATGAATATTACTCTAGAACATTTCATGAATATTTTCAAGAAAATCCTTTTCTTTTAAAATTTCATGGCATTCTGTGAAAACAAAATGATTTTGAATAAGAAACTATATTTTCATCAAGAATTCATTTCAAGTGTTTAATCAAAACTATTTTCCATCTAATATGAAATTATTTCATATCTGTATATTTAAACTATAATATCTCTATGATTTACATGGTCTCACTTTTCTTATGATAAAATGATATCCATTTGTTTTATATGGATTATTTTATGATGGGATGATATTTATGAAACCCATTTTATTCTTTGGGTTATGATGAATGATTTATGTTTATGTTGTTGAACATGTAAGAATGATTTTATTATGAGATGGGTGGGACCTATATCTCCCTCAAATTCATTGGGTAAATATTTATATCTCATGAAATAGACCTGGATGGAATGATAAGTTAATCCGGTTCAGTGATACAGGACTGGAATGAGGGGTGAACTCGATTCAGAAAGGGAACTGTGTCCACTAAGATGGTCTTTGAAGCAATTCCTTGGAAACTATGGAAATCCTATCATGTGTTTAATGGATTTCCACAACTACATGTTTCTTTACCATGCTATTTTATCATGATTAATTTTCTTTTATGAACTATGCCTTATGTACTTCCAAGATTTATTTCTCAAGATTTTGATGTTTAAACTTCATGTTCATGTTTTTTTAAGTTCAAATGTATATGATTTGTTTTATTTTTCTCCATTATTACCCTTAATGAGCATTTGAGCTCACCCTTTATATGTTTTCTTTTCCCCAGAATTTAAAGAAAGGTTTTGGGTAAGAAAACAAAAGGGGAAGATCTTTATGGGAGACGTTGAAGATCTGTCACCATGATTAGAAGATTTTGTTCCGAGTTTCCAAAGACACTAAACTATCACAATATTTGAGTTTTGGTTCTTGTAATGTATTAATTATTCTGCAAAAGTAATTTAATTTACATGTACATGAATCTTGGGTCTCTACAGTTGGTATCAGTGGAAAGGTTTAGTTAACCTTTAGAAACTAGGATGCGAAAACTTTAGTGAAATCCCTAGAGATATTTCTAAGGTATGTCTAGGGATATCTTTAAGGTTAGGTATTTGTATAGGTTATAGTCATAAAATTAAGATAAAGATCTAAGAATTAATCCTAAGTTGTTATATATTGAAGGTAATCCCCCTTTATTATGTTGTTTTCCTAGAATGATTTTTTCCTCTCACATTATTCTTTCTGGGTTTTAGAAAATGGATGGAAATAGGAAGATTCATGATAATAGAGGATATGATGGACAATGGAATGATATTCTTCATGAACAACCAAATGAAACGATATTTGGAAGTCCAAACATCATTATTATGCCTAATCAACAATCTCATAATATGATCAATAATCTCAACTTTGGTAAGTATCCCGACTCATCTAATAAGAGAAAGATAGAGTTTCATGATGATCATAGAGGATATAAAGTTAAATTTCCCTCATGTAAATCATGTGGGAAGAGGTATCAAGGGGAATGTTTCAAAGGAACTAAAAGATGCTTTGGGTGTGGAAAAGAAGGACACAAATCTAGTAAGTGAAAAGGAAAAGGTTCAGTTAACACAATGGACAAGGATAATAGTATTGCTACGACATCAACAACGATTAAATGTTTTAAATGTGGAATGTATGGGAATTATGAAAACCAATTCCCTAAGTGAAAATCTCATGAATAGAATCATCATAGTCGTATGGGTAGTATTTACATTGATTATGATGATAAGACTACAAATGATATGTGAGATGAAAGAATTGTTGAAACTCACTCAATGGTTTAATAAGGTAGTGGAATGATTTATGTTTATTAAGAGTTATGTTGTATAGGTAATGGTACTATGGTATAAATACACATATAAGGATTGTTACACTATTGTTTTTCCTAAAGAATATGTTGAATGGTACCGGTAACCATGAAAGGTTATTCAGATATTTTTGGAAAGAATATGATATGCGCATAATGAATGGATAAGGAGAAAATAATACTTTTGATATTATTAATGAGCTCATTACTGATATAAGGACAAAGTGATATCATGGTTTGAGTATATATAAATTTTGGGATTTTTTTATGTGTAAAGAGTTAACTTTTTACAGCATTCATGTTTTTCAATAAGGTTCAATGAGTATGCATTTTTCAAGAGAATACTTGATTAAGGTATTAACATGTTTGGAATGCGATAAACAAGATATATCTTATGATATATAGGGGATAAATTATGGTATTCACATGATTTTTATGTGACCTTTCCAGTAATATTTTTCATTATGCTATGAGATTGTACATATGTATTTTGGATAAGTTTAAAGATTGGAATGGATTATGTTGGACATTAGATGGTATTGTTTAAGGTATGTACTTTTTTCAGTATTATTTCTGTAATGTTATAATAGTGTAGTTTTAGAAAAAGGGACAACCTGCAGGATGAGTGACAACCCATCACGTTGGACAAGGCTATGGGAATCGAACCCAAAACCAAAGTGAGACAGGCCTTTATCACCTTCCACTGGCCTACAGGAAGTCCCTCGTTTGTATAAATTAGTTTTAATTTATTAAGTGGTATGATATATGAAGTATAAGTCCATTTTAGGAACCATATATGATTAATCTCACTATAGATGGACTTATGTATATTTAATAACTTTTCCTAACATTTTGTTTGAGACAGATGGAATGACCTATCATTCTATCGCATGATGAGCTAACACTTCACGAATGAAAAATTCAACTTCATTTCTTAATGTTACGAAGTGGAAATTGTTCAAGGAATGACCAACGGTGAAATTGTACCAAAATCAAGAAAGTGTTTCTTCTAATTCCATTTTTATTCAACTTTAGGGAAATGATCCTGAAAACTAAAAATGTTGTCCTAATTCCCTCATATCTGATGAATCAGATGGTACCTTAGATCATCATAAATTTATGGCTTTGTGTTTGTTGGATTTTTCATATCCATGTTCTCTACCACTATCCATTAAAACATGATGGTTATATTTCTCTTCCATATCCATATTTTCTCCTATGTTCTTCTCTTTGGAACCTAGGGATATGTTAATTTTGGTAACCATTACATTTCATACATTAGTTTTAAAATTAAGTTTTATTATTCCTTTTTACAATGTGGTTTTCTATGAAATAAACTCTCAAGTAATAAACCATTTATAACCCCGACGAATTTCGAGGGCGAAATTCATTTTAAGGGGGGTAGAATGTAACAACCCGAGATTTTATGAGAATTTTTCTTTTTAATTTCATTGATGTCTTGCGTTTTACACCACACCAAAATTATATTGTGCTATATAAAACACCGTATTAGCTTGTAGTATACACAACATTATGTTTGGCTCATGTTACACACAATTTCAAATTAGTTTTATAGAAATTATTCTACGCAACATTAAGTAAAGATTTTGTTTAATGTATAAATGAAATAAGTTTTGAATTATGTTATATGTAACACCAAATGGAGCATTCACTACATGCATCCCTGACTTGGATTGCATTACACGCAATCACGACCTTCCTCGATAGCGTGTGCAGTAAGCAATACCGGGTTTCACTAAACAATGATATATTGTCATAATATTACTATGGACTAGCCGTTATGAATAGTATTAACTACATTTTGAATTTTATAA
Organism: Viscum album; assembly: GCA_963277665.1. Taxonomy (NCBI): domain Eukaryota; kingdom Viridiplantae; phylum Streptophyta; class Magnoliopsida; order Santalales; family Viscaceae; genus Viscum; species Viscum album. The sequence continues at coordinate 586,647,649 of OY728130.1, forward strand.
CATTATTATTCATCTTACACATTTTCTAGAACATGGTATGAGAACAAAATAATGTTTTCGGGTAAAATAAGTATTTTTCATAAAATGCTGTTTGGCTACCTTTTGATGGCCCACCCACATTAAATCTAGTTTTTAACATGTTTATAAGTTCAATTTGACAAAATAAAATTTTTTTTGGAATCAGGATATAAAAATTTACTTTGGATAAATTTTTCATATTATTCTGATAACTTTAATATTTTAATGAATAGTAAAGGAACACTATATTTTTATTTACAACAACTTTTTTCATCGAAATAATTTATATGGTTAGATTATAATATTTAATGGTTTTAAAGTATAAATAAAAAATATTTTTACCATTTAATATAATTTATATCATTGCGATTAATTTTACATTGAATTCATAGGTAAACACATTTCAATCTTTGGCAATGTTTTAACTTTTTATACCTATTTTCTTAACAACGGGATTATTTTTAAATTAATTACTATAACTTCTGTGTTTTGAATTTTGAAAAATGGATTCTGTATTTGAATTTAGTGGGTCCATATTATGTTAATAGGTTACTTTTATTTTTTTTGATATTATGAATAGTAACTAAAGAAAATTTTTATTTACTGTAGTTAAAGGTAAATCGGGTAATTATGGGTAAAAATAAGTTTATAAAATCACCCTAACACTTGAAAAAATTCTATTGGATGGTTAAAGTTGACCCTTATCACCTAAGGGTCGGAAAAAATTCATTTTATGGACTTTTGACCATGAAAATAATTTAATTATTATTAAAACCAAAGAATGTGACAACATGTCACTCTCTTAAATCTAATAATTATAATAATTCTAATTTAGTGATAAACATCATGAAACTTCGTACATGAATAGTCTCCAAAAATCTAATAAAATTACCTACATCATGATAATTTTATTATCATTTTTAGGGATTAGATAATTGTCATTAATGGTGACACAATATTGATGTAGAAATTGTTTATTTAGTGAAAAATCAATAATATAGTTTTTATTAAACTAATAGTGACCATAAAAGGCCCAAAAACTGGAAAAAAACTTATTGTTCATGTACATGCAAACCCTAAGCATCCAATGGTAGAATATGTGACCATTTGGAGCCTTATAATATAGATTATGACAATTATACTATATTATTTTAAATGATGTCAAAGTTGTCGCCTTCAAAATTTAATAAATATACAAATTAAAATGTTGTGATTTTAAGATGATAAATTCGAGTAAAAATATTATTATAAAATTTATTATATTTATATTTATTATAGGATTTTATTTTTAATATTTATGAAACTAATATGTATATTAAATGATTATACAAAAATGATTTAGTAATTGTTTTATTAAGAAAAATATCAAATAAATGGATTTATAAATATTAAAATAAATATTATATGAACTAATTAATGTTCTAAACATATTTTATAGATGAATATGAAATGTTAGGAATCTATTAAAAAAAATTAGAATATTTCCTCTGTGTGGATTTTGTTTAAATTCAAATAAATGAATAGTGTCAAAATTAACACTATTGTTATTTTATATAAATAACATATTTTTAAATTGTTTAAAAATCACATAAATATTTAAAAATAATAAATTGAAATTTATATGGTCTAAAATGTCATAAAGTACCCAATTATGGATAATTGACAACATATAAGTAATTATTTATAATAATTTAAAATTTAGAATCTTATAACCAAAAATAAGATTAAATAAATTAAATAAAGATAAATCAAGTTGATAAGGTTTAAAATAAAATTCAAACATGTATAAATTTTATTTTTTGATGATATTACATCCCTAGATCATCTAATATTTGAATATGATTCATTTTTGGAGGTTTATAAGTACTGTTTGATTTATTATAAATTAATATTTTTGAGGTTTCCAAAGGTCCCCTCTCCTCCCTTATAAAAGGGAACTTCATCCCTCTCCTCTTCAAAACACTTTGAGCCTTAAATATCAGCTATTACCTAGACATTTCTATTATCCACTTCCCTAGAAACATTCTGTAGGTTCTCGTCTTGTCAAAAGACCAACTCTATCCCCATAAGAGGAAGCATAAAGGAGGTGCGTCGAAGAAGAGGTAATCTCTTCGACTGATTCTTTCAAATTTATTTATTCTTCAACATCTTCTTATTTAGTTATTTAATTATAAAGTAATAACATCAGTATGAATAATATACTAATATAGTATTATAAATATGAAACAACCCAATTTCACCTTCTATCCATCCTACAGAAAATGAAATCAACGCTTGTGCGTATGTACGGAATACCATCTCCACGCTGTGGTGTAATATGTTTTTCCACCACCGCCTTACTTGGATGGGTATAATGGTGTATAGAATAAATATATATGGATATTATAACATCATACTGATTCTGATATATTACATCATCCACTCAAATTCCATTCAATAATTATGGGGACGATACCATCACTCGTGCATACGTACGGATTACCGTCTCCACGACGCGATGAAATTCAATCACCATGTTAACCATTAAAGATTGATTATAAAGTATATATAATGAATAAAAATGAAATACATGACATGATAAAGCTACTGGATTTATATATATATATATATGTATATATATACATGTATATTTCATCTAATTACTTCCATTCAAGTCAATAATGAAAGGAAAACATCGGTCAGGCGTACGTACGGCCACCCGTCTCCATGAACGGTGTATTTCATTTCATTTATCTATCTATTATATATATATATACTGAATATATATGATATATAAATCATGATTTAATTCTTTTAAGTAATTAAAACATGATCTATGTAATAATAATATCATGAACAACAAGTCCAAACATGTACGATAAATAAAACGATTTCACCGAAAATGCTAGTTTAACATGGAATTTACAAATGAACGGGTGATATAAAATCATAAGTGAACCATATATGATATCGTAATAATGAATATGATTCATTAATAAGTCAATGAAATTATTTTAGTCATTATACAGGAGGTTCGGATACGTACGAAGCATATCAGACCTAAGGTAAGGGATAATTTTGCAAATTTCATTTTTTTTCTTAGATTGCTTATACGTAAGTATTTTTTGGGGTTATATTTTTCATCCATGTCCATAAAAATGTTTTTTGTAAATTGTTTAACATTTTTCAATGTGTGTTTAAATTCATGTTTACCCCTCTTTGAATTTTACTTTGTAGTATGGAAGGAATCTTTCTTTTGTTTACTATATGTGGTACATTTTGATTTTTCAAGCAAAAGTACGAGGAGAAAGTTTTTTTAACTTATACGTCATGAACAGATTTTTACGGTTTTCATAATGCCATAGTTTCATGAATCTTACTATACAAGATTTCATGAATATTTTCAATAAAATCCTTTTCTTTTGAAATTTCAAGGGATTCTGTGAAAAGAAAATGATTTTGAATAAGAAAGGATATTTTCCTCAAGAATTCATTTCAAGTGTTTTATCAAAACAATTTTCCATATAAGATTAAATTATTTCATATGTGTATGTTTCAAGTATAATATCTCAATTATTCACATGGTTTCACTTTTCTTATGATGAAATGATATCCATTTTTTTATATGGATTATGTTATGATGGTATGATATTTATGAAACCCATTTTATTCTTTGGGTTGTGATGAATGATTTATGTTTATATTGTGGGACATGTAAGAATGATTTAATTATGAGATGGGTGGGACTTATATCTCCCCCAAATGCATTGGGTAATGATTTATATCTCATGATATAGACATGGATGGAATGGTTAGTTAATCTGGTTCAGTGATACAGGACTGGAATGAGGAGTGAACTCAATTCAGAAAGGGACTTTGTCCACTAAGATGGTCTTGGTAGCAATGCCTTGGCTACTATGAAAATCATATCATGTGATTAATGGTTTTTCACAATTACATGTTTTATTCCAATTCTATTTTATCAAGATTAATGTTCCTTTATAAAATATTCATTATGTACTGCAAGGATTTATTTTTCATGATTCTGATGTTTAAAATTTATGTTCATGTTTTTTTATGTTCAAATGTATATGATTTGTTTTATTTTCTCCATGCTTACCCTTATTGAGAATTTGAGCTCACCCTTTATATGTTTTCTTTTCCCCAGGATTTAAAAAATGTTTTTAGGTAAGAAAACCAAAGGGGAATATCTTTATGGGAGATGTTGAAGATCATTCACTGTGATTAGAAGATTTTGGTCCGAGTTTCCAAAGACACTAAACTATTACGGTCCTTGAGTGTTGGTTCATGTTATGTATTAATTATTCCGCAAAAGTAATGTAATGTCCATGTACGTGAAGCTTGGGTCTCTACATCAACGGCGCACAAGCCTCTTTGCCAAAAACCACTTTTCTTAATTTGTCGATTTTCAGGCCCAAAAATTTGGCAAACACTGGAAAATGGTGCCACCTTCAATACTGTTATCTTCTTGTTCTGTATGATCTCTTTTCTAGCACACATTCTGAACATCCACTATGGATTGTCAAAAAACACAAACCATACTCTAATTCATTCCTAGAGTGACCATGGTTCCAAAAATCTCCCCCTTTGGCTTTGTTGGAAATCAGTAAATAAATTAAATAGAGCACCGGCCATAGGCAAACCATAAATGCAAGAATCAAGTCAACCAAAACTCTAAGTCATCGTGAGAAATGCTCAGTGTAGAAAACAAGAGGGAAAGCATGAATTGGGTTCCCGTGTTTTGGAATTTTCAATGATGCCCAACAAATTCTCTTATAGTGTCACAAAAGCATTACATAACTGAATTTATTTCTTTCTCCCCCATTGACAAAAAAACCCAATGACCGGTAATTATTCATTGTTCAGCTGAAACCACACTACCCCTGGAAAGTATCTCCCCCACAAACCTACATCAAATCCATAAACAAATTAAAAACAATTAACATAAATGGAGAGAGGGTAATTGCTTAAACTCCTTATGCACTGGGAGGTGGTTAAACACCGAGGTTCAACCGATGATTCTCCGACATAGCCGCTGAATGTGGCTTGGTCTGGATATCATCCAATTGCTCATCAGTACCCACATGATCTATTCTAATCACCCCTCATTCAACGTTCTCTTTGACAAAGTGATACCTAATTTCAATATGTTTTGTACGAGAATGCTGAACCAGATTCTTCATAAGATCAATTGCGCTCTTGTTATCACATTAAATAACCATTGGTTTCTTCACCTCATCACCAATATCTGTTAATTGTTGCTTCATCCATATCAGTTTAGTGCATTCCCTAGTGGCGGATATATATTCAGCATCAGTTGTACTAAGAGAAGTACTTTCTTGTTTCTTTCTCAAATAGCCAACACATTTATTCCCAATATAGAATTCTCCACCACTGGTGGACTTTCTGTCTACTACATCGCCAGCCTAGTCAGCATCAGAAAATGCTGATAATTCACTGTCTCTTCCCGCAGTGAAGTATAAGCTACAATTGTGAGTACCTTGAATATACCTAATGATTCTTTTTTATGGTTGTCATATGTTCCTCCTTTGGATTACTCTAAAAGCGGGATGGTAGATAGGTTGCAATGAAAAAATCTGACTGTGTCGCCGTCAGGTACAGTAAGCTCCCAATTATCCTCCTCTACATGGTGGGGTCTATAGATGTCCCATCCTCATGTTTTCCATGTTTGGTTCCAACTACAATCATAGTTGACATTGGTTTAGAGTCTTGCATGTTAAACTTCTTCAGCAGCTCTCTTGCATACTTTTCCTGTGAAATGAAGGTGTACTCCTTCCTTTGAATCACCTGCAGCCCCATGAAATATGTGAGCTCCCGAATCATAGACATTTGAAATTCTGAATTCATGTTATTAGCAAATGCATCCACTGATTTCTACCTTTTTCCACCAAATATGATATCATCAATGTAGACTACAACCATGAATTGAACTTTTGGAGAATTCTTCACATATAGATTGTGATCTATTCCTCCTCTTTTGAATTCCAGCTTCTTCAGATAGGAATCCAGCTGGGAGTACCATGCATGTGGTGCCTGTTTCAAGCCATAAAGTGCTTTATTTATTTTTCAGACCTTTGTTTCATCAGTACCAAGAAGAAAACCCACTAGTTGTTCAATGTAGTCTTCTTCTTCGAGTACACCATTTAAGAATGGTGTCTTGAAATCCATTTAGTATACTTTATATCCTCATTGGAGAGCCATGGCAAGGAACAACCTGCTTGAATCTAGTCTATCCCCTCGAGTAAAGGTTTCTTCAACATCAATGCCTTCAATATGGGATTATCCTTTACATACCATTTGTGCCTTGTTTCTAATAACACTTCCAAGCTCATCAGACTTGTCCTTGAAGATCCATTTTGTACTAATAACATTCTGACCTTAGGGTCTCTTGACAAGATCCCATATTTGATTCTTATCAATATGATCAAACTCTTCATTCATGGATTTCACCCATGATTCATCCTTTGTATCTTCTTCAAATTAGGATAGATCCACAACTGAAAAAAATGAAAATTGTGTGTTATTCCTCATGCTCCTTGTTTGATTGGGTGCACTCTTGTCCCCGGTTATATTAGATGGATCAATCTCAGCTCTACAATTTCTCCTTTGTGGTTCAGTTTCATTCTCTCCAACCATAGTTTCTTCTTCAAGTTATTCTTCTGAGTCAACATCATGATGTGAATACTGATTGTTTTGTACAGCTTTATCTATTTCTGTATTTGTATTTTCTCCACGTTTACTTTCTTCTTCACTTTATATCACATCTACAAATGATGTCCCTGATGCATTTGTGGTTTTATCTTAAATTATCTTAACTTCACTGCTTTCCACAATCCTTCCCAATCGCTTGTTGAAACACTTTTAGGCTTTGCTATTCATTGAGTAACCAAAGAAAATTACTTCATTTGAATTGTCACCATACGTCCCTTGATTTCCTTCATTGTTTCTGATGTAGCATTTACTTCCAAAAACAAAAAAGTATTTCATGGAGGGCTTCCTTCCATGCCAAAATTCAAATGGTGTCTTTGTATCACCCATATAAAGTCAGGTTAGATTTTGAATATAAACTGCAGCTTGAACAACCTCTTTCCAATAATGTCGTGGAATACGAATCTCAGTTAGTATAGTTCGTACCAAGTTTTTCACCTGACGATTCATACATTCCACAACTCCATTTTGTTGTGGAGTTCTCACAGCATCTACCTCATGTTGTATCCCATGCTTCTGCAGGTAATTTTCAAATTAAATGGACATGTATTCCCCTCCATTGTGAGATCGCAACATTTTGATTGTTAATCCAGTATCATTCTCGGCGATTCGCCGATATGTTTTCATGTAGTCAAGCACTAGTTATTTTCTGCGAATGACAATTACACATGCAATTCTACTATAATCATCAATGAAAAGGACAAAGTACCTTTCTCCATGAGTTCTGGCAACATTTATCAGCCCACATACATCTATATGAATTAGATCAAAGAAGATGAGATTCCCTTTTATTCTTTGGCCAATAAAAGCTCCAGACCAGTTTTCCACGAATGAAAGCATCACAAGACTTTTCACTCTCATGCTTTAGTATGGGAATGTCCATCACAATCCTCAATTTTGATATTTTCTCCATTTCTTGTTGATTAATGTGTCCCAGTTTCTGATGCCACAAACTGTTTTCTTATTCAACAGTCATGTAACAAACATTTTATTTACTATCAACCTGATACAAGTTGCCTTCTGTTCTGCATCCCTACATAAGTGAATTCCCTGCCATTCCCTTGATAGTTCAGCCTTTCTGATTAAAAGTAATTATAAGTCTCGAGTCATAGATTTGACTCACGCTGAGTAGATTATGACGTAGGCCATCAACATAAAGGACTTCAGTCTTATTTAGTTCTTCATTAGCAAATTCAGTACTTACAATGCCTTTTATTTTCAAAGATCCATCATTAAAAAATCGTATTGTACCATCAACAATCCTTTTGATGTCTGTTAACAGGCCTGCATTGCTTGTTGTATGGGACGAGCAACCGCTATCCAGAATCCATGTGCTATTGCTTTTTTTAGCTTTGAGGACAACCTCTGCAAGATTTGATTTCTCTATTTTATTATTTTCTTTCCAAGAGATATTGGATTGAGAATAAGATATTGATGGACTTATAATTGTTTCTTTTACATAATCAGATTATTCATACCCATAATCTTCTTCTAGAAGAGAAAAACTGTTTGTGAGATCAACACCATCAGGAGGGTGAATATTGTCACATCTTTGAGAGTTGTATGAATCTCTCCTACAAAATCTCTGCCTGCAATACATAGCCTTATGTCCAAAGTTAAAAAAATGGAAACAGTATCTATAGAAACTATTTCTTTGATAAGATGGAGGATATGAAGTCAGACTCCTTTTTTGTCATCCCAAATCTTCCTCATTCAAGTAGATCCTTGAATCTTTGCAGTATGACATGGTATGACCTATATAACCACATAACTGAAACTTCATGAGAGGAAATGTCTTATCCCTTGAATTTGTCCTTATGACTTTTTCCTTGGGAGAATAGTTGAACTGCCTGCCATTTCTGAAAGTTTGAGGATAATTTTCATTTCTTCTTTTATTTTGGATTGAGGGTCTCTTTTTCAGCACTTCAGGTACTTTTTGAACATATCCAAATTTCATCTTGTCTTTCTTTTGGCTCTCTTTACTTCCAGCAGTTGATGTCTCAGCTTCATAGCCAATTCCACTCTTTCCCATGTAAGCGGGTCTTTGATCACTCCAGATTTTTCCAACCCCATCTAAAACACACTTGAATCTTGCTAGTAATCCTGCATATGAGAATATTCCAAAATGAATTTTCTTCTTTCCCTCATTTGTGGGTGATTGAAATTCAATTTTACTCATGAGAGTAACAACTTATTCCTTATGTACCTCAACAGTCTTGGACTTCTATTCTAGTTTGAATGAAAGTTCATTTATGACCATTGCTTGTTCTTCAATTCTGAGCATTAGTTCCACAACATTATCTGTACTTTCGAGGATTGAAGACTGAACTCTCACTAGTTCTTCTAGTCATTCAATTTATGCTTCAAGATCATCAACATATTCATATGATTCTTCCACCATTTCCTTTAACTTATTGCATCTCATAAATTTATTCTCAAGCTTGAAAAAACATCCTTAATTTGAGTCTTTTAATCACCATTAGGACTAATCTGATTATCTCTGCCTTTATTGATTGAGGGTTCTGACTTTTCAATGGTATCCATCATGGAAGCATGGTTTCCTGTTTTAAACTCGGGTTCTTCTTCTTCACAAAACTAAATGTCCTCATCTTCCCCTTCACATACAAGACTCTTCCTCTGTATTTTCATTCCATATTTGAATTCTATCTTTTTGAAAACATTTTCCAAGGCATCTTGATGTTTTCATATGCACTATGTTCATCATTTATCTTTCTAAAACACTAAGAGGCAATGGGCCCAAGTTTTACACAACGAAAACATGCGAGAGGTAACTTCCCTTTGAATTTCCCTTTTCCCTTCTGGAACATATTTTCAATGAGAGAAAGAATTTCTTTTTCTTCATCATCTTCTCCGCTACTATATTTTGACATTTTCAGTTTATCCATGGACTTTAATACCATTTCCTTGCTCACACGAGTCGTAGCATCTTCTGGTTTGACTCTCATTTCATATTCTACCAAGATGCTTATTAGATCATCCAGAGAAAGTTTGGAAAGATCTTTTTCATCAAGGGCTGATACCTTTGCATTGTATAGGTGTGGAATTATTCTTAATATTTTATTTACAATATCAATGTCTTTGATTTCTTCACCTAGACCCTGAATTTCTCCAACCACTTCAGTAATTCGATTGAAGAATGAGTCTATATTCCCGTATGGATGCATCTTCAGATCATCAAACCGATTGTGTATGACTTTCAGTTTTTCTTCCTTCAATTTTCTATCTCCTTCATATATATTTTAGATATTATCCCAAATGGATTTTTCTGAGGTGAAACTCATCAACTTTAGACATATCTGATCAGAAAGGGCTGCGGTGTGAGCATTCTGATCTTTAGCATCAGCATCAATAATTTTCCTATCAGCATCCGTCATAGCCAACCATGTTGGATCAGTAACCTAAATACATTGGACAATGGAAAAAAGGACTTCAATTATTAGAGATCTTAGATGATATCTCATTCCATTCTTCCAGATCTGGAAATTACTTTCATCGAAGGGAGGGACTATCCTGACATTGATTGCATTCTCCATGATGAAAAAGGACATATTCAACACCAGCAACCTCCCTTTGATACCACTTGTAGGTCCCCGAGACACTCTGAGAGGGGAGGGGTGAATCAGGGTGACAACATTTTCTTTTAATGTGATGGATTGTGTTCCCATGTTGGTAGTAACTTGTTAAGCCTGTATGATGAATATGATCAGAAAGAAAACATTCACATGAAGAGGGATGACACATTACTTTTTACTTGGTTCACCACTAAGGGCTACATCCAAGGAGCATACACAGATAGGTTGTCGGTCCTACCAAATTCCACTAAAAAATCACTAGTTGTGGATTACAAATGTTCGGGCAAAGTCACTATATCCCAGGATCATTGCCTTTACAAAGGTTTAGGGATAGCTCACTACATCCCTCAAGTCACTCCCATTGACTCCCCATGGCTCACTGCCTTTGGTGAAGTCCCACTAAGTTTATAGACGTGATGGTATCTTCATAATCGCTAATGAATTCATCCTCTGTATTATGTAGACGCTCTATTGAAGTCCAACATCCACCTGAAGACAAATATCACTTTGCACCAATGGTATCGAGAAAAAATTCAGATTTCACACAACCCTAGAAGGACTGGCATACTTCAACAACACCTGGCGTGTTTCTCCAAGCCGGAGCGCATGTTTCAACGCCAATGTGCAAGTTTCAAGATGGCGTGCAAGTCCATCTCTCCCACTTGCATGACACTCACTTCTTCAACTTCAATCTTGCATGAATCACTTTATTTTACACCCAAATTGATTTTGGCGCACAACTGTGAACCTTCACGCTTCTTCAAATTTTGGCGTGCAATTGTCACCAAAGCACATGCACGACACCTCATTCACCAACTTCAAACATGGTTGACTCAACCCATTTCTCACCCAAACCACCTTAGACGCGCATCAAACAATTTTCGCGCAACTTCAACTTGCGCGACCCACAACCACTTCTGCGACCACTACACATGCGCGACGAGAGCTCTGAATTTCTCTAATTCTGAACTTCATACCAAATGAGGATGGGTGGGCCTCTATTTATAGGCATTTTGATACTTTGCGCGACGGCACGCAAGTCCTCCTTCGGCGTGCAAGTTTTGGCGCGCAAGTACTTGCATGACCAAACAAAAAACATGAGTTCCCTTCTTCCTTTTCCATATATTCATGTTCTGATCTTGAAAAACAAAAGACGTGAAAGTATCCACTCCTTCAAGTCAACGGCATGCAAGTCTCTTTTCCAACGACCACTTTTCTTAATTTGTCGGTTTTCAGGCCCAAAAATTTGGCAAACACTGGAAAATGGTTCCACCTTCAATATTGTTATCTGCTTGTTCTGTATGATCACTTTGCTAGCATACATTCTGAACATCCACTAAGGATTAACAAAAACACAAACCATAATACAATTCATGCATAGATCGACCATGGTTCCAAAAATGAGAAGCCTCTCCCAGGCCTTTCCGATCACACATCCATGTAAGGGTTCCATCTATTCTCATTTTTTTCTATATTTATTTTATTGTTATACCATTTTATTTTACATTTAAAAATGATATAGTATGTTTTTTAACATACCTAATACATCCCTTAGTATGTTATTAATTATTAGATACCCATTCCACTTTCATTAATCCCTCCCATGTACACTTGTTACCATGCATAAATTCTGTAAGGGATTTCTCTCTCCCCATTTCTATTCAAGCATTTAATTTATATTATACATCTCAAATTCTATTTCATATGTTAGAATATTATGATACATGACCCCCTTACATCAAATTTTATGTTTAAATGATTATAGATCCATTTCTCTCTCATCAACCCATTTTATGAATCCCCACGTTATGTCGTTATGCTACTTAAATTGCACAGTGATTTTCAATGCCAAAATCATCACGTAGTAAATACCATTCCCATTTATCTATCAAGAGTATTCACCTTTATGCATATATTATTATTGATTATAGACTTTAATAAATTTATTATATATTTATTTATCATGGAATAAATGATTATGTCGAATGAATCTATGTTATATGATCTATATGGCACACTTAAACATGATATTAAAATGTTCATGAAGGGTGTGCCTTGATAGTGCTATAATGAGTTGGGAAATGTTTAGTATTATGATACATCATTTTGGGAAAAGGGTTTAATTGATTTCTTTTTGGAATTTTTTCCACCATGTTGGGATAGGGGTTAACTGATTCCTTTATGTTTATGATGTAGTGTTTTAAGTTGTTTCCACATTTCCATGTTATGATGATAATGTTATATTACTACATTTTGTCCTTGTTTCTCTTTTTCTCCATTGATATGCCCATTTCTTAAATCTATTATATTCTTCAGTTTATGAGTTGTTTACTCCCTTAATAGGCTTTATAGATCACCCTTTTTTTATGTATGTCCTCAGGTCATCCCATTCAATGATAAGTACGAAGAAATGTTATAGTCATGAAAAAGATGATTTCAATAAAGATATTGTATGTCATGTCTTATGTTTTCCAGTAATGTTCCTATGCCCCAAGGACACTAGAACTATAAATAAAATGGGTTTTATTATGTGAAATTTTATGCAATAAATCATGTCTACTTATGAAATATAGAGAATTGTTTTTATAGTTTTTATAAGATGATAGGTTCATTTATTTTTGGGATTATGATTAGAAAACCCTAGTGAAAGCCTTAGGGATAAGATTAAGTATATGAAAAACATGCCTAAATTTTGGTGATTATAGAGTAAGTGGTTTATTGATAAAATACTTCCATGTTTGGATAATAACAAGTAGAGGTGGCCTTGGCACAGACGTATATAGGGGTAAACCCTAAAAACACCATTTTGAGATAGACTTAAACCGCACCTGGTGCACGAAAACGGGCCTTGGTGCACTCTTGGTTCAACACTCTTTGGGGATATGCTTTAGTAAATTCATATGATTATTAAGAACCACTATTAAAGGATCATGAAAAGAAATCCCATAATAATATACATTAGGAAATAGATCATGGATAACATAGATTGAAGCCTTGAAATCATAAGTTAAATAAAATAAATGTTATTTATAAGTTATCCATTATTTTCATGGGATTCCACTTTATGTGTTTAATAGTTTAAAATACATACCCCTAATTTTCTTTTTATTATGGCCAATGGTTGGTAATATGGGGAATCGAGCTAAAAACTGATGCGAAGAACAATGTAATGATTGTTCAAAGGAGATTCCCAATCAATTGGGAGTAGGAATCACAAACATTTTCACGATAATATCAAATTTAACATATATTTTGAATAGAATCATGGGTCAAGAGGAACGTCCACCACAATAAATAACATGTTTCAATCAAGAGATTCATGAGACAATGAAATCCTATTTCCAATGGATCATCTGATACCTCAATCAACAAGAAATGGATCAGATCTATTGATAAGATCTTATCCATTTATTAATGTAATTAACAATAGAATGTTCTTATAGATTCTTAACATAAGGAGGGTGAAGCTGATCAGTGGTGGAAATTGATAAAAAAATATGATGCTTGAGGAAGAGATCTAGGTGATGGGATGGAAGGATTTAGAGAAAATGTTTTTTTATAAATGTTTTTCTTGCACCCTCCATCTTAATATAGAAATAAATTTCTTTTCACTAAAGTAAAAGGATAATCAATCTGTTGGGGAATATGAGGAAAAAATCAACATACTTTTACAAGATGCCTCTGGTTTCGTCAATACACCTGAATTCAAGATTGACCACTTCTTTGATGGGATAAAACCTAACCTATGGAAATCCCTGGTGATTTTTGACTTTGACAGCTATGAAGAGATTTTATGATATTCCTTCAATGTCGAGATGGAGATTAGAGAATCTAAAGGTTATCATGGGGACAAGAAGTGGATTGTGGACATTAATTTTGGGGGTATGATGGATAAATTAAATTGTACTAAGAAATTCCATCATCCCACTTTCTAATGGTGAGGAAAGAAGCACCCTGTAAATTTCAAAAAGGGGACGATGAAATTCCATAGGTGTGGGATGGAAGGGCCCCAATCTCGTGATTTTTTATAAGAAATTACTGCTACTACGATAGAGGAAACTAATGATCTATTCTATCCTCAATGTATTTTTCATTTCCATAAAAATAATGAACTAGGGAACATTGCGAACCGATTCCCTAAGACACGGGTTTTCAGAGGCAACCAACTTTTCCACGGTAGCAAGGATGATATTTTTCCATCACAACATCTAAAGAGAATCTTGAAAATGATGTGGTGATAGGTACGCTAGTTATTTATTAAATAATTAAAAAAATTATTCTAGTTCTATGCATTCTTATATATCCTAAAGGTTTAGTAGAACAATCCAAATACCACCATAAATCATAGAAGTAGATATGTTGTTGAGAATGGAAAATGGGGATGTAGGAATTAGAATCTTCATTTCATGTATGAATCTTATTTTCGGGTTTTTTTTATAGGAAAAAGAAAGAAAATAGGATTTTCTAATTACATGTTTTGTACCAAAAATGTTGTGTGCAACTGTTTTTGATCGTGTAACGACCGAATACATGGTTGTGTGGTGATCTAGTATACCCAGTTAAGTCAGGGGTTTGTTAAGGATTTTATACATTGTAGAGACCCGTAGCTTGACGTACATGGACACTACATTACTTTTGCGGAATACTTAGTACATAACAAAAAACACACACACAAGGATCGTAATAGTTTAGTGTCTTTGGAAACTCGGAACGTAATCTTCTAAGCATGGTGAAAGATATTCAATATCTCCCTTAAAGATCTTCCCTTTTTTTTACCTAAAACCTTTCTTTATATCCTGGGGAAAAGAAAACATAAAAGGGTGAGCTCAAATGCTCAGTAAGGGTAAACAAAAGAAATATCAATCACATCATATACATAAGAACATAGCTTTTGGAAATCATAACCTGCAAAAGAGCTCATAATATCATAACATGGGATAAATCATAGAAGTGAAATGTAATCCCAATAATCATAACATAAAACATGAAACTTTGTGGCATACACACATAATCATAGAGAATCATTTCTCGTTAGTCAAGACTCATTTCCAAGACTATCTTAGTGGACAAAGTCCCTTTCTGAATCGAGTAGCCCTCGTTTCAGTCCTTTTTCACTGAACCGGTATAACCTACCATTTCATCCATGTCTATCTCATGAGATATAAAATCTTTACCCAATTCATTGGAGGGAGATATAGGTCTCACCCATCTTATAATGAATCCTTTCTTATGTGTGCCACATAATCATAAATCATACATCATCGCATAACACATGTAACAAAAATGGGATTCTTGAAACATCATGACATCATAAAACAAACCATATAAGATAAAGGAATTTATAAAAATATTTCCATCACAACATAATCAAACCAATGTAATAATAGGGATAAAAATAGAACCCTTTTATTATCTTAGATGGAAAATAATTTTGATAAAATACTTGAACTACATTCTTGAGGAAAATATCCTTTCTACTTCAAAAACATTTTTCCTTTCATAACATGTCATACGACATTAAAATAAAAGAAGTTGATTAAAAATAAACTTGAAAACTTGTAAAGGAAGCTTCTTGGAAATAATGTTTTAAAAATCCATTCTTGCCGTATAAGTTAAATAAAACATTCTTCATACTTTTGTCGGAAAAGTCAAAAAGTACCTCGTACGAAAAACGACAAAAGATTCCTTTCATATCTTTTACAACAACAAAAACTTACCGAAGGGTAAAATTGGATATAAAAATTTGTAGAAGGATGGAAATAATATTACATATTGAGGGAACATGGATGTGGATGATAAAATATACCCCAGTAATTACCAATGTAAAAACAATCTCAGATAAAAGTGAGATTATGATATTTCCCTTACCTTAGGTCCGACTTGCTTTGTGAGTGTCCGAACCTCCTGTATATGATTTAAATAATATCATTGACTTATTACAGAATCATATTCACTATTATGATATCATATATGGTTCACTTATGACTTTATATTACCCGTTCTTTTGTAAATTCTATGTTAAAGAAGCGTTTTGGGTAAAATCGTCTCATTTGTCGTTCGTGTTTTTAACTTGTAATTATTCATATGATTACTTGGATCATGATTACATAATTCCAGAATATAAAAAATGATTTATATATATATATTCAGAATATACATATATAATAAATTAGTAAATGGAAAGAAATACACAGTTCATGGAGATGGTAGTCCGTACGTACGCATGAACGCTGTTTTCGTTTCCTTATTGAATTGAATGGAATTAAGTAGATGACATACATTTAAATATAAATAATTCCAGTATCATTATTAGGTCATATATTTCATTAGTACTTATTATATATACTTTATAATCATTCATGAATGGTTAATCATTGAGAATGAATCTCATCGCGTCGTGGAGACGGTATTCCGTACATACACACGAGCGATGATATCATTCCCATGGTCGTGGAATTGTGTTGAAATGTATGTATACTATTTCAGTATCAATATCAACATATAATAATAATATATAGTTACTCATTACACCTTTATACCCATACAATTAAGGTGGTGGAGGAAAATAGATTACACCACGGCGTGGAGACGGTATTCCGTACGTACGCACGCGCGGTGATTTCCTTTTTCCGTAGGATGGATAGAATGTTAATTAGAGTTGTTTCATATTTATAATAACATATCAGTATATAATAAATACTGATGTTATTACTTTATCATGAAACAACTAAAGAAGAAAGAAGTTGAAGAAGAAAGAAATTGAAAAAGATCGGTAATGGATATTACCTCTTTTTGACGCGCCTTTTCTTAGCCTCCACTTAAAGAACTAAGGATGGTCTTTGAAGAAGACCATGACCTCTATGATGATACTAGGGAAGTTGAGAGGAGAAAATGGCAGGGGTTGGCTGAGCTTGAGTGCTCAAATTGGTGTGAGGAGGAGGGGGAGGAGGTGCCCTTTTATAAGGGAGGAGAGGGGCACCTTAGGAATATCTCAAACTATTATTTTATATTAAAGTCAAAATCGGTTTATAATGGTTCCAAAGGGTCTTATTTCGAAGCTAAAGTGGGGATGGGTCGAAATACTATCAGCCAATAGTATTTAGACAAGTTTAGGTTATTATTTTAACCTTATCAATTAGATTTAACTCTAAGTTAAATAATTTAACTTTTACCGTGTCTTTTTGTTTTCTTACACTATATGGTTAATAAACTTACTATAACATGCCAAACGAACCCCAAATTGTTTATTATTAATATATATATCCTTATCTAAGTCATTTGGCCGAACCTTAGATTTTTAGGAATAAAATAACAATTAATTATATAATATTTGATTTAAAAACTATTTTGAGTCAATTTTGACACTATTTGATATATGATTTTTGTGAAAGTCATAACAGAATTATATGTTCGAAAAACGTTGATTAAATAAACACTAATATATCATAGTAACCGAGAAAATTAGTTTCATTCATAAAAAGTCTCAAATTACATTTTTTTTGGTGTTTATAACATCAATTATGTCAATATTTTATTAATAATATAATTACTGCATCATCATTGTGTCATAAATAAATTAAATTATTTAATGTCTAAAAATTACAAATAAATTACGATTATATAGGAAATATTTTTAGCTTTCTAATGAATATTTATAGTCGAATTTATCTTATGTATAACCCCATATTAAAAATGTTTTAGTAAATAAACTTTGATTTTAACTCTTTTAACCCTTCTTTAAATAAATTAATAATAAATGTCCTAATCTTATCCAAGTGGGCCTAAATGGTCATATTTTATTCCTAAGTTTGTTTTTGGTCGAATTACACTTGTACAATAGAATTAGGACATGTGTTAGGGTAATAATAATATCATTTCTACCCTTAATTACCCTATTTACTTTTAACCGTGGTAAAAAAAAGTAAAAAGTTACTATTCACCAAAAATTATTTTCATCTCATTGAACCACATTTTACTTACTGACTTCAACCGTGTCTCTCGGAATTTTGAAATTCCATTCACAGAAACCGTAAAATTAAATTTTATGCAAAATTCAGTTTTTAACCTACCACTTAGTGGTTTCACTATTCATCAAAAATTGAAGTTTTTCAGAAAAATGCCAAAATTTCATCCTAAGCTATATTTCATATTCCGAATTCAAAAATGAAGTCTATTTTTCCAAATTCATAACATAGAAGTTGCATTAATTAATTTTATAATTAAATCCCACTGTTAAAACAAATAGCGTGTTTTTAAGAAACAATATCTATCAAAAGATTGACAGTTGTTTATGTCTGGATTAAATGTGAAATTACATCCAATGACCAACATTGTATTAAATTGTAAAAATATATTCTAAATATACTTTAAAACCACTCAAATTAATAATTTATCACTATTAATTATTTCGATTAAAAAAGTTGTTTTTAATTATAATTTAGTAATTATCACTATTCATCAGAATATGAAAGTTATCCGAAAAGTACCAAAATTTCACCTTAGGCTAAATTCGATACTCCGAATCCAAAAATGAAGTCCATTTTGAGAGCTAAAATTTCTAAAATTTTAAAAGGTGGTTATTACTATTCATAACGGCTAGTTATAATAATATTTTAATAGCATATCATTGTTTCGTGAAACTCAATATTGCATACTACACACGCTATCGAGGAAGGTTGCGATTGTGTGTAATGCAAGGTAAGTCAAAGATGCGTGTTGTGCAAGCTCCTTTTTGTGTAGCGTACAACACAAGACATTAATAAAATTATAAAGAATATTTTTTTTATTAAATCTCGGGCTGTTACATTATACCCCCCTTAAAATGAATTTCACCCTCGAAATTCGTCGGGGTTATAAATGGTTTACTAATTGAAAGTTTCTTTAATAGAAACCCACATCGTAAAAAGGAATATCAAAACCAATATTTAAAAACAAAAGTATGAAACGTAACGGTTACCCAAATAAACTAATCACTGGGTTTCCACATAGGTGAAAATATGGATATGGAAGAGAAATCTAACCATCATGTTCTGATGGAGAGTGGTAGAGAACATGGCTATGGAAAAGCCAATAATCACAAAGCCATAAATTTGTGACGATCTAAGGAACCATCTGATTCATCAGATATAAGATCACTAGGACAACATTTTTGGTTTTCAAGATCGTTTCCTAAAGTTAAAGAATTTGAATTAGAATAAATACTTACTTTATGTTGGTACAACCTCACTGTTGTTCGTGCCTTTAACAATTTCCACTTCATATCTTAAATAAATGAAGTTGAATTTGTTATTCGTGAAGTGTTAGCAGATCATGTGATAGAATGACAGGTCATTCCATCTGTCTCAAAAGGTTAGCAAAATTTATATACATAAGTCGATATATAGTGGGATTAATCATATATGGTTCCTAAAATGGACTTATACTTTATATATCATACTACTTAATATAATAAAACTAGTTTCTACTAAACAGGGACTTCATGTAGGTCAGTGGTAGGCGATAAAGGCCAGTCGCACTTCGGTTGTGGGTTCGATTCCTACAGCCTTGCCCGACGTGATGGGCTGTCGCCCGTCCTGCAGGTTGTCCTTTTTCTAAAACTACATTACTATTACATCCCATCAATAATATCGAAAATATTCTATCCTTAAACAATACTAACTTATGTCCAACATAATCCATTCTAATATTTAGGCTTATCCATAATATTGCAGTCCACTCTCACAACATAGTGAAAATGATTACCAGAGATTTAACACCATCATCAATCCCCGTATATCATAAGATATGTTTTTTTGGTCACATTCCAAACATTCAAAGTCCTTAATCATGTATTCTCTTGAAAACCTTAGTGAAAACATGAATGCAGTTAAAATTTAACACTTTCCACATACCAAAATCCTCAAAATTCTATATACTCAAACAATGATATCACTTAGTCCTTATATCAATCATGAGCTCATGAATACTGTTAAACATTTCATTTTCTCGTTTTCCCTTTATTATGTGTATATCATCTTATTTCCAAAAATATTTGAATCACTTTGAATACCACATTAGACCAATACATAAATATTCCAATATTTTATGATACAACATTATTTTGGAAATACCATTACATAAACACTTAATCATTCCACCACATCGTTATCATATTCAACATCACCAATGGTGAGCGGTTGCTCATGTCGATCATCACTAACCCTTGGATTAGGGCATTTATTAGCATAATGCCCCATTTCCTTTCACTTGAAGCATTGAAGTGTTGGTGGTGCGTTCTCTGCAATGTTTGCTTTATTCACATCATTAGAATCCCTTTTTCCATTACATCGACACTCAGCTACTCGATGACCTTATTTTCCACACTTAAAACATTTTCTAGTCCCTTTAAGACAATCTCCACCATGCTTCTTTCCACACTTTGTGCCTAAGGAAACATTCATCTTCTTTTCACCATTATTCTGATATTTCTCCTTGAACTCCATCTTTCGTTTCTTGTCAAAACCATGAGATTGATATGTAACACCAACTTCCATTTCTACCTTGATAGCACAACGCACAATTTCTTCATAGCTACTAAAGTCTCTTATAGCTAATGCCCTTCGAAGACTTGGTTTTAAGCCACTGAAAAATCGATCAACTTTACTTTAGGTTGGATGATAATTCCAGATGCATACCTTGCAAGTCTTGTAAAATCCGCTTCGTATATACCAACAGATTCATCATCCTTTTGCTTTAGTTCAAGAAAATCCTTCTCCATCTTTGTTCGAAGAATACGAGGGAAGTACTTACTGAAAAACATGTTCTTGAACTCATCCCATTCCATGGACTCAACTTCATACCTTTGCCTCGTATTCTTAATAAGATTCCACCATTGATCAGCTTCACCTTCCAAACGATATACTGCTAAGATGACTATATCATGCTCAGAACATTGAAGAACTGAAAATATCTTTTCAGTGGTACTGATCCATTGTTCAGCAACAAGTGGATCAGAAGGCCCACTGAAAGAAGGTGGACGTTGCCTCATGAAGGACTCAATAGAATACTGTTCCCTTCTCTGCTCATTTGTAAGTCCAGAATGATTCATAGCTTGTGTAATTATAGCAATAAGATTTTGCACTCCATCTACCATAACATTTGTTTGTTCAGGAGGGAAATCATTGCATTGTCCATTTCATTGATCAACACGGTTCCTTCGGGTTCCAGCCATCGTCTAAAACCCAAAAAGAATAGTGTGAGAGGCAAAAATCATGCTAGGGAAAACAACCTAATAAAGGGGGAGTACCTTCAATATCTATCATCTTAGGTTTAATTCTATGATCGTTAGCGTAATTATAGTACTATAACCTATACATATACTTAACCTTAGAGACATCCCTAGACACACCTTAGAAATATCTCTAGGGATCTCACTAAAGTTCTCGCATCCTAGTTTCCAAAGGTTGACTAAACCTTTCCTCTGATACCAACTGTAGAGACCCGTAGCTTGACGTACATGGACATTAAATTACTTTTGCGGAATACTTAGTACATAACAAAAAAAACACACACAAGGATCGTAATAGTTTAGTGTCTTTGGAAACTCGGAACATAATCTTCTAATCGTCGTGAAAGATCTTCAATATCTCCCATAAAGATCTTCCCGTTTTTACCTAAAACCTTTCTTTATATCCTGGGGAAAAGAAAACATAAAAGGGTGAGCTCAAATGTTCAGTAAGGGTAAACAAAAAATTATCAATCACATCATATACATAAGAACATAGCTTTTGGAAATCTTAACCTGCAAAAGAGCTCATAATATCATAACATGGGATAAATCATAGAAGTGAAATGTAATCCCAATAATCATAAATTAAAACATGACACTTTGTGGCATACACACATAATCATAGATAATCATTTCTTGTTAGTCAAGACTCATTACCAAGACTATCTTAGTGGACAAAGTCCCTTTCTGAATCGAGTAGCCCTCGTTTCAGTCCTGTTTCACTGAACCGGTATAACCTACCATTTCAGCCATGTCTATCTCATGAGATATAAAATCTTTACCCAATGCATTGGAGGGAGATATAGGTCCCACCCATCTTATAATGAATCCATTATTATGTGTGCCACATAATCATAAATCATACATCATCGCATAACACATGTAACAAAAATAGGATTCTTGAAACATCATGACATCATAAAACAAACCATATAAGATAAAGGAATTCATAAAAATATTTCCATCACAACATAATCAAACCAATGTAATAATAGGGATAAAAACAGAACCCTTTTATTATCTTTGATGGAAAATAATTTTGATAAAATACCTGAACTACATTCTTGAGGAAAATATCCTTTCTACTTAAAAAACATTTTTCCTTTCATAACATGTCATACGACTTTAAAATAAAAGATATTGATTAAAAATAAACTTGAAAACTTATAAAGGAAGCTTCTTGGAAATAATGTTTTAAAAATCCATTCTTGCTGTATAAGTTAAATAAAACATTTTCGTACTTTTGTCGGAAAAGTCAAAAAGTACCTCGTACGAAAAACGACAAAAGATTCCTTTCATATCTTTTACAACAACAAAAACTTACCGAAGGGTAAAATTGGATATAAAATTTTGTAGAAGGAGGGAAATAATATTACATATTGATGGAACATGGATGTGGATGATAAAATATACCCCAGTAATTACCAAAGTAAAAACAATCTCGGATAAAAGTGAGATTGTGATATTTCTCTTACCTTAGGTCTGACTTGCTTTGTGAGTGTCCGAACCTCGTGTATATGATTTAAATAATGTCATTGACTTATTACAGAATCATATTCACTGTTATGATATCATATATGGTTCACTTATGACTTTATATTACCCGTTCTTTTGTAAATTCTATGTTAAAGAAGCGTTTTGGGTAAAATCGTCTCATTTGTCGTTCGTGTTTTTAACTTTTAATTATTCATATGATTACTTAGATCATGATTACTTAATTCCAGAATATAAAACATGATATATATATATATATATATATATATATATTCAGAATATACATATATAATAAATCAGTAAATGGAAAGAAATACACCGTTCATGGAGACGGTAGTCCGTACGTACGCATGAACGCTGTTTTCGTTTCCTTATTGAATTGAATGGAATTAAGTAGATGAAATACATTTAAATATAAATAATTCCAGTATCATTATTAGGTCATATATTTCATTTGTACTTATTATATATACATTATAATCATTCATGAATGGTTAATCATTGAGAATGAATCTCATCGCGTCGTGGAGACGGTATTCCGTACGTACGCACGAGCGATGATATCGTTCCCATGGTCGTGGAATTGTGTTGAAGTGTATGTATACTATTTCAGTATCAATATCAACATATAATAATCATATATAGTTACTCATTACACCTTTATACCCACCCAATTAAGGTGGTGGAGGAAAATAGATTACACCACGGCGTGGAGACGGTATTCCGTACGTACGCACGCGCGATGATTTCCTTTTTCCGTAGGATGGATAAAAGTATAATTAGAGTTGTTTCATATTTATAATAACATATCAGTATATACGAAATACTGATGTTATTAATTTATCATGAAACAACTAAAGAAGAAGAAGTTGAAGAAGAAAGAAATTGAAAAAGATCGGTAATGGATATTACCTCTTTTTGACGCGCCTTTTCTTAGCCTCCACTTAAAGAACTAAGGATGGTCTTTGAAGAATACCAGGACCTCTATGATGATACTAGGGAAGTGGAGAGGTGAAAATGGCAGGGGTTGGCCGAGCTTGAGTGCTCAAATTGGTGTGAGGAGGAGGGGGATGAGGTTCCCTTTTATAAGGGAGGAGAGGGGCACCTTAGGAATATCTCAAAATATTATTTTATATTAAAGTCAAAATCGGTTTATAATGGTTCCAAAGGGTCTTATTTCGAAGCTACAGTGGGTATGGGTTGAAATCCTATCAACCAATAGGATTTAGACAAGTTTAGGTTATTATTTTAACCTTATCAATTAGATTTAACTCTAAGTTAAATAATTTAACTTTTACCGTGTCTTTTTGTTTTCTTACACTATATGGATAATAAACATACAATAACATGCCAAACGAACCCCAAATTGTTTATTATTAATATATATATCCTTGTCTATGTCATTTGGCCGAACCATAGATTTTTAGGAATAAAATAACAATTAATTATATAATATTTGATTTAAAAACTATTTTGTGTCAATTTTGAAACTATTTGATATATGATTTTTGTGAAAGTCATAACAGAATTATATGTTCGAAACAAGTTGATTAAAGCAACACTAATATATCATAGTAACCTAGAAAATTAGTTTAATTCATAAAAAGTCTCAAATTACATTTATTTTTGTGTTTATAACATCAATTATGTCAATATTTCATTAATAAGATAATTACTGCATCATCATTGTGTCATAAATAAATTAAATTATTTAATGTCTAAAAATTACAAATAAAATACCATTATATCGGAAATATTTCTAGATTTATAATGAATATTTATAGTCGAATTTATCTTATTTAGAACCCCATATTAAAAATGTTTTAGTAAATAAACTTTGATTTTAACTCTTTTAACCCTTCTTTAAATAAATTAATAATAAATGTCCTAATCTAATCCAAGTGGGCCTAAATGGTCATATTTTATTCCTAAGTTTGTTTTTGGTCGAATTACACTTGTCCAATAGAATTAGGACATGTGTTAGGGTAATAATAATATCATTTCTACCCTTAATTACCCTATTTACTTTTAACCGTGGTAAAAAAAAAGTGAAAAGTTACTATTCACCAAAAATTATTTTCATCTCATTGAACCACATTTTACTTACTGACATCAACCGTGTCTCTCGGATTTTTGAAATTCCATTCACAGAAACGGTAAAATTATGTTTTATGCAAAATTCAGTTTTTAACCTACCACTTAGTGGTTTCACTATTCATCAAAAATTGAAGTTTTTCAGAAAAATGACAAAATTTCATCCTAAGCTATATTTCATATTCCAAATTCAAAAATGATTTCTATTTTTCCAAATTCATAACATAGAAGTTGCATTAATTAATTTTATAATTAAATCCCACTGTTAGAACAAATAGCGTGTTTTTAAGAAACAGTATCTATCAAAAGATTGACACTTGTTTATGTCTGGTTTAAATGTGAAATTACATCCAATGAACAACATTGTATTAAATTGTAAAAATATATTCTAAATATACTTTAAAACCACTCAAATTAATAATTTATCACTATTAATTATTTCGATTAAAAAAGTTGTTTTTAATTATAATTTAGTAATTTCCACTATTCATCAGAATATGAAAGTTATCCGAAAAGTACCAAAATTTCACCTTAGGCTAAATTCGATACTCCGAATCCAAAAATGAAGTCCATTTTGAGAGCTAAAATTTCTAAAATTTTAAAAGGTTGTTATTACTATTCATAACGGCTAGTTATAATAATATTTTAATAGAATATCATTGTTTCGTGAAACTCAATATTGCGTACTACACACGCTATCGAGGAAGGTTGTGATTGCGTGTAATGCAAGGTAAGTCAAAGATGCGTGTTGTGCAAGCTCCTTTTTGTGTAGTGTACAACACAAGACATTAATAAAATTATAAAGAATATTTTTTTTATTAAATCTCGGGCTGTTACATACATCGTGTAGTTTTAAAGAACATGCCGTGTAGTTTTTCTTTTATTTGATATATTAGAAGGGGGTCACGTTCCATATTCAGAAACACCTTATTCTTCCCGTGTTTAGTACAGGATTGCACCAGAATGACAGATGAAGTCAGATATCTTTATTATCTATCTGAGCTTCAATGGAGACATCATCAGGTGTATTGGAATCTTAACAGTGAGTTATCAAAACCACTAGATCCTTTCTCCATGACTCCTTCTCTCAATTGTGTTATCAAGTGATGTGAATTTTTTGTCTGTTTTGAAGATATACGATGTTCTAGGATGATTCAAAGGAAAACTTTCAAGTATATCAATTGTACGAAAATGAGGTAGATGGTTTGTCACTTTAGATATTTTTCATTGGATTAAATATTCTAAAATTGTTGCATTCCCACATTTTTGGTATTGCTTGATTTGTAATTTAGACCTGTAATTGCCTGTTATGGTTTGGCTGATTGATAAAGGGTTTTTTCTTATGTGTAAGGTTAGATACTTTGTTTAAGGGATACACATTGGTTGTGTCTCCCTTGATTGATTTTTATGACTGTTTGGTCTAGGGTTATTATGAGTCGTACCACGTTTTCCATGCCTTGTTTTATTAGGATGGAGTTTAAATGCTTATGTGAAATTCTAGCGATATGCACTGTGAATGTTTACACATATAGTATTTATTGATTAAATGAACTTATTTGATATTATATGTGTGATATTTATTTTTCCAATGGACTGTGAGAGCCTTGGACTGAGAAAATTGAGGGAACATATAGATTATTTGCATAGTAGCAGGAGATACTTGTCATAGATAGTTGACCTGATGGGATAATACTACGAGATCTTTCTTAAGTGGTCATTTATATTTCATGATATGTTGGAACTATGGTTTAAACCATGACAGATTTTCCAAAGGGTTTTTTTTAATGAATAGACGCTATATTGGACCAAAGTGGTTAGACCGTGAGATATTTCCTAAAGGTTTGTTTGTGAATAATTGAATGATTATGATGAGTCTGCCAAGCCAGAGAAAATAAAGATGGATTCAGTATTACTTGATTGTTTAAAGAGACTTATAAGACATATGTTTGGTTACTATACATGGGGAATATAGAGCATAGGATACATCCCAAGGTTACATGATTAAATGGGTAAAAAATAATTGTTTAAGGAATGTAATTCAAAACTATAAGATTGTTTACATTTGAGTACTTCCAAGTTTATTACTTCATTTTTTTATATTACCTTCTATATATATATATATTCACTGACATATAGAAACAAATATTTTGGTGGTTGCCTTATGGGATTTGTCTCACACCCTATTTGGGTCAAGTGTTGGACCAACATATTATGTTATTACAAGTATAGATAAGGGAAATCATCCTCCTTCATCGGGTACTTGATTTTAGTCAGATCTAGAGAGAATGAGACCAATTTGAGGCTTGCGATGCTGCTGGAGTTTTAATTTTTTCTTTTGTACATTGGATTCTGTATTGATTTACATCATTGTGACTTGTTTGGATTCTTTATTAGATATATATTCCATGAATTATATATATATATATATATATTGTATTCGGTTTGACATACGTTCAGTCTTATGCTATTTACATTTGTGGTTTTACTGCTTCGGCTATGTACTCTACCAATGATGGAATAGTTCCCCCAATGACTTACCTTAACCATCATTGCTAGTCAGAAGCCTCTGGTATTTGGGGAAATGCGCTTGAGGTTATATGAATTTCTAGGTTTGAGGGACTTATGGGTGGAACACAGATCCGGGATGTTATAAAGTGGTATCATAGGGCTTTCGTTCCAACTTTGTCTTACTATTGGGATACATTAGAAAGGGATAGGAAGGAAATGGAGTTTGGTAACTAGTTTTTCCCATGAGGAACTTCCCAGTGTATAGGGAAAATCCAAATTACCTAGAATTCAATTGTAATTTTTGGGTTATGAACAATTGTATTTTATTTGATTTCACCATTAGAAGAAACACTGGTTTTGTACTATTAGTATTGATATCATTGTGGTTATATTTTATTTCAATACATTGAGATGATGGTACACCATCTCATGAATCATATAGGAACTTGTTTGAAATCAAATGTTATTCATTCTTTCCATGCCATTTAGAGAGAATTGTTGATGGATGTTGTTTTGATAGATTTTGTGATACAAATACCTTCTATTTTGATAGGGTATTGATATATGTAATGTTTCTTTTGGATTGATTCCAAGATTTTGTCATTGAGGTGTTATGGGCCATCTTGGATCAAAATTTGGTGGATCATTTTTTAACTTTAATTTAATTTTGTTAAGATACGAATAAGGATTCAAAAATTTGATTCATGGGGAGTATGGACTCTCAAGAACCAGAACATGGAATTCAATGGAAAAATATTAATATTTTGGGGATTTGGATAAGTTTTAGAAGATTATTGTTTGAAAAAACCACAAAACATGATATGCAATGCTATAAACTCACGCCATGTGTTCTTCTGTTCTAGAAGAAATGAATTTTCTTAAGTACAAACCATGTACCATATGAAAACATTGTGTAGTTATTGACCATGTGACCTACTCTTTGAGAAGACACATGGTGTGGGTAATTTTTTGGTAGAAAAATCTATTTGTTGGGAGTACACGTCATGTTGTAGTTGACTGTGTATCTATCCATGTGACTAATGACACATATGGATGGAATATTTTTTGTACATGTTGTGTCTAGAGTGTTCACGTCGTGTAGTGTTACACCAATAGAACTGTGTAGTTCTATCCTTTTTGAAGTACCTAGGCCAAAGGGAATATTCATGTACATACCATTTCTCAGGAGTAACATGGTGTGTGTTTGGGGTGTTACATGACATGGTTGGCAGGGTTACACACCCATGTTAATGTTTAAGGGAACACACTGAGTAGTGGGTCTACACAATGTGTAACCTTCTTTTGAAAAACAAGAATTCTTTCCTTCACATTTTCCATTCCTTACCTTCTGAGTTATAGTTTTCATAAATTTCATACTGAGGGTTGTTCTTGACCTTGAAGAGTCATGCCACCAATATGTCCTCTACTTGCACACTAGGAACATGGAAATGATCAAACACTGGAAATGGTAGATCGAGGACTACCAGCAAATCCTCCCATCGTTCCCATCATGGAACCATCTATAATAACAGACATATGTGATAATGCAATGTTTCGTGAAGTCTTTAATAGGATGACACAAACTTTTTATGGAGCACCACATCCTACCCCGATTATTGTAGAGCTGATGCAGGTGTTCCAACAGTAGCATCCTCCCACTTTTTCAAGGGATGGTGGACCACAGGATGAAGAGTCACCGTTGGGGGTCATTATTTCTACCTTCATGCTTCTGGAGATGCCTTATGATAGTAGAGTGATGATCGCAACTTACATGCCACATGATTCCATTTATAGATGGTGGAATGTTAACTCACAAGAGGGATATCATTAGGATATGACTTTGGAAGAGTTATATAGGACCTTCTATGATTACATATACCCTGATACATTGAGGGTTGACCGATCCTGGGAGTTCACGCATTTCGATCAAGGTTCTATTTCAGTGATGGATTAATCTTTTCACATTACAGAGCTTCATCACTTAACCTCTATTTTGGGGGGTGATGAGTTATAACTAGCTAGGAGATTTGAGTATGGTCTCAGTTATGACATTCTATTGGAGGTAAATGTTTTCAGGATGACTTTGGTGACTACTATATTAAACTAGGCCCTGATTACCGAGTGAAATCTGAGGGATTTTGGAGCAGTGATCTAGGGAGGGTCAGCATCCAGGGCTGGTACTCCTTTGACCAATATTAAGAAGCACCATTGTGATATTTCATGTGATCTATCTTTAGGTATCTAGGTGAGGTGCTACAAATGAGGGAAGAGTCAGAACACAATATCACAGTGCCTGAGAGACCCATTCATCTACCGATCTTGCGGCAGGATGGGCTATCTTTATCATTTTTTTTTGGATTTTCTCACCAGAAGCTAGGGAGAAGGGATCTGTTATCACACTATGTACAAGAGCAGGGCCACCATTTGTTCATAAGTTAGGGAAGTACAGTTCTTCAGTCCATTTTGGCAGAGGAGGTGGCCAAGGGTGTAGTTCAGAGAAGATAGATTTCCAGTGAAAGGAAGGTGGATTAGCTCAGGGCATCTAGGTAGGGTTTCAAGGCCATGGTACTGGTCAGACATTTTTAATGGAGTAGACTCAACAAGAGAATGATCCAAGACCTTATATGGTTAGAGGTTTGATCCTAGATGCATATGTTTTAGCTTCTGATCTTTTTGAAAAATGGGATTCCAATAGTTTTATATCAATTTCCATTATGGAGAGCCTTAGGATCTTTATATTTACTTTTGATGATGTTATGATTATAGGAACTCCCTTGGGGATTAGGAAGAGTAGTGTACATCAATAGAAGGAGTGACCTCTTGATATTGGAGGGTGTCACTTCTTATGGGACATCTATGTCATATAGATGATAGACTTTGATTTCATTTTAGGAACGGTCTGGTTTTCCTATTTTTTGTCCTTTGTAGACTGTTATCATCACAGGGTGAGATTCACATCATCAGAGGGAAGATACATTATACACAAGAAAGAATGGGATATCCAGGAGATTAGAGTGGGACCTGAGCATCATGGGTTGGAAGGAATTATAGCTCAGATATTTGTTTATATCTGGATGACCAGGGGACTTCACAAATATTCTTTCTTCTAGTGTTGGATTGTTTTTGAGATGCCTTCCAAGTTGACTTTTCAGGTTTACCACCATATAGAGAAGTATATTTCTCTATTGATCTTGTTCCAGGAGTGGAATAGGTGTCCATTCCTCCTTATAGGACTGTTAAACTAGAGTTAAAGGATCTAAATAAGAAGTTAGAGGAGTTGCATGAAAAGTATTTCATCTAACCCAGTACATATCCTAAGGGTTCACCTATCCATTCTGAAAATAAGGTGGATGATACCTTTAGACTTTGGGTGTATTTCCAGAAGCTGAACCAGTTAACATTCAAGAGAAGATATCCCTTATTGAGTATTTATGATCTCTTTGATTAGCTTCGAGGAGCCTGGGTGTTCTCAAAGATTGAATTGAGATCCGGATATCATCAGTTGCAAATTATACCATCAGATATACCACTTATGGACTTTTGGATCTGGTATGACCAACATGAGAATTTGGTTATGACGTTTGGTCTCACGAATGAACCAAAATTTATCATGGAACTGATGAACTAATAATTCCATCCTTTATTTGATTCATTTGTATTAGTTTTCATGGATGATATCTTGGTTTAATTTCACAGTCGACACGACCATGCCATACATCTTGAGATAGTATTGAGTACATTGAGAGAGAATCAACTATTTGATAAACTCTCAAAGTGACACTTTTAGATGGACTAGTATCATTTCTTAGGTCATGTAATCTCAAAAACAAAAGTATACGTAGTCCCATATAAGGTGAGGGCGATAGTTACATGGGAGCTGTCGAAGAAAGTCTTTGAGGTACAGAGTTTTCTGAGGTTGTATAGTTACTACAGACTCTTTATTGAGGACTTTTCACACTGAGAGTCACCAGAGAAGGGCCTAACTATGATGGGTGTGAAGTATTTGTGTATATATTCTTATGTGTCATTCTTTCCGGAGCTGAAGAGGAGATGGACTTTAGCACTAATACTAATTTTTCCAGAACTCATTAAGAGTTACACAATTTACTGTGATGAACTAGGTATCAGACTATGAGTAGTGATTATGCAGGGGAAAGGATTCGTTCTATTTGGGTATCGGTAGTTGAGGACACATGAGAGGAACTACCCTACACAAAATCTCGAGTTAGCTGTAGTTGTTAATTATTTGCGTTGTTGCAGACATTACCTTTTGGGAGGGCATTTTGTGTTGTACAAAGACCACAAAATTCTCAAATACATCTTTTCTCAGCATGATATGAATTTGAGCCGACAATAATGGGTTGAGTACCTTTAGTATTTTGAATTTGTTCTTGCCTATAATCCTGGGAAAGGCAACATTGTGGCTAGTGCATTAATTAGGAGGAGTTAGATCCAGGATGTTTAGTAGGCCCTTAGTGAGTGGCAGTTTATGGATATATTTCCTAAGATGCATCATGGAGGTGCACGACAGATAGGGTCATACATTTGTTTCCTCTATAGATGTTACCTCTACTCTTCTGGATCAAGAGATGTGGTAGTTATCAGATTTTGAAGACCTAGTTCAATGAGAGTGTGTTTCAGGCGGGGACCCTACTTCTGGATGGACCATAGTTGAGGATGAAGTTTTTCATTTTCATGGGAACTTATGGGTGTTATCCGACATACATGAGGAGTTGTTGTGAAATTTTCATGCCTCTAAATGTGTAGTTCATCATGATCTCCCCAAGATGTATTTAGATCTACATGATTAGTATTGGTGGCTAGGCATGAAAAGGGATGCAGTTGGTTTTGTTATGAGATGTTCCATCTGTCAAAAATTGAAGGTGGAGAATAAGTGAATAGCAGTGCTATTACAGCAGTTTCCCATTCCCGAGTGGAAGTTGAATGATGTCGCAATGGATTTCATGATGGGTTTACCAAGTCTTCCTCGAGGAAATGATGTTGTATGGGTTGGTTTTGACTAAATAACAAATGTTTCACATTTCCTACCGATCAAGGAAACTATTAGTATTGATGAGCTACGAAATTTGTACATCTAAGAGACTGTACATTTGCATAGGGTTCCACAATCTATCATTTTAGATAGGGATTCCTAGTTTTCATCTCATGTCTAGAAGGGACTATAGAGGGATTTGGGCACACATGTACTTCTGAGTACAAATTACCATCCCCATATAGATGGTCAGTCTAAGAGAACGATTCATGTTTGGGAGGATATGCTTCGATCTTGCATCTATGATTTTGGGGGTTATTGTGAGAGAAAAATACAACCTACTGTAATTTTCATAAAATAATAGTTTTCAAGAGAAAATTTATATGGTTCCTTATGAGGCTTTGTATGGTGGGACATGTCGATCACCCCTATGTAGGCTGGAGGAAGGAGAGATAGCTATGTTGGGACCTCATCTTGTCCAAGAGACCACTAAGTAGGTGGAGTTGATTCGGAAGAGGATGGATACTAAAATGTTTCAATAAAAATATTATGCTGATCAAAGGAGATAACATCTGGAGTTCAAGGTTGGAGATCATGTTTTCTTACATACCACACCGAGATTTGGACACACGAGGATATGGAGACAGTGAAGGCTTTTACCAAGACACATCGGTCTGTTTGAGTTTTTGGAGTGGTCGGGCCGGTTGCCTATCGGTTGAAGTTACCTTAGAGGTACTGGGATATGCTCGATGTCTTTCATGTTTCTCAGCTATGACGTTTCCTTTCATTCCCATCTCATGTTTTTCCTCCAGAGGAGGTTGAGTTGGAGGTGGATTCATCCTACAAGGAGCACCCTATTTGGATTTTGGATTGTAGCATGAATGTTCTACATGGTCGGTCTGTTCCTCTTGTACATTTTCTATGGCATCATGAGAGAGTGTTGGAGGATACATAGGAGAGGGAGGTAGATGTGCAATCTCAGTGGCCAAAGTTATTCACATATTCTTCTTCACCACCCATGGAATGGAAAATTTGGGACAAATTTCTTTAAGTGGGGAATTTGTAAGAACCCAAATCATTATTTCAGGTATGGATCTTGTTTTTGGATGTTTTTTAAGAAAAAAGGAAGAAAAGGGGATTTTCTAAGTACACGTTGTGTACTTATATGTACACATCATGAACCTAGCATGCTGCGTACAACAGTGTTTGACCATATAACAACCGAATACATGGTTGTGTGGTGACCTAGTATACCCGATTAAGTCAGGGGCCGATTAAGGCTACTACAAAGTATATTGTTTTAAAAAACACACAATGTAGTGTTTATCTTATTTCATATATCAGAAGGGGGTCACATCTCATTTCCAAAAACACCTTTTTCTTCCAGTTTTTTTTACATGAGTGCTCCAGAATGACGGATGAAGTTGTATCTCCCGATACTCCAACTGAGCTCCAATTAAGACATCATACAGTGCGTTGAAATCCCAACGATGATTTATCGAAACCCCTAGATCCTTTATTCATAATTCCTTCTCTCAATTGGGTTATCAAGTGTTGAGTGTTTTTTACCATTTTGTAGATCTACACCGTTCTAGGTCAACTCAAGGTTCAATGTTCAAGTATATCGATCTTACAACATAGAGGTACATGGTTTGTTCCTTTTGATGTTTTTATTTAGATTATATATACTAAAAGTGACGCATGCCTACATTTTGGGAATTGGTTGATTAGGAATTTAACCATGTTATTTCTTATTATGGTTTGGATGATTGATAAAGGGTTTTTTCTTATGTGTATGGTCAGATATTTTATCTAAGGGACCCCCATTGGGTGTTTTTACCTTGACTGATGATTTTTTAGCATTTTTTATAGGTTTCCTATGAGGTGTACCTTATTTTACATGACTTGTTTGATTAGGATGGAGTTTAAATTATAATGTGAAATGCATGTGATATGAATTGTGAATTTTTAACCATGTAGTAGTTATAGATTAAATTAGCTGATTTGATATGATATGCACGGTATTTATGTTTCCAATAGACAATGAGAGCCTTAGACCAAGATACTGAGGGGACTTCCAGATTATTTTCAAAGGCCTATGAGATCATTGGTGTAGATAGTTGACCTAAGGGGATTAGACTGTGAGAGCATTCCCAGGTGGACGTCTATATTTGGTGCTATGTTTGACCAAAGGTGTTGTATCATGAGAGCTTTCATAGAGGGTCATTTTTTAATAATTGAATGTCAATGATGAGTTAACCAAGCCAATGCAAAATATTTGATTCAGTCTTACTTGATTTTTTAAATAGTCTTCTGAGACATCGATTTTGTTACTTTACATAGGGGATACATAGCTCAGGTGAGATCCCAGGATTATACGATTCAACAAGTGAATAATAAATGTTAATTGAATGTAATTGAAAACTGTAGGATTGTTTACTTTTTAGTAATTCCTAGTTTATTTCTTCATTTTTTCATACTACCTTCAATATATATTCCCTAATAGATATGCACAGATGTTTTGGGGGTTTCCTAGCAGAATTCATCTTACAACCTAGTTGGTTCATGTGTTAGACCCAAAAAAATTATACTATTGTAGGTATACATAAGGACAAACACCCTTCTTCATTAGCTACGTTATTACGATTGGAGATATAGATAATGGGACTACGATGAGTTATGTGATGCTATTAGAGTTTTACTTGTCTCTTTAGTAATTTTTTTTCTAAATTTCGTTCCAGAATTTGGATTTGTTTGGCTTCATTCTTAGATTCATATTTCACGCATCATGTATATATATTGTGAATTATGTTGGATTTACATTAAGTCTCCCACTGTTTACTTTTTATGGTATTACTACTTCCTCTTTTGTTTCATATTTAGATTTCGTTATGTACATTGCCAATATGGATATAGTTTTACCAATGTCTTACCTTATCCCTCACCTATAGTCGGAAACCTCAAGAATTTTTGGAAATGTACTTGAGGTTATGTGACCAACTGGGTTCAGGGCACTTTTGGGTGTCACGTGGATATCAGACATTACATGGGAAATTATTGCATCCTATGAATATAAATCATCTTTATATCATAATTTGTGGACTAAAATTCATTGAGAATCTCATCATACTTCACTTTGCTTAATTTGATGCAAATATTAGCATGGATTGGATTTCCTTATATAGAGCCAACATATATTTTCATAAGAGGGAAATAAATCTCCATATGTTGAATCGACACCAGATTCTATACATGTGTAAGGAGGAAGATGAATCTTCATTAGAACCATCATATCAAGCATGGATATTAAATCCCTATGACCACACGTATGTTTCTAATATAATCGATTCTAATGAAGGAACCATCTTCGATGATATTCCTCTTGTGAGGGAATTCACTGATTAGTTTTCCAACGAATTTTCTAGTCTTCCTCCTAATAGAGATATTGAATTATCGAATGATCATATACATAGGGCATTTCCTATATCCAAGACTCCATATGGAATGGATATTTTAGATCTTGAGGAGCTAAAAAACAACTATAGAAGAATCTAGATAAATGGTTCATACACCCAAGTGCTTCACCATGGGGTGCACCAGTCCTCTTCATCAAGAATAATGATGGGTCAATGCACCTTTTCATTGATTATCACAAGCTCAAAAAAACACTGATAAAGAACAAGTATTATTTTCAAAGAATTTATGATTTGATTGATCGGCTACATGGATTATAATACTTCTCCAAGGTGGATCTACAATAGAATATTACCAAGTAGGGGAGAAGAAGGATGATTTCCCCAAAATTGATTTTTTACAAGGTAAAGGCCCTATGAATTCATAGTATTTCCTTTCAGACTCACTAATGCATTATAAATCTATATAGACTTGATTAATAAGGTCTTTAGAAATTAACATGCAAAATATTTGG
The DNA here is from genome assembly GCA_963277665.1 of Viscum album. Taxonomy (NCBI): domain Eukaryota; kingdom Viridiplantae; phylum Streptophyta; class Magnoliopsida; order Santalales; family Viscaceae; genus Viscum; species Viscum album. The sequence continues at coordinate 586,684,272 of OY728130.1, forward strand.
TAGTCATTATAGACGATATTAAAATATACTCTAAAACTAAGGAAGATCGTAAGGATCATCTAAGCACTATACTAGAGACCTCGCAAAAGAATAACCTCTATGAAAAGTATAGAAAATGTGAGTTCTGGTCAAGGAAGTATCAATCTTGGGAAATATGATCAAAAAATGGGATATATGTGGATCCTTCCAAAAAAAAGAAATTGATGGTGGTTGAGGTCATCATCTATGATAGATATTCATAGATTCATGGGGTTAGCAGGATATTACCACCAATTTGTGAGAAATTTCTCATGATTTTAAAACCTTCTTATCAAGATAAATCATAAGGGAGTTATGTTATCATGGAATGGTGAATGTGAATAAAACTTCATGGAGTGGAAGAAGAGACTTTTCACTACCCCTATTCTCACACTACCCAAAAGTGAGGAGCTTTTCAAAATCTTCAATGATGATTAGAAGATGGTGATGTGTTGTGCGTTAATACATAATGAAAAATTCATTTCCTATGGCTCAAGGAATTTAAATGTTAATGAGTAGAACTATACCACACATGATATGGAGTTGGAAGATGTGATCGTTGCACTGAAAATATGGTGACATTTCTCTTTGGGTAAATGTGTGTAATATATACGAATCAAAATAGTTTCAAATATATATTCACATAGTAAGAGCTGACTATTCACTAATGATTATGGTTATAACTCATGAAGGAGTATGACTGCTCAATCCATTACCGCCCTAAGAAATTGAACAACATGGAGTATTTTCTAAGTAAAAAGGACCCAGTAATTCTATCATTGATGAGAATTGAAAAGGAGTCAATCTTTTTGGATTAGATGAAAATGGACATGACAATCATACATAAGGGAACATAATCAGTCCTTTCAAAAATTATTTTTCAAATTTCTCTTTTGGACAGGTTAAAGTATGCTATAAAAGATGATGTTGGAGTTAAGAATAAAGTGGAATGTATCAAAAAATGGAAATCCTCTAAATTCAATGTTAACTAAAAATTATTTGTTATGTGTTCCATCAAATTTGGAGTTAAAGATAGAAATTTTGGAAGATGCACATAGTTCGAATTTAAGCATTCACCCAGGAAACACAAAGGTGTATCGAGATCTCTGAGAGCATTATTAGTGGGATAATATGAATAAGGATATCGCTGACTATAAATCAAAGTGCCTGGTATGTCAGCAAGTTATGTCTGAGTGGAATAAGTCTAAGGGAATGATTGAACTATTGGATAAAGCCCTCTCTTATAAATAGAACCCGGTAAAGATGTTAGATCATAGAGAAAAATTTCTACAAAAAAAGATGATACCCCTCATCAATGTGTTGTGGAAAAACCACACGTTTGAAGAAGCGATGTGGGAATAAGAGGAAGTGATGAGGTAGAGTTACGATCATAAGTTTTAGTGCGCCAACGTTAATTTTTTATTAAAACAATCACTTTTAAGGGGAAAGTGGGAGCCCTCATAGCTTAATAGTTTTATTACCAAAGGATACGACAGATTTGTTAGAGAAAAGAGTTGGCTGTTTGGAAACATTTTCCCTAAACAAAACCCAGGGAATATCATTTACCTGAGTGCTGTGAGGATCCATCAAGGTACCCTAGAATAGAACTGCCATGTTGTACCAATATTTCCCATATTTCGCCTTGCTAATCTTCCCATTTTGAAGCCTCTATGTAGAATGTGAGCCTACTTATAAGCTCACCCACCTTGCTATTTTGTAGTTCCCACCTAGATCGGTCAGATATTTTACAGTTCCTTAATTTACAAAGTATCTTCAACCATTTCCTCGTCCAAATGCATGAGTAAAACCCTATGTTCCAGCACTGAGGCCACCCACCACTGATAATTCACTTTGGAACCTTCTTCATGTTGTTTCCCCTAACAACCCAACTGCACACCACATGTGGGAGGAACTAGAGAAGCAGCCTCACACCATGCCCTTACCAGGTCCTTGGTGATGGTAGTCACCTCCTGTTTTCTAGGGTATTTTGGCATGTTCTGGGATGAGGTTCCAACTATTGTAGAATCCTTCGGTGACAACTTTCCCCTGCACACAGATCTTGTAATGGGGGGCTAGGAAGGCTTTAGTAATCCTACCATCTATGCACCCTCTAATTATCTGAAATGAATCCATATGAATCCATGGTTTTGTTCTTTCCCTTCCATATAGAGGATCTAATATATTCCTCCTATAAGGCTATTTCCTTAGAATCATCATGGTCCGAAGCCTCAACCATTTCTTCTTGGGATGTTCCCATTTCAACTAGAGTGCCCTGTCTGTGATCCCCCATGCTGCGTCCTCACTGTTAAGGTGATGTTCTTCACCAAGAACTAAAAAACGATTCTAAGAAGTCCCGATTGGCCCCCAGCATTGAGCTTGTCAGCATAAGAGGATGCATGCGGGGCCTGCTTTGGCTTGGCCGGAACATCTATCTGCTAAAGACCACGACCCATGGATTGAATATGGTTAGGGTTTTCTTCCTAAACTAGTCATTGTTAATCCTCACCAGTGACATGACCCTTACTATCGACCTTCAGGACAAAACCCTCGGTTGTTGATTGAGTGAAATCATGTAGTACCTACGAAGAATCTCGGAGGACCTCTCTAATTGCATTCTCCTCCATTTGGATATCTTGATAAGCATCCTCAAGTAAGGGCCCCTCATCATGTCGAACCTTGCATGCCTACATGTACTAACCCGAACTGCTTGGAAAGGCGTTTCCACCCAGATCAAGATGCAGCCGATAGAACACCTTTGAGACATGAGGCCCTAAAACCTTTGTAACTCTTTTCTCAATGGAAATCGAAGCACACCCTGAGCCTCTACCCACTAGATCTTTCCAGGAATGATCCCCACCCATGTAAATATATACCCCCCCTATTCTAGACATTTAGAGATTCATCCAGCCATGCATACCCTGAAGCATCCACCTGTGAAATGGGCTTAACTGATAGACTATATTGGTCAATCTCATGAGAACATGTTGCCTTCTTTCAGATGTTAAGATGACTATGCCCCTGCCTATTGCAATAGGAGAAAAGTGTGGTCCAAGATTTATAAATAATCGGTTGGAAATAACTATACTCCCACTCAATCACAATGCACACTACTATGGGAGGGGGCCAAGAGAGATCCATTTAAACATAGAACTGTTCCAAAATCGGGGTCTTCAGAGAGAAAGTCTGTTGATCATCACAGAGAAAAAGCCCAATTGAGTTACCTATAGAAGTGAGTAATGCCGGATTCTGGAAAGGCAGTGGGATATGTTCAAGTTAATTGAGATTACCACCCAAGGGATGTTATCCGAGCTGCCACAAAATCTTTTCACCATCACAAACCTTACCCTTTGGTCTTATGAGGGTGTTAAAAGGGGTTATTTAACATGGTATTAGTTACCTATTTTGTAGTTCCATTTTAGAAATAAATGTCTTATTCCATAAATTCCTTTATGAGAATAGTCTTTCATAAAAAAATGTTGAATTTCTCAAATTTATATTTTAGGTAAAATTGGTAGTTTTGAGAAATATATACATTATTATATTAAACAATGGTTTCTATAGATAATATTATAAAAACGTTCTCAAAAATGATGATTATATCAGTTTCGTAACTTTAAATGATTAGGTAATCAGTTTGGTAAGAAATATATTTTTATAAAATAAAGAAGAAAGCATATTTTTATTGAATTTATTTTAAATAATTAATGAATTTTTGAAATAAATAATATTTTAATAAAATATTATTTTCAAATTAAATTATTAATAATATATGAGACTATAATTTTTATGAAGTCAAATATATTTATTTTTAATATTTAAAAACTATTTTTGTCAATTCCCATTAATTTTCCATAAATATAGGTTCTAAATTTAAATGTAAAAATTCACATATTTATAAAATTATTTGGATGAAATTTATATTATTTTTGGAATCAGGATTTTGAAATTATCAAATAGTAAATTTTTCATAACTTTATGTGACAGTCGAATTGTTGTCTAAAATTAATATAATATATAAATATATAGTGTGTTTTATGACAGCATAATGACTCAATATTTATATAATAAATACCATAAAAGGGATATTCCACCAAATAACTATTTTAACTTTAAAATAATATGATTTTAGACTTATTTGACTAATTTTATAATGCCATATAGATTCCTCCAAAATGTATAATATATTTTATTATTTTAAATTCATTTCCTTGAGAGTGTGAATCACCTCCACATAATAAAGGATAATATTTTAAAATAATCATCCCTTTTAATAATAAAATAATGACTTACACTCCCCTAGGAAAAACAACATTGGAAAAAACCAAGGTTTGGTTTTTGGTTTTGAATATTTTAGTGTGTAGTGTCTAAAACCTAAATAATAAAGAATTCCCCTTCCTTTTCTATATAAACTCACCCAATCAACCATTAATATTCACCAAAACTCCTTGATTCCTATACTAAATCTCCTATACAACCCCTTGAGTGCTCTCAGGTCACCCCCAATCCCCTAACAATACTATCCCAAGCCTTTGGGATCAGACATCCATGTAAGGGTTCCTTCCATTCTCATTTTTGTCCAAGTTTCCTTATATTGTTATACCATTTTATTTTGCAATAAAAAATGATTGGGTATGTGTCCACACCTCCCCATTCATCCGTTATTATGTTTGAATGATTCTATAGCCCTTTAAATCTCATTAATCCCACTCATGCACACCTGTTACCATGCCGAAATTCCATAAGGGATTTATCTCTCCACATTTCCATTCAAGCATTTATATTATATTATGCATATAAAATTCCATTTTATATATTGGGATGTTATGCTATATTATCCCCTTACTTCCCATTTCATGTCTAAATTATGAGATACCCCTTTTTCTCTCATCAACCCATTTTATTAATCCCCATGTGATGTCGTTATGTTGCTGAAATTGCACTGTGATTTTCCATAACAAAATCATAATGTAGTGAATACGATTCCTATTTATCTATTATGTTTATTCACCATTATGAACATATACTCAATGAATATATACATTCATATATATATATATATTACAAATTACATTATCTTGGAATAAATTATGACATTGAATGAATCCATTTTATATGATCTATGTGGAACACTTAAGTATGAGGTTAAAATGTTACCGAAGTGTGCACCCTAATAGTGCTCTAATGAATTCAGTAATGTTTAATATCTGGATACGTCATGTTGGGACATGGTTTTACCTAATTCCTTTTATGAAATTTTTCCACCATGTTGGGATAGGGGTTACCTGATTCCTTTAGGATTATGATGTAGTGTTTTATGTTATTACCACACTTCCATGTTATGATGATCATGCTATATCATGACTTTATGTTCATGTTTATCTTATTTTTGGTTCATATGACTATTTACTAACATGTATTCTATTATAAATTTTATTCCTTTTTTAATCCCTTACTGGGATTTATAGCTCACCATTTTCTTATGTATGTCTTCAGGTTATCCCACGCAATGCTAAGTATGAAGGAATGATTTGGTCATTTAAGAAAGATATCAATAAAGATGTTTTATTTTATGTCTTATGCTTTCATGTAATGTTCTTAATCCCCAAAGAAACTGTACATATAGATCTAACTGGTTATATTAAGTGATGGTTTATGTAATAAAACATTTCTAAATATGAAATAAAGAGTAGTTTTGTTATACACTATAGTGATATAGGATATGTTCCTTGACACAACAGGAGGGTTCCAATTTATGAATAATAGACCCAAGCCCTAGTTATAAGGGGCGTTCCAATTAGAAGGAAAAGGACCCATGTATTACTCTTCTAGGTGGGTACCACGCTGCCGATAGATAGAGGCCCCATGCTCTAGTCCTTTGGTGGTAACCACTCAGCATGTAGATAGAGGACCCTCATCATAGTCTATTAGGGGGTACCATTCAGCAGTTGGAGGACCCCAACCCTAGTTCGTCACCTGTTACTACTTAGTAGGTAGAAAAACGACCCACACCCTAGTTAGTAAGGGGTTACCACATATTAAGTTGATAGAGGATCCAATCCCTATTTTATTTGGGGGTACTCATTCCCTTTTTCATCAAGGGGTACCACTAAAAAGGTATAATATATATACCATATTCCTTCATGGGGTACCACTCAGCAGGTTTATAGATGACCCATGACTGTGTTCATTAGGGGGTACCACTAAGTAGGTAGAGGACCCATTCCCAAGACTTTCAAGGGAACCACTTAGAAACTAGATAGAGGACTTACTCCCTAGTCAATTAGGGTGGTACCATTCCGCAGTTGGATGGATGACCCATGACCTAGACCATTAAAGGGTACCACTCAATCGGTAGAGGACCCACACCCTAGTAAATAAAGGAGTTACCACTCAATTGAAGGATAGATGACTGATGTCTTACTGTTTAAGGGGGTACTAATCAGTTTGTAGATTGTGGACTCATTCCCTAGTCCATCAATGGGGTACCACTCATTTGGTAAAGGACCCATAGACTGGTCTATTGGGTGGGGGCACTTAGTATATAGATAGAGGTCCCATTCCCTACTGCATAAGGTGGTACCACTCAGTATGTAGAGGGGGTTGACCTGCCTAGAATACATCTAATGATCCTTCTCGATCACTACCATAATTTAGTGCCACCTAAATAAGATTACTGCTGGTAACATCTCATATCATAACTCCAAATACACTATTAAGCCCACCATTTCATTATACATAGAATATCACTCACTATTGGATGCTCCCAAGCCCAAATTCGTGTAAAAAAAGAGATATGTGAGTTTGAAGATTACTAATAAGTACATGGATTTTAAGGGGGTCCACATAGCATGTGGTCCTTCTCCTCTTCTTGGTTGTGTACGAGACCATTCCCATCTACCCTTGGTAATTTCTGTGTACTCTCAGATTACATGGTATGTCTTACCAAAATCCTGATGAATGCTTGGGGTCCATCATTAGTCTCTCATGATAAAATGTCAAACCAAAAATATTTCTTATGGAACGGGTTTGGATAACCCAAAAGATCACAGAATTCTGATCATCATGGAAAAAAACTCAAGATAGGTTATTCCCATGACCAAATTGGCCACCTAGTGTAAAAAACACATTTCACCACATCATGCTCAAACAACATTTCATGGGCCTAAGCTACGAGTCTAAATTAAATATCTGATATTGTTCTTAAAACATCTACCACAATATCAAGGTTGAAATTCTACATATGATTCATCATTCAGACATCGTATGAAGAATGTGTGTTAGATACTAGATTCCATAATAATAATAATAATAATAATAATAATAATAATAATAATATTATTATTATTATTAGGAACTTTAGGGACCCATTCCTTGAGCTGTGAAAAGGTATTAAACAATGGTCTTGAATTGACTACCTCCTTGTCTGGGTCACTTTGTCGCTGACTATTCATCATTCTAATATATCATGTTGAATTTATAGTGGAAATATGGGTTTTGATAATAATATTAATTATAATAATTATAATAATAATAATAATAATATTTGTTCTGTTATTAGTATTAAATTATTATTTTAAGGTCCATTTTTAACCTCTTTCACCCCCCATTTCACTACATGTTCCCCCTCCTTCGTGAGGATCAATATCAACTTCATTTATCATTTTAATAAAATTATGTTTTCATATAATAATTATTATATAATATAATAATAATATTATTATGATAAAAATATAGGGGTCCCACTTTCCCCCCTGCTCCATTCCTAAGTCGTTCCCCAAGCTGTTAATGGATCCTCCACCACAATCTTGTCATTATTTTAATTAAATTCATTATATTATTAGTATATATAATAATAAAAACAATTTTTTCATTATTAAAAATATTAATAATAAAACAGCATTATTATTATTATTAAAAATAATAATAAATAATATTAACTAAACAACTTCCAAAATTTATACCCAGATATATATTTGATCGTATTCCAATCTAGGTAGCATCCCTCGCACCTTCGATCCACCATCACATACATGATGAGTAGCATTTACCATGATACCTCATGCATGAACTATATTTGAAACTGATCCCATCACAGTAAAAATATTCATCGCATTTCAATTGGAAAAAATGGGGATTATAGATATGATCTTAGACGACCTCAGATCACCCATCATTTTCATTACACCTCGATTGCATCCTTCATCATGAACCCACAGCAGTTGTTCTGATCTAAGTTGTTCAGAAAACAACATCTTAATCATTCATCAATTCATCCACAAACCATTGATCCACATTTTTTTATTATATTTCACCAATCCATGGGTTCAATATTGTTCAAAACCACCCCAAAAATGTTGAACTGTATCCCCGTTAGACAATAGTGAAGAACACAAAGAACAGGGATAGGTAGAAAACAAGAACCAAGTGAACCATAATTTCCAAGCATTATTGGAAAACAATTATATAAATAGTGTTATAACATGTGAAACATTAGAATAATTATACCATATCAATATAATTAATAAATTTTGGGGATCATTCAATTCATAATTATTACAGATCAAAAAGTGAAAAAATTCATGCTCAATATATTAATCAAAAGGTTTAATACAAAAAATGAGTAGCCCTACCTCAATTATGGATAAATCATAGGTGAATAATGTATCATCTAGTGATGATAGTTATGATCCTTCAATGTTCGTCATTTGTCTCACGATTCTCCTCAATCTAATCGTCATTCATTATATGATGTAGATCATTTAATGAAGAATGATCTCCCCATAATCTTATATCTTGAAATGGTCACATGGATAACCCTTTAAATCCCATCATAATAGGGTATTTACAAGGGTTTTAACTAGGTCATTTAATTAAACAGTTAAATAAATTATTTATTTATTTTAATAAATTACACCAGCCAACAACTGCCTATTCAAGATGTCCCTCACTAACTAACCTTAGGTCATGAATAGAGTAAACCCCAAACATAAAATTGGAATATGGTCTCATATTTTCAATTTGAGATTCTGTTTGGGATTCATTCCAATTTTTATGAAAATCCCATGTGTGTAATAGTAAATATATCGAATATTTTTATAAAATTTATTATGGACTAACTAGGATGTGAAATTTCATTTCGCCTCATCTCTTAGATCCGAAAATATTCCAAGATATATTATAAAATATTACAAGTAAAAATTGGTTTTCTAAACATTGATTGATTTTTTTAATATAAGGAAACTCTATTTATGAAAATTGAAACTCTGGGCTCCAACTGAAGTCCAAAACAATAGTCCTCATCATAACCTCCATCACCTGGATAGTGTGTTAGGTCTAACCATCTCTCTTGGGGCAAAACTTTTTCATCATCCCCAACCAGGTCTTAAATTCATTATATCGGCCTCTCAAAAACTGTTATGTTAATGGAAAATCATGGTTGTATAAAATTGTCATGGTTGCCCCCATAGAGTTATATGGTCTCTCACTTATACAACTGCCCCTGACTCTCCCAAAAACACTACACCAAGATAGAATAGATGTGTTCATACTTTATGATATTTTCAACAATCACCTAGATATAATCATGTCCAATTTCTAACCACATTATCCATATCATAAATACCATGGATATGCTATCACATTTTCACTATGGGTTTTCAATTAGTTGTGTCAAATCTGTAGAAACCTGGTGCCCATCCATCAACTGTTGACACATGAGACTTTTAGAGACAAACTTGATGATGATTTGCCTCATTCTATACCACCAAAACAACATTTGAATGCCATAATAAATCTTCCCACATTGGGATTTACAACCAAAAAGGGTGTTTGATTCTCCCTCATCATCTCCTCTCACATTTTGATTGGAACCATTGTATTTCCCTAGAAAAAGATGACATGTTCCCCTCTTTTAGAAAATCTATATGGTGAATATTTTGAATATATAATATGTTGAAGAACCTCACACTCTATGTCTCCAAACTAAGCCTCCCTCACACTCTCGAGAAGTATAAGATTCAACAACATTTACTAGAGAAAAGTTACACCCCTCACCAAAACCAAGATCATCCGCAAATAAGCCAAATGGTCAGATTCCTCCTCCACCAAATGATAATAGAACTTCCTATTAAGGGATTCTACAACCGTGCATCCTATCCTAGAAATATATACTATCTCAAATTCATAATCCTATAGGAACCCCAACCAACACCTATTTATCATGTTCGTATCTCTCTGTGTGAAGATATATATGATACTATGATGGTCTGATTAAACCAAAAAACTCACCTAGAAGATTGTGTACCCATATATTCATAGGTAAGACTACCGATTCAAACTCTAGGTTTTGATTTTCATAGTTATTCTCTTGGTGTCTCAATTTCCTCAATCTATATGTGATCATTTCCTACCTATGAATCAACATGTATCTAATACTAGCTCTATAAGAATATCAATACACTATCTACACCATTACATCCTTCGACAATATCAATATATGAGCATTAATCAGCCTCAACCTCAACTTTTCAAAGGCTCTCTAATGCTTTATAGTCTTGTAAAATATCTTCCCTTTGCATTTTAGGGTGTTTATAGGTGCATCTATACTAGATAATTATATCATGAAACTCATTTCGTACTCCTCCAATCCATGAAAACATTACACCTTTAATATTCTCTTCAGTGGCTCCCAGGAAATCATTGTATAAATATTCACTGGGTCCATGGCTAAACCATGATAATAAAAGACATTCACAAAAAAATGGACCTCGCCGATCTCGAACTGGAACTTTGAGAGATTACCATGAATCTGGTTCTCCCAGAGTCAATCTAGTACAATCCCAAGATTCTCTATATTATCCTACTCTAATGAAAAGTAAATGGTAATGTCATCAATAAGGAAATCCATAAATAGGTCCTAATATGGCTATAAGATTCAATTAATCTAATTTATAAACATAATTGGGGAATTATTCACACTGAAATGTGTCACTAGTAACTCATAAGTTTTATAGAGGCATTATAACTCCATCTTCGTAATATTAGCCTCACAAACCCTCACATTGTGGTAGCTAGACCTAAGATCAATCTTAAACAACCAACTCTCACCTCTCAAATAATCGATGTGGTCATCAATACTCAGCAAGAAGTACTTTTTATTTATCATTGCCTAGTTTATGTGATGATAATAAATATAAATATAGAATCTATTATCCATATTTTTTCACAAAAAAAGTCGAGTCTTCCCAAAGGGACACACTAGGTCTAATAAAACCTTTATATGAAGGGTCCTCCAATTTAACCTTTATCTCCAAGATCCTGGAAGTGGACATCTGATATTCTGTATAAGATATTATTGTGGTCCTGAGGAGTAATTTGAGGGAAAACACCATCTCTTAACATGGGGGTAGTCTCAGAATATCCATAGCTAATACATCCATAAATTCCACCACAACAGAAGGAATCCAGATGCCTCAGGATCCCAATCCACCAAGGGATAAACCCACCAACTAATTGGTAATGGGAAAAAACACTTTTATAAAAGGAATAATCACTTATACATTTGATATCTCTCACCTGTAAATATAAATCTCATCCAATCTGTTTGAAGGTATCTGACCTACGTGTGATGAAAATAAATCTTAGTTTTAATTGTGTACAACTAATCTATAAGCACGATGATATAATAATGTTTCAACATGGTGAATAAGAGGCCCCACATGAAAATCTCTCCCCCAAGAAATATTTTAGAATTCACAAGGATAACATACTGGAATAGATGTCTCACTGGAGACCCTTATTAAACATTCATTCCTATAAGTAACTATATCCCACCATGTCAAGGGAGTATCACGTAAGGTTAGTGAAACTCGTGGTATACATGGAAAACTCTATACTAACCTAATTCTATTCTAGAATCTCTTGAATTTCAACTGGGTGCAAGAATGACATGTAATACTCATCATGAAATAGATTATGGAAGTCAGACCATGATAGAGATGACTCATCATGAATCTATATGACTAGAATCCATTACTGGCCTGCTTCTCTGTGAAAAAAACAGGCTATCAAGACACCCTTCTAATTAGTCATGTTCCATATGATCCTAAAGATTTAGATCACTGAATCAAGCTAATTCTCTACTTCATGTTAGTATATCTCAGCACAAAACCTTAACGTTATCTAGAACTAGAACTCATGTATAATGCTAGGATAGAACACATCATTATCCAATCCTAAAAAAACTAACCTTGGGTCAACAGGTAGGGTTACTTCTATGTTCCTACCAGGATGAAGCTCCTCACGAAATGGTTCAAGAACTGAGGCCCCATCACTCATCATATTACCATCATGATCCAGAATCGATAACCATATTTTTCATTTTCAAGGAGGCATCCTAAATGTGATCAATATGATTAATGATAAGATGAGAATATATATATTCTAATTTTAATCAAGAAGCATAGTAAAAGGTATCAATGCTATATGACAATTGTAAAATTTTCCATTTCATCTAGTATATCATTATTCCACGTTAGTAAAAGGTAGTTAGTTTCTTGGTGTATAAATACATTAACCATTTCACCAACACCGCGTTCCCTAGCCTGAAACCTTCACTCGAGACACTTTGTCACTGTTTCCCATAGATCCCAACAGATCCTCACCTTGTGTCAATCTCTGCACTAGCCTAAGGATGAATAGCCTCTGATATGACTTTGTAATAATGAAAACAAACAAGGCCCATATGGATGAAAAAATAATGGGCTTCCACAACCACTTTCCACCTCTAATAGGCTAGTGGATATCGAAAATTTCAAATAAGTAATAATATAAATTGGAGGCCTTTTCGAGTGTACTAGTGCATACACACCCAACCATATCTATGAAATAGTTAATAGTAATAATAAAAATTTAAGTAACATAAAGAGTAAAATAATACATTCCATATTCTCTATGGAATACATCATATAACTAAAACATAAAAGCAATGTTAAAGGGAGAAAATATATTCCCAAGCAAAAACTAATTCCCAACGTAACTATAACTGGATCAAAGGAAAGCATGAAGAAACCAACTCCTAATCTCCATGCCCATCCACCTCATTTGTTCTATGCTCTCATGTATCACTATTATCCATCAAGGTCACCGCTAAACTATCTATCATCTGCATAAGAGATGACATGTTCCTACATAACCCGTGGAGGGTGAGTATATACATACCTAGTAAGATTCCCTGAAAACCCAAATGGGAGTAATATAGAGATATGATAAAAGCAGAATTATTAACCTAAATAAAGTGGGAAAATAAAACCAAAAACATACATATATATATATATGCTCCAAATAAACCTATAAGAGAGAGAGTGGGGAACTCCATCTCACAACCCAACCCTAAATGACGATTCTTCCTATAGGTCCAAAGGTCCATCAAGGATGCATAGTATGTAATGTGTATTCTTGGGAAGGTCATGATAATGACCCAAACCACTTCACTACTCTAGATCCCAAGGGGTGAAATATCTAACTGAAATATGACATGTTCCCCAATATTTTATTAGAATTCAACTCATTATATGAATAGAGGACCCAATCCCTCTTCTTTTATGGGGATTCCACTTAGTAGATAGATAAAGTTCACATGCCCTATTGCATTAGGGGTATGAAACATGATAGATAGATAGAGGTCCCATGCCCTGGTGCATTAGGGGAATTCAAAATTATAGACAGATAATGGACTCACATCCTGGTGTGTCAAGGGGATGACACTCAGTAGATAGATAGATGGCCCATTCCATGATGCATCATGAGGATTCCAATCCACAGACAAATGACCCCTTCCCTAATGTGTTCGGGGGTTTCCACTCAAATCATGGATGAAATGTACCCTAGTATGATAGGGGTTCAACTTGGTGGGTACTAGTAGATGAACCACTCCCTACTGCATCTAGGGATGCCACTCCGTGTGTAGGGGACCCATGCCATATTACATTAGGGGTGCCACTCAAAGGGTAGAGGACCTGTATTCTAGTAAAACTGGGGGGTTCCACTCATAGGATAGATATCTATAGAGGAATCACACCCCCATGCACCAGGATCTGTCACTTAGTATATAGAGGACCCATTCTATAGTGCATTAGGGGATTCTAATCAGTTAGTTGAAAAATATGGGGGACCCATTCCTGAGTGTGACATGGGGTTTTGGATCCCTAATATCTCCCAAATGATCATGACTGATCACCATAATCATCAAGTATCATATAAAGAATCATCATTCTTAGAACATTCCATTTCATATCTGAAAACCACAATGAAGGCTATCATCATGTCCTATGTGAAAAAATAATTTATATAGGATAGGTGTGGACCAAAATCTGAGTATAAAATTAGGATATATGCAATGTGTAAGATCAGCATAGGGGTACATGACATGTAAAGGGTCCACACAGTATGTGTCCCCACATCACTAGATTGTTGTGTTCCCCTATGCACACGGATCAATGTCCATTTCATAATATAGGGAATGTAAGGGGTTTACATGGGATGTCTCAACCACCTATGACCTACTCGTTTGTTCCTTTATGGGATCGTTTACTTCAATTTGTGCCTTTGTGCCTAGACATTCATAGGTACTGAGTCACTCCCATGTACCTTTGAGAATAACCATGTACTCATAGAGTACACAACATGTCCTCCCACATGTGGTCTTGGGAATGTTTCATCTTCCATAAGGATTAGCCACAAGAGGATGGTGACATGGTGTGTGGGCTTTACCTCATGACATGTGATCCTTGACTCCACCAGAAACCCTATATCTATAACTAGGGGTACTAAATTTTATGTGTTCTTCATGGTACAAGCTATATTGTCATGTTTTCTACAAGAACTCTATATTCTTCAAGTATTTTCCAAATATATACTCCCCATCCTGAATTTTCCTTATTAACTACCTGAAATTGGAGGAAAGAACCTTCGACCATCGATTCCTAGCATTTGATGGATGAAATTCAGAGTCCAGTGATCCCCTCAAAGCCCTCAATGTCACACGTCACACCTCCAGTCACCGTCCACATGTTCATGTAGGCCCTTAGGATCCTGGATCCATGGAGTATCACTCGCATCCAACAATGTTCCTTGATTCATCTACAAATCATCAATCATCATGTCATTCATACAAATGAAACAAATCTGAGGGTTTGATGATGCTCAAACTCTCCGCAAAAACATCGAACCACGACCCCATGGGCCTATGGTGAAGAACACAATGAACGAAGAGGTGAAATGCCGAAGAAAAAATTCAATCCTCTATTGGACTAGAATTCTTGGCCAATGATAATATAATTGGGATTTATAAGGGGCTATTAGGGCTTAACAATAGTAATTTGATTTAGAAAATTCAAATTATTGGATGGGCTCATGTGAAGATCAAAAGATCTCATATCAATTGAAGCTAATAAAATCAATGACTAAATTTTTAGTCAAGGGAGGAAACCACTATTGATGAGCCCTACCTAGATTTCAATTAGTCTTTTGTGAAGAAAATATTCTAAAGTGATAGAGGAGTCACGTTTAATTTATTTTTTCTTGATCAACATTGATCTGTTCAACATAGGTCCTACGATGTTGATATACTAATGAAGAACGCTCTCATCCTCCACCAATTTCTTACTAGGTCTATGTGGATAACCCTAGGAAAATAATCATAATGAAATATTTGTAGAGTGAAGGACATGTAACGTGTATTAAATAAATCAATTAGTTTACTTAACTAACCTTCAAACGACATGCTCAACTGGACATTTAGAACTGGCCATCCTTAATTCACTGATAGGGTAAAACTTGTATTATGGATTCAATTGTGGTCTCAAATTTCTTATCCGATGATACACATAGGTTATGAAAACTATTTATAAAAAACTATTCAGGCATGATATTAATATATTTAATATTTTCATAATACCAATTATGGGATCACCGTGCCTCATAATATCACATTATATAAGCTCATAGATTGAAAAATATTTATTTATATATTTCAATGGTTTACAACAAAAAAATAGGTTCAATAGATTTGGTGTGGCTGAGAGATAGTATAAACCTTAAATAAAACATTTTTTACATAATGCACATTCAAATTACACCAAAACCATGTATAATTTAAGACATTTATTTTATTTCATTTAATAAATGTATTTATGTATAGATTATAAATATTTATTTTATAATCTAATACATTTTTATCATTGTTATATTTTTTCATAGATATAATCTTATTAACAATTTCTTTTCCTTGAAAAAAAACTAGATAAGGTTTATTTTAATCCATAACTTCTCTATTATGATTTTCATTCTTTTTTTAATATCTTCTAGTTCATAAAAAAAGCATACTAGAACTTGATCATGTACGTTTCAATTATTTATTATCAAGTTTATGTTTATTGAATTCCTTTTAAATATTATTTAAATAATCAAAAGATAATTTAAATATCCTTTATTTATTTTAGTCAATTTTTTTACTAGAAATAATTCCTTCATTAATTATAATATTTGATATTAATTAGTTTAAAATATGCTTCCCTTTTCGCAAATTTTTATTTTATATTTTCAAATTTCAGTATGGTTTGACCATTCTCAAAATAGAACTTTGAAACATTTAATTTTGTTTAGTTAATTCTTTAACTTTAGTTTCAATAACAGATTCATAACCTGAACTTTAATCAGAATCATTTTTTACCTCATTCATAGTTGTTTTCCTCAAGAATATATTGACTGATTATGTTTCACTCTCAAAATAATTACTACTAGTGTATGAATCCTCTATGAAACTCCATGAAACATGATATTCTCATTTTAACTCTTTCTTTTATTTCTTGTATTTACCTTCTTGTTTTAATTTCATAGTTTCTAATTTGAATTGTCCCATTTTCGAACACATAAATCCTATTAATTCAAAAAAAACTTAATCCATTTACCTTTCTTACATCCCTTTATGTCATCCTTTTGATGATCTCTTGTAGGACTCTTCTTAAAGATTCTATTTCGTTTCATGTACTTGTAGAATCCATTGCTAAAATTTTCTATTTAATCATTATTTCTATTCTATAACTCAAAATTATAGGAATTATAAGAAAAAACTATATTACATTTTCATGTAATACCTTTATATTTTTTCATGATCATCACCATTTTCATTTTTCATTTTTATTTAAAATTTTGTATCATCAATTCCATTTAAAGTTATGAAATCTACACCCGGAAGATTATATGCTTTGGAAATGATATCCCAAATTTCAAGACCAATATTTTTTAGAAATACCCTCATTTATTCCTTCTAGAAAATATATATGCTTCTATTTTTGAGGACGTTTGATAGGATTTTACTTTTAAAATTCCTAGATTTACATAAAAAATTAGTCGATATTTACTTTAACTATTAATTCTACGATGATGGTTAGTTCAAAATGATAATGGAATAGTAATACCCAATTCCTTAAAAAGGCATCACCCTATTTTACCAATTTGTAAGTCCCATTGATATGGAAATATTTACTAGAGGGTATGAATAGTTCTTTTAAAAATTTAATCAATTAAATATAATTATAAGAGTGATTAAAAATATTAATTATGAAACATAAAAATAAAATAAAGAACATTTGATGTTTTTTTGTAGTGGTTTGAAAATAAATGATCTTAACATACTCTAGAGTCTTTTATACCAAGCGATAATACTGGTATTTACTAGTTCCTCAATTTTTATATGGATTTATTACCATGTTTATAGATATATGTATCTTTTCTTCACCTGGAGGTATAACCCCAAATATCTTTTACAGGAGTCACAACTGAACTGAATTTTCTAGTGACTCACAACCCATCGTTCATTTTAGATAGGATGAATGGGACGGTTAAACAAATTTTGGATGGGAAACAATTAGACTAACTCTATAAGCATAAATAATAGAAATAAGATATATAATGATGAAGGCTAGACATAAAGTAATATTAGTAGTCAATCAGATGATGTTGAATACCAATGCAACTCCACAAATAGATCACCTTTGTAGTGGGTGATCAAAATTATAAAGTCCTTTGTGATCATAATAATGGAATATAAGTCATAGTAAGTACTCAATAATTCATGATTCATATATCAATTTTGTATTTTTATCACTATAATTGTATCAACCAACATCATTAATCTTGTTAAATAATCATTTTCGTGTTTATTTTATCACATTTTTTGATTCACACTACAATGACTAACTATTTTCATTAAATCTAAAATCTTCTTGATTTCAACGTAACATCCATATTACTAATCCATGAATTCAATGTTTGAAAATAATTAGACTTATAATGTAATAATTACCTATAATTTGAAATAATTCAAGAATACATAGAGAATTATCATGTTCTTTTATTCCATCATTAAAGATTATCAGAACACATAGAAAATAATTATTATTATTAATGATAGTTTTTTAAATTATTAAAAAAAATTAATAATGATCCCACTAACATGTATTAATTTGATAAAAAGAAAAAAAATATAAAACATAGTATAAATATCTAATATGAATATTATTTTTTTAGAATGATTTCGATGATAATTTATCCATCAAATAGTTTTCACATAGTTATAAAAATATATCACTATATTAAAAATCAATAGAATGAAAAAAATAAATTTAATACACTTATAGTTAACCAAATTATATGAAATTACACTAAAATATAGCCTTCTAAAAATATAAATTTTAGAAAAATTGAAAAATAATATATGGATCGTGTGAAATTAGTCTTGCGTTATGTATAATGATAGTGTGACTAATTTTTCCATGAGGTTAGTAGAGTGTCTATTTTGATAATTTTTCTATGAGGTTGTTATACTACCCATGTGACTATTTTTTCCCAACTAATCAGGCAAACATATTTTTTCTTGTGAATGACATACAGATCAAGTCATCATGTTCGATCAGTATACCGATAATGCCATCATTATTTTTCACTTAAAATAAAATTTATGTTCACTTATTAAAAATTTCAAGAGATAAATAAATAAAATATAATTCATGATAATTATAAAATAACTGAAGGTACATACATGTTACGTGTCATGATAACTAGAAATACATCTTGTGGAAACTTTGAACTATCTCATGGTTGGTAGTATTTAAACTTCATGGTAACTACCACTTCTAGATCATGGTATGTATGAAGCCTTCATGATTACATTAAATGGATACTCATAATTAATTAGTTTATGTATTCATGGAAACTATTCACATGAATCTCACTATAACTTTGATATATTTTCACGATTGTATGAGTTCATTTGTGGTAATTTTAATTTTCCTTGAAATAAGAATGAATTATGTAAAGATGATGGTGTCATTGGATACAAATTTCATGGTGTGGAATGGATTCTTTTTTCACTAGGTGTATACATTGTCGAGTTAAGCTGGTTTAGGTGTGTTGGATGTAGTACATATACTACTTCCATTAGAGACTAATCCGATGCGTGCGTGCAGATCATAAAGGTGTGATGTTGAGTGGATGGTCTATTCATGTGATGTAGTTCAAGAATATGGTTCTATAATATGTATTCATTGAGATTATGGTGGTCATCATAACTGGTAAAATAATAGATATGTAGAGGTATTTTCATGTTGCTATAGTGTATAAGAAATAGGGAAATAAGTGTGGATAAGACTGGGCTATCGTGGGGGGATGTAATGTCACCACAAGTGTGGTTGAACACTGGAGGCCGGTGATGCTCGGTTGATCTGATCAATTGAAGATGAATCCAATAGAAGAATTAAAGTATGTATATATATTAAAATGGTTTGGGTAATACTATTCATCAAAAATATAAAAAAAAATAGGAATCTCTTTCGATGTGGTTAAGGGAAAACCAATTATAATCCCATAGGCCTAGAGGAACATATTCTCAAAAATAATAGGTCTGAGATCCTAGTTGGAAAAACCCATTACAAAATCGAGTCCTGTTACAAATCTAAATCACAATGATGTTAAAATAGTGAATTGAATGCCCATTGGCCCAAAACCAAAATAAGAAAAAAAAATCTGGACCCAAGGTATAGCAACCCAAGTATCATCCCGAGGTTTGTAAATCTCTATCCTTTTTCACATAAGTCATCAAAGAAAGCACCATACAAACCACCAATGACCACCCTAACCCATCACCATGAGCATTTGATGCTAGTAAACCACCCATGAGTAGACACTTCCATCACCGTAGAACATTGCTGGATACCACTACTAGTCAACACTAGTCATCACCACCATTGCCACCAAATGTTTCCTCTTGTCACCGTACACCTTCACTACAACACCTGGGATATAATTCCATCATCATCCTCAAATCTTTCCAGAGTGGAAGACACACCGCCATCATCACTATAGATGATGTCACCTCCCTCATCCAACTAGAAAATTAAAAAGGTCATATCTAAATCAGATCTGTGCAAATGGTCCTGATCTATATCATGGATCATCATTAGAAACATTGAATGAATCCAATGATATTCAATCAAATCCCACATCTTCCAATGATTCCTAATTTCTATTCCACAAGCTGGGTAATAATGCTCCAAGAGAAGAGTGGTCTTCACTGAAGACGCCTAGAGAAGAAAACGTAGGATGAGATCCTCCAAGGACGAGAGCTCCCCTCACACAATAAAATTATAAATGTGTGATTTGGGTAATGAGGTATTGATGGGAGTGACACCACGCCTATCCTGGTCCCATCCCACCACCTTCACAACACACCCCTAGCTATTTTTTAATGTGGCACAACTCGAACCTAATTCAATTACTTTTCTAGGGATTGAAATGTATTATTTGGCTAATGAGGTATAGGTGGGCGCCACACCACACCTATCCTAGGCTCAACCCACCACATGTTCACCACACTCCCCCAACTAATTTTGAGTGTGGTGGGACTCAAAGCTGAGCTAGTTATATTGTTAGGGAGTGGATTCCTTACATGGTAGAACATCATATATATATATATATATATTGATATATAATTATATATATTTAATGGAATAACTATATATGTATATGTATATATATAATATATAGTCTTTATAAAATATAACATTTTTTAATTTAAAATTATAATAATAATTAAACACATGTAATAACTAACACATGAAATAGTGAAAATTAAAAAGGAGATATTTTATATATGAGATAAAATATTAAATCTAAATTTTATTATTTAAAAAATTTACTAATAATAAATAATATGAATATAATATTCATTCATATAATTAAAACATAAAATATGTTTATAAAATTTTAAAATTAAATAAATGGAAATGATAAAAATATTTATTAAAAATTAATTTTTTTCAATAATGATTTTAAAATTAGGGGATTACAATTTAACAAAATAATAAAAAAATGAAACTATTAGAACAAATAGTCGAGTTATTTGTTTCAAATTGTCCATTAGTCTGTGTGTGATAGGTTGTAAATAAGTTTAAATCTTTGTTTAAAAATACTAAATATCTTCCCGAACATTGTGGAAACCTCAACTCTCAGTTAGATAAAATTGATAGTGGTGTTCAATGAAAACATAACACTTATCAAATTTTTATCTTTGAATTTTGATAATTGAGAAGTCCTCTAAAAAGGAAATGAATTGAGATATCTTTATAATAAAGTCTACTGTAACTCATATATCATTGTACCCTATAGATTTTTTTTAAATACCAGTGACAAATTCTATAGTGATGTTTTCCCATTCCCATGTATTTAGGGGAAGCAGTTGCATCATCCCTTTTTTATTTCCCCCCCCATCTTTCACATTTTGACACACAAGGCACATTGATATTTATTCTGCAATTTCATTCTTCATATTGTCCTAATAATAGTGTTATTATATATCTTTATACATATTTATTTTTCCTAGGTGGATAGAAAATTTTGAGCTATGAAAATCACTTATTAACTCCTTCTTTATATCCATAAATGATTGAACACAAATTCATTTCACAAATCCCCCAAATAAGACATCATAAATGTTGAACTCTGATGATATTATTTTACTTGTGGTATTCATATTCTCATGTATGCCCACATCACTCCTTTGAGATTTCTAAATTTACTTCACAGGGGGTGGATGAACAAATAGTTGAAAAAGTTTGGATGGTATCCATTTCATCATGAATGTCATACACATCCTTTTCTTTTCCAAGAAAATTGGATACTTCTCTATCCCCTTCATATTTAAGGATACAAGATATTTTCAACGCAGTTATTGGCCTTCCTAGAATGGTAGTGGATTAAGAAGTCATAATCCTTGATAAGATCACACCATCATTATTAGAAATTATTGATATCCTTTTTTGAGAATATATATTTTACGATCTTATGTTCTATATATATTTTACACTTATCTCTATAGAGATAATGCCTACATATATTAAATTCAATTATTAACATAGCTTACTATAGTTCATGTGTCAGATAAGTTTTCTTAGACACCTTCAAATTTCTTGAGGCATATGCTATCACATTATCAACCTATATGGGTACACAACCTGAACCCTTTTTAGAATAATCACAATAAATCATACATCCTTCCCAACTTTTGGGGAGAGTGAGTATAGGTGAATTATTTAGCTCTTCTTGAGTTTCATGACGCCATTTTAACATTCATATTTCAAGAAATAATTCACTCCCTTCCATGTAATTTTGTTTTCTAGGATTCAAAATATTTAATAGTTTCTCCCAAATCACCGATAATACACATCCAATCTAAAAAAGAATATGGATTTATATAACATATGTTAGTCTATTCCATTCTTCAATCAGATTAGTCATTTAATTGCTTATATATATCCATTGTCTTGTGATAATATGAACTGAAAAAATGATATGTTCTTCATATAGAATTCAATTTTATTTTATTTTTTATATAACTTCCCCTTCCTCAATGTCTTCAAAACAGTATTCAAATTCTACTCATTCTCCCCTTTCTTTTGGAGTATTTAATAATAAACCCTATAGTGACTACCAAAAATATTTGAAGCTAATATATGAAGTCTCAATTATTTTAGTCCATGAATTTCATTAGAGCATTGGAGAGTCCAAATGGCCTGACTATGAAATCATTAGGCACATAATTCATATGAAAGGCAGTCTTAAGAATATCCTCCCTTTTTACCTTTAAGAGATGATATCTCTATCGAAGGTCCACTTTAGAGATGTATTGAGCTTTGGGTAACTGATTTATAAAAAATAAATTTATGATAGGGTATAAATATTATTTACTATGATATTTTTGAGTTCAATATTATATATACATTGACACATATAACCATTATTTTTCTTAAGAAAGAGAACTGGTGAACCCCATGGTGAAGTGAAAATTCATATGAAAACCTTGTCCAAATTATCTTATGGTTTTTATTCAGTTATTATAGTTTAATGGGGTCAATAATATAATGAGTATTTTAAATTGGTAAAAATTAATTTATAAGTTCAATTGATTACTCAACATCCCAATCAGGTGGAAGACCAAGTAACTCTTTGGGGAATGCATCAGTATATTCCCTTACAATGTTCTTGTCTTCAAGAGTAGATTTATCCCTTTTTTAAGTTATTTGAGATAGATATACTTTCCTACAAGGAAAAAATATGAATTTTAGAGATGAATATTCAAAATGAAATTCTTCCTTTTTTTACACTTATATTAAATCATTGGATGATTTGGGAGATCGAAACAAATTTCCTTCTACTGATAGTTTATGTGGGATTTATATAAATATTGACAATACATGTATTACATAAAATTATAATATATGATGTATGATATTTTTTTTTGAAAGATTAATCCCATATATATTTAATGGGGAAGATATATATTCTTGAGATGCATTGATTATATCCTTCACTTTCATTACCGATAATTCAACCTCCATGATTTTTGGTGGTGTTTGAGTAGTTCTACTAAACATGCAAGATATTAACGAATGTGTTGAAATATAATCATATAAGATATTTTTTAGTTAAATATTTTATATTAATCATACCGAACTATATTTTATTAGGGTTCAAATCATTTACTAAAATAATATAATGATTAAGGAAGAGAATACTCTTAATAATTAGCATGTATAGGGGAAACTATGAACATAAAAGGGATAGAACATAAATTATATGTATACCATATATTATGAATTTATAGGCTTCAATATATCATATCCATGGTTTATTTTCTATAATTATATTGTTTATTCCTCTATTAATTAAACATCTTATTCCTATTTTAATGGTTTATAAAAAACATGTGATTAATGAAATTACATACCCTATATGTTTATATCCAGGTGTGCAGTCATATGACTTCTTATTGTGCACCAGGAATAATTTGAGTTAATACCCAATGATTCATTTTTGGTATATTACATCTAGGTATATCAATTCTATAGTATCATCCTCTTTCCAATATCCATACATGGATGTATATGCTCAGAAAACTACACACTCCGAACCTTACAATATTTTTAGAATGTCATCCAATACATAGGATTCTCCCTTGGGTTTTTACTAATTTTATTTAAAATTAATCTATAAAAATTACAATCCCTTTCTATAATTACAACTGTATAAACCTTAGCCTTAAGAAACCTTTATTTTATAATTTCTCACATGGATTTTCAATAAATACAGAGAGAGGATCTAGAGGTCAAGGGTCATTGGAATGTTAGATACATAAATAAATCATCATTGAAGTATTAAAAAATTTCATTATTTAAAACTCCACATAGCTTTCCTAACCCCCATATATATTATAAATCATCATACTATATCCTATGGAAAATAAATAATGAAAAGGTTGAACTAGAACTCCCAGTAAGGGAATAAACATGGAAAAAAGAATAACATGGGAGTTAGTAAGCATAACATGATATCATAAAGATAATGATCATAAGAATGGAAAAATGGAATAGTTAAATTAAAATATAATATCATGAAATCATATAATATTTGGAAACAACATAAGATATTACATTAGAATCATAAGTTAAGGGTTTCTCCTGTGACTATCACCATAAATTGGGAAAAGTCCTTTGGTGTATTAGGTTCACTACCTAATCCTTTACCTAAAAACTTATGAGATATAAATATTTATACAATGAATCAAGGTGAAATATAATTCTAGACCAATCAAACCCTTAATGAATAGTCATTCATATGTGTTACCTATGATGAAAATATACCATACATATATCATAATCATGATAAAACTCATGAAAATAATGTGGGTTTCATAATTCTAATTAAAGGAATAAAAAAATGATGAATCATAAGTATTCCTGAAATAAGAAGGAATTCAATTATTTTATAATTTTATAATATAAAATTGGATATTGGTACTGAACATGAAGCTATATTGCAGAAAATTCAGGAGAAGTATCTTAAAAAGAATAAAAATGAACCACTTAGGTAGAGTTTTAATGAAATAACTAGCGGACATATTGATGAAGGAAATGCATTATTATATTTGATAAAAACATAAATTTAACCAAATTGTTTCTCTATAAAATATTTATGTCATTTATAAACTATTAATGGTTTAAAAAATTATATGTGTGATGCTTTGAATGAGATAAAAAATAGTAATGGTTCCTTAAATTAATTTTACATTAAAGTGGAAAATTTGGAGTCAAATAAAAACATGTATAGCCGTAAAATTTGAAAGGATATTTGAATATGTATATATTTAAGGTAAATATAAAAAAAGGTATAAAAAACTCATGAAAATAATACTGGGTATATAGAATAAAATAAAGAGAATGTGTATCTAACATGTAACGAGGGTAGTATAAGCGGTCCCTTTACTATGTCCAAATTCACTCTTCATTTGATATTAACTTCTTATTAATTAAATTAAATTCATTAAATATATATCTATGAAAATTATTAATATACATTTATTTTTATAAGGTAATTTATTATCTTTTGTTGTTTATTTTTGATATATTTTATGCATACATTGGTTAATTGGGTTTGTTCAGTTAATTTCTCCATAACACTTTTCTTTTTTTGACCAAGGTCATATGTTTTTTAAATTAAATTCATGATCTAAAGAATTATATATTTATATTTCATTTTTATTTAAATTCTAATCATACTTGTATATATATAATGTTTACCAAAAAAAACAAATCCAAATTAAGAATGGTGTCTCGATAAGACCATTGTCTTTTATTGTTAATCAAACAAATAGAATTCCCAGTATTATACTTCCATAATATTAATGGTTCTAGTAATATAATTTTGACTTACTAAATACATTTATAAATTAATCTGTATTAGGTTTTCATGGGAAACACAACATGTCATTTTGCGGAAGCGGTAGTCTGCGTGTATACTAGGATGATACTCTCATTTCCATTGAATGAAAAAGGAATATGAAGTAAAATAATTATAATTTAATAATTATAATCATTTTATAAATATCCTATTAGTTAATAAAATAAAATTTTTATCTTTCCATTTAAGGTGGGGATGAAAAATAGAACATGTCGTTCATGGATGTGGTAGTCCGCACATACGCATGACTACGTTTTCATTTTCCACAATGATTTTGGAGGAAAGAATAAACTGGATTTTAGATTATAATAATAAAAATTAAAAAATTTAATAATTATGGATTTCTTATTCCCTCAATCATTGATGGAACTTTAGGGCTGTATATGAAGGAAATTACTAGAGAAGTTGGGTCAAGTGTATTACAAATCCATTGGATGTTCTCCATTGGGTAACTCATCAAGGATCCTTAGATTGGTCTTTTTGTGAAACCAAGGGTTCAAGGTAATGGGTAGGGTTTTTATTAGAGACTAGGTTATTTTTTTCTTTATAAAAATATTTGAAATTTGGGGAGAAGTGGGGAGGTTTTGATCACCTTTTATAAGTAAAGGTAGTGTCATTTTTGTAAAATTTCATTACATCTGAATAATGTCATTCGAATATTCAAGGAAAAATGATCCAAAAAAGGCCAATAATGGTTTGGAGAAATACATAAGGCTGAAACAACCGCAAACATTCAATATATTAAAAAAAATTAACCTTTCTTAATCATTTTTACTATGTTAAACCACTTTTACCCAAATTAACTCTTACCGCAATACTATACTTTCACCCTCAGTGACTAATTTTAATGAAAATACATATGATTAAAATTATTTAATAATTTTATAATATAAAATTTCATATATTTATAGAAACTAATTTTAGTGTTAGTGTGTATAATGTGTACGAACCATTTCTGATAAAAAGTTCATTTTAAACATAAAATTTAAGTGGGGGTAAGATTAACTATATAAAAACCCTACTATTTATTTCATTCATAAACATGATTTTTTACATAAACATACACTTAATGAAATACATAATATTGATATCGCTAGTGGATTCATGGATTAGGAACATTACATGACCCTTAAGATATATAATACAATATCTTTATTTAAAACTATTTTTACATGACCACAACATTCCTTCGTACTTAGGATTGCATGGGATAACCTGAGGACATACATAAGAAAATGGTGAGATATAAAGATCTGTAAGGGAGTAAACAAGGCATAACAAGGAGAATAAAATACACGTTAGACAACATGAATATCAATGGAGCATAAGTGAATTTTGAACATAAAGGCATGACATAGAGTGATTATCATAACATAAAAAACGTGGAAACAACTTATAACAAAACATCATAAATAGAAAATAATATGGTAACCCCTTTACCAACATGGTGGAAAAATCTCCAAAAAGTAATCAGCTAAACCTTTGTCCCAACATGGCGTATCATGATACAAAACATTACAGAATGAATTGGAGTGCTATTAGGATGCACCCTTCAAGAACATTTTAATCTCATGATTAAGTGTGCGACATAGATCATATAACAGGGATTAAAAAAACATCATAATTTATTCTAAGATAAAGGATTATAGAATAAATATATGAAATACTATAATGAATAAGTTTATGTTTATAAAGGTGAATACCCTTGATAAATAAATGGGCATGGTATTCACCACATAATGATTTTGGTATGGACAATCGTGGTGTTATTTTGGCACCATAATAACATCACATGAAGATTCCTAAAATGGATTGATAATAGAGAAAGGGGTATATCAACATTTAGACAATAAATAGAAATTTAGTGGATCATGGGGCATAATATCACAAAATAATAAATGAAATTTGATATGCATAATATAAAAGAAATGATTGAAAGGAAATTATGTGAGAGAAATCCATTATGGAAATTTTGTATGGTAAAGGGTGTACATGGGAGGGAAAAATGAGAGTGAAAGTGGCCTCTCACCATTCAAAATTAATATTGGAAGTATGGGCGAAGTGAAAAAACACACCTCATCATTTTTAATTTAAAAATAAAAGGTTATAACAAAATAAAGAAACTTTCGAAAAAAATGAGAAAGGAAGGAAGCCTTACATGGACGTGTGATCCTAAAGGCTTGGTAAAAGATTCTTGAGAGATTGGGGGTGCCTTGGGAGGACTATAGGTAGTGGATAGAATAGTTAGTACGGGCATCAAGGAGTTTTAGTAAATAGGGATGGGTCCTTGGCTGGGTTTATATATGAAATGAGAGGGGAATTATTTAATGTTTCATAGACATAGGTCTTGGAATCTATATAATTAAATTTTAAAAATGGACAGACCTTCCCCTGGGTTTTAACATTGGTTTTTTCCATAGGAGTGGAAAAAATCAGTTTATAAGTCCATTTTCCAAAAATATTATAATATTGGAATTTCATATGTGGAGGTGAGTCCCATTATTAAAGAAATGAACATAAAAACATAAAATATGTTATAAATTTTGTAGGATTCACTAAGGAAATATAAATTAAGTCAAATAAATCAAAAATGACATGATTTTAAATTTAAGACATATTTCTTCGATGAACTTTTTTATGGTATTTATGACACTACTTTTAGGTCATTAGGATGTCATAAAGCACACTATGTATTTATATATTATTTAATTTTTACCCAAAAATTCAACTATCTCAGAAAATTATGAAAAATTCACCATTGGATAATTATTATGTTTAATTCAAAAAATATTATTCATTTGATCCAAACAATTTTCTAAATATTTCAATTTCCACTTTTAAAGTAGAAACCGCCATTTATTGAAAATTAACGGGCTTTGAAAAAATGGATTTAAACCTTAATAAAAATTAATTTTGAATTTATAAAAATTATATTATCATTTATTATTAATAAAATAAATTTTATAATAATATTTTATTAAAATATTAATTATTTAAAAAATTAATTAATTCCTTAAAATAAATTCATTAAAAAAACACTTTCGAGTTTATCATAAAAAAATATAGCTCTTAACAAACAGATTAAATAATCACTTATAGATATGGAACTGATAAATTCATCATTTATAAAAATTGTATTTATATTATTATTAATAAAAAACATAGTTTTATATAATAATTTATATATTTCTCAAAAGTGTCATTTCTACCCAAAAAATAAATTTATAAAATTCATCATTTTTTTAGATAAACTACTCCCAAAAAATAATTGATGGAATATGAATTTTATTTCTAATAAAGTATTACAACATAAGTAACTAATACCTTGTTTTATATACACTTATAACACCCACATAAAACTTTAGGGTAAGGTGTGAAATAATGGTAGACTCTTATGGTGGTTTGGATAACATCACCAGGGTGGTAATATCTATTAACTTGAAATTCTCCCGTAGGCGATTCCATTCAAGCTTAACATGTTGAATATTGTCTTGGGATTGGTCAATAGAAAAGCCTAGTGACAATACATCCTTTTTGGGCTCCAAACGAGCTTTGTACGACCTGAGTGTACTGGATGAGGCAATCATCTCCTTTGTCTATGTCGAAAGGACTTTTTTAAAACAATATATTTATATCAGTTGTGTGTTCACTATAAAACATCTATATTATCAATTGTAATGATACTTACTTTCTATTTAAAAGAATTGGATATAAAAATTAAAAAAAATAATTTGTTTTCTATATCCATGATTCATTAAAAGAAAGAGAATTATTCATAAATGATCGGGTTGTTATAACATTCCCTCCTTAAGAAATTTTCCCTAAAAAATTTCATTTCCCAACAGTAAAATAGATTACGGTACCTTTGCATCGTCACTTCCTCCGGTTCCAATGTTTCTTATTCAAATATTTGGTTTCTCCACAATACTTTGATGATGGGAATTGTCTTATTTCGTTGAACATTTTCCCTATGATCTAAGATCTTAAACAAATTATCTTTATAATAGGGGTCATTCTCCAATGGTACCACCTCTGTATTGAGTACATGTGATGGGTTTGTTACAAAAATTCTTAAGAGTTATACATGGAACACATCATGTACTTATGATAGATTCGATGGGAGTTCTAGTCGATAGACCACTACTCTGATGCAACCATGGACCTCAAAAGGGCCTATGTACCTTGGAATATGCTTTACCTTCTTCTGAAATATCATAACTCTCTTCCATGGTGATATAAATTGAAATACCATGTCTCCAATATCAAACTATAGGTATCATCAATGATTATCATCATAGCTAATTTTTTTACTCTAATCATCTTTAATGTGCTGCTAGATCATCTTAACCTTCTCCACCATTTGTTCGACCATTTATGGACCTATATGTTTTCTCTCCCCAACTTCATCCCAACATGATAGTGTTCTACACCTATTCCCTTAAATGGATTCATAAGGATCCACTTGGATACTTGAGTGGAAACTATTTTTGTAAGAGAACTCTACTAGTGGAAGATGTAATCCAATTTTCCTTTGAAGTCCATTGGGCATGCTCTCAACATGTCCTTAAGTTTTTGGATAGTCCGCTCAGATTGGACATTAGTTTGAGGATAATAAGTCGTACTGAAGTTTAGTTTAGTATTTAGAGTGTGTTGGAGACTCCTCCAGAACATAGTGGACAATCATGGATATCGATCTGATATAATCAATAGTGGTACACCATGAAGCCTTACAGTTATCTAATGTATATCTATGCCAGTTGTCCCAATTTGAAATCTTATCGAGTCATAATGAAGTGTGCAGTCTTTATAAGACAATTCACCACAACCCAAATATAATTGTTTCCATTGGATGTCTTCCAAAGTATGGTGACAGAGTCGATGGTGATGTTTTCCCATTTCCATGTTGGTATGGGTAATGGTTTCATTTTCTTCTTAGACTTCTTCCGCTCATCTTTAACTTACTAAAATACCTGGAAATTTTATGTATATTCAAAGATCTCATCTGTCATGTTATCCCACCAATAATTCTCTTCGAGATCTCGATACGTAATTGTGTTTCCTAGGTGAATGGAGAAATTAGAACTATGTGCATCATCCAAAAGTTCTTTCTTTAACTCCATATTTGATATAATACATAGTCTTAACCCAAATATCACAATTACTTATTCAATAACATTAAATTATAAGGAATTAAAACTTTTTACTTTCTTCCACTTTCCTCTGAATTCCAACATCATATTTTTGAGTATCTTTATCCTTTCCAAAAGAGATATTTGAGGAGTCATTTGTGGAAGGATTGATGATGTTCCCTTCTTCATGATTCCCATGTTCATCTTCACCAAATCTAAGAAGATTAGATCATTTTTAATTCTCATGAATGATTGAATCGATGGGTCCTTTCTACATAGATAATCTTCTGCCTTGTTCTCTTTACCAAGGTTTTAATTAATTGAGCAGTCAAGGTCTTTGATCAGCTCTAACCATCTTCGTTGGAACATATTCAACTCTTTCTACATGAATATATATTTGAGACTTTTTTGAGCAATATATATTTCCATCTTTTCCCCAAATTGATAATGCCACAATATTTTCCATGGAATGATCACATATTCGAACTCCAAATCTTGTTTTTGATAGTTTTTAACCTGATATTTCAACTAACATGAGGCAAGGGCAATTAATTTTTCATTCTCCATCAACACACATCTCAATCCCTTCTTCAAATTATAACTAAACATTATGACAATATCCCCACTTGAGGGTAGTGTGAGAAGAGGGTTAGTGATAAATATCTTATTCAAATCCATAAATATTTCTTCACATTCATAATTCCATGAAACCTTGACTTCCTTCTCAGTTAGAATGGTAATAAGGTTTGAAAATCATGATAATGTTCTCACAAATCAGTGATAATATCCAGCTAACCCTAGGAAGCTAAAGATATCCATCATAGATGTCGGCCTCGATAATCCCTTATTTTTTTCGGAAGTATCCACAGATATCCCATTAATTGTGATGATATTCCCCAATACTGAGACTTCCATTAAAAAATCACACTTTATAAACTTTACATAGAGTTTCTACTTTCACAAGGTCTCTAGAACAATTCCTAGATACTCCTCTTTCTCCTCCTTGGTTTTAGAGTATATTAGAATATCATCTATAAATGCAAAAAAAACATTTGGAAAGGTAATTCCTAAAGAATCTATCCATAAATTCCATGAATATTACTGGATCATTAGTACGTTTGAAAGGCAATACTATGAATTTGTAGTGCATGCACTTTGAATGAAAAGTTGTCTTGGGGATATCCTTCTTCAATCTTAATTAGTAATATCCTAGCCATAGATCCACCTTTGAGAAGTATTTTTCTCCACGTAGTTGATAAAATAAGTCATAAATTTTTGGAAAAGGATAAATTTTATTTATCGTAATTTTTTTGATCTCATGATAATCAATGAAAATGTCCACTGACCCATCCATCTTTGTGATGAAGAAGACTGGTGCACCCCATGGTGAATCACTTACACATATGATACCTTTATCCATATTCTCCTGTAGTTGTTTATTTATTTCTTCAATATTTATAATAACCATTCTATATTGAGTCTTGTATATTAGAAATGTCCGAAGTATAAGATCAATCCAGAATTCAATATCTCTTCTAAGAGGAAGACCAAACAATTCCTCGAGAAACACATTATTGAATTCCCTCCCAAAAGGCATGTATTTGAGGATGGTTATTTATTTATACTGAATCATCTAAAAAATATGTGGGTGGTAATAGAGAAGTGATATATATTATTGAGGTGATGGTTCTAAATAATATTCTTCCTCCTCCTTCCACTTGTATAGAATCAGGCGTCGATTCCCCATATGGAGAGTGTTTTCCCTTCTGTGGAAATTAATATTTTCTCTATATAGGGAAAGCCAATCCATGCCATGGATTACATCAATTTACACCAATGGGATTATTATGAGGTTTTCTAGGATGTTAAAAAAATAAATTTTGATGCGGGGGGTTTGTATTCATGGGATGAAATAATTTCCCCATTTTCTATTTTCACTGACATCTCTACTTCCATTCATTGTGGTGATGTTTGGATTGTTCTATTGAAATTTCAGGATATATAATAATGTATATAACTATGGATGATAAACCTACCA
This sequence comes from Viscum album, assembly GCA_963277665.1. Classification (NCBI taxonomy): domain Eukaryota; kingdom Viridiplantae; phylum Streptophyta; class Magnoliopsida; order Santalales; family Viscaceae; genus Viscum; species Viscum album. The sequence continues at coordinate 586,717,806 of OY728130.1, forward strand.
TTAACTTTTTTATTCTTGTTCTAAACTATCCAATATAGACCTAGGGATGATTATCTTAAACAATTAAATATGTAAAGGGTAATCCAATGACAAAAAATGTATAACTAATAAATTACATTTATCTCCTTAACTTATGAATTTCTAATATTTGATCTAAGTAATTCATGATCTACTTCCTAACATATATTCTTAGGGGAGTATTTTTGGTCCATTAATAATGGTTTTTACTAAGTGTATGAATTTACCAAATCATATCCCCAAGGAGGGCCGAAACAAGAGTACGGCAAGGCTTATTGTTGTGCACCAGTTCTCATTCAAATGTTGGTCAAAGTGTTTTTTTGGGTATACCCCTAGATACATCTATTCCAAAGCCACCCCTACTTGTTCATATCCAGACATGGATTTATTTTCATAATAAACCACTTAATCTATACTCACCTAAATTTTGGGATTCTTTTAATATACATAGTCTTATCCATAAGGCTTTCACTAGAGTTTTCTAATTATAATCCCCAAAATAATTAAACCCATCCTTTGATAAAAAATATAACAACATTTCATTTTTTTCATAATTAAACATGATTTATTAAATAAAAATGAACTTAATACAACCTAAATGATCGGGAGGCCAAGTATATTTGGTGATTAAAAACATTACATGGCACTTAACACATAAAATACAAAATATTTATTGAAAACTTATTTTACATAACCACAACATTCCTTCGTACATAGCATTGCATGGGATAAAATGAGGACATACATAAGAAATGGGTGAGATATAATTCCCAGTAAGGGATTAAACAAGGACATGTTAGACAATAGGCATATCAATGGAGCATAAGAGAAACATGAAGATAAAGGCATGATATAACATGATTATCATAACATGGAAATGTGGAAAAAACATAAAACAATGCATCATAAATATAAATGAATCAGGTAACCCCTGTCCCAAAATGGTTGAAAACTTTAATAAAAATCATTAGTTAAACCCATTTCCCAACATGACATATCATGATACTAAATATTAACCAATGCATTGGATCACTATAAGGGTGCACCGTTCATTAAAATTTAAATCTCATGCTTAAGTGTGCCACATATATCATATAACATGGATTCATTCAACATCATCATTTATTCCATGATAAAAGAATTATGAATACATACATGAATGTATATAATCAATTAGTATATGTGAATAATGGTGAATACCCTTGATAGAGAAATGGGCATGATATTCATTACATGATAATTATGGCACGGAAAATTGCGGTGTAATATTGGCAGCATAACGACATCACAAAAGGATTCATAAAATGGGTTGATGAGCGGGAATTGGGTATCTCATCATTTAGACATGAAATATCTGGTAAGGGGATCATGGATCATTGTATCCCAACATATGAAATGGGGTTTTCAATGAATAATATAAAATAAATTATTGAATGGAATTGAGGAGAGATAAATCCCTTATGAAATTTCGGAATAGTAACGGGTGTATAAGGGGGGATTAATGAGAATGAAAGTGGTATATCACCAGTAAAACATAAAAAGGACATTATGGGGGAGGTATTAAAACATACCTCATCATTTTTAATTGAAAAATAAGAGGGTATAACAAAATAACGAAACTTTGGACAAAATGAGACAGGAAGAAACCCTTACTTGGATGTATGGTTCCAAAGGCTTGGGAGAGGCTTCTTGGGATATTGTGAGAACCTTGGGAGGAATATAGGGATTTTATAGAAGAGTGGGGAAGAGATTCAAAGAGTTTTAGTGAATAGTAATTGGTTATTGGGTGGGTTTATATATGAAATGAGAGGAAAAATCTTTACTATTTCACAAACATAGGTTTTGGAATCAATATAATTAAATATTAAAACCACAAACATTCCTATGGTTATTGCCCATGGTTTTTGTGAAATAAGAGTGGAAAAAATTATTTTTTAAAGCCATGGGCCGAAGATATTAAAATATATATTTTTATTATATGGAGGTGATTCACATTATTAAAGAAATGATTTTTTTTTGATAAAATCATAAAATATGTTATACATTTTGGAGGATTATCTATGGAATTGTAAAATATTTAAAATAAATATAAAATAACATAATTTAAAATTTAATACATATATTTGATCAAAGATCCATATTATTGTATTTAATACATCACTATTGGGTTATTATGATGTCATAAAACACATTGTATATTTATATATTATTTACTTTTTAACCAAAAATTCGATCAGATCCGAAAATTATGAAAACATCAGCATTTGATAATTTTAACATCCTGATTCCAAAAAAAATATTCATTTTATCCAAATAATTTATAAATATGTCATTTTTCACTTTTATAATAAAAACTGATATTTTTTGAAAATTTATGGGTTTCGACAAAAATAGTTTTTAAACATCAATAAAAATTAGATTTTAAATTATAAAAATAATATAATCATTTATTATTAAAAAAAGAATTTGATAATAATATTTTGTTAAAATATTATGTATTTCAAAAATTCATTAATTTTTTAAAATTATTTCTATAAATATACACTTTATATTTTATTGTATAAAAATATAACTATTATCAAACTGATTACCTAATCATTAACAGATAAGGAAATGATATAATTATCAATTTTAAGATTTATTTTTATAGTATTATTAATAAAAAACATAGTTTAATATAATAATGTATATATTTCTCAAATATACAATTTTTAGCTGAAAAATAAATTTATCAAATTCATCATTTTTTTGAGAAAGATAATTCCCATAAAAGAATTGATGGAATATGAATTTTATTTATAGAAATGGATTACACAATAAGTAATTGATACCTTGTTACATAAATCTTTATAATACTCGCATAAGACATAAGGGTAAGGTGTGCGATGGTGAAAGACTCTTGGGGCGGCTCAGATAACATCGCCCTGATGGTAATCTATATTAGCATGAACTTATTCCACATGGGATTATGTTCAAGTTTAATGTGTTGAATCTCATCTTGGGCCTTGTCAAGAGAGAATCCTAGTGATGCTACCTCCTTTCAAGATCTGAAAAATGAGCTTCATATGGCCCGAGTCTACTAGATATGGCCATCCTTTCTTTTGTATGTGTCCAAAGGATTTTTTAAAACATTATATTTATATTAGTTGTGTGATCAAATTTCAATGTATATAATATCAATGGTAATGATACATAAAACTTATTTAAAAAAATTGGATATAAAAAATAATTAAAAAAAGTGAATTTGTTTACTATATACATGAGACATTAAAATAAAGTAAATTTTATTCATAAATGATCGGGTCGTTACAGTTAATATTTTTTGACTTTAAAGATATAAATGGGTATATTATTAAATAGAATAATGTTATGTGTATTTAAAATCGATCCAATTTTTTTTTATCAAAATAATTTTAAATTAAATAGAATTTAAAATAATATTTTTTTATTAAAATTGAAATATTATTTTAGTTTATATGATTAAACTTATGTGTTATAAATTTAAAATGATATATTTAACATTCATAAAATTCTATATTAAATAAATATTTGGTCAATTAAAATGTTATATTGATGTTCCCAGTTAGGATCCAAGTATCTCTAAGAGGGGGATGGGGTGAATTAGTGATATCTTTTTCTTTTTTATTTTTCCTTATTTTTGAAACAACCTTTGCCTCATGTTAAATATTTCCTTCCCTGCTAGACACAGAAAACCATAAAAACACAGGATTTATAAGGTTCACTACTCAACAAGAGTAACTACATCCTTGGTATGGTATGAAAAAAATCCAGTACAACACAATCCACTAGATAACAATCCTTTGATGTAGAATATAATGAGTAGGATATACCCTTACACTCATGTAGCACATGGAAAACAATCCACATGTGTGTGTGCACACTCTTAGCACAAATATGGAATTATATTATTTTAGGGCTTCTTTATAATTGAATAGGTGTATTCCCTGGAGTACAAATATTCAATTTCTTACGTAGAAGCCGGTAAGAACTATCTTATGCATACATGAACATGTGATAAGAACCCAAATCTTTCGCGCAGCCATTAAAGAGTCTTGCACGCAGCTTTTATGCCCCGTGTGCATGACTTGACGTTTCTCATGGAATATCTCTTGTGTGCAACCCTCTTATTTTACACAACTCTCTCCTTGTGCACAAATTCTTCTTCTTGAATGTAGCTCTATTTCATTTGTGAACTCTCCTTTTCATAATATTTTTTTGTGCCTTAGAGATCAGGATTTTCCTATGTGTCGGTCCCCATAAGTGTATGGGAGGAATCTTATATTTATAGGCCTCATCGACCCCTGCACACAAAAACCCCAATGTGTCGTGCAAGATCCAAACGTGTCTCGTAAAACCCCATTTTACGTCGCATTGGGAACATAGGTCTCTTTTGTTCCAACCTCATATTTTTCTCACTTCTTGAATCTTTCGCGAACTTCATGACTTCACCTTTTATCGAAGTTTGGTCCGTGAATATTTCCTTGCACGCAAGATTCCAAAATCCCTTAGATAATTCGTGAAAAAACCAATCTTGTGCAAAAAACCATATCTTTCATGCAATCCCCTCTTTCGATAGATTTTGATGTTCGGATCATGGAACTCCACTTGCGCGCAACATTCCAAGCCATCATAAATTCTTCTTTTCTGCTGCCTCCAGATCATTCATTCCTTTTTCATGATTCTCGTTACTGCATTCCATAACAATTCTTCAGCTTTCATCATGAACTCCAATATCATGATATATAACCTTTGATTGACCAGCTTTATCATCGTCAGAGTTACAATGGGAAGTACAAAAACATCCATATCTTCCTGCAGCATCATTCCTTCCAATCAAAACTGTATATGACTGGAATCATTGTTTCTACCCCTTTACTTCATAAGGATCACATCATAAGTCCTCTTAACTTATGATATTTGTGAAATACATATCAGAAAATCATCATCTGATTTTCAAGTCCTTAGAAAAAGTGAATTTATTTATCTTCTTTGACAACAAAAGACAACACTCTATAACAACAAACTCTTATTACTACATTCTCCATCCAACTTGGTCCAAACATATATAACATTCTAAATCTCGCTTATATATTGATAATGTAATAAAATATATTGTTTTGGAAAAACCCTATTTTCACAATTTATCTAATAGTAAATTATATTATAAAAATTCAAAAAATTAATCAAAATATTATTTTCATTTGATGAATCCAAAATTGAAATTAAGTTTTTATATTAAACTTATATAAGGTTTTTTAACGAAATAAAACAATATTTTTTTTAATCATTCGAAGAATGATATATATATATAGCAACAACTCAAAAAATTTATGATATATTTCTTATTGTATAATTTAATTTCTTCACTAGCTTATGTTACATGTAGTAGTGAGTTTAAACAAACCATGTAACATTATTAAAATATTATGTTTCTATTATTACGTATTATTTAGATTTTAAATAATGAATTGTAGTAACTAAATTATGAAAAATAAATAGTCTGAACATTTATAAAATAAATTTATTAGTTATAAAATTACTATAATTAAAAAATTATTTGAAAATAAAAGTGATGTTTTTCTGGAAATTTTTTTATGTGTGAAATATATTTATATATTAGAAAAGTAAATAAATCACTATTAGTGAATTATTATAATTAAATTTATACATTATTTAATTTATAATCTGTTTTAAATATTTAAAAAATTATTTTTCTGGGCATATGATAAGAATAAATATATTTTTACGCCTAAAAATGTATTTGTTTCTAAAAATTAGTTTTTGTCTCATTTTCATCACTTATATTAAAATTAATTACATACATTAAATGATATTGAAATATATAAACTAAATTAAATATTTAGAATATAGAGATTAATATTTTATAAATAAGACCCTTTTATTTTTTATAAATATGATTAGTACCCATGGTAAGATTTATCACCTTAGGGAAGGGTTAATTGAGAGGATATAGATTACAAATAAGTGATAAGACCATAATGTTTCATCAAAATTTTTATCGGATGAAGTTAATTTTACCCTTATCAAATCTTTCTCATAATTTTTTATTTTAATGAACAATTGACCATGAAAATGATTTTTATATTATTTTAATCAAATAAAGTTACAAAATGTCACTCCCTTAGTTTTGATTATCCTTTATGTGTTCACAAATGAACAAAAACTAGTTATGAAAAAATAATAATGTTAATTTTGTGAATAATGATATTATATTCATGATGGTGCTTTATTGATAATTTTTATGTGTTATATAATCAACTTATATTCTTACATAATACCAAAACCAAATTTATTCAATTAATGAAAAAAATAAATGATATTGAAAATATTAAAAATTATATAGTTTTAGTAAGTTCTCGAGTACCATGAATTCTATTGGTAAATATAATAAATTATTTTTGTGGTAAAAGAATATATTTGAATTCCATATTTTTATTTATTTCATTTAAGTCAAATTAAATGAAGCGTGTCAAAATTGACAATAATGGTATTTTATAAAAATAATATTTTATTATATTTTTTAAATATTATAAAAATATTGAAATATTAGAATGTGGATATTATATTGTCTAAAATTTTATAAATGTTCCATTTATGGGTCAATTTTCACTTTATAAGTAAAAATTACCACACTTTAAAATTGAAAAATATGTTACCATTGTTAAAATTAAAATTGGATAACTAAAGATTAATCAAAATGATAAGGTTTAAAATGACCCCAAAACATGTCTAAATTTTATTTTTTGATGAGATTAAAATAATATACAACCCTGTATTGTAATTCATCACTATTAGGAGGAATTTTTCTTGATAATGAATTTATTATAATTTAATCTTTTGAAAAATTTCAAAAGTGCCCCTCACCTAAATTAAAAAAGAGAACCTCCTCCCTCACTTATTTACATTAAATTTATCCTTATAGATTGAAGGAAATATTTAAATTACTCTTCAAAACGTCCCTAAACATATATTATAGGTTTTATTCTTCCAAAAATACAAACCCTATATCCCTTTAGAGGAGATCTAAATAATTCATTTCTACAAAGAGGTAATTGCCTTAACCGATCACTTTATTTTATACTCTTATTTACATCCGGTAAATATATTTTATGTATCATAAATTGATAAATTTATTATTTAATATATAATTATATTTTAGTATGAATAATAAAACACCATTATGCACCCTCATTCCTATCAAACGAGAATTGAATGTATCACTTGTTCATACATATGTTTTACCGTCTCTATGTAACAATAAAATTCATTTTTTATAATAATATTTTATATATGGGTATTATAAGGGATTTAATGTTAGTATATGATATTTATGTCATAATTTTACTTTTTAAAATTAAAAAATAACATCAAAATATGAACCATGCAATCATTTGGGAAACGATAACGATGTTCGTACATACGTGTTGACTACCACATCCACGAAGCGATGTGATTTGTTTTTCATTTATATTTTACTTGAATGGTATTGAGGAAAAATTTGATGAATATGTATGATATATATTATTTAAAAATTATATTATAAATTTTAATTAATATTTTCCTTTCTTTGATTCCATCCATCAAAAAATAAAAATAGTGTTCATGTATACATACTACCTACCATCTCTAGGAACGATGTAATTCATTCTCAATCTCAAAAATTTATAGATGTATCTAAAAATTAATATTATTAATAAATATTATATTTATTCCATAATTAATATTATATATATTATTTAAACTATATAATGTTTATGTACCAAAACTTCTAAACTGAAATACTCATGAGAAAGGAAATGGTTAACACTCGAAAAAGACGATTTTAATAAGGAATTATTGATAAAAGGGGTGTTAAAATGTTATAAAATGATCATATATGATATTATAAGTATGAATATTACTATTTTATAAAATTATAATAAATTTTAATTAGATTTATATGGAGTTAAAGTTCTTTCAAACCCAGGATAACTAGATGTAAGGGTTTTATCTCACAATGTCATTGTTTAATTGGATTGATTAAGAATATCCCTATAATGATAAAATACTATGAAATACCTATCAATAAAATTATTAATATTCTTATTCTCTAGTTATTTCTATAAAATAAATGTTTTTATTTCATTTTCCTCACTTTATGTACTAGGGATATTGAAAATATATTTTCAATGAAAATCCACACTATTTTTGACTATAGTCAAAATACATTTTTCATCCATGCCTAGAGTTTATAAAAAATGAGAAATGTTTTTAATATTCTCAAATAAATGTTTAAAGTTATTTTTACCCGTGTTTTAATTAATGAAAAATGTATTTTATGGAATTTTTATTTAATTTTTCAAATGACGTACTTTATGACTTTTCGAAAAAAATATTGACGGAATGTTTTTTAACATATATGACATGAATAGATTTTCCTGCCACCATTAATAATAATTTCATTGAAGATTAATTTATGTTTTTTCAAGTTTATTTTCAAAGAAAAATAATTCATTTATAATTTCATTTAAAAAATTTATTTAAAAAATAAAAGGTTTTCTTCCTCAAAAATGTTTTACTACATTTTTATTTGTATTTATAATCATTAATGAATACTATTGATGATTTAAATTATATTTTACTATGAATATGATCTGGGGATTCCACCCTTATTATTTCTCAAGATGGTTTCTGTTTATGATGATATAATTTTTATGAAACCCATTATTTTTCCATGGGTTATATTGTGAAGATATTATGAAATGTTTATGAAGCCCATTTCTTTTCCATGGGTTACGCAATGATGAAATATTTATAAAACCAATTTCCTCTCATAAGATCCCATAATATGAATTATTTATGATGTTTTGGAGCACGTATGTATGATTTTTGTTATGTGATGGGTGGGAAAAATATCAACCTCGAATTGATTGTGAAATTATTGATATCTCATGATATAAAAAGCACTAGAATTGAAAATTAACCCAGTTTAGAAAGGGACATTATCCCCTATGATAGTCTGAGGAGTGAACAATGATTACTATGATGGTTTAGGGAGTGAACCCATTCCACTATTATAATTATGTAAAAGTTCCTTGACTACTAAGGACGTGATTTTTTATACATATGTGTATTCCACAATTCTATGTCTTGTTCCTATATTATGATCTCATGGAACATGTTCATTAATTCCTTTACGATTCATTTCTTGAAAACTATAAAGCATTATGTCATGAATCGATATTATAGCTAGTGATATGAAATTTATTTTTTAACAATGTTAAACACATGTTATCATATCCTTTATATAATTTTATACTTATATGATCATTTATATATCCCTTGTTTACACCTTACTAAACATTAGAACTCGCCCTTTCTTATTTTTCCCTTCCCAAATTATAAATAAAGGTTTAATGGTTGATATATATAATAAGTGTGATAGTTATGAAGATATAATGAGGATTTTATTTGGATCTATTATGAACCAGTTGTTTATTTTTCTATGTATCGAAAGATACTTGACCTATATGAATCTATCATGGATAATAATATAATGTAATTGATATCCATTTATTTATGTAAGTTTTTCATATGAAAAATAGGGTTCCCTATGTTGTGTAGTGTTGTAAGGTTTCGTCAACCTTTAGAAATGAAGATGAGATTGCTTTACTAATAAACCTTGGGATAAGCATATATATAAGTATAAGTATATGAAACTATCTTATAATTATAGTTTATGATAGAGTGAGTGGATTAAAAGAAATTACATCTATATCTACATACATAAAGTGTGTGAGGATCTTGAAAATTTGTGCATGAGAGTAATAGCATAGAAAATGGATCATTGAGATTTGACTCAATCAGCACTGGGTGTAAGAAAATAGGCCTTGCTTTTTACCTGGTTTGTCACTGCCATGAGATATGTTTTGGAAATTTACGATATTTTTACAAACCATTGTGAAGGTTGTGAGTAATTATCATTAATGGCCAAGGTAAAACATAAGATTCCAACTATTGAAATGTGGGATTCATTTTTTAGACATCATATAAATTATTTTTCTTAAATATGTGGTTTCCGACTATGATTATTATTCCATAAACTATTATTTTTTGTTTCATTCAACTGATGGAACCTAAAAGAGTCATGTTAATGTCGAATGTGTTGGAAATTGAATTTTTTTTTGAGAAAGTAAATTTTGTGGGATAATTAATGAGTAATTTCATTTCAGTGTTTGAACAAATTTATATTGTTTTATCATAAAAAGAAAATTTTAATTCAAATGAAATTATAAAAAACATAGAGATAAGAATATGATCCTTCTATTATCCTCAATGTTTGGAAAGAAACATGGGGAAAATTTTCTTAAGGAAAGTGAAAAAAGTTTCTTGTGTGGAAAGTAAGGTCATCAGGAAATAAAATGTAGAAGTGATGGGAAAAAGTTGTATAATGATGTGAATAAATAGAAATCACAATAGAATACATCACCCACACATCAATGTTTTAAAATCAAGGATTATAGGAATTATTCTGACTAGTTCTAAATTAATAAGGTTAATGATGATGATTGATGTCAATAACATCTTAAGACAAGATACAAAGGGAAATATCATTCGATAAATATTTTAGATGAGGGGTATAATAATGATGTGGTGAAAGATACACTTTCAATCCACTCTAGAACTATTAATGTATTAATTGATTCTAGATCTACCCACTCATTTATATTAAAATACATTTATAGGGGTATCATAGTACTACCTGTGAAATTAGATTCTGAATTAGAACTAAAAACCCTAATGGTATGATGATCACATCCCAGGCCTATGATTATTCTTCAGTTGATGTTTGTAGAAACTATTTTCCATAAAAATATTTTCATTCATCATTTAGTTTATTTTGATGTAATTTTGATTATGTATTGGATTTACTTATAAAAATCACACATCAATTACTGAAGAAGGGAAGTTATGTATGATATTCCTACCCATCATATGATCACCTATCAGTGTGATGACAAAAATTAACTTCTAATGAAATTAAATCAATCCTAAGTGTCATAATTCTTATTCAACATGTGTGTTTTTGTTAAATGGTTGGGGAGAAGACAAACATCTAAAATATTCACATTTTATGGGAGTTTATTTATGTCTTTACAAATGTGTTTTAGATTCTCACACAAAACTGTAATGTTGAGTCTTCAATATAACTCATACCTGGTGCTACACCTATTTCCAAGACACTATTTTAAATGGACCTGATTCAGTAAAAATAATTAAATAAGAAACATATATATTATCTTGACAAGTGATTAGTTTTTCCGCATGAATCACATTGGGGTGCACCTATTTTTTGGTTTAGAGAAATCATGGATCAATGTAAATCTGCATTTATTATTTAGAAATTAACAAGATCACTATAAAAAAGTATACTCTAGCCCTTATTGATTAATTTTTTGATAAACTATGTGGATTTCAATACTTTTCCATGATTTGTTTTATTCTTGATTTCGTCAATTGTGTTTCAAGAAGGAGGATATAACCAAGAAATCATTTCATACATGTTATGAAAATTTTAAATTTCTTATGATTCTATTTGGTCTTATTAATTCCACTATTATCTTCATGTATTTATAGAATAGTCTTTTGAGATTACCTTCATCAGTTTGTATTAGTCTTTATAGATGATATTCTTATTTATTCATAGATCAAGGAAATTAATGAAGATCATTTGGAAATTATGTTTCAGACCCTAAGGAAGATTAATCTTTATACAAAATTTACAAATATTGAATTTTATCTTTAAAATTCTTTATTAATATGCCACACAATATCACACGAAGGTATATTCATAGACCCTTCAAATATAGACATTATTGAACATTGGCCCAGACAAAGCACTATGACTATGATCCATAGTTCTATTAGTCTTGTTGGGTATTATTGGTGCATTATGAATTATATTTCTTAGCTCTCAAATCCGCACACCATGTTAACTAAAAAGGGATAAATGTTCCTTTGGTATGATGAATTTCTAAAAGTTTTTAAGGAAACAAATATACAGTTCATCAGTACACCTGTTCTTAAACAACCTTGTAATAGAGAAGGGTTTTCAATTTATAGTGATTTCACAATGATGAGACTCATATGTTTCCTCATGAATAATGATGTGATTATAACTTATGACTCATTAACATTTAGGATAAATGATCTATATTATGAAACTCATGAATGGGGGTAAGTTATGGTAATTTTCTTCTTAAATATATGGAGCCATTACCTCTATGAAAAAAGTTGTTACATATATAGAAATCAAAAATATTTAAAGTATATTTTCACTAAAAATGAGAAGAACATGAAGCAATGAAGATAGTTATAGATGATTAATGGTTATGATGGCTCAATACATTAATATCCTAGGAAAGTGAACAATGTTGAATATACTCTAAGTTGAAAGGATCATGACATCTTATTTATTATGAGGATAAAAAAGATTCAATATTTCCCGACCTTCAAAGTATGTATCTTGAAATCAGGATGGATGGGGATAAATATTATCTTCTAAAATTAGTATACATCCATCTATACAATTGAAAATTAAAGATACATATAATAATTATGTATATATATAAGTGATGTTGAGAAATATTCTTGAGTTCAACCTTGATTGTGATGGAATAATAAGTTACAGGAAACATGAATATGTCCCTTTAGTACCAGATATATATAAGGTGTCGATGGATGAATCTCACAGATCATCATTCTCTATTCATCCTTGAATTACGAAGATGTATAGATATTTGAATGTGTGTTTTCTATGTTTTGGAATTAATAGTGATATTAAATTGTATAATTTTTTGTTCTTCGTATTTCAATATTTTAAGACCGAGAGACAGAAGTCTATAGAAATGTTATAATCATTACCAAAACTGTAATTTATATTGGAAAACATCACCATGAATTTTTTCATCGGGCTGCCCAAAACATCTAAAGGGAATAATGTTATATAGTTTTTATTTTATAAACTTATGAATTCACCAAACTTCATTTACATTAGGTAAGATTTATATCCTCTTAAACTTACCCGGTAATACATTAATGATGTTCTAGGATTTCCTGGTGTACTCCTATCAATCATATCTGATCAGGTTTTGAAGTTTTCCTTGATGTTTTAGAGAAGTCCTTAGTTGTCTCTAGATGTTGAGATCGGTTTTAGTTCTGCATACATCCATAGATTTATGGCCAGTCTAAGAGGATGATTCAAACTCAAGAATACATGGTGATAGCTTTCTTTATTGAATTCAATGCTAGTTGGCATCAACACCTTACTTTGGTGAATGTTTTTATAATAATAGCTTTCACTCTAGTATTAGATGGTTCCTTATAAAGCCTTCTTTGGTATAAAGGGAATAAATACAACATGTTGGAATGAAGTTAGAGAAATAAAGTTATTATGACCTGATATAGTTATGGAAATGGTATAAAATGTTAGAGCTATTGAACAACACATAACAGTATATCAGATTTGAAAAAATGTTATGTTGAAAATCACCAAAAATATCTATAGTTTGAAGTCAGTGACAAGGTATTTCTATGAATATATCCCTACAAGAAGATGATGAGAATTTAAAATAATACATATAAAAGTCTTAGGTATGTTGATCCTTTTGAAATTATTTATCATAGATATATAGTCTCTTATCTGTTACTTCTTCCACTGAATCTCTCTCAAGTTCATGATATATTCCATGTATCTCTCCTAAGGATGTACATACCTTATCCTTCAAATATACTGAAAGTAGAATTTATACCACTGGGGTAATATATTTCTTATGAAAAAAAAAATTGTAGAGAATCTATATTGTTGAGAGGAATTACTATTAATAGTTTCACTCACCAGGTCGATATTTTCAGGTGAAACCACCAATTTGAGATAGTTACTTGTGAACATGATGATGTAATGAATCAAAATTTTCCTCGTCTATTTAAATCAGAGTGGTTAATTTTGAGGGATAAATTCATTTTATGGTGGGTAGAGTGTAACATTACAAGATTTTATATAATATTTATCATTATATAGTTTTATTTCTTTAATATCTTGTGTTACACGCAATAGTGAGTTTAATCCAGTCGTGTAGCATTATAAAACTATTATATGTGTGTTATCAGGAACTCATTGGATTGTCAGCTATGAATAGTAATATCTATGTTATAAAAATTATATGGTCTAAAAATTTATAAAATTAATTCATTAGCTATAATACGAATGAAATGAAAAACAAAAATTAAATGAAAATAAAAGAAAACTTTTTTTGAAAAATAGGTTTTTTGCGCACAATGTATTCTGATATTAAAAAAATAAAACTTATAAATATTGGTGAATGATTTTAATGAAATTTTTTATATTATTTAATTTATAAAATGTTTTAAACATTTTAAAAGTATTTGTCTTGGCATATGATAAGAATAAATCCACTTATATGATAAAAAAATTCTAAAAATTAGTTATGATACCATTTTGTGCAATTAATTTAAAATTATTTTCATCTATTTAAATGTGTTCAATTAGATAAAATTAATAATATATCTATAATCACGAGGTTATAATTTGGTAAATAATTATCTTTTATTTTTTGTCAATATGAATAATAATCATGGTAAAATTTATCACATCGACAAAGGATAAATCAGGTTAATCTAGATTAAAAATAAGTGATAAGTTCATAATTTCTCATATAATTTCATATCTTATTATATTAATTCTCACTATATATTCTAAGGATTGAAATTTATTTGATTAATAAAAAAAATTCAATGAAAATTATTTATATATTTTTTAAATTAATGGAAGATACAAAATGTCATTGTCTTACTTATAAATATACTTCTGGTGTTCACATATGGAAAAAACTAGTTATGACTAAAAATTAATAGTAATTTTTTTGAATTCTGAAATTATATTCATTATGGTTATTAATTTATAATTTTTAGTCATTATATAATCACCTTAACTACATACCCAACATCAAAATAATAATTATTCAATTAATGAAAAAAATAAACGATTTTCAAAATATTAAAAATGATATAATATGAGTAATTTATAGTTTTATGAAAATTTTATTGGTAAATATGAAATATTAGTGTTTAATTAAAGTATTATATTTGAATTATAATTCTTTATTTATATATTTTAATTCAAATTTCACGAATAGTGTCAAAATTGACAATAATGATATTTTATCAAAATAATATTTTATTAAATTATTTAAAAATAATGAAAATCATGAAATAAGATAAGGTATATATTATATTGTATAAAATGTTATATCTTGGCCATTTAAGGGACAATTTTCACCTTATAAGTAAAAATTACCACCCATTAATATTGAAAGAATTGTTACCATATTTAAAATTAAAAATAGTTAACTAAGGATTAATCATAATGATAGGGTTTAAAATTATACCAAACCCTATATATATTCTATTTTTATGGTATTAAAACCCTATCCTATATGATCATAGATTCTCTAACCATTTGGATTCATTTTTATTGATAATGAATTTATTATAATTTAATCTTTTGAGAAATTCCAAAAGTGTCTCTCACGTCAATTATAAAAGGGAACCTCTTCCCTGGATTCGTTACACCACATTGACCATTATAGATCAAAAAATTATCTTATTACTATTATGAGCATACAAATCCAAAAACTAGAGGTTTTTTCATCCCAAAATACCAACCATAGAGCCCTTCAGATTAGATTTAAAGGAGGTATTTTGAAGAAGAGGTAATCACCTTAACCGATCACTTTCTTTTATACTCTTCCTTACCACCTATAAATCTATGAAATTTTTCATAAAATAATAATTTATTCATCCAAAAAATAATGAAATGTTATTATGATAATTAAAACACCAATATAAATCCTATTTACTATCAAACAACAAGTGAAAATATTGTTTGTGCATACATAAGGCATAGATTCTTCACCTAGAAAAACAATTCATTTTTCATCAACATATTTTATCGATGGGTGTTATGATTATTTTAATGGTTATATATGATATTTATTATTTAATATTACTTAATTGATTTATAATATCACATATACCTACTTGTTATCCAATCCATTAGGAAACGATAACCAAATTCATGTGTATGTATGGACTACCACCTCCACGAAGTGATGTGATTTGTTTTTTAGTTATATTTTTTTAATAACAATGAATAATAATTTAATGGATATCTATTATGTATGTGATATAATAATAATCCTAGAAAATTTTAAATAATAAATAAATTTATTTCCTTCTGTCTGTCAAAAAATGAAGAAAACATTCATGTGTATGTACGACCTACCATCTCTATAAACTGTGAAATTCATTTTTTAAATATAACTGTTATGGGTGATTATAAATATATATTTCAGGAATATATATTTTATTTATGTTATATTAAATATTATAGAGATTATGAATCCAAGAAAAATGTTAAAGGAATAAAACTATTGAACTCAAATACTAATGATACATGAAATAGTTAACACTAGAAAATGATGAATTTAATTATAAATTATTGATAAATGAGGTTTTTAAATGTAATAAAAGTATTGTATATGATATTATAAGTAAAAACACAAATATTGTATAGAATTATTGTTTAATACTTCCAAATTATCATCATTAATTTCACAAGGTAAGAAATACATGAATATGGGTAGTATTTTACTTATAATGAAAATGAATGAAAGGTGGTTAAGACTCATGAATCATGTAACCTTCAATAGGAAAAATGCTCACATGATCTTAGGAAGGTCACGTGAATTGGTCATGTGTAGTGAATGACCTGTAAGAGATCCCTTGGAACCTTTTTGACAATCCATTCAATTATTGAGAAGGCATCTAAGACACTTTCATGATCATGTGAAAACCTTCAAATGAGACCCCCCTGAGTCATACGAATTGTCTACTAGTGGGTACCTAATAAATCAGAAAAAATACATGTAAAATTAGGAGAAACTAGGTAAATATGGAATCCTATTAAGGTCATAAAACATTATGTGACTCACCCAAGCAGGTTGAAAGACATTGTTAAAGCCCAAGAGACATGAAATATATGTCCCACAAGAGCCCAATGGCATGTCACCTTCATCATGCAAAGGGAATCAGACAGGCTTAGTAAGTCCTTCGATCCCCTTATGGCTCCAAATAAAATATCAGTGATGTACATTTTAATGATATTTTATCACTATATGACCCTTTTTTGGTCACACTATGTATCACCGATGGAGAGAGTGGTTTTTTTTTGACAAAACTCATTCCAAGTCATGAGATCCCAAGCCATTATGAAATAGACAAAGAAATAAACAGGGAAATCATAGCATAATATTTCAAGGGGAAGATATTAATATCTAATGTGTATTTTCTAGTAAATCACCGTTTATAATATGATCCCCCCTCCCACAACAATCCATATTGATCTCATAAATACCCCCTGGGAAGCCACCTTTGTCTCAAAGAATGTCTAAGATAAGGAATCTCAGATCACACAAAGGACTCTCAATAGGCATCCTGGTCTCGTAAAGTTACCTACACATGTTGGCCCAAAATTGTGAAATCCCCTTTGAATTTCCACATAATTGTTAATGAGCCCATGGATTGACCAAAATCCAATAAATGTAGAAATGGTGGGATTGCCTTAGAGTCACTGAAAGGAATGCAACACCTTCAGAAGGATTTCACAATGTGCATAACACACAACTAGAAAAATACCCTATACAAATGGTTTGGAACTGTTGGTATATGCCTCCAAACCATTGGTATAGTCTATACCAATGGTTTGGATTGCCGTTTCCAAGTGTGTCGTGAGGATAGGTCTATACCAACTATTTTTGGAAAATGGTTGGTATACACCTATATCAATGGTTTTGAAAACCGTTGGTATAAGTAATATGAAAATGTATACAAACGGTTCAACAAACCGTTGGTATATATAATTCAAAAAATAATCATCTGGTTGGTTTTGATCCCAGAACCTCCCGTTATTTATTGAATGACATAACCACTAACATAACATACTTTTGTGATCATAATTTCATAAATATATATTTGTATTATCATAAGTATTTTAAATTTATATTATTTAATGTCCACTATAAGAAGATTCCATTAAAAATACATGTACCAATACCAACGGTTTTGAGAACTCTTTGTATAGGTTCTATGATTTTGGGACCAATACCAATGGTTATGGACAAACTATTGGTATAGAGGGGACCTATACCAACGGTTTAGCCAAACCGTTTATATAGAGACTCTATAATGGACCTATACCAATGATTTTGGTCAAACTGTTGGTATAGGTCCAAATTAGTGAACTATACCAACAGTTTTCCCAAAACCATTGGTATTGATCATATTTCCAGTAGTGAAACTGAATCCCTCCACCAATTCCATATTAGATTTGTGGGATATGCACTACATAAGGAATCCTATTATCAGTGTGGACATGCCTAGAAAACACTCCCCTCAGCACACAAAAAAATTACTCTAGGGGAATCTATGGTTCTAAGCATCAGTGTACCCAGGAATCGAATAATAAATTTCAGAGTTTCCAATCTCATTATTGAAACCATTTTCCATGATGTAAAATCCGAGGAAATCCTTAAGTGATCACAAAGAACACATGGTCCCTTCGCATGATCACTCGAGATCACATAAAATAAATCTGGTGTGTTATGTAAAGAACATCCCACATATATGTTGGATCATGTGAGGCCTAAAAAATATAGCCCTAAATAAATAGAACTTACATAAGAAAAAATAATTTGAATAAAGACTAAATAAAATGGGATTATGTGAAGATAGATTCACTGATCCACATGCACTTCACATGACTCATCCAAATCATGTGATTGAAATAAGTAATGTCACAAAATTAATGAGACATCTTTTAGACACACCATTTGGATCATGAGATTTCTTATATAAATTTTAATCATGGGAAGAAACACCCTCTGAGCATGCCACCCGAGTCTCATGAATCCCTCTCTTTTCACCATCCAGATTTTGTGATGTCCTCTTAAAGTGTCACCCAAGTTATGTCTAGACATCCTCAGCTTGGCCACGTGAAATACTCCAAACATGTCTCACTAGATCTTGCAATTTTCACTATGACATATCAATAAAAAAACCAAATATGTCAGGTAGACAACCATAGATGTCAGTAAAACAACAAATCCTTATCAAACTAATGTCTATGGGCATGATTTCCTTTCCTAGTGGGAATACCAGGGTAACCCTGGTGTGTAATCCCCAATAAAATTTAACTAAAATTAATTTTATTCCAATAAAAAATAGGACTCACCGGACTCCTTCCCAAGGCCCGATTATGATAATAAATATGCAAAAAATTTATCACAACATGTAATCCTGACATCCATTAGATGTTAATCTGATTAATTTGCTTCCCTTATTTTTCATACTTATCATAGATTACATGGGGTTAGGAATTTTAAATGATTATAGAAGTCACTTCATAATCCCTTACCATGGTAGGGAATCCTCTGTGTGTAAGTCCTGATCATTGGAATAATAATATATGTCTCATATGTTAATCGAACCTAGGTGTGTAAGCCTGAATCAACTGTATTATATGGCATGTCCCCTATGCTATGGAAACCTCAGCATGTATTTCCTAATAAAAGGAATAATATGATATTCCTCCAATTCTAAGGAAACATTAGTTTGTAATACCTGGTCATTAGAATAATAGGATATGTTCCCAAAATGAGGGCCACCACGGAGTGTAATCACTGAACATCTAAATTGTGAGAACATTGATTATTTACAAAAATTGTATATATAGGATGACTTCCTAAAGGTACATGATTAAATAACCATTTACTCAATATAATCCCTCCAATGCCTCCAAAATTCTAAACCATTAGGGTCTCGATCTATCCCAAGGAATAATCATCATTCCTTATCCACAAATATATTGAGAAGTCAACTAAACTATGATGGACTTGATAATTGCTATTACCAAGACACATAAGATTCATTCCCAAGGCATGAGCTCTATAATGAACGTACAAAGGGTTGTCCTAACACATTAGTCTCATAACTATATTTAGTATTACAGGTTACATACTATCCATCATTTCCTAAAATGATCATGGCTCACATAGGCTTATGGATTTGAAATGATCACATCATTCACTTCAGGAATCTCTACCATCAATGGAATCCTCATTCTGTAAGTTCCTTCCCATGGTATGATATTATTTCCCTCATAAAAGGTTATATACCTTAGGGAATATCCCAAGGGTGTAATTGAACTATGATAACTCTAATTCCTTCTATAGACTAGATATGTAGGATTCCTCCCAGAGGCTTGATATCAATTACTGGTTCCCTGGTTCCCTCTATTATGTATTTTTTAATAATTTTAAACAATATGTTCAACATAATATGTGGGTTTTTATTTCTATTATAAAATAGGATATATATATGACGTCTCATAATTGCTCAATCTCATCCTCAAAATATTAACCGATTCCCTAGATTCCAAAAAACTCCAGAGTGTCTGGTAACACTCCATCAACTTATAAGCATATACCCACCAATGGGAAATGGATGAAGAAAATAATATTCATATTGATGGATTCATCAATAGGACCACTCCCCCTTATTTATATAAAATAATTTAATGTATGATAATTTTTTATAATAACTTTTCTCGTATTATGATTAAGAATAGATTCTCAAACATAACATAAAATTATATGTAAGTCTTGGAGTAGGAATAAATTCCCCTCAAAAGGGTGTGATGAGCCCGACCTCCCATCATCCTGACCAATTTGAGTTCCTAAGAATAATTTTTTTGAAACCATAAAGGATCAACTACCTCCAAAAAGATGGTTTGTACTCAATAATGGATGTGGGAGCCACTGTGAGTTTCTGTTATAGAAAAAATGGTAAACATGACTTAAATGATTGCGTAAAACAATGAAACCCCCCACCCCACAATCAGCCCATCAGGCTAGGATAGACACATATTTGTGAAGATATAAGAGTGTTGAAGATTTATTCTTTAAAAGATAAGAATGATAGACTTCCTTGTTACCGTTGGACCATTTAGTTCATGTTTCATAGGTGGTCACTACACTCATCATCATGAAACCAAAAATCTAAATTTGATCTGAAACTCTCGAATAACAAAATTATCAGTTGAATAAATGTCAGTACATTTTGTTAACATGTTCTACAAATGGAAAATTGGGAAACATTTCACGCATTTTATGGATTATCCTTCATAGCAAGGCCTCTCAAAAAATAAGTCCATCCTCACTTTGACAAGTCCACATGAGAATAATGGCTGAATTGGGAATAAAACATCAATTATGTTACCCATTCATATCTAATTGAGTAAAAATCATGCCAATGATTATTAACTGGTTATATAACTTGTTCCTTGTTGTATTTGTGACTAAAAACACTACTCTGACAAATAACACCATGATCTGACGTGTCTTTATGTAGTGATGGGATTTGGAAATAAGTTGTATCTGTAACCTCTGTGGGCCTTATAATGACACCACTTTTCTCACGTCTTCTTCATATGGTGGTGAATTAAATGGTCTAATAATACCATTGACATGGTATAATACCATCCATTGGGGATTCCCATTAGCATATTTATGTATTGAAATCAAAGATTCCACATTGTCAAAATAAATCCACAGTAAAGACATTGTCATGTGTCACCATAGTCAACTGCTCCAAGATCTTATCCCTATATATCAACAATCACCACCTTCATAGTCCAATGAAGGTAGATCAAGGATTCCACTATAGATCCCTTCTGGTTTATGGGCCACTAAGTCGATTCCTTATCAACCACCATCCCTAGTACCATCCCATATATACCCTATAATCCCTTAGTGAAGGTATCCCTGAAACACTCCCACCTATGACATCCATGCACGAACAACAATGAAGACACATCGGGCATATAATTCTCTGGATAATAGTGAGTGAGATCATGTCCACACTCCCACTAAAGATGTCTTTCACCGTATTCCATTAGAATCTAGCAAAAAGTGTCATATCCCTACTCCATCAAAACAAGTCTGTGGGAATATTCCAGTAGAAAGCAATAGAGAACATATCCCTACACCCATACATGAAGTCTATCAGCATACTCCAATGGAACAAGTAGGAAAAAAGTGGGTGCATATACCCACTTCAATTAAAGATGTTTTTCAATGCGTAGTGGAGATAGAAAATGTATAAGAATATATTTCCATTCACACTTTTCAAATGTGTCATTAGATCTTAGGAACAACTTGAGAACTCCATTGACATATTTCAACATTGGTACAGATATAGGGTCATGTGCATATTCCTATCCCTATAGCCGGGGAAACACAACAGTCTAATCATTATGAAAAAGTGGTTTCCATAAAGGAATCACATATTCTTGATCCTTTCTACAAGGATTATGAGTATATTATGATAAAGGGTGAGTCACCAGCCTGTGATCATATTCCTTTTCTAACTAGGTCTCACTATGTGAGAGAAACACATGCCTCATTATCGGCTCATATCATAATCATAAAATCCCAGAAGAATATCTCAAAAACCCAACATCAGAATCACATCCCCATTCTGGTTGGGTATCAACTTTTGAGAGTGGCACATACCTTGGGAAAAGTTCATATTCCTATCAAAGAAGATTGGAAACAAACTATAAATTCCCAATATCAGGCTCACATACCCATTTTGGCTGGGTTTCACCATGTGGGAATGAAAAATGCCTCATCATAGGCTCATTTTCTTGTTAGTGAAGCTGTCTTTCATATTCTAAAATCCCACAAAACCCAGGCTCATGTCCCAATTTCTGTATATTAAATAATGCATTAGCAAACTCCCAAGGTCATACCAGAGGAGGTTCATATCTGTTATCACATTTGATAGGTCCATTGGAATATTCCTATAGGGAATGAATATTAAGGCAAGGCTTATATTCCCACTACCAAAAAGGATTAACAAGTGATATAGGAATATGACTTGGGAAAGGATCATATTCCTATCAAAACAGACTATCGTTATACTCCAAAGGCTCATGATCGAGATCACATACTTATTATGAATGTGGATCACAATGGGAAAATGAAACATTCCTTGAGATAGGCTCATATTACTTTCAATTATGAAGAATATCATTGGAATGTTTCTGTAGCTTCTCAGTAATGAGACCATCATCCCAAAACAATACATGATTTTCAGCATGTTCTGGAAACCATTATACATCAGGCTTATATCCCTACAATATTCCAGAAGACATGTCATTATATACCATACATGACGTAGAATGAGGTTCATGTCCCTTTTATGCTCAATTCCTGTGTCCTGGAGGTTGTTGAAGACACATTCTCAACACCGCGGGGTTCCATATACTCTTCAATTGATTTATAACATAATCATTACTTCAACAGTACTCCTTGTGGTAGTGTGTAGATGGATCATAGGGACCCTACACATGACATCCCCCATAGTCAACCTCCCCATGGTGATATCTATAAAAGACCAGGATACCCCCCTCCCCTTATCCTGGAAACCTCTCTATAAAGAGGTGTTAAAAACTATGATGCCATCATATGGAGAGGTGCACAAAACATTAGGGTCAAGTGTATATAGTTCCCATTATTTTTCAGTAATACTCTACTCTGGTCAGCCGGTGACCCCATGAATAAACTTTTATGGTCTACACATATTGAGGTATGTAAGTCTAATAAAGAGGAAGTTAACATTGAAATTTGGAGGGAGTTATCTAAAACCAACCTCCCCACCATATTCTCGATCCATGAAACTTCTATCTTTGAGAACCCACATGAGACAAAAAAGGATTGAATTCCTTATCTATTCCAACCCACTAGAGACTAAAGGCTATACGCCTCCCTTATCAAAGATACAAGGGTCATATTCATATGATCATGATACTCTGTTGTTAGGTAGACATGGATTCTATCTCCATGGATCAAGACCCAAAACTAAAAAATATCAGTGAAAATATGCAATACACTTTCCTCCATTGCATCACAGCTCTTTGGTAACTAATATATGAAGCCACGTCATATATTTATATTCAAGTATTGGGAAATTATGGAGTGCTACACTTCACCACACATTTCAAATAGAATATCCCACCATATAAAGAATCATGTATTGTGATAGACTCCATAAGAATTAAAGGTTCGAGTAACACTCAAGCTACACAGTTGCTACAATGAAACTCCCCCACCTAATAGTGCTACAAAATCATGAATAGAGGAATAGGATAACCAAACTATCCATGATTTGTCCCCCTAGAATCAATGAGAATTAATTTCAGACATGAAATTAGATGATCCAATCAAACCAATGCATTCTCAAAATATTTGACTCCTATTGTGGGCTTAAATTGCACCAATCTCTTATATAGGTAAAATTATGCCACATAAAATAAGCCATAGTAGTAGCTTCTATAACATCCATCTATGAGAGAAATCTACCCACTAGGATAGGGAAATATCTACCATCGCCTCCAACCCTTGGAACAGAAATTCTCAAGGGGATTCAAGACATTTTGGTAGTTGTTACAAACAACCCACTAATGGGTTGGGGGTATTTTCATCTCAATCACCATATAATGGATCATTATCCCTAGAGAGGGCCTTGAGGAAATCTATAACACCTCAAGCTTCCATGGTACGCTTCTCTTTGAATAATACAGTGGCGTGTGTTGTACACAACTTCGAGTTCTAAAACACACCACAACCAATCAAACTAGCCGTTATGAATAGTAATACAATCTTTTTGAAATTTTATAAATTTTATCTTTCAAAATGGACTTCATTTATTGATTCATAATATCTAAATTATCTTAGAGTAAATTTTTGGTATTTTTCTAAAAACATTTAATTTTTGATGAATAGAGAAAAAACACTGTGTTATAGTTTAAAACAAATTTTTTATTTAAATAATTATTTATATTATTTAAATTTAATTAATGTCAAAATAGATATATAATACCTATATAAGTTCAATGTAATTCATTGGACTTATTTTAGAATAATTTTATATATATAAAAATTTTATTTATCTTTTCACTGTCTTTTACCCACCTCCTTGGAGAATTTTCAAATTCACATAAAACTTAATTTTACCGCTTTTGTGAGTGGAATTTTGAAAATCTGAGAGACACAGCTAATATCAAAGAGTAAAATGTGGTTCAATAATATAAAAATAAATTTTGGGGAATATTAAATTTTTAGTTTTATTTACCACGGTAAAAAGTAAATATAGTAATTAATGGTAAAAATGATATTATTATTACCCTAACACATGTCCTAAATCTCTTGGCTAAGTATAATTCGACCAAAAACAAAATTAAGAATAAAATATGAACCTCTTTGGTACACTTGGATTAGATTAGGACATTTAGTATTATTTAATTCAAAGAAGAGTTAAAAGAGTTAAAATCAATGTTTAATAAATAAAACATGTCTAATATAGGGTTATACATAAGATAAATTAGATTATAAATATTCATTAGAAAGATAAATATATTTCCTACATAATTTTATTTTATTTATAATTTTTATACATTAAATATTTTAATTTATTTATGACACAATAATGATGCCTTAATTACCTTATTAGTGAAATATCAAAATAATTGATATTATAAAAACACAAATAAATATAATTTGAGACTTTTAATGAATTCCAAGAATTTTATTGGTTAATATGACATGTTATTATTGATTAAATTTTTTTTGTTTCATTTAATAAAGTTGGTATGACTTTATCAAAAATAAATTATTAAATAGTGTCAAACTTTACATAAAGGAGTTTTTAACAACAATATTATATTATTAATTGATATAATATTTCTAAAAATCTAAAGTTCAGAAAAATGAATTATATGACGATATTTATGTCATTAATGAACCACTTTGGGTTTGTTTGGTAGTTTATAGTATGTTTATTAACCATATAATATAAAAATACAAAGAGACATGGTAAATGTCAAACTATTTAACTAAGAGTTAAATCTAAGAGATAAGGGTAAAATAGTGACCCAAAAATGTCTAAAACATATTGGTTGAGTGGTTTTCGACACATCCCCACCTTAGAATTTAAATAATCTAGTTTGGATCCATTATAAACCGATTATTAATTTATTATAAAATAATACTTTAAGTTTTTTCCTAAAGAGCCCCTCCCCCCCTTATAAAAGGACACCACTTCTAACAAATTCCTCACAACTCTGAAGCCTTTTGGCTCATCAAAAATCTTCCCAATTAATCACTATATATACCTATACTCCTCATAGAAGCCTTACCTTAGGGAGAAAGAACTTCAAGAGTCATTTTTCATCCAAACCAAAGGAAGTTACCCAAATTAAAGGCAACGATTTCTCTTAGCTTCTTTTCTTTTATTTTACTTCTCCAACCCCTAGACTTTTCTTATTATTTTCTTTTGTAACAAAACCAGTATCCTAAATATTCTAGGATGTTTTTATGGGATTTATTCGAACTAAACTTACACACACCTCCATCTAATGGGTGAATAACATAATGTTTCTTTGGATGACAACCAAACACCTCACGAAATGATGATTGTTCAATCATCTCCTACCTCCTATCATGGTGGCCATTATGATGGAACTATAATTAAATATGATATTAATGATATTTATTTTATATATAAGCTTTTTTAATTCCATTTTATAGCATAAAATTATTATTTTCATGTTGTATATATATACGATAATTTCATTTGAGGAAGTGCGGACTACCGCCAACTCAAAGTGATATGAATCATTCATACCATACATGGAACATATAAAGGATGGTATTAATGAACGTAAGTAACACATATATGATATTATATTATACTGTAATAATAATATACCTATTTATCATTTGGTTTTTATACCTTTTAAAATGAAAAATTAAATGGTAGTAGCGTTTGTTCGTACGTACGGACTACTGTCTCCACGAACACGATGAGATTCATTCCCCATGATATTCATTCATATCTTATTATCATTTTATGATAAAAAATAATGTTTAAGGACTTGATATAGTTCTGGATATGAATAATATATAACCTACCCATAACAAACACAGCTTATGTAACAAAACATATAAAATTAAATGAGTAAGTTAGCACCCGAAACGACGATAATTCTATGATATTATTAACAAATCACTGCTAAAAGATCATATATGATATCATATTAACGTATATTATTTTGTATAATTTAATAAAAATTATTTCACCATTTTATAGGAGTTTAAACTACCCTCAACCAAGGAAAAGTACAAGGTAAGTGGTTTCTTATCTCACTTTTAATTCCGTGAGATTTCCATTATTCACCACTTATTTATTTCATGTGGTGTGTTTACTACCCATGATTGTATTAATTGTGTAATATACTTTAATTTATGGATATATAAATCATAATTTTATGATCCTTATTTCATGGGTGTATGTTTCATAAGTTACCAAATCGATAAGGGAATTTGAAATTTCAATTTCCACTCATTCGTCTCTACGCATACTTCTTTGATTATTTTACTCCAAGATTATGTGTGGAATCACTATTTATTTTCTTATGTAATAAATTCCACTTACCTTTCTGTGGGTATACTTTTGATTCACATAATCACTCCATTGATAATTTCTCAAGTCATCGATATGAACTTGATAAGAGTAATTTTAACTCAATCTCCATTTGTTGAGTTAAGAATCCAACTCATTGGTGCTATTTTTACAAGAATATGTGTGAATGTACTATCATTTATTTAAACTGAATATCCAATAATATTGAATGTATTTATATTTGTCACACATAATTATTTCGTTCATTTATCCTTAACTTAAGGATATAGTCTTTATAAAATATTTCATCTCAATTTACATTTCATTGAGACTTCTTTGTTGTTATACACCAAATCACATTTATATGGTGTATATAATGTACTTTGACAATTTATATTATGAATACCTTTATTATTATTATATTAAAATGTTTTTATTACCTCAATTATTTGTATTCAAGTGTCTCTTTTTTGGTTAGGAACTCTAACTAAAATATCATTTTAAAAATTTTTAAAGATTTATTATTCTAAATCTTTCTCATTAATGTCCATGTATTAAAAATGGTTTTGTGGATTTATTTATATGGAAATTAATTTTTTTAAAATTAAAATTCCTTTTAAAATTTCAATGTGGTATGGGACACTTTGATTCAAAAATCTATTTTTAAATTGCTTCTTGAGAAACAGTGTGACTTTAAAAAGTTTTCAAGGAAAAGGGGGATACTTATCTCAAATAGTTTGGATAATTATTTTCATCTATGTCAATATCCTTCATTATTCTCGATTGAGGTTAATATGTTACAATAAAATCTTCCATGTTGTATTGAATGATTTTTTTTACTGTGCATGTATTATTTTTTTAACTTTCATGGTTTGTAGATAAAGTATTGACATTTCGTATGTTAGTTTTGATACGAATGTTTATTTTATGTTTCAAACTTTTCATATGAGGAATGCATTGGACATAGTAAGTGACGGGTGGAGCCCGCTATAGATCCTTGATGCATCGGTAGGTCTCATAAGACAAACTAGTGTCTTGGAACAAGGCCTTGACAAAATCTTATTTGGAGTCTTGGCATGAGGCCTTGACAATGTGGTTATGATAGACTAGAATTATGCATTCCATCATTATGAAAGTGGTTATTGATGTTCCATGTGGTTATTAGAATACTAGAATATCCATGTGAATAAGTAAATGGAATTATTTCATTTTATATTTGCCATATTATGTTTAAGTTCAATTGTAAAAGGCTTTTGTTTTAGTCATACATTGCCTTAAATATTTATGATTATTTATGAAAGTTTCCGCTATATTGTTATCCTTACTGAGCATCTGATCTCACCCCGTTCAATGTTTTATTTTTCCCAGGATGTGAAGAAGTAATTTATGAATGACCTGTAGGGATAGTATGAAGGGATATGAAGACAAGATCTTTTGGTAGTATTTTTACTTTATGATGTAATGTAAGACTTATGAATATATCTAGTGTTTCCAAGACTACTCAATTAATCGGTCTTTCAAGACTTGATCTTTTGTTATCATGCCAATGTAATGTAATAATGCACCGACTCTGAGTAACTGGTGTCGGGGCGTTGTAGTTGGTATCAGAGGAAGTTTAGTAAAGACCTTGGAAACTACATTTAGATAAAATCTAATTAGATCACATAGCCCTAAGATAGACATTGAGGATTAGTATAGAAGAACTTCCTAGAATTTTGGTATTGTATAGATTTTGGGATTTTTCCAAGAAATACATCCCTTTCTAGATACGAGTAGGTAGAGGTGGCTATGGCACAGATGTACTTAGGGGTAAAACCAGAAAACACCGCTTTGAGCTAGACTCGAACGGGAACTGGTGCACGAAAACGGGCCTTGATGCACTCTTGGTTACGACACCCCCAAAGGATATTCTTAGGATAATTTACATTTTCTATACAACCCAATTTGAAGTATTTTAATATAATATGAGAATAAATTACCTTTGTTATTCCTAAGGTGTTTCAAATTGAGAATATGGTGTCATGATATTCTCTAATTGATTTTATGACTACTATCACTCACACAGTGCTTTCTAGTTTTAGTCAATGGCTGGAGTCCAAGGATGTCATAGTAACTTTTAGAATGATGTAAAAGGTGTTAACGGTGGTAGAAATGAGCAAAAAAACGTAATGTTGATAGGCGTAAAAGGTATCGTGTTCATGCCATATCATTTTTCCAAAAATATGATCAACAACATTTATATTAACCAACTCCCAGACTCAACAAAGAAGAGAAAGGTAATGAATGATAATAGCTTCAGCAGTGGGGACCATGGAGAAAAGAATCATAAATTTTCATCACTCAGGAAGTGTGGAATAGACACCAAGGAAAGTGTCTCAATGGAACAAATAAATGCTTTATGTGAGGGAATGAAGGACATAAAGTGAAGAATTTTCGAGGAAAAATGAAGAGTACTATGGAAGAAAATTAAAACGGTCCCAAGAATCCATTTACAGTCATTTTCCGTAAATGTTGGGGACCTGGCCATTACCTGAATGAATACTCTAGTCTATAAGATATTTTATTTGTTAAAGAATAAGCTATGTGCAAATAAATGGTTGGATAAATGTTTGAAAGTATTAGTGCTTCTTGTTGGTGGGATTACTGTGGAATAATTTTCTCTTGTATTTATAACCACGCAGTTTTCCATGAGAGAATGATATTTGAGGAATACTTATCTTTTCCATTGTGGATATAGTTATAAATAACCATTTGGTTTTATATGATCATTGGGTTTGAGGCAATTACATGTTATTATATTTTGGGATGAAAATGCAAGGTATGAGATAACATTTCTGGTCAAAATTATTTTTATGGTTATTTTGTGGAATTTATCTCATTTTGGTAATGTTATAAAATATATTTTTTGAAAAAGGGAAACACGCAGACCGTTTGACAACCCGTCGCATCGGACAAAGACGTGGGAATCAAACCCACAACCAATGTGTTGTTGGGATTTATCACCTACAACTAGACTACATGAAGTCCCTGGTTAGTGTGACTAATTATTTTTAGTTAAATGATTTTATTGATCAATAATAAGTTGATTTGGGTTCTTATGTCTTATCAAATGAATACCCTTAGTATAGTAAAATGATTTGATGATTAAGTGATAAATATTATTTTGGAAGATATTCGATTTGTTGGGAACACTATATACCCAAGGAAAATAGAATACTATGGGATTTCATTTTATGAGTAATGGTGGATTTTTTTTACGTTTTTATTTTGGATTTATAGTGATTTGGGTTATTTATGAAAATGATTAAACTATAATAGAGAATATAGGATTAGGTTAATTACTTTTAAGTATGTGACTTTAAGAGTAGTTGATGTCATTTGGAGATACAATTTAACATGGAAGACTGCATAACCACATTCTTCTATGTTTTGGGTTTCAATATTAGATTGGATTATATTGAAGGATTTTAATGAAAATTGTTTATTGAATCATATTTATTTAACTTTGGGTTATTGTTGGTGTAATTTTAGAAATTAATATTAGTGTTTATTTCTCTAAAGGAATATCCTTTTGGGGGATCATCAGATCTTGTACTAACCATTTTGGTTTTGATTAATCTCAAAAGACAAGGTAAATATATAGTTTATCTTTCACTGATCATGTGATTCTGTAGAATTTTATTCTATCCCCTCCACCGTGACCAAGTATTGTTGAATACTCATCGTTTAAAAAAATGACTTAGTGGTGGAAATTTATTAATGATTGAAACTCTACTTAAAAAGTAAGTATTTCTATTTATTTTCTTAGTCAATCTCATAAATTAATTCCTCATCTTTATGTAATGTAACTTTAAAAAAATGTTGTCTGTATACTTTTCGTACTGGGAAACTAATGACCGTTTGTCCCATCACAAGTTTGTGAATTTCATGTTGTTAACTTTCTCTTGATCATTGTTTCTATCCCTCTCCATCAGAACTTGACACTTAGTTTATCTTCCATATCCATGTTTTTTGACATTGAATCCTAGTATGAGTTATCTTGGGTAACCTTTGTACTTTTCTTTCTTTCTTTTAAGGTGATAGTTTTATTGATTCTTTTTCTGATGTGGGACTTTCCATTATATTCTGAAGCCCAATTTTAAAAATTTTGAGGACGAAATTATTTGAAGGAGTGGAGAATGTAACACCCCAATCTTCCACAGTACTCTTCTCTTTGAATAATATGGTAGCGTGTGTTGTACGCAACTTTGAGTTCTAACACACACCACAACCAATCAAACTAGTCATTATGAATAGTAATACCCAATTTTTAAAATTATATAAATTTTATCTTTTAAAATGAACTTCATTTTTGTATTTGGAATATCTAAATTAGCTTAGGGTGAATTTTTGGTATTTTTCTGAAAACATTCAATTTCTGATGAATAGTGAAAAAACACTGAGTTATAGATTAAAACTGAATTTTTATTTAAATAATTATTTTTTTGTTTAAATTTTATTAAGGTCAAAATAGATACATAATACCTATATATGTTCAATGTAATTCATTGGAGTTAGTTTAGAATAATTTTAGATATATAAAATTTTTATTGAACTTTCCACCGTCTTTTACCCACCTCCTAGGAGAATTTTCAAATTCACATAAAAATTAATTTTACTGCTTCTGTAAGTGTAATTTCGAAAATATGAGACACATGGTTAATATCAAGGAGTAAAATGTGGTTCAACAAGATAAAAATAATTTTTGGTGAATAGTAACATTATACTTTTATTTACCACGGTAAAAAGTTAATAGTGTAATTAATGGTAAAAATGATATTATTATTACTCTAACACATGTCCTAATTATATTGTCTAAGTATATTTAGACCAAAAACAAAATTTGGAAAAAAATATGAACTTATTTGGTCCACTTGGATTAGGTTAGGTCATTTATTATATTTTAATTCAAAGAAGAGTTAAAAGAGTTAAAATCAAAGTTTAATAACTAAATCATTTCTAATAAAGGGTTAGACAAAAGTTAAATTCGATTATAAATATTAAATGGAAGAAAAAATTATTTCATACATAATGGTATTTTATTTATAATTTTTAGACATTTAATAATTTAATTTATATATGACACAATGATGATGCAATAATTACGTTATTACTGAAATATTAAAATAATTGATATTATTAATACCAAAATAAATATAATTTGAGACTTTTAATGAATTACACGAATTTTATTGGTTAATATGACATGTTAGGATTGATTAAATGGATTTTTTTCTAATTAATAAAGTTATTAAGACTTTAAAAAAATCAATTATTAAATAGTGTCAAAATTGACATAAAGGAGTTTTTAAAACAAATATTATATTATTAATTAATATAATATTCCTAAAAATATAAGGCTTGGAAAAATGAATTTTATTATGATATTTATGTAATTAATGAACCACTTGGGGTTCATTTGGTAGTTTATAGTAAGGTTATTAACCATATAATATAAAAATACAAAGAGACATGGTAAATGTCAAACTATTTAACTAAGAGTTAAATCTAAAAGATAAGGGTAAAATAGTGACCCAAACATGTCCACAACCTATTGTTAGAGTGGTTTTAAACTCATACTCACATTATATGTTAAATAATATAGTTTGGGGCCATTATAAACTGAATATGAATTTATTATAAAATAATATTGTAAGTTTTTTCTAAAGAGTCCTTCCTCCCCCTTATAAAAGGACACCACTTCTAACCAATTTCTCACACCTATCAAGCCTTTTGGCTCATCAAACCTCCACCCAATTAAGCTCCATACATCCCTATACTCTTCATAGAAGCCTTAACATAGGCATAAGTCACTTTAGGAGTCCATTTTGGTTCAAATGAAAGGGAGTTTTCCAAATTAAAGGTAATGATTTCTCTTAGCTTTTTTTATTTTATTTTACTTCGCCAATCCCTAAACTCTTCTTATTCTTTTATTTTGTAAAAAACCAGTTTCCTAAATATTCTAGGACATTTTTAAGAGAAGTATTCGAACTACACTTACACACACCTCCATCTAATGGGTGAAGAACATAATGTTTCTATGGATGGCAACCAAATGCCTCACGAAATGATGATTGTTCAATTATCTCCTACCGCCTCTCATGGTGGCCATTATGATGACAATATAAGTAAATATGATATTAATGATATTTATTTTATAAGTAATCTTTTGTAATTCCATTTTATAGCATACCATTATTCGTTTCAGGTTTTATATATATACGATAATTTCATTTGAAGAAGTGCGGACTACTTCCCCCTCAAAGTTATATGACCCATTCATACCATACATGGAACGTATAAAGGATGGTATTAATGAACATAAGTAACAAATATAAGATATTATATTATACTGGAATAATAATATACCTATGTATCGTTTGGTTTTTATTCCTTTTAAAATGAAAAATTAAATGGAAGTAGCGTTCGTGCATACATATGGACTACCATCTCCACGAATGCGATGAGATTCATTCCTCATCTTATCCATTCAAGTATAATTACCATTTTATGATTAAAAATAAGTTTTAAGGACTTTATATCATACAGGATATTAATAATATACAACCTATCCATAACAAACACGACTTATGTAACAAAACATATAAAATAAAATGAGTTAGTTAACACCCGAAATGGTGATAATACTAAGATATTATTAACAAAACAGTGTTAAAAGATCATATATGATATAATATTAGTGTATATGATTCTCTTATAATTTAATATCAATTATTTAACCATTATACAAGATGTTAAACTACACTCAACCAAGGAAAATTACAAGGTAAGGGGTTTCTTATGTCACTTTTAATTCCGTGAGATTTCCATTGTTCATCACTTATTTATTGCATGTTGTGTGTGTACTTCACATGATTTTATTCATTATGTAATATACTTTAATTTATTATCATTTTATGATCCTTATTTCATGGATGTATGTTTCTTAAGTTACCAAATCGATAAGGGAATTTAAAATTTCAATTTCCACTCATTCGTCTTTATGCATACTTCATTGATTATTTTACTCCAAGATTATGTCTGGAATCAATATTAATTTTCTTATGTCATAAATTCCACTTCCAATTATGTGGATATAATTTTGATACACATAATCCCTACATTGATAAATTCACAAGTCA
The DNA here is from genome assembly GCA_963277665.1 of Viscum album. Taxonomy (NCBI): domain Eukaryota; kingdom Viridiplantae; phylum Streptophyta; class Magnoliopsida; order Santalales; family Viscaceae; genus Viscum; species Viscum album. Next base: position 586,752,686 of record OY728130.1, read on the forward strand.
CCAATATGAACTTGATACGGGTAATTTTAACTCAATCTCCATTTGTTGAGTTAAGCATCCAATTCATTGGTGTTGTTTTTACAAGAATATGTGTGAATGTACTCTGATTTATTTACACTGAATATCCAATCATATTGAGTTTATTTATATTTTTCACACATAATTATGTCGTTCATTTATCCTTAATGTAAAGATAAAGTCTTTATAAAAGATTTCATCTCAATTTATATTCCATTGACACTTCTTTGTTGTTTTACACCAAATCACTTTTATATGGTGTATATAATTTACTTTTACATAGTATATCATGAATCCCATTATTCTCATGATATTACAATGTTTTTATTAACACAATTATATGTATTCAAGTGTCTCTCTTTTGGTTAGGAACCCTAAATAAAATATCAATTTAATTTTTTTTAAAGATTCATTATTCTAAATATTTCTCATTAATGTCCCTGTTTTAAATATGGTTTGAAGGATTTATTTACACTGACATTAAAGTTTTTAAAATTAAAATTCCTTTTAAAAGATTCAATGTGGTATGGGGCACTTTTATTAAAAAAATTATTTTTAAACGGCTTCTTGACAAATAGTGTGACTTTTAATTGTTTTCAAGAAAAAGGGAGATATTCCTCTCAATTAGTTTTGATGATTATTTTCATCTATGTCAATATCCTTAATTATTCTATATTGAGGTAAATATGTTAAAATAAAATATTCCATGTTGTATTGAATGAGTTGTGTTTGACTGTGGATGTGCTATTTTTATACCATTCATGGTTTGTGGATAAAGTATTGGCATTTCGTATGTTAGTTTTGATACGAATGTTTATGTTATGTTTCAAAATTTTCATATGAGGAATGTATTAGGCTTAGTAAGTGATGGTTGGAGCTCATTATAGCTCCTCGATGCATCAGTAGGTCTCATGAGAAAAACTAATGTCTTGGCCCAAGGCCTTGACAAAATCTTATTTGTAGTCTTGGAACGAGGCCTTGACTATGTGGTTATGATAGTATGGCATTATGAATTCCATCATTATGAAAGTGTTTATTGATATTGCATGTGGTTATTAGACTAGTAAAATATCCATGTGAATAAGTAAATGGAATTATATCATTTTATCTTTGCCATATTATGTTGAACTTCATGTTTAAAAGGATTTTGTTTTAGTTATAAATTGCCTTAAATGTTTATGCTTATTTATGAATGTTTCCGCTATATTGTTATCCTTACTGAGCATCTAAGCTCACCCCTTTCAATGTTTTATTTTTCCTAGGATGTGAAGAAGTAATTTATGAATGACATACAGGGATAGTATGAGGGGATATGAAGACATGATGTTGCTGTAGTTTTTTTAACTTTATGATGTATTGTAAGACTTATGGATATATCTAGTGTTTCCAAGACTACTAAACTAATAGGTCTTTCGAGACATAGTCTTTTGTGATCATGCCAATGTTATGTAATAATGCACCGACTCTGGGTAACTACGATCAGGGTGTTATAAAATCAATCTTTGTTCTAGGTCAAACATATACCACTAGGTGAGTGGAATTTATTTATGATTACCCATATGATGAATCATAAAATTCATGACTGAAAGCATCATATCATCAACAATATGATCAATCAATTCTACTTGTGGCCTTGGACCTTCCCCAGTGTGTAAGGCTGGGGGAATTTTCATCACCATCACCACCACATAGAGAACTAGTCTTCTCCAAGATGGGAGGTAAAAATCAATAGTGGGCATCTCATTTGTTCCTCCCAGTGTATGAAAATGCTATTCTATTAGCGTCCCACTAAAAAATCATGACCGTAAACATCGTAAAAGCCACTTCTCACAGGACAAGAAGGGAGAATCATTTGAAAAAGGCTATCAAACCTCACTGGGGTTAAAATCCAAAAAATCCGAATATGTATTAGGGTTCGAGAAATAATTCTAATGAAGGTAATGCAGAATCATCATATTATCTTGAAAGTAATGGTAAAAATATCATTCCCTGATAAAAATATAGGAATTATTTCACCATTAACACATTAGATAATTTGGATGAAGATGCAGATGCATAGAGACACAATTTGGAAAAAAAAGACCTGAGAGGATGATCTGCATGAAACTATAGAGGATGCATGTACCTAGAAATAGAGGAGGATCCAAAACATTGAACCTATGGATATCAATTTTCCACCTCAACATCAGAACAAATACAAATAAAAATTTATTGTTGTGGACACATTCCAATCAATTCCCTGAAGAGTCAAAGTTCCTTCCATGGGTGAAGGAATGTTACAATATGAGAATGAGATAAAAAATCTCAAACAACTCCCTGAGGATCTACTCAGGGGAAAAATTAAAACTAGGTATCTTCTTCAGATTGAATAAAATATCCCTCCTCCTATATATCTAGAAAGAGTTGATCCTCCCCAAAGAGAGGAATCTGCATGTTAGATTAGCTCTATATCTTGGTAGTTGATTTATATAAATGTGGAATTAAAAAATGATCATGAATTCGCACCATTACAGTGAAAACCACTCCCTCACTAGGTCATTCATCTAGTCCTCGCATGAATTTAGAATCATTGGGAGACGAAAATACAGTTATCTCATTAGGAAACACATGCTCCCTATAGATGAGAGGTGGTTCAAATAGAAGTACCTCTATAATTTATCAATTTCATCAAGTCCATAACAAATTAAAAGGAATACATGGAAGGGTGACACACACCTATGTATATTGAAAAGAATCCATATCCTAAATGGGTGGATGTCACTTTTACCCCCACTCAGTTTCTGTAATACTTCCTTCTCTAAATTTTATGTCATGACAGACCCTGAAAAACATATCACTCACTTTGTATCATGATGTGGTCAGATGATGGGCCCATGAGATCAATAGGAAGTGACCAAGATGAGATATTTTTTAGAATATGTTAGTACTTGCCTTTTTTGGTATAGAATCCTTCCTATAGGATCGGTTTCAGGAATCGAAGAACTTTAATGTTAATTAATTTACAAGTTCATCTCCACACTGAGTAAAACAATAATTTTCAATCAGATAAACTACAAGAAATGAGAAAACGAGAGGTTTTCTAACATAATAGACAAATGGAAGTGTTTAACCTACTCACTCAATTTCCCTCTATCACATGAAAAATTTCTAGAAATATATGATAAAAACCTCATTGATGAGTTGAAGACACCACTGATCTTAAGGAAGTATCCAGGTGGGTTCCTTGAGTTCAAAAAATTGGTAAAATGTTTGGAAGACCCCATTCAATTAAACTAACACAAAACTCATCTCATTTCATTAAAATAAGGGAAAAGAATAAAAAATTCAAATACTTCCACTCTTAATCTCATCATTTAACTGTTAATTTTCAAGAACATTAGAAGGTATTGAACTGCCCAGTAAATACCTTTGAGTGGAAGCAACCAAAAAATCACCCACATGAAGAATTGAAATGAGAACACGGTCGCCCAAGATTTGGGGAAAAGATGAATAAAGCCTACTACTTCTAAAATGTACAAGTCCTTGGCAATTTCCTTGCAACCATAGACAATAACTTTCTTAATCTGCAAAAACCCAGGAATCCAAATGATGTCAACCACACTAATCGTCCATACTGTTTCCCTTTCCATAGAAGGCTATGATATAATATCTATCATTTTTTTGACATAAAATCTATTATTTAAATAATGGTCGATTTTGGATAGGTGATGTTGGATAATTCTCTGAAATTGGTAGTCTACATAATCCGTTCCCTTTCAGAAGAAGATAGTGATTGTTTGAATGTTCTGGTCAGGCGTGGATTGATTTTTGGAAACTAGATGACTCAAAAAGAAGTTTAATGGGATTAAGAAACTCAAATAGCACAACTTCCCAAACCCAAAACAGTTCCACCACACAAGGAAGTGACATTAAATATGTATTCTAAAAGTTGAGGTGATCATTGGACACATAAAGAGACAGAAGATTATGATTTATATTTTGTTCCAACATAAGCTCTAACTCTTGCTGATTTCATCCCATCTGCAACTATAACACATACCCCACCCCAAAAAATTGAAATTTCATCATACTAATAGATTATATTTGGTTCTTTTAGTGTGATAAACTTATCATACCCCTTCTGTGATGATGATTATTCCAATGAGTATGAGTTCCCCACACCTAACCATGGAACCAGAAGTTGCATGCTCTAGAACTAAGAATATAGGGGATAGAACTAGCATATTTGGACACAAGATTTTGGTCATGTAACCACATAAGAAATAAATTAATGTAAATCCTCTGTTAAATCACTATATAAATCCTAAAAATAAAATGAGGTGTCTTAGAACCCTCCAATAGTCATTTGTACCAAATCATTTTACACGACTACCTAAAGGGGGTGTGATTTGTTGATCATCCCATGAAATGGGTCATGTCAGAACGACCAATTCAATTATCATAATACTCTGCCCCAACCTCTAAAAAAGATCTATTCCCATAAATCTAAAATGCCTCAACTTCTAAGCCACATATTATATATGAACCCACCTCAGGAAACACTAACCTCTAGCATAAGAGATCGAAATTAGGAAATATCTAGTTGTTTTCCAAGATAAGATCTCAATCATGTATTCACTCCATAATTCAAAAGAACTCAGATAAGGACTAGTTGAAGACCTCCTATTCCCATAGGATTTTGATACATAAGTTGCTACAACCATGGACTAACGAGTGGAGACTATGCCAGAAGAATTCCCTTTAACCATATCTTTCACAGAGAAGGATTGGGAAGAGGTCACCCAGTGACACATAATACCCCTATATGTTTTGGGGATACTCGATAATGTCAACTTCTAAAGGTAATTGGTTTAATATGGTTCCAGGATCAATCTTATCTTGATTTCCACCCACTGCTGTTTGGGGTATAGAGAGGGGGGTTTGTCTCCCACAAAGATAACCATTCAAGGGTATAATCAGTGTGAGAAGAGACATCTATAGAAGGCCATGATCAAATATCAGTTTGGGTATCTCACATCTGATGCTGAGATTATGGTTACCAAATAAGAGACAACATACATTGTGTTGGTCATAAGGCCCTGGCTCCACATCCATGTGGCAGTACTTTCAAAATTCCATCAATTTTTTAATTACCTCATCGATGGAAGGGGCGAAATACTACACGGTGATAGTTACCCCTTCGATACTTATGAATCCACATATACTAATGCAGGATTCTAGAAAAAGGAAGAAAAAAATGTTGGATGATAATACATAGGATCCAACCCCCAATCATTTGGGGACTTCCCCTACAAATATATGGAGTATGCTCGACAATGACTATATGCTACCCATAAATTTTTTGAGAAAATAGACCTAATCCTAGATTTCCAATCCCATTATTTTACAAGAGATAGTGTAAAAGATAATCATATCAAAAATAAATCTTATAGTAAGAGATGATATGGTCTTTTCTCATGGCCTTTCTCATGTCGACATTGAAAGAGATTCCACCAGATTGATAACATCATATGAAAATTCATCCACAAATTCAATGGAGGAAGAATAAGAAGAAGTTGAACTGTATAAAAACCCTTCCACATTCATGGAAAGAATCTCAACCACCATTGATGAGCTCATGCAGGTAAATTTGGGAATAGAGGAATACCCACGACATGTTGGAACCACTTTTTATATAAGGTTTTATTTGTTGTCAATTGTTGTCAACGAAGATCAAAATGAAGGAGATCAAGAATTACTGTAATGAAATATAGGAATGGAAATTCAGAAGATTGTTGTACTAATCATAATTTCAAAGAACATGTGTCAAATGTTACACATTGTTTACAACAATGAAGAATGTGAGGTATAATTCATCTGAGGATGATTAAAGAAGAATGGGGTTTTGATGAAGACCATGAAATACCTCATCACTGCATGAGAACCATGAAATATAGTTCTTGATGAATTGAATCATATGCTTCGCATGAAGTAGATAATGATGGATGAAGAAGAAGACAATGTGCAAGGGATTGTAATTATGAGATGGCCATGCGGAGATAGAAATTATGAGATGGCCATTCACATCACATTGTCTCAAAAGATAATGATGATAAATCTGTTCCTTCAAGAATACATATCACGATAGTGGAGTTTGTGATGAAAGAAGAAGAGTTTCTAAAGGATTCAAATCACCGAGAAGAAGTGTTTTTGAGGTGACTGTTCTTATTGACAAAGAAAACAAACGACATACAAATTATTTGAAACAGGAGATTCCATGGTGGCATGTCGAGTTCAAGGGAAGTGGTTAATGATCCATGTTTTTTTCCAAGAACATCAACAAAGGGATGGATGATCTGGAGGCGGTACAAAAATAGCCGATACAAGGTCGCGTCATTTCCCAGTGTTTTCCAAATTTTTGGGCCTGAAAATCGACAAATGGAGAAAAGTGTTTCTGGAAAAGAGACTTGCGTGCTGTGTACTTGATGGAGAGGAAACATGCACGCCATATGATTTTCAAGATCAGAACATGGAAAAATGGAAAAGGGAAGGGGGTCACGCAAGTGTCGGGTTAGTCGCGCAAGTGACCTGCGCGTCGTGAAGAGACTTGTGCGCCAGTGCCTAGAAGGATCATAAATTTGCACGCCTATCATATTTCAAGAACACAACTTCAAAATATGGTAAAGGAAAGAAGGTCGCGCAAGTATAGGTTGGGTCACGCAAGTGAGTCGTGCGACAGAGGCTAGAGGTGATGAGCTGCGTGCTGAGACTTGCGCGTCGAGGGGTGACTTGCGTGCCACCGCACAGGTTGACCCATTTGACTATAAATAGAGGACCAGCCCTCCTCATTTCCTTTGGGGGATCAACCTGTAGAGAAAATCAGAGCTCTCATCGCGCAGGTTTAGGAGTCCTGCAAGTGGTGAGTGGTTGCACAAGTGGTTTGGACAGACTTGCACGCCAGCTCTTAGAAGTTGCACGCCGGTTGATGGCTGCGCGCCCAAGTTTATTTGGGTGAGAAAAGAAGTGAGTCGTGTAGGTTTTACGTTCAAGAAGGCAGTGTCCTGCAAGTGCTTCAGTGACACTTGGGCACCAGTTTGGACTTGCACGCCGAAGACTTGCGCACTGTATTGGGACATGTGCGCCTTATTGAGACTTGTGCGCCATGTTTGAAAAAGAGCATCAGGCGTTGTTGTAGCGCGCCTGCCTTTCTGGAGCTGCACGAGAGTTGAAAGGATTTCCTGATACTTTCGGTGTAAAGTGAGATTAAAGAAGAAATATAAATGATAAATGCATGATCTCATGCATACATGGAGAACTAATTCTGACAATGCCAAGTAAGCTGAGATTCACTTATTGAGTAATCACATCAGTGGTGGTGATTCAGGAAAACGAAGACAAGAGGATCTAGTGTATTATTCATTGCACTAAAGAAGAAGGTTTGAACTGAAAAGAGCATCAAATATGAACCCTGATCCAAGAAATGTCTCATGCTGAACCGGAGACAAAGACATCAATGCAAATCTATTGAATAGACCGTCACATCTATAAACTGAGCGGGACTTCACCAACGGTAGTGATCCAGGGGGATTCAACGGGAGTGACCCGAGGGATGCAGTGAGCTATCCCTGAACCTTTGTAAAGGCAGTGAGCCTAGGACAGAGTGACTGTTCTCAAACCATTGTAATCCACAACTAGTGAATATTAGTGGAATTTGGTATGATCGGAAACTTGTTGTTGTATTCTCCTTGGACGTATCCCTTAGCGGTGAACCAAGTAAAATTTATGTCTTATCTCTTTGCATGTGAATGTTTCATTTCTGATCGTATCCATCATACAGGTTTAAGTAGTTCCTACCAATGTGGTAACAAGATCCACAACATTATGAAGAAAATGTTGACACCCTGATTCACCCCTCGCCTCTCAGGGTGGCCTGGGGTCCTACAAGTGCTATCAGAGCCAGGTTAATGTATATTGGATATTCTCCAGTAATTATATTGAGAAGATAATTTGTGTTACTTTCCTAAAGTCAACCATGAAGAGTATTTTTAATGAAGATTCAGAGAGGAAATCTATATCCACCAATACTTTGACATATAGGAAAAATAAAGAGAATAAGATGATGAAGAAGTCCCTCATGACCAAAGAAGATATTGTGTCTTGTTCTCCATGCCATTCCAATAATGAAGAAACATTAGGCTTGGAATGTATCGAGAAAGTGGCTCAGAATTCTTCCAGAGGGGAGGATGATACCCCTAATTAAATATTTCAAGAAAAACTCAAAACATATCTTCATGATATTCCTGAATAAAGGGTTGCTAATATTTGTATCCTATTACAATTTATGCAGGTTTAGATCACTCTATTAGAAAGGGAAGATGAAAATATGGAAAAGGGGTTGGAAAGAAATGTTCTAGAAAGTATGAAGCTCACCAAACAGGTTAAAGTATTTGAAGAAAAACAGGAAGTCAATAAGACTCTAAAAGAAAATATCCATGCACTTGAAGCTGAGATGAAAAAGAGCAAAGAAGTCAAGAGTTTGTGTTTGGAAGAAGCTTCCATGAAATTCAGGGAACTTGACTCGTTGTTACAAAACAATGTTATGATGTATGAAGATGAGGGTCAAAGATTGAATAAGACTTGTGAAGAGAAGATGATCATGATTGATGATCAGAAGAAAATTCTCAATATTGAGAGTCAAAAATTAGAAGCCCAGTTAAACAAGATTGAGAATACACATCTTGAGACTTCAAAAAATAATGAAATGAGTGATGCTTGTACTTAATGTTTGTTGGAGGAATATAAAGCTAAAATACCTCCAACATGTGACAAGAAGATTATGACAACTCTTGATTATCCACATCAAGAATCAGTTGCGGCTGGTACTCAATGCTCACTAGAGGATTCTATTTTCAAAAGACCTCCAACATGTGATAAGAAGATCATGACTTCACTCATTGTTATATCACAAGAAACTGAGGAAGTGAAGGTACAATCCAAACCATCTTTTACTCAAGTTTATAATTGTGTTCCCACAATCAGTGCAGGCTGGAAGAAAAATTCTAAACAAGTATGGATGAGGAAAGGTGATAAGAAGAAACCTACCACCGTGGCTAGGGTTGATGGGAATAGAAAAGAGGAATTTGGTTCTTCAAATAGAGCACAAAAGATTAAGAAGATGGTCCAACAACCTCAGGCAGAAGATACAAAGAAGAAAAGATTTTTGGGTCAATGTTGGTGCTGCAACAGATTTGGGCATTGCGCATTGGATTGTTGGTACAATCCTTTTAATGGAAAAGCACAAAAAATCATGTATCAAAGGGAAGAAATCCAGAGAAGAAGAAGCACCATCTGTATGTCCAAAAGTATCTGTTTACAGCAAACAAATTTGGAATGCTTGATAACATCTATGATGTATGCAGCGAAAGTGGTCACAAGAATTGTGCATGGCTATGTCAATAGATATCCAGAGCTGATATAAACTGAAGACCTCAGATGTCGTCTAAGTATGAAGCAAGTACCTTGGGAGGAAATCAGAAGAATAGTGCGAACACACATTTCTCCATGAGGATCTCAATAAGGGAATCTGAGAAGACCCATGATTTTAGATCCATGAAATTGAAGGTCCATTCATCCAAAAGAAAAACTGAGTGGGTTGAAACTCAGATGAACCCATGTGGAAGATCCAAACATTCTGCAATAGTTCTGAATGATATATTGGTCATCTGGCTAGAATATTTGAAAATAATGAGGAAAATTGAAGATGGAAATCCCAAGGCTAGTCCTAAAGAAAAAGAAAAACTTTCATGTGATGAAGACAAAGTGCAGGAGAGATTTCAAACCAAGAGAAACACACGTGTCAAAGAAGTTCTGTGTGAGTGATGCAAGAAATCTGGTCACATTGCAAAAGGTTGCCTAACCTTAATACCAGAGCAAGAAGCAGTCCTTAAAAGGAGTAAGAATTTATCATTCATGGTGGCGGTTAAGAAGAACGATTCCCCACACAAAGTAGAAGAAAATGTGAAGAAATCCATGCCACATCAACAGATGTCAGAACATATGTTCAAATATGTAGGCATGAAGACTGGGGTGAATAGAGGAACTTGGTTGAGAAAAGAGCCTCATCCATGCAGCTCGTGTTGATGAAGCAATAAGGAACTACCTTATTCCCTTAATCATTTGTGTATTGTATTTAGGCTAATAATGCAGGGAATTGAAGGTGAAGAATGCTCTCAGGGGGAGAACATGAGACGTAGTGAATGTTGTCAACTCTTGATAGATAATCTAAAGATGTTTCCATCCTTGAGATATTCTTAAATTTATATTCAAAAATTAATATGGTGAAGGATCACTCTTGATGAAGATGATGAGGAGTGTTTCCCTTGAGGGGGAGAAAAATGAAGAAGCTTCCAAAATCACTCTTTCAATCAATATCTACTCCAGCTGGACTCAAATGCAGTTACTCTGTGAATTTCTTGAAGAACATGTCAATGGAGAAGGTATGAAATTTCTCAATCTCTATCCGTTGGTCACATAAATCAAAGATCATTCTACAAAGGGGGAGTAACTGAATTGATCAGTGAAATAAGAATAATGGATGTGCCCCAAGGTCACTTATCCTACCGATAGCACTTGAATGTTTTTGATCCGTATGCTGATGTGAGTGCAGGAGTATCATGTTGATTATTCCCTATCGCATTTGATTTCATCTCCCTGAAATAAAAGTGGTAAAACCTTGAAGAAAAAATACACGAGTTCTCATCTAAAGTCTGTATCATGATCTGTAAATAATGGACAGCCTTATTGACTTAATCAAATCCTATTGTTTTCTACATCGAGCATTGCTCAAGTATACTTCGAGTGAAATGATTAATAAAATGTTTCTTAAGTATGGATTGATACCCTACCTACAATGTGCTTTGTATTTCTTGTCAATAAGGGGGGGAGAAAGTGAAAAGAAAGTTTGAAAAGAAAAGTTGATTGAAGAGAAGGTTCTCATTTTGACATTGAAGAAATCATTTCAGAAGATGTATAAGGTATTGACAACAAAATACAAAGGAGGATATTTTCGGAACCAATTTGTATATAAGGTTGTATTTTTTGTCAATAGTTGTCAATGAAGATCAAAATGAAGGAGATCATGGAGTACTCTAATGAAACGGAGGAATGGAAATTCAGATGATTGTTGTACTAATCATAATTTCAAAGAACATGTGTCAAATGTGACACATTGTTTACAACAATGAAGAATGTGAGGTATAATTCATCTGAGGATGATTAAAGAAGAATGGGGTTTGATGAAGACCATGCAATACCTCATGACTGCATGAGAAACATACAAGAGAGTTCTTTAATAATTGAATCATATGCTTTGCATGAAGTAGATAATGACGGTTGAAGAAGAAGACAATGTGAAAGGGATTGGAATTCTGAGATGGCCATGCATAGATTGAAATTATGAGATGGAAATGCACATAACATTGTCTCAGAAGATGATGATGCTAAAGATGTTCCATCAAGAATACATATCACGATAGTGGAGTTTGTGATGAAAGCAGAACAGTTGCTGAAGGATTCAAATCACCGTGAAGAAGTGTTTTTGAGGTTATTGTTCTTGTTGACAAAGCAAACAAACAACATACAAATTTGTTGAAAAAGGAGATTCCATGGTGGCATGTCAAGTTCAATGGTTGTGGTTAATGATCCATGTTTTATTCTAGAAGATCGACAATGGAATGGATGATCTGGAGGCGGTACAAAAATAGCAGATACAAGGTTGCGCCGTTTCCCAGTGTTTGCCAAATTTTTGGGCCAGAAAATCGACAAATGGAGAAAAGTGTTTTTGGAAAAGAGACTTAAGCGCCGTGTACTTGATGGAGAGTAAACTTGCATGCCATATGATTTTCAAGATCAGAACATGGAAAAATGAAAAGGGAAGAGGGTCGCGCAAGTGTTGGGTTGGTCGCGCAACTGACATGCGCGTCGTGAAGAGACTTGCGCGCCAGTGCCTAGAAGGATCAGAAACTTGCGCGCCTATCGTTTTTCAAGAACATAACTTCAAAATATGGAAATGGAAAGAAGGTTGTGCAAGTATTGGTTGGGTCGCGCAAGTGAGTCGCGCGACAGAGGCTAGGGGTGATGAGTTGCACACCGAGACTTGCACGCCGAGGGGTGACTTGCATGCCTCCATGCAGGTTGACCAGTTTTCCTATAAATAGAGGACACCCCTCCTCATTTCCCATGGGTGCTCAACCCTTATAGAAAATTAGAGCTCTCATCGTGCAGGTGTAGGAGTCGCTCAAGTGGTGAGTGGTCGCGTAAGTGGTTTGGAGAGACTTGTGCGCCAGCTCTTAGAAGTTGCGCGCCGGTTGATGGTTGCGCGCCCAAGGTGATTTGGGAGAGAAAGGAAGTGATTCCCTCAGGATTGAAGTTCAAGAAGGCGGTATCGCGTAGGAGCATTGGTGACACTTGCACGCCAGTTTTGGACTTGCACGCAGAATACTTGCGCGCCGTATTGGGACTTGCGCACCATATTGAGACCCGTGCGCTTGGCTTGAAAAGGAGTGTCAGGTGTTGTTGGAGTGCGGCCGCCTTTCTGGAGCTGCACGAGAGCTGAATGTTTGCCTGATAATTTCGTTGCAAATTGAGATTAAAGAAGAAATTTAAATGATAAATGCATGATCTCATGCATTCATGGAGAACTGATTCTGACAATGCCAAGTAAGATGAGCTTCACTTATTGAGTAATCACATCAGTGCTGGTGATTCCGACAAACGAAGACAAGAGGATCTATTGTATGAGTCATTTCACTAAAGAAGAAAGTTTGAACTGAAAAGAGCATCAACTTTGAACCTTGATGCAAGCAATGTATCATGCTGAACAGGAGACAAATACTTCAATGCAAATCTATTGAAGAGACCTTCACGTCTATAAACTGAGCGGGACTTCACCAACGGTAGTGAGCTGAGGGGAGTCAACGGGAGTGACCCGAGGGATGCAGTGAGCTATCCCTGAACCTTTGTAAAGGTCGTGAGCCTGGGATAGAGTGACTATGCCTGAACCATTGTAATCCACAACTAGTGAAGATTAGTGGAATTTGGTATGACCAGAAACTTGTCGGCGTATGCTCCTTGGACGTAGCCCTTAGTGGTGAACCAAGTAAAATTGTTTTGTTATCTATTTTCATGTGAATGTTTCATTGCTAATCATATCCATCATACAGGTTTAAGTAGTTCATACCACCATGGGAACAAGATCCACAACTTTAAGAAGAAAAAGTTAACACCCTGATTCACCCCTCCCCTCTCAAGGTGTCCTGGGGTCCTAAATGACCAATACTAATTAGTGTTTCAATTCCACTAGAGGAACTAGAGGTTCATATCACATTTCTACAACAACACCAATATGCGATCACATGGAATTATATGGAAATGATCATTCTAAATCATGGTGTGGTTATTTCCCATCTCATCTTACTTGATGAACAACAATGCTAGAAGACGGAATCTAGGAAAATAAACCCCTCTCATACTTCCAATATAGAGGTGGAATTTGACTTGATGAAATCCAAAATTGTTAGTGAAGTGAATTAACCATGAAGGCTCACTAACATTCTCCCTTCAAGAAAAATATTGTGAAGATTAGGGTCTACATCATTTTTAAAGACCTTACCCAACACTACCTGAAGGAATATTCCCCATTACCAGTCATACAACTATTGATCGATGCAACTACTGGCTTCTCAGTCCTTTCATTTATGGATGAGTATTCACGTTATAATTGGATAAATATGGCCCCAAATGAAGAAGAAAATTTCTTTAGAGCACCCCAAAGGATATTCATCAATCAAGTCATTCTATATGGATTAAAAAACACAATATCTATTTATCATCGTACCATAAATAATATATTTATTCCCTTATTGGGAAGAATATATGTATGTTATGTAGATGACCTAGGGTTCAAATCCTGATAGTGAGGCAATCACTTCATGGATATTCAAATAGTATTCAAAACTCTATGAAAAAATGACCTGAAGATAAATATGATGAAATTAACTTTTGGAGTAACATCAAGGATATTCCTTCGATTTTTGGTATGCAACCATAACATTAAGGATGAAATATAAATGGCTAGTGATATTTGTTCAATTCCACCCCCATGAATCTAAATGAACTGAGGGGACTCATAGAGAACCTCACCTACATTTAGAGTTTCATAGACAACATGACTAGAAAATACCTCCCTTTTACCATGTGAATAAAGAAGGAAATTTCCTATCCAAGGGATAAACACTTCCAAGATGCCATCAAAAATCCCTTGTAGTATCTGCTGCACCCAGTAGTCCTAATTCCATCTATGGAGAGAAATTCAATCATCAAATATGTGGCATTCATAGAATTCTCACTTGGAACAATAATTAAATATAAGAATCATTTTTCTAGTGATAAAAGTCTCCACTGCCTCATGAAAACAAATATATATTATAAGACCATATACTTGAATGTCAAGAAGAACTTTATCGTACTCATCTTTTCAGTTCAAAAGATGAGGCATTACTTGTAGCACCACAATGTCCATATGGTCTCTCATATTGATATTCTCAAGTAAATATTTGGTCATCTCATACTAATTGGGCATCTATCCCTATGGGAGGATATTATTCAATAATATTAAATCATGTGTATGCCACAAAATGTGGTTAAAATTAAATCCCTTGATGATTTCCTCGTAGAAAATCACACCCTAAAAAGTACACCAGTGGAAACTAAACCCTAGATAAGGAGGATTTTTATGACCATGAAACTACCCAGACATTAGATGTGTATTTTGATGGTTCCTCCCAAAGAACTATCAGAAAAAGGATGGAAAATCTAAATCTCAATCCGGGTTGGATTAGGGATTGTATTTGTTTATATAGAAAACAAAATTTTTTACTACTCTTTATCACTATCCAAAGGCTACAAAAATAGTGAGGTATAATACTAATACCACATTATTGGGTTATAAATTTTCCTAAAACTATATAAATTCTACCTAAATATCAAAGGTGATTTAGATCTAGTGATAAAGAATAACAATGGTGAATATGCCAAAAAAGGATGAATTTTCTGCTCTGACTAGCTACATCCTGGGAATAATGAAATATTTCACTTTTGATCACTCATTTAATCATATAACTAAAACAAATATCATGTGGACACATTGCCTAATGCATCCATAGTCTTGGAAAACCTCGATCAGTAGGATGAAATATTACGTATCACCCACTGAATAATGGTCTCATTGATCGTCATCTACGATATGGAATAAATCAA
The DNA here is from genome assembly GCA_963277665.1 of Viscum album. NCBI lineage: Eukaryota > Viridiplantae > Streptophyta > Magnoliopsida > Santalales > Viscaceae > Viscum > Viscum album. Next base: position 586,767,998 of record OY728130.1, read on the forward strand.
TCCGGTCAACACCGCCCCAGAGCATGATGAGCTTATATTTACCCCTAGATGGATGGATCCAATTATTGGATATCCCTAAAATGGGACTCCCCAAATATAATGATCCGAAAGGAAATATATCTAATGTCATGTTGGAAACTTTACCCTCTATGATGGTCCAAATGAGAAAAGAACCTCTACAAGTGATTATTCAAAGTAATCATCCAAAAATGTACAGTATAACGACAGATTCATGCTATCATAGAATAAGTACATATAGGATCTTTTGGTGCTCATCAGTCTGGGACCAGGCTCTCCCACCAAATTATAAGGATAGGTTGCTACTAGAAAACTATGATACAAAACTATGTAGAATTCAATAGGAAATGTCATGCATGATATACCTATGAAACATTCCTCCATCAACCCCTGAAATATCTACATATAGCTAAATATTTCTGGTCATTTTTCATATGAATAAAAAATGTTGTTGGTTCATATCCCCTATCTATATCTAATCAATTTAAGTACTTCATTATTTCAACTGAAATATTCTTCAAATCGGATGAGGAAATACCCCTCAAATAATCTTGGACAAAAAATATCATCAACTTCATAATGTACCACATCATCACTTAGTTTGGGCTCCCTCAAAAAATATTATTGACAATGAAAAAAACTTCTTTTCTATAGAATTGAAATTTTTTTACCAGGAGTACAACATCAAGTTTAATAAATAATCCCAATATCATGGAGTATAAAATGGAAAATCAGTGTCCTTCAATAAGGTTTTTTAAAATATACTATAGAAGATTGCGAAAGAAGAAACAAAATTCCAATCGAGAAAAGTTACTCCATGATTTATGGGCCTACCATTCCACCACACATACTTCTACACAAGAATCTTCCTACTAATTAGTGTGCGAGGCTGTGATAGTATTTCACAAAGAAGTCAAACTTCCATCAATTCGAATATACATTTGATAAAAACTATTAGATGATGATTAATTGAAAAGGTAGTTGGATGAGTGGGAGAAACTCAATGAGAATAGGTGGGGTACATTATAAAACATTGAAGTCCATAAAAATTGGATCACATGGTCCTTTAATAAGAACGTCTACCTCATTGAATTCCTCTGAGGAGAACTATTATTGTATCTTAGAACCCCAAAGGTACTAGGGAAGAACCCTCTAAAGATGGAACCCAAATAAGAAGGGACCTATATCATATATAATTTCTATAAAAATGGATCCTCCACATTAACCACAATAAATGGGGATCACTTCAAACCCCCCCCCCCCACCAATCTAAGGTTTATTAAGGAATACATTGCATAAGTTGTCATCAAGCATGTCTCATCCTTACAACATTAAATTAAACTATATATTGATCATCCGGACAAAAAGACATTGCACAATAATGATATCATCATGAACACATTATATTAAGATATAAAAATATCATCCATACAACATTATGCTAAAATATATTAGGGAATTCCTAACAGTATGACATCCAACTAAACAATGCCCTTTTTTACTTATCGCATGATGTTAAACTGCATATAAAATATCCTCACGACATGATGTAAAACTGCACAGATCCCCAATGTTAATATTAATTCACACAGTGTTATCCTCTTTTTTACCGCATGACATTATACTACAAGATAGATGTCCTTACTGCATGCCAAAAAATCGTATGAATCTATAACATTCAACTTCTTTCGCGTCGAGTGACCCATGTCCTTTTCACATGAAATTAAACTACATAGTTGATGTCTTTTCCATAAAAAATTAAATTTCATGGTTTTATAGATCTATATGTAGCTTTATTTTCATTCCAATTAGATATAGAGGGATTCCTAAATTATATATCTTTTTTGATCCACCACGTGATACCAAATGCCACTATCCTATTCTTAATCTCTTGTAGATGGTGAGAGGATCACATTTCACTCCATGTTTATCACACCAAGCAGAGATAACCCGAGATTAGGAATTTTGGTAAGGGGTTCCCCACACGAAAAAAGGAATATCAGCTCATGATAGAGTTATTAGGGTCTTGAATACAATAAACTAAAATTAAAACCATGACTCCTCACCACATGATGTTAAATTGCACAGTCGATGTGTCTTTACTGAAAAAAACTACAAATTCATATAGACATCAACTAAAAGGACCCCTATTGTTTGGGTTGGTTTTCTAACACATATCAATCTAAGAACTATGTGTGAATTGATTCTAATAATAACATGATATATATTGATTACTAGATCTATGACCTTGGGTCCAATAGCAAAAAAGAAACATTTAATTCCCCCTCCCTATATATGGTTTAGAACTTATTAGGGAGCTATTATTTAAGAAATACATGTGACTTGATTTCTATTACTGTGGGTTATGTAGTGATGCACATACCTATAGTCTTAGGCGCATTCACATCATTCTATTTTCACATCAGGGAGTATATGTCCTTATTGTAAGATGTTAAACTACATTGTCTCTCAAGAACTATGTGTGGATGGATTACTATCGTCATCAGACAAATAGTGATTCCCATATCCCCAATCTTGGGCCCATGAACAACCAATGAAAGAAATTCACCCAAACTACATAATGGTTGATCATACAAGCTTAATATTCCTACGTATGAGTTATATTTTCAAACATCTTTCTTATTCATGTGATATATCTTGCACAATTTTCAACATTGGTTCCCAAGACCTTACAACATGTTGTTAAACTTCAAGGAAGTAGATACATTCTTACCTTATGATGTTAAACTAAAAGGAATATTTCCTAGTCTCGTGACATTAAAACTACATAAAAAAATATGCCCCTACTACATGGAATTAAAATATACAGGTCATCACCCACTATCACCCCTTATCAATGAACCATAAGAGCCTTTACTAGATCATTAAGAGTATGGGGTGCTTTTATCATCTTTTAAGAACCTCAATTCATTAATCACACATCATGTCATGAGAACCTCAGTTTGATGTAAACCTTCCACAACCCTTGGAATGGAAAAGTGATCTCTATTTCTAACCATCACATCTATGAATAAGGGATCAGACCTACAACCCATAGACATAATTTCTATATGCGAATGGATTTATAATCCCTATGAGCCTAACGTCACACTGGTGGAACTCAACATATGAGGGTATTCTAGGCCATCCCCAGTATGATTGTCCCTTATCATTACTCATGACAAGATAATCTCAATCCATGATTTTCAACTTTCATATCCCACTCAGAATGACGTTTGAGTGCTCTTGACCCTAAGGATCTTGTGTAACATTCCTCATATATTAGGTCTATGTGCATCATGACCTTAAACTTCCTATACTTTGGTCTAAGTTATACAACCTTAATCTCTAGCCTTTTATGGCCCAAATTGAAAGACGATAAACTACTATTGAAAGAGACATAAATCCTTTAGGGGTGGAAAACAAAAAAAGAGAGGCCATAGAAAATGTCATGTCTTCACTGGCTAAATTCTTGATCACAAGATTTTTGGAAAAAATTAGGGCATAAATAAACAATGCATAAATCTCATAAATACTTCATTATAGCCCAATTAAAATCCAATCTACAATCACTAGTCCCCCAAGTCACAAAAAATATTAGATTAATTATTTTTCAAATATCTTTATAGTGAGAACATGATTGCAAAACAGTGACAAAACTTTTAGGGTTCTCAAACCCTTATTAGATATTGCAATTTCCATAAATCGCACTTCATTGTTGGAGCACTATAGTGCATCAAAAACATTTCATGGACCTTTGGAAAGAAAATTTGCCTCTATATTTGACCATTCATTCGAGTTATAAGAACATAGACTTACAATCCAGAGTCATCATGGACATATATTATGGGATTTCTAATTCATGTGAGCTTGACATCACCTTGGGGGAACCCAACACCTGAGGGTGTTCTGGGACATTCTGAATCTAATTGTCTCATTCCATCCTCATGACCTGAGAACATTGGACCATGATTTAAAATCCCTATAACTAGAATATTCATGAATATTTGACATCATATACATTATTGGGTAGTGTACTATGCCCTTTCTGAATGTAGGGATGTGACTGTCTATTCTCGAACCTTTTTATGGCCCCAAACTCATTACGCAAAACCTTACGACGTAGGGCTCGAGCATTACAATTTATGAGCTAAATTTCTATAGGGTTCCAGAACTGTTTCTGGATTTCTTTTCCTCCATAACAAACATAAACTTATGAATTATTGAGTCTTCATAAATCTTTCATTTCCCTTGGAAAAGGGATGGAAAAACTTTTTTTGACCTTGATGTCGAAACATAAGGGCTTTGAACAACTAAATAGAGGTTTCCCCTCCTTTAAGGAAAAAACCCCTTTCATTGTTAGACCTAGAAACATTTTTGCTAAACCCAACACCTCTAGGTGTTATGGGTAATTCCTGGAATGTCATACCCATCCCATACTCACTGAATCAAATATTTAGGTTATGACTTACATCATCCAAATTCCAACTATCCAGTCATACCCAGTATCCCTTGTATTTAACACATAACAATTATTACCACCATAAATAATATATGACCCATATAAAAGAGTGGAAAAACTATTTTTGACCATGATATTAATGAGTAAAGGCATTGAAATACAAACCGGAGGCATTTACTCTTTATAAGAAAGGAAGTCAGACCATTAGAAGCCTCTAAAACACCAGAGTAGAACTCAAAACCTTAGGGTGTATAGGGTTATCCATAGAATATTTACTCTATCAACCATATTAAATTATAGAAGGTTAGAGATAAAAGGTCATAATATATATTGGAAGAATGGCTAAGATAAAAGAACCTAAACTACAGTGATAAAAGGTCAATGAAAAAACACCTTAAATTACTACCATAGAATGTCTGAGCTAAAAGATAAAGAATTATAGTGATAGAAGGTCTATGATAAAAGAATGTAAAATAAATACATAGAAGGTATAAGCTAAATTCCCATAAACTATAGCAATAGAAGGCCCAAGATAAATGACCATGATCTATAGTTTTGAAATGTCTGAGCTAAAATCCCATAAACTACAGCGATAGAAGGTCTTATCTAAAAGACCCTAAACTACAACCATATGAGGTATGACCTAAAAGACCCTAAAACTATAGTGATAGAAGGTACAATTTTAAATACCCTAAACTATATCACAACAAAAATTTATCCTACTTAAATGAAAAATATAAAAACCTTGTGAGGCCGACCATATGAAATTAGCGATAAATAATGCTACACTCTCCAAGTCCATTGACTTTAGAAAAAGATATATCACTCTCCCTCTTATACATGTATCCTTCCAAAACTATCCTTCTATCAATTAGGTGATCTCAAGATAGCTGGAGAATATATTTCAACAATTAATCTCATGTCAGTGGGAATTACTAAGTATTTATTGAGAAGAAAATATTAGGATTTAAACATTTAGATCTAGGAAGTCAGTTTTACATGATATTATAAAAAGGATAGCAATGAAATGTGATTCACACAAAATCAGATCAATGGTATGTCATACATATTAGGAATAAATGAATGTTGGATAAAAACATATAAATTTTAGCATATCTATTCATTGACAGCATGAAGGATAAGGAATATCCTCATATTGGAGCATATCCCATGAATATACGAGTCAAATAAAAGTTACGAAATTACAATTTTATCACAATATGTGCTCAGATTATTCCCTATGTTTTGAAATCATCTACCTTAGGGAGGTCATGGATTGGCATAACTAATCAACAGAATTGGTATTTCCTCTAAAATCTTCTATAATGTCTCCACTTGTGTGATGAAATCGAGCATGGCCTTCTCATCCATATCAAGGAGTCCCTTTTTATCCTACCTAGTTTGATCTGACACCTAAAGAGAAAAATGAAATTGGTATAGTTCTGCATGAATAAATCCAATAATGGATTATATATGGTCAATTTAAATATTCCCAACACTAAACACATTACGGTGAGTTTCCACCTCCACCACGTGTCGAAAAGCTTCATTTAAGACACAGTACAAGCATTTTTTTCAATGAAGATGAACCCTCAGTGGCTAACACCCTCAACTAGAGATCCCAATACAACTCTCTTAAATAGAACACCTCCATCAACATAGAATGAATGATTATATAGTCAGAACCATCATAACTAAGGGATGTGAACATAAATTTTAGGTGAAATTGTCAGTCAATTAGCCATTCTAGAGGGGTTTTTGAAACTAGGGTCAAAATATCCCACCACATTTATCACCACATCAACTCATAAAATGATGTAGAACCCGATCCATGATCAAATATTATCCTTGGAATGCGAATATATTCTTGGACTAGGTCTCTGAGAGAATGTGTTGTGCTTTCACTCTTTAACAACATAGAAATGGACCTACCCTCTACATCTGTCGACCGAGCCAGAAGAATCCCCAAAAGATCATGGGATGGAAAATATAAGATTTGAGGTGAATAATATACATTAATGGTAATCAGGGATTATCATCCAATGGACAAATGATATGATATCACTAAGTAACCAATGATATGAACAATGATATAAACATACATTTATTAGTTGTGTTTCTTAAGACACACATTTCCCCAACTCTATTTATTGTGTGATCATGAAACACCCTCTTATGATGAGTTGATATGTGTCACTTAAGATTCATTCCCCGAATATATTCTTTTATCACCACCATTGAGGGATGCATGAACAAAAGATATTGGCAGGATACAAGACACAAAGTGAATAAACTATACAGTTTTTTTAGAAGTGTTCACATTCTATAATTCTGTCCTCTATAAAGGCTATATCATTAGTAGAATAGATACCTTAATCAGTATCCACCCAAAGGGCCTTCACCCATTCTAGATCAAATGGAGCGACTGATGCGAAATATTTAGTAGGAAAAAGGTTTGACTGAGTGTACACCTCATCCATCTCCGCTTCTTGATGTGTTGATCCTGATAATGATGGGTTTGATAAAGAAACTAAATACTCAACCAAATACTCTACAACAGATACATGCTCATCTTGGTGGTCATGGTTAGGACTGCACTTTTTTAAAAAATTAGGATGTGAGGCCAAAATAATCCAAAACAATAGAACATTTAAATTCCACACTTACATGAGGATTCTCGAGAAGGGGGAATTGAAAATTATGAACTCTTTTTTCCCCTTTGATTCTTTGGAAGGATCTCTAGAAGGTTACACAATACAAAAAAAATTGATTCTTAGAGGGGGTTAATTGTCCATGGATTTGGTAACCACCCTGAGTTAAATCAGGTTAAAAGAATAATTATATAGTGGTGTTTTGATCAAACTGTCACTATAGTATAATTATTTTAACACTTAGGGATGTTATTAATTGAACTACCTCTATTTGTCTTAAAAAACCATAATTCCACCTCCAGTCCATTATGACCCCAAAAACATTCCACCCCGACCTCCCCCAACCTCCACTCCCTTTCTCGGTGGTTACACCAACCCCATGACCCTGATTCCCCCACCCCTCTGACCTACCTTCTGCCTTCTCACCAGAGACACAGACCCCCATGAAATGCCTTCTAACCCCGACCCATGTGACCCCCCTTCTATCCTCTCCATCCCTGCATGCAGTTCCCCTCCATGCAGGTGATGTAGAACCCCCCCCCCCCTATGACCTCTCACTCCATATCTATGTTCCCCTCCTTAGTGGGGCACAACCCCCCCCCCCCCCCCCCCGCCAAACTTAGTCTCCCCAGCTCGAATGCCCTCCTTAACGGCAATGCAGAACCCCATTAATGTTTTTATCATCCTCACACTAATAATATCAATTAAAATATAGAATTATTTACATTGTATTTTTTTCCTTTATTTTTATAAATATATTTTATAGAAATATTCTTTTACCCCCATTTGATAGATCAAAAAATCATAATTAGATGTTATTACATGAAATATTTTAGTGAAATTTTGTCTCAAATATTTCTTATATTTTCATTAATTTATTCTCTTTTTAACCCCATCACATTCATGTCATTTGATAAATATAAAAAATAATATATTAATAGATATTTTGGAGTAGTTATTGATTGATAGAAAAATCTAATTAAGAGAGAACCATAATTTGACACTATAAGAAATCATGAAAAATATATATTATTGAATTTACCACCACACAATGGGCATGTCAATAGAAATTTTAATGTGTTAGGCCCACACAATTTGAATATTATTTTTAATTTAACAATATTTTTCATATATATGATCAATACTACATGGATAAATGTTGTAGGAAGGGAATTTCTTGATTCAACATAGTATTTATGGAATATAGTGATTGAAATGGACATGAATAATGTTTTATACTTAAAATAAAGTTTCTAAAATTTATTTGTAACATATTATTAATATTGGTTTCTTTAGTGAGTCATTTACAAGTTATAAATTCACTCACTGGAATCATTGAAAGAATATATTTGTAGGTGTATGTGATAGAGAGATTTGTTGATGACATGAAAAGTGTGGTTCAATAATAGGTAAAAAAGAAAAAAATGTGAATCCAATATAATTCGTCATTAAAGAATATATAAATTTAAGATAATAGTTGAAAATAACATGATAACACATCTCAATATATTTGAAATTTTATATACGATAACCATTTTAAATGAATTAGTTTTGAGAATAAAAAAATTTCAGCATCCTACTGATCAATATCTCAGAGCACGCCACTAATACTATCATATTTTACAGATCCTTGTGATTCCATTATACCTGAGACTAAATGAGAGCTAGCTATTTCCCCAGATTTCATCAATATCCCACCACCAGATTCACCTCTAGGGATGGAGTTGTTTTTCTCCCATCCATCTAGTGGATATTGGTGAGTTATTATTACTCATATGTATGTCGTATTTAAAAAAACGTAATATTTTATTAATTTTTTAACGAATTATTCAAAATGATAGAGAAAACCATATAATGGATACCAATATGATCATGATATATGTATGGGACCTAAATAACATTAATATTATCCTTCCATTGGATGAGTTTGGGGTACCTACATGTGATGCTACTAGAATATATGGGAAGATTCTTGGGCAGATTCATTGCAAGACAGTGAGATTTCCCATTAGCTATAAATATTGGAGGCATAATACAATAGTTGGAAAAATTAGGTCTTTGATACTCATGTAGAGGTAATATTAATTTAATATTACTTGGAAAATAATTTAAAATATATGATTTAATTTTTTAAAATATTGATAAATTGTTATGTTTTTTATTTCTAGATGTTTATTAATTTTGATGTCTCTAACCCCATTTCACACCCATAGACATTGAAATATTTGGCCAAGAAATGAAGAAAATGGAATGAGATTAATGAAACTTTTCTGAGCTCATGAAAAGTATATTAGAATATACCTGAAGGCATTTCTCATGAGAAATGGAAGCTATTTATCGATATCCAGATAGATTCATCTCATGAGGTAATTGTAAATTTTTCAATATATTAATTAGATAAACATAATAAAATTATAATTTTTATTAATGATTCTGTTTTTTTATGAATTATCTTTAAAAAATTATTCGAATCATGAAAAGCATGTCATTCCTCATATTATAGGTCTGAGAGTTTTTTGAGAAAAAGAACAAATTTTGTATGTATTTTATTAATTATTATTTATATAATTTTATTATTACTCAAGGTTTTTTCTAAATTGTTTACATTTTTAAAAAGTATAGGTAATTATGTCACCCTGTTGGATGAACAAAGATGTGGTTAAAAGTGCATAGGAAACCCAATGGGTGTTTTGTAAATGACCCTAGAAAAGATGTTGGAGTAAGTACTCTTCATTATCATTTCATATTATTTTACTCCCATAAAAATTAACAATGAAAAATATATTATAAAAAATAAAAAACCCAATTAAATGGGTCCAACTACATGGATTAAATGATGAAAATTTGGAGTCTTTTGATACAACTATTTGGCCTAAATTTATTGTTTTATGGATGTTTTTGTTATAATATAATTATCAATATTATGTTTTCATTGCTTTGAAATAACAATAAATACTTATGAAAAATTTATTAATTATATAACATTATGAATTTCAGATATTATAAAAATTAATTATTAATATTTTTTGATTAACATGTTGAAATCCAAGAAGTTTTGGATGCCAACCATTCACAATCAGCATTGATTTCCCAGAATGATGTAGTTGGAATAGTTTTAGGGAAGGAACATCACCGACATTTATATATGATGGGTTTTGGGCATACTCCATAAGCTTTATTGGGTAGAGAGGCATCATCCATTACTATTATGACTGGTGGGGGATCGAGTACTACCGTTGATCCAAAATACTAAACATAAATTGAAATATAGAATTAAAATGTGAAAGAACAAAACACTTATAGGTAAACAGAGGATCAATGCTAGGAAAAAATGGAAAATTCTTTTGTTTTTGTATTTCAGCACATCACAGGAACAATCCCTTAAGATATTGGTAGTCTTATAGCCCTTCCTACTGTGTTAAAATCTAAATTTTATAGATCAATCACACATTTGAAAAGAGAACATAGAATATACATAAATAAGACTAAAATGATACTTTTGTATTGAAAATATATATTTCGATTCATACTGACCATGTCTTATTCATAATTAAAAATTGGTTGATTCCTTCATGTTAAAAATTAATTATTGATTGTTATCCATATGTTTGGAAACAGCCTGATCTTGTTTTCTTAGTTTTCATGGTTATAGCCATAAAAGGTGTTTTAGTGGTTTAAAACACTAAAACATGTGTGGAATGGTCAAAACTATATAAAATACTTCTTATTAATTTAAAATAATTGTAAAAAACCCCTGAGTTGTTTTTTATGTGTATACTAAGACAAAATGTCAATCTAACGTGTGGTGTGGTCAGAATTACTCGGTACACATTTCTAAAATATATAAAATCCGTTAAAACACGTCGGGGGTCAAAACCAAAAATGATTTCGTATTTTCCTAAAATCTTGGTAAACCGACTGTATATTTATTTGTGAAATGTAGGAATCAATGTCAGATCATTCCAAATTACGGTTTTCTTGTTATGGTTGTAAACCGTTTTTTGTGTGTTTTAAAACACTAAAACATGCACAGAATATTCAAAACAATAGAAAATGACCACAGATTGATGATAAAGCATGGTAAACCCACTAATAAGTTATTCTGGAAATTTATCATAAAAAACTCATTAATCGGATGTCTTAAATGGTCATAATTACTCAATATACACTTTTTAAAGGTATAAAAGCCTTTAAAAACATGTGTCGGGGGGTTCAAAACCAGGAAAAAAATGCAATATTACCCTGAAATCAAAGGAAACAAACCATAGATTTAATTTTTAAATTCACTAGTGATGACACTTAATTATGAAATACCGTTTTTAGTTAGAACTGTAAACACATTTTTAGTGTTTTAAATCACTAAAACATATGTAAAATGGTTAAAACCAATGAAAACCACCTCATATTGATATGAAATAATGGGAAAACCACTAATGAGTTGTTTTTTATATTTAAGAATGTTTAAAATGTCAATTTGACATACACTTTGTTCATAATTACTTGGTATACACTTTTGAAAAGTAAAAAAGCCTTTAAAAACATTTTTTGAGGGTTCAAATATGAAAAAACGATGTCTTATTTCCCTAAAATAATGAAAAAATGATTGTGGATGTAATTTTGAAATGATCGAATTAACAAAACACCATTCCAAATTTTTTTTTTCTTATTGTGTCCGCAAATGATTTTTTAGTGTTTTAAAACACTAAAACTTTTGTTGAATGGTTAAAAAAAACAACCATAGATTTGTTGTGTAATCACAAGAATCCCACCACCTAGTTTATATTGACATGTATGCATAGAAAAAACATCAATATGACAAGTATTTTTGTTGGAATTACTCAGTATACACTTTTTAAAGGTACAAAAGGATTTAAAAACAATTGTCGGTGGGTAAAAACTGGGAAAATGATGTTGTATTGACCTAAACTCACATGGAGATAACCAAAGATTTAATTGTGAAATGTAGTAACTCATAGCATGTCATTTTGAATTATTTTTTTCTATTATGATCATGCGCATGTTTTTAGTGTGTTTAAAACACTGAAACGTGCATATAATAGTAAAAATATTAAAAAAACAACTTCACATTGAAGTGAAATCATGGGGAAACCACCACAATGTTTTTTCATGTACGCATGGACACCACATTAATATGATGTTTGATGTGGTCAGAATTACTCAATATACACTTTTAAAATGTACAAAATCCTTTGAAAACATGTATTAGGGGTCAAATTTGGGAAAACCACAACAAATTTACCTAAAATCATGTTATAATGACCATATTATTAGTTGTGAAATGTAGGAACCAACGTTACATTATTCCAAATTACATTTTTCCAATTATGGACCTAAACATGTTTTTAGTGTTTTAAAACACTAAAACATGCATTGAATCGTAAAAACCTAGAAAATGATCTCAAACTGATTTTAAATCTTGTGAAAACCACATATGAGTTGTTTTCAATGTGTATACATAGACAAAATGTCAATCCATCATGAAGTGTGTTAATAATTACTCAATATACACTTTTGAAAAGTAAAATATCCAATAAAAACGTGTCTTCATGGGTCAAAACAAGGAAAATTTTGTTGCATTTCCTTGAAATCATGGGACAATGACCATATATTTTTTGGTAAAATGTAGGAAATGACATCACACCATTCTATATTACGGTTTTACCATTTTGGTTGTAAACACATTCTTAGTGTTTTAAAAACCCAAAACATGCGTGGAATGGTCAAAAACATAGAAAAACCACATATAGATGTGAAATCAAGGGAAAAACACCATTGAGTTTTTTTTTAATTTTATGTGAAGAAAAAACATCAATTTATGTGCATTGTGGTCAAAATTACTTGGTATACACATTTGAAAGTTACAAAAGCCTTTAAAAATAAGGGTTAAAAGGGTCAAAAAAAAAAAAATATTGTTAGGTTTCTTGTAAATCATGGGAAAATGACTATAGATTTTTTTTTGAATTTATGAACTGACAGCACATTGTTATCAATTACTGTTTTCCCATGATGCACGTAAACATATTTTTAGAGTTTTAAAACACTAAAACGATTATAGAATTGTCCAAACCACGGAAAATATTCAAATTGATGTGAAATTAGGTGGAAATAATTAATGAGTTATATTGTTATGTTCAAACACAGACAACATCTCAATTTTATGTGTTGTGTCATCAGAATTACTTATTATACACTTTTGAAAGGTACAAAAGCCTTTAAAAACATGTGTAGGTGGGTCAAAATCCGGAAAACGTAGGAGAATTTTCCTAAAATCATAGGTCAAGAATAATATATTTTATTTTGAAATTTATTAATTGATTATTTTTCATTATGAAATATGGTTTTCTCGTTATAGATACAAATGGGGTTTTAGTGTTTTAAAACACTAAAACATGTGTGAGACAGTCAAAACCATAGAAAACGACCTCGTATTGATGTGAAATCATGGTAAAACCACTACTGAGTTTAATTTGACATGTATTCATAGAAACAAAATCAATATAATGTGTGGTACAGTTTGAATTACATGGTATAATCTTTTGAAAGGTAAAACAGCATTTAGAAACATGTTTTGGGGGTGTCAAAAAATAGAAAAATGAAAACATATTACCCAAAAATAACCAAAGATTTTCTATCGATTTAATTTTAAAATATTTTAACTCATGTCACATTATTATGAATTATGGTTTTACTATTATGGCTATAAATGTGGTATTAGTTTTTTGAAACACTAAAATGTGTTTGTAATGGTCCAAAAGGTATCAAATGACCCCAAATTGATGTGAAATAATGGGATATACATCTTTAATTTTTTCTGATGTGTAGTCACTAAAAAAAGTCAATCTGATGTGTGGTGTGTCCATAAATACTCATTATACACTTTGGAAAGGTATACGGGTCTTTAAAAACAATTTTAGGGGGGTCAAAACATTGAACATGATGTCGACTACCCTGAAATCATGGGATGATGACTATAGATTTAATTTTAAAATGTATGAGAGGATGAAACATCATTTTGAATTATGGTGTTTCTGTTATGATATTAATCACGTTTTTAGTGTATTAAGAGACTAAAACATGCATGGATCAATCATAACCATATCAAACAACCTCAAATTGATGTGAAATCTAGAGAAACCACCACGAAGATTTTTTATGTGTATGTGTTTACAACACATCAACTAATGTGTGGGGTGGTGGAAATTACTCATTATACACTTCTAAAATGTAAAAAATCCTTTAAAAACAATTTTTGGGGGTAAAAACCTGGAAAATAATGTTTTATTTTTTTTAAATCATGGTAAAACAATAATAAATTTATTTTTAAAATATAGAAATTTATGGTGTTTCATTTTAAATTACGGTTTTCCCATTATGGCCGTAAAGGCATTTTTAGTGTTTTAAAATACTAAACGTGTGTGGAATGGTCAAAATAATAATAAATGACCTTATATTGATGTGAAATCATGGTACAACCATCGCTTATATGTTTTTGAAGTATAAAAAATGTTGTGATATAAAAATATTTAAAATTTGTTTATTATGTAAATTTCATTCACACAATACATCGTATTATAAGTAAATTAGAATATTTACTCATTCCTTATCAGTTTCAAATATTGAATCATATCTTAAATAAGTATGTTTATATTAGTAAAGCTTTTTTCATTATATATTTTATGTTTTATGTTAAAATATCTTCTTCTTGATTAGAAAATTATCCAATTTAATGTACATCATTCTAAAATATATTACGTGTCATTTGTCTTTCAGGGTTTTTTCTTAAATGTTCTAGTTTTCATTGTAGGTGATAATTTCCTATAGTAGGTAGTAGGTTGACCATTCCAATCAATGAAATTATTTAGAAGGAAGTCATGATGGTTGTTATTTTCTATGGTATGTTAAATTTTTACCAATTATTCTACTGTCATTATGATTTACTATGTGTAGTTTTAATTTTAGTTTTCTTATTTTTTGCTAGAGTTGGTGTGATAATGCTGTAATTTTAAGTTGATGACATTGTGTGGAGGCTAAAAGATGTGGTGGGTGTCGTGACATAGATGTATATTGGGCATGGGTTTGTTTTGGACATATTTTATATGTATATTTATATATGTGTGGGTTGACGTAGAATGAGGTTATAATGATTAGATGTCTGTATGTAACTGTGAATGTATCATATACGTTTAATGTTTGTATCATATATTTATGTTTTAGTTTATTATATAGTCGTTTTTTATATTTTTTATTTTAAGTATTTTTTAATGAAATCTGATTTTCTGGGGGTTTTATTTAACCACTGAAAAATAAATTTTATATAATGTATTTACTTGTAGTTACACTTGACCATAACTAAAAGAAAGTACTTTGAATATGGTCTATGATTTTTTTTTATTTTATTTATATTTCCCAATTTTATTTTATTTATAAAAACCCACCACCAAATAAGCAATTAAATATAGCTAAATGCACAGAAAATGACACTTAACAAAACTAATTCTAAATTACTAGGGAAAGTGTAATATACTATTATATTAATAACAACCATTAAACTATTAGGCGGTGGTTTAAACTAGTTCTCTTTCACAAAAAATCTTCACTAATGACCGTTTTTATAGTGATTAAGCCTTGTTCATTACTCTAGAAATTGTAATCACCACCCTCATCATGGCCAGCTAACCTGGGGACCCCTCATCATTGGTCCCCCGGTCACTGCAGAATTAATCTCAACAATCAAACCCAGCGGGAATATATGGGGGATGATATGAATGACCAATCTTCTACAGCAACATTGTGTATCAACAACGCATAAAGGAATTTAGTAAAATTTCTACGAAACAACAACACTTTAAAAATATAAGTAAGAGCATCATTACTACTACCTCTTTCATGTGGTATCCATGTTCATCCACAACCATTTTCAACATGACATAAACCACATTTTGGTGAACTAGTGGGGAATATAAGACCTATCCCTTGACACTTTACAACATTACATCATGGTCTTAGATGAATTGATTCACCTCCTTAGGCTGGACTTTAAAAGTTATGCCCTAAGGGGTGGCGATGTGAGAGAAACCATATAAAGGTCTCTCTTATTGGCATGGAATTCCCCAGAGATCATCCTCTGAGTATAGAATTCTCTATGTTGTCCACTATTGATACACAACAAGAAATGATAACAGTGATGTAGATTCACTCTCTATCACCACAATCATTGCAGTCGCATGAGTTAGAACCTCTATTGGAAATGAAGTTAATGATAAATGCGTTAATTAATTTTGGGGTTCTTTTGTAGCTTTTGGTCCTCCTGATGCAAGTTTCTTTCTAGGCCCCGTATTTTCCATAACAACTAGTGGTAATTGGGAAACTTCTCTTACAATTTTGGATAAAATACTTGTAGAATATGATGGGATCCAAACCCCATCATAATTTAGAGATAATCTAATTTTTATGTTATGGAGAGTAAGGTATGTCTTAGATTCGGTTTCCTCCATGGTAAACATCTGCCAAAATTGGTGAGACAATATCATATTCTCCTCAAATAGGTTATGCATGGGGAGAGTACATCTTGATCTGAAATAGAGTAACTGACAGTTAAATCGATATGATGTGTACCATTCATAGAGTAGGTCTCTATAAATGTGAGAGGAAAGGATTCCCCCACAAAATTACATCATATATTCTCAAGCCTCAAGGATGGAACCACCACCATCGACCATATTACCCGTGGTTAATTTTCCATGGTTTTTAAATTATAAATGGTCACAATGACTCATAAAGTCCATACCATCCAAAAGTTTTTGTATAATGGATCTTTCCGTGCTAATTCACTCAAGAAATTTTCTTAAACAGAGATTAGGGATGCCCAGGATGTTTATGTTTTCACATCCCCCAACATGAGCCCCCATCCAACCCCATAACACATGGAAGGGGGATGAGATACTGTGAGGGGATTTTACCCTATAGATATGGTGTAGAAGGAAGTAATGTTTGGACAACATGTGGATGGATAACCCGAAATTCTTCCCTACTACCATAGAAGTTGGCATTAAGAAAGTGGGGAATCTAACTCCACCATTTTCCTTTGTTGAATGTAAGTACCCACTTAGGTATATATCAAGGAAGTCAGCTAGGTGGGCTGTACAGTCAACATTGAATACAACCTCCCATATCCATTCGGTAAATCTCCCTTCTTCAACCATAATCCAATCAGAAACCTATGCAATATGTGAGTTTTTTTAGTATAGTACTTCGAATTATTGGATTCTTACTCGAAAAGGGATTTCTTGAGTAATTATCTCATACACATCTTTAATGTGAGATCTACCCCAAGGATTGTCTCCTCTGGGAGGTCCATTTGGCCAACCGGATTATGTCATTAGTGATGAGAGTAGTCCACTCTATTTTGTCCCACACAAATTGCAGTGTGAAAAAATCATCATACATCTCTCCCAATATGTGTTCACATCATATCAAGTCGACATCCAAGAGAATAACTCCCCCTCACAATGCATTAAGTGGAATATTTTTCTGTCAGGAATACATTAACTAAATAGGTCTAACATCATACCCTTGTTGAATAAGAAAAAAAAATTAGATATCTATATGGCCTCATAAATATTCACCCTCTTTAGATCTATAGAAAACATGGATGTAATATATTGATACCTAAAGGGCTAACCCCAATCCATTCTACAAATAACCTCTTATTAAAAGTCCCAATTGGGAACCCACACAAAATTCTGGCAGGAGGCAGACATTCACTTTTTCCAATGATACAAATGATCATATAAATCATATTTGTGACAGGTCTAGTCAAATTATGTGGGAATGAATTTATGTATATTCATATAACCACGATATACCATGGAAACAATTATCACACATGATATATATTTTCTTGAAAGGTGTTATGTGTTTCTCGAACCCAGGCATATGGTATGAATGATGACAGTGGTGAAGGAATGAGATTATCATTGGAAAGAAAAAAATCATAAATGACCATAAAATATGAAAGGGTATATTACCCAAGTGTCTATACCATCTATCCTATTAGAATCATTTGAAATGACACAAAAACATGATGAAATTAGTGTCCACAACTGCTATGATATAATCTCATAGAACCATCACTTCCGTAGAGACTTTCTTGGATGTCTTGTGATAACTAAGAAGATAGATGAAATAAATCTACATGAAAGCATGATGCATAAGTTAGATGAGTGAGAGTTTGTAAAAAGGCATAATTTTAGTAGCCTCATGCTCATCACATGAAGCATGAAAGTAATTTTAATCATATAAAGGACTTTATAATCACTTATGTAATGAAAAACTTCATGGATCACATAAACCCAAAAACAACCATGTGACCAAAAGTCCCACCATAAGTCTCATGATCGTGTGACCTTGACATAGTCATGTGACCTGAATAGTAGTTGAGTTATTAAGTTATTGAACCATTAGATCCTATAAAATTATAAAATAAAACCATATAGTCATATTTCCTAGGTTCAAGAAATTCGAAAAATTTAATTCTTAGTGTATTTGAACAAATTCTTGTGAAATAGATTTTGAGAAGATATTCTCACAAAATGGTCTTACAAAATATATCTCATGATCAGTTCTTATGAGATTGTCACATGAAAAAGCCATATCATAAGAGATCTGAGCATTGGGTATCCATTGAATGATCCTCCCTCTACTCCCATACTTATAGGGAGTTCTACATAATATCAAACATTATATAGAATACCAATAATCATCTAAGACATTAGTTGGAACCAGTTCCAATGCCTCAAGAAGACATTTAATTTCCTCTTAATTATCCAATTATCCCCATAGACATCTCTCTTAAGGGGGAAATTTTTTAACACCTTCCAAATGAGAATCATAAAATCCATAAGGAAAAGATACATGAATATGGGTATTATTTTTCACATAATTAAAATAAATGAATGGTGGTCCGGATTCATGGATCGTGTAACCTTAAATAAGAAATTTGATTACACGACCTTCGAAAGGTAATGAGAATGAGACATGTGTGATGGATGACCTGCAGAAGATCCTATAAAGAGAATTTGAGAAGCCCTTCTACTCTTGAGACAGAATCCAAGGCACTCACTAGATAATGTGGTAGTTATCAGATGAGATCCCCAAATGTCACACAACAGTTTCATCATACGGGCGGGATAATCCATTCTAAACATTTGTAAAATAAGAAGAAAAGTTGTTAAAACATAGAACCCTCATGTGGTCATAAAACATCATGCCACACACCCATGGATTGACCAAAATTTAATAAATGTGGTTGTGAAAGGACAGTCATGCGATCACTGTAAATCACGTGACACCTACGATAGGATTTAGCGAAGCGCCTAATAAAAAAATCCTCCATGAAATCTAGCCTAGATTTTTTAGATACACTCCACATAAGGTGTAATTTAATTTGGATACTGATGAATATAAAACCCTACCCATTATAGAAAAATAACAGGGGTAGAAATATTTTTTCCCACACACCGGTGCACGCAGGGTATCAAAACTGACTTTCTAGAGTGTCCAATATCACAATCGCAATGATTTTCTACTAGTAAAAATCTGGAGAATAGCCTAAGAGATCAATAAACATGAATGACCCCTTCTAATGATCAGTTGATATCATATGAGGGACTTATGGAGGGTTATGCAAATAAATTCCCCCATATCTGCTGGATCATGTGAGACCTAAAACAAGAAAACCCTGAATAAATCTAAGGAAAATATAAAATATGTACTAGAATAAAGATTAAATATGGTTGAATTATGTGATTAAGGAATCTATGATCCTCGTGAGCTTCACATGACTCATCCATATCATGCAACAACACCAGGGCTTGTCACTCAAGTCATGTAACATCCCCTGGACATACTATTTGGATCATGCTATATAATCCAGACATGTCAATAAAGTTACATTATTCCCTCCAATAATAGATCCCAAGTCTCATGAAGCCCTCTATGCTCACCATCTAGATATGTTGATGTCCTCTACACTTGTCTCCCAAGTTACATGGAAACACCAGTGCATTTTAGTTATGTCCCATGGAGCCCTCTAGGCCATCCATATAGATATCATGGCACCCTCCAAGCATTCCTGATATGTCTCATGATAAGACCAAGACATATCATCCAGGTCTTTTGTTAAAACCAGTAAATTATATCAAATATCATGTGATGTCCACCAGATAAGTCAACTTTGATCATGTGCCTTCTTATAGACAATTCATATGGGTCATGTGACACTCTTGAGACATCACAACTCTGATCATGTGATTGTCTCTATAAATCCTCAACCAAGTATTATGAACTATTATAGAAATGTCATCCTAGATCATGAAATTTTTACAAGGACATATCAGGCAGAAAATAGGACATGTCAGGTAGACAAGCATGCCATGCCAAGCAGATGTCTCAGGGCATGATAGCCTTGTCTATGGGTATAACAAGGGATCCTCAGTGTGTAATCCCTGATCATATTAATCTATGATGAATTTAATTATTTGTATAAATATGGTATATAGGACAGCTTCTTAAGGCACAATCCCCATATTATATATCCAAAAGGGGTTTTCCATCATGTAATCCATGCATCCATAAGCAATGAAATGGATTACATGATATCCATTATTTCTCACACCGATAATAGCTCACGTGGTATTAGGGGAGTTACAATAATCCTATTAATCACCTCATATTCCTCTACCAAGATAGGAAAACCACAGTGTGTAAGCCCAAGATAGTGTTATAATATGATATTCCCTCTATATTTAGGGAAACCTCAGTGTGTGAGCTCTAATCAGCTATATAATGTAATGTCCCCAAATGCTAGGGCCACGTTAGTGTGTAATCCTTGATTAATGGAATAATATGATATGTCCCCAATGATAGAGAGACCTTAGTATGTATGCTAAGATTAGTTTCAAAATATGATATTTACCCAACATAAGGGAAACCTCATTGTATCATCCCCAATCACAATGAATTATGAGAACTCTGATTCATACCCTAACTAGAATACGTAGGATGTCTTCCTAAAGTGCTGAGCTAAAATAGGAATCCACCTCAGTGTAAGACCTACCATGTTTTTGACATTTCATACCACCAGGACATGATATTTCCCATTGTATGATCATCTTTCCTCATCCACTAGCAGATTGAGAAGTCAAATGAACTACAATGAATATTATTCCTACTATAATAGGGATACATAGTATTCTTATATATAGAATGTGCTCAAAAATGAACATACGGGGGGGGGGGGTTCCTAGAATATAATTCTTGTATCCATCTGCATTTAGGTTGGTTACTTGCTATCCCATGTATCCTACACTGAGCGTGGATAATGTTGTCTTATGAAGTTGCAAGGATCACATCATTTTCATTATGAATCTCCACCATCCAGGGCAGCAATAGTGTGTAAGCCTCAATCAGTGGCATGATATCACTACTCCCCTAAAAGGGGTGTCTACTCTGGAGAAACTCCAAGAGGAATTCTTTAACTATCATAACTTTGATTCCTTTCATAACTATTAGACGTAGGATTCCTCCCTAAGACATGAGCTCAATACTGGGTGTCCCAGTTCTCCCATGTATATCATTTATATAGATGTTAAACTTATTGAATTTAAAAACTATGTGGTTTTTTATTCCTGTTATAAAAAAGGATATGTAGGACATCTCAAAATGGCTCAATCCCATCCTTGAAATATTGACCGCCTCCCTGGGTGACAACAAACTTTATAGTGCCTCGTTAGAGGGATTCCGCATTTAAGAAGCTACCCAAAATGGTAAATGGATTAAGAACATCAGATACATAAACATGGATCCAATAATAAGACCCCCTTCTTCATGTAAAACTATAAAACCAATTATCTTATTGTTAGGTTAATCAATCACATATCAGTATTTTGAAGAGATTCTTGAACAGATCTTAAATCTATAAGAGAGCCCTGAAGTATGAAATAATTCCCCCCCAAAATGGTGTGATGATTCTGACCTCCCATCGTCTCAACTAATGTGTGTTACTAATCATAGTTGGGTCTAAAACCCCTAAGGACCAACTACCCTTGAAAAGGAGGACCATACCAAGTTATATAAGTGGGAGTTATTGAGTGTTTCTGATAGAGAAAAAGAAATGGAGAAGTGGGAGTTGTTGGGAGTTTCCATTAGAGACAAATAAATGGTAAACTCATCTAAATAATTGTTTAAAACTTTGAACCCCCCCCCCCCACAATCATATCATTATGCTAGACCAACCATGTCTTTTTAATGAAACAATAGTTGTGAACCACACATGAAATATATATATATATATATATATATTTATAATTATAATTATAAATAAATATAAATATATTTATATATTTTAATTAAGATTTGTATTACAATGACTTTATATATATATATATATATTTAAAGTAATATACGAATATCAATTATATAACCTTTAATAAAAAATGAATCTTATTTTCATAATTTAGTATATAAAAAATATCAAATTTATATTAGTCAAAATGTTTAGTAGTTTGCTTGGATAATAAATATATTTATTATATTTTTAATTATATACTAATATATATAAATGTATATATATAAATAAATAATATATATATATATATCAATATAATGATAATTACATATAAATACGTTTAAAATATTTTTTTATAATTATAGATAAAAATAAATCAATACATATTGAAATCACTATGTAATTTTATAGTAAATATATTTAAATACAAAATATATATATTATATTTACAATTATATATTTATAATTATATATAAATACTTTTTAAATACATTTATTTATAATTATAATTATAAAAAAATACATATATATTTAAATAATTATAAAATTATAGTAAATATATTTGAATAAAAAATATAGTTATTATATTTATAATTATGGATTTTTATATATTAATATAAATATATATAATTATATAAATATACCAAAGCGGTGAAAACCATGGGGTATAATTATATAAATATATTTATATTTTCATAGAAATATTTTGAAATCTATTTTTTACAATTATAACAGAAACAAATAAATATATTTATAAAGAATTGAAAAATTATAATAAATATATTTAAATAATAAATAAGTTTATTAAAATTTTATAAATATATATACTTATAAATGTATATATATATATATATATATAATTATATAAATATATTTATATAATTAAATACAATTATTTAAATATATATTTATTAGTAATTATATTTATAAATTAATACATATATAATTAAACAATAATAAGATTAATGTTAATATATAAAAATTATAAATATATATAAATAATAAAATATATATTATAATTCAAAAAATATATATATTTATATATTATTAAATAGGCTGGGGACAAGCCCCTTTATTAAGAAAAATAAAAACGATACATGGATAGAAGATTGGTTTAATCAGAGAATGCCCTCAAAGTTTTTATAAAACAATGACAGCCAATAAGGGCATAAAAAATAAATTACATTGATTTTCATCTGCCTTGACTTTGATAAATACCTTTTTCACATGGTTGAAGCCCACACCTCCATTTCTTTCCCATTACTAAGGCTCTTGTTCCTTGTATGAGGATGAAGTGGACTTTTGAAATTCGACACTTCAGGTGCATGATCTATTTTTTCATGAAAGGTCCCTAACGTCAAGATTTTTGGGTTAAGATGAACTACTTCTTCAATATTGATGGAATGAAATTCCAAAATATTAAAATATTCATGAATTCTTATTACACTGTGATCCAAATTTGTAAAAATAACCTCAACTTGTAGGACTGTCATGATTTTTTCATTCGTTATCCAACTTGAACACATTCTAGAAATTCAACCTCGGCATAGATACTGAAGGTTCATGGAGGTTGGACTAAGTGGGTGCAGCATCTATAGGTTTACCCTTTTTGGTATGATGTCCTCTAATCCCAGTGATTTGGTAGTTCAAACTCAGGGCAGTGCCCGACGGGTCTCGTGGTTCGGCATTGGCAAGCATCTGAAGTTCGCCCCCCTTGTTGCCTCATTCCCACCCTCCATCCCTTACAACTATTTACCGTCTACCTCTCATCCATTTTTTTCATCCACCACCTGCCTCCCCTCCTAAAGATACCCCTTACCTTTTCACCCTCTGCTACCCACCCCCTCCCTTGTGTCCATCCACCAACTGCTACCCCTCACTTGTTGTTTTCTGTTACCAGCTACCCATCCTTTCCCACCAGCTGCTGCCCATATTTTTGTTGGGGTTTGTTTTTTTGATAATTAATATTTTAATATAATTTTTTTTATTAATAGTTTTCTTTACATTTAAAATATTATCACTATTGCAGATTCACAATTGTTTTTCCACTATTAATTTCAATTTGCTACATTTTCATGAAATTTGAGATTCTTTTATGGGTAATTACAATTTGGTAATTGAAATTTGATAAATTTATATATATTAAAAACTAAGATTGATATATATAATGTTTTTTACAAAATATTTAAATAATTATAATTATATATATTTATGTAAAATTATATTATAATAAAAATATTCATTTTATCTATAATTAAATATATTTTATCTTAATAAATATATATTTTTGTATATAAATATATATAAATATATGAATATATTGATATTTATATACAAATATTTACAAACATATTTATTCATAATTAGAATGAATGTATTTATAAGAATATGAATATATTTATAATTATATGTTGTTCCCCTCAAATGAACTGAAGGTGAGAGAATAGGGTAGGGATTTAATTTCAATTAAACAGAGTCTTATTCCCTACCATGAATGGGACCAGAGTTAAAATCCATTTGAAATTAGCATCTCTTGAGTGTAATTATGGGTCAAGGTCCACAGATTGAACTATATTTTTTCATCCCCCAATCCTATATAACATTGCCTCAAAAATTGGAATGTTTATAAGGATGGACAAATATATTGAATTTGAGAGGTATGATCATTTTTCTAAATTTATTTTTTATGTTGGCCTTTTCCATACTCTTATAGATAATGTTTTTCTTTCAATAGATGAGGATGAATTGAGTATGTGCATGGAGTATGGGAATATGACCCATTTTTTCTCTATTGGAAAGAGAATTAGCCATGAAGATTCTAACTCTGTGAGATGTTTTGTGTGTTTATATTACTCTGTTAAGGTACATGATGAATGATCATTATTTAAAAAAATAAGGTGTGGAATCTAGTTGCATATGATGGAGCAGGTGGAGTGGTGGCCTCCCATATAGAGATAGGCTTTGGTACTCTTATATCCTTTAATGATGGTGGGAAGGATGATTCTTAGCCTAGTGTCGAAGTTGGTGCTGAACCTATTTTGAATGTTTTAGAATCCTCTGTTTGGACTCAGTTAAAATCATGTGATGATAAATCTAGGGATGACATCTTTAAAATTGATGCAAAATTGATAATGATAGTGTTACTATTAAAGGAAAGTATCATGCAATGGAGTAATGGAATGAAGATTAAATTCAAAGGGCGGTCGATCAATAGTTCATGGATGAGCAGGAGGTTGCCTAAACTCACCACAAAGGTAATCAAAAGGTGGATGTTTCTTCTTTTGTGAATCCTGAAAAAAAAGTTATTGTGGATGCTGATGGATTCTAACTGGTTCTTTCTTAAAAAACTTCTATTTCTATATATTCATCCCTTACAGAGGGAAGTAGTGCTCTGATGGATTCTGCATAGTTGAAGGATAACCTGGATGGTGATCATGGAGCTTGTCTTCTAAAAATGTGGAGACAAGAATGGCATCGTATAGTTCTCGGTCTTGGGCATGGGCATGATGATGCATCACGAGGGAGGTACACCAGACACTCTATCAAGGACCAGCTTACAGTGGATCAGTAAAGGCTCAAGGGGATGTATACTGCACTCTTTGATCGAAAACATTTGCACACTGAGTGGGAGTCGACTGATGATGGTGCAACCTCTGCCTATGGTCTTGTCGAGGATATTGATCCTTTTGATATGAAATTTTTCCATTTGGGTGAGGGTTTGCCACTTGTGTTTACCACACACCTCTTTGATTTCTTATTACTCACTAGTGGAAATACGGGCTTTAACGTCGTCGTAATAACGTCGGTTTTTTAAAAAACGACGCGAATAGTATGTGCGGGGAATTTTTAACGTCGGTTTTACAAAAAACCGACGCCAAAAATAGTTATGCGTTGATATTTCGCGTCGGTTTTGAAGAAAATCGACGCCAATAATATTAGTATACATATTTTCCGCGTCGGTTTTCCTCAAAACCGACGCGGAAAATAATTAAAAAAAGTTTTCGGCGTCGGTTTTTTTAAAACTGACACCGAAACTAATAAAAAAAATATATTCCGTGTCGGTTTTCCTGAGAACCGATGCGGAAAATAAATTTTTAAAAATGTTTCGGCGTCGGTTTTCATGAAAACCGACGCTGAAACTCATAAGCCAATATATATTCCGCGTCGGTTATTTTAAAAACCGACACAGAAAATAAATAAATAAAGTTTTCGGCGTCGGTTTTTTTAAAACCGACGCCGAAACTAATAAAAAAATATATTCCGCGTCGATTTTCCTCAGAACCGACGCAGAAAATAAATTTTTAAAAATGTTTCGGCTTCGGGTTTCATGAAAACCGACGCCGAAACTCATAAGAGAATATATATTCCGTGTCGGTTATTTTAAAAACCGACGCCGAAAATTTTAAAACAACATTTCGGCGTCGGTTTTCCTTAAAACCGACGCGAAAAGTCTTTTAAAAATTTTCACGGTCAGAAACCCTCATTTTGTTCGATCGTCAAAATCGAGTTCCGCTGTGGCGCTTCGGATTCCCGACAACCTTCGAACCTGATTTGCGATCTTGGACGGCAATTGTTGAAGGGTTTTTTGTCGTCTGCACGATTTTGGGTATGTGTTCTTCCTCTTTATCTCTTGTTTCATATCCCATTGTTTATTTCTTTTCAATAACCCTATTTTGCATGATTTTGATTATTGGTTAGATTTTAGTTGTAATTTATCATTATTTTTTGTTTGTATTATCATTGTTGGTGTAGATTTGATATTGTTTGTTTTTGGAAGTAATTATACCGGTCGCAGTTTGGATTTAACATCTCCATTCGGGTTGAACTTCAAATTTTTTGTTTGTATTATCATTATTCCTATTTAAAATGATCTTTCATTACATTATGAAGTACTATATTTTTAATTCCATTTCCATTTTAATAAATTCTTCTTCAAAAAAATAATTTTATTGTGTTAAATGAATTCACTCACATTTTTTCATGTAGTTTGTTGTTATTTCATTACTTCTTGAGATTTACCATGCCAAATTCCTCAATTCTCTTTGGTTCTCATCATTTAACTAAGACATGAATAATTACCACTATCTATTATGTTAAAAAAAATTGAATAATTATTTTCATGCCATTATATAATAAATAATTTTTCTTGCAATGTCCATAATACAACTAGAATCATACATTTAATGTATTGTAATTATTTCTTCGTAGATAATAATATAATCATTATCCCTCTATTAATATTCAAAAATACCTTTCCACTTTCATATGTGGGGTTAGATTCATGAATTTTTAATAAATGTCCTCTTAAACTTATCTCATTCCATTGATTATATTTATTCATCTTTCTCTCCCTCTAAATAATAGTCATGAAATGATTTACTTCCCCCTTCTAAGTCATAGGCTGCAAATAAAACATTCTCATGATCTAATATTTCATGGATGGATAATATATTTCTCTTCATGTTGATCCATTCCATGACATGTTTTGCTGCAATAGACCCATGGAAGGGGGTGTAAGTTGTCACCTACAATATGCAATGGAATTTTTATCCCTCCATAATGAATTTATATGTTCATAATTCCCTATTATAAAACTCATGGATTGAGGGAGTTGAGTTATCATAGTCACCAAAAATTGTATCATGTCTCTTAATACACATAGTCTTAAATAAGGAAAGTTATTGCACTATTTTTCACATTAATTTTTCCATGATTCATTCATGTTACATCAAATGAATAAAAAAATAAATATAGAGTGATCAATAGTAGTCATAGTGAGAAATCATATTATCTTGTATGTCATTCATATGATATTTATATCATGATACTTTATTTTCAAAAAATTAAACCTTTGATTTAACCATTTTGTCCTTGTATTTCAATATAACACACATGTATATAATATGAAAATAAACTGTTTACTCTATTTGTAAACGTGTTTCATATTTGATGTCTTTTATCTGATTATCAATTGTTTTTATGGAATATGTTTTTGTTTACAATTTATCTGATAGATATTTAAATGTTTCTATGTTTTAATATATTCATCAATTATATTGTGATATCAGGTATTAATGGATCATAATTGGATTTATCTACGAAGAACTACTAGTGAATATGAAAGAGGAGTTGACAATTTTTTGGAATTTGCTAAATGGAATAATCAAAATATTGATTTGATTTTCTGTCCATGTGTGAAGTGTGTAAATATGAGAAAGTTAAACTTCAATGAAATCAAGGATCATCTCATTTGTTATGGTTTTAGCCTTAATTATACACGTTGGATCTTGCATGGTGAAAGAACTGAAAATTCAACATCCAATGTTGATGACGATATTCATAATGAGGCAGAGGATCATATTGAAGAATTAATTCATGATTTAGGTGTTGAAACCATCGAAAAAACACCAACTGTTGAACGATTGTATGGAGATTCTTAGAAACCATTATTCCCAGGTTGCAGTAAATATACAGTGTTATCAGCAGTTTTGAGATTAGTTAACTTAAAAGCAAAAAATGAGTGGAGTGATAAAAGTTTCTCCAGTTTACTTGAGCTTTTAAAAGAGCTTCTTCCAGAAGGCAATGGGCTTCCAGATTCCAATTATGAGGTGAAGAAACTATTATGCCCAATGGGATTGGGGTATAAAAAGATACATGCTTGCCCCAATGATTGTGTACTGTATAGGAAATAAAATGAACATTTATCAAGTTTTCCTACATGTGGAACATCGTGCTATAAGATGGATGAGAAAGTCAAATCATATTCATTTTCAGGTGATGTCATGTAACGTTATGAAAAATAAATTTTTTTACTTTCCAATGATATCATCCAATATTTTTTTCAAAAAATTCTGATAATTCAATTCTGATTTATTTTTAGGTACCAAAATCAAAACTCCATCTAAAGCAATTTGGTACCTTCCAATTATTCCTCGTTTGAAGCGTCTATTTGCAAATTCAAATGATGCAAAAAGGTTAAGATGGCATTCAGATGAGCGCATTTCTGATGGTAACTTACGTCACCCTGCCGATTCACCACAGTGGAAGAGTTTTGATAAAAAATTTCATGATTTTGGAAGTGAAGTTAGAAATATCAGAATGAGATTGTGTACTGATGGAATGAATCCATATCGGAGCCTCAGTAGCCAACATAGTTCATGGCCTGTTTTGCTGGTACTTTACAACTTGTCCCCACATCTATGTATGAAGAAAAAATATGTTATGATGAGCTTGATGATTTCTGGACCGAAACAACCGGGAAATGATATTGATGTGTATCTTACACCATTGATTGAGGATTTAAAACTGCTATGGGAGAAAGGTGTTACAGTTTTCAATGCATACAAGAAAGAGTATTTTCTTTTGCGTGCTATGATAATGTTCACTATAAACGACTTTCTTGCATATGGAAACTTATCTGGATATAGTGTTAAGGGACATAAAGCATGTCCAATTTGTGAAGAACAAACTTCATATTATCAATTGCAGAATGGAAGAAAGACAGTGTACATGGGACATCGAAGATTTTTGCGAATTGATCATCCTTATCGTAGATTGAGAAAAGCATTTAACAGTTTACAAGAATACAACCTCCCCCCTCAACCATTGTCAGCTGAAGAATATTATGA
Source organism: Viscum album (assembly GCA_963277665.1). Classification (NCBI taxonomy): domain Eukaryota; kingdom Viridiplantae; phylum Streptophyta; class Magnoliopsida; order Santalales; family Viscaceae; genus Viscum; species Viscum album. Next base: position 586,798,124 of record OY728130.1, read on the forward strand.
CAGAGTGAAAGATATTGATTCAACATTTGGAAAGAGAAATAGTTCTGGTTTACAAAAACATATCTGGAAGAAGCAGTCTATTTTTTTCGAACTACCTTATTGGAGATTTTTAGAGATAAAACATAACATTGATGTTATGCATGTTGAGAAAAACATATGTGATAGTTTGATTGGAACTTTGTTAGACATAAAAGGAAAGACAAAAGATGGATTACATGCTAGATTGGACTTGATATTAATGCGAATACGTTTGGAGTCAGCTCCCGCTGTGAAAGGAAAAAGAACATATTTACCTTCGGCTTGTCACACATTAAGCAAGATTGAAAAGATGAATTTTTGTCAGTGTATTCATGGTATTAATGTACCCAGCGGTTTTTCTTCAAATGTGAATAATTTTGTGTCATTGAAGGATTGTAAATTAATAGGTATGAAATCACATGATTGCCATGTGTTAATGCAATAAATTCTACCAGTAGCAGTGGGTGGTATATTACCAAAAGCTGTCAGGAAGACAATCATCAGGTTATGTAATTTCATTAAATCCATTTGTAGCAAAGTCGTTGATCCAAATTTGTTAGATTTGTTGAAGAATGAAGCAACTCTTATTCTTTGTCAACTAGAAATGTATTTCCCACCCACATTTTTTGATATAATGGTTCACCTATTGGTTCATTTGGTGCATGAGATAAGAATGTGTGGGCCTGTTTATTTAAGATGGATGTCTCCTTTTGAAAGATATATGAAAATTTTAAAAGGATATGTTAAAAATCCTTATCAACCAGAGGCCTCTATTGTTCAAAAATATGTATCAGAAGAGGTGATTGAGTTCTGTACTGATTATTTGAATGAGGTGGAGCATATTGGTCTCCCTCTATCTCGACATATGACAGTTGACAGAGAAGGTAGAGGGGTTCGAGGCTTAAAGGTAAAGTTCACTCCACGTGATGAAGTGATGCAAGCACATTTATACATTTTGAACAACACAGATGAGGTTCAACCATATATATCCTCACATATTGCTGAATTAAAGTTACGATATCAGAAAAGAAATGAAAAGTGGTTGATGATTGAGCATAAGAAGACATTTGTTTCATGGTTTAAAGAGAAAGTCACCCCAGATATATCTATATCAAAAACATTGAAGTGGTTATCAGGGGGACCATCTTTTAATGTGATCACTTGGTCTGGTTTTGATATCAATGGCTACACATTTTACACAAAAAACCTGGATGACAAGAGTACCGTTCAGAATAGTGGTGTGATGGTATTCGCTGAAGCAATGCATTTTTCGAGTGCCAAAGATAAAAACCCAATTTCTGCATCAACATCATATTTTGGAGTTATTGAAGACATATGAGAAATTGATTATATTAAATTTTGAGTCACTATTTTTAAGTGCAATTGGGTTGATAGTAATAGTGGCGTGAAACATGATGAATATGGGTTTAAACTGGTTGATTTGAAAAGATTTAATCACAATGAGGAACCATTTATCTTGGCGACACATGCAAAACAAGTATTTTATGTCATTGATCTGTCGAATGATCAGTGGTCAGTTGTTTTGCAAGGGAAAAGATATCATTTGGGTGATGATGATGATTCTGATGATGCTAGTGATTTACATGAGCCTTATTCATCTATTATGCAATTTTTCAGATGATTACAATGAATATAAGACAGACATAGTGCATGCAGTACGTACCGATCATGATGAAGGGACGTGGGAAAACAATAAATTAGTATCCTAATTTTTCTGGTAAATATTTATATTTTGTGTCTATTTTTAAAACTTACAAATGCATGCCTCTATTTTTACATATTTATTTTTCATTTCCTTGTTTCTAATTATTCAGTTTTCTAATGATATGCAGGTACCCAAAATTTCATTACACTTTCTAGTAGCAATGTCAAATACAGATAGAGAGGATCAGTTACCGAGGTATATCTATTTTGACATATTATTAAATATTCAGTAATATACATATTTAATGAAATAAAACTGTTAATTTATAAAAAAAATTGCAGGACTACTGATGCGTCCTCGGCAGAGGAGACTTCTCCAGTTACTACTCAAAAATAAAGTTCTCTAGTTGGTAAACGTGGTATTACACGTTTACCAAAACTATCACTCGCTCGTGATGATAACAAATCACACATCCGTTTTGATGATAATAATAATGAAGTTGGCCCAAATGCAGTTCAGTTTGTCAGTTATATAGCGATGCAGAGCCGTTGTAGGATTAGTATTTTATATCCTGATTGGAAGTCAGTGGACAGGACGGCGAAGCAACAGCTTTGGGAGGCCGTGACGGTAAAATATCTTTATTTATTTATTTTATCTCATTTTTTTAATATTATATAGTTTAAATGACATATTTAATTTTTTCAATTACAGATGACATTCAATTTTGAGGAAACCAAAGAAATTAGGAAAAGACATCTCTCTTTAGCGGCGGTTCGATGGAGAGATTTTAAAAACAAACTGACGAAAGATTATGTTTTTGGAAAGGGAAGGTTTGAAATCCCATGTATTAAGTATCCATATATAGATGAAGAAACATGGAAGCGATTTGTTGACAGTCGTCAGGAAGAGAAATTTCAGGTATTGTAATTGTTTTATATTTTAAAATTTATGCTATATTTTCCTTATTACTTATGTGTTTATTTTTATGTAACAGGCCTCCAGAAGATCTCATCAGGAGATCCAGTTGAAAAACGTATACCCTCATACTTTATCACGTGGAGGATACTCGTATTTGGAGCAGAAAATTATTGAAGAAAAATTTGAAGCATTAAGAGCTCGATCAAGTAGTGGTTCAGAAGAGGTATAGTATGGTCCTCCATCTCCTCCCACTCGCCATGAGAAATGGAAACGAGCATGATGAAGAAAAAATGACCAATATCTTACAGACTAAGCTCATCAAGTGGCTGATAGAATTGTAAGTAAATATTAATTCTTTGTTAACAATTTTCCTTTTTTATAATTTATAAACACTAATATAAATTTTTTATTTTTCATTTCAGGATGAACTTCAGGAGAAAGAGACACATGGATATTTTATCCCCGAGGGTGGGATGGATATCCTAGCCACTGCTTTGGGAAAGGCTGAACACCCTGGCCGTGTTAGAGGATATCAGGCAGGTGTTAGTATTCAGAAGGTTTTTGGTAAGAGTAAGCAACCAAGAGACCCGGAAATCGAATCCTTAAAAGAAGAGCTGTAGGATATGAAATGGTCAATGGGTGATCAAATTCAAGCAGCAATACAGAAGGCTTTATTAGAACACTTGGCAAGACAGTCACAGTCTGCTCATCCTTCCGAGGTATATTATTTACTGTTAACAATTTTTCTTTTCTATAAATTATAAACACTGATATAAATTTTTCATTTTTCAACATTCTCAGCCTACTCACTCAGACTATCCTGCCTCATATGCTTACCCAACACCGTCTGGGAAGCCTTCCGAGGTATATTATTTAATGTCATCAATTTTTCTATTTTATAAATTATAAACACTGATATAAATTTTTCATTTTTCAACATTCTTAGCCAACTCACCCGGACTACCCTGCCCCATCTGCTTACCCTGCCCCGTCTGCACAACCATTTGAGGTATATTATTTTATTTAATTTTTAATCAATTTTTCTATGTTATAAATTTTGAACACTAATATACCCTTTTAATTTTTCTGACTTCTCAGCCTGCTCACCCTGACTACCCCGCCCCACCTGCTAACTTTGAGCCTCCACCTCCTCCATCGGATCAAACCTTATATTGTGAGTTTTTTGCGGGAGATCCTCTTGTACATATTGTTGCGTTAGGACAAGTGTATTTTTTGGGGGACTCGGTACATCATCAGCCTATGCAGATGGGTCAGGTTAGAGTATCAGTACTTGTTATTATAGATCCTACTGCTCTACTACCATTTCCTACTGCGGAGATCACCAGTGTTCGGGAATGTATGGGCCATTTTTTACTTTGGCCAACTGCACTTCTTCGTTATATTTCACATGAGGTATGAGTTTTTTTAAATAGTAATTAGAAATGATTCCAAATTACTTATAATGTTTTCTGACATTTAACTTATATAGGAATATCTGAAAGCAAAAGAAACTGTACAAATGCAGCAAAATGTTCAGAAACAGTCGGCTGTAGATACTTCTGATATTTCTTCTGGGTTGAAAATATTATCTCAGTGCTCTTATTCCTTGAATTTTATCTATGAGTTTCGGATGACGTCCGATATATGTGTAAGAAATTATAAATTGAGAATATTGAAAGAAGATATCATGATTTTAGTTAATTTTGAAGAGATCGGGATGAATGTGGTGCAGTTTTTTTCCATGTAAGTAAATTGACGTTTGAATTGCTATTTCTTTAATAAAATATTGTTATGTCATTGACTAACTATATTTTCTTTTTAAATTAGGTATCTATACAGGATTCTTTTACAAAATGAAACTACAAGCATTTACAGCTTTATAGATCCAGAGTACATTTCCTTGGAAGTCAAACATGTGAAAAATGATGAAAGAGTTCAATATATATCCGAGAGATTATCACAAACAGAGATTCAGTGCTGGTTTTTGCCATTTCTTGATAAGTAAGAATATCAACATAATTTTGAAATCATGATCATTATAATGTCATTAATTGTGAACTTTTTGTATTATAGGGGGCATTGGATGTTAGGTGTATTTTTCCCAAATGAATGCACCTTATATTGGTTTTGCTCTTTATTAGGAAAAGTGCGTAAACTGTTTTCCAACTTATTAAACAGGTAAGTTGTTTTTTTATTTTTAGAAGTTTTTTATGTTTAATTTTAATTGTTTACACAAGTTTTATTAGTTCTTAAATAAAAAAACGCAGTTCATGGAAACATTTTACAAAGGAAAAGAAACCAACGAAAATCAAATATGTGGAAGTACAGGTAATTAGTTTTTATATTTTTGTTATATATTGGGTTTCATTATTAGTTAAATGTTTTATAACTACAGTGTCATCGTCAAAATGGACATGTTGAATGTGGTTATTATATTCTACGATTTATGTACGAGATAATCACAACTGGGGAAACTACTGATTTTCATAAGGTTAGTTGTATTAATTTTTTTATATATTTTCATCCACTTTCTTCTATTTATTAATTTCATATCATTCAATATTATTGTAGGTATTCAATGATTCACAGTCATATTCTCAATCTGATATGATCCATATTCAATCTATTTTTTCGGACTATTTGGTAAGTCTGATTAATATTTGAGGTATGTATATACTAATATTTATAAATAATAATATATATGGGTTTAAAAAACTAACTCTTATGATATATTAGGTGTTTGAACCTACTAATAATAAAATGAATGCTTCAACAATAACAAACAATGAGCATGTCATATATTTCAGGTATGTGTATTTTAATTCTGCTTTACTGAGTTTTCTCAAGTGCCTATGCAAAAACTGCTTTATTGAATCTACTAATAATCAAATGAATCCTTCAACAATAACCAACAATAAGCATGTCGTATATTTCAGGTACGTGTATTTTAATTCAGAATTAGTTATTATATTTCTTTTCATTGTTATTTCTTAAAATCATTTGTCTGTATAGTGACAGATCTGGAGGGTGGTACTTGGATCATGAACATAGAGATTCGTATAGCGAAATAACATTCACAAACACTAAAAATTGTCTCCCTTGCATGCACATTAATATCTTCTAGGCCTTTTTATTTTTTATGCAAATAAATATCGGAAAATGATTACAGAGAAGCATATCACATAATACCTGAAACAACGCTTAGTGGGTTTGCACAAAGATAAAATAGAAGGCGTCAATTTTTAAGGTATGTTTCTTTATGTCTTCAATCTGCATTTGATTTCAATTTTCTAACCTATTTTTTTGCACTCAAACTTTTTTCTCTGTTATTCCATAACTTAAACAAATAACAATAGTGAATGGGTAATGCACGTCTATACAGAGAAAATATAAAAACCTGAGGTTGGGGGTGGTGGGGATCCTATGGTGAAAAGACACCCCCAACATCTTCAGTGGGGGAGGTGAGGAAGAGGTTGCATTGGCTGAGTGTTCCTGGAATTTTGATCAGGAGTCGTAACATTTCATTTTGGTAATTTACTTTGTGAAAAAATGAATGATTCAAATAAATTACACATTTTCATTTAATGTTTATTCATTGCACTAATATCTTGGATTGATTTTTTCACGCACATCTCCTTAGTTTCATTACTGTTTTGACAGGATTGGTGCTATCTATGGGAGGAAACTTACAATGATTGATACTGAGTATGGTTAGATTAAGAAAATGCACCATGTAGGTACGTGTATTTTAATTCTTCTTTACTTTGAGTTTTCTCAAGTACTTCTGTTAAAGCTGTTTAATTGTTTTTGTATACTTCGTTTTTTTTTCAGGGTTCCGATTTTTTTGGAGGAGAAAATATATGTATTTTATTTTAAAAAAAAATTATTTACGGCATCGGTTTTTTTAAAAACAGACGCCGAAAGTTTTCTATGGCGTAGGTTTTTTAAAAAACCGACGCCGAAAATCCTGTCTAAATTAGTTTCGGCGTCGGTTTTTAGAAAAACCAACGTGGAAAACCGATATTTCGGCGTCGGTTTTATATAAAACCGACGCCTAAAACCTAGTCGACTCTATTTTTCGCGTCGGTTTTTTAATAAACCGACGCGGAAAATAATGACTAAATGTAGCTTCGGCGTCGGTTTTATAAAAAACCAACGCCGAATCTCATAAGATAATTATTTTTCGCGTCGGTTTCTATGAACCGACGCGAAAATTGTATTTTTAACGTCGCCTATAAAGACGTCGGTTTATAACCGACGTTAAAAATTAAAAAAAACCGACGCTAAAAAGTGTTTTTGCACTAGTGACTTTTCCATTTATTTTAATAAATAGTCGTGAGCCTAGGCTTCTGGTAGGATCAACATTGTATATATATTTAAATAATTATAAAATTATAATAAATATTTTTCAATGAAAAATATATTTATTTTATATATAATAAAATATACTCATATGTTAATAAATATATATAATTATGTATAAATATATATATATATAAATAATTAGAAAATTTTTATAAAAATCTTTAAATAATATATATATATATATATTATTTATAATAAAATATACTCATTTATTATTAAATATATAGAATTATATATAAATATGTATAGATTTATTTAATTTTATAAAATTATATAAATAAATTTATAACTATATAAAATATTTGTAAATATATTTTCTTATAATTATGAACTATATATATATATATATGTTTAAATAATTATGAAATTATAATAAATATATTTAAATAATATATATATTTTTTATATTTATTAATTAAGTCATAGTAGTTGGGATTTGGTTTAGTGGTAAACACCCCATAATACTACATTGAGGTTGGGGGTTCAAAATCCATTGGGTGCAGGTTACTATAGCGACACTGTAGTGGTATTATAGAAACAACAACACTGTAGTAGTGGTGAGAATTGTAGGAGGACTATAGTGGCGGCGACACTGTACCTAATACAGTAGCAAAATGGGAACTATAGTATCACTATTCATCTGTGGGCATTTGGGTCAAAAATATGGACCTACGTGCAACATAATTGAATTTCATGCAGATTTGGCCTACAAACCACGTAATAGGCCTCATGCCCACTTGACCTACGAGCCACATACTGAATAATTATGCTTTGATGGGGGGCATATTCCTTGGGGTATTATGGATTGCCTTTTTGGTATGTGTTTGAGGTGTGTGTGCATGTGTTTAAATTTAATTGTACCCCTGATCACCAAATGTATATTAATTAATTAATAATTAATTTATAATTATGGGAAACAATTAGTAACTACCTAATAATTAGTCTTATTAATTTAAAAATTTTATGGATTAATTAATATTTTAAATTAGTTAGTAGTTCACAATTACAAGTTAGTGTTAATTATTGATAATTTATTACTATATAATTAATAAATATGATTAATAACAAGTAATTAATTAATATGTTGTAATAATTAGTAATTTAATAAAATTATGGATTAATTAATATTGAATATCACTTAGTATAATTATTACTTATTAGTTTTAAGGATTATTAAATAATTACTCCTTAATTATTAAACATGAATAGTAATATGTAATTAATAGTAATTATTACTTATTTACTGACTATAATAAATATTTATTGTTACATAATTAATTGAAATATAAATAATTACTATTTAATGATAATTTTTTATTCATAAATATTATTAACAAGTAATTAAAAATAATTACTAATCATTGATCGTATCTAATTATAATTAAGATAATTAAAAATTAGTAAACTTGTTGTAATTAATAATAATCAGTCCTAATTAGTAATTTCATATTTTTTAAACCGATTTCTTATTAATATCTCATGAAGTGCCAATAATTATTACATAGTATAAATTTATTATTATTATTTGTTAAAAATAATAAAAAATAGTTCATTAAAAAATAATTTTTTGATGGTCGTTGAGGAAACCTCTTAGGGTTGGACCCAATAAAAATATCACTGATTTGAAATATGAAATGATAGAAAACATTTATATCGTGAACTATAGTGATTGAATAATATATCAATGAAAAATACTTATCATTGAAAATGATAACCATTTTTTTACAAAAAAAACATTTTTATTTTGGTAAAGATACACCAATGATAATTATACATGTGTTAGTAATTGAAAATACAATTAGATTTTCACTTTAGTCACTGAAATTTTATCTTTGAATCAAAACTCTTTTCCTTTTAAAATGATCAGTTCCCCTTATTTGAAATACCCCTTTTGTGTATATATTTATTTTGTTAAATATTAATATTACTGAATCGAATAGGAAGGATGTGAATCGAAAATGGATGGATGTCAATCTAATGACAAAATAGTATGAAGATTGGGCGAAACAGTTCTTCAAATTTCTAAAATATCTTGCATATTTCCCTTCTAAAATCCTTTATCCATGTTTATGCTATTGTTTTTAAGACTAATTATTCCATATGAGTTGGATAGACACTTGATCTGTAATGGAAGAGATCAAATTTATGAATTTTGGACTAAACAAGGGGAAAATTGAATGTAACTAGTGACTCAGACAACAATATTTTGTTTTATGGACCATCTGGTATTATTACAAGTGTAAAAAATGAAGAATACTATATTGAGGACAAGATTTCTGGTGTGAAATATGATGAAGATTGTATTTTTGAAATGAAAATTATAGTTTAATATGAACTCTGTGATTTTCCATAATTGTTTGAGAAGTTAAAGAGTTGTGCCAAGATGTTGTTTTATGGTGGTTGTTCTAAATATACAGTATTATCAGCCATATTGAAGCTATATAATTTAAATGATTGGAATGAATGGAGTGACATCGATTTTACTGGACTACTTTCTCTATTGAATGATATTCTTAGATAAGATAATGGGCTTCCTATGAGAACATATGAAGCTAAATTAATACTACGTTCAATGGGTATGATCTCTAATTGAATACATGCTTGTCCAAATGATTGTATACTGTTTCTCAAGGAGCACAAATCACATTAATTATGACCAATGTTTGGTGCTTCTCGATACATGAATGATAAACTGGGTCCTATGAAAGTTTTATGGTACTTCCCAATCATCCTGAGGTCCATGCACATATATTGAAGTGGGGGTGCTTCAAGGATATTGATGTGGCATGTAGATACATGAAATAAATATGGGAAACATCATCATCTGAAAGAATCTCCTTAGTGGAATTGAATTTATCATGAGTCTCCTAAACATGGAAATGAGATGAGAACCTTTATCTTATACTATTTATAGATGGAGTAAATCCTTTTGGTTTTTTAAAAAGCAGTCATAGTAGTTGTCTAGTTGTTTTGGTAAAATATAACTTTTTATCATTGGTATGTATGAACTGAAGATACATTATGTTATCTACAATTATATCAGGACAAAAAAACCAGGTAATGATATTGATGTATATTTGGATCTATTGATTAAATATTTGAAATTATTTTGGGATTCAAGTGTTATGTTGTATGATGGATACAAAAATGAAGATTTACTACTGAGATCCATGTTGTAAGGGATGATAAATGTCTTTCCTACTTATGGATATTTTTTAGGATATACCATTAAAGGAAATCAAGGGTTTCCCATTTGAAATCATGGGACACAATCAATTAGGTTGAAACATTCCTCGAAGACCATGTTTCTTAGACATCACAACTTTCTACCCTACAACATAAGTACCGATCTTGGATGATATAATTTTATGGGAGTTAATAAGAACGTAAAACACCATCTTCAGTGATTGGTGATCAAAATTTCGAGAAAGTAAATGTTATGGTAACTAATTTTTCTAATCCTTTTTTGAAAAACCATAGTAAAAATAGTTTGAAAAAGTGATCAGTTTTTTTAATTACTATACTTGAATTATCTATACATAAATATTTTTAAGATGTTCTGCTTGTTGAAATAAATGTATGTGATATTGTTATTTAAAATTTATACTAAATGAAAAAAAGGAAGGAATTAAGGCCAGTTTTGACATGATTGATATGCAAATATGAGAATAATTGGTGCTAGTGATGGGTAAAAATGTAATTTTCATCCTCCTCCTACTTATAGTCTTTCAGTCATAAGAGATATCAATTTTGAAACTTATTGAATGATGTAAAAGTTCAGTAGGGGTATTCATCGAATATCAAGAATATTGTGTCATTGGAAAATTTAAATTTAATGGTTCTGAAATAATCTGACATTCATGTTTTGATGAAGGATTCAATGCATGTAACTTTACGTTTCAGTTTTTAAAATAATTCTCATCATTATTTATCCAAGTTATGTATCTTTTTCAAGGATATATTCTGAATTGTTATAGTCCTGGTAAACATTCCATCTATAGAAAGGAAATTTCCAACAAATTATGTGAACTAAAAATGTTATTACTGCTCGTATTCATTGATATGATGGTTCACTTGATGGTTCACGTGGTGAGAAATATTTGAATATGTGTTATTATATATTAAATATAGTTTTACCCCATTGAAAGTTACATGAATATTGTGAAATTGTATATCAAAAATTTATGCCAACAAGAGGTTTTTATTGTAGAGCGATATATTTTTGAAGAACCCGTTGAATTATGTACTGAAATACTATTAGATGTGGGAAGAATTTTTCTACCAAAATTTAATCCCACATTGCGGATTTTGGGGGAATTAATTTCTGGAATATATGTTTTCACAATCACTATTAAAGATCGGGTGAAGGCTAACCTTTACATTTTTTATAATAGTTTAGTGGTTTTGATTTATGATAAAACCCACAATGAAATTCTTAGGAATTTGATTCCATCAATGTATGAAATATGGAAACCAAATAAAGATAATAAATATTTTATAGTATGGATTCAAGAAAATATTTTTATGGAGTAAGAGAAAAATCTTGATTCAATTTCAAGACAAATTTGATGGCTTGCTAGAGGACCAAGTGTGATTATCTTTTCATAAAATGCATTGGTAATTAATGTTTATACATTCAATAAAAATGAAAATTATGAAAAAAGTTCTATAAAAATAGTATAGTTACACTTTTGATCGAAGCAATGAATATATCTGGTACTAAAGAAAAAAATCCAATTTATGAAAATATGTCTTACTTTGAAGTCATCAAAAAAAATATGGGAGGTGGATTATTTAACATCCTGTGTTCTAATTTTTCAATGAAAGTGGGTTGAGAACATGAGTGATATTAAAATAGAAGAATTGGGATCCATGAAAGTGTATTTTAGAAAGTAGTGGTACAAAGATGAACCATTTATAATGTAATCACAAATAGTACAAGTATTTTATGTTCCAGATCCCATAAAGTGAAAGTGGTCAATTATTCTGTTATTAACCATAACCATATAAAGGTCAGATGAAAATTCAACTAAGACACTTTAATGGGGATGTCTTTAACTTTTGTTAGTGGTTCCAATCTATATGGGGCCTTATATGTCAGAAGAGACCACAATGAAGATATTTCAATACACGATAGAGGGGTCAAATCCCTTCAACCTTCTAAAAAATAGATTTCAATAATCAGGTTCTATTTTTTTAATATAAATAGTGACACATAATTTTATCATTTATTCATTGTTTCATTTATGTAATGTAAATTAAATTTTGATCAACTTCTATAGATAATGACTTTTTTACCTGATGGTTCCCCTAATCTTGAGGAATAACTAGTTTCTCAACATGCTACACCTAGTGATGAGGAATAATGACCTATTTTAAATTATACTGCTACCAATCCATAGGAACACCATATTTATGATGTTGAACCCAAGTAAATTTTATATGGTGAAGAAATGATTTCAATTGAAAAAATAGAATCAATAGAGGGTGATAGTGTTATCATTAATTATTAAGGTGAAACTCAAAGACATAAAGTTACAAGTTGAATGGAATGTGTGAATCCATCCAATTAACCTGAACAAGTCCATGTTTATTATTTTCTTTTAGATCACCACTCGGTATCACATTACAATTGATGCATCTTTGTGGTACCATATTGTACCAATGATTAAGACACTAATTTGGGAGTAAATTAGTGTACCATTATGATATCCTTTCTTTATTTTACAAAAATATAATGAAACATTGAATTACTCTTCATTATCTCCTATAGAGATCATTTATAGTAGATGAATCCCATAATAATTTTTTATTAATTCTTATAATAAAGGACCACATAAGATTTCACAAAATTATAAAAAAAATTCTTCTGAACGATGTTGAGGGAAAAATAAACTCACACCCACCACTTATGTATTCACACTTAATAAGCCAAGAATTGTGGGATGAGTTTACTGAACTACATGGGAAGATATATTTTCATGTATATTGTGGTTGGTTATACATTTTTTTACTATATGTGTATTGATAGCATTGATTAATAATTTTTAATTTATGAAACAACAACTAAGTGTTAAAAATAAAGAAAAGGTATAAATAGAAATGTAACCCTACTATAAATCAAGTACAGGGTATGCTTGACTTGAAAAAATTTGTATGTATTTTAAATTTACCATAATAATTTCATATGATATAAAAGAAAAACCTAATTATCTTCCTCAATTTATATAATGATCAATTAATCCAAATCCAATGTTGCTTCCATCCGATATTAAGTTCTATGTAAAGAGGAATTCGTAAAGAAAGATGAGATGCTAATAGATAAAAAAATAGAGAAATTTAGTGAAACAGGTATAGGTATGACATAATAAAAATTGGTTTTTATTTAAATAGTGATTACATAAAAATTATTACTTATTTCTCAATATTTTATACACAAATTAGACATAATAATTATCAACTAAAATACTTGATGAACACTTACTATTAGTTACCTTAAAGAATCCAAAATAGTATGGTCGCATCAGAGTTACAGGTTTTGAAGTGACCCATAAACTATTTTCATATATGAAAATAACATAGGAATAAAGAAAAATAAATGGATGATATGAAAGAAATATTAGCTATACTTGAAGAAAAAATTCATTGAATGTCTGAGTTGATAAAAAATGTTATCGGCGATACAAATAGAAGAATAAACCAAAGAAAAACCTCTACAGGAAGATCTCACCCCCATGCCCATGATATTTTTGGTGCATCATGCCCCTCAAAGATTTGTCTAATATTATAAAATCAATATTCACATAATAGTTTCTGTGAAATGTGAATCAAACAGAATACAATACCCTTCCATTACTAATATTATACAAGGTAAAAATAACTATGAATTATATCTATCAGCACCCACCAATGAACTTATTGTGATTTATACCATGTTTAATATCAAATAATATATTGTACACAATAAACAACTTCAAATAGTTTATATGAGTGTGGGGATTACTGTAGCTCAAGAGATGAGCAATGATATACCTGTAACCTCCTAGGTTAATAAATAACACAAAATTTTTCATATTTATTAATATTTTTGAATTGAATATTAATTATACTTTACAGGTTATTCTATGTTTGATGGCCTACATGATATGAAAAAATGGGTTTCTTTGAAATCTTTCGTTGCACACTAATAATATAATATTATTATTTTAAATGGTAGTTAACGCATAGTCATTGTATTGTCAGGAATGAATATAACTAACTAAAATATTATTATATATTTTTGTTAAATGTTTTTACATTTATCCAATAAATGTTAGAGGCTTAAAATGTGAATGAATATAATTTTAAGCATAATTTTCTTTAAAAGGTCGAATTACCACATTTTAATGGAAAAACCTCCTTAAATCTAGTTATTTCGACTCTTATATGTTGTATTTGACAAATTAAAAATATTCTTTTGATTTGGGACATAAAAATTTACTTTTGGTAAATTTTTGGTATTTTTTATGATGAAGTTCATTTTTAATGAATAGTGAAAAATACTGTATTTTAATTCAAAAGTGCCTTTTAATGTAATTTATTTATATGGTTATATTATCATTTTAATTAGTTATAAAGTTCAATTAGAATATATTTTTACCATTTAATCTAACTTTGGTCACTATAAGTATTTCTATTTTTAAATTGGACATAAACGAGTGTCAATATTTTGATAGTTATTATTTATTAAAAAACGTTATTTGTTTTAAGAGCAGAAATTAATTTTAAATTAAGTGCTTCAACTACTGTGTATTGAATTTGTAAAAATTGATTCCATATTTAGAATCAGTAGGTACAAATTGTGTAAATAGGTATCTTTTATTTTCAGATATTTTAAATATTTACTTCAGTAAAAAATTTATTTACCATCATTAAAGGGTAAATATAGTAAATAATGGTAAAATATAATATTATAACAATATTAAATTTCCCTAACATGTGTACTAATCCTATTGGATGATATATATCCTACCATGGGCAACCATGGGTCGATTTTGGGACCCCATGGAGCCACATGTGAGTAATAATTACACTTTATATTAATTAATTTTAAGTAAAGACAAAAATGACATAAACCGTTATCTTTTACTAAATAAATTTTTACATGGGGATTTATAAGTAATATTTTAGAATATAAATATTATTTGGAAAGTTAAAAATATTCTCTAAATCATGGTAGTTTTTTTATAATTTTTTGACCTCAAATAAATTAAATTATTTATGACACAATAATGATGCAATATTTACCTCATTAATAAATGATTTAAACAAATAAGATTATAAATATCAAAACAATATCCAATACCAGTCCAATTCTTATTGGATTATTTTATTTCGACCTTGATTCATTTTATTTTTGATTTTAATGATTATTTGAACTTTTGAAACCGAATATGAGTTTATAATGAAATAATTGTTTCAAACTTTCCTAAAGAGCTTCTCCTCTCCCTTATAATAATCTCTCACTTCTAACTCATTCCTCACACTTTTCGGGCCATCGGATCATACAAACTCTACTCCAATAAACTCTCCAAATCCCTCTCTTCAAGAAACCCTTTTGGATCAAACAAAAGGGGGTTACCAATTTAAAGGCAACGTCTTATCTTAAGTTATTTTGTTTTATTTTACTTATCCAACGCCCTAAACTCTTTTTATTACTTTATTTTATAATAACACTAGTATCATCAATATACTAGAATGTTGTTATGAGAATTATTAGAACTACACTTACACACACCTCCATCTAATGTTAAAGAACATAATGTTTCTGTGGATGGAAAACTAACGCCTCACAAAATGATGATTGTTCAATTAAGACCTACCGCATATCATAGTGGACATTATGATGGAACTGTATTTATATATGATATATATTATGTTTTTATTTTCTTTATGATTCTTTATTTTTCATTTATATCATACCTTTATGGTTTCAATAATGGGTAAACGTGATAATTTCATTTTAGGAAATGTGGACTACCGCCCCCTCAAAGTGATATGACTTGTTAATGTCATATGTGGGATGTATAAAGGATGGAGTTAATGATATTATATTTGATATTATACTGTAATTATAATATAAATATGTATAATTAAGTTTTCAATCCATTAAATATTAAATATAAATGAAAGTAGGGTTCATGCGTACATATGGCTTACCATCTCCATGAACGGTGCATTTCATTTCTTATCTCCAAATGTTATGTACCAATGTAAATACATGTATATACTGTATATATATGATATTTATTATATCTACATCATTAATATCATTTTGGATATAATTTAGTATTGACCACATGGACAAATTGTAAAAATAACACGTTCATTTTTAACTCGAATTCTGAACATCGACAAAATGACCGTTATGAACTCACATAATTAACTAGCTGTTATTAAAAGGTAATAAGTGATATAAAAGTAATAATAAAAATTAAAACGGTTATTAAGAATGTATAAATTAACTTATTTTTATAATTCAGGAAGAACAAGGAACATACGAGTCAAGTTGGACACGAGGTAAGGGATTTCTTATCTCACTTTTAATTTCATAAGATTTCCATTGTTGACCACTTATTTATTGCATGTGGTGCTTTGTGTAATTACATTTGATATATATTATCATGATTCTATTTATATTCATGGCATTATGTGATTAATTTTGTGGTTATTAAAATTTTCTCATATGACTCGATTGATTACAACATGGTAAGGGTTTTTCATCTCAATTTTTATTCCCGTGAGATTCATGCTATATTAGCCACGGTTTCCTTTTGTGTGATGGATGTACTACCCATGATCGAATTATTTGTGAAATACACTTTAATTTATGGTTATTTACATATTCATTGTGTTATAATTCTTTCATTGGGTGTCTGTTTCGTAAGTTACCAAATCGGTAAGGGAACATTTCACCGTACTCTTTATAAAAGACTTCTTTTGTTATGTCTTTTAATTTACATCTTATTATGTTGGGATATGTTCATGTATATCCTAATTGATGTAAATTTTATGTCCAAGTGACGATATATCCTTTTTTCTCTCATCAAATTATTTTATAAATTTTAATGTGATGCTGTTAGGCTGTCGAATTTCTGTAAGAAAACTTT
Source organism: Viscum album (assembly GCA_963277665.1). NCBI lineage: Eukaryota > Viridiplantae > Streptophyta > Magnoliopsida > Santalales > Viscaceae > Viscum > Viscum album. The sequence continues at coordinate 586,815,239 of OY728130.1, forward strand.
TTAACCCAAATTCAATTTTTGGGTTAAACACCCACTTATTGATTACATCATCATATGAATATGTGTGAATAAACTCTGATTATTTTACATTTAATATTCACTTATACTGGGAGTATTTATATTTTTTGAACATAATTATGTAATTGATTTATCTTTAATCTAAGGATACCATCTTTATAAGGGATTTCGTCTCAATTTACATTTCCATTGAGACTTCATTGTTGATATTAACCAATTCACTCTTATATGGTGTATATACTGTCCTTTGGCATATTATATCATGAATAACACTATTCTCATGATATAATTAAGGTCTAAATAAATTTTATTCCTCAATTATTTATATTCTAGGATCTCTCATTTTGTTTAAAACTCTTTAAGTATAATATAATTTTAAATGTTTTAAGGATTTATTATTCTAAATCATTAAAATTAATGTACATGGTTTAAAAATGGTTTTAATTATTTATTAATATGGACATGAATGTTTTGAAATAAAAATTTCTTTAAAAACATTCAATGTTGTATGGGACACTTTGATTCAAAAATATCATTATTTAATATTTTAAATGGTTTTGAAAATGGTTTGATAAAATCTTTGATTTTCTCAATATTTTGAAATGATATATTTTGATTGCAATGTGGAAATGTTATATTTCAATAATTTTTGTTTTATGGGTTATTAATATGTTATGGTTATTGGTCATTGTTTACGTATATAGGTGGTTCCATGATAAACCCCTGGCGATTCAGCCCGAGATAACTCTCCAATGAATTGGGTAATGTAATGGAGGAAAATGTGAATGTTTCTCCTAAGAGATTTAGGGAATATACTATGATTGTGACTCCCTATGTAGTTATAATCACTACAATGTATGTTTGATATGGATTCCACAAGATACCTTTATAATTTAATATTTCTGTGTGTTATTTCATTTATCTTATGATTTCGTAAGGTATGTTGTGATTGAAAATATTGGTTTCATTGATTTGTATTTATTGATGGGCTAATGTTTTCCTTTCTTATTTTATATGCTTTACTGAGATTTTTATTCACATCCCATGTTTTTGTAATGTTTTTCACATGGCTTAAAGATTAATAGGGTCAAGGATGTTTCAAGTAAAGTCATGATGTCTAAAACAAGGAACTAGACATTTGTTTAAGAGTTTTTATTTTATGAAAAGTGGATAATGAGTAGTAGTGTGTACAAGTAATATTCATGTTGTTATATAATAGTTATGTGATAATTATCTAAAACTCTAAACCTGAAAATATCCTCAATGTGAAGTATCCATTTAATTCAAGATTATATAATGTTTAAGGCTGAGTCCTTACAGTTGGTACCAGAGGTCGGTTTAGACAAATTTAGGGACTAAGAGTTTCCGTTAAAAACATGGTTAGTCCATATGTCTATTATGTTAGTTAAATCCTTGTTTTATAACTTTTTTCATATCATGTAAATTTAGTTAAATATGGAAGGAGGAGGATCTCAAATGACATTCTTATCTCTTCCTCAGGACTTGCTTACAATAATTATTGAATAGTCATGTTCAAATGATTGTGAAACTTTCTCTAGCATACAACTCACATACAAGATGTTGTTTGAGATATCAAACACCTCCACTATACCTCATTATCATTATGGATCATGGGTTGTATTTAAAGAAATCCTATTTTCACAATATTTTTATATTTTCAAGAAAGGTAAATATTATAAAAGAATTTACAAATATTTTACCTTATCACAATATTTTGAAGCATATTATGATTTTGAAAAATGTGTTAAAGAAGGATACCCTTGCGCAACCTATTTATATTTTCTGTTACAATATAGTCTCTCAGCACATACTTATAGTATTTTAAATGGACCGTTAATTGAATGTTTCCAGTCAAATTCAGTTCAACTATTTTATAGAAATCATGTTTTATCAGATGTTTTGAAATTATATGTCATCCATGATTATTTTCCAAAACTATTTTGTTGTGATCACCCATATGACCCATGTTGTACAAGGTGTAGTTGGATGAAGGAATAAAATTATTTTTAAGGATATATAAATCAATATTAAAATGCATAGACCTTCTACCTATGTGAACAACATAAAGATGAAAACATGTGGACCCCATGATCAAGGGATGATTTTTTTATTCTGTGGATCAGTTCATTTTATTATATGGTGGTGAAATTAAAAAAATGACAATATATATAAGAAATCAATAATTAAGATGTTGTGATCATAATGTTTTGGGATGAAAATAAAAGGTATATAGAAACCATTGAAGTTAAAAAAAAGTTAGGGTTATTGTTGAGTTTTATCAAAAGGACAACACACAGACCATGTGACAACCTGTCACATCATACAAAGATTTGGGAATCATACTCACAACCGAAGTGCGATTGGGATTTATCACCTACCACTAGACTATGTGAAGTCTCTGGTTAGTATGACTAATTATTTAAGTTAAATGATTTCATGGATAAAGAATAATTTTATCTTATATTTTATCAAATGGATATCCTTATTATAGAAATGATTTGGTAATTTAGTGATAGAGGTTGTTTTGGAATACATTCTCTCTTTTGGGGAATAATTTATACTTACGAAAAAAGGAATAATATGGGATTTAAATTGTGGTGTAATGGTTGAAATATTATTTTCAAAAAAATTTATGTTTTATTTTGGATATATGGATATTTGGGTTATTTATGGAAATGACAAATCTATCATAGAGAATATGAGATTAGGTTAATTACACTTCAGTATGAGACTTTAAGAGTATATGATGCTATTTGGAGTTAAATGTTAAGATTTACTATGAAACACTATGTGATTAAATCCTTCTGAGATTTGGGTTTCAATCTTAGTTTGGATTATTTTGAAAAATTTTAAGGACAATTGTGTATTGAATGATCTTTCTGGAACTTTGGGTACTTTTTTTATAATAGATTACCCCTTTGTGGGGTTATATGATCTTGTACTAACCATTTTTGTATTATTTGATGTCTAAATACAAGGGAAATATATAGTTCTTCTTTTTTAGATTATGTGACTCTCTAGAAGATGATTCTTGTGATTTTTTTGTGACCATCCCTTTTTGATTGCTCATTGTTTGGAGAAAAGATTAGTTTTTGGAAGAAACTTATTAAAGGTTGAAACTCTACTTAATGGTAAGTATATTTTCTTATGTTCATATTCTATGTAGTAAATGATTTCAAAAATTATGAAAACAAACTTAAAACAAAAACGTTTTCAATTTATGTTTCATACTGGGTTATCAAAGACTATTTAACACATCATAGGTTTTTTATTTTCAGGTGGTTAAATTTCTCATAATCATGATTTCTATCACTCTCCATCAGAACTTGGTCGTTTTTTCTCTCTTCCATATCCATGTTTTCCTACATGGAATCCCATTATATCTTATCTCGGGTGACCTTTGTACTTCTCTTTCTTTCTATTAATTTATAGTTTTACTGTCTTTTTTCCGATGTCGGACTTTTAATGAAGTTTACAAGACCGGTTTTAAAATTGTGAGGTCACACTTCCCAGAAGGGGGGAAGGATGTATCATCTCAGTTAAATAAAGAACACAAATTTTTTCATATTTATTAATATTAGTGTATTAAATATTAATAATATTTCAAAGGGGATGCTATGTTCGATGGCGTACCTGATACGCAAAAATGGTTTTCTTTGAAATCTTATGTTGCACATAAATAATATAATTTATTATTTTAAATGTTAGTTAACGCCGAGTAGTTGTATTGGTAGTAAAGAATATAACTAACTAAAATATGATAATATATATTTGTTAAATGTGTTCACATTTTTTCAATAAATGTTAGAGGCTTAAAATGTCGATGAATCTAATTTTAAGCCTAATTTTGTTTAAAAGGTCGATTTACCATATTTTAATGGAGAACCCTCCTTAAATATCATTTTTTTCACTCGTATATGTTCTATTTGACAAAATAAAAATCTTCTTTAGATTCGGGACATCGAAATTTATTTTGGGTAAATTTTTGGTATTTTTTTGATGAAGTTCATTTTTAATGAATAGTGAAAAATACTGTATTTTAATTCAAAAGTGCCTTTTAATCTAAATTATTTTTATGGTTATATTATCTTTTTAATTGGTTTTAAAGTTAAATTAGAATATATTTTTACAATTTAATCTAATTTTGGACATTAGAAGTGATTTTTTTAAAAAATTAGACATAAACAAGTGTTAATCTCATGATAGTTATTATTTCTTAAAAACACACTATTTGTTTTAACAGTGGGAATTAATTTTAAATTAATTTCTGCCACTTCTCTATTTTGAATTTGGAAAAATTGATTCAATATTTTTGAATCCGTAGGTTCAAATTTTATAAATAGTTAACTATTATTTTTAGACATTTTAAATATTTACTTCAGTAAATATTTTATTTACCATGATTTAAGGGTAAATCTAGTAAATAAGGGTAAAACATAATATTATAATAATATTAAATTACCCTAACATTTGTAAGAATCCTATTGGGTGATATATTTTCGACCATGGGCATCCTTGGGTTGAACTGGGGACCCCATGGAGGCACATGGGAGTAATAATGACACTTTATATTAATTAATTTAAAGTAAAGACAAAAATGATATAAAAAAATAAATTTTAGTAAATAAATTTTTACATTGGGATATATAAGTTATCTTTTAGAATATAAATATTCTTTGGAAATTTGAAATGATTTTCTACATCATAGTAGTTTTTTTTATAATTTTTGGACATAAATTAAATTAAATTATTTTTGACACAATAATGATGCAATATTTACCTCATTAATAAATGATTTAAATAAATAAGATTATAAATATTAAAACAATATCAAATAGCAGTCCAATTTTTATTGGATTATTTTATTTCAACCACGAGTCATCTTAACTTTGATTTTAACAATTATTTGACCTTTTGAAACCGAAGATGAGTTTATAATAAAATAATTGATTCAAACTTTCCTAAAGATCCCCTCCTCTCCCTTATAAACATCTCTCACTTCTAACTCATTACTCACACTTTTCTAGCTTTTTTCTCGTACAAAAATTATTCCAATAATCTCCTAAAATCCATATCTTCATCCTAGAATCCTTACATTAGGCAGAATGCACTTCCAGAAATCCTTGTGGTTCAAACCATAGGGAGTTACCAGATTTAAAGGCAACATCTTCTCTTAAGTTATTTTGTTTTATTTTACTTCTAAAACACCCTAAACTATTTTTATTCCATTATTTTATAAGAACAACAGTATCGTCAATATACTATTATGTTTTTATGATATGGATTAGAACTAAACTTACACACACCTCTATCTAATGGGTAAAGAACATAATGTTTCGGTGGATGGAAAACTAACGCCTCACGAAATGATGATTATTAAATTAACTCCTACCGCCTCTCATGGTGGGAATTATGATAGAAATATATTTATATATGATATATATTATGTTTATATTTTCATTATGACTCAGTATTTTTCATTTATAGCATACCTTTATGGTTTCCACAATGGGTAAATGTGATAATTTTATTTTAGGAAATGCGGACTACCGCCACCTCAAAGTGATATGACTCGTTAATGTCGTATGTAGGATGTATAAAGGATGGGGTTAATGATATTATATTTTATATTATGCAGTAATTGTAATATATATATGTATCATTATGTTTTTAATCCATTAAATATTAAATATAAATGAAAGTAACGTTTATGCATACGTATGGCTTACGGTCTCCATGAACGGTACATTTCATTTATTATATCCAAATGTTTTGTTCTAATATAAATAAATGTATATACTATATATATATATATGACATATATGATATCTACATCATTAATATTATTATGGATATAATGGAGTATTGACCATGTGGACAAATTGTAATTATAACATGTTCATTATTTACTCAAATTTTGAACATCGACAAAATGTATGATATGAACTCAAAATATTAACCAACTATTATTTCAAGGTGATAAGTTATATAAAATTAATAATAAAAATTAAAATGGTTATAAAGAATGTATAAATTAAATTAATTATATTATTCAGTGAGAAAAGGAACATAGGAGTCAAGTTGGACATGAGGTAAGAGATTTCTTATCTCACTTTTAATTTCGTAAGATTTCCATTGTTAACCACTTATTTATTGCATGTGGTGTATTTTTTAATGAAATTTGATATATATTATCATTATTATATTTATATTCATGGTATTATGTGATTCATTTTTTGGTTATTATGTTTTTCTCGTACGACTCGATTGATTACAACGTGGTAAGGGTTTTTCATCTCACTTTCTATTCCTGTGAGATTTATGCTACATTAGTCACTATTTCATTTTTTGTGGTGGATGTACTGCCCATTATTGTATTATTTGTGTAATATATTTTAATTTATGGGTATTTACATATTCATTATGTGATCATTCTTTCATGGGTTCTATGTTTCGTAAGTTACCAAATGGGTAAGGGAACCTTTCACCCTCCTCTTTATAAAAGACTTCTTATGTTATCCTTTTTAATTTACATCTTATTATATTGGGATATGTTCATATATATCCTTATTGATGTAAATTTTATGTCCAAGTGATGAGATATCCTTTTCTCTCTCATCAAACTATTTTTTGAATTTTAATGTAACGTCGTTAGGCTGTCGAATTTCTATAAGAAAACTTCTTAACCCAATTTCAATTTTTGGTTTAAACATGTACTTCTTGATTATGTCTGCTATAAATATGTGTGAATAACCTATGATTGTTTAACACTTAATAACCACTTATATTTGGTGTATTTATATTTTTCACAAATAATTATGTAATTGATTTATATTTAACATTAGGATACCATATTTTTAAGGGATTTCATCTCGATTTACATTTCCATTGAGACTTCATTGTTGATATGAAACAATTCACTCTTATAGGGTGTATATACTATCCTTTGGAATTTTATATCATGAATAAATTTATTCTCATGATATTATTAATTTCAAAATAAATTTTATTTCTCAATTATTTTTATTCTAGTATCTCTCATTTTGTTAAAAACTCCTTAACTAAAATATCATTTAAAATGTTTTAAAGGTTTATTCTTATAAATATTTAAAATTAATTTCCATGTTTTAAAAATGGTTTTAAGGATTTATTCATATCTACATGAATGTTTTGAAATTAAAATTTCTTCAAAAAGATTCAAAGTGCTATGGAATACTTTGATTCACAAATATCTTTATTTAATATTTTAAATGGTTTTGAAAATGGTTTGAAAAATTCATTGATTTTGTCAATATTTTGAAATGATATATTGTGATTTTAATGTTGAAATCTTATATTTCTATAATGTTTGTTTTATGGGTTATTAATATTTTATGGGAATTGGGATATTTTTACGTATTCGGGTGGTTCTGTGATAAACCTAGGGGTGACCCTGAGATTGATCTACAATGCATTGGGTAACGTGATAGAGGTTAATGTGAATGTTTATCCTAATAGATTTTTGTAATGTACTATAATGGGCATTCCAAATGTAAATCCATATGTAGCCGTGATAGCTACAATGTAAGTTTGATATGGAATCCACAAGTTACCCTTATGATTTAGGATATATGTGTGTTATTTCTTAATTCTTATGATTTTGTAAGGTATGTTATTATTGAAAAGTATTGGTTTCATTGATTTGTATTTACTGATGGGATAATGTTTTACTTCATTATTTTATATCATTTACTGATCATTTTCTGAGCATCCCATGTTTTTTTAATGTTTTCCACCAGACTTAAAGATGAATAGGGTCAAGGATGTGATTAAGGAAAGTCATGCCCTCTAAAACATGGAACTAGAAATTTTTATTTTTAGGGGTTTTTATTTTATGAAAAGTGGATACATAGTAGTAGTGTCAACATGTAATATTCATGTTCTTATGTAATAGTTATGGCCTAATTCTCTAAAACTCTAAACCTGAAAATATCCTCAATGTGAATTATCTATTTAATTCAAGATTATGTAATGTTTAAGGTCGGTTCCTTACACTACCTGTTCCACATGATGATGAAAACAATAATATAGTAAAGATAGTTATTTAAATAGTTATATTATGGTTGTTATGTCTTGTAGAAAAACATTTATATTAGAAGGAATCCATTTATAATTTATTTTTCATGTTAAATCATTAACAATTAATGAAAAATGGACTGAACTAATGAATGATTTTACAAATAGATAAAGGGAAATGGTGAAATTGAAGGTAAAATAAAAAATATCTAATAGATGAACCAACAAATGAAAAATATCTTCAGAAATCACCTTTACCATACATGTAAAATATTTTAATTTGTTTACATTGACGATTTATGCAGATAGAAAATTACATTGTGGTAGTGATCACATAATTTATTTGGAAGAAAAAATGTATGAATAAGACATTAAAGACTAAATTTCTATTTATTCTGTAAATGGATTCCTCATGTTTGAATGTATGGGATTCTCATTTGTAAATTTATAGATGAGGTGTGTTTTCATGTTATTATTCCAATAGCTTATATATAATGTTAATTAGGTCTAAATACATTTCATATATTTTTGTAGGTGTATATATGAAAACCAATTGAAGGGATTACCCCATGAAGAAAATTTCTACTTATTGATCCCCACATCACTTCCAAATATAGAAAATAAATAGAAAACTGTTGATGAAACTGGGGAAAAATATCCTATATCATTTGAAAGAAAAGTTACGAATAATAGACTCTTCCTAATAACGATGATGTAGGGGTCAACCTATTCAATTTAATCATATCAAATATATTTTAAACATTATAGTATATAAGATACCAATGTGCACGTAAGATAATTAAAAATATATATTTAGAGTATAAAAATGTTTAACATGTTTGATCGAGTTTTAATAAGTTATCCAAAATAAGTAATTTCTCTTTATTTCAATTAATTAAATAAAAAACATTGATTCTCCATTTATAGAATCAAACGAAATTTTACATAATCCAAAAATATAAACAATAATTATAAGTTTTCATTGGTTGAAAATAATGACTAAGATATAATAAATATTAAAGCATAAAATACATTTAGGAGTTATAGAAGACGTCTTAGAATCATGAGTATTCAAAAATTGTACTTAGAGAAAACACTATATGAAATAAATTGTTAAAGAAGTAAGTGGTAAACTACTTTTAAAATTAAATTTCCAAACTCTAATCCATAAGAATAAAATTTGTTCGAATATAATATAAAATAAAATATATCTTTCTAAATACATAATTCAATTATTGAAAAACAATTCAAACGATTAAATAAAAACCAAAATCTATATATACTGACCATTTGAAGACCATTTTAAAACATAAATACAAACATATTTATTAATTTAAAAAACATGGGGTTCCTTCCCCAAAATTTATAATTTTTGAGAATAAATATTCATATATATAATAAAACTCCCTTTATAAAAATTATAAATACATAACCATCATATATGAAACTAAAATTTAAAAAAATATGTTTAGAACATGCTCACTTTCCAAATCAAAAAACAAGAAAATGTTATGTTATGTTCCTAAAGTTATGTAATTAAAATAGTAATAAAAAGATAAATGACATTTCTTTTTTGTGAATTCCATCATGCTGGTTTAGTAAATAGTGAATAATATTTAGGTTTTAATGTAAAAATAATTCACTGGCTATGTTGACCATATTAGGACAAATAATATTTGAGTAAGATACTTTTGGTTCCCGTACTATCTTAGATACAATCGAAATGATAGTATAACTTTTGTACACCCAAACATATTTCAGAGATATTTGTTTTCAGTAATTCTAAAATTAAATTCTTAAAAATGAATTTTTTTGTATAACAAAATGATTGAGGACATCTCAAAAAGCATTTAATTGAATAACCATCTTTAATTCTGTATTTAAAACATACTACACTCGAAATACGTTCATTTTAGATTTTAATAAAAGTAGTCTTATTAATCCTTGATGAAGATCTATTATTCCCAAATCCATTTTTTATAGTTTGATTTCATTATAGATATCATTTTATAATATTTTCCATTTCATTAAAAAAATATGATATTGATTCATTAACATTAAAAACGTCCATTTTTATATTCTCATTATATTTTTGAATAGGATATATATAAGTATAAAATTATTCATCATAACTTGAATCTTTATTTCTCAATTTCATGTTTTCTTACTTGACCTTATTACACTCATTCTCAACTTTTTTCAAGTCATCCACAATTAACTTTTACTATTTTGCTTGATCATTATCATATACTTCCAAAAATTATTTTATTATTTTATTTTCTTATTTTAGTTTCAATATCACAAAATCATAATTCACTTTATATTCCTCATTTTGGAAGACATTTATATTCATATTTTCACCTTCCTTTATATTTTTCTTATTTTCTTTAAAAAAAATTCATATTTTTACCTTTTAAGAATATATATTTCTCCATCACTATGATATAATCATTTCTTAATTCTTCATTTTATTTAACAGTTTTATTAACTATAGATTTCACTTAATCAAAATTACAACTAGAATATAAATCAATTTCTTTTTCATTATCTATAGTATCATCCTGTTAAAAATTTATGAGTCTCATTGTAATAGGTTTTTTGGGTTCCTTAGAACATTTTTCCACTAAAAATTATTATAAGATTTTTTGAATTGTGTAAATAATGATTCCGGTAGATCACAACGTACATCCTTTAAATCAAGGTTTCATGTTTAATGTTCACTTGTTAAGTCACTTATTGAATCAGAAGGGTCTGAACAATCCCATTCTCAAAACAATTTTATATTCCTTTCTCATTTTTCCTTTTTATTTATTTGAATTATTGATCTTAGGGAAATTTGAAATGATATTTCCTTTCATTTTTTACTCATAACACATTATATTTTAAATGTTATTTTTCTTACTAATATTACATTTCTTGTATTCTTTATCATTATACTTTCTGAACTATTTATTGAATCAATTGTTTTTTATATATTTGATAACATTTCTACTTATTTGAGCCACATCTATACAAATTTATTAAGACTCATATTTAATGGATTTAGATAATTCATTTATTTTTCACACAAAATAAATACCATTATTATTTATAGGATCTTATTTAGTAATGTTTTTTAGTTCAAGTTCATACGGTTTCATAGAACTAATTAGTCCTATAAATAATACACATTGAAATTATTAAATTCATTGATCACCACATTCCTGAAATGTTTCCTTTTGGGTAATTCCCTAAACAACTTTTAAATAAGAGTTGTATTGTCTTGCACCTCACCAAGTTCACTCATTCCAATTGTAATACTTGTATATTGGTGAAATATCTAATTAAATACTCATCTTATTACATCATGAAATCATGGTATTCTACACGAAACATTCCCAACATGGTTCTTTTAAGCATATCTATTCCATAATGAGTAACTTTTAGTATTCTATGAATATTGTGAGTAGTCTTATTTTATGAAATAGGGCTATAGATTCCTAAACTTATATAAAAATACAAAATTTTCATTATATTATAATTAAAAACACATATTTCTATATAATTACTTACAAGTATCTCTATATTATCTTCTAATAATTTATATGGTTACTCTATGATTGTAAAATTTTCCAAATGTAACTAATTCAATAATGAATCCATTTAGTCTTAAAAATACCTACAATCACTTCCATTAAAATTTGCGATATTTATATGTTTCTATCCATCATTTTCAATAATATTTTTCATCTTAAAAATATGGACTTATTTTATAGACAATTGGGTATAGGATTAGATTATTATAGAAAACATATAAATAATAGAACCTATAATGAGAAGAAAATGTTTGGATACAAAATTTTAGGGTATCTAGATTATACAGTAGAATCAATATCCTTAATAAGACATGACAATAATAAAAAAAATTTCCCCATGACAACAATTGACTTGGGGGGGGATTGAATAGTCCTTTGAATCATTTTAAACAAATTATCATAATTTTTTTATTATTGAATAAATAAATAATGTAATGCTGTTTTGGGAATATAATGATCGGAAATAAGATATAAACACGTCTATTTTTTTCCATGGATTCAATTATACCTGGAGGCACAACCAACCTAACATTTTATAAGAGTCATAAGCTATTATAACATAACTTTTCTTCAGTAGTCACAACCCAAAGGCATTCCTTTTGGTTAGGTATAATATCAGATACTTGATTTTCTTTTAATTGGGAAAAGAATATAATGACACTTAAGAAAAAACATTTGAAGAAAATATTTAAAAAGTAAAATCAAAATAGATATTAGAAATGGAAATGAATAATAGATTTTGATATCGATGTCTCTCATTGAAAATTGATCAATTAAACACCAATGAATTAAACATTGATGTTTTGTTGTGATCTCACTAATGAAATAGTAATCACAAAAGACCTCAGTACTTGATAATCATTTATCAAAAAATTAGTGCTTTATTTTTATATATTATGGTAAATTCCTTGGTAATTATTTATAGAAAAGTCACAAATGGTCATTTTTCTCCCTCCATTGATTCTCATTGTCTGGGAGTTTCCTAAAAAAACATAACACCTAGTAATGGTAAAAAAATAAAAATATTAAAAAAACCAATACCTATATTAGCATCAAGTATTTTCATTGAATAATTTTGGAATACCCTAATTCATATAATAAACTCATTAAAACATGTAAAATATACTCATTAGGATGAAGTAGGGGTTTTAAAATGTTCAAAATAATAAAATCCTTTAAAAAAATATTATAGTAATTCAATAATTACAATTATTTAAAAATAGGGTATAAAAATATATAATTTTTATCTTATTGATTAAAAATAAATATATGATATTTTTTCTATCAAACAACTTCTAATACACTCATTACATTAAATAAGTCTTCCCCAAATTAATATAATATTTAAAATAAAAATAAAAATCTTGAAATTTATTAAAATATAAGAAATCACTAAAACAGGGCAACAAAATAATGTATGTATTTATGAATAAATAATTCTCAATAAATAATTGTAGTGAAAAATAATTAATCTTTTTAACTATTAATTTTTTTTAACAAATTTAATTATTTTAAAATTTTAAAATATAAATTAAAATATTATCTATAAGGTTACAGTAATTAAAAAATTAATTAAATTTTTAAATCACGATAAAAATAAATATAAATGATTAAAACATAAGAGAGATACGGTGAAACTTGAGATCATAGCACCATGCGATGCAGGAATATTTTTTAACTAATGGAAGAATATTTTTTCAATTACTGGTAGCAGGGGAGTTAGGCTACAGTTGTAACAGAGGATCCACTACCATTACAAAAGGATAACTGTGGAATGTTATGGGGGTGCTCCCACTACAATGATTTTAAAGAATAGGCTACCACTACCACAATGTTGTGCCATTTATACTGAAACTCGGAACTTATCCAGGCATGTTTCTATAGTGGAGGAGATTAGTTATGATACTGTTTGACAATCGAGTTGAGATGCTTCTACCATCAAGTTCTACTCGAGCTACATGGTCAAAGTATATGAACTATTGTGATAATGTGGAAGATAAAATATCTACATGTCTGTGCTACCTTGGAAAAGGTTTTTGGAAACCCCTTATTTTCAATGTATTAAGACCACAACCCCAATTTATAAAGGGGGAAATATATGGTAGATGTGGAAGGTGGCCCAACCCAACCTACTTGGATGTAGTGGGGGAGGAAAATGGGTAAGACATGCCTATAAAAGGTAGTGGATTCCCATGGTTTCATCATCATCACGTAGTAATCTGTTTCACTAATGGTTCATCATTTATATATGTAGTGTTTTTTGAGAGCGTGTGTACCCACATTTACCCATAGAGTGATTGTTATATTTTCATGTTATTTTTTTAACCTTTCATTAGAAAGGTTTTCCTTGTTTCATGTAGTTTCATTTATTTACACATTTTTTCATTATTTTATCATGTAATTATCACTATACTAGTGGAAAAATTATTTTATGTCCTATCAAGCTATATTATACAAAGTTCCTCAATCTATTTAGATCACTTTTTGTGTATTAATAATTCTCATTAATTTGAGTATATTCTATAATTGTGACTCTCATTGATATTTCAAATCACAATAGAAATTATTTAGATTATTAAATAAATTATTGAGAAATTTAGGTGGTTATAGACTGATGATACATCGTAATGGAGGTGAAATTAAATATTGAGTAAGTCAACGTAAATAATTTTCAGTTGTAGGAAATGAAGATATAAAAAATATTGTAGAAGGTTAATTTCTTACTAGTAGTTGGAGAAGACAATAATATGTGAAGATGGAGAATGGTTCTAGTGGGATCTAGAATTATTTAATGGAAAATATGTGGTGATTGATTCTATGAATGCATACATTCCAGTCAGTGAAGCAGTGAAGAATGCTTGAAGCACACAACATCTCAAAAACTCGTGGATAATCGACTCCATAGAAAAATGGAACATGATGTCTCAATGGGAATGGATTGATTTGTATGAAACTATTCTAAAAGGACACGTGTACATGGGGACTTAAATCACCTTGATAATCATTTTATTTGATACCATCAAATTTATGATGCATGATTTAATTGTTCGAACCATATAAGGAGTAATCCAAGTGAGGGGCTTGTAGGAGAACACCTTTTCTTTGAGACAATTTGCTGATATCATATGCAAGACTCACACGGAGAATAGAGTGTTGTAAATTTTGAAGGTAGTTATTATGATTTTTATGGAAAATAAGATCTCAAATAACCATTATGTGCTTATGGGTGAAACCTACAAGAAGGCATAGATAGTTGTCACATAAACTACCTAGAAGGATGTGTTGATGGTGTTTTGGAATCAGAAGCTTGGAAATATTTTAGAATGAAACCAAGAGATTATTTTTGATCATAAGTTCTTCATGGTCTTACATAGTTATACATAACATTCTGTGACTATTTTGTTTTGAAAAATAAATACAATTTACTGTTTGGGATGTCAAATGTAAGAAAAAAAGTGATCTTAGAGATGAAAATTTTCAATGTTTGATGAGCATTGTTTATATCCCAGGGAGGAGCAAGGTTCTTTTAATCCTTCATTTATAATTATTCTAGGAACTGATGGGTATACAGAAATAAGAGTAAATTTGATGTTTTTGATGTCTTCAAGACAATAATTTTGGGGAAACATCATGAATCTATTAGGAATATCATGTTTTGGAGGATTAAAAATGTTGGAGAATATACAATTGAGGGGTTTGATACTTTTCGTCTACTGGAAAGAATCAAGTGAAAATTCATGGTGATGTAGACTCTTCAATATAATAGAGTTCCACAACAGATGAACAAAACTCATTTGGATTGAATAATGGGGTTTTGAAAACTTCTGGAATAAAGAAAACATTTTGGGAAGAGATGATGTATATTTCTTATTATGTGATCAAATGACATCCTTCAATAGATATGGATTTAAAGACACCAATGGAGATGTGGACTAGTAAAATTGTAGACTAGTCACAGTTAAATAATTTTCAAAGTCCTTTATATGCATTATTTAATAACTACAAAATATAGAAGTCAGACTGATGATCTAGTAAATGTAACTTATTGGGATACAGTGATTTTGTGAATGTATATCATTTGTAGGACCCCACTACTCCAAAAATTATCATCATCAATGATGTCATTTTATATGAATATAAGATGAAAATGACAATTTACGGAGACATCGAGAAATTGAATAAATAAACAACAATAGTCAAATTGGTGGAAAAATCCTAGGAAGAACCAGTTTCTTTTAAGGCAGTACCATAACATGATCATCAACTTGAGGTTCATTCTATAAGACAATGGTCATCTCAGGAGAAAATAGAACTCATATGTCACATATATTAGGTCACTAGAATAAAAATTATATACTAATTATTAACAATGTATGTATATATATCTAATTTTGTGAAGGAAAAATAGTGTCCAGATATATCCTCATGATTGGAGGTGATGTAGAAGGAAATTGAATCCCTTTTACAAGAACAAGACATGGGATATTGGTCATTACCTCATATAAGTAATTCCATTGATAAAAATGGGTCTTTAAGATCAAGTGGGTTGAAAAGGAACATGTAAAAATATATCATGCAATAATAGTGATCAAAGGATCTACTCAAATTGAAGTTATTGATTTCAACGAAATATTTTCACACGTTGTTAGAATGATGACTATTCAATCATTTCTAGCTCTGTTTGCAACATGAAGATTTTATAAAGATTAGATAGATCTAATAATTGATTTTATCTATGGTGATCTCAATGAAGAGATCTATTTTCTACAATATGAAGGTTTTATAGAAGAAGGAATAGGGAACTGGGGTTATAGGTTGAACAAATATTTGTACAGTCATAAGAAGGTGAAGAGGTGTTGATTCAGTAGATTTATTTTTAATACCTTGAGTCTTGAATTAAAAGACATCATTCAGATCCTTTTGTATATTTCAGGGGTTGGGAAATAATTTATTCCATCATTATTCCATTGTATTTGGATTAAATATTGGTTGTAGGAAACAATAATGATAAAATCCATGAGATTAAGGCATTGTTGGTCAGGGATTTTGATACAAATACTTGAGACTAGAAAAAAAGATTCTTGGGATGTATATTTACTGAGATAAAATTAATTGGATGGTTTAGATATAATTGAATAATTACTTATGTAACATCTTGAAATTATTCAACCTAAAATATAATAAGATAACATCAACCCCTCTTTCCATTAATTTCCTCTTATACTCTATGATGAGTCCTAATAGTGAAGCAGAGAGGATGGAGATCTCTCAAGTACCATATGCATTAGTATTGGGTAGTTTGATGTTCACAATGGTTTGTACCAGAATAGACATTTCACATGATGTTGTGCTGTTAGTTACTACATGGTGAATCATGGAAGGGATCAATGGAACACAATAAATAGTGTCCTTATATACATGAAGGAGACCTCAGATATTGAATTGTGTTATGGAGGATCAGATTTCACTATCAGAGGCGATGTTGATTCATTTATTCAAGTGATTCTAACCAAAGGAAACCCACCACTGGTAATGTTTTTACTCTTACAAGAGGAGGTTTGAGATGGATTTAAAATTTATAGTTAGTTGTTTATTTCTCTATGATGGGGTCAGAGTACATGGAAGCTATATAGGCTTGTAAATAACTTATTTTTATGTGAATGTTTTTGGAGGATCAAGACCACATACATGAGTAGATTCTATTTATTTTTTATAGTCATTATTCATCAAACATTATAAAGAATCCATATTTTCATTCATGAATGAAGCACACAGAGTATAGTATCATTTTTTCTATCATGTGGTGGAGGAATATGTGTGGGCATGCAGAAAATTGGCACTAAAGAAAATCATGCATATTTATTAATGAAGGTGATTGAATTTGATAAGGTTAAATAGTGTAGATTCTCAAGCGGTCTTAGAGACATGTGATGATAATTTTTAGAAGATAGAAAGGATATGTGGATATGTAATTGGCTTCCAATAAATATCTAAGTGGGATATATGTTAGAAACCTCTTGTTTTTTACGGACATCCATCGACCCCCAATTTTTAAAAGGGGGGAGGTTGTGGTAGATGTTGCGGGTGGCCAAACCCCGCCTACATGGTTGTAGTGAGGGAGGATAAAGTGGTATGTTGTACTGATAAATTTCATTGGATTCCCTTTGTATTATCATCTTCACTAAGCAATCATATCCACCAGTAGTTGTTCATATATATGTGTGGTATTTTATGGGGGAGTGTGTACCCACATTTACCCATAGTGATATACTTTTATTTTAGCATGGTTTTTTAACCATTTCATTATTAATTTTTTTTATGTTTCATATGGTTCGATTTATTTCCACAGTTTTTACACATTATTTTATCCTTTAATTATCTTCGCATGAGTGGCCTAATCATATTTATTCCCAATAAAGGCTTCATGATGTCGTGGAGGATGTGCTGAACTAGAAACTACCGTAATGATTGAAACCCGAGTGAGTTGTCATCTTCTACCAAAGCCTATATATGTTATCACTAATTAATAGTGTTTTATGGTCACTGATAATAATATTTTAGGTTTTTACATATATGTATGAATGATTTTTTTTGCTTCTTTAGTTGAGCAGAGGCACGTCGTTAAAGGAGATCTCATCTGTGGAAGAATCGAGGTGTGTATCTATAGAGAGTGAACAAAGATAATACTATGGTGGATAGTCATGTAAGAACCCGGTTTTTGCTGTGAAAGACTTTGGAATATTCTTGATGATATTCCAGAGCAGCACCTTCAGACGGTGTGCGATTCTGAGCCCGGGAGTGGCCAGAATTAAATTTTCAGGGTGTTCACAATGGAAACGCAAAATAAATGGGATAACTCCCAAACGGTGATCCGGATCAGTGACCCGAGTGTACGGATGGATCCGGAATTGGGTTTTTACCCTAGGAACGACATAAAACTTGTCGGTGCAGGACGTTTGGACCCATCGCCCGCTTCTGGAATGTTAAACGGATAAATTAATTAATTAATTAATTATTATAATGGAAAAACACTAGTATCTATTAAACGGTGGCTCGGATTGGAAAACTGAGAGCACCGTTGAGTTCGGAGCGTTCCATTTACCCTAGTAGGGGTATAAGTTTTGCGGGCGCGGGCCGTTTGGGAAAAAGTGGCCCTAGGGGCGTTTTCGTAATTTAGCGACTTCGGACGTTAAATTTTATAACTTTTGAACGGGGTCTCGGAATAAAATTCCGAGACCGTCGTTGCGCTAAGAGCGTGGTTCTTAGCCTAGGGGAGGCTAAATCCCGACCCTGTCGGGAGTTCGGGTTCGGGGCTGTCGGGCCGGCGTTTAAGTGATTTGTACTTATACAGCCCCCTCCCCCCCCCCCCCCTCTTCTTCTTCTTCTTCTTCCTCAAACCCTCCTCCCCCTCCTTCACTTATGGCGAGGCGACTCCGGTAAGGTGTGGTGGTGCCGGCGGGTTGACGGCGAAGCGACAGGCATCACCCAATAGGTAGGAGTTGTTTTTGTTTCGTTTTATTTTTTCCCGCACCATGATCGTCCTAATTTTTACATTGTCAATTTGCTGCCCGATCTTCGATCCAACCCCATAATCGCGTAGATCTTGTCCCGAGATTTCCGGAATGTTATCCGGATCGAATTTTTGACAACCAGATCGTTTTTGGTGGTCCTCTTATGTTTTCCACCCACGAGGCCGATTACCGGGAAGTTGGTCCGGCGGCGGGCGGTGGATCGGCTGGCGGCGGCGCTCTCCGGCGGTGGCGGCTGGCGGCGGTGCTCTCCGACGGTGGCGGCTGGAGGCGGTGCACTTCAGCGGGAGCGGCTGGCGTCGGCGCTCCTCGGCGTGGCGGTCGAGCTCGTCGGAACGGGGCGGCGACCCGGGGTCGCGGCGCGGCGTGACCTCGGTGGACAGAGACCTGCGCGACTCGGGTCTCCGCGTGGAAGGCCGACCGGCCTGGAGGCCGGTCGGTGGAAGAACCGCACGCGCAGCGCGGGCGGGGTGGCTTGTGGGAGGCGTTCGGGCCGTTGTCCCAGCGAGCCGCCCGGAGCGGGCCGGTCCGGCCCAAGGGGGGTTACCCCCCCCCCCCCCCTCCTTTTGAATTTCCGACGCCCGTAGCTTTTGCTACGGGTGTCCGTTTTGTGCGCCGTCTGCGGCAGCGTGGACCTTGCATCGTGGGGAATGTTTAGAGCTAGTTTCGGGAATTTTTAATTCCCGAAACGAGGGGCCGCGGAGGCACGACATGTCCTTCAGTGGATGAGCGTATTCCCCGAGAATCTTGTTTTGGATGGCGCGGATGCGTCCGACGTCCGTTTTGAGCGCCGTCAGCGGCGTTGCGACCCTGGCACTGAGGCGGAGATTTCCAGTGTGGTTCAGGGCGTTGAAGCCGGGGTTGAGGCGTGGGCCCCACGGCCCGTCTTTCGAGCTGCGTGCAGCGTTTCACGTCTTTTTCGTCGGACGTCCGTTCGGGGCATGCGAGCAGTCGATGTTGGGTGTTTTCCCGAGGGGATTGTAATGGTGCCATCCGCCCGCTGTAATTCTGCCCGATGGTGCGGGGCCCACGAGGGTCGTTTGGGCATCAACGGTGATTTTTCCAGCTTTATCACCAGGCAACCGTTTTGGACAAGTGAATAGTCCATCTTGTGTGCTTTTTCGAGAGGATCGCAAAGGTGCGATCCATTCATTGAATTTCGGGACCGGGATGCGGGTCCCACTTGACACCGCTCGTGTGCGGTGTGCCGGAACGCATCTTTTTCTCTAGGTACCCATTCCACGCAAGTAAGCAGTCAATTTGACATGCTTTTCCGAGAGCTTTGTGATGGCGCAGTCTGCCCGACCTTTTTCGGGGATGTGGTGTGGGAAAAACCCGACCTGGCTACAGTAAATAGTACCTTTTTCAGCGGGTGTCCATTTTGTGTGATTGAGAACTCAATCCCGTGTGTTTTTCCGAGGGGATCGTAGTGGCGTGATTCGTTGGTCCAGTTTCGGGTTCTTGGGGTGGGCCCCACATGGGTTTAGTCATGGTGAATAGTACCTTTTTCACCAGTTGACTGTTTCGGGCGAGTGAGTAGTCGATCTCGCGTGTTTTTCCACGAGGATTACAACGGTGTGATCTGTTTGGTTGTACGGAGCCTCTTGCGCGATCTTATTGAAAGTGGATCATGAGAGGTGCTCTGGTGGCGGTTCGTCTTACCTTGTTTGTAGCGGACCCTTGGCGTGTGATCGCACACTCTTTGGAGAGTGATACAAATGGTTAAAAAGTTGTGGTTGGCCGTGCCTGGGCCTTTGAGGTAGAGTTGTTACGTCACACCTTCGCGTTGACGTTGGGTGATGTGTGCATGATAGCCTTGGGCTGGGAACGTGGTATACTCTGGGAGTATATGAGAATTATTGGAGGTACATGTGGTTTGTACCTAAGACGTTCGTGCGCTGGGTTGGGGTTGACTTGGGGCCACACGTCGTGTGGGCCCCACGTGCGTGCCATGTTCTGCTTTGCGTACTTGGATCTCTCGCGGCGTAGAGGGTCCCTTGGTGATCGTTTGTTTGGCTAACAGGGTGGAGTTTATTTCCCCTAGATTTGTGCTTGTTTGTTTGACCAGCAGGGTTGAGTGGTCTCCCCCTGGTTTCGCTCTCGTTGGTTGGCCGGTAGCGGTGCTAGTGACACCCAGTGCTGGAGCAGACGCAACACCTCTTTTGGGAGAACTGTTCTGGAGTTGGGTGGTTGCGCGACACCCACTCCATGTTCGGTTGGCCAGTGTTGTACCCTCCTGTAGAGATGGGCAGAGCGGTTCTGAGTTTTACCCTCTAGCGGGGCTGGGCAGTGGGTTACTCATCGAATTCCTCAGGCTTACCCTCCAGCAGGGCTGGGCAGTGGGTTTCTCACTGACTTCTAGGGTTTACCCTCCAGCAGAGACTGGGCAGTGGGTCACCCAACGCTATTAGGGTCTACCCTCCAGTAGAGACTGGGCAGTGGGTCACCCAACTACCTCATATGGTCTACCCTCCAGCAGGGCTGGGCAGTGGGTCACCTGTCGTCTAGTTCTAGGTCTACCCTCCAGCAAGGCTGGGTAGTGAGTCGCATGTCAACTTATTCCAGGTCAACCCTCCTGCGGGGCTGGGCAGTGGGTCGCCGGATGATGTGTTATGGTTTACCCTCCAGCAGGGCTGGGCAGTGGGTCACCCAGTAACTTATTATGGTCTACCCTCCAGCGGGGCTTGGCAGTGGGTCGCTTGACGATGTATTAGGGTTTACCCTCCAGCAGGGCTGGGCAGTGGGTCACTCGATATTTGGTTATGAATTACCCTCCAGCGGGGCTGGGTAGTGGGACACCTGTTGGCATTCCAGACTCAGTCCTTTCTACTGGGCTAGTCTGTGGCTTTCCTCTGTGGTTACCGGAGCGGGACCCTTGGTTGTACGGGTCGGTGATGGAACAGCTTGACTTTGAGGAGACCTCTCGACTGCGGGGCAGTGAAGGGTTTTAGTTTGACGTTCCCCCAGAACTCCCAAGTACGAGGGGTTCTTTCCCCACCGAGACGCGTTCTTCTGACGCGATCTAAAACCGTGCAGGCGAGTCAGTGCCGCCCAAAGCGGATAGTGTCGAAGTGCGGTTATTGAGCCCCTTGGCTTGCGGTTCGGTGCAGACGTGCGTGATGCTGGGCATCGATGGTTTTACTTCTGGGACTGTAGACGACTCTTTTCTTGGGCTGAGCTACGGGACGGAGATCCCCTTACGACATTGTTCGGGCTTCTTGCTGAGCATAAGGATATGTATATGCCTTGTTCGAGTACCCACTTCTTGGGCCTAGTTACTCTCCCTCCAGGAGAGGCGAAGACGCGCGGGGTATGCCACGTGCTTTCGGTGTCTAGCTTCTCGTGGTTGTAGGAGTCTACTCTCCTGCTATAGGTGGCGAAGACTCGACGGGAAGTTCATCTTCTCACCGTATCCAGCTCCTTGTGCCTGGACGAGTCTACTTCCTTTCTCTTGTTGGGTTGAGCTGGACTCTCTGTTGTGTTGTTACTCTTTATTGCACCCTCGGTTTTACTCCTCTACTTTTCTGTTCTCTCTACCTCTCACCCTTTTGTACCTCCTTTTTTTCTCCCTCGAGCCTTCGGGGTATCCTTCTGAGTATTTTTATACTCACCCCTGCTTGGGATTTGCCCGCACTTGGTGTGCCCTTGTAGACGACGGACAGGTGGAGCGTGACTTCAGTGGAGCATTGGAGCGTGGACCACGTGCGGTGGTCGTAGCCGGGTTCTAGGTGGGAGACCCATCAGCTGTTTCCTTTTTGTTCACCTGTTGCCGGGTTGTGGGACTTTTTGGTTGGGCTCGTGTTTTGCCCATTTTCTTTTCAGTTTCTACTTTGTACTTGTAGAGGTCGTTGCACTCTGTGGTTTTTATATAGGAGTTATTCTTTTACTCTGCTTGTCTCTTATTTTACTCTGTACTGTTTCATTGACTGTGCTGTGTGTGTGTGTACATGTACTTAGTCAAAGGCCTCCCCGAGTTATTGTGCCTTTGGCGCTGGTCTCCAGCCCCTGGCCTATGGAGGCGGGCTTGGGGTAGTTGCGGCTCGAGCCCGGGTAGGGTCGGGTCGTGACTAAGTGGTATCAGAGGTGGTTCATTCCTTGGGACGCTGTTCGGACGTCCCTAAAAGAGGAATTGGTTGGGATTTAGTGCAACAGTGTTAACGTGTCTCGAGAGCGGCTCTCAGGCTAGGGAGTCCAGTGATGGTGCGGCGGCCGACGTATCGATTCACCAGGACCTTGATAACCCGTTTGTCGACTCGGCATGCTGAGACACTTGTTGCAGGAAAAATCAGATTGTGCATCACATAGGATTGAGTCTTTGACTGTCCTTCTTGAGTCAGCTCCACATCGTTGCTATTGGTATATACATGTATGCTCATCTGACCGCGGCACTCCTTGATAATATTCAGGATGTATCCACGAAGATAGCCAGCCAAGATACCAGCTTGGGTGCGTGACGACGACCCTGTGAGCTATGAGGCCAAAGTCCAGGACCCATCATGCAAGCCCCTTTCTCCGGGTGGGCTGGTAGCAGCACCCCCCCACCTGTTGAGTAGCAGGCAGTTTCAGTAGAGATGGCTGAGCTCAAGCGCAGGTTGAGTACACTCTGTGAGTTCGAGTGGCAGAGACCGTTGAGGTTCCGTGGTGAGCCAGACCCTCGGGCAGCAGGGGTTTGGCTCGAGGTAGTGGTTAGCCTTTTTAGGCTTGTGCAAACGCCGACAGATCAGAGAGTGGCTTTGGCCGCCACCCATTTTCGTGGAGCAGCTCGGCGTTGGTAGAGTCTGGTGACACGGTTCCTTGATGAGTTGTCGCTTTCATGGGGAAACTCTCAGTTGTTGTTTCATGAGGAGTTTTTTCCCTCCTACTTGCGCTCCGTTCAGATTCAGGAGATCCGGCAGTTTCAGCAGGGAGGGATGTCAGTGGCCGAGTACGCGGCTAGTTTTGCAGACCGTGCACGCTTTTACCGGGACTTGGTCCTTGACGACGACCTCCGAGCGCGGAATTTTGAGTAGGGTCTCCGCCGAGAGATTCGTGCTGTCAGAGTACCCTTGGGCATTTCCACATATGCTGGGGTGCTAGAGCAGGCACTGGTGACAGAGGGATTCCTGTCATGTTTTGTGGTTGGTAGTGGTAGTGGGCGCGATGGAGCCGGGACGTCTGTCATAGCTAGCAGGCGCCGGAGGACAGACCTCGATACAGGTGGCCTTCCCACTGCCGGTTTCAGAGACGTGGTCGTATACCACTATGGTGAAAAGGCGCAGGGCCTCAACCGAGGATGCCCTTCCATGAGTGGATCTCGGGCCGTGTTCATACACCACAGTGACGCCGGAGGGCACCAGGGCAGCCCAGAGAGTCGGTGCTATGCTTGTGACGGGCGAGGTCACTTGGCACGAGACTTCCCGCCCCGAGTTGCTGGGAGTTTCGGGCAGGCAGTAGGCGCACCACCATGGCAGAGGCATCGCCGTGATCAGAATAGTGGCCAGAGAGGTGGTTCTAGCAGAGGAGCGGGAGGAGCTGGAGGTGGGGGACAACGTTACGAGATCTCCCCATCACCACTAGGCAGTCCACGTCAGGCTCCGGGAGATGACGGTTCGGACCGCGGGTAGCCGCAAGCTTTGGATGTCTACGATCCTGTAGAGAACAGGATGGTGAGAGGTACCCCTTGCGACCCTTCTACTTCTTGCAGTAGAATTTTTAGGCTCTGCGTGTGAAATTATTTTCTCCTGGCTCCTTGTTTGAGGTGTTATCAGGGTGACGCAGGGCGTCGGGTGTAACCCTGTGTTGGTATGGAAAAAGGCGGGGGACCTTTTCCTTTAGTCGATGGTGTCGACTCCATCGCTCACAGAGTGTGTAAGAGAGCATCGACTGTGGAATCTCGTATGACCAGATATCCTTGGGTGTTTCACCATATGGATATTCTGAAGGAGGGAATCACCAGGCCTTTTTTCAGGTGCGGGCGGTGATTCCAGTCGCGGCGTGCGACGTAGAGGTTTGACCGGGGAGGTGAGCTACCCCCGAGGGACTTCGGGCCGTTTGATACCGTGTAAAAGGATGGAGAGGTACCCTACCGCCTTGCCCTAACCCCAAAGTCTGGAGTGGGTGCACGACGTCGACAAGGGCCGACCTCGCATGAACAGATCAATCCTTTGGTCTGTGTGCGGTGACGCAGAGCTGTGCGTGGGTTCTTCTGGGTATGGGAAAGCCATGTGTGGGCTTAGTACCCTGTGTTGCTCCTTAGTTTTTCTTTTTGGGGACGAAAAGCATGATGGAGGGAATGATGTAAGAACCCGGTTTTTTCTGTGAAAGAATTTTGAATATTCTTGATGATATTCCAGAGCAGCGCCTTCAGACAGCATGCGATTCCGAACCCCGGAGTGGCCGGAATTAAATTTTCATTGCGTTCATACTGGAAACCCAAAATAAATAGGATAACTCTCAAACGGTGATCCGGATCAGAGATTCGAGAGTACGGATGGATTCGGAATGGGGTGTTTACCCTAAGAATGACATAAAACTTGTCGGCGCGGGACGTTTGGAACCCTCACCCGCTTCTGGAATGTTAAACGGATTAATTAATTAATTAATTTATTTGTTTAATGGAGAAACGCTAGTATCTCCTAAACGGTGGCTCAGATTGGAAAACCGAGAGCACCGTTGAGTTTGGAGCATGCCGTTTACCCTAGTAGGGGTATAAGTTTTGCGGGCGCGGGCCGTTTGGGAAAAAGTGGCCCTAGGGGTGTTTTTCGTAATTTAGCGACTTCGGACGTTAAATTTTATAAATTTTGAACGGGGTCTCAGAATAAAATTCTGAGATCGCCGTTGCGCTCAGAGCGTAGTTCTTAGCCTAGGGGAGGCAAAATCCCGACCCCGTCGGGAGTTCGGGTTCGGGGCTGTCGGGCGGGCGTTTAAGTGATTTGTACTTAAACACCCCTCCCCCTCTTCTTCTTCTTCTTCTTCCTCAAACCCTCCTCCCCCTCCTTCACCTCTAGAGAGGCGAGCTCCGGCAAGGCGAGCTCCGGCGAGGCGACTCCGGCAAGGTGCGGTGGTGCCGGCGGGTTGACGGCGAAGCGACGGGCATCGCCCAAGTGGTAGGAGTTGTTTTTGTTTCGTTTTATTTTTTCCCGCACCATGATCATCCTAATTTTTACATTGTCAATTTGATGCCCGATCTTCGATCCAAGCCCATAATCGCGTAGATCTTGTCCCGAGCTTTCCGGAATGTTATCGGGATCGAATTTTCGACCACCGGATCGTTTCCGGAGGCCCTCTGAAGTTTTCCGGCCACGAGGCCGATTACCTACAAGGTGGTCCGGCGGCGGGCGGCGGCTCGGCTGGCGGCAGCGCTCTCCGGCAGTGGAGGCTTGCGGCGATGCTCTTCAGCGGGAGTGGATAGCATCGGCGCTCCTCGGCGCGGTGGTCGAGCTCGCCGGAACGGGGCGGCGACCTGGGGTCGCGGCGCGGCGCGACCTCGGTGGACGAAGACCTGCGCGACGCGGGTCTCCGCGTGGAAGGCCGACCGGCCTGTCGGCCTGTCGGTGGAAGAAACGCCCGTGCGGCGCGGGTGGGGTGGTTTGTGGGAGGTGGCCGGGCCGCTGTCCCAGCGAGCCGGCCGGAGCGGGCCGGTCCGGCCCAAGGGGGGTTACCCCCCCCCCCCTTTTTGAATTTCCGACGCCCGTAGCTTTCGCTACGGGCGTCCATTTTGCGCGCCGTCAGCGGCAGCGCGGACCTTGCGTCGTGGGGAAAGTTTAGAGCTAGTTTTGGGAATTTTTAATTCCTGAAACGAGGGGCCGTGGAGGCGCGACGTGTCCATCATTGGATGAGCGTATTCCTCGAGAATCTTGTTTTGGACGGCGCGGACGCGTCCGACGTCCGTTTTGAGCGCCATCAGCGGTGTTGCGACCCTGGCCCTGAGGCGTAGATTTACAGAGTGGTTCAAGGCGTTGAATCCAGGGTTGCGGCGCGAGCCCCATGGCCCGTCTTTCGAGCCGCGTGCATCATTTCATGACTTTTTTGTCGGACATCCGTTCGGGGCGTGCGAGCAGTCGATGTTGGGTGTTTTTCCGAGCGGATTGTAATGGTGCCATCCGCCCGCTGTAATTCCGCACGATGGTGTGGGGCCCATGAGGGCTGTTTGGGCGTCGACGGTGATTTTTCCAGCTTTATCACCGGGCAACCATTTTGGACAAGTGAATAGTCCATCTTGTGTTCTTTTTCGAGAGGATCGCAACGGTGCGATCCATTCATTGAGTTTCGGGACCGGGATGCGGGTCCCACGTGACACCGCTCGTGTGCGGTGTGCCGGAACGCATCTTTTTCTCCGGGTACCCGTTCCATGCAAGTAAGCAGTTAATTTGACGTGCTTTTTCGAGAGCTTTGCGATGGCGCAGTCCGCTCGACCTTTTTTGGGGACGTGGTGTGGGACCCACCCAACCTGGCTACAGTGAATAGTACCTTTTTCACCGGGTGTCCATTCTGGGCAATTGAGTACTCAATCCCGTGTGTTTTTCCAAGGGGATCACAGTGGCATGATTCGTTGGTCCAGTTTCGGGATCTTGGGGTGGGACCCACACGGGTTTGGTCACGGTGAATAGTACCTTCTTCACCGGTTGACTATTTCGGGTGAGTGAGTAGTCGATCTCGCATGTTTTTCCGCGAGGATTACAAAGGTGTGATCCGTTTGGTTGTGCGGAGCCTCTTGCACGATCTTATTGAATGTGGAGCATGAGAGGTGCTCCGGTGGCGGTTCGTCTTACCTTGTTTGTAGCGGACCATTGGTATGTGATCGCCCACTCTTGGGAGAGTGATACAAATGGTTCAAAAATTGTGGTTGGCCATGCCTAGGCCTTTGAGGTAGAGTTGTTACGTCATGCCTTCACGTTCATGTTGGGTGTCGTGCACATGATAGCCTTGGGATGGGGACGTGGTATACTCTGGGAGTATACGAGAATGCTTGGAGGTACGTGTGGTTTGTACCTGAGACGTTCGTGCGCTGGGATGGGGTTGACTTGGGGCCACATGTCGTGTGGGCCCCAGGTGTGTGCCGTGTTCTGCTTTGCGTACTTGGACCTCTCGTGGTGTAGAGGGTCCCTTGGTGCTCGTTTGTTTGGATAGCATGGTGGAGTTTATTTCCCCTGGCTTTGTTCACGTTTGTTTGACCGGCAGGGTTGAGTGGTCTCCCCCTTGTTTCGCTCTCGTTGGATTGGCTGGTAGCGGTGCTAGTGACACCCAGTGCTGGAGTAGACGCTGCACCTCTTTTGGGAGAGCTGTTCTGGAGTTGGGTGGTTGCGCGACACCCACTCCGTGTTTGGTTGGCCAGTGTTGTACCCACCTGTAGAGATGGGCAGAGCGGTTCTGAGTTTTACCCCCCCCCCCCCCCCCCGCGGGGCTGGGCAGTGGGTTACTCATCGACTTCCTCAGGCTTACCCTCCAGCAGGGATGGGCAGTGGGTTGCTCACTGACTTCTAGGGTTTACCCTCCAGTAGAGACTGGGCAGTGGGTCACCCGACGCTATTGGGGTCTACCCTCCAGCAGAGACTGGGCAGTGGGTCACCCGACGACCTCTTAGGGTCTACCCTCCAGCAGGGCTGGGCAGTGGGTCACCTGTCGTCTAGTTCCAGGTCTACCATCCAGCAAGGCTGGGCAGTGGGTCGCCTGTCGACTTATTCCAGGTCTACCCTCCAGCTGGGCTGGGCAGTGGGTCGCCGGATGATGTGTTATGGTTTACCCTCCAGCAGGGCTGGGTAGTGGGTCACCCAGTATCTTATTATGGTCTACCCTCCAGCGGGGCTGGGCAGTGGGTCGCTTGACGATGTATTAGGGTTTACCCTCCAGCAGGGCCGGGCAGTGGGTCACCCAATATTTGTTTATGAATTACCCTCCAGCGGGGCTGGGTAGTGGGACACCTATTGGAATTCTAGACTCATTCCTTTTTACTAGGCTAGTCTGTGGATTTCCTCCGTGGTTACCGGAGCGGGACCCTTGGTTGTACGGGTCGGTGATGGAACAGCTTGACTTTGAGGAGACCTCTCGACTGCGGGGCAGTGATGAGTTTTGGTTTCACGTTCCCCCAGAACTCTCAAGTACGAGGGGCACTTTCCCCACCGAGACGCGTTCTTGTGACGCGATCTAAAACCGTGCGGGCGAGTCAGGGCCGACCAAAGCGGATGGTGTCGAAGTGCGGTGATTGAGCCCCTTGGCTTGCAGTTCGGGGTAGACGTGCGTGATGCTGGGCATCGATGGTTTTACTTCTGGGACTGTAGATGACTCTTTTCTTGGGCTGAGCAACCGGACGGATATCCCCTTATGACGTTGTTTGGGCTTCTTGCTGAGCATAAGGATATGTATATGCTTTGTTCGAGTACCCACTTCTTGGGCCTGGTTACTCTCCCTCCATGAGAGGCGAAGACGCGCGGGGTATGCCACGTGCTTTCCATGTCTAGCATCTCATGGTTGGAGGAGTCTACTCTCCTGCTATAGGTGGAGAATACTCGACAGGAAGTTCACCTTCTCACCATTTCCAGCTCCTTGTGCCTGGATGAGTCCACTTCCTTTCTCTTGTTGGGTTGAGCCGGACTCTCTGCTATGCTGTTACTCTTTACTGCACCCTCGGTTGTACTCCTCTACTTTTCTGTTCACTCTACCGCTCACCCTTCGGTACCTCCTTTGTTTCTCCCTCGAGCCTTCGGGGTATCCTACTGAGTATTTTTATACTCAGCCCTACTTGGGCTTTTCCCGCACTTGGTGTGCCCTTGCAGACAATGAACAGGTGGAGCGTGACTTCAGTGGAGCGTAGGATCTTGGGAGCTTGGACCGCGTGCGGTGGTCGTAGCCAGGTTCCAGGTGGGAGACCTGTCTGTTGTTTCCTTTTTGTTCACCTGTTGCCGGGTTGTGGCACTTTTTGGTTGGGTGCGTGTTTTTCCCATTTTCTTTTCAGTTTTTACTTTGTACTTGTAGAGGTCGATGCACTCTATGGTTTTTATATAGCAGTTATTCTTTTACTCTGCATGTCTCTTATTTTACTCTACACTGTTGCATTGAGTGTGCTGCGTGTGTGTGTATAGGTACTTAGGCAAAGGCCTCCCCATGTTATTGTGCCTTTGGCGCTGGTCTCCAGCCCCTGGCCTATGGAGGCGGGCTTCGGGTAGTTGCGGCTTGAGCCCGGGTAGGGTGGGGTCGTGACAATTCAAAAGAGATAAAAAAGCAAGTGTTAATATATAGGCATAAAGGAATCCATTTCACTTGTTAGGACGAGGTAAACAACATCAGATTTTGAAGTCAAAATACAACACTTACGTGTGACCAAGTGATACTAAGCTGGATTCCTGTCATTGTGGAGGACTACATGTTCTAATCATGGCAACACATAGAAGAAAAAAATAATAAAAATATATAAAATAAAAAAATATATTTAAATATATATTAAACTATATCTCAGAAAAAACATTCTAAAAAAATATAACATTTAAAAAATGAAAGAGATTTTTGGAAAAACACTTTTAATCAATTAACATTTACTAATTAAAATTATTAAAATATAAATATTAGAAAATTAAAAGGAAAATAAAATTTTTTAGTTATTTGAAATTTAATAAAACATAAATAATTAAAACAACATCATAATAGAAATCTAGTTTTTATTAATACCACTATTTTGAATATTATATTTTCATATAAAATACATATCTTGGATGTGAGAAGTTCATTTTAGTAACTCATAATTCTCATAATGAGTTTCGGTTGATTTACTATTATCCATGAATTTAAACATGTCTTTATCATAACCCAAAAACTAAATTTATAATCATAATGATAAAACCTATTAAACAAACATAGTTAGAAAATAATTTTTGTAATAAATATTAAATTCTCAATTATTAACAATACACAAAACTAGTTAAAATTAAAATGTATAAATGTGAGATAAGTAATAATTTTCCAAATATAATTAATAAAATATTCAATTAAATATGAGTTAATTTAATAATCAAAACATTAAAAAAATTCCATTTTAATAAAATCCAAAACACTAAAAAGGGATACAAATAACACATCATATAAATTTGATAGGTTTTGTGGAAGCACTATCCGATATGTCATCATTGTGATACAATTGAGAATTTCAAATGGGATGATGTATATAGGACTTATCCTCCAATTATTCATTAAAACAATTGAATCTATTCCAATGATATATGTGTAGGAAAACTTTTTCACCAACCTTAACCTACATATCTCGTCAATAGTTATCAACAAAAATCTTCAATCAACATTGATCTATTTTGATGTTTTGCTAAATAGTCTTGATGTTTTCTATAATTTCATCAACTATCTTGGTTCAAGAAACTTTAGTTCACTAACTTTATCCCATTAAATTGATGTTCTACTTATTTTACCATACATAGATTCATATTGAGCAATTTAAATACTCGAGTTGAAACTATTATTGTATGAGGACTCGAATAATGTAATATTTTAGTCTCACCCTCCCATAATTTCCATAGAGAAATTACTAAAAATATCCTGATGATTTTGGATTGTTTATCCATATTGGCCATCATTTTGTAAATGATAATCCATACTAATCTTCAAATCTGTATTTAAATCTAATTTAAGTCTCTTCAAGAGAATTGTGGTGAACCTCGAATCTCGATCAGATATAATTGATAGTTTTGTTCCATGTAGATTTACCGATTCTCTCATATATATCATTACAATTTAATCAAGTAAGAAGTCCCCTAAAATGTAAATGAAGTGATTAGTATTTATAAGATAGTACACAACAACCCATATATCATTATTCCCTTTTAATGTATTTGGAATGCCTATACAAATTCCACGTGGATGATTTATCATTTTTATACAGGTATGGGAAATGGCCGCATCAACCATTTTTATTTATTCCTATCACCTTTCACCAAATGGAAAACCATGTGATTTGATTTATATTCTACAATCTCCTTCTCCATGTTGTCCCACCCATAGTGTTCTTGTATATTTCTATATATCATCATATTTCTTGGGTTGATTTAGAATATCAAGATATGAGAATCACTATGTATCTCTATATTTATCTCCACGTTTAATGGAACAAATGTCATTTACAAAATATCACAATTTATTCATTATCAATATTGAACTATGTTGTTTTTTAATTAAATATTTTATTAATATTCATTTTCAAATAATTACCTTAATAAGCCTGATGATTGGGGGTGAAATGGGTTCTTTAAATTTTTCCCTATTTATAGAATTATCCATCAAAAATAATGTCAATGTTTGATCTAAGGTGTGATCTTGGTGATCTGGATCTCTCATCGAAGGTGTAGGCCCTGGGTGGCATGGTTTCTCCCTATTACCACCTCTATTAGAGGACACATGGGGGATTCTACTCTACTCCACTTGTCTCTCATGTTCATCCATTTTCTTCATTAATTGATCTTTGTATTCTCCAAATTTCCTAGAATGTGAAGTTTTCTGTAAAGATAAATATTTCATAGATAGCATTCCTTCAACCCTGATTTCCTCTCTGAAGTTTAAGAAAGCTTCTAAACTATTGGATTTTACCTTGGTGTCTTTTTTTAGCAAGAATCAACCTATAGTGGATAAATTCAACCATATTTTCTCTGAATCATTGGGTTTTCATGATGTATCAATTTTTTGGCTTTTGGTTCAGTAGTATTTCTTGATTGGGATTTCATTAAAAGTATACATCATCTCTACCTGGGCGTAGGCTCTGTGGTTTAATTCAAGTTATTGATTCTCTCTTTTTCATTTATTTTTTATATTAATTGGAAAAAGATTCCTCCTTCTACTATGATCTTGATCTCCCTGTTCAGTCTCACTATATCGTTCTTGAATATGGGGATCCTTAGGTTAATAGGTAATGTGGTAGATAAATTTATTTCTTCAGATTATCTTAATTGATCTCTTTTTCACCCTATATATCATTTGTTTTTCATCAAAGTGTATATATCAAAGGCACAATTGGAGTTAATTTTCATTTAGGTTTAAGGGAAGAATCAGTGGAAGCATAAGGTTTGTTATGATTTATATATTTCTTTATATTAATATTTTTGGAGGTTAGGCCTTGATTCATCAAATTTTCGGAATTGATAAAAGGTTCTCCATCTCGGTGATCTTTCATATGGTTGTATAGGTGTTGGAGAAACATCTATTAAAGTCCTTTTTTAGAAGTAGGAAATATATTTGATTCATATCATGAGGGTTGGAAATGTTTTCCTACTTTAGAAGTGATTTGGATGGATTCAAGATAACAATGCACATATCATGAGTATTAGGTATGAACCATTCCATAATTTCTCCTTCCTTTATAGAATATATCAGGGTTGATTGTGAGGGAAACGGGATGGCGGGTGATTCTAGCATTGGTGGATGCAGTGTCCCAATAAAAAGGGAAAATCCAAGCCATTTCCCCTTGTTACAAGCTTCAACAATGTCTAATGTTTCATCTCTTTATGTAAGGGGGTCTTCTAGATCACACTATCCCCATAGCCTTATTTTCCTTCAAATTTTTTTACCTTATTGAATTTAAATTAATAAGATATTATTTATATTAAAGAATATGGGGCTTTTATTCCTTGATGGAAAAGGTGCAGTTTATGTCCAAGACCAAGGGGGAATCAAAAATGAGTTTAAAATATTAAAACTATCAAAAAATATCAGACTGTGAGTAAGATCATCAGCAGATGATGAACATTGGGTCCAGTACAAGGAATGGGAATCCAAAAAATATTACTTCATGAAAATTTACAATCAACAAAAAACTGAGCAACATGAAGACTGCTCTAATCTTATGAATCCCATGGTCTCTAAATAGGAAAAAATGAATGAAAATCAAGCCATAGAAATGATAGACCTAGTAGTGGTTTAGGAGGGTATAATTATAGGGGATCCAACAGCACCTACGGGATATAAGGTTGAGTTATCTAGTAAAATGATCTATGAGACTAAAGTTGGTAGGGTAGAGGATCCTAACTATTTTTTTGGAACCATGGGTCATTGATGATGTCTAGAAGGATACAAGAAAGGTGGATGTTGACCTAAATCTTCACCTACATTATAATAAATATATAATGGATGAATATTTAAATTGACATATTTTAAAAGAATATGTTTTAGTAATTTTTGAGATATCGATTCAAGTTGTTCTTCATGAAGAGAAAACTAATTTGATCAAAAAATAAGACCAGATATTAAAACAATGAATTATCTAGAGGATAAAAATCTAGAGGAATATATTCAGATCTAGGATATGATAGAATACATCTTTGAGGATCTCATCAAAGATGATATAGACATGATGGTAACCTCAATCGGATGGAGTTTAAACAGGACGATCAATTCAAACTTTTTAATGATTTCAGGGTAATAGATTGGTAATTTCTTATCATGCCAAAATATTTTGGTTCATGTTATTTTTTGGTCTTTCACTTTCCCTTAGGGGTGTTCCCTAAAAAAATATTTACATTTTCTGTCTGTGAGAAAAATATCGATTTTTTCGTTATCACTAACTTGTACTGTTATTTAATAAAACATTAAATAGAAATAAATGAATAAAAATACAAACAAACACAAATATATTTATAGTTTTTTGAGGAATAGGATTACCATAGTATACTCTTTAACCACTCTTCTCCAAGAGTGTTCTGATTTTCACAAGTCTTCCCTTTTTTCAGGAAAATACAATCTTTTTTCAATAGACTTGAAAACTTAGTGAAATCAGTTGTCATTTGGTAATAGAATAGGAGATTCCAACCACGCCCAATAAAATATTTATAAGAAAAAACCTTCAAAGGTTCTCTTATGAGAAACATTTATAATGAAATATAAAAGAAAAAATATTTTACAGTTTTCAAATCACATTTACATGAAACGGCTAACATAAAATAAATATCTCTAAGAGAAATATTATGAAGAGAAAGAAATTTAAGGAGAGTCTTATAACCATAGAAAATATTGAAATGAAACTCACCTGATGAAATGATACATAATATTCTTTATTTCCCATATAGAAAATAGAGTTCCATTATTGAATCATTGATAAAATCATTCTATTTATTATTGATTTTATCTTGTACACATCACACCTATAGAATAAGTCAATTCTAACACAACTATACATGAAAATAACTAAACACCTTCTTATTAAATATAATTTACCCAATTCCATAAAAAATTTGGATTGATGACACATCTTTCTCATTGAAATTCCTCTAAAACAGTAGAGAAAAATAAAATATATCATCCACTTTCTTATATTTTGATTATTGGTTATTGTAATAGTAAATTTTATCTTAAAGTGAAAATTAATATTTTAATAATTGTAAATCCAAATTAAAAACAATAAATATGTGTTTAAATGATCATAAATACAAACAAGCAGCACGAATTAGCCAATCTGCATAACTAAATTCACATAGCCAGATTGAGGAACTAAAACCACATAACTGATTTGAAAATTTGAACCACATAGATTATTTTTCTTCATGTATCCAAATTGAATCATGTGGATGTTTCATTCACATATCCAAATATAATGTTGTATATTTTAAGTGATTTATCCATTTTCTTCATATAGTAGATTCACATATACTTTCATAGATGATTAATGAAATGTAGCTGATTTCATAATGAACGAGATTAACGCAATTTATTTTTTTATCTAATAAAATTAAATATTGTATTAATAATGTACTAAATTTATCATATATTTGATCATGTTGATATAGGAAGTCTTTCAATGTATCTAATAGATTTATTTATTTCCTTCATGTAGTCGAATCATCAGCATAGCCGAATTTCGTCATGTAGGCGGATTCCATCCAAAACATCCAGAATCCATAATAAAAATAAATTGAGCACCAAATACAAAATAGTAAAATGAAACTTAATAATCACTCTTATAAACAATATCGTAAATAAATTATTAAGGTTATATGAGATCATCAAAACCAAATGTACGTGGAATTCAATATTTTTAGTCTAGCATTTTCCCCCTTCTAATTATCAAAAAACCTATAAAACTCAAAAAAAATCTTGTTATATATTATATTAGTAAATAAATATATAAAATTAAAAGGTCTAACAGAAATTAAATGATATCATGTAAAAAATTTAGTGTTATCCCCCAATGTTACTTACTTCTTACCTTTTGAATGGTAGAAACTTCACCCCACTTTGTTAAATACTTCTCCCCATTTTGATGATTTTTTGAGTACAATGTTTCTTCACCTTTTTGTGTCATTAGAAATGAAGGGTAGAGAGATATAAGAAATATTGATGTAGCACTATAGATTAATGAAATATTTATTTGTAGTACAAAAATTGAATATGTAATTATGGAAATATGGTGTTTTATTAAAGAAAATAATGATATAAATTGAGTTGAATGGAAAAATCACTTAGTAACCAATGATAATAAAAGGAAATAATTAATAATTTCATTAATTACTTAGAGGTATAATAAATCAATCCACCCCAAACAAATATATAATATCAATCAAGGAACCCATTTTGGGTTTTCTGGATATCATTTTTAGGTTGGATCAAGTTTTGAGGTAAATGGTGTTGTCTGTGATTGTACTGAAGGATCATTAAAAAATTATATTCTCTACTTGGATTTCTGAGAGGTATTGGCCAAATCAGAACTAAGAAATCTTCTTATCCTTATTTAATACAAGGTTTCAGCACACATGTTCATCCTCAAAACAACAACTTGTTTCAAAAACTCAAGAATCAAGATAAATTATTGATAATGAATTTTAGAAAATAATGATATTCTGTTTCTCATAAACATTATAATATTGTCTACATTCCCTAAAGAGAAACTTATAGATTCACTAATATAAAGAGTGAGAAGTATAGGGTATCTTCTTGAAAATCTTATATGAGAAAGCATATCCATATGAAATGTTTCCGTAATAATATTCATATTCATTTCCATTTCTATTAGCTTACCAGTCAAAGAATTCACCTTTCAATCCATTCTATTAACATGCACTAAAAAATTATACAAAACATCCTTAAGATCATTGAGAGAATACATAAAATCTAGAGCACTAACAATAGATTGCGGTTCTACTGGTCCAAAAATTACATGAATATTTTATACAATCTACTCCCTATGTATAACTGGTACACAATCGTCAGACGATTCTCATAGCATTTCTTCTAAATATTCTTTTGGACTTAACTCTATTACATCCATGGTATACATAGCGAAACCCTTCAAATTGATTTCCTTATACTATTTAAAAACACACTATAGTATTTTTATCATATGATTGAATTTAGTCTTTAGGTATATTCCATGAATCATTTTAAACAATCTATTTTTATTCTACCTTATCAATAATATATTTATTAAGATAACTAATAGGTTCATTAATGCACATGTATAAGACAATACTAATCTTTTTAATAGCTTCCTGGGTGTAATGAAAGTTACTAGTAATACACTTTTTCATTTCATTTAACAACTCTATAGAGAGACAATCACTGTAGATATATTAAATCTAAGAAAAAATATAAATTAACTCAAACATTAAATAATAAAATCCATTAAAAAAATTTATAGGAAATGTATTTTCTGAGGTAATAGCAGCATAGGGTTGAAAATTCATTATAAACTCAAATCTACATAGCACAACATATTTAAAAGTGTATTATGTATCCTTCGATTTAGAGTGAATAGAATTGATTTCATCAAGCAGTTCCCGAGATAAACATGATTGTATTGATGAAAAATTCTAAGACTTATCCTCTTGAGATGCTACCAAAGAAAAAAGTTCACTACAATCAAGATTTTTAGGAAAAACATATTTAATGACACATATCAAGGCCTTAATTTCCTCATGTTCCTTAGAACATATGGTTGAACTATTATGAGGCGCAGGTGGATTTTTACAAAATCTAATTATCAAATCCAATTTAGAATCCAACATTCCAAATAACTTATTAAAATTTGATTTTGAGATAAAGGGCCCTTTTATCTCTCTGATCTCGCCTTTTTTGGTAACCATATCCAATGTTAAATCAATATAGTTTTGACTTACATTTCCAAGCTCAGTAATTTCCTCATTAGAAAACACATCCTTTTATAAGCTTTCCAAATTCTAAAAAATATATATAGTAAATGCATGAATAGTTGAACGTGACAATGGTACATTTGGTGTACAAGAACACTTTCATATTCTATAACCACATTATCATCCCTTATGCTCTTGGTAGGTGATAAATGATTAATTGGATCATTTACATTATATAATTCCACTAAATTAGGACATATCTGAACATTACAACTCACACACTCAGTTTGAGATGGCCTATATTTACAAAATGTACCAGTTGTCTCAATAATTGTATCTTCATACTGAATTTCCTAAGCTCATACAGCTTCTTTTTAACAAGGATGATTCTGAGTAACCACATCCTCTTGATTTTGAAAAGTCTAACCACCTTTATGATAGAAAAATTTAATTGAAGAGTTATTTCTTATCGATCTTGTATCCTCTACTCTCCAATAAGACACCATATAGAAAGTTGTTGCATCACTATCTAGTGATGTCTAAGCTTACTCCCCCTATGTCACACATTCCTAATCAACATTCCTAAAAGAGTTTAAAGAAGAATCCCATAAATATCAAATCATGTTCAAGAGAACTGAAGAATGGATATTAATTTTATGACACTCCATCACATCATTTTCATTTAAATATTATTCTTTATTATTCAAAACTAAATAAATTAATCTACCATAAGGATATTTTTTTAACTTCCATTTTTCTTTAAAACATTGATATTGGAATCTCAATATGTATATTGGAAAACATAAAATCACATTATTAATCAGGACACACATTAATTACATATCTCAAAAAAGAAATTTCTCTGTATCTTCTGATCTCTATGTTATACTAGTTTGTACAATCTTACGTAATACTTTTCATTCATCATGAAACTCTTTCATAACATTCTTTTCAAAAATAAAGGTTCCATACAAAATTTTGAACATATCCTTTTGACCTACTAAGCCTGTACCAATTTGAATATGGCATAAAAAACACTCCCACTCATGGGTATACTGAAATAATTCACCTATTTTAATAGATGAAACTACCACTGGATTTACATTAACATTTGAAGAGAATACATCTATTTATGATGAAGCTAAAAATATACATTCATAATGAGGTCATTAAATTATTCCTCAAAAATAAAACCCAACTTCTTCTCATCAAACATAAAACCAAAACATTTGAATTCAGGAAAATTATTTAACAACATTTTTTTTGTCTTATACCATCCCATATTTATGGATTTTCTCACAAGAACTTTTATTCCAATTCCTTCAGATTTCATAAATGAACCAAAGGTTCAATCATTAGCAATATTCAAATTTACCATTTTAAATATGTCCATTGATGGTTGGATAGGAATCAAGTTGTTAGATATGATGGTTTATCTTCAAAGGGAGTTACATATGTGAATGGAGAATGTGTAAAGAGGAAAATTTTAATGTTTTCATGTACCCAAATACTAAAGTGAATACACTTCTATTTTTGGTTTAGGGTAACTTTTGACTGATAAAAAAATAAAAAATAAATAAAAAATGAAAAGAAAATAATTATATTTCTATATTCTAGATTTATGTAAACTAAAAATATGATTATGAGTAAATTTAATTGAATATTAAACTAAATAAAATGATAAAAATTCAATTTTAAATTTCAATGCTAATAAATATAAAATATAATATTGATTCCTTAAAATCATGATAAATTAAAACAAATTAAATGTATTTAAAATAAAAAACCCAATTCTCTTTTAATAAAATAAATATTATCAATTGTAAGGGTCTTAGTAAAAATATCTTCTATCTAGTTTTCTATAGACATAAATTTAATAGAAATA
Organism: Viscum album; assembly: GCA_963277665.1. Lineage (NCBI taxonomy): Eukaryota > Viridiplantae > Streptophyta > Magnoliopsida > Santalales > Viscaceae > Viscum > Viscum album. The sequence goes on from OY728130.1 coordinate 586,855,365, forward strand.
TGAATTTTTGTCTGTGATCTCATAGAAAATTATTCCTCTGTCTACATGATTTGTTCTTGACTGATTCATCATAATATTTAAAATGTTGATGCCAATAGTTTTACCACATTTTGTTGAGAAATGATTATAATTAAATCCAATGTCCATTAATGTGTGTTTCATCCACAACATTTGTGCACAAAACAACTAAAAACAATGTATTCTACTTTTATGGTAGATAATATAATAGAGTATTGGTTCATACTAGACTAGGATACCAAGGATTTAACTTAAAATGGAATTTTCCTGATGTACTTCTCATTTCTAGTGTAAGACCTAAAAATTATACATTTTAATATGATATTAAATTTAAATTATATTTTTTAAGAAAATATAAGGAAGAAGGAATTTTTCTTTTAGATATCTTAATTTTTTTGGAAGCTTTGAAATTTGTTTCTTTAGGATTATCTTGAAATCAAGCACAAAGAAATACTAAAAACATAATATATTCTCTTCTATTAGTAAAATAAAATAAACTCTGAATTACTACTTTGTAAATCTCTTTATCAATTTGTCTTCCAACATCATCTAAGTCATGTTTTTCATTAAAAAAATGTGTATTATTTACATTACCATTTTCAAGTACAAACATTTTCAGTGTGTTTTGTATGTATTTGATTCGATTTAATACATTTACAATGTATGTTTTGATAAAATTTAAAAAATATATAATAATTTAACTCACCAATCATAGTCAATTCAAATTCTTTTTGTATTAGTTTTGAAAATTCATTAATGAAATTTTTATTTGTAGAACCAAAAATTACATCATAAACATTTATTTCCATGAACAAGATATCCACATATGAAGTTTTATTAAATAAATAACGATTATCCTTAACTTTTAAAAACCATTTGATAAAATAAAAGAACAAAAATTATTAATCCCACCTTTGGGATCTTATTTAATACTATAAAGTACATTGGTACTTTTAAAAACAGAATTTGGGAAATTTGGATTTTCAAATCCAAGAGGTTATTTAACTTAAGATTCATCCCCTAAAACCCATTTTGAAATAATATTTTAAATCCATAAGATATAATTTAAAAATAATATATGATTATTTTTCTAAAATAATCCTAATAGATTCTAATACAACAACTAGGGTAACGGTATCCTTATATTCTATACCTTCTATCTAGTTATATATAATAGTTAATTCATTTTTATTTTTTTATTGTTTTCAAAACAAGATCATCCATCTTATTCCAAAAAAACATTTAGTTTCTAAAATAGGATATTTAGAGGTTCTGTCAACTAATTACCAATCCTTGGTCCTCTTGTACTAGTTTAATTCCACTTGAATATCTATAACCTATCATTCATTTTAAATGTATTCTTCAATAGACATAGGTTCTAATTGAGATAAAAAGGTTAGAAAATCTAATAGGTTCACTACACTACTTATAGTTATAATTTATTCATCTAATCCTACTATAATATTTTCTAATAGATGGATCTAAATGGATTAATGATATCTTGGTAGCATACATTTAGGTTAAATGGGTTCCAAACTTTCAGTATTTGGTTTTGAAAAATCATGTCGCAATTCATCATCATTTTTTATAAAAAAGAGATTCAAATTTCAATTTTTTAAAAGGAATCACTAAGTTCATCAATTTGTGTTTTTTATCAAAAGATAATATTAATAAATTTTCAAATCATTTGATTTTTTTAATAATCTTTAATCATTTATTTAAAACTCTATATTCTTTTGAAGTAGTAAAATTTCCTAGAAATATTCCATAATTATATTTCAGATCTAAATTACCAAGATTATACCTGGTGTTTAGAATATAAACCTTAAATCCCTGAAAAAAAAGTATACCACTTTTGGATTTCTATTATTCCACATATCATAGGGTATTTTCTTTTATATATGTCTAATTATAACTTTATTTATATCATAACAAGTTGTATTCATATCTACATCTCAAAAATTATTAGTCATGTTATATTCATATAACATAGGCCTAAAAATTTCTTCTAAAGTATTATTCCTCCTTTAAACAACACCATTTTGTAGAGGTGTCCTAGAAGAAGAAAAATTATGCTTGATAATATGTTTTAAAAAGAATTAATTAAACTTAGGGTTTTCAAAATATCATCTATTGTTACTTATTAAGGAAATAATTTTTTCATATTTCTTTTTTTTAACCAATTTTTAAAAACATGTAGAAAAATAAAAAGAATCACTTTTAACACATAAAAAAGAAACCCAAGTGAATATTGGATAATCATCAAAAAAACAAAAAAAGATTTAACTATTAGACATACAACTCTATATGGCCCAAACCAATCTATATGAATAAGCTCTAGTGGTCTATAAGTATACGCCTGTTTAATTTATATAAAACATTTATCGTGTTTCATTCCAATTTTTCATGCATCACAGAAATTATTTTTTTCAAATTAAGTTAATTTAAATCTGAATCTAAATTCCTTTTGGAAATTTTTTGAAAAGAATAAAAATTAATCTTTCCCAATATTATATTCTATATCAAATATTAATTTGTTTTGTAATTTAGAGAGTCTAACTTTTTCTACTCAAATAATTAATTTCTAGAGTATAAACATTCTCTCTTCATGGGACCTTAAATTTAACAATTCAATACTTAAAAATAGAACATGAATTATTTGAAAAATAAACACAATAATTTTCATAAATAAATTTATATATACTCATTAAATTTTTCTTTATACATTCTATCGATATATTTTTTTTATAGTCACATATTACAGATTTCCAACAGATCTGACTACCATAATCATTCTTTTAAAATTTTCTCAAAATGTGATATAACCTCCATCTATTATTGACAAAGAGTGAAAATTAGAGAAATGTCCAGTCATATTCCTTGAGAATAAAATATCCATATACCATAATTTATTATTGTTCTTGGGCCATTTTATCCAAAAAGACATATTAAACAAAGAATTTGTTTTCCACCCATATTTTCTTGGATTGAGAAAGGATAGAAATTACAAATTTAGAAACCCAAATCTCTTTGGGAAACCAAAAACTATCTGCACTAAATTTTGAAAAAACAATTGTGAAAAGGTAATATTTAACTTCATGGAATTATGGTTTTTTTTAAATTTTAATCATTTTCATAATTTATAAGATCACTAAAATTAAAAAAAGTAATTTTTTACGGATTTTAATTCTTGGAACTATGTATAAAATATTTCTTTTAAAACATTAGTTTTTCCCCTTGACTTCTTATTCCAAATATATCATTAAATATTTTATTGTTACCAAGAATATGATTTAAATAATTGTCACATTTTTTAAATACACTAGTAGAAAACTTAATATCATGATATTCTTTTTATGAAGTTTTTCTTTAATAAAGCTTTCAATTTGATATTCTTTTCTAGAATTTTTTGAATTATCTATAAAATTTAGAAAGCTGGAAATTTGAATTAGAAATAATTATAGATTTTTTTAACATATGATTTTGTTATCTGAATTTATTTAAAATTCCTATCATCCTTTGAAGTTGATATTTTAAAAAAATTGCATTCATAACCAGCCTATATTCTCCACCTTTACATTCCTTCTATTCCTCATACATCATCTGAGTATTGGTAAATTATTTTTTTAAATTTTTGCCTCCTTAGATTGTTTGATAACTGCTAAAATACCACTCCATTCTGGTGGTAGTATCCTAATAACATTTAGTCTGTTATCTAGTTGAGTAATATGTGTCCCTGGAGCAGAAAAATTATTTAAAATTCTATAATTATTTCATTTTATTGTGTGATACTCTCACCATCCATCATTCTATAATTGTGAAACTTTGTTTTGGTGGTATTGTATCTATGAACCAACATGTTATTTTTTCCTTCATAAGCAATTTTTTTTTTATTAAAAATCTCAAAAACTATTTTTCATTAATAACCCCTATTAACAAAATAATCTACTAATACAGAGATTATAGATATCATAACTTATAATTAAAATCCTAATCTGTTTCGGTTTCAACATACCTTGTTCGTAGTTCTGTCTTCAAAATTTAATAAGTATTCACATCTTTGTGACAAACCTTCTTACCAATGTTCTTTAAACATATAAACATATATTCCTTAAAATATATACAACTTTAACCATTAAAATAAGGTTCTCTGACCATATACATTCATTCCCTATTTAATGTTATTGAAAAAACTGTTGAACATATATTTAGATTTCATTTTTTACTATTGAAAGCTCATGAGTCACAAGCTCGGATTGAAAATGTTAATAGAGACTAGCCATAATAAGACTCAATAAGGTAGAGTGTGAATTGAGTTCTTTATATTTTCAATAACATAGAAAATATCCATATCTTGTTTAGAACTAACTTCTATATTTTTATTTAATAAAACAAGTAGTTAAATTATATCAAAAAAAGAAAAAATGACACAGATATATTTATAGTGGTCTTGAGAATAAAAGTCCCCTTGTTCACTCCACCGCCACTCGTCTCTATGAGTGTCATGATATTCACAAGTCTATTAATTGTTCTGGGGACTTCTAATAAGATTTCTAGGGACTACACAATTGAGTGAAAATAGTACACGCTTTTTAATAGAATATGTGCTTTCAACTAGCCTGAAAAAATATTTTACAATCCACCATATTCAATGGTTATTTTACTAGAAACCATTAAAATGAATGATAAAACATAAAGAGTTTTTAGTTTTTAGATCATAGCTACAATAAACACCTGAAAAAACAAAATATATCTAAAAGAAAATATATATAGTGTAATAATCTCCAAGAGATTTTTCCTACCAATGGAAATATTGATAATAAACATAGATGATGAAACATTAATTGTTATTCATTTCTGTTTGTATAGAAAAAAATACTTTCATTGTTGATGTTTTAGAATATAATTCTATGTATTTTATACATTCTCTTATTCAATTAACTTCTCATGCATAAGTCCATGCTTTCACTCTCATAGTAGAAAATTCATGCACTCATTATTTTAACACATTAAACATGATCCATAAAATAATTTGGATTAGTGAAACATATTTATACTTTAAATTACTAAAATATAGAGGAGAAAAATAAATTATATCATCCTCTTTCTTCTATCTCAGTACATATTTCTTGTATTGTTTGATTTTATCTTAGTGGGTGATTCAATCATTTAATAATTGTACAGAAGCATTAAAAACACCACTCAAGTTATTAAATGGTAAAAAATTCCAAAAAGAAACATGAATTAACCAATTTTTAGAACTAAATAAACATATCCAAATTACCAAACTAAAAACATATATCTGATTTTAATATTTGAATCCATGTAGCTAATATTTCTTCACGTATCCAAATTTAATCACGTCGGAATTCCATTCATGTATCTGAATCTGATGTGGTTGATTTGAAATGATGTAATAATTTTCTTCACATAGCTGATTCACCAATACTAACATTGCTGATTGAAGGGACGTAGCTATTTAACCATGTTGGAGATTCACATAACTGTTTTTGCTCACATTACTAATTTATGCATCGAATTACTCACAAAGGTGATTGCTTGTGTGGGTGATCCTGTTGATTTAGGCCATTTACATTTAGGAAAATTTTAAAAATAGTAAATTGACTTATTCATTTCCTTCATGTATGAAATTACTCAATGTTGCTGAATTTCATTAGATATGCATATTCTAGCCAAAACATCTAGAATCCATAGTAAAGAGAAATTAACTTCCAAATACATAAGAATAATATAAAACCAAATAAACACAATTAAATATAATACCATCAGTAAATTTTGAATGATATTTAAGGTAATAAAAACCTAAAGTACATGGAATATGATTGATCAATATTACGATTCTAACTACCTTATCCTATATCTCTTTGAATCTATTTCAGAATTCATTATTTTATCCCAAAAGATATGGATGAGGAATAATTTAGGAAACTCATGATGGTGTTTCATTCCTTACCACTTTAATGTTTATCATTTTAATGTCTATGAAGATTAAATCATTCTCAATCCTATACATTGATAATGTTGTCTGATCTTTTCCACTCATTTAATATGCCACTTTATTCACCTTCCCATGATGGAAATGGATTAACTAGTCATAATCCATTATTAGAACTAATAATATTTTTTTCACATATTGATCTCCTTCTATGTGAATATATATTTTATGCTCTTATGGTCACTATATATATCATACATTTCTTTATAGAGATAATGCCTCTATATATTAAACACAGTGATTAAAGTATCTAACTTCAGGCCATGTGTTGAATAATTTTTATCTTAAACCTCAAACCATAATGATGCATAGGCTATCAATTTATCATTATATGTGAGTAGACAACCAAAATCTTTGTTGAATAATAAATGTAAATCAAAAATTCTTCCCCACTATTGGGTAGTTTGATTTTAGGTATTGTAGTTATATTCTTCTTTAGATCCATAATTATCTCTTCACATTCATACGTATAGACATACATCACTCCCGGACAACATATTTTTATTAGTGGGTTCTAAGGTCTTGATAATTTTCCTAAAAATTTTCGATAGTTCCTAGTAAATCTATAGAAAATAAGTTTTTCTATAGTATATTTTGGTCTATCCCATTCCTTAATAACATTAATTTTTAAATAACTTTTTGATATCTCTATACATGTGATAATAAGACCCATCAATAATACTTTATAATACCTCATTACCTTTATGCCAGGTAATTTTTAATATTTGTTTTGGATTCCTTTTCATTAGTGTAATAATGCCAAAAAAATGAATTGGGAGGATAACTGTGTTAGTGAATTCATGGATTTATAAGATTTTTCAGCTTAAACATTTTGTTTCCCTATTCGTTGGGAGATTACACATTGTGTAATGGGTGGAAAATCTATATAATGTCCACCTTGAAGATGTTGGCAACTAGATACATAATGTCAAATGATTACACTCGATGTAACAGGTTCACATAATGTAGTGGAAAATATCAGGGTTTTAATAAAAAGGTGTTTCATTTTTCAGTGAATCTAGACATTGTTGATTATACGATGTTTAATGGGATTAAATTCCATGTGAATGTCACGGGTTATGGGTTTCAAGGTGAAAAAATTTAATTTTCATTTCATTCCACATTAAGTGAATCTCTCATAACCTAGAGGTTACCCAAGGTGGTTATGGGCGACTCATTCCCTTCCAAGCCGCTTCATTCAATGATTGATCACTGTTGTGGTTTGGTTTCCTCTCTCTAGGTGTGTAATACTTATAGTTATTCATTATTTAGGTTATAGTTGTGGTATTTTCTGAAATTGAGTATGAATTTTGGATAAGATAGTGTTTTCTATCAATCCATTTTGATTTTCGATGCGTGCCTTGTCTTTTGAAGGTCGGTCTCTTGGTTTATGGTCACCATTGTTCAAAGAATCCTGTTTTATACTACATTGAGTTTGGTGTTTCAATTTAATGGGTTAATTATTTCAATTTAATATCATTATTTTAAAATTCCTTTGGGGGTTTCATTGATTTTAAGAGATTAATGGTTTCAGATGATTTCATGGAAAGAAAAACGATTTAAAAAAGGGGGTTTTCATTTAAAATGTATTTTAGTTATTGAGAAAAGGTTTTTCAAACTCTAAAGTTGATTGTATTTGATTTTAAAACGTTTTTTAAAATTATGAGGATTGTTTTGAAAAGAAATTTTTAAAATTTCTCATTGGGATCGTTTTGTATTTTGGGAAATAGACACGGGTAGCCTTAATGTGTGTTTGGAACCCCTGAGAGGTAACCTTTTTTTCTGATATCAACTGGAAGGACTCAATATCAGTATGATCCAATGTTATTCCTATTTAAGATTCTTGAGTATCTAGTACACATTTTATCATAGGCTAGATCCCAATATGAGATATTCATTTTCATTTATAGTTTTTATCACCTAATTGTTTTTATCATTTATTGTTGCTCATGTGTTTTTTTTGAGGTTGTGTCACCTATCTTCACCTGATAGGTTTATTCGTGTATATGTGATTACCTATTTACCTCTTGATGCATGGATATTATTTCCTATATATATCACATCTACCTATCTTATTTTTAGTTTTAGAATGTGAATGGATTTTTATAAAAACCAATAAGAATAAAGAAAAATGATTTATAAATTGTAATAATTTTTATAAATGTCATATAATTTTTTTTAAATATATATTTATATTTGTTACATTATTTATTTTATATCTTTTATAGAAATTGTGGGGGTATCCTATAAGTCTTTAGCTAACACCCTACCTATATCTTTTAGAATTTTTAGATGTTTTATTTAGAGGTTTTTGTGAAGGGAAGAGAATCTTGTTTCTTGTTAGCTTCTCTTATTTAAACTTGTTTCGGTTTGCGATATTCTCGAGGTGATTTTTGGTTATGTTGGGTTCGATATAATTAATTTTATAGCATGTTTTTTCTTGGATTATATTTATTTGTGGTGCCTTTTTTATTCTTCTTTCTACACTGGTTGTATGAAATTTTTTATTATATTCAAGATTGGATTCCAATATCCTGTTTTAATTATATTACATGATGGTCTGATTCATGTATATTGTCTAGGTTTCTAGGTTGGTTCATTAAAATTTGGTATCAAAGGGTATGGTCATCCCGAAGTGTGATAACACTACCTGAGTTTGTTTTTTTTTGTCTTGAATAGATAGGTGTACAGACCATTGGAATTAAATAGTAGGTGTGGAAAAGGGTCATAGCTTACTTACTTCTGGGACTAAAACAAAGTTTCCATGGGTGGCTGGAGACTTTTACCAGTTTCCATACTTGGAGTTTGAGGTTATTTGAATGAATTGTATGGGACGTTTATTTAAATTAACATTTACATGTTATTTTTTAGGTAAGGGTTTTTATGGATTATTTTAACTCTAAATGTTTTAAATATTTGTTATCAATACATAAATTTGGTCATGTGATTTTGGAATTTTATAGTGATTGACTATTTTTTGTCTCATGTTAGAAAATACCTCTGAGAAGGGAACTTCCGAATGTGATAGAGGAAGCTGCAAGACAGGTTCCACATGTGAACCCTGAAGTGGACCCAACATTGGTTGAAGCTATTATTTGTATTTTTCATTCTTTGGGTTAAGAGGGTATCTGGAACCCTGTATGTGGGGTGGATCATGTATTTAAATTTACTAATCAACATCCACTCGTCTTTCATGGTTAAAAATGCACCCATGAATCTAAAGAGTGGATTGAGAAGATAGATATGATCATCAACTTCTTGAAGACTCATATGGACTCTATGGTGGGTTTTTTCATGTATATTATAAAGGTATTAATTATAAGATATTGGTTATCTATTTTTAAATATTTGTTTCATGTAGATCTTCCATTGGATTCCTTCAAAAATGTATTTAAGTACTAGTTCTACCCTGAGACACTATGTGCAGAGAAGACCTTATTGTTTCAAACTTTAGAGCAAGGTGAGTATACCATTCTGGATTACTCTTCCCATTTTGATGAGTTGGTGCACCTGGCACTAAATCAGGTCACTAATGTGTAATTGTAGGCTTAGGGGTATTAGTTAGTAATGAGTTCGTACATTCAGTAAATGTTGATACTCACCTTCCTTCTAAAATGTGTGGATGTTTTTGGGAAGTAATATTTGTCTAAAGTAGACATAGCTTGGAGGATGGGTTTGTGTGGAGCTTTAGTTGGATCATTGGTTAGTCGGGGTGTATCTTCTAGCTAAAAAATAAAGTGTAAGAGTGGCCTGTGAACTTCAAGACTAGTTTCGAGGACTCTGAAAGGGCTGTATAAGGTTTTCTGCTACTCGTGTGGAGGCTTTTGTCAATCAATCCGAATTTTGTAGAGCCTCATATGAATTTTCATTTGTTTGGATTCTTTGAAAAACTCTATATTTTGTGAAATGATATCTCATGGTAGTGGGGAATGATCTAATATCAACACAGTTTTTGTAGTTTGGGGTAGATTCTTACAATGGTTTTGGTTATAATCCTTAGGCCAAGGAATATTTTCATGTGGTTAAGACCGAATGGCTTTATGAAATGGTGTACGTTTTGGAGGAATATGAAGCAGGGCTAGATACTATTATAGATTCCTTTTTTTCTCAATATCTATGGCTATAGGTTTTTTAGACACAGGTAGTACTCTTTATTTTATATCATCTATTTTATTTTACATGTTCGTTTTTCATTTAGATCTTATTTCATTCTTGTTTGAACTTTACATGCTATTGGGAAAGATGTTCGAAAAAGGTTTTACATGTCCCACGTTTTGGGTGATGATAGCTAACTATGAGGTGGTGGGGGACTTAATGGTTCTTGATCAAGACATCTTCAAATTGATTATTAGAATGGATTGGATGATTAGTGATAAGGACCTAATAGACTATTATCACCATTTAGTTTTATATTTATCTACTGATGGGGACACACATATTTTCAAGGGTGATTGAGACTATAGATCTTGAAGGGTAGGGAAGTTGTTCTTCATGTTAGAGTAATATCATGAAAATTGTTGAAGATGTTTCTAGATTTAGTTGACTTATTTTTTGGTGTCCTACTTCATTTAATTGTATTTTTATACACTAAGTTCATTATAATTATTTTTTTGATTTACCAGTATAGATTGAAGTCATGTTTACTATATACCTACTCCCTGGCATGATTCCCATTTCTATAACATCTTACCGTATGTCACCTACTGGTTTATTAGAGCATAAGGTGCATCTTTAGGACCTAGAGTATAAAGGATTTATTCATCCCAGCATGTCACCATGGTATTTTCCTCTCCTATTATCTAAGATATAAGATGATATCCTCAATCATTTTACTGATTAACAAATGTCTAATTGGGTTACTGTTGTGAACAAATATCAATTTCCAAGGATTGATGATCTCTTTGATCAGCTTAGAGGTCTTCAATGGTTTTCTAGGACTGAACTAAAGTTAATGAATTATAAAAAAATAGTTGGATATTATGATATTCCTAATACATAATTTATTAGTTTATATGGTCATATTTAGTTGTTTCTTATGTCGTTCGGTCTCACTAATGCTTATCTGGTGTTTATGGATTTTATGAACAAAAAATTCCTCAGTTCTTAGAAACATTTATTGTTGTTTTTTTGGATGATATTCTGGTGTAATTTATGTTAGATAAGGAGAACATGGGCCATTTGGATATTATTCTTCAATCATTAATGGAAAATTTTCTAGATGGTAAGATCCTCATGTGTGAGTTTTCGATCTAGTATGTATATTTTTGGGGCATGTGATATTTGTGAGGACCTTATTAATAGATCCTGAAAGGGTATATGATCATATATATTGGGAGCATCCAATAAATATGTTTCAGATCTGAAGATTCTTTTTTTTTTGGTTATTATATGGATTTTTTTTAAGACTTATACAATCTTTCATCTTTGATGACATATTTATCCCATAAGTTTGTATAGTTAGAATATAATTACATGTGTTAGAGATCTTTTTAGGAGCTGAATATGAGGTTTAATTGACTACTATTTTTTATTCTTTCGGAATCAGGATCAGGTTATGATGTTTTATGAAATTTTTTTGGTATGGTTTTGGGATTTGTCTTTGTACATAAGAAAAATAGAGTGGATTATGGCTCACTCTAGTTAAAATATCATGAGAAGAACTTCACTACCCAAGATCTAGAGTTAGAAGCAGTTATTCATCATCTAAAAACGTGGTGTAACTTTCTATTTGCGAAGCATTTTTTGATATATTCTGATCATAATAACATGAAATATATTTTTTCTTATTAGGATATGAATTTTTGAAAGATATGATCGATAGATAATCTTGATACTTTTTCTTTTAATATTTATCATACACATGGTAATTGGAATCTTGTTGCTGAAGCATTAAGAAGAAAATTATAGAAAAGATCCATGAGGGGATTTATTGAGGAGTTGTCTCGGATGAGTTTATTTGATGATATTTTATTGGTAGTGTAAGTGGTTTGTCAAAATATGTTCTTGTTTTAATGAAACCTGAATCCTATTTTGAGGATCTATTTTGGAACAATAAGGTGATAGACACTGAGTGGAACCACTTCAGTGAAATCCTTTATAGAAGGGAAAGCTCAAGTTAGTGGTCTCAATATCCTAGTAAAGATTTGTGCTTCTCTAGTAGGTTGGTTTTTCTTTTTTCCTTGACATTGGAGTTTTTGGATAGTGGAAATTGTTCTTTTTGGCCTATGTACCCTTGGGATATCATGATGTATCCTGACATGATGTTGTGGTATTAGAGGCATTAGATGATATAGTCGGTAACAGATTTTTTCACAGAGTGTCTTAAATTTCAAAGAATTAAGGTGGATCACTAGAGAATTAGGGGATTGTTATAACCCTTAACCAATCTGGTATGAATGTTTGATGATATTTCCATGGAATTCATAAATTTTTTCCTCAAAATCATATTGTAAAGGATTTGATTTGGGTGATCATTGATCGAATCTCTAAATCTGCACATTCCCTTCTTTTAAAGGATACAAAAAAAAAGTTGAACAACTTGGGGACTTATACGTATGAGATATTGGGAAACATATTGGGGTTCCCTCCACAGTTGTTTCTGATAGGGTCCCCATGATCACATATAGGTTTTGGAAGGATTTATAGGGGGAAATGTCTTCCAAGATAATATTGAACATGGATTATCATTTATTCATGACTTGATAGATAGAGAGTGATATATAGGTTCAAGAGAATATGTTCAAAGCTTGTGTGATTGTTTTCATTGGATTTTAGGAAAACAATTTTCCTTTGGATGAATTTTAATATAAAAATAGATATCAGGATTCGATTAGGATGTCACCACAAAAGGCTTTGTATAAGCAACCATGTAGATCCCCCTTATGTAGGGAAATGTTGGGAGAGTGGTCCATGGTTGGGCTGACTATTGTTCATGATATGATAGAGATAAATTAGTTCATCATGGGGAATTTGATCACAGAACATATTCATTTTAAATATTATAAGGACAATCACCATAAGACGATATAGTTTGAGGTTGGTGATTGGGACTTTCTCAGAGTTTTACCTCACTTGGGACATCATCAGTTGGGTAAGAAGGGTAATGTTGGAACTGATGTTTTTGGGCCCCTTTAAGATCATTGGTTGATTATGGAAGGTGGCCTATTGTTTGGAATTTCAATCTTTCTTGACCTATATTCATGATTTGTTTCTTGTTTCCCAGTTTAGTATATATATAAAAAATCCATCCCATTGATTATATGAGAGGATGTTTATATTGAGACAAATACGAGTTTTATGGAGAATCCAGTTCAGATTACAGATCTCCAGGATAAGGTACATCATTATAAAATGACCCCTATCCCTGGTACAATATAAGTGTGAATAGGATATCCACATGAAGTGGGAGTGGAATTCATTGATGAGGAAGTATTTCCATTCTATTTTTTAGGATCTATAATGTTGAGGGTTTTTGGGGGTAGAATGAATTTGTGTTGGGAAGATTGTAACAACCTATTAAGATTATATCTACTATGTGTTAAAAACTGTGGGTAGATTCCATTTTTATTGGATTAATAATTCTCAAAATGAATTTTTAGGAAACCTATGATGGTGATATTAAAGATTTGTTGGAATTTTCAGCTTTAAATTGTAGTTTTTGATATTTATAGGATGATTAAACATTTTTTAATGGGAGTACACATAGTGTATTCTAGGATGAAACAATTTACTGGATACATATAATGAGAGGTTTCCACAATATTTAATAGTTTCTTGTCATACAATGGAAAATATATGGTTTTAATAAAAAGTCGATGTGTTTTCCGACAATTAAATTATTTTTGGATTACAGGACATGTAATGCGATTAAAGGTCCTTTAAATGTCACGAGTTGTGGTTTTAATAGTGTTATATGGCTTATTTTTATTTCATTCCATTTAAAACCAATACCCCGCAACCAAGTGCTTACCCTAAATGATTTAGTGGGAATCCTTCCCTTTCAAAATGCTTTGTTAAAAAATTGACCAATGTTGTGGTTTGGTTTCTTCTCTCCATGTTTGTAATACTTATGGTTCTTCCTAGATATTCATTAAAAATATGGTTCTGGCTGCACTGTTTTATGGATCCATGACCAGATAGTGTTCTTTATTAATCCATTTTAGTTTCTCAGTGTTCCTCATCTTTCGAAGGACGCTCTCTTGGTTTCTAGTCACCATTGTCAAAATATGCTAGGTTTCTTCCATTTAGAGGTATGTGTTTCTATGAAATGGTTCTATTTTTTCAATTGAGTGTCACTGTTGAAAAAAATTGGTTTATTAATTGATTTTAAGTGATAAGTGGTTTCAAATAATTTATCGGAAAGGAAAATGTTTTCAAAAATGGGTTTTTCTTTGAAAATGGATTTTCCTGATTTAGAAATATGATTTAAAACTCCAAATAGGATTGGATTGGATTTGAAAACGTTTAATGAAATTGTGATCAGGGTTTTGAAATGAAATTTGGAAAATTTCACATTAGAGACCTTGGGTGCCTTAGGAAAGATACATAGGTAGCCTCAGTGTCTTCTTGGAACCACTAAGAGGTATCCTTTTTTATATCATCTTATAGGATTAGATATTGGTTGGATCCAATTTTATTCTTTTTTAGGCATTATGAGTGTCAAATATGCATTTTACCATAGGGTAAATCCCTATTTCCAAATCAATTTTTTTCATTTATGGAAATTTATTATATGATTTATTATCATGGATTCTCTCTCATAGGTTTCTTATACGAGGCTGAATCACATAGCTTCACATGATAGGTTTCTTCATTGATATGAATTTACCTATTTACCAATTTATGCATGGATATGCTTTCATATTTAAATAAATTCTACTTGTCAATTTTCAAGTTTGATAATATGAATGAATTTTATAACAACCAATGGTGAAAAATATGGAAATGATTTATAAATGGTGTGAATTTATGAAAATTATTTTTAAAACCATTTTGTTTTAAAATAGATAATTGTTTCATTATTGATATTATACCTTGTATAGAAACTGTGGTGGTTCCTTACTGGGGTTTATATCACACCCAACATGTTCCTTTGAGAATTTGAATATGTTATATTGCTTGATTAATGTTAAAATAAGAAAATATTTTAGTATGTTGGCTTCTCTTGTTACTATTGCTTTCTGTTTGGGTTTGTCTAGATATGAGTTTTGATTATGCGGGGTTTCATATACTTTTTTTAACCTATTTTTTCATAGATTGTATCAATTTGTTGTATGTCATCTATTTAAATTTTTACTATTATTTTATGTCTTCTTTTTCTTTTATTCATGATCGGATTATATTGTCATTTGTTACCCATATTACGTGATGAGATAGTTTAGGTAGCTTGTCTAGTTAACCTAGGTCGGTTTGCTGCATATATGATCCATCTGAAACTAACAATTACTGCATTATTCAGATAACTTAGACTCTAAAAATGATTATTTTGTGCTTCCTTGATTTTTAGCATATAAGAATATCATATATAAATATGAGCACAAATCTATTTGGGGTAATATATAAATAATATATTTATTATTTCCATGAAGATCACTAGAGAATTTTTTAGTCCGAATGACATGTCTATTAAAACATAGTTGTCATACCTCCTATTAAAGGAGGTCTTAGGAATATGATCATTCTTCACCTTCAACTGATGGTATCCCAATCAAAGGTATGGTTTAGAAGAGTATTCATCTATACATTACTGATAGAAAAAACCATCAATTTGTAGGTAGGGGATACTTTTTCTTTTTATTTATCGTGATCATGTTGTGTTCACAGTAATCAATTCATAGAAACATCAATTTATCTTTCTTCTTGAAAAAGATAACTGGTTCATCCCATGGCGAATCACAAGGAGGTATGAAACCCCTGTCAAGATTCTCTTGTAGTCTCTTCTATAGATATTCCAATTAAATGGGGTTTATTCTATAAGGATTCTTAGATAATAATAAATATCCAAGTATAAGTTTAATTAATAACTCACCCAATCGGTCAGGAGGAAGTCTAGGTAACTATTTAGGGAATACATCAACATATTACCTTACAATGGGAATGTCTTATATGATCTATATATTATAGATTACAGGGAATAATTATACTTATTGGTGAATAGGTTTAAAATGGTATTCATAATCCTCGTTACTCTTTTAAAAAACATGAGGATGTTTTAGGACAAGTAATGTTATAGTATTCTCCCAGTAGATGACGTGGGATTTATATAAAGATAACTAGTCCATTAATAATAAAACATAAAATTATAATATATTGAATATGAAAAGGATTGCTGAAATATTAATCATATAGATATTTTTTAGTGAGTATATATATAATTTATATGAAATGATTTCATGATTTCTCATCTTTAGTGATAATTTAACTTATATGATTTTTGGTGGTGTTTGAATATTTCTAATAAAATGAAAAGACATGATAGAATGCATAATACTATAATTATATAAGATATATGAAGTTAATTGGTGGATATGAATAATACCTCCCTCTATTTTATTATTGTTCTAATCATTTTATAAAACCATAATAATGTTAAGTATGAGAATACATTGACTGATAATCGTATAAAAGGAGAAATTTTAGAAAAACTTTTATAACCCATAAATAACATACATAACATATCTAGATAATTTTTAGGTTTTTATCCAAGTTATCCATGGTTTATTTCATATCATTAAATTTTTTAGTTCTCTTTTAATTCACATTCTTCTTCCTTCATAATGGTTCATAAAAAATTTGTGATTAACCAAGTAATATCCTTCAAGAGTGTCTGCATAGAAGTATGGTCTTGATAATAATTTTCATGCACCAGGTACAGTTATATTAAATACGTAAAGATCCCTTTTAGGGTAATTAACTCTAGGTATATATTTTCCAAAACCACATTCAATTTTTAGTATCTAGGAAGGGATAAATTCACTCAAAAAACCGCAGACTAAAAAATTCACCAAAATATCAAGATGTTATCCTATATTTATTTTTCCCTAAAATTTTCACTAATTTTATCTCATCATAATATATAAAAATATGTATTAATTCGTTTTATACCAAATATAGTGAACTAATACTTAAAACACTTTATTTTTTAATTTTCCACATATATTTACAAAAAATAAAAACTGAGGATCTTGAGATCTAGTGTATTTTTTATGATTTGATACATAAATTAATATTATTAAATATAATAAGGAAATAATTTTTTAAAACTACATATAGTTCTCTTAAATCCCATAAATCTTATAAAACTATATATTCTACCCTTGGGAAAATACATGAGGAAAATGTTATGTTGGGAAGCCCATGTAGGTGAATAATCCTAAGAATAAAACATAACATTATTATTAAGAGAAATAACATGATATCGAAAATACAATGATCATACGCATGGAAACATGGAATAATTAAATGAAATAATAAGATCATGAATAATTTAATACATGGAAACAACATAATACATGAAATTATAAACATAAGTTAAGAAAAAATCCCATGTCCATCATCATAAAGTCAAAAAAGTCTAATGGTAGATTAGGTTCACTCCCTAATAATGTGAATTTCATATCATGAGAGATAAATATTTAATCAACTCATTTGAGGGATAAATAATCTTTTCCCACCCTTCACATAATGAAAATAATATAAACATTTTCCACATGTGTAAAAGAAACCATTCATAAATCACAAGCATAATCATACCCATTGTAATGATATGGAATTTATAATTCCTATTCAAATAATAACTAAAGGATAAATCATAAAAATTTATAAATTAATATGGAATTAAAATTTTTTATACTTTCTTAATATAATAATATACATGTGTTTTGAAAATTGAGTTCTGCTGTAGAAAATTCATGGGAAATATCTAGAGAATAAAAAATAAAGATGAACTACCTATGGGGAGATTTTATTAAATAATATAAGGATATTTTAAAGAAGTAAAGAACTAATTATTTACCATAAAAATACAATTAACCCATGTGTTGAATCCATAAAATAATGAGTTTTTATGAATCTATTCACGTTTTATAAACATTATATATGGGTGATTATTTACATGAGATAAAAAAATTAGAAAGTTTACTTAAATAATGTTTACATAAAAGTGGGAATTTAAAATGGGGCTAAAAAATGTATTTTCCTAGAAATAAAGAATATATGTATATATGTATATATTTAATTTAAAGAAATTCAAAATCATAAGATTTTTATTATAATAATATTACATAAAAGAGAGAAAAAGAAAGAGAACATGTAATTGGAATGTAACGAGGGCGGTACAGATAATCCCTTACATTGTTTTTGAATTCAATATTCACTTGTGATTAACTTAAATAATAAATATATTATGTTCATAAAATATATACAAAATTAAATTATCCATCTATAGAATTTTGTTTTACTTTCCATTTAGTATGTTTATTTTTTTAATATAGTCTCTACTTAAGCGAGTTACTTACAGTTGTAAGGTTAATTTATTTATAAAACATTTGGTTTGTTGATCATTTTCAAATTTATTAAAAAAAAGCATAATGATATCCATAATTATAGAGGTTTTTATCTTTAATTATTCCATTGGAAAAAAATTTATTCATTTTCAAAGGTTATCAAAAAGTATTCCAAAATTATAAAAGGTCCCATAATATGTCCATTTATGAGGGTTAAAGTTACAATGATCATTTCTTGTTATCCACACATAAATAATTCCCAATATAAAACATCCAAAATATTAATGGTTTCAAAAATATAATATTTATATACTAAATACATTTGTATAGTTATAAATGTTTCGTGTTCATGGAAAACAAATAACATGCAATTTTGTGGAGGCGGTAGACTGCATGTATGCATGAATGCAACATTATTTTTTTATGGAATGGGACATGGTAAGAAATTAAATATTTATAATTTTACAATTATATTAGTTTCATGAATATAATATTTTATAACTATATAACCATTTTGAACCTTCTATTTAAGGAGGTGATCATAAATTGAACACGTTGTTAATGGAGGCAGGAGTACACACATACACATGATGACATTTTCATTTTACTCAACAATTTTGGAGGAATGTATAAAATGAATATCCCATTAGTATAATAAAACTGAGGCATATAAGAAATTATATTTTTAATATACCATCATGTATAGAAGGCAATTTAGGGGTGTAGAATACAAATGGTGTTGTAGAAGATGGGATGCGATTATTACCTCTCCCTTGGAAGTTATCCCTTTGGTAACTCATTAAGGATCAACGGTTTTGTATTTTCATGAGAAAAAGGATTCAAGGAATTGGTGAGGGTGTTTATGAGAAAATATGGATGTTTTTTTGTTGATCCAAATCATTAAAATGTGTAGATAAATGGGGATCATATGATCCTCTTTTATATGTAATGATAGTGGTTTTTTTGTAATATTTAATTAATTTTCAATAATGTCATTCCTTTATTCAAAGAGAAATGATCAAAAAATGTAAAATAATGGTGTGGATAAATAGATTAGATTGATATTACATCCATTACCCAATATCATACATTGTTTTCATCCCTTTTAACTATGTTAAACCACTTTCACCCTAATTTACCCTTACCAGGGTAACTCCATTTTCGAATCAATTTATAATTTCATGAAAGAAAATTAAAATTATGTTTTTTTAATATTTATAACATGAATATTTAATGTATGCAAATAATTTTATTAAATAATAGTTATTATATTTATATTATTTTATTTTATTTTTACTGCAAATAACGTGTAAAAACTATTTCGTAGAAAAACGTTCATTTTAAACTTAAAAATTATGCATGGGATAAGATTATTAATTTTTTCTTATTTCCAAGACATGTAATGATTTAATATTAAAAATTAATATCTATTTTAATTAAATCTGAAAAAAATGTAACCAAAATAACATTTAATTAAATGAATAGACAAAACTAGTTTATTTGCAAGATTTATAATATTATTCTTGTTTTTGAATGTTAAATATAGGTTTTATTAATATTAAAAATATATTTATCATCCCTGAAATTATTTCATAATGAAATATTTTATCAACTAATAGGTTTTATAAAATTATAATCCTCTCTTATATACTAATAATGTAATAAAATTCACCCAATGGTAAAAACTATACTTTTCACTATTCATCAAAAAATCTATTATTTTAGAAAACTAAAAAAACTTAATCCTTTGAAAATTTTACCATTATGAATACCAGAATGGAAGGTATTTTATTATATTCAACTTATATAATTTATAGATACTTGTTTTTTATATATGTGATTAAAACACAATAAATTTTTTTGAAAATGCATTCTAAAGCATGAAAAATAACTACAAAAATATTACGTTCCCAATTAATGATAAGGTGATGTTAGTGAATATCATAAATATCAAATTATATGAAAATATATATATTCATAAAGTAAATTTCATTATATAATTTCTGGTTCATCACATTCTCCCCCCTTAAAAAATATCACCCCTTAAATTTCATCCCATAAACTAGGGTGAAAAATTGTGGGTACTTTTATTTAATTTCATATTTAGGTTATAAGGTAACAAATACCTACTTATTAGTTTGAAAATTTTATTTGACTATGTGAGTTTTATTATTTCATAGAAATTTGTATATGTTGTCCATGATCATCGTCGGTTTCTACTCTAAAGAGATGTCCCCCTCCAACTCTGCCACCTCTATAATCAATACATGTGAGGGATCTATTATTTGTATCCTCAAGAGGGATACATGTTAAAAATTATGTAACATTGATATGGTTGGTATTATCACTAAAAAATATTCCAATATTATGATGAGATCATAAATCTCAAAGGGTCCAATGTATCCTGGATATATCTTACCCTTCATCCCAATCCTTATGAATCTCGTCCATGGAGATATATAGAGGACCAATTTTCACTACCCTTAAACTCTAAATATCATCGATGGTTATTAGTGTAAATATTAATTCATATTTTATTTCTTATACTATATATTTAAACAGTCATGATATTATTTTCCATTTCTTCAACCATCTTAGTTTCTTGATATTTTAATTCACAAACTTTATCCCAACCCATATGTCTTCGATATATATTCTCATAGAGGGATTCATATAAAGAAATTAGAATGCTTTAGTTAAAACTATTTTTTATAAGGACTTGACCAATATATGATATTGATATTTGCCTCCCATGAATCCCATAAAGAAATAACTACACATATCCTTATGGGCTCGGATAATTCATTCAAATTTCTCATTAGTCTTGGAGTGATAGTTCATATGAAAGTTCAAATTTTTGTTTAAAAAATATAGATGGATATTCCAAAACATTCATTTGATCCTTATATCTCAATCAAATATAATAAATAATGGTGTTAAATGAAACCTTATCACATATCTAATGTATATATTTTAAATTTTATTGAGCGTGAATCCCTCTCAAATGGAAATGAACTAAGAACTTTTTTTCAAGATGGTCCAACATAACCAAAATAGTATTGTTCCATTCAGAGGCCTTTTTAAGACCCATGAGTTTTTTAATATATTTATTCTCTCCCATTTTCATAGAAGTATGGTAAATTGTTGCATCACCCCTTTGGATTTTAACTCTAAATATTCACTTGCTGAAACACCAGAAACATTGATGTAGATTCTGTAATCATTATCTTTATTTTGTCATAAGAATAGTGTTCTTAGTGATATATATACCTCATTTTATTTTCTAGATGGACATATAATATTGATCTATAAACTTTACTCAATAAGTTCTTATTTATCTCCATCTTTAATGGAATGAAAATTCACTTACAAACTATCACAACTCCATCAACATCAAAGTTTCACTCTAATTAATTTAATTTTTTGAAGTATTAACCTTCTCCAATATCTCCACGTTACTCTGTTGAAATTTATTAATTTTTTAGAAGGTTGGTTTGGAAAATATATTCAGAAAGGTTTTGAGGTTTTCATTTCTTTATGATTTTCATGTTTATCCTTTACATTTCCAAGAATATTATATCCTTATAAACCATCATCATTGATAATTTTTTAAGATATTTTAATCTTCGTGAATCTACCACTTTATTAGTGATATTTATTACCTTTTATGTGAATATATTTATGTATTATATTATATTATGATACCCCTTATTGAGATATTTCATCCATATCTTCAACAAAAATATTAACAAAACTAACCATAGGTTATGCGTTAGATAACTATTTTCACACCTTCAATTGTATCAAAGTGTAGGATATCAATTTATAATTCTACTTGAGTACAAATAATCATACTTTTTTTCAAGAATAACATTAAATCACAAATCATTCCCCACTTATGGGTAGTGTGAGTACTGGTGTAGTTTTTAACCTATTCATTAGATCAATGAATGTATATTCACATTCATCCATCAAAACATGTTTCACAACCTTCCAAGTTAGTTCATTTAGTGGGTTTAAAATTATGAAGAAGTTTCTCACAAATTTCCAATACTATTGAGCTAATTCATTAAACTATATATTTTTTGTAATATATTGTGTTCTAGTCCATTCCCCAATCAAATTATTCTTTATAGTGTCCATTTATATCCCTTTACATGTGATAACATTACATAAGAATGATAATTGATCCATGAGAAACTCACATTTACTATATTTTTCATATAACTTCTTTTTTATCTTAGTCTCAAACAATGTAATCATATTATCCTCTTGTTCCTCTAAAAGTCACTGTCATGGGAACTCTCAAATGAAGTTTGATGTTTTTGGGTACTTGGGTATATTAGAGTGGCTGACCAAGGTCATCTCTCAAAGGAGGAAGTAAATTAAAACAAATTCTTAAAGTAATTGTAGAAATAAAACAAGAGATAATAAAAAAACTACATGAAATGATGGTGTTTTTTATCATTAATAAAACTATAAGATGTTTTCAAGAAGAAGATTTCATTTTTTTGTTTTTATTTTTGAAATGAAGTTCGGTTAAAAAGAAAAAACAAGAAGATGTTTTCTTAGAAAATATTTTAAAAGTTATAATAGATATAACTCTACCACTTCAATCAATTATTTATCATTATCATTTAAATTATCATACAATTAATTATAATTAACAAATTTTTTAACCCTCGAACCCAAAGGTAGTTAGCTTAACTATAAAGATGAAATTACATAAACCATAGGCCAGCTTCGGAACACGAAATCGTAGCACCCTTCTTTGATTGATGTTCTTAGGTTAGCTTATAGTCAGTGGTTAATTAGATCACATATCCACTTTCTAAATGATGATTAATTGAGTTTAGGTATAATATTTTAACTCTACATATTTATCTCGTGTGGTCATGTATTACCTATTACGTTCGCACTCTCACAATCTACACAACTTCCTACCTCGCATGTTTTTGGGTCAATTATTCAATTTCTTGCTTAGTTTTATTTAAATAAATAACTAAATTAATATATCATATTATGTGAATTAAATTATCTCATTTATTCAAAATAAATGAATGAGTAAGCTAATATGTAGATCGATTACTAAGAAAACTACTATTCCATGGGCTGGGTAGTCATCATAGAAACGTTTTGATTTCACAAGAGTTTAGAAAGGGTATAACCCAATATTGTTTCTACTCTTGAATTATATCACAAATCGTAATATTAAGAGATGAATAAATTTTAACAAAACAAAAGAAAAGAGAATATATAAAAGTGAAACTAATATGTATATTATGAAAACACAAACATTGCAAAATGTGGAAGAAGAAGAACGCTTCGATAGAGGGATCCTTGCTTCAATAGATACCCTTATTGAATTGCTTAGAGAATTAGAGTGAAACAACTTATCCTATGCCCTATAATTCCTAATGCACGTCCCAACCCCTCCAAATAAGAAAAAAACTATTTCATGTAGTCGAAGGGAGGCTAGGTTTAATGAGGTTTCAAGTGTGGATGGGGAATCTCAGCCAAATATTTTAAGCCAAATTTCACTGCCCATGTGACCTCCAAAAAGCATCAACCGGTTGTACTTATAGATGAATGATTTGTGAAAAATTGGTTTGGTGATCTCCACTAGTTATTTGTGCCCAATCAAAGCTCGTACAAAGATGTTATGGCCCAAATATAGAACCAATGTCTAATCAGGTGGGTCTATCCCACCATTGACATTATGGTTAATTTAGTCTCAACAAATGAAAAATTTATCTCCAATGTCCTGAACAAGATTTGTAGACCATTATGTCAGGAACACAATTACAAAATTTGATGTTCAAATAATAAATATATAAATATTTAGTTTTAAAATACTATATTCCACCATAAAATGAAAAACTATAATTTCAATCAAATTTTCAAATGAATGATCGAATCCCAAATATTTTATAAAGAAAAATATTTAACACAATGTAAGGAACTTTTATCATTTATTATCAATAAAATATTC
Source organism: Viscum album (assembly GCA_963277665.1). Taxonomy (NCBI): domain Eukaryota; kingdom Viridiplantae; phylum Streptophyta; class Magnoliopsida; order Santalales; family Viscaceae; genus Viscum; species Viscum album. The sequence goes on from OY728130.1 coordinate 586,879,894, forward strand.
AACAAATTTTTTATCAACTATTTTAATGTATTTAATGATATCATCTATAAATACTACCAAAACATTATTGAGAAAATCTAAAAAGAATAAATTCATTAAGTTCATGAATATTGTTAGAGAATTAACATGTCCAAATAGTATAACTTTGAACTCATAGTTCTCACACATTGTACAAAAATAAGTCTTATGTATATCCTCATTCTTCACCGTTAACTGGTGATATCCTGATTGATGTTCGAATTTTGATAATTATTGATATCTCTTAAACTAATCAAGCAAGGAGATAATATGTGGCATGAGAAACTTTTCCATGATCAAAATCCTACTGATTTCACAAAAAATCAATACATAGATGCATAGACCCATCTTTCTTCTTGATAAAGATAACTGATGAACCATATATGGAAGCTCTTACACATACAAAACAATTTTATAGATTATATTATAGTTTATTCTTCAATTATTCCAGTTAAATGGTGACCTTTCTGTAATTTTTTTTGTATATTACTAAAGATCAAATTATAAGTACAATTGAGAACTCAGTCTCTTGATCAATAGGAAGACCAAGAAACTCCTTGGGGAATACATCTACATATTCCCTTATAATGGTCATGGCTTCAAGTTTGGTATTATCCTTTGATTAAATTATGTACATTAGATATGATTACACATAAGCAATCAATATACATGTTGTGGATTCGGGATATGGAAAGTGATTTCTTTCTCTTGGTAGTTGATATGGAATTTATACAACGATAGCATTCCATTCTTAGTATTGAATTGAATTCTAATATAGGTAGTATTCAATTTTTTCCTACAAGATTAATCCCATATAGATTTACTGGAGAGGATTTATATAGTTCATATGCAACGATTACACCTTTATCCATCATTACTGATAATTCAACCATCATTAATTGTGGTGGTATTTGAATAGGTCTACAAAACATAATAAATATGAACATATGATTATAAATATAATAATATAATATTTTTTAAGTTACCAATTGTATATTAAACATTCATATCTATATTTTATACTGTTTCTAATAATTTTCTAAAACCATAATAGTGTTATGTACAAGAATTATCTAACTAATAAGAAAATAAAATGGTAACTTTTAATATAGAATGGATAATAGATAACTTACATATATACCATGTATTAGAAATTTATAGGCATAAATATAGGTTTTATATGGTTTATTTCTTATTAATAAATTTCATATACCTTGTTATTCTTAAAATTTACATTTGTAATGGTTTCTAAAAATTATGTGGATAATTAATGAATATCCTCCTATGAGTTAATGTCCTTGTGTTCTATCATGTAACCATTTTTCATGTACTATATATAGAACAAATTAAAACCCAATGAGACCTTTTGGGTTAATTAACACTAGGTACATATTTTCCATAACCACATCAATAGTACACTATCATGAAAATGATATATTTTTTTGGAAAACAATGCTCTCAGAACATTATAATGTTTTTTCAAAATTATCTTATGATTAGGAATATACCTATAGTTTTCGCTAATTTTATCTAATAATTATCTTCAAAAATAAATATACATGCCTATGATTGCAAATATAGGAACCAAATTCATAAAAACACATTATTTCATAGTTTTCCATATAAATTTCTAATAAATAAAAACCAATGATATAGGGGTCTTGTGTATTTGAGTGATTTAACAAATAAATACATCATATTAAATTTAAAAAAAAATTATTTTAAACTCCAAATAGTTCACTTTATTCTCATAAATATACTAAAACTACATATGATACCCTAGGGAAAATACGTATGGAAAATTGTGATCTAGAAATCCAAGTAATGGAATAAACATCAAAATAAATCATAACATGATAGTTAAGAGGCATAACATGAAATCATAAAGATAAAAATAATTACCATGGTATAATGGAATAAAAAATGAAATCATATGATCATTGAATCTTTGAATATATAGAAACAACATAATACATGGTATCAAACATATAATTCATGTTTCACTCCCAAAACCATCATCATAAAGTGTACAAATTCCCATGATGGATTCGGTTCAAATTCAAATCCCTTAAATAACATAAATTGAAATATAAATCATTACCCAATACATTGGAGGGAAATATAATTCCAATACATCCCTAAATATAATTAAAATCATATATATGCATTAAATATAATTAAAACAAACCATATTTAAATTATAAGCATGATTAAACTCATGGGAATGAAGTGGGTTTCATAATTATGATTTGAGGCATAACCAAAGGATAAATCATAAGGATTCTCAAAAAAATAATGGTTTATATATTTTTAGACTATTTAAATTGAAAAATGGACATAGTACATGAATATGGAGTTCTATTATAGAAAATCCATGAGAATATTTAGAGAAGAAATAATAAAAATGAACCACTAGGGAGGAGATTTTGTGAAATAACAAAATTATATTTGAGTGCAATAAATACCTTATTATTCTCCATGAAAAAAATATTTTAACCAATAGTGTTATATATATAATGATGAGTGTTTTTAAAAGCTATTAATTGTTTACAAACATTTTATAGGTGTGATGCTTGACATGAGACAAGATATTGGAATGTTTCCTTAAACCGAGTTTACTTAAATTGGGAAATTAGAAGGGATATAAATAAAAGATATAACACCAGAAATGAAAATATAATTAAACATTACTATATGTGTGGGGAATATAAAAAATATATAACACGTTTATAAGATTAGTATTGTGTAATGTGGATAAAAACAAGTAGAACATGGAATTGGTAAGTAAGAAGGGTGGTACGAAAGATCTCATACCTCATGTGAACATTCTCTCTATAATTTCTCTTAACTACAGAAATAATTAAATTAATTTCATTAAATATATAAAAAAACGTTATTAATCTTTATTTATTTTTATAAGGTCTATGTATTATGTTTTTTAATTTATATTTAATATAGTTTATGCTTATGTCAGTTACCCAAGGATGTTTGGTAAATTTATTTAAAAAGAATTTAGTTTTTTGAAAGTTTCCATAGGTGTTATAAAATATCATATTGATATCAATACTTTTGGAGTTTTATTTACTTTACTATTACTTTATAAAAATGTTTAAATATATTGATAGGTTATGCCAAAAATTACACATATTATCAAAGGTGTCTTAATAAGACCTTTTAAGGTGGTCATAGGTACTATGACCATTTTTAGTTAATCAAACATATAGAATTTCCAATATTATACATCAATAATGTTAATGGTTTCAAAAATATTATTTTTAAGCACAAAATAAATTTCTTATGTGATCCATGTGATCCTTATTAATTAATGATGTTTTTATAATACCATCATGGATAAAGGGAACCTGATGGGTGTATAATTAGAAAATATATAGAGATGTTGTGTTGTGAGTATTACCTCTCCCTTAGAACTATTACCTTAGGTATCTTCTTTAGCCTTATTAGATAGGTATTTTGGTGAGAACAAGGATTCAGAAGATTGGGTAGGGTTTTTATTATAGAATAGGTTATATTTTCGGTTGATCAAATTTTTTTTAATTAGTGGATCAATTTATAGTAAATGAACTCCTTTTATATGTAAAGAGAGTGGAATTTATAGTAAAATATCTTAACTTCTCAATAATGTCATTCCATTATTCAAGGGAAAAGGATCTAAAATAGAAAATAATAGTGTGGGTAATGATACAATGTCAATCATCCCCCATCCAATATCAAATATTCTTTTCATTTTATTTTAACATTTCCACAATGGTAAACTACTTTTATCATAATGTTTCCTTATTACGGTTACTCCACATTCACCCTCAGTAACCAATTTTAATGATAATAATTAAAATTAAAATTATTTATTAATTTTACAATGATGATTTAAAATAATTAAATAATTGGATAATATAAAATTTATATGAGTTAGATGAATTATTTTTAGTATGAGCACACATAAAAGGTAAAATTTGTCTCTTAGAAAATGTTAATTTGTAACCTAAAATGTCAGGGTGGGATTAGATTTTAAATTATTTATTTATTTTAAGGAAATAAATTACTTTAGTTAAAAAATATTAATAGTTATGTGTCCTTTAAATCAATACTAAACGAGATTTTAAGAAAATAATTTTTTATTAATTGAAAATACCAAAAAACTGATTATTATAAATAAAATATGTATTTTGTTTTATATAGTTAAACATAGGTTTCACATGTTTTAAAAAAAATAACTTTAACCTGAAACAAATTATTACAAAAATGAATATGTAATGAATTATGTGTTTTCATAAAAGTATGATTGTCAATTTTATAAGAATAATTTAATAAAAAATCATTTTTTTTTTGAAAAAACTGTATTTTTTACTATTTATCTAAGAATAAAATATTTTAGAAAAAGAAAATTAATTCTATGAAACTTTCAACATGATTAATCAAAAAAATATATTTAATTTTATTAAAATTAAACTTAAAAAAGTTGATAAATTGTTTTTATATATAAGTACATAATTCACATTTTTTTTGAAAATTCATTATAAAGCATTAAATATATCTATAAACATATTATGCTAAAAATTAATAGTAAGGTATTGTTATCTCTTGTCATATATATTATCTTATATGAAACACATATATATTCATAATAAAAATTTCTATATATAATTTATGCATTATTATAGTTCTGATCTAGGATTACATGTTCACTAGTTCATCATATATTGTAGAGTAAAGGTATAAGAATCATAATCTTATAATGGGTTTGAATTTTTTGTATGAATTTTAAAGAAATATTAGTGATTTGTTTCAGGTTATTTAATCAAGAAAAAGATTTTTTATTAATAATGGTTAATATTTTATATATTATAAAAATATAATTATAATAAAAACATAAATTCATCATTTATATATTATATTACTCATATATATGTTTTAACATTATTCCATGAAAAAAAATTGTAGTGTCATTCATGGAGGTATTTAAATCGGCCCAAATAGGAATATTCTATAAAGAATAGATGATTATGAATATAAAGTTATTTTTATTATGATATCATTATTAAATAATTGTAATGAATTTATTTTGATGTTATATATGTTTTAAATCATATAAAAAATAAAATAATTCTATGATAAAAGAAAAATAAAGAAAAGGAAATCATTATTTACAATGAATATTATTGAGTTTCATCTGGGAATCCTTATTTATTTAAAGGTCTCAAAGTTTAAACATTGAAACAAGGAATTAATAACATTATAGAAACATGAATCTAAGATAATTTGGGTCTATTAATAATATATAATCTAGTATTAGGTGTCTCTTTCAATGGATGGATTAAGGGCCCTTTTATAAATGATAATGAGTGACATTTTGGAAAATACTCAATCCTTAATGTTTAATGAATATCATTTTTTTCTTAAAGTTCCCCATTAATGAAAAGAAGGTAATTTATTAGTTTATTCCCCATCCAACCATGACCCTATAAATGGTTTTATTATTTTTTTATAATTTATAAATCATTTTTATCTTAAAATTTATTTTATGAAATTTATAATTTTAATTTTGTAATTTGAATTTATAAATATCTGATAAGTTTTAAAATTAAATCTATATCACATAAAAAATTTATTAGTCATAAAAAATTTCTTATAGAACCTTTATTATTCTTATTTTTTCTCAAACTTATCACTTTAAAATACATAATAAAACATTTTTTAATTTTCCTATGTTTAAAAATCATTACACTGAAATTGCATAAGAATTTAGATAATTATCTTGACATATAAGATAATTTTTATTGATTGTATAATCTTTTAACTGTTTAAGTGTCCTATATTATCCATCATATTCAATATGTTTCAAATAATTCAATATAATTCTAGAAATAAATCTGGAAATAATTACTATTATTCAATTTAAACTTCAAATATTATTTTATAAAGGTGTTCGAATATGTTTCTGAGTTTATTTATGGTTAATTAAAAAATTTAAATTAAAAACTAATTCATTGTATTTATATATATATTTCTAAAAAATATATAATTTTCATGTGATCTTTAAAATTATATTCTTATATTTAATAATGGTGTGCAATGTTCAATTTTAACATAGACTCCTATTTTTATAATGAATTCAAATTAAAATGTAACATTCAGATTATAAAAATATTTAATTCCTAAATATTAACTAAATATTAATGTTTTAAACCCTTGAAAGATTAAATAAAAATATAATATATAATATATAAACTTTTACAATGAACATTCAATAAAAAAGAGATTATACATCACTTATACTATTTATTGTCATACCTTAAAATTTATAAATTGTTTAACAAAATAAATTCCACCAAATTTTGACATGAAGATTCCCAAAATAAAATTTATTTAATTTAAATAAATATATAATTATTAAATATATTTTAGAATAAAAATACCGATATAATAAAATAGTATATTTATATATAATTATTGGCAGTCTTCCTTAATGAACCATAGGTATAGCTATAAATGGTAATTTTTCACATTATATAAAAGGGGGTAGGTGGGGGATTTTCACCATTTTATCCTCATATTCTTGTTTCTTCTCATCCTAAAACCATTTTAGATATAATGGATTGAGATATATTTCACCATTATTTCTCTCTATTTTACATGGTTTTTTATTACCTTATGATCCCAACGATATATATTTAGCTTAAAATCCCTTTTCAAAGGGATGGTTCTCTGCTAATTTATTGTAATTGTATTGGGTATGTCATTGTATCAACACATGTTAACATTGCCCGGTTGTGAAATTTTGTAAGCATAGTCTTTAATATCCTGAGTTTAAAAATGTTATCAACTATAATTAGGGTTTTTCGGATAGGGTTATTCTTGTAATTATTTTCCTAACATTTTCTATATTTCTTTTTAATTCTATGAGGATGTTACAAGTGTTTGATTGTATATTTAAAATGTCACCAACCCATTCAACTTCATCATATACAAGTGGTCCTTCTAAAACCACAATGAAAATTCTATTATTTTTTAGAATCATGAGTATGGATTACAAGTCCTCCATTTCCATTTTAAAACCCTTTGATTCTTCATCTTTTTGGGATCATGATTAGTATATTAATTTTCCTTGATAAATGTAAGATGATAGGTAAATTTTTTATGCATTATAGAATGTGTATTAAGATTAATTTCACTTGGAAATTGCCAATGTTTATTGGGTTTAAAATTGTTAATGATATTATGTTTATGAAAAATATTATCTATAAATATATATTTGAGCATCATGCAATGTTATTCCATCATGTATATAATAACTTCAATTGCAAGAATGGGTTCATAGCTGGCGATTTTCTAAGGTATCTAGGGGAATCTCCACTAGTAGATTACTCTCAAGCGGGGGTTCATATTAGTTTTTAATAGGTTGATGTTCAATCAAGGATGTCGATGAAAAATGTTCCTTGAAATAAAAGTATAAGGAGGGAGTTAGAGGATAAATTTACAATTCAAAAATCCAAATCTCTAAATAGATTCAATTGTGGATATAAAATATCACAGCATTGGAATGTTTTAATAATATTATAGTTGTTTCCTTAATGTAATGAATATGTTTTGATACTATTAAAGTGAATTTAGTTTCCATTCCAATGGGGGGAGAATCTAAGACGTCACTTTAATTTGAAATCAATCTTATCACATTGTCATAGGTGAGTGACATTGAAGGAATGGTGTGAGTTCATTATAAATCTTAAACTCCATTATGAAAAACTCCTTGAAAGTGTGCTGATCAAAGTTATATGGTTATCTAAATTTCATGTTATCCTATGTATGTTATTAATAACTATAAATATGGTTAGTAAACAACATGTAGTGATGGTCAATATCTCATTAATGATAATCATATATATGATTCAATCTCTAAAAAATCATAACGAATAGAATTCACATGACTTATACTATACGGACCTTGTCCAAGATGGATGTTAGGAATAGTGGGAAACCCTAACCCCACCTCCAATAGTCTAGTTGATAATGAATATCACCAAGATGAGATATCACAAAGGGGGGAATGTCCTAAATATACTCTAACAAAATATCATATCTCAAAATCCAAAAGAAACCCAACCATCACCAATGATTTGAAAAATGAAAATCTATATCATTATCTGTATTCAAGAGATGTTAACATTACTTAAAAATATGGTAAGGAAATAATATGTAATTAAATATATAAAATTGATAAATAAATATCCCAATGTAAAATATACTTTTAACTAATGGAAATGAATACTCCACCTAGTGATGACCCCTTGATGAATTCTAAGAATAGATATCATCGTATAAGACCACTAAGAACCATCTATGGTAACTAGAAATCATGTATAATTAACCATAAAGTGTACATTATCTATATAAACACAACATGTGTGTGCAATAATGATCTTAGATAGGTGAGTATATAAATACCCATTAAGGAAACCCAAAAAAAATTATAAAATATAACTCAACATGTCACTGAGAATAGAGCATGTTATATTTTTTGGTCTTATAAAACAAATTATGTAGTGATCTCCCAATATTATGCCTCAGTTTCAGAAAGATCTTAATTAAAAAAAATTGAAACACCTGGTAAATATATAAGACCCAAAATTCATAACCTCATAAATCTCTATGTCACCTTTATGAATACATAGTTAGGGAACTTATACCTCACTAAGGTAGACATGACATTTGAGGGAGCACCAATACCATGTGGAGGACCTATGCATCATTGAATGTAAGCCAATCGATCTACGAAGTATCAACTTTATTGATAGAGGACCTGTATGCCATATTATGGGTGAGTTCCTTACCCAATTAGTTATTATGGGGAATAATGGTTTTCACAATAGAGGTAACAAGGGAGTATCTGAATACCTTGTTGAAGTATAGGACATGCACCTCAATAATTATTGGAGTGCTATACTATATAATTTTTGTTGGGGATATGTTCCCTATCAATAGTTTTCTGACTGGGTAGTATCTGACCCAAAACCCACTGTGAACTTATTATTAAAATATAATTGTTAACACCTATGGTGAAAAATTACTCATAATACCCAAAACTCCTTCCCAATATCCTTTGATGCTGATTAATACCCTATAATTGTGATCAATATCAAAAAAAATCTTTAAATGGAATATTATATTGTTTAATTTTGGTACGCATTATTTTTCTTATAAAATTACACAACATGGGGTGTATCATCACATTTTTTAGATACTGAGGAGAACCACATGGTGTTGTGAAAGGTAGTGGAAATCCCCCTGACTTTATATGTATACCAAAACATGGGAAACAATACATGAATATATGTGACATGTTCACACATCTTATTGTATGGTTTAGGTTAGACACATCACACACCAACCATATTGATTGGGATCTCTACTGGGTGGTTGACCTGCTTTTCCCATGGAATAATTCAAGTTAAAGAGCCTAAACATCCCAACATTATTCAATCCCTACAGTTCAGTTTGGGCCCCCATGTGGATTTATCATGATGTTGGTCCTAGGGAAATGTGTTGGGACAACACTCAGCCTACCAATTTTCACTCATCCACCCACCAGGTGGGGGTTGAATCCACTAGGAACCCATGTTTATTGTAATAGAATAGGTTTTACTGACATAAATATCACCTAGAAACCTTATAAATTATTAATCTAGTACATTACAGAATACCATTGATCTATTTTTCCTCTTCTTTCACTGCCTAAGTTTTCATCATACGAGAGTTACTTACCAAACCTTCCATACATTCCACCAAATCTCCTTTATCTACTACTGAATGAATGAGCTTCCCTCACCACCCTAAAATTTCATTATTCATCACTCATCAATATTAATTTTTTAATAATATTGAGCTTATCCAGTATAATATTCTATGATAAGAAAAAAAGGTTGAGATAGTTGTTTTTTGGAATAGATAGCGTTGGGTTCACCGAAAAGCTGGGATGGGTCAGCCACTTGATTGCACACCAATATTTCCCAAGGGTAATATCACTGTTCATGCACCACCACTATGAGAATGTCCAAAATAAGGGTAGAGGGGAGAAGACTTGTGATTTTCCTTCCACCCAATATTTTTCTAAGAATTTCATCTTCAAATGAACATCACATGAGTTTATATTATGAAATAATCTTTTGAAAAAAATTTCTCATGAGATTTGATATATTAAAATAATGTATTAAAAAACATGAAGAATTGAGTGGGAAATCATAGAAAAGATACACCCTTGAGATGATGTTCTACATATCCATGATTCAAATAGTATACATCCTTGAAGAATGTGAATCACTAATATCATTAATACATATTAAGAATGAATATTACTTTATAAAGGAATATTAGATAAATTTTTAAAGATCCCATAATGGGATCAAGAAATCCCCAAAAACCTAATTATTAATTATATTGTTCCTAGATAAAACCTTATGTAACATCCCAGCCTAGGTGCCACCTAATGGTGCCCCGAACTGGTCAGTCACATGACCTCAAGCATTCCTCCTCATATGCTAGAGGTTTCCAACTAGAAGTAAGGGTCTAGTAAGTTGATCATGGGGATATTATACCATCTTTTATCTGAGTAAACCACCATTGGAAAATAGATAAAAAATGAAGAAGAATATATAATCACAGGCACTACCAATTTCACAAGATAACGAAAATATAAAATACAATACTCCACTGAAATGGAAACATTCCATAACAAGTATGTTCAATAGTGTCAAAAAATGAAACAGAACGTAAAGAAGGTAATAAAAATAAAGTGGGTCCCGAACCACATATGGTTTAATTATCCAAACTCCATCCCTTGTCAGCAATCTAATTCAGGGCCTTTTCCCTTAAGGTGTCTTAAAACAATAAAGTCTATTCGGGTACTGATCATGTATCCCGAATATTGTGTTATTACGACTCAGTAGGCCACCACCAATAGCGTCTAAAACAAATCTAGTCAACAACAATGTATGTGATTATAATAATAATAATTATAATGTACAAATAATCATTTTATCACATTATTAAATATTCTCTATTTCATCACATATAAACCCCTGGTTTCTATAGATAATATTATCTCAATACCTACCTCGGATCATGCAAGAATATGATCATTCTCCAAGGTTTACCACTTGTTTGAATGTTTGTGTTACTATTAATATTTCACAACTGAATGACCATGTTTACATCCATTTAAATCACAGACATTTGACAACCATGTTATCATTTTTATTTCACAAATAAATGACCATGTTACCATTTATTTAAAAAAATTGAATGACCATGCTTCCATTCCTAATACATGGCCGAAAGAGAATGTTAAATTTCACCATTTAATAATATATAATTGAATGATCATGTTAAAATTCATAATAGTTGGCCAAATGAACATGTTACCATTCACCATTTAATAATACATAATTGAATGAGCATGTTACAATTCATAATAGTTGGTTGAATGAGCATGTTACTATTCATAATAGTTGGTTGAATGAGTATGTTACCATCCACTATTTAATAATACATAATTGACTTATCATATTACCATTCATAATAGTTATCTGAATTAGCATGTTACCATCCTCCATTTTACACAAAGCACATGTATCTCATCTATCAAGGTTATTCAATGTTATCCACATTATTGCAAATAACACATCATCACATCATGTAGGATTAATCAAAATTAAAGATCATAGCCCAATATCACATTAATTAATTAATTAACTAATTATATGACCCTTATTTAAAATTCAAAACAATAATTCCTCACATAAAAACAATTAATTAATTCAGCAATTAATTAATCACATCAATCTCTTTAATAAACCCAACCATTAACTAATCACTTACTCATGATTAATTCATAAAATAATTATCTAAATTAGAAAACTTGACATCTCATAATTAATTTATCAATTAATTATCCCAATATAAAATTTAATATTCCATGATTAATTTCAAAAATTAATTATCTCATTCACAATCTCAAATATCATAATCAATTTCATGATTAATATGCAAAATTCCTAGAATTTGTTATTCAATAAAATCTTCCAATTTCCCAATTAATCAATTGACCACATTCATTTATTAAAATTAGGAACTCTAACTGCTAATAAACCCTAGAAAATATTCAAATTGAAATACATAAACAAATTTTAGGACTATGGGATTTGAATCATAGACCACCTAGGTGAAGATAAGTGATGAAAAACACTTGATAATGAATATTCCAAATTGATAATAGTCAATCAAGAATGCGTCGATGAATAAGATTTAGATCTAGCTCCAAGAAAATAGAGGAATAAGTTAAAAATGCCTACGTTTATTATAGAAATTACCTACATGATTCCCCTCAGTATGATCTAGACAATTTTTTAGAAATGGATCTAGATGGAAATTTAAAATTGGAAGGAATATCTTAACAATATAGATATAAATATCCAAGATCCAATTTTAGATCACTTCTAGACCAAATAAGACACTCAAAAAATAACAGTAGAGGATCTTCAATAAGGAGGAAGGTGCATTGAGGGTCTTCAGTAAAATATTTCAATGCACATAGGTGTTTCGGTCTAAGGCATAGGTGCGCGGGACATCATCAGACAAAGATGGGGGGTGCACAGAATGTCTGTAGTAATGAAAAATTTGTATAGAGGGTTAGGTAGAGCAAGAGATATTTGTTTCATATGATGAGCATCATGATTACAGGACGTGAATTTCCATTTCATGTTGTGTAACATTCATTACATTTTTCAATTGTTGTCCCATAAATCCCTTTCAGAAAAAACATTAATTGCATATTACACATGGTGAAATTCAATTTCACATGGTGAAATCATACATGTGGTGAAATATTATTTTGCGATGTGAAATCCAATTTCACGTGGTGAAATATTAAGCATGGAGAAATATAATTACTTGTGGTTAAATATTATTACATATGGTGAAATCTCATTTCAGGACATGTCGACACGTGGTGAGAGGCAATTACAGTGGGGGTAAATTTTCACTGTTTTGAATTATTTTAATCCATGAATTAAATTCCAAACAACCCATCTTGATCAAAATTTTAAAATGATTAATACCTAGAAAAATTTGATAACTTAAAATCTCGTCATATTATAACATCATTTCATAGATATTCACTCCCAAGCCTCTCTACGATTTAGAGAAATAAAAGATTGGACTAATGAGCCTATGTATTTTCTTCCCATTCCTAAGTATCCTACTGAAATTTTCCATGTTACCACAAGACATGAACTATCAGCACGATCTTACCCCAAAAAACATTCTCACTACAATCCAACACATGTATCAGATGTTCCCTAAAGGACACATCTATCTCAAGATCGACATCATTCACATCGATCACATGAGAAGGTTCGGGGCAATTCTTACGAAGTTGTGATATATTGAAAAAATCATGAATATTATTGTATTTATATGGAAGATTCAATTAGTATGCCACTGGCCTGATTCTCTACACAATCTTGAATGATCCAATAGACATGGGCACAAACTTTCCCTACCTCTGTATCCTATGGTGATCCAAACTTGGAGATACCTGAAGGAAATCCAAATCACCCTCTAAAAACTCTAGGGGTCATCATCATCTATCAACATATGACTTCTTTCTAATCTGAGTCACAGCCATACTTTTTTGAATCAGCTGAAACTACTCTGATGTCTCCTTCATGAGACTCTATCCCAAAAAATCTGACTCACCTACCTCAATCCAACATATCTTTAATCTATATATCCTACCATAAGGAGCCTTGTATGGTGTCGTATGTATAGTTTCATGATAGCCTTTCTTATAGGTGTACTCTACTAGAGATAAGTGTTTATCCCATGACCCACCAAAGAAATAACACATGCCCATAAAATATAATCAATCACCTGTATAGTATTCTCTAACTACCCATTTTTCTGTTGGTGGAAATATGTACTCAATAATACATGTGTTCCAAGAACTTTTCCATAATCCTTTCCAGAAGCATGATGTAAATCATGAATAAAGGTTTAAAACTATAGTCCATGGATCCCCATGAAGACGGACTAACTTCCAATCCTATACTTCTACAAACATCTATACATGAAGTTTTACTATATTAGTAAGAAATGTGATACTTTGGTCAACTGATCCACAATAACCTAGATAAAATCATTCATCCGAAGAATTTTTGGAATAAATACCACAAATTTCATGGTCACGTCATCCCACTTCCATTCTATAATGGGAAACAACAATAGAAAACCACTGGGTCATTGATGCTCTGCCTTCACAAATTGAAAAGTGTTTCACCATGTCATGAACCCATTTATCTCCTTTTTTTATCATCAGAAACCAAAACAACCATCATAGTTCATTGTACATTTTAGTCATGCCTATATGTACCACCCAATTTGAGGCATAAAATTTCTACATGATCTCATATCGCATGCTCGTTGGCACCAGAACTCGATTCTTCATGTAGATGATCTCGTCCTCATCTATCAATCAGTCTGAAGGTGTGTCCCCACCTTCAAAGCTTTCCCTCAGGCCTAAGAACATTGTATCCATGTACTTTCTATCCCTGATCCTTATAAAAAGTGTCAACTCTTTTGAAACTGATATGATAGTCATCTACTCTTGACTCCTATAAACCATAACATGCATATCATCTTGAAACATCATCATATTCCACTCAGCACCTGACTCTTGAACTTTCTGAGTCTGGGTTTTCCTTTTCAAAGTGTCGGCTACATTGTTTCTCTTCTTGGGTGTATATGCCATCTCAAAACCAAAAGACTGCATATACTCAACCCATATTCGCTACTTATTATTCATATATTTTGGTGAAATGATATACCTCATGCTCTTATGGTAAGCATAAATTGTAATCTTTTTTTCAAAAACAATGTGTCTCTAACACATCAGAGCCCAAACCACCATTACTAGCTCGTGGTCATGTTTAGGGTAATTATGTTCATGTGGTCTCAACTACCAAGACCCATATTCCATGAATCAGTCTCCTTGCATCAATATATCTCCAAGTCCAATCAGTTAAGAATCAAAATACACCATGTATTCCTCACCTCCCTTGGGTAGAATTAGAATTGGTACTGATGTCAAATTCTTTTTCAACTACTAGAATTCCTTCCCATTTGCTTTCAACCATTTAAATTTAATCAACTTTTTTTTCAAGACCAAAAGAGACACTTCCAATCAAGAAAATTCATCGATGAACCTTTTGCAATATCCAGTTGATCCCAGAAAGCATCGGATATAAAAAAGGCGCCTCCCAAGATACCAATGCCTAAACCTTCTCGTAGTCCACTAACACACCTTCCTCCAAGATGATGTTCCCCAATAAGCATACACAGTCCATAAAAACTGACAAATAAATTTCTTAGATTATATCCAATTCTATCTCAGTGTACTCAGGATGACGTCAAGACATTGGGAACAATCTTCATCAGCCTTGGATTACACAGAGATTTTATCCAAAAAAACCATGACAAACTGATCCAGGTACAGATGTATGATTTTTTTTTCATCAAGTCCATAAAAACTGAAATTTCATTTTTTTAACCTAAAAACATTAAAAAACTCATAAAGTTCATATATGCTTATATAGTTTGTCCTATGTATATTTGAAGTCTGAAATTTCAACTGTTGATACTCTGATCTCATGTCGATCTTTGAGAACTCACAAGCTCCTTTCAATTGGTCAAATAGATCGCCGATAAATTGAAGAGGATAGTGGTTCTTTATAGTTATATTATTCAACATCTAGTAATAGACACACAAATATAAACTCCCATCAACCTTCTTGGTGAAAAATATAGGTGATCCCCAAGGCGGCGTACTTTGACGGATAAATCTATCATCCTCTAATTCCTCCATTTGAGTCTTGAGCTTTGGAAGATCAGTTGGTGACATTCTATATGGTGCAATAGATACTGCATCAATCCCCAGCAAGATATCAATATTGAATTCCACATCTCTCTCAGCTGGTAGCCTTGAGGAACCTTATGGAAAGACTTCTTGAAACAATTCCACTACTAGGGGAAGAACATCTTTCCTAACACAACAATCATCCCATAATAGGCTTTAAACTTGGGATATGAGCTCTCCTAATTGCTGAGTAATTGGCCCTGCTTGGCCTGCCTAGATATATAACTCTCCACAGTAAATGTAATGGTCACCCTTAAGAGATGTAAATGTAACTCTCCAATGTTAACAGTCTATCTGGGAACAGAATGTGACTAGGCAGTCCATACCCATAATTATTTAAAAGTATTTCATATCATGAATATAGATATTCCAAATAAAATGGTACTCCCCAATATTAAGAGAACATACCTTTCACATACAGATGTCTATAGACCATACTCCTAATGTTGTATCTATCAACATAACCCCACTCAAAAACTCCACCTCTAGGATCAAACCATTAAAAAGTATTTTAGTTATAAAGGAATGAGAGGAATTTGTATCAAATAAGTCACACTCTAAATTAGAATCTACTAAAATAGTACCTCTACCTATTGATGGCACAGCCTCATTGTCCAAAAGTGCAGGCCACACCACATTCAACTGTCCTACCCCTATTCCCTTTGATGCATTTTGACTCCCCTAATATAAACCATTGTACTAATACATGTGATATTTTCTAGAAGAACCATGTATTCTACCTCTTCCACCTCATCCAGCATAACTCTAGCCGTTAGACTGATATGATGTAGAAGATCCCCTCCCCACACCTAGGTTCTGTCCATATCCTCTATCGGTAATTGTGTGTCATGGGTTCCTGCGAAACCTTTGTATATGTCCCATATTTCCACAATTTTGGCACTCCACTGGTGGTCGGTAATAGTTCCTACAATAATGTCCTGAACCACCACACAGATGAAAGATCACTCCAGTAAGGTCATATGAAACCAACCCTGATGTTTTTGTACTCTTCTTCCCACATCTATAGATAAAGGTGTCATAACAGAACTTCCTTCTCTTGTAATTCACACATCCTGATCATCTAGTATCAATAATCTATTTTTTAATGGTATCCTTAATTATGTTCTCTCCATATATGATATCCTGATCCCCCACCTCAAAAAACTTATTATTATAGAGATATTGACGTGGTCATTAATCTATCACTTAAGTACATCCTGATAGATGTTCACCATAGCTGCCACATATCCTTCTAATGTCTGAGAAAATCAATGTATATCTATAAAGCATCCAACACAATACATAAAAAAACATTTTTCATTCAGCTTCATGAACAATGCTACTTTCTCCGGCCTCAATAACACTTGATAGAAGTTCTCCAAGGACTACTCCCAAAAGCTCTTCTGCATTAGGCCATCAGCATGTCCAGTCTGCACATGAATATTCGACCAGTTTCATGATAATCCTTGTTGCATATAAGTGGCTATCTTGACCCTATTATCAACCATATTCTCCAGACAGTTAAGAATCATCTCAATAGATAAACCCAAAACAAAGGTCCTCATGTCAACCCTCTCTAATTAAAATCCGAGTTTTCTTTAACTGAAACATCCTCGTCAGATGATAAATTCATTTCAAAACCCTCCATAGGTATTTTTCATCCAATTGTATGAAATGAATGATGTTATATAGTAAATTATATCTTCCTTCCTCCCCTAGAACTATCGGTGCCTCAGCTGACACCATTGGAGGATCGTCTATAGAAATTTCTTATGTTTTTCCTCTCAACAAGCTTCTTCATGGAGTCATATCTCTACTAGAAAAACAACCATGTTAGGAAAATGTTAACACATCATTATCACATTTACATTAGATGGAAATCCAAACAATCCACAAAAAGTCTTTCCCCTCCCCACACCACAAGGTCAAAAACTGAGGTGCTATTACTACCCATAACCACCCTACACCTAGGTTTAGTTAACAAGGGTAAAAAAATTCTCATATTCATGTTTCATTTCCAGCCCCCCATTTATTCATATCATTTCATAATTTACCACGTCAAATTTCATATTATGAACCATTTTCACTTCAATTTCAGAAAAAAGAAAAATAGTTTAAACTCAACAACTTACCCTAACCCATTTTTCTATTCATTCCTAAAATGTTCATGTCATAAAATAAACCGCAGTGCCTAGAAATATTAATGTAGACTCAACTCTTGTGTCATTGTGGGCACGAGTCGACACCGACAAATATAAAAAAATCACATCACACAAAAAGTGTGTCACCCAAGGTGAAATATTGTTCAACTATAATAGAAAACACTAATAACAATAATCCCACCCTATATACTTGGTTTTTCCCCTGTACATGGGGCTAATGCTCCCATGAATGAGCTTATTACTAAGCCTTGACTCTTCATAGTCTTCTGTATACCTTTCCCAAATAGTAATACAAAAGAAGAAAAAAGAAAACTTATCCTCTATTACAACTTTGTAACATCTCGACCCAGGTGGCATGCAATGGTGCCTTAAACAGTTCAGTCACATGACCTCAAGAGAACCTCCCCATATGCTAGAGGCTATTGACTATAAGTAAGGGTCTAGTAAGTCAATCATGGGGAGACTGTACCATCCATTATTAAAATAAAACACTAGTATAAAATATATAAAGATATGTAAAAGCATATATATTCATAAATAGTACCAATGTCACAAGATAACCAAAATAAGAAATATAATATTCAACTAAAAGGGAAACATTCCATACCAAAGTTAGTTCCAAAGTGTAAAAAATGAAACTGAAAGTAAAGACAATAATGATTTCCAAGTGGTCCTTGAACTATATCCATTTCTATCATCCAGTCTCTATCCCTAATTAGCAAATTAATATAGGTCCTTTTCCTTTAACATGTCCTGTAACAATAAAGTCTATTTGGGTACTGATCCAGCATCACTAATAGGGTGTGATTACGACTCAGTAGAACCCCACAAATAGTTTCTAAAAAAATACAATCAAAAACAGTGTATGAAAATTTTAAAATAATAAGTATAATGTACCACTAAATTGTTTATCACATTATTAAATATTGTCTATTTATTCACATAAAAACCTTCAATTTTCCATTGATACTTGTACCACAATACCTACATCATATTGTGTTTTAATCTAATCATTAGGCAAGGTTTACCATGTGTTTGAATGTATGTGTTACCATTCTTATTTCACAAAGGAATGACCATGTTAACATTCATTTAGATCACACAAATTGAATGACCGTGGTACCATTCTTATTTCACAATTGAATAACCATGATACCATTAATTTATAAATAAAATTTTATTTATAATGTTACCATTATTAATAATTGTCGGAATGAGCATGTTACCATTCCCTATCTAATAATACATAATTGAATGAGAATGTTAACATTCTTAATAGTTTCCCCAATTAGCATGTTACCATTCACAATTTAATTGTACACATTTGAGTGACCATGTTATCATTCATAATAGTTGGTAGAATGAGTATGTTACCATTCACCATTTAATAGTACACAATTTAATGAGTATATTACCATTCATAATAGTTGGCCATATGAGCATGTTACTATCTACCATTTAATAATACCTTATTGAATGATCATGTTACCATTTATAATAGTTGGCTGAAAGATCATGTAACCCTTCACCATTTTACACATATTAAATGTATCTAATTTATTAAGGTTAATCAACATTAACCACATTATCACATGAAACACATTTTTACATCGAGAATGATTAATCAACATTAATCCTCTTACCCAAATATTATATTAAATTTTTAATTAATTAATCACATCACCATTATTTCTAATTCAACAATTAGTCATCATAGAAAACCCTTTAATTAATTCCCTGATTAACTAAGAACATCAATATCTTTATATAACCCAACTGTTAATTAACCACTTATTCATAATTAATTAATCAATTAATTATATCAATTACCATAATCAACATATTTTAATTAATTCATTAAATAATTATCTCTATCTGAAATTCAATATTCCATAATTAATATCACCAATTAATTATCTCTCAAATCTCATAATCAATTTCATGATTAATTATCCCAAATCCTAGAATTTTTTATTCAATAAAATCCTCCAATTTCTATATTAATCAATCAACCACATTAATTTATTCAACTTAGGATCTCTAATTTCGAAAAAACACTATAAAATCTAAAAATGCATATACATAAACAAATCCATGACTATGGGATTTGAATCATACACCACCAACATCAGGATTAGTGACAAAGAATTACCACTAAAGAATATCCCCACATTGAGCATAAAAATTCAAGAACACATTAATGAACATGATTTAGATCCAACTCCTCGAAATTATAGGAAGTAGTGACACAATACTAACATTTGCGATATCGAATGGACACTTGATTCCTCTTGATCAGAACTAGGTAATCTATCATCAATGGATCTAGAATAATAATAATAAATCGGATTTATACCTTAAAAATCTAGATACAGATATCGATGATCCGATGAGAGATCACATCTAGATCCAAGTGGACTCTCGAAAATTACTGATTGAAGATCTACAAGAATGTGGGTGGTGTGCGGAGGATCGTTAGTAAAAGATTGAAATGCGTTATGGTTTTTAATTCCAAGGAAGATGCGTGTTGGATGTCTTCATCCAAAGATGGGGGATGCGTAGAGAATCAGAAATAAAAAAATATGTGTGGAGGGTTATACGGAGCTGGAGATGCATTTTTTATTTTCCGCATTTTAGAATCAACTTGAATTCCCAATTCATGTCATCCAACCTTCTTTAAATTTTTCCAATGAAATATCATAAAACCCTTTAAAAACATTAATCATAGATTAAACATGGTAAAATCCAATTACATGTGGTGAAATCTTACATGTGGTGAAATCTAATTTCATATGGTGAACTCCTACACATGGTGAGATCTAATTTCACGTGGTGAAACCATAAACATGGTGAAATATAATTACACATGGTGAATTTTTTTATATGTGGTGAAATCGTATTTCATGACATGTCGACACTAGTGAAAGTAAATTACAGGGGGTCTATGTTTTCAAGGGTTTTAATTAATTTAATCCATAAATGAAATTCAAAACAACCAATCTTGTACAAAATTGTAAAAAGATTCATACATGAGAAAATATTAGATTTTACCCCCAAATCCCTAGTAAAACCATGCTGGTGGATTTTCATTTTGGGGGCCCAATTTAGAGATATTATTGATTTAATTTATTCATAGACACATTATAGTATTTTTAAATTTTAAATATTAAAGTACTTGTATTTTGGTACCCATGACTCAAAAATATAATTATGTTTTGTAACCTCTTTACATAATAATATTAATTAAAATATTATAAGGTTTGAAGAAACTTTTTCCCACATTATTCTTCCTACCATTAATGATTTTTTTCATGGATATTATAACTTTCTTGAAAATAAAAAACTATTTCCACCTTGTATGTGATTTGGATATGTCTAATAAGGCTCATGGAAATATTATATCCCCAGTTGAAACTCAACAAAATGTATCATGCAATGACCTTTAGGAACGAAATTTTTCCCTTATTAAACTCTAATGGTCTATGTCATGAGTTATTTTTGGAATTATTATGACATTGAGATATCCTCACTCACTCATGGACCACCTACACCATCTTGTTTATTAACTTCACCAACTTTAAACCCATAAGAGATAAGTCACCCATCTAAACCAAAATATGGTAAACCATAATTTTCTCTCACATAGGGTCTAAAAATGTATAATATTGATGGTGGGTTTATATCTATTTTTATACATGATCTTCAAAAATATTATGTGATCAACCTATCATCTTTCAAAATGAACTACAAAAGAACGAAACATGTCTTCAATAGTATAGATGTCCTCTCAACCTAAAAATCTTTTTGTGGAAGGAAACTATATTTAACCCCAAATGTATCACAAAATCATCTTATAAATTACTTCACAACTGATTCATGAATCAAATTTATTTTTTATAAATGACCATTGAGGGTACTATCGAAATGAAATCTGTTTAATCCATATATATCCGCAATAATATCTCCATCAAAATTTTCTCTTATATAGAGAGGAAGTGAGATGCCTTGGTTAATTGGTTAATGATCACCCAAAAAATATAATTACCCTTAAAAATGAATGATATTATTATCATAAAATATATTTATTTTCCGTCTTACTAACATAGTAGAAACTCAAGAGTACAGATAAATTTGGTTATAACAGGGTGTATTACATTACCTTTTTTTCAAGTGAGGCATCGATACAAAAATATTGTGACACTATTATTCATTACAAAACATTAATATTGATTCCAAAAAACCCTATTTAATATCTAGGAAATTTATATATTTTACAAAGGTTGAGGTAAAGAAATCAATTATCAACTCCTCACACATGCCAATTACGAAAAACAACCCTCCCCAGAAATAGGATGATGTGATCTTGATCTTTATAAAATACCTTATGTATTTTATCTAAGTGTATTTGATCATCTAATATATCAGAATAAATGTCTCAATGTTTTACCTACCTTAACCAATAATGATGTTCGGGGAACACCATCATCGATCAAATTTAAGTGATGTTTCCCTCTTCTTTCATAATTGACTTCATTGAGCGTAGTTAAGTCTTCATGTTTCACTCCTCGGATTCCTCCTTCATTATCTAAGAATGAAGTTAAATTATTTTTCCATCATTTACATTGTTTTCTATCACAGGAGTATAAATTTTCTTAAATTCATATTCCTGAAGGATATCAAACAATCACATTTTCCTCAAATTGAGATCATGTTAGGATAAAATATACGTGAAAATATTATGATCTATATAGACCATAAATCTCCCATCAAAGAGGCAATGTATCCAAATATTCATTGATGAAACTTTTTTTGTTTAGCTCCTTGTATTTATTTTTGTGTTTACTCTCATGAGGTCTCATCTTATTGGACCTAAAAGTAATAATCACATACCTATAGATTGACAAACATCTAGGGTCAGTCCCAGATGAATTATAAAATACCTATTATTCAACTTCTTCATCTAGAAATCATATAACTACATAACTATTAAATTTCTACTAAATATCCATAAATGGTCTCTAACATCAATTAATGAAAACAAAATGTTCCCTTAATTGTTTATGATAGTCATTGGTTCTATGATTCAATATGAATTATTAATGATCCTCTAATAATACCTTACCAAACCAAGAATGTTTTATAGATAAAACTCATTCTTAGATAGCTCCCAATCAATAACAAATTCAATCTATATGGGATTCAATGACACCATTTTCACTTAGATAACCTAATATATAATGTTTAATTTTTTAATATATAATTTACACTTTGAGAGTTTCCTATATAGCTATTTCTAATAATGAAAGTCAATGAAAACCAATAAATTATTATCATACTAGTCTTATATCATACAAATATAAGGATTTAATTGATTAATTGTATCATGAATTTTCCTATGATTGGATAAACGAATCAATTTTTGAGTCCCATACACAAGGAATGATAATTCATCATTCCAACTAAAATTATTAGGAACTTGTAATTAATAATTTGGAACACAATTACCATTTTCATGATGTTCTCCTTGTGGAGTTTATGTTAATGGTATCTAGAAATTAGGGTGGTCTTTTAGATCCAAAAAAAACATTTTCAACTCATCAAATAGATCATGGATCCTTCATAGAGTGTATTTTTTTTACTATCACCATGTTTAAGTGATTATAGTCAATAGAAAGACTTATCCTCCCATCCTTATTTTTGAAAAATATAATGACAGTTTCCTAGGGGACACACTTGTTATGATAAAACTTTACTCCATAAGGTCTTCTAACATCATGTGATGTATCAAACCAGGATTCTACTCGATAGGTGCCCTGGGTATGGTGGTGCATATGGCCTCAAATGCATCTCCTCGAATGCCAGAGGCTATCGACTAGCATAGAGGGCCTAGGGCGTGTCTGTGGGGAGACTATTCCCTCATATCCAAAGTGTAGCGTATTGGGTGAAAGTAAAAATATGTAATAGTGGTATCGATATAGGTAAACCAAAGGCAGAGCAGAAAATAGGGAAAACATTAACAATAACTGAAATAATTAAAATAGCATTAAACAACTGATGGTACGCCATCTCACTAGAAAACTGGAAAACAATGATACAAAGTAGCAGGAAAAACATGTTTCACAAAATTTCAATGGAATAAAAAGAATATCCCAAGCATCCCAAGTTCCAAATTGGTCATCTGATATCAAGATTTATACTAAACACCAATAAATCATGTTTCAAATGTTGAATGATTCTCTTTGAAAACACGTGCAACCACAAAATCTACCTCAGGTACCAAACAACACCTAGAGAGGGTGTGAGATAAATCTCAGTGGGCCACCACCAATGGTGTCTATAACTAATGGCTTGTGTAATGGAAATATAACAGTGTGAAAGCATATATATAAAGTAAATTTGTACAATGTATCTAAATACCCAAGTACATGATTCAATCCTCGGCTAGTGTATGAACAAGTAACCAATTGATTTAATTAAGTAATTACCAATTTCATATTGATAGGTCACGTGAGGCATATACAACACTAACATCACCTCGTGATAGTATATAAAATGAAGGCTCCAAGATGTAACAATGAAACCATGATCAATGAAACTTAATAATGAAGTTACAAGTTAGTAACCTTGGAAATGTAGACCTCATGTGTCTCCAACATAGTAGTAATTGTAGCTTGGCTAAGGATAATAGTATAATCCGAGGAACATGTTCCAAGGAATTCCAAAATAAGGTTCCTACCAATTCTAATGTGATCAGCCAAGGTAAAACATGGATAAGAAGAGGCAGTTCCTTATGGGCTATATCCATGGCACCTGCATGTCAGTACTAGATCCAAGGATTGTATCAAAGGAATCCTGTAATGATAATGAAAGGATCCTATGATGTCATATAGGGAATCCAATAACAAACAAGGATCCAGATCAAGGTGGGTATCAACCTATTAAATTTGTGTCCTCGAATTGGAATGGGGTTCCCGAGTGCTCATAACATTCTCTGATTAGAATCCTAGGTAAGCTTGAGTCAAAACATCTCTTTTTAATTATGAAGTCATGTAATTTATATTTTGGTTCGAGCCTTTCATTTTATTTCTGTGATAAAGTCAATTAGCTTGAAACCTTTTTATACAATCATTTGGTTCAAGCCTTTACTTTAATTAGTGTGACAAGGACAAGACATATGCAACCATTTAATCCATTTATGTCATATTTCATATTTAAGGTTCCTTCCTATACCTTCAATTAATGTCCTACGGGGTGATACAGATATGCAACCAATTAATCATTTACACTTATGTCCAATTCATATACCTAGAATACTTTCCAATTGACATCTAACATTTAATTATCAATTTGAATCAGTTACCTTAGGCAGGTCAAGTGGTGAGAACACATGGTAATTTCTATTATTCAATTACCTATATAATCATTCCTTTTAATGTAATAATCTTACTAATAGAGAGTTCAATAAAATACACAGGTGAACGGTTGCTCAAATTTATCCAAACAATAAAAACCCAAATGTGGCATAACCATTGTCATGGGGCAGATTGAGTTGTGGGTGTAACCACTAACCATTAATCACATATTTGGAAAGATCATAACCATAAAGTTATAATGATTATAATCATTGCATATATATTTATGAAATGGATATCGGTGAAATCGGTGGGTCCCACGTGTATATTTCAAATTTGACGAAATTTATGGATAAATTATAGGCCAACTACCTTAATGTTATATGACTCTCCTCATCCAGTATCATCCCTTGATTTTCCTCAGATTGGGGTAGATCTGTGAAAAGGATAAAAATACTCGTACCATGATATCTCTAATGAGAGAAAAAGAGAAGGAGAACAGCTTAATAGGACTCGAGTACTTACTATTGTGTATCTAACGTGACGAATAGAAGCTCGATCAGTAGCTGGATGATGGAGATCTTATAATTCCATGTTTAGATTTTTATAAATCCCCAAATTGATATTGAAATAGGTTAATCCTTAATTAACTAAGATTAGAGGAGAAGGAGGGAGCTTAATTGATAATTAAGGGAACAACTGTAAATTTACCCAGAAAATAGCATGTGCACGGTTTGTCCGCATGGTTTGAAAACTGTGAGAAAACCCTTCATGTTTACCTGCGAAAATGGGGAACTCACATGGTTAGGCTGCACGACAATGCACTTACCTTGTGAGGAAGCTTGATCTGAAAAAACATAACCCCCATGGTCTTCTAAATCATGTGTAATTCCTGCATGATTTACTCTAAATCGTGCCCTAAGCCTAATTTTTCCAAAAAGATGGGTTCGTGGATCTAATCATTCCTCGAACACCCCGAAGACCTTTTCAAACCCATTAGGAATCCATATTAGGTCTAAATTAGTGTTTTAGACTGAAAGAAATGATCCATACCTGAGTTATAAAATAATTTCTTACAATCTCCCTCCTTAGGAGAACTCGTCCTCAAGTTCACCTTCCAAGGGCAGAGAAACATTGTCTGAGAAAAACTCTTGTTGTTGGGAATGTACGTCAACTTCCCTCTCCCTAGTTATGTCCTATACTCGATCGTGGCTCCAGAACACCCATACTGGAAGGACATACCAGCCTCAACGAGACTTTGTTCTCTGGTCAACAATGTGCACTAGATACTCCTCAAAGTTAGTATCTGCATCTAACTCAACTTTATCAGGATAAAAAGTATGCGACAAGTCGGTATGATATTGGAGAAGTTGTGAGAAATGAAAGACATCATGTATGGTATGATACCTATGATGTATTAGAAACCGAAAGGATATCGGCTTGACACTCTCTAGGATATCAAACGGCCCTATGTATTGAGGAAAAAAGATTCCATGCTTCTATAACCATATTTTCCCTAACCTGGGTGATACCCCATGAAAAACACGACCCCCAACCTCAAACTCAAGAGGTCATCGATGGATATCAGCATAATAGTTTTGTCTATACTGAGCAGTAGTCATATTATTAATGATTAGCTGAACCTGCTCTAATGTCTTTTAAACTAGATGAGGACCCAGTATGACTAGCTCACATGCCTCTAGCTAGAACAGGAGTGAACGGAATTTCCTACCATACAATACTTCAAAAGGATCCATCTGAATCATTGCCTAAAAATTGTAATTATTGGTCAAATCGATGAGAGAGATATGATTTCCATAAGAACCACCAAAATCAAGGACACATGTTCAGAGAATATCTTATAGAACTGCTATCATCTATTCCGATTTTCCATCGTTCTGGGGGATAAAAGTTTTTCTTATAAGCACCTAAGGTCCCATATCATTCTGCAAACCCTAATAGAACTGTGAAGTAAAATGACAATCCCGATCGGAAAATAAAAGTATGAGGAACCTCGTTTAGTTTTACGATCTCACAGGCATACAGTCTTCCTAACTCATCAACTGAGAAAGTATCGAATATAAGAATAAAGTGAGATGATTTTTTTAGTCATTTAATGACTACCCATATTGTATCACTACCCCTTGGACACCTAGGTATGCCGACTACAAAATACATAGTAAAAACAACCCACTTCCACTATGGGACTAGAAGTGTCTATAACAAGCCTACAAATCTTTGGTTCTCTGTCGTCACATCCTTCCAAGTGGAACACATAGTGGTAAATATTTCTATATCATGTTTCATCCCATGAAACCAATATTGAAGTCACATATCTCGATACATATTTGAGATTCCAGGATGAACTGCCCACCAAGGGGCGTGGGACTATTTCATCAACTTCTCTCAGATGTCTGTAGGGACCCAGATATATCAAAGTTGACGAAGGAAAATGTATCTATCTACAAACCAATGTAGATGTGGGTTATCTCCGGATATACTATCACAAAGAACCAAGCATTCATTATTTTAAAAATACGTACACTTCACCTTATCAAGGATGGAATAGGTAACTATTATGTTTGATAGGTAAGACTGATATTGAATATCCTAAAACTCTACATGAAACTTAGAAAATTGGGACATTAACTTCCATTCATCACTGGATTCCCGTACGACATATGTTTTAGTTTTCCAACAAAGTGCATCTGCAACCACATTTCCCTTCCTCTATGTATTGGACAGCTAAAAATAAAAGTATCGTAGATATTCAACCGATATCCACTATCAGAGGTTCATTTCAGAGTGAGAAAATATATATTTCAAGATCTTGTAATCTGTGTATGCCACAATGTTCTCACCCTAAATATAGTGTCTCTACCAATGTAAGGCATGGACAACTACTGCAGGCTCAGGGTCGTGTGCCAGGTAATTTATATCATGAGGCCTAATATTATGATATCTGTACACAAAAAATCTATCTACCTACATCATCTATACATCTATGATGATAGATAATGCATCACAGAATATAGAATAGGCTTTTTTAGGCTATGGAAGAATCCAAATGGGCGTAGAGATAAGCCACCATTTCCGCTCCTAAAAGGTTTTCTCGTATGATTCTGACCACACGAACCTAACACCCTTCTTTGTAAGTCCAATAATAGGTGCATAAATATGTTAGATGTATTGTATTTAATCCATGTAATATCCAGGAATCTCCACGAAACTCTTGATATCAAACATGTTCTTAGGATTCTTCTTAGGAAACTACAACACTAACCCTTTTGGGTCCACAAATACTCTTGATTCTGATATAATATGAATTAATATGTGGACTTAGTTGATCCAAAAGTGGCACATATCTAGCTTGGAGTAAATATTTTTCTCTCACAGTGTACTTAGAACAATATCAACATGATTTTCATGGTCTCTAAGAGTGTGGGAATACACCAAGATGCCATCTATAATGACAATGTCAAAAGAGTCCAAATAGGGGTGGAGCTCCCAATTCATCAGAGACATGAAAAAGTTCGGGACATTCATAAGACTGAATGATATAAAAGATACTCATATATACCATACCTTCTATGGAAAGTTGAATGAGGTATGTATGATGGTCTAAATTGTACCTGATGATAACCCGATCTTGGTCTATCGTGGAGAAGACCGTTGCTCCTTAGAGCTGGTCAAAGAGATAATATATTAAAGGAAGTAGATATTGGTTCTTGATCATAAGCTAGTTCAACCTTCTTTAATACATGAAAATACATACAGTTCCATCCGCCATCTTGTAGAAAAGCACAGGTAAACCCCAAGAGGATGTGTTGGGCCTCATGAAACATTTGTCCTTTAAATCCTCTAACTGACGCTTGATCCTTTGAAGATCTATTGGTTCTATCCATTATGGAGGAATGGACATTGGAGCTGCTCATGGAACAAGCTCAATTATAAACCCAACCTATCTCTTAGGAGGTATTCCAAAAAAATAATTAGGATATAGATCCCTAAAATGATCCACTACTAGATGGAAATAAGCCTTATGTAAACCATGATCCTCCAAGATGAGATTTTCAATATACACGATCACTCCACGTAGACCATGATGCTCTGGTAAATATCTACTAGCCCGGACATCCCACTCACCCTTATGTAGATAACTGATTCCCTCTAGTGATTTAAATGATACCCTGTAGTAATAGAAGTCTACAAAAGTGTGATTGTGAACCAACTAGTCTCTTCCAAGAATGACATTAAATCCTATCATCTCAAGAATAAAAAGGTTCAATGTGAAAGGGTAACTTCCTACGTCAAAGGGATAGTCCCTACACTGGCATATTCCATCTGTTCATACCCTTATCAGCGTATCTGGGGTCATTAAATTATTTCAATATTGTATATCTAGTACAAGGATTTACATAATGGATATAGAGATAAAAGAGTTTGAAGTACCTATATCGAATAAAGAAGATACTATAGTAGAGGCTACTAGATTAGTACCACGTACTGTAGATGGTCATACTATCTTATCCTCGAGGATTGGCTGAAGTGCATACAAATTTCCTGATCTACAACCTTCTACAACAAATGGACTATCTTGATCACAACTGATCTGTTGGTTCTACTGGTGATCAGGGTTATGGCTACCATAGACACAAACTCATCCTCATCTAGACCTATTAGAGCTATTCCAACTCCCCACGTGACGTTATGAAAATGATCCTACTCTGGAAGGTGGACCTGGTACAGATCATTTCCTACTCAAAATTGGTGTAAAGTTCATGCCAAAACTCGGATGATTCCACATATTTTTGAAAGACCAGCACTCTATTATGTCTCTATCACACTGAGGCTTCGTGTGCCCTCATCGTCCACAATGATGACACTCTATAGAGCTATCAAAACGAGTACACTGGTTTTCACTTCCCTAATGCGGAACCTTGAGGGAATGTTTATTATCATCAGAAGAACTACTGGTCATACGTGTCACTAGTCCTCTATACCTGGTTCTATTTCCATCCCTTAGGTTATGCTCTATGATAAGAGCTTGACTGACTGTTGCAAAAAAAGAGGGAAGGTGGAAGAAATTGGCATGCATATGAATGGCACACTAAATGCCATCATCAAAACGTATAGCATGAAAAATCTCATAATAAAATTAAAGTAGTGAAAAGTGATGTAACTCCATTAAACGTGTTGAATATTACATGATTGTAATAGAACCCTACACTAGATGCATGATCTCCCTATCTCTGTCAGCTCTCAACATCTGATGAAATAACTAATCATAGAATATAGTTTGGAAATTATCCTATAACATGCCCGGATGATGACCAGCCTAACTAATCACATCCCACCAATGCTTGGAGGAATCCCAAATTATGCATGTGGGATTCTTGACCCTCTGCTCTAGAGGCATCTCGAGATGCTCAAATATAGAGAGGATGGACTCTTTCCAAGACCCAGCAGCCTACAGACCACCATCCCCTAAGAAAGATGGAGGATGATACTATTGTAACTCACGAGTTAGATTAGCCATTGTAGGTGCAAGTCATGGACCACCATGCATGGACTACATCAAATATAGAAAAATATCATGAACATGGACATCAGTGCCCAAATTGGGTACAATAGGTGGTGCCTCAAGTGGAACTCTAGGAGGTAATACTAGCTACTCATGGTGCCCCAAGTCTTGAGCTTGGTCGTCACCACCCTCCTAGAGAACAATATGAGGATGTGGTGGTGGCATTGGTCTAAATATTCCAAGAACATTCCTCAGAATAAGCATAGAAACATAATATATAATCACTAGTGGATTTTGAAAGTAGAAAAACTCACTACCCAAGGAAAACTACACCAACTACATTCTTAAACATCCAGGTATCGATTAGTTCTCATGAATAAGTTTCATTTCATTTTACATTTAATTTCCAAGTTCACTCATTTACCTTTTATAGACATGAAAAGGCAGGATAAAGATGTACAACCAATTCATTTTAGATTTCATGATTCACTTTATAATGGATATCAATTTTTGATGAATAAGTTCCCATACACCTATCACCCAAAATGACACCCATTTATTTATATAATAATGACTCGACTCGGTAAATTACTCATCCCAAATCATGAGGGCCCATACAGCTCATGAATTGAGACAAGAAATCACTCAATAAAAACCCATTATAATAAAAGTATGATCTATGTTCCACAACACCACTCAACAATCACAGGAATATCAACCAATAAAAAGTATTTAAATGAACCTATATGGCATGGAAATACACATGACATGTGAATTTTATATGGCTATAATGATACATGTAACAATTATCCTTTCCCTCATATCATCAGGCCAAGTATGAAAGAAAATCCTCAACCAGAGTAATAATTAACAACACCACAAAGCATGTGTGTCACCCAATGGTGAAATAATATCAACTGTTACGGAAAAAATCAAAACAAAAATTATAATTTAGTCATATTCATTTTTACCTAGAACATAGTTTCGTGATGCCCAACAATGTCTTAGGGCCAAGTCCCAAGAATTCCTAATCTCAAATATATTGTCTATAAATAGTAATGCAGGAAAAGAAAAACCTTCGATACCACTTTGTGATGTCCCAGACCTAGATTCCACTCGATAGGTGCCCTGAGCTCGGTGAGCCACATGGCCTCATGAGAATCTCCCTAAACTCTAGAGGCTACTGACTAGCAGCAAGGGCGTAGGGTGTGTCTGTGAGGAGACTATTTCATCATTACCAAAGTGTAGTGTAGTGAGTGAATGTAAACATATGTAAATAGTGGAATCCATATAGGTAAACTTAAGGCGCAACAAGAAAAAGAGTCAACAACAACCATAACTGAAATAGAATTCAAGAACTGATAGTATGTCATGTCACTAGAAAACTGGAAAACATGGATACAAAACAATAGGTATAACATGTTACATAAAAGTAAAAAAGAATTAAAAGACTATCCCAAGCATCCTGAGTTCTAACTCAATCCTTTGCTATCGTGCCCCATATTAAACAGCAAGCTATCAAGTGTATTAAGTCGTATGCTTCCCTTTATCAACATCTGCAACCATGTAATCTTCACCATGTACCAAATAAAAACAAGAGATGGTGTGAGGTAAATATCAGTGGGCCACAAAAAATGGTGTCAATAACATCTGACTAGTGTAATGGAAACATAACAGTGTGAAAGAATATATATATATATATATATATATATATATAATTAAGTAGTACAATATAACTAAAAACCAAAGTATCTTCTTTATCCCTAGACTTGTGTTAGAACATGTAACCAGTTCATTTAATTATGTAATTACCAATTTCATATTGATAGGTCATGTGAGGCATATCCAACACTAACATCACCTCATGATAGTATTGATAATGAAGGTTCCTAGATGTAACAAGGAAACAATGATCAATGCTACTTAATAATGAAGTTCTGAGGTAGTAACCAAGGAAACATAGACCTCAAGGGTCTCCACCTCGATAGTAATTGTAACATGGATAAGGATAAGAGTGTAATCCAAGGAACATATTCCAAGCCATTCCACAATAAGTTTTCTATCAATTCCAATGTGATCATCCACGGTAAAACAAGGCTATGTAGAGACAGGGCACTATGGGTTGTAACCATGGCACCTATATGTCAATTCTTAATGCAATGAATGTATCCAAGGTATCCTATAATGATAAATAAAGGATCCTATGGTGTCATACTGGGCATCCATGAATAAACAGGGATCAGGATCTAGGTGGGTATCAACCTAAGATGCCTGTTTCCTTGAATCGAAATGGGGTTCTCGAGTGCTCATGGAATTCTCCAATCAGAATCCAAGTTGATCTTGAGTTAGATTGTTTCTGTTGAATTATGAAGTCATGTAATATCTCCTTCATTTCAAGCCCTTCCTTTCATTAGTGTGATAAGGTCATGTATTATGCAACATTTTTATATAGTGATTTGATTTAATCCGTTCCGTTCAATAGTTTGACAAGGACAAGTAGCATGCAACCATTTAATCCATTTAAGGCACATTATATATTAAAGGTTTATTCTTCTACCTTCCACTAAGGTGGTAAGGGGAACTACATAGGTGAAACCATGTAATCATTTACATTTAAGGCCAATTTAAATACCTATTACACTTTCCAATTCACATTTCAAATTTATTTATCAAAATGAACTTCTTACCTTAGGCCAGTCAAGTGGTAAGAACACATGGTACTTGATATCACGGAATTCACTATATAATCATTCCATTTAATATAGAAATATTACCCTTAGAGTGGTCATGTAATGTTACACCTTAATGGTGGCTCAAACATGTCAAAACACTAAAAACCCAAATGTGGCTAACCATCGCCATGGGGTGGATTGAGTTGTGGGTGTAACCACTAACAACTAATCACATATTTGGAAAGATCATAAGTATATAGTTATAATGAGTATAATAATGGATTATATATTTAAGAAACTCCACTGGACAAAATCATCGGTCCCCACACATATATTCCATAATTAATGAACATTGGGTATAAATTATATACCACCCTCCAAAGGGATGTATGAATATCCTCCTCTAGGATTGGCCATTGATTTTCCTTGGATCAGAGTAGATCTTTAAAAAGTAAAAAAAATTCATACCCCAATATCTTGGTTAATAGTAAAAGAGAAGTATAATGACTAAAAAGGACACAAGTACTTTCTGTGGCGCATCTAATGTGATAAACGAAATCTTGATTGGTTATTGGATGATGGAGGTCTCTTGATTTTGTGTTTATATCTTCAAAAATAAAAAAATTGTGAGAGAAAGAGGTTAATCTGGAATAAATTATGATTGGGGAAGAAGGAGGGAGATTAATAGATCATTAAGGGAAAAATTTTAAATTTACCCATAAAATAGCCTTTGCATGGTTTGTCAGAACTATTTGACAAACTCTGCACAAACCATGCACAGGTACCTGGAAAAAAGGGGCACTTTTTAAGTTAGGTCACCTAGCCATGTTCCAACCATACGAGGTGGCTCTGTTCGAAAACAAATCCCTAAAAGTTTCCATACTATGTGGAATTTCTTCACGGTTTACTATAAACCATGTGTGAAGCCTATTTTTTTCAAAAATATGGGTTCTAGGCTTTGAAAATTTCCCAGACACCCCCTGAGACATTTTAAAACACAATAGGCATCTATATTAGGTCCAAAATAAAGATTTATACAAAAAATAATGTATCCATACATTAGTGAACAATCATGTTTTTACACTTCACATTTAACACTTTAAACTCTACTAGAGTAATTTAATAGGTTGTTAAATATATTAATGTTGTCTTACAATGAGATTGAATTCAAAAATTGATTTCTAAAATATATATAATCCCTATAATATCAGTCAGAAAAGATACACATGTACTCCTCCATATCTATATAAGAACCATTTATTTAAAATAATTCATAATACATAAATCATAAATAATAAATCGGTCAGTCATTAGCTAAAAAATCTTATATTTAGCTCACAATCATCATTGTTAAAGGTCATACTCTCCCAAGAAATGGAACCTTAGTCTTTCCACACAAAGGCACGCCACTATTTGATTATATAAATCCATCCAATCATAAACTAAATATATCCAATATCTACAAAGCATAATGGCATTGGAATTTATTCCCACAATAATAAGGTCTAATGAAAACCTCTATATACGAAGAGAAACCAAGTATGTAAAGACCCATAAATTTCATGAAATTTTTTTCGTAAATTCTTTGGAATTTTATGAGTCCACAGTTTCTGATGGCACCTGATTCCGAGGCCCGGTGTACCGGTAATAAATTTCTGAGGTTTTTTCAGGTACGTTCAGTAAACGTACGTGTGGGTTTTTCTATCTTTTGAACTGTTGCTCAGAATTGAAATCCAAGGGCACCAATGAACTCGCAGAACCAGTATTCTCTTAAGGGAACCTTTACTGCAGCTGCATTTTCTCAGGAGGAGAAGTTAATTTTGGGGATTTATGTTAAATTAAAAAAAATTGTTGTACACAATTTTATTGTTTAAGAGTTGTTTTCCTGTAAGGGGAGTTATAGGTGCGGCCCACACCCACATAACCTCCCATGAGAGGAAAATGTGAGGTGGGGCCCTCATGAACCCCTAACCTTTCAACTTCCCTTAACATCCCCTTTTAATTAATTTGACAACTTCCCCTCTTAATTTGTGTCTTTCCACCTCCTTCTCACTCCAATTAATTTTTTTCCAACACCTTTCAATTAATTAATGGAACTCTTCAATTAATTGATTAAAGTGTTTGATTTTGGAAATAATTGTGTGAATAAAATAATAGCCTTAGCTATTATTTTTTATGGCACTTTTTGTGTTGGAAGAACCATGAAAAAGCTCTGCAGAAATACAAGAATATTGTTCTTTTCTCCACGAAGAACACATTTCTTCCAATGAAGAACCATCGAAGAGAAACGATCATCTCCTTCGTTCTTCAGCCAAGAAAAAAAGAGAAGGAGCCACCCGCAAGGAACACCAACGACGCACCATCCTCGGCTCCTTCTTCCCCAACGTCAACGAGTTGACACCGCCACTTCGTGACTCCGACTACAAGCAAACCTTAATTCTAGGTAGGGGGATATTGTTTAGTTTTATATATGTGATTTCTACCCTCGAACATGGGTGATTATTTGTTGGGTGATTGATTGAACCACTAACGCGGTGAGTACGGGCTAGAAAACAAGTCTGGACCCACCACCAACTTGTTTGTGATGCGCGATTTTTTGGGCGATGGGTGAATGGAAGGGCACCGACGTTTTGAGGTCGTTTCAGTGTTGAGGAAAACCCGAGATGTTTGCAGGCACAGACGGGAGCTAAAACAGGGCACCAGAATGACTCCGGTGGCTCGTGGAAGATCGTGGCAGTGCGGGTCTCCAGCGCGGCAGCCGACACCCACCGGCCGCTTGGAGGCAGCGGCGCCCTAGCGCGCCCCCGACGGAAGACCTCCGCGGCTCCGGTCGTGGCGGTGGTGGAGTGGAACCCACGTCACGCGGGTTCCGTGAAGGTCGGGCGGTGCCAACCTGGCACTGCCATTATGCAGAGCATGCCCCCCCCCACTCGGCCAGCCTTGTCGAGCCGCTGAGCAGGACCGCTTGCGCGCGGGCCGGGCCGCCTGCCGCGTGGGTCGGGTCAGACCCGGCCCATACCCCCCTCTTCAGACCATTTTTGGTTAATCTCCCATAACATGAGATATGGAACTCTGATCGATGCACCATCAGCTTGGTAGGATTCCTTGGATCAAGACGGTCGTTTTGGTATATCACACTCAAGGTTTTGGTGATGTTTGTGTATGGTCGGGTTGGTTCGAACCTGAAACCAACCGGGCCCTCGAAGTGGAAACCCTTATATCTTATGGACTATACGTTCGATTGATGTACCGTCAATTAAGTTGGATTTCATTGGATGAGATGGTTCTTTTGGCATACTCCACTTGGGGTTTGGATGCAGTTGGAGTACGGTCGGGTTGGTTTTAGCTTAAAAACGAACTGGGCCCCTAGAACGGAAAAGTCAATAACTCTCAGACCAGTTGTCCTTTTGAAAAACTCTCAGTGACGTTGGTAATTTCATTGAGAAACGGTCCCTTTGAGTATACCCCATGGGAGTTCAAGGTAAATTTGAGATACGTTCGGGTTGGTTCGTAGATGGAACCAACTAGTCCCCGAGAAAAAAAGGATAATAACTCATAGACCGAGCATCTGATTGACGCAATGTCTATTGCATTGAGACCCCTATGACCTTGCGGACCTCTGAGATACATCTTTGTGGGAATTCGTGACACTTGGAGTATCAAAGAGTATCTCTTGGAGTGGATCCTCCCAGAGATGAGCATACAGAGTACGGAGACCTAGTAGCTGGCTGAGACCTAATAACTGCTTGTCTGATTCATTTCGGAGTGACTTGACTAGCCCAGTGGGGAGCACTACTATGTGAGATAGCAGACCCATGGAGGAGGAAATCTACTATGTGAGGCGGCAGACCCGCGGTACTCGACAGAAGGAGTACGTCTGTAGGCTATCTGGGGGAGCGTTATTGTGTGAGGCGACAGACTCATGGCGGGGAGTGCTACTATGTGAGGCGGTAGACCTGCAACACTTGACAGAAGGAGTACCTCACCAGTCTAAGTTTAGTGAGGATCACCTCAGAGTCGCAACATGCCCACTATACTCGATAAAGGAGGTGCTCTCTAGAAGCCGTGGTTTCGATAATGAAAATGTTGGTTTGAGCTGAGTCGATGACCTTTGTGTTTTCCTCATGATTGAGATGGGTTACTTGATAACTAAGGTATATGTATGGGAATATACCTAAGTAATGGTTATCTGTTGAAATCATACTTTTTGGTTATCCTTGTTGGTTTTTGTGAGACCTTGAGGGTCTCGGGGTCCTTACTGAGTATCGTTATACTCACCCCTGCATGGGCTATGCCCACACCTTATTGTGTTGAATGCAGATGAAGGACATTGCTGACTGAGGCGGAGTGTACGAGGACTGGACAGTACCCAGAGGTGGACCTCACAACAAGATAGTACACAGAGGAGACAGATGGACGTGGAACACTGAGGAGGATATCTAGACATACCCTTCAGGTAGGAACCCCGAAGGACGATCCAGGAGTTGCTATCACTTTCTAACTGTTTATCCCTTTTTATTTGTACTTGCTTTTAGTTTTATTTGTACTTTACTGTTGGGCTTGTATTTTGGCCCCTTTACTTTTAGTACTCTTTTTATAGAGTTTTCACTTATTGTCTGCTTCCTCTTGTACTATGGTTTTGTTTGTTTTCAATTATAATGGCAATTCCTTCCCAGTACTAGGGATTTACACCTTTGGTGCTAGTCTCAAACCCCTGGCCTATATATGGAGGGCTTGGGATAGTGAAGATATGAGCCCTACGGGACGGGTTGTGAAAAATTGGAATTAGATGTGTCGGTTCTACCACAGAACTTATGACTCTAATTTTTCTTTTTTGTGAAGCAATAGTGTTAAGGGTACTAGGTGTGGTTTTCAGATCAGGGAGTCTAGTGTTGGTGAAGGCGGTCGACGTATCCATACACCAGGACCCTGACGTCTTCTTTCCAACTCAGTGCACAAAAACAATAATTGCGTGTGTGTTTTGAAAAGTTTTATTTAAGTCAGCTCAAACCAGGTCAGCTCCCCAGGTATAGTCTGTTAACCGTGACGCATCTGTTTCATTCAGGATGCCTCCCCGCAGATGACCAGCTAGAGCCCCGTGAGTTGTATGTACTAACAGGTTATCGAGCGATGAGGCCTCAGTACATGGACCTATTCTAGCTGAGGCACCAGTGGTACCACTTCCCATTAGGACACCGATGCCACCAGCCCCAGTAGTAGGCGATCCATGCCTCTAGAGCGTGTTGCACGAGTTCCAGAGACAGATGCCACCCAGGTTCCGGGGAGAGATGGACCCACAGGTGGCTGAGGATTGGCTGGAAGGTATGGAGAGAGTCTTCAGACTGGTAGGTACACCAGCATACTTCATCGTGATCCTTGCTGCCAGCCTTCTTTAAGAAGAATCAAGCAGATGATGGAGCTTAATTCTCTGGATGCATGACGATGTGGCGCTTCTATGGGAAGACATCAAGAGCCTGTTCTGGGCAGAGTTTTTACCAGCCACACTTTGAGCAGTGCAGATACAGGAGCTACTACATCTACAGTAGGGTAGCGTGATGGTGGCGCATTACATAGAGAAGTTCATTGACCTCTCATGATACTCCACTGATATGGTACAAGACCCGTTCTTCAGGGCCCATACCTATGATCAGGGACTCAGGCGAGAGATCATAGCATCAGTAATCTCTCACATCATCCCGACGCAGACATGGGTGTTGGAGAAGTCCCTCTTAGTTAAGAGTTTCCTTGCTGAGCAGTCTCCAGCAGCGGGACCTGCCACTATCCAACATGCATCAGTGTCTCCTACAGCTAGTAGTAGATAGATGGTGCATAGGTCCAAGAGGACCAGACCTACAGGTGGTCGACCGCATGACTCAGGGTCGGTAGTGCAGGGCACCCATGATGGAGACAGAGCCAGACCTGCCAGGCAGTGTTACTCATGTGGCGGACAAGGTCACATGGCTTGTGACTCTCTGAACCGCCGCTCGGACGATCAGCATATAAATGAAGTACCTCCTAGGAAGAGGAAGAGGTTCGATTGTGATGGACCCTAAGGAGCAGGCGACCGTGGTAGAGGAGCTGGCCCTGCAGCTGGTGGTGGATGACGGTTCAAGGTGTTGCCACAACCACCACCAAGAGGTCCACACTGACTGTAGGGAACAGGTGGACAGGGGAGAGCACAGTTTCAGGTAGCTTAAGAATATGACCATGTTGCTCCAGAAGCAGGTGGATAGGAGCGGTACTAGTTCTAGGCATAAAGGCCTTTTTTATGATGCTTTTAGCTTTGTTAATGTTGTTCTTTGTGGTTTCTTTGTGTCTTTGTACCTTGAGTTGCAGTAATAAAAGACACTTGTCCTTGTGACATTTTCATTCCTTCCTTTTTGAGTGGTTAATACTAAGAGGATCCAGTTTAAAATATTTACTTGACACTCACATTTGATATTTCTACTGGAGGAGTCCCATTAACCACACACTAATGCCGACAATGTGACTTAACACTTGGAGGAGAGAGTAACGATTGGATCTCTTGGTAGTAGCGTCGAGGAGTTATGACGTCATCCATGACATGAATTAGTATCATTCATGATAGTATTGACTGTATTAAGCAAAGGATGTGGTTTATCTAGGGGATGAGACCTGTTTTCTCTTTTCAAAAAAGGGTAAATCTTAGCAGCTCTTGTTGGACCAGAGATGGTGCATCCTATCTACAGTCTCTTACAGTCACTCCTCCACTTCTTCAGCAGAGTAGGTGAGGTGGCTTACCGCCTGACCCTTCCACCTTAGTTGCACCGGGTGCACAACGTCTTCCACGTATCTCAGCTGAGGAGATGCATGCATGATCCGTCCCACAACATCGACCATGGGGAGATGGACATCAATGACGGGGTGAATTTCATGGAGGTTCTAGTGGAGATTGAGGATCGACAAGAGTGGGTCATGCATGGACAGTCGATTCCTCTGGTGTGCATTCGCTGGCATTACGAGAACCTCCAGGAGAGAACATGGGAGCATGAGGCTCAGATGCGTTCTCATTACCCCTTTAGTTTCCCTAGTGTGTGTTGTAGCCTAATGGGGACGTAAAGACCTGAGCTGGGGGTAATGTAAATAACATGTAATTTCAAGGATATTTTTTTCATATATTCTTTGTAATTTTAAAAGTCCGCATTTTTTTACGGCACCTGATTCCGAGGCCCGGTGTGCCCGGAATCAATTTCTGAAGTTTTGTTCGGGTACGTTCAGTAAACGTATGTGCGGGTTTTTATATCTTTTGAACCGATTTCCGGAAATGAAATATGAGGGCACCAATAAACTCGTAGCACCATTATTCGCTTAAGGGGACCATTACCGCAGTTGTGTTTGCTCAGGAGGAGAAGTTAATTTGGGTGATTTATGTTAAATTAAATAAAATTGTTGTAAGTTATTGTATTGTATAAGAGTTGGTTATTTTCCTACGAGGGGATGTTATAGGTGGGAACCACACCCACATACCCTCCCATGAGAGGATAATGTGAGGTAGGGCCCACAAGAACCCCTAACCTTTAAACATCCATTAACACCCCCCTTTTAATTAATTTGACAACTTCCCATATTAATTTGTGACTTTCCACATCCTTCTCACTCCCATTAATTTTTTGCCAACACATTTCAATTAATTAATGGAACTCTTCAATTAATTGATCAATGTGTTTTAGTTTTGAAATACATGAGTGAATAAATTAATAGACTTAGCTATTGTTTTTGTAGGCACTTGTTGTGTTGGGAGAACCTTGGGAAAGCTCTGGAGAAATAGAAGAATAGTGTTCTTCTCTCAATGAAGAACACCGTTCTTCCAACGAAGAACCATCGAAGAGAAATGATAATTTCCTTAGATACTCATCCTAGCCAAAGGATAAGGAACCACCCGGAAGGAATGCCGACGATGCACCATCCTCGGCTCCTTCTTCCACGAGGTCAATGAGTTGACACCGCCACTCCGTGACTCCGACTACGATCGAACATTAATTTGAGGTAGGGGGATGTTGTTTAATTTTATATATGTGATTTGTACCCTATAACATGGGTGATTATTTGTTGGGTGATTTTTTGAACCACCAACGTGGTGGGTACGGGCTAACGAACAAGTCCAGACCCACCGCCAACTTGTTCGTGATGCACGATTTGTTGGGCGATAAATGAACGGAAGGCCAACGACGTTTTGAGGCCGTCACACTGTAGAGAAAAAACTGAGAGGGTCGCAGGTGTATACGGGAGCTAAAACGGACCACGAGAATGACTTCGATGGACCGTGGAAGATCGATGTGGCACGGGTCGCCGGAGCGGCAGCGGCCAACAACGGTCGACCGGATGGAGGCTGCGGCGCCCGAGCGCTCCGTCGGTGGATGACCATCGCGGCACCGGCCGTGGCGGCGGTGGAGCGGAACCCGCATCTCGTGGGTTCCATGAAGGCCTGGTGGAGTCGGCATGGTGCCGTCATTATGAGGAGCCGGGGGGTCGCCCCCCTCCCCCCCCCCCCCCCCGATCGGCCCGCCTGGCCGAGCCGCGTCCGACAACCGAGTCGGGCCGCTTGCGCGCGGGCCGGGCCGCCTGCCGCGCAAGCCGGGCCTCCCTCACATGGGCCGGGAATCATCCTTCGGGCTGGGTCGTTCCCTACTAGTCCGGACACAGACCCGGGTCGGGTCGACCCGATTCGGGTCGACCCAGGGTGGGTTGGGCCGGATCGGACCGGGCCCATACCCCCCCCCCCTCTTCGGACCGTTTTCGGAAAATCACCCATAACATGAGCTACGGACCTACGATCAACACACGGTGTGTTGCGTATGATTCCTCTGATAGAGACAGTCATTTCGGTATATTACACTCAAGGTTTTGGAAAGGTTTGGGTATGTCCGGGTTGGTTGGAACCCAAAACCAACTGGGCCCTCATTTCGGAAACACTTATAACTTAAGGACCAGACGTTCGACTGACGTTCCTTCAATTACGTTGGATTCCTTTTGATGATATGGTTCATTTGGAATAATCTAATTGGGATTTGGATGCAGTTGGAGTATGGTCGGGTTGGTTTTAACTTCAAAACCAATCAGGCCCCTAGAACAGAAAAGCCAATTAATCTCATATCAAAAATATATTTGACGAACCGTCAGTGGAGTTGGTAATTTCATTGAGAAATGGTCCCTTTGAGTATACCCCCTGGGATTT
This sequence comes from Viscum album, assembly GCA_963277665.1. Classification (NCBI taxonomy): domain Eukaryota; kingdom Viridiplantae; phylum Streptophyta; class Magnoliopsida; order Santalales; family Viscaceae; genus Viscum; species Viscum album. The sequence continues at coordinate 586,922,800 of OY728130.1, forward strand.
GGGGTTACTATTTAGAAATGGTCAGGTTGGTTTGTACACGGAACCAATCGGGATCCCTGGACAAAAAGGCTAATAACTTACAGACTAGGCATCTGATTAACGTACCGTCTGTTGCGTTGAGACCCCTATGATGTGGCGGACCTTTGAGATACTTCTTTGTGGGACATCGTGACACTTGGAGTATCTACCAGTAGTTCGTGGAGCGGATCCTCTCGGAGATGAGCATACAGAGTACGGAGACCTTGTAGTTGGATAAGACATGATAACTTCTTGTCTGATTCGTTTCGGAGTGACTTGACTAGTCTAGTGGGGAGCACTACTGTGTGAGGTGGTTGACCCATGGAGGAGGAGTGATACTATGTGAGGCAGTAGACCCGCGGTACTCGATAGAAAGTGTACCCTTATAGGCTATCAGGGGGAGCGCTACTGTGTGAGGCGGCAGACCCATGGAGGGGAGCGCTACTGTGTGAGGCGGCAGACCTACGGTACTCGACAGGAGGAGTACCTCAGCAGTCTAAGGTTATTGAGTGGCACCTCATAGTTGTGACAGTCACACTGTAATTGACAGAGGAGGAGTTCTCCAGTAGACATGGTTTCGATAATGAAAATTCTGGTTTGAGATGATTCAATGACCTTTGTGTTTTCCTCATGATTGAGATGAGTTACTTGATAACTTAGGTATATGTATTGTCATATACCTAAGTAACGGTAATCTGTGGAAATCATACTTTGTGGTTATCCTTGTTGGTTTTTGTGAGACCTTGAGGGTCTCGGGGTCCTTACTGAGCATCATTATACTCACCCCTGCACGGGCTATGCCCGCACCTCGTTGTGTTGGATGTAGACAACAGACAGCGCTTATAGAGGCAGAGTGTACGAGGACTAGACAGTACCCGGAGTTGGACCTCGTGACGAGAAGATACCCAGAGGAGATGGATGTATGTGGAGCATCGAGGTGGCTATCTATACCTACACTTCGTGTAGGAACCCCAGAGGATGATCCAGGAGATGCTTTCACCTTCCAGCTGTTTGTCCATTTTTAGTTGTACTTGCTTTCAGTTTTATTTTTACATTATAGTTGGGCTTGTATTCTGGCCCCTTTACTTTTAGTACTCTTGGTATACAGTTTTCACTTAGTGTTTTCTTCCTCTTGTACTCTGTTTTTTTTTTGTTTTTAGTTATAAAATCAATGCCTTCCCAGTACTAGGAATTTACGCCTTTGGTTCTAGTTGCCAGCCCCTGGCCTATGGAAGAAGGGCTTGGGTAGTCGCGATATGGGCCCCGGGGGACGGGTCATGACAAATTAATGTTGATTTAAGTTATTGAGTGTGTAGTCATCTCTAGTAATATTCTCTAACTAAATATATTTGTATATAGTATCCTTTGTAATATATAACCCTCATATGAATAATGGGATAATAAAAGACTGGATAGTGTTGTTTATAAGTTTCAGGGATAAAAACACATATATTAAATGCCAATACATATCTTATACTACCTTGTAGATTCCCTCCATGGAATACATCTTCGTATACCCCAAACTCCTAGTTCCCTAATCTTGTAAGGGACTACCTACAAGAAAATGGTGGTGGAAAGGGTTTCAGGTAACATCCACCTATATCTCCATATAATGCATCACAAAATCCTTTACTAAACCTTCCTTCTATAGGTATACCTATAACCCTAAGGGGAGACATGTGGTCTTTACACTACCTATAATGTGGATCTTTATCAACTATGATACCCTAACATTCCATAACCACTTTTCTAGCCAACAAGTCCAAATTTGTGTGTCACTGTCCCATGTAAGAATAGAAAATCATATATTCTTACAAATTTGACCCTTTATGAGAATCCTCCATCCCTCATCCCCAATAGTGGGATCTTGAATTCATATTTTTTCACTAATGGGATCATAACACATCATGTTTTCTACCAGTAGTTTATGAATGTACACCTAAGAGACCAAAAACAACCTCAGTCCAATTATTTTCCTCTCTAAAGAAACACTCCATCACCATTTCCCCCTTTCGGTCCTCGGCCTATTTGGGGATTCATTATAGAGACCAATAATTTTCATGCATTTGTATCACATATTATTAGATAAATACTCAATACAAAACATTACAATCTATGCTAGAACCATAAATATTATCTATCATTGTAATCATCGATACATTAATTAATGGTTCATAATATATCTATATGGTCTCCCACTTAGTTCTTAAAAACTATAACCATTTTTAGACACATAAAACTTAAATGTTTTCTTCATCTCATAAGAAAATGAAAACATAGTGAATGGTGATATTAGATGCTCAATAAGGGTAAAAATGTATATATCAATGATAAAATGATCACAATGGGTATAAGAACATGAAATTAAACTTTGAAAATCATAACTGTCATTTCTTAAATCATAATCAGGATTCATTACATAATGCTTTGTAGTTCAATAGACATGAGTCATAAAGGGATCAAAGAACATGAGCCATGTGAACATAAAATTAGCAAAACATCATGTCAAAAAAGTGCATCATAATGTCTATCACAACCATAATAATAGAAATATTTTTTCAAGGCTAACCAATAAGAAATTAATAATATTATAGGCTTTATATAACTGCTTGTGTGCCTAATTCAGGATTGGGATAACCTTATGTGTAACATATTTTGTTCTTGGGAAAACCTCCAGTGTTCCCCCTTTTGGGATTGGGATAAACTCCCATGTAACTTATAAGCTCATAGATCATAAAACATTACACAATTAATTATTGGGCTATATAATTTTGGTTCCACCAAACACATAATCCTAAATAAATTCATATATATTCCATAATATCATAAAAACATTCATCTTAAATTAAACCATTGAATATAAATTGAGTTTCATCTATATTTTAACATAAAAAACATAAACTATATATAGAAAGAATAAAAATGGTATCATTAGATCACTCCCACATTAAATCATAAGTGAAATCATATTAGTTTATCATAAATGAAAATTTATTTTGAAAGATTACTAAAATATTTCTTGAGAAAAATAACCTTTTAAATTTAAAAGAAATAAATTCTTATTTATTTTTCAAAAAAAATATTTGATAATGATCTCATAATATTTGAAACAAATAATTAAATTATTGATACTGCATGATGATAAGAAATTATATTCATTTTTTGGTATGTTAAAATAATGACTCATTTCACATTTTCTGTAAATATTCAAAAGTTACTCATTCCTAAATGGACAAGAAGATTCCTTTTAAGCCATTTTTAATAAAAAAATTACTTTTATAAATAAATTTAAATAATCATAGAATATTTTAAAACTTTATTTCTAGAAATCCTAGATATGGTCTGAAATTAAATTTCAAACGAATATTGAAATAAATTTGTTTTTCCTTAAAAATGTATTTCGGTCACTTGAGTATATAAAGTGAGAAAAATTAAAATAAAACATGTATTATAAATAAATATCTAAATTTTAATAAAATTAAATGGATTTATTTTAAAAGTATCATATAGTTTATTTCAACTATAAACTAAAGAAAAAATAATCCCAATTAATCTAAGACTGAAAAATAAACCCCTTACCTCAAGTTAAAAATTCTTTGAAACTATTTTAACCTCCTATATAATAGATTTAATTTTATTATAATTAAATGAAAGATTAATTTACATACTTATAATATCTTATATGATCCATTTATAAAAATTCAATACTTGTGTATTAATAATTCCTCATTGAAATATTCATTTATGTGTGTAAACTATTTCACTTTTCATGAGAATTTTTAATTGGTAGTTCTAGCCCTTGTTTATTGATGATGGATCCTTAAAATCCATAATTATATTTATGATATAATTATGGCATATATTTATTATATAAAAATTTATAATCTTTTATAAAATGAATATATATATAAAAATAAATTACACTATTCGTGGAGATGGTAAACCATACATACGCATGAATGTTGTTTTCACTTTTTGATGGTGGGAATCAAATAAAGGTAAATAATAATTCACATTTAAAAAATAAATTTTATAGAATATATACTCATCATATCTATACTTATTACCATCAATGTAAATCATAAATGAAAAAAATAATTTCATCACTTTTTGTAGATGGTAGAAACATATATAAATGAGGGACATTATCATTTTACAATAGATAGGAATGAAAGAAGGTAGATATGATATTATAATTATATAAAAATAACTATTTCATAAATAACATATATAAAAACTCCTCATAAAAAAAACCATATAAATGGTGTTGGAATGTTAATTGTTTCTCTATGTTGAGGTTGTAGTCTACACATACACATTATCGATACATCCACTTCCCATTTGATAGAAAAGAGGGTGGAAAATGGTAGTTATATAATCATAATTATATTTTATAATATTTATTATAATTAAGTTATTATTTAATGGTGAGTAAACATATTTAGCGGAGACAGAAGAAGAAATAAATTGAAATTGATGAAGTAAGAAGATTACCTCTTTTTGAGTAGGCCTTCAATAGATCCCTTCTCAAAGACACATATAATGATCGTTCTTGAATACTAGAACCTATAGTTGTTGTATATGGAAGATTATAATATAATTTCATAGGTTTTGGTTGAGATAGATATCTCATAGTGGTGTAAATAAATGATAAAATGGGTTACCCTTTATAAGGGAGGGAAATGAAACACTTAGAATTACAAAAAAAAATAAATATAATTAATGTATTTCTCAATTATAATGCTTCAAATTAGAAAATAATTAAAAACAATGTATATATTCGAAATATCAACATAAAATTATATTTAGATAGGTTTTGGTTTTATGTTGAACATTATATTTCTATTTCACCCCTTTGTTAACAGATTTTATCCATAACTCTGATAATATCTTTTTTAATATTAAATGCTTATAATTTCAGTTAATATTTAGAAATTAAATCATAAATGGATAATAGATGAAATTTTAGATCATTTATCATTATAATTATCCAATTTCAATTTTTTTATTATTTATAAATAATTTAATAAAATGTTTTTTCATAAAATACGATTAATTTCATTTCGAGAATGTAACGCCCTGAAATTCTAAAATAAGAACAGTACATTTTATAGTGTGTATGACACAGCACACCAAGAACACAAGGGAATAAAGTATCATAATAATTTTAAATTTAAATAATATTTTAAATAAATTAAATATATGATATAGCTTTCAATGCACGCAATATTGATTTAGCTTGCATTACACATAACAAAGACTATCTTCGATAGCAAGTGTTACAAGGTAGACAATGTTTTAATAAACAAAAATATATTATTATTTATCATAATAAGACACAACCTATCCATTAAAATAGTTGTTTTGAATATTATTAACTAACTTATGAAAATAAATGTTTTACAAAACTATAAGATGAATTCATAGGTTACCAATTAATTAGAAATGAATATTGAAGCCAATATAATAGAATAGAAGTGTTTATAGGCTCACTAATGTGTTTTATCCAAATAAATTAAATTAATTACAAGTATTTAATTATATTAATGAAATATATATATTATATATTCAATTAAATAATTTTTAGGATCATCCACTATATTGGATAGACATAATATAAGAACAACCCCAATTTTACAAATAAAAGAAATATTTTACTAAAGCCAACTTTACAGCCTTTTAATATAGAAACTATTTTAAATAGATTTTTTTTCATAAAATTAATAAATTTTATATGTCGAAATAAACATAATTTTTGAAATCTGACAATAAAAAATTTCTTAGGGTTTTCATTTTTTATTTTTATGAGATGTTTCATTTTTTGAAAAATAGTTAAAAAAAATTAGGATTTTAATTGAAGAATGACATTATGTATAAATAATTTATAAGGATAAATTATATTTTAAAACTATTTTAGTTTTACATTATATCAATTATACAAAAAATAAATTCAATTTAGTTCATTTTAATCAATTTCACTAATAAATTGGTTATAAAAATATTGTAATCATTTGAAGATTTTTACTTAAAAAACCCACATTGTCATCCCATCTGTGGGATTAATTTTAAATTAATTTCTACCACATATATGGTTGGAATTTTAAAAAATTGATTTAATATTTATAATAATAATAATTTATAATATCTAATAAGTTCAACATAGTTTTTATAGGAAAAATTGGTAAATGTAGTTAAAATTAATTACAACAATTAAAAGAATAATTAGCCTAACAAGGGACTCTACCTTAAACATAAGGGCTCAAATGACCTAGATACTTGTCAAAAAGAAAATTTATCTTCATATTTATACCATATACTCCCTTTTATCTCATTTATACCACTATTGTACCCACTTTACATGGGAAAAACATATTGGAATTTCTTTTTGCATAATTTACAACAATGTCACTCCCCCTCCACTATAAAAGGGCAGTCACCCCTCCCACTTATTCACACATATAAATCCATTTATATCCTCCAAAACATATCCAAATAACCTCCATTAAATAATCCCCTAAACCTATAAAATCTTCCAGGGGAATAAATCCAACCATGGAAGTCTTTTTTATAAACTAAAAGGTGTTACTCGAAAAAAGAGGTTATATTCTTTAATGTGCATATATTCTTTATTTGTTCCTCCACCCATTAATTTATTAATATAACATGATTATATAAGAAAATCAATATCCTAAATATCATTTATTTTTTATGTAAATATTTATACATACATCTACAGACACTTCCATCAAATGGGTAACGAACATATCGTTCGTGTAGGCGAACTACCACCACAAGAAATGATGATTGATCCTACTTCATTTACAACCTATAAAGGTGGGAATTTTGATGGAAATAACGTTTTAATATTTTATTTATTATATATATTATTTTTTTATTTTATTTTTAATTTATACATAACACATACATTAATGATTTCCATTTTTTTTAAATATGATAACATCGATTGTGGACATGTGGACTACCTTCTCCTCAAGGAGGTGTCATTTGTTCCCGCATTACATGGAATGTGTTAGGGATGCTTTTAATAGAATATGTGAAATATATCACATAAATATTATAATAAAAATATTTATAATTTAATTTTTATTATTTTAAAACATGAAAATGAAATAGAATTAGCATTCATGCATATGTACGGTCTACCATCTCTATGAATAGTGCATTTTACTTTTTATATCCAATTACTATGTATTAAAATAAACACATATATAATGAATATATATAACATTAAATTATTGTTTTAAGTTATGGATATGAGAAAATTGTGATCTATGTAATAGGAACAAAAATAACAAGTCAAAACATAGTTAAAACAAGGCAATTAACTCCCAAAATAGTGAAAATAATGAAAGATTGTTAAAAAATGGATAATAAGAAAATATTAGAAGAAAATATTTGATATTATAAATATTTTTTCGGTTTTTCATAAGTTAGTAACACGTTTAAAAACATTATACATGAGTTTAAATGATGTTAACCCAAAATGAAAAACAAGGTACGAGATTTTATCTCACTTTTTATATTTGTGAGCTATAAGTCATATTCACCACTTACTTATTTTTTTTGATGTATATACTACAAATTTGGATATATTATTTCCGTAATTATTTTAAATTCTTCATATTTTTAGTTTCAACTACAATTATTTCTCCTAAGGAAATATTAATTAAATGTTTCCAAGTAGTAAAGAATTTTTTAACTCAATTCCTTTTTCTTTGGGTTATATTAATTCTTCATTATTATTAATATTATATGATTATGTGTATAATGAAATTAAATATATATTTATATATTACTAATTAATATATATTGATTTATTTTTGATACACATAATCAATTTTTTGATCAACTCTAACATCAAATGTTTGATCATTTTAAAGGATTCATTCACAATCTCACTCTAATAGATATTGATTAGTCATGAAATTTAATTAACAGAATTAATATAATAATTTTTCAATAAACCCTATAAATTTTATCTCTTACGTAACGCCCCAACCCCAGTTACCTAGAGTCGGTGAATTATTACATAACATTGGTATGATCACAAGAAAGATCAGGTCTCGAAAGACCGATTAGTTTAGTAGCCTCGGAAACATTAGATATATTCATAAAGTTTTACATTACATCATAAAAATTAAAACTAAAACAACATAATCTCCATAGTCCACAATCTTATCCCCTCATACTATCCTTACAGGTCATTCATAATTTACTTTTCACATCCTGGGAAAAATAAAACATAGAAAAGGGGTGAGCTCAAATGCCCAGTAAGGATAACAATATAGCGGAAACTTTCATAAATAATAATAAACAATTAAGGAAATGTATAACTAAAACAAAATCATTTTAAAATTTAACTTCAACATAGTATGGAAAAAATAAAATGAAATAAAGCCATTTACTTATTCACATGGATATTCTACTAATCCAATAATCACATGCAATATCAATAACCACATTCATAATGATGGAATGCATAATTCCAGACTATCATAACCACGTATCCAAGGCCTCGTGCCAAGACTACAAATAAGATTTTGTCAAGGCCTTGTTCCAAGACACTAGTTTGTCTCATGATACCTATTGATGCATCGAGGAGCTATAGCGGGCTCCACCCATCATATATTAAGTCCAATGCATTCCTCATATGAACAGGTTTAAACATAACATAAACAATCATATTAAAACTATCATACAAAATGTCAATACTTTCATCATAAACCATGAATGGTATAAAAATAGCAAATCCACAGTCAAACATATCTCAAAACTATCAATAAAATATGGAAGTTTTGTATCATAATAAATAAACTTCAAATAAACTTAAAATCCATCAAAGGATTTTGACATAGATGAAATCAAATTTCTTTTTAGAGAAATACCTCTTTCTATTTTGAAATCATTTAAGAGTCATATATTTATAAAATAAAAAAATTTCATTGAAAATATTCTTATAAGATTGTAAGGTAAGCTTCGACAATTTTATAACGGCGGAAAATAGCCGCACCCGTCGTATAAGTTAAAAAAACATTCTTACCTTAATTCTATAAAAAAGGATAAAAAGGACCTTATTCAGAAAACGACTGAAATATTATTTTATAAACCACTTATAAAAGTAAAAAAGGGTATAAATGACTTTAACCCATATTCTTGTAAATAGTAAAAAATGTTTTGATATACATTTTTAAGAAACATGGATGTTGATGATAAAGAGATCCCAGTAGATTATTACGTACAAACAACCTCGGATAATGAAGAGATTGCGAAATAAACCCTTACCTTGTACTTTTACTTGGTTGGGGGTAGTTTAACCACCTATATAATGGTGAAATAATTGTTATTAAATTATACAAGAATCATATGTATTAATATGATATCATATATGATCTTTTAACATTACTTTGTTGATAATATTTTAGAATTATCGTCATTTCGGGTGTTAACTTACTCATTTTCTTTTATATGTTTTATTATGTAAGCCATGTTTGTTATGAATAGGTTGTATCTTATTAATATACAGAATGATATTAAGTCCTTAAACATTATTATTAATCTTCAAATGAGAATTATACTTGGATGGATACGATGGAGAATGAATCTCATCACGTTCGTGGAGACGGTAGTCCGTACGTACGCACGAGCGACAATATCATTCTTTTGATACTAAAATAATATATAATTGGATGTTATATCATATATAAAGAATCATTATCATGTTATATTTATTATTTACATGAATTACACATCATTATTATACCCATACAAATAATAATTTATTGAATAACAATTACACCACGACGTGGAGACGGTAAGCCGTACGTACGCACGTATGGTGACATGTTATTCAAATGATGGATAGAATACTGAATATAGTTGTACCATATTTATAATAAAATAAAAGTATATATAATATACTGGTGTTATTATTTTAGAATTGTAATAACAAAGAAAGAAGAAGTGGAAGAAGAAAGGAACTTGAAAAAAGGTGGTGAAATCATTACCTCTTCTTCGGGTTCTTCCTTTTGATTTGATCAAAAGGGATCCTTAGGTTGGATTTCTGACTAAAGTAAGGCCTCAAGGATGAAATGAGGAACTTTTAGAGAGTATTTGGGCAGGGTTTGGACGAACTAAAAGGATTTTATGGTGTGAATTAATGATAAGGAGGAGTGCCCTTTTATAAGAGTGGTGAGGGGAACCTTTGGAAAAACTAGAAATATTATTTTATAATAAATTCATATTCGGTTTATAATGGCTCCAAAGTGGATTATTTAAAGTTTAAGGTGGGTATAGGTCACAAACCACTCATCCAATAGTATTTAGACAGGTTTCGGTTACTATATTAGCCTTATCATTAAGTATTAACTCTTAGTTAATTAGTTTCACTTTTACAAAGTCTCTTTGTATTTTTATATTATATGGTTAATAAATGTACTACATACATCCAAGAGACCCCAAAGTGGTCCATTAATGATGAACCTATCATGATATAAGTCTCTTGGACGAACCTTAGATTTTTAGGAATTTAATATCAATTAATAATATAATATTAGTTTTAAAAACTATTTTATGACAATTTTGACACTATTCAATAGTTGATTTTTGTAAAAATCATAAAAGAATGATTAATTCTCAAAAATTTAATTAAATAATTGCTAAAATGTCATATTAATCAATAAAATTAGTTTAATTGATAAAACGTATCAAATTATATTTATTTGGGTATTTATAATATCAATTATTTTAATTTTTTACCATTATGGTAATTACTTAATCATCATTATGTCATAAATAAATTAAATTATTTAATGTCTAAAAAATATAAATAAAATATAATTATGTAGGAAATATTTTTATATTTCTAATTAATATTTATAGTCGAAAATTAAACATATTTAACCATATGTAAAAATTATTTTTCTAAACGATATATGCTTATGTCATTTTTGAATTTATTTTAACATAATTAAAATAATGTGTCCCTATCACCTACAAGTGGCTCCATGGGGTCCCAAAATCAACCTAAAGATACCCATGGTTGGAAATGTATCCACCAATAAGGTTAGGACATGTTTTAGGGTAATTTGGTATTATTATAATATTATTTGTTAACCCTTATTTACCGGATTTACCTTTTAACCATGGTAAATAAAATATTTACCGAAATAATTATTCAAAATGTCTAAAAATAAAAGTTAACTATTTACAAAATTTCAAAATTCTGATTCCAAATATGGAATCCATTTTTCCAAATTCAAAACACAGAAGTGTCAGAAATTAATTAAAAATTAATTCCCACTGTCAAAACAAAAGGTGTGTTTTTAAGATATAATAACTATCAAAAAATTGATACCTGTTTATGTCCGGTTTAGTTGTGAAATTATGTCCAATGACCAAAATTGTATTAAATGGTAAAAATATATTCTAAATATACTTTAAAACCACTCAAATGCATAATTTATCACTATTAATAATTTTTATTAAAAATGTTGTTTTTAATTAAAATTTAGTAATTTTCACTATTCATCAAAATATTAAAGTTATCCGAAAAGTACCAAAATTTCACCTTAGGATAAATTCGATACTATAAATCCAAAAATGAAGTCCATTTTGAGAGATTAAATTTCTAAAATTTCAGAAAGTAGGTATTACTATTCATAACGGCTAGTTTGATTGGTTGTGGTGTGTGTTAGAACTCGAAGTTGCGTACAACACACTCTACTGTATTATTCAAAGGAAATCATACCATGGAAGCTTGGGATGTTTCATTGTAAATTTTTGATGTCCCCATTCTAAAAGGTAAATTTATTTTTTCAAATTGAATATATAAAAGTTTAAAATATTGGATTTAAATAGGGTTCACAATAAAAAGTTGGTAAAAGTGCAATACTGAAAATGAATTTGTTCTTACATTATGTCTAAGAAACTCGTAATATGGATTCTAAAATTATAAGGATTATAAAACGTTTAAAATTTAGATAATACTATTCATAACCTCTTTTGAACGGCTTGTTTGGTAAGTCATGGTGCGCTTGAACTCGGTGTTGCGTGTAGTGCAAGTTATTGAATTATTTTTAAGAAATAACACACTATGAAATCTTGGGGTGTTACATTCTCCCCTCCTTCAATAAATTGAATCCTCGCAATTTGAAATTGTTCTTTGAAAATAAATGGTTGAATATAGATAATATCTTTGTGGGAAAACCCACATCGGAAATTGGTTTAATAAAATTTAGTCTTAATAAGAGGAAAAGAGAAAACAAAGGGTCACCACCAAATTATGATCTCTATTCGGAGAACATTTGTGGCAATTAGAGACATATTATTGGAGGAAAAACGGAAATATTTATAGGTAGTGATTGAGGTCATCAATCGAAAACAAGTGTAAAATTGATGTCCTTAAATTCATCAATCTATGATGATTTAAAATACCATCGGTTCAGAAAAACATATGGTATTAGGATAACACATTTTTTTGATTTAATATCCCTTCACTAAAGTATAAGAATTAATTTCTTCATTGAATAACAGAAGAAGAAAAATATATACTTGACAAGCAGAGTCTCATCCTTTAACTAAGTTCTACCAAAAACTCATCTTTCACTCTAAAAGATAATAGAACATAAAAATAATATTCTGTTTATCCTATTCGTATAGGGTTAAAAAATGAATTTATAATTCATCTAGAAGAACCATTAAGAAAATGATAGTATTCAATCCAGGACATCATGTGGGTCAGTGGTCGGTGATATACCCTTCTCGCCCTTCGGTTGTGGTTTCAAGTCTCACGGCCTTGCCGGATGTGACGGGTTGTTGCCCGACCTCCGGGTTGTCCTTATTTGGCAATCCAAAATAATCCAAACTAGAACTATCGAAAATACTTCAGTCCAAAATTTATTAGGAAGTTAAACACAATGAAGATCCTTTTTTCCGCGTAATAACATGTGAACACCTTCATCATGTATTCTTTTAAAACACTGCAACATCCTGAATTACCATATAACCTTATTGATTACATTCATGATCCCTTATTCCTTAAAGAATAATAGATATACTCCTTCAATCCAAAAATGTTGTAAACCCCAACAATGATGGAATATACAAATCATTAATCAGTTTCAAGGTAGTCAAGAATATCCAATATAATTTATCCAAATCAATCATGTATTATTCTAAAATCACTACCTTGGTATCAGAACCATATTATGGTTTATCTTTCTCTCAACCATATATTTTCCAAAATTTTAACCTGTTATTGAGTCACTTTTCTTTGTTCCACAAAATCTCAAGTCCTTAATGAAATAGTATTGCAGTACAATACTTATATACTCCATAATTGTTTTAACAAGTACATTGTTGATACAACACTCAAATGACATAATCAACAAAAGAACTCTAAGCATTCCTCATCATATGTGGTAGTATCATAACTTCATTATTATCCAATAGAATAATTTTTGGCATAGTCTTATGACTGGGACATAGATTCGTGTTGTGTCCAAACTCCTTGAAAATGAAGCATTGTACATTTGAAACCATTTTCTTTCCCTTGCAGTCACGTACTTTGTGCCCTTTTCCTCCACACTTATAACAAACTCCTAGTCCTTTCAGGCATGTTCCAGGGTGTTTTTCCCACAGTTATCACATATGGGAAAATTCTTCTTTTCCCTATTCCATTTATCCATCTTTCTATCTTCCATCCTTTCTTCTCTTGCTTCCCTTCAAAGACATAGGACTCAGTAAACTCTTTACTTATCTTATCAACACATGATATTATTTATTCATATGATGATAATACATGGGAGACTATTTCTCTAATAAATTCTGTCTTAAGACCATGAAAGATACGATCCTTCTTTCTCTTTAGATCATGTGCATTGCTGGAGTTCTCATTCCCTCTATTGGGCACCATTTCTAAACAATGGAATAAACTAGATTAGTTTAGGAATAACAATACCTAATACCAAACTTGTAAAACACATAACATAAATTAAAAAGTTTATGGATATAATCCATAATCATAAAAATGTCTCCTTGAGGAAGTATATACTCATAAACCTTTCATAATGGTTTGTAATGAAAATGAGAATTATCCTAAGCATATCCCCCAGGAGTGTCGTAACCAATAGTGCAGCAAGGCCCATTGTCATGCTCAAGTTCCCGTTCGAGTCTAGCTCAAAGAGCTGTTTTTAGGTTTTACCCCTAGGTACATCTGTGCCAGAGCCGCCTCTACCTCCTCGTATCCAGACAGGGATGTATTGCTTAGAAAACTCAAAAAATTCTACAATACCAAAATTCTAGGAAGTTCTTTTATACTAATCCTCAAATTCCATCTTAGATCTTTGAGCTCTAATCATAGATTATCTAAATCTAGCTTCCAAGGTTTTTACTAAACATCCTCTGATACCAACTGTAATGCCCCGACCCCAGTTACCCAGAGTCGGTGCATTATTATAGAACATTGGCATGATCACAAGAAAGATCATGTCTCGAAAGACCGATTAGTTTAGTAGCCTTGGAAACACTAGATATATTCATAAAGCTTTACGTTACATCATAAAAATTAAAACTACAACAATATAGTCTCCATATTCCACACTCTTATCCCCTCATACTATCCCCACAGGTCTTTCATAATTTACTTCTTCACATCCTGGGAAAAATAAAACATAGAAAAGGGGTGATCTCAAATGCCCAGTAAGGATACAAACATAGCAAAAACTTTCATAAATAAGAATAAACATTTAATGCAATGTATAAATAAAAAAAAGCCTTTTAAACTTGATCTTCAACATAGTATGGAAAAAATAAAATGAAATAAATCCATTTACTTATTCACATGGATATTCTACTAATCTAATAATCACATGCAATATCAATAGCCACTTTCATAATGATGGAATGCATAATTCCAGACTATCATAACCACATATCCAAGGCCTCGTGCCAAGACGACAAATAAGATTTTGTCAAGGCCTTGTTCCATGAAACTAGTCTGTCTCATGAGACCTACCGATGCATCGAGGAGCTATAGCGGTCTCTACCCATCACATATTAAGTCCAATGCATTCCTCATATGAACAGGTTTAAACATAACATAAACATTCGTACTAAAACTAGCATACCAAATGTCAATACTTTATTCATAAACCATGAATGGTATAAAAATAGCACATACAGAGTCAAACATATCACAAAACCATGAATAAAATATGGAAGTTTTTTATCATAATAAATCAACATCAAATAATCTTAAAATCCATCAAAGGATGTTGACATATATGAAATCAAAACTCTTTTTTGAGAAATATATCTTTCTATTTTGAAATCATTTAAGAGCCATATATTTATAAAATAAAACATTTTCATTGAAAATATTTTTATATGCTTTTAAGGGAAGCTTTGACGATTTTATAACGGTGGAAAATAGCCACACCCACTGTATAAGTTAAAAAAACATTCTTACCTTAATTCTATCAAAAAGGTTAAAAATGTCCTTATTCGGAAAACAACATAAATATTTCTTTTCTAAACCACTTATAGAAGTCAACAAGGGTATAAATGACTTTAACCCATATTCTAGTAAATAGTAAAAAATGTTTTGAAATACATTCTTAAGAAACATGGATGTGGATGATAAAGATATCCCATTAGATTATTACTTATAAACAACCTTAGACAATGAAGAGATTGAGAAATAAACTCTTACCTTGTACTTTTCCTTGGTTGGGGGTAGGTTAAAATATTTTATAATGGTGAAATAATTGTTATTAAATTATTCAAGAATCATATATATTAATATGATATCATATATGATCTTTTAACATTGCTTTGTTAATAATATTTTAGAATTATCGTCGTTTCGGGTGTTAACTTACTCATTTTCTTTTATATGTTTTATTATGTAAGTCATTTTTGTTATGGATAGGTTGTATCTTATTCATACCCAGAATGATATTAAGTCCTTAGACATTATTATTAATCTTCCAATGATAATTATACTTGGATGGATACGATGGAGAATGAATCTCATCACGTTCGTGGAGACGGTAGTCCGTACGTACGCACGAGCGACAATATCATTATTTTGATATTAAAATAATATATAATTGGATGTTATATCATATATAAAGAATCATTATCATGTTATATATATTATTTACATGAATTACACATCATTATTATACCGATCCAAATAATTATTTATTGAATAACAATTACACCACGACGTGGAGACGGTAAGTTGTACGTACGCACGTATGGTGACATGTTATTCAAAGGATGGATAGAATACTGAATATGGTTGTACCATATTTATAATTACATAAAACTATATATAAGATACTGGAGTTATTATTTTAGAATGTTAATAACCAAGAAATAATAATTGGAAGAAGAAAGGAACTTGAAAAAGGGTGGTGAAATCAGTACCTCTTCTTCGGGTTCTTCCTATTAATTTGATCAAAAGGGATCTATAGGTTGGATTTCTGACTAAAGGAAGGCCTATAAGATGAAATTAGGGAAGTTGAGAGTGTATTTGGGTACGGTTTGGCCGAACCAGGCTTTGAATGTGTGAATTAATGAGAAGGAGGAGTGCCCTTTTATAAGAGGGGTGAGGGGCACCTTTGGAAAATCTAAAAATATTATTTTATAATAAATTAATATTTGGTTTCTAATGGCTCCAAAGTAGATTATTTAAAGGTTATGATGGTTATAGGTAGAAAACCACTCAACCAATAGGATTTAGATAGGTTTGGGTTACTATATTAACCTTATCTTTAAGTATTAACTCTTAGTTAATTAGTTTCACTTTTACAATGTCTCTTTGTATTTATATAATATATGGTAAATAAACTTACTATATACATCACAACAACCTCAACGTGGTCCATTAATGATACAAATATCATTATATTGGTCTCTTGGAATAACCTTAGATTTTTAGGAATTTAATATCAATTAATAATATAATATTTGTTTTAAAAACTCTTTTATGTCAATATTGACACTATTCAATAGTTGATTTTTGTAAAAATCATAACAAAATTATTACTTTGAAAAACGTTGATTAAATCATTACTAAAATGTCCTATTAACATAGAAAGTTATTTTAATTCATAAAAAGTCTCAAATTATATTTATTTGGGTATTTATAATATCAATTATTTTAATTTTTCACTATTATGGTAATTACTGCATCATCATTCTGTCATAAATAAATTAAATTATTTAATGTCTAAAAATTATAAATAAAATATAATTATGTATGAAATCATTTTATATTTATATGTAATATTTATATTTGTAAATACAACATATATAACCCTATGTAAAAATTGTTTGTCTAAAAGATATATGCTTATGTCATTTTTGAATTTATTTTAACTTAATTAAAATATTGTGTCCCTATCACCTACAAGTGGCTCCATGGGGTCCCAAAATCGCCCTAATGATTCCCATGGTCGGACATGTATCCATAAATAAGTTTAGGACACGTTGTAGGGTAATTTATTATTATTATAATATTATTTTTAAACCTTATTTAACGGGATTTTCGCTTTAACCATGGTAAAGAAAATATTTACCGAAGAAATTATTCAAAATGTCTAAAAATAAATGTTACCAAATTACACAATTTGGACATATTAATTCCAAATATGGAATCCATTTTTCCAAATTCAAAACATAGAAGTGGCAGAAATTAATTTAAAATTAATTCCCGCTATCAAAACAAAAAGGGTGTTTTTAGGATATAATAACTATCAAAAGATTGATACTTGTTTATGTCCGGTTTAATTGTAAAATTATGTCCAATTACCAACATTGTATTAAATGGTAAAAATATATTCTAAATATACTTTAAATACACTCAAATTCTTAATTTATCACTATTAATTATTTTGATTAAAAAAGTTGTTTTTTATTAAAATTTATTAATTTTCACTATTCATCAAAATATTAAATTTATCCGAAAAGTACCAAAATTTCACCTTAGGATAAATTCGATACTCCGAATCCAAAAATGAAGTCCATTTTGAGAGATAAAATTTCTAAAATTTCAAAATTTAGGTATTACAATTCATAACGGCTAGTTTGATTGGTTGTGGTGTGTGTTAGAACTCGAAGTTGCGTACAACACACGCTACTGTATTATTCAAAGGAAAGTGTACCGTGGAAGATTAGGATGTTTCATTGTAAATTTTTGATGTCCCCATTATGAAAAGTAAATTTATTTAGTCAAATTGAATATATAAAACTATAAAATATTGGATTTAAAAAGGGTTCACTATTAAAAGTTGGTAAAAGTGCAATACTTAAAATATATGTGTTCTTACATTATGTCTAAGAAACTCATAATATGGATTCTAAAATTATAAGGATTATATAAAGTTTAAAATTTAGTTAATACTATTCATAAAATCTTCTGAACTGCTTGTTTGGTAAGTAATGGTGCGCTTGAACTCGGTGTTGCGTGTAGTGCAAGTTATTAAATTATTTTAAAGAAATAACACACTATGAAATCTTGGGGTGTTACATCTTACAGTTATTCAGGACCTTTTTCATGTAATAGTAACATTTTTTGACTCTTTGGTGCTCAAAATTATTTAGTAAATGTTTTTAAAAAAACCCTACATTATTTCTCTCCTTAGTCGGAGAACATGTTTTCATCAAAAAACAATATTTTTAAAAAATATTTTCAACAATGTTTTTATACTTCCCAAATTATTTATTAAATATATGTTAATTATTTTTCCTTTAACAATTGTTTTTAATTGAATATTCTTTTCAATTTCCAAACAAGTAACTTTTCTAACCTTTTAAACTTGAAAAAAGAATGTTTTACCTTATACGACATGTATGGAATTAGCTACCATTTTTTATTTGAATCATACTTTGAAAGTTTAAGAGAACATTTTTAATAGAATTTTTTAAGAATAAATTTATTTCAAAATGTTTTTCATAATTAAAATTTCATTTTCCACAATAATGTTTTTAAAATATCATTTTATATTATTTCTATTCATCTATGACAAGAAACCATAATTTTACTCTACTAAGGATTTGTTGTATTGATACCATAATTATGATTCTTCTGTTATGGTTGTGATTCTAATGAAAAATGATAATATTTATATTCACTATGTTGATTCCTTTGTTAGTACAGTTAAAATATATAATTTATTTTGATCATTTAATACTGAATATCCCCTAATTATTCATATCATATTTCAGGGATATGTTCATTTCTTAATCCATATATCATTTTTACATATGGTGTATAATTTTAAATTTATTTGATTTATTGGGGAAATATTGATAAATCTATATCCTTTACTCAATACATATATTTGATAAGCACCATAGTTTTTGAATAAAAACGATTATTTGACATGTGATGACTGATTTGGACAGGAAATACACTGGTTGGGGGATGTTTAAAGTAATATACTTGATGCATTGGTAGTCTCAGGGGATTAAATTAATTGTACGAAAACCCTTAAAGTTTGTTTCCAATAAGTGTAGATGGGTTTCAACACGAAGATTAAAAATTTCTTGTGAAATTTCAAGATAATAGTATGTTAAAAAATTTAGTGAATAGTATTGATGGTAAATGTATCATGTGCCTAGGAAATATCACCTCCAATAATTAAGAATTTCCTTCATTGAGTATTCATTTATTATCATCAATTAGAATTCTTATTTTACATTATATATGGATGAATTTCATTATCTTTTTATTTCTTAAATGGAATATGGTTTAGTTATTTTACATGCCATATTGATTATTACTTATCTAGTTATTTGATTGGAATATGTTTCTACTTATAAAATTTTCATACTATTTACACACTTCCATCTCATATTATTGATTATATAGAATGTTTCTTTAGTTATTACCTTTCCATATAATTTATTCTCATTGATTCATTATTTCTTACACTATGCTTGACCCTTACTAAGAATTTTTTTCCATCCTTGTTTCTTTACTTTACCTATGAATATAATAAGTGTACTAGGAGAGATATGAAAGTATATCATAAATGGAATAAATTTATACTCAAAATAAAAAAAACATGTTTAGATTAGTATATTTATTTTTAATATAAGAGTTATGTATGTATCTGGTTTACTGAAACTAATAAACTCTTTGATACATCGGCATTTGATTCCTTGTAATCATTCCAATGTAATGTTTGTAAACATTAACTATAGGTTTTTAGGGTCACGGAACTACAGTTGGTATCAGAGGAAGTATAAAAAACATTGGAAACCAGTTTTAGGAAAACATAGGTTAAAAAATACAACCCTGTGATATAATTTTACAATAAGTATATAAGAAAATCTTAGTGTTTTGGTTAGATAGAGATTATGTGGTTTCCCTAAAAAGACATGCCTTTTATATTATATAGGATAATTTTGTTCTAGAAAATATATACCTAGGGTTAACAACTCCAAAAAGGTGTGTAGGTCTGGACTTGAGCATAACATGGTATAAGAGAAGATGCCTTATAGTGCACCAAGTTCGATACACTCGAGGGATATGCTCAGGATAGTTCACATTATATTTTCAAACCATTAAAAGGCTATGAATGGATAATAATAATGAATGTACAAGGATAAAACATATACCATTTAAGGAAATATCTTAAAATAAAATATATGAAGTATTTATGTATTGATGTAATGTTGAAACCCATAGTTAAAAGGCTATTTAATGATTAAATATCAAGGATTTACATCATATTTAATATGGAAATTATATTAATATGGTTTTATAAAAGGACAACTTGTATTCTGGGTCACAAACAACCATGTCTGGAAAGGTTGTGGGACTTGAACCCATTACTAAAGGATAAGAAGTGGGTTTATTTCCAACCATTGGTCTACACAAGGGCCTGGTTAGTATAATATTTTTTAGTTAAACAATTATAAATATATATTAATGTCTAACTATTAGTGATACTTTTTTGGTTTATAGATTAATATATTAACAAATAATTAATTTGGATAACATTTTGTGTTAAATATTTATACATGTCTCTCTTTTATGGGCCTTAGGATCCTTTAAAATTGTATTTTAGTTCATTAATAATCAAAGTTAATTTTTGGATATCCATTTCATGGAGTAAGGGTTGATTTGGATATTTATCAAAGTATAACCAAAGGATGAAATTCCATTTATGGAAATATATTAATTAAGTATATTTATTTATATTCATGGTCATTAAAATAATTCCACATCAATAAGAAAATGATCTTTAAAAAAATGTTAGTCTAATACCTTCATTTATGTTGAATCGATGGTCTTTTAAATCATACAAGATTAGTGAATTTAAGACCCTCCACATTACTTTTATCATTCAATTTTTTGTGATCAATGACATAAATTACTCCATATAAATATTGAAATTTTTCATTCATGTACGTTTCTCCAGTTTTCATTAATGTCATATTACTTAGAGACCTAGGTATGTGTTAGTCCATGAGACTGTTGTATATAACATTAACTCTTTTATATAAGCTGTTTTACAAAACCTTCTCATGATTTTGGAATTAAAAATATGAAATATCACGAAATTCATTACCAAGTTCATGTTTTAATTGGAGGATGCAAATTAATTAAGGTTGGGAGAATGCAATAGTCTAAAATTATATAATAAGAACATAGTATTTAATAGAGTGTATGAAACAAAAAACCAAGAATATACAGGAATATAATATCCAAATAATTTAAAATATAAAAAATATGGTAGATAAATTATATCTATAATATATCTTTAAATGAATGAAATACCATGTTATCCTGTGTTAAATGCAACAAAAACTATTTTTGAAAGCGCGCATTACATGCTATATCGAGTTTTACCAATAAATTTTTTAATATAATTTAATATAATAAGATATAACCAAGACATTAAATTAGTGTTTTTAAATAGTAATATATAAATTATGAAAATATATTGGTTAAAAAATATAATATGAATTCATAAGTTACAAAATAATTAATATTAAATATAAAAACCATTTGAATATAAAAGAAATTTTTATATGCTAAAAAATGCATTTTATCATAATAAATTGTAATAATAAATATCAGTTAATTATATTCATGAAATATATATGTTATATATTAAATAAAATATTTTTGAAATTCATCAAAATAATTATATAGTAATTAGATAATAATAAACCCTATTTTACGCATAACTGTAAATATATTTCGAAGGGAAATTTTACCTCTTTATAATGGAGTACCCTTCTTAAATAAAAATTTTTGAACTATTAAAAATTATATATGTTACAAAAAATCATTTTTTAAATCGTAAAAATAAAATAATTTTATAGTGAACTTTTGGTATTTTTAGAGATGTTTTATTTTTTGATTAATAGTGAAAATACTGAATTTTAATTGAAATTGACTTTCAGAGTCAATAATTTATATGGTTAAAATCTATTTTAAAAAGTATTTAAAGTAAAATTTTATAATTTATAAAAAAATTGATCCAATTTACATCATTTGAATAAATTTCACTATGAAATTGGAGATAAAATCATTCCAAACATTTTAACATTTTAACATTAAAAAATCTACTTTGTCATCAAATATGTGAGATATATTTTAACATAATTTCGGTTACTTATGTGGTTCAAATTTTGAATAATTGATTCCAAATTTTTAATCAAAATAAAATATAATTTATAATGATTTCAATTTTTTAACCAAAAATATTTTTAAATGTAAATTAAACTAATTACAGTGACTAAGAGAAAAATTACCATAATAAGAGACTAAACCTTAAACTTATGGGATAGTTTACAAGAATATAACTCCTACTCCACTATTAAAATTCACTAATTTATCCAACTTATTATCATCTCCCAAGACCATTGTCTCATCAAAAACCTGAAAAAATAATCTCCCAATTTTCCTCCCCTCAACCTTGAATCCTCACCATGGGGATAATTCCAACCAAGTATGTATTTTGGTATAAAACAAAATGAGTTACTTGAAAAAGTGGTAACATTATTTAATGAACATTTAGGTTATATTAGTTTCCACTCCCCTTTATTTATTATTATTATTACGTGATTATAAAATAAAATGAGTATAATAAATATTATAAAATGTTGACATGTTATGTTTTTACCTACAACTTCACACACTTCCATCAAATGGGTAACGAACTTACAGTTCGTTGTCGGATAACTACCACCTCACAAAATGATGATGGATTGTTCTTCCTTTATCTCCTATCATGGTAGGAATATTGATGGAAATACAGTACTTATATTTTATATGTTATATTTATGAATTATTTTATCTTCTATAATTTTTATATAATACATACCTCAATGATTTCCATTTTGTTTAAATACGATTACATATTTTATGGAAGTGTTGACAAAAACCTTCTCAAAGTATTGTGATTCATTCAAGCTATACAAGAAATGTAAAAAGGATATTTTTAATAATTTTTTTTGAATAATATGACATAACTACGATTCTATAATTATAATATACATATATATAATTCAAATTTAATTAGTTTAAAATATGATAAATAAATAGAGGTTGTGTTCATGCGTATGTACGACCTACCGTCTCCGTGAATGGTGCATCCCATTTCCTATGTCCAAATATCCTGGATTACTCTAAAAACATATATACCGAATATATATAAAATTTTCATCATTTATTAATTTTTTTAGTTGATTCAATCCTGATATAGGTAATAGGAAAAAAATACGGAGCCAAAACATACTAAAAATCAATACATTTGACAACCAAAATAGTGAAAACAATGAAAGATTGTTAATATAAAAGTAATAAGATATTATAAGAAGATAATATATGATATTATAAATATGATTATGGTTCATATATAAGATATTAATACATTTAAATCCCTTATATATTAGGTTAAAATACATTTTACCTAAAAAGAAATGCAAGGTAATGGATTTCTACCTCACTTTTTACATCTGTTAAAAAATATCACATTTACTAATTAATTGTTTTTTGTGGTGTATCTATGTCCATATGGATAAATTTTACAATGATTTATTTTATCATAATGTTATATTTAGTTCAAACTTGAATTATTTCTTCTAAGGATATTTTAACAAGATGTTACCAAATTGTAAATATTTTCATAACTCATTTCCTTTTTCGTTAGGTTATATTACATCCTAAATGTCATTAATATTATATAATTATATTTATAATAAATTTTAATATATTTTAATTTATTTTTAATTTATATATTTTTATTTAAATTTTATACATATAATCAATTGATTGATAAATTCTATCTTCAATTTTCTGATCCTTTTAAGGGTTTATTTTACAATCAAATTCAAATCAAGATAATTTATTCTTGAATCTTTATTAATTAAATTTATATGACAATTTTCAAATTAAACAATTAATTTTATTATTCTATAGTTATTCATGGCCTTATTCATATAATAGTACCATTTTCTACTCGTTGGTACTCAAAATGTTTTAGAATTTTTTTTAAGAAAAACCAACTTCGTTTCCCTCTTAAGTTAGAGAACCTATTGTATTCTAAAAACCTATTTTCTAAAAAGGTTTTAAATTTTTTTAACCTTTAAAAAATGATTTATTAAATACATTTTTACACCTTTTGTCTTTTACTAATTCTTTCAAAGGAATCAAATTGTCGCTTTCTGAACAAGGCTATTTTCTATCATTTTTATCTTACAAAAAGGAATGTGCTTTTTAGCTTTGTAGGAAATGTGTTTAATTTCATACTGTGGTGTCATTAAAGCTTAATTTTAAATATTTAAAGGATAATTTTTAAAGAAAATTTATTTTAATGGTTATTTTAATAGAAAAATATTTAAAAATGTTTTTCAAAATAAAATTGATATTTTTTTAAATATTATTTTAAAAACATTTATAGTATTTATATTAATCGATGACAAAAACCCTTTATTTTACTCCACATGAGATATTTTTTTATTGATACAATCCTTAGTATTCCTCTTTATTCTTTATAATTTCATTGAACATGGATAGTATTATCATTCGCAACCACGATACCTTTATTAGTCCCATGGAAACATTCAATTTACTACGATCATTGAATGTTGAATTCCCCCTAATTATCCATATAATTTATCATGGACATGTTCCTTGCCTATACTGTATATATTTTCTACATATTGTGTTTAATGTTAATGTTATTTTATTTTCTATGTAAATGTTGACAAATCTGTAAACTTTACTCAATATGGACATTTTATAAAGAACATTTTTTTTGAATTAAATCGATTATTAAATATATAAGGAATTATTTATACATGAAATAAATGATTTGGAAACCATTTAAATAAGTCACTTAGATGCATCGGTAGTCTCATGAGAAGAAATTATTTGGTGAAGGACCCTTTATATATATTTCCATGAAGATTATATTTGTTTATATCAATATATTTAAACTATCTTGTGAAAGATATTAATAGTAGTATATTAAATTGTTACCTGAAAGGTCTTAAAGGTAACGGTTTCATGTGCCTGGTAAACATGTCGTTGAATAATTAATCATTTCCTTTATTGAGTATTTAATTATTATTTCCATGAGATTTTTTCTGTAACATTATCTATGGATACATTTCTTTCATAGTTCATTGATTGAATAAAATATGCTTCAATTATTTTCCTTACCATATTGATTATGCCTTATATAGTTATTTGAATGGAATATGTTTGAAGTTATTACCATTACATATTTATTATGAACATCCTTCTCAGTTTATTATTCACATGGAATGTCTCTCCTGTTATTACATTTCCATATTGACTATTCTATTTGAATCATTATTACTTCCACTATGCTTGACCCTTACTGATAATTTTAACTCACCCTTATATTTTTTCCATTCTCTATAAATTAAAGAAGTATATGAAAGGTTATCATAGATGGAATAAAGTTTTACACGAAATAAAAAAATAATGTAATTAGTCTATTTATTTACAATAGAAGAATTATGTATGTATCTTGTTTACCAAAACTCTGAAACTCTTCAATCAATTGGGATTTGATTCATTATAATGATGCAAATGTATTGGTGGAAGACACCAATTCTAAATTTCATGGGTTGGGGCACTATAGGGAACTATTCACATAATTGTGATTTTAAAATCAACATGATAGAATGGAATAAAAATTTAGACATTTAAAATATATGTTATTTGTTTTTTTAATCCATAAATTCATCGGTATTATTAAATCACCAAAAAAATATTACTTTTGAAGTTTTTTTAAACATTTTCCTGAATTTTATGGTACTTTCAAAAGCACTGTGTCGATTTTTTAAGCATTTAAGGTAATAATTTCCTAACGAAGAAATAAAAATAAATTTCCAAGGTAAAAAAATTATTTAACTTTAGAATAAACATTTATAACTGAACATATCTTATTTTTATAATTAAATAACATATATATATATACTAAATTCAATAGAGTTACATTTTTTAATTTTCCTTACAGAAAAAAATATAAATTTCTTTTTAAACAAAAAATAGGATTAATGAAATATTTTAAAATTTGGGGTACGCAAGGTCTAATATCTTATATAGAATGAAATAATGTAGAGTTTTGGTTTATTTTGAGAACTTATCTCAGGGCTTTAACCATGTTTCCCACATTTTATCCATTCATTAGTGACAAATATTTTCCACAGTTTTTATTTTTAATGAAAAAATTTAAAAGGGTCCAATTTAGTAAATTTGAATATCCTAATTCAAAATATAGAAGAATTTTTAAAATATTCAATATCTAGATGTGTCAAATATTAATTAAAATAAAAAAGTGTAAAATTGAATTTAAAAAAAAATTATAGAAATATAAATTTCTATGCAAAAAATTAACTTATATCATATTCTAGTATATTTCTAATTAAAATGAAATTAATATGATAATTGTAAATAAAATAGATTAAATATAAAATGAAGACTAAATCCAAAATATAATTTTACCCTTAAAACACTTGATTTAATTATAATAAATGATAGTATTCAATAAATCCATATTTTTACACTTTTCATTTAAAAATCTACCATTTCCAAAAAATCCCAAAATATCACACTAAAATAATTTTTATATGATGATTTCAAGAAGAAAATATATTTTTCAAATAAATATTCTATATTAGAATAAATTAATTTTATTATTTTCTCATAAAAAACAATAAAACCATTTTGGTGGAGAAGACATATCAAGTCTTTACTAATAATTGAATACTTATTTAACAATATATTTTACTTATCAAAAATATTTATGAATAATTTTTAAAATGTGGTTATTAATATTCCTAACACAAATAGAAGAGTTATATTATTATTATATACTATATTACATTCTATTTATACTCACAGTTGTATTTGTCATAATATATCTAATAAATAAAATTTATTTGGTGGGAAATATTTTATGAATCCAGTGATGTTATATTCTTCCTCTCCTAAAATTTATTTTCACCTAAAAATTTAATTACTCGGATAAAATAAATAAATTTGTATTTTTTTCATCACATTTTTAGGTTCCCATATAACATTATTAAATTTATTATTCTTCCAAAGAACATTAACTAGGTGAGTAATCTACTTCATATATTACTTTATCTCTATGATATATGATTTATTGAGGATTTTTGTCATAATAAATAACATGATTTTGTGGTACAACCTAGGTGTTTAGTACATCTAATGGATCACGTATGTACTTCTTTAAGAGAGATGCATGAAACAAATAGAGAACTCTAGAGAGTTTCGGCAGATGCACCAACTAATAACCTACCTATTATGTCAGAATGGGAAATATGAAGACACAAGGGGGGGATTGTGTTACTTTAAATACTTGATGGAAACTAAAAGTCCATTATGAGATTAATTCAATTATTTCTTTCTCTCGAAAATTAGAGTGAGTAGTAGAAATAATTAAACAATGAACACAACGATGTATAGTGGTTCAGGGCAAAAAAAATCTTGTAGTCCACTCTAAAACTTTTCTCTCAATAAAGCTTAGTGATTTTCAATAGTAGGGCTTCTTATTAAAAGAACTATACAACTGAGTACAAGAATTTGTCACCTTATAAGAATTATAGGGGCTTCTGGTTCATATACAAGGAACTGAAATAACTGCAACATAGTAAAAGAAGATTAAACTCCATTGATATTTTAGTATGAGTGGACAACACTCTAAAATAATAATTTATTTAGAATGTAGATGTTGAAAAAACCTTGGAACATAGTGGTAGTAGAAACTAATAGTTATTTATGATCTTCAACATAACACAATTGTAGAAAAATATTCCTCAATGTCAAACAATATTTCTTTAGTTTTCAGTAGAAAAAACTCCAATAAAAAATGATCAAACATATATATCTCTAATGTGTAACTTTGATAAGAACAATGTAGAACTGTAGAAAAATATTAACAAAGATATACAGTAGTAACAAGTGCAATCTAACAAATAGGGATTAGAACATGTTAATTTCCAAATTGTATCTCTAGATGTAATGGAGCATTATTATTTTGAAGTGAAAATCTTTATATCATTAGAAGAAGAATATTTGTATATATACAATATGAACAGCTCAATAATTTTCATGACAGTTAAATACATTTTGGTCAAATTGATCTATAAATATCGCATGATAAATCTTGAATATTTGAATTCAATATGTTCAATGAAAGTTATAACATCCCAAAGAAATATGAATGACTTAATATTTTGTACACAATCCATTGAATCTGAATTTAAATGTATTTAAACATATATTTAATTCTGGTGAGGCAATCATAGAAAACTTTGAAATAATCCAAAAATTAAACTATGTATTTGAACGAGTCAAATATAGGGTTTTACTGTGTGGTGATAAAATCCAAATTTATGGATAATAGCATACAGTTTATTACAAAAGATTGTATGATGAACCATATTATTTCTCTTTAAATGTAGGATTTCTTCCAAAATAATGGTTTCTAATCTATAATTGTTTCCCAAATATAGGGTATAAAAATAATATTATATGCTTAAAATGTAAGGTATGAATAGAGTTTCTAGATTTCATATAAAACATATCCAGAATACTTTCACTTTGAGAAATCAAATATCCACATAGGGATGAAATACTTAATATGATTCCATAATAAAAAAAATTATTCCAGTATTTAATATCATGAAATTCACATAATGTTACTTCATTAAGAACATTAATTTTTGTGTTTGTGAGCATCAAATTCAAAAATGGAATTAAAAAAATTGTTAAGTCAATTTATTCTCAACAATATCTCCCTTTTGATGATCACACAACATATATGATGAATTTATATATTTAAAAAAATTAAGAATTTTTTTTTAAATTTTAGAATGAATTAATTCCAAAGATATTTCTCCCCCTTTAAAAATAATCTATACAAAGAATGTTTTACATATATATTTGGAATTTTTTATAATAGTGATTTACATATTTTATTAAAACTTATTCCTCAAGCTCTTCATTATAATTATAAATATTTCAATAAATGTTTCCATAAATTTCTCATAAATTTATACTAAACTCCCCACTTTTGTGACATAAAACAGAAATTAAGAAATATTTTTAATTCATTTATAATGTAGAAGAAACATAAACAATAATCCTAAACTAATAGAAAAAATCATTTAGATTTACAAAATCTTGTCTTTAAATTTGGAGAAACTACAGAGGTGAAGAAGAATCATATTTTTTGGAAGGTTTAGACAAATAATCTACAATTACAAAAAATTGAACTCTTACTTACACTAGTTATTACTCTTAAAACATATATTCTCAATAACATATCTATATATCCTTGAACCATTAATGAATTTGGCAATTGATTAATTTAAAACTCTATTATCTCTCCATGATCTGACATAATAAAATATTTTTTATGAGTATCT
This sequence comes from Viscum album, assembly GCA_963277665.1. Lineage (NCBI taxonomy): Eukaryota > Viridiplantae > Streptophyta > Magnoliopsida > Santalales > Viscaceae > Viscum > Viscum album. The sequence goes on from OY728130.1 coordinate 586,952,797, forward strand.
CTATTCGAATTATAATATCTATTTTAAACACCTAAAATTATCCTTTATAAATTGATATTCCATTAAGTTTTTTATACTTACTTTGATGTTTATCAAAAATAGTTTTTTCAAATAGAAGAATTTTCCCATTCTTTATAGGATTTTCTAGATTCATTAAGATCTTCATAAAACTTTAATATATATTTATTTAAAATATTAAACATTGATACAACCTCTCTCATTATATTTTGAGAAAACAAATTATCTAGACAAGATAATTTAGATCTATTCATTCTACTCAGACATGTTTCATTAAGTGTTTTTTATTTTCTTTTTTAAGAATGAAAATAAATGATTTTATAGGGTTCAAGATGAATATTATAGGTTTTGAAAGAGTAATAAGATGTGTTTTATTCTAATATTTTGAAGATGATGTTTCCGATTATCAATACAAACAAGATATTAATCATTTTAGATTTTAATTTTGAAAAGATAGATTTATGTAAGAAATCTATTTTGAAAGAAAACATTATGTTAAAAAATATAATTTCTGTAAAATTTAAAAAAAATACCAAACGAAATAATAATTTTAAAAAAATGTTTTTCATTAAGATAAACCTAATAATATAATTCTAATTTTAATATATTCAATTACTAAAAGCTCACCTTGACTTATAAATGTCTAGAGAATATTTTTTAAGTGATATATAAAATATTTTATACTTAGATTTGGATATTTCAGAAATATTATTACATATACTAATATTAAATAATTAAATGATATTTATAATGTGATTAAAGCATTAACAGATTAATGTATTACATAAAATAATTGAGTGATGAGTGTTTTAACAGTTTAAGTATAAATATAACAAAAATTTATTCTCCCATTATATTAAATAGTTAATGTTTTTAAATCAAAAATTAATATGGAAGCGAAATATTTCCAGGATTAACAACTCCAACATTTATTAACATTTCATTCAAAATAAATTTATATTATTTTCAAGTAGCTACTAAATGGTATAAAAATGAAATCATGTGGTTCACACCTATAATATATAAAAAAACAAGTGCATTTAGGTAGACATATGATTTTGGGTATATAAGTGTATGAAATTTATTATTTACGATACAAAAGTGGTTGTTTGGAGTAGAGACATCATATTTAAGGTTAGATAATTATTTCAAATACTAATAAGGTGTAATATTAAAAAAATATTTTCTTTTTAAATAGAAGGAATTTTCATAATTAAAGTTTATTCTATATTTAAAACACATAATAGTACATATGAAATTACTCTTTGAACCAATAACAAAATTATTTCTATATAATTTGGGGTTTTTCTATTACTAACTATACCAATATTTTCTAAAAAAATTTTATTTTAAAAAAAATTGATTTAAACAAATTTCTATATTAATATTAATGTTATAAGTTTGTTTTAAAGTATTAAATTCTTATATTACTTCCTTAATTTTTTTCATAAAAAATATAAGAACATTATTGTTTTAAATTATAAATCTATTTTGATAAAATATCTATATCAATTGAAATAACACCATATGATTTTAAATGTTTTCTAGGATTATTTTTTACGGATTCAAATATATCTTGAAAAATAAAAAAACATTAACATAAGAAAAATTTAATAAATCATAAAATAGAGAGTTATAAGTATGAATATAATTAGCATGATGAATAGAACACATATTTACCATTTGATTTTCATGTATAGATTTAGATTTTATAGTGGATTTATCCCTTGAATTAGAAGTATCATTCAATAGTCTTCAACACTTTCATACCATTCCTCTTGAAATTATATTTCCTTTGAGATTTAATATCATGATAATTATAATTTATGTGACATTTCATCATAGATTCATACAATCTTTCTTAATTATTATTTTTCTTACTTATGTTGTATAGTTTTCCCAAAAACATTTCCATGAACTGGTAATTATATTCTTGAATCTGAATAAGTTTAATAAAACAATTCATCCATAGTAGTTTTAAGTGAAATAAATTTATTCTATATAGTATTTTTATCACGTGAATTAGATGTATCACTCCTATTTGATTCATCCTTAGACATTAAAGGTTCCAATTAGTTATGTAATTTTTAGTTATGATATTGGAGAGGATTCTGTGATTACAATAGATATCCCATTCCACTAATAGGATAAAACTCTTATAAATTTTAAATATTAATCTGATTTTTTAATTGATTCCACCAAGAAAGAAATATCATTGGAAACATATCTCAATCTTAAATTAATCTTGGTGATGTTCTCATATTAATGAATCCTAAAAGTATAATATTTTAATTTTAAAGTATTGTGCATAATTTTTTTAAACATTATTATTTCCTTTATAATAAATAGAAATAGTCTTCCATGCCTCATTTACACTATCACTCTAAGAGAATTTGAAATAGAAATTTTTAGTAGAAAATTTAGAAACATAATTATTTTCCTTACTGGTGATTTGTTCCTTGGTATATATCCATATTAATCTAGTTAATAAAAATCACACTCCTCTGCTCAATCCCTTTTCAACAACCATATGTAGAGAAAAAAGAGTATTTTTGTGTGAATTTATCTTTAGGATAATATATATTCAATCATCTCTCAAGGATAGGGTGATATTTTTTATAAGCCTTGAGATTTCTGTAATATTTTTATTTCGTATTTTTTTAAAGGTGTAGTGTCCCTTAAAAATGGGTGACTTCATCCTCATATTTTACTTATCCAACAAGGGTATTGAATTTCCTACTCCCTACAATTAGGTTTCTTATTATATATTTCCAAACATGTTGTGAGATCCCAAATTAAAAAATTGGAATCAATTATATATATATATATATATTCACCTAAGATTATAAAAGAAAAAAAACAACTTTAGTATTTTATTTCACATGTTTTGTAAGTAAGAAATCTATGATTTTTTATTTTTTAATTATATGCATGTATATATATATTTAAACTTATTATATAAAATGTAGCATCATCAAATTAATATGAAAACAAAGTTGAGACTATGTCTTAATCATTAATTTCTATGTTTAATCTATCTTCATATCATGTGATTCCACTGACTCAATAAATCCCATAGGCACACACACACACAAAAATGTATATAAATCTCTATTATATAACCTTAAAGTGCCAATATTATCTAGTGGATGAAGATATTAGCATCGTGGGGATTGATCATGGGATTATAAAATTTTTTTGACCATGATTCAACTCATCTGAGCCCTCTTCCTACTACTGGTGAGATATTATATATATATAAATATATATATCATCAAAATCCAATACAGGGTCGAATAGGTGAAGGAGAAGATGAAATCATATGATATTTTGAGCATCATTTTAAAATGATCGAACAAATCTAATCATATCAATATTATTAACGATAGATGAAAATTGGTTTCTTTTTTTGTAGTCCCATATAGAATTTTCAAGAAACCATACACTCCCTTATATTAAAAATCATCATAGAGATACCTTTTGAAATATGACAGGGGGCATAGGTTACTTATGTTTCTTGGTCCAACTACCCAAGTGAGGATTACCTTCAAATCTAGCTTACATGCTCCCACTCACCCTTTCTTAGACATGTATAGGTGATTCTTGACTTATTCATACCCATAATTGGTCGAGGATGAAATAGACCTCATGGTTGGTCAGTTTTCCCATTAGGATGGCTGGCTTCTTTTGTTGGTTTAGCCTATGACTTGAAAAAAAAAATATTCCTTTTATTATCACTTAAGAATTTAAATAACTAATATAACTGAATATCTAAAAATTATAATTCTATTATATTATCTAAGAATTTATAAATTACTAATTTATTTTATTTCAAATTACTAATCTAATTAAATGATTATAATTATGTTATCTAATTATAAATCATCCAAATTGTATACAATCAGATTTAATGAGTTTCATGATTATTATTTTATATATATAATAGTATTTATATTATTTTGTTAATATTATATGAATATTAAAACATATAAATGTCATTAAATATATTCATTTCAATTTATAGTACATTTAATTCAAAAATAATAATATATTTCATAATTTTTATGTCCCTTTGTAATGGTTATATGACTATTGCAATTTATGATTACTCTTAAATATAATCATTTCTAATTAACATTTATTTATATCATTAATATTTCTCAAACTAACTTATATATTTATGTAAAATTATGATAAATATGATATTATTGTTAATGATATATTTTTCTACTTTTATTTAATATACTCCTCTTACAAATATATTTAAATTTTACCATAATATCTATATTTCAAAATGTTGTATTAAAATATACATTAATTATTATCAATTAACAACATATAATTCTAAATTACTAATAATAAATTTATTAATCATAAGTTATCATTATAATATATCATTAAATAATTACTAATATTGTTTAAAGAATTTATTTTGAAACACAAAAATTATAAATATAACATATATTTAAAGTAGTAAATATTTTAGATTAGATAATTTTTCATAAATAGAGTCTTGTAATAATTTATCCCTAATGGATACAAATGGCTTTGAAATCACTCAAAATGGTCATTTTTCTCCTTTAAATGATAAGGCCTCATAACTTATTATTTTTCCTCTAAAAATGATTCATATATTTTTACTTATTTTCCTTATTTCTATAATCTTATTTGGAGTATAAATTTTCATGTCTGATCATGATTTTATATTCTTCATCCTTTTCTTTTTTATGTTCATTTTCATTTATTGTCCCTGAGTTCTCTTAGATATAGTCATCAATGTTATTAACTCATATATTACATGTATATAATTACAATATGAATGCCTAACATGGAATAAATAAATAATATTACATTAAAGTTGTGAAGTATAATTCATTTGAACTAATTCTGTAAGCTATTATTGAATAAATAAATAAAAATTGGATGTTATTTTTTATACCAACATTTAGTAATTCATTGAAAAATATTATGTTTTTGGTTTATTTAAAGAAAATAATTATATTAAAATAAATCTATATTGAACGAAAAACTAATACAATAATTTCATATAGCATCAATACCATATATGAAACTATAGAATAATATGCACAAATGTAACACTAACCAACTATAATAATATGAAAAGATACAATTCTAGAATTACTGATTGAAATAAAAAATAAATATTCTAAAGTAAAGAAATCTTATAAGTGGTATGGCCTTTCATACATAGTTTTTCCACATCTATTTAATTAATTTTAAATTATTTAATTAATTATTTGTGAAATTTTTGCTAAATAGTAGTAATTTATGTATTTTTATAAGTAAATTTAATAATTAGTCATTTATATAAAAAATAATTATATTTAGCCTTTAAAATAATTAAATTTAGGTTTACTTTATTTTAATAGCCTAATATATTTTTAATTAGTTCATTTCTCATAATATTTACATTTTAGTAAAATATTTTTTTTATTAATTAATTAATTAATATTTCTATTTAACTTTAAATGCCTATGTTGTTAATTTAACATTTCATGTATTAAATATTAATTAATTGAAATAACACAATATAATTGTTATATTTCTTTCAACAATTAATTAATTATAAATTTAAAATTATATACTTTCTATATATATTAAACCCTTTTAATTTTAAGTCTTAAATTAACATAATTATTCAATAACAGAATAATTAATCACCAATCTTAATTAATTAATATTGTTAAATTAAATATTTATAATAATTTAATTTAAATCTATTTTATTTTTATAAATTTTAAATGATGTAATTGTTTCTCAATCTGAGTTTTTATTTAGTTTTAATTTAAGTATTATATTAATAATAAATTAATTAATTTTGTACTGGTTTTTGTTTTTAATTAATTATTTTAGTTTTGTTTTTTTTAAAAATTTTAATCGCTTTAATTTTATTAAAAATTTGTGGTGAAACCGTTATGTCATTTTAAAATTCCAATATTTCCAGTATTTACGTTGGCACCACTACAATCCATTACAATCTCTCTATTTGAAATCAGTGGCACTTTTTATTGAAACTATTTCATTTAAGTTGTGTGACTATTTCTCGTGCATCTACCACAACAACAATTGCACAGTTTCCTCACGTGCCACCATTTTATACCTTTTTCGTGGAACTAATCCATCTTGGATGTCTCAATCCTTTTCTATGCCACTAATGTTTCATTTGTTGTACCAGCGTTTCTTGTCACACACACAGCAACCCCCAGTCACCATTTATTCTTCCACCTACTATGGCACTGTAATACCCATGGCAACATTTCTACGAGATAATTTTTATTTCTTCTTGTGATACCGAAACTCTCATTCCACCGCAATTCACATACAACATTTGTTCACGGTTTCACTACCATGGCGGCGCAACAATATATTTCCAAACACTATTACAACCCTAAGAATCTCATGCTCACTTGTACATCATCATCCAGATTCAGATTCAATCTGAAAATTTTCATTGGAAAAAATATATAGAAACAGATCTAATTTGAGAAACCCTCTCCCCAGCATGAAGATGAATAACACCACCACCTTTAACAAACCCATTGTTTTTCCACTATATATGGAAAGAATGGTCGATCCATGGATGGTATATGACTCTACTGAAGCTGAGATGTTTGGAGATGGTTGTTGCTTCTTTGAGGGACTATTGAAGTCTCCGTCATAGAAAAAGGGTTTCACTGCACCATCGATCTGTTGTCATGGATTACCCAATGCTTCCACTAGGAGATTGATCCACAGCGATGTGGATGATCCATCCACTACCCTACCAAGGAACCTTTGGAGTGGACGGTTTTCTGGAGAAATAAACAAGATCCACCCCTACAAAAGGTTTGGGGGGGATGAAAATAAAAAAAATAACTAAAAAACATCAAATTAACATAAAATAATAATAAAAATGTAATCTAATATAAATTATAATAAAATTAAATATATATAAAATCTATAATAATTAATAATAATTTATAAATAAAATTATAATAAACCAATTTTATTATTGTCAAATAGTAAATAATATTCAAAATAATAATAAACTTGTAATATTAAAATAATAATATTAATTAAAATCTTTTTTAAAAATTTATAAATATAAATACATTAATAGTATCTAAATTAATAATAAATAACTTATGATGTTTTAATAATTTATCAAACTCATTAATTATGTATATTTTCATTTTTATTAAGAATGTTTTAACTATTATTTTTAGTTTTATTTTTTGTGTAGGTTCAAAGTAGATACAAAATACTGACTAGGTTCACCTTAAATAACTCATATGGAGTTAGATACAATGGAAAAACTAATGTGACATGCGGTTTGTGAAAAAACACCCATGTGCGGTGCATAGTAATGAGAGAAGATTATGTCAGTGGAGAACTTTGGTAACTAAGATGATGATATTTGAAATAAATGAGAGCATCATTAGTTGATTGGGAGACTGTCATTTTTGAATTCCATCCTAGAGTTTTTGAGAACGGATTCTCTTGGGGAGTAGAGCGGAACCTGGTGACTAAGGAGATGACCTAGAGGCGAAGGAGCCTGAGAGCGGAGCATCATTAAGAGAGTACTTTCTCCTTTATTCTAAATTTCAGATACTCTATAATTGGAAGTTTTTACTATTGTGTTCATTATGATCATAGAAGAAAAACTATTTTCTCTATAATCTTTATTCTACTGGATTTACCTTTATATTACTTCATATACTTTACATTTTTTAGAGTCATAACAATTTGGTGAGATTGAATTAGGATTCTATATTTAATTGTGTCACTCCTCAATTGTTTTCAAAATTCATTAATTCAGGATTATATGGCCAAGTAGATCTGGAATACATTTATCAAAAAAAGTATTTTCTTAAACAATAATAATTTTACAGCGAGTTTAATTGTAGATGTTATCTTTTTCAAATTCACAAGCAGTTTGATTGATTTTGGATTGGTGAACTCTATGAATCAATCATCTATCTATTGAGTTTCCTGATGAGGGAAATTCATCAGTTTTTCCTCAAAGTGTTATACAATAAAAATATGATAATAAATCCACCATTTTTACATGTAGTTTATAATTCCAGAGTAATAAACATGATATGTTCTCATTAGTCTTTGTTTCTAGGTAGGTTAGTTCATTATTTCCTCTATAGTTTATAATTACATTAGTGTAAGATTAAATTTATTAGTCAACCTAGTTTTCTCATCCTGTTTGTATGACATTATAAAAAAAATAAAATGACACAAAAAGTAAGAAGTTGTTTTCCCCACTACTAACAACAGTGGGGTTTAATGTTCAAAAACCTTAGTTCTACACACATTCCTTCCCTATGGATCAACCCTACACCATTATGCTATTGTAGGTAAATAAATGTAATTTTGATGGATTTGATGACCTCTGATCACATTAATAAACAATGGTAATGACTCTTACTCATAATGAAATCACCTAACAAAAAATAAATAATAATCCTCATCATCAAGAACTACTAGAAACTATCTCTGGTAAGTCCACATCCTATAAGATCACCCCCCCCCCCCCCAAATGCATGTTATTTTCATTGAAATGAAATGTTTTGAATAGAGTATCCATATAAGGGTGAGTATTTCAACTCCCAATAAGAATCATGTAAAACCAAAAGAAAATACTAAAAGATAATTATTCTCAACACTAAAAATATACCCAAATTTTCTTTCACTATTTTCAAAAAAAATGATGGAGTGAAGTCCCATCATCACATCCTAGTTTCACCAAGATCATTTTTTACAAATATTTAGGGAAACTGGATAAATAGAAATGTTCTGAAATATCCTAGATTCCTGACATCATGAGTCTCTACATCACCTCATAGAATCCATTGTGGGGACCCACACATCCCAGAGGGAGGTATGTCAGTCATTGGAAAACCAAACCCATGTGAAAGACTCATTCTTCATCGAGTATAAGGTAGTTAATTAATGTATAATAAACTCTATGGATGGAGGAACAATACCATATCACATGGGGGTGTTCCTTTCCCCATCGATCATGTGTGGTACATATTTCATTCCACGAGTTAAGTTACTAATGGAGTACCAAGACCCCATAATAAAATAGAGGAATCATTACCCAATCCTTGGGGGAATACCAAGCTACATAACATATGTGTTATGGTTATGATGTAAAATAGGACCTTACTATCATTCTTAATGTAGAAAATTCATGAAATAGACTATTTATATTTCAAATCTTAACACATTAGTGAGATTATGAGAAGAAACCCCAACAAATGGGTGTATTGGGTCTTTTAGAGGCCCTTAAGAAATACCATATGAAACAATAATATGGGATACGAATCCCCATGACCTTTTTATTGAGACTTAGATGTGAAAAGGGGTGTGATTGTTTGGCCGCCATGCACACAAATACAACTAGACAATTTGAATTAAGGTAGATCATCCCATGTCACCTTCTAGACAGATCAGTCAATCAATAGGAGGAGCTTAGTCTATATGAACCCAATATGGGTTGAATCATAGATCTCAAACAACCCAACATCATCTAATCTATGGGGTCAGGTCATGGAAACTATAAATTTATCCCACTCTAACTGACATATTATTCATCATTATGATTAAACCAAACCCCCTAGTGTCACATCATTTGCTTACCACAAGGTCGGAAGATCTATTATCCTCTCTTGTAAAATCTGACATCTGGTATTTTTAACCTCAAAGATTTTCATGAAATTCCTAGTTTTTATGAATATAGGTTACTGGTGACCACTCTAAGCCAAATATACATGTACCCTCGCCTCTTGAGACACATACACCTAAACCACCTACCATGTCACCCTTACAATGTGTCTAATTTATCTTAAATAACACTAACATATTGATCCTTACTCAAAATCGTATCTTTTTACCAATATTATCCCATAATAATTCATTATGAAGTCCAATGGAGCTTCAAAAATTTGATTCATAATGAAGAAGAAAAGATATGGGTAGAAGCTGCGATAAAGAGTGAAAGGGGGATGGTTTTTTCCAATGTATAAGGTGGCCTGAATTCCCACTATATTTATTAATTTCTAATGTTCCATTATATTTTGTATACATCCTTGGTGAAAAATATAATATGGGTATGGTGGAGAGGGGTGGTGGAAAAAATGGTCAATGAACCTAATCATATTATAATACATTTTTCTTCTTATGAACATCACATGATTTTAAATTTAATAATAAAAAAAATAAATTCCTATAAATATTTTACATACAAAGAAAAGGAGGAGGATTTCAAAAAGCACAAAATAATGAAATAAAAAATCATAAAACAGGTCCTTCTTGGTGGGGGTATATCATCACATAAAGAATCCATCAACATACATATATAAATAATGGGAGACCATTATCTCTTTATTACAATTGAGATATATATAATCACATATTTAAGGAGATAATAAAATATCTAAATATTTAATAATGTGACTTCACCAACGATCAAATACCATTTGAGAAGTAACCATTTCAAACCTAAAACATAGAGCCTTTAGAAAAACAATATTGACATATTTTTCATTTTAAATTCCATTTGAGAGATAATGGAAATGCCATATCATCACATACCTAGTATAATATTTTAAATTTTAATATTTTTAAATATTATCATTTAGGATTCGGTGAAATTAAATAAAAAGTATGTCACATGGCCACTTAATTATAAATTTTCATTAAAAATAATAAGGTTCAAAGAAATTGTTTTTCTATGAAAATAAATCTGTAGTATAAAAATATTTCACTTCTAGAATAAATAAATGGAATATCAAATGATTTCTTTGGAAGGATTCATCATGATTCGACTGAAAAATTTATATCATAAGAAATGTTATTTATCCTTCTAGAAACTAGAAATTACTTAATCGACATATGAAGTTATCACTAACCTTGGGGAGATTGTAATAAACTTAAATTCTATAACCCATGGATGATAATTATTTTATTAAATGGGAAAAGTATTAATATATTACAATATAAACTATAAAGTAGTTTATTAGTCTTATAAAACGTTATATATAAATAAACATTACATTAAATTAAAATCATAAGATACATAATCTAAATACATGAAAACATTAATTTATGTAATTTAAACTCCATGTGTCACAATTATTAATCTTCAGGGTTTCCTTGGTAAATGAGAAATGATATTAAGGGGTGATCTCATATGCTCAATGATAGGTATCATGAAGCATAAGTTAACATTTTATAAGTAGGACATACATAATTTAATAGGGAATAAATAATAATATAAAATCTATATGAATTATAACATAAATATAATATATCTCGGGATAAAATATGAATATATGTAAATAAATTACATGGATAATAATAACTGATCTCATTATAGTGGATTGCATAATATTGGACATCATAAACATATTTTTATAGCCTCATGCCAAGACATCATATATAAATAGGTAAGGAATACCCCAAATACACAAACTAGTTATTCTCATTAGACCTATCGATATATCATGGGGATATATATTTTTGGGACTCAACCATCTCGCAATAAGTCCAATGCATCGGTAATATAATTAAAATGGACAAACAATACACATAATATAGTTTCCTAAGGTAATTAATATATAATCTTGTATAAGTCATCAAATACTATTTGTATATAATTAATGAATATAGATAATATCAATATTTTCCAATTTAATTGAATTATATTGATATATAGCGGAATATCCATCAATAAACTTAGAAACTATAATATATTAACAATTTAATTGGAAATACCCTTATCAAATGAATGGTTATAAAATAATAGGGAATGGTACTTTCATGGAATATAGGTATCAATTGGAAATACACATTAAATATAATAGATTTTAATTGAAGGGGAAAATATAATGGAAGAAAAATACAATCTAAAAATTGGATTACGTGTCACATATATATGATGTGAATTTAGGATATAAAATTTCATTATGGAAAATATTCTAGGTCAACATGCATTGATGAAAAAGGTGATGATGGTACAAAATCAATTTTATTCCACTTGAGAAATGATAGAGGCTCCACCATTTATATCATTTTCATACTTACTTAGATATATCCCACCTCTTTGAAATAATACTTTTATAATACCAAAAATACATGACATGTATACATATTTCTATAATAGTGTTTATCGGAACATGAAAATATAGGCATTATAATGGATTATGAATGTGGTATAATGATATGGGATGGAGATATATCATTAAAATTACAATATATAATTTATAAAAATGGATCATAGTAACATTTAATATTGATACGTGAATTATAAAGGATCGCACACAAAAAACGAAGGGAAGAGGTTATGAACACTCACCTTAAAAGTAGCTTTCTAAAGCTTGAAGAATAGTACCTTAGAACCATTGATTATTATTAGAGGGACTTATGAGAGGGAACATTAGTAGATAACCATACTAAATAATTTTATAGAGAAGAGGGATGTATGGATGTGTTTGTATTTGTTGAAAATGATGTCAAATTCTTTCTTAATTTCTAATGATAAGCCATTGAAATCTATGTCGTAGAAAATAAAAAACCATTGAATTACCCATCAAATTAAACCATGTTTTTTAAAATTTATTTCATGTTTTTTTACTTTTATTCATGTGAGAACTAAAATCCAATTACGAATATTATAATTTACATGAAAATAAAAAAAACTAATACTTTTTTCTATTTTAGATTTTAGAAATTTTATTACTGGTTTTGATGTTGGGTTTGATTGTTTAAAATACATTATAATTATAAAATAACAAATTTTTTGTCAAGGATTAAATTATATTAATAATTAATACATATTTAATTTATAATTAAATTGTAATACTTATCTCAAATTCATATTATATTATATTATTTATCCAAAAAAATTGAGTGTCTCAAAAAATTATGAAAAATTAAATATTAGATAATTTCAATATGATTATTAAAAATTTAAATTCAAATTTATGAAAATATTTATATTCATATATATATATATATAAGAAAAATAATTATTAAATGAAACTATTATTGTATTTTAAAATATTTTGTTTAAAGGAAAAAATTAAAAAACACTTTTTCATAATAAGTCTTGTTTTTATTCTAAAACATATGTGTATAATTATATTATAATTCATTAATAAATTTATAATATTAATAATTAATAATTATATTATTATAAAATTATTTTAATCATTTTATTGGAAATTTGTAGGAATAATGGTTGCATTACTATATAAAATAGCTTGATTCCCAATGATTATGTTAAAAAATTACATTACCCTTCAAATGATTGTATTAACCCTTATATATTAACATTATTCTAACATCTAAAACCATTCATTTCCTTTTCATAGGTTTAATATCATCTATATACCATTCCTTATTTTTTTTTGGTAATATTAATTTATCCTATATATTTGTCATTATTTTTAGAGTTTTATCTTCAAGAGATAAATATTATATTGGTTTAATATATTAGAATGTGTTTTATATAAAACATTTGGATAATTACTATGAGTGTAATTTTCTAGTTTGTTGTTATACTATTATGTTTTATACTATTATAATTATATAATATAATAGATATTTTGAAATATTAATTATGATGAATTGTGTATTTACTACAGTATAATCGCAGGTCTTACATTCTCCAACGTTAAACAATTTCATCCCAGAAAATTAGGTCATACTTCAATCCATGAAAAAATGCAGGTAATTATCCCTCATTGATTCCTCATACTCCAATATTATTTCCTATAAATTGTGATTCCATCAATGAACATTCAATAGTAATATTTTTCAATTATATTACACTCTCCTGTATCAATAATCGATAAAAACTATTCATTAATTAAAATATTACACTCTTGCCATATTTCTCCAGTGGTGTGTTTCTTATTTGGGTCTATCATGTCCTTTATCAATAGGAGGACATGAAATTCATCATTAACATTTGAGGTATTGAGGGAATATCTAAATGTTAATCTATAACACCAATTCTCACTAAAATTTCCAAAGGTTCGATATACTATAGACTAAGATTACTCTTCTTACTAAGACTTTTAATTGTCTTCTATGGTGACACTTTTAAGAACACGTGATCCCATACATGAAATTACATGTTTTTAATTTTATTAACATCACATGTTTACATTATTATTATAGTAAACATGATATTATTATTAATATATTACATTTTCATAGTAATCTCCATGTCATGTTTTAGACCTAATAGTTTCCTTTAAACAATATCATACCAATAGGCTAGAGTATGAAATCTCTTTTATAATAACCCAAATATAGAAGCATAAATTAGTATTTGTTTTATTACATTGGCATATGATACGTGGTTTACAATTCAAAGTATTAATCAATTTATAAGTATTAAAGACATAGAAACATAAATAGATACCTTATTACATTTTTTATAAAACAACGAACATCTAAATGTAATGAAATTTAAATCCTGAAACCCATTCAAATATTTCATTTTTATATCCTTGGGAAAGAAAACAAAATATGGGTGAGGTTAAACAGCCAGTAAAAGTTACGTACAATAGAAACTATAATAGGAAAATAAGGCATAGTCAATATAGTACGTAAATAACTAAAAACACATTCTATTTAATCAACAACATGGTAATGAAATGAATCCATAGATGATGTCAATGTGAACAATTCAAGGATAACAATAATAAATTAGTTCTCAATGAATGAAATTATTAATATTTGAAACCATCATATTAAACATCATGATACCTATACTATCTAGACCTTTGCTAGGATAGATTAATTTTTTTTGGAAACCCATTTAATTTGGACAACTGATTTGTCTTGTTATACCTAATGATGCATCGAGGGGCTGTATATTACCGGGACCCACCCATCACATCATATACAAATCATTCCTCATATATTGAATGGTTAATTAAATTTATAAAAAATATACCTTCTAAAAACTATCTATATTGAATAAAGGTTACATATTTATAAACATTATCCACATTCAATCAAACAATTATAATAGTAAAACTCGATATCACAAATTGCATACAGTTTAGGTAATAATCATATCCATGATACAAAGAATATGTATATTTAAGAGAAATATAATATCCAATGATCCCAAGTAAGTGAATGTTTCATAGGATAGTATCATTACAAAATAAAACAAATGGTTAACAATTAAAATAATTTTTTTTATCATTGATTAATAAAAATAACATTAACATATCATTAAAACATTCTTGATAAAAACAACCTTTCCTTTTTTTGAAATCGCTTATTAAAAAACTATACAAATATATAGTAAAAAAATTTCATTGAAACTAATATTTTAAAATTATAAAGTAATAATTAAAAAAATATTAATCAATATGGAGGGAAAATATGTACATGTGTTATAAGTTAAAAAATTTCTTCAATAATTTTATTTGAAAGGCCACAAAGTACATCATTTGGAAAATGAAAAAAAGATTCTATTCAAAATGTATTGTAAAAGGACAAATGTGAATAATAATGTAATTTTATAAATTATTGTAGATATGTAAAAATAATTGGTAAAATTTTATATAAAATATGGATATGGGGGAACAATATATTATATAAAAGGAGAAATAAGATCTATTATTCTTTAAAACATCCCATTGCTTGATTCCGGTTATAAAGAGAGGAAAATTGGATGTGGATATAGAAAATATTTAAGAGTGTAAATTTTAAGTGAACCATAATCATCTTTAATAAATAAATCATCATTTTAATTAATTAAAATTGGAATTATATATAACACATGAAGTTAAATAGGTTAATAATATAAAATATATTTCAATGGAGTAGAAATTGAGACAATATCCATTACCTCATGCTTTCATTGAGTGGAATGTGATTTACTCTCTTGTATAACAGTTTAAAACATTTGATTATTTTTTTCCAAAACCATATTAATATTATAATATCATTTGTGATCCTCTTATATAAATTATCTCTCTTTTTAATAATAATTCATAATTAACCCTATTTTAGGTGTTAAATGCTTAATTTTCTCATGCGTGGATCTTTATGTCAGTTATAGTTCTTTTGTATATAATATAGTTCCATAATATAAAGAATAATATAAAGATTTTGTATATAATATTTAATCATTATATATAATTTTAGATTAATTCTTGAATGGTGGATATAGGAAATGATTTACATCGCTTCATGGAGACAGTAAGTTGTATGTATACACGAGTGGTGACATAATTTTTAAATGATGGAAATGGTAGGGAAGTGGATGATATATTAATTTTATAGAATAAATATCATTTCATAAGTATAATATATATCCATTATTTCTATCATTATAATTATCTATGTAAATTTGTGATTAAAAAAAGTAAACACCTATGTGAAGACGATAAGTCATATGTATGCAGGAGTGGTGTTTTAGTTCATCATTGGATCGATAAAATGTGGGATGTGGTTGTATAATAATAATTACAAAATATTAGTATATATATATATTCATTTTTTAATTTTTAATTTTTCATATAAATAACACATAAAGATGAACTAGATGATGATATAAACATGAAAGTGTTGCTAAAGATGATTACCTCTTCTTCGGTGGGCTTCTTTTAGATTCTTCGTAAGGGATATAGGGATGGTATTTTGGATGGAGAAGAACCTCGATAACATGGATAAGAATTTTTAAAATATTAAGGGATAGGGTTTTTTCAAGATACATGGATCATAGTGAAGTAAAGAAATGGGTAAGGAGGTTTCCTTTTATAATTGAAGTGAGGGGCACATTTCGAATTTCCCAAAGGATTGAAATATAATAAGGCTATTCTAGGGAAAAATGCTTTCAAATGGACTATAAATGCACATGGTATGAACATTGAGACCATATATTATCCATTTTATCCTTATGTGATATCTTTATATTTTTTAAATAATTTGACCACAAATTATTTTCATAAAAAAAATATTATTATCAATTTTTAAAGTATTCATTAATTTAACGTTAATAAAATAAATACACATATAGAAATTTGAACCAAATATTTTAATACATCCCAGAATTGGTTTTATTCAAAAAAAAATTTGGATCACAATAACTATCTCAATCTACAATACTTTTAATATTTTTGATACCATTTATTTCATTTTCCATTAATTGAATAATTACTGCATCATAGTTGTGTAAGAATTTTAGGTAATTATATCTTCAATAAAATCTATAAATAAATTTCCAGGATATAGATTAATATTATACCATGAAAAATTAATTTTATAGTCAAACATATCCTCTATATAACCCCATATTTTAAATAACAATGTTATAAAAAATTAGAGTTTGAGTTGTTTGACTTTTTATGAAATAAAATACACTATAGGTGATAATCTCATCCAAATAAAAATAAAATGACATATAATAGAATAATGGAAGATTATTAAGGAAACATAATAACCCAATTTGATTAAGTTGAGTTTTAGGGTCATTTTCTAGTCCTTGTCATTTTATTTTTATCATTAATTACCCGATTTACATTTTACCATGGTAACAAATATTATTAAAGTAAGTATTAATATTGGAAAAAAATAAAAGTAACATTTTAATAAATTTATCTTCCTAAATTAAAATATATAATCAATATTCCAAAATTAAAAAAACATGTGACATAAGTTAATTAAAAATTAAACCAACAAAATGCAACGAAAAACGATTTTTCAGAAATAATACTTTTTATGAATAAATGTGTTTTTATACAAAATTGAACCATTAGATTTATTCCAATGAAATTAATTAGATAATATATAATATTAAATATTATAATTTGAATCTATTTTTAAATAAAATATAACTATTCAAATTTTTGAATCAAAAATACATTTTTCAATAAAATGCAGTATCACAAGGAAATCTATATTTTCATAAAAATACCAAAAAATCAACCTAAGATAATTTTTATATGATTATTTAAGAAATTATATTATTTATATTATATAAATTTTTTCAAATTATTAAAAAATTAATTATATTTATTTTCTTTTGTAAAGCAGTAAATATAATTTCTGAAGAAAGCATATTTTTGAAGAATAAAATGATTTTACTAAAACTTGATTGTTTATTTCCTATGAATAATTTCATATTCCCTTTATATATATTTAATATTATTTCTAGTATACTTTATAATCACAAATTAAATGGATTTTTTCTAATGGTAATATTTAAATAATGATATTTCATGGTCTGATTTAAACTGGGTGTTGCATGTTCAATATGTTATCCTGCATAGTCTTATTTTAAAAACTCAGGATATTACATTCTACCCTCATATAAAAAATTCTTCCACGAGATTTTAATTAATATTACATTTTAAATATATGATGGTGGTTCTTCTTCATATTATCCAATTGTTCCTATGTTACTTCCTACATTTTTTTATTTCTACAAAGTACCTTTACCAATCAATTCCTCTGGTACCTCAACACTTTCTCTCTAATGGCAAGAATTTTGATGGGATATTAAAAATAAGATAAATCTTTTTATAATTATATATCTTCAATGATCAGAAAATTTGTTTTTAATGGCATGTTCATACTTAATAGTGATACATGGAACACAATTTGTACTTTAGAGACACATAGTGACATTTCTGAACAAAAGCAATAACCCGTATTATATCCAGGATTTCAAAGGTTCTGATGTACTTGGGGATTAGTTTCCCATTCTTAGTGAAACCGAAAACAATATTCCATGAATATAATTTCACTAAAACTTAGTCTCCCACATGTTATTCTAAATATTTCTTCAGGTTGTTGGTGTAAAACTTTTTCCAACATTGATATGCTTTAATATGAGTCTGAATAGTATTTACCATTGATGTTATCTCCTCAATAGGTTCTTGACCTACAAGTTTACACTCTCTAGTTTATTCTCCACAAGTAGGAGCATGACACTTCTTTAAATATATTTCTTATGTTGGATCAATATTAATACCATAAGGAAAGATATTGTTATAGGAAAACACTACTGTAGATAACTATTTATCCCATATACATTGATTTTCTAGTGAGCATGATCTCAACATCGCTTCCAATGTATGAATAATCCTTTCAAACTAACTATAAGTTTGATGTTGATAAACAATACTAAATGAATCCCAGTATCTAAATACTCTTAAATAGTTTTTTATAATTTAAATTTAAATCAGGGATCATGTTTAGGAAAAATTGAGAGAGTTATACCATGGAGTTCTACAACCTCATTAATATAGAGTCGTGCAAGGAAATCCAGAGGAAAATCTTTTATTTTAGAGATTAAAAGCTCAAATTTGTTAAAGAAATCAATAATAACCCATATTTCATGATTCTTTCTTCAATTATTTGGTAATACAGTAAGGAAATCCATAGTAATGTCATCCCACTTCAACACAGAAATAAGTATAGGTTGTGTGACTCCTCAAGGATGTTTTCTATCATCTTCTACTTATTTAAAAACCAAACATCATGATAAAAAATCTAAAATTTTCAAAATCATTAAATCCCGCTAAAATCTTCCTTCAAATATATACAAATCATAGTTACTACTAGGTTTATAGTGAAATTTATGTTATTAGAACTATCCAAAAATTCTATTTTGAACTCAGGTGTAGATAGAACAAATAGTCTTTCCAAAATTAAAAATACCACCATCATATATGAAGTATAATAATTTTATATCATTTATGGAGTTAATTTTACTTTGAAACATTTCCACATTATATAGAAAAACATTTTATATTTTTAAATAAAATTGTTTTAACAATAATCTAAAAATTTTGTGATGCTTCCCCTTCCAAAAAAATTCCCATATCCATCTTCACTAATTCCACAAACATAGTATCTTTATCAACCCTTATTTTGGTAAAAAAAAATTCATGATATTTTTTTCTCAATGAATATTTTATATTATTTTAATTAAATGGGTGGAAATTTATTTAGAATTAATGATATTTTATTTTCTCGATCCACCACATTTTTCTTATACTAAGCTCTTCCTCTGAAAAGATATATTTCATGCTCTTATAATTAGTTCATATCTCACGTATTTCACCATATTGATAAATTTTTAATATATTAAATGAAACTATTAGGGATTATACCTCAATATCATTGGTTGGATAGTTTCATTAAATAATATAAAACTATCTTGATGTATATATAATAAAATAATCATTCTCCATAAGGAGGAAAAAATCCATTTTTCAATACATCACTATATATCACAAATCCATCGTTACCTGATGGTAGATTAAAATTTTGATCATTGAACAATCTATTTATAAATAATTCAAAAAAAATCTCATATTAATTTTTTTTAATATTATCTTAACCCCTTTACATGTAATATTGTTAAATAGGTTATCTAATCGGGAAAAATTGTGAACAAATTACTGATAGAAACCTACCAAATGAGTGAAACTAAATAAATCAGTTATGATAATTGGGGTATTCCATTCAATTAATTCATGTTTATTCACATGATGAAGTAATATTCCATACTTGAAGATAACATGGAAAGAAAATAAATATTCTGTAACCATAATTCACACTTCTTAAATTTCCCATATAATTCCTTTTCTCTACTGGTATTAAGAATAATCCAAAATGGACTTTCAGGATCTGCATCTAATTTAAAGTACACCAATATATCATTAATAAGAATGAGAAATAAATATCATGCTTTTCCATGACTGATATATTAATTAGATTTATAAAATTATAGGCTACCTTAGTTAATGAAATTATAATTACTGTGAACTCATGATTTCCAAACAACCTATGGAATATTATCTTTGTAATATCGTCCATATTCACTCAGAATTGATGATACCCTGAATGAAGTTCAATTTTTGTAAAATATAGATCTATATGATGTTTATCTAATAATTCATCAATGTGGGGAAACTTATACATGTTCTTTATCATAATAATATTGATGTCCCTATAACAAATGATGATCATTCTAGATCCATCTTCATTTTTTGATAAAAAGATTAGGGACTACCCAAAGTGAAAAACTAGGATATATAAATCCCTTATCATACAAATCTTGTAGTTTTTTCTTCAACTATACTAATTAGATAGTGGACATTATATTTAGAGTCCTTGATAGAGGGTTCTCATGATGGATTAAATCAATAAAAACTCCACTTGATATTCTTGTCGATGTCTAGGTAATTCATTAATAAATATAATTAATTTATTACTATAAAATTTGTCTAACCCAAATTTATATAATACCTTTTTCAAATATACATTGTTTTTGAACTTATTTATTAATAATCTTATTTAGATGAGATACTGGGGGTGGTTCTAGGAATGAAACAGGCGATGAAGTCTCTTCCCTGAAGATAATAAATTCTATATCTTCATATTGAATCGTAACATCATTCTCCTTGAAATAAGTTTTAATTTTTATGTTTAAATCCATCCCATAAAAAGTTATATATTATCTCAAATGTTGGTATGATAATAATTTTCGAAAATAGAGAAAGTTTTTGTGCCATAATTTTAACTTCCTAACATATCCTTGTAGTATTGATATTTCCACTATGATTTTTGACTGATAAATTTCTGTTTATAGTGTTGGGTAAATATATAATTTTATTTGAATTCATGTATGGTATAAAAGAGTTTGAGAATATAAAATTAAATGAAGAAATATTTAAATTTTATTCTATTATTAATCTACCTACAACTGCATCATTAAGAACTTCACACTCAACAATAGTGATAAAGTAAGCTTGGCCTTCTACCCTCGACCTCTATTGTAGTAATTTCCCTTAATGCTTGTGATAATTGTCTAAATAATTCCCCATTTATTTACAATTGAATAATTGTATAACAATTATTTATTTCTTCCATGTAAACCCATCTTATTTATGAACCCCGTGTACACAATTATAAAAAAACATCCATGCCCTTCATGCATTTTCCAAGATTATTATTTCCATAGTTTTAACATGATGGAAATTTATTCAATATATTCTATTATTTTTTTTGTTTTTTCTTTTCCATGGTGTTTATATAATGAAATATTTTCCTAAATTTACCTTCAATATATAATATCTAGAAAATTACTTTTCCATTTTGATGGAACATAACAATATATTATAATATGATGAAAAAGTTTAAAAATCCAATTCTCATTGAAGACTAAACATAAGACCTTAAAATAAATAATCAATTTTTATTTCTGAATTATTTATATAGTTTAAAGAATACCATTTTAGTATTTTAAAGGTATCCTTATACTCTACAACACTCCCTTCTTCATTTTTCATTATGACAAGAAACTTCTTCTTCATTTAATTTTGTTGGTCATGAAGGAAATATTTGTCGAAGAATTTTTCATCAAATATTCCCCATTCAAAATATTCAAGTTCATATTCCTCCTTGGTATTATAGATTAATGACCACCATTGATCAAAATATCCCTTGAGAAAACAAACTACGAGTACAAAATTTTCCCTTTTGTCACATCCCAAATCTAGATATATATTTTCATGGTACTTGTAACATTTTTCAGCTTCCATTATATTGGAATTCTCAGAAAATATGGGGATTATTGCACATTAAAGGATCAAACATAGGTGTATCATGACATGGAGCATCGTGTTGTTCCATTCAAAAATGTTATTTTTAATAACATGGGGAATTTATCCTAATATAGTCTTTGTATTCTCATCTCCAACCGCAATTGTATTCTCTTACTCAATAGGTGAATCCATACATTAGTCATATTTATTAATTACATTTCTCAAATTAGGCACCGACAATAAATAATGACACAAACTGAGTTAGTTCATAATAATAATGAATATTGAACCAAAATTTGAAAATCCTTCTAATTTTAAAAAAAATCAATCAATATAAG
This sequence comes from Viscum album, assembly GCA_963277665.1. Taxonomy (NCBI): domain Eukaryota; kingdom Viridiplantae; phylum Streptophyta; class Magnoliopsida; order Santalales; family Viscaceae; genus Viscum; species Viscum album. The sequence continues at coordinate 586,975,757 of OY728130.1, forward strand.
GAATTTTTATAATTCTTATGTAATATAAGTTTATTTAAAATCTATTTCTCAGAATTTTTACTAAAATTACTCTGATACAAACTATAAAAACCCAAACTCTAGAAGCCAAAAATTTGTAATTAGTTTATTACATTGGCATAAGATACATGGATCACATTTCTAAGGATCATTCTATTTAGTAGTCTTCAACAACTAGATACATACATGGATAATGTATTACATTGGAAGTAAAACATTGAACATAATAAAGTAATGTAATATTCATCCTTAAACTCATTCAATGATTTCATATTTGTATCCTAGGGAAAGGAAAAAAATAAGGGTGATGTTAAATGATATGTGAGGGTTACATGAATTAGTAACTATTATGAATAAACAAAGAATAATATATATATAAAGCTATATAAATGAAAAACCATTTCATTTGACCAATAAATTGAGAATTAAATTCATCCATAGATAATATCAATGTGAAAATCTCATATATAACAATAATAAATTAATTCTCAGTGAATAAAATTCATAATGTTGTTTTTCATGATCTGAGGTATCATGATACATCAACTATCAAGAAAATTCGAAATGTTGTTAAAAAATGGTTAAATACCCATTTACTTGGCCAACTGATTTATCTCATGAGACTTTTCAATAAATAAACGAGCAATCTATTACCAGGCCCTACCCATCACTGCATAACTAAATAATTCCTCGTGTATTGATTGATTAATTCAATTTATAAAAAATATTACTTATAAAAAACTATTTTTATTGAAAGAAGGTTATGTATTTTTGAACATTTTCCTAGGACAATAAATCAATTCCCACAATAAAAAACCATATTCAAAATGGTATAATTTTTAGTTAATAATCATATGATTGATACAAATGGATATTTAAGAGAAATGTAATATCCAATGATAACAAGTAAGTTGATGTTTCATTGGATGGTTTCATTATAACATATCCATGGTAGATAATATTTAAAATAAATGGTTTTTATAATTAGTGAATATAAATTTCATTAAAATATCATTAAAACATTCTTGAAGAAAATAACTATTCCGTTTTTTAAATCACTTATTTTAAAAAAACTATGAAAATATAAATAATTTTTTTAAATAACCTTGAAAACTTTTAGAGGAATATTCAAAGAAATTATTATCCTTGATGACAATAAAATTTCATCATTCCTCATAAGTTTATAATCATTCCATGTATAGTTTTTTTTGTAAAAGTGACAATATAGGTCATTTGGAAAACAACAAAATGGTTCCTTTCAAACCATTTTGTAAAAATTTAATCATGGGAAAAAATGTCTTTTTATAAATCATTTTAGATGTCTAAAAATATTTTTGGAATCAATTTATATAAAATATGGATATTGAAGAACGATATATCTAATCTACCGATAAATAAGATGGGATTTTTTTCAAGAATTTCATTACATGATTCACGTTCAATATAGAAGAAAATATGGAAGAGAATATGGAAAATATTTAAAATTTTAAACCTTAATGGACCATTAATCATCATTAATAAATATATATTAAATATAATTACTTTATATAGTAATAATATACACCACCAAAGTTTAAACAAGGGAATAACACCAAATATGCCTCAATAGAGTGGAAATTGAGACTAAACCCCTTAGCTCATGCTTCCATTTAGCTGAACATGATTTAAAATCATTTATAATGGTTTTAAACATGTTATTAATTTTTATGATAAATTTTTTTCTTATTTATAATATTATTTATGATCATATTATATAATTTTATAACTCCTTCATTAATAATATTTTATTATTACCCTTCTATCAGATGATAACTTCTTCATTTTCCCTTGTATGTTTTTTCATGTAAGGTACTATTATTATACATAGGATATAGTTAAATCATAAGAATAATTATACTAAGGTTCTAGATATCATATTTATTCATTATATACATTTTTATAATTATTCTTGAACATTTGACATAGAAAATGAGTCGCATCACTTTGTGGAGATGGTAAGCAGTTCGTACGGATGGGGGACGATATAATGTCTAAATCATTGAAAGGATAAGTAAGTGGATGATATATTAATTTTAATGAATTTATATCATGTCATAAGTATAATACCTATAAGAAATTTCAATCATTATAACCATCCTAGAAAAAAATGCGATGTAAAACAAATTACATCACTCTGTGAAGACGGTAAGTTGTATGTACGCACGCACGGTGATTTCATTTTTTTTTATAGGATGGATAAAAAAGGAATATAGTTATCTCATAATCATTATAAAATATAAGCATATATATTATAATTTATTTATTAATTTGGGATGTAAAAAATACATGAATATTTTGAATATGAGGAAATTGATTTGAAAGAGCTAGTAAAGTTGATTACCACTTCTTTGGTACTATTCCTTTATTTATATTCTTAAAGGATATAGGGTTGGTATTTTGGAAGGAATATAACCTAGAGATATTGGATAAGGATATTAAAACGATGAATTGGTAGGTCATGGATGATCTAGATGACTCATATTTATGTAAATATGTGAGGTAGGAGGGTCCCTTTTATAATTTAATTGAGGTGAACTTTTTAAATTTCTTAAAAGATTAAAATATAATATGAATATTCTAGATCCAAATTTGATAAAATGTATTATAAATTCATATGGTATTTAATTTTAGACCGTATATTATACTAGTTTTCCTTATTTAATATTTATATGATTTTTTAATAATTTCATAAAATATATTTTTTGTAAAATATCATTATTATCAATTCAGAAATAATTCATTACTTTGAAATTAATGACATTAAGACACCACTATAAGTTATAAAAAATTATTTTAATACATCTATAACATATCATTTTCATATATAAAATATGTGGATCACATTAATTGTCCCAAATTATAATACTTTTAATATATTTAATATCATTTTGTTGATTTTTCCAATATTTGAATAATTACTTTACCAATATTGTGTAAGAATTTAAGGTAGCTATTTCCTTAACAAAAATTATAAATAAATTACTATGATGTAGAAAAATATTCTATATTAAAAAATACTATTTATATTCTAAAATATCCTCTATATAACTACATATTAAAGATAATAAATTTATTAAAAATCAAAGTGACATGTTTGGGATTTCTTGAAACAATATACTATAATGGTTATATTCTCATCCCAATAGACATTAAATAACATATATCTAAATATATAATTACTTTGGATTAATTTTATTCATCCAATAGTATTAATTCAAGTTTAGGGTCTTTATCTAGTCCTTATGAATTTATTTTTATCTTTAATTACTTGATTATCTTTATAAGGTGGTAATAAAATTACTAAAATTACTATTTATATTCAAAAAAAATAAAAGGGATGTATTTAATAAAATTGGAACCCATGAATATAAATATGGAACAATTTTTTCAAAATTAAGAAGATATATCTGGTAGAATTTAATATAAATTAAACAGGCAAAACACAATGAAAACATGTTTTTTCTTAAAAAATTCTTTTTATGTGTAATCTTTTTTATAAAAAATTAAAACATGAATTAGATTCCAATTGAATTAATTATATTATCCATTATATAAATATTTTTAATTTTTATCCATTTTAAAATAAAATTTTACTTTTAAAATATTCGATACCAAAATATAGTTTTCCATAAAAAGTAGAATTTTAACTATTCACTAGGAAATAAATATTTTCATTACATTCTAAAAATTCACCCTAAGAAAATTTTTCAAAGATTATTTCAAAAATTATGCTCATTTTATTTTATAAATATTAATAAAAATAAAAAATCATTATATTTATTTTCTCAGGGAATGAAATAAAAAGTGTTATTGAAGAAAACATATTTCTGAAGAATAAATTGATTTTAATAAAAATGAATGTTTATTTTTTAAGAATAAAAATGTATGGACTAAAAATATATTTCACAATATGTTTATAACTATTCATACCCACCAATTAAATTTACAGCTTATAGAAATTGTATTTAAAAAATAATATTTCATGGTTTGTTTTAAAGTCAGTGTTGTGTGTTTTATACATTATCAAACACAATCTTATTTAAAAACCCTCAATATTACATTTTCCCATACATGCCCTCAAATGAAGTTATTTTTATAATAGGCTGAAATATTTGTTTTTTGGGAAATACTACAATAGTTTTATACTCGTCCCACTCTATCTGAAGTCAAGTGAACTTGAAATTAGCATATCCTGTAATATTTGGATATTCTGTTCAGACTACCCATCTATTTTAGAATGATAAGCAGTTCTAAAGTGTATCTATTTTTTTGAAGTATTTTTAAAAATCATATAAAATAATGATGATAAATAATGGATTTAGTTAGATATAAATGATAGATGTTCAACATGAAGTCTCATAACATCACTGATATCAAGACAAAGAAGATTCATAAGGGGTAGATCCTCCCTTATATTTGAAAATTCATAGACATTGTAAAATTATTTATAATGAAACATATTGTATAATTCCTATTATATTTATTTTTTATACTAATAAAAAATCACATTGTGTTATTATCCCACTTCCACATTATTATAGTGGGAGATTTTATAGAACCCCTTAAAATTTATCTGTGGAACCAAAGACCTACAATCCTATATTTTGTGATAAAAACACTTTCTTTAGGACACAAGATTTAACAAAAATTTAGATGACCCAAGCTAGACAAACAATTATTTCAAAAATTTAAACAATACATCTCACAATCATCACACAATCCCAAGAATGAAATTTTTAGTTTCTTTAATGATTATCAACTTATTTTATAAAAAATGTGAACATTTCTCCATTATCGAGCCACATTGGACTCTCCTATAGAATTATCCTATGTAATACTCATATTCATAACCTGGGGTGGGAAAACATAATGAACTGGTGATCTAAAATGATCAATAACGTAAAATATAACAATATTCTATCAAGGGCTGGTTCATGAGAAAACATGGACCGGGGAAAAATATCTTATTTTAAAGAATATAGATAAAAAAAGAGTTGTCCACAAGTCATGATGGAAGGACATGTAATATAAAATGAACAAATATGTAAAATGAAAAAAATAGAGTGAGATAATATAAATGGGTAATGAAGTATATTCACAAACATATGATATAAAAATATTAGGTCTCATTGAAACAAAATGTAATAACAAATCATAAAACAAAACATAAGCATGGTGAGTCAACATATTGATATCATATCCAAGAAGGCCAACCAATTAATGTTGGAAAAAAATAATTAGATCCCTTTATTTTATGAGTGTATCCAACAATTCATTCATTTTATATTGAAATCGTATCCAATAATTATCACCCTTTATATTATAATCATATCCAAGAAGGGTTTCCCAATATGTTGTGATTGTGTCCAATAAGGCTTAAACATTATTTTGTGAAATAATATATTTATATCCATGAATTAGTATCTCATGAGATATAAAACATTAACCAATTCAATAGAGGGTGATATATGACACCAACCATAATTATCTATATATATATATGTTTTCCATAAGATCTCAATTATTGTATATATCATGAAAACCCATGGGAAGAAAATATAATTCATTTATCACAACACACAAAACCCATGAAATAAAAATAAATTTCATAAACATTACAATAATATATTACCAATATTTAATAGAATAAGTTAAATAGTTTATACCCAAAATTAAATCAACCCTAAAGGGTATTTCATACAAAACTCTAGAAGGATATTTTGGAAAAATAATTTCCATGGAAATAAAACCTTTTAACATAAAGAGGAAAATAATTGTGAAAACAGAAATGTCTTTTTAGTGCTTTTTAACACAATCATAAAATGAGTAGTTATTGATCACATTAAAAAGTATTTTATGAAAAGGTTTAATGAAAATTTTAGAAAAAAAGTTACTTTATAAAATAATCAATTATATATTCTTAAAACATAATGATTATCAAATGGATATGTGGTGTGGAATATAATACAATTGATAAGAAATGATGGCAAACTTATTTAATAATTTGAAGTACCTTTGTTGAAAAATCACATAATAAGAAGAGAAAAAAATATTTTTTAAAATAGTATAAGTGAAATATAAATGTCACATGCGACAAAAAATAACTGGATTTCCAAATATAAAGGTGAATATTGGCAGGAAAATAAAATATTGACATAAAAAAGATCGTATTTGGAGTCGATGGGAATTATTCTTAACATCGTAAATATTTATGAAGAAATAAATACATCAATTTAATTTCCCATAAAATAAAGTGAAATGAAATAATAACATCACAATATAATAAAAGAAAAAAATTATGTGTTGCTATAATAAGAAAGGTATCATTATAACTCACGAAAATAAGTTAAGTCATGAAAAACCCTTAACTAGTATTGCCACACACTTGAACAATATCTAACATCATAAATAATAAACATCCATATATTAATAACATATTCAAAATCCTTATTTATATCTATAACCATATATAAAAATCATTTATAATTATTGTTTATATGTATAATAGTTGGTTATTATCTTTTTTTATATCACCTATGAATATTTGTGAATATGTTTAACGACATCATAATAGTGGTGAAATTATTCATTCTTCTCTCGATGTTCATCATTAAAATTTTATTAAATATATAATAATTATTATTTTTAAATTATTACTTATGTCCCATTTAATTTGGTGCAATATTTGGATATGTTTTGTGAGAAAGGAAATTGAGATTAACTGGTTCCTACATTTTTAATGATCAAAACGTGATAAGTTAATACATATATAAAAAATTAATAACACAATTCAGGAATCATTTAAAAATATTAAATTCAATATTACTAAATTATATTCCCATTATATGATGTTATTTAATCATTCATAGATTTTATATTGTAACATCATTCACATAATTGGTAAAACTCATACCAGACAATAGTGTGGTATAATGCTTTTACTAGTAAGGAAATTTTTTTATATAATGTAAATATAAATATTAAAAAATATTAGGAATTCAATAAATAAAATTTTACTTAATTAAATTAATTCTTAGAACAATCCTTGTAAGGTGGTGATGAAAAATTAAATTCATCATTCATAGAGGTGGTAGTCTTCTAATACATGCGATTACAAATATAATTTCACATTAAATTGAATAAAATAATGGTATATGATAATTTACCATCACAGAATAATAATTGTAAAAAAATCAGAATATTAATTCATTAAATCCATCCTTTTTACCAACTATGAATGGTAAGGGTGAAAAACAAACTACATCACTTCACAGTGGCGGTAGCCTGCATGTACCCACGATCAATGTTGTTTTGTTAATTGATGATAGAAATGATGTGATAATGGATTATAAAAACAAATATTAAAATCCTAGTATATTATTAATTCTATCTTAAATATATAGTTATGGATAGATGATTGTTATAAGAGTAATAATATGAAAAAAAGACAAAGGAATAATAAATACTCATGTTGAAAACTTCATTTTTAACTTCAAAATATCATTGAAATAAAGGCTGTAGGATATCTAAATAAAACAAGTGGATTTTGAAAATGATATAGGATTATATTAGGATAAAAAATTTATATTTTTAGTATTAAATTAAATGTAATATGTGCATCATGAAATGGCAGAAGTAATCCATTTTATAAGTGAAGAAGAGGGAACTTTTACAAAAACCCAAAAATGTTCACCATGGAATGACACTATAATGGTAAATGTGTAAAGACCCGGAATTTCTATGTATATTCTTTTAATTAAATGGGAATTTTATTAGTTTGAAAAAATTTACATCACAAGATTTTGAGGCCCAGAGTCCCCGGAATAAATTTCTGATGTTTTGTTCGGGTATGTTTAGTTAATGTTTGAGCGGGTTTTTATAACTTTTGAAACGGTTCTTGGAATTGAAATCTGAGGGCACCGTTGAAATCACAACTTCGGTATTCACTTAAGGAGACTTTCACATCGATGGCAGTGGGTTGAGAATAAAAGTAAGTTTTTGGGTTTTTCATTGAAAATAATAAAATCAAATGAACTACACTTTATTTTATTTTTGAGCCACCATGTGGATGTTGGAGGTGGGGTCCACGAGAACTAAAAATCCTAGTTGGAGATGAAGTGTGGGGACCACCCGACCATACACTTCCATGAGTGGTTATGGTGGTGGGGCCCACCTGAACATAACCTCCCATGAGAGGATACAGTGTGGGGACCACCCGGGACTAAACCCCCCCAATTAAATGAGGGAAACCACTCAACTCCCTCATAAATGAGGGACAGTCTCTTGACCTCCTCTACCCAATTAATGGTGCCACCACCTCCCTTCATAGGTGTGCCAAATCCCCTAAACTAATTATGCCATATCCCCCTCATTAATTATTTGATCCAATGCTTTCAATTAATTGATTAAAAAATTTGAATATTATGCTAGCGATTTAATTGGATATTATAATATTTCAACTTTGGATGGAATTCATTTTTGGGTAGAATTAAGGGAGAGGAGGAACTTAGGGAGAAAAATCTCCAACGAAGAACTTCCTCTATGAAGAACTCCAATGAGGATCATCTTCTAATTCTTCCTCAGAAGCACCTTGCGGAGGAAACCGACGTTGGATGTGTTCATATACAGTGAATCGATGTCCACCTTCTTGCACCAACATCACCTAACTACGTGCAAGGTAGGGGTTTCATTTTATGACGATATTATTCTTTTAATTCTTCCCTTCTAAAACAAATAATCATTGTGGATGATTTTCCTTGCGGGTTGGGAATTGTTTTTTCAGGAATATGCGGGGTGTTGATAGACTTTTCTTCTTATATATTCTTCTTGGAAATTATTTGAAATTTAAGAAAGATTGAATTGATTACTACCACTCTAAACACGAAGGGTGTGGGCCAAACCAACACGGCCCGACCCCTCCATTGTTTTGGTTTGTGATGTTCTTCGGAATGGCGATGTGGCAACAAGATGACGAGATGATGAATGCGACGAAGGAAACGGCCACACTACCCGCGGCCTCTGCGACCCGCGCCTCCCCCCACGGTGCTCCGGCGCCCCGACCGAACCGGCTCTGGCGCCCTGGGTTGAATCGCACCACCCGTGGGCTTCCGAGCTTCCCTAGCCGCGCTGCCTGTCGGTCGAGATATGTCGTGCCCTTGCTGAACCAGCCCCAGCCTCTGCACGCCCCACGCGCCCCCGGCTCCACCATCTACGCGCCTTACGTGCCTTGTGCGCCCCACACACCATGAGGCTCCATCGTCTGCATGCCCCATGTGACACGTGCCCTTACTGGCCAAACCGGGCCTATCTTCGCAAGCCAAGCCACCCGAGCCACACCCCTCGCGGCTCCCCGGCCGAGTCGGCCTCCCATGACCCTCGCGGAGCCCCGGCCGAGCCGGCCTCCAACGCATCTCACGACACCCCGGCTGAACCGGCCCACGCCCACCTGGCGCCCTGGCCGATCTGTCTCATTGCGTCCCTCCAGGCTGAACCTCCCTCGCGCCGACCCAGCGGTCGGTCCACGCCCTCACTACGGGTTCGCGCCCTCGTGGACGGTCCACGCCCTCACGGCCCTTCGCGGCACCTCGCAGCCCGCAGGGTCGGGCCCAGTGGGCTGGGTCAGATCAGACCCGGGCCCGCTACGAATCTTTACTTTCTTTTAGCCATATCTTTGACATCGGGCATCAGATACCCTGGTAATCCTGAAGCATTTAGGTCCCTTTGAGTATACCCAACTAGAGTTTGGGGTATAGTTTAGATACATTCAGGTTGCATCGCGTATGAATCCAACTGGGCCCCTGCTACTAAAAGGATAATAACACACATACCGGGCATCCGATTGACGTTCCATTTATTGCGTTGAGACCTCTATGATGTGGCGGACCATTGAGATACTTTTTTGTGGGACTTATTGAAAATTGGAGTTCTAGCCAGTATCTCATGGAGTGGATCCTTCTGGTGATGAGCGAGCAGAGTAAGGAGACCTAGTAGCTGGTTGAGACTTGACGACTACAGACCGATTAAATCGAAGTGACTCGACTATCCCAGTGGGCAGTTCCTGGTTGTGGTGGTATACCAATGGTGGTGGAGCGCCTGGTTGTGGCGGTAGACTAGCGGTACTCGATAGGAGAAGTACCTCTGTAGGCTATTAGGGGGAGCACCTGGTTGTGGCACCAAACCCATGGTGGGGAGCGCCTTGGTGATGCAGTAGAACCACGGTACTCGATAGAAAGAGTACCTCAGCAGTCCAAGGTTAGTGGGAAGCGCCTTGGTGTTATGGAAGGCCCAATGTACTCAATTGAGGAGGAGTTCTCCAGCATCCGAGGTTTCTACATTATGAAAAAAAATCATGGTTGAGCTGAGTCAGTAACTTTTTTGTTATCCTCACGATTGAGATGGATCACTTGTTAACTTAGGTATATGTATGGGCATATACCTAAGTAAGGTTATCTATTGATTTCATACTTTGTGGTTTATATTTGTTGGATTTCGTGTGACCTTGAGGGTCTCGGGGTCCCTACTGAGTATCTTTATACTCACTTACGTGGGCTATGCCCGCACTTCATTGTGTGGGATGCAGATGATGGACAACACTAACCAAGGCTGAGAGTACCAGGACTGGACGGTACCCAGAGGTGGAACTTATGACGTGTTCGTACACGGAGGAGATGGAAAAATGTGGAGTTCTGAGGAGGTGATCTATACCTACCCTTTAGGTAGGAACCTCAAAGGATGGACCAGTGGCTGTTTTTCCTACTTCCACAGTTGTACTTGTACTTTCAGTTTTCTTGTGCTCTCCAGTTTGGATGTGTTTTGGCCCCTTTTTACTCACTCTACTCACATGTTGGTTATTCCGTTTACTCGTGACCATATATGTTGTGTGTTTCTACAGGTTATAAAGGCAATGTCTTCCTCGTTATAGGGAATTATGCCTTTGGTGCTAGTCTCGAACCCCAGGCATATGGAAGGCGGGCTTGGGGTAGTCATGGAACTGGCCCTGGGGGTTGGGTCATGGAAAATTGATATTATAGGGAGGTTCTACCATAGAACATTGAACTATGATCTTTTTTTATGAAGCTATAGTGTTAAGAGTAGTGGGTCTGGTTTTCAGTTCAGGGAGTCCGTTGTTGGTGCGGCAGCCGACATGTCCATACACCAGGACCCTGACTTCCGATTTCTGACTCAGTGCATGGAAACACTGATTGCATGTGGGTTTGAAAAAGTTTTCTTTCAGTCAGCTCAACTAGTTCAGATCACCAGGTATAATATTTTTTCTGTGTCGCATTTTTTTCTTTAAGGATGCCTCCCCGCAGATGACCATCTAGAGTCCCAAGAGTTGTATGCACAAATAATTCATCCAGCGATGAGGCCTTGGTGCAGGGCCCTTTTCCAGCAGAGGCACCAGCGGTACCACTCCCCGTTGGGTCACTGATGCCACCAGCCCCAGTTGAAGACAATGCACGTCACCTGAGCACATTGAACGAGTTTCAGCACCATAGGCCACCCAGGATCAGGGGAGAGATCGACCCACAGGCGGCTGAGGAATGGTTGGAGGTTGTGGTGAGAGTTTTCCAACTGGTAGGGATACCAGCCGACCTCATGGTGATTCTTGTTGTCAGCCTTCTATAGGAAGCAGTGGGAAGATGGTGGATCTTGATGATCCATGTTCATGTTGAGATGATGCTTCTCTAGGAAGACTTCGAGAGCCTATTTCAGGCATAGATTATCCCAAAGATTCTTCGTGGAGTGCGCATACACGAGCTACTTCCTCTGCAGCAGGGCAGCCTGGTTGTAGCTTAGTACTCAGCGAGGTTCACATACCTCTCATTATACTCCCCTAATATGGTATGATGGCCATTCTTTAGGGCTCGGACCTTCGAACATGGACTCATGCGGGAGATCAGGGCTTTGGTGATCTCACTCAGCATCCCGACGCAGGCTGGTTTGTTAGAGAGAGCCCTTCTAGTGGATAGTTTCCTTGCTGAGCAGTATCCAGTAGCGATATCCACCACCAGCCGGCATGTATCGGAGTCTTCTATAGATGGAAGTAGACAGATTTCATAGAGGTCCAAGAGGACTAGACCTAGAGTTGGATGACCGCAGGACTCATGATCAGTTGTGTGGGGAACCCGGAGCAGAGGCATACATGCCAGGAGCTGGTAGTGTTTCACATGCGGCGGGCAGGGTCACATGTCTCGTGACTGTCCAACCCTCCACTCAAATGAATAGTAGACAGTCGAAGGACTTCCCAAGTAGAGATAGATATTTGATCGAGGTGGTCCATAGGGAGCAAGAAGACGTGGAAGAGGAGCTGGTCATGCAGCTTGCGGTGGACGAAATTTTGAGGTGTTACTGCCAACACCACCAGGAGGTCCACCCTGACCACAAGGAGTAGGTGGAAAGTGGAGAACTCAGCTCCAGGCAACTAAGGCCTTTGATCATGGTGCTGAGGAGATGCTACGAGGTACAACATGTGTCTATTTTACCTTAGATGCAGTTCTTATAGACACATGTTCCAGTCACTTATTCATTTCCACTGCACTCATTCAGAGCTTAGAGATTCTGATGGTGTCGTTGGCTCGATCCTAATGTCTACAGACTCTTATGGGAAAAAACTTGTCGATTATGCACTAGTTTCGGTAGTGTGAGAATACACTATGAAGTGAGAGCTTCTACTGGGATCTCCTAGTAGTGGCACTGAGGCCTTACGACGTCATCTTGGGTATGGATTGGTTATCTACAGTCCATGCTCATATTGACTATATTAGGCCCAAGGTGCTATGTGTCCATACTTATGGGACCAGGTTTACCTTCACCGGTGAGAAGGGAACCTTTGCAGCACAGGATGGACTTACTCAAAGGAGAGTGCAGTTGATCACTCATCAGTTGGCTAGCCTTACCCTTGGAGCGGTTGATGTGGAGAGTCTTGGATATCCTATAGTGGTGCACCAGTACGCGGATGTTTTCCTTGATGATGTCCCAAGTCTACCTCCTCACAGAGAGGTGGACTATTAAAATGACTTGTACCCCAAGACGGCAGCGATATCTACTCCAGCGTATTGGTTAGCTCCTGCAGAGCTTTGCGAGCTGCGGGTATAGCTTGAGGACTTGCAGGGGAAGGGATTCATCTGGCCCAGCATTTCTCCCTGGGCAGCCCCAATTCTGCTCTCCTAGAAAGTGGATTGGAGCTTGAGGTGTTGTGTTTACTATTAACTCCTGAACTAGGTGATCGTAAAGAACAAGTACCCACTTCTGAGGATTGACGACCTCTTTGATCAGTTGAAGGGAGCATAGTGGTTCTTGAAGATAGATATCAGATCACGCTATCACCTGCTCAGATTTTGAGATGAGGATGTGCAGAAGATGACCTCTAGATGTCGGTATGGCCATTATAAGTTCTTGGTTATGCCATTCGGCATAACCAATGCTCTAGAAATGTTCATGGGACTCATGAATAGGATCATTCATCCATACCACGATCAGTTTGTCATAGTCTTCATCGATGACATTCAGATCTACTCGACTACTGAGGAGGAGCATGCCTGTCACTTATCGGTAGTACTGGACACACTCCGAGAGCACAAGATTTATGGTAAGCTGTCTAAGTGCTTATTCTTGATCTTATAGGTTCAAGTTTTGGTACATTTCATCTTGAAAGCTGTAGTTGTAGTTGATCCAGTGAAGATTGAGGCGGTACATTCTTGGGAGCCACCCAGCAGTGTGACAGAAGTACGAAGATTCCTGGGTTTGGCTGGATATTACCGGGGATTTTTGCCAGATTTCTCCAGAGTTGAACCACCACTATCATCCTTGACGATGATTGGGAAACACGTTTTGTGGTCGGATAGATACCAGTAGATCTTTCAGTAGCTGATGTAGAGGATTACTACTTCCCCCATCTTGAGGCTTCCGAAGGTAGGCGTTGGGTACGTAGTTTACTATGACACATCATGGACCAGACTCAGATGTGTCCTGATACAGGAGTGAGCAGTGATTGCATATGGCTCTCATAAGTTGTGATAGCCTGAGTATAACTACGCTACCCAAGACCTAGAGTTAACAGCAGTGGTCTTCTCCTTGAAGATGTGGAGACACTATCTGATGGGCGAACATTTTATCGTGTACTCTGATCACAAGGGTCTCATGTATATCTTCTCTTAGAAGTAGCTGAACCTAAGACAATGAAATTGGATTGAGTTCCTCCAGGACTATGACTTCGAGATATTCTATACTCATGGGAAGGATAATATTGTTGCAGATGCACTCAGCAGGAGATCTGGTATACAGCTCCTAGGCGAGGTGACGGAGAAGCTGGATGCTTTATAGATATCCTTTGTAGATAGAGATAGAGCATCCTTCCATCAGTATCTTACAGTCACTCCTCCACTTCTTCAGCGAGTCAGGGTGGTGCAGCATGGGGATGTTAACTAAGAGACACGATGTTCTCAGATATCCACAGGACAGGCACCTGATGGATTTTCTGAAGGTGGGGAGCACATCCTCCTCTTCGGAGGATCTACCATGGTACCAGTGTCACTTCAGAAGGAAGTGTTGAGGGAGTTCCACACATCTCGTCTAGATGTATATCCAGAAGAGGAAAAGATGTACCAAGACCTTCGACGACAGCATTGGTGGCCGGGAATGAAGAAAGTTGTTGCAGATTTTGTCTCTTGATGCCTCACTTGTCAGCAAGTGAAGGCGGAGCATCAAGTACCAGCAAGCTTGGTTCAGACTTTGGAGGTATCAGTGTGGAGGTGGGTTGAGATATCCATGGACTCTTTGTGATGGGTTATCCACATACATCATGGGGACATGACTCGATTTGGGTGATCATCGACTGACTCACAATGTCAGGCCACTTCTAACCGATCAGAGAGCAGTGTTCAGTAGAGAGATTGCGACACCTCTATGTACAGAAGATTGTGAGGATACATGGAGTACCTTCGATGATTATCTCTGATCGTGATGCATGATTTACTTCCTAGTTATGGAATGGGTTGCCGAAATCTTTCAGAATACAGCTTTCTTTGAGCACCGCCTTCCATCCTCAGACGGATGGCCAAACTGAGAGGACCATTTAGACCCTCGATGACATGTTGCGTGCTCGTGTTCTCGACTTCGGTCACAACTAGGAAGATCACATTCCTTTGGTGGAGTTTTAATACAAAACCAACTATCACCCCACCATTGGGATGACACCTTTAGAGGCGTTCTATGAGTGACCATGAAGATCACCTTTGTGTTGGACTGGCCGAGGGGGGTCAGCACTAGTGGGACCAAAGACGGTACGGGCTACCACAGAGATAGTGTAGATCATCCAAGAGTAGATAAAGACTGCATAGAGCAGACATAAGACGTATTATGATAAGAGGTGGGGACCTCTAGAGTTTGATGATGGTGACCACATCTTTCTATGGGTCTCACCTCGATGAGGTTGATATAGATTTGGACGATGTGGAAAGTTATATATGAGATTCATCATAACATTTCAGGTCCTCTGCAGAATTGGTGAGGTGGCATACCGCTTATCTCTTCCACCTCAGTTGCCTCGGGTTCATGATGTCTTCCACATATCCTAGCTGAGGAGATATGTGCCTGACCCTACTTACATTATCGACCATGGAAAGCTGTACATTGACGATGGGGTGACTTTAATGGAGGTTCCGGTAGTGATTGAGGATCAATAGGAGGAGGTACTTCATGGATGATCGATACCTTTGGTTCATTTTCATTGGAAGTAAAGGAACATCTCGGAGGGCACATGGGAGCAGTAGGATCAAAAGCATGCTCAGTACCCCCCACTTGTTCCCGTAGTATGAGTTGTGGATTACGGGGACGTAGAGCCCTGAGGTGGGGAGAATGTAAAGACCCCGAATTTCCATTTAATTTTTTTAATTAAATTAAAATTTTACGAGTCTGCAAAAATTTATGGCGCATGATTCTGAGGCACGAAGTACCCGAAATCAATTTCTGATGTTTGTTTCAGGTACATTCAGTTATATTTTGAGCATGTTTCTATAACTTTTTAACCGGTGCTCGGAATTGAAATCTATGGGAATCGTTGAACTAACAGCACCAGTATTCTCTTAAGGAGACATTTTCCTCGACGATAGTGGATCGAGAATAAAAGTTAGTTTTTGTGTTTTTCATGGAAAATTTTATAATAAAATGAACTATAGTTTATTTTATTTTTGAGACACCATGTGGAAGTTGGATGTGGGGTCCACATGAACTAAACCTTCTTATGGTAGTTGATGTGTGGGGACCACCCAACCATAACCTACCATGAGAGGTTATGGTGGTGGGGCCCACCTGAACCTAACCTCCCACGACTGGTTATGGTGTGGGGACCACCCAAGACTAATCCCCCCAATTAAATGAGGGAAACCACTAAACTCTCTCATAAATGAGGGAGAGACTCTTGACCTCCTCTACACAATTAATGGTGCCACTACATCCCTTCTTAATTGTTCCAACTCACCTAAATTAATTATGCCAAATCCTCCTCATTAATTATTCGAACCAATGATTTCAATTAATTGATTAACCCATTTTAATATTATGCTAATGATTTAATATGATATTATAATCTTTCATCTTTGATTGGAATTTTTTTGGGTGGAATTAGGGGAGAGGAGGAAAATTGGGAGAAAGCTCTCCAATGAAAAATTCCTTCAAGAAGAATGCCAGTGAAGAGCATCTTTGACTTCTTCCTCGGAAGCACCTTGTGGAGGCAACCAACATAGGACGTGTTCGTCTACAACGAATCTACATCCGCCTTCTTGCGCAAATGTCAACCATCTATGAGAAAGGTAGGGTTTTTATTTGAATGTGATACTTTTAATTTAATTCTTTCATTTTAAAACAAAGAATCATTGTGGATTATTTTCATTGTGGGTTGGGAATTGTTTTTGCGGGAAAATGTGGGGTGTTGATAGACATTTTTTCTTCTATATGCTTCTTGGTAAATCTTTGAAATTTATGAAAGATTGAACCGCTTTCTACCACCCCAAATGCGGAGGGTTCAGGCCAAACCAACATGGCCCGACCCCTCTGCCATTCTTGTTTCTGATGTTCTTCAGAATTGCAAAGAGACGAAGAAGGCGACGAAGGAAACCGCATCGCTACCCACGGACTCTGTGACCCACGCCGACCCTAAGGTGCTCCGGCGCCCCGGTCGAACCAGCTCCGCCGCCCTGGGCTGAACCGCGCTGCCCACCAGCTTCTAACCCACCCCGGCTGCGCCGCCCGCCGGCCGCGGCACCCGCTGACTGAACCACCTGAGACATGAAGTGCCTCGGCTGAACCATCCCCCAACCTCTGCGCACCCCACACATCCCACGACATCGCCATCTGCGCGCCCGGCATGACCCACGGCTCTGCCGTCTGCACGCTTCGTGCACCTCACGGCTCTGTCATCCGTGCGGCCCGTGCCGCCGCTGGCCGAACCAGCCCCGACCTCCCAGGCCGAGCCGCCCGAGCCGTGCCCCTCATGGAGCCTCAGCAAAGCTAGCTTCCCGCACCCTGGCTGAACCGGCATGCGCTCTCACAGCGCCCTGGCCGAGCCACCCCCTCGTGACCATTCTGACCGAACCGCCCTCGCGGTGACCCCACGTCCAGTATGCGCTTTCGCAGCCGGTCTGCGCCGTCATTTCCCTTCACGGCTCCTCGCGGCTTTCTGGTCCGGGCTAGACCCAACAGGTCAAACTGGGTCGACCTGGACTAGGTAGGCCCAGACTGGATCAGGTCGGGTGGGTCTGAGTGGGTCGGACCGGACTCGGGCCCACAACAGCACTTTACATTCTTTTGTCCATATCTTTGGCTCTGGGCGTCCATTTGACGAACCGTCTAAGACCTTGGTAATGTTGGAGCCTGAAGTTACCTTTGATAATACCCAACTAGAGTTTGAGTTATAGTTGAGATATAGTTAGGTTGGATCGTGCACGAATCCAACCGAGCCCCCAAGACTAAAAGGCTAATAACTCACAGACCAGACATCTTATTGATGCACCATCTATTGCATTGAGACACTTATGATGTGGAGAATCATTGAGATACTTATTCTTCGGAATTTGTTATAGTTGGAGTTTTTACCAGTAGCTCGTGGAGTGGATCCTTCTGGTGACGAGCGAACAGAGTGCGGAGACCTAGTAATCAGCTGAGATTTGACGACTAAAGACCGATTGACTCAAAGTGACTCAAATAGACCATTGGGGAGCAAATGGTTGTAGCGGAAAGACCATGGCGGAGGAGCGCCTAGTTGTGGAAACAGACCCATGGTGGGGAGCACCTTGGTGACACAGCAGACCCATGGTACTCAACAGGAGTAGTACCTCAGTAGTCCATGGTTAGTGTGAAGCACTTTGGTGTCGTGGCAGGCCCATTATACTCGATATTGGAGGAGTTATCTAGAAGCCGAGGTTTTGAAATTGTGAATACAAATCTTGGTTGATTTGAGTCAGTAAATTTTGTGTTTTCCTCATGATTGTGATGGATCACTTGATAACTTAGGTATATGTATGGGAATTTACCTAAGTAAGGTTATTTGTTGATTTCATACTTTGTGGATTATCCTTGTTAGATTTTGTGAGACCTAGAGGGTCTTAGGGTCCCAACTGAGTATCGTTATACTCACCCCTACACGGGCTATGCCTGCACATCGTTGTGTTAGAAGCTGACGATGGACAACGCTGACCAAGGCTGAGAGTACCAGGACAAGACGGTACCCGGAGGTGGACCTTACGGCATGTCGGTACACAGAAGAGATGGATGGATGTATATTGCTAAGGAGGAGATCTATACCTACCCTTCATGTAGGATCCTCAGAGGAAGACCCAGTGGCTCTTTTTCATATTTCCTCAATTGAACTTGTACATTCAGTTTCTTGTACACTCCTATTGGGCTTGTATTCTGGACCCTTTTTTACTAACTGTACTCACTTGTTGGTTATTCTGTTTACTCATGATCATATCTAATATGCGCATTTACAAGTTATAAATCCAATGCCTTCCCAGTTTTAGGTAATTATGCCTTTAGGGCTAGTCGTTAGCCCCTGGCATGTGAAGGCGGGCTGGGGGTATTCACGACACGGGACCCAGGGAAAGGGTCATGACAAAATGGATCAAAAAATGATAATTAAAAGAGTGTGGGTATCAATAATTTCAATAAATCATATATAACTTATTTTAACACATTTTTGAAACATTTTTCAAGCATTTTACCACATTATATTTTTTATTTTACCATTTTTGTTTTTTTACAGTGGTAACTAGTTTTTTCCATAGTAGTTTATATTTTTTAAAATATAAGCTATAAAGTATAACCAATTTTTTATGCTAAAAACTAAATATAATATTTATATATATAATGTAATTCATTTTATAAATAATACAAAATTAAAATTTACATTAATTAATGTAATATATCAAACAACTATTTTGTAGGAAATGATATTGTATTCACCGTTAAGTGTTAATAATATTATATAAAAATAATTACCTATTAAAAGAATAATAATATATATTTATGACTGTGTAAGCATAATATAAAATTTATTATATAAAATATATCAATTTAATTAAGTAGATTAAATTTAAAAAATATTAGTTAAATAATTCTCTAAAAATAACACATCCACCATTATCGTGGTTACTAAATTTAATCATAGTAATCATACTTTTTTGAAAAAAACTGAAATTTACATTATCAAATAATATTATCATGTTGATCTACAATAAGAAAAAAAAATTATTATATTAAATTTATATAAGGGATGAAAACATTTTTTTAATATAAGAGAATAAAAATAGTTTTTGTTGTAAAATATTACTTAGGCTTCCAAAATTATACACATCGGTTTTTTAGATTCAAAAATGTAATTTTAAATGGTATATTTCAATTTATAAATATATATTATTAAATATAAGTGGTATAGAAATCCATTATTCCATTGTATTATTATGATAACATCATAAAAGTGGTGGTATCAAAAAAATCATTATGTTTCCTATATTAACCTAAAAATAAATTATTTAATAAAAATATAAAAAATTAATCCTAAGGTAATATATACATTATTAATAAAAAATAAAATTATTTTTTTAAAATTAAAATTTAAAAATTTAAAAATTTATCTTTTAAATTAATATAATGTATATAATGTTAAATTGTTTTTATTAAAAATATCATTTTAATACTTTAAGTGTAATTAATTCTATTTTTTATACATTTATAATTGATTAGAGTATTTTTTTATATATGTTTTAATATTCTTACTTTCTATCAATAATATTTATATTATATTTCATGTATCATTTTAGTTATGTGTTGGTTGTGAAATAAGACATCGAACATAGGTTTAATTTATAGAAAAATATATATTACAAAATCACTGGGTGTTACATCGCCCCTATAAATAAATTAACCCTCAAAACATTAACTATAAAATAATAATGAAAATATTTAACATTATCAAAATTGTATTCGTGACTCAAGGTTTATTTTTAGAGAAATATTAACCTCATAAACATATATAAAATATCATTTTCCATTGAATTATATTATTATTGATAATGAGTTTTTCTATAATTATTTGATCTAAAATTCACTCTATATTAGGTATTAGAAATATAATTATGGAATTTTTTCCAAGAAATATAATAATAATCATTGAACTAATATATGATAATAGATTGGCTTGAAATGTGATTTCCCTATTTTTTTAAATAATATACTGTCTTTATAATGACAGAAAATCCATTTATAAATCACATTAAATTATTCTAAAGAAATCATAATAAGACTTGAATAAATAATGATCCTATAAACCATGAAGTATATTCATATTACATGGATATAATAATGATACCATGAAGTTTATTTTATTTATAATTCAATGGATAAAATTTTTCGAAACATACAATAAAAAATAAATCCATTAATACAGAGTGAAGATTTACTAGAACCCCTTAATTATAGTTATCCACAATAATAGTAGAATTTTCCTAGGATATCACTTATTCTATTTTCTATATGGTTGTTGAATAATATTATCCTTATTATCAATTTTATTAGGGCATAAATTTTCATAATGCCCAAAATCCTTATATTATAAGAATTGGACATTATTCCCATTCATTTAATTGATCATATTTTTCACCCCAACTAGATATTCGAAAGATCAATGGCTAATCCTTATATATTTGAAACATTTTCGTATTCCTTAAAGACATTCTCTGGGGTGCTTATTCCCACATTTTTACAATTTTGATGTTTATTTATATTTTATTCCTCACACATATCCCCTAATATATTATGAAGCTCCATCTTTATCTTCATTTTAATGTTTGGATGTTTGGAACGATTCATGTTATTGAACATAACTGGATATAGTTGTGTGATAATAACTATAATAATTCCAAAACCACCTTATATATCACCGAGATTCTTTTAAGCACCCGTTACATGAAAAATTGGGGTTCAAAACCCATTGGGCGCAGGTACTATAGCTGCACTATAGCATACAATAGTAGAGGCATTACTATAGCAATGGGAGACATTGTAGTATCGGCAAGGCAATGTAGCAGTAGCAGGGTACTGTAGAAGTGGCGGGTGCTGTGTGGTATTGTAGTAGCGAGGGTACTGTAGAATTACTATTCATAGAATGGGCTTTAGGACAAAAAATTGGGCCTACGGGCCATGTAATCGGCTAAATGACCACCGGGTCTTCGGGCTATGTAATTGGTCTCCCTCTACCTAGTCAAAGAGGTATTTACTTTCCTTTAATAATAAATGAGGCTTTGGCCCCAACCTTTTTTTAAAAACCTGTTTCTTCCTAGCTCTATATATTACAAAACAAAAATGGGTTAATCAAGTGAGATCGATATTGACATTATAATAGTATAATAAAAAATAATCTCATGAAAAAATACCTTCAGTTGAATTACTCATTGAAATCATCACATTAGCTTTCAGTTCAACCTAAATGACTCATGGTTTAATCAAGGTCTCTTTAGGTTGGTTCTCCCATATTCCTTAATGTATTTCCTTAATTAAAAAAATATTTCATAATAGATCATAATGATAATCTGATTGACCAAATCATATCCTCGACGAGTGTTTATCTAGGTGTATATTATTATTCCCACTAATCATCCACTATAGTGAATATTGAGTTGATAATCAACCAACAATTTTTAAGCTGATTACACCTTAGTTTATCTATGTAACAACCACATACACTTTCCAATATCCATACAAAGATGTAATTTATAGGAGAACCACATAAACTCTAATTTACCAAAAATAATTCAGATATTAACCTAAAAAAGACTTATCCCTTGGATTTTAACTTAATTTCAATCATCATAATCATTAAAATAACTAAAATAATAATAAAAAATAAATAAAACCTCTTTTTAAACCCAGTAAGGCAACCCAGACCTACACTCTTAGATTTGGTTCTAAAAACACTTTATTTAAAACACTAGAATTCATACAACGTATGATGACCAAATATAGACATCAATATATTTCAAAAAATTTAACATCATCTCACAATCAAAAAAAATTGAAGAAGAAAAATTATATTGTATTGGATGGATATGAACTTATTTTGCAATACTTTTGAACATTTATCCATTAGATAACAACACAAGACTTTCCTCTAGAATTATTATAAGTTATACTAATCTTTATAACCTATGGAAGTGAAACATAAGGAAGGGGTGATCTCAAATTATCAATAAAAGAAAACGTATCAATGTTTCATCAAGGTTTAGATCATGAGAAAACATGAGATCGAAGGAAATATATTTTTTTAAATAATATGGAACAAAAAATGGTGAAAAAAAGTCTTTATAAAAAAATTAATCTAAAATGTACAAGCATGTACAATGGATTAAGAGTGTGATATAAAACGCATGAGTGATAGATTATAATCTTAGGATTATTTTATATTAATGTTTTCTTTCATTGAAATAGAATATAAAAATAAATTATGGTATAAAACATACAATTGTGTAATCATCATATTATGAGTATATCCAAGAAGGTCCACCCATTAGTGTATGATTTCATCTTAGAAGTCTCACCCTTTATGTTGTGAGCATATCAAAGAAGTTTAAACCATTATGTTGTGAGTGTGTCATAGAAACCATGCCTTTAATTATGAAAATGTATATATGAAGGCTCAACCATTATATTTTGAGTGTTTCCAAGAGGGATCACCCTATAAGTTATGAAACAATTCTGGTACGTTCATTCTTCCTTATCTCTTGGTCCATGAAACTATAACTAAACAATTTTATTGTGGTATAGGAATCCACCCATCATTATTCATACATATGTGTATTATAGCATATCATTCATTCAACATATCATGAAAAAACATGGAAGACAAATTACTTTCATTCATCACGTCATAAAAACCCATGGAAGGAAAAATAGATTTCGCAGCATTTTCAAATGGTATCACCAAAATTGACCTCAAAAATGTAAACACATTATTCATTAAAATTAAATCACTCTTAAAATGTATTTCCTATGAATATTTGTAGGTTTATTCCTGAAAACAAATTTCCATGGAAATAAATCCCTCTAAGAAAAAGAGTAAAATAAGAGTGAAACCATAAATGATTTTTTTGAAATGTTTTTAAATATTTTCATAAAATAAGTGTTTCATATAATATTTAAAATCCATTTTTGTAAAGATGAAAAATAAATTTGGAAAAATTTTATTTCATAGCTTCATCAATAATTGATCCTTAAAAACATAACTATTATCAAAAGGGAATGGGATGTGGAAAAAAATCATTTTATTATAAAAGGGTGGAATCCATTTTTATCATTTTCAAATACCTTTGTTGAAATCAAAAATAAAAAACAATAACAATTCAAAATCCCATTACTTTTTTTAAGAACTTCTTGACCATTATTTTGAACATTATTTGGTATGGATTTTTATTGACTTGGTTTGTGAAAAATTGGTATTAATGGGGAAAGTTTAGAATCATTCCTTGATGTTAGAATTTAGTTTTGTTTATATTTTAAAGACATAAGAGGTAGTTACAATCAAGTTCATGGCCATATATCATTGTAACAATCTTTAAGTCACAACGGGTGGTTTGGGAAATCTGTATTGATGAATGATTTGATCTAATTATATTAATTTGTAGCATTTTATTTTGATAAGATCATGTACAAATCCTGATATCTTATCTGATGGGATTAATTTCCCTATTTCTTTTATTTGAGTTTCTAATATGTGTCATAATATGATGTCTTAAATGTTATTTTATAATTTTTTGTAGCATCATGCCTTTAAGAAATAATATTAATTGGCTCTCGGAGGAAGAATCTAGTGAACCATAGTGAACATATCCACCCTTGGATGAAAATCTTATAGTGATTATTGTGCATGTTTCCAAATACTTAGGATAAGAACCTACACCTACTCGTATTTAGGCTCAAATTGTGGAACATTAGAGGGATAAATATCATAATCAAGATCATGAGTTAACTCACCAGATGAAAATATTGTTCCAAGTGTCTATTGAACACCAAGAGGCTTAGTATCAGTTGAGAAAGAGGGGGCTTCTATATGATTTCATGGATATTCCAAATTCTATTAGGGGTCTATAAAGCTAGAGGAACCAAATTAGAGATAGTGGGGAATGATGGAGATGGTGAATAATCATGAGGGATTAGAGTGGAAGTAAATTAGGGTTATTTTAACTGATTAGTTTTATCCATATTCTATGGAGGGGATATAACTTTAGTGTTTTCCAAACCTGAACATGTAGATATGTCTATTATGGAGTACATGAACTTATTTGTCGATCTTGTATAGATTTCTCCATAGATTTTATCTAATGAAAACATAAATACTCAAGGGATCAATATGGTTATTCAATATAATGTTCATTATCATGTTTTCTTACTATAGTTCACTTCATATGATGACATGCTGTTTACGGTGTTGATGGTTGAGCTTGACCTAGTTACTAAGGCAAGTTTGATGGGAGTTATTTTTTCTCATAAGGGTGGTACTATGAGTTCCTATATAAGGATGATGAATCATGATCTGTCTTTTGGTGGTTTTTGATATCATGCAACCTATATACCTACTCATGTTCATGGAATAGGCCCTTTGATTTGCTTTCAATGGGGAAAGGATGAAAATTTGAGATGTACTTATACTATGGTGCCAAAATTGTGTACATATTTTAGTCACTCATGAGACCTATAGATATTCTTCCATTTCTTTTTTTCTCTATGTTGTGGAATGGGACCATGAACACATAAAATTAATATTGTGCAATCACATTCTTTTAGATTTAAGGGGGTTCCAGTCACATGAATCTGAAATGACGCTTCTTCACACATTGGAATATTCTCTAGAAGAAGATGATACAGGTCCACTTACTTTGAGAGGTACCCTCAATATAACATTATCTATAGTGACTGCATTATTTGATACAAGTATATCTCACTTAGTTATATAAACTCGTATTTTAAACCTACTAAATATTCATATAGTTCTTTTTTCATATGTGATGGATATTAATACTCCCCTTGAAATGAAATGAGAGTAGGGCCTTCATTGTCCAACATATGTCTTCTCTTTAATAGAGATAAATGTTGTCTGGGATTTTTTGTTTCATAACATAAAAAATATTGATTTCATTCTATGAATGGATTAGATCATTGTTAAAAAGTTTGGAATTGATTTATATCTTCAAAGAATATCACTTACCGTGACCAATGGGGTGTCCCCTATCTTTCATGGAGAATTGGACCTGAGGTCGAGTAGGGTCGGACCATTTTATGTGAAGTTAGGGAAATTAATATCCATTTTTTATGTTGATCGGGAGTATGAATCATTGAGTGATGATATCCCTCTAGTTTCTATTGAGTCTCCCAATGTGTATCTTTCATATTTCTCTAGATTTCCACATGTATCAAAGGTATAATTTTCTACTAATTTAGTTCCTGGTACTCAATTATTCTTTATTAATTCTTACTACATAGACCCGACTAAAATGATATAGTTGAAGATTAATTTGGATGATATATTTGGTAAAGTAATTATATTCACTAATTATGTAACCTTGGGCAGTTCATGTTCCATGTGATAAGAAATATAATGGAACAATTAACCTAAGTGATTATTATTGGAAACTCAAACAAGTTTTTGTAATTAAAAAGTATATGTTACCATGGATTGATGATCTATTTAACCAATTGAAATGGGATAAGTTGTTCTAAAAGATTGATCATTGGTATGGTTATCACTAGTTTAGAATAAAAGAATATGAAATTCAGAAAATAGATATATGGATTTGGTATAGCCATTATTTATATATTTTAATTTAATTTTATCTAACCAATTCTCCTCCAATATTTATTGATTTGATGAAAAATATCATCCATGATAATCTTGATACATTCCTAGAGGTATTTTTTGATGACATTCATGTTTTCTCTTAGTCTGAGGAGAATTATGAATGTCATCAGAGAGTAGTTATAGAATTGTGGAGAAATTATTAACATTATTCCAAGCTATCAAAATGTGATTTATGGATTTGGGAGGTGAATTTCATGGGACACACTGTCTCATAACATGGAATCTGATTTGACTCTGAGAAGTTACAAACTGTAACGACATGAAAATTACCATGAAATGTTTTCTAGATTTAGATATTCTTGGGTTTAGTTGGGTATTATCATCAATTCATCATGTAGTTTACAAAGTTAGATTCTCTGATGAATGATCTCACTCAGAAGGGGATATATTTGTTTGGGATGATAAATATCATAGTTATTTTGTTTATTTAAAATGTATTTTGACTTCTATAATGGAAATTACACTTTCAAATTTTGGGTGTATCTATGTGGTATTTTGTGACGCATTATGTTCGGGATTGGGTTGTGTTCATATATAGGGTGATCATGTGATGTCATATGGTTCTCGAATTCTTAGGACAAATAATGAAAATTATAAAAACCGCGAACTTGAACACATAATTATGATACATGAACTTACGAGTTGGTGTTATTAGCTTTTTAGAAAATTTCTTAGCATTAATTCTAACAAGAAAAGACTGTGTTACATCATATCTCAAAAATATTTGAATCATTGATGGAGGAATTGGGTGGAGAACTTAAAATAATTGGATTCTTACATTTCATATGCACCGAGGAATGTAAATTTCATCAATGCTATTTTTAGTAAGAAGCTTCAGACACAATTCACGAAAGAATCATTGGAAGAGTGGAACTTCATTGATCATTTTTCATAGTTTCATATAGGAGTTTCAGAAATAGGGGTTATGGTTGTCTTAGGAAGGATTATATTTATATATTCTCTTTTGAAGATGATTCTTCAAGAACTACAGCTTGAGAATGAATTTCATAAAATTAGGATCTCTCTTTATAGAGGGGAGATAGTGGTTTAGTGGTCAATCCCCACAGAGGGTTTCCTATATTTCTGGAACCGTTATTTTGTACCACTACCATTGATAAATTCTATAATGGGGGGTTTCCAAAATTCATAATAGTATTTGAACCCATAAACCAAAAATATGTTCTATGAAATATGATGATTATTCTAGTTTCAATGTATGATACGAGGAATTGCTTACTTTGTTTCTAATTTTTATACCTTCCAACAAGTCAAGGCCAATCACCAAAGACGTAATAGTTTTCTTTATCCACTAATAGTGATGACTTGGATGTGGGATGAGATTTTTATGGACTTTTTGGTTGAGTTTCAATGTACTCATCGAAATAATAATGTGATATGGATTATTATTGATAATATGATGAAATTGGATCACTTTATACACATTCATGATATATCCAAAATTGAGGAGTTTGAAAATCTATTTGAAAAATATATTGTTCATTTTCAAAGAGTTTTATATGCTATAGTAATTGGTAGATATCCTCATTTTAGACCTTCAATGGGTTATGGGATATCATGTTCATTTGAGTATGACAAACTATCCCAAGATAGATGGCCATACAAATATGCCTATATAGATTCATGTGGATATGATGAATTCTTATGTTATTGACATTAGTGGAGTTTGGGATTAAGATTTGGAACTATTTATGTTCACTTATGACAATTGTTACAAGTCTGGGATCAGAATGTATCTTTTGTATGCCTTGTACGGAAGCTCATGTAAATATCTACAGTTTTGTTCAGAGATTGGTGAAACATCCTTAGTGGGACCGAATTTGGTTCAAGAGACGATAGTGACGATTAATTTTATTAATCATAAAATTTTTATGAATATGATCTGGTATTAATACTATGTAAATCATCATCACAGAATTTTGGAGTTCAATATTGGTTACTGGGTGTTCTTGAGAGTTTCAAATTGGTCGGTTCACTAACAGATAGGGAGGAAAGGGAAGCTTGATCCTCATTTTATGGGACCTTTTTATATTATTGAGTATATAGGGAAAGTGTAGTACTATTTATCACATACACCATAGTTGACATCGATATATAACATGTTTCATGAATCACAACTTTAGAAGTATCTTTCTGAGCCATCTCATGTTTCAAGTTGGAGTAATCTTTTTGTTGAGCATAATTTATACATGACTGAGCATCTAGTCAGGATAGTTAATTTTGAGAAAAACGTACTTTATGGGTGGAAAATAACTTTAGTTTTTTGATAAGGAAATATGGTTATGATTATCATGATAATTGGGAGTTTTAGGAACTTATGAGCGAGTACTAGCCTCATCTATTTGATATAGATGATACTAGACTGATAGAAAAAGATCTTATTTAGAGAGGACAATTATTATTAACATCATAAAATTTTATTAACAAATAAATCCCTAAATGTAATTCTATATAAAATAACAAGGAAATTTATTTTAACATCATCATATAATAGAATTATATAACCGTGTGACATAATGGTAAAAGTGGATCCATTATGACTAAATAACAGATGTGGAGTTAATAAAAACTATTTCCATTTATTCATGCTTATTCAAATGCACTATGACCTCCTCTATAATAAAAATAACTACCATAATTAATTATTATATAACATTATTCATATGTATAAAAAATTATAAACGTAATTTATAATTATTATCTCTATGTATATTATTATGTTATTATCTATTTCTGATATCGAGTGTGAGTAGTATTGATGGTTGTGAAATAGTTTCATAATAGTGATGTTATTATTTTTTTATTCCCCCAAATTTCTTCATTACAATATTATTTAATAAATAATAATCTGTTTTTTCATTTATTATATAATTCTCATTTCATTAGGTTAAATACTTGTATATGATTCATGAAAATGGTAACTAGGATGAACTAGTTCTAGCATGTTTGACGATCAAATGCTGATATAATAATAAATATATTAAATATAAATAACACCTTTAAAAAATCATTAAAAAATTATTCTAATTAAATGATAATACCATTATATTATTTTCCATAATCATTCATGGTTTAATCATTAAAACATCATCCATGTTGGTGGTAAAAAATGTAACAAATAAGGGCATGTTATAATGATTTTAGGAGTAATGAAATATATTTATATAATTTTAATATAAATATTACATAATCCTAAAATTTTCATAAAAATTAATTTAACTTAATTAAATTCATTAATAGAAATATCCATGTTTGGTGGTGATTAGGAATGAAATTTGATGTTTGTTGAGGCGGTAGTCCACATGTACGCATGATTAATAATTTCATTTCTCAATGAATGGATTGGAATGAATTTTTATGATAAATTATCATTTTAGCATTATAATTTTAAAATATTCAACTTATTCATTCATAAAATGCATCCTTATTACCAACAGTGGAAGACGGTGATGAAAAATGAACTACATCAATTCATGGTGGGGGTAGTCCATATGTATGCATGAAATATATAGTATTGTATCTCTCTAAGGATTTAAATGATTTAATAGTGCTTGATACATTAATATAATTACATATTAGTGTATTAATTATATTGGTATCATTATATAATGGTTTATAATGAAGTTTAGGAATGGAATATGAAGAAGAAAATATTAAGGAGTAATAAATACTCACATTTAGAACATGACATTTTTATTATAAATATACATGTAATTGGAGGACTTAGGATATATAATTGAACCTAGAGGCCTTTTAATATAAGGAAGGTTTATTTGAAGATAATAATTTCTTATTTTTGGATGAATTTTTAATGGATAGGTTTATCAGGAAGTGGTGTAAGTGATCCCTTTTTATAAGTGAATAAAAGTATTTTTTTTTTGAATTCCCATTATTTTTCAGTAATGGCATGACACAATTGAAGGGTCAATGGATCCAAACGTGAGATATAAATGTTATTTGGTTGATATGAGGTATATCATGACTCTCCCAATAATTTAAAAAAACTATTAATTTTTCCAGACTTTTAAAATTTTATTATTTATATTTTACAATATAAGTTTTTTCCTTGGAAACAAATTTTTACACTAATTGTTCATATTTTATTAAAAATACAAGGTTGCCCAACTAAAAAAAATTGATCATCAAAACCTAAATTTTAGATCCATATAACAAAATTAAATTTATAAATAATATAAAATTATCTTTTACTTTAAGAAATTTAATATATCAAATAATGGTTTGTAGAAAAAAAATTAGGTTTTCACCATTAAGTGCTCTTAATATTATCTAAAATTAATTACTAATGATTTTTAGTTTAGAGATTTTTTAATATTGGGCATTCCAAACACATATTGTTTTTATAATTAATGATAAATTTGAGATTTAAATCGATGATAAACTCAATAATCAATGAAATATAATCAAATATTAATTGATGAGAGTGTTTTAAAACCGTTTCATAGGATCATCACATGTTATTTTTAATTAATTTAAATAATTAAATAATTACCTGGTGATAAATTATTTCTTCATTGATGAATATGAAAATGTGTCTATATCTTACCATCATTTATTCATGGGAATCAATATTATATTCCCTATATAGGTGATCCACACATGCTCTATGAACCTCTGAATATTATCATAGTAATCTATGGGTGCCAACACAGTAGATATGAATGCTTGTGATATTCATCTTTGATCATCCTGAAAATATCTTCAAGGAAGGGTTCTCTTCAATATCTATTGACATGAGAGTGATTCTAGAGGAGTATCACTCTTCATTCAAGGGAACATTCGTGGAGAGGGATCTCTCAAAGGTTTTGATATAATTCCCTCTATATTTCGTTGTACACAACACATGAAAATTTAAACCCATAAGTAAATAGTATAATTGGGTTTAAACATCACTAGGGTTATAAAAAATTAATTCCACATGCACCTTTATTAATTCTAAATCTCTATGTAATCTCAATTCTAATTAATAATAATAATATTATTTAATGAAAAGCATAAAGCTCGTGAATTTATTAAATACAATTTGATCAAATTATATTCAACATATATTGTTTATGACCAAACAGTTAAATTTTGTCTTCCATCCCTCAACAATATTTATTATACCTTTAAAATAAATATTTATTAAATTAATAAACATCTCTATATTATTCACTAATAAATAATTAAATATTATTCTCACAAAATATTCACTCAGATAGTTATTGATATATATGAACAATTAATAAAACATGAATAATTATTAGTCCACAAGCAGGAATAATATTTACTCAACTGATTAATTAAAAAATATTATTATTATTTAACTAATATTCTATAAAAACATATTGTGTGACCCTATTGACCTCTTTCTTAGTCCCAATAGGTGATGTATCCCAAATACCAAGGTATGTCTCTATCAACATGCCAAGGAACCCATAGAGAATAAATATAACTTCACAAACTAATCATGATACCTTGGTACCCTAATACCTGAGTCGGATCTAACATGGATCGATGGGTTTTCCATAACCCAATAGGTTTCTGACTGGAACCTACCACTATACAATAAATATAATGGACTGATTTTTCCAGAAAAATATCAGAAGATAACTTATACATGTTGGTATTATCAAAACTCATGAAGGAGAACATTCAATAAAAAACTATTAAAATAAATCCAAAATAGTACATCATTGATGTTCTCAAAATATTGTAATATATAAGATAAAACCCCATTTGATAAATGTGTGACATCTCCATTGGTCACCTCCATCGTCCTAGGCCCCAAAGATTAAGAACAAACACCAACTCCATGTGGTGCTTTCTATTTACTCAGACCTGGAAGAAGATAATCTTTAAATTCATAAAGGAAATGTTAGATTGTAAACTAAAAAACTAATTATTTTCTAACCAAGTGTTCTATAAAAAACATAATAATAAACTAATTATTCTTTCAATTTCAATAAAATAAGTCATGGAAAATAATTTTCATATTTTCAATAAAAAAATACTTTTGACGAAAATGATAGTTGATATCTCTAAACTGGATGAAATGAATAGTTTGTATTAAATAGTTACAATGAATAAAAATATTCTATAACCAAAGATAAAAACTCCAAATGTAAATATTTTTGTACTTGTATCAACATCCCATTATGGGATACAGATTTTTGAAAGAAATCTACACCACATTAGGGTATCACATTTCATGAAGACAAATTACACCCCATTAGGAGATGTCATTTAAAGAAATCAATTTACACCCCATTAGTGTATACCATATTAGGAAATCAAACCACACCACATTAGGAGACCAATTATTGGTAGTAAAACTATAAATCAAACATGGTAAAATAAGACATTTTTAATGCATTTGAAATACAACTGCCCAATTTCAATTTTTAACATGACATTTTCATTTCAAACCCAAATCATAATTTTTAGAAAACTAATAATATTTAAAATAATATTTTAATTTAATCCATTTTTCTCAAGGATTTACATCAATGCAATTTCATCAAATCAGTTTTCAAAAAAGGCCATCAATTTTCATAAATTCTCCAAACAATTTAAATTTCATTTTAATAGGGGGTTCTTAATAAATTATATGCCAATATAAAAATATAATTATAATAATTTAAAATATAGTATATTAAAATCATTTAAAAACTCATTTCAATTTAATAAATCTATTCAAGGCTTCAATCTAAAGTTGATGCTTTATGGAACCACCTTCCTTTAATCACACAGTCAAAGACAACACCCGCAATGGGATTACCTATAATGAATGAGGTTAATGAGATCAAGAAGAAAACCCTAAAATCGGGATCCGTCAAAATGAAGATAATAAAAATGAATAATATTTTATATATCAATATCTATTGAGTAAAATAAAGGTAATAAAAATAAATCACCTGATAGGTTATCTAATTACCTGAAGGAGACTAAAAGATAAAAAGAAAACCTTGATACACTGTGAGACGGGGTTATATGAGTAAAAATGAGTCTGCAGATCCATATAGACCAAGGAATTCCATTATATTTAGGTTGGTTCAATTAGTGTTTATATCGGGGGTACCGATATTTTTTTTAAAAAATCTTCCAGATTAAAATCCCACATGAATAGTTTTCAAGAGGGGTTCACATGGTTATTCTAACTATGCTCTATAACTGTGCACCAATAATATTTACAGATCACTTTTTCACCTACGTGGGTCCATGGTTTGGGTAAATTGGTGATAACCATACAAATAACATAGTATATAGGTCACATAGTTTTGAGGGTGTAGCCACACAATTTTGACAAACAATGTGCCTCCCTCTATTGCATTATCATCGGGTGCACAGTTTTTTGGGTCAAAACCAATGGTTTTACTTAACTATGTCCCAACCACAAACTACCCATTGGTCCTTTAAGTTTTTTTTAAATTTCACCATAAATGAACCCCAACTAATGTAAAACCAAATCAAGGGTCAATAAGTACCTATAAGAATGTAACAAGATGTTATATCCTCCCCACCCTAAACAAGTTTTGTCCCCGGAAAGACTATAAAGAATATTCCATATTAAAGAGGTAACTCTACTACTCTCTCATCAGTGTCTCACACTCCCACATATCATGTGATTCAAAATGGTTATTCCATAGAACATGTATCGATGATATAATCATACCATTAAGTATCACTATATCAATATCAACAATCCTAGTTGGATGCAAATTCATAGACAAGTCATGCCAAACATCAAGATCTACCCAGATCAAAACCTGATAAGGTTCGGTAATATATGTTAGAAGTTGTAAAACAAGAACCATATTATGGATGGAAGTCAAATGTAGTGGACAAGATAAACTCTAAGCCACTACCCCATTGACATAACAATATCAAAAGGACCCACAAACCATGTTGTAGGATTTCCCTCTTTCACAATATTTAGGTGACATAATTTAAGTGAAACAATCAAGAACCCATGGTCACCAACTAAAATATACAACACCCTCGACAGAAATGAGTATAGGATTTATATATGCTCTATGTGGTTACCATTATCTGATGATTCAAGTGAATCTTCACTATTGTCTCTTAGATGAAACTTGTTCTAACCAATGTAGCTTCACCAATCGTTGACAAACACAATAGAGATTTACAAAGATGGTCATACTATGCCTCAAATGGAGTCATCTGATTTGTATACTGGTAAATGTTATAATAAAAAAACTCAACCAGTGCTAGGATGATATTATAATATCCGCCATTGATAGGAATGCAAGAACAAAACATTTCTGAAAGGGTCTATATAGATCATTTTTCTTGTCCATCCATCTATGTCTGATAAGTCATGTTAAAATGTACCTAAGATCCTAGTGCCTCTATGATTCCCCTCTAAGTGTGATAAGTAATGTGGGGATACATATCCAGGACAATAGAATATGAATCTACATGAAATATAACATTCTCTTATACATAGAGATATCCCAATTCATCAAATGTGTTTGTGTCTAAAATTGGTATAAAGTTATATGAATTGGTCAGCCTTTCACTAACAAAAATAACTTGATTCTTTCCTTGAGGTGTACAAATAATTCCAAAAAAAATTAAACAGAGATATTTTCCCATATCCAAGTTGGAACTGTATGTGTTAGAAGAAATCCTGATGTTCTATGGTTCTCGACTCTTACCTTCTAACAAGTATAACAATGATAAAAAGATCAAACAATAATAAATATAGTAAATTGTGGTAGGTTTTTAGAGATAGTTAATAAAACCACTACTAAATACATATTTATGTTACCATAAATTTTTTGGTGGTTATAAAAAAAAATCACCACTAAATCAATTTAAGTGAAATTTATTGGCGGTTTGGTTTTAAAATTTCCACTATATGCTTTAGAAACTCCATTCCACGCCATTTTCCCTCTTAGCCTCCTTCATTATAGCACATGATTTCGAATACCTATCCTCGAACCACCCGCACTGGACACCGCCTCCTTATACTCCCCCTTACTAATGGTCAATTTTGGACCCCACGCAGCTTTTACCTCAAAGGTGCTCAATATTGGACACCCTCTCAGGTACACACCACCTTGACATCGCTCAACGATAGAACCCCTGAATTTTCTTTCTACTTACAAATCATTGATCCATTTCTTTGAATTGAGGTGATTTTTATTAGGTTCGTTTTTCTATAATGATAGGTAGTTGATTATATGGTCTATATTATGGAAAATTTGGGAAATATATTTAGTTTCATTAATTTTTTTGTTCTAATTATCATTAAATTATGTAGGTTTAGTATCTTTATGAATTTATTCAGTATACATTGTTTATATAAATTCTAAATATATATTTATTTCATTTTTTATTGGTTATATAATATTTCAATATAAATTTATTTTTAAAATTTCATTTGAATTACTAAATTATATGTCTTGATATGATTATCCTAATTTTAAAATTTTTTATTTCCTTTATTTTTGAAATTAAAGGTATTTTGTTTTTGTATATATTATTATAATAATAATTTAAATCTAATAGTGTATGAAATAATGTATATATTAAATTTTAAGTTTTTTGTAGGTATGTAACACCAGAAGAGGTTCACTGACAACACCCACTCTACGGCAATGTGTTCTCATTCTCCCTCTACTACACAAGGTATAATTCATCACATACCTTCAATAAATTTTCAATATCATGTAATGTTATCAAAATATTATTTCATAAATAGGTTTTTCTTTACTAAGTAAGTTGACCTATTATATTGGACAAAATAATGGATCTATCTGGCAATCCAGCCAATCGCCGGTTGCCTTTAAGAGGATTTTGGCAGGTCACAATCATTGTTTTGTAATTCAATGTTATCATATTACTTTATTAAGAATTGATATCAATTATTAATATTATATTTCAAATATATGAAAATAATAATAGAAGGGAAGCAAACATAATTATTCAATATCTTTATAATTTTATTAATGTAAAGTTAATTATCCCTTTTGATGAATATGGGGTACCCACTGCGGATGAACCGTGCATTTTTGGTTAGTTATTAGGGTACATGTGAAAGCAAATATATCCCTATTCAATATACATAATGGATACACATTCCATTATCCTATATAAATGAGTTTCTTATTCAAAAATAAAGTTACTATCCTCATTATGTATTCATTTATGATTAAATTAACCATTTTTACTCAATGTGTAAATAATTTCATGCATTTTTTGTATTTATTTTGAAATGACTATCGATTTTGAAGTTCTTGATCAAATTTCATGTCCCTCGACCAAATAGTTTTTTGAAAAAATGAAAATATTCCAGTTGGAAATTATGGTATGAATTCAATATTACATATATATCATTATCATAAATGTATTAGATGGTCCGAAAATGCGTTCCAAGGTACCGGTGGAAATCATTTTTTGACCATAATCATGAAAAATATCAAAAGTTATTATATTAAATTTATGTATATTAATAAAAATGATTTAATTAAATTTTAGGTTTTATTTATATAAAAATTATTCATATGAAGTTTATGGGAAATTCTCTCAATAGGGAGATAAAGTTTATTCCCTGCACTATTGGATAAATTCTTTACGTGAGGAAATGACATGAAGATGTGTTGTTTAATTTATTAAAATATATATCAATAAAATGTAAATTAATTTAATTTATATAAAAATTAGTTATTTAATTTTATCATATAGGTAAAAGAGGATGGTAATACTATTGGAAGGCTAAAATTTTGGTTTTATGTTCATGGAAAAAAGATATGAACTATGTCAACAAACCTACATAAAAATATGGGTAAATAAATTTAAGTATTATTTGGTGTTACAAAATTACTTTATAATATAATTATATTGAATTTATATCATAAACTCAAATAAGTATGGTATTACAGCCTTTCCAATTTCTGAATCCTCAAAGTACAACATGAATAATGTTATTAGAAAAGATCATTTTGGTCATGTCGGGGTGTTGGGTTGTGGCCCATACTTATTGAGGGTGTTCAAGGGGTAAAAATATATTCATTGATGGTGTCAGAAGTGGAGGCATTCGAGTTTTGTGATCCTATTTTTCAAAATAATATTTATGAATTGAAGAATAACATTAAATATTAGAATTAACTTATTAATAAAAAATGGTCATGTATCAACATTGGATATTGTGTTGGCTATAATGTTTTATAAGATGACTATACATATTTTTGAAGAAATAAAAACATTCAATGGTTGTGAAAGAGTATAAAATATCCTTTTAAATGTCACAGACTATACAAGTTATTGGATAAGTTATTAAGGATTATTAGAAAAATGTTTTTTATATATTTCTTATTTTTTATATCATGTTAATTTTAAACCAAAGTTGGTAACAAGTGAAGGTCACATAGATCAGAGGTCTGATATGTATCTTTGAATAGTTTTTTAGTCTATGGTTATATTATTAAATTTGTTTATCTTTGTGGAGGTTGTTATGAAAGATAAAATGATACAAATTTCACAACACATGACATCTTGTACACCTTTTGATATAATCAACTATACCTCACAAAAAAATCCCTGACAGTTCAACTATAACACTCACTTCCCAAAAAATTCCATACCTCCACCCGAAAACAATAATCAAATATATAACATCATCCTATCAGTTTTATATATTGTTGACATACCAAACCAATGCCTCAAATTTTTCCACAACATCGCAACATAAAGATCAAATTATAGCAACAATGAAAAAATTATACTTATAACAAACATTGTTGAATTTCCACTGAAAATCACCACTCATCCATTTTTGTGTTTTCAATATTATTAATTAAATATCTCTCTCTTAAGTAGAGCCATGTATATTCTAGATTTCACTCATTTAATACATTTTTTTCTTTACATGATTATCCATTTATAAATGGTGATTCCATTATCAAATAACCATGAAAATATAATATAACTCAAAACAACATGATTTTAAGAAATAATTATAAAGAGACATAAATCAAAAACAACTCCATGATTTGTGTAATCACATGTGCACCACCCCTTTTTATTAATTAGTTTTTTGTATGATTCATTATTTTTATTATGTTAATACTTACCACCACCCCCCCAATAATAAGATTATGTTGCCTTCACATTATAAATACTATTAAATAGTATTCTTGAATCAATTACATCAACTGAAGCTTCAACATCTTTTGCACAAAATGAAGGAAATAATGAGCTGGTAAAAATGCCCAAGACAATAAAGGAAATATAAAAATCCTATAATTCATTTATCCCCATAAAGATCATATTCTATTTTGGTAAAAACCAACCATAATTTTTTACCACATAATTCTACCCGATGAAGATGAATACAGAAACCAAAAATAAGATCTTACAAGCTCACAACTGATCGCAACCATTCCATATATTAAGTAAAATGTATAAATGAAATAATCAAGAACATTAAGGTCTTTATAGATTCCCCACCTGTAGACTATATATCATTGAAAGTAAAATATGTAGTATAGTTTTTATGGGATATTTAATTGATAGTAATACTATCAATTATGTCATCTAGGTGTGATAGATATTGATCATATGGGGAAAAGGTTATTTTCATAGAACCACTACAAATTGTGTCAAGAGTCCAATTATTTACAAGCATCACCAACTGTAAATAATTAATTTAAGTTGATTAAAAAATGAACCTCATAGTGAAATTAGTATCAAATAGAAAATAAACAAAATATATTGAAACAATTAACGGACATTGAATGAAAAAATCTAAAACAAAATCTACATAATACAAAATTAATATCAATAGATTATTTCTAGTCCTCAAAATTTGTCCAATTTTTAATTTTTACTGAAATATACATTGACTTTATTTAATTTATTCAATAAAATAATAATTCGTATATGGGAATGATAAAGAGTTTAAATTATTATCATTATCTATTATGATAGGTGATGGTGAAACTAAATTATATTTTAAAATCCTTGAGATGAAAATAGGTGACCCTATTATCATATTGTATTGGTTGTTGAGATACAAAGATCATTTGAACTATTATTATTAATGGTTTATTTGTATCCATATATACTGAGTTATCTACACATTCCAAGATGAGTGATATTTTATTTTATGTTTGAATGGACCAATTATTTATGATATTGGTTTTAATGTTAGTTAATGAGACTAGTTTATAACTCTTTATAGGTAATCAATAAAAATTATAAAGTGACATTTTTTCATGAATTAATAATTTTAAATTGACCTTTTATTTGAACTAACCATATTTGTTTACCCTATTATAGAATGAAATTTTTGTAGTTATGAGAATTTAAGTATAGTTTGATGATATTAATAGAAATGGATTTACTTAAATTTTTGTCTCTCAATGAAAAATTTCACTATTACATTTTAGGAATCCTAATGATTTTATAGTACTTAAATACATGATAAAATAATTTTTGTGGATAAAAAATGATTAGTCATTGTTGTACCACTACGTAAATAGAATTTAGAGAAAATAATATATCAGTTGAATTTTATTTCATTTATTATTCATTTAATGTGATCGTTACTGATGTATAGATAAATACAGTAAATGTATCTATTTGATGTAGGAAGTGGAGAAGGAGGTGATGTGGAAACAGTATAACTTTCCAATATAAGGCGATGGACATGTATCTTAATAGATGAGTCAGTATGGATATTTATATTTATATTATATAAAATATAATGTAATATAATGTTTTATTATATGTAATTTAATTATTTTATTTAATATGTAATGAAATTTTATAAAATTTGAAATTTTAACCATTTTTTGTATATATATATATATATATATTTGAATACTATTTTTTTGGTAGAGGAGTAGGGATTGAAATATTTGATTTCATAATCTATAAATATAGAAGTATTTTTAACCACCAATAATACATTAGTGGAGTTTATAGCTCTAAAACCCATTTATAGGTGGTTTAAACCACCAATAATTGTTTTCTCTTACCAGATATAGCAGCGGTTCAAACCGCCGCAATAAATTTTTTATATACGTAAACCACCACTAAATATTTTCTATCATGAACAACCATAACTAATTAGAGAACCCTATATAAAATTTTGAAATGTATGAAACCATTAATAATTAATCCAAAACCACCAATAGATCTATATTTGATCTGTGGGTAAAAACAATTGGGGGAAAACTATCATTAAAAATTTAATGATATACCTTTTCATGGAAAAAAAGTCTTTAAACACTTTATTGGTAGTTAAAACCACCTCTAAACATAAAAATAATTCAAAATATTTTTTGTTTATTATGTAGTTTCCACAATGTCATAGCTCATACATGGCCACCAGAATCCTCACCGCAAGTCATAAAACATATTAATGGTTCCAGGGTACACCACCCATTAGGAAATATAGATACCCTTCATCACCAACATTCTCATATGAAAGGGAACAAAAAACCTAATCTAGAAACATAGGATTCCATCAGAGGAGAATGTCCGCTTTCTAACAGTCTCCACACCATATAAAGAGACCATAATGTTAGAAAACACATCATAAATATTTTTTTTATATTGAATAATCTTAATGATAGAAGATGAAAAATGAAAAATTTCCAAGACAATAGTGGACTCTTCCTACAAGACACCGAAGTTCAACTAAGCTAATAGATACATCAAATTTAACTCTTCTGATGATTATTTCTTGTCCAAGGTATGATGTTTCTTACTCAAAGTGTTAGAAATAGAATTCACCTTCCCTAAGGTGTAATAAATTCATAAATAAAAATAATATAGCTTTTCTATCTAATGCCTATGTTAGAGGTTTAAATCTATTTAATAGAATATATAACTAAAAAATATTTAGTAAAAATAAATGGAAAACATTTATCCTAAAACATAATATCTACTACTCTTAATATCATGAATTATAATTGAGAGTTTGACATCATGATTTGGGTAATTTTTCTCTTATGGAATCGGATTCCTAGAGCCATAGGCAACAATGTTATCACATTGTAAAAGAACACATCCCAAACCAAAACCTGATGCATCAATGAAGACCACATAGCCATACCCACCCTTTTTAGGATTCAACATTGGTGAAGAATTCCAAATATGTTTCAACTCATCAATCTAGCTATGAAATTTTACTTTCCATAATAACATAACTCCCTTCCAAGTGAGGGTGGTCATTGGAGAATCCAAATTTGAAAAATCGTTAACAAACCTGTGGTAATACCCAAACAATCCCAAGATTCTTTATTTTAAAAAAAAATATTTTCTGGTTTCTCTCTTGTCATAATAGCATTAACCTTATTATGATTTTCTAAGGTTACATGTTCTGATACTACATTTCCCAATAAACTCACTTCTCATATTGAAAAATTAATCTTTGAAATATTCCCATAATTTCTATGATTATTCAATATTTTTAGGACTACTCTAAGATGACA
This sequence comes from Viscum album, assembly GCA_963277665.1. Classification (NCBI taxonomy): domain Eukaryota; kingdom Viridiplantae; phylum Streptophyta; class Magnoliopsida; order Santalales; family Viscaceae; genus Viscum; species Viscum album. The sequence goes on from OY728130.1 coordinate 587,017,703, forward strand.
CACATGTTCCTCCTCAATTTTGGACTAAACCAGAATATCATCCAAAAATACCACCATGAATGACTTTAGTTACTCAGGGAATATTATATTTATCAGTGGTATAATGACTATAAGATCATTGGTTAGGGTGAAGGTTATAACAAGATACTCAAACTGACTATACCTTCTCATTATGGTGGTGTTTGAAATTTTTTATTCTTTAATTATCAACTGCTAATGAACAAACCAATTATTGATCTTTAAGAACCACTTTTCTTATTTCAACTATTCAAACAGATATTCAATCCACGATAATGGATACTTGTTCTTTACCATAACTCGATTGAGTTTTGAATTATCAACACATAGGTAAAGAGTTACATTATCATTATTTCAAAATATAAGAGGGCTTACCCAAGGTGAAAAACTGGGGAATATAAATACTTTTTCCATAAAATAATCCAATTTTTTTTAACTATTTAAAATATACTAGTGCATTATGGTAAATAGGAATAAATACTAGATGAAAAATAGTTACTAAATTAATTGAGAACTTTTTCTCTCATATCAGTGGAAAACTAGAGAAATTTAATTAAAAAAATTGGGATATATATCAATGACTAGATGGAGATCATTATTACAAGATTCTCCCTACACTTAAAACTAAAACATTGATATTACCCTACCTAACTCTAGAATATATGGCTTGTCTTTAATCAAACTCAGGTATGATTCTCCCTAAAAGACAAAGAACACCCCATTTTGAGAAATAAAGGATACCTATTAAAGATAAAAATAAATTTATTAGTTTTAATAAATCAACCAATCTATCTCAAGGATGAAATTAAGATGTTTCATGTCAAGAACTAGAAAATCTCGGGTATATTGAAACTATGATAAAGGTAAACCATAATATAGACATCAAAGACCTTTATCCTCTCTTTATTCTTAGGGGAATAATAATATCCATCTCAAAAGACAAAATCTCTATATGAATATTTTCCATTGTCATAACATGATTCAATATAAACGAGTGAGATGAAATAGTATAAAATAAATAATTCACTAAACATTAACTTACAGTGATGGTACCTCTCACAGTCATTGGATCTACATGAACTTCCTCTATAGACTCTTCTAATGTGTAGAGAAGATTTATTCTAGATTCATGTGGCTTTAACCACTTTGATTGTGATTAATTTTTTTCACTGCACTACTCCCAAGTGTTTATGATCTTTTACCACTGCATAGGGTAGAAATAAAATAATAGAACTCTTGTAGGTGGCCTAATAGGATGCATAAAATAAAGGTATTAGGTGCCTCAGTGAAATCCTAATTTGAATTCCCATTATTTATATAGTAGAAAAAGTCATGTGTCTTGTAAAAGGCATTGAATGAGGTCTAGAAGATATCTTTTATCTAGATCGACCGCGTAGATCATCTAACATTTTCTTTCATTTAAAGGAATATTATGAACAACCACTTGGTGAAAAGTTAACTCTTATAAACTTTGACATACCAACCTGATCATGCTCAGCCACCAGCACTATCTTTAGTACATTAGCATAATAAGTTACCTTTAACATAATGAATTTAGATTATATATCACCAAGAAGACCCATATCAAATTTTTTAGCCTTTAGTTTTTTATTTTTCCGTATCCTGGGAGAAAAATGTATGATCCCAACAAAATGGTTCACATACTATGTCATGATATTTTCACCCTTCTAGAGGATGAGAAACACCATATAATTTTCTAATTCCCTCAAATATGGATAGAAATTATCATTTAAAATAAATATAATGGATTTCTTCACCATAAACATCCAATCCCAAAATCTCCTAGTAGGTCCCACTATCTGGATGGTATAATTCTTTACCTTAATCGAACAAGGAATTTCCAGGAACTCAAAAATAAGATCAATATTTTTATACCAATCCTAAAAAACATGAGGGTCAATAGTGGCTTTTAAATTAGGTCGATTTTGGAGAAGAAACTATTGGGAAGGATTTTTAGATCCATCACTTTGAGCTTCTATAACTGGAGCCTAACTATGAATGGGTCATGATGCATGTCCTAATGTTTATGAAGAATGCACTACCACTACATAATATTCTTTTCCATTAGAGGATTCAGTCACTATAGTCCAATTTTAGCTTCCTCTATGGTCTTATTCAATCATTTTCTCAGAGTCATGATCCTGAAAAACATCAACATGATTCTCTAAAAGCATAAAAAATATTTAATAGAAGAATCTTGAGAAGACATGACCTCTCCCAAAAAAAATTATTAATAAAAAAGTAAAGACATCAAAAGAGAGGAAAACATGGGGGTTGACAAATATGTGTATACACATCACCATGCACATTATCATTCACTAACCCACAACAGAAGGTTGGTGTTTCAAAGTACCATAAAGAGGTATCCCCTTTAATAGCATGCTTGTACAGTGCATTAGTAACCTGATTAATCTCTCTATAAACATGAGTAACAACTAACCAAAACTGCTCCACAAACTTGAGACAATCATCCCAATCTAAAAGCATCCAACATAGAACATTCCTTGAACAATTTAAAATAATCTAAACCAGAAATGTTGAGTCATATTCCATAAATAAGAGCATCCAATCATGATAAGAATCATATCACATAGCCTTAACCATTTCCCATAATTCATCCTCAATCGCCAACCCATTTCCTAAGAAGTTGTAGAAACAGATTTTAACGATGCCCATATAAGTGAAAAAGATGCCACCATATCCCGAAGGTCCTAGTGCACCTAAATCCACTCCATCCACATTAATATTTAGACACCGAGAGATCGTAGGTATCCACTGTACATGCTTCATCATAATTGTCTGCTTGCATCTCCTAGAAGCACCCAGAGTTCGCAACAAAATCAGATCTGAGACATCATTCTTCCTGACTCTAATTGGAGCCCGTGTAGTATCCAGAACACCAATATAGAGCTCTGTAATACCAACAAAAATCGGGGTAATTCTGTACTCAAAGACAAGAGTATTTTGGGCCCTCTTGATAAAATAAATCATCACTAAAACTACTGAAAGGATCAGCGATTTAACCTTAGAACTGCAATCAGCCCAATAAAAAGAGTCCATAAACTGGACAAAGGTGTCCAAAATCAAACTGCATCCAAAAACACCATTCTAGTAAATATATAAACCATATTAAGAGTGATAGGATAAAAATAAGTTAAGAAATGTTTCATCTGATGTAAGACAACAGAAGTAAACAGGTTCAAGAGAAAATCTTGCTCGTTGTAACATCATTTGGAAAGGAAGTCCACACTTTCAAATCGTTGATATAATAAAGTAATGAGCCAGCAGAATAAATTCATAATTGAAAATAATTATCCCTAAAGGAACCATAAAAGTCTTAGCACACATGGATCTATAATCCTCATTAGTGTTAAAAATTCTAGTTAAACTAGGAAACCAAATCATTGTATTCAGTGAAGAATAATGATAACAATCCAATTCCATTTTTTGAGGACATGAAAGCAACCACTGAGCAGTGATACTATTGTGAAATTCAGAAATAGAAATATCCTTAAAGGAAAGAGGGATCTCAATATCCTTAGTAGTATCATGTGATAAGAAAATAGTCTTCCAGTAATTCAAAGAGGAATTTCTACAAACAATCCATTTTGAGGATTGTGAAAGGATAAAATAAGCATGCTTGATGGAGGAAAATATCAAGGAATAGACATAAAGAGAATACCCATTTAAAAAATTGGATCCAATTATATTACACATAAATTCCATATAAAATCATTGGATGTCAAGAGGGACCAAGTAAACTTTTTAGTGAGAGAATTATTAAAAAGCTTAAGATCCTTGGGCCCCATGTCTCTCATGTCAACAGGCCTAATGAAATCACTCGAAGCAACTGTAACAAGCCTCCTTTCATTAATTGAGCTAGTCCAAATAAAAGTATGAATAATTAATTTTAACTCTTTAAGAAGAGTTCTAGTCCATCTATAAATAGAAAAAATATAGATACACATGGAGGTGATAACAAAATTAACAAGACAAACACGTCCAACCTGAGACATATATTTACCTTTCCAGGTAGCCATTTGATTGAGAATTTAGAGATAGATGTTTTATAAGTGTTACATTTTTAACAGAACCCCAAACCAATGGAACCAAGAAATAATTAAAAGTTAGGGACCCTTGCTTGACCCCAAACATCCGAGCAACTATGTTTTTCGTTGAGATACTAACCCCTTCCCAAAAAACAGTGGATTTCTCCCAACTGATAACTTGACCAGATACATCCTCATATCGCTCAAAAGCTTCCTTAATATATCATATAGTAATTATATCAGCCTTCCCTAAAAATATAATATCATCCACATAGAATAAATGTGAAAGAGCAAAGACACCTCTTCCAATAGTCATTTTCTGATACAGACCGGCACACAGAAGATCTAAAAGGCATTTACTTAAGTAATCCTCCTCAATAACAAAAAGAAGGTCAGATAATGTAGATCCTTGTATCACTCCCCTAGAAAACATAAAAAATATTCTAGGAGAGGAATTAATAGGAACAGAGAGCATAGAACTCTTAAGAATGTATCTAATCAAATTGTTACAACCATTAGGAAAATCAGGCATTCTTGACACCAAAAAAATAAATCTCCACTACATACAATAAAAAGCCTTTGAAATTTAAACATTAAGAGCTATATTACCATACCTCGCCTTTTTTCTCAAAATATTTACACATTTAGAATCTGTAGACAAGAATTTTTTAATGTTATTTCTAGGCACAAACCCAAATTGATTTGTGGATATAAAAACTTTAGAAACACTTCTCAATATGTTTTCCCAGACTTTACTGATAACTATGAGAAGAGTATTACCTATATCCACAAGACTGAAATCCCAAATACCAAGAGAATTATCCTTCTCTGGAATCAAAGTAATAAATCTACATTTTGCACCCAAAGTAATTGAAGCATGATATAACAAATCTTTAAGCGCATTGATAAAAACAGTGTGAATAATATTCGAATAAGTCATTAAAAAATTATTAGTGAAACTAGGAATCAACAAGATTTCACAGATTTATAATACACAAATCAATGAAAAAGGATTACCAATTCCATCAAACAAAATTCAAGACTAAGATTTTAATGAACTCAATTCAATGGAAGGTAAAATAATAGAATCAGAAAACATATTCCTCAAGATGATTTTCCCAAACAACCATGGTGACATAAGTCTAGTTATAAAGAGAGATATCCATAAAGAGGCTCTCAACTACCACTTATATCCCACAAATACAATCTCATATATACTAGTACATCCCAAAATCATACCAACATCAAGGAATGATGATAAAATAGTCACCTATAATAAAAAAAATTTCATGAACCATCTTGGATACCATTGTATCCTGATGCTGGAGCCGACTCAGGCATGAAATGAAGGGAATTACCAATCCCCATGGGTTGGAGACTAGATCCTGGAATCTTGAAATATAAAAAAGGGAATTGGTTTTACAAAAAACAACATATTATAATATACACAAGTTGGTATGATCAATCTTCCTCAATGAAGAACGTACTAGAAAAAAAACATGTAAAACAAACACAAAATAGTACATCATAAAAGTACTAAATATCTACAATGATATAATCTAAAACAACCCATGAATCAAGTGGAAATTATATCCACTAATCAACTCCAAAAATCTTATTCCCAATGATCATGAGCATCCACCACCTCTATGTGGTTCTTTCCCTTTTCTCAGTCATGGAACAAGATAATATACAAATTCCAGATGAAAATGTAGGGTATTAGATAAACATACCAGTGGGGTCTCACAACGTGTTTCATACAAATGATATAATAATAAACCAATTATTATATCAATTTCAATAAATCATAGAATGAAAAATAATTTCCATATTTTAAACAACACATAATCTTAAATAAAATGATGGAAGATTTCTCAAAACATGATTGAATGATTTTTTTGTATAAAATAGTTTATATTAAATAGTTTTCATGAATAAAAGAATTCCATAATCAAATATCACAATTGAAAATACATATATATGTGTACTCATATCAACACCCCCTTAGGGGAGACCAATACAGGCTATCCAACTATACCTCAGTAGGGGATCCCGTTTTAAGCAATCAAACTACACCCCATTAGAGGAGACCATTTCGGACAATCAAAATACACACGATTAGGGGATCCCATTTAGGAAAATCAAACTTCTCCCCATTATGAGAGCTCATATTAGGAAATAAATCTACAACCTATTATGAGAGACCATTACAGGAAGTCAAAAAACTAATCAAACAAGGGAAACTAAAATATTTCAAATCCATTAAAAATATAATTTCCCTCTTTAATTTCTCAATATTAATTTTTTGTTTCAAAACTAAATCAATTTTTTCATCAAATTCATGCCCATATAAAACATAAATCAATTTAATCCATTTTCCACAATGATCTATATAAAATCAATTTCATCAAATTATTTCTCAAATAGACCCATCATTTTTCTCACATTTTCCAAACAACTTTAATTTCAATGAAATTAGGGGTTTTCCTAAATTCCATTCAAATATATAAATAGAATTTACATTGTATCAAATTTGGGGTTTTAAGATCAATTAAATACACATTTAAATTTAATAAAAGAGTTAAAGGATTAAATTAAAGTGTAAATCTTTATAAAACCACATGCCTTTAATAACATTTTCAAATACAAAAAACGCAATAGGATCACCAATAAAGAACATGGTGAAGGATATCAAGAAGTACAACCTAGAAAAGACATCCATAAAATGAAGATTATATCAATCAATAGAAAGATTCTATATCAATATTTTATGGAAGATATGATAAGAGATTAAAAGAAACTACATGGGGGAAGATCTACTTTCCTGAAAGGGGATAAACGAGATCACATGGTCTTTGATCCGTCAATAAAATGGTCTAGTGGATTAGATTTTTTTCGTGAAAACCTTATAGGCCAAGTAATTTTATTTGGGTCAGGCAGAGTTCGATTAGGTGTTAAACCATGTGAACTACTTTTTTTAAAAAAATGAGGGATTAAAATCATGCATGTATGGTTTGATGGAGGGGGTGAAATGATTATAATGATAATTTCCCCCTATATTTTGGGGTACACGGTTTATCTTTGGTGGGTAAATGGTTTGGATGACCATGTGACAACCATAAAAAGACCATTATCTATAGGCCTTATGGTTTGGAGGGTCTCACCACACATTTTGTAAAAACTGTGTACCTACATCCATTTCACCATCATAGGGTGCATGGTTTATTAGGCCAAACCATAATTTTTTTCCTAAATATTCCCCAATTGTGAAAATCCCCATGGGCCTCTAACATTTTTCAAATTTCATCCAAAACAACCTGAAATGAACCCCAACTAATTCAAAAAAAAAGAAAAAAAGGTACCTATAAAATATAATGGGATGTTACAATTCATGTCCCATGGAAATGAATATCAAATAGATTCTCATTATGTGATATAATATAATTATATTGATATCTCCAACCAATAAGGTTTCATACTAGAACCAAAAACCTATGTGATTAACATATCTTTCATTGACTTTCTGAAAATTGAACTTTCCTACATAACACCATGGTCATGGATTTATTTTGGTTATATCATTTACATAAAAGGGCCTATGTTATTAACAATTGTTAAATAATAGAAGAAGAAAAAAATCATTCTCACATTACTCATTAATGAAATATTACTCACAACATACCCAACATATCCTACTTTTCCGTGAGAATATGTCAACATGATTTTCATCAATACATAAAATTTGCAACTCATTATATCTAATAAAAATAATTATAAATTTTAAGGATCAATAAAAATTTCCACATATAGTAACATCCAATGACAAATATAAATATGGATTTTCTACTAGTGGGTCTCGTTATCACAATTTCTGACACTTGAAATTACCAAAGGAATACACAATGAGATGGTGCCTCAAAATCCAATGAGTCTCCACCCCGATATCCTATATCATTTTTACCATGAAATTATTTCATTAAAATAAATAATATATATTAATGAGTACTGTAATGGACCATTTGGTTTCATATCTTATCGATGAACTATTATGACCATTCAGTGCGACGAATACTCTTAGGACATTGAAAAAGACTATTTTATGTAGACTAATAATAATTATGTGATGAAGAGATTATAAATATTAAAAACAACTATTACATGTTAATATAATGAACAAAGAAGTTTGTTCTAGGGAACCAACCCCAATAGACTCACACTTTCACTAGTCCAACTACTAACAACCATCATTATGTTACCACTCTCATGATACTCATTCATCTACTAATAAAATGAGTTATCCATGGGTTCTACCACATTTTTATCCATGTAAAATCTTTTTCTTATAAAAACACCTCTATGAGATGAATCCCTCAATAGGTGAAACACTTAGAGTATGTTATTTGTCAATTAGTGTTACCCTAGCTCTTTTAGAAGATCCACTCCTGTATTATTATCACAATACAATTTGATCGGGTCTTTATATCTAGTTTCTACATCATGCTCGTAAAAATGGTTTTACATAACAATGGATTGTTTTTATATATCATAATCCTCAATATACTTGAAATATCTAAAATAATTATTGAAAACAAGATACTTTAATCTCTTTTAGGTAACAACTCCTCCTTTGAGACTAAAAACATATCTTGGATATGACTTCATATCAGTATGATCTATCTAAAAACAAGCATTAGTATAACCCTTTTTAGAAATATCCTCATATCCTCTACACAATCTGAAAATATAATTATTTATTCGTAAATACTTAAGGATATTTTTAATGGCAAACCAATTTTTTCACCTAGATCATCTTGATATCTTCCTACCATGATAAATGTGTAGGTGACATCGAGTATAGTACATAAAATGGCATACATTATTGATTCTATATCTAAAGTTCATGGGATATTACTCATTATAACTATCACATATTATTCAGGAGTACACATTTTCATGGAAATATGTATACCATGAAACACTAGGAATAATCCCCTCTTGGATTGATCCATAATAAATCTGTTTAGTATCCTCTCAATACTTGTACATTGACTTAGTCAATGAAGCCTCTCGTATCTATCATGAATGATCGTGGTACCTAGAATATATTTCATTTCATCTTAGTCATTCATCGAGAAATAGTTCTTTAATTTATCCTTAATGGGCTGTAATTCTGGTATGTATTTTCCAAAAAAAGTAATATATCATAAAAATATACAACTACGATAATGTCCATATTACTAGTAAAGTTTCTACAAACACATTGATCGCTTTCATTATTAATGAAACCAAATTATTTATATCTTTATTGATTCAAATGTTCCACGACCTGGATTATTACTTCAATTCATAAATAGATATCTGTAACATACAAATATTGTTTCCATCACCTAGAGTTAGAAACCTTTTTCATTATGACATATATACATCTTCTTAAAGGATCCATTTAATGAAAATTATTCTGAAATCCATATAAAAAATTTTAGGTTCCTGGTAAGAAGTTATATTAAGAAGAATTATGATGAATAAAACATTGAAACTAAAGAAAATTTTTCATCATAGTAAATTCCCTGAAACTATTTAAACCCTTTATCCACTAGCCTCTCATTGAAGATAATTAATTTAAATTTCTTGTATATTTTTCTCTTGAATGCCCATTTTCTCCCAATAGGCTTTACATATGTGGTATGATTGTCTAAAACCCATAATTGGTTCTAATAAATAGAACTCATTGAAGAATTCAATGTATCTTTACATTTCATAACTTCTTAGCACTCTATTTCTTATTTGTAGGAGATACATTCATAATTTTAAACAAATAATGAGTCACCATATTTGGTTACTAGAAAACCATATCTCTTTGGTTATATTGCCTCTATGATTCTTTTTTGTAGTACATGTGTTTGAGGAATAATATCTTCCATGGGAAATTATGGAATTTGATCCTATAAAAAATCTTGTGTATCTTGAGTATCAACATTATAAAAGTCACTATTTCACCCACTATCCATCTTGAAGATGTTCCCCATCTCAATAAATATAGCTTGTCTAAAGATATTGAATTTCTTATATAATTGGTTATATAGTTAGTATCAATTTTTTTTCTTTAAGATACCCCATAAAGATACACTTTGTGACCAACGGTGATATTTGTTTATATAGAAGGATTTAACAAACATCTCAAAACCCCAAACATGTGTATGTGACAACATGTATTTCTTTCCCCTCCACAACTCAAAGATAATTTATTTTTATTCTTTATTTGGTACTCAGATTAATATGTATGCCATAAATTGTTTATTCATACCTCCATAAGGATAATGTAAGATCTTGATGACTGGGCATCACCCTTGCGATATCTTAAAAGGAACAATTACTCCTTTCACTAACAATATTCCACTATTGTATTCAAAGTATACTAAGTTAATATAGAATCCCAAAATCTCGTATAAGGTTGATAAAATTTTTGTTAAGATATTAACCAACTCGATCTATTCAGAGCTTCTATATATTCATACTAAGTTTATTCTCTACTTAATTCATGAATTCGTAATTTAACTTATTCCTCGTCAATTAGATATATCCTTATCTAGTAAATTCATTAGTAAAAGTTATGAGGAAGAATACCCACCTCAATATTCTACTAGAAATGGTCTACACACATTAGTGTGTACCAATCTGAAGTGCTTTGTGGCCCCATAACCATGTCTACCAAATTGTTCTATGGTCATTTTTCCTTATAAACAAGCATGACATCTATCATATGGTTTCAGTTCAAAATATTGTAAATAACATACTGATGGAGCTTTATCTAATGATTCCCATTTACATGACTAATTTTTTTATTCCATGGATGGGAGTTATATGAGTTATTTGAACATGATTCATCATAAATTTCCAATACTTGGTTATCATAATTAAATAAATAATTTAGGTTATTGAAAAGTTCCATACCATGATATATATTTACATTATAAATGAAACAGATTTTATTTCTAAATTTGAAAATTATACCAATTATATCTAGGAAAGATATAGAAATTATGTTCTTGATAACATTTGGTACGTAATATTTATATCTTAAAATTTATATCATTTGTGTTTCCAATGAAATGTGGTAGTCACCCCAATGGTTAGAGAATTTATCCTCTCACCATTGGAATATTTCAAATCCACCTCTCCATTTTAAATATTTCATAATCTACTTGGTTTTAAAATTTGGATATAAATGTGAGAACCATAAGTATTATCTAATTTCCAATGTAAAATATTACACTCGATAACGAATAAACCTTTAGTTTACCCATTTTTTGAGGATTAGTTTCTCTTCTAGTGTCCTTTCTTGCCACATGAAAAATGAATTTTTTACTTTTAATCCCCCAACCACTAGATCATATACTTCTTATAAGGATGGTTCTCATGATCTTTATTCTTATTTTGATTATTTTTCCCCTTTTCCTTAGTCTTCTTTTACTTTTTCCCCATAAGGACGATGAGTTTCTCATACCCTATGTCCCTATACACTTTATGAATTTGTGTATGTTGTTCTAAAATAATCTTCTAATTATTTATCATGTTATAATGGACAATAAAACTAGATAAGGACATGGGTAGTGAGGAATGTATGAGATCGATGCATAAATCATCTATAAATTTAATCCATAAGATGTACAAGTGTTCAATATATAGAATAATATTGACTAAATATAGACCAAGAGGCACTAAATATCCAATATATTTTAAAAACATAGTATTTGAGATCTCATATATATCTTTTCTCACCATTTCCTGATAAATATCCTAAAGGTGGGAAATCATTCTATACACATTTATATCCTCATGTTTCGTTTAAAGATCATTTTTCATGGATGATAAAACAAAACATTGAAAATATGTGGGATCATTAAAATGTTTCTCATGGAGGGGAAACTATTCCTAATTACCCCCTTTACTATGTGTTTTTTGAATAGGTTCTTCTAGAAAAAATTACCTTTCATGGTGTAGGATAACGCATTAGTTCCTTATCAAATATTGAAAAAATTTACTGGTGGGAAGGTTATCATTCTCAAGTATCGATCATGGTGTTATCGTTGGATTCATGTTTATTTTAATTTATATAATTAAGATGATAATAATTTTAGTACATTATATAATAAAAGTAGATTATAAATAAATATTATATTTACTAATCCCCAACTATTTTATCCTAACCTAATATCCCCCCATTGGCTTCAGAATATCTAGTTTCTTGAAAATTAAAGAGGAAATGATATATATTACCCTTCTTATAACCTCCAATTAGGTTATTGAAGTAATTTTAATAGTTTTGGGTACGTATTTCATAGTCTAATTGCATTAACGCAGAGTTCCTTGGTCTTTTGAGTGAACCCCCAATATTGAAATACATGAATTAAATTTTCGCAGCCTTTTCCTCCTAGCTAAACTATGTCTTACTTTGGTTGTCAATACATTATGTGTATTAAGAAAATTAAATCCAAAGAATATGTTATAATTATCTAATAATTGAAATAACCCATACATTGGCTTGCCAAGAAAATTGAATTATTGTTTGATGTAAAATTAATTAGTGTAAGGTTATACCGACTTAAAATATATAATTGAGGGATTTTACCTTTATGAATATATTTCCCATTTTATGTTCCGTAAATGATTATTAATATTAATTGTATTTACATAAGTCATTAAACTTTTCATATATACAATTTATATATAATCCATTTTATTTGAGTTATATCTTGCATGCTCATTAATTCATTAATTAATGTGGTCACAAAAAAGATATCTATAAAGAAATAACTATGAATCAATATATAAATAAAATAATAAATTCATATGAACATGGTATTTTACTAATTTTTTGTTTATATAGATAATTATAAACTAACTCTTGACCTAAGGGAAAAACCCCATGAACCATGACTTGGTACATGTTGTAGCTTAATACTTTTCAACCTATGTATCTCTTTTGGATGTTTCTCCTTAACTCCAAACATGAATATCCTCCACTTGCTTGGGAGCTCTATCCATTACATATGATTTTATTCACCCATAGGTGAGGGGATCCATGATATTAGTTATGAGGTTTAAATGAAGGAAATTATGGACGTGCAGGCCCATACATAATGAGAGGAGGGATGATGTGAATTTCATCAATATGATTTTATAATAAATTACAAGAAAAAAATAAAATACAATGTTATGGTATATGGTCATGATCATTTACATAAATGGATTGAGTTTTTCATTTTAGAAAATATTATTCAATTCTAATAAATTTTATTTAATATAATTCTCACCCAAATAAATTAATTATCTCCTTTAATTAACCAATTACTTTATTTTAACTCTCATCCAAACATTCTTGATATTCTCATCAATCATAATTCTAAATAAATAAAATAAAATAATTTAAAATGAACTGTGTACAAATAATGTACAGTGGATACAACATAGCAAGTACCCATTAAAAATACCCATCATATATTATATTCATATATTATTTACTCATGTAGAATATAGTATACCTGAATTATCACCTTATTTCACTGGATATACAATCTATTTAATGAAAACACAAAACACAAAGTATTTTCATTGAGTTATTTGTTTCAATGATTTTATAGTAATGAATATATAATGATTTATACATGATAGATGGTTATGTACATTACATATAAATTAATTATACATTTAATATATATATATATATATATATAAACTGTTACATGGTGTGTACTATCAACATAATGACCACACAAGACAAATTTTTATAAGGCTTAAGAAGCATAATAAATTAATTTTTAATTCTATGTAATATTGTTAAGATATAGTGTATATACAATCCAAATACAAAATAGGTATATTTTTTACCATCTATTTGTGGTACAGGCCTTGGGACTCGGTGTATAATAATTCCATGAAATAGTGGATTATATAGAGTTTATATGGATTACATGGTGTGTGGTATCTAAGTTATAAGGTCGACAATAATGAAAGATATTTAAGAGAATACACAAACCATATTTGACTAATAAACTACATATAACAAATGGATTTTACACACCATGTAATCTAGATGACCATGCACCAGCCTAGTCTGGTCAACACATTGTTTATTTAAATAAACATCATGTGTAATAAATGTACCTAGATAAAATTAATTATGAATTAATTTTTTATAATTGAACACAAGTACATGACATGTACTACTGGGATATATGGCATTTACTCTTATGTTATCCAGTCAAAATCCTCATTACCCTCGTAAGAGTTACTTAAACGTTATTCATTCATAAAATTAATTTATTTGATTGTATTTAGGAGAAAAAAAATATTATGAGAAGATATCTTCATTTATAATAAATAATTATTAATATTTAATTGAAAACTAATGATAAATATGTCAATAAATCAGTCAATGATCTTTAAATAATCATAAAAAATTATGTGACACTTTTGATACCACTTAAAGTTCTTGGGTGCAACATAATCTCCATATGGGGAATGAACAATACATATTTTCTCATAATGCATGATTAATATGAGATGTACGTTGATTATAAATGCCATGATCAACATAATTTAATCAAATATTAATTGTCAAGATAATTCCAGAAACAATGTATAGGATCATCACATATTATTTATAATTAATTTAAAAAATTACATAATTAACTTTTGATTTATTATTTATTCATTGATGAATCTAAAAATGTATCTACATCATACCATCCTTATGTCATAGGAGTCAAGAGAATATTCCCTATATTGGTGATCCACAAATGTTAAATAAACCTCTAAACTCCATTGTATGAATCTCTAGGTGCTATCACGGTAGATCCTAACACCCACACCATTTGTCATTGATGACACTGATAATATATTCATGGAAGTGTTCACTTCGGTCTCTCTAGACATGAGAGTTTTGATTGTGGAGGATCTATATTTATTCTTGACAAAATTCTTAGATAGGGGTTTCTCTATAACTTCAATACAATTCCCACCGGATTTCGTTGTAAAAAAACAGAAAATGGAAATCCATAAGAAAATAATATAATTTAATTTATATAATTATATTCTTAGAAAATAATAACTAAAAAATGTGCTCTTGTTATTTATTTAATCATTTCGGAACCCCATGTATATAATACTAATAATTTTATTATTATTTCTTGACATGCACGAAACTTATGAAATAATTAAATGTTATTTATTCAGATAATATTCATTATATATTATTTCACACCAGGCCATTGTACTATATCATCAATTCCTAGAAAATATTTATAAGAAATTGAACAATGACTATTTATTTCATAAATAAATATCATAAATTATTTAACAATAAATAAATTAAAATTATATTTACTAAATCAAAAATAAATATCTATTAATTATTCTACCCAAAAAGTAATCTCTTGAATAACTGGTGATGGAATATGTGTGATCAAGCATACATGAATAAATATTATACCATGTACAGGAATAATATTTACAAAACATGTTAAATAATATATAGTATATCTATTTAACTAATGTTTTGGGTATACTTAGTCTGTGATCCTCTAGACCACTTTCTAAATGGAAATATGCAAAGCAACCCAAATTCCATGGTTAGAATCTAGTAACATGATAAGAAACCCAAGGAAAACAAGTTAATGTTGTAATAACATACAACCTCATACTGACACATACTATATAATATAATCTCTTTATCGCGGTATCTCTAATCATGAGGGATTCATACTGGCATCGTAAACTTTTGTGATTGATGTCTCTTTCCTTGAATTCTCAAATATTGAACTTACCTACGGAACACCATGGCCACAGATTTTTTAGGTTGTATCATTTCCATCAAAGGGACTATGATATTAACTATGGTTAAATTATTTGAGGGTTAAATAATTTCTCACATTATTAATCAATGAAATATTACCTGTGATGCACCTAATGTATCCTAAATCACCATGAATATATTTCATCAAATATTTCATCAATAAATCAAAGTAAAAAACTCATAATATCCATTAATAACAATATTAATGTCTGAGGATCAATATAATCATCCTTAGATAGAAACATCCAATGAAACATGTAAATGTTTATTTTCTACTAGATAATTCCATTCTCAAAATTACCTACATAGGAAATTAAAATGGGAGTAGACCATACAAAGGTGCCTCTAAGTCATATGGGTCTCCACCCCTAATAGCTTATATCATTAGTGCCACATGAATTATTTGAATTGTTAATAGAATATATATTTAATAATGCTATCATATAATATCTGGAATCTCATTATATTGGGGGAACATATATTATCTTTAAGTGTGACAAAACTCTTATGAAATTAACACATATTATGTTACATAGATGAATAATCATGATTTAGTAAGGATTTTATTAATATTAAAAACAATGAATGAATGATATCTTTAAGAACAAACATTTTGATTCAAGGGAACCAATTCTTAAAATTTCCAATTAAATTAGTTATAATGTATTTATATACATGTATAAAAATCATATAAAATTCATCTTATAAAATATTTGAATTTAATTTTTTTTAATAAATCGTACATCGCATTAGTAAAATAATTCTTTGAAAATAACTCTTCCACCATTATCATGGTCATTAACATTAATTTTAGTACTGATACATTTATGCACCCAAATGAAATTTAAATTATCTCATATTATGTCATACTAATCTGAAATATTAAATTCACTTATTTAGATTTAATTTCTAAAATCGTTGAAAACTAATTTTTAGGAAAATCGAATAAAAATAGTTTTTAGAATAAAATATTGATTATGTTTCTAAAATGATACACATGGGTTTTATGAATTGAACATAGTATTTTTAAATATTTTATTTTTCTTTTTGAATATATATTTTCATAAAAAATAGTTTTTATAAACTTTTAGTTCATTTTTTTTTTAATTTCGGTAATGCCATAAATGTGATGGTATTAGCAAAATATGTATTTTTCCACAATCACCAAAAAATCAATTATTTTTAAAAAGTATAAGAAATTAATCCTAATATGATTATTTTTTATAAAAATGAAATTAATTTTTCAAATTTAAAATTTAAAGCATATAAATATATATTTCAATGGAATATATATATATGTATTCCTTTTATTAAAAAAAATCCCTTTCAATATTCTAAGTGTCATTTATATTATTTTATATAAACATATATTTCATTAAAATAATTTTCATTTATGAAGGTTTTATTATTCTAGAAATTTCTTAATTACATTCATCTAATATGTAAAGTCTCATTTATCTATGTGTTTCATATGAAAAAAGGTATTCAACATATTATAAATTTAGAGAATAATATATATTCCAAAATATCTAGGTGTTACATTCTCCCCTTTAAATAAATTACAGTCTTCAAATTCTAACTATCTCATACTAATGAAAATATCTAGGGTTATTAATATCGTATTCCTAACTCAAGTTATAATTTTTGGAGAAATATAAACCTCAAAAACTTAGAGAACAAATATTTTTCCTCTGAATTTGATATTTTTATATTGAGTTCTTCACAAATCGTTTGGGATAAACATACGTTATGATTATATATCACAAATCCTACATTATAATTTTTTTAAAGATAGATCATGCAATAAAATTAAATTATGGATGATCATAGGTTTGTTTTAAATGTTTATTCACTATTTTGGTTATTAATATAGAGTCTATATAAAGATAGAAAATATATTTCTAAAATCACATTGAATTTATCCAATATAAGGAAAATAATACATGCATGAATAATAATTCAAAAAATATTAAAGTAGATTCATATTCCTTTGAAATAATAATAATACCACCAGAATTTTTTTATTTATAATTCTATGGTTAATAGATGGTGGAACTTACAATACATAATATATCCATAAATATAGAGTGAATAATACCTTTCACCACATAATTTCTACTATCCACTTCAATCATAGTATTTTTATATGATTTCTCTTATTCTATTTTTTATATGGTTTTTGGAGGTATATTATCTATATTTTCTTACGATTTGGGATTAATTTTTAATAATTACCAAACTCCTTACATTCTAATAATTGGAAATTATCCTCATTCATTTCATTTATGAGATTATTTACCATAACTCAATATTCATAATACTGATTTCCAGTCCTTCTATAGGTAAATATTATATTGTTCCTTTGATATATTCTCTTGTGTTATTTTCCTACATTTTTTTACATATATGAAGGTGAATTTTATTTTCTTTATCATCATAATCAATTTGTTTTCTATGAAACATTTTTCCTTAAATTATTTTTTGTATTGAAAATGATTCATGTTATTAATTATATCTAGATATATTCGAGTGACCACAACCATAATATTTGCAATACTATATTCTATCCCATTTGGTACTCATTAATAAAATTACTATATTTTTGTCACATCTATTATTAACTTGGTTCCTATTAAATCCATTCATTTATAAATCCAAAATATTTAATCATGATTGATAAATATTAGTAATATAAGATAATTATTATAAATAATCTCAAAATAACTAAAATTTGAAATATATTTCTCTTTGAAACCATCATATTTGATTTTAGTTAAACTTAAATAACTCTTAGTTTAATCTATGTTTATTTTGGTTTGGTTATATGATATACATTAACCTAATTACTTAATATAATATATCCATCACAATGGATTATAAAGAGAATGTGATTGGCCAAATAATAACCCCTCACGATTGTCTAGTCATGTTTTCTGTCTTAGGGCCACTCATCATAAACCAGATTAAAGATTGAGTTGATATATAACAAGAAATTTTCAGGGTGATTACCCCTTGGTGTATCATTTCCAAAACTGTATCATGTTTATAATATCTTGATGGGGATTCAATGACTAGGATAACCACACAATGTCTAGTTTTAAAAACATCATTATTATTTACTTTACATAGACTTATCTCTATGGTTTTCACTCAAGTAATTTCGTAATAATTATAAAAATAAATAAACTAATACTCTTAAATAACTAAATCCTTGTCTAAATAAGGATCCCTAAACCCATTTATCTAAATCTAATGTCTAAAAACATTCATTGAGACACTATATTCGATACCAAGTGAGACGACCCAAGCTATAAAGAAAATTATTTTAAAATGTAAACATTACACCTAAAACTAATCTCACAATACAATTCATTGAATGTTTATTATATTTTAGGATATGTAACTTATTTTATAATTATTTTGAACATTTATCTATAATCAGACAATACTATAACCCCCACTAGTCTTCCCATAAGTTATTCTCAACTTCCAATTCCAAGGAAGACAAATATAAGAAATGGGTGATCTTAAATGATCAGTAATGGAACATTATAAAGATGTCATAAATGATTAGATCATGAGAAAAAATTATCAGGGTAGAAATATATTAATTAAAAAACATAGAACATAATTACTTTTCTATAAGTCATGATAGAGGGACATGTAATCTCAAATGAGCTAAAATATTTCATAGATTAAGATTGTGGGATAATAAACATGATCCATATAGAATAATAATATGACTTTGATATGGAAATATAGGTTTTCATTGAAAGAACATATAATAATGAATTATGGTAGAAAACATAAGGACATGGAATCATCATATTATGAGCGTATACGAAAAGGCCCGCCCTTTAGTGTGTCAGCATAGCTAGTAAGGATCACCCTTTATATTGTGACAATATCCATGGAGTCTCATATTTTATATTGTGATTTTATCTAATTAGGTATACCTATTATTTTTTGAGCATGTATATGTAGGCTCTCCCTTAAATGTTTGAGAATATTCAAGAAGGTTCACCCTTTAAGTCATGAGCGTGTCCAACAAGGCTCGTCTAATATGTTTTAAAATAAATAAATTATTTACATGATTCATTATCTAATGAGATAAAAAACATTAAATAATTCAGTGATGTGTGATATAGGACCCAAACCATAATTATCCATATATATGTGTGCAATAAGATATCAGTCATGAAACATATTATGAAAATATATGAGAAAAAATGGGTTTGATTTATCACATCAAAAAAAACCCATGGAAAGAAAACTGGGTTTCAAAATATTTTTAAATGGAATCACCAAAAAATTAATCAATAATTTTAGAGGTTGTATCACCATTATATTTTAAAAGAACATTATGTTCTATAGTGTCTACCACAAGCAACACCAATTTTAAATAAACACAAAAATATTATTATTTAAATATGATCGTTATAACCCATTTGTTAAATTTGAGGGTATTAATAGGATTAAACACATTATGAAATATATATAAATTTCATAGTCAATTAAAATTTATTTGTTTATTCTTGGGAAATAAGAACTCAATTATTAGTAAAGTCAATTTATTCTTTAAAATGTGTTTTCTTAAAAAATTATTATTATTTGTTTTTTTGATGAAATGTTATAATTATATTCTGGATCAATTAAAGAAAATTCATAGAATAAGTCTAAAAATTTATACCTGAAAATAAGAATTATTTTAGGTTGTTGTTTTGGTATTTTTTTTAAAAGATTTATTTTCCAATTAACAGTGGAAAATAATTTTTTTTATTCAAAACTATATTTCTATTTCAACCATAAAGAAAGTTATATTTTATTTAGAAATATTTAAAAGTAAAATTAGTTATATCATGTTATGAATAATCCAATTTATTTCATTGGAATCAATTATATTTTCAAATTGGGTATAAAAACATTTATTAAATAAAAATGTACTTTTTCTAAAAACTTGTTTTCAGTTTGTTTTTCCATTTAATTTTAAATTAACATCAACCAATTATTGAAATTGAATATTTAAATATTTAGTTTATATATTAATTCATGAAGTGAAATTTTATTAAATAGTTTGTTTTAATTTTTTTTACATTTTTAATAGTATCTTTAGTTATTTTTTGGTACCGTGGTAAAGGGTCAATCGGGCAATTAAGTTTAAAATAAAATGAAAAAGGTTAAAAAATATCCCTAAAATATGAGATAATTTTATTTGATTATTTAATTTATTCCAAAATCATCCAATATTCATTTATAATACATTTTTTCATTTGGATGAGATTATTACCTTTATAATATTTTATGTAAAGAAAAGTAAAAAATACCACACTCTTATTTTTATGAATAAAAATAGTATTAACATAAGGATAATAGATTGATATGTTCAGTTATAAATAATATTTTGAAATATAAATGATTTATTTTTATCGTGGAAATTTATTTTTAATTTTCTGGAATAAAAAGTTAACTTAAATTTGTACACAACATTGACCCAATAATTATTTATTTTAATATAAAATAAAATAAATGATATTAATTTTAATAAAAAGATATAATTTGAAATAACTAATATAGACCTTGAATTTTAAAGATAAAATAATATATTACATAGGGTTTTAATCATTTTATTTCAATTCCATTGTTTTATGATGTTATTAAAGTCAAACTAAATGAATAGTTCTAAAATTTAAAGTATTAATATTTTTGGAAAATAATATGTTATTAATAGATTAAAAATTCATAAAATTTAGATTTAGCCACATTAAATGGATATTTTTAATTAAATCTATAGACCTCCTTTTATAGATATTTCACAATTTTATAATAAAATTATTGACCCTTAGATGGTAGAACATTTTAATTGTACGATAATTTCCAAAAGGGATTATGAATGTTAAAACTAAAAGATAAGGGCGGAAACATATCCAAAACATAACAACATTTATTAATAAAATATTTAGAATTATATTCAATATATCATATAATTATATTAATTTTTTTCCATTTGTACATAAGGAATAATTTATATAAATTTAATATTTTAAGAAATGCCCAAAGTGCCCCTCACCACAATAATAAAAGGGCACATAATCCCATACTTCATTACACTACTATAAGTCTTATAGACTAACTAAGACATATCTATTCTTCTAATAATCATCCTTATAAAATTTCATTAGGTTTTTACCTTCCTAAATAGAATCCCTAGGTCCCCTAAGAAGATATCTAAATGGAATCCACTGAAGAAGAGGTAATCATATTTTATGAATCTTCCTAGTTTATTTCATAATCTACATACTATTAATTTGTTTGAAAATCCTAAAATAATAAATACAGTATCATAAATATATGTTGTTTTTATTATGATTATGAAATAATCATATTGCATTATTCTTCCATCGTACAAAAAGTAAAAAAATCGCTCGTGTATACGTAAAGCTTATTGTCTCTACATAGCGAGTAATTAATTTTTCATCAAACATTTACTAATATGGTTATAAAGATGGAAATAGTGAATCTATATAATTTTTTGACATACATACTATTAATAAAAAATTAAATATTGTTCATCTATATTTCTTTCCATCTGTTGAAAAATGAAAACATTGTTCATGCGTATGTACGACCTATTGTTTCCATGAATAATGAAATTTATTTTCTATATATATTTTTATGGATAAATAAAAACATACATATATTAAATTTATATAATATTCATATAATGATTAAAATTACTGATATTATGGAACCATGATCAATCCAGAAGAACCGAAACTACTAAACCAAAACATACAGGCAATACGAAGCACGTATCACTATGAATTGTGATTTTAATAAAGAATTATTAATAAATGGGTAATAAAAGGTAATTCATAAATTGTATATGGTATAATAAATATGAATATGGTTATGAAATAAATTTTTAAAAATATATATATTTATAAAAATATATATTTATTAATTATAAAGTAGTTTCAAACACATATAAAGGAATCTATGCCACAAGTAAGGGTTTCTCACCTCGTTTTTACTTCTGTGAGATATATATCATATTCACAAATAATTTCTTTTATTTGGTGTATATACTGTCCATTTTGAGATATTATATCAGTAATATATATTTATTAAAGGTATGAAATTTCTTATTTTAGTTTATTTATTCCATGAGGGTTATGATTTAAATTATACCCAAGTGGTAAAGATTTAATTCAAAATCTCATCATTATTGGAGTTTTTTTATATGTATATTGAGGAAATTATTTACTCAATGTCAATATTTTTATAAAAAAATATGAAATAATATTTTTACAGCCTATAATGATTTCTTAAATAAATTCTTACCCAATTTTGACTACTTTAAAAAATGGTTTTAACAGAATCCTTTTATAGTTTTTTGAATGAGGAATTTTATGACTTTTAAAAAAAGAGTAAAAAGGAATGTTATTTATCTAATAGGTAATGAAAATAATTTCAAATAATTATAAAGCCTTAATTATTTGAAAATTACTTTAAATTTTTACAATGTTCTTTTCAAATAAATGGATTTCTTTATTACGTGCAGAGTTTTATTATTTTAAAACAAGTTTTAAAGGGAAAATGATATTTTCCACAAAAATGTTTTAAAGATCTACTTCTAGAAATTATATTCATATATATTAAAAAAATATTATATTTATATTCCTCTAGGAATATGTTATAATGATAGTATACTAATTATTTCCATGGATATTTTATGATCAGTTTTACTGGGGATGTCCTATATTGATACCATTCAGCGTATTACTCTAGATAGTTTATAAAAAAGTTTTTTGACTAGGGAAATTACTATCATTTCATATTATAGTTAAAATATATATGTTTATATTTATTATGTTTTATCCCTTTTATATGAGGATTTCATTAGACTTAGTAAATGACGAGTGGGGCCCAATATTTCCCCTTGATACATCGATAGGTTTCTTGAGACAAACTACTTTTGGTTTTGGCCAAGGCCATACCAAATTATATATGTCTTTCATGGAACAGGACCTTGAAGGTATTTACATATGTCTTGAAAAATATATCAAAACTATGTTTCAAAAGTTTTTTCATTATGAATTCCATCATTATGAAATTATTTATTGATGTCCATGTGATTATTTTATTAGTCAGCATATCCTTGAATAAGTTTCGAGATCATTGGGTTGTTTATATAAATTATTTGACCATCATTTATTCCTTCCATATCATGATAAAGTTATTGTTTAAATAGAATGTGTTTTATTTATTTACCATTTAATACTATTTCTTCCTATATATCCATGATCATATGCATTGTACACATACACTTACTGAGCATTTAGGCTCACCAATTTATTATGTTTATTTTTCCCCAGGATGTGAGGAAATATATTATTATTGATATGTTGGTATATTATAAATGAAAAAATGGCGGAATTCAATAAAATACTATATTGTGTTATGGTTTAAAATGTAATATAATATTAAACTATGTATCTTTTTTTTTATAAAAATCAACTATTCTACCCTTTGGGATAAAATTTCATCAAGATAGTGCCAATGTAACATAGTAAAAACTCACTATGGGATGCTAGGGTTGGATTATTTACAATTGGTATCAATTTTAGTTTACTATAAACCTTGAGAATCTATAATTAGTAATACATTTCTAAGTGAAATTTATCCCTATAAATATATTTGAGAATATTCTCAAAGAAATAAATCTCTTGTTTTTGAAATTACCAACACATAAATTTGTAATTTATGTTAAGTGTATTTCTCGTATTGAAATTATACATTATGTTTCATAATATTATAATCTAATTTAGTATATTACATATTTTAAAAATATCACATAGAGTATTCAACGAAAAATATATCAATACATGTAATAATTGTAGTGATATACCTCCTAGGAATTATAATAAAGTTGGAGTTAGAGTTGTAGATGGAGGCGAAAAAATTATAACTATATTGGGGAAGTAGAATCAGGTTATGAACAAAAACATTTTTCAGTATGAAGCAACATGCTGATCAAAAATTCAGTGTAAAAACATTACAATAGTCAATGCATCAGTAACCTTCATCATTTAAGGGGACTACAAATACTTTTATAGCTAAACAACAGATAATTTACGTAGAAAATTTATTTCTCGGTTTGGGATGTAATGAAAGGGATAATATTTTCATGAAAATTTATCATCTTTGAAGATATATATATAAATGGTGGTAATTCATTAAAAACACTAAGGATGAGGAAGAAATATTGAGCAATTAATGGACGGATTATATGGAAATTTTCATGGAAAAATATGTCTCTCATGAACAATTAGTAGATATGGAAAGATAATTCTTTATTCCTAGAAAAAACGAATAAAAATGTTTCTAAGTATAAAGCTAACATTAAAAGGTAATATACACATGTTTTAGACTTCATAAATAATCTAAAAAGTAATATTTATTATTTCTATTATTGAATTAAAATTATCCTTCAAAGGGATCTAGTCTACCAATCATTATCATAATATGAGGATATAATATCATGGGCTATTAAGATAGTAAAATAATTCATCAATCCTTATGAACTGGAAGTAAAATAAGAGAATAAAAGCATGGAATATAAAAAAATGGATATGGGAAAGAATCTAAATATGTATTTTCAAAAATGTGATAATTGTAGAAAGAAATACCATGATACATTCTTGAATGGAATTTTAGATTTATTTCATGTGTGGTGAGAATGTATATCATGCACATGATTAAAAGAATAAGAATTAAGCCTATAATTTTCATTTTTTCAACTATAAGATGATGGGTCAGTATAAAAATGAATTCCACAAGAATTCGGGGAATGTACCATAGAATAAGTGGGATCAAGGTCATGCTTATGTTATTACTAAAGTTCAAGTTGAATGATTAAAGTAGTTGAGTATTTTTACTGAATAATTATGTTGTAGATTTATTTTTTCAATGATTTTTTTGTTATATGAATCATGAAACATATAAGGATTGTGTTGTAATGGATTTCTTTAATGATTTTAAATATTATATTGAATGGTATTCATAACCATGAATACTGATCAGTGATATGGTAAAGGGAATGATAACCATCAACAGTTTCCAGATTTTTAGTTAATAATTTTTAGTTAAGATAAAAAGATTGATGTTAAAGAAGTTTATGAGATAGTACTGATGACCTTGGAACTAATTTTTTATTTCAAGATACATTTTTTATTGTATCATTGATGAATTTTACTACAATTTGGTTTTTATGGAATATATTTGATGATATAAGATTTTATTTAAGGAAAATGGAGGGAGTTAATTTTTGGAAGCATGCATGTTTTCATTATAGTTTTATGGTGATTCAAGTTATTCATATATTTTATGGTTATATGATATCAAGTTATTTAAATGTGAAATTAATAACTACTTTATGAATAATTAATTATACGTTGATTTTTTAAAATTTAAAGACTATATTCATAAATTCTTAGAATTTGTAATTTAGTTAGACATATTTCACAGGATCCTTAAAGTTTACTACTTATAGATTGGATTAAGTTAATATTTTGGTGATATTCAATATCTTGTGATAAACAAGTTAGTTTTGGTAAAAATTTATTCGTCAAAGGAATGAATTATGAATATTATGATTCATTAAAAAGTTTATCAAGTTCAAAAAATCATCTTAATCATCAATTTTCTAGCCTATGATATCACGTGGAAATAGATCAATGAAAAAACAAAAGACAACATTACTCTTATTATATAGAAATAAATCTAGTATGGTTACCTTCTTCAGTTATTTTATCTCCATAGAAAAACAATTCAACAACTTTAGGAGAATTACATTTTAATAAAAATATTATTTGTTTAATTTTCTTACCTAGAAATCAGTAGTATTTTAACCCATCATAGATTTATGGTCTTTTGATGGTTAAGTTGATCGTGAACATATTCTATATCACTCTCTTTCAGTCATTGGTTCTTCATATTTTTTTCCAATGTCTATATTTTTACTTCATACCGATGTTATCCTCTTTGGAAATCTATTTCTTTGATAACCTTCATATTTTCTTTTACTTCTATTTATGATGAAATTTTATTATCTATTTTGACAATTTTAGTTTTCCAAAAAGGTATTTTCAAATCTCAATCCATATATTAATAAAAAAATAAAATTGAAGGGATTCAAATTATTTAAGGGGGATAATTTAACACCCTAAAATTTAAAAAGAAAATCTTGTTCGAAAACATATACAACATGAAACACTGAGCTTAAATGAAAATAAAAATATCATTATTTAAATATGACTATTATAACATAGATGTAAGAATTTTTGGTATGATTATGATTGGAAACATTTCGAAATAAATATATATAAATGTACTACTCAGAGAAAATTTATTGGTAAACTCATAGGAAAAAAGCACTAAATTTTAATTAAAATCAATTTATTCTTCCATAATAAAATTTCTTTAAAAAATATTTTTATTGATTTTTATGAGGAATTATTTTAACTATTTACTAGAATATTTATAAATAGTATTTGATAAAATAAAATTCCTTTTTTAGAATCAGTATATAAAAAACTAACTTAGGATGGATTTTCGATATTTTTTAAAGATTCATTTTCTAGAGAATAGTGAAAAATAATTATTTTTATCGAAAAATAAATTTTTTATATCAATAATTTACAAGGATTCATTTTTAAAGAAAAATCAAAGTAAAATTTTTTCTATTATATTATTAATAATAAAATTGAGTTCATTGGTATCAAATTTACAGTAAAATTTTGGGTAAAAACATTTTAACCATAAAAGGAATTTTTTCTAAAAAACTAATTTTCATTGCATTTTGGTTTTTCATATTAAATTAAATTATACCACATATTGAAATTTAATATCCACAAAATTTATTTCATATTTGAAATTATGACATAAAAAATTATTAATTATGACGTTTTTAGTTTTGGACATTATGAATTCTAACTTTATTAATTTTTGTTACAATGGTAATGGGTGAGTCGGGTAATTAAGGTTAAATATAAAAATAAATGACAAAAAACTGACCCTAAAATAATTAATAAATTTTATTATATGATTTACTTTCATCCATAATCATCCAATATTATTTTATCTAAAATTTTTCTCCATTTTGATGAGATTATGATATCTGCAATATTTTATGTAAAGAAAAGTAAAAAAATGTATCACTATTGTTTTTAATAAAAATAATATTTTTAATCGATGTATAACCATAGGATATGTTCAGTTATAAATAATATTTTAAAATATAAATTATTTATTTTATCTTGATTTTTATAACAAATGATTACCTTAAATTCTTAAAAAACACCGATGATGAAATTATTTAATTAATGGAAAAATAAAATAAATGATATTAAAATCATTAAATGTAGTATAATTTGAAATAATTAATGTAACCCATGAATTTTATCGATAAATAAAACATATTATAGAGTTTTTTATTAATTATAATATAATTATTTTATTTTATTTATGTTGTTAAAATCATAAAAAATGAATATATCTAAAATTGAATGTATTGATATTTTATAAAAATATTATTTAATTAAATAATTTAAATTTCACTAAATTCATATATTCGGAAAAGTTAATTGGATATGGTTAATGAAATCTATAATGGTTCATTTATTGATTCGTTTTCTATTTTCTAGTAACATTATTGACCCTTGTCTATGAGAACATTTTAACAGTATGATAATTATCAAAAGGATTAATGGGGGTAAAAACTAAATGATATGGGTGAAAAAGATCCAAATTTTGTCCAAATTTTATTTCATTAAAGTATTTGGACTTATAATGACCTTATATTCTAATTATATCAATTTTTATCCATTTATACATGATAAATAATTTATACTATTTTAGTATATTACAAAATTCTAAAATTTCCCTTCAACATAACTGTAAAAGGGATCCTTCTCCCCTGAAAATTTAATCCACATTGAGCAATAGAGAAAACATATTACCCACTAATTACTCTTATAAAAATATTTATCCATTTTTTGAGGTTTTTTACCTTCTATAATATTAAACCATGTTCCCTCAAGAAGATATCTCAAAGGAATCTACCGAAGAAGTGGTAATCCACTTTATCGACTCTTTCAAGTTTATTTCATCTTATAAATTCTCTTCATGTGTTTTACCCATAATAAAATAATAAATAAATTATCATAAATATACTTCGATAATATTATGATTATGTTAAAATCATATTCTATCTCATTTCTATCCTATTAAAATCAAAGATATCACTCGTGCGTATGTACGGCTTACCGTCTCCACATAGCAGAGTAATTTATTTTTCAGCACCACTTTAATTTAACGGTTAACAATATGGAAATAATGAGTATATATGATATTAATTAAATCAATAATATTATGGAAATTATTAATTATAATTCATATTTCGTTATTTTCATCCATAAAAATGTGAAAATATCAGTTATGCGTATGAACGGCCTACCATCTTCATGAATGATGTAATTCATTTTTTGTATCTATTATTATTGCTGACTACAAAAATATATTTATATATATTAAATATAAATTATATTTATAACATTTTTAAAATTTTAGTGATTGTGGGACCATTATGAAGGTACAATGACCATAACTACCTATAAAAAACATACATGAAAAGGAAGCAGTTATCACCTCAAATATAGAATTTAATAAAGTGTTATTAATAAATGGGCGATAAAATTTTCTATATAAATAATATATGGAATAATATATATTAATATTGTTCCCAAGTAAATTTTTAAGAAAAATATTTTTATTATATAAGAGATTCAAACACATATAAATAATTTCATACCTGTGGTAATGGTTTCTCGTCTCACTTTTACTTCTGTAAAATATATGTCGTTTTAACAAATTATTTAATTTATATGTTGAATATAATGTTCATTTGATGGATTACATAATGAATATTTTTCTATTAATGGTATTTAATGTTAAATTTATGTTATTTCATTCACGGGGCTTATGATTCAAGAATACCTATGTTGAAAATGTTTAATTTTTATTCTCAATAGTATTCGAGGTTGCTTATATTTTAAATAGGGGAATCATTTCCCCCATATCCATATTTTAATAAAAATTTCATAAATTATTTTTTTATATCTGCTATTTATTTATTAAAAAAATATTACCCATTATTTACCTTTTTACAAATTGGTTTTAATGTAATCTTCTTATTGTTTTCTTAATAAGACACTTTTTGACTTTTAATGATAGTGTAAAAGGATTGTTTTTCATAAATTAATAGGCATTTCGGTAATTTACATCCTTAATATTTCATTAATTAATTAAAAATTCTTTACATGATTATAAGGTTATTTTCAAATAAAATTATTTCTTTATTAGGTGTGAATTTTTTAGATATTAAAAAGTTATTTTCAGTGTGATAAGATTATTTCCCTCAATAATTTTAAAAAAAAATATTATATGAATTATAGTAATTAATAAAAAAACTATATTATACTTATAATACCCTATAAATATGAGGTAATGATACCATCCTTATTATTTCTCTACATAATTATGATCAGTTTGATTGGGGATGCACAATTTTGATACCATTGGCTATGTTAAGAAGAATGGTTTATAATTATTTTTATTGATTATTGAAATTATTATTATTTGATATTATAGTTTCAATAGTAATGTTTGTGATGATTATGTTTCACTCCATTCAAATGAGGAATGCATTGGACTGAGTAAGTGATGGGTGGGGATCGCCATATCACCTGATGCATTGTTAGGTCTCCTAAGAAAAACTAACATAGGTTTTATCAAAGGCCTTAGCCATTTATGTAGATGTTGTGGAAGAAGGTCATGATAATATTTTCATATTTATTACTCAAGACCTATATAGTATTTTTTATATGTTCATAATTATTAATTCCATCATTATGAAATTATTTATTGATGTGCATGTGATTATTTGTTTTGTTAAAATTTATATAGATAATTTTTCAGCATAGTTGATTATTTATATGGATTATTTGATCATCCTTTATTCCTTCCATATTATTTTAATGTTATTTTTTAATGGTATATGTTTCTTTTATTTCCTTTACATATTTTTAATTCTCATTTTTTCATAATATATTCCACTGTACTCATGTCCATACTAAGCAAATGATACCACCCCTTTCTTATGTTTATTTTCCCCTAAGATTACAATAAATTTTTTATGATTGATATAAAAGGATATTCTAAAGGGAGTAATGGATTAATAAAAAATAATAATATATTTTGTTATTTTTTAAAATGTAATATCATATTAAAATTTGATTCTATTTTTCCATGACCTTTAAAATATTCAATCCATTGGGATATTATTTCATGTATCTAGTGCCAATGTAACAATGTAACCACTAGCTCTGGGATACTAGGGTCAAGGTCATTATACTGGTTGATGCCCAAAATTCAATCACCCAAAAATAGTATTTCCAAAGATAATTTCTAGGTTGATTTATGAAAAATAATTTCAATGTAAATTAATCCTTCTAATATAATGTTTAAAATAGTAGTGGAACCATAAATGTGTTTCTAGAAGTAAAATGTTTATCATTACTGTAAAAGAAGTAGTATAAAGTCATAATCAATATTAATTTTCAAAAAATTAAAGTGGAACTATTGATAATAATATAAATAATTTAACTAATACAAAAATCCTAAAATTTTAGTGATCATAAAAAGGTAATATAGAGTGGAAGATATAATTTGATTGTAAAATTATAGGAAACCTTTTTAATATATTAAAATACCATTGTTGAAACCCACATCATAAAAAAATATTACAAACTTGTTTTTAACGAAATATAAGTGAATTGTTAAGGTACCATGAGACAACATAGAAATGCGTTTCTAAATATATATCATTACATTTGTGGGAAACGAATATACTAACATAGAAGAAAATGTTCGTATGTTTAGAGTATGGGAGACATTCTTAACATCATCAACATTTATAAAAAATAAATCCATAAATTAAATTACATATAAAATAATGGGGAAATAAATTATATAATGATCAAAATAAAAACAAATCCATTATGTGAAACCACTCCCAATGTAGTTTCATTATTACTCATGAAAAGATGTTGATCCCAGAAAATCTCTTAATTTGTATTCAGACTTACTCAAACACAATATAACCTCATATATAATTAAAATATATAAATTAATAACTTATTACATAAACTTATTCATATAGATAACATTTTATAAATTCATTTATAATTATTATCTATATATTTCTTAGTTAGTTGTCATCTGTTATCAAATTCGGGTGTGAGTAATATTGATTATTTTATACTAGTTTCATAAAAGTTTTATTACTCTTCCTTATTCTCCAAAATTTCACTATTCATATATTATTAATGAAATAAAAATAATTATTTTTATATCATTACTTTATTCTCATTTATTTATGTGAAAGATGGGGATATGGTTCATGAAAAAGGAAATTGCGATGAACTAGTTTCGACGTGTTTAATGATTTATAGTGGATATATTAATAAATATATAAACTATTAAAAAAATTACAAAATAATTAAAACATATGAAAGGAATTATTATTTTTGGATTATATTACCATTAAATAATTTTCATTAATCATTATTAATTTATACATTTTAGTATTGTTTAGGTGGGTCGTAAAAACTAACCCCAATTAGAGAGTGTTATATTGATTTGATGAGTAAGGACGTGTTTTTATATAATATTAATATAGATTATATATAATCGTAAAAATTTCAATAATTTAATTTAATTTCATTAGAGTCATTCTTAGAAATTTCTATATAGGGTTTTGATGAAAAATGAAATTCTTTATCATGGGGTCTGTAATCTGTATGCATACACTATTAAGGACTTCATTTCTCAATGAATGGAATATGATGATGTTATATGATAAATTAATATTAAATAATTATAATTTTTAAATATTAAAAACATTTATTCATAAAAATTCATCATTTTTAACAATTATTGAATGCGATTACAAAAAACTAAATTCATCGCTTTGTAGTGGAGTTATTCTACACAAACACATTACTGATATTGTTTTGTTTCTCTTAGAAGATATAAAGGATTCGATAATGGTTGAGAAATTAATTAAGTTACATAATATTATATTAATACTAATATTTTTCATTCTATTATGTATGACATAAGTTGTTTATTAGATGATGATTGAGAATAAATAACTATGGATTATAAAATACTCACGTTGAGAACTTGATATTTCTCTTAAAAACTCCTTAGATATGGAGGCCTTTGGATAACTTATTTAGAATATAGGCATATGAAATTTAGAGGTTTTTGTAGGAGAAATGTTTTTCAGAATTTCCAGATGAAATTATACTGGATATGTGTACCGTGAGGTGGTGGATCTGATCCCCTTTTATAAGTCAAGAAAAGAGAACTTTTGTGAATATCCATTATTTTTCAATACTAGCATGACACAAGTCAAGTGTCAATAAATCCAAAAATGAGAAATAGTGTATTTATTGATGTGATAAGGCTTATATATACTATAAAACTAATTTTTACACATGTTTTAATCATGTTTCAATCCATTAACAACTTGTTTTTTTCCTTTTACCATTTTTTTACCTTGGTAACTAGTTTTTAACCTAGCAATTTATATTTTATTAAAAATCTAAGATAACAGTTACAACCAAATTTTTTTTATAAGTCATAATTTATGAACTATATAATATAATTCAATTTAAAAATAAATAATAGTTAGCATTAAAATTAAAACATTAAATATATCAAAAATTCGTTTTGTAGAAAAAGATGTTGTTTCCTCTATTCAATAATCATAACCTTATGTAACATTAATTACCAAGTAAATGAGTCATAATATATTTTTATACATGATTAAAAATCCTATCAAATTCAGTAAATAAAATATATAAATATAATATATGAAATAAAATTTATTCAATATCAATCAACAATTCATTGAAAATAATCCTTCGATCATTATCATAGTCATTAACAGTATTCTTATTAATCATGATTTCATTCCTAAAAAATTAAATTAAAAGTATCAAATAATATTATCATATTGATCTGAAATATTAAATTTATATTTTTATATTTAATTTATATAATTTATGAAAATTAATTTTTAATATAAGGAAATAAAAACAATTTATAAAATAAAATATTTATTATGTTTCCAAAATGATACACATGGGTTCGATAAATTCAAAATTGTATTTTTAAATTTTCAATTTTACTTTATATATATATATTAAAGAAATATTCATTATTATTTTATGATAACATAAAAAATAGGCGGTTTTAACATTATATATTTTTTTTTCTACAATTCACCTAGAAATAAATTATGTTAGAAAAAAATAAAAAATTTATCCTAAGATAATATTGACATGGTAAATCCAAAAATGAAGTTAATTTTATAATATTATTATTCTAAAATTTAAAATATTTTCCTTTAAATGAAAACATTATATAAATAAAATCTATTTTCTTAGAAAATATCCTTTTAATACTTAAAGTGTTATTAATCCTTTTTTTAATTTATAGATGAATAAATTTGTTTTTAATATAGGTTTTGTTATTTTAAAATTTTATTAATTTTATTCATCTAATATGTCTCACTTAATTTTATTTTTGTGTTTCACGTGAAACCAGCAATCAAATATATAATTAATTTAGTGAAAAATATACATTGTAATATATGAGGGTGTTACATTATCTCTCAGCCTTTACTTGTTGGTATTAAACAAATAATTATCAACATCTAAAAATTTCATTCTTCATGTTTTCCTACGAAATTATTTCTATTAAATCCATATATCTCTTGGTTCTACCAGGGGATATAGAGAATTTTGAGTTTTGAGCTTCATCTAAAAAACCAATCATCAGTTCTAATGCTGATGATACACATAGCCTCTTTCCAAACATCAATACATTGGCATCATAGATAAATTCTATAAATTTAACATCTTCTAAGGATTTAATCATTTTTATATCATTTTTATCTTGTTAACACTTAATTATCTTCTCTAGTATGTAAAGTTAGGAAATTACATACAAAAATAATAATATTTCCCTTTCCTTGATAATTTCCTTATATAAATTTTCTTAATCCATGATCATTTGTACCTTTTAAAATACCATAATTTATTTTTATCGATGATAATTCTTACAAAATGCATCTTCCACCGTGTTTTACTTCCTAGGTCAGTTGTGTGTGGCACTATCATAGTCATTGAGTTTTCCCAAACACCACTTTTTTCTCATGTTATACTCTTTATAAGTAAATATATAAATCAAATTTTATTGATCTATATATATATGCAACATCATTAACTGTAAAAATTATATACCCATATTTTTAATGAAAATTTTAAATCTTCCAATTCAAGATGATTATTTGGATATTTTTGGTCATGGATCTTTAATTTCCATTATTAATATGCAAAAAACATTATCATTTTGTATAAGGATACACCCTAGTCCTTTAGATGATACATCACTATAGATAAAAAATACATCTTTCATAGATTTTAAGGTAAATAATAGTGCATTGATTAATATGATCTTTAGTTTCCCAAATATTCCTTGTATATTCTTTTGAAAATCTGAATTTTAGCCCTTTACGTGTCAACTTGGTTGATGAATTAGATAATTGGTAAATGTTTTTAAAAAATCACTTATAGTGACCATATAATCCAAGGTAATTGTGTACCTCATTTATACTCATTGGTGTAGACCATTATTTAAAATACTTTTTCTTTATATGTTCAATATATATTTCATCCTAGTAGAAGATATGTCCAAGAAAATAAATCATATAAATCCAAAAATCACACATGCTGAATTTAAAATATTTCCCCATTTCCCATAGAGTCGAAAGGTACACCCTTAATTGGTATTTATAATCTTCATAGAATATAGTTTATATCAATATATCACAAATAGATATAAGAAAAATATTATAATACTATCTGTCAATACATTATTCATTACATTCACAAGCACAAATGTTGTATTTTTCAACCTAAAAGGCGTTACTATGAACTCATAATACCAATAACTAAAGTAAAAAAATAAACCATTGTTATATTATAAATCTTTATTTTAAAATGATTATAAATTGAATATATATCAATCTTAGAGAAGTATTAATTCCCTTAAAGTTGATCAAATAGAACATCAATGATAGGTGAAGAATAATATATCATAATAGTAAAGTAATTGATTTCTCTATATTCAATTCATATCTTCATATTCAAATAATTTTTCTTCAAAAAATTATTGGTTTTCCCCAAAGTAAAAAAATTTTATGTATTAATATCTTATCAGAAAACACTTATAGTTGTTTCTTTAATTCCACTGATTCTACTATAGTTATTCCCTATGGATGATTATATATTAGTTTTTCATGAAGGATATGGTCAACAGAGAAATAAACTTTGTGTTTATATAGATACTATGATAATTTATCCTAAAATAAAATTAATATAATCACTCATAACATACATATACCATATTTGTTGGATATCCTATCCAATAATGGGGTCATATTCTCTAAAAATTACAAGAAGATAATCCCATGAAGGTGGTATCAGAAAAGATTCAGAAAATGAATACATACCTATACAAGGGATTATATTCCAGATTCAATGATAATAATCTTCTTTTCTATGATAAAATCATATGTTATACATTGATATCCAATCCATACAAAGTATTATATCAAAGTAAACATTTTTTTATTAAAAAATATTTTTTGAAACTAATGAACCTCTTTTCATTTTAAAAAATGCAAAGAAATATAATTTCATTACTATAATATTTTCACTTTGATTTTTAACTAATAACACCTTCAATAATTCAGTAACGGATTCTTCAATGTTAACAGAAAAATTATAGGTTGTAAAATATTTCATATATCTTGAATCAAATTATATATTAGCTAACATTGAGTATGTGAAAAAATAACCTACTATTGTATATCCCAAGGGATATTTTATAGATATCATTGATTTTAGAAAGAATAATGTAAAATTGATGATGAGTTAAAGTCAGCATGGTCAATCAATTAGTTTTTATTAAAAACTAATAAATCATGTTAAAAATAAAATAAAAAATAAACCATATTACATTTTTTGGAGGTATTTAATTGTTTGTAGTTATATAAATATGATTAAATATTCAATTGAATTTATTTTTAAGTCATCAAGTATGATTGAAGGATATCTAATTTGAATTGAGTGAATTTTGAAATGTCAGGTGGCATAAATTCTTTTTAAGTCCCAAACTGCATATGATTGATACACTAAATAGTATGATTCATTTTAGTAGATTGATTAAAATTTGGAAAAGTATGTCTGGGTATAAGTTCTTTGAAGGTTCGTATGAGTGTTGTGGGACTTTTTATATTTAAATCAATATTTAGTATGATTCATTAGAATCCATGTTTGAGTCATTTTCATTTTTATATGTATGAATACGAAATCTCTTGTGGATCATTGTGGTAGTTTGTAAAAATTATTTTTTCTACGTAAGAATGAAATTTTTTAAGTAATCATGAATTGAATCTATATAAGGATGATTATCTATATGAACATCATTTCTAGTTTGTGTATGATCCTTTTTTCTGTGTCAAGATCAAAATTTAGCATATGTTTTTAGAATTATGCTGACTAAAAATATGAATTTTAAAAAAATTATATTTTCTAATGAAATGATATTTGAGATGATTTTCAATATATTAAATCATGATAAAACAACATAATATAAATTTTTTTATTCATTAAATGGAAGAAAAATGTTTTCATGATGAAGATAGTAGTTTTTTTTAAGAAGAAGAAGTGTTTTATTCTTTAAATTATTGGTCACACTGTAACATGAGTTTTAACTCCATGATGGGATAGTGAATAATTTGGAAAAGAATAAGAAAACGAAACATAAAGAAGAAGAACATGTTGAGAAATGGTTGTGAGGAAATTAACTCATTGAATTTGAAATTTACATTTAAATTCCAACCTGTGGTTAGTGTTATATAATGAAATAAAAAAGTAATATGGTCTTTCATTAATGTATTAAAGATAATATTTGAGTATGTTGGGCTTTATCGAATATAAATATCGTATTATAGAAGTGTAAAATTATCATGAGAGGATTATTCTATAGATTGAGATGATGATTTGAAACTACTGTATAGAATATCAAAATAATTTAATGTTTGAAATAGGGTGGTTTCAATGAAATTAATTCATTTAAAGAGAAGAAAAGGATTATAAATAAAATAAGGTAAATATAAAAGATAAAAAATGATCTTTTGAGTAATGTAAGTAGAATGATCATAAGAGATAAATCACATCAATTAATGCATGTCATCATCACAATAGAGATGTGTGGTAAAATAAGATAGTAAAATCACACATATTTCAATAATGAAGATAACTTTCATGAACTATATATGTTTTCAGGAGATAATCATGATAAGTGAAGGATAATACCCACCTTGACTATAAAATATAGTGTTATATTTTTTAAGAGACTAGTTAGGAGATAATAGTGATGATTGTTTTTATATTATAAATATAGGATATTCTCTACTCATTATATCCATGATGGTGATTACATTATATTTTATAGTCTCAATTTATTCTTCATCATGTCAATTATTGACCTTAAAATTTTTAAAGGTAAAACTTGTACATTGATTATACTTGTTTCCTACTTACCTCAGTGTGTGTGAGTTTATGAAGTGATATTAATAAGTCTGAAAAGTGATATAGTTAGATTAGATAAGAAATAAAAAAGTGAAGGAATAAATATTATTCATTTATTCACCCCACTTTAGTGAAATTACCATTCCTAGGGCCACCTCAATTGGTACCAAAGAAGCTATATTCTCCTCTAATGGTCCTGAGGTTTTGAGTTCATTACTTTGAAAAATTATTTTCAAATACAATTGGTATTTGAGTTATTCCAAACAATTACCATCTATTGTTGAATATTTTTTTTACTAATTTCTATTGTCTCTAATATATAATTTAAATCAAGAGGATTTCCACATTTTATGGGAATTATTTACATATATTGAAAGATAAAATGTTACCATATCTTTTACCTATAATCTATGGTGTCTTAGAAGTTTCAACCAATGGATTTAATCCACATGTTAAGGGTTATTCCATGGAAAAAACATAAAAAAATAATCTTAAAAACGATTGATGTGCTCAAAGTTATATTTTATTTTCCCCTTTAATGAGTGAATTATAAAAATAGAAAAATGTATCAAGGATAAGTTGTATAATATCTATTATTGAAATAAAAAAGTGAAGCAAGAAAATATACAGATTTGGAGGTTAAAATATGAATTCTACTTAATATATGATTTAAAAACAATAAAAACAACATCATTAAAAGGATAAATGAGTTCTTTTTCGACCCGAAAATATTTTATGATATATTTATATTGAATTAAACTTAATTTCTTTGATAGATTTTTTAATACGCAACACCATGTTTAAATGAATAATGATATACTAAATAATTATTGTTATTTAAATGTGACAAATATCACATGTCAATTAAATTAGTGGTATGAATAATAGTAACCAAATTATGATACTATTTTCAGTTTTTTTATATAATCAAAACACAATAATTAATTTATAATAAATATGTACTCAATTTTTAGAAAAGTCAATTTATACATTTCAAACATGATTTCTTCAAACATGATTTTTATTTCATTTTATCCACTATAAATATAATTAATATATAAAAGTTTTAGAAAATTTTATTTTATTAAATTAATATAAATTTTAAAATTTTAACTTCATTATTAGCATATGTGGACTTTTTTTGGAAAATTGATTTTTGGGTTAATAGTAGAAAATAAATTTTTTATGAAAATAATTTCATTTGATGTATTTAAAAATTATAATTATATTTTTTATTAGTATTCAAATGAATTTATTTTATTTTGATTAAAAATAAAAAAAATTATGGTCAATACACATTATTTTTTTATAAAAACATTTTTATACATAAATAGATTTTTCCTAGAAAACTCATCTTCACCACGTTTTGCAGGATTGTATTTAAATTAATTTCTTCCAATTAGAGAAATTAAGTTTGGTA
Organism: Viscum album; assembly: GCA_963277665.1. Classification (NCBI taxonomy): domain Eukaryota; kingdom Viridiplantae; phylum Streptophyta; class Magnoliopsida; order Santalales; family Viscaceae; genus Viscum; species Viscum album. Next base: position 587,057,855 of record OY728130.1, read on the forward strand.
AAATGTAATCCATATTTTAAATCATAACTTTAAAATATTTTATTCAGTACACTTTTTGTTTTTTATCATTATTAATAGTAACATTGGTAGACACTTAGTTTCCATAGTAATAGTTAATGCGAGTTAAATCGGTTAAAACTACAATGATAAGGGATAAAATTACAACAAAAACATACCCAAATCCTATTTTCTGGTCATATATAGGACTTATATAATATATTATTTGAATATGCGTCATTTTGGGTCCATTGGTCATGAATAAAACATTAATATATTTTAATATTATGAAAACTTCTAAGTGTATCCTCCCCCACATTTATAGAAGGACACCCCTCTCCTCTCTTAGAAAAAATTTAAGATCCAATTAACTCAAAAAATAAATAAACAAATTCATACCTAAAAACCCCTCCGACATCATATAGGTTTTTATTTATCATAATAGCATCCTATGAAGGATTTACGTATAAATCTAAGGAGGTTCTCAAATAAAGAGATATAGTTATTAACTGAGATCCTTCAATTTTATTTCTTCTTACACCCACTCTAAACCTATTGTATATATCATAAAATTATGAATCCAATATCATAAATATACTATGATTCCATTATCATGATGTAACAACCACTTCCACATTCCTTCTATCAAATAGTAAATGAAAGTATCACTCATGCATATGTTTGGACTACCACCTCGATATAGCGATGTGATTCATTTTCCAACACTTCCTCATAGGGTTGTTTATAATGATGTATTTAATGAAAATATATGATTTTTTTGATAAAATTATTATTATTTATTAGTAAAATATCATTTATATTAGTTTCTTTCTTTTGGTTATAAGACGAAAATAATGTCCATGCTTTTGTAATGAATATCATCTCTATGAATGGTGTGATTGAGTTTTGTATCTATAAATTTTATAAATGGTTATAAATATGTATATAATTAATACTTAATATATTTATAACATTATTAAAATTATTTATATGATTCAAACATGATAAATATGTAAGGACTAGAACTTCTAAACTGAAACTTACATGAAAAATGAAATAGTTCAAAACTAAAATTAGTTTATTTTAATAAATAATTATTAATAAATGTTTGTTGAAATGGTATAGGTATTTTACATATAAAATTATAATTATATAAATTTTTTGGGTATAGATTTATAATACATTTGATGTTATTACATCTGATTTTAGATAGCGTACGATGATTGTCAGACTTGAGGAAAGCGTTTATTTCACATTCTAATTTATTTTCACGATTACCTATGATGAATTTACATTTAAGAGAAAATTATTGATCTTTTTCAATAAACCCCATATATTTTATTTTCCCATAAATATTACTAAAATGTTAATATATAATTTCAATTTTCTCAATTTTCTAATTAAAACGAGTGAGAAAATGTTTTTAATGAAATACTAATCATATTTAGTCTTTGATTGATGAATTTGTTCTTCTATGTATGTACTCTTAAAAATGTTATATAAATGTTCATAACCATACATAAAATATTTTAAAATTATTATTTTAACTAACATTTTCATTATTTACAATGTTTTGAAATGGAATCTTTCTAAATGTTTTTAGAAACTGTCATATATGAATTTTTAAAAAAGCGTGAAAGGAATGTTTTTTACCATATAAGAAATTCATAGATTTTCCCACCACCATGAAAATTAATTTCTTTAATAATTACTTTACATGTTTAAATATTAATTCTTAAATAATGTTTTTTCTTATTACACTATGAGTTTATAGTTAAATTTCGTTGAACATAAAAGTATATTTTGTCATGTTTTCAAACAAATGTTTCAATGGTATTTTAAAGGAATTTTTCATCTATATAATCATATTTTAAGGATTATTATTATTTACTAGGGATATGATCCAATGATACCATATTTATTATTTATATTGATGGTTTATTACTATGATAATGAGATGTTTATGAAACCCATTTAATTTCAATGGATTATGTTTTTATGATATGATTAAAATGTTATAAACTTGTGGCATACATATGTATTATTTTCATTTTGAGTCGGTGGACTTGGAATTATATATCACTTATATAAAATGATTAAAACCAAATATATCATGATAAAATTATATGAAATTAATTGATGTTATCTATCCACTGTGGGAAATTGGTAGTGGTGCATGCACTATTGTGATATGGTAAACAAGTAGTGATGCTTGATAAAATATGATATGATAGTCCTAATATTTAACGTTGACATATTATATGGTTTATATAAATATGATTGCTATATAAACTTATGAAATTTTGATATGTTTATTATTTAAATCATGACACATGATTTATTGTTTTGATGATTCCCCAGTCTTTTGACAAACTAATGTTTTACTCCATGACTTATGATTATGACTTATTAATTATTGGGTATTATTTTCTATTGATAACTATATGTTATCACACCCTTATTCTCATTATATTCATATATATGATCATTTATTGATATGTTTCATGTTTAACCTTACTAACCATCTGAGCCCATCCCATCTTATGTTTTAAGTTTTCTCATAAGCTCTGAAGAAGGGTACTAATTATAATTGGTATTGAAGTGTGCCTTATGTAAAGAAATATATTTGAGATAATTAATGTTGTACTTAAATAACATGTTCATGTATTTAGTATCCAATTAAAATAAACTTTTATGATTCTTGGGAATGTTTATTTGTGATATATATAGAATATTCATCAAAAGGTTGTAATGTCTATATATGTTATGATTCATTCAATATAGTTGGTATTAGAGAAGGATATGGATATTTCTGGAAATCATATTATAAGGAATATGGGGATAGAACCTAATACAACCCATGTTTAACATATAGTTAAATAGGATGAATCTTATGTTTCTTAGGTCTATAAGATATTTTCATTATTTAGTACACCATATGATTGATTTTTAGGATTATATGATTTCTCACTCAAATTTTGGTAAAATGATTCTTACACTATTCCTTTTGGTTTTAATCAATGTATTAACACTCATAAAATATTGATAATAGAGAATGTGATGTAAAATGTAATGATTTTTATCATGAGAAACTAATTGTTATAGTAGGTTGAATGCATAATCTAGTCACTATTCTCATGAAACATTCTCATTCCATGAATCGTGTTGAGATTAAAAATTATCACTAAGAGTAAAAAATGTATTATTTTAGTATTTCATGAGGTAATATACATCTAATTTTAGTGGTTATTCTGGTATATTAGTAGATTATTGATAGATCAACCCTATTCAAAAACTATTTTATATTCTAATGTGATAGAGAAAATGAAAATGATTTTTTAACTTTTTATCATTTGGAGGAGAAGTAGATCAATGGTAGAATATTATTAAGAATATGAGGCCAGATGAAAAAATTTAATCCATGGAGTGAGATAAATTGAAAAGAGTATTATTATTGAGTATGTCTCTCATATACTAGGTATAAAAATTGATAATTAATTCCTTAAGCTTAAGAAGAAGGGGGATAAATCTGTTGTTACCTATGAAAAATATTTTAAAAGAAATGGAAGGTATTATTCTAGTTTAATGATCACCCTTGAATGAAAAATTCATTGAATTATTGGTATCTTAAAACCAATTCATTAAAAGGATTTATCTATAACAGACTTCAGTAGCTATAAAGAAATCATTTTATGTTCTCTCAAAGTAGAAATGAAAATTGGATATTCCCATCATTGCCATGTTTTTAATAAGAAAAAGAATATGGTGACTTAGGAAAACTCTTATAAATCACATGGAGGAATGAAATTCCAATCACCTCTATGTCAAAAATGTTGGAAGAATAACAAAGGAAATTAATTGAATGGAACCAGGAGGTTCCTTAAATGTAGAAGGGATGGTAATGAATCCTAGAGATATTAAAATGATATAAAGGGGTTTGTTGATAAAATGGTGGAAAGTAAGATGATTACTAATGTACCACCCACACTCCAATTCTTAAAATGAATGTATTATATGAATTACGATAACCTTTGAAATAATCCAATGGTTTATGTTGATAGTCGGTGTCAACTACCTCTTATTCCCAAATACAATGGTAAATATTGTATGTTTAGGACTACCAAAATGGATTACAAGAATGATACGGTAAAAAGTACACTTATCATCCACTCTATAACAACTAAGGTATTATTCTTTTCTTGATCTAGTTACTTTTTATATCTATGGATTTTTATAAGGGTATTAAATTACTAAATCAATAATTAAATATTAATTTAGTTGTGAGAACATGAAATGATATGATGATCACATCTCATTTTTATAGATCCTCCCTGATAGAATTGTGTGGGAATTTTCTTCCTACAAATATTGTAATTATTCTACTTATTGAATTTTATATGATTTTAGGAATTTATTGGATCTCTCTCTATGTATCACATATCAATTGTGAAGGAAGATAAGTCATGTTTTGTATTCTGAATCAACATTTGGTCATTTTTCAATGTGACGATTAATATAAACATACAACGGAGTTAATTCATTTTTATGGGTCCAGATTCCTAATAATGAGGGATATTTATCTCAAATGGTTGGGGAGAAAATTAAAATTGGAGATATTCAGATTGTTCACGATTATAATGATGTATTTCATAACGGCCTTCCAAGAATTACCTTAAATATGAAAGCTAATTTTTTATAGATCTCATTAATGGTGCAATACCTATTTCAAATACCCTTTAAAGAATTCCCTTATTGAGTTTAAAATATTTAAACAGCATCACCTAGAGAATCTCGATATAGGATTCGTAATCCCTATTGTGTCATCCTGGAGTTCACTTATTCTTTTTATTAACAATAATGTTGAAAAAATGTGTCTTTTCAATGATTATTGATAATCTAACAATATCTTTATCAAGAAGAAGTATCATATATCTCATATTGATGAATTTTTTGATTAATTATGTGATGAAAAATACTTTTCCATGATTGGAATACATTCTAGATATCATCAACTAATGTTCATGAATGAGGATATACCCATGAAAACATTCTATAAAAGGTACTATCATTATGAATTTATAGTAATTTTAGTTGGACAAACCAATTCACCCACTATCGTCATGGATTTAATGAATAAAATCATTTGATATTACCTGGATCAGTTTTTCGTATTCTATAAAATGAATGTATATATATAATAAAATAGTAAGGAAGAGCATGATGATAATTTGAGATTTTTTTAAATACCAAAAGGAAGTAGTGGTTGTGTTCTATTTTTATCTTGATTTACGTTTTTCTTTAAAAAGTTTCATTCCTAGGTCCTATAATATCATGTAATGGTATATCAGTCGATCCTTCAAATATGGAAGCTAATGTGCAATATCCTAGACAAAACATTTTAATAGATATCCATATTTAACATGGGATTTCTAGATATTAACGATTCATTGTGAGACATTTCTCTTGACTATCCAATATAGTAAACAATTTAACATAACAGGAGTTAAGTTTTTATAGAGAGATAAATTTGAATATAATTTCACAGACCTAAAGGGATTGTTAGTCAATGCATATATACTCAAACTACCCTATAGTGGGGACTTTTTTTATCTATAATGATGCATTAAATACGACATTGGTATGTTTCCATAGATAAAATTATATGGGGATTGTATATGCCACTCACCAGTTGAAAATACTTGAGAAACATTAACCAGCACATGATTTGGAGATGGGAGTGGTAATTTTCATGTTAATGATATGGATGAACTGCCTTATGTTGAAAGGTGTGACATATATATAGATCTTAAAATCTTGAAGTATATATTTACACCAAAAGATTATAATATCCACCATAGATTATGGTTTCATATGATTAAATATTTGGACATCTCAATACATTACAACCTTGGGAAGGTAAAAAATGTGGATGATGCTTTGAGTTGGAAGGACTATACTAGATTGTCCATGTTGAGGACTGAAAGAGATCTATTATTTATGGATTTTAATAAAATGGATCTATAAATCACGAGGAAAATTGATAGAATGTATCATTCTCATATGAATGATAAACCATTCATCCATGTGATAATTAAATATATTTGGAAGTATGATATAGAACTGTAAAAGAAGGTGAGAAATGTTCCTTGATTCAAAAATTATTATGATGTAATGATAAGGTTTAGGAACTGTGTATGATTTCCATCAATACCACACTTGAATAAGTAGCTGTTGTAAGGTGATCATAGTTCATCATTCTTTATTCATCCCAAAAGTACAATCTAAATGAATATTTCTAGTTGTATATAATAATTAGGGAAATTAGAGACTATGAATCCAAATTCCTGGTATGTCAGCATGTTTTGGGTGAGAGACTCTAGTCTAAAGTAATATTACAACCATTACTAAATGAATGGAAATGAAAAAACATAGCCATGGATTTTTTACTCTACACCCAAAAACATTTAAATATAATAATGATATTTTGGTTGTTGACAGTCGCCTTATTAAATCAGCACATGTCAGTACTATAAGATAATATTTTTCTCTTGATCGTATTTTCATGATATACATTAATAAATTGGTATGGTTTTGTGAGAAACCATAGTCTATCATATATAATTGGGGCCAAGGATTACCTAAATGTTATGGATAAGCCTTCAGCATGATTTGGATATATGGTTAAAATTATGTACTACATATCATCCTTAGATAGATAGTCTATCTGATATGACTTTTAAAACTATAGAATAAATTTTAATATGTTTGTAAGTTAATTTTTTTATTTTATTGATAATATCCATAAAAGAGGTGCATCATCCCCCTCTAATGGTGGACTAAAATGATGGATTCCAATATAATATCTTAAAAAATATTCTTCCAATCATCTGGTAAACCTCCCAAGGTGGTGAATAAAATCATTCTCTGATCTTGAAAAACATTGTTGGCTAAAGCATCTGCTACATAGTTCCCTTCACTCTATGTGTTTCTAACATGAATCCCTTGATTCATGAAATACCTAGATATTCTAATGAAATAGTAAAACTCCCATGGAACAACTTACTTATTTTTAATAATGAAAACCAACACTATAGAGTCCAATTCAACATCATCAATTTGAATATTATGATTTTCTCATATCATGAGACCTATGTTTTCAGAAGCTTAATGTCTATACAAAATTTATGATAACAATAATTAGCGAGATATACACTTCAAAGTGGGTGAAAATGTATTCCTATGAATATCGCCTTGGAAAAAGGTTATGATATTTTAAAAGAAGGGAATGTTGATCCCTATATATATCATTCCCTTCATAATTCTTAATCGTATCATGATAACTTCTTATTTCTTGGTGCTTCCACATAATCTCTATCAAGTTCACAATTTATTCCATGTATCTATTTTAAAGAATTAAATATATGTTCCTTCACATGTAATGAACTCAGAAGTCATACTACTAGAGCATGATATCACATATGAGGAAAATTTGTTGGAGATTAAATATTTTAGAGAGATTTTTTTGGAAAAAATACCATTCTCTATTCAATGTTTTGCGGTGAAACCATAAATTTGAGGAAGCCACCTGGGAACCTAAGGAAATAATGAAATTAAAGTATCCTCAATTATTTTTATTATAGTGATGGAATTTCAAAAAATAAAATTTTATAATGGGTATAATGTTACACCCTTAAAATTTTATGATATATTTTTCTTTAAATAAATTTAATTTTTTTGATATCCCTCTTGACACGCAACACCGGTTTTACACGAACTACGATGTACTATTGAATTTTTATTATATAAATTTGGGCCATATTACATAACCATTAAATTGGATTTAAGAATTACAATAACCAAATTATGGAAATATGCATAATTTATTTATATAATATATATTTATTTATTAATGTATATTAAATAATAATTCAATTTTCAATAATGTAATTTTATACTTCAAAAATACGCTTTCTTAAAAAAATTTAATTTTTTGCACAATTATTAATATTGATTTCAAAAATTATAATAATTTTTATTTTATTAAATTAACATCAGTTTTGAAATTATAATTTCAATATTAACATAGGGTTATATTTTTGGTATTTTATTTAAAATGATTATTTTGTAGAGAATAGTGAAAAATAAAAATTTGTGAAAACTATATTTATTTTAATTTATTTAAAAAATATCATTATAATTTTGATTTGTATTAAAATTTAATTAATTAATATTGATTAATAATAATCCAATAAATTTCATTAGAATCAACATTACACTTCATTTTCCTATAAAATCATTTTTATATATAAAATGTCACTATTCAGGAAAACCATTTATCATCATGTTTTGCGGGATTGATTCGAAATTATTTTTATAAAAATATTAAATTTGAATTTGATAAAATAAACTCTATTTTTTTATTTATAATTTAAAAAATATATATACGAAAGCATTAATTTTTTCTTATCATGAATAATAACTTTGGTAAACAATTTAGTTACCGCAGTAAGAGTTAAATCATGTTTAAAGGGTTAAAACTAAAATGAAAAGGATTAAAATGACCTAAAAAAAATATAAATCCTATTTTTAGGAAATATAATTACTCTATCTCATATTCTATTCAAAAATAATTTATTTTTTAGCTATTTTCTTGAATAACACATTAGTATATTTTAATATGAATTCCTTGTGTTTCCTTTTTCTTCACTACTAAAAGGACACCACATTTCCTCTCTTACACACACTTCAATAGACAGTTATCTTAGAAAATCCCTACCAAAATCATTTCCTAAAGTCCATTATTATATCATATAATTCCTATTTTTGTTATAATACCATCCTAATTTGAATTTAGGTAAAAACCTAAGGAGGTTGTCTGAAGAAGATGTACAGTTCTTAACCAATATCATTAAATTTTATTTCCAATTATACCTTATCTAAAACTGTTATATCAACCATTACAAGATGAACCAGTATAATAAATATACTATGATTTAATTATAATTTTTTGACATCCATTTTTACCTCTTTCCCATCAAATTGGAATTGAATGTATTACTTGTGTGTACATGTGAACTGTCGACTCCACTTAGTGATATGATTCATTTTCCATCACCACCTCACATGGATATAAATAATAATACATTTAATGGAGATATATTATTTTTATGATATTATTATTAATTTTTAATTATAAAATATAAGTTATATTTCATTCCTTCTTTTTACTTGATGATAAAGACAATGTTCATGCGTCAGTATGGACTACTATCTCCATGAATGGTGTAATTAATTTTTATAACTATATCATTTAGGGATGGTTATAAATATTTATATAATGAAGTATATGATAATATATGATTATTAAAATTATGAATATGATGTAACCATGATTTTAATGTCCCAAAATTTCCATATAATTTTTTTTCAATTGTATGGAATGATTTCAAGACCACACGCTTTGACGACACGTGATTCCAAGTCCTGGTGAGCCCGAAACAGAATTGTGAGTTTTTTAGTTCACTTATGTAAATAGTTGATCATGTATTTTCAATATTTTGAATCGGTGCTCGGATCTAATATCTAAGGGAACCGTTGAAATTAGAACATCGGGATTCTCCTAGAAAGGACTTAACTTGAATCAGAAAGGGTGGGAAATAAAAGTTAATTTTCGGACTTTTCAGAATATAATATAATAACATAAAAACGTATTTTATTTCTTTTATCACTTTTTAGCGAAGGACGACGACACTGTGGTGCTGCAATTTGGTGCATTAAAGGAAGCTCTTTAATGGGTTATTTTTTTGCAGCGTAACAATGCTTTAATTGAGGCATAATATAAACTCTGCAACTTGTTTTCTTTTAATACACTAATGTATTAGGGAGTTGATAATTAAACTATGGAATTTTTGATAAACCTATGACAAGGACTACCTCAAATGGAAAATGAAGATTTTCATCGGATCACTAGAAATGTCTACTCCTTATAAAGAATGGGATCGGGAAGCGACGAATGTGAATGGATCTTAAATCATCGATGGAGAAGCACTTCACCGATGAATGTTGATCGAGGTAGGGGTTGTTTTGTTTTACGTTTTCCCTATTCATAATTATAAATGATTAACGCAGATCAACCGACAAACTTGTTCATCCATGGATCATCCATTCTTGTAGAAGGGTGATGTTTCTTTTGTTTTCTATTCAGGATTAAATTTATGTTGGTATAACTTCATCCCCAAACCATCTCATATTTTAAAACTCTAACATAGAGGGTGCAGTTCGACATGAACAAGGCCTGAGCCCCTCCTCTTGTGTGTTCTTCGTGACTAAGCTTTTTGAATGGGGAAGAATGGAAGATTCATGGTCTTCATAGGGAAGGTGATACCCCATGGAGTCCGGAGGTGCAGTCGGTGTGAAGAACAAACCATCGGTGCAAACCCGGTGGTCTAGAGCTTCTGCCATGGGCTGGAGGCGTTGCTCCATGATGGTGACCCCGGAGGAGCCTCCATTTAGGCACGCGGTAGGTACGTGTCCTCTCGATTGCGTCAGTGGAGCGGCCCGTAGTTGTGGCACGCGTTCTTCGACAACATGTGGGAGTCCAGCTGGCCAGACTGGCCGACTGCGTAGTAGTGACCTCAAGCGTTTAGTGAGTATGGGATGGAGGAAATGGCCTCACGTAAAACCAGGGGAGAGTAGGGAGCTAGACGTGACTTCCAGCCACATCCCAGCCAGGTAGATCAGTCCGCCTAGGGAAGAACGGATAGGGTGTGGGCCCGACCCACAGCTAAATGGTCAAGACCTAGGCCGAGATGTTTTTGGGTCGGGTCAGAGGACCTGGGTCAGGTCGGTGGACCCCGAGATGGGTCAGGTCAGGTCGGTGGACCCTGGACTAGGTCGGGTTGGGTCGGTGGACCCCGGCCTGGGCCGGGTTAGACCAGACCCAAACCCAACGAGCCCCTCTTTGAATAAACTCCATTGAATTGAAAATTGAGAATCCAATTGTCATGATATTTTCTGCATTCGAACACTCATGATGAGGTGGATCTTTTGGTATACCCTAAAAGGGATTTCATGGATGTTGGAATTTGAAAAATGGCTTGGGGTTGGTTCTCTTGAGATCAAGCATGCTACGTGAGGAAACTATGCATTTTTCTAAGACCTAAAGACAACATATGAGAGAATCTATGTGGATCAGATAATATAGAATAGTGGGAAGCATCTTCTGTGTGACCCGGCAAGCCCATGGTGGGGAGAATATTTTTTGTGACCTGGAGAACCCATGGTACTTGATAGGAGGACTACGTAAATATGGTCATAGGTGTGAAGAAATGTCTGTTTGACCCAGCATGACCACGGTGGGGAGGTTATTCTATGTGACCCAGCATACCCACAGTACTCATTAGTAAAGAGTACCACAACAGTCATAGGTTGTTGGGAAGAGACTTCTATTTGACCTGGAAGGCCCATTGTACTCATTGAGGAGTTCTCTAGCATCTCATGGTGTCTGACGATATAATTGATGGTCTTACTTTCCTACTCTATAAGATACCTGGTGTGAGCTATCTTGCTTCGTAATCATACTTCATGAAGATACTTCATGGTTTCTTATGGATTTCATTGTGGTCTTTCCTTGTTTGTTTGGGTTCCCTATAGTATGTTTTTAGTCACCCCTACATAGGCTTCTCCCACACGTGTTGGGTCTGGTGAAAACGATGATAGACTTGATGGAGGACTTGGTGGCCCAGGACCCGATGGTTCCATGTGTGACCAGGCATGCAGAGCGTACTTCTACAGCTTCCAGTAGCTACTCTGTACTTACCTGTCAGATGAGGTTGCCAGAAGATGGCTTCTAGAGTTTGTTTTCTACATTCCTATTTTCTAGTTAATCGTTTTGTTGGGTTTGTATTCTTGCCCATTTGACTATCTGTTGTACTTGTACTCAATGGTTTTTTATGGCATGCATGTTTAATTTTCCATATTTTGGGATGTCGTTCTGTGTGCATGTGTACGGGTACTTAGGAAAATGCCTCCCACTTGTAGGTTAACACCTTCGGCGCTAGTCTCCAACCCCTGACCTTTAAGAGGTAGACTTGGGGAATGTCATAGAATGTTCCCCATAGGGTGGGTCGTGAAAATGTGGTCTCTGAGGTGGTCGGTTCTACCTCAAAGACTGAGAGTCATTTGTTTTGTTTTGGGGTAAACAATTTGGAATGTTTCGAGTTCTAATTTTAGATTCGGTGAGTCCGTTGTTGGTGCGGTGGAAAACGTATCCATACTACAGGACCCTAAATTCTGATTTTCGTCTCTATACATGAAAACACTGGTTTCATAAGTGTCTCCTTATGATATTCTTGAATAAAAGTAATCTAAACATTTATAATCATATAACTATGGTACATCTTTATCTATTTCGGGATGCCTCTATGTAGACATCCAACAAGGATTCTGATACGTGATCGTGTTCATAGCCAGCCTATCAATGATGCGTCGGTTTAAGGACCAATTCTAGATATGGCCCCACTGGGTGGTGTAGTAGTGTTGTCACCACCTGTTGTTCCGCAGTTACTACTTGTGTTACTGGTATAGGATGCGCGCAGGCTCAGAACCTTTTACGATTTCTAGTGATAGAGACCTCCCAGGTTAATGGGAGATACATATCCTTAGGGCATTGAGGGCTGGATGAAGGCAATGTCATGGGTCTTTCTCTTAGTGAGGGAACAACTTGACCCGATGGAGATCTTAGCTGCAAGACATATTTCGTGTTCGATAGCGAGATATTGAATCCTGACAATCCAAACACATGATGAGGTGAACCTCACCTGGATAGATTTCGAGCGGCATTTCTGAGAGGAGTTTTTTCCCACGAATTTGTTCTATGTGCGCATATGGGAGTTAATTCACCTGCAGTAGGGCAGCATGTCAGTGGCTGAGTACTCTGCGAGGTTTTCAAAAATCTCTCGCTACTCCACAGACATGGTGCAGGAACCTTTATTCAGGCCCCAGACTTTTGAGAAGGGACTCACATGGGAGATCAGGGAATCCATGGTGTATCTCAGTATCCACACTTAGGATTGTGTGCTGGAGTGAGCCCTTCCTGTATAGAGATTTTTGGTAGAGTAGGCACTGGTATCCAGAACCACCAATAGACCTTAGGTGGAAGATTCTTTAGTGGTGAGAATCATACAACAAACATGTGGGCCCAAGTGGGAAATGTCTTTCAGGGAATGACTCCAAGGCTTGGGGTCAGTAGTACGGGGATCCCAGAGTAGAGGGAGTCAGCATGAAATTGGGTTGTGATTCACATGCAGCGGGCAGGGACACATGGCTCATGACTTCCCGACCTGACACACAGATGATTAGCAAACGGTTGAGAGACCACCAACACAAAAGTAGATGCTCGAGTGAGTAGATACATAGGGAAGCAGACACGGAAGGGGAGCAGATCGAGGAACAAGCGGTGGAGGACGGTTCGAGGTGCTACCACCACCCCCTAGGTTATCCACCACGGGCATAGGTAGCCAGAGGACAGTGGTGAGGCCTGGTTCAGGTGATGGAGGCCTACGACCATAGTGCTTTGGATTTGATTATAGGTACAATCTATGTCTTCTCCTCCTTATCTACAGTTTTTATAGACAGAGGTGTCAGTTACTCTTTCCTTTACAAAGAAGTCGTTCAGTCTCATAGATTGTAGTGGAGTTTTTGGATCGATCCTTACAATTAGAGACTTCTACGATAGGGGATTCGATGATTACACATGGGTTCTAGCAATGTGAGATTAATCTTGGAGTCGATACCATCAGATTGTATCTCATAATAGTGTCATCGAGGCCTTAAAACATCATCTTGGGTATAGAATGGTTACCATAGTCCATGGTTAGATCAACTATTTTAGGTGCAAAGTGTGGTGTGTCCATGAGGATGGAACCAGGTTTTTCATCACCAGTGAGAAGGGAACCATTTCATCCATGGGTGGACTATCTTATAGGAGGTTACAGTTGATAACTCACCAATTGACTAGCCTCACCCTCAATGCGGGGAACGAGAGGAGTCCATGCTTTCCTATAGTGGTGGATGAGTATGAGAATGTCTTTTCTGAGGATGTTCCAGGACAACCTCCTCACATGGAGGTCAAAGTCTGCATCAATCTATACCTGGGGACGGAACCAATATCCACACCATCATATCAATGACTCTCGTGGATCTTTGTGAATTGAGGGTATAGCTAAAGGGCTTTCCAAAGAAAGGTTTTATGAGGCCCTACATTTCACTATAGGCAACCTCGATGTTGTTTTCCAAGAAGACAAACAAAATCTTGATGATATTCATGGGAATACGTTTCTTAATCCATGTAATCATGAAGAAAAAGTATCCATTGTCTAGGATTTATGACATCTTTGATCATCATAAGGGATTGAGGTGGTTCTTGAAGATAAACCACAGAACAGGCTATCAACAAATTTGGGTATGGGATGAAGATATACCGAAGACAACCTTCAGATGTTGGAATGGCCACTATACATTTTTGGTGATTCCTTTTGGAATGACAAATTCCCCAGTTGTGTTCATCGGACTCATTAACAGGATCGTCCATCCTTACCTTGATCTTTTCATGGTAGTCTTCATTGATGACATCATGGTTTACTCAGCATTGGAGGAGGAGTGTGCTATAAATTTGAGGATAGTCCTAGGTACACTCTAAGATAACCCTCATTACGGTAATCTCTAGAAGTGATGTTTCTAGATTCGGTATTTCCAATTTTTGGAACACCTCATCTCAATTATGGGAGTTTCAATAGATTTGGAGAAGATATAGGCGATGCTTTCTTGGGAGCCACACAAGATCATGACTGAGGTGAGTATTTTCTTGGGTTTGGATAGATAATATTAAAGGTGTGTGCCCTACATTTCCAGGGGGGAAGCACCATTATCCACCTTGACTTGGAAGGTACAACCCTTTGTGTGCATGGAGAAGTACTAGAAAACATTCCAGGAGCTGAGGTGGAGACTGATGTGTGCCCCCATCTTGAGACTACCAGAAGAGGGAGTTATGTATATAGTATTCTGTGATGCATCTGTGACCAGACTGGGTATTATCCTGATGCAAGAGTGACTAGTGATTACCTATGGCTCAAGATAGTTGAGGAAGAATGAGCATAACTATGCGACCAAAGACCTGGAGTTAGAAGAAGTTATCATTGCCTTAAAGATGTTGCAGCATTAATTTATGGGTGAACGGTTTATCATCTATTCTGAACACAAGAGTCTCAGGTATATATTCTCCTAGAAAGACCTGAACCTAAGATAATGGTGATGGATGGAGTTCCTTAAGACAATGAATTTGAGATAGTCTATAGTCCTGGGAAGGGGAACGTGGTGGCAGACACACTCAACAGGAGGTCTAGTTTACAGTTTTTTAGTGAGGAGATAGAGTAGCTAACTGTGATGTAGATATCCTTCATCGATGGTGATGGAGCATCTTACCTTCATTCAATTACTGTCACTCCCCCACTATTATAACAATTCAATTATATGTAGCTTCTGGTTGTTAACGGTGAGGCCTGATATGCTCAGATATCGTCAAGACAGGCTCTTGATGGATTTTTGATAACTGGGGAGCATGTCATCCATTTTAGAGGATGCACAGTAGTACTAGTGACATTACGGGTGGAGGTGTTTAGGGACTTCCATACATCCCCTTTTTTGGTACATCCTAGTGTGACGAAGATGTACCATGACATCTAATGTCGGTAATAGTGGCTAGGGATGAAGAAAGAAGTTGTAGAGTTCATTTCATGATGCCTTACTTTTCGACAAGTGAAGGCTGAGAATCAGGTCCTAGCAGGCTTGGAACAAGCCCTGGAAGTACCAAAATTGATGTCGTATGGTATCTTCAAGGACTTCATGATGGGGTTACCATGCACGTCTAGGGGCCACGATTCTATCTAGGTGATTGTTGACTAACTCACCAAGTCAGTTCACTTTCTACCCATCTCAGTGCAGGGATCGATAGAGGTCTTAGGATGCCTCTATGTCTAGAAGATAGTGTGAAATCATGAGGTGCCTTCGACAATTGTCTCAGACCATGATGCTCTCTTTACATCCTGGTTATTGAAGGGATTGTAGGAGAAATTCAGGAAGCAGTTTCCCTTCATCACTACTTTTCACCCCCAGATAGATAGTCAGGCGGAGTGAACAATACAGAACATGGAGGACATGCTTTGTGCTTGTGTCCTTGATTTTGGTCATAATTGGGAGGAATACCTACTACAAGCGTTGTCTTCATAAAATAATAGCTATCACTCTACCATTGGAATGGAACCATTTGATGACTTGTATGGCCATCCATGAAGATCACCTCTATGCCAGAAAAACCTAGGGGAGTCATCACTCATGGGTCTAGAGTTGGTACGGGATACCACTGAGAAGGTACAGATCATCATTGAGCAGAATAGGACTACATAGTGCAGGAAGAAATCGTATTCTGACAAGAGACAGAGACCTTTGGAGTTTGAGGAAGGAGACCATGAATTCCTTTGGGTCTCACCCCGACAGGGATTGCAGATATTTGGCCAGGGCGGAATGTTATATCTGATGTTCATTGGACCTTTTTAAATTCTCAACAGAGTTGGTGAGTTGGAATACTTCCTAGTTCTTCCCCCATAAATGCACTGGGTGCATGATGTTCTTCATTTATTACATCTGAGGAGGTACGTTCAAGATCCATCAAACTTCATCGATAGGGGCGAGCTGGACATTGATGGTGGGGAAACTTTTTTGGGATTCCATGTGGAGATAGAGGATCTAAAGGAGAACGCCCTTCGTGGATGGTCAATTCCTATGCTACTCGTTCGATGGGAGCACGAGAATCTCCAGGAGAGAACATGTGAGATGGGGGCATAGATTCGTGCTCAGTACCACCATTTGTTTGATTAACTCTTGTTTTGGATTTTAGGGATGTAATGATATAATGTGGGGAGAATGAAATGTCTCATAGTTTCTATATTATTATTTTTTAAATTGTATGGAATTGTTTTGAGACCACACACTTTGACGACATGTGATTCTGATACCCAATGATCCTGAAATGAATTTTTTTACATTTTTTAGTTCACTTATGTAAATGTGCGAGAATGTTTTTTCTAACTTTTGAACTGGTGCTCGGATTAAAAATCTGAGGGCACCGTTGAACTCAAAATTCCATGATTACCCTATACCGGAATTAACTTCGACGGGAAATGGACAGATGAAAAAGTTATTTTTCAGAATCTTTTTAAATTAATAAAATAACATAAAAAGTAATTTCATTTCATTTCTCTTCATTGAGCGGCGGACAATGGCACTACGGTGTAGCTACGAGGTGAATTAAAGGAATCTATTTAATGGATCGTTTTTGTGCAGTGTAACAACTCTTTAAATGAGTTATAATAGATACACTATTTCATAAATTAAATAGTGTAACGAAACGACGTAGCAGCGTAATAGAAACACTGCGACATGTTTTCTTTTAATAAGATTACATGTTGGAGAGTTGAGAATTAAACCGTGGAATTTTTGAATAACCTACAAGAAGAACTCCCTCCATTGATGATGGAATAACACTAGAGGGTCGCTATAAACATTGACGCCTAACAAAGAATGGGGTGGGAAGAGAAAAAACATCAATAGGGCTTAAATACTTGAGCGCAGAGTGCTTCACCGATGAACATTGATCGAGGTAGTGGTTGTTTTGTTTAACGGTTTCCATGTTATTCATTCTAATTGATTAACGCGAATCAACCCACGAATAGAATGATACCTATATCATCCGTTCTTGCAGGAGGGTGAAGTTTCTTGGGTTTTCTATTTGGGATTAAATTATTTTTGGTAGAACATCATCCCAAATCCTCCCCCTATTTTAAAACTCAAACGCAGAAGGCATGGGCTGACACGAACAAGGCTCGAGCCCCTTCTCTTGTGCGTTCTTCGTATACGAGCTTTTTGAAAGGGATTTAAAGGTAGATTCAAGGCTTTTTTAGGGAAGGTGATACCCCATAGTGGCTGGAGGCTCAGTCGGTGAGAAGAACGGACCACCCGTGCGAACCCAATGGTTCATGAAAGAGCATGGTGGCATGTCGGTGCCACTAGTGGCCACTGCGGGCTGGAGGCTGCGCGTCATGATGGAGTGACAGGAGGGGCCACTGGTTGAGCTGGTGGTAGGGACGTGGCCTCTCGACCACTTCGGTGGAGTGGCCCGTAGTCGCTGGTCATGCTCTTCAGAGGTATGCAGTCTTCGACAGCATGAGAGAGTCCGGTCGGCCTGACTGGTCAGCTATATAGTGGTGACCCCAGATGCACCGTGCATCCGATCTAAAGGAAACGACCCTGAGGTGACCCACAAGGTGACTAGGGATCTGAACGCAGATTTCA
This sequence comes from Viscum album, assembly GCA_963277665.1. NCBI lineage: Eukaryota > Viridiplantae > Streptophyta > Magnoliopsida > Santalales > Viscaceae > Viscum > Viscum album. Next base: position 587,076,257 of record OY728130.1, read on the forward strand.
ACTACGTCCTATCCAGTCTGACCGGATAGGGTGTTGACCGCTCCAGCAGGCCGGACCCGCCCCATCAAGTCAAGAAGGACCTACGGACCAACGAACCAGACCCTGGACGAGCTAGGTTTGGGTTAGGCAGTGGACCCAGGTTAGGTAGGTGGACCCCAGACCGGATTGGGTTGGTCTGAAAAAGTTGGATTGGACCTAGACCCAACCGGAACCATTCTGTAAAAAGACTAATAACATGAAAACCGAGCATCTGATTGATGATCCATTTGAAGAGTGTGAACACTCACGACGAGGTGGATCATTTGGTATACCCTGTGGAGTATTTCATGGATGTTGGAATTTGACAAATATATTGGGTAGAGGTTATCCCAATATCAACTCTGCTATGTGTGGAAACCCTATGGTTGGTTGAGACCTAATGACTGCTGATGAGTGACCCTATGTGGATCGGATACTATAGCCCATTGGGAAGTAGCTTGTGTATGACCCGACAAAACCACGGTGGGGAGTGGATTCTGTGTGACATTATAGACCCACAATTCTCAACAAGAGAAGACCTCAGTATGGACATAGATGATAAGTGGATTTTGTGTGACCCAACATGCCCACAATGGGGAGCATCTTTTGTGTGACCCAATATACACACAACACTCATCATGGATGTGTACCAAAATAGTCCTAGGATAGTGGGAAGAAACTTTTGTGTGACCTAGTAGGCCCACTATTCTCATTAAGGAGGAATTATCTAGCATCCCATTTTTTTCGATGATATGACTGATGGTATTACTTTCTTACTCTATAATATACCTGGTGTGAGATGTCTTGCTTCATAATAATGCTTTGTGATGATACTTTGTAGTTTCTTGAGGATTTAACTAGGGTCATTCCTTATTTTTTGGGACCCCTATTGAGAATTTTGTTACTCACCCCAACACGGGCTTCACCTACATGTGTTGTGTCTGGTGCAGATGACCACCGACTTGAAAATGGACTTGGTGTCCCAAGACCCGGTGGTGCTTAGTGAGAGCAAGCAGGTGGGGCGTACTTCAACAGCTTCCAGCAACTACTCCATACTTACTTGTTAGGTGGTGTTTCTAGTGAAAAAATTCCAATGTTTCCTTTATATATTCTTAATTTTCTTTTATTCTTTTTGTTGTGTTTGTATTCTAGAACATTTGACTTTCAGTTTTACTTGTACTCAGTGGTTTTTTAGTCTCATGCTTTATTACTTTTCCAGCTTTAGGGATGTGGTTGTGTGTGTGTGCGTACAGGTACATAGGAAAATTCCTCCCACCTGTTGGTTAACGCCTTCAGCACTAGTCTCCAACTCCTGGACATCAAGAGGTGGGATTGGGATATGTCACAACATGATTCCTGGGGGACGGGTTGTGACAATGATTAAGATTCAAGGACCTGAACATCCAAACAAAAATTTTCATGAAAAATTAAACTGTTTACACTCAGAAATAATGATATCAATAAAAGGTAATTATTAAATTATTGTTTAAACCCTATAATTAGATCAAATTTTATATTATAATTTTGTCTGCGGTTATATTATAGGATTATAATAAATTTAAATTTATAATATATGATTTCAAATTTCTTATGAAGTAATTCATACATGAGGTAAAAGTTTATGTTTCAGTCTCATTTGTTTTCAGCATTATCTATGATAAATTTCTATTGAGGGGAATTTTATGGTTGTTATCCATTATAACCTAGTAACATTACTCTAATTTGGTTATTCCTGGAATTTATAAATACTAGTTACAGTTTTCTCTCTTTATTACTTAAATTGATTAAGAAATTTCTTTTAAATAAAATTCAATATTATTTCCTCTAATCGATGAACTATTTGTTTCATTCCCAAAATATTAAAAATTATTTTATGATTGTTTTTAGATTTATTTGATATAATTTAATTTCTAATTTTAAGTCCCTATTAATATATTTAAAAAGATTTAAAAATGAATATTTCTAATTGTTATGTAAATAATTAATTTTTTACATTTTACAAAAGAGTGAAATGATTTTTTTCTTTTCATATATATGGAATGAATAGATTTTAAACTATCATGTTTATTATTTGATTTGATTCTTACTTTAAAATTATCATTTGTTATTTTCAATGAATAGTATTTTCTCATTTTTTTGAAATTTTTAGATAATTTTTTTAATGAAAAAAGATATTTTCCCATGTTTTAAAAAAATGTATGAATGAAACTTTAAAATATTTTTTCATGTATTTATACATCATTTAAGTATTTTATTATTTACTGGTGATATTATCTATTGATTCCAAAAATTTTAATTATTTATATTCTTTATTATTATGAATATGATATATTTAAGAAATTCATTAAGCAGTTGGGGTGTGGGACGAGTGGTGGCCACACCTATTAGTCAAAATCACGTTTGGGGTTCTAATCACAACTTCCAAAAAATTATGTATTTATTGGACATGGGAAAATGGAACACTGATTCCACATGCATAATAAATGGGAAGAGGTGGTAGGTCATCTGACGATGCTATGTCGCAGTGCTACAATGAGCAGATGACATGAGGAGGTGGGTGATCCACCGAAGGGAATAACATGGTGCTACAGGATGATGATCGTTGGGAAGAGGTGATGGTGATGGTGGTCTTTCATTGTGGGATGTTTCACCAGAAATAGTTTGGTGTGGTCTTGTTATGAGGATTTTGGCTGGAAAGAAGCATAAAGGCTCGGTGGAGCTATTATAATGGTGGTTCACATACAGTTGTGGCCCGGTGGTGGCGGTGCACATGGACACATGAACATGTAGGGGTTGTAGCCTAGTGAGAAGTGTGAATTCTTCTTGTGACTATGAATCATTTTGGAATGACTTAGGGTCTAGGAAATTAGTCTTGTTTCTGATGGGATTCATTCCCGCTAGGCCTACAGTCGATGTTTCGGGTTCCCTCTTCCTAGAATAATAATAGGGTTTGGTTTAGTTTAATAGTAAAAGTTTTGGTTTCCCCTAACTGTTTAAAATAAAAATACATTAATTTTCCATTTGTTATACTATGATGATATGATGAATGTTTATTGACCTTGTTTAACACATTTATAATGTTTTCCTTAAGTGAAATTTGATAATGGAATTTTAAAGCACACTAATGCATTGGGTAAATCCTTATATCTCTTGAGACAATTATTGAAAATGAGTTTATTTTATTAATCCATTATATGAAACATGTAGAAAGGCCTAACAGACTATGATATGGGAAATAATTGGGGATTTTTAATCAACTATTATATGATGGTCTTAGTGGTTATCCTTGGCAAGTGATATGGTTTATATGCCTATGGTGGCTCTACACTCTTATGAAATGTTGATATTATTATGATTTGAACTCATGGATCATGATTTATTTTTTTAATTATTCCTAATTATTTTGAAATAGTAATGATTTATTTCATGACTCGTGATTATGATTTATGAATTATTGGGTATGATTTTATATTTATAATCATTGTTTATCATACTCTTATTCTCATAATATTATTATATATGAACATTAATTGATATCTCACATGCTTACCCTTACCGAGTATCTAATATCACTCCTTATTATGTTTTAATTTTTTCCCATGCTATGAATAAGGTTACTAAGTATGATATGTCTAAAAGGGAACCTTATATAAATAACCATTCTTGAGATGATTAATATTTCAATTAAATATGATTTTTATGTGTCTAGTCTCTAAGTACACTAAAACACTATGACTATCAAGGATGATTATTTTTTATATATATTTAATATTCATAAAAAATATGTAATATAAATGAATTTTATACTTGGGTAATTATATCATCAGCATGATCAGAGGATATGGTGAGATTTCATAAGTATCTATTGTTATAGAGAAGATATTGTGCATCATACCTGAAAAATTTGATGCAATAGTTTTCAATTTGGAGGATATATATCCATGTTCTATTACTCTTGATGAAAAAAATAATGATTCCAAGATTATCGTAAAGGCTAAAAATGATATTTCCATTTAGTCCCCCAAGAACAATAATTATAAAAATAATGTTGATGAAGATGTAGCTGGGTATTCAGATTCAGATACAAATTTGTATATGATGATTGATAATATTATTTGTCTTATCTCTATAAATTTGTGAATAGTCAATTTAAAGATAAAATTAATGATTCTAATAAAATATTTCAAGTATAAACTCATTGAAAATTTTGGTTTTAAGTTTTATAATATTGAATGATGGAGAAACTGGTGAAGATTAAGATGAAATAACTAGATGAAATTTTAAAGAGAAATAAAAATTAACAACAAAACTAAAATAAATGTAAGTAATTTCAATAAATATAAAACATGAAATGTATTTCCTACGTATGAAGAAAGCGGTGGAACATAATATGAAGAAAAAGTTGTAACTTCTATTGATTTAGATAATGAAAAACGTTTTATTACTAATGTAAATAATGTAAATATCACCAGTAATGAAAGAAGTTGTTTTTTAATTGATTAAAAATAGAATAATATGTAATTTATAATAAAAATATAATTTATTTAGTGTCTCTCAAAGACCTCTATGTTAGATAATATAATAAAAAACCTAAATATTTAAAATCAATCCTCTAACAGTAATTATTTTTTTAAGAAAAAGTAAAATAAAAATTACACGAATAAATTATTGATTTATAGAGATTTATTGACAATTATAAGACCTAAAACATTAATATATAATATAAAATAATGGATAATGATAATGGTCTTGATCATATTCCGTAAAAAATGGTAAAGATAAAGAAGAATTGAATAATTGCATATTGAATTTTAAAGATTCTACTCAAGAAGTGGGGTCACGTTCAAAGAAGAAATATAATTTTGCTGAACCAGGAAAACCAATATCAAAGTGAGGTAAATTTCAAAAATAATTGGTAAATGGTGGGAGTATATTAATTAATTTATAAAGGAATTTTTTTTGGAAATATCAAGTGAATCTCAAAAATATAAAAAATTGTAAATTATGAATTTAAGTCAAAAACTACTATAACTAGTGAATAAAAACATATTTAAATTAATTCCATATTATTGGAATAAAATTTGGGAGCCTATAATATGTTTGGTTCATAAATAATAGCCAAAATTGATGACTTTTGGATAGAAGGTAGATAGGTGTCACTACCTGGGCGGTTGTCTATTCATAATAGATAAGTATTATTTATATGGATTTATTTGGTATTGTGGAGGATTTTATAATTTGGAAAATATTTTTTTGTATAAATATCATTTCAATAACATTTTTATAAGTCTTGGGAGTCGAGGTTTGATGGGGAGGAAACCCTCTTAAATGAAGAATGTCCATAAATTTATTCAAAATTCTAGATAGAAACTTCAAAACGTGTTTGATGTTCTTGAAGAGGTATGTTTAATATATAATTATACCAATAACCATGAAAATTAATTAATTATAATTTTACCATACAAAAAAATATGAATTAAAATAATCAAAAACCATAGAAAAACAGGAGTAATGGTAATTATAAAAATTTGATTGTTGAATTTTCACATAAAACATCAGGAAAAGAATATCCATGGATCTTGGATAGTGTATGATCTTAAAATATGATATAATATATGAATACATTAAAAATAATTAATAATTGAAATAAAACATATAATACATTTGATAATTTTTTATCACTCAAAATTATATATATTTTTTCAACAATCATATTAGACGGAAATCTTGGATTAAATAGCGCATTATTTTTTGATGGGTTAAATATAATATAATTAATGTATCCCAAATCAGTGTTAAATGACATGAAGTGTTATTGTCGAAAAATGAGTATTGTTTGATGAATTTAGAAGACAGATGTATTGTTATGAGATGAAAATATTCACAGAACACTTGTTTTGTGATTCTGAAGTACTGTAGAAGTAGATGACTTATTTAAGTGATAAGAAATATTTTGTCAATCCAATGGATATTTTCATATATAAAAATGGTGGAAAATAAAATTTACTAAAGAAAGAGTATGAATAAGTGATCCATAGACGAACAGGTTAGGAATATAATGATATAGAAGATGTTACTATTTCAATAGAGTTTTATAAATGTTCTAAAAATGAATATGTCAAGATAAAAAATATGAATAATGTTTCAATATGTAATATTGATGAATTTTTGAAGAAGTTGTGTACTCTTAATCTGCAGTGGGAGTTAAAGAATACCTTAATTAAAAAATGTGGTTTCTATTAAAGAATTGTTTGAGTATTAATCCATTATGATTAAATAAAAATTTTGATCCTTGTTTTATCTTTAGATAGGTTATTCAAATTTCAGTCCCCACTCCATTATTGTTCTTTTGATAATTATTGTTAATGGTGGAAAACATTAGACAACATAAATCTATTTATTTTTACTCTATTAACCCATCTAAAAGGGGTAGAAAACTACATAATGGGGTTAATTCATTGTTATGTGTTTCACATTTTTAATGGAATGATATATTATGGGAAAAAATTTATTTGGAGATAATTAATTAAAGGTAAAATCTATGGAGGGAAGCATTTAGTTCAACAAGTTCATGTGGGACATACTCTACCAGTTTGTATAAGTACATAAAAAAATTTATATATTATATATTATATGAATTTTTTTATCAATTTGAGGGTGGATTTTGTATGATGATTAAGTATTTACTGATTAATAATTTATCCATTATCAACTAAATTTGAATGTGACTATATTTTTCATATGGAGGGAAGATTTGATGTGATATTGATATATTGATTGAAGAAGAAGTGAATTATTATATGATCAATTTTTATGTTGTATCATTTTATTAAATAGAATCAAGGGGGATGAGTTTGATTAAGTTTAATCTAAATAATTATTTTCATAGAAGATATCATATTATTATTCAACATTCTTGTTTCTTACACTAATTTTTCTCACATAGACTTAGAATTTGTAACATCCCGGGAAAATAAAGAATATGAAATTTTCGTATTTATTAATTTTTTTGAATTAAATATTAATTTTTTTTTTAAGGGGATTCTATGTCCAATAGCATACTCAACACGCAACAACATGTTTTTTTAAATATTATGTTGCACACAACATTGAGTTATACTAAAAAATAATATATTATTATTATTATTTTAAATGCTAGTTAATTCCTGGACATATTATTGGTGGGAATGAATACAATTAACAAAAATAAGACTAAACATTTTTGTTAAATGTTTTTTATTTTTTCCAATAAATTTTTTAAGCTTAAAATAAGAATTAATATGATTTTAAGCATGAAATACTCTAATATTCTTTCAAATGTTGATTTCCGCCTTTCGATGGAGAACCCTATTTAAATCTATTTTTTTCACTTTTATATGATCCATTTTATAAAATAAACATTTTCTTTAGAATAAAAATATCAAAATTTACTTTGGGTAAAATTTTGGTATTTTTCTGATAAAGTTCATTTATTAATGAAAAGTGAAAAATACTAAATTTTAATTCAAAACTGCCATTCAATATAATTTATTTATATAGTTAGGTTTTTATTTTTATTAATTTTAATATGTAATTGGATTATATTTTTACTATTTAATCTAATTTTTGTCATTAGATGTAATTTCACGTTTAAATTGAACATAAACAAGTGTCGATATTTTGATAGTTATTATTTCTCAAAAAACATGTTTTTTTGGTTATGACCCCAAGAATTAATATTAATCTAAATTATTAAACTTATATGTTTTTAATTTGGAATAATTGATTCCATATTTGGAATCATGAGATCTAGATTGTGTAAATTTTTTACTTTTATACTTGGACATTATGAAGAGTAACCTTAGTAAATATTTTATTTACCATGGTTAAAGGATAAATCTGTTAAATAAGGGTAAAAAATAATGTTATAATAATATTAAATTGATCTAACACGTGTCCTAACTCTATTGGATGATAATTTTCTTACCATGGGCATCCTTTGGTCGATTTTGGGACCCCATGGACCCACATGTAAGTGAAAATGACACTTTATAAGAATTAATTTAATGTTAAGAGAAAAATTAACGTAGACATATATCTCATAGTAAAAAAAAATTTAAATGAGTTATATAAGTGATATTTTAGAATATATTTATTTATTAGAAATCTAAAAAGATTTCTGATATCATGGTATTTTATTTATAATTTTTATACATCATATAAATAAATTTATTTATGACACAATGGTGATTTTCTGTTTACCTTATTAATTATTGTTTTAAATAAATGAGATTATAAATATTAAAATAAATTTATTTTGAAACTTTTAATGACATATATGAATTTTATAAATTATAATGACTTTTTATCTTTTAATTAATGAAGGTTTTTCAGAAAAAATCAAGTTTTTATGGATTTTTCAAAAGTATTGATATGAATAGTTTATAAATTGACATAAATGAGTTTTTAAAACAATTAATATTTTATTAAATGATAAAATAAACCAAAAAATAATAATATTCTATCAACTGAAATATTTGATGTGACAAATATAATTAATGATCTATTTTGGGTCTCTTGGAATTTTATTGTTAATATATTAACCATATAGTATGAATAGACTAGAGGACATTGTAAAAGCATAATTAGTTATGTAAGGGTTAATGCTAAAATATAAGGTTACTTTTATTCCCTAAACATGTATAAAACACATTTTATGAGATTATTTCAAATAATAATCACCTTATCTTTGAATTAAATGATTTTTTGACCTTTTAATATCGATATTAAGTTTTTAATAAAATAATGTTTTCAAACTTTCCTAAAGAGCCTCTCCTCCCCATTATAAAAAGCCATCACCTCTAACCCTTAATCACACCTCTCAAGACCCCTCAGATCATCTTTAATCTTCCCAAATAAGCTCCCAACATCCCTCTATTCCACCTAGTAACCTTAACTTCGGCAAAGGCACTGTAATAAAGCTTTTGGTTCAAACCAAAGGGAGTTACCCAATTTGAAGGTAATGTCTTCTCTCAAGTTCATTTCTTTTATATTCCTTCCCCAACCCCCTATACTCTCATTATTACATTATTTTATAACAAAAACAATATCTTAAATATACTGGTATTTTTTTAAGATAATAATTCTAAATACACTTCCACAAACCTCCATCTAATTGATACAATCATATGGTTTCTGTGGACGGCAAACTATTGCCTCACGAAATGATGATTGTTCAATTATCTCCTACCAGCTCTTATAAAGGCCATTATGATGGAACTATAACAATATATGATTTTTTGTATATTTATTTTATCTCTATTTTTCTTAAATTATTATTTAGAATATACATTTTTGATTTTCATGTTGAATAAATACAATAATTTCATTTAAGGAAGTGCGGATTACCGCCCTCTCAAAGTGATATGACTCGTTCATACCATACATGGAACGTATAAAGGTGAGTGTTAATGAAATTATGTAATGTATATAAAATATTATATTATACTAGAATAATATTATACCTTTGTATCATTTGGTTTTAATTCCATTACAAATGACAAAAATGAAATGAAATTAGCGTTAATGTGTACGTACAGCTTACCGTCTCTATGAACAGTGCATTTCATTTTCATATATCCATATGATCTGGACTATTCTAAATAAATATATATAGTATATATATGATATATATGATATTTAATTAATGAATAAAAATATGTAGATAATTGACTTTTGACCACATAGGCAATTTCTAAATATAACAAGTTCATTTTTTACTAAACTTCTGAACATTCACAAAATGTACGATATGAACTAAAATAATTAAATAAATGTTGTAGTATGGTAATACATGATATAAAATTAATAATAAACTTTAAAAGTTTCTGAATCAAGTATAAATTAAATAATTTTAATTATTCCAGAATAACAAGGAACATATGTGAGGAGTCGAACTAAAGGTAAGGGAACTCCTTAACGCAATTTCCAATCTTTTCGTTAGAATTATACTTCTTGATTATGTCATATTATAATTACATGAGAAATAAATTTTTCTATCCTATATTTTATTTATAATTTATTTATGTTTACTTATATTAAATACATATAATATATCTATTTAATTTACAAAATGATCTTTCTAAGGGAACCTTTCACCCTTCTCTTTTAATAAAAGAATTCTTCTTTGTTATGTCTATCAATTTACATTTTCTTATATTGGGATATGTTCTTCTATATATTTATTTCTGTATATTTGATATCATGAGAGACCATTTTCTCTCCCATCAACTCATTTTCTAAATTTTAATGTGAAGATGTTAGGCTTCTGAATTTTTGTAAAGGAATACGTCTCAATCTCTTCTCATTGAGGAATATCTTGGTATTTTGTGCCTTTATTATCCTAAACAGTGTATATACTTCCCATTGACATATTATATCATGAATATCCTTATTATCATGATATTATAAGTTTTTTTATTGTTATTCTTTAACATTTTTATTCAAGTATTTTATCATGTGGTAACAAACTCTTTAACTAAAACATTGTTTTAAATGTTTTAAATATATAATTTTCAAAATATTTATCATTAATGTCCTTGTTTTAAATATGTTTTTAAGGATTAATTTATATTTAAATTAATGTTTTAAAATGTTAATTCCTATAAAAGTTTCAAAGTGTTATGGTACACTTTGATTAAAAAATATCTTTTATAAATGATTCAAATGGTTTTCAAAAGGAATCATTTCCCTAAGAAGCGTTTTACTGAACGAAAAAGGGAATGTTTATTTTTTTCGTACGTGGTGAGAATGAACATTCCACCACTGTGATAATTATTTTATATTTGGATTCCATAACAATCTATAATGTTTTTAAAAGGAAAATAAATACCATAAACACTTTTTACGTATTTTGGTATTGAAAATGGTTTTGAGAATGGATTGAATATGTAAATATATTGAAATGTTAAATTGTTATTACAATATTGAAATGTTATCTTTTATTTATTATTGTAAATTTGTTACAAATATGATATGGTTATTGGGAATTGTTTATATATACGGGTGGTTTTGTGATAATCCTAGGGTGGGTGAGCCCGATATAGCACTCCAATGCATTGTGTAACGTGACAGAGGTAAACATTAATGTTTCTCCTAAGAGATTTATGTAATATATTGTGATAGGTATTTCAAATTTAAATTCCTAAGTAGGTGTGAAATTTACAATTTAAGGATGATATGGATGCCACAAGTTACCGTTATGATTTCTATGTGATATTCATAAATCTTATGATTTCATGATGTGTGTTAAAGATGTTATGTTTTGTATGTATTGATGGACTAATGATTTATTTATTTATTTTATAACCCTTAGTGATATTTTTATGTTCATACCAATTTTTTGAAATGATTTTCACAAGGTATAAGGAAGTGTAAGAAAAAGGATAAATTCAAGAATATTTATATCAAGAAAATATATCTTCTTTTATTTTAAGAGTTTTTATTTATTGAAAAAATGGATACTAAGTAGAAGTCTCTAATTTGTAATATTTGAGATGTAATGTAATATTTTTGGCTTAATTATCTAAAATTATAAATCCGAAAAGATCCTCAATGTAAATTATCAACTTATTTCAAGATTATGTATTGTTTAACGTTGGGCCTTATAAAATTATTCGATGGTGTTTCATTGCTATGTTTTGATTTTAAAAGTTATTTGTATTCCTTGGTTTCTAAAACAATTCTAATGTGGGGATTTTTTATCCGAGGATATATATTAGGGATATTGTTGAGTTTATGAAGAATAATAATTTTTAAAGTGAAGAATAGTTAATGTGGATATGGTTAATATATTTTATTTTTTGAAAATTCATAAATCATGTTAAGCTTAGAACCCATGGTTTGAGGTGAACCACTATTTTATGATTCTTCATTCAGGTTTGGAGTGGTTTGGATAGATTTTTGTAATAGTTTGGAGGAATAAAGATGTGGGAAATTGAAATTTCTCTATAAAATTTTTTTCACACTGTGAAGGGTTATTCCTACCATTAATTTTATCTAGGAAGTGGTTGTGATCATTATTTAGGGTGTGAATGGTTTTCTTGGTAGATCCATTAAAAACATGAAAGTTTGTCTACCATGTGAACTAGATTCTTGGGATTATAAGTTATGGTGATTCTGATTTTGATTTATGTGTCCTCTCAAGTATTAATGACATGGATATTTTTATCATGTTGCGAATTAGGATGGTTCCATCCTGATTTATAATTCTCATGCTCCTTTTATATCTCATTATTTTCATTATCTTCCTATCAACTCCTAGGATTCTTCTAATAGAGTTCCAAAATTTTTCATCATTAAGACCTTTTTATAAATAAATCATTTATCATTTGACATTAGGAATAAAATAAGAATAAAAGGAAGATATTATATCAATAGTATCATTGGAGGGTTATTGTATCAAACGTATCTATGGTATGAGGTTTTCCCTATTTTTACTTTGAATGGAACATAAAGCCTCTAAGGAATATTTTAAAGAATTATCTTCTAATTTTAAATGGTTTTACCATGCTGAGAGTCTGTTAAAGTTTCCTTTAATATTTATATTTTAAAATAGCTTTATGGGTGTTAACCACCACGTGTTTGGTAAATTTTCTAGAACGGTTTTATGAAAATATAGATGGGTTTTATACATTTTCTTTCTATAATTGGGTTTGGAGTTTCAACTAGAAAGGCACATGGTTTGTGTGTGTTCATGGTTTTTGTTTTATTTTTTCTTTTTGAAACTTACTTGATGATCAGTTCCTACGGTAAAAAAACACTAATGATTTCCATAAAGCAATGTCTTGGTAGAGGACATATTATCACTCGTGAGCATTGGAATTTTATTTTTCATGCATGGGGGTGTGTGTGTGTGTACTTGTGTGAACATGAAAAATTAAGAAAAGATGAAATTATTAAACTATATCTACATCCAAAAAGGGGGAAATCACATTTTTTTAAACAATTTATAGAAAACTTGTTCGTCTATTGTACTGAATATTTTGAAAATTTGTTTATCATCTTTTGATATTACTCATTCTTATTTAATATTACAATGAGATAAATCTTTTCTATTTTTAGTGGAATATTGTAAAATTATCTTAGAGGATTCTAACCAGGTATGATTACTCACCCCCTTTATATGAACTTTTTTGAATATGTAGATTTTATTTCCATGATTTAGGAAAGATGTAGTTTTATTACTTCTCTAGTGGTTCTATTAGAGGTATTTTCTATATTTTTCAGAGAGGGATCTTGTATTGATTCTTGTATTATTATTTATTGGTCCTAGTTTGGTGCTTAATCCTTTTACTTGTTTGTAATTTTAGTGTTCTTTTTTATAATTTTTCATTGTTACTCTGATATTTACTTTGATTCATTATTTAATGATTTTCTTTGATACATTTATTATTTTTATGATATTTTCAATCATCATTTATTGAAATTCCATTATTTTTATTTATTTATGTTTTATCATGTGGTTGTATTTTGTGTTCCTATGTGTGTAAAAAGGATAAATCATTCCCCCCTTATAATCATGTGTTTAAAACATTGGAATTTATTTCCATACTTCGGTGTTCATAAAAAGTCACATATAGTTAGTATAACCTCTAAACCTGTATAAGTTACTTGGTTGGGCTAAGATGTTACAAATGGTATTATTATTATTTTGATCTTAGAGTTGGGATGGTTGCAAGAAGATATGATACATAGAGACTTTAAATTTATAACAAAAAATTTATACATAGATTTTTATGTTGAATTTCAAGTTACCAGGGTAGTCTGCGTATAAAAAGGTATCCTAACACACTTCCAGGTGTGCCATTAACACACATTCATTGGATTAACAGGTGAGCGATATGTATCATGCATTTTTAATGATACTTACCAGCAGGAATGTATTTTCACATGGTAATTCGATATTGATATTTTGATATTGTAATATTTTATATGATATATAAAAAATATCCATAAGGAGTTGAATAGTTAAATGAATATTTTTTATATTGATTTGAAGAAAAAAACTACCAATAAGAGGAATAAGAAACATGTGAGAGGGAGTAGATGAGATCGTGGTTGCACCTGAACCATAGGTGAACTAGGTTTCTGCTCCAATTATCATGAAATCCTTTCAGGATACTGGACATAGGACTATGTAACATCACTAAGTGAATCAATCAGTATAATTTATAAATCATAACCCGTAAATGTTTCATGGTGATTCTGGACCTGAGAAATAATAGTAATGGCTAAGGAGTATTGCCAAATTTTTTAAACTAAGACATCATTATCACCTGGTTTTATGCATAATTAAGTGTAGGTATTTATGTGTATGTGTATGTGAATGTGTATGTCATTTGTATGGGTATGTTCATAAGGATGTGCATGTGGATGTGGATGTGGATGTGAATGTGGATGTGGATGTGGATGTATACGTTTAGGTGTATGTGCATGTGTATGTGTATGTGTATGTGTATGTGGATATGTATGTGTATGTGTATGTGTATATGCATGTGTATGTGTATGTGTATGTGTATGTGTATGTGTATGTGTATGTGTATGTGCATGTGTGTGTGAACGTGTATGTGTATGTGTAGGTGTATGTGTATGTGTATGTGTATGTTTCTGTGTATGTGTATGTGTATGTGTATGTGTTTGTGTATGTGTATGTGTGTGTGTATGTGTATGTGTCTATGTGTGTGTGTATGTGTATGTGTATGTGTATGTGTATTTGTATGTGTTTGTGTCTGTGTCTGTGTATGTGTATGTGTATGTGTATGTGTATGTGTATATGTATGTGTATGTGTATGTGTATGTGTATGTGAATGTGTATGTGTATGTTTATGTGTATGTGTATGTGTATGTGTATGTGTATGTGTATGTGTATGTGTATGTGTTTGTGTATGTGTATGTGTATGTGTATGTGTCTGTGTCTGTGTATGTGTATGTGTATGTGTATGTCTAGGTGTATGTGTCTGTGTATGTGTATGTGTATGTGTATGTGTATGTGTTTGTGTTTGTGTTTGTGTATGTGTATATGTATGTGTATGTGTATGTGTCTGTGATGTGTATGGGTATGTTCATAAGGATATGCATGTGGATGTGGATGTGTATGTTAGGTGTATGTGCATGTGTATGAGTATCTGTATGTGTATGTGTATGTGTATGTGTATGTGTATTTGTGGGAGTATGTGTATGTGTAGTTGTATGTGTATGTGTAGGTGTATGTGTATGTGTAGGTGTATGTGTATGTGTACATGTATGTGTATGTGTATGTGTATGTGTATGTGTATGTGTATGTGTATGTGTATGTGTATGTGTATGTGTATGTGTACGTGTATGTGTAGGTGTATGTGTATGTGTAGGTGTAGGTGTATGTGTATGTGTATATGTATGTGAATGTGTATGTGTAGGTGTATGTGTAGGTGTATGTGTATGTGTATGTGTAGGTGTATGTGTATGTGTACGTGTATGTGTATGTGTATGTGTATGTGTATGTGTATGTGTATGTGTATGTGTAGGTGTTGGTGTATGTGTATGTGTAGTTGTATGTGTATGTCTTTGTTGAGGTGTATGTGTATGTGTACGCATATGTGTATGTGCACAAGTATGTGTATGTTTAGGTGTATCTGTATGTGTACGTGTATGTGTACAGGTATGTGTATGTGTATGTGTATGTGTATGTGTATGTGTATGTGTATGTGTATGTGTATGTGTAAGTGTATGTGTATGTGTATGTGTATGTGTATGTGTATGTGTATGTGTATGTGTATGTGTATGTGTACGTGTATGTGTATGTGTATGTGTATGTGTATGTGTCTGTGATGTGTATGGGTATGTTCATAAGGATGTGCATGTGGATGTGTATGTGGATGTGGATGTGGATGTGTATGTTTAGGTGTATGTGCATGTGCATGTGTATGTGTATGTGTATGTGTATGTGTATGTGTATTTGTGAGAGTATGTGTATGTGTAGTTGTATGTGTATGTGTAGGTGTATGTGTATGTGTAGGTGTATGTGTATGTGTACGTGTATGTGTATGTGTATGTGTATGTGTATGTGTATGTGTATGTGTATGTGTATGTGTATGTGTATGTGTATGTGTAGGTGTATGTGTATGTGGAGGTGTAGGTGTATGTGTATGTGTATATGTATGTGAATGTGTATGTGTAGGTGTATGTGTAGGTGTATGTGTATGTGTATGTGTAGGTGTATGTGTATGTGTACGTGTATGTGTATGTGTATGTGTATGTGAATGTGTATGTGTATGTGTATGTGTAGGTGTTGGTGTATGTGTATGTGTATGTGCAGTTGTATGTGTATGTCTTTGTTGAGGTGTATGTGTATGTGTACGCGTATGTGTATGTGTACAAGTATGTGTATGTTTAGGTGTATCTGTATGTGTACGTGTATGTGTACGGGTATGCGTATGTGTATGGGTATGTGTATGTGTATGTGTATAGGTATGTGTATGTGTATGTGTATGTGTATGTGTATGTGTATGTGTATGCGTATGCGTATGTGTATGCGTATGTGTATGTGCATGTAGATGTGCACATTGATGTCCATGGGGATGTGCATATGGATGTGTATGTGGATGTGCAAGCGTATGTGTACGTGTATGTGTATGTATATATAGATGTGCATGTGTATGTGTATGTGAACGTGTATGTGTATGTGTAGGTGTAGGTGTATGTGTATGTGTATGTTTACGTGTAGGTGTATGTGTATGTGTATGTGTATGTGTACGTGTGTATGTGTATGTGTATGTGTATGTGTATGTGTATGTGTATGTGTATGTGTAGGTGTAGGTGTATGTGTATGTGTATGTGTATGTGTATGTGTATTTTTAAGTGTATGTGTTTGTGTATGTTAATGTGTGTGTGTGTGTGTGTGTACGTGTATGTGTATGTGTATGTGTATGCGTATGTGTCTGTGTAGGTGCAGGTTTATGTGTAAGTGTATGTCTACGTGTATGTGTAGGTGTATGTGTATGTGTATGAGTACGTGTATGTGTATGTGTATGTGTATGTGTATGTGTATGTGTATGTGTATGTGTATGTGTATGTGTATGTGTATGGGTATGTGTATGTACAGGTGTAGGTGTAGGTGTAGGTGTTTGTGTATCCGTATGTATATGTGTATGTGTATGTTTATGTTTACGTGTATGTGTATGTATAGATGTAGGTGTATGTGTATCTGTATCTGTATCTATATGTGTATGTGTATGTGTATGTGTATATGTATATGTATGTGTATGTGTATGTGTATGTGTATGTGTATGTGTATGTGTATGGGTATTTCTATATGTCTATGTGTATTTTTATATGTGTATGTGTATCTATATTTATGATTACAGAAAACTATGTGTATGTTTGGGTGTTTGTGAATGTCTATTTTTTGTCTATGCAGTTTGTGTATGTATGCATATGTATGTGTATGTATGTTCATGCCCATGTTTTTAATTGTATGTATATGTATGTGTAAATATACATGTATGTGTATGTATATCCATGTTGGTGTATGTGTATGTATTTATGTATGTATATATGTTTATATGTAGGTGTATGTATATATACATGTATATATGTGTGTATGTATGTGTGTATGTGTACGTTTATTTATTCATTTAAGATTGTTTATTCATTTTTAATATTTGTAAAAAAATTATATTTTCCATGAAATAAGATTTGATTTTAAAAATATATTTGAATTATAAATATTTTTTATAAATGAAGAATTAGTTAAAAAATATATTTATAAAGATTATAAAATTGAATTTAAGAATGGAGAATATAAATTTACAAATTGAATTATTTTAAAAGAAAATATTTTTTTAAAATTATACTTTTTTAAATTTTTTTGAATATATTAAAATATGAAAAATATGAAAATGATGATATACATGTGTACCAACGTTAAAATTATGGGTGATATAATTTAAATGAAATTAATAAAATTTTAAAGTCAATAACGTTACACATTTATTCATAAAAGAATTATGATATTTAATATTATTAAATAGAAATTATATTAATTTTCATTTATAAAATAAAAATTTAATGAAATTATTCATTTTGAATTTACATCTTAAATTTAGTATTTTCAGTTATAACAAATTACTATTTTGATTTATAAAATTTTGAAATTATAAAATATATGAATAAACAAAATTATTTAAAAAAGAAATTGTAATTGGACAAAAAAATGGTGAAATGAAAATATGAAAAAACGAAACGAGGATACATGTGGGGAGCGGATCGACCCAATTTTTGGGGAAATCAAATTGAGGTCTCACTGAGCACTCATGGAGCTGAAGTCGAGTAGATCGAACACAAATGGAGGGTATTGACCACCAGACGAAGAGCTTAAGTGAGATCAAGCTTAACCGAAGGGTGTTGGGTTCTGGTGAAGTAGTTGTACTTTGCATCAGCCTTCGAGGAGTCCATGTGACGTCTGACTTCTTGGAGGTTCAACCGTGTAGTGATTTTGAACACAGATCATCTTCTCCCTCTTGTGTAATGATTTTCAAATCTATGAGGTTGGTGAGAATTTTAATTTATATACATCATGATCTTTTTTTAAAGAATCACTGTCAGGTTTACAGTGTTATGGTCGTTGTCTTCATCCAAAAAATATTGTGGCCGACGTCGACTACCATTTATTGGGTCTAGATTTCTCTTCCTTCTTATATCCTTGTTTTAAACTGTTGTTTGACATGATGTTGATTTTAAATTCCTCGAAATCATTTTGCCAACTTTTCTATAGATTTATCTCAAAATTAAAAAGCTTCATGGAGAAACATGATTTACATTAATGAAATACTAACATCATACACAGTGCGATGTTTTTGGATTGCTGATTTCTATCCCATTGAAAAATATATAAATATATTTTCAATCTGAGATTATTATTTCTTGAAAAATATTATATTTGAAAACCTTATTTTGAAAAATAAATATTACTCTTGATTCTCCAACTGATTTTATATGATTATGTAGCTATTTTTTAAACAGTATATTTGATATTATAAATTTTTGATCTTCGTCATCCTTTTTTCCTATTATGGAGTGTTTCAGACCTGTTTGTGTGTTACATGACCTGTTTCACATATTTCTATTTCACAACCTGTGTGAGAGAAAAAAGAGAGGAAGGGAGCTAAATGACACAATAGAATATTATTCATTGGTCCTTCTTAGTGTGTCTAAGATTTCACAGTTCTATTTATCTTCTAGTAGTAAGATCCCTTCAAGGCAAGGGAGATTTTTCAATTATTTATTCTCAAATTCTGATTTTTATTATCAAATTAGTGAGGGATGTTTCTATTTTTAAATATATCAAAATTTTGTTTTAATATGAATTTGTGTTATTTATTTTTTATGGGAGATGTTTCGAAATTTTAAACATCTATTTATTTTCTAAAAACCCTATATATATTTATATTATGTAAGGGAAATTATATTTTGAAAATTATTCTTAAATGCTCTTTTAAATATAAGTAATAATTTTTTTCATTAAAATTATAAAATCTATGTTTATGAAAATATATTTTATCTTAATGAGGAAATTTATTACTTATAAATCCTTAATTTAAAAAGATAATTACTGAAAAGAAGTAATTAATTTTCTTTTTACTCATTTAATTTCAAAATCAAATATGATGAAAAGGTATTGGGTTTTAAAATTAAAAATTTAAAATAATTATTTTACGTAAAATTTATTTAAATAATATATATATGGAATAATATTGTTATAATTGTCTTCTAATTATAAATTTATGTATAAATATTATTTTGAAAAGATACTTGTCTATTTCATGGTAGCAAGGAATATTAAAGAATATTTTTATAAATTTAAATTTTATGTGAATTCAAATCATGGATGTTTTAAAATAATATCCACATGTACATGAATTATACATATCAGTAACATTCCATGAATCTATAAAAATATTATGTTTTTAATTAAAATTTTACGGTATTCTTTCAAAGTTATTAAATTCATGGATTTCTCCAAGCAATAAAATATTTTTTTAAATGGTTTTTGAAAAACTATGGACTATATAACATTATAGTCTCTACAGAAAATAATTCAAGTAAATTATGAATGGTTTTTAATGTTTTTGATGGGTTATTTGTTAGAAATATGAATCTTTAAAAAAAATATTAAAATTGAAATTGGCACTTGCATGACAATGGAAATGTTAAAGGGTGGTGGAGTGAACTCACTCACTCAAAGGGAAGATATCCTATAAGTGATACTACAAAGTTACGTAATCAGTTTTATAAGATCTATCGAGTATAATTTTAATCTATAAATGTAATCTAAATAATTTATTTTTCACTTTTTACAAAAGTGTGAAGTAAATGTTTTCTTTTCATATATATGGAATGAATGGATTTTCAAACTATCATATTAATTATTTGATTTGATTCATATATTACAATTTTCATTGGTTATTTTCATTGAAATTTATTTTGTCAATTATTTGGGAATTTTATGGAAACATGTTATCAAAGGAAAATGATATTTTATCATGTTTTCAAGAAAAAATGTTTGAATGATCCTTCAAAAGAGTTTTTCATCTATTTCTACATCCTTTATGGATTTTTATGCTTTACTAGTGAGATGATCCACTGATTCCATATTTTTTATTTATTTATATGGTTTATTATTATGAATATAACATATTTACAAAATCCATTAAGAAACTGTGTTGTTGGATAAGTGGTAACCACCCCTATGAGTTAGCATCATGTTTGGGGTTCTAATCCTAGCTTCCCAACATTTGGGGATTTATTGGACATGAGAACTCTGGTGTTGTGATTTTAAATTCACGATGGATGGAAAGAGGTTACAGGTCATCCAATGATGCTCTATCGTAGTACTACTACGAGAAGATGGTATTAGGAGGTGGGTTGTCCACTGACCGGATGAAAATGGTTCTACTAGATGGCGATAACTGGGAAGAGGTGATGGATTTCATTCTTTTTGGTGTGTTTCACTAGCGATGGTATAATGTGGACCATATACGTGGATGGTGGCTGTCAAGGGGCATTGAGGCTCAGTGTAGCTATTTCAATGGTGGTTCACATGCAGTTGTGGCCCGGTGGTGGTGATGCACATGGCCCAGTGAATGGTTAGGGTATTTAGCCTATTGAGAAGTGTGATTGCTTCTTGTGACTTTGGGTCGGTTTGGAATTACATAGGTTCTATGTCAGTAAGATTGTTTGTGATGGGTTTCGTACCCACTAGGCCTACAGTTGACGTTATGGGTTCTCAGTTCCTAGAATAATAATAGGTTATTATTTGGTTTAATAATAAAAGTGTCGGTTCCTCCCTAACTGTTAAAAAGAAAAATAAATTAATTTTCCATAGGTAATACTATAATTATATTATTAATTTTTTTGACCTTGTGGAACACATTTATATTTTTTCCTTATGTGAAGTTTTATATTGGAATTTTATAGCACGCTAATGCATTGGGTAAATCCTTATATATCTTGAGATAATTATGGGAAATGAGTTGATTTGATCAATCCACTATCTGAAACATATAAGGAGGCATAATCAACTATGATATCAGGATTAAGTGGTGAAGTTTATTCCACTATGATAGGATTATATTAGTAGTTATACTTGAAATATGATATGGTTTATATGCCTATGGTGGTTCCAAACTACTTTGAAATGTTAATATTCTTATGATTTGAACTCATGGATCAAGATTTAGTTTTTTTAATTCTTCCTCATTTTTGTGACATAGTAATGTTTTATGTCATGTCTCATGATTATTATCTATGAATTATTATTTATGATTTTATATTGAAAATCATAGGTTATAATACCCTTATGGTCATGACATAATTATATATGATGACTGATTAATATCTCACATGCTTACTCTTACTGAGAATTTTAGATCACTCTTATTTGTGTTTTAATTTTTCCGCAGGCTATGAATAAGGGTACTAAGTATAACAAGTCTAAAAGGGAACATTATGTAAATAAATATTATTTAAATAATGAATAATTTACTTAAATATTATTTTCATGTATCTAGTCTCTATGTACAATAAAATTTATGATTCTCATTAATATTTATTGTTATATCTATTGAATATTCATCAAAAAGATGTAATATAAATAAATGTTTTTTTTGGGTTCATTATATCATGATCACGATCAGAGGATATAGTGAAAAGTTATAAGTATCTATAGTTATAGAGAAGATATTGTGAATCATAGCTGACAAATTGGATGAAAAACTTTTCAATTTAGTGGATAAATATTCAAGTTATGTTCCTATTGATGAAAAACTAATGAATCCAAAAATATGGGAAAGTCTAAAAATGATATTTCATTTTAGTCAATCAGAAATATTATTTATAACAATAAGGTTGATTATTAGATGCTGGTTATTCGGATTCAAATACAAATTTGGATACGTTATTTGATAAAATGATGTCTCTTATCTCTATAAGTGTGTTAAGAGTAAATGTAATGTTAAAAGGAAAGATTACACTAAAACATTTCATGTATAACACATTAAAAATCTTGGTTTAAATTTTCCATGATTGAAATAATGAGTACCTAGTGATGTTAGGGAAAAAATGTCACAAAGAATTTTTAAGAATAAATAATAAATGAATGATAAATCAGAAATAAATTGAAGTTATTTCCATAAAAATAAAACAATAAACTTATTTTCTAAGTATAAGTAAAATGATGGAACATAATATTTAGAGGAATTTGAAACTTTTAAGGATGAATATATTGAAAAACTTTTTATTCTTATGGTGAATGATGGAAAACACCCTAGTGATGAAAGAATTATTTTTTTAAGTGAATAAAAATATAATTATATGTAATTTATAATAAAAATAGAAATCAATTAGTGTATCTAAAATACCTCTATGTTCGATAAGGAGATCAAAAACATAAATAATACAAATTAATCTTATATCAGTAATAAATTTTTTCATGAAAAAGTACAATCAAAATTAAAGAAATAAATTATTCATATAAAGAGATTTATTGATGAATATAAGACCTCAAACATTAATATTGATATAAAATAATGGATAATGATAATTTTCTTGATCATATTTCATAACAAATTTTCAAAGAAAACAAAAAACTGAACAATTACATATTTCATTTTAAAGCTTCTAGTCAAGAAGTTGGGGCATGTTCAAAAAAGAAATATATTTTTGAAGAACCACAAAACCCACTCTCAAAGGGAGATAAAATTTCTAAAAATATTGGAAAAAGGTATGATAGTATTAATAAATTTATGATGGATATGTTTTTGAAAAAATCAAATGACTCTAAAAAATCATGAAAATTTGGGTTCTATAACTTTAAGTAAAAATATGTTATAATTAGTGATTAAAAAATATTGAAATTAATTCTATATTGATGGAGAATTCTGTGGGATTCTACAATAATTTTGGTTCACAAATAAGATCCAAAATTAATGACTCAAGGCTAGAAGGAATATAGGTGTCCATACATGTACAACAATTTATTCACAATAAGTAAGTATTCTTTTTATATACTTTTTTGGTATTTTAGAGAATTTTAAAATTTTAAAAATATTTATTCTTTTAAATATCATTTTAATATAATTATTATATGTATTTTTAGTTGAGTTTAGATGGGGAGGCATCCCTCTTATATAAATAATGTTCATAAATAGAGTCAAAATTCTATAGAGAAACTTCAAAACATGTTCGATGTTCTTGAAGAGGTATGTTAAATATGTGACTATCCCAATAACCATGAAAATAATTACTTTATCCTTTTACCATCCCAACAAAATATGAATTAAAATAATCAAACACCTTATAAAAATAGGAGTAATAGTAATTACAAATATTAGATTTTTTAATTTTCACATAAAAATCAGTAAAAGAATATCCATGGATCTTGGACAGTGGATGCTCCTCTAATAGATAGAAGATATTAATATATTAAAAATATTGAGAAGTGAGAAAAAATATATAATACATTAAATGATTTTTTATCACATAAAATTATAGGTATTTTTTAAACAATCATATAAGAAAGCATGATTGGATTAAAGGGCACATTATTTATTGATGGGTGAAATATAATATAATTAATGTATCTTGAATCCATGCTGAAGTACATGAATAGTTATTTTAGAAAAATGAATATTTTTAGATGAATTTAGAAGATATATGTGTTGTTATGAGAAGAAAATATATATAAAAAACTTGTTTTGTGTTTTTGAAGTTGTGGAGAAGAATATTCCATCATTGAGTGACAAGAATGATATTGTGAATCTAATAGATATTTTCACTATAAAAAGGGTGAAAAATATTATTTACTAAATAAACGGGATGAATAAGTTATCTATATATGAATATGTTATAAAAATAATGGTATGTAAGATGTTACTATATCAATATAGTAGTATAAATGTTGTAAAAATGAGTAAGTCATGATAAGAAAAAAGAATAATGTTTCAAAATGTTATATTGATAAATTTTAGAAGATGATGTGTACTCCTAATAAACCATGGGAGTATATGAATAACATAGATAACCAATGTGATTTTATATTAAAGAGGGGGTTGATTTTGTAATGTCCCAAACTTTTGAATAATATTTTGTTTCTAGAAAATGTATGTTTTACTATGTCATAATCAATAAAAAATTATATGTATAAATGAAATGTGACCATAGAGTTTTGAAAATTGGTAAATATGATTTTTTGAAACAAAAATAATTTCTAATGTTATAATTTTTGTTTATATATAGGAATGATAATGGATAATTAATTCTGAAATAAGAGCCAATGGTCTAATCTAGTAGACTCGGACCATATGAAGCCCATTTGTTAGAGATTGGGAAAAAGTTAGCATCACTGGGATTTTCTATGGACCACTTTAATGAATAGATTCAATATGGTAAGCTTGAATGCAATCACTTATAGTAGAAGTTCATGTTAGTAGAGATTACCAATCAGGCAATGTTATCTGAGCCACCCCAAGAGTCCATCACCCCTTCACACCTTACTCTTAGATCCTATGTGGGTGTTATAAGGATTTCTGTAACCCGACCTTAATTACTTGTGTAATCCCATTGTATAAATAAAATTTTTGTGTCACCATTTACATTTTAATATTATCATTTCTTAATAAAATATATCTCCAATTGAGACAAATTTGAGACATTTATTTTAGAAGTAAAACATCTGTACTTTTCAGAGATTTAATATACTTAGAGAATTATTGTGGTCAAATAAACATCATTTTGGAATTCGAAATGTCAAAATTAATCTCAAGTAAAATTATGGTAGTTTTCTAAAATGTATCAATTTTTGATGAATAATATTTTTTTATGAATAGTATTGGATGAATAGTATTTTTTAAGGAATAATGTTTGATGAATAGTGTTTTTTATGAAGAGTAAAAAATTTATTTTTAATGAATTATTAAATGATTAATTCTGTGAAATGATTTCTGAAAAATAGACATATGAGTGAATAGTTTCTTTTGAATAATAATGTTACCCTTATGAAAACTAAGATGACTAATGTAATAGTAAACTCATCTAAAAATGTTTAAATATATTTTATACATCTTAAATAGTAATGTGATATAACTATATCATAGTATAAGTAATTAAATGTTTTAGAAAATATTAGGTAATCATTAATATTTTATTTATTTAATTTAAATTAAAATGAAATACATTTTTATAAAATGGAGTTCATTTTTGTATTCTACACATTGAAAAATGGTTATTGTGGTTTGTTTGGGATTTTTTTTGAAATAGTTTCAATTGCGATGAATATTAAAAATACAGTTTTGAGTTTTTAGAATGTTTAAGGACATCATAACTATGTCATAATGATGTAATGTGTAAGAGAAGATGTTGGTAGACTCTTGTGGATTGACATATGATATGAGGTGTCCCAAGTGGCCAATACCATGGGAAAATACAATGGGCAAGCCCATGGTTTTACAATTACCACTAATGAGGTGTCCATCAAAATTAACAAAAAACTTCCTCTCTTTTAAAATAAATAACCACACATTATTTAATTTATCTTCATTCTAAATTCTCCCTTCATTAAGTTCTACTAGTTATACCTCCCAAGGAGTCCTCCCAATGTCATGATCTGTCCCCTGAGACCCGTGTCGTGACATCCCAAGCCCGCCTCCCTTAGACCAAGGGTTGGCGACTTGCGCCGAAAAGCAATACCCCATAAGTGGGGGGAATTTTTTCTAGTACATGTATGCACGCACCCGTATGCAAACAAAAGATGAAACTGAAAACACTATGTAAACCTGGATGTAATCCACTAAATAGACACACTTAGAGTAAGGTAAAAAACTAAAAGAAAATGGGGCCGAATACAAGACCAAATGAGAAGGGAAAGTACAATCTTCTGGATCTCATATGTCGGAAACCCTACTTGAAGGGTAGTTATAGTAAGATTTCTGAATGTTGCTAAAGCGTACCACATCTGCTGGGTCACCCTAGAGCACCCTTGTCTCCTGTCCCCCAAAGAATCCTTCAAATTTTTCGGTCATCTGCACAAGACATGACACGTGCGGGTGAAGACCATGTAGGGGTGAGTAAAACAATACTTAGTAGGGTCCCCAAACTAAAAAGGTATCACTATGAAATAAACCAAAAACTAATAACATGATGAATACCATAAAGTAATCACTAAGAAATATACCCCATAGACTACCAAAGAGATACATGAAGTGTATCCTCTATGAAGTTTAATCAATAGTGTCACTAGAGTCACCTCACCCCAAGTATAGGTCTATGGTGCATAAACTGGATTTTTGCAAGAATCCATGGTACAATCAAGTATTAACACACAATGTTTATGTAAAACACAAAGTGTTGGTAACACATTGAGTGGTGATAACACCTGGTGTTTAGGTACCACACAAAGTGTCAGTAACACATAGAGTGTCGTCAAAGACTAAAGGACTCATGCCCTGGTGGGACAGGGGAGTAATTTATCAGTCTAGGTAAGACACACAATATAGATAATACATACAATATAGGTAATACATAGAGTCTAGGTAAGACACACCGCCTAAGTAAGACACACCATCTAGGTCGCAGCCAGCCATACGATTTCTTCCTTAGCATGCTCATTTTGAGAGAACCTACACTTTATGTAAAAAGGCCATAAGTCATCTTCCACAAAAAACCACTTAGAGTATCTCAAAATGAATACCACTTTTTGAGGGTCCCCTACTGCAAATAGATCATCGAACAAACACACGGTTTCAAAGTAATAGGTGATTTATTGGAAAGGGATTGGTCAGGTCTTTGATCTGTCAAACTCAATCGGGCCAACCCAACCCAACCCTGCCCAGGATCCACCGACCTGACCCACCAGGCCGACCCAACTTACTGCGACGACCCGATCCTCAAGCCCCATCCTAGTCCACTGAGCCGCCAGGGACAGCCTGGGTTCTTCTGCATGGCCCGCTGGAGTGAGCCAGTTTGTTCCACCTGGAACATGGTAGCTGTCGTGTCCCCTCCACAACACATGATCGACCAATGATCCGACTGCAACTCTCGCATGTGGTCTATGGGATAGAGTGACACCTAGTCTGATGAACCAATAGGCCACTTCATCGGTCCTCTCCATCGTGGCCGCACCACCGTAGGCTTGTCCTCCATGACCACAAAAATGTAGTCTCCTCTTCCATGAGTTGTCGAGCGGGAGTCCTACCACTAGGTAGCCTCACCGCTGCGTGCCACTTTCGGTGCCTCCCCTGCGAATCCTCCTTCTGCAGGCCGCCATCTTCGTTGTGGAATTCCATGTTTTGAACCGAAGGGGCACCATGATCTGCAGGTAACCAAACTGTCACTTATGGGATTCAAACCATCTTGTTGTCACTTGAGGGGTCCATCCTTGTTTGGGATCACCTGGAAAATTCATGGCATGAACATGTGTGTTCACCAATGAAGAACTTATGAATGAGATAAATAAGAATCATAAGAACACCCCTTAGAACGACCCATACCATTGTTCATGTTGTCATTAGTTCGTTCATGTTATCAGGATCATAATGGATGAGATGATAATCACATATTATCTAATTCAAATTTAATCACAAACAACAAAAGGAGAATCCCCAAGATCCAATCCCCTATTTAATCCTCGCAAGATATATCCCAACCCGAAAGAATGATCAACCTGTAGATCAACCTATTAGTGGGTTGATCCACATTCATCGTTTTGAAAAGAAGAACGAGGAATGAGAAATCACACAAAAATAAACCCACTACCTGGGATTGGATTGTCCACAATTGTGAGATACTTTTATGAGGAGGATGTTTTCATTTTCGTTGGTGATCATCGTTCCTCAACGTTATTCCTCCAGATCCTCAAGTTATTGACTAGTTTTGTTCCTCTGATCTCGATAACATACCAGGATATTAATTGAAGAAATTTGTTTTAGTGTTTTTGTTATGTTGAGTTGTAGTGTCTCCATGTTGTTTCATTTATGAAATGAAACAGGTGACTCATTGCTTCATTACAACATCTCTGTGGTATTTTTAAAATAAAATTAAATAAAATTCACAAGTTTTATTTTATTTTTTTATCTAAAAATTTCCAAAATTAACATTTTCCCCTAACCTATGTCAGTCGAGGTTACACCCCTCCTATGTTAAATTCTTCATTCCAGACGCAATGGAGCCCTCGTATTTTTGAAGCAAGAACCTGTTTAAAAGTTACTAAAACCATGCACGCACTCTTAAAATAAGTTCAAACATTTATTCTGGGAACCTCGGGCCTCAGAATCACATGCTGCCTCAGCACCTAGTTTTGAAATAATCTATATAGTTCAAAAAAATCATGGAAAATCATGGAAATTATATTCTCTCCAGCATAGGGATTTATGTCTCCAAAATCCAAAATAAGGGATAAAAAAATTATGATACTGAGCACAGACCTAAGCCCCCCGATCCCACATTCCCTCTTAGGGATTCATGTGTTTCCACCTAACATGCACTAGATGAATTGACCATTCACATAGGGTCATCTCTTTTCGATCCTTGATTGCCACTAGGTACACCAAAAAAGTCACCATGTCGTCAATGTATAGATTACCCCATTCAATGACATGTGAATAGTAGTGCATGTATCTCCTTGGTTGGGATATATGGAATATGTCATTCACCCACTCTAACTATGGAGGTAGAGACAATAGGTACACCACCTAACCCACTCTATGTAGTATCAAAATAGTTTAGATGAACCTCAGAGATAAGTTGTCGCTCCATCCAAATCTCTCTATCTCTCATTGAGGAGGGACCCAATAAAACACATGGTCTCCCTCCTAAAACACCAAGGGTCTCCATTGCCAATAATAATAGGACTAATGATCAGTTTTTCAGCCTTTATCCACTCCTAGATGACCTAGACCTTATCTATAGTTTCCCACACCAACATTGGGCTCATGATCATTAACTCTCAAGGGTCAGTACAATAAAGAGGCTGCCAGTAGGGTCACTCCTACAAGGTCTCGAATAATGCCATACTGATGGTGGAGTGGTAGCTATTATTGTATGAAAACTACACCAATGGTAGATGATCCTCCCAAATGCGACCAAAATCAAGGATGCAATCTTTTATAATGTCCTCTAGGACCTAAATGGTCCACTTTGTCTGACCTTAAATCTATGGGAGGAAATATGTGATCAAGCATAGTTGAGTCCCACATGCCTCTTAAAATGGATTCCATAATTGGGATGTAAAGTGTGCATTACAATCCCAGACTATTGTAGATGAGAATCCATGGAGTCAAACTATCTCCTTCACATAGAGTCATCCCATGCTCTCTACAGATCCTAATTCCAGAATTACTAGGAAATGGGCCAACTTGGTGTGTTAGTCAATGGTCACCCAGATAGTATCATTCCCACTAGAGATACATGTAAAACGTTTCTTGATTTCCTTTGACATTCCATCCCACATCAACTCTGGCATGTCAAGGGGTTTTTCAAACATGTTGGATCCTGGTGCTCATCCATCACTTATTGACATGTTAGGCATCTAAAGACAAACTAGGACACTACATACTTCATCCCCAACCACTAAAATTGAATCTGGATATCTTTAAACTTATTTTCCACACCTGGATGTACCTTCAAATGGGATGTATAAAACTCCCTCAACACCTCTTCTCATAGCGTCGTCTATACAATTGTGAATCCTTTAAAAAAGATGATGTTCTCCCCACATTTCAAATATCTATCATGGGCATGATATGTTGTCATTTTTTCATGTGTAGTTTCACAAATGATATCTACGTGTTGTGCATCACTAACATGTTGTAATAGTGTAGGGGTAACCACCATCGACTAGAGGTAAGTTTCTTCTTCTCCATCCATGAAGGATATATGAAGTGAGGAAAACTATTCAAGGGCCCTATTCAGTAGCTGGGAACTCAATCTCTGGTAGAGACCATGTGGAACCATATTCCCCATACTAGGATTATAGAATATCATGAATTCTAGGTCCTAGAGGAACTCTTCCCAACATTGTTGTCTCAGGTTCAGGTCCTTCTAAGAAAATATATAGCTGGGACTTTTTTGGTCTGACAATCTGATAAAATGCTCACTCATAAGGTAGTGTCTCCAAATATTTAATGTGAAGACTACCACCGCTAACTAAAGATCATGGTTCATGTAGTTCTTCTCATTTTTCCTTAACTATCATGAACCGTTTTCAATCACCAATTTTCCCTGCATCAGGACACAACCAAGCTCGCTTCTTAATGTGTCTAAGAACACCATTTACTCAACGTCGTCCTCTAAAAATCATTGAATGGGACCACCCATCAAACATTGCCTCATCAGTTGTAATCTCTCCTCGCACTTCTCCACCCACAAAAAGCATTTCCCCTTTCATGTCAAGGATGCCATTGATGTGGCTACTCTGGAAATGTCGGGTACGAACCATGAATAGTACCCATCCAACCCAAAGAAACTCTACACCTCAGTAACATTCTAGAGTGTCTCTCAAACAAGCACCGCCTCTATGTTTTCAGTATCTACTGCAACTCTAGAATTTGAAATTACATGTCCTACAAAGTGGACCAATCGAATCTAGATATTACACTTTGAGATCTTCCCATAATGTTGGTGTTCTCAGAGTAAGTTTGGGACCATAACCAAGTGTATCGTGTGCTCCTACTCATATGCTGAGTACACAAAGATGTCATCAATAAAGACCACATTTACCTTGTCAAGGTAGGGATAAAATATCCTATTCATGAGTCCCATGAACACTTCTAGAAAATATTTCATGTAAGAAGGCATCACTTTGTACACATAGTGGCTGAAGAGACATTTGAAATCTATCTTCTGGATGCCCTCATCCCACACCTGAAGCTGATGATATCATGATCTGAGGTCTATCTTCAAGAAACATCTCCCTCCCTTCAACTAATTGAAGTGGTCATCAATCCTTGGTGTGGATAATTACTCTTCACAGTCACCTGGATCATGCATCGGATGTCCACACTTAACCTTAGGCTCTTTTCTACCATCTTGGAAATCAAAACTAGGGCATCCCATGCTGAAACATTGGGTCTCATGAAGCCCTTCCTATTAAAGTCCTCCAGATGTACCCTCAATTTAGGAAACTCCATCGGAGCCCTATGATATTCCAGTGTAGATATCAGTTTTGTCTCGGGGTAAAAGTCAATGAAGTAGTCTACTTATCTACAAGGAGGTAGTCCTGGAACATCATCTAGATGGATGTCCCCATACTTTTCCACCACTGGAGAAAAATAAAGACTCACCTCATCGACTCCACTGAATGTCATGATATCCAACTTATGTGTGATCAGTTTCACCCTCCTACGTGCAAGTCCATATTGCGCTACTCTGGTTACCTTCTCGTCGATAAAGAAAGATTGGGTCCCATATCCACGGACTCACCGCACTGTGTGCCTAAAAAATTCGATCTGAGCATGAACTGTGGATAACCAGTTCATACCCACAATGATATCATTAGGCCTCAACATAGCCATCATGATATCCTAACTGGAACTCTCAACCCAAAGAGTAAGGGAACACAGTTGGCACCAGTGTGTGATCATAGAATCTTCTCCTGTAGGAATTTCTATGCGTAAGGATTGAGTCAATTGTTCCACTGAAATATATGTATATTGAACAAGCTTTGTGGAAAGAAAAGTGTGAATTGCACCTATTTCTATCAAAACTACATCTAGGTTTGAAAGGAAATAGATCATACCTGTAATCATCTGGGGTGTTTCAGGATCATAAGCCTACATCACCTAGATCCATCCTCTCCCTATCAATCAGCTTCTAAAACATGGGGTAGACCGCCTGAGGGTGGTGGTGGTACTACCTCGATCCTCCGTCCACCTATTTCCACTCATCCTATTCCTCTTCCATGTCCTATATCTGAAAGAATACCTTTTTACTACGTCTGCCACTATCTCGGCGGTCCCACAACCATTTCCGGGTTTGTTGTATGGTTGGTCGGACAATCTATATCTAGATTCCCCTGACCGCCGCATGAGTAGAACAGTCTGAACTTCAGCTGACTCACTCTATACTAGGATCCCCACACCATGGATCTCATGTTCTGGGGTTGTCTCTTGGACGGTTTAGTTCTCTTGTACCCCTGAAATAGTTTTCGGCTACCCATTTCCGATGAATCTACTACCTGTAGCCTAGTGGCATCTCCAAACACTGGTGCCTACTCCACAAAAAATATCTCTACTAGTACAGCTCACTCCATCATCATAGTATGCATAGGGATTCTAGGGGATATCATCAATGCCTGAATCTCATGGAATAGTCCTAACTTTAAGGTATGTCTCCTGAATAATGAGTCTCACACTATATATGTAGAGTGGAGAGAAATATCTGCGAATCTAACTGAGTACTCTACTACTGAATGGTTGCCATGCTACAAGATTAGTAGCTCCTGTATATGCACAGAGCATAATTTCATTGGAAAGAACACCTCCTTGAAGAGGTTCTCAATGTCAATCTAGGATATCATGGCCTCCTCATGCGTCTGAGTCATCAGGATCCACCATCCCCCCATCGATCCTTGTAGAAGTCTCGCGTCTTGAACTGCCATATGGTCGAGAGGCGTCCTCAATAAGAGGAAGACCCACATTCCTCCCTCTAACCAAGACATAGCTACCTGATGATTCATCTCACCTCAGAACCTGGGAGGTTACTACCTCAGGAACTCATAAAATGCACTAATCTTGTGTGCATCCTCTACCAGTAGTGCTGGTAGGAACTACTACACTTTGGGTGGTGGTATTGCTGGTGCCCCACTGAGAGGTTCTATATCTCGAAACTATCACTTCCCCAATTCCTCATCGCTCAATGGAAAATCCACGTGGTCACAAAAGAGAATGCTGGCTAGATGTCTCTGTAGAGGAATCCTGAAATAAAACAATGTGTACCACTGTAAATAGAGTATACTTCATGAGTTGACTCAGAATCAAGAAGAACATGATAACACACTCAATTCCTATATGATTCATAAACCATTAATTTCCCATGAAACTAGTGTTTTCATCTACCGAATCAGAAAGTGGAATTCAAGGTGCTGGTGTATGGATATGTCGGTGGTCGCACCAATACTGGGTTCTCTAGCCTAAAAGTTTAACTGGAAACACTTTATACAGTTTCCCCAAACAAGAGAAAAACTGATCCTCCCTCTAATTCCACCCTGTCAGGACCCATACCCTAGGACCCATGTTGTGACTATCCCAAGCCCGCCTCCCTTAGGCTTGGGGCTGGTGACTAGTGTTGAGTAGTCATATCCCATAAGTGGGAGGCATTTTTCTTTGTACCTTTACGCACGCACCCATCTCCAAGAAAAAGATGAGAGTGGAACACCAAGTAAACATAGATGAAAACCACTATGGAATCCCACTCAGAGTATGGTACAAAATTGAATGAAAAGTGGCTCAAATACAACCCCAACTAAAAAGGGAAATTACATGCTCCTCGATCTCATATATTGAAAAACCTCCCTAAAGTGTAGGTACAGTAATTTGTCTGAAAATCGCAGAAGCGTACCACGAATTTCAGGTCACCCTAAAGCACCCGTATCTCTGGTCCATCATGTAATCCGAAAAATTTTCTGATCATCTTCATAGGAAAAGACACCTCTGGGCAAAGCCCATGCATGGGTGAGTAAGACAATACTCAGTAGCAACCCCAAACCACAAAGGTATCTCTATGTAATATACAACAAATGAATCAAATGAAGAATACCACATAAAACCACTAAGAAATACACCTAGACAACTACCAAATAAGTACACAAAGTGTATCCTCTAAGAATTATAATCAAGAGATTCACTAAAGAAATCTCACACCGTGTATATGTCTATGGTACATAAACATGATTGTCGCAAATATCCATAGTACCCTCAAGCAGTAACACACGAAGTGTAGGTAACACATGGAGTGTAAACAACTCACAGAGTGCAGGTACCACATAGAGTGTTGTTAACACACTGAGTGTCATCAAAGACTAGAGGACTCATGCCCTGGTAGGAAAAGGGAGTACCATCTTAGTCTAGGTAAGACAGACAGTCTATATAAGACACATATTCGAGGTAATACACACAGTCTAGGTAAGACGCACATTCTAAGTGTGACACATAGTCTGGGTCGTATCCTGCCACAAGATTCCATCCTTAGCTCAATAATTCCTAGAGCACCTAATCCTCATGCCAGAAGTTATTAAGTCAACATCCACAAAAACCGACTCAGAGTATCTCAAATGGATCGGCTCGTCGGGAGGGTCCCAATGCCACAAACATCTCATCAAATAGACATATAGTTTGAATGATATTGGCATTTTAATGAAAAGGGGCAGGTTTGTTCTGGGTCTGGTATGACCTGGTTAGAACGTCCGACCCGAAATGGACCGGGGTCAACTGAACTAAACCACCAGGTTTGACACGACCAGATGGGCCTGCTGGACCCTTGGTGGCCCAGTTTCTTCAGGCATGTCTGCTTGAGTAGGCCAGTTTTGTTCACTCAGGAATCTGCGGCTATTGCGTCCCCTCCATGTCACAAAGCAGACCGATGAGCCGAATACACCTCCCACATGTGGTCCACGGGACAACATGCCACTCTGTCAAATGTGGTAGGAGGCTGTGTCACGAGTCAACTTCATCGTAGCCCGCCCAATCCACGACCCCCATCGCTGCCCATGACCGCGTTGTCATGGGATCCTCCACTTTTGGCCACTTTGTGGCCTCAACACTGCGCGCCCCTGTCGGGCCTGTTGTGTGCCCCTGCTGACATGTTCTCCTTCTATGGAACAACACCATCACTGTGCCAGTCCATCTTTCGAATCAAAATGTGAACTCCTATCCTCGGGTCACGAACTAATCTTATATGGGATTCAAACCATCTTGTTTTCGATTCGAGGGACAAAACATGTTAGGGACCTTTTGTAAATTTAATGGCATGAACATGAGGGTTTTCCGATGAATAACATATGAATGGGGGAATGAATAATCACAAGAACACCCCATATAAGGACACATGCCTTTGTTCGTGATTTCTTTAGTTCATTCATGTTTTCATGATCATCAATGATGAGATTAGAATTAAACATAATAGAATTCCCATTTAATCATGAAGAACAAAAGGATAATCACCAAGATCTAATCCTCTTTTTAATCTATACATGATAAATCCCAACCCTCATGAACGATAGGCCCATAGATCAACCTATTAGTGGGTTGATCGAAATTCATCATTTAGAAAAGAAGAATGGGGAATGGAAATTCACACAGAAATAAACTCCCTACCTATTATAGAATCATCTTCAATCAGGGATTTTTTGTTGATGATCTATTGAATAGAATTCCCAATCCACACCTACATCGGCATTGGCAAGATCCTTTGAGTAGAAGGGGTCCTTCATTGTCATGGTAGATCGTCATTTTTCAATGTTATTCCTCTAGAGTCGTATGGAATTTACCAAGATCGTTCCTCAGATCCCATATCCATGTAAGTATTTTAATTGAATAAATTAATTTCAACATTTTTATATTTCTGAGTTGCATAATCGCCACAACGTTTCATTTATTAAGTGGAATAACCAACTCGTCACTGTATTGCATCATCACTGCAAGATATTTAAAATAAAATAAAATAAACCGCATAAGTTTTGTTTTATTTTATTATTTTAAAACATCAAAAATTAACTTTTTCTCTCGACCTACGCTTGTCGAGGTTAGGCCCATCCTATGTTAAAGTCTCCATTCTAGAAACAATTGTGGCCTCATCATTTTTATATGGTTTCTAGTTTAGACATAACAAAAAATGTGCATGATTTCTTAAAAATGTTTAAACATTTATTACAACAACTATGAGCCTCGGAATCACGTGTCACCTTAACACCTATTTTCAAAACAATTCATATAATTTTGAAATAAAAAATCAGGGAAATTCTTGGACATTACACCCAACGTTTCCTCATGCCCCCGAGGTCCTTATCATAGAGATTGGGAAGTTACACTTCAGTGTAAGGGCATTCTCAACTTCTCGTTTACTTTCATGTTCTCTTTTATATAGTATGTTTTTCAAATTTCTATACCATGTTATTATTTTCATTTTATTCTGTACCTATACTATATTATGAGTTTTTTTAATGAATGGGTGACCCATTTCCCAACCCTTTTTAATGTTTTATAATACCATGTTTCATACCAAGTATGTTGTAGAATGTTTATCTCAAAATATATATTTTTCCCAAGAAATTAGCTTTTTTTTCTATTTTAGAATACCCAAATATTTTTAATTTATATGTGTATTCTCCAAGACATAATAATGATTTATTTTATTCTAGAATTTAAATACATAAAACCCTCATATACTTTTATTGGGTTATAAATGACATAATGATCATGTTTTTAAGTGCTTTTTAAAATTCCTTGACTTTTATATGAAACCCATTTATTTTATTATCTATGGGTTATTTATGAAATGTTTTATTATGATCTATGTAGATCACATGAAAGTAAATAAATATTAAGGGTGATACCTAATATCTATCTAATTCATTGGGTAAAGAAATTAATCTCTACAGATGGCATGTTTTACGATACCTTGGTGAATAACCATGGTGATTTTTATGACACCTTGGTGATATACCTTGGTGTTAAGATTATGAATTTATAAATTAACTGTCGTAGCCACATATTCAAGTTATTATTGAAGATATTATTTTAATGATGTGCCTTTTTATCATCCCTTTACGATATTTCTCTTGTTTTTTTTATATTTCTCAAGTTCATGTGTAAATTGTTTAACATGTTTTACCTTACTAGGACTTCTTCTCACCCTTTCCATTGATGTATGTCCCTAGGTTTTAAGATGCATTATTTGTACTTAGTATGAACCTATGATTAGGCTTTTCAAGTGGATTATAACAATCTATTTTAGGTTTTAAAGTATTATATACCTTATTTCCAAGACAATAATCATTAAAATATTCCATATCTATAAAATGTTATGTAAATTTATGTAATAAAACGGTGGGATGCCATAGAGTTACAATCCATAATGTTTGAAAAATATTTCTCATCATTGGTTTATCATTAGATAAGGTATTAAGATTTTAGTCCCCACTCTTATCTAAATCAATTGAGAATGTTTTTCACTGTGGGATAAATATTGACCGCATAAATCCCATTATGTTTACTTATTAATCCATTAAAAATGGGGAGAAAACTATATAGATGGAGTATTACATTGTTTTTTGTTTAACATTTTTAAAAGTGTTATATATTAATGTAAAGAATGTCTTAGGAGAGAATTACTTAAAGGTAAAATCTAGAGAGGGAAAAATTTAGTTCAACAAGTTCATGTGTGAACTATTCTAACAGTTTTTTAAGTACATGAAATAATTTTTATATTATAGATTCCATGATTTTTTTCTATTTTTTGGTAAATTTTATGTGATGATAAAGTATTTATTTATTAATAAGTGATCTATTATCAGATAAATTTTATTGTGAGTATATTTTTCACCTTGAGGGCATATTTGATATGATAAGGATGTACTGATTGGAGAATAAGTGTTTTATTATAAGATCATTTTTCAAGTTGTATCATTTTATTAAGGTGAATCAAGGGGACGAGTATGAATAGGTTTAATATAAATCCTTATTTTCATAGAAAACATGATATTATAATTCAATATTCTTGTTTCCAAGACTGGGTTTTCTTATATAGGCTTAGAATTATTCGATGATAATTCATTTCTAGGTTTTGACATTAAAAGTGATTTGCATGTCCTAGTTTCTAAAAAAATCCACTTGGGGATATTTTTTTATCTTAAAATATATATTAGGGATAGTTTTTTGTTTATGAATAAGAATAATTTGTAAAGTGAATAAGAGTAAAAGTGGATATGATTAATATGTTATATTTTTTGTCGATTTATAAATCAGGTTTTGTATAGCATCAATATTTTGAGGTGAACCAATATTTTATGATTCTTCATTCATGTATTGAGTGGTTGGGATATATTTTTTTTAATATTTTGAGGGATAAAGATAATATAAATTGATATTTGACTATATGAAATAGTTCACACTGTGATTGGTTATTCATTCCATGAATGTTTTTTGGGAAGAGGTTGGGATCTTTATTTAGGGTGTGAATGGTTTTCTGGGTAGATCCATTCACAACATGAATTGTTGTCTACCCCATGAACTAGTTATTTTGGGATTTTAAGTTGAGGCGGTTCCAATTTAGATGTATGTGTCCTCTCTAGTATTCATGACATGGATTTCCTTTTCTATTGGTAATTAGTATTGCTCCATCCTGATTTATAATTCCAATGCTCCTTTTATATCGTATTAGTTTCATTATCTTCCTAATTACTCCTAAGAATATTCTAGGATATTTCCAACATTATTTAAATTTATGAAATTTTATTTAATGAATAATTTAGCATTTGACATTGGGAATAAAATAAGAATAGAATGAAGATACTATATCTCTATATTCATTAGATATTTTATATATAAAACATATCTACAGTAGGTGGTTTTTTAATTTCCACTTTTAATGAACATGAAGTATCCTGGGATTATTTTAAATATTTATCTTTTTATTTTCAATGGTTTTACCCTACATAACTCTATTGATGATTACTTTACTGTAACTCCATAACCCCAGTTACCCTGAGTCGGTGCATTATTTTAATACATTGGCATGATTACAAGGAATCAAGTCCCGAAGGACCAATCAGTTTAGCAGTATTGGAAAATAGATTACATACATGAATGTTACATTACACTTCATAACTTAGAAAACAACATAAATAATCCTTCATGAACACCATTAATCCCTTGGAATAACCCTAAATATCAATCACAATACACTTATTGGAATCCTGGGGAAAATAAAACATAGAAAGGGGTGAGCTCAGATACTCAGTAAGGATAACAATTCAGCGGAATCTTTCATAAATAAGCATAAACATTTAATGCAATATATAACTAAAACAAAAGCCTTTTAAACTTGAACTTTAGAATAATATGGAAAAAATAAAAATAATTAATTCCATTTACTTATTCACATGTATATATTACATGTCGAATAATCACATGCAATATCACTAACCACTTTCATAATGATGGAATGCATAATTCCAGACTATCATAACCACATAGTCAAGGCCTTGTACCAAGACTACAAACAAGATTTTGTCAAGGCCTTGTGCCAAGACACTAGTTTGTCTCATGAGACCTACCAATGCATCGAGGAGCTATAGCGGGCTCCACCCATTACATACTAAGTCCAATTAATTCCTCATATGAAAAAGTTTAAACATAACATAAATATTTGTATTAAAACTAGCATACGAAATGTCAATACTTTCTCCATAAACCATGAAGGGTATAAAAATAACACATCCACAGTAAAACATATCACAAAACCTTCAATACAATATTGATGTTTTGTATCATAATAAATAATCTTTGAATAAGCTTAAAATCCATCAAAGGATGTTGACATAGATAAAACCAAAACTACTTGAGAGAAATATCTCTTTTTTGAAATCATTGAAAAGTCACACATTTATAAAGGATGTAATTTAAAATAGATTTTTGAATCAAAGTTTCCAATAACACTTTAAAACTTTTGAAAAGAAATATCATTTCAAAAAATTCATGTCCATATAAATAAATCATTAAAATCATTTTGAAAACATGGAAATTAATTAAAAATATTTATAAAGATAAATCTTTAAAACATTTAAAATTCTGATCTTGATAAAGAGTACCTTTCACAAATTATTAAAATATTAAATTTGAAATCATTTAAAAATATAACATTTACTTTTAAAATATTATTATAAGCTTGTAAGGGAAGCATCGACAATTTTATAACTTCGTAAAATAGTTTCACCCACCATATAAGTTTAAAAAATACATTCTTACAATAATTTTATAAAAAAGGTTAAAAAGATATTGTTTGGAAAACGACGGAAAGATTCCTTTATAAACATCTTATAAAAATTAAAACAAGGGTATAAATGACTTTAAACCATGGTCTGTAAAATATTAAGAATTATTTTAAATACTTTTTTAAGAAACATGGATGTGGATGATAAAGATGTCCCAGTAGATAATTACGTATAAACAACCTCGGATAATGAGGAGATTGTGAAATAAACCCTTACCTTGTATTTTTCATTAGTAAAGGGTAGTTTAACTACCAGTATAATAGGGAAATAATTGTTATTAAATTATACAGGAATCATATACATTAATATTATATCATATAAGATCATTTAACATTGCTTTTTAATAATATCTTAGTATAATCTTCATTTTGGGTGTTAACTTACTCGTTTTCTTTTATATGTTTTGTTACATAAGACTTATTTGTTATGTATAGGTTGTATCTTATTAATATCCAGAATGATTTCAAGTCTTTAAAAATTATTTTTAATCATCAAATGAGAATTATACTTCAATGGATACGATGGGGAATGAATCTAATCGCGTTCGTGGAGAGAGTAGTCCGTACGTACGCACGAGCGACAATATCATAATTTTGATATTAGAATAATATACAATTGGATGATATATAATATATAAAGAATAATTATAATGTTATATTTATTATTTACTTCAATTACACATCATTACCATACCCCTACAAGTAATAATGTTTTGAATAACAATTACACCACGACGTGGAGACGGTAAGCCGTACGTACGCACGTATGGTGACATGTCATTCAAAGGATTGTTAGAATACTGAATATGGTTGTACCATATTTATAATAACATCATAGTATATAGAAGATACGGGGGTTATTATTTTAGATTGGAAATAATAAAGAAAGAATAAGTTGAAGAAGAAAAGAACTTGAAAGAGGGTGGTGAAAATATTACCTCTTCTTCGGGTTCTTTATTTTGATTTGATCAAAAGGGCTCATTAGGGTGTCTTTATGACCAATGGAAGGCCTCTAAGTTGAAGTGAGGGAATTTTAGATGATAATTGGTCAGGGGTTGGCCGAACCAAAAGGCTTTTACGGTATGAATAATTGGTTAGAACTGGTGTCCTTTTATAAGGGGGAGGAGGTGCTCTTTAGAAAAAAGTATAGTATAAATTTATAATAAATTCATATTTGGTTTATAATGGCTCCAAAGTAAATTATTCCAAGTATAATGTTGGTATGGGTCTAAATAATTCAATCCAATAGATTTTAGATAGGTGTTGGTCACTATATTAACCTTATCAATTATATTTAACTCTTATAAAAATAGTTTGACATTTACCATGTCACTTTGTATTTTTATATTATATGGTTAATAAACTCAATATATATTTCACACCGACCCCCAAGTAGTCCAATAATGTAACACATATCATTATATAAGTCCTTTTGACAAATTTTAGATTTTTAAGAATAGAATATCAATTAATAATATAATATTTGTTTTAAAAACTCATTTATGTCATTTTTCACAATATTTAATAATTGATTTTTGATAAAGTCATAAACACTTTATTAATTCGAAAACAATTCATTTCAGAAATCCTAACATGTCATGTTAACCAATAAAATTCTTGGATGTCATCAAGAATTTCATATGATATTTATTTTAACATTTATAATACTAATTATTTGATTCGTTCATTAATAAAGACAATACTGCATCATTATTGTGTCATAAATAAATTTAATTATTCAATCTCTAAAAATTATAAATAAAATACAATTATGTATAAAATCATTTTATATTTATAATGAAAATTTATATTTGAAACCATAACATATATAACCCTATGTAAAAATTATTTTTCTAAAAGATATATGAATATGTCATTTTTGTATTTACTTTAACTTTATTAATATAAATTGTCATTATAACTTACAAGTGGATCCATGGGGTCCCACAATCGACCCAAATATTCCCATGGTAATACATGCATCAACTAATAGGGTTAAGACACGTTTTAGGTTAATTTAATTTTATTATAATATTATTTTCTTACTCTTATTTACCAGATTTACCCTTTAACCATGGTAAATAAAATATTTACAGAAGTAATTATTCAAAATGTCTAAAAATAAGAGTTAACTATTTACACAATTTGGGAATCATGATTCCAAATGTGGAACCCATTTTTCCAAATTCAAAACATAGAAGTGGCAGAAATTAATTTAAAATTAATTCCCGCTGTCAAAACAAAAAAATGTGTTTTTAAGAAATAATAACCATCAAAAGATTGACACTTGTTTTTGTCCGGTTTAAATGTAAAATTATGTTCAATAACCAACATTGTCTTAAATGGTAAAAATATATTCTAAATATACTTTAAAACCACTCAAATTCATAACTTATCACTATTAATTAATTTGATTAAAAAGGTTGTTTTTAATTAAAATTTAGTGATTTTCACTATTCTTCAAAATATTATAGTTATCAAAAATGTACCAAAAATTCACCCTTATATAATTGTGATATTTGGAATCCAAAAATGATGTCCAATTTGAAAGATAAAAGTTATAAAATTTCAAAAAGTTGGTATTACTATTCATAACGTTTAGTTTGACTGGTTGTGTTGTGTGTTAGAACTCGAAGTTGCGTACAACACATGCTACTACATTATTCAAAGATAAGCGTACCATGGAATATTGGGGTGTTACATTCTCATCTCCCTGAATAAATTTCATCCTCA
Source organism: Viscum album (assembly GCA_963277665.1). Lineage (NCBI taxonomy): Eukaryota > Viridiplantae > Streptophyta > Magnoliopsida > Santalales > Viscaceae > Viscum > Viscum album. The sequence continues at coordinate 587,119,559 of OY728130.1, forward strand.
CAATTTAAAATTATTTTTCAAAAATAAAAGGTTGAAAAAAGAAATTACCTTTGGGAAAACCCACATCGGAAATTAGGTTAATAAAATTTAGTCTTAATAAGAAGAAAAGGGAAATGAAAGGTTCACCACCAAATTATGATCTTGATTGGGAGATAATTTTTGGAAATTAGAGACATATAATTAGAGGAAAAACATAAATATTTATTGGTATTGATTGAGGTCATCAATCACAAACAAGTGTAAAATTGAGGGCCTTAAATTCATCAATATATAATGATTTAAAATACCATCGGTTCAACAAAATATAAGGTATTAGGATAACACATTTTTGGTTTTAAGATCCCTTCACTAAAGTATAGGAATTAATTTCTTCATAGAATATGAGAAGAAGAAAAATATATATACTTGACAAGTAGACTCCCATCCTTTAACTAATTTCTACCACAAACTCATCTATCACTCTAAAAGATAATAGAACTTAAAAATAATATTATATTTATCCTACACGTATAGGGTTCAAAAAAATGAATTTCTAATTCATCTACATGGATTTTTTAAAAAGACTACATTATTCAATCTAGGACATCACATGGGCCAGTGGTAGGTGATACACCCTTGTCGCCCTTCGGTTTCATGTTCATGTCTGGCGGCCTTGCCGGATGCGACGAGTTTCTGCCCGACCTCCGGGTTGTCCTTTTATGGAAATCAAAAAATAAACTCAAACTAGAATTATCTAAAATACTTCTCTCTAAACTCACAGTCCAAAATTTATAAAGAAGGTAAACCCAATGAATATCCTTTTTTCCGCTTAATAAAATGTGAACACGTTCATCATGTATTCTTTTAAAACACTGCAACATCCTGTATTACCATAAAATCTTATTGATTACATTCATGATCCATTATATTGGATAAAATCCTTCTATAAAAAAATGTTGTAAACTCCAATAATGATGGAATATACAAATCATTAATAAATTTCAAGGTAGTCATGAATACCCAATATAATTTATCCAAAACAATCATGTATTATTCCAAAATCAATACCTCTGTATCAGAACCATATTATGGTTTATCTTTCTCTCAACCATATATTTTCCAAAAATGTAACCTGATATTGAGTCACTTTTCATGGTTCCACACAATCTCATGTCCTTAATGAAATAGTAATGCAGTACAATACTTATATACTCCATAATTATTATAACTAGTACATTGTTGATAAAACACTCAAATGACATAATTCTCTAATAAAAACATAAGAACTCTAATCATTCCTCCTAATATTTGGTAGTATCATAACATGATTATTATCCAATAGAATCATTTGGGGTATACTCTGATTATTTGGACATTGGTTCACGTAGTGTCAAAACTCCGTACAAATGAAGCATTGTACATTTGAAACCTTTTTCTTACCCTTACAGTCATGTACATGGTGTCCTATTTCTACACACTTATAACAAACTCTCATTCCCTTCAGTCAAGTTCTAGGGTGTTTCTTCCCACAGTTATCACATATGGGAAAATTATTATTTTCCCTATTCCCTTTATCCATCTTTCTCTCTTCCATCCTTTTGTTCTCTTGATCCCCTTCAATTCCATAGGACTCATATAATTTTTTACTTATATTAATAACACATGATACTATTTCTTCATATATTGAGAATACATGGGAGTATTTCCCTTAAAAATGTTGGCTTAATACCATGAACGATATGATCCTTCTTAATCTTTGGATCATACATATTTCTGGAGTTCACATTCCTTCTACTGGGCATCATTTCTATACAATGTCATAAATTAGGTCAGTTTATGAATTGAAATGAATAATTTCAAACTTTTCAAATACCTTGCTTTAATTGAACGGTTTATGGATATAGTCCATAATCATAAATATGTTTTCATTGAGGAAGTATATACTCATAAACCCTTCATAATGATTTGTAATGAAAATGATATTTATCATAAACATATCCCCTGGGAGTGTCGTAACCAAGAGTGTAGGAAGGCCCGTTGTCGTGCAGCTGTTCCTGTTTGAGTCTATCTCAAAGTGGTGTTTTCCGGTTTTACCCCTAGGTACATCTGTGCTAGAGCCTCCTTTACTTTCTCGTATCTAGACTGAGATTTTTTTTCTTGTAAAACTCAAAAAATCTCTACATTACCAAAAATCTAGGAATTTCCTCTATACTAGTCTTCAAAGTCTATCTTAGGTCTATGTACTCTAATCAGAGTTTATCAAAATCTAGCTTCCAATTTTATTGCTTAAATTCCTCTGATACCAACTATAATGCCACGACCCCAGTTACCCAGAGTCGGTGCATTATTTTAATAAATTGGCATGATTACAAGGAATCAAGTCCTGAAGGACCAATTGGTTTAGAATTCTTAAAAAATAGATTATATACATGAATGTTACATTAAACTTCTTAACATACAAAACAACATAAATAATCCTTGAAGAATGCCATTATTCCCTTGTCTTAACCCTGAAAATCAATCACAATACACTTCTTTGAATCCTGGGAAAAATAAAAGATAGAAAGGGGTGATCTTAGATGCTCGGTAAGGATAACAATACAGCCGAAACATTCGTAAATAAGAATAAACATTTAAGACAATGTATAACTAAAACAAAAGCCTTTTAAAATTGAACTTCAGCATAATATAGAAAAAATAAAATGAAGTAATTCCATTTACTTATTCACATGGATATTCTAGTAGTCAAATAATCACATGAAATATCACTAACGACATTCATAATGATGGAATGCATAATTCCAGACTATCATAACCACATAGTCAAGGCCTTGTACCAAGACTACAAATAAGATTTTGTCAAGGCCTTGTGCCAACACACAAGTTCGTCTCATTAGACCTACCGATGTATCGAGGATCTATAGTGGGCTCCACCTATCATATACTAAGTCCAATGAATTCCTCATATGAATAGGTTTAAACATAACATAAACATTCGTATTAAAACTAGCATAAGAAATGACAATACTTTCTCCATAAACCATGAATGGTATAAAAATAACACATCCACAGTCTAACATATCACAAAACCTTCAATAAAATATTGAATTTTTGTATCATAATAAATCAACATCAAATAAGCTTAAAATACATCAATGCATGTTGACATAGATGAAATCAAAACTATTTGAGAGAAATATCTCTTTTTTGAAATCATTGAAAAGTCACACATTTATAAAGGAAGTAATTTAAAAGATATATTGAATCAAAGTGTCCCATACCACTTTGAAACTTTTGGAAAGAAATATCATTTCAAAACATTCATTTCCATATTAATAAATCCTTAAAATCATTTTGAAAACATGGACATTAATTTAAAAAAATTAGAAAGATACATCTTTAAAACATTTAAAATTCTGATCTTGATAAAGAGTACCTTTCACAAATTCATAAAATATTAATTTTGAAATCATTTAAAAATAAAAAATTTACTTTTAAAATATTCTTATAATCTTTTAAGGGAAGCTTTGATGATTTTATAATGGCAGAAAATATCTGCACCCGCCGTATATGTTAAAAAAGGCATTCCTACCTTAATTTTATCGAAAAGGTTAAAAGGACCCTGTTTGGAAAATGACAGAAAGATTCCTTTATAAACATCTTATAAAAAGTCAAAAAATGTTATAAATTACTTTAACCCATAGTCTGTAAAATAGTAATAATTATTGGAAATAATTTTTTAAGAAACATGTATGTTGATGATAAAGAGGTCCCAGTATATAATTATGTATAAACAACCTCGGATAATGAAGAGATTGTGAAATAAACCCTTACCTTGTATTTTTCCTTGGTCGAGGGTAGTTTAACCTCCTGTATAATGGTGAAATAATTTTTATTAAATTATACAAGAATCATAGATATTAATATGATATCATATATGATCTTTTAACATTTCTTTGTTAATAATATCTTAGTGTTTTTGTCATTTCGGGTGTTAACATACTCGTTTTCATTTATATGTTTTGTTACATAAGCCTTGTTTGTTATGGATAGGTTGTATCTTATTTATATCCAGAATGATATAAAGTCCTTAAAAATTATTTTTAATCATAAAATGAGAATTATACATGAATGGATACGATGGGTAATGAATCTCATCGCGTTCGTGGAGATGGTAGTCCGTACGTACGCACGAGCGACAATATCATTCTTTTGATATTAAAATAATATATAATTGGATGGTATATCATATATAAAGAATCATTATAATGTTATATTAAATATTTACTTCAATTACAAATCATCATAATACCCATCAAAATAATAATTTTTCGAATAACAATTACACCACGACGTGGAGACCGTAAGCCGTATGTACGCATGTATGGTGACATGTCATTCAAAGGATGGATAGAATACTGAATATGGCAGTTCCATATTTATAATAACATCACGGTATATAGAAGATACTGGATTTATTATTTTAGAATGTAAATAACAAATAAATAAGAATTTGAAGAAGAAAATAACTTGAAAGAGGGTGGTGAAAACATTACCTCTTCTTCGGGTTCTTCCTTTTGATTTAATCCAAAGGGCTCCATAGGTTGGCTTTCTGACTAAAAGAAGGCCTCTAAGTTGAATTTAGGTAAGTTTAGAGGATAATTGGGTAGGTTTTGGCTGAACCAAACGGATTTGAAGGTATGAATAATTGGTTAGAAGTGGTGTCCTTTTATTAGGGGGAGGATGGGCTCTTTTGGAAAAACATAAAGTATTAATTTATAATAAATTCATATTCAGTTTATAATGGCTATAAAGTAGATTATTCAAAGACCAACATGGGGATGGGTTGAAATCCTTTCATCCAATATATTTTAGGCAGGTTTGGGTCACTATATTAACCTTATCATTTATATTTAACTCTTAGTTAAATAGTTTGACATTTACCATGACACTTTGTATTTTTATATTATATGGTTAATAAACATACTATATACTTCCAAGAGACCCCCAAGTGATTTATTAATGATACAACAATCATTATATAATTCTTTTGGATGAACATTATATTTTTAGGAATATAATATCAATTAATAATATAATTTTTTTTAAAAACCCATTTATGTCAATTTTGACAATATTTAATAATTGATTTTTGTTACATTCATAGACTCTTTATTAATTAGAACCAAATAAATTTAAGCAATACTAACATGTCATATTAACAAAATAAATTCTTGTATGGCATCAAAAATTTCAAATTAAATTTATTTTAAAATTTATAATACTAATTATTTGATTCTTTCATTAATATGAAAAATAATGCATCATTATTATGTCATAAATAAATTTAATTAATCAATGTATAAAAATTATAAATAAAATAAAATTATGTATGAAATATTTCTTTCTTTGTAATTAATATTTATAGTCGAAAATATAACATATATAACCCTATGTAAAAATTGTTTTTCTAAAAGATATATGCTTTTGTCATTTTTGTATTTACTTTAACTTTATTAATATAAAGTGTCATTATCACTTACAAGTGGATCCATGGGGTCCCAAAATCGACCCAAAGATTCCCATGGTCGGACATGTATCAACCAATAGGGTTAGGACACGTTCTAAGGTAATTTAATAGTATTATAATATTATTTTTTACCCTTATTTATCGGATATACCCTTTAACTATGGTAAATAAAATATTTACTGAAGTACTTATTCAAAATGTCTAAAAATAAGAGTTACCTATTATCAAAATTTGGGCATCCTGATTCCAAATATGGAACAAATTTTTCCAAATTCAAAACATTTAAGTGGCATAAATTAATTTAAAATTAATTCATGATGTCAAAACAAGAAGCATGTTTTTAAGAAACAATAACTATCAAAAGATTGACACTTGTTTATTTTTGATTTAAATGTAAAGTTATGTCCAATGACAAACATTGGATTAAATGTTAAAAATATATTCTAAATATACTTTGAAACCAATCAAATTAATAATTTATCACTATTAATTATTTCGATTAAAAAACTTTTTTTTAATTAAAATTTAGTAATTTTCACTATTCATCAAAATATGAAAGTTATCAAAAATGTGCCAAAAAACACCCTATGATAATTTCGATATTCCAAATCCAAAAATTAAGTCCATTTTGAAAGATAAAAGGTATAAAATTTTAAAAAGTGGGTATTACTATTCATAACGGCAATTTTGATTGGTTGTGGTGTGTGTTAGAACTCGAAGTTGCGTACAACACACGCTACTGCATTATTCAAAGAGAAGTGTATTTTGGAAGCTTGGGGTGTTACATTTACAATTTATATTTTGAAACTAGGTTGTGGGTGTTACCCACAATGTGTTTGGTAAAGTGACTAAAAGGTTTTTCTTAAAATATGGACAATTTTGATAGATATTCCATTCATCACTGGGTTTGGGGTTTTTAATAGAAAGGTGCATGATTTGTATGTGTTCAAGATTATTATTATATATTTTCTTGAAGAAATAGAATTGATGATTTGTTCCAAGTAGAATGGAGCCTGGAGAATTTATATCAAGAAATGTCATGTTAGGGGGCATATTATCACTCGTGAGCATTGGAATTTCATTTGGCATGCATGGGTGTGTGTGTGTGTGTTAACACGAAAAAATATGAAAATTTGAAATTAATTAATTTCTTCTACCTAAAAAATTGAGAAATTACCACCGTTTAAACTATTTTTTGGAAACTTGTTCAGCTGCTGTTTTAAATATTTTGAAAACTTGTTTATTAGATTTTGATATTCCTCATGCCTATTTTATATTCCATTGATTAACATGTTTCTATTCTTAGTGGAATGTGAAAAAATTATATTGGTTCTTTTCTACTGGGTATGATTACTGACCCCTTTCATATTCACTTTTTGAGTATGTTGATTTTATTTCTATGATTTAAGAAATGGGTAGGTTTCTTTCTTCTCTAGTCGTTATGCTAGAGGTCTTTGTTATATTGTTCAAATAGGGATCTCAGAGTTGTTAATGTATTATTATGGATTGGTTCCACCTTGGATCCTGAGTATTTTACTTATTTGGCATTTAGGGTTGTTTTTTATAATTTTCCATTATTAATCATATACTGGAATGTTATTCCTTATTTATTGATTGTCTTTGATATATTTGTTAATTTTTAGATTTTTTCAAGAATTATTCATAGAATTTAATTATTTATTTATTTTTATTTTATCATGTGGTTGTATTTTGTGTTTATATGTTTGTAAAAACGGCAAATCATTCCCCCTTATAATCATGTTTTTAAACCATTAGAATTTATTTCCATCCTTGGGTGTTCAAAGAATGTCACCTATGGTTAGTAGCACCTTTGAACTATTTTAATCCATTTGGTTAGGTGGGGACGTTACAAATGGTTTCAGTTTTTTATATCATTGAGTTGGGATGGTAGAAAGATGATAGGATACATAAAGGAATTAAATTTATAATAAAAAAATTATAGCTATCTTTTTAGGTTGAACTTCAATTTACCAGGGTTGTCTTGGTATAAAAAAGTGTCCAAACAAACTTCTTGGTGATTCATTAACTCATCATCATAGGATTAGCTGCTAATTTCTATGTATCATGCATTGTAAAGATACTTACCAGTAGGAATGTATTTTCACGTGAGTATTTGATTTTTGTATTGTGATATTTTAATAGTTTATATGATATATAAAATATAACCACAAAGAGATTAATAGTGAAATTAATAGTGAAATTACTTACCCGTTGGTTGTACCCCTCGCTCTCCATGGGAACTGGCGCAGGATCGAGTCCCACCAGGCTCGAACACTATTTGTATTATGAATAGGGTGATTAAAATCAATTTCTTAGCTGGGGAATGTGGCGCTCTCTTGGGCTGGTGGGGGCCCCCCCTCTGGGAGTCGGTGTTATTAACACACATTTTGCCCATGGGGTGTTAGCCGAGTGGTACCCTCTGGTTGTACCCCTCGCTCTCTATGGTAACTAGAGCATGATCGATTCCCACCAGGCTTGAACACTGTTTGTATTATGAAAATGGAGATTCAAAGACATTTCTTAGCTGGGGAACGTGGCACACACATGGGCTGGTGGGGTCCCCCCTCTGGGAGTCTATGTTAGAAACACATGTGTTTCCCATGGGGTGTTAGTTGAGTGGTACCAGCTGGTGGTACCCCTCGATCTCCATGGGAACTAGCATAGGATCGAGTCCCACCAGGCTCGAACACTATTCGTATTAGGAACAGGGAGATTAAAAACAATTTCTTAGCTGGGTAATGTGGCGTGCACTTGGGCCAGTGGGCCCCCCTCTAGGAGTCGGTGTTAACAGCCCATTTTTATCCCATGGGGTGTTAACTGAGTGGTACCCGCTGGTTGTACCCCTCGCTCTCCATGGGAACTAGCGTAGGATCAAGTCCCACTAGGCTCGAACACTGTTCGTATTAGGAACAGGGAGATTCAAAGCCATTTCCTAGCTGGGGAATGTGGTGGGAACTTGGTCCAATGGGGGACCCCCTCTGGTAGTCAGTGTTAGTAACACACATTTTCAATGGTGTGTTAGCCGAGTGGTACCCGCTGGTTGTACCCCTCGCTCTCCAAGGGAACTGGCATAGGATCGAGTCCCACCAGGCTCGAACACTATTCGTATTATGAATAGGGTGATTCAAATACATTTCTTAGCTAGGGAACGTGGTGTGCCCTTGGGCTGGTGGGGCCCCCTCTAGGAGTCGGTGTTAGCAACACACGTTTTGCACGTGAGGCTCAGCCCAGTTGGTGAGGACTCATTAAGTGCATCCAGGAGACCTAAGATCAAATCCAAGCGGAGGCTAATTTCTGGGCATACAATAGCAGGTACTATATCTAGTATTTTAGTAGTATTGTACCAGGTAATGTGCAAAAATGTAGAAGTTACTATAGTGGGGACTGTAGAAGGCACTGTTTGGCATTGTAGTAGCTGGGAATATTCCCCTGTTTGGGCCTTCAGGCCACCGATTTGGTCCCTGAGTTTTTTAGGGCCTTTGGGCCACCAAGGCCTTCGGGTTACTAAGGACTTCAGGAAACCTCAAGGCCTTTGGGATACCTTAAGTGAAGATGAAAATCAGACAACCTACAAGGAACAAACTTCAGAAGGAGGAGGAGCAAAGATCTTTCACCATAGCATAACTTAAACAGATTGCAAGAATGAGAAGGTATGGCACCTACCATTGGGACAAGCATGTGCATGCACGGGAAAGCCTATCTGAACAGACATGTGAAGGTAGAGAGATGATTCCACGATGAAGTTGTTGGGGAGGAGTTGTTCCAAGTTGTTAGTATGGGTTTTATGTAATGTTTGAAGCCTATAGGCAATGAATTCCTCAAAGGCCTACAGGCCATGTAATACTTACGCCTATGGACCTTGTAAGGGTTCCACCTCACCCCTTGAAAGGTGGATTATCAAACTCAATAAAAAATGAAGCCCTTGGGGCCATTGGAGGAGGAGAATAAGAAACTAGTGAGAGGGAGTAACTAAGAACGTGGATTTACATAACCATAGGTGAACCATGATTTAGTTCAAATTATCATGCAATTCTTTTAGGATATTGAAAGGAGGACAATGTATAAGGAACCTCACCAATTGAATCACTCAGTACAATTTCTAATGCATAACCCATTAATGATTCATGGTGATTATGGATCTGAGAAAGAAGATGAATGGTTGAGGAGGACAGCCAAAATTCTTAAACTAGGACTTCATTGTCACATGTTATATGCAGAAGTATATGTAATTATTTATGTGTATGTGTGCATGTATGTGTATGTGTATGTGTATGTGATATGTATATGTATGTTCATGTGGACGTGTATGTGGATGTGGATGTGGATGTGGATGTGGATGTGGATGTGGTGGTGTACAAGTACGTTTACGTGTATGTTTATGTATATGTGTATCTGTATCTGTATGTGTATGTATATGTGCATGTTTATGTGTATGTGTATGTGAATATATATGTGCAAGTGTATGTGTATGTGAATGTGTATGTGTATGTGTATCTGTATATGTATGTGTATATGTATGTGTATATGTACATGTATATGTATGTGTGTGTGCATGTGGATGTTCATGTGGATGTGCATATAGGTGTGTATGTGTATTTGCTTGTCTATGTGTATGTGTTTTTATATGTGTATGTGCATGTTTATGTGTATGCGTATGTGTATGTGTATGCCTATGTGTATGTGTATGTGTATGTGTATGTGTTTGTGTTTGTGTTTGTGTTTGTGTTTGTGTTTGTGTGTGTGTGTGTGTTTCTGTATGTGTGTGTGTGTGTGTGTGTGTGTGTGTGTGTGTGTGTGTGTGTGTGTGTGTTTGTGTCTGTGTATGTGTAGGTGTATGTGTATGCGTAGGTGTAGGTGTAGGTGTAGGTGTATTTGTCTATGTGTATGTGTGGGTGTATGTGTGTGTGTATGTGTACGTGTATGTGTATGTGTATGTGTATGTGTATGTGTATGTGTATGTGTATGTGTATGTGTATGTGTAGGTGTATGTGTATGTGTATGTGTCCATGTATGTGTATGTGTACGTCTATGTGTATGTGTATGTTTACGTGTATGTACATGAGTATATATAGGTGTATGGGTATGTGTGTGTATGTGTATGTGTGTCGGTATTTATATATGTCTATGAGTATTTCTATGTTTGTATGTGTATCTGTATTTATGATTACATACATCTATGTGTATGTATGTGGGTCTATGAATGCGTACTTATGTCTATGTAGTTTTTGTATGTATTCATATGTATGTGTATGTATGTGCATTCACATGTATGTAATTGTATGTATATGTATGTGTGTACATACAAGTATGTGTATGTATATGCAAGTAGGTGTATGGGTATCTGTATATGTATGTGGGTATGTGTATATGTCGGTGTATGTATGTATACATGTATATCTATGCATATGTATGTGTGTATGTGTATTTTTATTTATTTATTTAAGATTATTTATTTATTTTTAATATTTCTCGACTTTTAGTATTTTCTCTAATTTATCCATTTTTAATATTTAGCCTTTTTAATATATATTTATTCAATTTTTTGTAATATGTTTGATTTTGATAGCTATTTATACTTTTTTAAATATTTATACATTTGATTATATAATAATATATTTAATTATTATTAAAAATTAGAATTTAATTTTCTATTTATATATAATAAAAAAAATGCATACATCAGTTATAAGTTCTTTGTATTATAATTTATAAAAATAAAAATAAATTTTAACTGTAAGTTAAGATTAAATATTTAAAATTAATTAATAATACTGGAAAATAATAATTTCATTTATTATTTTTTAGATTATAATACATTTATTATAAATGATGATTTATTCAATTTGTTTATCAATTATACATTTATGAAAATTATATTTTCCAAATATTATATTATAATATTTATAAATAAATTATATTTTCCATGAAATAAGATTTGATTTAAAATAATATTTAAATTATAAATACTTTTTTTATAAATGTAGAATTAGTTAAAAATAATAGTTAGAAAGACTATGAAATCAAATTTATTAATTGAGTTTATAAAGTAACTAAATTAATTTTTTTAAAGGAAATATATTTTTAAATTGATAATTTTTTATAAAATTTTGAAAATATTAAAATAGAAAAAATATAAAAAAAATATGATATACATGTGTACCAAAGTTAAAATTATGGGTGGTATATATTACTAGAAATAAATAAAAATTTAAAGGTAATAAAGTTTTTTATAAATATATTCATAAATGAATTATTATATTAAATATATTTAAATATGAATTATTATAATTATGAAATAAGAAATTTTAAATTTAAGAAATTATTCATTTTGAATTTAAATTTTAAATTTAATATTTCATGTTATAAAAAATTAACATTTGGATTTATAAAACATTGAAATTATAAAATATATGAATAAAAAAATTATTAAGAAAAATGGTAATTGTACAAAAAACTAGTGAAATGAAAATAATAAAAAGAGGAAATGAGGACAGAGGGGGGGGATCGACCCCATTTTTGGGGAAACCGAATCGATGGCTTGCTGAGATCCCATGGAGCTGAATCTAAGGAGATTGAGCACAAATGGTGGGGTTTGACCATGAGATGAAGAGCTCGAGCAAGATCGAGCTTAGTCATATGGTATTGGGTTCCAGTGTGGTGGTTGTACATAATATCATCCTTCGGGGAGTCCGAGTGAGGTTCGACTTATTGGAGGATCGACTGTGAAGGGATTTTGAACACGAATCATCTTTTTTCCTATAGTATAATGATTTTCAAATCTATGAGGTTGGTCTGAATTGTAATTTGTTGATGTCATGATATTTTTTTTTAAATAATCATTATCAGGTTTACAATGTTATGCTCGTTGACTTCTTGAAAAATAAATATTGGTCGACATCGACTCCCATTTTATAGATCTATATTTTTCTTCCTTTTGATAACCTTGTTTTAAATGGTGTTGATTTTAAATTCATCGATATTGTTTTTCCAACATTTCTATAACTTTTTCTTAAAATTTTGAAGCTTCATGAAGACACATGATTTACTTTAATGAAACTTTGACATCAAACACATTGCGACATTTTATGATCATTGATTCATATCCCAGTGAAACAAAATATATATATTTTTTCAATCAGAGCTTATACTTTCTTGGAAAACATTATATCTGAAACCCATCTTTTGAAAAATCATGATTACTCTTGATTCTCATATTGATATTATATGATTATATATTTATTGTTTAATTATTGAATTTAATATTATATATTGGGATCTTCTTCACCTTTTTTCCTATTATGGAGTGTTTTATGCTTCTTTGAGTGCTTCACACCATACTGCACATCTTGTTTGATTGTTGCACAACCTGTGGGAGAGAAATAAGAGAGTAAGGGAGCTAGAAGATAGGGAGGAATCTTCTGCCTTGGTCCCTTATAGTGTGTCAATGATTCAGTAGTTCTGTTTATCTTCTAGCAGTAAGCTCCCTTCGAGGCAAGGGATATTTTACAATTATTTAATCTCAATTAATTATTTTTTATTATCTAATTAGTAATAGATGTTTCTATTTTTAAATATTTCAAAATTATGTTTTAATATGAATTTTCATTAATTATTATGTATGGGAGATGTTTTAAAATTCTAATCATCTATTTATTTTTCAAAAACCCTGATATATATATATATATATTATGTAAGGTAAATTGTATTTTTAAAATTATTCTTTCATGTTATTTTTGTGAAAAAATAATAATTTTTTTCTCTAAAATTCTCAAATCTATGTTTGTGAAAATATATGTTAACTATATAAAGAAAATGATTATTCAAAAATACCTTATTTACAATGATATTTCTTTAATATTTGTAATTATTTTTCTTTTTACTAATTTAATTTCAAAAGCGTATATGATGAAAATGTATTAGGTTTTAAATTTTTAATTTAAATTAATTATTTTATATATAATTTTTGTAAAGATTGTGTCTAAAGAAAAATAGTATTATTTTATTTCTGATTATAAATTTATCTATAAATATTGTTTTCAAAAGAAATTTTTCTATTTCATGGTTGCAAGGAATATTAAAACATATTTTTATAAATTAACATTTTATGTGAATTGAAATTACTGATGTTTCAAATGTATATTGACATGGAAATGTGTTAGCATATCATCAAAAATTTGTGCATCTATAAAAACATATATTTAAATTTAAAATTTATGTTATGTTTTAAAAATTATTAAATTCATCGATTTCTCCAAGCTAGGAATTTTTTTATGAAAAATTGGTTTTTAAAAAATGATGGATTTTATAATATTATTTTCTGCATTGAAAATAATTCTAGTAAATTATGAATAGTTTTTAATGGTTTTAATGGGTTATGTATTACAAAGATGGATCTTTAAAAAAATCCTTATAATTAAAATTGGAACTTACATGAAAAAGGGAAAGTTAAATGGTGGGGAGTGAACACACTGCCTCAAGGGGATGTTATCCTACAACTGATATTGCTAAGTGACATCATCAGTTTTATAAGATCTATCAATTATCATTTTCATCCGTAAAAGTATTACTATTTCGAAATTATTTTCAAGGCGAAATCCAATTGTTTTTAAAGAAATGTTTTCAAATAAATTTTCTAAATTATATTCATTTTTGAAATTTTTTGAAAATTATTTTATATATTTAAAATATATATTAATATTTGATGTAAAATTATTTATATAATTTTAAAATTAACATTTATGAAATTATGTTTCACTAGTTTAAAACCCCATACTGTGAAATTTATTCCCATCCAATGCTTTAATAATATTTTCACAGGTATTTTAGAAGTTATTAGATGGATAACTTTGCTGATTGAGTAAGCACACAATATATGAATTTGTTATTTTATTTTATTTTTTGTACAACTCTAATTAATTGAATAGTGTTGCATAATTTCTCAAAACCTAGACTAGAAAAGGTCTTGGAATGTATAAAATACTTTGTATTATTCTATTTTATTTTATAATAAAATAGTACACATCATTATTATTACTGAATCGTGAACTGTGGGTTTGGATATTTATAACTAGTATCAAAGCGACTGTCTAGACAAATTTTAAGATTATGTTTTGTGGTGTTTGGAAAAAAATTACGCCATAGACTTTTTTTCAAAACTTTTATGTAATTAATTTTCATTACAATTTATAGTTTTCTTAATTCTGAATATGGAAATTTAGAATTTTTGTAAGTATGACAATTGAATTGTGATGATGAAATTCTTTTATGGGGCAAAGGATGTAACGTCTTGGATATTAATAAGTGCTCTATTTTATAATTACAAGAAATTTTCATTATAAGTTAAGACAAAAAATATTCAAAATTAACTAATAAAACATAAAAATAATATTATTTTATATTATTTTTCATATTATAATACCTTAATTATAAATTTTGATTTATTAATTTATTTTATCAATTATAATTTTATGAAAAATATAGTTCTAAAATATTATGTAATAATTTTTTAAATAAATTATAATTCCTAAGAAATAAAATTTTATTTTAAATTAATATTCAAATTATAAATACAATTTTTTATAAATGTAGGATTAAATAAAAATAATAGTTAAAAAATTAAATTCAAAAATATAGTATAAAAAGTAACTAATTTTAACTGTTTTAAAAGTGAAATATTTTTAATATTATATATATTTTTAAAAAAAATTAATATATTAAACTATAAAATTATGATAATTATGATATTAATGCATACCTAATTTAAAATTAAGAGTAGTATAATTTAATTTAAATAATTTTTTTAATGGTAATATAATTTTTTATAAGTATATTCATAAATGAATTATGATATTAAATATATTAAAACATGAATTCTAATGATTAGGAATTATTAAATTATAAACTACAGAAATTATTCATTTTTAAATTATATTTCAAATATAATATTTTCATTTATAAAAAATTATTAAGTTGATTTATAAAATTTTAAAATTTTAAAATATATTAATATAAAAATTTATTAAAAAACCGAAATGTTATTTGTATAAAAAATTATTAAATGAAAAGAATAAGAAATTAAATAAGGATAAGGGGTGAATAAAGATCGACCTTACTTTGGGGGAAACCAAATTGAGGGGCAATCAAGTTCCCTTGGAACTGATTTAGATGAGATCGAGTGAGTATGGTGGGGATGGACTGAGATTGAGCTTTACCGAACGGGATTAGCTACCAATGAGGCGGTTGTACTTTGTATCGAACATCTGGGAGTCTGAGCAAGGTTTGACTAGTTGGAGGTTCAACTGTGAAGGGATTTTGAACACATATAATCTTATTTTTCTTGTATAATTATTTTTCATATCTATGATGTTGGTGTTCATTTTTATTTATGGGTGTATGAATCATTTTTAATGAGTCTTTTCTAGGTTTACATTATTATTCTCATCGTCATCTTCAAATTTTTTATCAGTTGATATCAACTCCCTGTTTGTGGATCTATATTTTCCATCCATCTGAAATCATTATTTGACATGATTTTTGGGTGTGGTGTTGATTCCAAATTCCTTGAAATTAATTTTCCAACTTTTTGTGGCTTTATCTCGAAATAGTGAAGCTTCATGAATAATCTAGATTTAGTTTTATGAAATTTTGACATCATATATAGTGTGTTGTATTTAGATAATTGATTTTTATCCAGTTGCAATAATATATATATATATATATATATTCAACTATGGTCTATGCTTGCTCAGAAATCATTATATATGAACCCGATCATTTAAAAAATCTAGAATACTCTCGATTCTCCTATCGATTTTATACGATTCTATACATATTTGTTAAATAGTGAATTTTAGATTATAAAATGAGAGCTTCGTCAACATTTTTCAATTAAAGAGTGTTTCACGCCTGCTTGAGTGTTGCATGACCTATTTCGCACCTTTCTTTAGTAATACAGAACCTTCTTGAAATAATTAAGGGATAAAGGGAGCTATAATAAAGAAATGCATCTTCACCCTTATATCTTTTTACTGTGTCCATGATCCAGCAATACTGTTTAGATTCTAGTAGTAATATGCCTTCGAGGTAAGGGAGATTTTTCAATTATTTATTCTCAATTTTTTATCTTTGATTCTTGAATTAGTAAGGGTTGTTTCGATTATTAAATTTATCAAAATTATGTTTTAATATAAATTTGTGTTTATTATTATATTAGGAAGTTGTTTTAAAATTTTAAAAATTTATTTATTTTCCCAAAAATCCAAAATATGTATTTATATATTATGTAAAATGAATTGTATTTTTAAAATTCATCTAGCATTTATTTTTGAGAAAACTTCTATTGGTTTTCTATAAAATTATGAATTCTAGGTTTTTAAAAATATATTTTATCTTTATGGGGACATTAATTATTTACCAATCCATAATTTACAAGTATGATTTTTTAAAATAAGTGATTAAATTTATTTTAACTCATATAATTTCAAAATCCAATTTTATGAAAAAGAATTATGTTTTGAGATTTATAATTTAATGTAAATATATTATGTATAATTGTTTAAAGAAAGTTATATAAAGAAATAATAATATTATTATTGTCTTATAATAAAAATTTTATTTTTAAATATAATGTTGTAATGAAATTTATATATTTCATGTTTCTATGGAATATGAAAGCATATTTTATAAATTAACATTTTATGTGAATTGAAATTACAGATATTGAACATTCATATCGATATGGCCATGCATTATGTATATCATCAACATTCCACACATTTTTTATAAACTCTATTTAATTTAAGTTTTAAGGTATGATATCGAAATTATTAAATTCATGAATTTCTCCATGAAATGAATTGTTTTATGAAAAAATTATTTTTTGAAAAATAATTGTGTATATAAAATTATTTTATGCATTGAAAATAATTCAAGGGAATTATGAAAGGTTTTTATTGGCTTTAATGAGGCATCTATGAGAAATACATTTCTTCATAAAAATGATTTCTTAAAATTAAAATTGACACATTCATGCCCAAGGAAATATTAATTGGTGGGGAGTGAACACACTACCTCAAGGGGACAATGTCTTATAAGTGATATTTCTAATTGACCTCATTGGTTTTATATGATATGTCAAGTATCATAATAATTCATAAAATTATTATTATTTTCATATTATTTTCATGGAGGAATCCAATTTTTTTTCAAAGAATAATTTTAAAATAAATTTTCAAAATGATAAATATTTTTTAATTTTATTGAAAAGTATTATATATATATATATGAAATATGAAATCATATTTACAATAAAAAAATTTAAAGAGTTTTAAAAGTAATATTTGTGAAATTATTTTTCTATGGTTTTAAAACCCCTTATTGATAAATTTATACTAATATCACGTTTTAAAAATACTTTCACAGGCATTTTAGAAGTTCTTAGACAAAAAAAATTTCTTATTGAGTTACCACATGTGATGTGAATTAGTTATTTTATTTTATTTTTTTTACATCTTTAATTCATTGTATAGTGTTGTCTAATATTTGAAAACCTTTATCGAAAAAGGTCATGTAATGAATAAAATAATATGTATCGTTTATTTATCATTTATAAAAAAATAGTACACAAGATTTTTATTATTGAATACGGATGTTCAAATTCGGGTATTTACATTATTTATGTGTTTTCAATTCTTGTAATTAATGTTTTGAGTTAACTTTTTTTCAACATATTCGTAATTTATTTATTTTTATTTATTCATTTTTAATATTCATTCCTCTAATATCATTTTTTATTTTTGATATTTATTAATTTTTAATACTTTTATTATTAATTCATTTATAAAAACTTATTCATATTTATTTAATATATTTTAACATTTTCGATGTGTTTTTAATTTATATTTTTTATATTTATTCATTTTAATTTTAATATTTTTGAATTCTCAACATAATTCATTTTTAATATTTTTTTACATAATTAATGTTATATATATATTTAATTCATTTTATTAATGTGATGAATTTACTTTTTTAATTTTTTTAATTTGTTTAATTTAACATATTCATTTTTAATTTCCTTTTAATTGATATTATTTATTCATTTTTATGATTTATTAATATTTTGTATTATTATCATATATTCATTTTTAATATTTATTTATACATATATATTTTCTATGTTTTTATATTTTCCATGTGTTCGTAATTTATATTATTAACATTTATTCAATTTTATTAATTGGGTTTATTTTTTTATATGTTTAAAATTTAAATAAAAAATTATTTTAATGAAAATTTTAATTCTCTTTTATTTAAATCATCAATATAATTTATTCTAATATTTTTTTATTTATGAAATTTTTAATTATTTATTTATTCCTTATTCATCATTTTCATATAGGTTTATAATTTATGTAATTAATCTTAAGAATTCAACTGTTTAATAGTTTTGTAATATATTAAATTTTATTTATTCCATTTTAATATTCTCCAATTAAATATTATTTATTTATTTTTAATATATATTAATTTTTTATATTTTTTAGAATTCAATAATTTTTTCGTATTTATTTATACATATTTATTTTCTTAGTTTTAGGATTTTCAATTTGTTTTTAATGTATATGAATTATTTTAATTAATTTTAGTTTATTAAGTATTAATATTTTTATTATGTTTGAAATTTATATAATTACGTTTTTAAATGAATTTCTTAAAATTCTTGTAATTTAATTAGTTAATATTATTCATTTTTAGTAATTTTTTTATTTATAGAATTGATATTATTTACTCATTCCATTTTATTCATTTTTAATGTGTTTATAATTTATTAAATTAATTTTCTGAATAATTTTTTTTTAATATTTTTCAATTTATTAAAATTTATTTATTTGTATTTAATATTCATTTATTCAATGTTATTTACTAATTTTTAATATTTTCTGATTTTTTTATATTTTTTTATATTTATGTGTACTTATTTATTTATAGTGTTTACTACTTTCAATATGTCTTCAATTTATATAATTAATTTATATAAATGTTTGTTTAATAACTTTTTAATTTAAATAATTAACATAGTTCAGTTTTTAATAATTTTCTTATTTTGTTAAATAACATTATTTATTTTTTAATATTCTTACATCTCTCTTGGTGTTAGGTTAAGCATTGATAGAAGTGTATTTTATCCATGCTAGAACATATGCAATGAGAAATACCACTTTTTTCATTTCTTTTTTACCACTCATAAAGGTGATGATTTATTAGCACTGCAAAAGCGTGGTTAAAATTGGTATTTCTCAATGCTTATGTTTTTAGCACTGATAAAATATATTTTTATCAACTCTTTTAGTAAGCATTTAAAAAATATTTGTCCCACTTTATTAAATAACCCTATATAATTGTGTATTTCTAAAGCCACACTCATTATCATGCGGAACTGAAGGTATTCTGTAGCTGAAGATAATTGTTTTAGATAAATTGAACCTCAAAATCAATGGTATGAAGTTTGAACTAGTTTATAAGAAATCTCTGTTGATATTTATTTATTTTTTCATTATTTTTTGTGTTTATCTTTCCTTTAATCCCAAATGATCCTTATAAATATGATTAAATATCACATTATTGTTGGGAGTGTGTTTTAAATAATGTGAGTTGGTCACAATTCACTTTGATCACAGAAAAGTATAGATTTTTCTTTTTATTCATCCATATCCCATGAAATTCCTAGTAAAAATATGTAGTTGTACATTACACCTAAAAATAAATGAAAATATCCTTTTAATGTGTAGTCTTATACCAACATTAATTCTCAAATTAATAAAAACAATATAAATCATGAAATTGACCCATTAAAAAATTTAACTTAAAAAAATTCCAAAACAAAAAAAATCTGATAAACTAATGAAACTATATGGGAAATTTTGGAATAATATTAAATTAAAAGACCCCAAATTTCCCATTTTATCACCCCTCATACTTAATTCATCACACTCATAGGAAAAATAAACACATAATCCTAACTTAAACCAATTAAATCAAAAATTGAAATGAGGAAACATTTCCCATCATTTTATCATACTGCTTATTTTATTATTTTAATTCCCTTTTCATTATTTTTAATAAATCTTATTCATGTCAATTAATTAATCCATTCACATTTTTACCTTCCTCAAATATAAATGGATCTCCCTTACTTAAGAATATATCATTGTATGGTTTCCTCTTCTTCAGATCATGGAAATTTTGATTAGTATTTCAATATACCAACATCCCCACTGAAAGAGAAAGGTAGTTCTTAATCACAATGGCTTTTTCATGGGTTATATAGAAGATTTTGGTTGGTGGTTTGATTATTAAAAATAATGGATTCAAAGATTTTTTTATCTCTTAAGATTCAATGCGTGAAACTAAAAGAAAATGCAATAAAAATTCAATACTTCCTTTTCTCCCTCAAATGCATCACAAAATAGATTATCCCTCCCTTAATGGTAAGACACATAATATTTTTTTGGAAATTAAAAAATAAAATTATATACATTATTTTTTCCATTATAATTAATATATTTCATTCAATGTTGTTAAACCTCATTTCAAAATATTTCATTATTTTCAATGACATTGGAATCAAAACATGGAAATTTCTAATTTTTAAAAAAATTAAAATTTTCAAACCATTATTTTTAATTTTTTTATAAGATTGATTATTTTATGAATTCCATTATTTGTGAAAATTATTTTTCTGACTTAATTCATCTCTTTTATGATTCAAAATATGAAAATTTTGTTTATTTTGGTTAAATCATCCATTTTTTGTATTCCACCTTCAAGCATAACTATTTTAAAAATATGATAGCATATGAAAAAATTTATCTTGATTATTAATAAATAAACTATTTAAAAATTATATATTTTATAAATTTAAAATGTAAAAACCATAAACATTGTGATTAATTTATTTTAAAAACTATATAAATATAGTGAAAAATAAATAACATGTTTTGATATATGTTTTGATATTGAAATATTATTATATATACCCTAATACTTATTAAACTATAGAAATAATCATATTCTTATGATCATCGATAGTGAGAGGGAGTGAATTATTTACCTCAATTAATCCATTTCCAAAATGAATTATTTATGATATGTGACTTATTGTATTAAAAAATAAATTGTTATAATCATTTAAATACAAATAATTATTGTTCTGTATATGCCCAAATATATATTTTGTATAATGAAAATCTATATAAAATATGATGATTAAATGTCCGTATATATAAATAATATCCTTTTAGGGTTATAATCTCATACATTTTGTGTATTTAGTTTTTTTAAATATGTATATTACTATATCACATAAGATAGATATGAATAAAAAATGGATGCATGACAATCATTTTGAAAAAATGTATGAGGATGGGGTCAAAGAGTTCATCATGTTTGTAAACGATGATGAATATGAAACTTCTCAAATAATTTTTCCATGTTTATGTTGTTTTTATTCAAGAATAATTTGTCTAGAGTAGTTAAGAAAACTTGATCTATCACAAAATAGATAGATGTTATAAATGTTGAACTAAACACGGGGAAGAACTAAATGCATCTATTAACTTGTCTAAAACACCATTTTATGGATCAAATGATATTTTTACAAGTTTTAATGATGTTGAATCTTGTATCAAGGATATAATTATAGGTCTAAATTATGATGATCATGATCATATAGATGACATCAAAATGACAATTTTAGGTGAACTATTTGATTAAAAAAACTATTTTAGAAGAAAAAGGTTAGTTATAAGATTCCATTGTATATTGGTAATACTAAATATACAACATTTTTAGGCTTATTGAAGCTAGGTTTTTTAAAGTATAGAAAGATATGAAGTGATACCATCATTGTTGAACAACTTGATCTCTGGAATGATATTCTACTAGAAGACAATTAGCTACCTTTTCGAATATATAATGTTAACATAATTCAAACATTAAGGGTTATTTTCTCTAAAGGAAAACATGCATGTCCCAATTAATATATACAATTAAAAAATTACCATGAATCACTTAAAAATAACAAATGATTGAGCAAATTGATACAAGAATGGTGGATGAAGTCCATCAAATGTTTTATAGAACAATCCAATATTCCATGGTTTTGGCGCCTACATGGAATTGAGGATCCTATAAGTAAATCAATTTGGCATAGAGATAAATGAAATTAATATTGGAAAATTCATCACCCAACAGACATGTCTTATCAGATGAAAATTGATTATTAGTAACCTAAATTTCCAAACGATCAATGAATACATCATCTTGTGCTATCTAGAGAAGGAATAAATACATTGGTTTTATTAAATCGCACTCATATTACATGGAAAATTATGTTGGTAAATTATAACTTGACCTTGTTTTTATACATAAAGTGAAAATACATTATATATTTTTTCATATATGAGTACCAAAGAAACCAAGTAATCATATTGATGTTTATTTTCCCCCATTGATCAAATATTTGAAATTAATGTAGGTTTAATCTGTTATGGGGTTTGATTCTTATAGAAATAAAGGTTTAACATTAAGATCCATATTTTATGGGATGATTGAAGAATTTCTCACTAATGTAAATTTTTTAGGATATAGAATTAGAGGAACTCATTTGTGTCCCATTTATGAAAAATGTACACACTCATTTATGATGGAACATTCCAGAGAGTCCATGTTTCTATGAAATCACATATTTCTACCTCAATGGTATAAATAATGATCTTAGATGACACCATTTTATAAGAATTTCATAGACGGTGTAATATCTTTTCTAATAAAATGTGATCAAATGTTTTGAAATGTAAAGGATATGACCACCTCATTTGGTAAACCTTATTAAAAAATAATATGAAAACCAGTTAAAAAAAGAGCTAAGTTATTATTGAATTATCGTACCATAATTGTTTTTGCGTCATAAAATTACACTATTTAAAACATATGGGAAAACATATTCGATATAGTTTTGAAACATTACTAAATATCCCATGTAAAAAAGGAAGAAATTAAGGTAAGGTTAGACATGATTGAAAAGGGGATGAAAAAAGAGTTTGAATTAGTTAAGGGAGAAAAACTAAATTTTCTTCCTTTATCAATTATAATAATTCCATACTATATATATTTGTTTAAAAACAATATAAATGATGTAAAGTTTTAAATTTGGTATTCATAAAATATCATGAATATCATATCAATAGATTATTTAATATTTAAAAGCCTAAAATCACATTACTGTAATGTTTTCATGTAAGATTTAATTCTTGTAACATTACATGTCATTTTCCTAAAAATGTGAATCATAAATTAACCAGGGGTTTTTATTTTTCAAATAAATATGAAGTAATGTTATAGACCATGAAAAAATTTCAAAAATTGAAAAATAAATTACTCTCATATAAATAGAATTAGAGATGTTATTACCATTTTCATTCTTTTATATGATGGTTCACATGATGGTTCACTTTGTTATTGAGATCTGGCTTTGTGGACATATACACTATTGATGAATGTACCCCATTGAACTATATTTTAATATTTTGAAAGGTTAAATCAAAATTTAATGTTTTCTAGAAGGTTTTATTAATGAGTAATATATTATTGAGGAAACTATTGGATTTTGTACTGATTACCTGTCTGGTGTGGAAATCATTGGTCTAATAAAATCCCATCTTAAAAAATGACTTGTGGGTAATGGAACCTCCCAAACATATGTTGTTAAAATTACTATTATAGTGCTAGAAAAGACTCACCATTAAATTTTATATAAAATTTAATAGGTTTTGACATATATTGAATCCCGCAGAGTAATCCTTAAGCATTTGAATCCATAACATTTTGAAATTTGGATATCAAATACAAATAATCTAATGTTTATAAGATGATTCTTAGAACAGATTTTTATGGTGTCAACTGAAAATAGAAATTCAATTTTAGAATTACTTAGATGGCTAGGAAAAGGACCATGTGTGTATATATTATCTTATAATGATTATTTAATTTATGTTTATACATTTTATAAAATGTAGAATGATGAACATAGTACCAAAAAAATAGTGGAGTTACGATTATGGGTGAAATGATGCAAAAATCTCCTAACAATGAAATAAATAAAATTTATATGAATATGTGATACTTTATCACCATCAATAATTAAGAGAGTTAGATTATAAAACATTTTATGTACCTATCTTTCAATGTAAGTGGGATGATAATAGGAGTTAAATTAAAATAGATAAATTGGGATTAGTTAAGGTGTATTTTAGTAAGTAAGGATAGATGAAAGAACCTTTCATAATTCCCTAAGAGGTATTATAAGTATTTTATATCTCGGATCCTCCAACTAGAATGTGGTCAACTATTATATTATCAAATAAGACTATTATAGGGTTATATTTCAATTAAACTAAGGATGTCCCTTATACTGGGATCCCACAATAATTTTTTAGTTGTCCCAATGTAGGTAGGGTCTTGTATGTTAGAGGAGACCAGAATGAGGGGATTTAGATACTAGATTGAGGGGTCAAATACCTTCAACCTTTAAAGAATAAAAGGGTGTTCAATAATGATGTTATATTTTATTATAATACATAGTGTTACCTCATAGTATTATTTTTTCACTAATTCATTTATGTAATATAAATTAAATCTTCAACCACTTCTGTAGAAAATGGATTCTTCACATATCGGTTCTCTCAATCTCAAGCAACAACTATATTATCAACATGTTGATTCCTTAAATGCCGAGGAACAAATGGTTCCCTTGTATTATTTTGCTACTAATCCCAAGGAATAACATATTAATTATGTTAAAACTGAGAAAAATATGATAAGGCGAAGAACTCCTCTCCTAGAAAAAACAAGAGTATTATAGTATAGAGATATTGAAATCAATTATTATGGTGAGAAGTAGAGGCTGGATAGAATTCACAAGGCCAACTTTTTTACTGCAAAAAATCCATTTTCATTAGGGACATCAGGATCTACACTTGAATTCATGTGTTTATTGATATAGATATGGGGCCCAAATTATTCCCTCAATTAAATAATGGATTTTAGAATAGATTGGGGTAATATTATGATATAATATATATATTTAACTCATAAATAATGAATGAAATTTTGATTTACTCTTTATTATCCCTTACAAATCTCATATATAAAATATTTCTATTGAATTAAATTTGTATTAATGGTCGCTAGAAGGGATCATATAGAATTTTGAAAAATTATTACAAAGCATTACCTCAGAGATTTTGAAGTGAAAGTAAACCCACACCCACCATAGATGTTTCCACACATGATATGATTAGAAATTTGGAATGAATTTATTTGTTGTTTTCAGGAGGCATCTTTTCATATACATTTATATTGGTAATAATTTACATGTAAATATGTTTATTAATCATTTTGATTCATAATTTTTAATATACAAAATAACAATTGAGTGATATAAATAAGAAGTGTGTTTTTAAAACAATATACCCCTACCATGGAGCAAAAAATTGAGTATGATTCACTTTAAATAAAATCATATGTATTTTAAATATATAGTAATAATTTTATGTATAATTAACAAGAATATAATTTTGTTTCATTTTTTAAATGTAGATTAATGAATCAAAATCTTAATCCACTTCCATCACACGTCATGTGTCATGGAAAGAGGATTATATAAATATAGGCAGAATACTAGTATATGCAAAACACCCAAAAAATATGGGACGCTTGTGTATGTATGAAATTATTATTTTTCTATTTTAAATCAGTATTACATAATAATGAATACTTATTTTCCTATGTTTTTTATGTTATTTAGACACTAGATTGTTCATTGTATATACCTTATGAATGCCTACTTTTTATGGAATTGATGTGAACAGAACAACATAGTTTCATTAATGGTGTGGGTTTTGGAGTGTCATCCCAAACATAATTTGATATAAGATATGAATAAAGGTATAAAGATCTGAAAATGTAGGATATAATTCCAAGAATAAATACTCTAGAGTAAATTATTAATTTCAATTTTTTGTTGGTATATAATTTTATGAGAAGAAATCAAATATAATAAACAACACAACAACAACCACTACACGAAGATCCTTACCCCAGCTTTGAGGCGAGCCATTCCCCTCAAATGACTAATTTTCCAACGGAAATAGATTTGATTATAAATATTTCTATAAAATGTGATTCAATCTGATATTGATACCATTCCTATAATAATTTTCTATAGGGTGAAACTGATTGTGATTTATATCTATCAGCACCCACCCATGTCCTTGTTGTGATGGGTATAATATACAATATCCAAGGATATATTCTACACAACACGAAACATTAAAAAAGGACATATGAATATAGTGATTCATGTAGCTCACAAGATATGTTTTTAGCTTATTATTCCACTTAATGATATAGATGTTTATGTGAATAAACTTGTTATTAGAAATTTTATAGCATGATAATTTGATCTTATAAAAATAAGCTTCGGCAAGGATGTATTCACTTCTAATTTTTTTTATCAAAAGCCTTTAACATTTTATAAAAAAGGACAAAATTAATAATTATTATTAAAAAATGGATAAAGTTGAGGATAAATATTATTTAAAATAAAAATACTCTAATGGATCAACCAGTCCATTGAAAATTCCTTCAAAGAGTACCCTTACCCCTCTAGTTTAACAACCACTTTTACTAATATTAAAAGTTCATGTGGATAAAAAATTCATAGATAGTGATATAAACATAATATATTTTGAAGAAAAAATGTATGGAGTGGCCATTGAAAACATTATTTTTCATGAGAATTTATAAGAAATCATCCTAAATGGATGGTTATGAGTATCTATTGTAAATATCTACATGAGGTGAAATTTCATAATCTATTTGTCCAATATTTTCTCTACTATATTAATCATAATTAAATAATAGTCATATTTTTTTAGACATATATATCTGTACTTTTTTAATGTAAAACCTTATGAAAATAAATTTGGAATCATTAGTCCATGTATCACTTCTATACACAAAAGGTTATTAGAATACGTGGAATAATCAGTAATACTAAAAAAACTAGCTGAAATGTTTGAAAATAAACTTATAGCTAAATTAAACTAATTAATATACATTATGTATGGATAAAAATCTACATTTTAACAAAATCATATATAAGATAACTTCTTTAATTACATATTTCATTTTTAGGGATCAGTGGTTTCTAATTGCAATCAATTTGGATATTACCATGATTTATTTATTGGATTCAATGCCTAAATTCTCAATTAATCGACCTCACATGATAAAATTAATCAATTTTAATGCACTTTATTTAACATTTCTTATATAAACATCATTTTATACAATTAATATTATATTAAATGATAGTTTTTTTATAATAGGGTGGTGTTTATATGTTTTCTACATCATGGTATGAGGATGGTCCATGTGAAAAAAAGGTAATTGAATTATATAACTAGATACGTATTAGGTTATAAGTCAAATTATTTCACTATAAAAACATATATAAATAAAAATTACTAATTTTTTATGAATTTTTCTATAGTGTCTAAAAAATAATGGAAGATATTTTAGTTATTACGTTTTCAAATTTATGAAAGGTGTTGTATTCCATTAATAAACATGCATCCCCAAAGAGGTATTTATAAAGAGAATTATTGTTTAATTAAAAATATATTTTAATCTATTATTTATTTATATTTTTATAGAAATATTAGGACTATAAGAAATCCATATATTCAAAGAGGATATATTTTTAAAAAAAATGATTGGGAAGAATATATGTTATCAGAATATATGAATACATTATGAATTGGTGAATTATGACAAATTATTTAGTTTATTTAATCATGATATTATCTAATTGTTTCAGGTATATTCCTTGTAATTTTTATCTATTATTATATATTTCATTGTAACTGAGATCATGAGGAAATGAATTCATTAAGAATTGATTTTTATTTGACCATACCAAATTACCACTAGTCTAAGGAAATACACCCGAATCACATTCCCATTTCTTCAATACCCTTGTAATTGGTCCTCCCCATGACCTCCCTCCCTTTAACCACCCACCCAACCTCCCATGATCCTCCACCTCCGATGCATTCACCCACCTCCTCATCGGGGTGACTTCAACACTACCACCCACCTCCCTTCCAATTCTACTCTAAGGAGGCCTAACCACCTCCTCCTCAGGAGAGCCTCTTTTGTGGCCACCCCACCTCCCCAACCTAGGCTTTGATTTATAATATCTCATAAGTTAATCCATTTAAATAATAATCAGACCTCTCTTTCTATTCAATCTCACAATTAGTGGATGAATTTTATCAATTTCCAATCGTATGTTCTCCTTTTAGCAATACATACTCTATTTACAAATTTTTTATCAACTTCTCTTAAACATTTTTTACATATACTATGTTAATGTTTTCCTTCAAAAATATCCCTCCTATTTTCCCACTATAATATATTTTGTTTCCAATTTGGTTTGTCATTATAATGGTGAGATTTTTTTTTGGAACTAGAGTCAAAACCTTGTATATTAATACTTTACTAAAATTAATCAAACATTCATATTTTCTATTTTTTATTATCTCTAAAATTTACTACATGAAATATAATATCAATGTAATTATATAGAATTTGAATACATTATACATGAATGAAATAGGACTCCTGAAATTAATCACTCTTTAAACAGTTATTTTGGGTGTTTCTTCAGGTTTCTTGATTCATGGACTACCACTATTAACCATTCCATCACCACTAAAAAAACCATTATGTCAGAAATAGTTTTTTTCATCATGAATTCATACAGGTTTATACTTCTTAATTCCAATAAGTTTTACGTTCTACGAAAAAACATTTTATTATTATTTTTATTAAAGAAGTTTTTTATCAGAATCATGTGACATTTATATCTTTTAATTATCCCTCAATTGTGTTATATGACACTCTATTTTAACATATCATGTATTTTTCCAATAAATAAACAAATTACTGGGTTCTTAAAATGTATAGTTGCATGTTATATATTTTTTTAGTTTCCGGTGAATTTTTTTGTTTTTAATATATATGACATCTTTAATATGAATTACAAAATGATTTACCCTCTGTTGAATTTTTTGTTTCTTTGTTCCATTTTTATATATTTAGGATCTAATCAATGACATCACAATTTAATATTATGACACTCCTTTTATAAGGACCCAACCTTAATTATTACCAAATATAGCTAATTCAACTAGGTTTCACTTCTTTACATTCCCAAAGATATTTTCGATTCATAATTTTAGAATGTTTTAACATAACTCATACATATCAACCCACAATAATACAATGTGGGTACCACTAAAACAGTATCAATTTCTTCCAAAACATAAATTTTTTAACACAAAACAACAACATGATTTATTTGGAAAATCATTATAACATTTTACTTGAATTCCTTTTTCTCTTACACAATCGTATAACCAGTTATAACCTATGATGAAATTTTAAAAACATTGGATGAGAATAAATAGCTCTGAAAGGGATATAAAAATAAGTAATGAAACCATTATATCATGAATACTTACACAAATATGATATCATTTTAGCAAAGAAAAGCTTCTCACCCATATATATATATATATATATATTCTATGTGAAATATGAGAGTTACATAAAAACTTATAGAACATATATAAAACTATAAAGGTTTCATGGGGCATCAATTATTTATATTCTAACCATGGTATCTACCTTATGAGTTTTAACCCTTGTGGCTACCTTACGATGTTACCCTCACAACTATCTTATGGTGTAACCATCATAGTTACACTTAGAGTAACCAAATTTCCAAACTCCAAATTACACATACCCAATGAATTGGAGAGAGATATATGTAGTACCAATCATCATAAACAATTCTCAATATCCATATAATAATATAAAAATTTTAATAACTACATAAAGACATTTCATTTTATTTACATAAAATATAATTTTAAAAGAGGATTTTTATAGAAAAGTCCCTTAAAAATATCGTATAATTGTAGTGAGAATTAATATAATGAAACAATTATTTATATATATTGTAGATAAGACATTATATTTACTAAATTCATTACATAAATAATCTTGGTAGAAAATAATTTACAAAGTATAAGGTTAACCGAAATAATGGAAATTGGGTTAAGATTTCCCTTACCTTAGGTTTGTCTTATATCAAATGTGAATATACCACTTGTACAATGGTTAATAGAGTGTTATTAAAATTTTAATGAAACATATTAATTTTTATGAAACCTTATATTATCATTTAATAACATCATTCCACCCCTTAATTTGTAATATTTAGTTATTTACATTGTTTTGGGTGCGTTCATTACATGATTTCAATGGTCAGTTCGTAACAGATTTCCTTGTCGAATGGAAGAAAAACTCTGGAAGTGGGATGAAATGGTATTAATATTATTACATAATATCAAATTATTACTTAAATAATTTTTTATATGGTATGAGAATGAACCATTTTATAAATCATTAAAAATAGTCGTTTAGATCGTTGTGGCCATTCTTTGATAATCACAAACTAGTTTCATTATATAATTTAATATCATGCATATAATTTAATTATAGAAAATAAAAAAGATTATTTAATACAATTTAAAATACATTTCAACTATTAGAAAGGTTATATAACATGCTTTGAAGGATTTTATGGAAATTGAAAACACATCATCCACAATATTGGTAAATCAACACATCACAGACGATGTTTTTATTTTCGGAATAAGAGGAAGAGGAGAGAAAGAATGATGATGACTTTTTCCATAAGCATGAAAACATCCAGATTATATAATATTCTTGAAATTTCAAGCCTCTTGGATAGGGGGTGTGTAAGAGAGTATAAGAAATGAAAAGGAATTGAAAACAAAATACTAGAAAATGAAAAATGATTTTTACCTCTTGATCTCTTCTCCTTAAAACCATTTGTATTGTCCTTTTGGTAAGACCATCAAGTATTTAACTTAGGAAGAGAATTGGTAATTGTATTGGGAATAATTTATACAATACTCAAAGCTTGATAGATGAGATAAGAAGAGGGGGAGATCGTGGTATTTATAGTGGAGGAGAGGAGTGGTTTTCCATTATTTTAATCATTAGTTTAACATTATTAATCAAGACAATGAATATTAGTGATTATTGTGACTGAAAAAGTAAAGAGATAAAGTGATTTTGAACTAAGGGTTATTACCTGAGCATAACATCATCCATGAATAAATAATTCTTATATTTATCTTATATTGAAAATTATCTTATTTCACTATTCAACAAAAAATTCAAGTATTTTAGAAAAATCCCAAACAATTCACCATTAAATTTTTACAACATATAGATTTAAAAATTTAACACCACTTAATCAAAATAATTTTCTAAATATTATTAATATAGTTCTTAAATAAAATCATAATTTATGAAAAAAATAACAATTTAAAAAATATTAGACATTTTATAACATGTTAAAAATTAATCAAGGTCTCATAAAATTATATTATAACTATAAGAATCAAAAATTATAATTTATGATTAAATTTTATGAAAATAAATAATCATTTAAATTATTTAATTAATAATTAAATTTTATTTAAATATTTATGACTTATGAGAATACCAATACTTATATAATGAGTATATTTTCACTTATAAGATCAATTTTTATTATACATTCATTGTTGAGGTTAATATTACTCTATCTATTCTATTATTAAAAAGTGTCATATTAATATTCATAAAGGTAAAATTACTTTTCATAAGGGTAGGTTTTTATTCACCAAAAATTATGTCGGTTCTATAAGACTCCAAATAATATACTGATCACAACTGTGTATGTCCATTTATCAAAATTCAAAACCTAGAATTAGAAAAATTATGTTTAATGGATTGATTATAGCCATATTCTTTAAAAAGTATTGTTTCACAGAGTCTTAGTTTTTAATTCATTTCATTAAATTTATTTGTAAAACCTTGTGGTATTGCATTCACCATATCTTACGGAAAGAGTGTCATCACAATTTAATTATTAAACAGGTGAGGGTAACTTTTCGTCATAGAATTTACATATTACCATACTTCTTATTAAACCATATAGTTTCTCCACAAAACCTTTAACTATAATATTATCTTATTCCTAAATACTTTCTCTATACGATCAGGAATCTGAACATGTTTCTCTTCCGAAGAAATGTTCTTTTCTATCTGAACAGCTTCTAGGAAAAAAACTTTAGATGAATCTAGCACATACATTCTCAACATTGAAACATGAAAAACATTGTGTACCTAAGATATACTTAGAGGAAAATCTAATCGATAGGAAACTAGTCTAACTTTATTGAGTATTTCTTAAGGTATAATGGACCTTGGACATAGTTTTCTTATCTTACAAAAACACATAACACTTTTCCATGGTGAGATTTTAAGAAAAACATGATCACCTACCTCAAAAGAAAATTATTTCCTCTTACTATCAGCATAAATTTTCTTCCTTATCTACTCTATACTCATGTGTAAGAGGATCATCCTCACATTCTTAGACACTTACACTACTAATTTTGGTCCCATCCACTTTCTTTCCCAAACTTTTTCCAAAAAAGATGGTGTTCAACACCACTTCCCATATAATGCTCTAAATAGTACCATCTATGTACTGGAATGAAAACTATTATTATATGAAACTAATCTAAAGAAGTATTTTAATCCCAAATTCCCTAGTATTCCATTGAACAAGATCATAGTATACCCTCTAATGTATGAATTGTTCTCTCTGTTTTTCCATCAGATTGATGATGAAAAGTAGCTTTTAAATTTAATTACATGCCCAATGACTTCTGAAGGACATTCCAAAAGTTAGAAGTGAACCTGTGATCTGGATCAAATACAATAGAAAGTGGGACTCCATGTAACCTAAAAACATCCTTGATTTACAGTTGAGAAAGCTGATCCAAAGACATTGTCTCTTGAATGGGAAGAAAATGTCAAAATTTAGTCAGCTGATCAAAAATAACCTAAATCGCATTGTTACCTTGATAATTACTTGGTAGTCCCAACATTAAGTCCATTGATATATATTCCTATTTCCACTCTGGCACAATAAAATAAAAAAGAATCCCCCTTGGTAGTTGTCTCAATGTTTTAATCAATTTACATGTTAAACATTTCACGATAAAATTATCAATATCTCTTTTCATTCCATCCTATCAGTAATATTCTGAAATGAATTTGTACATCTTAGTACTGCATCGATGAACTATAAATAGGTAAATATGACCTTAAAAGATAATTTATTATTAATATGGGAATCACAGGGAATGCATACTCTTTTTCCAAATCTAAAAACACAATATTTATCAATTTTAAATTCAAGAAACATACCATATTTAACCAATTCTCCTATTTTGCAACTCATAGTCTTCTTTCTGTGCTTTCTTAATTTTGTCTAATAGAGATGACTACACTGAAACATGAAACAGAAAAAAATAATTTTCTTACCTACAACATCGAAGCTGAAATTTAAAAAATCATTAATCAAGGGGTCATGTTCCAAATGTTACATGGTTAATGATGAATGATTTTTTCAGTTCAAGGAATCTTCCACATTATATGCTCTTCCATGATGGTAATTGATCATGTAATCATAATCATTTATCAATTAAATACATCTTCTCCGCCTCATGTTTAATTCTATATGATTGAATATATATTTTATAATTTTATGTTTAGTATATATTTCATATTTGGTTCTATATAAATTATGCCTCTAAATTTTAAAATCAAAAACCATGGCTGATAATTCCAAATCATGTGTGGGATAATTTTAATCATAAGGTTTTAGTTTTTTTGAATAGTAAGTGATTAACTAATCATTTTGAATTATTACACAACCAATTCCCACAAAATAAACATCACTATATATGAAAAACGGACCATTTTGGGAAGGCTGGGCCAAAATTAAAGCATTCACCCAACTATTCTTCCATTCTTGAAAACAAGCATCCAATTCTTCTGTTCAATTTTTTTACCCTATTTAATGTCAACATTGTTAGTGGGATGTATATACATGCACTATTTTAAATAAACCATTTGTAATTACCTGATAATCCTAAAAAACTACAAATCTCTATGATATTTCTCGGTCTTCTCAATTCATCAACCGCTTTTGTTTTGAGAAGATCAACTATTATTCCATCCTTATTTACAATGTTCCCAAGAAAATAAATTTCAGCAACAAATAATAAAATATTCTAAATATTATATATAAATTCATTTCTATAAGACTTTGAAAGACACTCCTTAAATGTTTTTCATGTTCCTCGTAACTTTTTGAAAAGAACAAAATATCATAAATAAAGACAACGACAAACATATCTGAATATTAATGAAATATTCTATTCAAAAGGTCCATGAATATTTTAGGGGGGTTTTCAACCCAAAGGGAATAATAAAAAACTCATTGTGCCCATATATAGTACGAAAATAAGTTATTTGGATGTCATGCACCTTTGCCTTCAGCTGACGGTATCTGGATCTCAATTCAATCCTGGGAAAATACTGAGCTACATGGAGCTGATCAAAAAATTCATCGATATGAGAAAAATGATACTTATCCATAATAGTAATGTTATTAAAAGCTCTATAATCAATGAAAAGTATTATGGAAACATATTTCTTTTTATCAAAAAAAACATAAGAACCCCATGGTGAAGTGTTGGGACTAATGATTCCTTTATAAAGCATCTCCTTCAACTTATTTTTAAATTCAAGAATTTCTATTTGATCCATTCGATATGTGGGTTTTGAAATTGTCTTAGAATTAGGAACCAAGTAAATAATAAATTAAACTACCCAATCATGTATAACACTAGGTAACATGTCAGAAAAACATCAAGAAATAAATTTTCCTCTAGAAAAACATTAATCTGAACAGTTCCCTTTTTTTAAATATAATAAAGATAACATTCATTTATATATTTCAATATTTTCTCAACTTCCTGATATATTAGCAATTGTTTGGGCTCTTTCTTGTATAAAAACAGAATCTCTTTCTAAAAAAAATTTCTTTATCTCTATAATCAATCTTAGTATGATAAACATAAACCCTTTCCATAAAAAAAGGATCTCCCAACACCTTCTACTTATAGTATATCTTTTTTGCGTCATATATATCTTTCATTGGGTTGGAATTTAGATAATGACCCATCTCACCCCATTTAAATCACTTTATATTTTTCTTATATGTATTAGTCTTAATATAATTTTCATTACAATCTGGGGCCATATGTCTAAACTTACTACATAAAAAACAATTCCCAGTTTTATTAAGGCATTCCAAAGGGTTCTTTTTACCCCAGTTTTCAGAAACTAGAAATAGAAATTTCTTACTATCATATTTCAATGATTTATTCTTAGCCATCACATTATATATGGACTTATTCTTCTGCTTATCCTCAAATTAGACATGATCGTCAACAAATTCCATTTATACCCTCTCAGCACATTGGAAAAAGTCTTCCATGACTTTTGAACTCACATAAATAAAATTACCTCTGATATATTGGCTTTATTCTTATGTAAAAACAATTGATTTTTCTATCAAGAAACAAAATAATATTTGTAGAAAACCTCGCCAATTGGGTGATGTTTGATTCATAAAAATCCACTGAATATTCCTCCTTTTTCCTAAATTCATGGAATTATTTATCTATCCTAAGTCAAACCACCTTATGAAAATATTTATCAAGAAAAAAAAATTAAATTTATTCTACACCAATTCTTCAATCTCATCTTTATCCTTGGTATTGTTTACCATTAACCAGAAATGATCAACTTCACCTTCAAAATGACAAATGGAAAGAATGAAATTTTGATTATCTGAAAATTCCATAACATCAAATATCTTTTCAATCACTTTAATCCATCCTTCACCCACTGCTGGTCAATAAGATCCACTGAATGAAATAGGGTGTTTCCTCTTAAAATGTTCCACAATCATCATGTTTGTTTCTAGTGGATTTTTTTTCTCTTTCATGGATTCCAACACCATTTAGTTCCTATATCATCTAATCCATTATAGTAACAAACTTCTCTATTTCAATTCCTACCATTCACATTTATGGATTCAAGAAGATATCAGCCTCTCAGATACTTAAAACATCAGCTTCCTTATTTATTCTATGGAAAACCATTCTGAATAAACACATCTTAGAAGAAGAAAAATTGTAATATTTAAATTCTATGCCATATAAATATAGGGTAAAAATCATTTAAGGTATTATCTTACCATCATACTAATTTATAACGTTATCTAATACGTGTCTATGATACCTAATATAAAGACCCGACCTTAAACATTACATAATCTATCTAATTCAAAAATATTTTACTTTTTTACATTAATAAATATATTTTTGGTTTAGAGTCTTCTAAATTTAATAAATAACTCATACATTTCAACCCAAAATCCTATAAAGTGGTTACCACTAAAACAATATCCAATTCTTCCAAAACATAAAATTTATAACACAATACAAAAATATTATATTTTTTAAAAAATCATTACAAAATTTAACATGACTTCTTTAATTCTCTTACACATAATTATAACATCTGAAAAAAAAAATTAAAACTTGGGATAATCATAAATTATTAGTAATTTATATAGAAAAAAATGAAATAATCCATTACTCTATGAATACTTATAAACATATGAAATCATTATCACAAATACATACCTCACACCCTTATATATACTTACTATTTGAAAAATGAGATTTCATAAAAAATTATAGAAAATATATAAAATAATAAATGTATATTGGGAATTAATTACTTATATTATAACCCTGATGGATACCCTATGATTTATAAACCTCATAGTTACCTTACAATGTAACCCTCATGGCTAACTTATGGTGTAACCATCGTAGTAACACTAGAAGTAACCATACGACTGGCCTCCAACATAGTAATACCAAATGAATTTTATGGAGATATAGGTCCCATGCTTCATCATAAAAAAAATCTCAAGAACCCTTACATAATAATAAAATGAAAATAACTGTATTTTTTTTAATTTCATAAAATAGAATTTTAAAAGTTGATTTTTAAAAACATTTCCCCTAAAAATATTATATAATTGAAGGGATAATGAATAGAATGAAAGGATTATGTGTATATACTATAAATAAATCATAATATAAATGATATTTATTACACAAATATTCTTGGTAGCACATAATTAATGAAGTAGAAGGTAACCCCAAAGAATGGAAATTTGGTATTGAATTCTATTAACTTGGGATTATCTTATATCAAATCATTAATAATATTTGTTTAGATCATTTTGGTCGTTCATTGATAATCAAAAACTAGTTTTGTTATATAATTTAATATCATTCATATAATTTAATTCCAAAAAATAAAAGCAGTTATGTCATACAATTTAAAATCTATTTCAACCCTTAAAAAAGTTTTATTTCTATATTTTAAGGATGTAATGTAAATTTAAAACACATTGTCCATGAAGTTGGTAAAATGACACATCATAGACGACATTTTTTTAGAATAATAGGAAGATGAGAGGAAGAATGATTCTAAAATTTTCCATAAACAAGATAAAATCTAGAATATATAAGAATATGTAGCTTTCAAGACTCATGGATGAGGTATGGGGTAGAGAGTATAAG
The DNA here is from genome assembly GCA_963277665.1 of Viscum album. Classification (NCBI taxonomy): domain Eukaryota; kingdom Viridiplantae; phylum Streptophyta; class Magnoliopsida; order Santalales; family Viscaceae; genus Viscum; species Viscum album. The sequence goes on from OY728130.1 coordinate 587,157,887, forward strand.
AAAATAAAATCAATTGAAAATAAAGTACATATAAATGAAAGAGGTTTTTTACCTCTTGATCTCTTCTCCTTGAGATCCTCTTTATGGCCTTTGGTATTGAACTTTTGGTGAGACCATAAGGTCTTGGATGTGGGGAAGAGTCTTGGGAAGGTTATTGGGTACAATATAAAAAATTATAAAATCCTGAGAGGTGTGATAGGAAGAGGGGGTGAGGGTGGTATTTATAGTGGAGGAGAGGAGGGGTTTCCCTATATTTTAATCATTAAATTAATTTTTTTTCTCAATACTACGAATAGTGTTTATTCATGTGACCATAATATTAAAGAGATAATGTGACTTTGATACAAAGGTTATTACATCAAAATCAAATCTTCTATGGCAAAATAATTCACTTATTTAGCTTATTTTTGTAAATTATCATATTTCACTATTCACAAAAATTCAAGTATTTCAAAAATATCCAAAACATTCACCCTTTCATTTTTTTACATGTAGAATTAAAAAATAATCTCCATTTCATCAACATAATTTTCTAAATATGTTTAGTTTTTTTGATTAAAATAATAATTTATTTGAAAAAACAATTTTAAAACTATAACTCATTTTATAACACCCTCTAAAATATGATCAAGGTCTCATAAAAATATATTATAACCATAAAACAATAAAATAATAAATTAGGATTACATTTTATGAATATAAAATTTCATTAAGATCATTAATTAATCACAAAATTTTAATTAAAATTTTATGATTTATGAAAATACCAACAATTATATAATGATCATATTATCAGTTATATGACGGCTTTTTATTATACATTCATTGGTAAGGTTACTACTCTTTTAGCCATTTTACTATTCATAAGGGTAATAATATTATTAATAAGGGTAACAATATTATTCATAAGTTTAGGTTAATATTCACTAAAAATTATGTTGGTTCTATCAGACTCTAAATAACTTATTGATTGTTATTGTGTTTGTCCGTTTTTTGAAATTCAAAACATAGAAGTAGAAAAATTATCTTCAATGGTTTTATTAAAACTACCTCTTTAAAACAAAGTGTTGTTTCATAGAGACTTAGTGTTTCAGGCATTTCATTAAATTTATTTGTAAAACCTTGGGATGTTACACTTTGGTTCCAAGTATGAATTCTCAATATGTGGTCTTTTAAATCTTCAAATTATTCAACCGACATAGTTTTCAAAGACTTAATTCAAATCAAGAAGAATGTATATATTGTTTTTTATAATTAGAAAAATATCATTTAAATATTGAAGCTTATAATATTGATTTATATATTATATAAGATATATATTTTTATACTATAATGTTTACATTTGACCTATTAATATAATTTATTACTTGCATTAAAAAGACAAAAAATCTATTAAATTGTTCTATAGAATTTTTTTTTCAATTTTTTTTGTTTTTTAGGAAACGATGATTCGAGAAACTATAGGTGGTCTATAATTATTTCAAATGTTAAATGAACATATTGATGAATTCTTATTATATATTATAAAAAACATTAAGAAAAATCCAATTATGGAAGCTTTATAAAAACTTGGCATTGTTGCAGACTATTTTTTAGTTAGGGAACCCATGCTCGGACATGAAATGTGAAATTTCAATATATAGAGATCAATTTCAATTGTTTTGATTATATAATTCAAACTATAGTTTCAAATGAAAACGTGATAAGTTAGTTACAATAACTTTTTTATCTACTTTATTATTAATAAATACTTTCTACATTATTATTCCAAACTTTTTGAAATTTACTAAATTTTGTTCATTATCTTTTAATACTATAAAAAATTAGTGTCTTTGGAATTACAATATTTCAATATAAGTTAATTTTAATCCCCTATTAAATAATAGTTATGAGTTAATCAATTTTTATAATTTTTAAAATGTATTAAGAACTATTTATAAAGATATCCAAATTTCAACGACCATCATTTGTTACATTCACCTAACTTCTTTTACAATATTATTTGTTTAAATATATTAATTTATGTGATATAATGAATATATAATCTTTAATGTCCCCCATGTTACCCAATTTAAAAAGCTATTATGTTTCATCAAATTTCAATAAAATAAAATACTATTAACACCCATATTTTTTTGTTTCAAAATATTTTGTAGATGTTGTGAATACATTACATAAGAAATTTATTTTTATTTCACATCTAATTTTTTAGATGTATTCGAATAATATTATTAGATATATTAAACATTATCAACCAATGCGCCTTTTGGATAACTCTATATTTTTTGAATGGAAATTATGACGTAGAATAAAACATTATTCTTCTTTTTAAATTTGATTTTGGTTTCAATTAATTAAAATTCCATTTACATATTTTTTTATAATTTTTATATTAACGTGTTTCATTGGTGTTATGATTAATTACACTCTTTGAGATGAATACGTAAAAAATGAGTATATTTTTTTCATAGGAACCATATTCATCCAATTTATTGTTGTGTAAACTTGTTATACCCAAAATATTAGGAAATTATTATTAATCCAACCTTGATTAATTTAATATTCTAAAATTTTTAACATATTAAATCTAACTATTTTACCAACACTTTTATAAAGGTTCTATTATTGATAGTAAAATCATTAATTCTATGAGATTATAAGTCAATCCCAACATTCATATAATGGGATGATTAGAAAATATGTACAAATAAATAATTAAAATAGCATTACCAAAATTAAACTTTCACAACTTACACTACCAACATTACACTATATTTTCTTACATTATAAGTTCTTCATATAGAAATGTTTACACTAGTAGTGATTAAATATATACACATTTCTCATCATTAGTTTCAACATTCTTAATAGATGTTATTAAATAACCAATTCCTTTGAACATAATTTTATTAAATAAAAAATTCTTTACATTTTTTCTCTCTATTGATTAAATTTTGTTATGTTTAATTTAGATCCTCTAGCTTATTGTCATTGTTTTATATCTCATTTTTCAAATGTTTTATCAGTATTTAAAAAATATCCACTGATTTTATTTCACTAACACTAGAATTAATTGGGTTAGAACAACTTCCCTATCAAGATACATCTAATCCATGAGAAGTTTTCATGCACAAATCCATTGAAAATTTTTATATACTCTTATCGTATGTACATTGAAACCACAAAATCACTCGATGGGTTTATTATGTTATTACCACATGCAAACTAGTGAACTACACAACAACCATGACACCTCCCTCTCAACACATAATTAACAATAGTTATCATCTGAATAATTTAAGTTTATCATTATCCTATTGTTATAAATTTAATGTGAAATTTTATAGCTATTATTGCATTATCTCGACTGCCTCTCATAGATCACAATGTATAAAAACTCCACCATATCTAAAATGATTTCCATTCATGATTTCATTAATTTAAATCTAAATTTTTAATATCATACACTGATAGTTTGTGTCAGTTGTCTAAATAAGTACATCGACCACATGGTTCCTGATTGAACTATCTCTAGACTATTATCATTTGAAAACATAGCCTCACACTAATGAATGTACACACCTCATTAAGCCTCACACCAAGGAATATACATCACCATCTTAAATTATCCACATAATTCATATGGTGCATAATTCTAATTTGATTGAGATATCAATTATATATTATAGTTGATAATATCCCCATTCATACAGTCATGTGGTAAAGCTATTCTAAGAAATGGTGTGATTTTCAAAACCACAAAATATATATTTTATATTACATATAAATATTTTTAATATTAAAACCACATCATCAACTTGATTTTATCATCACATAATTGAATGAGTTGTTAATCGTATTTTTTGATTGATGAAATATTTTTCTACTTCTATGTCTGATCCACTACCAAGAAATATTAAGATAATAAACTTTAAAAATATTCCCTTTTATTTACTTCAGAAATAAAAATTTTAAAATTTAAATAATCCTTATGAATTTCCATAATGAACCATAAATAGTAAATTAGATATCATAATATTATTCCCCAATCAACCATACAATGTATGGGAAAATTACATTATAAAATTATGAAATCTACATTATAAAGTCATTTTAACAAGATGATTGATACTATGATCAACAGTATAAAATCTAAGATATACCTTATAATTTGTAGATAGTAATTCTTCATAGACCTATACATCCTTAAAATAAACCTCTATAGTTGATAATTTCTTAAGAAAATCACAAAACCTCACATTATATGACTTTATCTGGCTAATGGGAAATTTTTTGGACATTTCATCACAAAACATGTTAAAAAAATTAACACTAGTTATAAGGGGATTTTTTAAAAAAAATCACAATTTATTATTGATAAAAAATATAAAACAGATCAACCTCTTCTTTATTAAAATAAATTTGACATAATTTATCCATTTAAACCCCTAATTTGATACTCTTTCATCAAAATAGTGCATTAATGATTAAGAAAACATTAACTTTATGCCCATATAATTTAATATTTGTATGAGATACAATACTTACATTTTTTATAATTCTGTAGTGTTAATTCAAATAAAACAGTCCTACTAATTTAGGTTATATTCATATTTTTATTGATTTTAGTGTATGATTGTTGTTTAATTTATTTCATTCACAAGCATAATAATGAGTAACTTCTTGAAAGATAATATTTTACGTACTTGTATGTAATAATTTATTTAACCTATCATTTACTACTATATTAAAAACTCATTCAAATAGATACATTTCATTTTATATTTCTTGTTAGTTGTTGATATTTTAGTGATTCATTTTAAATTATGTGATAAAAATACGAGTTTATATATTAATTTTATTGAATTGTTTTAGCTAAAATGATAATATTTTTTAAATAAATTCAAAAAATTAAAATAAATTGGTTAAATAATAATCCCTAAGATAAAGGTGATATCCTGAACTCTTTAAATCTTTCTCATATTGAAAAAATTGATGCTTTTAAATATTTATTATTCTTTGGGGGTTCATCGTTATTAGAAATATTTTTAACATTCTCAACAATGAAAATTAAGTGAATATCATTGAAGAAATTGATTCATGACTAGGGGACAATCATATTCATTACACTAGAAAAAATTTAAAATGTTGCATCTTCCTTTTTTCCCTCTGGTAGCTAAACTATTATTGATTTTTTTAAACAATAAACAATTTATCCAAACTAATATCAATTTTACCATAGCTTGTTAAATCATATGTGATGACATAAATTGAACTGTTGAGTGTGTGTTTTTTATTTAATATCATTTGAGTGTTAAATAATCATTGATTTTATATTAACATTTCATTTACTTATTTGAGAGTTATAGTTACTCATGATTTTTTCATTGTATTCATCTACTTCCAAACACATTGACAATACATTAGTAGGAAATAAGGTTCATTCACTCTAGTTTAGTGTTTTTACTCTACTTATAATATATTATAATTAGTTATCTTATAGATTTAGGATATATAGTGAGGGGAATATTCAGTGAAAATTCTTTTAGATAATGAAGAATTTATTTTCTTGGGAATTAAAAATTGAATTGAACTAATTCCATCCTCTTTTCAATCATATTTGTGTATGTTACCTTACTGCCACTATTTCTTACTCATTCATATTTTTAAAATCTATATCCACATTATATATTTTACGATTCGGTATTTTTTAAAACATTCAATCAATGAGAGACTTACCATAGAAATAGAATATCAAAATAAATTTTGTAAATCACAACACAAATTATACCTAGGAAAGTCATTATTATTTAAAAATTATTTAATTTTTTTCAACTCTAATAACCATATTCACTCATCACAAATATGTATACATTATATTAATAGAATACATAAAATAGAAATAAAAATTTTATTTTTTAATATAATTTATTAAAGAATATCTAACAATGGATATCTAATAAATTTACACAATTAAATAATTCCTTAAGATTTAATCAAGATAAATTAACTGCTTAATTCATTTATGAAATTTCAAATTCATTTTAACCATAGGTATAGAGTTCAATAAATCATTCAACTATTAAAAAAATACACATGGTATGGAATTCTTATTGATATCATAACATAATACGTCATCCATGTCGTAATATTTTGAACATCGTGGCCTCTTCTTTGGTTCACATATATTAATTTTTCAATAAAAACATATACACATTCACACACACTAACATGGAAATTAAATCCTAAAGACTGGTAGGGTTTACATACTTTTCACTTTATTTTTTAGTAATAAAATAAAAAATAACCACCGGATATGTGGTATAAATATCATAACATAGTCATCACTTATACCTCTATTTTCGATAATGGTGAATCCCTTCCATTCGTAACATATCATTTCTAGTCCCTTTTTGGAAAGTCCTAAACATTCTTTTTTCACTTATGATGATAATTGATTCCACTTACATTGATGTTAAATTTTCTCTCCAATGGTTTGAATATGTTTTCTTTTCATGTTTATGATAAATAATTAATGGACTCTATGTTTATATTTTTGCGGGTGGGTTAGCTTAATTTTGATCACCATTAACTTATAGTCACCATGAAAAGAATTAAATTTCTAGATTAGTCATGTTTTCCAGTAAATTTATCAACCATTAACATTGTATTCCATATTTTTTCACATGTCAAACTTATCGGTGCTAGAAAAGATTACATAACTTTAAAGTCCATTCAATGAAGGGGATAAAATAGTCAGTGGAGTTTTATCTAGGAAATAAATCTTTGATTTTTTTATTTGGGTTTTGTTAAACCACATTCATATTCACAATTTAAATAAATTTTTTTAATCACTATTAATTACATGAATATTGAATTTATTTAAGTTGAAACTTACAATATCACTGGAAATCAACCCTTAACATCCCACATATATGATGTAGTTGATGTCCCCAATCCCATTAAAAATTTCATATAGAATAACAATGTTCATATGGTTATTTCAATAATGACTTATTTGATGAACCCTTTATGACTATATTATATACCATATCTAATTGGTTTTGTGTGAAATAATGAATTTTCTACCTAACATATTTTATTCATACTAAAATACAAATATCGAAATCCAAGTGTCACTCTCCATGTTAATAGTTTCCCCTCATTTTATCCACTTTAACTCTAACCCACTTTTACTATATTTCTCTTATATTATCATCTATTTATTTATTTCCAAGATTCTACTAGCATCACATATTATTAATAAATGTAATTCATTAATTACTATTGGTTCAATTTTATTTTCATATTCATTTATAAAACATTTATCATGTATATTCATAAATTAATACAACATGTTTCATTTATGTTTATAAAATGTTCCAATACTATTAATTTATCTAGGTAAAATTTTATTTCCATATTTTTTAATAAACCCTTATCATATATATTAATTAATTAGTGAAACACATTCCTTGAACTAGAATTTTTTTCCTCAAATATTTATGATTTATTACTATTTTTCTCTTTTTTTTGAGTGAAATTAATGGTGAAAGATCATAGTGGAGGAATACCAATTTTTTGACTTAAAAGTAATCCAAATTGTATAATAAATTGTCTCCAAATCAAGAACAAAATTTCATTTGGTAACTAATTTTTAGAAATTTATTAATGAGACTAACTTACACACAACTCATTCTTAAATATCAGTTCTATTTCATTCATAAGAATTCTGTGTTCAAATTCAATCATGAACTATATATTTTGAAGACAAAAAAATTACTATAAAATTAAATTTTAGATTAAAATATATTATATTACCTCCAAGACTTCAATAATAATACATATATAATATTTGTTCATTTATGAAATTCAAGGGGTTCTCATGGACTTCTGGAAATATTTTGAAAAATTCTTTGTGGTATTTATATTTACAGTCCTGTTTTATTATTTATTTTTCATATAAAAAACCATACTAATTATTTTTATGGTATTTTTAATTCTTACTATGTGTATGTTGTTAATGGAACATCGTGTTATAATAGTAGAGTTTTATAATTCATGATTTCACCTATCTGGACCAAGTGGAACCCATGTGGTATGCATCCAGGATATATAGTTCATTAATTTACATGAAACATTTATCATAACAACTTTAACATGTCAACCATGTTCATCATATTCTGTTAGGTATGTCACATGCATGGAATTATATATTTATCATAACTCTAAATAATTATTGACATATTATTAAAAAATAGGATTGTTTCTGTATGTAATCTTCTTAATAAATTTAATTGTTTTCATCACCATCTACAAAATTAATAAAAAATTAATTAACATATCTACATATATGAATAGGTTATATTGACATTTTTGAATAAAATATTTAATTCCATGATAATCTAAATCAGTATTAAGAATTTATCCTTTTAAATTTAATGAATTTTTCTTTCTACATTTGATATACAAGAGTCATTAACAGATTTAGGAATGGAATAAATACTATTTGTATTTCAAATTTACCTTAATAATAAAAAATCCTTCTTCTACAATATTTGTGATTGTATAAGAAATAATAGTGTTTATACATACCTATATCACATCAAATGTGTCCTATTCCCATGAAAGATATGCCATGCTAATAATTTTTTAAGCATATTCATTGAATAATGAAAACCAATTATAATATAGTGACATGAGTTCATCACACTACACCAGTAGTCCATAATTCATATAAAACATTAGTAATAAAATCAACTCATGTTATAGATTATCATAAACTATCAACAATAAGGAAACTTTGGACTAGTGATAAAAATAGTGCACATAGTGGTCATCTTATCTTCTATAGTATTGTGTCGAAAAACTATTGCAAGAATGTTTTCACGCTATAATACAGAGACACACCATGTTATTAGTATCCATTTATTTTTTACCACTCAACATTGTCAATACAGATTATTTTTTCACTTTATATATTACACTCATCTATTAAAAAAAGAAATCTAGTACAATTTACATTAGTTACAGATATGTTAAGATTCCATATCTTAGAAAAAAATTACTATGAAAAATTCCTTGATACTACTTACCATGAAAATGGATGGGGGAATACTGGTGTAATTTAAAAATTATTTATATCAAATATTTGGACCAATAATAGTTCATGTAACTAAAAAAATGTTATATTAAAAATTTTATAACCATTATATGTTTTTATTAATTAAATATATTCTTATTTATTTTCATTTGGATTATGAGGATTATTCTTATCCTTCTAATGACTTGGGTGAATATTCCAATACAAATTTTGATTATTATAATGATACTAGTTTTCGGTGTCTGAGAGGAGGTGATAATGATGTTTGTGTTTCTATAGGATATGATGAGGTTTGTGATGGTTTTAGTGATAATTATATTGTGGTACATTTGGGATGTAAATTTTTTCATTTATACATTTAATTTTATCACATAGTTTTTATTTTATTTTATTGATATTAATATTGAAATTTTATATTATTTATCATGGAGATAGTTTAAATTCTTGTGATATATATTTTATTCTATTTGAGTTTTATTTATATTTCATGTTTTTATATTCTGTTGTAACCTGTAAGGATTGAGCTATGTTAGAATGTTTCTAGCAGGGTGGGGATTTAGGTGTAGTCGGTTGGTTTATAGAGTGTATTCTTGGTAGGGATTTACGTTTTTTAATACTTATGATAATTATTTAATTCTTATTGAGATATATCTATATATTATATCAATGTTTTTTATTCTATTGTAACCTACATGGATTGAGTCATGTTTAAATGCAACTATCGATGTATGGATTTAAGTGAAGCATGTTAGTTTATCTAGTTTCTTCTTGGTAGAGATTTAGGTGAAATAGAGTGTATATTTTTTATATGTTATCTAAAAGATATGTTCGTGTTTACAAATCATGGATTTATACCGGACATGGAGAAAAATACACCCAAATTTTGTAATCATGACTATGGTTTGGAATGGAAAAATAAATATCCATGGTTTCTAACCCATGGAAACTGGTATAGAGACATATTTAAAACAATGGATATTCACCTTTTACCATGGTTTAATTTTGTGGTGATAAAGTTCCATTCGATTTGTAATAGTCGTGGTTTTAAACTGTGGATATTGGTGCACTACCATAGTGGATACAATGGCTACATATATATAGATGGGGTTCAAAATGTGGTAGTATAACATTATTCACATATTCAAACCATGGAATTAGAATTGTCCAAATATTCATGCCAATAGGATCCATGACCATCCAAACCATGACTATTACATATATCTATGGTTTTATGGTTTATAGCCATAGTTATAAACTGTGGCTATAAATTGATTTTGTAGATAGGATTTTAGTTCAAAAGCCATGTCATACTAAATACATAGAATGGATTCAGTTCAAATAGAAAAATAAAAAAAAATTATCCATAAGAAATTAGTGATATTTAGGAATCAACATCACCTAAATCGAATACACGGTGTGACTGGTATGACACAAAATGAATGTTTTTAGTTTAAAATGACATTTTAGTTAAAAATATGTGTGACATACTCCAAATGAAGAAAACACATTAATATTTTTATGATACTTGAATAAAATGATCCATAAGTATTTTTAGAAAAGTAGGAATAATTTTACCTCAATCTGACACATGGTGTGACTGGTATGACTCCAAATGTATGTTTTTATTTTCAAAATGACATTAAAGAAAAAAAATTCCACTGGATCAAAACCTATAAAATAATCTTGGATTGTCTTGAAACTTTATAGAATTGTTCCTTATGTCATTTACAATGTATAGGAATAGACTATATTTTATTTTGACACTCTATGTGACCAATATGTCCCCAAGTGTCTTTTTTATTTAAAATTGTCAATTTAGTTCAAAAGATGCATGAAATTCTCAAAATCAAGAAACCACATTAAAATTAATTTTTTATTTTATAAAAATGATCCAAATTTAATTTTTGATTTGTATATATCATCCTCAACAGTATATAATATATGGTGTGACTAGTTTGACTCATAATGTGTGTTTATATATTAAAAATAACATTAGTTAAAAATAGTGTTTCATACTCAAAATTGAGAAAACACATTCATATTTTTTGATACAATAATAAAATGATCTATAAGTCATTTTTTACTTATAGGAATTACTCATAACTCAATTTTATACATGGTGGGATAAGTATGACATGAAATGGTTTCTTTCAGTAAAAAAATAAAATTTCAGTTAAAGATGTGTGTCACTAACTGAAAATTAAGAAAACTCACATGGATTGACTTTATACTTTAGTAAAATGATACATATTTCATTTTTGATTTGTAGAAATCACACATCAATATGACACATTGTGTGATTTGTATCACATTATGTGAAATATTTTAGTTTAAAATTATATTTTAGTAAAAAACCTGTTTCACTCACTAAAAAATCAACAACATGCTAGGTTTTTTTTTGATAATTTAAGAAAATAATTCATAGAAAATTTATGACATGTAGGAATTATCCACTAATCAATATGACATTTGGTATGAGTGGTATGACTCAAAGTGTGTCTTTTTATATATAGTTGAAATTTTATTTCAACAAACCTTCCATGTATTCAAAATCAATAAAACCAATTAATTTTTATTGTATACTTTAGGGAATATATATATATATATATATCATTTTGGAATTGTAGGAATTATTCATACCTTAATCTGATACACATTGTTCCTGGTATGAATCAAAATGAATTTTTTTTCATTTTAAAAATGATATTTTAGTTACAAATATGTATGAAATATTCATAACAAATAAAACACAATCACATTATTTTGATACTTTTGGAAAATGACCAATAAGTCATTTCTGATGTTTATGAATATTCTATATGTCAGTCTAGTTCATTTTAGGATTGGTATGACTTTAAATGTGCGTATTCAATTTTGAAATGAAATTTTAGTGAAAAAAAGGTTTCACTCATTGGAAACAAATCAAGTGGGATCAAATGGTCTTAATACTTATGTAAAATTATCCACAACTCATTTTTGACATGTAATAATCATAATCCAATCAATTTAAAACACTATGTCACTAGTATGACTCAATGTGCATGTTTTCAGTTTAACAATGAATTTTTATTTTAAAATGTGTCTCACTAAATTAAACCCAAAAAACCCCTCTTATTGTCAACATACATTAGGAAAATGTTCTTTATGTCATTTTTAATGTGTAGGAATCAACCACATGTCAATCTAGTACACTGTGTGATCAGTATAGCACAAAGTTTGTGTTTTTATTAAATAGTAACATTTTATTTCAAAACACACATCACATACTCAAAATAAATAAAAAACATGATTTTTTTTTTTCAAAAAAACTAATAAAATCATACATAGGTCATTTTTAACATATAGGACTCATTGGTGCCTCAATCAGATACACGGTGTTAACATTATGAGTCAAAATGTGTATTTTCATTTTAAAAATAATATTTTAGTTCATAATATTGAATACATACTCATAACATAGAAAATAAATTCATATTATTTTGAAACGTTAGTAAAATGATCCAAAAGACATTTCTGACATGTATGAGTCTGTTGTACTTTAATCTGATACATGGTGTGAATGATATGAAACAAGATGAGTGTTTTCGGTTTAAAAGTGAAATTCTACATAAAAATGTGTCACTCTCTAAAAATGGTGAAAATGCCCTTATTTTATTTATACTTTTTTGAAATTATCCATATGTCATTTTTGATGAGTGTGAATTAGCCAGATGTCATTGGCGAACACATTGTGATCGGTATGACTAAGAGTGCATGATTTTTGTTTAATAATGTAATCATAGTTAACAAAATTATTACTGACTAAAAACCTATAAAACACACTCATATTATCTTAATAAATTATTAAAATTATCCTTACATCATTTTTGATGTATTGGAATCAATCTCATATGTTGTCAACACACAATGTGACTGGTATGACTTAAATTCTATTTTTTATTCAAAATTGAAAATTTATTTCAAAACAAACGTCTCTTAATAAAACCAAGAAAATGATCTTGAATTGTCTTCATATATTAAAAAATGATCCATAAATCATTGGAAACGGGTCAGAATCAACCACATATTATTCTCATACAGGGTGTGACCAGTATGACATGAATATTGTTTTAGTTTAAAATTTACATTTTTGTTCCAAAACAATTTCACAGACATACTACAATGAAAATGAAATCAAGATTTCTTAATAATTTATGAAAATTATCCATAAATCATTGTTGATTTTTAAAAATAAACCACACATTAATCCAACACACGGGTTTCCCAATATGGCTCAAAATGCATTTTTTCAGTTTAAATGTGACATTTTATTAATGTTTTGATTCATATTTATGTTTAATTCATTTATTTGGAGTTTTAATAACATAGGTATTGCTTTTTATATAGGTCCACTGTTTTTCTTGATGTAGGATGGTTTTTTTTAACCAGTAGCATGATAAAACGCTTTTGAGATAGGTTCCGGGTCTACAGATAATAAAACAATAATATTTTTTAATTTTTTTATGTTTGTCCTAAATTGTACACATCGATGTAATTATACAAAACAATATGTGAAATGTTTTTAATATAGTGTTTTTATGTACTATTTGTGATGATAATTTAAATTTTTTTTATTTACTGTGACATTGAGTTATACTTTCCCTAGAACACCCCTATAGCCAGGAATTTATCAGTATTATAAAAAACACTGATAAAGGGCCCCATTAGTCAGTTCTAAACTATATCTAAGAAAGGAACACCTTGACCAGTGCCTTTTTATCACTGATCAAGGACCTTTTATTATAAATATTTTTATAGTTGTTAAAATTCATTGGATTTTAAAGAAACTTATAACATTAAAAAAAATTTGGGGTTGATGAAGGCTATTTCTGGTGTTCTTGAAGCCCATATGCACATTAGTGAAGTTCTTATTCATCTCAAAGACTTCCACTCAGATTTAAAAAATATAGAATAGTTTTTATGTATGGTAAGTTTTTGTCTAATTATCTAAATATTTATATTTCATAAGGCCTCTCTTTTTATAAGAATATGAATTAAAGACTTATATATATATATATGATATATTTATAGAAGAAATATCATATTTTGTGAAAATACTGATTTTCATTCCCATTTATATTACCATTTTTGGAAAATGATAAACTATTCTCATTAATTAGTCTCTCATTATTAGTTGTCATTTATTTGATTATTTCATTAGATGAAACATATTGGAGATAAAACTCTCATTTTATGAATTTATATATATATATATATATTTACAAAAATATTGGTCGGATTATTTATTCAGGAATTTAATGCATGAATAAATGAAATATACCAAGGGGCATCATTGAGGCTTGTATATATACAACCATATAATGGATTAGAGATACATGGACACACTTCAGGTTTGGATTAGACTCCTAATCACATGTTTCTCTTATTCATCTTCCACCTTGGCTCTATATGATACTAGTATATGAGGGAGGGTGGTGGATCCTAGTTTAACATACAGTGATTTAGATTATCCCTTAGATAACAATGGGGGTGGAATGCTTACATATGTCACTGCGATATTTATCAAATTCATAAGAATATCAAGAGTTGTAGTAGACTCTTCAATGTATAATATTATTTTTATACTAGTTATTCATCTATGTTTTTATATAGGTTTCATATTTCTTGTATGGTTCTCACCAGGAAAAGTTTGTAATTTCATTCACTTGATTTGATATAATTAATTAAAAAATTACTAAACCCTTCACTTTTTTTATGATCGGTTCATCATAGAAGAAAATCCTGGACTCTAACATTCACATATAAGTTCTATTCTACAATGTAAATATAGATGTGGTTATTCCTACGTAAGTGGTTCTTTTTCCTTTTTTTTTTCTTAGAGTTTTCCATATTTTTTATATTATTTTTTTATACACATAATTTGTGTTTCTTAATAAAAAACGTATGATCAATATATAATTTTTGACAAACAAATATTTTTTTTCAAATGAAAAACAAACTTATTTCATACCATGCCATAATTATTTATATGTTTATCATAATAAAAAATATAAATATAAATATAATAAAATCAATTTCAATATATAAATATCAAATAATTAAATAGAATCTATAAACATATCCAAAATTGGAAATAAAAAATGAGAAATATAACATATTCTTTGAATGAAATATCTTTTTGAGACGATGTAAACAAAATTATTTTCAATAAATAATAACTAATTGATCATATACATTTATTTCATTGATAATTATATGGTTATAACTACCAATTAAAGAAGTGAATATATTTCCTCACTCTCTTGGAATCCACTCTCTTTGTGATATCTAGTTCTCCATATTATAGGGTTTGCTTCTCAATTTGTCATGGTGATGAGGAAGCCTCTTAGAACCTGTAGTTTCTCTCATGGGACTTCCTGGTTCCCCATCTTCTCTCATAGTTCTCTATATTTCTCATTGTTATATATTTCATATTCACCTATAATTTCTATCCTCTAGTGGATTAATGATTCATCATTGTCTTCCTTAAGAGAGATCTCACATTCTTGGAATGTTGTTATTATCTTCTTCCATTCTTTTATCTTCTCCAATTTTACAAGAATTCACTTCTACTAGTTTTCCCATATAACTTTAAAAAAAATTTCACATTCCCCTAGTGTATGTGGCGTCTTGGGACTATGATGTGGAGTTTTTTGAATCCCATAATTTATTTAGTTTATCCTTTCATTACAGTGTTTTGTTTTCTTTGGTGATTTCTCACTACTAAAAATCTTGTTTATTTATACATATTTTCATTCATCCAAATTCACTAATTAGACCCAATTTTTTACAGTGTTTTGGGACCATAGTGTTAAATTTTATGATAATGGATAGGGTGGGTATGAACCACATTGGATGTTAGGTTGGAGATTCATGATGAAGAAAAATAAAACTAAGTATACAAAAACTTATCATGGTTCAGAAAAATGATACTCTAACAGAGAATTTCTAATTTAATTATAAGACAAAAAATTACAAAATGTCTCATCATACCACATAAATCCACATTTTCACAACATGGAACAAAAATTTCAGGTCTACCTTCACTTTCTTGTAGTTTTCAACCTTCCTCTCATTTCCCTACCTCTACCTAAATCCTTGCTACTTGCAATCTCATTTTTTTCAACCACAAAGCAGAGTCCTAATACATTCTCATTCCATCGCCGCCATTTTTATTGAATTCATATCTCTACCTCCTTCTTGTTTTAAACAAACATTGCATCCATATCCCATGGGATTTCTTAATAATATCTCAACATTTATTACTGCAACTTCGTCACATTATAAAATACCTTGTGATTTCAAAATTTTAAAATCGCTCTATATAATACCCACCGTGATTTTAAATTTTAATACAAAACCACATCATCATCCATATTGACCTTCAATTCCACGATTAAGAGTGAGATGACTTATCATACCCATTATAAGATTAAATATTATTTATTGTGAAGAATAAATTATGTGGATCCATCATGCCTTGAAAAAATGAATAAAATGTCACATTCTTTGTCCAATAACTAGTTGGTAATACATATATTTGAAAATTACATATAACGGTGATCTAGGGACATGAAGAAGCTTCACCTTCTCAAATCAACTTGTTCCCCCAATAAAAAAAATTTATTTTTATTAAAATAAAGGAGTACATGAAAAACAAAAAACATCAGGGTGGTCTAACTAAATGGAGACGCAGGGTGTCAACACAAAAAAAATCATTCCTGTAGTAGGAAGTCACCCAAGATCATTTAAAAAACAACTATGGGTACCTTGAATTACTTTGGAATCCAAGAAGTCACCAAATGATTTCCCCTCATGCCAGGTATGACTTACCTCTATACACACTATCAGAACCCTTTTTCATTTTATGATATTGTATTCCACCTTTTCGGGGGACAATACATTACAACATATCACATTGAAAATCCGGAAAGAATCCATTTCGACTATGGTGAGATTAAGTTTTGTTTTACTACATATTTGGAGGCCTATAAGCATATCTTTGGCTTTAACGAGTTGAATGTTTCTTCCCTTCGATAATGGACAATACACTTTTTTTCACTCTAAGAACTCCACCACCAACAAAAATCATAAAAACCATGGAATCCACCATACCCAAATAAATAAAAATCATTCTTAAATTAAGTACAAACCTCACATTGGTATGTGTGTGAATAACTCCATTAAACATACTAACATTCACCATACCGATGCCAAAAGTATACTTTATGACTTGTTATCCCTTTTAACAACATCAACATTACACTGCACATAACTCTCAAAACATTATCTTTTTTATAAATATATGATAATATAAACTATAATAAAAAATCAAGGCGGAATCATCCTCATCTTCCATAGTTGTAAGTTATAAATTACTTGCATTCCCCTCATCTTGAGTGATAATATTCCCCTAAACTGATTCTTATTCAATTTATAATTATATATCTTCTTTCATCATTTTATCCCTAAAATTCTAATTATTACTTCTCATATGAACATTTTTTCCACAGCCCCAACATAAAAAATTACCTTTTGGTCTTGATCAACATCAATCTCTCCTTCTCCCTGAACCATTTCTTTATTCTGTTAAACTTATTTGGTAATTACATCCACCAGTCACTATAATAATCCTACTATTATATGATGATCCGTCGTCGATGGTATTTCATTTAGTCTCAATAATTAACAACGATGAAATAAAATAATCCAATTTTAGAGGTTATTTTCCAAATAACTTTTTGGTGATTATATTTTTATAAGAATCTAGGAAAAACCTAACAAAATCAATTCATTTTCTTCTAATTCCATTTTTAAGGGCACCAAATTACCTTTATCATAAGTTTTGACATCAAAATAAGATATTTCCACAAGTAGTTTAGTGAACTCATCCAATTTATTTCACAAATATCCACTTTTTTTCATTCGAAGGCAATATAGTGGTTTTTTTAGACATAATTTTTTTTTTGAGAATTATATTTATACCTCCTTCCTATCTCCATCAATATCTCCTATATATATATAAGATTCATCACCTCTCATATTTTATTGTTCTCTAAATCCAATTTAGTAGTTCTCATCAACAAATATCTTATATTGTGCAAATAATTATGGATAGTCTTCTCAGAATTCTCTATTTTTTTCTTCAATGTTTTCACTATCCCTTCATGAGTCAAAATATTATTTACTAGTTCTTTCAAAATTGTGAAATCAATTTTTACATTATACCTGTCAATATGGACATATATTTTTTGGTGTGTATTCCACATATTTAATGAGAAAGATGAAAATCAATCACCTCTATTAATACCAAATGTCAGGCTAGAGATTTCAAATGGAGTGAAATAAAATGAAGAACACCAAAACATTATGTGGTTTGGAAAATTCCTACTCCATGAGAGAATTTTTTATTTAATTTTTAAATCATAAATTAAAAAAAAGTTTCATGATACCAAAAAAGTACACGGGTCAACAGCATGGCACAAAAAATTCTAGCCTCCCTTCACTTACTTGTAACTGACTGCCTTCATCTCATTTCCATATTTCTATAAGAATCATAGCCACTCCCCTTCTCTATTTCAAAAACACAAATCATAGTCCTCATCCAATAGAATTCCATCACCTTTCTATTTATAGAAGATGTGTAGATACCAAATATTTTTTTTAAATAAACATAACATCCTTATACCATTATATTTTCAAATAATCTCCCTACTTCTCCAATGCGAATCAGTCTTAGTAAAAAAATCTCTAAATTTCAACTTTTTAAAATCACTCCTTCCACTAGAAATTTCACCACTTGTTTTATTTATCTTTTTTTCTATTATCATTAATGTTGAGAATTTAATGGTCATTTTATAACATTTTTAGTGTCTTAATGTTCTTTAGTGGTGCAATTTCCCCCTCCCTTGTGTGACTATTTCTTCGCATTGGAGGTAATCTTATTCCCTTGCATGAGTGGTCGTTGATGGCATTGGTTATAGTGGATGTGTTCTACTGACGGTGCTTCCAAAGGGAAGGCTTTTTGTGGCTCTATCTTTAGTGAAGTTCTAGTGTCTATATTTGATTACATTCACACTTATTGCACATAAAAATATTGTAAGGATCAATGCAATTCAATGATCTAAATTAGCGATCACATTAGACCCCAACACACCCTCACATGAAAAGATATCTTTTATCTAGTAAGGGGAATCATCTGAAACCCACACTTGTGAATGATGTATAGTTCATGATAATTGCACTAATAAACTAATTGAACCATGGTGGGATATATAATTATTCATTAATTTATATTGATTCGAGTAAAGAGGCTATATACTAAAGAAAATCATGAAAAACACAATACAGGGGGAGCACTTGGAGAAACTCGAACTTGAGACATCATTGAGACCAACAAGGGAATATAACATCTATTTATGATTTTGAATGATATGAAAATCAAGATGGATGTGATCCTAACATATCTTTATTGAGTTACAGTCACACATATGTAAATAGATGACCTAGATTGCACCATATGACATCATCAATTCACGGGCATCAATACTATTAAATCTATGTCAAGAGTATCTTATTCATTTATAATTCATGTATCAAATAAATAGAGATATTTTTATTAATAATTATTATTAAATTGATTACATACTCAATTTTATTCTATAATAATTAGTGTGTATAGCTAATTCACTATATATGTTCCATATATCCTAATGTGTGTGGTTGAACTTGATCTTCCAATTCACACAAATATAACCTTATCAATTTTTTATTGTATCATTGATAGACCTATATTATTGTTCCATGCATCGATCAAAACTATTTCAAAAGAAAATACATTGAATATTTTATAACACCATCTTTGTTCAAACATCTAGAAATAATATAGATTCTCCCATATCACTTCTAATCATTATAAAAAATATTTTTAACTCATTATTCATCAAAAAAATATTCATTTTCAACTAAAAATGATGATATGCATACACTATAGGAAAACTATTTTTGTAATGGGTTATCAGTGATGAAAATAAATCACTCATAGATTTTTGATGAAAAGTGCACCACAAATACAGTTATTTATGGAAGACATTTGCAAGAAACCCTATGGAGATAATATTTGCGGTATGTGATTTTTTCCATCACAATAAAAA
Source organism: Viscum album (assembly GCA_963277665.1). Classification (NCBI taxonomy): domain Eukaryota; kingdom Viridiplantae; phylum Streptophyta; class Magnoliopsida; order Santalales; family Viscaceae; genus Viscum; species Viscum album. The sequence continues at coordinate 587,178,182 of OY728130.1, forward strand.
AAATTCAATAATTATTTGTGATAAAAAGGAACATTAGCGAAAAAACATATTTCTTATAACTACTTTAAAAAAGATTGGTATTTTGTTGCAAATAACTGGAAAATAGAATTAAATAAGATACAGTAAATAATAAAAATAGAGATAAAAACAAAAAAACAAATATTCATTATAGAATTAAAATTTATATATTTTATGACATGTTACATAGAAATAAAATAAAATAATAACGACACTGAAGAGGTGGGGGATCACGTATACCATGTGGATACAATCCCACTTGTATAGAACATGTGAGTCAACAAATATACTCTATCATATCCTCATGATGTTTCTCATCCTTTAGTCTTCATTCTTCCTAATGTCTTTGCAACTCTTACCACTATCTATTCATTCTATCACTACTATTGTTTTTTATTCAATGCTATATTTTATCAATTCTAGGGAGAAGCACTGATAATGGTTCCAATATAATCACTAAAAAGGAGTTGATAAATGATAACGTTTATCAATGCTAAAAAAGTGATGATAAAATACACATTTATCATCATTATTTTTTAAGTGCTGATAAAGTGTAACCATTATTAGAATAAATTCTAGCACTGATAAAGGCCATCTTTATCTCTATTAGTTAAAATGATGATAAAACTAACATGCGAGTCACACATCGAAAACGTGGATGATTGGAAGCTTATTTATATATCATTTTGTGACATCATAACTTCAAAATCCTAATGTGGGGATGGGCTCCCACATACACTCTTAAAACACACACACACACACACATGGGTCTGTGACTACATCCACATACTCGTCTTAGCCTTGGCCAACCCTATTCTCTTCGCGGTCTTTGGGCATTCCACAATCCAGTAGGTCTTCCCTATTGGGCTTCCTAAATGGCTGGACAACTAAGTTAATAAATTGTTTGTAACTAAATTCGTATTTCATCTATATAAATATATATTGATATATGTGAATATATTGAATATTAATATCTAATTATATTAATATTCCATATATATATATATATATGTTAACATTTTTTATATCTTTTATATTTTTAACATCTATATATTTTTAAAAGTTATTTAAATTTATTCGTTATTTATAATTAAATTCTTATTTTGTATAAAAAAATATATTCATATATATGAAAATATACTAATATATATTAATAAATGGTATAATAATTATTTCATTAAAAGTTAACAAATACAAAAATATTATATATATAATTAAATAAAAAAATACACTATTTATAATTAATAAAAATGAATAAATTTTTTAGAAACATAATATACTAATTAATTATTTAATATAATAGTTATTACTATATATATATATATTAAATTTATTCTTTTTTATTTATAAATATATCTTTAATTTAATTTTTAATACTTTTTAGAATTGAATGTTTTTAATACCATTGTAATTTATATAAATAATATATATATTCATTTTTATTTAAACATCTATTCAAGTTGGTTTACGAGTTGGATCGGGAAAACCCCTAATTTTTTTATAATTATTTTATTAAATTTATAATATATAATAATAAATTATATATTAATTATTTATATAATTAAATAATAAATATACTATTTATAATTAATAAATATAAATGAAATTAATAAATACTTAATATTTTAATTAAAAAATTAATTTACTATTTATGGTTATATACTAATAAAATACATAATCTACTAATTAAATAATTGATATTATATATATATATATATATATTAAATTTATTGTTTTATATTCACATTACTCATTTATATAAATTATAAATAGTACATTAATTATTTAATTATATGCATATAATTAAATAACACTCATTTTTTAAAATAAATTCATTTGATATAATTTATCCATTCATCATGTTAATTGTGTGTTAATTGTTTTTATAATCTTTACAATTTTAATATTTATTCTTTTAATATTTTTTCAATTTATTCATTTTTAATGTTATTTACACAATATTATTCATTGATATATTTAATTTTTTTTTGTAATTTATCCATTTTCAATTTTTCATCTTTTAGTATATGTGTAATTTTATCCATTTTCTAATATTTATTTACACATGTCGATTCATTAGAATTTATTTTTTTAATATGTTTGTAATTTATATAATTAAAATGTATTCATTTCCATTTTAACATATATAAATATGCATTTTTTTACTTTTCTAAAATTGTCTATATATTTATTAACAATATTCCTTCTTTTAATATATTCATATTAATAATATTTATTTCATTAATAGACACAAAATATTATATAATGTAATTATTCAATTTAAAATATATCAAACTTATATATATATATATAGACACACACACACACATTCATTTCACACATAAAAATTTTTACATAATTAATGAAATCTTATATGGAAACACAAACACCTAATATTTATGTAATTTATTCTAATTTTAATATTCTTTTTATAATTTCATTTGTTAACATAATATATTTAATAGATTATGTTATTGATTGGTAAATATTATTTATTTATTTTTATATTATTTCAGTTAGTATTTTTTTTTCGTTTTAATATATATATATATATATATATATATATCAGAATATAATATTATTTAAATATATATTTATAAAAAAAATATTTTTAATATTTTCTATATGTATTGATGTTCATTTCAATATATATCCATATTATATTTTTTAAATAATATGTATTATTAAGAAATATTATCCATTTTTTTAATATTTTTAAAGTCTACTCAATTTTAATTATTCAATATCACTAATTTTTAACCCTTAGGTATTTAAGATTATATATTCGTTAATAATGAAAAAAATTTATTTCTAAATAAATATTTATAAAAAAATTTATTTTAATAAATGTATATTTATTATATTTATAAAATTATATATTTATAATTGTAAATAAATAATTGTAAGTTTTTTAAAAGTTTTTATATAATTATATATAAATAATGATATATTTAATTAATTACAAATTTATAATAAATTTATCTAAATAATGAACATATTTAATATATTTATATTTATATTTATGAATATTTATTTAATATTTATATAATATAATATAAATATATATAATGACATAAATATGTTTATAATTATATACAAACATTTATAAATATATATTTGTAAAAATATATTTGAAAATATACTTATTTTCATTATAATTTTAAAAATATATTTATTTATATTATTAAATACATATTTACAATTCTTTTAATATATTTATAATTATATAAATATATATTTTTTATTTATTGATAATTATATATACTAATTTGTAATTATATTAATTATATTATTTAAATTAATTATATTGGTCTTTATCGGCACTTGTTTAACACCGATAAAGAGGTCTTTTATGTTTGCTTATTATTTTAGTGATGATAAAACCCCTCAATATCAGTTCTTTTTTTGAAGAGCTGATAAAACCCTCCCAATATTTTTGAAAGAACCCTAACCAAACTGATTTTCCTAATGTCGTTCAACCTCTCTGCAAATGTTTAGCTCTGATATTGCTCCCCCTCAATCTTGTCTAGGATGAATCAACACTCAAATCTACTATATTTTATTTTTTTCCTCCTTCTCTCTCACTTATCTGTGTGTATCAAGGAACTCTAATTCTCTCTCTATAGTACGAAAACACTAGGGTGGATGGTCATTTCCACTGCATCCCACATCAGTCTTCATGGCCAGTACCTCCACCCGTTGAGTGGTCCTCTTACATTTAAATACTTCTTCCTAAATACGACTCGTGTTATGCTCACATTTAGAATATTGGATCCTTGTCATCATGTGGATGACTGGTCCATTTTTTTCTCTTCCTTAAAAAATATTTTTTTCCTTTGAGTAATATATGTTGAAGTGAGTGGATTGTGTTTTTCATATGATGAAAATAATTTTGATATTAGGGAGGAAAACATGGGGTTTTAATTGAATAAATTGAAACTAACCATATTGAATTCATTGATTGTATTGTATGAATGTGAGTTTAATACTTAGTTTATTTGAATGAATTTATTTATATTGTGTTTTATTTAAATGAATGTATCTGGGGTGTCATGGTTGGTAGTTTTTATTATTTTTGAGTTTCATTTATTTTAATATGTTTTTCTCCTTATTATTATGATACCATAAAATGGGACAACCTCATAACCAATTTAAATTCCTTTGAAAAATAAATAGCATAGGTTAGATAATTAGATATAGTGGTGACTAGATTAGTGAAGGGTTTTCAGTTAATTTTATGGATAGTTAACTTCTTCGATGTAATCATATTTAATATATTTGATTTTAATGAATTGTGTTATGAATAATGGATAAATAATTTTAATATTTCATTCATATTTATTAAATTATTGTATTTTTTTTTTTACGTTTTTCTGAAAAAAAATTTCTGAAAAACGGCCTAGGTCAAAAAAAATTTTAAAAATACGCTACAAAGGCGGCATCTGCGATGCCGCCTTTGCTCCCCCGCGCCGCCTTTGGCCCGGATCGATGACATGGCAAAGGCGGCCGGGAGGAGGCCGCCTTTCAGCTCAGGGTAAGGCGAAAGGCGGCATCGCCGAAGCCGCCTTTGGCCATACGCAGAGGCGAAAGGCGGCTTCCGAGATGCCGCCTTTGCCTGAAGTCCCTATAAAAGGGCGGCCACCCCCCCCCCCTCTCCTCACTTCTTCATTGCAACCTCTCTCTCGAATTTGCTCTCTCTCTCTCTAAATTTTTTTTTTGCTGTGCGAGCTTTTACGAAGCTTCATTTAGAGGTATGTTTCTTTATTTAATTTAATGTTTTTATTTAATTAATTTAATTTTGTTTAGTTTTAAATCTTTCATTTGTTAAGCAGTTTAGGTAGTTCTTAATATTTAGTTATTTAGTTTTTGTAATTAGTTATATATAGTTTTAAATAATTACTGTTAGGTAGTATAGATTAACTTAAGATTAACTTAAGATTAAGTATTTAGAAATTTTGGTAGCTTAAAGATTATGTGGTTATCTACGCAATTAAATTCCTGTCTGGATACAAACAAGTGGATGTGGCTCTGGCACAGATGTACATAGGGGTAAAACCCGAAAACACCGCTTCGAGCTAGACTCGAACGGGAACTGGTGCACGATAACGGGCCTTGCTGCATCCTGGTTTGACACTCCCGGGGAATATGCTTAAGATGATTCATATTTTCTTTATAAACTACTAAAATTTCTAAGAGAAGAAAAAGCAAATCAGTATATTTATCAATGATAAATGATAAATATAATTTTATAGAATGAAATAAGGATATAAGAATTAATGAATTAATGTTATTATTAGTTAATTATAAAATAATAGAATAATTAATGATTAGTTGTTATTAGTTAATTTTAGAATAATTAATAAATAACATAGGATTAAAACATGAATTCATATAATGATTAGCTAACGATACTAATGATCTGTATATTTATCAATGATAAATGATAAGTATAATGTTATAGAATCAAATAAGGACATAAGAATTAACAAATTAAAGTTATTATTAGTTAATTATAGAATAATAGAATAATTAACGATTAGTTATTATTAGTTAATTTTAGAATAATTAATAAATAACATAGGATTAAAACATGAATTCATATAATGATTAACTAACGATACTAATGAACATATAAAGTGAAATGAAGAAGAACAAACAAACTAAATAAAAAGGCGCTCTAAAATTACATTCTAATAAATATCATACGGTGAAACATCAGTAGCATAGTTTATGGTATAGAAAGGCGCAATAAAATTACATTATAATAAACATCATATCGTCAAACATAATTGTTAATATTTTGTTATACTATCATAATTTTTATGAAAGAACACATTTTTGACGTAGAGAGCCATGTATGCCTGTGTGTACTGTTATGGGGAGATTATTCAAACTGAGCAAGGAGCTTCTTACAGTACACAACCAATTACGGTGGTTAGTACAGTGGATTGTGTTACCATAAGTGACCTTCAAGAGAGAATTCATGTTTCCTTAAATTTGGGACCCGATCAAGAGATAATGTCTATGAGCTATAGACATTTGCAATTTCCAACAACAATGTGGCATATAGCTTGTCCATTGGTTGCTGATGCGCAGTGGGTCCAAGCAGTTAATTTATTTTCTCAACGGTTAGATGGTACCATGATGGAGTTATACGTTGTTGTTGCTACTGTACAACAACAACGTCCATTTGTACAAAGACGTAGAAATACAAGAGTGGTTGAAGACAGTCTACCTCATGACATTGAGCCTATTCCAAATGATGCAGCAGAAGAGGACAACCTAAATGATCTTCCGGATATACATGTCAATCCGACTTCTGATGAGGAGTTTCGTAATGATGGATCGGATGGCGACAATAGTGCTGATGAGGAGGGACCAACAAAAGATATAGAGGAGGTTTTGAGAAATGCAGTTGTTGTACATCAACCTCGGTCAATAAATCATCCACCATTATTTTCATCTTGGTTAGAAGCAATGACACGTGTGCCTGAATTCGATAATACTATTCTCACACCGGCAACTGAGTTCCCTGGAGTTGTACCAGATAGGTTTAGTGAGGTGGACAAAACCTTATATATTGGAAGGAATTTTCCCAGTAAAGATGCCTTAAAAAGCACGTTAAAGAGATTTCATATTGAGAGAAACTTCAACTATGTAGTTCACGAATCATGCCGTAGTAAATATGTTATACGGTGCGTGAAGTATGGGGATGATTGTAGATTTCGCTTAAGGGCTATTCCAGACATTACCTTTGGAGGTTGGAGAATCTCAAGGATTGAGGCGGCTCATAGTTGCGTTCAGCCAAGTCTCACACAAGATCATACTTCATTGGATGCAGAATTTGTGTCATCTATTGTTGTTGAGATGATTAGGACATGCCAAGATGTTCCAATATCCCTTGTGCAAGAGAGGATTCTACAGACATTCGGTTATAAGATTTCCTATAATAAGGCATGGATGGCGAAACAGAAGGCAATTGTGAAGGTATATGGTGATTGGGATGACTCATATCGAGTATTGCCGCAATTGCTAGCCATACTGAGGCATCATAACCAAGTTGTCTTCCATCTGGATACAAACGAACATGTGTCTCCTGATAATCGACTTGATCCATCTCGTGTTCAATTTCATCGGTTGTTCTGGGCATTCCTTCCTTGTATCTCTTCATTTCGTTTTTGCAAACAATTTATTCAGATTGATGGAACATTTCTGTATGGAAAATACAAGGGCGTATTGTTGATTGCGGCAACCCAAGATGGAAACCGTTCACCTCTTCCGCTTGCCTTTGCCATTGTAGAGAAAGAAAACTATGAATCATGGAGTTGGTTTCTGGCATGTATCAGCAACCATTTCACCAACATTCAGGGAGTTTGTTTGATATCTGATCGTCATCGAGCAATTAATGAGGCAATCAATGCAGATCCTGATACATGGAGATACCCAAATGCACATCATCGGTTTTGCATTAGACACATTGCTAGCAATGTACATAAAAAATTCCACAACGAACCGATGAAGAAGGCAATCACGAGGCTTGGTACGTATTTTATTCATTCTGTTTTACTGTTTCAATATAAATATAAAATCAATTTATGTGAAATATCATCTACGTGTTGTAGCATATGAGTCGGACCAACGACGATTTGAAGAACGTTTTGAACAAATTCGTCAGGCTAATCAAGAAGTTTATGATTATATGATGCGGATTCCAAAAGAGAAATGGACATTGGCATACGACGGGGGAAAGAGGTACGGACACATGACGACAAACATTGTGGAGTGCATCAATGGTATCTTCAAAGGACTTCGCAAGCTACCTATAACCGCATTAGTTCAGGAGACATTATATCGATGCGTGAAGTACTTTGTGGATAGACAAAAACTAGCATCAGACAGAATACATCAAGGGATAAGATATGGAATACACTTTCAACGAGAGATTGAAAAAAATATTGAAGAAGCTTCTGGTTATCACGTATGTCTATTTCGAAGAGAAGATTCCCGATTTGAAGTTCAAGAGCGTTCAGACCCCATCACAAATCACGTCGGTGAAAAAATGGTGGTATTACTGGAAACAAGGCAATGTCAATGTGGAAAATTTCAGGCCTTACGGTTTCCATGTACACACGTCATCGCAGCATGTGCCTCTGTGAACATCTCATGGGAAGCATATGTTGATCCAGTGTACCAGATGGATATCATTGCCAACTGTTATGCTGCACCATGGACACCTATTGGGGAGTATCGTTATTTCCCAATGCCTGAAGGCCAGCCGATAGTGATACCTGACATGAATCGGTTACGTCCTCGTGGGAGACCAAAGGCGAGTAGGATGCGTAATGAGATGGACTGGCCTCAAGAACAAGGGCAGAGTTTGCGATGCACAATATGTCATAAAGAAGGTCATAACCGGAAGCGATGCCCTAACATTGTTGGGTCGACTTCACAGTCTCATTCATAATGATGTATTGTCTTCATTGTGACATTCTCATATTGTGAACTAAATGTTGTTATCTCTTTTTTAGAAAACTGTTCTATAAGAAATTTATAGTATCATAATAATTAGCATAAGATATTGAATACATAAAATTTGATAAATTCTAAAAACATCATTACTAATTGACATGGTTTATCTTAATCCAATCCATAAGTAGTTAATCACAAAGCTCCCCATATTGAAATGTGTATGTCAGTTAACCCATTAACATGTTTCCCGGACGTTAATATTAAAAATTTTAACCCTAAACCCTCCAAACCCCAAACCCAAAGACACCTTACACATACCCTAATCTCAAAATTCCAAACCCTAAACCTTAAAAATTTTACCCTACCCGTGACATAAAAAATCAAAACCCCAAAACGAACAAAAAAATCATGAATCCTCGACCCAAAACACTATATCTGAAACCCAAATACCTGAACTCTAAAACAAAAAACCTAACCCATGAACCTAAAAACCAATTATTTATACCATAATCTCAAAATAATAAACCGTAAACCTTAAAACATAAACCCTAACCCTGAAATCATAAACCTAAACCCAAAAACCCTACCAAAAAAATCCTAAAAAACTAGACCCAAAACCCTATAACTGAAACCCAAATCTCTAAACCCTAAAACCTAAAATCTGAACCCCAAACCCAAAAAAATATTACCCATAACCTAATCTGAAAATTCTAAACCATAATCCTTAAATGATAAACCCTACAACTTGAATCATAAAGCGAAACCCCAAAACCGAAAAAAAAAATCCAAAATCCTGGACCCAAAACACTATATCTGAAACCGTAATACCTAAACTCCAAACCCTAAAATCTGACCCCTGAACCAAAAAACCTATTACCTATACCCTACTATCATAATAATAAACCCTAAAACTTGAAACCAAAACCCTAAACCTGAAATCATAAACTAAAACCCGAAAACCATACCAAAACAATCATAAAACCTATACCAAAACCCTATATCTGAAACCCTATCTCTAAACCCTAAATCCTAAAGGCTGAAACCCGAACCCAAAAAATTGTTCCCCAAAACCTAATATCTAAATTATAAACCCTAAACATTAAAACATAAACCCTACCCCTGAAATCATAAACCGAAACCCCAAAACTGAACAAAACAATACTAAATCCTCGACCCAAAACACTGTACCTGAATCCCTAATACCTGAACTTTAAAACCTAGAAGATGACCCATAAACCTAAAAACCTATTCCCTATACCCTTCTATCAAAATAATAAAACCTAAACATTAAAATATAAACCCTATCCCTGAAATCATAAACCAAAACCTGAAAACCAAACCATAAAAATTCTAAAACCTAGACCCAAAACCCTATATCTGAAACCCTAATCACTAAACCCTAAAACCTAAAAGTTGAAAACCGAACCCAAAAACATATTACCCATACCCTAATATAAAAAATCTAAAACCTAAACCTTAAAAGATAAACCCTACCCCTGAAATCCGAAACCAAAACCCCAATACTGAAGAAAAAAAATCCAAAATCATGGAGCCATAACACTATATATGAAACCCTAATACCTGAACTCTAAAACCCAAAAGCTGACCCCTGAACCTAAAAACCTATTCCTTATACCCTACTCTCAAAATAACAAACCCTAAAACATAAAACCTAAACCCAATCCCTGAAATTATAAACCTAAACACAAAAACCATAACAAAAAAATCCTAAAACCTAGACCCAAAACCCTATATCTGAAACCCTAATCTCTAAACCCTAATGCCTCAATTCCAAAACCCGAACCCAAAGACATCTTCCCCATAACCTAATCTCAAAATTATAAACACTAAACCTAAGAACATAAACCCTACCCCTGAAATCACAAATCGAAACCCCAAAACTGAACACAAAATCCTAAATCCTCGACCCAAAACACCATAGCTGAAACCCTAATACATGTACTCTAAGACCTAAAACCTGACCCCTGAACCTAAAAACCTATTCCCTATACCCTAATCTAAAAATAATAAACCATAAACATCAAAACCTAAACCCTAACCCTGAAATCATAAACCTAAACCTGAAAACCCTACCAAAAAACTCCTAAAAACTAGACCCAAAACCCTAAAACAAAAACCCTAATCTCTAAACCGTAAAACATAAAAGCTGAACCCCGAACCCAACAAAATCTTACCCATAACCTAATCTGAAAGTTATAAACCCTAAAACTTAAATGATAAACCCTACCCCTTGAATCATAAACATAACCCCCAAACTGAACAAACAGAATCCAAAATCCTGGACCCAAAACGCTATATCCGAAACCTTAATACCAAAACTCCAAAACCTAAAATCTGACCCATGAACCTAAACCTTAAAACATAAACCCTACCCCTCAAATCATAAACCAAAACCCCAAAACCGAACAGAAAAAAACCTAAATCCTGGACCCAAAACACTCTATCTGAATCACTAATACCTGAACTTTAAAACCTAAAAGCTGACCCCTAAACCTAAAAAACTATCCCCTATAACCTACTCTCAAAATAATAAAACCTAAACAACAAAACCTAAACCCTATCCCTGAAATCATAAACCAAAACCTGAAAACCATACAAAAAAAATCCCAAAACCTAGACCGAAAACCTTAAATATGAAACCCTAATCACTAACCCTAAAACCTAAAAGCTGAAACCTGAACCCAAAAACATATTCCGTATACCCTAATTTAAAAATTGTAAACCCTAAACCTTAAAACATAAACCCTACCCCTGAAATCATAAACCAAAACCCCAAAAACGAAGAAAAAAAATCCAAAATCCTCGACCCATAACACTATATCTGAAACCCCCATATTGAATACATACAATTAGATAAATTCTAAAAACATCATTACTAATTGACATGGTTTATCTTAATCCAATCCATAAGTAGTTAATCACAAAGCTCCCCCAAAATATGTGTAACCAAATTCAAGACTCAATATTTTAGATAACATAACTTATTTCATATTAATATTCATGCTTTCAAGAAATAACTTTGAATATGAAATAATAGAATTTATTTCAAAACTCCGAAAGCGGAACACTTAACCCATATTGAAATGTGTATGTCAGTTAACCCATTAATGTTATATTTACATTTTACACTTACGACTCATTTTCTTTGTTTATATGCAGATGGATGATACCATACTACTCACTCAGCAGCCTACCCATATTTCGCAGGCCGTGTTAGAGGGTCATCCAGATCGATTTGTGAAGGTGCGTCGAGCGCACCATTTTCATCACATGGAGCCTCCACATGCCATTAGACCTTACTTGCGCCGTGCTGGCTTCTATGGCCTTGCCGTATCAGATTTCACATTTGTAGATCATTACCTACTTGCTGCCCTCGTTGAGAGATGGAGACCAGAGACACACACATTCCACTTGCCTGAGGGGGAGATGACCATCACCCTCGAGGATGTCGAAGTTCTTCTCGGTCTTCCTATCCAGGGGAGACCCGTTATTGGACCCACTCGTGCAGCTTGGCCAGACCTTGCTCAACGCTTGTTAGGCGTTGATATTTTGTCCGACCGTAGGGCTACAGATGGATCGTCCATATCTATGCGTTGGTTGGAGTCGCAGATTCCACATTTATAGGATGATGATGATGAGCAGACCGTCATGCGTTACGCCCGTGCATATATCTTACGACTCATTGGTGGGACCATGTGTACTGATCACTCGGGGATGCACGTGCATATGATGTATCTACCCCTACTAGAGGACTTTGATCGGGCTGGGACGTACAGTTGGGGATCAGCCTGCTTGGCATACACGTACAGATCATTATGCAGACTATCCCATAGGGACCGTACAGGTCTTGGAGGATGCGTCATCCTTATTCAGATGTGGGCATGGGAGCGCATCCCATCATTCCGCCCTGACCTTGCTGGTCCACCGGTCGAGATGGAGGTGCTGCATGACGCTCCGCGTGGACGCTGGTATGATAAGTCATTTCTATTGGTTTTTTATTCTACTATGAGTTATTGACTATAATTTCTCATTATTTGTCATTATCGTTGTATTTTACAGGTGGTGTCAGCGACACAATTTCGACGTGGTTCCGAGACAGCATTTGGGCGTATATCGGCTACAGTTGGACTGTCTCTTACCTGATCAGGTATGTATATACAATCTATCACTGTCTAACATTTTTAATAATAACATCAATTTTGGTTTTTAGTTGGGTGTTTTTTTTTGACAAAATCACTTGTCATTTCAGATTTCATGGCTTCCATACTGGAGTATTATGGACCAGTTGCCAGCATACTGCACTGTTGGTCTTGAGGATGCTATGGCTGTAGTGCCCCTCATTCACTTTCATATTATTGAGTGGCAGCAGCCTGACAGGGTCATGCGCCAATTTTTTCGTACTCAGCCGATTCCATTACCATCTAGACAGACAGACAAGCTTCATGGGATGAAGCTGACAGGGAGGCAGGATGATGACTGGTCCCAAGTACATGCGAGTTTTATCGACTGCTGGCACAGACGTGCAGAGTTACGTATTCAAGGTGTTCCTACAAATCGATTCTCTCTTTCAGAGCAGGTTGACTATGCGCCCTGGTATAGACTAAAATCTATATTGTATCTTACCCAAGCTGGCATAGAGATGCAGAGGATGGTAAGTTAATAAATTCCTATTACTTTGTTTATTGAATTATTTTCTAATTCCATTTGAATCTATTTACAGGGAAGTCACACAGAGCAGCTTGTTCGCATGAGCGATGAAGAGGAGGAGGGGGTCTTTAGCCGGGCAGCCGTCCATGCTACAGCGCTGGAGGCGAGGGCATCTTTTCATGCGTTTTCCGAGAGCATCTTCACGCGTCTGGCTCGGAGACAGGAGGTTCCTGCCCCAGAGGAACATCCTCCAGCTGCTGCTGGTGCTGAGGAGCCACGACCACGGCGACGTAGACAGCGTCGTGCTGCACGTGAGGCATCGCCTGTTCCACAGGCAGAGGTCGGGCCTCTAGTAGTCCAGGATCAGCCTATTCAGGATGTGCCTCAGGTGGCATGGGATCCGTCTTTCCTGACAGGATATCCGCAGTTCTCTCCATCTTGGGTTCCAGATCCTTCCCAGCCTTGGATTCTAGAGTCGTCGTCGTCTTGGGGTATAGCTCCATCACAGGCTTCGTTCCCCTCTGCGATGGAGGCAGGTCCTTCTACCACCCTAGTGGGAGAAGGATCTGGATGGCAGTACGAGATGCAGTTGACAGCTCCTCCAACTGACACACAGATGGAGGATGCGACAGTCGACGTTTCAGTGCCCGAGGATCAGCCTTCTCCAGGTCATCAGACTCCACTGCGCACTCGACGCGGACGTCCTATTCGCAGACCACCATGTGGGACAGAATCTCCTCGCCACAGACATATGCATTGATTGTACATTATTTTTTACATGTTTTATGTGTACTGAAATCAAAATACTATTTTTACTTGTTGGTCAGAGTGGAATCTCAGGAGGGGGTAAATTAGGTTTTATTTATATATATTTATATAACCATACGAACATAATAATAAAACATTAATAATTACTAATTACCTAATTACAGATTATATAATTAATAATTCTATTACTAATTAACTATTTAATTAGTATATAATTAATATTTACAAAAAAATGTTAATGAAAAATAATTTATAAGCTTTCAAAACCGCCTACTTGAAACTTAAAAATGTTTCAAGTACGTGACTTTGAAAGACTGTAAAATATAAACTATAAAACGAATATAATTGAAACTTTAAACATTGATTAAACATATAATAAATAGTTGAAAACAAAAGAAATTTCCAAAAAAAAGTTGATGAAAAGAAATTTATAAGCTTTCAAAACCGCATACTTGAAACTTAAAATTTTTCAAGTACGTGACTTTGAAAGACCATAAAACATAAAATAGAAGACCAATATAAATGAAACTTAAAACATGGATTAAACATATAAAAAATAGTTTAAAACAAAAGCAATTTACAAAAAAATGTTAATGAAAAATAATTTATAAGCTTTCAAAACCGCCTACTTGAAACTTAAAAATGTTTCAAGTACGTCACTTTGAAAGATTATAATTATATTACTAATTAACTAATTAATTATTATATAATTAATAGTTATATTAATAATTAACTAATTATTTATTATATAAGTACTAATTAATGAGTAATAATTAATAATTAATAATTTAATGAATAGCTATAATTAATATTTATATTACTAATTTACTAATTAATAATTACTAATTACTTATTAATAATTATTAATTACTAATTACTAATTATAATGAATAATTATAATAAATATTTATATTACTAATTAGCTAATTAATAATTAATAATTACTAATTAATTAGTTAGAATTATTAATTGTATTTCTAATTAACTAAATATTTATTATATATGTAATAATTATATTAATAATTAATTATTATATAATTAATGATAATATTACTAATTAACTAATTAATTATGACATATTTAATTATTAATAATTACTAATTAATAATTAAAAATTATAATGAATAAATGTAATTAAAAATTATAATGAATAAATGTAATTAAAAAATAAAAATATATATTTTTAAGAGAAAGGCGGCATCCGCGATGCCGCCTTTCACCCGCAGCGCAAAGGCGGCATCGCAGATGCCGCCTTGCCCCGAAATGCAAAGGCGGCATCCCGGATGCCGCCTTTGAGGTGCAGTTTTAAAATTTGTTTTGCCGGAACCGTTTTCTGGCAAATTTTTTTTTTTTAAAACGTAAACAAAAAAAAATCCAAGGGTATTCATGTTTAAAATTTATTGGGTGGTATTAAATCATTTGTATTTTCCTTGAAAATGACCATTTTTTAGATGAAATTGACATAAATTTGGTATTTTATTTTAGTATAAATATGAAAAAATATGGATTTAAATTATATTTTAGAATTATATAGTATTTTTTAATTGTCTATAGTTATTAATTATAGTGTATTAGAATTATCTTAAATTTTTATTCATGTGTGAGAATAGTTTTATTAATGTTAAATATATCCATTTTTAAGTAACTAATATGGAAATATTTGTGTGATTTTTTGTTTATTTCTCTCTTATTAATGTTCTCATGTGGGTTGTTAAGTTTATGATAATAGGTTTTATTTTTAATCATTTATTTATTTATTTATTTATATTTTTTCAGAAAAATTTTATTTCCAAGTGTAGCTGACATTTTAAAATTCTTCAGGAAATGGTGTAGATACTATTGTAACATGAGTTTTGTTTTAGATTGGTTTATAAGGTAAAATGGAATATTTTTTATTCTAAATGATACCAATATTATATGATATCAGTTTGAGTTTAAAGATGACATATAATATAATATAATTTATTTATAATGAATATGGTTTCATTATGTTGTTTTTAAAATAAATTTATTTAATCAATTTTTACTATTTTGGAAATGATGAATTTAAATGAAATGAAATTTATTTTTATTAATTTATTTTGGGTTTTGTATAAATAAGATGTGGTTTTTATTATAATATTTTTCTTTTTACTATTACTATGATTTTCAATTGTTGATATAATTCCAAATGTTCTCAAAAAATTAGTTTAGTTTGTTGATTTTAGAAAGGGTTGTTATAGTAGAGAATATTTCACTTTTTTTTTAAAAAACATTTTTTTAAAATATTGGGATGTGTTTTTTAAACTTATGTATTGTATTTATTTTAAAATAGTTATAAGGTTTATATTATATTTTTTAGGGGTTTTATTCCTTATTTTGTTTTTTTATATTTTTAAAACATTGTTTTTTTCTAATGGTTTAGGTTTAAATATTCCTTTTGTTTAGCTGATATTTTTTTACTCTTAAAGTTAAAAGGCCTTAAAAGATTATTTCATTCATTTTGAATGTTTTTATTCAATTATTAATTTACATTTTTTTGAGTTTATAGTTGGTTTTCCATTTTATTGAGTATAATAATGTGAGATTATTTATTTATACTTTTTATATGATTATTGACTATTCTGTTTTGGTTTAGGGATAATGTACATTTAAAAAATTATTTAGAGGCATAGACCATATGTAATACATATAAGTAGTCATATTTTGAGTTGTTTTGATTGATTTTGAATGACATTTTTGAAAACTAAATATTGAGTTATTGAATACTCATGAAATTTATAATTTTTTAAAAATAAATGAGTGGTGGGTTGAGTAAAAATAATTAAAACAAATTTTTTAAATTTAGATTCCAAATATAAAATGTATGTTTTAGTGTTTAAAATGTACTTGGAGAGTTTAATGAAATAATATGAAAATTGGGAACTAACTAGGAACTTCAACCTAAATGTTCTTGGTTATTTTGTTGGTTAATATAAATGTTCGTAAAATGATTTTTCATATTCATTTTCCTATCTAGACACCTTAAATATGAGGGGTGGAGAAGGAAAAAATTTTAGTCATGGTTTGATTTGTGTGGGTATGTATAAGTTTCACATTTTTATTTATAACACTATTTATTTTGAGTAATCCATGTACACAATATAATTATTATTTTGATATATTGTTTATCATTCAGAATGGTTTGAGTGTTTCCCATAAGAAATTCTAATTTAAAACACATTTATCTCAGACACATACAATATTAGAATATAATTGAAGAATTTTATAAAGTTTATTAAACATTCCCCACACATGTAGTTTATATATTATTAAGAATGATTATATTCTTTTGTATTTACCTATGATAGTTTTGACTACTAGAAGTTGGAGATATCTTATATTTATTAGTGTCATTTTTAGAGGTGCAATCAAAATGTTTTGGATCTCAATGATGTGAAATTATTACTATCTAATTTTTTTGGAATTCTTATTAAGGTAAATTATTTGTGGCATTATTAAGGAAATTGAATATATATGTTTTTGATTTTATAGGATATGTGAAATATTCTTAAGATCGATAAATCTATTATTTTTAAAATAGGGTATCTTCAGTGGATTATAATAAAAATATATTTTTTGGTATTAATATAATACACGGTCTAAAATAATCTATAAAAAATGATACTAACATGGAATCAAACTTCACTTATGTCATTAATAACAATTTCATACATTGTTTAATGAAATTCAAAGCTCTGTGAACTTGTGTCAAAATCTAATGATTACATGAGATTGTATATTCTATGGAAAAATATTTTTACACAATTATTGAAATCCAAGAAAAAATTAAATGACAAAAAAGAATAATAATTTCCAAGGGAAGTCTTCCATCCAATAATAAATAATTTCTTCTACCAACACATTTATTATCACATTTTTGTCCCACACAACATAAAAATGAGAACCTGGACCATCAACCATAAGTTTACCCCAGGTTATTTCTTTTCCTGTTGACCTTATATAATGTGGTAAATTTTTAGGAATCATAACCGATTACATTCAAATCTAATGTTCCCCGTTATAGAATTATTTATAACTTCCTCCTTTTTATTATGAATAACTTATTTGTATTTATATATTTATTTTACAAAATCAATATTTTATGAACCTAATATGTTGAATTTGAATTGAAAATGGATGAAAAATAATCGTATGAAAAATGTGTATAAAGATAGAGCTAAATATTTTATCATGTTTTTTAATAGAGTATGCATATGACATTTCTAAAATCAATTGTCTTTGATTTTATTATTTTTACTCAAGAAAAATTAGTCTAGAAGAGTTGGAAGAACATTTGATATATCAGAGAATAGATTATAGCTATACTATTGAAATAAACATACAAAAAAATTAAACATGCACACGTATTGGGATGATACTACGGTTTATGGATCATTTGATATAAATACAAGAGTAAATGATGATATAGATCCTATGGAAGAATTGATAATGATAATTCTAGATGACCTTTGAGATTTTAAAAATATGTTCGAGAAGTCAAATAGTTAAGCTAAGATACCATTGTATGTCGGTTCTACTAAATACACATCATTTTCAGACGTATTGAAGTTATATAATTTTAATGCTACATGCAGATGGAGTGACACCATATTTACAAAATACATAGTCTCATGAATGATATGATATAAAAAATGAACTTATTTGTTGAATATATGTTTCTAAAAAAATTCTACGATTAATGATCATGATCTATGAAAAAAATACATTCTTGTCTAAATGATTGGGTATTATTTTTCAAGGACTATGAATCACTTATAAAATTTCATAAATGTTTTCTGAATCGATATAAAAAAAGATGAATCATATCATCTGAATGATGTATTAAACATTCCTATTATTCAATGGTTTAGAAAACTACAAAAAAATATCCCAATTAGAGGGGGTTATTTTTTCGTTTATAAGGGGTTATAACCATTTCTAAACACATTATCAGTGGTTATGAGGAGCCACTGCTAATTTTCTCATCTACTCTTGTTAGTGGTAGTTTTTAATTACCACTGGTATAGTACTGGGAAAATTAGCAGTGGTTAGATTAGAAGGGGTTAAAAAACCTTTTCCTTTTATCAAGAAATATCATACTAGATGGGTTTTAACCCCCTCTAAACTATTTTACAGAATATAGGATATAGGAAACCACTGCTATTTAAATGATAAGTTACATATTATAGGTGGTTTATAAAACCCAATATTTTTTAGGCTAATATTATTGCATATAAGGGTTTTCACATCAGTTTTTTTAGGATTTTTCACATCGGTTTATAGGCTATGTCGTTATAGGGTAAATAGTAAATAATGTTTTCCATGTCGATTAATTAAAATTGACACTATAAATAATTTCTTCATGGTTTTAATAGTAGTTATCCAATATCTGATGTGAAAAACCTATTACGAACAATATATCATGTCAGTTATTTAAAATAAATGAAATGATAAATGGTTTTTCACCACAGATATTGAATAAACAACGTGAAAAAACCTTTGAAATTTTTTTCATGTTAGTTATCCTATAATCATCCTGGAAAACATATGAACCATTTATCACACAGGTTATTTAAAATAAGTGATGCGATAAACAGGTTTTCACGTCGGTTATCAGATAACCGATGTGAAAAATTTTACGCATGTATTTTGAATTTAGTTATCAAATAAACGATATGAAAAATAGGATTTTTTTTTCAAAACAATTTATAATGAATCATCTCCCCCACTAGAAATATATAGAAAATAGAAGACATAAAACAAAACGATTGGAATTAGAGTTTAGTAGTAGAGAACATCAAAAAATCCAAACGAAATATAGAAATGTACATTAATTCATCTCCTCTATGAAGAACACACATAAAACAGCACAAGAGGTAGCAGCAAAGGCATCCAAAAATCCAGCACAATACACAATACATTAATCATTCAAATAAACTAAAAACAAATCAAACCTATAAAATTATTTTCCCATTAAATTTGTAAATGCCTGAACTCATTTGTACTATATGATCGTTCATCATTAAAAACTACAGAAATAGTACAGAAGTCAGTTGAATTTAATTTTCAATAAAACATATTAAATATTAAGGGAATATTTATAAATAAATCTATCATAATGAAACTTTTTAATTGTCACAGTTGTAATTATTTCATACATGAATCTCAAAAAAATAATATTCACATTCAGTTCCACCTTTTTTATGATGCAGTTTCAAATATATTTTATTTCAAAATTAATGTTTTAATTAATATATCCAAAAAATTAATTGTAAGAGATAATTCACATTAGTTTTTACAAATTTTATATTTTCCCTCTTGCTGCTCTTCTTTCTTGTCATCTCTACAAAGAAATACAATTCCCTATTTGAAAATAATATTAATATAATAAATTTTAATAGTTAAAATATAAGAAATTATTTTAATAACAAAACTTCTGTGTTCAATACATTCTTGAAATTTTCATTCACTTCACGTAAAATAGAGATCTGCCAATATAATGCCTTGTCTCTTGGGAAAAAACACATAACATCCAATGACCACTGATATAAAATAAAATTTCATATGATTTTTTGATAAGTTAACTAATATATAACACTTTATGAGAAAAAAATATTTCATATCTTTCAAGATCTGGAAAAATCCAATACCGAATGATGGCATTCTTCTGAAATATTTCATCAATATAAAATGTTATTTTAGCATCGATCATTGTCAAATCTATATGAGAAATAAACTGTGGGTCCATAAATCCATATACATCTATATTTTCATCTCTATACAAATTTTATATAGATACCTAATACAAAGCATCCATAATGATAAATTTTCAGTAAATTAATGGAATGAAAAAAAAATTAATCAACATACATGGGAAAAACATTAATCGTGTTGATTCCCAATTCATATCAAGATATAAAGTCCATGATATCATTTTTCAAAAGGCTCACATTCATTTCATTCACAAAAATAGTAGCATCAAATGAAATTTCATATACTCTAAATAAAAAATTTGAGTATGTTGAAAATCTTTCAAGACAACTAAAATATGAATCTGAAGTCATGCCACTTTGTATTTTTTGGTGTCTATATAGTATTTCATTACCATTTAATTATTCCTAAAAATATTAGATAAATTTATAAACTTTAATATGAAAATATAAATTTACTAAATAAAGTAAATATAATATAATATATATACAATACTTGATGGTAATATGTCGAAGTAGTCTAGATGACCAAACCAAAAATGGCTTATACTTTGTCTAATTGTACTCACTTAATTTGCAGGACATGATATTTTTTATTATCTATAAATAATATCATGTACAGTGGCCCTATGATAATCTATATTAATTTTTATGGTATGAATGATATCACTGATATAATATATCATCCCATATGCATCTATATGATGAGGATCATCAAAAAATAACTTACAGTAACTTGGAAGATGTGTAGGAGGGTGTCTAGGTAGGACTAGAAGGACTGGGTTCTAGAAACACATCTGTGTGAGTAGAATATAAAGAAGTGGTATCTACTACTAGAGGTAGAGGAGTATGATCGATAGGCTGAAACTATCCTTGTATGTCTAAAAACATTACATGCACCGAAGCCATGATCCTGTCATCCATCATCACTTTAATATCATGAACATTGGAATCCAAAGATTATATTTTTTATTAAAAATATCCTTTAAGAAGCTTCTATACATGGAAAAACAATTTCTATCGATACACAGGTCAAGTATCCTCATACATGACCCAAGTGTTTGGGATTTACCGATGCTTCAGCGAAAATATCATGTCTGTCCTCATCAAAAAAGATCCCATGTGTGCTCTGTCCCTCAAGAGAATTGTGTATGGTATATTTGAAAAAATATTCAATGAATAAAAATATATAAAGAGTAGATTTAACGTCAATAAATAAATATATATTTTATAATCTTATCAGCTAAAACTCTTGATTCCTCCATAAGATATTGTCCTTTTTCATATTTGAGCCCTCTTCCATTTTTCATGTCTAGTTGGGGGAGAGGAGGGGAAACTTCCCCAAATATGAATGATTCAGCTCTCAGCTTTGTGATTTTTTCCCTATCATGTGTTATTCCAATAATTTATACCCTCCCCAAGATAACGTCTGAGGGTATACATTTCTAGCATTAATCTCTTAATGTGATGTCCATAATTTCTGTAAATTAATAATTAAGAATAAATATATCATTAACATAGTCAATAATATAAAAAACATTTGAAAAGGTAACATTTACATTATTAAAATTTATTCTCATCGTCTATATTCAAAAAAAATGTTTCCATGCATCTTTATCAATAAATGGGTATATATCATATGGATTCTAATTTTTTTCTATTCTGAAAATTGAACTATGATGAGAGGGGTGATTTATAATCCCTCCATCTCCAAGCTTCCAATGCTAAAAATTTCCTCTTAACTCTTGTAGCATCAGATATATCATATATCATCTTATAATAAGGAAAAAACATATATTACAATAAGTATTTCAATATAAGTAAAATAATAACAAACAAGAATACCAAATTGGTCTTCCATAATAGTGATATTGTCGCTTAGTCAACATTTATCCATTATTCAAACAAAATACTTACTTTTCTTTTATCCCATAGTGATACAAAATTCTAGAACTGTTTTTAATTTAGACCTATTGGTATGTCATTATCATCAAAGGATATTGGTAACCTCTATCCCTAACTACAGGAAATGATAATTTTAGTAAACACGTGGTGCCACCGTTACCAACCCTCGACTCTTTTTCCCCTATGGAAGTAGATGTCTCAAGTAAAGAGGGATGTGTGAATCCGGTGATTCCTGAATAATAATGGAATAATTGTCTGTATTACATCTTGATATGGGATAATTTGGTGGTAGAGGATGTCTTTTTCAGATGACGGTATAGTCATCCCTGATGTAGAACGTAGAAGAGTCCCAGTTTGGGGATCTTGAGATGGAGGTCTGGAGAGACCGAGTTGTTTTTGGTGAGGCCCCTAATGGTTGGCCTGAGGATGAACAATACCAAGTTTTGTATCTTTGAAGGCTTTTTGTTCCCTTTGAGATGTGTGAGATGGATCTCAGAGAGTTCCATAGTTTTCCCTTAGCGGTACATCCTTGCGTGACAAAGATGTACCAATCCTTGATGAGTCAGTTTTGGTGGCCTGGGCTGAAGCATGCGGTTGCAGAGTTTGTGTCTTGATGTTTAGTCTGCCAGAAGGTGAAGGTCGAACATTGTGTTCCTGGTGGTCTTCTCCATCCATTATATATTCCTCAGTGAAATTGGGAGGACATCTCAATGGACTTTGTTACAGGTTTACCTCGAGCTCTGGGAGGACATGATTCTATTTGGGTGGTAGTGGATCTCTTAACAAAATCAGCCCACTTCATAGCGATCAAGGAGTCGAGATCAGTGGAATTTTTGTTGAGGCACTATCTGGAGGAGGTGGTGAGACTTTATGGAGTCCCAAGGATGATCATTTATGATCGATATCCTCGTTTTACCTCTAGGGTGTGGAGATGTCTCTAACATGCTTTTGGTTCCCAACTATCCCTTAGCACTTCCTTTCATCCTCAAATGGATGGTCATACAAAGAAAACCATCCAGACTCTTGAAGACATGTTACGCTCTTGTGTTCTCAATTTTAGAGGCTCATGGATGAGGCACTTACCCTTGGTGGAGTTCGCTTACAATAATATTTTTCACTACACCATCGGTATGCCGCCGTTTGAAGCCTTGTATGGACAGCCTTGTCGTTCTCCGTTGTGCTGGACTGGGGTTGGAGAGTCAGCAATTCTCAGACTAGAACTAGTACAGAATACAACAGAGATGGTTCAGGTGATTCATGAGAGGATGAAGACAGCACAGGATCGTCAGAAAGCGTATGCCGATCAAAGAAAGAGACCCTTAGAGTTTAATGTTGGGGATCATGTGTTTCTGAAGGTGACTCCCTTTCATGGGCAGTGAAGGTTTGGTCATGGGAGTAAGCTTTCTCCGTGATTTGTTGGCCCTTCCGAGGTGTAAACTCATGTTGGAGTTGTGGCGTATCGAGTAGCACTTCCCCCTCAGATGAGTTGGATACATGATGTTTTCTATGTATCACAGCTCTGTCGTTACCTTCATGATGACTCTCACATCATCGATTGGGTAGAGATCGATGTTGATGATGATGCAACTTTTGAGGAGTGACCTATGGAGATCCAAGACCGCAAGGAGAAGGTGTTTTGCGGGCATTCTATTCCCTTATTTCGTGTCTTGTGGCGACACTGTGGAATAGAGGAGAGTACCTGGGAACATGAGTCACAAAGGCATGCTTAGTACCCAAAGTTGTTTTATGTTTAACTATTTTCATGTATCGGTGTAACTTGTGTGGTTATGAAACTTTCATGTTCATGAGATTTCACCCTTTTTTACTTTGGTGGCTTTCTCTCTTTTGAGAGGTATCTCGATGGGTGGTTGTTCAGACCCTATTTCGTTTTCTCTTTAAGTGGGTTTTGGATTCTCGAGGACGATAATGTTTTGAGAGGTATCTGATGTAATGGCATGGACCTCTCCGGTCCATTCCTTTGTGAAAATGTGGTGCTAGAGGTGTTCTGTGAGGTCAAGGTGTCTTGGGTGTGCATGTGGGTGGAATTTTAAGGAAAACTAAAAGGCAATAAATTTTGCACGGTTGGTGCACAGTTTGCCTAAACCTTGCGGCCAAACTGAGGAAGGTTGGTTTTGGAGACAGTGGCTAACGCATGGTTAGTGCACGATTTGTCTAACCATGTGGCCTAACCATGTGAGGAGTGTTTGATGAGGTAGAATCTAATGTACGGTTAGTGAACGATTTTTCAAACTGTGTGGACTAACCGTGCGGGCATTAAATCTAGATCCTAAAATTGTGGATCTAACTCCTTTTGCCTCTAAATGGTTCTTTTAATCCCCTAAGAGGCCATAACTCGGGATTACCCTCCCTTTAAGGTATGATAACCTCTCCCAAGATTTTTGGAGGAAGTCTGATGGCTTCTCTTGGCGAATCGAAGTCGGTTTCTTAAGGTATGTGATCCTTCTTGTTTGGTTTCTTAGATCTACTCCTTCTCTTCTCTCAGGATCTTAGATCTAGGCCCGTTATGGGTATAAATAAGTGTGTGGATGTTGAATATGATAATCTTTGGTCCTAGTTGTGTTAGGAGAATAGATCTAAGGAGGATTCTTGGAGAATCAACCCGGCTTTCTCGTACGTTCTTCGTTTGTTGGGGTTTTCGTCAAAAGCCAGTGTGGTTGGGGATTAATTTCTTCTTTTTCTATTACATGTAACTGTATTGTTAGCATGTTTAATCCCACTAGATGAAAATGGAATTGACATAATAAATACTTTGAACCCAGTAAAGTAATTGTATCGATTGTAGGTTATTACCTCTTGTTTTGCTAGGTAGTGTGATATATATGCCTGATTTTCTTAGTTGTTGTTCTTGATGGATATTGGTAAAGAACGTAAACCGGGACTAATTTATATTTGTTTGGCTAGAGGAAAAGAGGCATGTGAAATAATCTGATTCCTTTTTTAATTTGATGTTAATCAAATTGGCATAGTAAGAATGTATAATCATTTGTGATAGCTTACTGGTTAGGTTTCTGATTTTGGAACCAATTGATTAAAAATATGTTAATTCAATATGGTTTAAATATTTGATTGTTTGATAATCCCTTGAAGGGTTTTGAGTTAACTTCTTTTTTGTGGAAAGGGCCATAGCCTAATTTATGTGATGTTTGATTTCCTACTGCTTGTGTTGTGATGTGACCCTGGAGGGATGTTGTGATATGTGGAGGCATATAGGCTTTTTTTTGTGGCAGCATATGACGCCTAGAGTGGTGAGATGCATCGGTTTATACATGTGGGTGTTGGGGAGGACATTAGGGATGATGGAATGGGATGGATGTGATTTTTGGATGCTTGTTGATTCTTTGGTTATTTATCTGCTTTACTTTTCCCCACTGCTCAAGGCAGCTGGTCTTGCTTACCCTTCTTCCGAAAGAGGCGAAGACACGTGGGGTATGCCACGTGCATTCCGTGTTTAGACTCTCAAGGGATAATGGGTCTACGCTCTTTCTATAGGGGTCAAAGACTCGACGGGTAGTAAAACTACTCACCGTGTTGAGCCCCCCTGTGTTTAGTATTATAGGATGCTTTTCAAGAATGCATGGGATTATGGGAAAGTAATTCTGTAATAAATGATATTAACCCATGGGGTTGGAGTTTGTTGAAACTTAATGATGAGGTTGAGAGCTTTTGAAAGGACAATGTAATTTTTGGATGTAGTGTTAATGGAATTTAATGTGGAATTGTTCATGGTTAATTAATGTTTGAAGAATTAATTAACTTACAGTGGAATTGATAAAAAGGGAATGAAGTAATCTAATAAATCCATTAAATGGTTGTGTGTTTATAGGATACCTAGTCTTAGAAGTGGAAGCCCAGAGTTCGAGGGACGTTAGCTGTAGTTGTTTCTAAGGCAAGGTTATGCCCATAGTGTGGTCGTGAGTTATAGTATATTCGGTACTTTTTGTGTTTCTATACGCTACTCCACCCTATCAGTAAGGAAAACTGACACCCCGAGGATTCTGATCCCTAGGGGGTGTTTTCCCCAACATTCCAGAGGGATGATGAATGGCTGAATACCCTCTTTAACCTCACTCTCTTTTCTTGGTAGATATTAGTTCCATTAGGCATAGCGGTTAGTTTTCCCCATATATTTGTATAGTGGGCTGTAATGGCTTGTGGTTATTCACACACATATATTCTGGATATAGTATCCTATGGACTAATATAGGTGTAAAGTGTATAGGCTGTGATGGCTTGAGGATCCTTACTAAGTGTATGGGCTGTAATGGATTGAGGTACAATACCCAATGTATGCTACAAGTTATGAGAGTTGTGGTGGCACCCGAAAACTACCTGGTTACTTTTGGTTGTGATGATGGTGTGGTGCTTCACCCAGGTGTCTGTGGTCAAGCATTTGGGGTGCACGTGGTGTAGATTGTGGAGATTATCCCAGGTGTCTATCAGAAAGCCTTTGGAGAGAGATGCACAGGACGTATGTCGTTGGGGAAAAGTGGAAAACCAGTGGGGAAGTAGTAGCGGGGTACCCCTGATATTCTTTACTATATGATATATTCTTGTATGCGTTACTAGGTGAGAGTAGCCATAGAGAGGTTGGGAGCTTAGTATACCTGTTTAGGTGATGAGTTGGTTTCACTTGTTGTTCACTATGCTTTATCGTGCTTTCTTTAATTTTTCACGAGTGGCTTCGAGGAGGATCAAATGGAGTATACTATTATACTCACCCTACGTATATATATAAACTATTTTTCAGGTCACTTGAAGCAAGTTGGAGATTGTGGACATTCCTTTTCGTCATAGATTCTAAACGAATGAAAAGGGAAATACCTTGAACCCAAAGTGATTTATCCTTTGAAAAAACATCAAAAATTGACAAAGGCATGAACAAAGATTCATTTTCACCTCGGTCAGGCATGTTCCCCCATGGCCGTGCAAGTATAGTTACGCGCTGCGTAATGGTCATGCAGGAGACTTGTGCGCCCTCTTTGAATTTCACCGAGGGTCTTCACCGGCCTATAAATACCCCTGGTGGGCCCCCCATTTGAGGAGGAAAAATTCCAGAAACTCAGATTTGAGCTCTCGGCACCCTAGTCTCTTCTCAAAGCATCTGAACCCTTTTAAGGTAATTTCTTACCTAGAATGGAAGATCTAAAGCGGGGGAGTAAGGCCTAAGTGTTGAAACTCATCAACACTTGCACACCTAAGTAGCCAGACCTTAAGGGAAATGGACACACTTGCGTGCCGCCTTACCCCTTCAACAGAACCTGCACGCCACTTTTATGGAATCCTCTAGGGATAATACTAAGGGCTTGAGCCAAGTCTCTCCTAAGTATTACTCTAAGGGTTGACCGTCGCACAAGTACCCCTGTGTCGCGCAAGTATACTTGCGCGAGTAGAACTTGCGCGCCCACGCAGGACCTGCGCGCCCACTTCTTTTTGGGTGCCTCTTCTGCCTATTTCACCTCTCTTATGCCTATCCACCTCTCCTATTCAAGATCCAGCCTTCAAAACCCTTTTTAAAGCCATTTCTTTTGGCATGGCTCCCTTGTTGGATTCCTTATCTGAAAGGAATTCTGTGGAACATCTCTCAAAACCTAGTGATTTACATATCTTTATGTCACTAGGGTTAGAGATTTCATTCATTCAACCTCGTCCTTTAAGATGAGAGAATCCTTAACTTGGGCATCCTTTTCAAATGTAATCCCCAGTCCAAGTTCTCTTTATTTGGGCATCCTCCTCAGGAGTAATCCCCAATCTAATCCCCTAACATGGGCATCTTTTTTAAGAGTAACCCCCAGTCATAATTTCCCAAATCTTGGCATCCTCCTCAGGAGTAATCCCCAACCATAATTTCATTAACCTGGGCCTCTTTTTCATGAGTAAGACCCAGTCTTCAAAAGTTCCCAAATCTGGGCATCCTCCTCAGGAGTAAGCCCTGTATTCCTAATCCCTTTAACCTGGGCCACCTTCTCAGGAGTAAGCCCTAGTTATAATTTCTCTTAACCAGTCTTAATTTACTTTTGATTTGGGCTTCCTTCTCAGGAGTAAAACCCATTCATAATTCCCCTCCTAATTTGGGAATTTTCCTCAAGAGTAATCCCCAAGTTAGAGTATCCAAATCTCTATAAAGTACATATACCGTTATGAACCTTGTTCCTGGGTTTCTTCCCTGATGTGAAACCTAATCTTCATCTATTTGGGCAGTCATATATACATAAACCCCATATTATTTCTGATGATGGCACAATAGTCTGGCTTTACCAATACCTCTTGTTTCTCACACCGAGCATGACTCACGTGAGCTTAGAGTGTAAAAGTAATTATTCCATATTTATTTGAGCCATTAATCATACATTAGCCTCATACTTATTTACTCGAACTACGTGGGTTATGATTCCTTTTCTAAAACAAAGGATACGTAGGTAGCCCATCTGTGGGTATGATCCCAACTTTGAAATAATTCACGTCCTTATGAATGAAAATAAAATTCAGGTTCCCTACTGAGTGGCTTTAAAACCATCATGGTTATCATAATAACCCAGAGATTTCTATATAATGTGTCGAAGGATACCATTGACCAAGAATATCTAACAAATACAGATGATTCTCTATCGATGAAGAACCTCAAATACATATAAAAGATTCTCTAAATCTCATACATACTAATAATTGATTGTCAGATCTAAAGGAAATATCATTTTCATACTTGGTAATGTAATAAGGATTCACGAACATAACTTAAATCTATAAAGAGAGTCCCGGAGTAGACAATAATTCCCCCCAAAAGCGTGTGAGGAGTCCGACCTCCCATCCTCTCGACCAATGAAAATTCTTAAGTCTTATCAGTTCACAACTAATGAGCACATAACTTTGGAAAGTAGGTCCAAATGGATATGGAATCATTGGATGTTTCTGGTTCTATTAACAAACCTGTTAGAAACCTCTTGGAATGTTTTAATCTTAAATCAATAAGGTCATCCCCAATTCTAGAGGAAACAAAATATGGTGAACCAGACATGAATCCTTAACCAAATTTAAATGATTTTTTTGTTATGTCCCTATTTAAACTCAATGAGAGGGCCAACAAAGCAATCAAAAAAATATGTTCTCATCCAAAAGATGTAGTGGCTGGACTTATCTTGATTACGTCTATTATATCAAAGAGGAACTCTTTTCCATGATCTTCTACATTACAGAAATGACTTCTCTTAAGTTCACACCTATGGATACTTCTCCTGTGAATGCCTCTGATGTGAAGGCATCTTCTGCTACTCCTGCTGGATCATCATCCGCTCTAAGGACGACATCACCTACTCAGCGTCTTCAACGCTGGGTATCAAATGTGCTGGTTAAGGAGTACTGTCAAAACAGTAATATTCTGACTCTGGAGGCCACTCGACAATCCCTCCAAGTCAATAATTCACCCTGGTCATCCGGACAGTGACGACCAGCGATCAAGAAGCAGGTGGTACCAACCACCGTCTCTGGCCGTTTCGGGTCGTTATCCCCGGAACTCAATCACCATTCACTCCCATATTCTATGGAGGTTAATGAGAAGGTCCCTCAGGGCCTTAATTCAAGGAGACATGAGTCCTTCTCAAGGGCTCCCATCAACAATCTCCGCCAGACTCGTGCGGCAGTGCACCCTCAACATGATGAGGGTATCGTCTATAGGCATTCAGCTTAGGTTCCTCGAACCTGAGTAGGCAAGCCAAACTGCCAGAGGCAAAATCCGGTCAACAGTGAGAAGGTTCTCATCTCTGCCATCTCCGGAGAAGTCCACCAACCTAACTTGGTGGAATGCAATGAGCGGGCACACACACCCTTCTGTTTTAATCCTGTTGTCTAGCAGACTCGTCTGGCAACAACACACCAATCCTGTCGGGAAATTCCGGCAGAGTACTATAGATAGGAACATACACCTGTTTATAAATCATTGGCTTGTCAGCAGGCTCGTCTGACTACATGAGATAGAGCCCTCCAACCTAATGTGTTGACAACTAGTAAATAGGGACATACACCAGCTTACACTCATCAATCCTACCAGCAGCCTCATCTGTCAGTATTAAAGGAAGATTTTCAACCATGTTTGGCGGAGTGTAATCAGCAGGCACATACACCTGCCATTATTGATCAATCCTACCAATTGTCTCGTTTGGTAGCACCCAGAGAAGTCAGTCGGAAAGCTCCGGTGACGAACAGGAGGCAGACTCAACTCTCTTCCCCCACACTTGATTACTGTCAGAATTAAATGGCAGGAAAAGGAGGACAAGAGCAGGAACACACGCCTACTCCAAGCAAGGAATGGACGTATATCCCCGTTCTGGCAGCTAAAGTTACCAATCATATTTTATCAATGGTGAAAGAGCAGAAGAAAATCCCTGCTCATATTCTGGATGCCTGCCAGGATATTATAACAGCTTCAACATCATCTCGGGGAAAGACACATAAATCTATCCTTACTAGTGGAGTGACACATCAACAGTTCACTCTAGAATAGACACACGCCGATGTTCCAGTTCAAGAGGGTTATGGGTCATACTACCTCATATCATACGGACAACCAATTCAGGCACATACACCTAATTTTAGTGGATATAATCAGCCTAACCTGATCATTTCTCCTGAGAAGGCACATACACCTACCGATAATGACCACCTTCATCAACAAGTGGTTCCTAAAGTGAGTAAGATGGCGTCTAAACAGGATTTCTGCCCAGCACAGTCAAGAAATAAAGGGCCAACTTGTAACAAGTCCTTGCTTGATGTTGGAGTTCTTGATGCACTCAGACAATTATCTGTTGCAACTCAAGATTCTACTCTCTTAGTTCCCAATTGTGAGAACATTAATTCTGAAGGTCTACATCAGATATTTCCTCATGAAGGCTTGCTTCATGACAATGCGGTCGATCTCAAAGTATCATCTTCAGATGAGAGCCACATGAACCCTCTGTGTGGTTAGAAGACCAAGGAGCAAAATGTTTCATATTTTGTTGTAACCCACCATGGTGGTACTCCCCATGATGATTAATTTAGCTGAAAAAGTCCTCTCCGCAGTAATAATGCACATTGCCTGGAAAATGCTCCAATGGACAATGTAGTGACGAGACAGCCCTCTTATCTTAAGGAACTTCAAAATGTGATGCCAGTAATTTCTGATTCTTTACCAATAATAGGAGAAATACTTTCTCAATCAGAAGATAGCCCGAGGTGTAGGTCATTCTCTGAACCACCCCTGGGTCGTTCATCTTCTAGTTTGATCAGTGAATTTTCTACCGATATTGTTGAATCTGATAAAGCAACAAGGAAGCACCAAATTTGGTCTCATCAGGTAGAAGAATATTCATTTAATGATAAAGAGGAAATACTGAATATGAGAAAATAACTGGAGAAATGTGAAGTGCCAGTCACATTTTGGCCTCTGGCTGACTCTTAGTATGACATTCTAGAGATGTTGACAGAAGATGGAATTCATGATATTCGTCTCAACATATGGAAAACTCTTTGTCATTTGAAAAATAAAATATTATCTTATGATGAATATGAAAATCATGTCAAGATAATATAAGGGTTACAATGACAAATTGACTTGGAATCTCTCTCAGTTTCTCGATATCTGAAGGATGAAAAACAGTAGAGATCCATTCAATGTTCATGCCTTGGAACACTAAGAAGATTGTGCCAGTTAATTTCCAATGCCCCATCTAGTATTCATATCAGGGGATGGGGTGTTCATGGAGAACTACATTTCACTATGATCTCCAGTCATCAGAGCCCGCTGAAAATGGTCTCATTCAATTTTAATTCCCGTGGCCAGCCACGGTCAATGGGTTTTGTTTGTAATCAAAATCTTTCCCAAGAACAGGCTTCAACTAGTTCCCCTAGAAATCAAGTATACAGAGAACAAGTTGTTGAATTACTCCTGCATCAAGAAAACGAGAATATTGAACAGGCCTCTCATTTGTATTAAGCACGTCACCAAGTGAAAGAAGTGTCAGAAATCATCCAACAGTCTTTTGAGCCGGGTGACAAAGGTGGATACAAGTTGATGCATCCAGCTAATTTCTAGACTAAAGTCCACAAGATCATGAGAGATTTCAAGAAAGTATCAGACATAACATGTCAAGAACCACCCCTGCTTTCCAGTCTGGGGACTCTTTTAACCCAACCCTCAGAATCAACAAATAGGAATAGAGGAGTTGAGCAGGAATAGCCCCAGTCCACCAGACTAAGGACTTTTTCAAATCACCGATCTCTTCCTCAGAGAAAGTCAGTCTTCTCTCAATTAGGGAAGAATCCTCAAGAGGAACGAAGATCCAAATTATCAGGATATTCCCTCCAAATTATGGTTCATCAAGAAGTTCTTGAGGGATCAAATCGACAAAAGGCAATGTCTCATCGGGGACATGGAAGAAGAAAATATCATAGAAATTCCTACAGAAGTGATGAAATGCATTAAGAATCAATTAATGTCATCAATTTCATTGTTTCTGATCCACCAGATGAGGCTCATTCAAAGGGATCAGGTGAAGAGGTTCATGCTCAAGAAGTTGTACGCATAGACACAAATGACGAAGGTGTGCGTACACGCAATCAAAGGATTGCCCAGAATCTAGGTAATCCTTAAAGTAACCCACTTCCCCCTCTCAGAAAGGTTTCCAACAAGGGGAAAGGAAATAATCATGTTACATACCCTTCATCTGGAGAAGGCCAATCACTCTCACTAGATAAAAGATTTGCATAATAGGAGGAAGAAATTAAGGAATTGAGGAGGTTGAATGCAGAACTACTTCAGGGTAGTTTTCCTCCTATGCGTGTTGGAGTTAGTCAGCCAAGGGAATTTGTTGCGGCTAATGAGATGGATCAAGAATATCCCCTATACAATTACACCCTTATAGGTCTAATCCTACAGGTCAAGTGCAACAACAACTGGTGGTGTTATCATCAGTTGCAGTACTAGCCACCACATCTGTCCAAGCTCCAGTTATTGCACCTGTTCCGGTCCATGCTCAGCTGGATGTTTCTCAAAAGATAATAACTACTATTGAGTCATTAACAGCTCGGTTGGAAGCTATGGAGGGAAAGAGTCATCAAATTCAACCAGAAAAGAGATCTTACCCTGAATTGGTTGATGAAATTCCTCCCCCATCAAAATTTTCAAGTACCATATTCCTAATCTGTAATGGTTCGGGAGAACCAGAGTAACACTTAACACATTTTGTTTCTCGTTGTGATCCTATGATGGGAACCCCTCAGCAACAAGAAGCAGTTAATCTCAGACGTTTTTTATAGTTATTACAAGGGCCTACCTTTGTCTGGTACACAAGATTGAAATCTCGATCAATTACCTAGTGGGAGGATATCTGTCAATGATTCCTTCTTCAATTCAGCTCAACATTGCCAAAGGCGATAGTTTTTTATCTTACAAACTATAATCAAAGGGAGAATGAAAATGTTTCGGATTTCATTGCTCGCTGGAAGGGATTAACATATTTCCTAATCTTAGAACTCCCTCAAGAGGAATTGTTGCCAATTTGTGTAGAAAATATGCGTGATGAGTTGCGCACACCATTAATCCCTATGAAATACACAGGAGGGTTTCGAGACCTAACTTAGATCACTCAATAGATTAAAGATTATCTTATTAAGACTGAGGATAACGCTCGTGTAATTCCATCAGCTCCAAGAAGGAGAATGGGTAAAGTAGATACTGCTACAGTTGTTCTTAAACAAGCACATGTACCTGCTTCTACTTCAAGGCCTTCATCTTCTCAAAGAGCTCCACCTCCTGAGTGCCAACAACAAAGGCCCTTTAGTCAAGATGATAAAAGAGATCAAAGATGGAAAAAATTTGAGGATCTGCAGATTAAAGTTTACTGTTTCCGAAATGAACAAGTTCCTGGTTACTTTATTTCGGCTCTAGAAAATAATTTGGTTCAATTACCAAGGCCCAAAAGGCCAAACAAGGAAGGAGATGAAGACCATTCCAACTATTTCCCATTTCATCAGATGTTAGGGCATCCCATTCAGGAGTGTTTTGTCTTCAATGACCTCCTAAAAAAATGGTCGACTTGGGACAAATCAAATTGAAAGGTTCTTCAGCTCAAGTAGCATCTGTTACTGCTACAAATCTTGAGGAATAAGGTGATTGGAAAGAAGTCAAGAACAAAAATGCAAAAAAAATATGATGATTGGATGGTCAGAAAAACGATCAACCGAAATCATGCCATTTTGGGAACGCAATTGAAGAAACCATTAGTGTCTTCTGCCATGAATTCCACAGCAAAACCCTCTTCATCAGAGGGAAAATCCTCAATGAAACGGCATAATTCAAAGAAGGAAGAGCAATCAGAAAAGATGAGATCGTGTCAAAGCCCAAGTTGTCTTTGACTCTGGCAGATTTTATGCCACCTACTTCGAAGCCACGGGCACCACCCCATCAAACGGAACAACCTAAATTGGCTACTCAGGCAGATTCTTCATCAGATGAAGAGTTAATCTTCGGTTCTGTTAATATGATTCACTTAATAGATCCTTATTCCAATCACACTTTCGAACTTGATAAACCAGGGTTCCCCGTATCAAACAGAGGAATCAGAATAACTTCCAAAGGCTCAGGGTATAGGGGAAGACGTGGATCTTTCAGAGGACATTATTCCAATTCTACCCCTTCTAGAATTGTGTATACTGTAGAAACTAATGGCAGATCCCTTCAAAGAGATCAACAAGAACAATCAAGTTCTTCCACACAAGGTAGATTCAGTCCTGGCACAGTTGTTCTGGAATATCGGTTGGAGGTTCCACCTTCTCCTTCTCAGCAATTAAATAGACCTAATCGGTATAATCTTCCAAATCCATAAGTATTACTAACTCCTATCCCGGTATAAGATGCATCAACTTCCAAAGCATCAACTTCTAAGGCACCTACGAAACCACATCTTCCTGTTGGTAAATGCAGACCTTTGGATCAAAAGTATGATGTATTGAAACACTTGACCCAAATACCGACCAAGTTATCAATTCTGAATGCTTTGAATTTATTAAAGGATCTTCATGAAGCACTCATCGAGGCTTTCTCAAGTCCTCATGAGATTGAATCTGAAATTGTTGCAGCTGAAGTCTACCATGTAGAGAATAATCCTGAAGAATTACATGAAGTGATATCTTTTACTGATGAAGATGAAGATGATGTCATGCATGGAAATATTAGACCTTTGTACTTATCTGGCAAGGTAAATGGTGTAGATTTTCGATGAGTTTTCATTGATAATGGTTTAGGATTCAACCTCATCCCCATTCGTACACTTCGTCGATTGGGCCTCACAGAATCTGATTTATCTCCTTCTACTTTGATGTTACAAGTATATGATAAAAATGAACAAAAACCATTGGGAAATATTACACTCAGAACTCAGTTTGGAGATCTTGTATCCAATTTAGATTTTATGGTTGTTGATCAAGACTCAGATTTCAACATCTTGCTTGGAAGACCCTCGCTACATCAACATGCGACTATCCCTTCATCATACCATCAATGTATCAAATATTGTTTCAATGGTAAAATTGGGACATTGTATGGTGATAAGGACATGTTAAAGACAAGTGAATCACAATACAATGAGCTGGAATTCTATCACATGAAGGGAAAGGAGAAATCCACATCAAGGGTGATTACCAAAGTTAATGCTCCATATGGTTTGGAAAAGATTCCAGTAAACCCATTAGCACATGTGAGTATAGATTACATATTTCCTATCAGTAAAATTGATAAGATAGAACCAAATCAAAATACTCTTATGGAAACCTCCATAATGTCAATTATGGAAAACAAGCCAGACAGCATGGGAGAAAGTGGTGACCCACCAAGAAATGATGAAAGATCAAATGGAGATGTCTTCATTTCACCTTCTTAAATCTAGAAATTCTATACTTCTCCAACCAGGCCAGAAGAAGTTATAGAAATGTCAGAGGTGAACAATGATGTCAATTCTCAATCCATCATCTCCTCTTTATTACCCAAGGAAGACCCTTCATCATCAATCGGTCAGAAATGGAAGCTTCTTCTTCAAGATGTTCAAATTTTAACATCTCTTCTGATCATGGAAATTCTACTTCACCATATACTATGCAATTAGAAACAAAAGAAATAACACATGTTGAATAAAAAGAGGAAGATCTTAGGGATTATCCTATAGAATTTGAAGAGGGTATTTCTACCACCATGGATGAACTCATAGAAATAAATCTGGGTACCAAAGAAGATCCACGCCCCAATTTAATTAGTGAGGCTATGACTCTTGAAGATAAAGAAATGTATATTTCTTTTATAAAGAAGAATTGAGATATATTTTCTTGGAACTATAAAGAGATTCCAGGGCTTGATACTGATGTTTCCACTCATCGTTTGGGTTTTCCAGAAGAACATTGAGGATTCAAACAAGCCTCTAGAAGAACACACCCAACCTATGCTTCCAAAATTGAAGCTGAAGTGGATAAGCTTATCAAAGCTAAATTCATCAGAGAAGTTCAATATCCCAATTGGTTGGCTAATATTGTCCCAGTGAAAAAGAAGAATCAGCAAATTAGAGTTTTCATTGATTTCAGAGATCTTAATTGGCATTGTCCGAAGGATGATTTTCCAGTACCGATTACAGAACTCTTAATTGATGCAATAGATGGCTATGTACCACTTTCCTTCATGGATGGATATTCTGGATATAATCAAATCTGAATGGATCCAAATATGAAGAATCTATAGCCTTCAGAGCCCCTTAGGGTGTGTTTTTCTATCGGGTAATGCCCTTTGTCCTGAAAAATGCAGGCGCAACATATCAGCATGCCATGCATCGTATCTTCAAAACCTTTTTAGGGAAGTTGTTGAATGTTATGTGGAAGATTTGGTAGTTAAATCCAAACAACGTTCTAATCATTTGGATTATTTGGAAGTCATATTCCAAAAGCTTCAGCAACATAATTTGAAGATGAACCCCTTAAAAGGTGCTTTTGTGGTAACCTCAGGAAAATTTCTCAGCTTTTTTGTACGCCATCATGGTATTGAAGTCAATACTGAGTAGAAAAAGTCAATCCTTGGTATGTCACCTCCTCAAAATTTAAAGGATTTGAGAGGACTTCAAGGGCTCTTAGCCTATATTCGGCGTTTCATCGCCAATTTGAAAGGCAAAAGTTTACCCTTCACTAAATTGATGAAGAAGGGAGTCACTTACAAGTTGACTGAAGAATGTCAAGAAGCAATCGATATTCTCAAGAAGTATCTATTGATTCCATCGATATTAATTCCACCTGTTGAAGGAAGACCACTTATCCTCTATGTGACATCTTTAGAGCAATCATTGGGTGCCTTTCTTGCTCAGAAGAATGATGCTGGGAATGAAAACAGCCTCTACTATCTCAGTCAGACTATGCTTGAAGCAGAAAGCTGATACTCAAATGTTGATAAGTGCTTCCTATCATTAATATTTGTAGTTCAAGAGTTGATACACTACCTGCAACATCACGAGATCCAATTGGTATCTCAAAATAACCCGCTCAAATTCATCCTTAGTCATCTAATGCTTACAGAACGTTTGGAAAGATGGGCTGTTATTTTGCAGCAATTTGATATTCAGTATGTCTCTCAAAAGGCAATAGTGGGCCAAGATCTGGCTAATTTCCTTGTTGAACATCCTTCAGTAGAAGATACATCTTCAGATATTGAACTTCCTGATGAGGAAGTCTTTTCTATTCAATATAGTCTTCAAACATGGGAAATGTACTTTGATGGTGCTTCCAGAAGTCCAACAAGAATGAAAATGGAAAATCCTAAATTCAACAAATTTGGGTTAGGAATTGTGCTCATTTATCCAGAAAAGGTATTGTTACCCTATTACTTCTCATTGTTGGGAGGCGGTACAAATAATTAAGCAGAATACCAAGATCTCATCGCAGGATTGGAGTTGGAACTTTAAGCACAAGTGAATCACTTAAAGGTGAAAGGTTATTCAGACCTGGTAATCAAACAAGTCAATAGGGATTATGCAATTAGAAAAGAAGAACTAATCCCTTTGTATGATTACGTCAGAGAGTTAATGGAAGAATTTCCTTCGGAACTGACATTTTCTTATGTTCCGATATCACAAAATGCCCAAGCTGATGCACTGGCTAATATAGCCACATCTCTGGAAGATCCAAATCGGGATGAGACAACCATCAGTATTTTCCACCGTTGTAAAATTTCCCCATATGTTCAAGCTGGAATAGAGGAAATCAATGAAATTAGTCCCATTCCTTAACCATATGGTCATACTATAGGATGGATGACACCTATCAGGGAATACTTTCAAAATGGAACACTTCCACCTGATAGAACCGGGAAAGAACAAATCTGGGGACGTGTGGTCAATTTTACTCTTTATGATAGCCCAGATCACCTAGAGAAAATTCTATGTAGGCGTGGTTTTGATGGAGTTCCATTTATATTCATTGATGGTAAAGATACAATGGCTATCATGAAAGAAGTACATGTAGGATTCTGTGGTGCCCACCAGTCTGGACATAGAATGTCTGATCAAATTCGAAGGCTTGGATACTTTTGGCCTTCAACGATACAATATTGTGTTGATTTCACAAAGAAGTGTGATTTTTTCCAAGTAAATGCCAACTTCATTCATCAACCCCCAGAGTTGCATCATACAGCTAAATACACATGGCCATTTTCCACAT
Organism: Viscum album; assembly: GCA_963277665.1. Taxonomy (NCBI): domain Eukaryota; kingdom Viridiplantae; phylum Streptophyta; class Magnoliopsida; order Santalales; family Viscaceae; genus Viscum; species Viscum album. The sequence goes on from OY728130.1 coordinate 587,217,475, forward strand.
GGGGAATGGATGTAGTAGGACCTTATCCTTCAGCTACAGCCAAGCAGTTGAAGTATATTCTTACTGCTACTGACTTCTTTTCCAAATGTGAAGAGGAAATACCTCTCAAAGAATTAAATTCTAAATGCATTGTTAGCTTCATCAATTCTAACATCATTACCAGATTTGGTGTCCCTCATACCATACTGACGAACAATGGAACCAACTTCTGCTCATCCGAGGTGAGGAAGTTGTATCAAGAATGGAACATCAAATCCAATCATTCATCTCAGTATCATGCAGCAGCTAATGGCCAGATAGAAGCTTTCCACAAGACACTTTCAAAAATACTACAAAAGATGGTGGATAAAGATAAGAAATCATGTCCTGATAAACTTGTTCATGCTTTATGGGCTTATCGAACCACCACCTGCACTGTAACGCAGTCAACTCCATGTTAATTGGTATATGGAATAGATGCAGTCTTGCCCATTAAGGTTCAATTACCCTCGCTCAGAGTAGCCATTTGTGATCAATAATCTATAGATGAACAATCTCAAAAGTGATTGGATGAATTGGAACGGTTAGATGAGAAAAGATTGTGCACCCTACACCACTTGGAAGTCTATCAGAATCGAATAGCACAAGTTTTCAACAAAAAAGCTCGTCTTCGTTCATTCGTTCAGGGAGAATTGGTATTAGTTCTTAGGAATACAATGATACCAGGAAAGAAACCTCCCAAGCTTGATCCAAAATGGGAAGGACCGTATTTAATACATAAGGTCTACTCCAATGGATCTTATTATTTAATCTCAATGGATGGAGAACTCACCAGTAATCCAACCAATGCTATATTTCTGAAGAAGTATTTTGTGTAACACAAATACTTTATCATCCAGCAAGATGTTAAACTGTATCATCATCCACAGTCCATGAATATGACCTTAAACTATTTACATCCCTTTCATCCAGCAAGATGTTAAACTGCAGCATCCACGGTCCATTCATATGACCTTAAACTATTTACATCCATATCATCCAACATGACGTTCAACTATATTTTTCCCATCGTCTTAGCTATAGGATGCTAAACTGTACAACACCCTTATTGTCCAACATGACGTTAAACTGTGTCCCTCTACTTTTCTTGCATGATGTTAAACTGTTCTACTCATTCTTCCTACATGACGTAAAACTGAAAAAAGTCCCTAATACGTCCAACATGACATTAAACTGTGTCCTCTTTGGTCCTTACTGCATTACATTAAACTACATAGTGCCCCTTTCTTCCAACATGACGTTAAACTGTATTGTCACCATCATCCTAGCTACATGATGCTAAACTGTACAGAAGTCCCTTAATACATCCTACATGACATTAAACTGTATTTTTCCCTGTTACATGACACTAAATTGTGTATCACCAATAGTCCTCTCTGCAAGACTTTCAACTGCATAGTCCATTCATATTTCCTACATGACATTAAACTGTGCATCGTTAAGGTTGTTTCTACCTCTTGTTTCTCACACTGAGTATGACTCACGTGAGTTTAGTGTAAACTTCAACCATCACACCCTCTCTAGGCCGCTAACCATGCATAAGTCCCAACACCATTTTTAGGTCGTTGTCCCCAAGAACAAATTGATCACTAATTCATTATTTAATCGAACTATGCGGACTTTGATCCATTCTTTCTAGGAAGGGTACGTAGGCAACCACCTGAGGTTAAAGCCCAAAACCAATCACTTCACATTGGTCCACCTTTGTCCTTGCTACATGACGTTGAAATGTATAGCACTTTTGTCATGTACGAAAATAAACTACAACATTCTTTGATACCCTCACCTGATAGGGAATCATTATTTACATTGATCTCTAATCATGTTATATTATAAAGACTACGTGAATACATGGAAATGCCTGATCCTTTTATCTTGGGTCAAACCACTATTGCACTAAAGTCCCCTTTCACCCTTCACTTGTACAAACCAAATCTGTACAGAGGGTATTTAAAGAACTACATGCAGCTTGATTCCCATCTTTATGGGATACGTAGTAACATTCGAGTGTCCCTGGAATCCAGCCCCAAGTCTTTGGTTCTAACCCCAAAATCCACTTTCAGTCCCATGGATGAAAAGTCCCTATGAAAACACACACAGTGTATTAATTATAAAGGTCTGAGTTCTATGACCCTAAACTAATATTTCCTATACTCTCATCCCACATGACGTTAAACTATATTTCAAGAACTACGTATGGCTTGATTCCCATTTTTATGGGAAACATAGTGTAGTCCAGCATCTCAATTCAGGACCCAACCACAACATGATTATGGTTAGCATTGGTCTTTGTATCTCTACATGCATTGAAAAAATGCCCATTTTTATGTGTCATACTCATAACCTTAAATACTTCCAGATCTCCATAACCCTTTTTATGACTTCTGGTCAAAAAATGTCCAATTTCTGAGAGATCTTTTTGCCTGACTATACAGCACGTTCCATTAGGCGGCCTTGCATAAACAGTCTACATAACAGACTTTTCAGCCAAAAGCTTCTATCATTTGACTATGTAGACAATTACCTTAGGTGGATCTTCATAATTCAACCACCTAATGGGATTTTTAAATAATGGTAAATTCATTCTTGGGAAGAAAACCTTTTTTTTCCTTATTGGTATTATCGACAACATGTAAGGATCTGCAAAAAATGTACAACCTTAATATATTTGTCCCATGTTCTTTTTCATGATCTGAAAGTATTCAAGTCTATGGTTAATATTTTTCTTCCCTACATTTGGGTCAGACCTTAGTAGGAGTGACATTCATCCAGTTCGTAGACAATCCTTCTTGGAAATATCTTCACCATATTCAAGTACCTCTCTCCATATAGAAAACTCTCTGCTTTGGAAAATTTGAATCTCCATAAACTTCCACTGGCTTTTTAGAAGTAGAAAAGTAAATTTCTGAGAGTTCTTTTGCATGACTATGAATCATGTGCCCTTAGGATGCCTTGCATAAACAGTCTACAAAACAGACATGTTTTCCAAAAGATACTATTATTTGACTATGCAGCCAATTCCCTTAGGCGGCCCTGCATAATTCAACCCCCTAACGGGTTTGTTAAATAATGGTAACTTCATTCTTGGGAACTACTTCTTCTAATTCATTTTATCCCTTTTTCGTATCATTCCTCATATTCAAAATTTCTTAAGTCATTGTTTACATGTTTCCCTTCATACATGAGTGTGTTAATATGTTTTTAGATAATTTTTCAAGGAATTGAGTCGATTTTAATCCATTTGGTCAAAGATACTCGACCTTAAAAATTATCATTTTTATGTCCGACATGCATGACTTTAAACTGCCAATAACCACAAAGACCCCCCGGTTTCTCTTTTTTCCTTAGAGTCAAATCCTCTTTTCACTCCGGATCCAACTATGAGGGAGGACTTTTGTTGATGCTCCTTTCTATTACAGAGTCTAAATTAATGAAAAGAGAAATACCTTGAACCCAAAGTGATTCATCCTTTGAAGAAACATCAAAAATTGAAAAAGGCGTGAACAAAGATTCATTTGCACCTGGGTCACGAAAGTTCCACCAAGGTTGCGCAAGTATACTTGCGCGCCGCGTAATGGTCATGCAGGAGACTTGCACGCCCTGTTTGAATTTCACCCAGGGTCTTCACCAGCCTATAAATACCCCCGGTGGGCCACCCGTTTGAGGAGGAAAAATTCCAGAAACTCCGATTTGAGCTCCCGGCGACCTAGTCTCTTCTAGAAGCTTCCAAACACTTGTAAGGTAATTTCTTACCTAGAACGGAAGATATAAAGTGGGGGAGTAACACCAAAGTGTTGAAACTCATCAACACTTACGCGCCTAAGTGGCCAGTCCTTAAGGTAAATGGCCACACATGCGTGCTACCTTACCCCTTCAACAGAACTTGTGCGCCACTCTTCCGGAAGCCTCTAGGGATAGTACTAAGGGCTTAAGCCAAGTCTCTCCCAAGTATTACTCTAAGAGTTGACCGTCATGCAAGTAACCCTGTGTCGTGCAAGTATACTTGCGCGACCAGAACATGCGCGCCCAAGTAGGACCTGCTCTCCCACTTCTTTTTGGGTGCCTCTCTTGCCTATTTCACCTCTCTTATGCCTATCCACCTCTTCTATTCAAGATCCAGCCTTCAAACCCCTCTTTAAAGCCATTTATTTTGTCATGGATCCCTTTTTGGCTTCCTTATCTGAAAGTAATTATGTGGAATATCTCTCAAAACATAGTGATTTACATATCTTTAGGTCACTATGGTTAGAGATTTCATTCATTCAACCTCGTCCTTTAAGATGAGAGAATCATTAACTTGGACATCCTTTTCAGGAGTAAGCCCCAATCTATGTTCTCTTAATTTGGGGATCCTTCTAAAGAGTAAGCCCCAATCCAAGTCCCCGAACCCGGGCATCCGCCTTAGGAGTAAGCCCCAGTCATAATTTCCCAAATCTGGGCTTCCTCTTTAATAGTAATCCACAAACATAATTTCCTTAACCTGGGCCTCCTTTTCAGGAGTAAGCCCCAATCTTCAAAAGTTCCAAAATCTGGGTATCCTTCTCAAAATTAAGCCCCAGATTCTGAATCCCTTTAACCTGGGCCTCCTTCTCAGGAGTAATCCCTGGTTATAATTTCTCTTAACCTGTCTTAATTTACTTTTTATTTGGGCTTCCTTATCAGGGGTAAAACCCAATCATAAGTCCCCTTCTAATTCGGTCATTTCCCTCAAGAGTAAGCCCCAAGTTAGAGTATCCAAATCTCTATAAAGTACATATACCTCTATGGACTTTGTTACTGGGTTTCTTCCCTGAAGTGAAACCTAATCTTCATCTATTTGGGCAGTCATATATACATAAGCCACATATCATTTCTTATGATGGCACAATTGTTTGGCTTTACCAATACCTCTTGTTTCTCACACCGCGCATGACTCACATGATCCTATAGTGTAAAAGTAATTATGACATCTTTATTTGAGCCATAAATAATACATCAACCTCGTACTTCTTTACTCGAACTATGTGGGTTCTGATTCCTTTTTTAAAACAAATGATACGTAGGTAGCCCATCTGCGGGTATGATCCCAACTATGAAATAATTTATGTCCTTATGAATGACAATAATCATCAAGTACCCCACTAAGTGGCTTTAAAACCGGCATGGTTATCATAATAACCAAGATATTTCTATATAATGTGTCTAAGGATACTATTGAACAATAATCTCTAACAAATATAGATGATTCCCTATCAATGAAGAACCTCAAATACATATAAAATATTCTCTAAATCTCATACATACTAATCATTGATTGTTATATCTAAAGGAAATCAAATTTTCATACTTGGTAATGTAATAAGGATTCACGAACATAACATAAATCTATAAAGAGAGTCCCATAGTAGACAAAAATTCCTCCCAAAAAGGGTGTGATGAGTCTGACCTCCCATCCTCTCGACCAATGAAAATTCTTAAGTCTTATCAGTTCACAGCTAATGAGCACATACCTTTGGAAAGTAGGCCCAAATGGATATGGAATCATTGGATGTTTTCGGTTCAACGAACAAACCCGTTAGAAACCACTTGGACTGAACAAAGATTCAAACGCACTTTGGTCACGCAAGTTCCACCAAGGTCGCACAAGTATACTTGCGCGCCGCCCAATGGTCGCATAGGTGACTTGCGTGCCCTCTTTGAATTTCAACCAGGGTCTTCACCAGCCTATAAATACCCTCGGTGGGCCCCCTATTTCAAGGATGAAAAATTCCAGATACTCAGATTTGAGCTCCCGACTCCCTAGTCTCTTCTCAAAGCTTCCTAACACTTCTAAGGTAATTTCATACCTAGAACGGAAGATCTAAAGAGGGGGAGTAAGTCCTAAGTGTTGAAACTCATCAACACTTGCGCACCTAAGTGGCCAGCCCTTAAGGGAAATGTACGAACTTGCGTGCCGCCTTACCCCTTCAATAGAACTTGCACGCCACCTTTCTGGAAGCCCATATGGATAGTACTAAGGACTTTAGCAAAGTCTCGCCCAAGTGTTACATTAAGGGTTGACCATCGTGCAAGTAACCATGTGTCAAGCAGGTACGACTGCGCGACCCGGACTTGCGCACCCACGCAGGACCTGTGGGCCCACTTCTTTTTGGGTGCCTCTCCTACCTATTTCACATCTCTTATGCCTATCCACCTCTCCTATTCACGATACAGCCTTCAAAACCCTCTTTAAATCCATTTCTTTTGGCATGGCTCCCTCGTTGGATTCCTTATTTGAAAAGAATTTTGTGGAACATCTCTCAAAACCTAGTGATTTACTTATCTTTATGTCACTAAGGTTAGAGATTTAATTCATTCAACCTCATCCTTTAAGATGAGAGAATCTTTAACTTGGGCCTCCTTTTCAGGAGTAAGCCCCAATCCAGGTTCTCTTAATTTGGGAATCCTCCTCAGGGGTAAGCCCCAATCCAAGTCCCCTAACCTGGGCATCCTCCTTAGGAGTAAGCCCCAGTCATAATTTCCCTAATCTGGGCTTACCCCTCAAGAGTAAGCCCCAACCATAATTTCCTTAACCTGGGCCTCCTTTTCAAAAGTAATCCCCAGTCATCAAAAGTTACCAAATCTGGGCATCCTTCTCAGGAGTAAGCCCCAGATTCCAAATCACTTTAACCTAGGCCTCCTTCTCAGGAGTAATCCCCAGTGATAATTTCTCTTAACCAGTCTTAATATACTTTTGATTTGGGATTCCTTCTTAGGAGTAAAACCCAATCATAAGTCCCCTTCTAATTTGGGCATTTTCCTCAATAGTAAGCCTCATGTTAGAGTATCCAAATCTCCATAAAGTACATATACCTCTACGAACCTTGTTCATGGGTTTCTTCCCTGAATTAAAACCTAATCATCACTTATTTGGGAAGTCATATATACATAAGCCCCATATCATTTCTTATGACAGCACAATTGTCTGGATTTACCAATACCTCTTTTTTCTCACACCGAGCATGACTCACGTGAGCTTATAGTGTAAAAGTAATTATGACATCTTTATTTGAGCCATCAATCATACATTAAACTCATAATTCATTACTCGAACTATGTGGGTTCTGATTAATTTTCTAAAATAAAGGATACGTAGGTAGCCCATATATGGGTATGATCCCAACTATGAAATAATTCATGTCCTTCTGAATGACAATAAACTTCAAGTGCCCCGCTGAGTGGCTTTAAAACCAGCATGGTTATCATAATAACCAAGAGATTTCTATATAATGTGTCGAAGGATACCATTGACCAAGAATATCTAAAAAATATAGATGATTCTCTATCGATAAATAACCCTTAATACATATAAAAGATTCTCTAAATATCATACATACAAATCATTGATTGTTAGATCTAATGGAAAGCTCATTTTCATACTTGGTAATGCAATAAGGATTCACGAACATAACTTAAATCTACAAAGAGAGTCCCGAAGTAGGCAATAATTCCCCCCAAAAGGGTGTGATAAGTCCGACCTCCCATCCTCTTGACCAATGAAAATTCTTAATTCCTATCAGTTCACAACTAATGAGCACCTACCTTTGGAATGTTGCTCCAAATTGATATGTAATCATTGGATGTTTCTGGTTCTACGAACAAACCCGTTAGAAACCGCTTGGAATGTTTGAATCATAAATCAATGAGGTCATCCCCAATTCCAGAGGAAACAGAGATCAAGCTGGTTTATACTAGCTTGGGGTTGCAGGAGCTATTCGGGCTTGTGGTTGCAGCTGTTTTTACTTTCTTTTGGGTACTTGTAGTTTCCCCTTTCAGTTGTAGTACTTTTGCATGAAATTAAATATGTGAACTTGGGTTTTCTTTTATACTTCATTTCAGAGTTGGAGTTGGTTGGTGTCTATATTATCTCTCTATTCCGCATGTGTTCTCTTAGAGGGTAATGCCTCCCATTTGTGTGTTACTATACCCTCAGTGCTAGTCACCAACCCGGGGCCTACAGGAGGCGGGACTCGGGGGGGTCATTATCTCCCTTATCACATTGCCGGCCCAGGAGGGGTATACTTTGTGGGGAGGGGGTCATGACAATTTCCGTATATTGGGAAGTTGTTTATAGTGAACATAATCATTGCATGCAGTTGATAATATTCTATTTTATAAGAATCATAATCCCATATACCTTCCTCAAATAATAGTTTCAAATCATCAATTAATGGTGCCAAAAAAAACATCAATATCATTTCTAGGCTAGTTTGGTCCACTAATCATTAAACTCAACATGATATATTTTCACTACATATAAAATTCCTTAGATAAGTTGATAATTTCTAATAAAGCATTCCATGAACTATTTCTGCTACTAATTCTTTGATATGGATTCATTCTATCTATGAACAGTCCAAGTCTAAGATTTTGAACCTCATTTCTGATTGTAGTAAATTGATTATCATTGTTCTTTCCCTATTTACAATCAGTTGGATGATGTATTTTTCAATCACATATATTCTCATTTGCATGCCATATTAAATTTTTTTCATCATGTGAATTAGAAAATAAACATCGCTAATGATGAATTATTGGAAGATACCAAAATTATTTGGAAGGGGTCTCTCAGAATTTGGAATCAGCCTATGGTTTCTCTTTCAACTTATACCATGATGTCCCACATTTAAGAAACTCTGACAGAAATTCGTATTCATTTCTATATAGCACAAATACATTTTAAAAGGCATGTATTTTCTTGTACCCCAATCGCATAGAGCATAGTATTTTATTGGCCTTATAACGTAAATATGAAGATCATTGTCTTTTGGAATAATTTCTTTAAAAATTTATAGTATCTATGTAAAACTCTTGTTACCATATCCATGTTTCCCATTCAGGTTTATTAATCACAACACCATCGATAAAATCGTATAATTCGTACAAATCAGATAGAATGGGTTTTCAACATCACCATATAAACTCTCAAATTTCAGTTTATTCTTAATTGTATCTACTTAAATATCAAAAATAATTTCATCAAGTTTATTAGATTCATCATCTTGCAAAACAATATCATCAATTGATCTGGAATTCTTCCTGTTTTAACTATGCCAAATCCAAGGGCTATTTCTCAAATTATAAATGAGACAAATTAAATGATCATTGATATCTATGCATTTCAACTTATTCAAATTAAAACAATCTAGGCATGGATAGAAAAACATGTCATTTTTTGGAATAATGTGTTCAGCTTATTCCCAAAAATCGTCGACACTTTCCTCATATTCAAAACCTATTTGAGGTGCATTAATCCATCTTCAACTCATTATATATATCAAATATCAAAAATAAATATAAAAAACAAACATAATAATTTATAAAATATTGAGATTATAAATGACATAGAAAAATATAGAAGACCAAGAATCGAAACATTAGAAGTAAAATAGAAACTTTTTATTAGAAAATTAAGTCATACGAAAGGAATTGCAAAATATATTCTTTTAAAAAATTCCTCAATTAAAAAAAATGAATATAACCTTATTAAATTATTAAAAATTATGTAAAACCATATCCATTAAAAAATATCTATAAAAAATATATATAATGTGAACATCTAATTCATTGTTGATTATTTATAAAAATAAAAAAATATATTCTGTATTCTAATAAAAATTATAATATAATCATAAATTGAGTAATAGATTAAAAAATGTCAAATTAAATGAAATAAAAAACTAATTAACACATTATAATATCCAAAGTAGAATATACATTCTTAATCATGTGAGGCATGCACTAAGAATTTGACTTTACCTTGTTCCAACAAACTTCTAACCTAAAAAATAGCTACCACATTGGATTTTCTTATTATGTTACTTTCTTATAATGTTAAATTATTATAATTTAAAAAACAATTGGGAAAACAAAAAGGTGAATTATAAATTACAATATATTTTATATTACATCGTCAACAACATAGGGGACACAATACTATAGATGAATATTGTATCGATCATAAATCAAAAGATTCTGATCCAAAACCAAGATTGGAATATTTCACCTAGATTTATTTACAATGAATTATCATGTTTGATTCACAAAATGAAAGAGTATAAATATTGAAAAAAAATTAATCAATTCAATAGACTATAAAAGAACCCAAATTTATTTTTAAAATAAATGAGCTTCTATTATTTGGAAACACTAACTATATATACTTATAAAATAAAATACACTCACACAACGTCATTATAGTTATTCAAAAAAACATATGTTCTACTTCTAAATCCATTAAAATTTAACAAAATCCACTTTTAATAAAAAATCAATCTTAATAATGACTGCATAAATAACTACATGCCAAAAAATCATAAAAAATCAAGCTAATATCATTAACTCATCCTGAAACCAATATTTAATTCACATCAATGAAGGATAAATATCATTGGGATCAACATGAGAGTAAAAGGGGGATAATGAAAAAACACAATAGGTCTGAATAATTGTGAATGTATTGGAAACATAGTTTGATGGATCATATTGAATCATATTAGATCCTATGAAATATTTGTAGAATTTTTTTCTGGTCTCTATATGGTTAATCAGACCATCTAAGCTAATAAATCACCTATAATTCATCATCTATTTTCATACCTAAACTCATCAAAAGTAAAATGTTTTGATATATAAAGTAATCTGAATCAAACACCGTAAATCCTATTAAAAATACCTAAATAACCTAGAAAATTGAATATAAAATTCAAAATTCAAAACATCAGGAGAGCTATTTGGAGTCGAGCAGATCTATAATTGAACGCACAACGATGAATATGAAAATATTCGAATGAATGAAGATGGTATTGAGATAATGGAAAATACATTGTTGAAAAATAGTTGGTTAGATATTTGAAAACAAATAATCTCTAGAAATATAGAAACACAAATGTTTGAGTCTTACTTAAGATGTGTAACGCGAGGCTGATGAAACCCTATGGTTCGATTTAGATGATAAGGAATGATTTAGACCACCAAATTTGAGAAACCAGAATGTTTTGTCTTTGAAAAGAGATAAATGAGATATCCTCTGTGAAATAGGAAGACCGCATAATGAAACCCTTAATTGATACATAAATTTTAAAAGGTTTTTATGTCTATTATATTATTACTGATGTGAAAACTTCATATTCAAGGTTTTTAATGTCAGTTATACTATAACCGACATAAAACCCCCTCTCTTTCATGTCTGTTATATTATAAATCTGACGTAAAAGAGAAGAAAATATGTACTCTTTCATGTCGGTTTTCCCAAACCCCAACATGAAAATTTCACCATAAAAAAATTTCGACAAGTATAAATTAGAGGGGGTTCTAACCGCCTCTAATTCTAGGAATTAAAGGTGGTTTTAAAAACTACCTCAAAATAGTTATTTATTTTTTAATAAAATTGAGCAACCCCTATCCCACCTATTACCACCCCTCGCCCCCATCTCCCTCATGTTACTCCTATTCCCTCCCCTCTCCCCTCATGTGCCCCGCACTGCCCCTCTCCCTCATATATGTCCTGCTGAAACCCTATCCCTCCCCCATGTCATGTCGTTCCACCCCTCTCCCTCGTTCCATTCCCACCAAGCCACTCTCCTCTCCCTCCCATGTCATTCCGGTCCCGCGCCTCCCTCCCTCGCCTCATGATCATGATACCTCTCTCCTTTTGTAAAATTAAAACACGTTTGATTTTGAACAAGAGACCTCTTTCATAAATTGTGTGCCCCATCACAACCATGGAAAACGAATTGTTGTATATTATTTAAACATTATTATATTTGTATACATTTATAAGGTTATTCAAATATATATTATTTGAATAAATATTTAAATATATATATATATATATTTATGTTATATTTGTGTATAGTATTTATTTATAATATATATTTTTTTATAATATATATATATATATATAATTTATTTTTATAATATATATATATATTTCATTTGTGTATAGTATATATATATATATATAATAAATCTATGTATATATATGTGTGTGTGTGTATATTTGTAGTTTCAAATACATTTATATTTGTGTATGTGTGTATTTACATATTTATATAATATTTGTAGATATAATATAAGTATTATATATTTACGTATATAGTCATTTTTCTATATTTTTGTATATGCACTTATTTTTTTGACAATAATATTATTAATTTTTTTTATTACACATATTTTTAATCTATATAGAGTATATATTGGTTTAAAAAATAATATACAATAATATATTATATGATTTTTTATATTATATAAAAATACATATATATTATATATTTTTGTATGGGAGTATGTAAGTTTATATTATATCATATATTTGACACACACACAAAACTAAATACATTCATATAATTGTAAATTATAATATGATTAATGATATATATATATATATACTAAATTAAGTTATAACAAATTTCTTTTGTATTAGACATAATAATGAAAGCTTCTGCATAGGGTTGAGAAACACTAATTATAAAAAATATGGTCATTGAGCTGAAAACTGAAAATATAAATTACTTGTACCTGAGACGACTAAAAATATGGATGGGAATTTAGGGAATGATGTCTCTTGAGGAGTTCCAGTGCAGACCAACAGACCAGTGAAAGGAAGTGCACCCGATTCTTCAAAGCATGCTCATCGGCTATCCTGCACTGATGTGGTCTCCAGTGTTAATAAGGTGTTTGACAGGAACCTCATTGAGACCTATAATAGGAATATGATGGAGGTTTAAGGTAGGAAGATGGAAGGTGAGGCATCTATGAATGATAGTGATGGTGTGGAATCTGCAAATGTTCATCATTCCATTAATTCTAAGGATTAGGATCTACCTGAACGAAACAATGTTTTTGTTGATGATGAAGGCTATTAGACGGTTTCCCATAGAAAAGAATGTATGAGGCCATGCTCAGCAGGTAAGGATCCACACAAGGAAAAATGATGTGGTACTGTGGAGGAAGCGAGTGCACTTGTTGGTGTTGTGATCGGTGGAATGTTAAAATGTGACATTGTCTCTCCGGGTAAGTTTTATGTGGTTGATGTTTTAAATAGATCCTTGATCAAGGATGTTTTCAGTGAGGAATTTTGTGCTACTCATCATCACAAGGACCCTAGATTTTTAGTACCAAATTATTCCTCATAAGATCATATTGCTTCTGATTCTCATTCGGAGAATTACGATTCACTCAGTGATGATGACCATGATGTCACCTAGAAATCCAATAACCAATGGAAGTGTTGTAGACATCTAAAAGTAAGAGGTGACTCTTGAGGAAGGGGTGGATACCAAGGGAGGGGAATTAGGCATAAAAGGATTTTACTGAATGATCATTTTATCTTTGGTGGTGCTCCCACATTATATGTTTTCTTCCCCTCACTACCTTTGTGCTTTATAATTTTATATTTTTTAATAAAATTTTTGGGATCACGGGTTTTAACCCAAATTCACACTTTTTTTGTTTAAATCATAATAAAAATTTACAATATTTATAAAACCATATATAAATTTTATAAATTTGAATAAATATATTTACAATTACATTTATATTATGTATACCTATATTTATATATGTATATATTTTTGTTTATATGCATACTTATTTATTTAATGATTTATATAATTTCTTTATATATATATATATATTGTATTTAAATATATTTATATATATTTTAGGTAATATATATACACACATGAAAACACACAAATATATATATTATAACATTTTAATTTATATGTGTTTTATTTTAAAAATGAAAATAAAAATTTTTATTTTCTTTAAAACCCCCTCTGATCAAAGGGATTCATAGAGTTTCATAACCCACATAATGTCATCAATTAATGGGGGATAACCCCCCCCCCCCCCCTCCACTATTATCAATTAGAGGGGGTAAAAAACAAATCTAATTTCATAAATTATAAGGGGTTCAAAACCCCTTCAAATCTAAGGGATTAGTGGTTGTTCATGAACCACCTCAAATATCTTAAATTATATGGGGTTGTGAACCCCCAATATTTCCATTAAAAAATCAACTATATATATATCCAAATGAATAGTATATATATATATATGCATATATATATATATACATTCTCTAAAATCCAATAGAATATATAGTGACACTAATTATTAAATTAGGGGTGGTTTTTTGATAACCGCCTCTAAAATCAAACCAAATACTGAAAACATAATGCTAAAAAAATATAGAGGGGGTTGTGCGTAACCTCCTGTGAAATGAATTGGGGGGGGGTTCATAACCCCCTCTAAAATAACCTTTGTAATCTTAAATGTTTTGTAGAGGAAGACTATATCGAAGTTAGGAAACCTCAAAGTAATTGACATGAAAAATAGATACAAAAATTAATGATGGGAAACTACAACATATAGCATACTCTCCTCAGTAGAGAAATTGATTATGGGTATCTTGAATTTGGAAATTAGAAAAGAAACATCTTCCCTGCATTATCTACAGGTGGAATAAATTCTTTTGGGGTAAAAAGTAGTACTCACAATACATTACCTGTTACATTGGAAAATTATAACATGTCCCCATGGTTATGCATGAAGCGCAAATAAATTTTTTATCTACTTATACCTGTAAAAAACAACGTGGAAATTTTTTTGATTTATATTTGTATCCATTGGAAGAAGATATGAAATTAATATGGGATATATCTGTTACAACGTATGATTCCCAAATAAGTGAATAGTTTACATTCAGGGCCATGCTTTATGGGATAATAAATGGAGTTCTTGTTTATGGTAACTTATTAGGATATAACATTAAAGGAATATTAGGGTGTCTAATTATTTAAGAATAAACAAACTCAGTTAGGTTGAGGCATTTCTTGAGGACTGTATTTTTAGGACATCATAAATTTTTACCTTGATGATGTAAATACTGATTTTGGATGACATTATTCGATGGGAATACAGAACATGGTACAAGACTGTCTCCACTAACGGGTGATCAAAATTTCGATAAAGTAAAACATATTGCCACTATTTTTAGTAAACAATTTTATAAAAACCTTATGAAATCAATTTGGTAAAAGATATCAATTGTTTTAATTACTATACTATAATTTTTTGTATTCTAGTCATTTTAATGATTTCATGCAAGTATAACAAATGTATTTTATTTTTTTATAGTCACATTACTAAATGTTCTTGGAAAAACAAAATATCAAATCAAGGCAAGGATCCACAAGATTAATATGGAGATAAGAGAAGTGTTTGCACTATTAAAGCATAAAGGTTTACTTTTCTACCTCCAATATCTTACACTATATCTAGATAAGAAAAATTAAAAATTTCATTTTCCATAATATTATAAAATTTACAAATGAGTATTAAAAAATATCAATATAGTCATTTCAAAGATTAATTTTATGTTATAGGGACTAAAATCACATGATTATTAGGTTTTGATGTAATATTTGATTCATGTCTCTTTACGTTACATTCTACCTAACAATTTACAATATACATTAACCAAACATTGCTTTATTTTAAAATCCATATGCAATAATGTTATAAACCCAATGAATTTTCCAATCATGAATAAACAGTTTACAATAATATTATGTTAAATAGAGATGTATCTTCACCATCATTCTTTGATATAATGGTCCACAAGATAGTTCACTAGGCTATATAGATTCAACTATGTGGTCTAATCGATTACAGATGTATGTACCCCATTTAACATTATATGAATATTTTAAAATGGTACGCCATGAATTGATGTTTTCCGTAAGGGTTTATTGCAAAATTAGATATTATTAAAGAAGATGTTGAATTTATTACTGATTACCTCTTATATGTTGATATAATTGGTATCCCAAAGACTTATCATAGTGGATGATTTATAGTAAAACGTTATTCAAGATGATATGTTGTTAAAATTACCATCACAGGGAAAGAGAAATATCATATTTACATTATACACAATTGTGAATATGTTTATCTATATGTTCACTCCCATAAATTAATTCATATCAACTTAAATACATCATGGTTTGATGGATGGATATCATATAATCAACAATTTATAGGTCTATTCCGAGACCATATTTAAAAGGAGTTATCTGAAAATATAAATTCAATTACTGAATGACTTTAGATAGATATCTAGGAGATGAGATGAAAATGTTATATCATACACTGGATTTGTAATTAATGGTTATATGTTCTATACAAAATAACATGATGAACATAGTATGATAAAAAAATTAGAGTTACAATTCTGGTAGAAGTGATACGTATATATGGTTCCAAGGATAGAAATTCAATTTATGAGATTATTTAATATTTTAAGTTCATAAAATAGATATAAAACTTGTATTATACAACATTTCACATGTCATTTGTTGATTGAAAATGGGTTGACAATATACGTGTTGTGAAAGGTGGTAAAATGGGCATCACGATGCTGCATTTCAGTGTGGAAGGGTATAAGGATGAGTCATTTATAAAGGAATCATAAGCACCACATATATTTTATGTCTCGGATCTTGAAAACAATAATGGTTAATTTTCCTTATTGGAGACTAAAAAACTATAGGGTTAGATAAAAACTCATTCAAGTATGACCCTTTTATTGGGAAATCGTGATCATTTCATGATGGTCCCAATATAGACAATGTATTTTACATTAGAGGGGCCCAAAAAGAATGGATTTGGATTGTTAATAGGGGTTTCCAATCCCTTCAACCTTTAAATAATATAAATATACTTCAATTATCACGTTGAAGTGTTCGTTAATATACCATTAGTTTACTCATAATATTTTGTTCTCTATAATATATTAACATAATCAAAATTATTTGATTGACTACTCATGCAGGAAATGATTTTTTACAAGATAATGATACGAATATAGGGGAAGAATAAGAAGTTGATATTCAAACTGTATAATTTTTAGTCGGTCATTATAATTTTGGTGAAGAAATAATAGTGATTTAGCATCATTGGTTTGACTAAAATTATTAAGTAATGAATAAATGGTATAAAAGTTATGTTGGGATGGAATCCACGATGCCAATCAAATGATACCAAGAAGTCAATGTTCATTAGTTATGTTATCGTCACAATAAGAATGAATTTTACAATTTATATAGATTCATGGTGCGATGTCTACCCTATAATTATGGAAAACCTTTGAGAAGATGTTAATGTAATGTTACCATATCATTTCCCTATTTTACCATAAAATTATATAATAAATGTTTATTAGTTTTTTCATTATTCCTTATAGAGTTCATTTATTTTAAATTATTTATATAATAAATATGTCTTAATGGCCACTATAAAATATCATATATGCTACCAAAAACATCTTAACAAGTTTTAACTAAGTGATGCTAAACAAAAAGTAAAATCCCCACCCACTAGTTCATTATGCACAAATTATAAAGAAGGGAAAATATAATTATTTAATTAGTCATCGTTATAAGAAATCAATTCCAGTGAATTGTAGTCAATAATATATTATTCTAAATTATTTATTTTTACAAATTTGATTAAAAAAATTTAATTTATGTACCATCAATGGAGTGTTAAAAGTAAAAAATTCATATCAAACCCAATTTACCCTTATCAAAAACCATGGAAGGGGCATTCCTTACTAGGGATAAAAAGTGTTTGTAATTAAATTATACAATAAAATTTTAATGTGATATGAAACAACATATATTCCTTTATGTATACTAATATTGATGAATCAAAATCCAAATACACATCCATTCCACATCATGTGATATGAAAGAAGGACCCTGTAAATAAAGAGGTAAACTAGTTGATAAAAACACTAAAGAATCATGAGAAACATGTTTATGTATGACATAATAGTAATTTATTAATTATTTATAATTTTATTAAATAAAAATATATATTTATGTTCATATGTTTTTTACACGGGTTATACATACGAATTGGCAGTGAATGTATCTAAATAAAAGCTACATTCAGTAGATTTGAAGCAGTAGGAATAATATGGCCTCATTAAAGGTGTAGTTTTTGGAGTGTCTCCTCAATCATATTTCGAGGAGACAAACACACAAGAAGATACATATCATATTATGAATGTATTTCAATCACAAATACAATAGTTTAAATATATTATTATCTCATTTGGTTTGGCGGACTAATATATGTGAAATCATCAATGAAAACTAGTTATGGATCAAATATCATCACTTGAATAACTAAATAACCCCACTATCATTGAGACTAGGCATTCCCCTCAACCATGTAACTTACACAAGGTAATAAATTTTTTCATTACACTTTATTCTAAATTTTAATCAAGAAACATCATATAACTGTATATTTTTACAATTCTATAGGGTAAAAATTTATGTGATTTATATTTATCAACATTCACACATCACCTTGTTCCATGGGGTATTTAGTATAATCTCCTAGGAGATATTACACATAAAAAATATCTCTCAAAAGATAACATGAGAGTAGGAATTGAAATAGATCAAGATTTGAGCACTGAGTTTTCTGTTCTACTTGAAGATTCAGATATTAAAGCATTCAATGATGCTATTAGAATAATCATATCATGGATTTCATGTCTTATAAAGATACATGAGGTTTGTACCTAACAATAAAATTGAAATTAAAAACATATAAATGTTGATATAAAAGTTCTAAAGTGAGGTATGGTAATATTGTCATATAAAATTATGGGGATACATAAAATATGATCAAGACAATCTAGTAAATCAACCAGGAAAACAAAAGGACCTTTCAATAGTACCTTCTCCACAGAAGTTTCACTACCGCATAAATTATAATCAAAATTCCATCAAGGCACTAAATTTAAATATGAATATGATTCCTATATTTAATATGAAGAAGAAATATTTGGATATGTCATTATAGACATGGTTGATCATAGGTGTATAAATGAGGTTCTCATGTTTGAATGGCTAAGAGAATCAATTGTGAATATATATATCATTAACATTTTCATAATCCTTAAATCAAAAAAATGATCTACTATATTTATTAAAGGTAATAACTATTCATATTTTAAACAAGAATTTATATTACTACTATATAATGGGAAACCTTATGAAGATGATTTAGATTAATTAATCCCTATATCATTTATATAGAAAAAATTTCATTGTGGTAAGAAAAAGATGATAAGAAAAAGATAATCTAGACTTGGAATTTGAGAAGAAAATAATAGACAAAAGATTCATGTTGATTCGTAAAATGTAGGGGTAAAACTCTATAATATAATCATTTAAAATATATTTATCTATTTTTCATTACTTATCTGATTATGTTTTTTGAGGCAGCACTAGATTTTGATCACAATCTCTTTGGATGCCCAAAATATTTTTTTTTGATCCAATACAAGGATTTCTATCAAAACAATTAGACATGATGTGTTTTGTAATTTTATAATTATTTCTAACCAATATTTTATAGATAAAAATAAAATTATATGTTGCAATTTTTTTTAATGAGAGTTTTCTTTTGAAATGGAAAACTATAAATATTGACTAAATCATGTTATGTGGTCGGTCACTGAACATAAAAATACTGTAGATTTTCTCAAATGGATGAATATTATGGTATATATATAAATATTAGATATCAAAACATATTTCAAAACAATTTACATATTTTTTTCAATCTTTATACTACTTTTGATGTAAGAAATAAATTATTGTGAATATTACATTTACAAATTTTGGAAATATATCATATACCATAAAAATAATATAATCACATTACAGGTAATTTTGGAAGGTAATTACAGTTTCATAGAAAATATATTAATAATTTGTTTGTATATATTTTATATGTAATACCAACATTTCCAATAATCTACGTACTCAGAAAGAAGAAGTAAATTTGTTTAGAGATGAGTGGGAATAGTACAGGGTTTCAGAATGTTTGTTAAAATCAAATTTAAGAGATTACCTATTATTTTTGTGATCTAGTATGAACTATGACATTATAAATATATTTAGGATGTGAAGAATTAGCATGAAAATGATTATATATTAGTTTTGATCTACCTATCAAGTAGAATTATAATGGAGGAAATAATTTTTTTAAACAAATTGGTAGAATACATGGTCTTAGAATATATATAGATATCATGAAGAGTTTAATTCCTATAGCTGATTTATTTAATTTACTCATTCTTTTGTTTTTTTTTATTTCCTTCTCATTTTTATCTTATAATTATTTTCTAAAATTTAGAAATTAGTTCAAAACATAAATCACATGATCAAAACCAAAAAAAAAAAGAAAAAATATTTTTGTATACTTTAGGATGGTTAATAACAATCTAGTTTTGATGTGTAGGAATTTACAGTGCATCAATTGGACACACGATGTGGTCAGTATGATTATAAGATAGGTTTTTCAATATAAAAGTTTCACTTTAGTTTGAAACATGTATCAAATATCTAAAACAAAATTAAAATCCCAAATTGTTAAAAAAGATTTAGGACAATGATATATATTTAATTTATGACATGTTGGACTAGACTACATGTTAATCTTGTAGCCGATGTGGTTAGTATAACTTGAAGTGAGTGTTTTCAATACAAAAGAGTCATTTTAGTTTAAAACATTCACCAGATATCCAAAACTGAGAAAACTAGAATAGTTTAATTTTAAAATTTAGGATATTGATCCACAGTTCTTTTTTCACTAATAAAAATGGACTACATGACAACTTAACATATGATGTGGCCGGTATGACACAGAGTATGTTTTTTTAACTTAAAATATTCATTTCAGTTTTAAACACACATCAAGTATCCAAAACTATGAAAATATACTCAGATTCTTTTCAACCATTAGTAGAATATTCAATAATTCATTTTTGACATGTATGAATTAAGCACAAATCAATTCAAAACATTGTAGACCAATATGAATTGAAGTGTGTGTTTTCAATATAAAGTTTAAATTTAGTTTTACATGAAAAATCACTATACCAAACTAATAATATGATCTCATATTGTTTTTAATCCTTAGGAAAATTATCAATAATTCATTGGTTACATATAGGAATCAAGTTCTCATCGATCTAACACCCAATGTGGTTAGTATGACTCTAAGTGTGTTTTTTCATTTAAGAAGTTTCATTTTAGTTAAAACACATGTTACATCACCAAAACCAAGAAAAGGATCTCATATTTTTTTTAAACATTATAATAAATAATTATTTATTTTTCATGTGTATGAGTTAAACTCACACTAATCTGACACACAATGTGGTTGGTATAACTTGAACTATGTATTTTCATCTTAAAAGTGTCATTTTAGTTTGAAACACACATAAAATATACAAAACCAATAAAATGAGCATGGATTGTTTTCAAAACATAGAAAAATTTCCATTAATTAATTTGTCACATGTAATAATTAAACACAAATAAATATGCCTCAAAATGATTCCTATTTGACTGAAGGTGCACGTTTTCTATATAAATGTGTCATTTTAATTTAAAACAAATGTCACTACAAAAAATAGAGAAAACAAAATCATATTATTTACAAACATTAAGAAAACAATCCATAATCACTTTGTAGTGTTTCGGAATTGACCAAACATCAATCGAAGACCCAATGTGGCCGTTATGACTTGATGTGTGTGTTTTCAATAAATAAATTTCATTTTATTTTAAAATGTTTTTCATATAACCAAAACAATGAAAATATGCTCATATTGTTTTCAAACATTAACGAAATAATCCGTATTTTATTTTTCACTTGTAGGAATTGACAGAATTTAAATTTGACACATGATGTGGTCGGTATGACTTGAAGGACGTGTTTTCAACATAAAAGTGTCACATTAGTTTAAAACAAAAATCAAATATAAAAAATATATAAAATGAGCTTTTATTGTTTTCAAAATTTAGAAAAAAATATACATAATTTATTTTCTACAAGTATATATAGACCACACATCGGTCCAAAAACCAATCTACATGTTATGACTTGAAGTGCATATTTTTAATGCAAACGTGTCATTTTAGTTGAAAACACACATCAAATAGCCAAAACAAAGAAAACGATATCATATTGTTTTCAAACAATATAAAAACTATCAATAATTCATTTTTTACATGTATGAATTGACCATAAGTCAATATGACACCCAATGTTTTCACTATGACTTGAAGTTCATGTTTTCAATAAAAGAGTGAAATTTTAGTTTAAAAACACATGAAATTGACAAATATGTGAAAAAGCAATCAGATTGTTTTCATAATTTAGGAAAATGCTCCATAATTCGTTACTCATATGTAGGGATTAACAAGACACCAATATGACACACGATGTGGTTTGAATGATTTGAAGTATATGTTTTCAATATAAAAGTGTAATTTTATTTTAAAACACATATCAATTTGTCAAACTGAGAAAATGATGTTGGATTATTTTGAATATTTTTGAAAAATATCTATAATTAATTTTTGTTATATAAAAATTGAACACACATCAAGATTAAACACGATGTGTAAAATATGACTTGAAGTGTGTGTATTCATTATAACAATGTCATTTTAGTTTAAAACACACATAACTCAACAAAACCATGAAAAAAACAATGATTATTTTACAAAAGTAGGTAAAATATTAATAATTCATTTGTGATGTGTAGGAATTGACTAGAAATAAATCTAACACTTGGTGTGGTATATGTGACTTGAGGTGTCCTTTTTCAATAAATAAGATCCAATTAAGTTTAAAATACATTTCACATTTTCAAAAACTATAAATTTATCTTAGATTATTTCCAAACCTTATAAAAATGATCTATAATAATTATTTCATGTCTATGAATTTACTTTATACCAATCTAACTCATGATGTGGTCAGTATGACTTGATACGTGTTTTTAGTATAAAAGTGTTATTTCAGTTTAAAAAAGACTACAAATATCTAAAACTGATCAAAAAATCATATATTGTTTTCAAACATTATAAAAATTGTATATAATTAATTTTCTATGTCTACAAACAGGAAACACATCAATCTGATACACGATGTGACTAATATGACTCAAAGTGAGTGTTTTCAACATATATGATTCGTTTTAGTTTAAAACACATGTCACTATTCAAAACTATAAAAAAGAGGTTGGATTGTTTTTTAACATTATATAAATGATCATTAAATTATTTGTGACATGTTGTAATCGACCGGACATCAATCTCACACCTGATGTGGTCGGTATAACTCATAGTGTGTATTTTTAATAAAGAATCCCTATTTTAGTTTAAAAAACATGCCACATCGCCAAAACCTAAAAAATTATCCTTGATTATTTCCAATATTTTTTAAAATGATCCATAGTTCATTATTCATGAGTATAAATTTACTTCATGTAAATATGACACATGATGTTTTAAGCATGAATTAAAGTATATGTTTTCAATTAAAAGAGTAATTTTTTAAAATAAACATATAATAGAAATCATTAACAAAACAAGATCATATTATTTTCAAACTTAATGAAAATGGTTCATAATTAAATTCTCACATTTAATAAATGATCGGACATCAATTGATAGACGATGTTCCTAATATGACTAAAAGTTCATGTTTTCAATATAATGGTGCCATTTTAGTTTAAAACACATTCCACATATCCAACACTGAGAAAATGAGATCTTATTCTTTAGAATATTTAGGAAATAAATCCATAATTTATTTTTGATGTGTATAAATTTACCTCATGTCACTCTGACACATTATGCGTATCGTATGAAGTGAAGTTCTTGTTTTTAATATATAATTTTAAATTTTTTTTAAAGCACACATCCCATAGGAAAAGCTGATCATAACAATATCATATTGTTTTCTCTTCAGGTTATTTTCTATTGCTTAATTATTTTCCATATCATTTTATATGATACCTACTTGGTTACTTTTTCTAGAGATAGTGCTTGATGACAAATAATAAATTGATTGATAGTTGAAGACATATTCTCAAAAATCAAGTACTCTTGAATTGGATAACATCCACAGTGAGTTTTTTATCACCACATATGTGAGCCCATTCAATATCACCTACTTTTGAGAACAACAACAAATGATGGAAATTTAAGAATCAAATGAAACACAATATGATACATGATGTTTTTAGTATGATTCAATGTATATAATTTTAGTTTAAAAATTAAAAATTGTGTTTACTTTATTTTTTAATAGTGTTAATAACATAGGAATTGTTTTATTTTATAGGTGAATTCTTTTTCATGATCTAATATTGTTTTTTCAGAATCTAATAGGATGAATGGTGGTGGGTGATAAATATAAAGAAACATTTATGTTTTTGAATGTCTTTGATAAATTTTACATACCCATGTAATTGTACATACCAATGATTTAAATGTCTATAATTTCATGGATTTTCTTGTATTTGGGTTTTAAATTTTATTTTAATTAAATTCTGTATTTTATCTCCTAATATTTGAAATTTTCTACTTGTTTTTACTAAAACAGTCTTCGGTAATTTTAACAACACACTACAAAAAAATACCCCTTTATCAACATCAATAATAGTGCTGATAAAGGCCCTTTTATTAGAATATGAAAATGCCCTGATAATGATATTCTTTATCAGTGCTAGGGAAAACACTGAAAAATGATCCCTTTGTTAGAATTAAAAAATCGGTGTTAAAGGACCCCCTTATTAACTCTTCCTTAAGCACTGATAAAGGCCTAGGGATTTTAAGGGTACTCTGATTGTAATTGTTTTTTTCCATTGAAAATTCCTTCTTTAGTGTTGTTAAAGACCGTATATACAATAGTGTCTATATAACCTCATTCTGACCTCAGAACCATACCACATACTCTACAACAACAAATGATGATGTTGAAAACATAGATCCCTTCAATGAATATGATATCATTTATTTAGTTCCATTGTAACTAGTCAAAGTCAATCTTCAGACTATATCAATCACACAACATTTATAATGATCAATTTCCATTTTTTCATCCAATCCTCCTAATCAAAAATTTACTGGCACAAGGCCTCATCCCTAACATCTATATCAGCTTGTCACTCATGCATGCAAAAAGTATCTATCTCATATACCTTCTATAATGATATAAATTCAAATTATTAATATTATAAAATATTTTATGTTAATTTTAATAAATAAATGTAATACTGACCATAATTTGTCACTATCTATCACAAATAATTTTACTAGCACTAATATCATAGTATATCTTATTGTACAAATCAAACTCTATAATTATTGGATGAACAATATAATGAATAAATTTATCATATATATTTAGTATTAAAAATTCATATATATATATATATATAATTATTAAATAATATTAATTATCAAATTTCAATGTTGTATACCAAATGCATGACTCCAAAATATGTGTGTGGCATTATGTCCCCCCGATTCTGTGGACCATAATTTTATCACATCTAGAAATTATCTCTTATCCAGTACATGTACAATACCTCTTAAACAAAAGTGGGGAAGTAATCTAGTAAATGAATCCTACAAGACACATCACATATATTCTTAAATTCTATTTGCATACCTCTCCTCTGAAGGAAATATAAATACTGATGGAAAAAATCACACATGAAAGACTCTCATGCCTACAAAATAGTACATCCCATACTGTCATATATAAATCACCATAAACCTTGAAAATATTTAATAATATATTCAACAAAAAAATATAATTTTAAAATAAAAAACATCATTTATTTGTATGGGCCATCCAATTCCCAAATATACAATGACATAACTTGATTTGAACATGATCATATGAAACTTATTGAGTAATAATATAGTTCCGCAAAATAGAAATAGCCTGACCAACTACTAGATGGGAAAAAATATAAAATAATGATAAATTAGTAAGATAAATTTAAAATTGAATAAATCATATGAAAATTAAATAGAATTATTATTTAAACTTACTTCCTATAATGAACATTTAAATCTAGGGATAGGAATTTCTTTCTAACACGTCCAGATTCATCATTCATGCAATGCCTTGACCCCCCCCCCCCTCATATCTAGTGTCAGGTCAACACCCTCTGGTAACAAATTGGGAGGCTCGTCACAATGTAGTACATCCCTAGTCAAATTATGTATCATGTCATCATAATTTTCATAATCCATCTAAAATATATAATTACTTTTACATAAAAATTTAATATTCTATAAAAAATATAGTGAATTTAATAATTAAAAATCCTTTTTTAGTAAAAGAGATGAAATTAATGTTACATGAAAAGAATTTTAAATTGAGATATCAAATATAAAAAATTAGTAAGTATTAATTAAAAACAAACAATACATCATTCTCCAACAATATATTCTTCTTTATCATCATCCTCAGTTTCATCAATGTCAATCCCTTCATCTTCCCCTTATCATCATCAATTTCCATATGAGCTTTAATTTCGTTATCCATTTTATTTTTAAATTCATTGGTTACATGATCAACATTATAAATAATAGACCATAACTTTGAGCTCACATCATTGATATCTTTATCTCATCGATTAAGAAATATATTCGGCAATGATTCATTGAAAATTAAAAAAACTGTGTGCACTTCAACAACACCACTTTAATTTTTCCGAAACTATTGTTATTACATTTTTATAACACTCCAAAAGTCATTTAAATCTATTGATGTATCACAAAAAATTTCATAATAAACTTTAATTGATTTATATTCTAGAAAAAATTGTTTATTTGCTGTAAGAAATTTTTTTATTTAATACCTTTGATTCCATGTCATGGATAGACATTCAACCCCTGATTAGTATCATACCAATGAAATTTAAATGCTGTCAAAAATTCTTTCCTTGATAACATAATTCTATTATTTCATCTATCAACCCATAAAAGTTACCTTCACATTAATTGGGATAAAATCATTTTAAATAAATGCCAATGATAATTTATTTTTTTCGCCATATGTGTGTATGATATCTAAATTCCATTAACCACATAAGAATTATAATATTTGACCAATTTGTATGGTGGATTACTCAGTTCATATAATCAAAAATCATCTTTATTTCAAGTTTATGATACCTAGATAAACATAATAATAAAAATAAAAAATTTATTTCATATTTTTGATCATAAATAATTTCAATTACCAGCCAATGAAAGAAGTTTGAAAAATTATATTGTGGGTGTTCTTGTAGAATAAATAGGGTACGGTTTTTGAATTGTTTTTGATATAATGATTATATAATCTACAAAACAATTAATATAAATTTAATTTCAATAAATATTTATTTAAATATTATAAAAATTAGTACTTACTAAAAAAATTATGTTGTTTCTTTAGAATTGTGCAGAACATATGTATTAGCTCTATGTATTTTTTAATTTAAAATCCATCATTTATGATCACCACAATAACCATCATCAAGCTAATTAAATATTAAATTTTTTTGGAATGTTACATCATCAATATTTTCTTCATTATGAATCATTAAATTATTTTTTTAAGGGTAGAGTGGAAATTTGAATTTTCCTCTTATAAGTACGTTTCAATAATTAAATCTTTAAATGATTAAAATTACATGATATATTCTTCATTTTTTGTAAACATATATCAAATGGTTATATCCATAAAATTAGTACTGGATCCTGAAATTTATATTCATTGGAAAAATTCAATATTAAATCTTTAATTGAGTCAAACAGGGATGAAAAAAATATTTTTTCCAATTTAACTAAAATTATAACAACATCCTTTTCAGCATACTAGGTGAATCATATTATAATGTAACTAAAAAATGACTCCTAGTAAATAAAATACTTCAGTCATGACATCCTATATTTAAGTATTCAACATCCCAATGAGGTCAATTTGTAGTAATCTTTACATGATTACATGACAATCATGACTTTTTAGTCATATAACATGTTTATTTCTGACACAATGAGAATAATAATAATAATAGATATATGGTAAACATAAATATTTAATCCAATGAATAAATAATAAACAAATTTCTTTAGAAAGTTCATATGCTTCTTTAGAATTCATTAATTTTTTGATCATCTATTTTCAAACAAATCATGTTCAGAATACCTATAAATTTTGAAATGATCTAAGAGTTCTTTCATATTATTATTGGACTTATCAGGTGTGCCTAGAATGATATATAATATTTTTTCAAAATAATTATTCTCAATTTTAATTAAATATATTATTTTAAAAACCAACAAATTATCCAATATGAAAAATCCTAAAAAATAATTTTCTTTAACTAATCGTCATTTCTCTCAAAAAAACCTTTTTTGGTTTTCAGTATGTCTAAAAGAATTATGAGGTAATGAAGAGACAACATATTTTACCTAAAGACCAGAGATAACTAATAGAGAGTTATCACTTTCAATTATACATTTTTTAAAAATTATTTATATCTTATCATAATAGATTATCGGTAGGAATAAATCTTGGATAAAAGTTGAAAAAGTATTGTTTTCCATTGATGGGAATAAATTATATACTATCATCCCTGTAGTATGGAAATGATTTTGGACGATGTGTACTATATTTATATAATATACTATATGACAGAATGTCACTGATTTTCCACATTAATTCAACTTTGTGTATTAAATTGTGACCTTTAACAATATCATGTGTAGTTACACCATCATTCTATAATAAAATTTACTCATCAATCAATGGCTTCAAATATACACCGATATTATTTTTTGGATTTTCTGGAATTAGTAATGATATATATATATATATAGTTCCTTTATCAAAATCCCAGGAAGTAAGTTGTACAAAGTTATAAAAATAGTTCAATATGAATCTTGACCGTTGTAATCACCAAATAGACAGAATCCATTAGTTGAATGACCTAATCATTTTTTATGATGTTCTAAAGAAAAAAATGGACGCACATAATTATGTGTTTCCAAAAAAACCACAATAAGTATGAATTATGGTTTTAACAACAAAAACATTAGATCCATTCCATGTCATCAATGAATCTATGTTGCGATACGTAAATAGATTTCAAAAATCCATATGTAATAAAACAATACCCTAATTTCTTATCATCAATAAATACAGACATTCCTTATGGTACCTATTTATACCTCGATTGTCCACATGTTAGAAAATTTGATAATGAATCAAATTAACTATAATATAATATTTTTTAATTTGAACATGAAAATATATTTTGATAAATATGACCTAACTAATGAATCAGCTTTTTTATTTCATAAAAAAATTCAATAAATATATCCCCTTAATCCAAAATGAATTAACCGAAGATAGTATTTCATCAAAAAACTATTTAACATTCGAAAATCAGATTTAATAGCCTTAAATTTTACAAAATCATCATATTTTATTATCTTTTTTCTAGGATATAAGGCTTCTTCATCAAATTTCTACAAATCATAAATTCTAAATTGTTCCAATTTAGGTTTATATTTTTTATCTTGAGTTCCAGTTTCTTGAAATGATAGTAAGAAACATCATATACTAAATTTTGAAATTGATTTGGGTTCGAACATAAAAAATATATATTTCCTTCAAAATTTCAATCATCAAATAAATACCAAATTACATAATCATTTTGAAAATATAAATATAAAATATGACCTCGAAATTATCAAATGTTTCATATCTTTTGAGATCATACTTCATACAAGGAAACATAATTGTTCCTTATTGAAAAAATTATGAATTAAATTGTAACATCCCAAGTAAGTAATTAATAATAGATATTTTTATCTATGTCTATTTATTAATTAGATAGTGTTTTAGAGGCTTAAAATGATAATAAATCCAATCTTAAGCATGGAATACACTAATATTTTTAAAAGATTGTTTTACTTCCTTTTGATGGAAACCCATATTTAAATAAAAGTTTTGACAATTTTATAAGCTATATTTTTCAAAATAAACATATTATTTATTATTGGGAAATTGAAATTTACCTTTGGTTAATTTTTGGTATTTTTCTGACAATGTTCATTTTTTAATGAATAGTGAAAAATACTGCATTTTACATCAAAACTGCTTTTTCATATAATTTAATTATATGGTTAGATTATTTTTTTAATTGGTTTTAAAGTGTAAATAGAATATATTTTTACCATTTAATCCAATATTGTTCATTATAATTAATTTCACTTTGGAATTGGGCATAAACTAATGCTAAACTTTTCATAGATATTGTTTCGAAAACACCCGCTATTTGTTTTGACAACGGGAATTATTTTTAAATTAATTATTGCAATTTATGTGTTTTGAATTTGGTAAAATGGATTCCATATTTGGAATCATAAGGTCCAAATTATGTAATTAAGACTCTTTTATTTTTGGACTTTGTGAATAGTAACGACGGTAATTATCGTTAATTATCTTGATTAATTAGTAATCGGGTAGTTAAGGATTATAAAATAATATCATAATAATAAAAAAATGACACCAACATATGTCTTAATACTACTGGTTGTGTCATGGCCGACCATGGTATGCCTTGTGCCAAACTTGGGGACCCTATGGAATCACTGTTGTGTGATAATGACTTTTTATCTTTTTATTTTTTAAAGAAAGTAAATATTGTAAGGAATGTATCACCTGAGTAAAAAACATTTAATTTTTTGTAAATAAATGATCTCTAGGACTATAAATGGTAATTGTAAAGATAAAAATATTTACTACATCATAGTATTTGTTTTATAATTTTTAGACATTAAATATATTAAATTATATATGAGACCATGATGATGCAGCGATTACCTCATTATTTAACGATTTAAATAAAATGAAAAGATAATGTAAAATCAAAGACCAAAACATGTCAAAAACCTATTAGATGGGTGTATTTTGAACCCTTATCACCTTATCCTTGAAATAAATCAATGTGGGACCT
The DNA here is from genome assembly GCA_963277665.1 of Viscum album. Taxonomy (NCBI): domain Eukaryota; kingdom Viridiplantae; phylum Streptophyta; class Magnoliopsida; order Santalales; family Viscaceae; genus Viscum; species Viscum album. The sequence goes on from OY728130.1 coordinate 587,248,454, forward strand.
TTAAAATCCGAAACTCATTTGAAAATAAAGTAACATTTTATACCTTTCCAAGAGTGCCCCTCCTCTCCTCTTATAAAAGGCCCCCACCTCTACCCCCTTACCCACACCTCTCAAGACTTTGGCTCAGTGAATATCTGCTCATTTGTTCTCTCCACATCTCTATCCTAATCCTAGAAGCCTTAACTTAGGCAGGATTCTCTTTAAGAAACCCTTTTGGTTCATACCAAAGGGAGTTTCCCGATTTAAAGGTAATGTCTTCACTTGTGTTCTTTTGTTTTATTTTTCTTCTCCAACCCCTTAAACTTTTTTTATTCATTTATTTTGTAAAAAAACCAGTAACTTACATATACTATGATGTTTTTATAATAATAATTAAAGCTACACTTACACACACCTACATCTAATGGTTAAAGAACATACTGTTTCTGTGGATGGTGAATTTCTGCCTCACGAAATGATGATTGTTCAACATTAATATAACAACTTCAAAGGAGTCCATTAAGATGTCACTATATTTATATATGATATATAATATGTTTATTTTTTAATTAATCTTATGTATTTTTCATTTATCTCATACCTTTATGGTTTCCATTATGGGTAAACGTGATATCTTCATTTTAGGAAGTGCGGACTACCGCCCCCTCAAAGTGATTTGATTCATTAATATCATATGTGGTACATATAAAGGATAGATTTAATGATATTATATATGATACCATACTGTAATTATAATACTATTATGTATCATTATGTTATAATTCCATTAAATATGAAATAGAAATGGAAGTAGTGTTCATGCGTACGTACGGCTTACCATCTCCATGAACGGTGCATTTCATTTCTTACCTCTAAATGTTATGTAATATTATAAATGCATGTATATAATGGATATATATGATATATATGATATCTACATCATGAATATAATTATTGATATAATGGATATTTTACCACATGAACAACTTGTAATTATAAAGATTTTATTTTTGACTCAAGTACCAATGATCGACAAAATGACCTTCATTAACTTAAATAATTACATAATGTTCATGACATGGTAATAAGTGATATAAAAGGAATAATGGACTCCAAAAAGGTTCTTAATCAAGTAGAAATTAACTCAAGTTTATTATTCAGGAGGTTAAAGAACGATCGAGTCAAGTCGGACCTGAGGTATGGGACTTCGTCTCAATCTCCTTTCATTGAGGGATATTTTGATTTATACACAACTTTCTATTATATGGTGTATAAGCCCCTTTGACTTTTAAGTTTATTCAAAAGGAATCTTTTTTATACGAAGTGTTTTACTAAATGACAAAAGGAATGTTTTTTTGTCGTACGTATGTGGCAACAACCACTTCTCCGCCGTCGTGACCATTATTTGAGTTTCGGCTTCCTCTACAAGCCATAACTTTTTTTTAAAATGAAAAATAAATACCATGTTTTAATTTTATTTTGGTATTGAAAGTGGATTTCATAATGTTTTTATATCAATGTGTTGTATTGATATCTTGTGATTGAAAAGTGGAAATGTTATGTTTCCTTTATGCATGTTTTATGTGATATTATTATGTTATGGTTCTTGGGAATTATTATTAAGACGGGTGGTTTCATGATAAACCAGGGGTGGGTGAGCCCGATATAGCTCTCCAGTGCATTGGGTAACGTGAAAGAGTTAAACGTTAAGGTTTCTCCGAAGAGATTTAGGGAATATACTGTGATGGGTATTCCAAACGTAACTAAGAGGGTTACTCACTATGTAAGAATGTTATGAATGCCTAAAGTTTCCTTTATGTATTATGATTTCTATGATTTATTCATGATTTGATGAGGTATGTTAAAATGATTATGTTTTATGAGTAAAGTATGATTTCATACATGGACTAATATTTTCTATTCATACTTTTATATCCCTTACTGAGCTTTTTATGCTCATCCCAAGTTTTTGAAATGTTTTTCACAGGTCAAGGGAAAGGTACATGATGTGATGATAGTGTTAAGGATGTGTCAAGAAAGAATCCATGTTTTATTTTAAATATGTTTTCGTTGATGGGAAAAATGAGTACTATCTTTTATATAACCACTTTTTTAAAATGTGGAGTGTAATTCATGATTTATGATCTAATTCTCTAATACTCTAAACCTGAAAATATCCTCAATGTGTATTCTTGAAATATCTCATGATTAAGTAATATTTAAGGCTAGGGCCTTATAGTTGGTATCAGAGGTCATTTTAGATAACTTTAGGAGTTAGAATTCTATTAAATGATCATCCAAAAATATTTTTTTATGATCAAATTGAAATGATATAGCATTTGAAGATTACCATTTTGCTTTATCTAAGACATGTTTGTTCAGAATGGTTTTCCGTAGAGGAAACAGGGAACCAGTGCGAGGAAGGCATACCGAAGGAAATAACCTTTCAAATCAGCATCCTGAGATGGTCAGAATTGGAACTGAATATTTTTTTGCAGTAATGGCACAGTTTAATCAAGCGATAAATGGTGTCGGTATCCATGCACGATATCATCCAGATCAACTGCAGAGGAACATTTCAGTGGTGGAAAATTTCATGAGGAAACATCCCCCATAATTCAGAGGATCATCTGACCCTATGCTAGCTGAATGGTGGATTAAAGCACTGGAGAATATTTTTTGATGTCATGGGGTGTTCAGACAATCAAAAGGATAGTCTTGTTATTTACCATTTGGAGGGTGAAGAAGATCAGTGGTGGGCGATGGTTAAAAATATTAGGGACGCTGATGAGATTGGTGCTATCGAATGGGATGAATTCAAAGGTATGTTTCTTGAGAAGTATTTTCCTAAGGCTGTTCGACTTAGGATGGAAAAAACAATTCCTAGAATTGAGGAAAGAGGGAGACTCAGTGGATTCTTATGAAGATAGGTTCACTCGATTGGAAAGGTATGATCCAAATCTTATCCGAGACCTTGGTAGTAAAATCAATCGTTTTTAATTAGGATTAAATCCAAAATATCAAAGGGCTTTAGCTTCTCGCGAGTTCAAGAGTTATGAAAATATTGTTCGATGTGCCGAGAAGGTGGAAATGGAGTTTTCCGATGATCATGTGTTCTATAACAACCAACAGAAGAAGAGACCGAGGTGGCAGGAGAAATAGAAGAACTCTTCAAAAAGGTCTGATGGTAAGAAAACTAAGTTTCTAGTTTGTGATAAGTGTGGTAAATGGCATGCTGGGGAATGCCTTCTGAATTTTGGAAAGTGCTACCAATGTGGTAAGATGGTACATAAGTCTCCTGATTGCACTGAAAAATATCAGGGTGATGGTAAGACCAAATTTGATTTACAGTTAGTGAAATGTTTTAAGTGCAATGAGATGGGTCACTATGCAAACAAGTGTCTGACAAAGAGCTCGGGTGATGGGAAGCAGTTAGACTACAAGCAGAAAGGGTTGGTGAAATCCTTTGTAACTACTTTAGTAGATGTCGGGCCATCAAATGAAGTTGTATTAGGTACTTTGTTTGTATTTTCAGATTATGCTAGTGTGTTGTTTGATTCGGGGTCTACACATTCTTTCATCTCTAAAAACTTTTCTAGTAAAATGGGAATACCATCTCAATAAATGACTCTTGAACTTGTGGTAAAAACACCTTGGGGAAATTTTGAGGCAAAAAGAATTTATAATAATCTTCCTATCCTTATTCGTGGAAAGAACCTACTCACAAACCTTATTGTTTTACCTCTAGTAGAGTTTGATGTTATCCTGGGTATGGATTGGCTCTCTATTTACCATGCTAATATTGACTGTAGAGATAAAGAAGTTTCTTTTTAGAATGAATTTCAGTTTGTGTACATGAATGAACCCTTACTGTTGATAACATATCAAGAGGCCGAGAAACTTGTAAAATATGGAAATGAATGTTACCTTGTACATATCATTGAAAACAAGGGAACTGTTTAGATTAATGATGTCCTAGTGGTAAATGAGTATCCTGATGTTTTTCCTGATGAGTTTACTGGAATAATACCAGATCGGGAAGTTGAATTTACTGTTGACTTAGTTCCTGATGCTAATCTAATTTCAAAACCCCCTTATCGAATGGATCAAATTGATCTTTTAGAGTTGAAGGAGAAATTGAAAGATTTATTAGAGAAAGGTTTCATTTGACCTAGCACATCACTTTGGGGTGCTTATGTTTTATTTGTTAAAAAGAAAGATGGTTCTATGAGACTTTTCATTGATTATAGAGCCTTTAATAACATCACTGTTAAGAACAAATATCCTTTGCCTCATATCGATGATTTGTTTGATCAGCTCCAGGGAGCTCAGTTTTTTTTAAAGATTGACCTAATATCAGGGTACCATCAGTTGAAGGTAAAGGAAAAAGATATTCCGAACACCGCATTTCGTACAAGATATGGCTATTATGAATTTATAGTAATGCCTTTTGGGCTGACCAATGCACCTGCTGCATTCATGGACCATATGAATAGAATTTTCCATGAGTTCTTGAATAAGTTTGTGGTTGTTTTCATTGATGATATTTTGGTGTTTTCTAAAAGTAAAGAGGTGCATTAAATACATTTAAGGGTTATTTTTCAAACCTTAAAAGAAAAGAAATTGTATGGGAAATTCAGCAAGTGTGAGTTTTGGTTGCAACAAATTTCTTTCCTTTGTCACATTTTTTCTAAAGATGGGATAACTGTTGATCCTGCAAAAACAAAGGTTGTTAAAGAATGGCCAAGACCCACAAATGTAACTGAGATTCGTAGCTTCCTTGGTTTGGCAGGCTATTACCGAAGGTTTATTAGAAATTTTTCACGGTTATCTAGTCCAATGACTAAGCTAACTCGGAACGGTGTTAAGTTTATCTGGACAAAAGAATGTGATGATTGTTTTCAGTAACTGAAAAGAAGATTGGTGAATGCTCCAGTTTTGGAACTACCTTCCAGGAATAGGGAGTTTTTTATCTACAGTGATTCTTAATTGAAAGGACTTGGTTGTTTCCTAATGCATAATGATCAAGTAATTGCTTATTCTTCACAACAGTTGAAAACTCATGAGGTTAATTACCCTACACATGATTTGGAATTAGCTGCTGTAGTTTTTGCTTTAAAAATTTGGAGGCATCATTTGTATGGAGTAAAGTGTGAAACATATACTCATCACAAAAGTGTAAAGTATATATTCACTCAGAAATAATTGAACATGAGACAGAGGAGATGGCTAGAATTAATCAAGGATTATGATTTTACAATTCATTACCATCTGGGAAAAGCAAATAAAGTGACTGATGCTTTGAGTCGAAAAAGTAATGCTTCATTAACAATGTTGCGTTTGGAACATGATCCTTTGGTTATGTATTTGATGAAATTTGGCATATAAGTTGTTGGTGAAGGATGTCCTTCTGTTTTGTTTCAGGTATTAGTGAAATCTTCTCTATCAGACAGAATTAAGCAAGCACAGAAGCAAGATAGTGAGATGCAGAAAAAGGGTAGAGCTGGTTCAGAAGGATAAGTTGCCTGAATTCAACACTGATAATGATTGTGTTTTGAGATTTGGGAAGAGATTGTGTGTGCCTTGTGATTCATATTTGAAGAGAGAAATGTTATGTGAAGATCATAGTTCTCCGTTTTCAGTTCATCCAGGAAGTACTAATATGTATAGAGATCTTCGGGAGTATTACTAGTGGGACGGAATGAAAAGGGATATTGCTGATTTTACTGTGAAGTGTTTGACTTGTCAACAGGTTAAAGTAGAGTGGCAGTTACCGAAAGGGATGATTCAGCCTTTACCAGTTCCATAGTGGAAACGGAAGAATATATCCATGGACTTCCTTGTGGGATTGTCGAAGACACCTTGAGGTAATAATTCAATCTGGGTTATTGTTGATTGCTTGACTAAATCTGCACATTTCCTTGCTATACGAGATACTTTTCTCCTAGATCAACTTTTACATTTGTATCTTAAAGAGATAGTCAGGTTACATAGAGTTCTTCTCTCCATTGTATCTGACCGTGATCCCCAGGTTCACATCTAACTTTTGGAAAGGACTTCAGAAGTTGTTGGGTACTGAATTAAATTTTAGTACAGCTTTTCATACTCAATCAGATGGGCAGTCAGAACGAACAATTCAGACTTTGGAGGATATGATACGTTCTTGTTCGATGGATTATCAGGGAAGTTGGGACCAACATCTTTCTTTGGTTGGGTTTTCTTATAATAATAGTTTTCATTCTAATATACAGATGGCACCATTTGAGGCATTATATGGGAAGCGTGTCGAACTCTAGCTTTCTGGGATGAAGTGGGTGAAAGGATGTTAATGGGACCAGAATTGGTAGAAGAGTTGGTAGAAAAAGTTTAGCTGATACAAAAACACATGAGAACAGCTCAGAGCAGGTAGAAGAGTTATGCGGACAACAGGGGGAAGGATCACTCTTTTGAGGTAGGTGATCATGTTTTTCTCAATGTTTCACCATGGAAAAGTGTGATGCAATTTGGTAAGAAAGGAAAGCTAAGTCCAAGGTTCATTGGAACATATGAAATTCTAGAGAGAGTTGGATCAGTTTCATACCAATTGGATTTACCTCTGAGTTTATCTTAGGTACATAATGTTTTTCATGTTTCAATGTTAAGGAAGTACATGCCAGGTCTATCTCATGTTTTGAGTCCAGAGGTAGTTTGGCTGGAAGAGAATATATCTTATGAGGAACAACCGGTCCAGATTCTTGACCATAGGGAGAAAGTGTTGTGGAATAATGTGATTCATCAAGTAAAGTTTTTTTTTTGAATAACCACATGAGTGAAGAGGCAACATGGGAATCTGAAAATGAAATGAGGGATAAATACCCCCACTTATTCGATAAGTAAATAAATTGAGGGAACGCAATTTTCTAAAGGGGGGAAGGATGTAACATCCCAAGTAAGTAATGAATAATAGATATTTTTATCTATATCTATTTATGAATTAGATAGTGTTCATAAAGGCTTAAAATGAGAATAAATCCAATCTTAAGCATGGAATACACTAATATTTTTAAAAGATTGTTTTACTGCCTTTTTTTGGAAAACCATTTTTAAATCCAATTTTTGACAATTTCATAATATCTATTTGTAAAAATAAACATATTCTTTATGATTAGGACATTGAAATTTACCTTGGGTTAATTTTTGGTATTTTTCTGACAATGTTCATTTTTTAATGAATAGTGAAAAATACTGCATTTTACATCAAAACTGTTTTTTCATATAATTTAATTATATGGTTAGATTATCTTTTTAATTGGTTTTAAATTTTAAATAGAATATATTTTTACCATTTAATCCAATAGTGGTCATTATAATTAATTTCACTTTGTAATTGGGCATAAACTAATGCCAAATTATTCATAGATATTGTTTCGAAAACACCCGCTATTTGTTCTAACAATGGGAATTATTTTTAACTTAATTATTGCAATTTATGTGTTTGGAATTTGTTAAAATGGATTAAATATTTGGAATCATAAGGTCCAAATTATTTAATTAAGACTCTTTTGTTTTTGGATTTTTTGAATAGTAACGACGGTAATTATCGTTAATTATCTTGATTAATTAGTAATCAGGTAGTTAAGGATAATTAAATAATATCATAATAATAAAAACTGACACCAACATGTATCCTAATACTACTGTTTGTGTCATTCCCGACCATGGGATTCCTCGTGCCAAAATTGGGAACCCCATGGAATCACTTTTGTGTGATAATGACTTTTTGTCTTTTTATTTTATAAAGAAAGTAAATATTACAAAGAATGTATCACCTGAGTAAACCATTTTTAATTTTGTCTACATAAATGATATCTAGAACTATAAATATTCATTGGAAATATAAACATATTTCCTACATCATAGTTTTTTTTTATAATTTTTAGACATTAAATAAATTAAATTATATATGAGATCAAGATGATGCAGCGATTACCTCATTATTTAACGATTTAAATAAAATGAAACGATAATGTAAAATCTAAGACCTAAACATGTAAAAAACCTATTTGATGGGTGTATTTCTAACCCTTATCACCTTATCCTTGAAATACATCAATGCGGGACCTTTAAAATCCGAAACTCATTTGAAAATAAAGTAACATTTTATACCTTTCCAAGAGTGCCCCTCCTCTCCTCTTATAAAAGGCCCCCACCTCTTCCTTCTTACCCACACATATAAAGCCTTTGTCTCTTCCAATATCTTCTCAATTTTTCTATAAATATCCCTCTCCTAATCCTAGAATCCTTACCTCAGGCAGGAAGCTCTTCAAGATACCCTTTTGGTTCAAACCAAAGGGAGTTACCCGATTTAAAGATAATGTCTTCACTAGTATTCTTTTGTTTTATTTTTCTTCTCCAACCCCCTAAACTATTTTTATTCATTTATCTTGTAACAAAACCAGTATCATACATATACTATGATGTTTTTATAAGAAGTATTCAAGATACACATACACACACCTACATCTAATGGTTAAAGAACATACTGTTTCCGTGGATGGCGAATTTCTGCCTCACGAAACGATGATTGTTCACCATTCATATAACACCTTAAAAGGTGGAAATTAAGATGTCACTCTATTTATATATGATATATAATATGTTTTTGTTTTATTTAAGCTTCTGTATTTTTCATTTATGGCATACCTTTATGGTTTCCATTATGGGTAAACGCGATATCTTCATTTTAGGAAGTGCAGACTACCGCCCCCTCAAAGTGATTTGATTCATTAATACCATTTGTGGTACGCATAAAGGATAGATTTAATGATATTATATATGATACCATACTGGAATTATAATACTATTATGTATCATTATGTTATAATTTCATTAAATATGAAATAGAAATGGAAGTAGCGTTCATGCGTACGTACGACTTACCGTCTCCATGAACGGTGCATTTCATTTCTTACCTCTAAAAGTTATGTAATATTATAAATTCATGTGTATACTAGATATATATGATATATGTGATATCTAAATCATGAATATAATTCTTGATATAATGGATATTTTACCACAGGAACAAATTGTAATTATAAAGATTTTATTTTTGACTCAAGTACCAATGATCGAAAAAACGACCTTCATTAACAAAAATAAATACATAATGTTCATGACATGGTAATAAGTCATATAAAAGTAATAATGAACTTGAAAAGGTTTCTTAATAAAGTATAAATTAACTCAAGTTTATTATTCAGGAGGTTAAAGAATGATCGAGTCGTGTTAGACCCGAGCTATGGGACTTCATCTCAATCTCCTTTCATTGAGGCATATTTTGATTTATACACAACTTTCTTTTATACGGTGTTTAAACCCCTTTGAATTTTAGGTTTATTCAAAAGGAATATTTTTTATACTAAGAGTTTTTATAAATGACAAAAGGAATGTTTTTTTGTCGTACGTATGTGGCGACAACGACTTCTCCGATGTCGTGACCATTATTTGAGTTTCGGCTTCCTCTACAAGCCATAACTTTTTTTAAAATGAAAAATAAATACCATGTTTTACTATTATTTTGGTATTGAAAGTGGTTTTCATAATTTTTTTATATCAATGTGTTGTATTGATATCTTGTGATTGAAAAGTGGAAATGTTATTTTTCCTATATGCATGTTTTATGTGATACGATTATGTTATGGTTCATGGCCATTATTATGAAGACGGGTGTTTTGGTGATAAACTAAGGGTGGGTGAGCCCAATATAGCTCTCCAATGCATTGGGTAACGTGAAGGAGTTAAACGTTATGGTTTCTCCGACGAGATTTAGGGAATATAGTGTGATGGGTATTCCAAACGTAACCAAGAGGGTTACTCCCTATGTAAGAATGTTATGAATGCCTAAAGTTACCTTTATGTCTTATGATTTCTATGATTTATTCATGATTTTATGAGGTATGTTAAAATGATTATGTTTTATGAGTAAAGTATGATTTCATACATGGACTAATGTTTTCTATTCGTACTTTTATATCCCTCACTGAGCTTTTTATGCTCATCCCAAGTTTTTGAACTGTTTTTCACAGGTCAAGGGAATGGTACATGATGTGATGATAGTGTCAAGGAAGTTTCAAGAAAGAATCCATGTTTTATTTTAAATATGTTTTCGTTGATTGGAAAAATGAGTATTATCTTTTATGCAACCACTTTTTTTTAAATGTGGAGTGTAATGAATGATTTATGATCTAATTCTCTAAAACTATAAACCTGAAAAGATCCTTAATGTGTATTCTTGAAATATCTTAAGATTAAGTAATGTTTAAGGATGGGGCCTTATGTAAATGATGTGAAATATATAAAATTTTTAACAAAGGCCATATAGATAATATTTATACAAGATCTTTTTGGATTTCAATAATGATTTATCAAACTCTGATCTCATAGTAAAAATTGTTATTTGTTACTTGGGTCCATGGTTTAAAAAAATAACTATAATTGGTTTATTATATAAAATGTATTATGAACTTTTTTCATTAAATGAGAATTTAATAATTTTTTTATAATATATTTATGAATATAAAATTTTGTTATTATTAAAAAATTAAAAATTTAAAAAAATGAATTTATACTATTTTTTATTAATTAATACTTACTAATAGTAATTTATAAAAATAATTTAAAAATTATTGTAAATTATACTAATTTTTACTAATTATTATTATTTTTTACTAAATGATACTAATTTATATTAATATATAATAATTTTTATGAATTTAAAATAAATTTAATTTATTTATTGTATCATATATAAATTACATAAATTTATAATTAATTATACTGATTTATAGTAATTTATACCGAATTAATACTAATTTATATCAATGAACATTAATTTATAAAAAAATTAATAATTATTTTCTAAATAATATTATTTTGAAATAATTTATATTATTTTCTATTAATTTGTGAGTAATTAGTATAAATATTTCGTAACTTATACTCGATTATATAAATTTATACTAAATTATACTATTTCTACAAATTTGTGAGTAATTAATAATAATTTATAGTAATGTAGACTAATTTATTATAATTTATACAAATTTATAATAAAATTTATTAATTTATATTAATTTATATCAATTTTTGTTAATTTGTAGCAAATGATGATAATTTATACTAATTTTTATCTATTTAAACTCTTTGTTTATAATTTTAGAGCAATTAAAATTAATATATCCTAAATTATACCATTTTATATTAAATTATACTAATTTACTATAATTTTTATGTAATTAATGAGAATTATATTAATGTGTATATATATATTTATTTATACATATGAAACTAATTTTCAGTGCATTATATTAACTTATACTAATTTGAGAAGAATTAATACTAATTTATATACATTATATCAATTTATAGTTAATTATACTAATGTATAATATTTTTTGAGGAATTAATAATAATTTATAATAATATGTTTTAATTTATAATAATTTAGATAATTTTCTGAAAATTTTATTAATTTATATTAATGCATGTCAATTTTTATTAATTTATAGTAAATGATACTAATCTATACAAAATTATATAATTTTATACTAATTTTTATGAATTTATAATTATTTATATGAATTTATAGTAATTTATATTAATTGATACTAACTTATATCAATTTATTTTAAATTATACTAATTTTTACTAATTTACATGGAATTAATACTAATTTATAATAACATATATTAATTTATACAATTTTTGATAAATTTATAGTAGATGATGCTAATTTATATCACATTATATTAATTAATAATATTTAGTGATATGTTTATACTAATTTATTGAAATTTATTCCCAATTATATAAATCTATTGTAAATTATAGAAATTTATACTTATTTGCAAGGAATTTATACGAATTTATATAAATATATATTAATTTGTAATAATTTTAATTAAATTTTACTAAATGAAACCAATTCGTACTACTTTATATTTACATATAATATTTTTTAGTAATTAACACTATTTTATATAAACTATGTCAATTTAAAGTAAATAATATTAATTTATACTAATGAGGAATTAATTTTAATTTATACTAATACATATTTAATTATAAAAATTTATAATAATGTATAATATCTTTAATTAACTTATACTAATGTTTATCATTTTTTATTAATTTATACTAAATGATTCTAATTTATAATACTTTATACTAATTTTTATGAATTTATACTAATTTTTATTAATTTATAGTGATTAATATTAACTTACACGATATTATATCAATTTATAGTAAATTATACTAATTTAAACAAATTTTTTAAGAATTAGTATTAATTTACAGTAATATATGTTAATTTATACTAATTTACAATAAATTAATACTACTTTATAGTAATTTATAAAAGAAATTATTCATTTATTGTAAATTATACTAATACATAATAATTTATAATATTTTTTTGTAATATTTTATTAAATAATATCAATTTATGTAATTTATATACAATTTATCCATTTATAGTAAATTATACTAATTTATACTAATTTGTGAGGAACTATTACTAATATATAGAAATTTATAATAATTTATATAAATTTATAATAAATTATATCAATTTATACTAATTTATATAAATATATATAAATTTTTATTAATGTTTTTAGAATGTTATCAAAACACACTAATATATATTAATAGTTATTAATTTATAGTAATTTTTTATAATTTATACTAATTTATAATAATTTATGTCACTTTATAATAATATATATATATACAAACTAATTTTCTATGAATTTAAACTAATTGATAAAAATTTATATCAATTTATACTAAATTACGCCAATTTATATTAATTTTATAATAATGTATAATAATTCTTATTAATTTACATCAATTTATACTAATTTTTTTTAATTTATATCCTTTTTTACCAATTATTATTAATTCAGACCAATTCATAACAGTTTTTATTAATTTATAGTAATTTAATATTATTTTATAACAATTTATAATAAATTATTGGAAATACATCGTCGTAGGTGTATTTGCGACAGATATGTCACAAATAATTTTTTGTGATGGATCGGTCAGAAATGCTTTTTACAACGTATTCATTAGAAATTGTCATTATTAGGATTGGTATTTACGATTGATTTGTCTCAATATTCCCATTATCTGATTGATTTATTTGTGGCAGATGTTCGAGTTCCTCACAAATAACCATACTAAAATAAACTATTTATGACGCACTAACAAATTTGATGAAAATAGGTCATTCCTTCTGAAACGTGCGAAAGCATGTCAAATTCCTTTCTGAAAGATTAGTTAATCCATTGCAAAAATCCGTCATGGAAAAAATATTTTCAAACTATGATTTGGTTCATTGCAAATAAGTCTATTTCATAGACTTTTTACCCCCAGAATTGTATTCCATCGCAAAAAAAATCATTGGCGATCAATTTATAATTACATGGTTCTTCAAAAAATGTATACTTATTTATTAGGTTCTACATGGTCCCTTCCCATTATTGAATAATATCAATTTCAATGATTTTTAATGTGTCTCAAATCATCTTCCATTGACATTTGGAAATCATAATAATTCGTTACTCATATTTGAAACATTTTACACTAAAATTTGTTTTATATTCTAATATTTTTTATTTCTAAAATAATAAAAAAGATTCAATTTGATTTTTTTACCACTTCCAGTTTTCTCAAGTGTAAATAAGTTGTCATATTCAATAACAATATTGTTAACCAACATTATCAACAAAATTCCATGGGTATCTTAATATTATTCCCCATGATCTCTTAAAAGACATCCATCCTCTTGTATCACTATATTTTAAAAAAAATCATAAAAAACGATTCCTCATTTTTTATTTTATATAGAAAACTATTATATATATAATTGACCATGTAAAAATATTTTTTTACTTTAAAACATGAATATAAATTTTATTTATGTTTAATTATCTTTCATTTGGTTCCTTAAGTCATGAAACCCTAATTTATTTTACATATATAATTATATAAGTGTCCCTTAACATTTTTGTTTTGTATGGATAAACTTATTAGTCACTTAGGATATTCTTACTAGTCTCCAATTTCATATATAACCATTGTATATGACTTAATTAGTTATACAAAAATATATCATTTCATACAATCATCAATTCTCAATACAAGTTACATCCCAAGTCATAAAAAATGCATTACTTTTTCCATAATTAATGATATATATGATACTTTTTCCTATATTAAATTAAATTGATTACTTCACTTCTCATACATATGAAACATACTTTTCTATGTTTAGGTATTTTCATTAATAAATGATATTTATGAATTCAAATATCATGTATATGACTCATCTTATCCAAAAAAAATCAATAACATGTATTCTTCTAAACTTCAAAGAAAATAACATAATTCATTTAAATCATTATTAAAACATTTCAACCATCATATTATATCAATCAAAATCTATAAATTCTATGATTACTATTTTTACAATAAAAAATCTCACATGGTTTTTATTTAAAAACACTAAAAGATCTAATATTTTCATGGGTTAAACAATTTTACCTAATGAAATTATTAATTAAATATTTATCTGAAAAAACAATGATGAAATATCTTTATCTACATACATGATAATAAATTTTTATTCTCTTGTCAAGATATTCCATATATATATATATATATATGAAAATATTCTATTGTTCTTCTCCCCATTTTTTAAAAAATACAAATTTTATATAAGTAGATTTTCTAAAAATTGAATATATTTTCCCTTGTTTTCAAGTTCTCTACCATTGATTATGTGAATAAAATAAAACATATCATCTCAATATACAAGAAATAATATTCCACAATAATGATAGGTTGGGACCTCCTTAAGTAGGGAGAGATGTTTGACTTCCAAAATTCAACAGCATATTCTCTAAAACCTCTCTAGGAAGATATATTGAAAATATATCGATTATATGATAAGAAGTTGAGATGAAACCTTGATTAAGATAATGTTACTTCATATTCTCTTTAATAAAGTCTTACTTGAAATTTTTATGATTTTATTTTTTTTAATTTTTTATAAGGTTCTTTACGAGGCCCCATTAGTGGTATTCAATGATGATTTTCGATATCTTTTGATGATTGGAATTTTTGGGGGGAGAATTAGTTTATTTTCAATGGTTTTGGGCATTTCATGGATAATTCATTTTATTAGGGCCCATAAAAAATTTATAGGATAACTGTGAAAGGGTGTCTGATGGAGAGGGGGGTATCATGGATGACATACGAGGGCTTGATACTATGAATTTGGGCCATGTATTCCAAATTTATGAGAGAAGGGGGCCACTATAGGGTTATTCGGTGGTCACTTGGGACCATACAACCAGGTAATAAAATCACTTAATTATCATCTTCAAAACATTATGTTTTCTCAATTTTAGGGGTTTTTGTCTCAAAGGTAAGATCTTATGGATCATTCCCTCTCTTAAATGTTATTTTTTATTATTATCAGAACCGAAAACATATATGGTTTGAAAATAATCAGAGCCTCGGGATGAGAAAATTTAGTTCTTTTTGTTATAGGTTCTTCATAAGGGTAGGGAGATTATGGATCTCAATAATGGTGGAATGGTTTTATGTAATTGTTGATTTAAGGTCGGTGGCTTCTCTCATATGTGAGTTAGGTGAGTCTCCTGGATTTTTTCGGATTTTTTCATTTATTTCATCATGTTTTTAAGTAATAAAATGTTGTTATGACTCTATGATGTTTAAACAAAACTGGTTTTGGTGTTTGTGTTGTTAGAAAATAAAAGTGAGTGTTTATAGATTCATGAGTGATTTTTAAAAAATAGGGATAAATTTTGGATATCATTGGTTAATTTTTATTATGGAATTACACCAAAGATTCAATAGTGGATGATTGTTATGATTTGTGTTTTGGTCATATTGAATGTAATTGATTTAATGTTTCAATGGTGGAAATGATATGTGGGTTGATGGCTTATGATTTATGAATCATTTTAATGAATTTATTGATTTGTTTTGATTAGGAATGAGTCATGAGTCATGATAAAATCCAACATGGGTGTGTTTAACTAGTTAGTAATGACAATGTGATGTGGAGTAAACATAAAATTATGTGTGGTAACCATTTTAGTATTAAGAATGTGTGTTTTGAGGGTATTCGGTCCTCTCATGTGTTAGTGATACCCATTTCATTACTGATAATCGTTGACAATGGATCCCTCTGGTTTTGGTTGAGAAATAGGTTCATGGTGTTTTATTATATTTATGTTATTAATATTTCAATTTTATATTTATTTTTGATAACATGGTGTTTTTTTATATCATAATTTTTTTATCATTTTTGTTTTCTAATGTTTTTTGACATATAAATTTTTTATAAAATTTGACTAGGATCGATGGATTTTTCAAATACATGGGGTGTGTAGGAAGCACTACGGATTCTCCACTGGGTATAGTATGCACCCACTACATTCTCACATTTTTGTATAGGTAGAATGAATGTTGTAATATGCAATTAAAAATAAAAAATTAATCTTTTCAAAAAAAAACATAGTCAAAGAGGATGACTTTTAGCAAACGGGTTGACCAATTTAGTTGTGGAGTCATGAAAGATTGTATTAGGGTCTACTTGAGTGTTTATTATATGGCCTTGTAGGATTATATTTTTTAGGTGTATTTGTTATTTATTTTGTGTTTTATAAAACTTTTTAATTTAGTATCAAAGATGTTTTGTTTTGATGAATCATATGGGATATCGGTTTTTATTCCACTACATTACTTATCTAATCGAAAAGTTGAGCTAATTTGAGAAACGAAATACCACATTCTATAATTTTAGAAGACTCTTAGAATGAGTGGTTTGGTTTCGGTGAGGGTAGAACATCCCCAAAAAATATTTTCTAAACACTTAAAATTTATTTCTATCAATTGGTCATTAAGAGGATGAACCTATGACTTAGTTTTATTCCGAAATGATTTGGATGAGGGTAAGGGGTGACGGGTTAGGTTGGTATGTTAATAATGGTACTTGTTTTTAATTTTAAGGTGGTGGTCATGAAGATTTGTTGATTGGGGACACATGAAAGTGTTATAAAAAGGAACAATGATCTTAGTTATAGAAAACCATAATCCATCATGATTTGTTTGGTCAAAGTGACCAGTAAATAACTTATAGATATTGTGGGAGTTCTTATGGTTGGTTATCCCAGTCCATGGAAAAGAGTTCTCTCATGATTCATTTATAAATTCATGTATATGAAATTCATTATGGTTTTATACATTTCATAAAGTGATTGATTTTGGATATGAACAAGATTTCAAAATGGGATATTTAAAAATTGTGGTTTTTAAAGTTGTTTTGAAAAATAATATATATTAAAAATATTGATTTATTTGATATTTATTGTGATAGGAAAAGGGAGTTTGGATATAATACATCCTATCAGGGGTGTCTTTATAATTTATTGTTGGATAATAGTATCCTATGTTCTATTGGATGGACCTATTGGGGAAGAGTGTTTTGGTGAAATTTGGTTTTTTCCAATTGAGGTACCTCTCTCAAATATATTTTTTTATTTTTAGAAAAGTAATTTTTAAGGGTTTAATAGGATCTATATCAAACAAGAACATCAAAAAAGTGATTACATCTCAATTAAAAACTTTTAACCTTTCCAAAATAACTTTAACGGTTTCAAACCATGCTCTATATATAGTATACTGTAAGTATAAAAAAGATTACATTTCTTCTCTTCGGGGATGAAATCCTCAAATAATGAATCTATCTTAAAAAAAATACAGATGTACTCCTCTATACTGATATTCAATTTATTAAAAACATGGAGTATCATATGATTCTAACTATATATTTTGTTACTTTTTATCTTTACTGATATTAACAAGATTTTTTATTTTTCTCATCCTGTTAATATAATCCCTATAGGCATTGATTGGAAAATCATTCACAGCTTTATCCTATTTGGAGTGAAGTATAAAATTCCAAAATGGTATTATATCAACATATAATTTCTCATACCTCTATAATCTCTATGGATCCTATATCATGATAGAGTCTTCCAAAGACATAGATACTAATATAGTTTCCCCACTAAGAGGAGTATTCTCGGGCTCACGAGGATCCAAAACCAACACCTCATGCCCCTAATTTACCAATAGATCTTCTCACTATGGGATAATGAAAAATAGAATAATCTACACACATTTTGGTAATATTATCTGTATTCATCCCTTTTTTCTCCCTAGATGATTGATATCTTCAATATTTATTTCCTCTTCAAAACTAGACAACTTTTGCTATATTTTTTCATCACCCAAGTCATCCATATATGATGGTTTGATATCCTTATCCAGAATTGTTGCCTGATCTTTCTTAGGAGAAAAGATTTTTGAACATGAAAACATCTTCATATTCCTATACTAAACCTTTTTCCCATTATCCATTATCATCTACCAAACATACCTACTCTAGGCCCGTGTACTGGTTCCGGAGTTTTATGCTGGAACGATTACACTATGTCAACATCACTAACATAGGGTTTACATGGGTATCCCTATTCAACAACCCTTTTTGAGATATATATAGAAATTATTTTATGTATTTTGAGTTGATTTCGTAAGTTTTATAGGTATTATTTAAAATAGAAATAATTGGTCAAGTATGAATAAGGTTTATGTGTGGGATATAGATTCATGGTTAATTATTTTCATAATAAAATTAACGAGTCTTTTCTAGTGAATGGGAGAAATAATGTTTCAATTATAAATCCTATGGAACGATGTAATGAGGCTTCCAAGAGTGTAGTGTCTCATTATTTAGTATTTAGATAGTGATTTCTAAGGAATGTTGTGTAATTTTATCTAATTTTTTGGTTTTAAAGGAAATTATAGTAAAAATATTGTATGTGAAAATAATAATGATTTGAAAACATAAAATATACTAAAGTGTATGACTTTAAAACTAGGTAATATGGAAGGTGTGAATATATAAATCAATTTATTGACATGCTAAATGGGATATGTGTGATCATGTGATTAGTTCCATCATAAAGATTACATACGATATGAAATGAAATAAAGTCATGCTTAGGTGTTTTTGTGAGAAATTTAATGGTCGTACTGGGAATTCATGGTCATATGTTTAGGTATGTGAGATTAAGATCATGGGAATATGATATATAAAAGATTGAGTTAAGCGATATAGTATGAACTGGTGGGGATTCTTCTTCTCTTGGAATTGAAATTGGTAGATAATAGTGTTATCAATTGAGTTATGTGGGAATGATATTTGGATACTCACTTATAATGATAAATAAAAGAGTTGGTTTCTTATACATAATGAGTGGGAACTAATATATAATGGATTAAATATTTGTCTAAAATAATGATCTTTGTTAGTTATGAATGTTAGTTAGAGTCTCGTGATGAATATCATGGACACTCTATTTTTTCTATTATTGAGGATTCTTTAGATTCCATGATTACTTGGAATCATATTATGGGGTTTTGTGAAAACAAATGAATGATCACACCAAGGTGATTATCCTGTAATGAAGAAAAAGTTAGAATGGTGTAAGATACCTTGGATTAATTTATATTGGAATAAGTGAGTAATCTCTTACATCACTATACCATGTGCATGTAAGGGTTCTAATTACTCTGATACTGGTAGGATATGGGTTTAGAAATGGGGATTGGTCTATTGAGGCATGTCCATTGTGGGTAGTGAAATATCTTAAAGATGTTTGTGAATTTTAAATGTGTTTATATGATTATAGAAAAAGTAGTACAATAAACTTATGTGGGTCAAATGAGTTGGAATATTGATAATAATAACTAGTGGTTATGCTTCCAATGAAAACATTGGCATGTCAATGAGTCTAGTGGATAAATTTGATAATTAAGAAAATCATGATATTTCATCAATAATGATATGTTATAAATTAACCAAGTATAATGATATTTTTAGTGAATTTTAATTGTATTTCATAGTTAGTTGGAATGTGAGAGGTGTGTGGAAACAAGTTAATTCATTTCACACAGGGAATATCTATTAGTACATATGGATAATAGTGATATATTCTCTAAGAAAATGGATAGTGGTATAATGGATAACTACCTTTTCTATATATCCCAGATCAAGGATCATATAATGGGAATATTTGGGTTTAAGTATAGTGTCTCAAAATTGATTGCATCAAGGTGATGGTCAAATAAAAAAAGGGTGATGTATGTTGGATAGGGATGGGGAAAATTAATGGTGAGGTTCATGCTAATATATGTCTAATGGAATGACCCTTTTTAAAAAAGTATTAGTATGGTGCTTTGGAATTACAGAAATGGTAGAATCAATCCATAGGTCATTCAATTTTAACATTCGAAAAAATAATTAAGTGTTCAATATACACTAGAAAAGATGAAATACACAAGAATAGTAATTAGTTGATAGTGAGTAACTAAGATCGACACCATCGATAACTGGCTAGATGTGCCCAACAAATTGATCAGGTAATTGAGTTTTTAAAATCATCAGTGTTTCACAAAATATTCAATATATAGCAAGATAAACTCAGTTCTCAGTTTTTAAATGTTCGACTCTAATGGATTCCTTAATGAGTGGGGATACTATAGAGGGGTTTTCAATGAATTTTACTTGTAATAGATTTTGGGGAATATTTGGGGTTTATTTCCTCAATAAAAGAGAATATCTTGAAAATGTATCATAATTATAATAGGTGTTTTACACCACTATAAATTATATGTGAAAAACATATAATAAAATTGTCATTTTGCGTCATATAATGATGGATTTTCTATCATAAATGAATGAAATATCATACATGTAAGAAGGTAAATACATAAATTAAAAGTATTAACTGGATATTTTTAATTATTTACCATTCCAGTATAGAAGTTGTTATAAATAACTATATATTTATGCATTTATTTTCCAAATATCATGAAAACAATAAGGCCATCAGGGTACGTAGGGATAGATTGGAAAATTCATCTTTGTAGGGAAACATTTATCATGGTGGATGTAGTAAAATATTGGAAAATAATATTTTAGGGTTTCCTGCTAGAATTAAAAAAAATGAGAAGTTCAAATAGGTTATAAATATATTTTAGTGTATATTTAGATAATATATTATGAATTTTATGGGTTCATGGGAGGAAAAACTTTCATAACGAGAATTTTAATGCAACAACCATTTTCAAATCACAATGAGGATGGATAACTTGAGTGCCTTTATAGGTAGAAAAAATTTATATTCTCATACTTGTAAAAGTATAGGAAGATTACATTGTTATAAAAACTATCCAATATAAGGTAAACTAATATATTCAATTAGTTAATAAATAAATGGCTATAGCATTGAGTCAGAAAATGTTATATTTTGAAAATTACATGAATCCTTTAGATTATCTAAATCTAATAAATTTTTCTCATGTCATCTCCATGGTGAGTTTATGGGGGTTTTATTAGTAGGAGAAGTGGAATTTCAGATATTTTATAGTTCATGAGTCTTTTTAGTTTATTGTGGATGTCATATATTAGTTATCATGATTATATCAATGACAAGTTTAACATATCATGATTATATATGTGATTATCATATTATCTGTATGTTATTAGTTGATATTAGGTATAATTATACACAAATATGAGTCTTGTGCAAGAACTTATTCATAAAATTCATAGTCATGGTAGTATGTTGTGTTTTCAAGACATGTCTTGGGAATATTTGTTTTGGAAATATAGTGTGATGTGTAAGGACTCTTTCTTGTGGGATTTTTTCACCTATTCTATATTTTTATAGATTTTGAATATAAATTATGAACTCTTACATCTTGAGGACATGGAGATAGATGTTGGAGAGTATTATAGGTCCCTATTTATGGTATTTAATGTTTATTTATGATATATATTTCTGATTTGGAGGCTTAAAAGTACAGTGATTTTGGAAGGTTTCTAGGCCCTACACATTGGATGAACAATCACTGAGACCATGAAGGATTCCCAGATAGATAATGAAATGGTGTCTGGGGGTGAAAAATCTGGATTCATGGTCGATGAACGGTCACCTTTGAATGTGTATTTGGAATGTGTAAAACAATTTTTTTAAATACAATGACATCCACACTATCACAACATGATCGCTCTGGATTATTCCATTAGGTTGTCAAATAACATTAGAACATTTAAAAACCGTTATTTTTATCTTATTTTAGGTATTCTATACTTATTATTCCCCTACTTCTCCAGTCTCTCAACTTGGAGTAAATTTTGAAGTGATTTTGGGGGAATTTATCACATTAATCTTAGATCATATTGTTTTCAAAAATTATATTGAAGGTAAGTCACTCGAGATCATTCCCTCCCTTATATATTATTATCTTTATTTAGTGGAATTATAACTAGCTAGGGGTTTGGAGTAATTCAGGTTTTTAAATAAATTTATTTAATTAATTTGGTTCTAGGTTCTTAAAAATGTCAATGAGATAATGGATTTCACCTTGGTGGCATAGTTTCAGGAAATCATCGAGCTGAGACTGGTGGTTTATCTTGTATGCTAGTTTTTTAAATATCATGTATTTAGTGAGATAATATTTTAAAATTAAAATACATTTTTAATGTAAAAAATATTTCTATGAATCTATTTTGTTCAAATAAAATAGGTTTTCGTGTGTGTTTTTTGGGTAAAGAAAATGGAGATTTTTTGGGTACAGGATTGTTTTCTGAAAAATAGGGGTAATTGTGGAATTACATTGGTTTGTTTTTATTATGGTATAAAAAGATTGTATTTATAATGTATTCAAGTAAAGATTTATTTTTTAGTGAAATTTTATTAAAAATATTTGATGCTACAGTTGTATGTTGGCTGATGGGTTCTGATTTGGGTATATTTTTATTGAGGATGATGATCTATTTTCTTGAAGGATTAGACATGATTCTTGGTAAACTCACACATGGGAGTAGATATGTAAAGATCCAAAAAATAGTAACCTAGAGATAATGGTTACATTATTAAATTTTAAGTATATATAAGAAATCACATCCAAATGGATAGAATAGTTTAGTTTTCTTGGTGAACTTGATACATACTTGAATTTCAGATTATATATGAAAATTTAGAATAAGACATAGTTTTTTCTTTAAGAACGCCATTATAATCTTCAGAATATAAAAATATAATAATCATAAAACATTTCTTGATATCATGGGGAAATAAAAATATATGAAATTGGTGATATCATATACTTAGTAAGGGGATACATGCAACAAAAACTAAATAATGGATAATTAATATGACAAGAAAAAAATTATGATTTAATAATTTAATCGCAATACTCTAATAATCAAGAAATTTATCAATGGATATCATAAGAAATTAAATAATCAAAAGGAAATAAATAAAAAATTTCATAATAATAGAAATAGTAATGTCAGACATATGAAACATACCCTAAAGTCCTCATACAATACATTTTAATATACAAAAAAGGACATGTTATATGATATTTATATAAATGGGTAAGGTCACAAAAAAATCCAAATTTTTTTTGTCTAGTGATATGTACTAATGCATCGAGGGGATATAGTGAGCCCCTCCCACCACTTAATACATCAAAAAATTATTCATATTAAAGAGATGAAGCATAATAATCATATAATTTCATATTTAAACTATTATAATAAATTCTAATAGTTACCCCAATAGATAAACATTATCATAAACCATCTTGAGTAATATGGAGAATTATATTAGATTTGTACATCCCCTTTCATTTTGATCATTAAACATTCAATAAAATATCTTATATGGTATCATAATAGAATAAAATCATAAAATATAAAGATGACGATAATGTAATTTGATAAAGATTAAAATACATTAAAAATATCATTAAAAACATCATGAGGAAAATACACTTTTAACATTGAAATAACTTATTTTTAATAAGTTTCACAATTATAAAAGAAAACAGTTTATTTGAAACGAACCTTAAAAACTATTAAGGAAGTATTAAAATCATAGATTAATCATAACTTTAGTAAAATACATTCATTCCATAAATCATAAATAAAAATTCATTTCACACATTTGTAAGAAAAGTCAAAAAGAACCTAAACCATAAAAGAGATGAAAGATTCATTTTTAACCTTTTTTTAAAATTTAATCCTCGTTTAAACAATGTTTTTTAAAATTATAGGAGAATAGTAAAAACATTTCTAAAATCATTTTTAGGATACATGAATATATAAGAGTCATATTCCTTAGTGGAGACTTAATCATTATAATCTCAAATAATGATGGGATTGTGAAATAAACCCTTCAATCAGGTTTTAATTTATCTAAAATGTGTTTGAATTTAACATATAATAAATATAGATTTATTATAAATATCTTTAAAACGATAATAATATGAATCATACTGTTTATAATATTTCATCACCTATTTATTTACAACTCTTCATTAAAATCATTGTTTGAGGTGATAATATCTTGATTTTTTAAGTATGTTTTGGTTTGGTGGTTTCAACCATTATAAATTGATTATGGTTCGGTAATCTCAAAAAAATTAATAATGATGTAAATATTATATATATAAATTATATATGTATTTATATAAATCCATAAATGTTAGAGATGGAAAATTAATTACACTGATCGTGGATATTATCGGTTGTATGTTAGCATGAACATTGTTTTCACTTTTCTACAGATAGATCAAAAGGAAGTTAAATAATTATTAATATTGAAATAATATTTGTTATCTAATTTAAATCAGATATATTCATAAAATACATCAACATTACAATCTAACTAAAATTTAAATGAAAAATGAATCACATCACTTCGTGGATTTGGTATCTCACATGTACGCACGAGCGACATAGTCATTTCCTAATGGTTTAGAAGGTAAGAAGTTAGATATAATATTTTAATTAAATAAGTATAATTACTTTATAAAAATCATATATAAACATTAAACTGTTCTTAATTCCCATCCATAAAATGTGGTGAGGAAAAATGAATTGTATTGCAACATGGAGATGGTAAGTTGTATGTATACACAAGAAATAATTTCGCATCCCTTTGATGAGAAATATGATATATAATGGTTATTTATTAATCATAGAAAAATTAAAGTGTATTTAGAAAAATGATTTTACCATTTTCATGATAAATACCTTATATTTTTAAGATGAATAATAATTAGTAAAAAGAAATTGATTGGTTAAAGAGATTACATATTCTTTGGAATAAATCCATTGGATCTCCTCCTAAAGACCCTAGAGAAGGTATTTTTAGGAGACCATAATCTATAAAATATAGATAAATAAGTGGAGAAGATAGTTTTTCAACATATGGTCGAGATACAAGGCTCAAAGTTGTGTAATGAAGCAAGGGAGGAGGTTTCTTTTTTTTTGATCTTAACCACAGTAACATCTATTTTAATAAAAAAAAGTGTTAATAATGATACTATAAATGCATAGGGGACTCATAAATGGACCATGGATGATTTTTTCAACAATATTAAACTCGCATGGACAAATATAATTCTAAAAATTAATATTAAAAAAAGTATAAAAAATTATTTTTATAAAATATTATTAATGACAATTTTGACAGTATTTATTTAATTTGACTTTAAGTATATGAAGAAAAATAAAGAATTGTAATATAATTATTTAATACCACTAAAATAATTTGTATAGATCTATAAAATTAACGAGACAAATCAACTCATTCAAATTATGTAATTAATATTTTTTAATTCAATTTCCACTCTAAAATAAATAAATATTGTATTAGCATTGTACAATAATTTAAGGGAATTATATGATTTACAAATATTAAAATTAAATTTATAATATTATAATAATTCCATTATTATATATATATATATATACATTTATAATCTTTAATATAGTTATTTTTTCCCTATATGGACACAAAATATAAATTTAAAACAAAGAGACTGACATTTAATCACATTCTTTGTTCTAAATAGTATAAGGGCCATTTTCATGGTAAATTATCCCTTTAAACATTATATTTCAAGTAAAATGTGATTAGGTTATAATTAAATTCATCAAATACAAATTAATATAAAATATTATAACCTTATCACTTTTTTTAACCAAGATTAACCTAATTTTCCCTTTAATGAGCTGATAAATTTTATCTCAATTACTATTCATAGTGCATAAAAATGAAAGGGAAAATTTTACTAAATTTTAACATCCTAATATAAAATATGGAATCAGTTTTATAATATTTAATCTCTCTAAATAGATGAATTTTATTTTAAAATAAGTGTTCAAAACATGAGGAAAACATCTTTTTAGAAAAACATTGTTTTTCTTAAAAAGGTTTTTTTCTAAAAAATGATTTTATTTAAAATTAATTATTAAAATTGAGTAAAATATATTTATTTTATTATTAATAATAAAATATAACCAATTTTAATTTTAAACCATTTTAAAATAAAACTGAACTTTGTAAATTTTTTAAACAAAAATACAGTTTTCAATATAGTATATTTCATTATTCATTTAATATTGAATAATTTCAAAAAATTACAAGAATTTTACTATAATATAATTTAAATATGAAATTTTTAAAAATTATATTATATTAATAAAAAATTATAGAATTTCCACAAATTAATTTTAGTATTCTCTCATAAAAATCAATAAAAATATATTTTGATGAAAATTTATTTTGAATCATAAAAAACATTATCAAAAATTGTGTAATTATTTAGAAATAGATGATCAAGGAATTTGTATTGGTTATAATATATATATATATGTCATAATTTAGTTAATACTCTTTATACCCGCAAATTTAATGAGTATGTTATAATGGTTATATTTAAATTATAATATTTTTCAGTTCATTTGAGCTCGGTGTTGTGTGGTGTATATGCTATCCAACATAGTGTTATTTTAAAATATTAGGGTGTTATACTCCCTCCTTCAATAGATTCATCCATGCAATTTCTGAATAGTTATTGGTAATCAAAGGGTTGACATTTGAAAATACCATTTTACAAAACAAACATTGTAAAAATAATTAATAAAACTTCTTCTTAAAAACAATGAAATGGAGATATGAAGCTCACCCAAAAACTATGTTTAAAAAAGGGATAACATTGGTGGGGAGTGAAAATATGTACATAGAAAAGAAAACTAATTCACAATGATTAATATAGATTTATAGGAAACATGTTCATGAGAAATGTAATAATCATAACAATGTAAATCTATGATGAGTTAAAAGGCTATTGATTTATGAGTAAGAAAATTAAATGTATAATGTTTTTATGTCAAGATATTTTTTCAAAAGATGGTGGATTATTTTTTATCTAGATAAAGAACTAAATAAAATAAACTTACTTTATTATTTCCATGTTCTATGTACATTACCATCCGTTGTTTGTGCTTTGATTATTTTCTGTGTAATCTCTTATGCCCTGAAATAGATATTTAGGATTAATGTTTCATTCTTCAAGAAATTTGGATGAATCAAATGATCCATAAGTCATTCCTCTAGCCAATAAATATATACCAAAACTAAAATGGTTGTCATAGATTATGCAATAAGATAAATCATATTTAACTATAATCAATAACATCTAAAGTTCAACTTAATTAATTCCATACATAGTTGATATTAACACTCCTGCAAAATATTACCGACAATAAAAAAATAAAAATAGTGGTAATAAGTTCACTAAATCAATATATCATAAATATTAATGTCACATGTAAATACCTTGATCAAATATTATTATAAAACAAAATAATAACTGGAATCTCCATAAAAAATAAAAAAACAATTATTCCCAAAATAAAGTCTTAGATTATCTAATATATTCCATAAATTAAAAAAGGAAAAAAACTACATCCTGAATAAAACCATTCACCATTTTCAAGGTCAATGATACTATCCCATTTACTTCTATATCAACATCAACAACATATTAGTGTCAGCATTCCCTTTTCAATGTATTCTACCAAAATACTATCTTTCCACTAATAACTTTTCTTTTTTATTGGTACTATTCAAATTATAGTTTTAAATATTTAAAAAACTATAAAGTACAATCTTTACATGTTAATGATTCTTATAATAAGAATATATTTGATAACATATTTCTAAAACCTAATTATTGAATCAAAATACACATGATCCATAATTATTATACTTTAACTTTTGTAATAGCATAAGCTTGTCCTCCATCCCTTTCATTCTTCTGAGTTATATCTTATTATCTCTTAAACGTTCATTTTTGTATTTCCCCATATCCTTAAATTGTAATAATTAAATATTGACATATTATTTCTTTCTATGCAATCATGAGATGGGTGGTCTTTATTTATACACATTTAGAAAACTCACCTTCCTTTTAAGCAAGAACCATAGTGTTTCTTTCCAAAATTATCACATGTGGGAATTCATCTTTCTTTTACTCCATTTATCATTTTTTTAAATACATTTATTCTATTTAATTCCATAAAGGCTATAAGAATTGTGTTATTATATCACCATCCTGATATCACATGATACAATATCCTCCTATGTTAAGAATGTTTTTCAGACTAGTGATATTTGAAGGGGTGGTTTAATCTAATTAAATAAACGTTCAAGATTACTCTTTTGATTATTAATATAGTCTTCATCATGCCTTGATATCCTTATAATGTTGGTTTTGTACTCAACAACATTGTCATCTTCCTTTTGTATTAGATTCAAGAATTATCCCTTCATATCCACATGTTGTCCATGATGAAAATATTTTTCCAAGAAAACATCCTTAAAATACATCCATTCCATGCTCTTTATTTACCCCTCCTTAGTTTTTATATCAAGGACCACCATTAGTCTTCATCCCCAATGATATGATAAAATTTAAGGATAACCTTCTCCATTTAATTACTTCCCAAAGTGAGAAATATATTCTCTAAATAACTCATCTATTTATAATTTAAATTGGATTTATAGTCCCATTAAATGATGGAGATTTATGATGCATAAAGTAGCTTAAAATTGTTACACCTTATTATGGATTAGTATGATTCTACAAACAATAATGATTATTTCTCATAACCTTATACATATATCCCAATATAGTAATAATTTTTTCATCACCACCTATATATATATATATATAATTATTATCTTTCTTATGAGGGATATTTTACATGGGTTATTTTCATTCATATGGTTTCCTTTAATTCTGTTAAGTACCATATATAAAAAATGGAAAACTATATATTAGATTAATATTCCTAAAGTATAATTTCCAAACTAGTGAAACGAATAACATAAATTGACACTTTATGTATAAATAATCTTAGAATAATAATTTATATTCTATGGGAATATTCTCAAAGTCCATCATGTGGTTACATTCCCTAATCGATGTTTTTATAAATCTGATTCTAAAGGTTTCTCTTAAACATTCCCTGATATCGATTATAAAGTCCCCAACCATAGTAGAAAAAATCTAGTGGTTACTTTATTAAGATGGAACTAGATACAAGAAATCACATAAGAAATGACCAAACAGTTTAGTATTCTTGGTGAACTAGATACATAATTTAATTTCACATTATAATTGAAATTTAGAAACACATAGAATTTTCTTTTATAATTCCTTTGTACCCTTTAGAATATCCCAACATATCAATAATAAATCACTTCCTAGTATCTAAGGGAAAGAAATAAAATAAGAAATGGATGAGCTCAGATGTCTAGTAGGGGTACTCTATAGGGGAATATAAACAAGGTATGAATAATATGGAAAGAGTAAATCATGATCAAATAATTATATATATATAATCTCATAAGCTCGAAAATTATCCATGGATATCATAAAAAATTAAATAATCACATGAACATCAAAAAGAGATTTCACAATGATAGAATATATAATTTCAAATATCTGACACCTACCATCATGGACTCGTCCAAGGCATCTGAAAATAATTTCAGGGCCTTATGACATGACATCTACATAAATGGGTATGGCCTTAGTGACAAGACAAGATAGTTTATCTCAGGATACCTACTGATGCATTAAGGGGATATATTAGGCCCAAGTTGTCACATACTAATTCTATTATATTGTTCATATAAAATGTGTAAATAATAATGAAAATAAAATTTCATATTGGAACTAGTGAAATAAATGTTAATAATTACCCCAATCAATAAACATAACCATTAACCATCCAGAGTCATATAAAGAATGATTTAAAAATAGTATATATGCTATCAATATGATCATAAAATATCTAATAAAATATGGTAGATGGTATCATCAAACAATAAAATTAGTAAATAACAATATTAGACAAATTTTGTTGACATAGATGAAATTACATTAAAAATATAATTGATAAATTATTGAGAAAAATACCCTTTTCACATTGAAATCACTTATTTTTTGAAATACTAATTTTTTTAAAAAAAATAATTTGAATTGAAGATAAAATTTTAAAAATTTAAATAATACTTGAATCATATATTAGTCGTAATTGTGGTAAAATCCATTTTTGACATATAATTAAAATAATTCATTTATTTCATAATTCTATATGAAAATTCAAAAAGTACCTTATTCATAAAACCAACAGAATATTTGTTTTAAATATTTTGTAACACTATAAAATGACTAAATATTAATTTTCAAAATAATATTATAATATTAACAACGTTTTTCTAAAACATTGATAAGAAATGGAAATATTATTTATGAGACACTTGATCATAAGCAATCTTGAATAATGATGAGATTGTAAAATAAACCCTTACCTCAAGTTTGAATTCCATAAAATGTCTTCTAAACTCATGTATAAAGAATATATATTTATTATAACTCTATTACCTAACTAACATCTTATAAATAAAATCATATATAAAATTTTATCTCTTATTTGTTAGAAATTATTTGTCAAAATCACTGTTTTGGGTGATAATCGCTTAATTTTTCAGGTATGTTTTAGTTTTATAGTTTCAAAAATTATAATTTGATTATGGATGAAAAATATAATAATTTTTAATAGTGATGTAATTATTATATATATTCATCATATATGTACTTTTCGAAGTTCATAAAATTAAATTATAGAAAATGAATTACAATGTTTATGGGGACTTTATGTTGTACATAGGCATGAATGTTGTTTTCACTTTTCAACGGATGGAACAAAAGAAAGGTAAATAACAATTAAAATTTAAAAAATAATTATTATGTTGTTAAACTATATAAATTAATCAAGTAATGACTTATTACCATCCATGTAAAATAGAAATGTAAAACGAATCACGTCGCTTCATGGAGGTGGTAGTCTACACGTACGCACAAGTGACATTATCATTCCCTAATGGTTTATAAAGTAACAAGAAAGATATTTTATTATCATTAAAGAGGTATAATTATGTTATAAATATAATATAATAATATTCAAAACCATTATAATTCTCATACAATAAAAATGGTGATGAAAAATTAATTGTATTGCTACATGGAGACAGTAATTCATACACATGCATGAGTGATACTTCCACTTTTCATTTGATGTGCAAGGGGGTGGAAAATGTTGGATTCATAATCACAATAATATTTTAATATATTTAAGATATTTATTTCATAATTTTATGATAAATACCATATATTTATAATAGTTATAAGAATGAGTAAAAATAAATTGATCGGTTAAGGAGATTACCTATTCTTCTGAAGTAATTCTTTGGATCTCCTACTAAGAACCATAGAGATGGTATTTTGAAGAGGAAAAAACATCTAAAATGTTGATAAGGATGTTTATAATCTATTTTTTTAGGGTATGGTTGAAATATAATGCTCAAAATTGTGTAAATAAGTGAGGGTGGGGGTTCCCTTTTTGTAATTGAGGTCAGAGGAACCATTGGAATTAAATAAAAATAAAAAAATTATATGACTACTCTAGAGAAAAATGTTTCAAAATGGACATGAATTTAAATAAAACACGTATATGATTGAAATAAAATAATAAAATTAAATTTTTAAAAGTTCTAATATAATTTTAATACCCATCTCTATTATTAACCCCTTGGTTAATTATTTTTTACCTAAACTACGATAACCACTTTTTTAATCTTAAAGGGTCAATAATTTTAATATAAATGGAAATGTGACACGTTAATTGGTTATGGATTATTTTGTTAACTATAATACATTCACATGGATGAACATAATATTTATATGAATTTTAAAAAATGTAATAAAATATTTTTTTTTGATAAAACATGCTTAATATTTATTTTGACATTATTCGTTTAATTTTACTTTAAATATATTAATAAAAAGGGATAATTAAAGTATATTAATTTAAAACCTATATAATATTTAATATAGATCTATAAAATTAATGGTACCTATTAACCCATTAAAATTATATGACATTTAATATTTTTAAACGCATTTATTTTAATTTTCGGTTAACTAAATTGATATTGTATTAGCGTTACACAAAAATTCGAAGTAATTTTTAAATTTCAAAAAAATTAAAATAAATTTATAACCTGAGAATAATATATTAATAAAAATTTTGAAATTTAATTTAATTCATATATTTTATTTTTCCATATGTGGACACATAATAGATATTTAAATCTAAGAGATTGACATGTTGTAACATTCTTTATTTTAAATATTATAAGGGCCATTTTCATTTGGAAGTATCCCATAAACCATTAAATTTAGAGCCTTTAATTATTAGGTAAGAATTAAATTCATCCAGTAAAATTTAATATGAAATATTATGAACTTTTCACTATGTTTTACCCAAGATTATTCTGATTTACCCTTTACCGAGGTGGTAAATGTTACCGCAATTACAATTCATAATGCCTCAAAATTAAAGTGATCTATATGCTAAATATTAGAATATTATTATATATATTTAATAAATTTTATGAAATTAAATATCTATAAATTAATGAAATTAATTTTAAATAAATTGTTCAACATGCGATGAATCTATTTTTTAAAAAGTTATTATTTTTCTTAAAAATACTTTTTTCGTATACTTTTTTACTCTAAATTAAATTATGAAATTGACTACAATGTAAAATTTTGATTATTAATAATATAATATAACTAATTTATCTTCTAAACCCTTTAAAATTAAAATATAAATTTTTAATTTCTTGAAAAAATTCAGTTTTCAATAAAATGTATTATTTTAAACAAATCATTGAAAAATTAAACTTTTTAAAAAAAATTAAAAAAAATCACCATAATATAAATTTGATATACTGATTTAAAAAATAATATTATTTAAATAAATTAAAATTTATATAATTTTATAAAAACAATTATAAAAGTTTCAAACAAATATCAATAAAAATCATTTTTGAATAATACATATATCTGAAGCATAAAAAAACATTACTAAAAATGGAGTACTTATTTAATAATAATTAATAAATTAATTTGTATTGATTATACCCTTTATAGATATACATATAGGAATATCATGATTTTTTTAATACTATTCATACATGACTATTTAACGTCTTGGTTATAGTATTCATATTTGAATAATAATATTTTGGGATTCATTTAAGCTCTATGTAGTATGAGGTGTACGCTTTCAAACATAGTTCTCTTTTAAAATCACAGGGTGTTACATGAGTCCTTTTATGCAAAGATAATGTGAGGTGGTGGAAACACCCACTTAGGTGTGGGTAGATTTTGGGTATTAACAAGGTTAGGTTGGGGCTATTAGTTCCTCTCACTAGTAGGTGATATATAATTATTTTTTAGTACTCATGGTATAAGGATACCAGTTGTTTTCGTTGAGGAAAAATTGTGTGGTGTTTTATTGAATTTATGTTTTTAGAGTTTTTGGGTTATATTTCTACTTAAGATCTTGGAAATTATTTTTGTTTCTTATGTTTTTTATCATCATTGTTTTATAAAATGTCTTGAGTTGGTCATGTTTTATAAAACATATTGAATAATGATGGCTTTTTCATGTACATGGGGTTACTAGAGAGATCTTTGGATATCTTGTTAGGTCTAGTACCCACGTTATATTCTCCCATCTTGGGTTATGGGTATATAGGATATTGTAGGATATACTTAAAGACAATACATTCATATTTTTAGTTGTACTTTATATCCATAAAGGAGGATTTCCATATGATATGGTAACTCAAAGAGTCGTTGTATCATGAAGGAGGGGTTTGTGCTCCACTTTCAGGGGGTCACATATATACATAATGACTTATATTATAATAGGTTTATTTTTTATGCATTTTGAGTTTTGTAAAAAAAAATTAGTTTCAAAGAATTTTTTATCATGCATTTTATGTGATCATGCTCATGTATTATTTTATGTTGTTTCATTTTCAACATGTTAGTAATATTTGTGATATGGATACCTCATCTTGGAATTCCAAGAGACTCATGGGATGATGGGTTGGGTTTTAATGAGTGTTAATAATCCCCAAAACCTGAGATTTAATTTCCAATATTTACTGATTATTGGGATATAACTAAAGCCTAGTAAAATTATGACTTGACTCATGTGAAGTTGAGAGGTAACATTTGATATTAGGGTGTTTCATTTTTTTGAAAAATTAATTATAGTTTCATTATCAAAATAGGTAAATATAAAAAAAATTATAATTTCAAAATATAATTACAAATGTTATTTCAGAAAAATTGTTATATACATGTCTATGTCATAATTTGTTTGTACTGTGTTATGAAGAAATTTAAATTTCAATCCCCATCATGGGTAGTTTAGTGGAAAGGGCTAGGTGCTTAGCCTTAGAGGTTGGGTGTTTGACTAGCATGAATTTCACTTCAGCTTCATAAATTTTCACCTGGATGATGTAAGTGATTTTATAGTCTAGGGAAGTGTGGGGAGGAATGTTTTTTCAAGTTCAAAAACAAACCTATGGATTTTACTTGGTGTTTTATACCACACCAAAATTTGGGGGAGATATTCACTAAAATGTTTTATGATTATGTGGGCTATTTGTGTTTCTATTAATTTTTTTGAAGGAATATAAAAATTATTTATATTTGAGGGTGTAACAAATGACTTTATATTTGAGGGTGGATTGAAGATCATACACTTTATTATTAACAGAGAGAACCCAAGAGTGTCGGCTCAGGATAATCTTTTCTTATGATGCTTGGATGATTAATATTTACTTGTAGTACCTAAAAATCCCATACTTAAATAGAATTAATTTATGGATATTAAAAATTCTCTTTAATGGTTTAAATATATTTTAATGGTTGTATTAAGAATCTTCATTGGGAGACAACTTATTGATGGTTTAAATATTGTCATAAAAGGCTCTCCAATGGGAGGCCAAAATATTGAAACATTTTACTATAGTAACAAAAATAATAAGAGATAATCTAAATATGTTTTGATATTTGAACCTAAAAACACATAGTTTCCAATTTATATGTGTACATAGTGATGTATTTCTATTATATTACACATCAAAATACATTTTTTTCAAATATAGGAATACCAACTTAGGTTGATATTTTATCACAAAATTTACTCTACTAATATCAATAACAATATTCTATTAAATTATATTCCTCAAATGAAGAATATAATTGGTTTTAATTAGTAGAATCTTTGATATAACTTATAATTTTCATTACTTATATAATATTATCTTCTTTAGAAGAACAATAATATATGAAAACCAAAATGGTTTTTCTAAAACATCATATTATCATTTTATAAAATATAACATCTTCCACCTTTCTTGTTTAATCTCTTTGTATTCATGTCCCCATATCAAAAGATGTATATTTTTTCTTGTTTTCCTATACTATAAATTTTTTAATACTTTTATTAATACTTTTTTTATAAATTTATTTACCAATTTTATGTTGAATTAATTGAATATTAATAATATATATTATGAAAAATCCAAAATTTAAAATGAATATTTTTTATTAATTTTGGTTTCTAAATTAAATATGTAAATAATTAATTCATTTAAATAGTTTTGTTTTTAACGATACTAAAAAACAATTTATTGGCATATTTATCTGGTAAGTTGATTCCTTCACTTGGTTTTATTAAAAATATAAAATCAACTATAATGGAATTTTATAATTAATAATTATTTACTTAAGTAGTTCTATTAAATACCCTTCATAGTATTCAAGATTATTTTTACACAAAAGGTTTTTTCTTAAAACTACATAACTTTAATAAATAATTTTATTTTATATAATTATGGGAATTAAATCATTGTAATCTAATTTTTAGAAAGTATGATACATTATTTAATAGTTACAAAATTATAATATATAATTCTTGAA
Organism: Viscum album; assembly: GCA_963277665.1. NCBI lineage: Eukaryota > Viridiplantae > Streptophyta > Magnoliopsida > Santalales > Viscaceae > Viscum > Viscum album. The sequence continues at coordinate 587,284,871 of OY728130.1, forward strand.
ATTTATTTCATATGACTTTTATGTGAAAAATGTGATCAAATAAATTGTTTAATATCTTTTTTACACTAAAATAATATCACAAATTTTGACGTTACCTAATATTTCGTTTAATTTATAAATGATTGTTATCATATTCTATGTACATGTTTTGTTACTCTGTAAATTTCCTTTTAAAACATCAAATAAAATGTTCTACAAGAAAATTACATTATGAAATATTTATTATTTTTACTTTAAAATGTTATTCCATATATGTTCTATGCCTTATTATCATAAGTTTTTTATTAATATTTCATAGTGTAGTGTTAATAAATGTAAAATAGTCATTGAAATAACATTATAATCAAAGTGAATAATGTTTGCTTCACTCAAATTATTTTCTCAATTATGTAATTAGAATTTAAATTTCACATATCTTAAAGAATAATTTCGTAAAATATATATTATTTACATGTATAAATAATTAATTACAAATGAAATATTAATTTACATATATTAATAAAGATAAATGTAACCACTAATAACAAAAGAAATGTATTTAGTTCTATATAAGTTATTTTTTCAGGATTTATATTATTTTATATAAAAACAAATTTATAAATTTCATAATTTTAATATGAAAAAATGAAATTCGTTTTTTGAATAATAATATCTAAATTTGTTGTGGGTAATTTTTTATATTTTTTTGAAAAAGATGACTTTTCATTAATAGTAAAAATTCTAGTTATCATGAATTCTATACCTTTTATGAAATTATTATGATATAAATGTGACATAATAATTTATAAACACTTTTAATTTACTTAAAATGAAACTATGGAGTAAAATAATGCATTCAAAAATAATAATTTCAATTTATAAAATAATATTTTAAATTCTGAATCCTAAATTTAATCTTATTCTAATAAAAATAATTTTTTTAATTTTTTATATTTAATTAAATTTTTATAAAATTCCATTTGGTTTTATTTTTTTAATGTCAAATAACACTCTTTGGTTTAATTAGAAACCTATATATTTTATAGAGGTTATCATTTTTCCTAGTCTTTAGCCTAAATGATAAAATAGTCAATATTTTATTCTAAAATACATATCTCTCTAGAAACCTATAGAGCTTATTGAACCATTTTATAGTATCTATTGGCTTTTACCGTTTCATTAAACCTATGTTTGAATACTGAACCAAACTACCTCAAAATGTGTGACGTAATTAAAATCAAACTAATAAAAAGAAAATTAATTATAATAGGGGAATTAAATGGAATAATAATGATGGAATAAACATGAAAATGGTTCTGAATCATGTAAATAATTAATCTAATTTTATTATCCAATATGGTATGGGACATACTATGTGAGTTAGTGCAGTAGTTAAGGGTACATTTCCCACTCTTAACCACAATTTTTCATTTTTATGATATATTATATATCACCCATTATATCCCTCTTCATCTTTTTACCTTTATAATATGACTACCTTATATCATTTATTCATTATCATTCTTCTTCTTCTTTGGAATATGCATACCATTATGTTTTCATTTTTATTATCCCGTAAACTCAACCGATTCAATGTTTATATGAGATAATTTTCAAATTACTACCTTCCACTCTAAGTTTCTTCAATTTTGATTCTATATATTTTAATGGATTTATTATTAGGAGATTTATTATTAAAATAATGTTTAATAGTCTGTTTAATATTTTTTGAAAATGGTTTTTTAATGTCACACACTTCACTATTTTATTATGAAAACATCATCAAAAGTTATGAAAATAATTATCAAGATTTTTTTCCATATTTTATTTAAAATTGTATTTTCACAAAACATTATTTATATGAAATTCTTAATTTATTATTCATTTTTATTTTAAAATGATCTCATATTTCTGAATTTCATTAAAATTGATGAATAGATTAATTAATTCAATGTTCCATAAAAACTAAGAAATTGTTTTCATAAATCATTTTCAATTTTTAACCTCCCATTAAAGGATACATTATCTATTCTATGAATCATATACCTTTCTATAAATTGAATATTTCTTATGTTGTATTTAAATTATTAGTATTTTTCTCATAAGTGGATGTTATTTCAAAATAATCATCTGATTCATTATCTAAGTTATTATGTATATGTAGTATAGTGTAAATATAATAACCATACTAAAATTTATTTATCATTGAATTTGTATTAAATTTTCATAAATTATTCATAAACATAACCATTCTTTCGATTCATTTCCATTGTGAAACCATTAACCCCCTAATTTGATTTATATCTAATCTCATAGATACCATTGCATTTGATTGATTACAGAAATTGTTGAGTAGGTTATAAACCCTTTATTTTATATGGTATAAATACATTACACGTCATTATATTAGTTTAATTATATTTACCTATATATCTACTTTATTCCTTTAGATGACCATTTAATTCCATATACTAATAATTTTATTTTTTATGGATTTATGATTTCCTTTTCACTCATGTGGAACACATATGTATTAATATATAATTATGATGAAGATTGGGTATAGAGTTATATATCCATCCAATGCATTCGGTAATAGTTTATATCTCATGATATAATGATTATAAAACCTTAATAGAGAAACTTATCCTACGCTAATGACGCCTTAGTGTTAATCCTGACCTTTATTTATGACACCTTGGTAGTGATCCTTTGACTATGTTTATGATGCCTCCTCAATGAACCTTCAGCTTTTCATATGATTCCATGGTTGTGAGCCTCAACCAAGGATTATAATGTATTTGAAGTAAACATTATCCTATTATGGTATTTTATGTGGTAATTTTTGTTCCACATTCCTATACTATGTTCCTATGATTTATGATTTTTATCTTATAATTTCATGTCCATATTCCATGTTATATTTTTTTTTATTTTAGAATCACCCTTTTATAGATTTTATACCATAAAAATAGTTATATTTTCATGAACTTGTTCCTTTAATAATTTAATTTCTCTAATGATAATGTATCTCACATTTTTATTGTCACTTTTTGAATTATATATGTATAACTCATTTTTTTACCCCTTACCAGACATTTGAGATCACTCCTTTCATGTGTTTCCTAATTTTCCCAAGTGGTCATAGGTGAAAAATATATTTTGATTGGTTAAGAGATGATTTTTGATGAAGTATCGATTATTATTTATAGGTTTATGATGTAATATGTACCTAGTTCAGAAAGACACAGAACTTTTGATTTTAGAAGTTTTTTATAATTATTTTTATTTATAATAATTTTATATGTTTATCACAAATCTAGAAGTGTGGGTTTGTTGGGTGCTTCAGTTCCTATCAATGTAGAGATTAGTTATTTTTTAGAATAACAATTTACAAATTTTTTTTATAGATCCTTAGATAGATAACCATTTAGACTACAGTACTAAGGGTAACTATAAATAATTTGACCATATAACTTTAACATCACCCATACAATTATATTAAGTCGTATTATTACCTTAACATGGTTAATGATTGAGATAACATTAGGTATTATTTTTTTAGTTTATGAAAATTATAGGAAACATTAATAAGTGTTTATCAATATGTGAAATTACGAAGACACAATTTCTTCAAGGGGTTGAAAAGTAACATCTAATTTTTTTTGAATAATATTTATGGATTTTTTTATTAAATTAAAAATATAAATATTAAATTAATTTTTATTACTTTTGTTATTAATTATATTAACTCATAATTTATATATATATTTATCACTTAATTTTATTCATTTAAATACATTTCATTAAAATATTAGTTTTAGAATAAAGTAAATTTAGTAATAATAATTAATTATTAAAATGTTTTTATTAAATCCCTTTTAATGTATATATGATTATTTTTACACATATAGTTTAATTTTATGACTAATTTATTTTTAATAATATTTTTTATTTTCAACCCATCATGGAAATTAATTCATTTTAATATATTTGTATATAAAGTATGACACATGTCATAAAATTATAAAATAAAACCTTTGAAATTAATGTCCGATGAAATTTAATGTGAAAATTGTGATAAAATAAATGGTTAAATATCATTTTTAGACTAAAATATTATCATGAATTTATAATTTGAAAAATATTTCATTTAACTTCTAAATGATTGTTTTAATATTCAATGTATATGTATTATTTCTCTAAAAATTTACATTTAAAACATCAAGTAACATGGTTTATAGTAAAATAACATTGTGAAGTATTTATTATTTTTATTTGAAAATACAATTCCATATATGTCTATTGTATTATTATAATTAAATGATTATTAAATTTTGATAATTAATTATAGAGTATTGTAATGTGGATATAGATAAATCATTGTAATCATAGTGTATATTCTTTTTAAACAAAAAAATTTATCAATTATATATTTAAAAGATAAATTCTGCTTAATTAGATGAATAATTTCATAGAGTATGTATGTTTTACATGTAGAAATAACTTATTATAAATCATGTAATAATTAATATATAATAAAATATATATAAATATTACTACATACAATGAATAAATTAGTTTTAATTATAAATAAAGTGTTTCTTAATGTATTATATGATTTTATTTAAATGTTTAATTTCTAAATTTTTGAATTCCATTTTGATAAATTGGATTTTCTTGGAATTATCATGGTGAAATTATTAGGATAATTTTTTTGATTTTTTTTTAAGTTTTATTTGTAGTGAATATTTTAAAACATAGACTTTATGAACCCCTTAAAATTTAAAACATCATCATGTTATCAATGTGAATTAAAATTATATAAATCATTTTTTAGGAGATTAAATTTATTTCAGGAGTAAAATATTTTATTTAGAAATATTATATTGAATTTATAAACCTATATTTATAATTTTAAAGAACTAGTTATATTTTAGTCTAAAAAATAATTTTGGATTATTACCTTTAATTAATTATTTCTAATATTTAATTCATTTTTTTTATTTGAATGTAAAATAACATTGTTTTTAAATCATAAACCAATAAATGTTTTGAGAATCATTATTTTTTAATGTATTTGGATAAATGATAAAATATTAAATACATTATTCTAAATTACTCTTCCACTTATAAATACAAACAAACTATATTCTCCCCTTTCTCATCACTTCAAACATTAATTTCTTTACCAAATTTCTCCATAAATACCACCCCATACACCCCATAAAACATATCTAATCCCCTTTTATTTTCAAAATACCCATCATTGAGGTTATAGGATCAATAAAAAAGAGGATAATCAAATAAGGTTTGGTTTCAATGCATCTTTCTCATTTTTTATCTATAATTATTTTCCTTAACTATATTTTAACCCACGACTTATTTTTCAACCATGATTCCATTTTCCTAATATTTAGAACCATTTGATACATAAATTGTGTGATATCACCTATTAATAATCATGAAATTTTTTTTAAAGGTGGTTCCTCAGTCAAAGACCAGGGCCCAATTTATTAATCAAAAGAAAGGGAGATACAAAATCTTGAAAGATGGAATCTTTTTACAATCATTATTATAAAGAGGGAGTGAGTCTTCAGGAAAATCATCCAACCAGGTAGTGACCTGATTGACTCCCTTGTTGGCCAGACTATCAGCAACCATGTTCACTTCATGGAACACATGTGTGGAAATGTATTTGAGATCCATGAGTGAAGTAAGACATTTCATCCATCAAGAGGTAAGCGTCCATGCAACCAAATATGTTACAAATGTCATCCCAAAGAGCTGCAGCTGTAGCACAAGACAAGAACAGATGATTAGCATCCTCGTGGTGTTGGTTGCACATATGACATCTAGAGAAAAGAGAAATCCCAAAAGCTTGAATACACACATCAGTGGGGACTCCATCATGCGCAACTTTCCAAATGAGAGTGAGGCGTGAGGGCTTGATCCAACGTTTGTTAAAAGATTTCAACCAAGAAAAGTTAGAAACAGAAGCAGTAAAAAAATTTATAGAAACTTTTAGAATCAAGGACTCCATTAAAAGTAGGTTCCCAGATAAGGAAATCATCAGCGTCAGAAAAAGAATATTTGTCAATAACGTGACTGATGTGGTCCGTAAGGGTGATGTCATGAGAGTTGACAACCTCTCTTATAGTGGAGTTGGTGTTCTCAGGAATAGTGGTGGATGTTAGCATTTAGATTAAAGGGACACCAGTCCAGTTTTCCATCCAGAAATTCATAGAGGAATCCTCACTAACCATCCATCTAGAGTTGTTCATGATTTTGAAAAAAGAGTGTCTAATGGAAGGCCAAATGGAAGAATTGATGTAGCCCAGGTTACCATTTCTAAGATTTGTAAAAAATCTTTTCTTAAGAAAGGCCAAGGAGTCATAGTTGCTGTGAATCAGATTCCAAGTCATTCTAGGTTGCAGAGATTCATTAAAAAGATTAAGATTCTTAATACCAAGACCACCCTTATTGAGAGGTTTACAACATGTGGTCCAAGGTATGGTGACAAACTTTCTTTCAATTGTACTACCAGTCCAAACAAATTTTTTTCTGTAAACATTGATTTTTTTGAGAAGGCTGGAGGTCCAATTATAAACCATCATCGAGTAAACCATCTTGGAAACAATTGTAGACTTAACAAAACAGACTCTGCTAGCCATAGAAAGAGATTTACCCTTCCAAGAAGATAATTGGTTGATAATTTGATCAACAGTGCTATGAAAATAGCTAGATTTAGGTCTCCCAGAAAAGATAGGAACACCCAAGTAGGTGAAGGGGAAAGATCCTTCTTTGATTCCTAAATAATCAATGATATTACTTTTTCTATTTGGGGAAATGTTTTTCCCAAAGAAAACAAAGTATTTATTCCAACTGATCGCTTGTCCCGAAATATCTTCATAATGGGCCAGAGTACTTTTGAGGTTTCGAATGTTCCTTTTATCACCCTTTAAGAATAAAATATTATCATCGGCATATAAGAGATGGGTAGGAACATTTAAATTTATAGAATTAATTTTGTTTTCATTAAAAAGGCTCGTAAGGAGTCTACTTAAGTAATCCTCAGCAATAGAAAAAAGAATGGCAGAGAGAGGGTCACCTTGCCTAACCCCCTTGGATCATTTGAAATAGCCTTTATGATACCCATTGACCAGCACAGATTTGGATGAAGAGTCAATTAAGGTACGGATCATGGTATAAAAAGAGTCATTAAACCCAAATCTTTTAAGAACCTTTAAAATAAAATTCCAGTCCATGGTGTCAAAAGCTTTCCCGATATCAAGCTTAATGGCCACATTGCCTCCTCTAGTGACTTTTTTCATCATATTAGTACATTCCGAGGCAAGGTAGATACAATCTTGAATAGTTCTTCCTTCGATAAAACCAAATTGATTCCAAGAAAAAAATTTGTTGGTAATGGAGGTGAGTCTGTTAGCAAGAAGCTTAGTGATAACTTTATAGAGAGTGTTGTTGAGAGCAATAGGGCGGAAAAGGTGAATCTCAGCAGCATTGTCCACTTTAGGAATAAGAGTATGAAATTGTGCATTTATCCCATGAAAAAGAAGACCATTTGAGAAAAATGAATTAACCATATTGCAAACATCAACATGGATGAGATCCCAGTATTGCTGGAAAAAAAACCATTGTTGAATCCATCATAACCCGGGGCACTATCAGGGTTGAGACTGAAAACAGTGGATCTAATTTCATGGTCCATATGAATGCTTAAGAGATTCTCATTGTCCTCAGTAGTGACCATGTTAGGAATGATGTCAGGAAGAAGATCCTTACTCACCGCTGGTCCATTAAACAGATTGTGGTAGTATCCAACCACATGATTAGAAATGACATCCTCAGTGTCAAGGAGAGTGTCATCCACCCTGAGAAAGGTAAGGGGCCTAAAGATATTCCTGATTCTTTGAATAGAATTGTAGAATTTAGTATTTCTATCACCATCTGATAGCCATTTGGTTTTAAAGATTTGTTTTTCATGTTATCTTTGAGATTCAGAAGAGAATTAAGCTTTAGAGAAATGGTAATTTCATCTTGAGAGTCAAGAGAAAAATTAGAGTAGTTATTTGAACTCTGAACATGACTGAGGTCACTCTCCAAAGAGGATATGTCTGTGTCTATCTGTTTTGTTTTAGAGAAACGCCAACTCTTGAGTTGTTGTTTTAGAATTTTAAATTTAGCAATGCAAGAAAAAGGATCATTTTGGTGCCACGTGCCATCCCATAAATCATTAATCATGTTAGAAAATTCTGGGATCGCAGCCCAAGAATTGTTAAATTTAAAGGGGAGGGGTGATTTTGAACCCTTAGAAAAAAAAGCTTACAAGAACATGATGATGATCAGAGTTGATCTTGGGTAAGGTAATACTGGAAACAGATTCCAACTTATCAAGGGCAACAATATTAGTGAAGGATCTGTCAAGTTTTCTAGCCACTATCCTATTGAGGAACTTCCTATACCAAGTATACTTAGCACTAGTAAGGTTGATTTCAATAATATTACAATGATCAATAGAATCTTTGAATTCTCTAGTTGAGATGGGAGAGTGTGATCGACTAATATTTTCGCTTGGGAGAAGAATGGCGTTAAAATCACCGATCACCAGCCAGGGATCCTGTATAGAAATAGAGAGGGAAAAGAGGTCATTCCAGAGGGGTCTACGATCTTGATATCTATTTTTAGAATATATCATAGTGCAAATCGTATGAATACTAGCAAATGAAAAATAAAAAGTAAACATTTGGCCAGAAGATTTAACAACATTAACAGATTTCAAAGATGAATGATAAAATGTCCAGAGAGATTCAATAGTAGAACCATCGTTGAAAGCACCAAGGAAATTATAACCAAAAGAGAACAAGTGCAAGAATTTTGAAGAAAAATTAATTTTTAGTTCAGTAATGGAAAATAGTTTTGGTTTGTGAGTAAGAATAAATCTTCTAAGGACAATAAAAGTATCAGAGTTAGCTAAACCCTGACAATTCCAAAATAAACAATTCACTTGAACCTGCGTTTGGAGCTAGAGCTCCCTTTTTTTGCTCCACCCGAGCACTTATTCCTTGCTGACCTTCTAGGTCTGTGAGAGGATGATGAGCTGGGTTGTTTACCCTACTCATTCTTAGAGGATACAATAGATACATTAGAATTGGATTTAGTATCAGCATCAGGATTTTTATCCAAATGGGTTATAGGCCTAATCGGGGTCGTAAGGCAATTTTTTGGAGCCAAAACAGGTGCGAGAGCATCAGCGGTGTTTGCGGAGACAGTCACAGTGGCCAAAGGAGCCACTACCACTACCTGGTCATTGGAGCCTGTCACCTTCTAAATGATAACTACTTGCACATGATCTGAAGAATTATTTATTATTTTGTTGGAATTAATGTCCAAATGAAAATGCATATTCGTCTCCTTTGAACAAGATACCGATTGATCAGATTGGTCTTTTGGACCATTTAATTGATCCACAACCTTGGTACTGGGGTGTGAACCCACTGTCTTTGTAAGAGCCTTGTAAGCATGGAAAATGGGAGCTGATGGGGTACCTGCAACCGCATTGTTGATCTGCATACCTGCAACCTCATGCACGACCTCATCAGTTTTAGTCTGAAGATCATTACCCAAAAATTCATGATGGCAGTCACCCCGAAGCTGTACAAGAATGTTTTGGACCATTAGTTCAATCTCATCCCTTAGGAAGAGATCAATGTTTGAAACCCCAGGAACATCCACCTTCTTCTTGGCATGGAGATCATCTATCGCAGAGGGGTGTTGACAGTCCACCCTCGGAGGTTGCATATCAGCCACAGCCCTATCCGAGTCAAGAGGTTTCTCATTTGGGACCGCCAGAACAGCGATGTCTTGGCCACTGGTCAAAGCCCGGGCAACAGCACTCTGGTCATCGCCTAAGGGGAAGCAGCCAGTGTCTAGGTCATCAATCGAGCCCTGAGGCTGCACAAGGGTATCATGTGCCAAGGACTCAATCTCGGCCATAATCACTGCATCAACATCTTCGTTCACTTCTTCCTCGTCCAGGTCGGACCACTTAATACCAGAGTACTCCCCCACATGCGGAACTTTATTTACCCATTTTTCTGCCTTTTTCATGGTGTTTTCTTGCAGTCCAGAGGCAATGGGTTGATCCCTTCTATTTCTTCTAACTTTAGTCCACCCATCTTCTGTAGGATGATCATCCCGAGACCTCGACTAGCTCTTCATCACTCGGTAATTCATGAGGGAGTGACCAACAATACTGCAGATATCACAGAAAGGTGGGAGTCGTTCATACTCCAGACGAACCTCCAATTTTTATTCATTCACGTTAAAAGAAATTGAGTCCATAAGCTTACTCCTTAGGTCGACTTCCACCATCACCCTTGCATACAAACTGTGCTCAGCATTGATCGTCTGTTGGTCGATCTTTAGAGGGGTTCCGATGCAAGAGGCGATATCATTTGGAATTTTTGGGTGCCAAAAGAAGAAGGTCAAACCATGTAAACGCACCCAGATTTTGGCCGTTGTGTTTCTGTGAGTGTGAGGATTGAACGAGACATCAAATTATGAGAGACGAAGAAGCCCCGGTTTCAGATGGATGTTTCCGATGTTCCATACTCGGTCAAGCTCCTCCTACGAGCTTAAGAGAATATGGAAATATCCACGCCCAATCATGACAAGGTTCCAGTCGTTGAAGCCCCATACGTGTGAGATCCTCGGTTTTCGTTCCATGGATGGCCATGGCTTATCACCTTTTAGATAAGCAATGTGACCCAGCATAGAGAACTTATAGATTTGTGAATATTGCTTCAACACTTCTGGATCTGCCTCCACCGTGAGTCGCCCATCATCCAGTTTCTTGTAGAAGGCTGACTTCCTCGAGGTGGCGGAGCACAGGTTCGTGCCTTTTAGTGCATCAAGGAATGAAATTGGTTTAGGTTTTGCCTTCGTAAGAAATTCTTCCTTCTGTGCATCGCTTTCAATACTTATTTTCGATTATATTTATTTTAACACATTTTAACATCATTTTAATAAAAATACATGATTTTATTTTTATTTTATTATCATTATTTATCAATAAATTATGATATATATATTCCATTTACATACATTAAAACCATTACAGAATCCATAACCACATCGAATCCATGGATTAAAAAAAACCACATCATTTCATTTAAATTATAATCTTACTATTTTTCTTAAATAAGTAATCTTTAAAAGTAACACTAAAAATTTAGTTTAATTATAAGATAATTTTTCTATAAATCTCAAAAATTTATTGGGTTTTCCCCTATTTTAATCGCTATTTGAAAACATCTCTCACCAATGGTGATTTTACGCTACTCATGTTAATGATGTTGTTTTCTTAATTATATGTACTTCATGAATTTTTCTCAAAATTGATCTCATTTATAAATAAAAAATTAATATTTAATTAATTTATTTTTTATAAATTTTTATGGTAAAATATTCATGATAATGATGACATTAAAAGTAACCCCTAATATTCATTTTAATGATAAAATACTAGCTTATCTAGATAGATTCATCGAATTTTTAACTTCATATTGATCTATTGTACTCCACGAATTATTTAATGATATGAACTGTATATGTTTAAAAATGGACCCAAACACCCTAAGAGCTAGGGTTATTAGGGGGTATAATTTTTCTTCACTTAAGTGACCTTTCTCCTTGGCAGTCAAGAGTAATAAGAAACATGTAACCTTCACACAAGAGCACAGTATCTGAATCCAGAAATATAAATTAAAGGAAATAGTGTTTATGACGTCCCAACATGAAACCACTCATAAATAACCTAATATAATGGTCACATGGCCTCACACATGCCTACTCAAACACCAGAGACTTTTGACTAGAAGCGAGGGTCTAAGATTATAGAGTTGGGATATTATAACCTCTATCATAGCATTCATAAGGGTGAAATAATAATGAAAACATGATGAACAAAATTGAATCAATATGGCTGTTGAAAATTATAAAACATCAATATAATAATAAATAGACCTAAAAATAACCATTATCATATAAAAATGATGAACTCGTGATGATAAACTAAAATGGGGAGTAAAGGGTAACATGGTATCATGTATTAACAATACATTCTATACAAAAATATACAAAATACTAAAAGTTAAAATCAAATAGAATCATAAGAACTTTCTCATTCATCTTCACTCACACCCCATCCGAGTACAAAAAGTAAAATGTCTATATTTGGACGATTCCTCATATCCCAACCTACATCCATGAAGTCTGTTCGGGTACTAATCGGTGGCCTAAACTGGGTGTGAGTAAAATTTAGGACATGAACAACAACATATGTAACAATCAAACTAGTTAATATAAAATTATCTATGTATAGGTATAATGAAAAATGTAATCTGTTAATAAAATAAAAATAAACTGGCCTTGGTTCCTATAGGATACCCATCCAACCATACCTACTTCTGACTAATATAGAATGTGTTAGATCATATTAAATTATATCTATATATAAACATTAAATAGTATGGTACTTAAGGTATATAACTAAGGTGTCTATTTATAATAATCATATAAACAAACTATGAAGATCTATGGAATTATATACATATTAGTCGAAGCAACATACATCGATCATACATTGTATTTGGATAAATAGGTGGGGTGAGTGAATCATGGGATGGACCTTCAACATTGAAATTCAATAAAAATTCTAATTAATCCCTATGAACAAGTCTCTGATAGCCTTATTATAGACTTGAATAGAGTCCAAGGAGATAATCCAAGGTGGTCATTATCCTCAGATATCAAACCGAATCCAAGGATATTATCAAGTAAAATATAATTTTTGTGGAAAGTAATAGATTATTCCATGGGACCATGTCTATTTAGTCAAGACTGTAAGATAATGATTAAATCTAAAGAGGGGTATAACTATTTTAAATCGCATCAATGAATTGGCTATCATCCTCTGGGTAGTCAAGAAAAACACAGATCAGGAATCCAATACTTTCCTAAGTTAGGAAACTGTATTACTCTAATAAAAGGTTATAATAAATTCAAAATCATACTTATAATTTATCTAGTTCCATATGATACATTTATACCCTTCCACATTTTATTCAATCCTAATAATTCTTGTCCATAACTCAAAATTTATCAGGGTAAAAGTAGAATGTTCTTACCATTCAATTTTTTATTTATTATCTAACCATTTAAATTTAGTCCATTTTTTCATTCTAATCATAATTAACAAACAAAACCCTCCTTATGATGTGGTATGGTCATAAGGGCATGGTAAAAATTTTAATTAAAATGAACAACACAACCTAAGGGGTGTTTCATGTTGAGTTTCTTAACCGGAAACAATGTTAATGGTCCATGGGAGTATCTTAGTCAGGGTATAAATAATTTAACTAGGTGTTATACATTTTAAAGGAAATAAATAGAATATTTCGTGTGAAACACAATGATTCAAGAGATAAACAACTATACCTTTAGGTAAATGTACTAAATCACACACCTTATTCGAGAATATGATTCATCATCCAGTATTTGCTTCTGAGTAAAAATAGAATGAGAGAAAAATGAAACCTCACAACCACCATATCAATAGGTTATGTAATATCATATAAGGATAAAATCAAATAAAAAATGAGAAAAAAAGAATATATGTAAAAGGAATCTATGAACTACCATGGTTGATCCAACATGATGAATATCGTCAAATCTGAGATAGCATGAGATAGTTACATCAAATACTATATGGAGGATAAGGAGATTAGAGAGGGGATATTTCACATGAAATGAAGTAAGATAATGGGGAAAATTAGATTTAAGAGGGAGAGGGGAATAATGATCATTTCCTACTTTTTAAAGGGGTCCATGGTTTGGCCACACATTTGGCCAAGCCAGGTGACAGAAATGATAAATCACATTATAGGAGGCACATGGCCTTAAAAAATTAAAACTAAGGTTAGCTAACTGTCTGAAGACCTTATGGCACCATTTTCCAAATTTTCTACCCCTTATATGGTTAGCTACATGGATACGAAAAATCGTGTGATTCCCATTCAACATGAACCAGAAAAAAATTACTGGTTTTTCATGCCCTTATGGCCTATGTAACATGGTTTTCCAACCCATGACCCTTCCACTCTTGGACACATAGTTTTATGGTACCTTTTCTCATGTTATATACAAAAACTTTCCCCTTACTCTTTAGGTCTGCATGGTTTATGTGCACAGTTAGTCAAACCCTATGCTAACTGTGTGCCTCAGTCCGCCTCTCCAAAAATTGAGGCCCTAGGCTACAAAAAAGACCAAACTCCCCCTGAATAATTGTTAGGTCTACTAGGATAGATACCCTAAGAGGGGGGTGAATCAAGGTATGAATAATTAAAAGAACTTCCCCTTTTGATCTTGTTTTTTTGTTGGAGAAAACTATATTTTCTCTCTTTTCCCAGTTGAAGAGTTTGAATGAATATTAATGCATGTACATGACACATAAATTTCAATTGCTTCACCCTCATTGGGCTACGTCCAAGGAGCATACACCAGTGATGTGTCGATGTACCAAATCCACTATTAGTGCACTATGGTTTACAAGTTCGAAGTGGACTCACTATCCCTCTTGGTTTACAACCATTCACAATTTGAGAACTCACTTCTCTCTCAACTGAAATGAGATCACTGCTTCTTCAGAAGATTCACTCATAGTTTATAATCCTATTGGTATCTTCATTATCTTTAATTAGTATAGCCTTTACTCTATATAGATGCTCTTTTGAAGTCCAAATTTCATCCACTCATAAATACCCCCATTTCACTATTCACTAGGAAACAACCTATGGAAAACCCTTCAGAAATCTCCCTACTTCGTGAAGTAACCAATTTTACAAAGCTCAAACAAGCCTTCGTGAATTCCCTGCCACTTCGCAAAGCACACACCTTTGCAGAGATCATTACTTCACAGAGCACATTTCTCTATAGAGATCATGCCTTCACATAGATCAAGCCTTTTCAAATCTTAGGTTGTTTTAGAGCTCAAGCCATCGCAAAGCGAATCACTTCTTGAATCTCACAGATCAAACAGGGAAAAAACCACTCTCGCGGATCTAGATTAGCCACCGCGAGACTCCTATCTTTCATGAAGCACACTGCCTCCATGAACCTCCTTCGCAATATGAGAGAAAAAAAATTCTTGGAAAACTCTCTACTTCTCTTGAGGGGGTCAAGGTCTATTTATAGGCAGTTCCACCAACACTTGAACCTTACATGCATAGTCAGCACCACATCGGCTCAAATCACGAAGCTCCAAAATTTCTTCCGAAATTAACTCTATATCTCAAAGCACGATGGAAATTTTTCGATCGCGGAGCTCATCGTAATCACAGAGCATTCCATCAATTCCTTTATGTCACCACCACAAAGCTTCTCCAAAATTCTCTTAACCTATGTAGTTCTTGATGCCCGTCATAATTGTGAAGAACACCGACAACATTCTTCATGTCTTCGTGAAATCCACATCAATAATCCCGTCTTTGCAGAACTCGTTACTTTTCCATATTTTCAGGAGATCTTCAAGGAAACCCGTATTTCACAATGCTCATAAAATCCCAAATTTTGGACCCCCAAAATTAGAAAAACACTAGAAAATGGCACCAACTTCTATCTGTTCTTTTATATTGCCTCCTGATCTTCTCTTCCATTGTCATGGTTCTTTTTCAACATATATTGTCACCAACATCTCTATAACTCAACAATATACCATGAAAACCTGCATTCTTAACAAACACAACAAACCCAAAGATGATGCAGTGTGTCCTTGAGGGATTTTTACCCAAAAATCTCCTCATTTGGGTTTGTTGAAAAATCTTCTCAAAACTAGTCTTTGAACTTTGATACCTCAATTGAATATACTTCCATCATCTTCATATCATTCGCCTCTTGCAATTCAGATAGCGACCAAAGATTCACTCACCACATACTCTAAGACCACATGAGAAATGCTCGACATGAGAAACAAGAGTAGTATGAAAAGTTCATCAATGAATCACTTCTTTTCTGACATCAAATGTTGATACCATAACAATACCAAGAAAAGGAAAACGACAACAGCAACTACCCCAAGGTCCGAGCTAGTACGGTCCCGCATGATCCCTAGAGTCCTCCTGGAAACCTGAAATCAGTTTTATATACGTAGGGTGAGCATAAGAGTATACTCAGTAAGGTAAACCAAAGACTCTCGTGCACAAGTGGGGAGGAATTTTAATGCCCTGTGAGAAAAGAGACAACCAAGCACCTAGCAAGGAAAACTATCCACCCAAGCCACACTAAGGAACACTCCCCAAATAACACAATTCAATTAATGTATAGAAATAGCACATCAATTTTTGGGTACCCCGCGTCACTTTCCCACTGGTTATTGAAGTCATCTGACGCATCAAACCAATCCTGCCATTCTCACCGCAATCCCATTGCCACACCCTGTCCTCACACACCTGGTCCACAACCACACATCCCTCCTGCAAACACCTAGGCCACAACTGCCATCCCTCTCGTAGACACCTGGGCCACAAAAACCACACGTAACCATGCTCGCAAACACCTAGGCCAGAACAACCACTTCCACGCCCGAAGACACCTAGGCCTCATCTCGAATATACTTGGGAAACAACCTGCCCGCAAACACCTTGGCCATCCACCACAACTACCCTGCCCAAATATTCATGGGCTAATAATGGAATTCAGGCTATCATAGCCTTCCCGAAGAGTCTTGTCCTATTTGGGAAAGGGAGCTGAAAAGGAGCTAATAACCATCCCCTCATGGAAGTGTTAGGAAAAACACCCTCCCCCATGAAATGGGTGTGTTCGGAACTAAGTTCTCAACTTTGGTGGGGTGCGAATAAGAAAAACATAAAAACTACAGGTATATGTATAGTTAACAAGCTCTCATCCCATCCTAGTGTTCCCTAAGCCAACCCAAGAATAACACCCTTGTTACTATTCATTCATAAAAGAATCCACAACACTCATGGCCAAGTCACAACTCATTCCCAAAACTAATTCCCCATTTAACCCATTCTTAGTTTCATGTTCAAATGACCTCTTTTAAGTAAAATCTGAACTATTGGGCAACTAACGGGCATAACCACAGGCTGGGAAAAGAGAAACAGTCAAACAAAAATTTAAGCATTCACACACGGTTCTCTTGTGAAGTCACAATCAATAAAGTTTTAAGTGAGATCCCTCGATGTACTGGAACCAAACCATGCCTCGAAATATAGCCCCACACCATTTTAGATTCACAACCAACAATTGTGCCATAGTAGAGGATCCCATCCTCACCCACAACATCCCTCAAGAATCAAACAAAACAACACACCTACTGCAAAAACAGAGTGGGTAACTTCCAGGTTCAATCTCATTATTCATTATGTTCTTCTATCTATTTATTAACCGGGGTGATCACACAGGGATTCTTGTTTTACTGAACAACCATTTAAACCAAAATGAGTTTAGGTGACTAAAAAATTCCATGTTACAGCTATATAGTCATCTCAAAAGACAAGGGTTCATTAGGACGCAAGGAAAGACCACCAACGACCATGATTTTCAGTGAGCAAGAACCCATACAGTTCACAACACATGTCAACATAAAAGAGAAGAACATCGATAATACCCACCTTCATTCTTTAAAGGTCCATTAACTAACTTCATTAAGTTTGGTTCCATCAATCCCCACAGAAACAATAGCATACCCACCCTGCATGATACACAGTAAGGAGAGGAGAAGGAAAAACCCCACCTGGTTGATCAAGGATCAAAGCTCTTCTCCACGCGCCAAAAACAGGGGATGCGCGACTTGTAGGAGAGGAACATTGGGGACTCCAAGGATGAGCATAAAACTCCAGCACAAGAGTACCACAATCCTCGGGAAGGAGGGAATCCAGGCGCACAAGGACGAAAGAAGAAAACCGGCCGAGAAGAAAAAGAAGGAAACTCTAGTGTGAGATATAAAGAGGAGATCCTATTGTTACGGGATATGGAATTTTGATCGCCTGAAAAGTCGGATCGTGGTTTCCATCCCGGGTGGGCAGTTACACACGATGATATTAAGGTGTTATTTAATACCCCCCCCCACTTCGGGGAGGTTTCTATGTATTTTTAGGAATTAATTATGGGGTTTAAATGACTTTAAAAGGGTAATAAAATTAATTTATGTCAAAAGATACGTTGCGGGAGAAAAATATTCTGGGACTGAAAAAAGAACAAAGGGATCGACGAGGACACAGTGCCACCATCACGATGTCACCCTTATGGTGCCACTATGACCGGTGCGACCATCACGGTGCCACCGTGACCATTTCCACCATGATCGGTGCCACCGTCACGGTGCCACCGTTTAGGTACATCCGTGTTTTGGCAACGTAAATGGCCATGGAGGTTCGAGTCATTATATCAGATAACTCTCAAACTATTCTCTCCCTCATGAATTAAAACTAGACCTGAAGAATGGAGAGGGGTCTGAACAGCCACCTCGAAAGATACCTCTCAGGAGTAGATCTCTTTGTTACCACGGAACACCCCCTACTCCATCTATCTCCTGAACAATCATAAACATACCGCTCCTCTCCCCCATGAAACCACGCAAAACAAAAGTTTAAACCATCTAGTCATGTGGGTGAGGGGTTTCTATAACACCCCAAGCTTCTACGGTACGCTTCTCTTTGAATAATGCGATAGCGTGTGTTGTACGCAACACCGAGTTCTAACAACCAATCAAACTAGTCGTTATGAATAGTAATACCTACTTTTTGAAATTATATATATATATATTATATTTCAAAATGGACTTAATTTTTGGATTCGGAATATCTAATTTAGCCTAAGATGAAATTTTGGTACTTTTCGGATAACTTTAATATTTTGATGAATAGTGAAAATTACTAAATTTTAATTAAAAATAACTTTTTTAATCAAAATAATTAATAGTGATAAATTTTGAATTTGAGTGGTTTTAATGTATATTTAGAATATATTTTTACCATTTAATATAATTTTGGTCACTGGACATAATTTTACAATTAAACCGAACATAAACATGTGTCAATCTTTTGATAGTTATTATCTCTTAAAAACACGCTTTTTGTTTTAACAGCGGGAATTAATTTTAAATTAATTTCTGCCACTTCTGTGTTTTGAATTTAGAAAAATGGATTCCATATTTGGAATCAGGATGTTCAAATTGTGTAAATAGGTAACTTTTATTTTTAGACATTTTGAATAATTACTGTGGTAAATATTTTATTTACCATGGTTAAGGGTAAATCTGGTAAATAAGGGTTACAAAATAATATTATAATAATACTAAATTACACTAAAACGTGTCCTAGCCTTATTGTTTGATACATGTTCGACCATAGGCATCATTGGGTCGATTTTGGGACCCCATGGTGCCACTTGTAGGTGATAGGGACACTTTATTTTAATTAAGTTAAAATGAATACAAAAATGACACAAGCATATATCTTTTAGAAAAACAATTATTACATAGGGATATATATGTTGGATTTTAGATTATAAATATTAATTAGAAAGATAAAAATATTTACTACATAATGATATTTTATTTTTAATTTTTAGACATTAAATGATTTAATTTATTTATGACACAATGATGATGTAGTAATTACTATAATAGTTAAAAATTAAACTAATTGATATTATAAATACCCAAATAAGTATAATATGAAACTTTTAATGAATTAAACTAATTTTATAAGATAATATGATATATTAGGATTGATTTAATTTACTTTGTTCGAAGTAATAAATCTTTTATGAGTTTCAAAAAAATCAACTATTGTATAGTGTCAAAATTGACATAAAAGAGTTCTTAAAACAAATATTATATTACTAATTGATATTAAATTCCTAAAAATCTAATGTTCGGCCAAGAGACTTATAGAATGATAGTTTCATCATTAATGGACCACTTGGGGGTATCTTGGAAGTATATAGTAAGTTTATTAACCATATTATATAAAAATACAAAGAGACATTGTAAAAGTGAAACTAATTAACTTAGAGTTAATACTTAATGATAAGGTTAATATAAGTACCCAAACCTGTCTAAATTCTATTGGTTGAGTTGTTTTCGACCCATCCCCACCTTATCCTTTTAATAGTCAACTTTGGAGCCATTGGAAACCGAATAGGAATTTATTATAAACTAATATCTCTAGCTTTTCCAAAGGTGCCCCTCACCCCTCTTATAAAAGGGCACTCCTCCTTCTCATTTCTTCACACCTTAAAAGCCTTTTGGTTTGGCCAAACTCTGCCCAAATACTCTCCCAACTTCCCTCACTACAACCTAGGGGCCTTAGTTTGATCATAAAGCCAACCTATGGAGCCCTTTTGATCAAATAAAAAGGAAGAACCCGAAGAAGAGGTAATGATTTCACCACCCTTTTCCAAGTTCATTTCTTCTTCCACTTCTTCTTCCTTTGTTGTCACAATTCTAAAATAATTACTCCAGTATCATATATATACTGTGATGTTATTATAAATATGGTACAACCATATTCAGTATTCTATCCACCATTTGAATAACATGTCACCATACGTGCGTACGTACGGCTTACCGTCTCCACGTCGTGGTGTAATTGTTATTCAATATAATATTATTTGGATGGGTATAATAATGATGTTTAACTCATGTAAATAATAAATATAACATGTTAATGATTCTGTATATATGATATACCGTCCATTTATATATTATTTTAATATCAAAAGAATGATATTGTCGCTCGTGCGTACGTACGGACTACCGTATCCACGAACGCGATAAGATTCATTCTCCATCGTATCCATTCAAGTATAATTATCATTTGATGATTTAAAAATGATGTTTAAGGACTTTATATCATTCTGGATATTAATAATATACAACCTATCCATTACAAACATGGCTTACGTGACAAAACATATAAAAGAAAACAAGTAAGTTAACACCCGAAACAACGATAATACTAAGATATTATTATCAAATCAATATTAAAAGATCATATATGATATCATATTAATATATATGATTCTTGTATAATTTAATAACAATTATTTCACCATTATACAGGAGGTTAACCTACCCCAACCAAGGAAAAGTGCAAGGTAAGGGTTATTTCACAATCTCTTCATTATCTGAGGTTGTTTATACGTAATTATCTAATGGGATGTCTTTATCATCCACATCCGTGTTTCTTCAAAATGTATTTCAAAACATTTTTACTATTTACAAGAATATGGGTTAAGGTCATTTATACCCTTGTTTGACTTTTAGAGGTTTATAAATGAATCTTTCCGTCGTTTTCAAAACAAGGTCCTTCTTAACCTTTTCGACAGAATTAAGGTAAGAATGTTTTTTTAACTTATACGGCGGGTGCGGTTATTTTCCACCGTTATAAAATATTAAAAGCTTTCCTTAAAAGATTATAAGAATATTTTCATGAAAATTTTTTATTTTATATGGCTCTTAAATGATTTCAAAAATAAAAGAGATATTTCTCTAAAAAGAGTTTTGATTTCATCTATGTCAACATCCTTTGATGGATTTTACGCTTATTTGAAGTTGATTTATTATGATACAAAACTTCTATATTGTATTGAAGGTTTTGTGATATGTTTTACTGTGGATGTGCTATTTTTATACCATTCATAGTTTATGGAGAAATTATTGACATTTCGTATGCTAGTTTTAATACGAATGTTTATGTTATGTTTAAACCTTTTCATATGGGAATGCATTGAACTTAATATGTGACGGGTGGAGCCCGCTATAGCTCCTCGATGCATCGGTATGTCTCGTGAGACAAACTAGTGTCTTGGCACAAGGCCTTGAAAAAATCTTATTTGTAGTCTTGGCACGAGGCCTTGGCTATGTGGTTATGATAGTCTGGCATTATGCATTCCAACATTATGAAAGTGGTTATTGATATTTCATGTGATTATTCGATTAGTAGAGTATCCATGTGAACAAGTAAATGGCATTATTTCATTTTACTTTTACCATACTATGTTGAAGTTCAAGTTTAAAAGGCTTTTGTTTTAGTTATACATTGCCTTAAATGTTTATTCTTATTTATGAAAGTTTCTGGTATATTGTTATCCTTACTGGGCATTTGAGATCACCCTTTTTCTATGTTTTATTTTTCCCAGGAAGTGAAGAAGTAAATTATGAATGACCTACAGGGATATTATGTGGGGTTATGAGTGTGGTTTATGGAGACAATATGTTGTTGTAGTATTTTTTCATTTTATGATGTAATGTAAGACTTATGAATATATCTGGTGTTTCCAAGGCTACTAAACCAATCGGTATTTCGAGATTTGATCTTTCTTGTGATCATGCCAATGTTATGTAATAATGCACCGACTCTGGGTAACTATGGTCGGGGCGTTACAGTTGGTATCAGAGGAAGTTTAGTACAAACCTTGGAAGCTAGATTTAGATAAGCTCTGATTAGATCACGTAGACCTAAGATGAAATTTGAGGATTAGTATAGAAGAACTTCCTAGAATTTTAGTATTGTAGAGATTTTGTGAGTTTTCTGAACAATACATCCCTGTCTGGATACGAGCAGGTAGAGGCGGCTCTGGTACAGATGTACCTAGGGGTAAAACCTGAAAACACCGCTTTGAGCTAGACTCGAACGGGAACTGGTGCACGACAAGGGGCCTTGTTGCACTCTTGGTTACGACACTCCTGGTGGATATGCTTAGGATAACTCTCATTTTCTTTACAAATCATTATGAAGGGTTTATGAGTATATACTTCCTCAAAGAAAACATTTTTATGATTATGTATTATATCCATAAATAGTTCAATTTATGTTAAGTGTTTTATAAGTATGGGATTATGTATTTTGATTCATAAACTAATCTAGTTTATGCCATTGTTTAGAAATGGCGCCTAGTGGAAGAAATGGAAACCGTATCAATGCACGCACTCCATGTAGGGATTTCCCTCCTGTTCAAGATAATTATAGTGGAGCTGGTGATGCAACTGGTGCCGATCAGCTAATTACCATACTGGGACAACTTACTCAAGTTATGAATAATAACCTTACCCGTATGGAGCACCCTGATCCACAACGTGGAGGATCAATGTTAGATCGATTCATGAGGCAAAAACCACCAACGTTCAATGGGAGTACAAATCCCTTAGAAGCTGAGCAATGGATAAATTCCCTAGAGAAAATATTTCAGGATTTCGGGAGCAGTGAAAGGGAAAAAGTTATCATGGCAGTTTACCGCCTCACTGGAGATGCTGATCAATGGTGGTCATTGATTCAAAATATGAAGGAAGATGATGAAGTATCAAATATGGAATGGAGGGAGTTCAAAGATCTGTTTTTAGAAAAATACTTTCCTCGCGACCATCGAGAAGATATGGAAAGGCAATTTCTAAGTCTGAGATAGAAGGAGGATGAGAATGTCACAAAGTATGAGGCTAACTTTACAAGGTTAGCAAGGTATGCTGGTGATTATATACGAAACCCAAGAAGTAAGATTGATCGTTTCTTTGATGGGTTAAAACCATTTCTCCGTAGAGCATTAGTCTCACAATCCTTTTCGTCGTACGAAGACATTATCTCATATGCTATCAAGACCGAAAAGGAATTCTCTAAGTCTTATGACTTTAAAGTAAAGCAAGAGAAGAAGAGACCTGCTGATCAATCTGGGAATGGAAATAAGGGGAAGAAGGGAAAGGTTGAATATCCATCTTGTGGTAAATGCGGGAAGAAACATCCTGGTACTTTCTTGAAGGGAATGGGAGTTTGTTACAAGTGTGGTGAAAAAGGCCACCAAGCTCGTGATTGCAAGGGGAAGAAGGAAGCTACCAATGTTCAGTGCTATAATTGCAGGGAGATGGGGCATTATGCAAATGCATGTCCTAAGCGTCAGGAGAACTTACCTCAGAAAAGGCCAAGGGATCAAGGCCAGGCTTATGCTATCACTACTGCTGAGGTAGAAGCTCCGAAAGACGTGGTGGCAGGTAATTTAATGGTTTCCTCAAGTTTAGCAAATGCATTATTTGATTCTGGATCATCGCATTGTTTCATATCTTCCCAGTTTGCTAAGAAAATTAGATATTTCCAATTTGATTTAATAAGGGAGTTGTCAGTTAAAACTCCTAAGGGAAGTATCATTGCAACAAAGTTTTGTGAATCAGTCCCCATTAGAGCACATAAATGTTCGTTATCTTCTGATATCATCGTCATACCTATGATTTAGTTTGATATAATCCTCAGTATGGATTGGCTTTCAGACTATGATGCGAATATTTATTGTAAGAAGAAAGAGTTTACGATTCTTGATGATAATGATAAGGAACACCTTATCTTTAGAGCAGAATCATCACCACCTAATTCTTATTTAGATCCACCCCCAGTAGCTCAAATTAATTCAATTATTGGGGAGGAAGAGAATGAAATAACTTTCGGTGAGGAAAGGAATGTTCAAATAGAGGATGTACCTGTTGTGAAAGAATTTGTAGATGTATTTCCGGAAGATTTACCTGGACATCCTCCAGAACGAGAAGTTGAGTTTTCCATTGATTTGATTCCTGGATCAAGGCCTATATCGAAGACCCCTTATAGAATGGCCACTATAGAATTAGTTAAACTAAAGAAACAACTAGAGGAATTGAGTAATAAGGGATTTATTCACCCTAGTGTTTCTCCATGGGGAGCCCCTGTTCTTTTTGTTAAAAAGAAAGATGGATCTATGAGGTTATGTATCGACTACTGGGAGATCAATGCTATAACGATAAAGAACAAGTATCCCCTACCTCGTATTGATGATTTATTTGACCAACTGCATGGAGCTCAATACTTTTCAAAGATTGACCTTCGATCTGGATACCATCAGTTGTGTGTGAAGAAGACATTCCGAAAACAGCATTTCGAACCAGGTACGGGCATTACGAGTTTACTGTAATGCCGTTTGGATTGACTAATGCACCATCTGTATTCATGGATCTGATGAATAGAGTTTTCAAGGAGTATCTCGATGAATGTGTGGTGGTATTTATTGATGATATCTTGGTATACTCCAAAACCTACGAAGATCATGAAAATCACATGCGCATTATCTTGAAGACTCTGAGGAGGCATGAATTATATGGGAAGTTTAGCAAGTGTGAATTCTGGCTTCAGGAGATTTCTTTTCTTGGCCATATTGTCTCTAAAGATTGAATCTCTGTTGATCCTTCTAAGACCAAGGCAATCCAAGAATGGCCAACACCTACGAGTATAACTGAGGTACGTAGTTTTATTGGTTTGGAAGGTTATTATCGACGTTTCGTCCAGAATTTTGCCCGATTGGCTAACCCATTAACGAAGCTCACACGTAAAGGGGTTAAATTTGTTTGGACAAAAGAGTGTGAAGAATGTTTTGAAGAACTGAAGAGAAGATTAGTCAATGCTCCTATATTGACTCTACCATCTGGGAATGATGGGTTCGTTATTTATTGTGATGCATCAAAGAAAGGACTTGGTTGTGTCCTTATGCAGAATGATAGAGTTATTGCCTATGCATCACGACAGTTGAAAATTCATGAAAAAAACTATCCTACTCATGATCTCGAGTTAGCAGTTGTGATCTTTGCTTTGAAGATATGGAGGCACTACCTCTATGGTGAAAAATGTGAGATTTATACTGATCACAAGAGTTTGAAGTATATTTTCTCACAAAAAGAACACAACATGAGGCAAAAGAGATGGCTTGAATTACTCAAGGATTATGATTGCACGATACACTACCACCCGGGGAAAGCAAACAAGGTGGCAGATGCTTTGAGTAGAAAATACCATGGAGTTTTGAACATGATGAGAATGGAAAGGGATCCAATTTTCATGGATCTAGTAAATATAGACATGGGTATAACTAGGGAAGGTGAAAAATCAATGCTTTTTCAAATGGTTGCCAAACCATCTTTACTAGAAAGGATTAAGAGTTCGCAGACCGATGATGAAGAATTCCAAAAGAAGATTAAAGCTATGAATGATGGGAGATTGAGAGACTTTGTGTATGAAGATGGAATTTTGAAATTCGGGAAGAGGCTTTGTGTTCCCAATATACCTGATCTAAAAAGGGAATTGCTGGATGATGCTCATAGTTCCAATTTCTCTATACACCCTGGGAGCACCAAAATGTATAGAGATTTGAGGGAACATTTTTGGTGGGACAACATGAAGAGGGAGATTGCTGATTTTGTGTCAAGATGTATGGTTTGTCAACAAGTGAAAGCTGGAAGGCAACAGCCTAGAGGAGTCATGCAACCTCTTCCCATACTGGAGTGGAAATGGGACAATATTACAATGGACTTTGTCATGGGGCTACCAAAGACTCCTAGAAGGAACGATGCAATATGGGTTATTGTTGATCGTCTTACCAAGTCAGCACATTTTCTTGCTATTTGAGAATATCTACCCCTGGAACGTCTAGCAAGACTATATATTAATGAAGTTGTGAGACTTCATGGAGTACCCTTATCGATTGTTTTTTATCGTGATCCCTGTTTTACTTCAAGATTTTGGAAAAGTCTTCAGAAATCCCTGGATACTGAACTTCATTTGAGCACTGCTTACCACCCTCAGACAGACGGACAATCAGAACAGACTATTCAGACCTTAGAAGACATGTTGAGATCTTGCTCACTTGATTTTCAGGGTATGTGGGATCAATATTTACCACTGGTAGAATTTTCCTATAACAATAGCTTCAATTCGAGTATTCAGATGGCACCATATGAAGCGTTATATGGAAAGAGATGTCATACACCAACCTGTTGGGATGACGTTGGTGAAAGAAAACTTGTAGGCCCAAAACTGGTGGAGGAAACGGTGGAAAAGGTGAAAGTAATCGAAAATCACATCAAAGCAGCTCAAAGTAGGCAGAAGAGCTATGCCGATAATCGAAGGAAGGATTTGGAATTTCAAGTCGGTGATCATGTTTGCCTGAAGGTATCTCCATGGAAGGATGTCATACGTTTTGGTAAGAAAGGTAAATTGAGTCCCAGGTACATCGGACCCTTCGAAATTCTAGAACGAATTGGGGTTGTAGCTTACCGATTGGAAATGCCGCCATGTCTCTCCAAAGTTCACGATGTGTTCCACGTATCTCTGTTGAGGAAATACATGCCTGACCCAACGCATGTACTCACCTATGAAGAATTAGAACTGGAACCCGATCTTTCCTATTGTGAAGATCCCGTCAGGATTCTTGATACGAGAGAACAAGTACTGAGAAACCGGACGACGCGTCTGGTAAAAGTTTTGTGGAGAAACCATAAGATGGAAGAGGCAACGTGGGAACCCGAAGAACTTATGATGAAGAACCACCCGAGTCTTTTCATGCGGTAGTATTCTAGAAATTTTTAGGACGAAATTATTTTAAGTAGGGAGAATGTAACACCCCAAGCTTCTACGGTATTCTTCTCTTTGAATAATGCGATAGCGTGTGTTGTACGCAACACCGAGTTCTAACAACCAATCAAACTAGCCGTTATGAATACTAATACCTACTTTTTGAAATTATATATATATATTATATTTCAAAATGGACTTAATTTTTGGATTCGGAATATCTAATTTAGCCTAAGATGAAATTTTGGTACTTTTCGGATAACTTTAATATTTTGATGAATAGTGAAAATTACTAAATTTTAATTAAAAACAACTTTTTTAATCAAAATAATTAATAGTGATAAATTATGAATTTGAGTGGTTTTAAAGTATATTTAGAATATATTTTTACCATTTAATATAATTTTGGTCATTGGACATAATTTTACAATTAAACCGAACATAAAAAAGTGTCAATCTTTTGATAGTTATTATCTCTTAAAAACACGCTTTTTTGTTTTAACAGCGGGAGTTAATTTTAAATTAATTTCTGCCACTTCTGTGTTTTGAATTTAGAAAAATGGATTCCATATTTGGAATCAGGATGTTCAAATTGTGTAAATAGGTAACTTTTATTTTTAGACATTTTGAATAATTACTGTGGTAAATATTTTATTTACCATGGTTAAGGGTAAATCTGGTAAATAAGGGTTAACAAATAATATTATAATAATACTAAATTACCCTAAAACGTGTCCTAGCCTTATTGGTTGATACATGTTCGACCATAGTCATCTTTGGGTCGATTTTGAGACCCCATGGTGCCACTTGTAGGTGATAGGGACACTTTATTTTAATTAAGTTAAAATGAATACAAAAATGACACAAGCATATATCTTTTAGAAAAACAATTATTACATAGGGTTATATATGTTGGATTTTAGATTATAAATATTCATTAGAAAGATAAAACGATTTCCTAGATAATGATATTTTATTTATAATTTTTAGACATTAAATGATTTAATTTATTTATGACACAATGATGATGTAGTAGTTACTATAATAGTGAAAAATTAAACTAATTGATATTATAAATACCCAAATAAATATAATATGAAACTTTTAATGAATTAAAATAATTTTATAGGATAATATGATATATTATGATTTATTTAATTGACTTTGTTCGAAGTAATCAATATTTTATGAGTTTCAAAAAAATAAACTATTGAATAGTGTCAAAATTGACATAAAAGAGTTCTGAAAACAAATATTATATTATTAATTGATATTAAATTCCTAAAATCTAATGTTCAGCCAATAGAATTATATCATGATATTTTCATCATTAATGGACCACTTGGGGGTCTCTTGGAAGTATATAGTAAGTTTATTAACCATATTATATAAAAATACAAAGAGACATTGTAAAAGTGAAACTAATTAACTTAGAGTTAATACTTAAAGATAAGGTTAATATAAGTACCCAAACCTATCTAAATTATATTGTTTGAGTTGTTTTCGACCCATCCCCACCTTAACCTTTGAATAGTCAACTTTGGAGCCATTGGAAACTGAATATGAATTTATTATAAACTAATATTTCTAGCTTTTCCAAAGGTGCCCCTCACCCCTCTTATAAAAGGGCACTCCTCCTTCTCATTTCTTCACACCTTAAAAGCTTTTGGTTCGGCCAAACTCTGCCCAAATACTCTCCCAACTTCCCTCACTACAATCTAGGGGCATTATTTTGATCAGAAAGCCAACCTAAGGAGCCCTTTTGATCAAATCAAAAGGAAGAACCCGAAGAAGAGGTAATGATTTCACAACCCTTTTCCAAGTTCATTTCTTCTTCCACTTCTTCTTCCTTTGTTGTTACCATTATAAAATAATAACTCCATTATCATATATATATTTTGATGTTATTATAAATATGGTACAACCATATTCATTATTCTATCCACCATTTGAATAACATGTCACCATACGTGCATACGTACGAC
Source organism: Viscum album (assembly GCA_963277665.1). NCBI lineage: Eukaryota > Viridiplantae > Streptophyta > Magnoliopsida > Santalales > Viscaceae > Viscum > Viscum album. The sequence goes on from OY728130.1 coordinate 587,314,293, forward strand.
TTACCGTCTCCACGTCATGGTGTAATTGTTATTCAATATAATATTATTTGGACGGGTATAATAATGATGTTTAACTCATGTAAATAATAAATATAACATGTTAATGATTCTGTATATATGATATACCATCCATTTATATGTTATTTTAATATCAAAAGAATGATATTGTCGCTAGTGCGTACGTACGGACTACCGTCTCCACGAACGCGATAAGATTCATTCTCCATCGTATCCATTCAAGTATAATTATCATTTGATGATTTGAAAATGATGTTTAAGGACTTGATATCATTCTGGATATGAATAATATACAACCTATCCATTACAAACATGGCTTACGTAACAAAACATATAAAAAAACAAGTAAGTTAACACCCGAAAAAACGATAATACTAAGATATTATTATCAAATCAATATTAAAAGATCATATATGATATCATATTAATATATATGATTCTTGTATAATTTAATAACAATTATTTCACCATTATATAGGAGGTTAACCTACCCCAACCAAGGAAAAGTTCAAGGTAAGGGTTATTTCACAATCTCTTCATTATCCGAGGTTGTTTATACGTAATTATCTACTGGGATCTCTTTATCATCCACATCTGTGTTTCTTCAAAATGTATTTCAAAACATTTTTACTATTTACAAGAATATGGGTTAAAGTAATTTATACCCTTGTTTGACTTTTAGAGGTTTATAAAGGAATCTTTCTGTCGTTTTCAAAACAAGGTCCTTTTTAACCTTTTCGACAGAATTAAGGTAAGAATGTTTTTTTAACTTATACGGCGGGTGCGGTTATTTTCCGCCGTTATAAAATATTCAAAGCTTTCCTTACAAGCTTATAAGAATATTTTCAACAAAATTTTTTATTTTATATGGCTCTTAAATGATTTCAAAAATAAAAGAGATATTTCTCTAAAAAGAGTTTTGATTTCATCTATGTCAACATCCTTTGATGGATTTTACGCTTATTTGAAGTTTATTTATTATGATACAAAACTTCTATATTGTATTGAAGGTTTTGTGATATGTTTGACTGTGGATGTGCTATTTTTATACCATTCATAGTTTATGGAGAAATTATTGACATTTCGTATGCTAGTTTTAATACGAATGTTTATGTTATGTTTAAACCTTTTCATATGGGAATGCATTGGACTTAATATGTGACGGGTGGAGCCCGCTATAGCTCCTCGATGCATCAGTAGGTCTCATGAGACAAACTAGTGTCTTGGCACAAGGCCTTGACAAAATTTTATTTGTAGTCTTGGCATGAGGCCTTAGCTATGTGGTTATGATAGTCTGGCATTATGCATTCCAACATTATGAAAGTGGTTATTGATATTGCATGTGATTATTCGATTAGTAGAGTATCCATGTGAACAAGTAAATGGAATTATTTCATTTTAATTTTACCATACTATGTTGAAGTTCAAGTTTAAAAGGCTTTTGTTTTAGTTATACATTGCCTTAAATGTTTATTCTTATTTATGAAAGTTTCCGGTATATTGTTATCCTTACTGGGCATTTGAGCTCACCCTTTTTCTATGTTTTATTTTTCCCAGGAAGTGAAGAAGTAAATTATGAATGACCTGCAGGGATATTATGTGGGGTTATGAGTGTGGTTTATGGAGACAATATGTTGTTGTAGTAGTTTTTCATTTTATGATGTAATGTAAGACTTATGAATATATCTGGTGTTTCCAAGGCTACTAAACCAATCGGTATTTCGAGATTTGATCTTTCTTGTGATCATGCCAATGTTATGTAATAATGCACCGACTCTGGGTAACTAGGGTCGGGGCGTTACAGTTTCCCTTCCTCCATGCTAAGATATTATCCGCTTTTGGTGGCACTGACTCGCCCGCACGGGTTTAGGCGCATCAACTTTAATGCATCTTAACTAGGGATCAGGTCCACCCCTCCAACATTTCAGGACACTCCACACACATCTGAAGAAAAATGAAAACCACACATTCCATAGTTTATAAGGTAAAGCATTCCATCAACCAAGTACAAACAAAACAAAATGAAACTCAAAATGGCTCTGTGTACTGGGCATGCATATATGCTTCCCTTTCCCAGGTACTCTCCTCATGCCTACCATGCCTCCAGAACACATGAACCAATGTAATGGTTCTCCCACGAAGCACCTTCTCCCCAGGCCTTTCCAATAAATTCACGTCGGCCTCGATGTCCAGATTCCCCTAGTCGAGGACGTTTGAATCATCATACAGATGTCGTCGAAGTTGTGACACATGGAAGACGTCATTTATCCTTAGTAGCGGCAGTGGTAATGCTAGCTTATAAGCCACTTCTCTGACCCGCTGCAACACTTCGAAGGGTCTGATGAATCTTGGAGAAAGCTTACTCCCCCTGTCGAACCTCTGCTGCCCACGTCGAGGGGATACCTTCAAGAACACGTGGTCCCCGACCTCGAACTCCAAGGGTCTCCTCCTATTATCAGCATATGACATCTTCAGGTCCTGGGCCACCTTCATTCTCTCCCGTATAAGCTGAACCTTCTCCGTCGTGCTCTGCACCACCTCTAGGCCAAGAACACCTGCCTCCCCGACTCCTGTCCAGCACATGGGTGAGCATCACGGCCTTCCATAGAAATCTTTGAATGGAGCCATGCCAATGGTAGAGTGGTAGCTATTTTTGTAGGAAAACTCTACCAGAGACAAGTGTTGCACCCACAATCCCCCAAAATCTAATATACATGCCCGCAGCATATCTTACATTGTCTGGATGGTGCGCTCCTTCTGTCCATTTGTCTGGGGGTGGAAAGAAGTGCTAAGATGTAGTTGGTTTCCAAAAGCATGCTGCAATACTCTCTAGATTATTGAGGTAAACCATTCATCCCTATCCGAGATTATAGACCTCAGAACTCCATGCAACTGCACCACCTCATCCACATACCTTCGTGCTAGGGCATCCACTGTGCCCGACTCCTTGATCACCAGAAAGTGAGCTGATTTCGTCAACTGGTCCACCACCACCCAGATGGCGTCGCAGCCTCCTTGAACCTTGGGTAGCCCTGTGGCGAAATCCATCGATATGTCGTCTCACTTCCACTCAGGGACATCTAAATGTTGCCACAAACCTCCTGGAACACGGTGTTCAGCCTTCACCTACTAACACACTTGGTACTTGGCCACAAACTCTACCACCGCCCGCTTTACCCCAGGCCACCAAAACTGACCCCTCAATCCCCAGTACATCTTAGAAACTCCCAGGTGCACTGTTAGGGGTGAGTTGTGGAACTCACCAAGAACCCTTCTGTGCATCGCCTCTGGGACAAACAACTTCCCTCAGAAAAGCATATGGTCTTGACCATCCTACGTCCACCCTTTTGGAGCATCACCTTGGTTAACCCGGTCACACATCACTTCACCTTCTGAGTCTCCCCACTAGGACTCCTCCACCTACCATAGTAGAAAAGATTGCACTGTCATCTGATACAGGAAACCTCTACCACCATCCATCCTTGCATCCAGGTGTAGGGCAACCAACTCGTCCATCACCTTCCAAGCATCTGTCGACTCTCGAACCGTATCCTTATGTGACTTCCTTCTCAAGGAATCGGCCACCACATTCAATTTTCCTGAGGTGTTGGAAACCTCAAAGTCGTAGTCCGGAAGGAACTCCACCCACCTACGCTGCCGCGAGTTCAGGTCATGTTGGGAGAAGATATACTTCAAGCTTTTGTGATTGGTGAAGACCATGAAGTGCTCCCCGACAAGGTAATACCTCCACAAGTTTAGTGAAAAAATGACTGCCGCAAGCTCCAGGTCGTTGGTGGCATAATTTTTCTCATGGGGACGTAACTGCCTAGACACATAGAAGATCACCCCCTGTTTCTGCATCAACACACATCTGAGGCCTTACCCTGAAGAATCACAGAACACCTCATATGTCGCCCCTTCTTCTGGAAACCTCAGCACTGGGGCACTTACCAACTTCTCCTTCAGATATCTAAAGGCTTCCTGGCACTGCCCATTCCACATGAAAGCTTGGTCCTTCTTGGTCAAAGTTGTCAAAGATGCCGCAACTCGAGAGATGTTGGGAACAAACCTCCAATAGTAACCTGGCAGTCCAAGAAAAATTCGAACCTCTGCCACGTTTTTGGGTGATGCCCAAGAAACAACCACCTCGACCTTCAATGGGTCCACCGCTATCCCCCACTCGGACACCATGTTCCTAAGGAAGTGTACTTCTCGTGTCCAGAACTTGCACTTGGACAACTTCCCATAGAGTTGGTGCTTCCATAGGACCTATAAAACCGTTCTCAGGTGCTCAGCGTGATCCTCCCCTAATCTTGAGTAGCTCGGGATGTCGTTAATAGAAACTACTATGAACCGGTCCAGATACTCCCGAAATACTGAGTTTATGAGCCCCATGAACACAACTGGAGCATTCGTAATGCCGAACGGCATGACCACGAACTCAAAGTGCACGTATCTGCACCTGAAGGCTGTCTTAGATATGTCTCCCTCCTTCACCCTCAACTGGTGATATCTAGACCACAGATCGATCTTAGACAACCATATTGGACCCTTCAACTGGTCAAAGAGATCGTCTATCCTTGGAAGAGGTTATAAATTCTTGACCGTCACCTGATTCAGTCTCCTGTAGTCTACGAAAAGCCTAAGACCACCATCCGCCTTCTTTGCGAACAAGACTATAGAACCCCATGGCGATGCACTTGGTCGAACAAAACCCTTCTTCATCAGATCGTCAATCTGAATCTGCAACTCCCATAACACAGAAGGTGCCATACAGTAGGGGGCCATCGAAATTAGACGGGCACCAAGTTGCAAGTCTATCCAGAACTCAACATCACATTGAGGGGGTAGAGTTGTCACCTCTTCAGGGAAGATGTCCATAAACTCACTGAATACCCCTGGAAATTCCCCATCTCTGTGTCCACCGACTCCACTGACAACTCAGCTAACAAGGAAAGTAGGGGTTCCTCTCGCATGCTTCACATCTCACCACCCCATTCGCTGATTAAAGTTACACGCCGGCCGCCCAAGTCTGAAAACACGACCCTTACTCGGAAGCAGTCAATGACGGTACATACAGATAACAGCCAGTCGATGCCTAGGATGACATCGTATGGATGTATCTGCAACAGTAGAAGATCCCTGATAGACTGATGTGGCCCTATCATCAGCTTACACCCTCGGAAAACATAATACAAGTCGGTCTGACCTCCGACCGGTGTGCTTAGCACTAGGGGAACTGGAATTCTCTCAGTGTCTAAACCCATAGCACGGGCTAGACTGGGTGCAATAAAGGAGTGTGAAGCTCTTGTATCGAACAAGGCATAGGCAAGAGTACTAAACAGGCTGATCATACCTCGAATGACTTCTAGACCTACTGGAACCACTGCCCTTAAGGCATGCAACTATCCACGCCCATCTCCCCTACCTCTCGGTTGTTGGCCGCCTCCCCGACCATGCCCTGGTCGAGGTCCCTGAGGGGCACCCTGAGGTCAGCCACCTTCCGCCACATCTGGTCTCAGAGGGATGGGAGCCTGCTGTCCCTACTACTGCTGCTGAAGGGGCCTAGCTGAAAACTACTACAGCTGAGGTGGGCGCTGAACCTGCCCACCCCCACTGTATTGTACTCTGTCTGGGCACGGATTCTGAAGGTGTCCATGGCTCCCACAGACTAAGCACCTCGGTCCTGGGCCCGATGGAAAAGGGCGAGGACTGGGGGATCAGAACTGGAATTGCTGAGGCCTGCTTCCAGCTGGTCGAAACCTATAGGGTCCTGACGTTGGAGGGCTACTGCTGGTGGCCTTCCCCTTCAACGAGCCCAACTGGATTCCTTCTCTTGATACACCTCCCAGCGTGTGCATCCTTTCCACCACTTTAGCTTTTTCAAGACCTCTAAGTAGGTCGGTAAAGTGAAGGAAGTAACAACATACTGAAGATAAGGTCGAAGCACCTCCTCCAAACGTCTCACCCGAGACTCCTCATCCGGAATGAGGTTTGGAGCAAAGAGAAGGAGATACTTGAACTTGATCCCCAACTCTCTTACTGACATTCCCCTTGCTAAAGGGAGAGCATCTCCTGCCTATTTTCAGCCTTCATCGTGGAAGGGGGGAATTCCGCCTGGAACTCCCTCTCGAAGTCATCCCACGCAACCTCAGTCTCCTTCTTTTCCCCAAGGTAAAGTGTCCACCACTGACGCGCTGCTCCCCGCATCTTGCTGACGGCCAGACGAACCCAGTACTCTGTCAGAGCCCGAATCAAGCTGAAAGCTATCACTAGCTCCTTGAGCCAGCTCTCTATCTCCACATCTGAGATGCTACTCTCGTACTTCCCAAGGGTCTACCGCTGAAAGTCATGAAGCATCCTTTTCCACTGATCATCCTCCTCTCGGTCAGCCCTCTGTCGATCAGCCAAAGAAACCTCCAGGGCCTCAATCGTCCGCACTACTCGTGCTCATCTCCTTGGTGCCATAGCTGCAAGGTAAACAAGGAATTCCTAAGCCTGAGTAGTGTATAATATTGTTCATAAATTTTTCTTAGACTTCTTGTTCTTTTTAAATTCTCAAAATACCCATAAAACACAAGAACACAAGTCATTATGATGCAGGTACCTTTCCTAGGGTCTCTACCTTGCAATCAGTGTATCCTCACTTGGTCGTTCGGTAGGTCCAGAGTCCTTGCATCAGATCATGAGGGGCCCTAAAATCCCATGTCCTAGCCAGTCTTCCATGGCCTATTTCACGCACCAAGATCACCCAACATTGTTTCCCTACCATCCCATGCAATCCTCACCGTTCCTAACTCCAGAATCCATCCAATCTCTCAACCATCAGCTCTGATACCATTCTTTCATGACCCACCTTCACCAAAAAGGAGAGAAGGTACAACAGATTTCCAGAACCTTATTTAAGTTTTCGGAGAGATAATGACCCCCAAGACCCACCTTCGATAAGCCCCGAAGTGGCGACCGACACCAAGGGTATAGAATCACACACAAGATGGAAGGCATTACCCTTTTTATTTTTATAGGATCAGGAGATAAGATAGCAACTCCAACAACACCAAAGTTGAAAGTAAAGGTAAATCCAAAAGTAAACCATTCCCATATGCATGTTCAAAAGTAAAAGATACAAGCAACAATAAATCCAAAGGTAAAGAACAATGAAAAGGAAAACAACAACAGAAACGACCCTAAGGTCCGAGCTTGTACGGTCCCGCACAATCCCTGAAGTCCTCCTGGAAACCTAAAAGCAGTTTTATATACGTAGGGTGAGCATACGAGTATACTCAGTAGGGTAAACCAAAGACTCTCGTGCAAAAGTGGGGAGGAATTTTAATACCCTGTGAGAAAAGAGACAACCAAGCACCTAGCAAGAAAAACTGTCCACCCAAGCCTCACCAAGGCACACTCCCCAAATAACGCAAGTCAAGTAATGTATAGTAATAGCACATCAATGTTTGGGTACCCCGTGCCACTTTCCCACTGGTTATTGAAGACATCCTACGCGTCGAACCAATCCCTCCATTCTCACCACAGTCCCACTGCCACACCCCGCCCGCACACACATAGCCCACAATCACACATCCCACCCGCAAACACCTAGGCCACAACCACCATCCCGCCCGCAGACACCTAGGCCACAACAATTACACGTAACATTGCCCGCAAACACCTAGGCCAGAACAACCACTACCGCACTTGAAGAAACCTGGGCCTCATCCCGAATATACTTGGGAAACAACCTGCCCGCAAACACCTGGGCCAACAACCACAACTACCCTGCCCGAAGATTCTTGGGCTAATAATGGACTTCAGGCCATCACAGCCTACCTGAAGAGTCTTTGGATATTAAGGAAAGGGAGTAGAAAATGAGCTAATAACTATCCACTCACAGAAGTTTTGGGAAAAACACCCCCCCCCCCCCATGAAATGGGGGTGTTCGGCACTAAGTGATCAATTTGGGTGGGGTGCGAATAAGAAAAACATAAAAACTACAGGTATATGTTTAGTTAACAATCACTCATCCTAGCCTAGGGTTCCCTAAGACAACCCAAGAATAACACCCTTGTTACTATTCATTCATAAAAGAAGCCACAACACTCACTGCCAAGTCACAACTCATTCCCCAAACTAATTCCCTGTTTAACCCATTATTAGTTTCATGTTCAAGTGACCTCATTTATGTAAATTCTGCACTACTAGGAAACTAACGGGCATAACCACAGGCCAGGAAAAGAGAAACAACCAAACAGAAATTTAAGCATTCACACCCGGTTCTCTTGTGAAGTCACAATCAACAAAGGGATAAGTGAGATCCCTCGAAGTACTGGAACCAAACCAAGCATCAAAATACAGCCCCACACCATTTCAAATTCACAACAAACAACTATTCCACATCATAGGATCTCATCCTCACCCACATCATCGCTCAAGCATCAAACAAAAAAACACACCTACTGCCAAAATAGAGTGTGTAACTTCAAGGTTCAAGCACATTATTCATTAGGTTCTTCTTTCTGTTTGTTAACTGGGGTGATCACATAGGGATTCTTGTTTTACTGAACATCCATTTAAACCAAACTGATTTTAGGTGACTAACCAATTCCATGTTATAGTTATGTAGTCATCTCAAAAGACAAGGGTTAATTAGGACGCAAGGAAAGACCACCAACGACCATGATTTTCTGTGAGCACGAACCCATACAGTTCACAACACATATCAACATAAAAGAGAAGAACATCGATCACACGCCCTTCATTCATTAATGGTCTGTTCATTATCTTCATTAAGTTTGGTTCCATCAATCCCCATAGTAACAATAGCATACCCACCCCCGCATGATACACAGTAAAGAGAGGAGAAGGAAAAACCCTACCTGGTTGATCAAGGATCATAGATCTTCTCCACGCTCCAAGAACTGGGGATGCACGACTTGCAGGGGAGGAACGTCGGGGACTCCAAGAACGAGCAGAAAAATCCAGCACAAGTGCACCACAAGCCTCGGGAAGGAGGGACTCCAGGCGCACATGGAAAAAAGAATAGAACCAGCTGAGAATAAGAAGAAGGAAACTCTAGCGTGAGATATAAAGAGGAGATCCTACTATTACGGGATATGGAATTTTGAATACCTGGAAAGTCGGATCATGGTTTCCTACGTGGGTGGGCAGTTACAAATGATGATATTAAGGTGTTATTTAATACCCCCCCCCCAATCGGGGAAGTTTCTCGGGATTTTTAGGAATTATTGATGGTCTTTAAATGACTTTAAAAAGTGTATTAAAATTAATTTACGTCAACATATACATTTCGGGGGAAGAAAAGTCGGGGACTGGAAAAAGAATAAAGGGATCGGTGAGGACACGGTGCCACCGTGACCGGTGCCACCATCAGAGTTCCACCGTGACTGGTGCCACCATTTTGGTCAAGCCATGTTTTTGGAAAAGTAAATGGTCAGGAAGGTATGGTCCATTACATGCCTTGTGTCACCTGTAAACCAAGGAAATGTTTTTTCCCTAATCCATGACTTTTCAAACTCATTTTGAGTGAATTTGGAAGAACAGTCTGCACTGAGCTTTATCTGATCTGCCAAATATTATTACATCGATATAAAATAGCACCATCATCATTTGATTACTGTCATTGTTGAAATAGATATTGTAATCAAATCCACCACGCTGGAAACCAAGATTCTTCAAATACTAATCTATCCTTGAGTACTAGGATCATGGTGCTTGTTTCAGTCCATATAATTCTTTCTTTAGCGGACAAACCTTGTTCTCATCCTCATGAATGAGAAAACCATCTGGCTACTTGATATACACTTCTGTCTCCAGAACCCCATTCCAGAATGAATATCTGACATCCATTGAGAACACATTGAACTTTATTTCCACTGTGATGGCTATGAATAATCATATTGTCTCCAGCCTTGCAACCAGTGTAAATGTATCATCAACATCTATACCCTATATCTGGGAGCATCCTTTGCACAGTAGTTGTGCATTATTTCGAATCATTGTGCAATCTAAATTCATCTTGTTTGGAAAGACCCATGTAGTCCCGATGAAATTCTTATCTGTTGGCCTCGAAACAATATCCCACATTTAATTCTTCCCAATCTGATCTAGCTCTTCCTTCATAGCCTGAAGCCAGTTTTCATCTTCAGCTACATCAGCAAATAATTTAGGCTCTACTGGAGATAGGAAAAATGTCTTCTGCAATGATTTCATTCTTATTGTCTTAACTGGAGATGACTGATCACCAATGACATTATTCCTATCAATTTCAGCTCAAATTCTTGGCTGTTGTGCTGATACAGATTTTACTTCCTCATTATCATCATCAATATCTTATTCTAAATCATCATCGGCAACTTATGCTCTTTCTGTTTTACTTTTCTCTTCATCACATTCATCAATAAATTGTTCACTGTGCTATTGATTTCTCTCCTCATTCTCCACTACAATGACATCACTACTCTCAACTACTTTTCCCAACCTTTTTTTAAAGCATTTCTATGATTTTCTTTTTCCTGAGTAGGGAAGAAATATCCCCTCATCTCCATGTGACTAAAATTTCCAATATTTTTACTTTTTGAGAATGAAGAACTTGCTCCCAAATATTCAAAATTATTTTACTACTGGATTCTTTCCATACCACATCTAATATATAGTCTTTCCTTTAGACACAATAGAGCTCTGTTAAAAATGTAGACCGATGTCAACATTGCATCCTCCAAGAACCTCTGTAGTAGGTATTTTTCTATAATCATTATTCTAGAAATTTTCTTGATGATCCAACTTCTCTTTTCAACAACTCCATTATATTGGGGAGTTCTCAATAAACAAACATGATGCCTGGTCCCATGGTTCTCGATATAGTCTTCCACCAGACTGTTTGTGAATTTTGTACCATTGTCAGTAAGAAACATTAGAATTTGCGGTCCAAGCATTCTTTGTATTCTCTTCGGTGCCGTTTTAAGAAGCTGAACACATAGGACTTATGGGAAATGAAAAATACCCATGTCATTCTTCTATAGTCATCTATGAAAAAAAATTAGTACCTTTTTCTGTCTATTTCTCTTGGTGTGATAGGCCCACAAACATCAGCATGCACCAAATAGAGCACTCTCGTTGACTTAATTTCCTTTGTCTTATACGTCTTTCTGATGAGTTTCCCTTGTTTGAATGCATCTCATGTGTTGGAATGATCCCATGATCGCTTAGGGAGGACTCTAGTTGCATCACACTTTAGAAAATCTTCTCGGGATGGCATACATAGACGACCGAGTCGTTTATGCCACAACTTGTTTTCTTTCTCTCTGGATAAAAAAAACATATCTTCTTCTCCCCTTACCATGTTAGATTCCCCTTTTTCCTTTTTTCTTGTAGGATCACTATACAATATCTTACCTTGACAACACACGTCTTCTTGGTAAACCGTATAGAATGCCATGAGCCACACATTTAACTGACACTGAGAAAATTGTGACTGAGACCTTCTACAACCAAAACATCAGCACGTCTTATTTTTTCCCCCAAACATGGCCTTTCTTGATCCAATTATCAAAATTCCTTCATCATTTCCAATCTTAAAAAATACTTCTATGTCATATTTTATGCTTTTAATGAGATCTTTATTTTCTGTCATTTGAGACGTATAACCACTGTCAAGGATGCACACACCAGAACAGTTTTATGATTTAAGGTAAATTTCATAAACCACTTCCTTATCTGTTATCTTCCTATTGGTCCATATTTTTTTATTTGCACTCTGTATAGATAGAGACTTATGATCTTTCTTAGAGTGTAATGGAATAAATTCATCTTGAAAAGCTACAAATCTGTTTTTCATCTTCAACTCACATGTTGGTCCATTGATCTACTGCTTGTGAACATTTTGATTGTTCTTTGGCACTTTATTATGTATGGTTGATGTACAATATCTTACCATGTACCCAAATCATTCTCACCAAAAATATTTTCCATCGAAAGATGATCTAGAGAACTATTCTCTGTTTGGATCACACCTCTGTTCTTATGCCCTTCAGTATCTTTTGGCTATAGAACACACATTTTGTGAGTGTCCCATATTTCCACAACAATAACACCTGACGAAAGGAGAATTCTTGCATGTCACTTCTATACTTCCATTAGTTCATTTGGTTCCTTGAATTGTATGATTCGTCTTTATACCCATAGCAATTATCATTCTTGGAACGTGTTCTTGTGGTCTGACTTCAACCCTGATATCTTTCTGTTTCTGATCGATCCCAAAATCAACCATAAGATATAAGCTCAATTGAATATTTTTTTTACTGGACTACAAGGTTCTTCTTTCATTTTTTCTATCTTCTTAATGATCTACTTTATCTATAACATACTGGGAATCCGATGTTTTTCTTGGTCCTTAAACTTTTTTTGCAGACTGAAAACTTCTCCTTCAAGTTCAATGATGCACTGGATATTATCTTCCATTGTGTTATTCAAGCCATCGATCTCTCTTTTCTGTTCTTCAATCATTATTTTATACTCACAAACCAATTTTGAGTCCCCTGGTTTTGATGACTTGAGTTTTTTAGTTTCTTCCATCAACTCAGACTTCACTTCTTCTTGCTGCTGCAAATAGAGTTTGCCATCATGAACTACATTGATGTATTTCTTTTTTTGTAACTCCAAACATCTAACTCTTCAAGAGAAGCCACTAACTCAGCTTTCATGTCAACTCTTCCTTCAACTTCTTCTTCTTCATCAATGTCGGTTTCTTCTTTTTTATGGGTACTACCGACAACATCCACCTTATCATTTTCTCCATGATATTTGGAGTTCTCGATCTCTTCAAAATCTTCAACCTCAAACTCATCCGAACTGACACAATATTGTGAAAGGTGATTCTTCTTCTTAAATATATTTTTCATAAACCATTTCTTGCCTTTCCTATAGGCTGAAGACTTCTTCTTGGGAATTTTGATTTCATCCTCTTCATCTTCTTGAAACTTCTTGCGGAACCTTGCTGTAAGATGACCATGTTTCCACATCGAAAGCAAGAAAGTGGATGTTTCCCTTTGAACTTTATATTTCCTCTTTGAAGATTCGAGGAAAGGAAAGAAATCACCTTGTCTGTCTTTTCTTATTCCTCAGAATCTTTAATGGTGAGATTCTTCCTGGCCTTGAATTCCACCTCTTTATATTTTCCCTTTTCCACAGCATCGTTATCATCATTTCTCATTTCATATTCAACAAGGGTGTTGTGTAGGTTATCTAATGTCTGCCCTTTCAGGTATTTATCTTCCAAAAATGAATCTTTCGGATTGAACTGATGTGGAAGTTTCCCCAGTATTTTCTTTACAATCTTTATGTCTTCAATGGATTCACCTAGACATTGTATGTCTTATACTAAAACATTTACCCTATCCAAGAATTCATCAATAGACTCATTTGAGTTCATTATCAGATCTTAATATTTGTTCCAAAGAATATCCAGCTTTTCCTCTCTAACCATTGCACCTCCTTAATATATATTCAGTATCATTTCCCACATGTAATGTGATTTTCTTCATGAAATCACCTTCATATAGATAGAATCGGATAGGGATACCCCTAAATCATTGATTCCCCTGTCATCAGCATCCAATTCTCCTCGCTCAGTATCTGATAATGCACCACTATTAATACCTACAGTTTTACCATGAATTTTTATGGTAAAAACATCCATTCCCAAATATCAGAAGTAGTATTTCATCCGATTATTCAATAGATGAAAATTGTTCCCATCAAATATCTGAATCCATTTATAGTTAGTGACCTCCATTGGAAAGAGATACATTGATATCAACTTTTCAATTTGAAACCAATTGTTAGGTCCACTAAGCATGATACCCTAAGAGGGGGGTGAATTAGGGTATGAAAAATTAAAAAAAAACAACACCTTTTAATCTTGTTTTTTTGTTAAACAAAACTATATTCTCTCTGACTTTCTCATTAGAGAGTATTAATGAATCTTAAATCATAAACATGACACATCAATTTTACTTGGTTCACCCTTACTAGGATACATCTTAGGAGTATAATCTGGCGATGTCCCAATGTACCAAATCCACTATAAGCGCACTATTGTTTACAAGTTCGAAGTGGAGCCATTGTCCCTCCTGGTTTACAACCATTCACAATTTCAGAACTCACTGCTCCCTCAACTTAAGTGAGCTCACTTCTTCTTCATAAGATCAACTCACAGTTTATAGACCTATAGGTCTCTACATTATCTCTAATGAGTTCATCCTTTACTGTATGTAGATACTCTGTTGAAGTCAAAATATCTTACATTGATGAATACCCATTTTCCACTTTTCAATAGGCAACAAACATTGGAATAAACCTTGGCAAAGCTCCACACTTTGCGAAGAATCCAATTTCACAAAGCTCAATCATGACTTCGTGAAGTCATTTCCTCTTCTCAAAGCACACACCATCGTAGAGCTCACTGGTTCGCAGAGCACACTACTTCGTAGATCTCAATCCTTCGCAATGCTCAATCCATCGCAAATAATAGTCCATTACAGAGATCAATCCATTGTAAAGATACTTACTTCGTGAATCTCAATGAGCCAAAGTGGAACACACCTCTTTCACAGAGCTAGATTAGCTATCACGAAGCTCCTATCTTTAGCAAAGCACACTGCCTCCATGAATATCTTTCCCAATTTGAGAGCAACAAATTTTTCATTGAAAACTATCTACTTCTCTCGAAGGGGTCGAGGTCTATTTATAGACGATTCAACCGACCCTCGAACCTTCTGTGCATATTCAGCAACACGTCAGCTCAAATCATGGAGCTTCAAATTTTCTACTGAAATTATCTATATATCGCGAAGCACCACGATACATTTCGGATTGTGGATCACATCATAGTCTCTGAACATTCCGTCAATTCCATTGCACCACCTCCTAAAATTTTCGCCATAATACTCTTCACCTCTATTGTTCGTGAAGCTATTCGTAATCGAGAAGAACACCATCAAAATTCTCCATGTCTTCGCAAAATCTAAATCAAGAAGCCCATCTTCATGAAACTCATGCCTTTTTCATATTTTGATGAGATCTTCAAGGAAATGAACATTTCGCAATGCTCACAAAATCATAAATTTTGGACCCCAAAAATTTGGAAAACACTGAAAAGCGGCGCCACCTGGTATCTGTTCTTTTGTACCACCTCCAGATATTATCTCTCTTTTTCATGGTTCTTTTTCAAAATGTGTTGTCAATAAAATATCTAGAACACAACAATTTACCATGAAAACCTACATTGTCAACAAACACAACCAACTGGAAAATGATGTAATGTTACCTTTATGGATTTTTTCCCAATAATCACTCTATATTACCTTTGTAACATTTACTATGAAAAAATAGGTGGTTTAAATATAACTGCATATACCATGAAATGTGTTCCATTCACTTTTTCAAAAAATGTTCTCTACTGGGCTCGAAAAGATCGTGGTGCGACTCTGCATTTTTCTTGGGGGTCAACAATGGTAGCGAAGGCACCGACCCGAAGGGCCGGGACCATAGCGTGACACTGAGTCCAAGAATGGGTGCGGGGGCATAGCCCCTGTGGTATGGATCAATAAATTTGGATAACTCTTTAAGGAGGCACCCAAGTTACCTGTGTGAAAACACTTGCATTCCACCTTCATGGATCATAATGAAGGTATTATTCTTTCTAAGTCCTCAAAGCGGTGCCCTAGTTAGGCCAAATCACCGGTGGAATGAAAGTCTAATTGGGATCAATCCATCCAGTGTGTATCCACTTGAGCGTCACAAAGATGTCGTGCAAACCAACTACGCGACCATACTCTTTTCACCCAGGTTCCTTTTTTTCTAATAAAAAGACCCTTGGGGGCTTCATTTGTATGGATGAATTCCCCAGAAGCCCAATTGTTACTCTGGTCTCCCTAGTGCTTTGTCCAAGTCTTCTGAAACATTCAAGGTAGTTCTCTAACACCTAAAGCGGAGTAATTGAAGGAGGATCATAGGACTTAAGTCCTTTTAGTTCTTGAAATATATAACACTAGCACACCTAAAGCGCCCAACCTCCCTAAATTAGAAACACTTACACGCCACCTATTCTTTTCACATGAAGTTGAGTGCTCCAATTCTGGGATTACCTATGAATACTCCTGAAGGCTTGATCTAGGTCTCGCCCAAGTATTACCATATAGGGTGTTCGTCACTTAAGTGAACATCAGGTTTCCCAAGCCTACTTGCGCGCCCATACTTGTGCGACAGTACCTACTTCGGAACCCCTATTTGATTCACATACTATCTTCGGTCTATAATCCATCAATCCCTCCTAAAATCCATTCATGGCAAGGATTCTTTTTCATTGACTCGCTTGTATAAAAGGGATTATTTTGAGACATCCACCAAAACCTCCAAACTTATCAAACCCTTGTGAAAGAAACATCAGTGTGTATCCTTTTTGGGTTTGTATATCCACAGTCAAAGGTTTCCCACATTTTATTCACAATGGGGTTAGGATTAATGAACTGTCTGTGGGTTTGTAAATCCACAGTCACCTGGACCATTCTCCCAGGAACAGTTCTGGGAAGTTCCCGATTTAGAGAATTAGGGTTTGGGACCCGACCTCCCCCTTCTAAAAGATCCAGAACCTCAGGTCTTTGGTACAGATCATGCATTTCACACTTTCTTTTCCATTCAAGAATATGAAAAGTCTCCCTCCATTATCAGGATCAATTTTTGGGCAGACATCCGTGTGTAATCCCCTAACCTTCATCCATTCTTCCATTCATTGGACCTTTGTCCAATGTAATGTGAATAGAGGAAAGACTCATCGCCTCGTCGTCTTCCTAGGTCACCTCGACCTCGTCCACCCTGGTCGTCGTAGGTGTGCCTTCTTCCAATAGTAGAAGAAGAAAAGAGTGGCTTACTTTGTTAGATATTTGACATTCTCTTGTTTCTCACCCCGAGCATGACTCGCGTGGACTTAGATATTTTTCACTGTCACAACATTTGCACACATTCTGAACTATGAGAACTCTGATTCCCACTATAATCAGGATACGTAGGATGCCTTATTAGGGCCTGATCTAACCAGATATCTTATTTAGTAATCCAACCATAATTCCCTTAATCTGAGTATCCTCCTTAGGAATAAACCCCAGATTAAACCCCTAAATCATCAAGGCATATTTTTCAGAATGCAAGCCCAAACTCATATATCTCAAAGGACTATAATCTCTTATTAGACTTATCGAACTACATGGGCTTTGATTCCCATTCAATTGGGATACGTATGAAGCCTCTTTGAGGTTAAAACCCAACACTTTAAATTAATCATATTCTCCTTGGGCCATATTCCCAATAGGGTCTAATATTACATAGAAACCCATATCCTTTCCATGTTCCTTAAGATTCTTTGGCATAAGTCCCACACCAAACATTGACTAAGAATATTTCTCTTAGATTTCCTTACCACATGACATTGAACGGTACAACTAGGTCCTTATCACGTGACCTTAAAAGGTACGATTTTTTCAATTAAGTAGAACTGAACTACGAGGGTTCTGATTCCTTTCACAAGGATGTGTAGGTATCCATTTTATGGGTAGGATCCAAATATCAAAATAAACCTTTATCTCCTTAGATGATAAAAACTTCTTATGTTCCCCACTGTGTTTCTTAAAATCTAGTATCATGATAAAGATTATTAGAAGAACCTATAAATAGTATATGGAAGGATACCATTGATGGAGAACCTCGAATACATACAAATATCTCCATTAATGAAGTACTGTGAATACATACTGATGATTCTGAATTTTACACATGTTAATAAGTGATTGAAAATTCCAAGGGAAACATTGGTTATACTTTGTGATTTAATAAGGATTCATGAAAATATCTTAAATTTATAAAGAGAGTCACAGAGTAGACAATAATTCCCCCCCAAAAGGGTGTGATGAGCCCGACCTCCCATCCTATCAACCAATGCACGTTCCTAAGTATCGTAATGTTCAAACATAACGAACGCCATTCTTTGGAAAGCAGGTCCTTTTTGGATAAAGAACTATTGGGTGGTTCCATTTCCATGAATAAATCCAATGGAAACCACCTAAATTTAGTGATTCTTAAAACTAGAATGCACGTTTCAAGGAACTATGAAACATGAATGGTGAGCCCGACCTGAATCCTTAACCATGTTAATAATGTTACCTACCTGTAAGGAACAAATCAATTGATAATGGAAGGCTAGACAAATGAATAAATCATGCATGTATCCATCTAAAATATGTCACTTTAATGGAGTTTATTATTATTTCAAAAAATTTATCAGAACTCCCTTTATTTCAAAATAACTTTCTTCAAGATGACATCAGAAAAATTTCTAATTACAGCTCAAGTCGGATCCTCATCCTTGAGAAGGAATCCATCTCCCACCCAGCGTCTTCAACGCTGGCTCTCCAATGTGATTTTAAAGGAGCACCATCATCATGGTAAAATCCCAACCTTAAAGGATGCCCGACAGGATCTCCAGGTTAATAAAAATCCTTGATCGCCAGGCCAACAACAACCGATGATCAAGAAGAATATAGTTCCATCCATCATTTACATCCATTTTGGCTCCTTATCCCTAGAATGCAACAACCTATCCCTCTCTTACTGTAGGGAGGTGGTTCAAGAGGTCACTCCGGGCCTCAATTCAAGGATTTGGGGGTCCTTCCTGAGGAACCCCACCAACAATCATGCACCAGAAAAATTGTGCGGTAGTGAACCCCTAACATGATGGGGGTGTTGCCTTTGGATGTTCGGCCTAGGTCTCTCAGATCCGAGCACACTAGATGAACCTCATATGACAAGGTTCATTCAACAGGGACCAGGTTATTACCTCTTCCCCCTCCGGAGAATTCCATCAACCTTACATGAAGGAAAACAACTAGTGGGCACATACACTCATCCGTCCGAATTCTGCTGCCCAGCAGACTCGTCTGGTAGCAAATGACTAATACTTCTAAGAAAATTTGGTGGAGTACTATGAATAGGCATATCAACTTATTTACAAATTATCATCTTGTTAGTAGGCTCTTCTAACTGCATTTACAGAAACCTACCGATCAAATGTGGTGGAAACTGGTAAACAGGAACATACACCTACTTACAATCACCAATTCTGCCAGTAGTCTCATCTTCCAGCATTAAAGGAAGTCCATCTACCATGCTTGATAGGAAAACCCCATCAGCCACAAACCCCTTCTTGCGTTCATCAATCCTTCCAATAGTATCATTTGGAAGCACTTGAATACGTCAGTCAGAATGCTCTGAAGAGAAATCTGGGGAAGACTCAAATCTCTTCCCCCATATATGATTATTGTAAATACTAATTGATAGGAAAAAGAAGGTAGGAATAGGAACATACACATACTCCAGATATAAAATGGACATATATTTCTGTTCTAACCGCTGATGTCACCAAACATATCTTCTCAATGGTGAAAGGACAAACACTAATCTCTGACCATATTCTGGAAGCATTCCAGAATATTATAACAACTACTTCTGCAGTACCAGGGGAACATAAACATAAATATGTCCCCACACCTAGGATGAAAAATCGGCATGTCATCACAGAGAAGATACACACCTCTGTTATAGTCTAGGATGTTCATGGGGAATATTCCCCCATATCATACGGACAAGAGGATCGTGAACATACACCCTTTCTAATTGGAGGTAATTGGTCCGTTCTGGTGACCACTCCAAGGCAGAAACATACATGTGCCCATTATAACCACTTCTCCCAACATGCAGCCCCAACTAAGTGTAAGAGATCGTCCTAGAAGAATTATTACCAAACATGGTTGGAAAGTCAATATTCAAGCTGCAATATGAATCCTCTTAATCATAGAGATCTTGAATCCCTCGTACAATTATATGTTACAGCTCAAGATCATACCCTCTAATTACTATATTTTGGGAGTGGTACCATTGATTCTGAAGTTATCTGTCAGAAACATCATCATGGGGGCTTGCTTCATGAAAATTTGGTCAATCAAGAGAGCATATCTCTAGATGAGATCCCCATATATCCTCCATGTGGCTAGAAGAACATGGGGAGAGAGCATTTATCCATTATTTTAATCCACCATGGTGTTCCTCATGATGGAATTCAATCTGAAATTCCTCTCTATAGTAGTATTTCACAATGTCCAAATAATTCCATAATTGACAATGTAGTGATACGAAATCCCTCTAATCTCGAGGTACTATCCAATACAAGGCTAGTCGTGTCTGGTGCCTTGTAATTAATAGGATAAATAATTTTTCAACCAAAAGACATCTTAAGGGAATGATAATTCTCCAAACCTCCCTTGGGTCATTTGAATTCTAATACATAGCATCCACTTTGGTCAGACCAAGTGGAGAAACCTCTAGTAAAAGATGATGAAGATATGTTGAACATGAGAAATAAATTTGATGAAGGAGAAATATCATCCATGATGTGGCCTTTGGAAAATACTCAATATAACATTCTATAATTGATGGTAGAAGATTGAATTAATGATGTTCACCTCAACTTATGGAATACTCTTCATCATTTGAAAACCATTGTATTATAGTATGATGAATATCAAAATTAGGTAAAGGTAATTGAAGGGTTGAAATTATAAATTGACTTGGAATCTCTCTCAGTTTTCCTACATAAAAATGTTGAAAACCAGTAAGGGACCCTTCATCCTGCATACCTCAATGCTCTAAAGAGGCTAAGCCAGTTAATTTCTGACACCCCATCTAGTGTTCATATAAGAGGATGGGGTGAACATTGAGCATTGCATTTCACTTTACTCCAGAATCATCAAAGACCACCAAAAGTGGTCTAATGAAATGTTATTTCCCACAATCATCTAAAATCAATAGATTTTTTATGTAATCAGATGTACACTCAAGAATAGGCCTTAACTAGCTATCATCAGAGTCAGACCCAAATAAAAAAAGTTGTTGAGTTAATTTTGCATCCAACATCTGAGAATCATGAGAAGGCCTCTCGCTTAAATAAATTCATTCATCAGATAATGAAAATGTCTGAAATTACACAACTATCTTCTAAAAAAGGTGATTTGAATGGTTTCTAGATAATGCACTCATCTAATGTCCAAACCAAAATATGGAAAATCAGAAAAGCAGCTGCATGAATCACATCCATAGTAGTTCAAGGGCCACCCCATCTTGCTGGGCTGGGGTCTTGTTTTTTCCATCCATCAAATTCATTAAAAAAGTATCAATGGTTTGAAGAAGAAGAACATGAGGCTCCCTAGCTTGCAAGGCTGGGGGATTTTTCACATTTAAAATCCTCTCCTCAACAGAAGTTAGTTTTCTCCTAATTTGGGATGAATCCACAAAGAGAGCGTACAACTAAACTATCTAAGGATTACCTTCAACTAACTTTCCACCAATCAATTCCCGAGTGTTCATCATTTTGGAAAAAATAATCTCATGAATGATATAGAATGATAGGATCTTACAAAGATACTGAATGAATTCCATAAATGCATTATGTGTTACTGAATTTCATTAACACCATCACAGAAGATCCTCCAGAAAATGATTACAGTTTAGAGGGATCAAAAGATGAGGTTCTTATCCATAATATGGTACACACTGAAGCAAATAAAGAAGGTGTGCATACCTGAAATCCGAGGCTTACCCAGAATCTTGGCATTCATTCAAATAACCAACTACCACCCTTAAAAAAGGAATTTAACAAGGGGAAAGGTAAAATTAATATTGCATCTCACTTTTCCACTAAAGAAGGTCAATTTCTTTAGCTCAAGGAAATATTTTCACAGCAAGAAGATACTATGAAGGAGTTGAAAAGACTCAATACCGAGTTACTTCAAAGCAGCATTTCTGCTAGACATACTCCCTAGGAAGATCCTCAACTTTCAAATCCTATTGGATCTCCTCAGCAAAGAGGACTTGTGGTAACTATAGATGCGTATAATTAATTCCCTCCATTTGGTACACAGCCCAGGAAGGATCAAACACATCCTTATAGGTCGGTGCTTATGGGTTATCCAAGCCAAATACCAACACCTCTACCAGTGTTTTTGTCGGTTGTTGCACCAGTTCAAGCTCTATATGTTGTACCTGTACAGGTCCCAGCTCATCTAGATATTCCCCAAGTGATTATGAACACAATTAAGGCATTAACAACTCAATTGGAATCCATGGAAGAACAACGTGTTCCAGTTCAGTCAGAAAATAAAGCATACCCTGAATGGGTGGATCTGACCCCTCCCCCACCAAATTTTTTGAATACCACAATCCCAATAATTAAAGGTTTGGAAAATCTAGAACAACACATAACACATTTCATTTATAATTTTGATCCCATGATGGGGAGTCCTCAACAACAAGAAGTAGTAAATCTCAAGTGTTTTGTACACTCATTACAGGGACCATCTTTTGTATGGTATACAAGTTTTCATTTTTGATCAATTACTAGATTGGAAGATCTCCATCAGAAAATCTTTCTTCAATATAGTTCAATGCTACTGAAGACAACAGTTTTTGATCTTACAAATTTAAAACAAAGGTAAAATTAGCAAGTTTCAGATTTCATTGCTCGATGGAAAGAATTAACATATTCCTTAAATCTGACACTCCCTCAAGAAGGGTTGCTGCCAATTTGTGTGAAAAATATGCGTGATGAGTTACGCACACCACTGACCCCTGTGAAATAAAAAGGAGGGTTTTGAGACCTTGCATCAATTTCTCAATAGATTTAAGATTCCATTATGGAAACTAAGGCTAAAACATGTGTAATTCCATCAGCTCTGGGATGGAGAACAGGGAAAGGAGAGGTTGCGACAGTCACACTCAACAAAGCACCTTTACGTAATTCCACTTCAAAACCTTCATCATATCTAAGGGATCTGCCTCCCAAGCATCAGCAGAAATAATTGCCTCATCAATATGATAAAATATATCAATGGAGGAAACTATTTGAGGAGTTAAAGATCAATATTTATTCATTCCGGAATGAACAGGTTCCTAGTTACTTCATCTCAGCTTTGGAAAATAATATGGTTTAGTTTCCATGGTAGAAGAAACCTAACAAATAAGGAGATGAAGATATTTGGAATTATTTTACCTTTCACCAGATGTTTGGGAATCCCATTCAGAAGTGTTTTGTTTTCAAATAACTTCTGCCAAAAATGGTAAACTCTGGACATGTAAAAATGAAAAGTTCTTCAGCCCAAGTAGCATATGTTATCGCTACTAATCCATAGGAATAAGGAAAATGGCATGAATTAAAAAGTAAAAATGCACAGAAATATGATGATTAGATGATCAAGAAAATGATAAGCTAAACTCATGTTAATTTACCAGCATATTTGAATCAACCGATTGTGTCTTATGCTACTCCTGCCATAGTAAAATCATCTTCATCAAAAGCTCATTACTCCAAAATTCAATTGTCAAAGAATTGATGTGATCAGAAGGTTAAAGTGCGGTTGGAAGAAGACAAGTTCATGTCAAGGACAAAGTTGTCTTTGACACTGGAATATTTCATTCCATATGCTTCAAAAGCACGAGCACCACCCCGCCATACAGTACTAGCAGAACTAACCAATCAAGAAGAATCTCCATAAGATTAAGAATTGATCTTTAGTTTTGTCAATGTTATCCACTTAACGGATCTTTATTCGAATGGTGATTCTGATTATAATGATCCAAAGTTCCTTATACCTAATTGGGGAACTAGAGGAAGGGGCCATGATCGATGATACAAAGGAAGAAGTTGGAATTCTAGATTCCACTATTGTAACTCTACACATTCTTGAACCATATATACGGGAGAAACTCATGAAATAGCCCTTTAATGGGCTCAAAAAGAACAAGGAGTTTCTTCCACACATGACAGGTTGGGTCCTAACATGATTATTTTGGAGGACCGATTAGAAGTCACACCATCTTCCTCTCAACAAGTAGATAGAGCTAGTCAGTCAAATATGCCAAATCCAATAGTATTTCTAATTTCCACTATCACGAACCAGGCTGGGTCGTCATCCGACCCGATGCCTGACCCAGTCCGCAACATGGCTCGAAGGGTGTTCCCAATCCCTATGGGCTGGAACAAGTGCCCGAGTATCAAAACAATCATGGGAATGATTTACCCAAAAAAGTAAACACAAAACCACAAATAAGATAAACAAAATAAAATTATGAACTGACAACCAAATAGACCCTCAAACTAAAATCAACTTTAAAGGTTTAAAACTTGAACCAACATCCAAAAGAAAAAAATAACAATGAAACTCAAACTCAAACTCAAACCTCCAAGTAACAAGAAATGTGTAACATCTGCAAGCTTCAAACACCAACCAGCACGAGAAGACCATCAGCGACCCGAACCACCATCACTATGCATGATGCCCCAAATTGGGATACACAAAGAACAAGTTCTACATACACCAAAAGGTGTACATAGGGTGTGAGCCAAGATCCTAGTAGGATACCACCAAATAAAAAGGTTTCATGCCACAACATCAAAAAAATAATTTAACATGCTTATTTAAAACCATACTTTCAAAACACATTTAAGGAAAATATTTAAAAACTAAAATTGAAAAGGAAAGAGTACTGAAAGAAAACCCATTTCACAATACTACTTTAAAATGGAAGGGAAATTCTTATAAAGAACAACCACATACTCAAGTGATCCTCTGTATACCGACGGAAGGCACTACGTCATGAATAGTAGAGCACTACGGGTAAATCCCCAAAGATAGCTAGTATGTGTAGGGCGCTAGAGACATCGTACCTCGGTGTAAACATAGTGTTGGAACCACAACAATCAACACTATCGTGCATGATCCATTAGTAGGGAAACACATCAATAACATAGTGGTCTCCAGTCATCAAAAAAGTTTAGTCGGTGTTGTAACGTCAATCTTTCTAGATGGAACCGGGAAGAACTGCTTCCGTAACATCTAGCGTACTAGTCCTAATCCACACACCTAGGTACCTGGGGTTTTTCCTTGTGCTCAAACAAGTTCCACATTCACATCATGTATCAATTTTAAATATCACACACCAAACAAGACATTACACACACAAAAACCACCACATGCATACCCAAACACCATTTCAAAAATACAATCACAATAGAATACCTTTCAAAAATATATTTCTTCTGTTATCCATTTCACAACTTAGAAAACAATATTAAATTACACAAAAAATGCTGACATCATAAAACGCCACCAAGTGGTGCAAAGAGGGATTACACCAAGAAACATGTCTCGTTTTATATAAACCAACTACTTTAAAAACAATTGCATATTAAACTCTTTCAAAAATACCAATTTCGCGCCATCTAAATAATTCAATAAATCATTAAACTAATCATTATATAATTTTAAAAAAAACCAAGAAGACTTCACACCAAAAGCCACTTTATCCCATATAGGGACGTCACTTTAGAACCAAATGCTCAAGGTAACAATATCTAAACATGTTTTCCATTATTCAAGAAATTTGCAATTTAGTTTCAAATGTGCACAGCAAGGAAGGACACCCCAAGTGACTCAGTGTTCTTTGAAAATATCCATTTAAATATACCCACACCTCAAAGACTTTGAAAATGCATTTCGCACCCACCAAATAACCTAAAAAATCATTCCACCCTTGTTTCGCATCTCGAATGCCACTTAAATAATCAATTGCTCAATTTATAAAATAGCACAAGTGCGTACACAAGGCCTCACATTAAAACACAGAAATGTTAGATTCCAAAACCATTTTAAAAGCAATTACGCATCCCAACCCTTCCAAAAACTCCATTCGCACCCTTAAAACATACTCAAGGTTCATAATAAAAATCAACGCACCCAAATAGTTTAGCTTCTTTTTGAACAACTCAATTTAATAAAACACACACCTCATGTGTCCTTTAAACAAATAAATTGCACACATTAAACAATTATCTAAAACACGTCTAAAAATTTCAACTACACAACGCGCATAAAATATATAGGAATTTACAAAGAAAAATTCTGTTTCATCAAATATGAAAATCAATGCATATCCAAAATAACATTTTCACTATTCAATTTTACCATTAGACTGCATTATAATTTAATTAAGCAGCAAGTGAAATCATCTAAATATGCTATGGCAGGGAACCACCTACCTCAGAAGAAGAAGAAGCAATTCCCAAAACACGTGTGAATCTCTGGTCGCACCTAATGCGCACCACGTGCGAACTGAGTTGGACCTAGAAAAGGATTGTGCACGAAAGGAGGGAAAGGTGTTGGAGGTTTTGTAGGAGGTGTCACTTGCCAACAAGGAATTTTCACTGGTGGCGGGTGGTCTGGTAGTTCGTCGGTCTAGGTGTTGTTCGCCGGAAGGGAAGCAGGGGCATCGGCGGTTGCGGTCGATGCCAGTGGAGGGTGTAAGGGAGGTCGGTCAAAGGGGAGGGTGGCGCGGCGTGGAGCGATGGCGTGAGGGAGGTTGGAAGGTCGCGGCTCCGGTGGAGAGCTGACGAGGAGGTGAGGTGGTGGATGCCTAGGATGGGGAGGGTGTCCCATACAAGGAGGGAAGGGGTTCCGGCGGGATTCCGAGCAGGAGGCGGCGACCGGGTTGAAGGTTGGCTTAGGAGGTCATGCGGGCAATCTAGTTGCTAGTCTAACCAAGGGGTGCGGGGCACTAGGGTTAAGGTAGTGAAACAGGAGAGATAGGGTGGAGGAAGAGGTAGGGAAGAAAAAAAAGAGACGAGAGAAAAAAAGAATAAAACAGAAAGTGATAAAAATAAAAATAAAAAAAAAATAGGGCCTAAAAAAATATGCTAGGCCACTTAATATATATATATATATATATATTATAACAATAATTATAAGTTAATAATTTTATAATTATAACCATAATTTGAAAATTTCAAACCAAATTAAATTATTAACTTAAATAATAATAATAATAATAATAATAAATAATTGAAAACAATAAAATAAAATAAGAAGTTGTGAAAGTTATAATAATGATAATAATGATGATAATAATAATAAAATCCTCAAGTAATAATAATAATATTATCATTTAAACAACTCATTGTATTTTTTCACTCTTCTTAATTTATTTTCTTTTTATTTTATTATTCATTAAATTTTATTCATCTGCCTTGATCATTGGGAAGGTCATGCGATGAATCGGGTGAGATAGCGCGGTGACCCAGGCGAGGCCACGTGACTTCGACATCGGAGTGTTGAACGCTGTCCATGCCAAACCACACGTTATTATATAAGAACCAAAAAAAATTAAGTCAGGTTTCAACCCGGACTACCTGATACCCAAACAATTAATAAAATAATTTATTTAAAGACGATGAGTGTGACAATTCTCCCCACCATAAATATTTCTATCCCTAGAAAGCCATAACTAGGACCAAACCCCAAAGTAGAAAACAAAACCCCCTTAATGTTCAAAGATGATCCTTACGAACATCAAGTGAAAATAGGCAAACAAATCGTGCTTAGAGAAAGTGACTCAAAAGACAACTTCAAGAAACTCGTAAATAGACTTTCTTATATGTGTCGCCCACCCCAAATTGCTAAAACACCTTCAGTGGACTGATCAAGGAAAAAAACTCTCGCACCCACAGGATCAATCTTCAAAAGCCAAAACATCTCAAGCACTGTTAAACGAAAACCACACCATTTGGTTAGAATGAACAAATACGGTCAAACCACGTCTACGGAACACTCTTATCACTTATCACCAAGTCATCCTGAGAAACAAAACCAATAGGTCAACATGGGGAAGCCCGAGAGGCTTCCCACCATTAGAAACCTACTGACTCCCAAGACGATATTGGAAAACTGACATGGGGAGGTCCAAGTGCACTCCCCGCCATTTTGAAGATGGACAACACTAATTCACTCTAGAGACATTTGAGCAAGACCTATCATTGGTCTCCCCACCATTAGAGTCGAAAGAAGATACAAAACCTTGAAAAATTACCAACGGTGTTCAAACACGCACCACAAGGGGCGGGGAGGGCCAACCACAACTACCGGGGTGTCAAAATCACATCCGAAGACAAACCAATATCTCCACATCCATGGATGAGCACTATTCAACTTTGAAACCAATTTACCCAACATACCACATAAATACCACTAAAGTGATTACATCCAGTGGGACGTGAACCCCAAGACTTTAAAGAAATGAGACGACCATGCCTCCACATAGTCACATAATCCATACACACCCAAACAGCTTGCTCTGAACGGAATAACCACATATTACAATTTAATCTGCCTTTACTTTCACCACCGACTGCAGAAATAAAGTCGGGGTCTCATACACTCCCAAGGTTCCAGACTACGCGCCAGCTTCACTTTGAGGCCTATGGCTAGAGCTCATATGTTTTAAGCATCTCCTGCCTCGTAGTCAGGTATTGAAGACTCCCAAATGGAGCTTCTCCTTTTGGTGTCACACACAACCACACGGCAATCAAGACAACCCCATCAGACACAACACACTCTGACATCCACCTACTCCCACGCAGCATGTCCAAAAATAATAGGGGGGTTTATATGATGCACATGAATAACCTCTTCATCTTCACCAAGAAATTTAAAAAGGAAGGATGCATCATGAACACTCCCCCTAGAACAAAAAAATTAGAACTCCCTAAGAGTAGGATGCACTCCCATGAAAATAGGGATTCATGAAGGACTCTACGAAATCCACCTTTTCTCTTCAAAGATAACTCACACTGCAAGACGTCACCAAACATGCCCCTCACGGCCAATGAAAGAACTAAAATCCATTCAAGACATCGTTCAACACTGATAATTTTAAACTGCCTTCACCCTTCCCCACGGGAATTCCTTTCACTATTTTTGGGGGGAAACCTTCCGACACAACGGTGTCAAACTGCATACCGGATGACTAAGATGACTCAAAGAGACCAAAACCCCCTTCGACACCCCTCACATCTATCACCCCACTATGAGAGGATCCGCATAACTGAAATTGAAAAAGGGATAGACTTAGCTCTATCACAAAAAGAGTAGAGTTCTCACATTAATCAACTGTAGGGTTGTCCAATGACGAATTACCCATGGCCACACTTCAATAGCATGTTAACTCTTTATGGGGCGCCTGCACTAGTCAAGAAGAAAACCATGGACCCAACCAAACTGGTCCAATGGTCATGGCATACCACAATTGACCACTAAACATGCAGGGGGGCCACTGTAAGGGATTCACAAAGCACTTTTCAAAATAATTCACTTACCACAAGCTTGCACACCGGCTTAAAAATAAAAATTCAAAATCAGGACACAAATCATTCAAAAAGGATCCTCGGCTCAAACTCCTCATATCTGACATTTCCAAAACACAAGTTCACACCACACAATCATCGGTTATTAACACACTGAATTCTCATTTAACAAAACATTTTGAAAATAAGCAAAGTTGGTGGGTTGCACAAACACCAATGGACTCCCATGGGCCTCGCACATGCATGTTCCCATGCCACACTGGTACCCACCTCATATACATCCATAAATTCATCCGCTCATTGCATTGACCATTTCTCTTTCAATATACACTCATGCATGTGGTTGCCCACGAGAACACCAAGGATCAAAACCAAACCTTCCCATTTTTCAAAACCAAAACATTCAACCCACACCTTTCAAACCTCATACATCATTTCCTTTTTAACGTTCTTCATTTAAAAACATTTTCCAAGAACAAATAATTTTTACATAAAAACCAAATTTCCACGAATTCAAAACAAAGAGACATGGAATAATGCGAGAGGAGACTAGTGTCAGCGGGTGACTGGGACACATGGTTGGCGGCCATACGCCAATCATGCCACCGCCACATAGAGTATTATACGACATCTTCCCCAGATCCACATGGATTACCAGACCCTGCGAGCTCATTGAGACCACTAACCCTACTCCATTTTCATTTCCTCTAAACAAGATTAACCACACGGACCAAATATTTAAACAAACATCAACTTACGTTGGTCACTCAAGTCCCTCCATGAGGTTTCCTAGCCAAGAACCTTACTCATAGCTTGGACTTCGAGTCTCGACAACCTTAACTCTAGTCTATTGTGACTCTATTCACAAAGAACCTGACCCAAAATATCAAACCTCCTCTGATACCATTTTGTCACGAACCAAGCCGGGTCGCCATCCAACACGGCGCCCAACCTGGTCCATGACATGGTCCGTAGTGCGTTTCCGATCCCACGGGCTGGCACAAGTGCCCGGGTATCAAAACAATACATGGGAATTATTTACCCAAAAAATTAAACACACAACCAGTAACAAGATAAACAAACTAAAATTGTGAACTAACAACCAAACAGACCCTCAAAATAAAATCAGCTTTAACGGATTACAACTTGAACCAACATCCAAAAGAAAACAGCAATAAAAGAAACTCAAACTCAAACTCAAAACCTCCACGTAACTGGAGAGGTGAAACATCTGCAAGCTACAAACCCCAACCTGCACGAGAAGACCATCAACGACCCGAACCACTGTCACTAAGCACGATTCCCGAACCTAGGATACACAAAGAAAAAGGTATACATACCCCGAAAGGTGTATGTAGGGTGTGATCCAAGATCCCAATAGGATACCACCAAATAAAAAGGTTCCATGCCACAACATCAAAACAATAATTTAACATGCTTATTTAAAACCATACATTCAAAACAATTTTAATGAAAACATTTAAAAACTAAAAGTGAAAAGGAAGGAGTACTGAAAGAATAACCATTTCACCATACTACTTTAACATGGATGGAAAATTTTTAAAAATAACAATCACATACCCAAGTGGTCCTCCATATACTGATGGAAGGCACCACCTCATGAATAGTAGAGAACTGCGGGTAAATCCCCTAAGATAGCTAATATACGTAGAGTGATAGAGAAATCATACCTCGGTGTAAACATAGCATAGGATCCACAATAATCAACGCTCTCTTACATGATCCACTAGTAGGGAAGAACATCCATAACCTATTGGTCTCCAATCATCAGAAAAGTTTAGTAATTGTTGTAACATCAATCCTGCCAGATGGAACCGGGATGAACCACTTCTGTAACATCTAGCGTACTAGTCCTAATCCACCTACCTAGGTACCTGGGGTTTTACCTTGTACATAAACAACTTACACATTCACATCATGTATCACTTTCACATATCACACACCAAATAGTAAATTACTCACAAAATAAACCACCACGTGCATACCCAAACACCATTGAAAATTACAATCACACCAGAATACCTTTCAAAAATATATTTCTTTCGTTATCCATTTCACAACTTAGAAAACAATATTAAATAACACAACAAATTATAACATCATAAAACACCACCAAGTGGTGCAAAGTGTGTTTACACCAAGAAACATGTCTCGTTTAATATAAACCCACTACTTTAAAAACAAATGCATATTAAACTCTATCAAAAATACCACTTTCGCGCCATCTAAATAATTCAATAAATCATTAAACTATTCATTATATTATTTTAATAAAAACCATGAAGAATTGACACCAAAATCCACTTTATCACATATAGTGACGTCACTTTAGAACCAAATACTCAAGGTAACAATATCTAAACATGTTTTCCATTTTTCAAGAAATTTTCAATTTAGTTTCAAATGTGCACAACAAGGCAACACACCTCAAGTGAGTTAGTTTCTTTGAAAATCCCCATTTAATTATACCCACACCTCAAAGGATTTGAAAACTCATTTTTCACCCACCAAATAACCCTAAAAACCTTCCCACCCATGTTTTGCTTCTCAAACGCCACTTAAATAAACAATTGCTAAATTTATAAAACAGTCCACGTGCATACACAAGTCCTCACATTAAAATACACAAATTTTAGATGCGAGAACCATTTTAAAAGAAATTTTGCATCCCAACCCTTCCAAAAACTCCATTCACACCCTTAGAACATACTCAAGGTTAATAATAAAAATCAACACATCAAAATAGTTTATCTTATTTTTGAAAAACTCTATTTAATCACACCCACACCTAAAGTGTCCTTGAAAAAAACAACATTCACACATTAAAAAATTAGCTAAAACACATCTAAAAATTCAACTACACAACAAACATAGAATACATAGGCATTTACAAAGAAAAATTCAGTTTAATCAAATATGCAAATCAAAGCATATCCAAAATACAATTTTCACTATGTAAGTTTACTATTAGACCACATTATAATTTAATTAAGTAGTAAGTGAAATCATATAAAATTTTATTGCATGGAACCACCAACCTCGGAAGAAGGAATTCCCAAAACATGGGGGAATCTTCGGTCGCACCTATTTCACACCACTTGTGAATTGAGTTGGACCCCGAAAAGGATTTCCCATGCGGAAGGAGGTGAAGGCGCTGGAGGTGTTTCCAGAGGTGTCACCGACCAACAAGGAAAGGTCGCAGGTGTTGGGTGGTCTGGAAGTTCGTCTGTCTAGGTGTTTTTCACCGGAAGGGAAGCAATGGCGTCAGCGGTTGCGGTCGACGCTGGTGGAGGGCGTAAGGGAGGTCGGTTGGATGAGATGGTGGCGCGGTACGGCACGACGACATGAGGGAGGTCAGCAGGTCGTTTCTCTAGTGGAGAGCTGGTGAGGAGGCGAGGTGGTGGATACCCAGAAGGGAGAGGGCATCACAGATAAGGAGGGCAGGGGGTCCGGTGGGATTCTGAGCAGGAGGCAATGGTCGGGTGGAAGGTTGGCTGAGGAGGTCATGCGGGCGATCTGGCGGCTAGTCGAACAAGGGGGTGCAGGGCTCTAGGGTTATGGTAGTGCGACAGGAGAGAGAGGGTGGAGGAAGAGGTAGGGATGGAAAAAAGAGAAGAGAGAGAAAATAGAGAAAATAAAATAATAAATGAAAAGGGAAAAAAATAAAAAATAAAAAATCGGACCTAAGAAAATATTTTGGGCCACTTAATATATATATATATATATATTATAACAATAATGAAAACATAATAATTTTATAATTATCACCATAATTTGATAATATCAACCAAATTAAATTATTAAGTGAAATAATAATAATAATAATATCAAAAAAATAATTGAAAACAATAAAATAAAATAAAAAGTTGTGACAGTTATAATAATGATAATAATGATGATAATAATAATAACATCCTCAAATAATAATAATATTATTATCATTTAAAAAAATAATTATATTTTTTCACTCTTCTTATTTTATTTTATTTTTATTTTATTATTCGTTAAATTTTATTCATCTACCTTGAACATCGGGCAGGTTGTGCGATGAACAATGAGAGACTACGCGGTGACCCATGCGAGGCTGCGCGACTTCGACAGCAGCGTGTTGAATGCTGTCAATTCCAAACCACACGTTCTTAGATAAGAACCCAAAGAAATATAAGTCATGCTTCAACCCGGACTACCCAATACCCAGACAATTAATAAAATAATTTATTTAAAGATGACGAGTGTGAAATCCACTCTAACCCCGGGTACATCTACACCAGGAGCATCAACATCCAAAGCACCTAAAAACCACACCTCCATGCTAGGAAACACAGACCTCTAGACCAAAATATAATGTTTTGAAACAGTTAGCCCATGTACCAGACAATTTTTCAATTCTGGATGGCTTGAATATATCAAAAGAACTTATAGAGGAACTTATTAAATCTTTGTCAAGTTCTTAAGAGTTTGAAACTGATGTTGCTGCTACTATGGTTTAACGTATAGGGAATGATCCTTCAGAATTTCATGAAGTCATATCTTTTAAGGATGAAGATTAAGATGATGTTGTTCATGTACATATCAGGCCCTTATATCTATATGGCAGATTCAATTACATAGACATCCGATGAGCCTTCATTGATTATGGCTTAAGAGTTAACCTCATTACCATTCGTACACTTTGTTGTTTGGGCCTCACTGAATTTGACTTATCTCTCTTCTACTTTAATGTTTCATGAATATGATAAGAATGAGCAAGAAACTCTAGTCAATATTACACTCAGAACTCAGTTTGGAGATCTTGTGTCTGATTCAGATTTTTTTTGTCTATCAGGACACAACCTTCAACATTCTTCTTGGATGGCCTTGGTTACATCATCATGTGGCCATACATTTTTCATACCACCAATATCTCAAATATAGTTTCAATCTTAAAATTGGGACATTGTATGGGGACAATACTCCATTAAAAAAGTGTGAATCTCAATACATTGAGGCAGAATTTTATCACACTAAGGGTACCAGGTCCATGGAGAAAGAGGTAACGAAAATTAATGCTCCAAATGGACTGGAAAAGATCCCAGTTAACCCATTCATCCATTTGAGAACAAATTATGTGTTACCTATAAATCAAATTGAAAGGGTAAAAACAAAATCTAATCACTCATCCAGTGACTTCCATATTGTCAATTATGGCAATCAAACCTGATAGCTTGGGAGAAACTGTTGATCCACCAAGAAGTGATGAAAGCTTAAATGGGGATGTCTTCATTTCATCCACTGAACTTCAGTAAGATTCTACTTAATCAATCAGAATTGAATAAGTTTTAGAAATTATATAGGTAGAAAATGATGTTGATTTCCAATCCACCATCGCTTCATTATTACTGTAGGAAGACCCTTCATCATCAATAGGGTCAGAAATGTGGATTTCTTATTCAAGGTGTTCAAATGCTGATTCCTTCCCTAACTCTAAAAGTTTTACTTCAATATTTTTTGTGTGAGTAGAAATAGAAAAAGTATCTAGTAATGGAGAAGAAGAAGAAGATCTCAGGGATGCTCCCCCAGCATTTGAGTAAGGTGTCTCTACCACTGTGGATGAGATTAGAGAAATAAATCTGGGATCCACGCCCCAATCTAATTAGTGAAGCCATGACTTCTGGAGATCAAGAGGTGTATAATTCATTTAAAAATAAACTTTAAGATATATTTTATTGGAGTTATAAAGCAATTCTAGGACTTAATCACTCTGTAGCTACTCATCGTTGGGGTTTTCTAGAAGAACATCAAGGATTCAAGAAGGCAGCAAGAAGAACACACCCAACTCATGACTCTAAAATTGAAGTTGAAGTTGATAAACATAAAAACGATAACTTTTTACAAAATTTTAAATATCCCAAATGGATATCCATATTTGTCCTAGTTGTGAAAAATAATGAGAAAATTATATTTTTCATTGATTTCATAGATCATGGTCGGTATTATCCTAAATATGACTTTCCAGTTCTGAACACAGAGCTTTTAAAAGATGCAACAGCTGGCTATAAAGCCCTTTTCTTCATGGATGGATACCCTGGGTATAATAAAATCTATATGTATCCATATGATGAAAAATATACATCCTTTAGAGCCCCTCAAGGTGATTTTTTCAAGCCGATAATTCCAATTTGGCTTAATGAATGCAGGTGCGATGTATCAACGTGCCATGCACCATATCTTTAAACCCTTCTTAGGGAAATCTGTCGAATGTTGTGTGGATTATCTAGTGGTGAAATAAAGACAATGTTCCAACTACTTGGCTGATCTAGAGACCATATTCAATAAACCAAGGCAATTCAATTTGATGATGAACCCCTTGAAATGTTCTTTCGAGGTAACCTCAGGAAAATTCCTCAGTTTCATTGTACGCCATCGTCGCATGAAAGTTGATCTTGAGAAAAAAAATCAATCCATGGAATTTCACCTCTTAGAAATTTGAAATAATTAAGAGTACTCTAAGGACACTTGGCTTATTTTCATCACTTTATCACCAATTTGGCTGGAAATTGTTTTCCCATTACGAGATTAATGAAGAAGGGTGTCACATATTAATGGGATGAAGACTCCCAAGAGGAATTTCATGCCCACAAGAAATATCTCTTGATTTCACTGGTATTAATTCCACATGTTGAAGGAAGAAAATTATTATCTATGTGAAAACTTTAGAGCGATCACTGGGTGCCTTCCTAGCCCGAAAGAATTGTGTCAGAAATTAAAATAGCGTTTAATATCTCAATCGAACTATTCATGATACAGAAACTCTGTATTCAAGTATTGTAAAGTGATGTCTGGGATTAATATTTGAAGTTCCAGAAATTAGGGCACTACCTGCTACATCATGAGGTCCAATTGGTATCTCTCAATAACCCACTCAACATTATCCTTACTTGTCATATGCTTACAAGAAGTTTGGCATGATATGAATCTATTTTTCAACAATTTGATATCCAGTTTGTGCCACAAAAAGAAATAAAAGGACATGATCTAGATGAATTCCTTGTTGAACACCCATCTTTGGAAGATACATCATTAAATACTTAAATTTCTGATGAATAGGTCTTTTCTATTCATGATAATCCCCAAACATGGGAGATGTACTTTGATAGTGCCTCCAAAATTCCAACATGGAAGATAATGGAAAACCCTAAACTCAACATAGTTGGTTTAGAAAATGTACTTATCTTCCCAGAAAAGGTAGTGTTTCCTTATTCCTTCCTGTTGTTAGATGGTGGAACCAACAATGAGGTAGAATATCAAGCTCTCATTGTAGGTCTGGAATTGGCATTTATGGTACCAGTGAACCACCTCAAAGTGAATGGTGATTTAGAGCTGTTAATCAAACAGATAAATGGGGATTATTCCATCAGAAAGGATGAATTAATCCTTTTGTGTGATTACGTCAGAGGGTTAGTGGTTAAATTTCCATCTGAACCAACATTGTCTTATGTCCCATAATCAAAATATGCTCAAGCTAATGCGCTGGCTAATGCACCTATAGCCTTTGAAGATCCAAATTGGGATGAGACAGTCATCATTACAAGGCATCATTGTGTGGTATCACCTTTAGTTCAAACTATAATAGAGGAAATTAATGAAATTAGCACTATCTCAAAGCCATATTCTCATACCATGGGATGGAGAACACCCATCATGGAATACCTTCAAAATGGAGTACTTCCACTAGATAGGGCTGAAAATGAACAGATCTGACGATTAGCAGCCAATTTTACTCTTTATGATAGTTAAGATCACCAGAAGATCCTCTAAAAACTAGGATTTGATGTGATCCTCTTCAGTTGTATTGCTGAAGAAGAAACTACAACTATAAAGAAATAAGTACATTCAAGAGCTTGTGTTGCTCACCAGTCAGGGCATAGGCTTTCTGATCGAATCCAAATGCTTGGATACTTTTGGCCTTCAATGATGCAGTATTGAATTGATTCCACTAAGAAATGTCATATATTCCATGTGCATGTCAACTTCATTCATCAATCCCTAGAGTTGCAACAAACAGCTAAATACTCCTTTCCATTTTCGGCACAGGGAATGGATGTATTAGGGCCTTATCCTCCAGCTATGGCTAATAATCTCAAGTATATTCTTACTGATAATGAATTATTAAAATGGGATGTGGAAATACCTGTCAAAGATGTCAGGGCCAAAATCATTGTTAGTTTTTTCAAAACTAACATCATCACAAGATTTGGTGTCCCTCGTACTATATTGATGGAAAATAGCACTAATTTTTGTTCTGTTGAGGTAAAGAAGTTATATCAAGAGAACAATATCAAATCCAACCATTCATATCGCTATCATACAGGAAAAAAAAGATAGATAGAGGATTTCAATAAGACCCTATCAAATATACTCTTGAAGATGGTGGATAAAGATAAGAAATCTTGGACTGATAAACATTTTCTTGCTTTATGGGATTATCGGACTACTAATCGTACTACCACCCAGGAAACCCCTTATTTATTGCTTTACAGAACAGAAAGAGTATTGCCAATTGAAATTCAATTTCTTTCATCTAGAATTTCAATATGTGGTCAGTTTTCTATAGATGAGAAGTATCAAAAATGGTTTGATGATATGGAACGATTATATGAAAAAATATTGCATAATTGGAATCATTTATAAGTCATTTAGAAAAGAATAGTCCAAGCCTTTAATAAGAAAGTTTTCCTCCATTCATTTCTTTGAGGTGAATTGGTATTGGTTATCAGGACTCCTATGATACTAGGAAATAAACATCCAACGCTTGAGGCAAAGTGGGACGGAACTTATTCCATACATAAGGTCTACTCGAATGGAGGTTATGCATTAATCTCAATGGATGGAGAGCTTATTTAAACTCCAACCAATGCGTGATTCTTGAAGAAATACTTTTCCTAATTGCACAAAATGTCCTCACTGTAAGACTTAAAACTGCACAGTACATCGTCCTCGCTGCATGACCTTAAACTGCATAGCAAAAATTCATAGTCGCATGAAATTAAATTTCATAACAATCATAAAAATCCATGCTACATGATTATAAAATGTGTAGCATCATTTTCCTTGTCGAACAACATTAAACTGCATTAAATAATTTTTCCTCGTTACATGACATTAAATGGTGTGGATAACATCTTCGCTACTTGAAGTTAAGAGCTTCCATATGCAAGCATCATTGACATCATTTCTACTCTTTAGTGGCACATGAGCCCTTTAGTCCCAATGTTGGAGTCAAATCTGCATGGGGATCTCATTTGAAGAACTACGTGTGGCTTGATTCTCATTCATATGAGATACATAGAGACGCATAGATTTCCAATCAGGGGACCAACCATAAGCTACAAAAAAATTTATTTTCCTTTTCTTCTTCTATATATGAACTAGATCTATACATAGTTCCCTTTTAGGATACATTTTTTGATTCTCAAACCATCTTGTGTCTTAAATTTAATAATTC
This sequence comes from Viscum album, assembly GCA_963277665.1. NCBI lineage: Eukaryota > Viridiplantae > Streptophyta > Magnoliopsida > Santalales > Viscaceae > Viscum > Viscum album. The sequence continues at coordinate 587,353,121 of OY728130.1, forward strand.
TTCTAGAATGGGTCAAAATCCCTCATATCCGATGTCAAACTTGATTTGTGTGGGAAATTAATGTTTCAAGAACTACGTATGGACTGATTCTCACCTATATGAGATACGTAGAGACACCCAGATCTCCAATCATGGGCCTAGCCATGATAACCCCCTCCCCCTTATTCCTTATACAATAATTAAAACCTTCATAGGAAATGTTTAAAGAACTACATATGGCGTGATAATTTCCCCCAGAAAGACATGTAGTGACACTTGGGTTTTTTTCCTTAGTCTAGCTACAATATGTCTTTATTTTTACATCAGTTCATCTTCGTCCTTACCACATGAAGTTAAACTAAATGAAAATCAAAGAACTACATTTGGATTCATTCTTGCTTAATTGAGATACGTAGTAATCCTGAATCCCATATCATTTCTCAGCCATTACTTAATCATAATACCTATATTCCTCACTTTTGTCATCTTTGTGTTACAGAAGAATCATTTACTGCTCCTTGTTTCTCACACTGAGCATATCTCACGTAGGCTTAGTAATTGGGTAAAAAAGCTTCTATGTATAAATAAGGTGTCTTAATTTCTTATGGGGTTATCAGTGGTCTTCACTGTAAGACTTAAAACTGCATAGTACAATTTCATCGCTATATGACTCTAAACTGAATAGCATAATATTGATTCAAAGGAAACAAAGAGAGTCTCTATTTTACATGTGAGTTAGATCTATGTTAAGGACATCAAACTCATGGCCAATATATATTCAAATATTTCTCATCTGGATTGAGAATTACCCCATTTTTTATGTCGCACTCCTAATCTTGAATATTTTCAGATCTTCATAATCTTTCTTACAGTTTCTAGTGATAAAGTTTCTAATATCTGAGAACGCTTTTTCCTGACTATGCAGTGCATGCCCTTAGCTGGCCTTGCATAAGTTTCCTATATTACAGGCCTGTCAGTCAAAAGATACCACTATTTGGATTTGCATCATATGACCTAGTCGGCCTTGTAAAATACAACCCCTATAACGGTTTTGTCAAATTATAGTAATTTCTTTCTTGGATATAGTGTCTTTTCCCCTCTAAACTTCGATGAAAATATACAAGAATCTGTATTTTCAAACAGTCATTCAGGTATATTTTTCCCATTATCTTTCTATCGATCTAAAAGTCTTCAAGACCAGGGTTTGGAAATCTCTTTATCCATTTGTTCAAATCAATATAAAATAACCAGGGATCACTTAACCACATATCATATATTGTTTCCATTTGTGGTCCTATTCATATGACCTAAAACTACAGACACCATACTTCCTACATTTGTGTCAGGCCTTTGTATAAATCATATTCTGACGATTCTTTGGAAATCATTATTGGAAATACTATCTCCATATTCAAGTACCATTATTCTTAAACCAACATATGTGCTTTGGAAAACTTGAATATCCATAAACATTCTTCAGCTTTTAGCAATATAATGTCAAACTTCTAAAAGCTATTTTTCCTGACTATACAATATGTTCCCCTAGGTGGCCTTGCATAAAATTTTCCTACACAACAGGTCTATCAGTCAAAAGATTCCTCTATCTGGCTATGCAATATGTTCCCTAGTTGTCCCGACATAATACATCCCCCATAATAGGACTTTCAAATAATGGTAAATTCATTCTTCGAAGAGACTTCCTCTAATGCTTTTAACCCTTTTTCCATATCATTCTTTAGATCCATAAATTCTCCAAATCATAGTTTACAATTTTCCCTTCCATACCTATATATGGAAATATGATTCCAAAAAAATATCAAGAAATTGGGAGATTCCCATACCTTTAGTTAGATCTAAATACCCTAAATTAAAGCAACGCAATATCCTCACTGCATGACTTAAAACTGCACATCACAATGTCCTCCCAGCATGACATAAATTACACAGCATAATGTCCTCACTAGATGATTTAAAATTGCACAGCACAATTTCCTCCCTGCATGACTTAAAACTGCACAGCAAAAGGTCCTCACTACATGACTTTAAACTACACTGTAAAATGTTCTCACTACATAAATTAAAACTAAATAGTACAATTTCCTCACTGCATGACTTAAAACTGCACAATTCAACATTAAAAATTATCTTTTAGGATAAATTATTAACCATTTCTTATCAACAAAATTTGTATAGAAATGGTTTTCCTATTCATGACATATGTTGCCATAAATAACCCTTTATTATCAAAATCCATTTCTTTGGAAAAACCACACACTGTGGTCTTGATTCACCCAAATCATATTTTCCCTTGTCTAACATTATTAAAATTTCAAGCTTTTGATAGCTCTTTTTCTTGACTATGCAATACGTTCACCTAGGTGGCCTAGCATAAAATTCACATATGTAATAGGACTATTGGTCAAAAGATGCCACTATTTGTCTATGAAGCATATTCCCATGCTTTCCTTTAATAATACAGCCCTCCTAATAGGTTTCTCAAATAATAGTAACTTCGTTCTTGGAAGAAACATCCTTTATGTTTATACATGTTTTGGATTTGGTGACTAAAAAAATCATGGCTCAAGATTCCCGTTGGAAATATTTAAAAGAATATTGGAGAAATTTTCATACACTAGGTCTTTATTAAGATCAAATATCAATATTTTTGGTAAAATCTATATTACATTAAATATTATCCCTTTATAGTCCAACATGCATGACTCTAAACTACCAATAACAAGATACGTGGTACTCACCAGATTGAGAACACGCAAAGGGATATCTGAACAAAAGTCGAGAGCCATCTCACTAATCATAAAATTTGTATTATTTAGGTAATATTGATCAATAAAAAGTAAAAAGATACAAAGTTTGTAGGGTTTTCTATATAACCCTAGAAAAAATCAAACTATACTTACTAGGCCCAACAACAAAGGTAAAACAAAAGCAGCTAGCAAGAATGAAAACCCAGATGATTGAAGACAAAAAAAATCATTTATGAACAAATTTTCATAGAAGAGCATCCACAATTTGGAGTGTCTCTATCATCAGAAATCACAAAAAAAAATCTACATAATTTATCATTTTTTTAACAGCCTCTTGAGCCACATCATCTTCCCATTGAAGCTCGATTAGTTGACCATCTCTACTCTCTTCAGTGTGATGAAGTGATTCTTTAGCATCTTCAATGTCTTTTCACCATCCTTATGAACGTCTCTTAATGAGCTATGAAGCTGGTCAAGGTCCCCTGTGATGATATCTAATTCCTATTGAAGACACAACTACTGAATAGTATTTTCTTTGATCTTATTCTTTAGTTCCTTCAACTTTGTAGTATGATTAGCCTCAACTTAGGAAAATGCCTCTTGGAATTATCTGGTGTTGATGAATAGTTAATCTTTTTTCAAGTCTTGCCGATTATTTTGTTCTTTCTCTCTCCTTCAAATAATATCTTTCATCACGGTATGAATTTAACAGTATTCATAACCCAATTATTCCATTATGATAAATATATATGAGATTCGTGGAATTAATGAAGGTATTTCCTCAAGTGGAATCTCAAGTATTATCTTTTATATATTCTGTCATGCATTTCTATGTGAAAAACGAAGAGCCTTTTTCAGTTCTGGGTCTGATTCAGAGTCACTATCATAACGAGGGATATATTCTGGGATTAATTCACTTAAAGAAGTTCCATGTTCTGCTCCTTCCTGGGAAATGGCATCTTCAACTTCTAGTATTATTGGGCTGATGCAGCGGATTTACCTCTAGACCTAGCCATTTATGTTAATACCTCTATATGGTAAATAAAAAATTATGGTTAGTTTTGAGGGATAAAAAATTTAATATAATCACAATATTAGTATCTCTTACCTAACATTAGGTCAGTACCTTGAGAAGACTCCTCCCCAATATTCTCAGTTTCAACAATTTTGTATAATGTCTCTAGGTGGGGAGTGTTATCATTAATTGGATCAAGATCCTCAGAAAGAATATTATGAATATTTTATATCTCAAAATTCACCTGATCCAATGTCTTCACAATGATGGGATTGACATTAATATCAATACTTCCTTCATGTATTGTTGTGGAAGATGTTTACATATATAAAACTGCATTTTTTTCAACCAAACATGGTTTGAAATTTAATCATAATAATATTAATAGGAAGAATAATGAAAAATCAAGTCCAATTGATTCTATACAAGGAACTTGAAAATCTTCTAAAGCATTTTGTATATTAACATGTTCTAATAATTCTTCAAAATACATGCCAAGGTTCATCATATCATCCAATGATACCTCATATCCCAGGTTAGTCTCACCCATGGGAGAACTCGGCGTGTTTTCTTCGCAGCATTCCTCTGACAACCTTTGATCCCGAATTTTTTCCTTAGTAATAGTTTGGGGGTTAGCGCCAGTTGTTTCTTGATGTTATGGGGCATGTGATGAACCTAAAGTATCACAATATGGAAATCAATTGTTGTTACATTTGATGTCTTATAAAGAATTTTTGATTTACTAGAAGCCTCCTATTCTCTGATAGTACGAACATGAGAATTGCTGGGAACATATGTTGGTTCCTTTGGACTCAATGCCTCTTCAGGAACCAACAGATTATCAGAAATTTGTGCCAATTCAGTAGCACCCTCCATGGTTCCTTAAAGCTTATCAATATTTTCTTTCAAAGAAGAAATAGAAGATTCCCCTATAATTCAAAGTATTTTAAACACCTTTTCATGAATAAGGCTAAAATTCATGATTATTAAGAAGGATAACAACTATAGAGAAAGCATTTAATTATGGATTTATTTAAATGGTGCTTTTGTTTATTATCCTTCTTTGGAGGACTTGCAACATCATCTAAAAAGATAGGTATTGGAGACAGAAATACTCTTTCCATGTCATCCCCCATGACCTGTTGTCCTGGAGATATTTCTCCTGATTTATGGGGTGATCTGGTAGCTCTATGCTTCTAGGGATATATCATGGTGAGGGGACTTCAGTTAATTTTCCTTTTACCAACTGCAAGTCAGGATGATATTTCCTCTGAGGAATAATTCTTTGAATAACTTCAAATTACAATGCAGAAGAGAATGTGAAAAAAAGGAAATATACACCTTTACGATAAAAAAACTCACACCATTCTTTATATAATGAAGGAATAATCCTTTAATTGGTACCAAGATATATCATTTCTTTCACCCTCTTCATGGTGGGGATTGATTCATCGGTTGCATAGATGATAATTTCTAGCTCTCATATGTAATTCCTCACTTTATTGGGATTTTCCTTAAATAGAATGTCAGAAGAGGCCCATAGATCCCCTACTCCTGGAATATGCATCCCCTCATGCAGTACCATCCACATGGTTTCAACAGTACAGTATAAACTTTTCCTTGTTTTAACAGCCTCTGGTCATATATATTCAAAGTATATATCAGAGGGTAATCAAGAAAATCCTACAACCTTGGATTTATGTTTCTTCCCAACTCTCACAATCATAGATGGGGGATGAAAGAATGGGGCTCACTACTCTTCAGAATGATAGAAACTAGATCTACTAGTTAAATATTCAGTATGGATTGATCGGGTGGCTCTCTTAACTCTGGTAGGTGGATTATATCTGGCACGAGGTATCTTCGGTGAATTTGTAGCCTAGTCACCTCCACCCTCTAACTCTAATGAGTCAGCCCCTGATGATGAAGAGTTAACTTCCAAACAAATTGGTTCCCTTCTACTACATCTCTTTACCCCTAATTGAGGTATATCATGGTTTAATACCACTTTAGGGTAAGACACAACCCAATTTTTAGCATACCAAATAGTCAATCTACTTACTGCATCAGTGGGATGTAAGTTAAATACTGGCCCAATTTTCTCCACAGACGTCAGCAACCATAATTGTGGGGAAACCATCAGATGTTTCATAAATATGGCATGCATAGAGGGGTATATATTTTGTTGTCGACATTTTAATTAACGTGCAAATCTATAAGGAGCATAGGCCTCGCATATGATTTCATCATCGATACTAATGTACAATACGCCATCTCTGCAGGCTAGCATGTGTGATCTCAACTCTAAACTAGTAATCCCATCATTAACAAATCACCCTGTAGGATGGTTCCCATAAGGGAAGAAACAAAATTACTTAGGAAAACTCAATGTTCCCTTGATATCGTAAGCGTTCGGAGATAAGAGTGAAATACCATTAAAAATCCTGAATAGATGGTCATAAGTAACTTCCAAATACCAGTACCCCACATTGTAAAACATAAGTTCTGAAGTGAGTATATTTATATCCCTATAATACCTGGAATGGTCCTACTATCCTAAAAAGAGACTTCCCTCTGTAAATATGCCGCAAAATCCAACGGATTTTAGCCAAAATAAGAGTGGCCAACCCTACCATCCTTCTATCAGCCAGCTTGGCCACAATAATAAAAGTTTCTGGCATCACGCCTCCTTGAGAATCTCAGACTGGTAATAAGTACAGGCTGAGCCACATGGACTGGAAAACTATCAGATGTGTCTTTGTAGGAAACTTTGAATTGAGTTCATATCCTCACTTATCAAACTATCCTTTGTCCAATATTGGCCAAAAAGTGTCATAGGTACCTCTCTTATCTGCCTTTAGACATATGGTCGGACGGGTATAGGTGGGACCTTTTTCCTTCTTCTTTACCAATAATGTTTCCATCCATTCCTATGGATGAATATTCCTTCTTGTACAGGACATTTTTTTGGTCCCGTTCTTGAGTTTTTTAAATGTTTTCATCAACTCACAAACCAAAGCATGTGTCTTCTCCAGGGTATTCCATGTCACCATGGGAGGAATAAACTCATTATACATATCTACAAGGATTGGAGCACTAGAAATTTTGTATAAATCCCATAGTCTGATGCCTACCTCTCCATTTGTTAAATTGAAGGAGTTAGTTTATGGGATCTATCATCTTAATTAATCCTACACAAAATCATCATTCCAATACCCATAGGTTTTTCCAACCTAGACAACCTCATAAATCCCAACACCTTTAAAGTCATCTATAAATTCGCCACACATCTTGCGCACCCAGTAAGCCCACATCCATGCAGGTTTTACACATCCTCCTGGGAGAAAATCCCAACTCTTCTTCCAGCATTTGGATTGATCTGTCTGAGAGTTTTGAAATATGGATGAATAAAAGTGTGTTTTCAGATCAAGTGTGTGTGGTTTCAAGTACAGAGCACATGGGTTATAATGCATGATACGATCTTTTTATTCTGTCCCGACATTAGAAAATGAGCCCCTAATAGATATGTTGGTAGATGAGAAGTTTGTATAATCTTTATACAAAGAGAGTAGGACATGGTTTATCGGGTCTGGGATATTGACTTCTTGCAGATGGACATAGATATACAGAGGAAAATAAGTTCTTCTGGAAAGTTGATGTGATATTTCTTCATCTATTTTTCTATGTATATAAGGGTGGAGTAAAAAATTTCAAAGTATTCATGACTGATGAAATTCATCATGTCATAAATCCTCTCACAAGAGAGTTTATCAGCAGTTC